>JAIUSX010000005.1:2970000-5847671 GCA_026573805.1 Hesperophylax magnus | reverse complement strand
AGTGGTTGTACGCTTCATCCTTTCCAAAATTGAAAGACATTCGTGTAACAATTAATGTTTACAGTTTCAGATTCCGGGATGGCAGGCTGACCCGAGACCATCAACATCCTCTACGCATCGGGCTCCAAATACTCAGGTAATTATAATAACACTTGGCTAACTTTTACAGCGTCATTTTTGTCTTGTATTACCTCAAGGACGCTTTACATAGCTGTATATATATTTTTTTTCTTTTCTTTCTGTCTATAGGAAACCGACCACGTCGTTGCGGAGTTCTACGGATTCACTGATAGCGAGGATGAATCCCTCGCCGGTGATGTAGAACTTCCGTCAATGGTGGATATGGATGTTCCTGAGGATGAGTTGGAGCCTTTGGAGGAGGAGGTTTTAACCAATACCACACTCTAGAACATTTATAATTTTTTTTTTCAAATCGTTTTTTTCCATTTAGATTCTTTTTTTTTATACAAAATTTTAAAAATTGCCATGAAGAGGAAATTCATCATACCTAATAGTGGCAGTCCCATAATTACAGTTGAGGAATTGTGTCGCTATTTCTTGCATTAGTGTTGTTGTTTGTTATAATATTATTGTTTGTATAACAATAACATTATAAATAATGTTATTGTTCTTTGAATGTTGGTTGCGGTTGTTATTTGTTACTTATGTGTTGTTTTTTATGGTTTTGGTTATTTGTTGAATGTGTGTTATCATTTGTTACTTGGATTTTGTTATCTGTGATTGTAATTTGGTACTGGTTGTTGTTATTTATGGTTTTAATTATTTATTGAATGGGTGTATTTGTGCATTATTTGAATAAAAATGTTTACTGAAACAAGTGCATCTTTGCATTGTTTGAATTTTCGTTTCCATTCGTTATATCTTCCACTTTTGAGGAGGACAGAAACAGTGTCTAAAAATTTGAATATTATAATAATAAATTTATGTATGTGAAAAATGATTTTTTTCGCAGTCTCTCGACCAAAGATTAAAAAAACCTGTTCTAAAACTGAAATAAATATGATGAAATTTTTTTCTTATTTATTTTTGAACCACACAGTATCTGAATTTAAAAAAACGTATTTAAATAAATATTAATAAAAAAATATTAGCAAATTTTATTTTTATTCCCCGAATCATGATTTTTTTGTCACCCTGTTCTTTCAAACACATCTGTACACGCAGTCGGCGGCCCTTTGTCAGCCGTGCAAAGGACAGCAGTGCAAAAACATCGCGAATTTTTATAAGGTAACCTCTTACTTCTTTCATTATTTTTGATATAAATTGATTGTGGAAATAATAGATTTGAGGTATCATCAGAAAGATAGTTTTATCTACATTATTTTGATGTAATTTTTATAATATTTCACCCAAGAAAAATGATGAAAATTAGCTTTGTAAGTTTATCGTAGAAATGTCAAAATTTTTACGTCCTAATGAATAATTTTATTTTTTGCATTATTTATTTACAGGTTTCTTGTACAAAATAATATTATTAGTAACAACAGTTGTATAAACTACTGAAATCTGGAAGAATTGTTATCATATACTTATAAAATACGACACAAAAAAATTTTAAGTGGACATTTGACGTTTGATTTTTTTTTTGAATAAATGAAAATATTTTACATTTTCAAAGAAGTGTCAATGGCATTACTTCTTCGAAAAAACCTTTGGATTATTTTTTTTCACTAGGAGTGTCTATTCAGGTTTGTGTAGAAATAAAAAAATCAGTTAATTTTCTTATGAATATATTTTTTTTACATTTGTTTGCCGAATGGGAAAATTTTTACACATTTTTTTTGTTAAAGTTAGCTATTCTGGGAAAACTTGTAACAATATTATCATGTAATATATATGAGTAATAAGATACATTATCTGATAAACAGAAAACAATCGCAAAATAAACAATTTCTTTGTTTTTAAACGGATGTTTGACCAAAAGGCAGGAGAGTAATTTGCGCGCGGTTTTTTTCAAAAAAGCTTGGAATTTCCTGGCATACGACAGGTTAAGGAATCGCAGCTAAACTCAATGCGAGTGATATATTTGGTGAGTCCTCTGTTTTTATGTATTTGGTGGCTGGATTATAATTTGTTACTTTTCCTGCAGAGTAAATTTTGTAATCAACCCATTTTTTTCATAGGGAATTAATTATTCCCTGATGGTCTGTGTGACTTACAAGCCAGATCATCACCAGGGTATTTATTGTGAGGCTATCGGTATCATGAGGCTGAAGGTGGTGGGGGAAAGGAGATGGGGAAACACCAGGCTATTGGATCTGGTCACCAAGTTTTGATTCCGAATGGAGTCACAATTACACACCTGCCCTGATGATGTACTCTGAAACTTTGGCTTAAGAAGGAGGTAGCGAAACAACGGCATAATTCGCCCGAAATAAATCACGATATATCTGAATGGAGTTGTTTTCACCCGGGGCTCCAGGCCAGAGGTGGCTGCTAAATTTAGCAGTAGGACGCACGTAGATTTGAGCATATCAAGCTCTGTGCCTGAGTTGACACCGACCATGCCAATTAAAGGCTTTTAGGATGATTTCTGTCATTAAATGACAATTAATCAACGTCACACAAGATAACGACAACGTCAAATGACATCAAGAAACTTCTTCAAATTCACTAACATATCTAATCAGGAAAACCTTCCTTGACCTAACACCGGACATGATGTTAAAAATATATAAAACATATGTGCGACCTCTCCTGGAATATGCTTTCCAAATATGGAGTCCTTACTTCGCAAAGGATATAAATCTGTTAGAGAGAGTACAGAGACAAAATACCAAGAGCTCTGAAAGATCTACGATACGAAGATAGACTCAAGGAACTAAGATTACCAACCTTACAAGAAAGAAGAGAAAGGGGTGACTTGATGGAGACTTTTATCTGGACATTACAGTTGCCCTAGCATCCAACAAATCTTCACTACTAATAAAAATATAAATCACCGTGGACACTATTACCAAAACGCCTTTTGCATCTAATCCTAGAAAACACTTCCTTGCAAATAGAGTAGTGGATGCTTGTAACAAACTCCCACAACATTTCATCGATGCAACAAATATAAATCAATTCAAAGCTCTATTGGATTCACATTTGGAGAGAAGAAAGGACTTAGTTCAAACTTAAAACAACTCAATTACTGGCAAACTTGTTGTGAAATCAGATATGAGCGCATCAGCAGAATGCTGCCTGCTCATTACATTATAATAATAATAAAAATGTCAAATAACGTCAAAATGTTTATTACGAATTATGCTGTTTTTTTTTCTTCTTTTTTCATTGTGCTCATTCAATGTTTTATATCTCCAGGGAAGGATCAGCGAGCATGGAGGTGCTGCGCACTGAAGCCGAGCAAGTAAAGAACACGGAATTGAAGGACCTTCTGCCGTACGGGTTCGCCATACATCACGCCGGGATGACTCGAGTCGACAGAACACTAGTCGAGGATCTGTTTGCAGATAGACATATACAGGTAAAACATTATTTCTCTTCGGGCGTATGTCACATTTGTTGTTACCGTGTGAAATGCACTGTTACAACGGAATTATTCGTAGACATACCTAGCCGTCCTCAATGGAGTGCTTATGCCACTGATGAAGAAGTAGACTCGCCCTAATGTAAAATCTGGTGTTTGTGAATGTTTTGACTGCACTCAGTTGTACGTTGACTGTCGAAGAGCGCACATTGAAATAACCGGACTGCGCAGAAAAGTAAAGTTGAATGTAACGGTTTGCAGTGCAGTCCATTGTGGGACTAGTAAATTAAAACGCATTCAATATACAATTTTGGAAACAATCCTGAACTCTTGTTGCCATTTTAAAAAGGATTACTTTTTACTTTCTGCAGATTTTATTTCCGAAGACTATATGTAAGATAGATACAATGCGAGTTGCCTGTAATGCTGTCAGATTCATTTAAAAGGGAGATGATCACGCCACTTCCCTGCTCTGCGCAACTTGATTTTTCCTCTTTCCTTCAAGGGCAGGTCTATTGTTTTCTTATATCTATGGCTGATATCAAGTTCGATGTGTTGAAACGAGGCATTTGCAGAGAACCGACTCAATTCATTAGAAATGAGATCCTTGTTGCGTACATAGGTGACACAAAAGCCAATGGTAAAAGTAGTCGGGTTTGCCCGTGGATGTCACCACATGACCAATTGAGTTAAGTACTTTTATTATATAGATAGTTTTATTTTTATAAAGTTCACCAGGGTTGTCATTGGATATGTGGCTATGTCTTCTGGTTCCACTATGTGTCTTCCCAGGTCTCATCACTCCTCTCCATTCCCCTTTGGTTCTGTGAGGGCCCCACAAGGGAAGAGTTCACATTTGTGGCCTCATTTCTTCTCTCCACTCCTCCTTGGTTCCCTTAAGGACCCACGAGGGAAGAGGGTCTCATCTCTCCTTTCCACTCCTCCTTGGCTCAATAGTACAACAACTGTAGTGAATGGTGGAAGAAGTCGGAGACGCCTGAGAAAGAAATTAACAATAGCAAAGTATTGCGGCGTCCAAAAGTATAAATATATATCTTGTTTTCTTTTTGGTTCTTAAAGGTAAAATAATTTCAGGTTCTGGTATCTACAGCTACTCTGGCCTGGGGAGTGAACTTGCCCGCTCACACTGTCATCATCAAGGGTACGCAGGTGTACAGTCCCGAGAAGGGCCGCTGGGCGGAACTCGGCGCCCTCGACGTCCTGCAGATGTTGGGTCGTGCGGGTCGACCGCAGTACGACACCAAGGGAGAAGGTAACTATATTTGGCATCCTAACCTCAAATAAAAGAATCTAATACGAGCTTGAACTAACATCTTACCTAACTCAAAATCGAAATAGGCTGAGTTGGCATCGCGTCTGGGTCCCACCCAGGTGTAGTGTGTTTAAGTCCTCCATCACGACAAGAAACATTTTCCGCTTACTGTGATGGTAGTGGGAGATTTTCAAATATTGTCAGGTTTTTCGTAACCTGGAAATGTTTGTCTTTCCTTAAAAAAAATATACCTAACCTAACTTAAAAAATTAACAAATCTAACCTAACCAAAAATCGAAAGTCACATCTCGGTTTACCTAATTTAACCTCTCCAAAAAAATCACATTTAGTTGTTTGGAACCGAGTAGGTAGGAGAAAGGTTAAGAAGTAACTGGATTTTCAAATCTAGTCACTTAACCCTTGCGGTTGCGCTCTTTGAAAAATTGGATTGATGGATCGAGAGAGTCCAGCTGAACATGTCAAAGGGTCTCCCTCAACCTATCAACCGAATCCGCTGCCAAGACCCAGGCAAACCTGCTAAGTCACCGGGCGTTACTTGCCACTTGGGGCGACCTATGGCAGAGGCGTTAATTATCCAGCAAATGGCAGTACTCGTTTCCGCCTCCCAAATTGAAGTATGTTAATTTGTCGGTGTACTCCTCAGGTATCCTGATCACCAACCACTCGGAGCTGCAGTACTACCTGTCTCTACTGAACCAGCAGCTGCCCATCGAGTCGCAGATGATCTCCAAGCTTGCAGACACCCTCAATGCTGAGATTGTACTGGGCACTGTCAGGTGAGAGCACTTCAATAATGGTTACATGACAGAACAGAAACTGAGAACTGTCAAAATGTGCAGAAGATATAATGTTTTCTGTTTCTGAAAATGTTTGATTTTAATATTTTCACATTAACCATTCGATTTATCGGAAAACGCTTGAGTGGATACGTACAATACTAGAAAAAAAACATAATTTAAAAATTGCCAAATTTGGATCTCACTTAAGGCGATGCCATACGTAGTAATGCAAATTCATGTGTTTTTGGTTAGAAAATTTGGTCGCCTAGAAATGTTTCAGATGCTTTAATTAAATACTGCGAGTAGAATACATCTTGGCCTTTGAAATGATTGAGTATTTTTTAGATAAGTCTTTTTATAAGCCCAGAAAAAGATAATGTATAAGGCCTATGAAAACTGCTTTAAAGTTCAAAATCTCCTACTTACGAACCCATTTTCGGTTATGATTTTATTGTATAATGTGGCAAATTAAGTTATTTATAAATTGATCGAAAAACATTTAAATATTTATGCCTGAACATCCACAAAATAAAATAAAAGGCACTTTTTGGCCATGTTTTTTTCTTGCATAAATCAAAACAGCTGGATGGTGTTAAGCGGGAATTTAAACCTTATCGCTATCTACGTAAAGGTTGTTATTGATAGCGGCTCAATTTAAAATATTACACGACGTAGTGCATCGCCTTAAGAAGTTTTGGACAAATTAAGTCCTCAGGCCTCTGTCATATTTTGATATAAGGTTGGAGTATTTAAATAGATGGAATATTTTTGAACTTATCCGAAAACTAAAAACTGCTTTTGAAAGTTTGATAAAATACGCTGTAAATAAAATATTATTAACAATAAAAATTAAATTTTTCGATACTTTCGATAATGCAAACAAAAAAAAAATAAAAAATGGCTCACCTAACGTTTTTTGTAACTAAAATAAGTGATAATGAAAAAATATATAAAAACACACACATTTTATTAGACAAATTTATTACAAACGTTACTGTCACATTACTTTGTGGTTTTATTTAAAAATAATGAATAAAAATTTTATTATTTTTTTTTTCAAATTTCATTCGGAACATTTGTCTTAACTTCTAGATTTGAATATAAAGCGTGGTGTTTTCTCTTTCTAACAGCGTTTAGATTATATTTCTCGCCACGACAGTAAGAGAGATACAACGATTTCTATTAGACCGTACGAGTTATTCCCAATGAGAACAATTTAGCCTGAACGGTTAATAGCGTGAAACTTATATAGTAGTCAATTTAAAACATCCTAATATTTATAAAACTTGTTTCTTTTATTATTATTATTATTTAATTATTCAACTTTCTGCTGATGCGCTCATATCTGATTTCACAATAATTTTGGATTTATTTTTGTGTGTAGAAACGTGCGTGAGGCTGTGACGTGGATGGGTTACACGTATCTGTACGTGCGCATGCTTCGCCAGCCCGCCCTCTACGGCGTGTCGCCGGAGCGCCTCGCCAGCGACCCGCTGCTGGAGATGCACCGCGCCGATCTGGTGCACACTGCCGCCATGCAGCTCGACAGGTAAGACGGGGGACACTTTCAACTACACTGTATCTAGAATATCTTGATAGTCCACTGTATCTTTATTATACGGTGTGGAATCCAGTGAAAGGAAGCGAAACGAAAGGTAAAAAAGTGGTTGGATATAAACACGCTCACACTGAACACCGAGAAAACTAAATATGTCACACCAAGCATTAATATTACTGGTCAACCTCCTGATGATGCCTCCATTAGAATACACTCGTGTTTGAATTCCGATGAATGTTGTCAGTTCCCCTACATTGAGCGCTCTACTCAGATGAAGTACCTCGGCCTCACCATTGATCCATATCTCAAATGGAACCTTCATACTCAAATAAGAAAAACCATGCACTTTTTCAGAATCATACGAGACTTTCTCGGCTTTCAACACCTGAAAATGATTTATTTTGCAGTTTGCCAATCTATTATTGAATATGGTATCATAGCATGGGGAGGCGGCACTTCATCTGCACTAGACCCAATCATAAAGGCCTAGAAAACAATTTTAAAAATAATTCTAAGGCTACCTATAATTACAGACTCGAATCTAATTTTTAATATTATGAATGTTTTTGATGTTCGGCAGCTATATGCAAAAACTATCCTAACTCATCTATACTCAAATATACATAATTACCATGAAAAAAGTTCAAATACACAATGTACTCGAAGCAACAACAAAAACTTACCACAAATACCGATAACACATACTGCGTTTGGTCAACGAAACTTTAAATACTTTGCGACAAGACTCTACAACATTCTTCCAGACAGCATAAAACAATGTGATTCACAAAAAATTTTCAAAGATAATGTAAAAACTAGGATCAAAAATAAGAATAGGGCCTTTACCGGTGCATTCACCCAAATTCGCAGTTATTGAAGTCATTATTGAGTGAATACATCTTAACACAAGTATAGGTATGTTCAAAGGTATTAGGAAGTAACTTGAAAAATTCTGCCTCAACACAGGCTAGCCTAGTGAGGCGATATTTGAGAAACCACAACTAACTGCACTTTTTTTTTCTTTTTACCTTCATCATATTATGTTTGTATTTTTCTGTTAATTTTATAACCTTAAAAATAAAAGTTACAAATCAATGTACACCATAATATGTATTTATAGTTGTAATGTGTAAACTTTCCTAAATAAAGATATTATTATTGAATAGACGTTTTCAATACACAAAATAGGGACATGCATAATACGCATAATTCTTTTTTAAACCTCGTAGTAGTTAGATAATAATGAGAAGTAAGTATTTCAGTTTCCCGAAATGGAAAATATTAAGAATAATTCGTTAAAATTAAAACTGATTGTTACTTTGCGGCCATTGTTACTGACTGATGTCAATGTTTTAAGGTTAGTTTTTTTTCTTCTCTTATAACATGGAACAAGGCTCAGATACCTGGGGAGACATACAGTAGAACCAGAAGACATAGCCACATATCCAATGACAACCCTGGTGAACTTTATTAAAGGGACCCAAATATAATATATAGGTTCTTAGGTTGTCAGTTTGGTTTTAATTAAAACATAAATAAAAAAACTAGCCATTTTTAATTTTGAGATGAAGAAAAGACGCTGAATTATCCGTTTTTTTACAAAATTAGCTACTACAAGGGTTGTCTCAAAATTAAGTTACACTTTTTTTTTAAATCCACGCGGTATACCTTCAATCTTCAGTTATATCTCAGTATATTTTCAATTTACCACCAAACAACTACAAAAGATTGTTAACCTTTCCCTTACTGTGGCTGGCGGCTGGCACAAACACAGCTGTGTGGTCGTAGGTATCGATGGTCTAAATCAAAAACTACAACTGCAGAAGTGTGGATGTCTCATGTTCCCGCATAGTGAATTAAAGCGGGACATCAATAGCGTGTCATTTCCTCGCACACTCTTCGCGTAACAGTGTCACACGGTTGATTGTATTGGTGTATTTGTTCCCGATTTTTAACAAAAAACTCTGATTTTTAATTGAATTTGAAAACTATGTAAAATATTATTTTTTACTTCAGTGCATAAATGTGTAACGGAGGAATACCTAAAATCTGAACCCAGAATTTATTATATTTATAGAGTTATTAAAGTTATTAGAAGCAATGTGTAGTAAATACACACCACAGATAAGGAAAGGTTAATAAGACAATTCAGTTATGTATAATTTTTACTATTCCTGGTAAAAGCTCCTAAAAAAGACATAAATAAATGATTATTATTTTATAAATGCACGTTTATATATCTTTCCACTGAAAATGCAATTGTGTTTTTTCCATCCAGATCCGGTCTAGTAAAATACGACCGCAAGTCCGGCCACTTCCAGTGGACGGAGAACGGGCGCATCAGCTCCCACTTCTACGTGGGCCACGAGACCATGCTGACCTACTCCCAGCTGCTGCGCCCCACCCTGGGCGAGATCGAGCTGCTGCGGGTGTTCAGCCTATCCGGGGAGTTCCGCAACCTCTGCGTCAGGGAGGAGGAGAGGCCTGAACTGCAGAGGTGAGTCTGACTACTAAGTCTAAATAATGCCATCATGTTAGCCCCAAGAGCCGCAAAATGGATAAGAATGTCCCAATTATGGATTTGAAAGCATTAGCCTAACCCAGCCTCCGTGTTTGATGTGCCAGAGATGGCTATCAGCTCTCCAGCATCATCTTTTCATGGGAACCTTACATAATCGCTTATCATCAAAATAAGCAATCATCAGATGGTAACCTAATATCCGGTAGAAGATAATACCAACAATAACATACAGTAAAACCCCTATTTTACGTTTTTTAAGGGACTGAAAAAAAAAACCTAAACGTAGGGAAACTTTAGATTGTAATAAACTTAACGAAAACAAAACAAGCAACGTAAAAACTATGTGATGATTGCGAATAATGACAGAAAGAAGCGTCACAAGTCGAGTTGAAAACCGAATGACAGATGCGTAAATAAACCAAACAAATGATGCTACAGTATTTTACACATGGCTAAAATTCAAAAATGTCTGCCAATCATGGCGTTATGCACCGTACCCCGACCAATCACGGCACGGCTGGCTAAAATTGAAATATGTCGGCCAATCACCGCGTTGCGCGCTGTAAGCCGACCAATTACGGCACGGCTGTGTCAAGCCCACGAAACTAACATTTTTTTGAATATTTTCGACGTAAATTGCGGGAAAAAAAACGTAAAAAGCGATTATCAAATGTACTAAAATATATCGGGACTGATATAATTACGCGTAATTGGCGAGAAAACGTTAAATTTGGGCACGTAATATTCGGGTTTCACTGTAATAGTATTTAAGTAGTAAATAAAACGTGTCGACAAAATTTAAAAAATTTCGTTTTCTCTTAACACTTTGTACTTTAATTTATTGTTTTCCAGATTGTTGGAGCGGGTGCCGGTGCCAGTGAAGGAAGGTCCCGAGGAACCCTCGGCTAAGGTGAACGTTCTGCTGCAGGCTTACGTGTCACAGCTCAAGCTGGAAGGGTTCGCGCTGCAGGCGGACATGGTCTACGTGACGCAGTCGGCCAGCCGTCTGCTGCGCGCCATCTTCGAGATTGTCTTACACAAGTCAGTAAAACACTTTCATTTTTGCAGTATCTTTTTAACAGTAACCCGGTCATTGGATATTCAGCTCTCTTAGTACCACACGGTGTCTTTCCTGGTAGCTGAACCTAGTTCCCATCAGGGCGGGACATTGGCACCAAATGTGAATTGTTTCTTCATTCTCTTTACATTTCCTGCATCTATTGGTGATTTCCACTCCCAATATCTGCAAGTGTCTCCTGAGATGGCAGTGTCCCGTTAGTAGTCCTACCAGTTCCCTCAGCGAGCGCACTGACCATATTGGGTAGTTGCCTGGCTCATATATGGTCTAGCCCATTTATGAGTTCCTTGGATTGTCTCATTCCCGGCGCCCTCTCCTTGTGCTGGGATTTGACCCACCTTTCAATATATAGATTGATGTGGGAAGCTGCCACTCCTACGGCCAGCTTGGATCCCGCAAGTGGTGCTTCGCTCCTTTCTTTGCTAAGTAGCAAGTTCTTCATGAATAGTCCTGCATTCCATCACCAGTCTGGAATTGCATCGGTTACTTTCCACTGCCATCAGGGCTGCCTGCCTATACTTATTAATTATTGTCTGCTTTTCAGGGGTTGGGCACAGCTGGTGGACAAGACTCTCTCCCTCTGCAAGATGGTGGACCGCCGCATGTGGCAGAGCATGTCGCCCCTGCGCCAGTTCCGCAAGCTGCCCGACGAGATTGTGCGCAAGCTGGAGAAGAAGGCCTTCCCGTGGGAGCGGCTGCGCGAACTGGGCCCCGGCGAACTGGGCGAGCTAGTGCGCGCCCCCAAGCTAGGCAGGACGCTGCACCGCTATATTCACCAGTTCCCGCGCCTTGAGCTCGCCACGCACGTCCAGCCGGTCACGCGCGCCACGCTCGGGGTGGAGCTGACCGTCACGCCGGACTTCCAGTGGGATGACAAGGTGCACGGCAAGTCGGAGGCCTTCTGGATCCTGGTGGAAGATGTGGATTCTGAGGTTAGTTCCCTAACACATGATCATTTTTTTATTACTTTTCAATCTTATTCGATTTTAACACTGTTCCATGACAAAAGGAACAGTGACAAAACAGAACACGAAATACCTAAAACATGATCCTTATTAATGGTGTTCTTTCACCAGATACTCATCGGTTCGATGACAAAACAGAATAGTGATAAAACAGTACAGAGACAGTACAGAAGAGTCACTAAATAGAATATAGACAAACAAAACAGAATGGTGACAAAACCGAACAGTAACCAAATGGAACAGTGGCAAAACGGAACAGTGACAGAATAGAACACTGACAATACAGAACAGTGACAAAACAGAACAGAGATAAAATAGAACAGTGACAAAATAGTTTTGTAAGAGTTAGTACATGTAAGAAAAATGGATAAATACATAAATCTGTTGTTTCAGGTAATCCTCCACCACGAGTACTTCCTGCTGAAGTCCAAGTACGCCACGGACGAGCACTCCGTCAAGTTCTTTGTTCCGGTGCTGGAGCCACTGCCGCCACAGTACTTCCTGCGCGTGGTGTCGGACCGCTGGCTGGGGGCCGAGGCCCGCCTGGCCGTCAGCTTCCGCCACCTGCTGCTGCCCGAGAAGGCGGCCCCGCCCACCGAGCTGCTGGACCTGCAGCCGCTTCCCACCACCGCGCTGCGGGCGCATTCACAGCTGCTGCCCTTCCACCAGTTCAATCCCATTCAGACGCAAGTGAGTATGCTGCCCTGCATTTTTTAATGTGAATACATACTGCATTAGAGTCCCAACCGCCTGGAGCCAGTGATACTCCTGCATCCCCAATTGGGGTGTTTTGTGAGGCTGATGGTAGTGGGGAGGGGAAGGAGATGGTGAAGAGGCGGGTGGGGAAGTACCTGGCTATTCAGAACTAGTCAAACATGGCTAAAGCCATTTCATGCAATGTTTCAATTCTGAATGGTGGTCTTTCCAATTAACTTGCGCACGTCGGGATTTGAACCCCTGGTCCTCCGAATTGCTAGACGTACAAAATAAATAGAAATGGACCCAGAACTGATCCCTGAAGAACACCGCCAGTTGACGGTTGGTTTTTGTAGGTAAGAAAGAATTTGATCCATTGGAAAAGTCCGCCATTGTTACCAATGTAGATTTTATATGAATCTCTCGATTTATAGGCAATTTCCGTTCTAGGTATTCAACGCTGTGTACAACTCGGACGATAATCTGCTGCTGTGCGCGCCGGCCGGCAGCGGAAAGACCACAGTGGCCGAGCTGGCCGTGCTTCGGCTACTCAGCAACGAGCCTGCCGGCCGCTGCGTCTACATCGTGGCCAAGGAGCAGTTGGCAGAACTTCTCTTCCAGGACTGGCACCACAAGTTCCAGCAGACCATGGGCGTGAAGGTACGTTACTGGTCATTGGGTTTTAAGGAATTTGTGGAGACTAAACCAAAGTAGTTATTATAGTAGGATTGAATCTGGGATTAGTGGAAACCGAACTGAAATGATTAGATTGAATCTGGGTTTAGTGGAGTCTGAACCAAAAAGATTAGATTGAATCTGAGATTAGTGGAGACTGAACCAAAAAGATTAGATTGAATCTGAGATTAGTGGAGACTGAACCAAAATAATTAGATTGAATCTGGGATTAGTGGAGACTGAACCAAAAAGATTAGACTGAATCTGAGATTAGTGGAGACTGAACCAAAAAGATTAGATTGAATCTGGGATTAGTGGAGAATGAACCAAAAAGATTAGATTGAATCTGGGATTAGTGGAGAATGAACCAAAAAGATTAGATTGAATCTGGGATTAGTGGCAACTGCACCGATATCATCAGTTTGAATCTAAGATTGGTTGAGAATGTACCAAAATAAGTCGATTTATTCTGGGATTAGAGGAGTCCAGATGAATGTTGTTGGATTATGTAAGGGATTAGAGGAATTTGAACAAAAACTGTTTCACTGAATTAGGATATTGATGTACATACATATACCAAATGAATACGTAATTTAGAACTAAAATTAAATACTTAGGTATTATTTTTGACAGCAATTTGAAGTGGAAACAACATATAACGACTACAGCAAACAAACTTGGAAAATTCATTTACTTTTATAGACAAACTCGCAATTTTCTCAACCTAAGCCAGCTCAAAACAATCTACTATGCACTTTGTCAATCTTTAATAGAGTATGGTATCATAGCATGGGGAGGAGCAAACGCTGCCGTCATTGATCCAATCTCTAGAACTCAGAAACTTATAATAAAGATTATCCTCAAACTACCAATCACAAGCAGCTCGGATGAAATCTTTACGAAAATCTGTGTTATGGACATTAGGCAACTTTATGCCAAAAACATACTAGCATACCTCTTCAAATACAAAACTACTTTAGACAATGTCCAAACTGCTGGTGATACTACAGTAGAACCTCGTTAATTCGAAATCCACGGGACATCAAAAATCAAATTTCGAATTAACGAATTCCCACGTAATTCGAAATTTTATGAAAAAAAAAATACGCCGAAAATCGATTTTCTTCAAATCCGGGTGGTATTTTAGTTGTAAATTCGTATTAATACCAATTATTTCTTTATTTTCGCGGCCGATTACCGTAGCGGCGGGCCCTTTAAATTCAGATATTCGCAATAAATTCGTAAAAATGCTATATATTTACGCGTAAATCGAGATTTCGCCGCAGATTTCGGTCGCGGCCTACCCTTTAAATTGAGATATTCGTAAAAATACGATGTATTTCCGCGTAAATCCAGATTTCGCGGTAATTTTCGTCGCGGCCGGCCATTTATTTCAAATATCTGAATTTAAATTCGTAAAAATACGATATATTTCCGCGTAAAACGAGAATTCGCGGCCGTATTCCGTCGCCGCCGGCTCTTTAAATTCAGGTATTCGAAATAAATTCGCAAAAATACGATATATTTCCGTGTAAATCGAGAATGCGCGGCCGATTTCCGTCGCGGCCGACCCTTTAAATTCAGATATTTGATGTAAATTCGTAAAAATATGATATATTTCCGCGTAAATCGAATTCTATCGGCAGTTTTTCTTCGCGGCCGGCCTTTTAAGTTCAGATATTTGAAGTAAATTCGTAAAAATTAGTAATATTTCGGCGTGAATCGAAATTTTTCGGCCGATTTCTGTCGCGCCGTATTTTTTAACTCGGATATCCGAAGTAAACTTAGTAAAAATACGATATATTTTCGCGTAAATTGAAATTTCGCGTCTGATTTCCGTCACATCGCGCCCATTAAAATTCAGATATTCGTAAAAATACGATATATTTACGCGTAAATCGATATTTCGCGGCCGATTTCCATCGCCGCCGGCTCTTTAAATTCAGATATTCGAAATAAATTCGCAAAAATTCGATATATTTCCGTATAAATCGAGAATGCGCGGCCGATTTACGTTCAAATTCAAATATTCGAAATAAATTCGTAAATATACGATACATTTACGCGTAAATCGAAATTTCGCGGCCGATTTCCATCGCCGCCGGCTCTTTAAATTCAGATATTCGAAATAAATTCGCAAAAATTCGATATATTTCCGTATAAATCGAGAATGCGCGGCCGATTTACGTTCAAATTCAAATATTCGAAATAAATTCGTAAATATACGATACATTTACGCGTAAATCGAAATTTCGCGGCCGAGTTTCGTCGCGGCCGACCCTTTAAATTCAGATATTTGGTGTAAAATCGTAAAACTACGACATATATCCGCGTAAAACGTATTTTCTCGGCCCTTCAAACTCGGATATTCGAAATAAATTTGAAAAAGTACGACATTCCAGTATAAATCGATCCAGATTTACAAAATAAGAATACTAAGTAGGACGATGTATAACCACCTAAAAATACATTTTTCGGCGTTTTACCGCCACGGCTGACTTTTAGATTCAGATTTACGAAATATTATGATTTATTTTCGCAAAAATCAAATTTTTTCGAATTACACGAACAAATTTTCGTGCGCGGACAAAAATAAATTTCGAATTACGAATTAACGAATTTCGAATTAAAAAAATTTTTGTATGAAAAAATTTTTCTGCGGAAATTTTTTTGGCGAAAATTTCGAATTACGCGTTTTTTCGAATTATCGGGGTTCGAATTAACGGGGTTCTACTGTAGAACCAAAGGACATAATCTCTTACAAATCCCTTTCGCTAAAACAACTTTTGGCCAGAGAAACTTTAGATATTTTGCAACAAGGCTATATAATGCTCTCCCACTAGCCATTAGACAGAACAATTTTTTTTTGAAATATAAAACACACATCAAGTCTTGGATCATCAGCCAAGACAGATCCAAGATCAAAAATTTTATAAAAAATCCCTTCATAAGTATGTACTCCAACTAGATGTTGATTAACCAATTTATCATTTATTATTATTATTTATTATTTTTTATCATTTTCACATTGTCATTTAGTGTAATGAAATATTATATGTATCAAATAATATTAATTTATATCATTAATTTATGTATTTAATACGTCTGTCTCGACACAGGTTTATCCTAGTGAGACAGATATAGAAAAACACCTGTAAAAAAAAACTTTATATTAAATTTTTAAAAAATATTATGGTTGATTAAGTTAAGATTTTGATATGTTATAATGGTTTGGTTGTAGGTGGTACTCCTCACTGGAGAGACAGTCACAGACAACAAGCTGCTGACCAAGGGACAGATCATCATCACCACCGCTGACAAGTGGGACGTGCTCTCCCGCAGGTAATACACACTTCCTATTACACACATTCCAACCCTGTATCCTGGCTGCTGAAAGTACTCCGGAGTAGTCAATGTTTCTATCCACCACGTGAGATAGAGATATCTACGACCTACGATTATTTCAGATATTCTAAATAAATTCGTAAAAATGCAATATATTTACTGTAAAACTACGACATTCCATTGCAAATCGATTCAGATTTAAAAAATAATAATACTCATTAGGACGATGTTTAACCATGTAAAAATACATTTTTCGGCTTTTACCGCCACGGCCGTCTTTTAGATTAAAATTTACGAAATTTTACGAATTATTTTCGCACAAATTGAATTTTTTCGAATTACACAAACAAATTTTCATGCGCGGACAAAAATAAGTATCCTATTACGAATTAACGAATTTCGAATTAAAAAAATTTTCTGTGGATATTTTTTTGACGAAAATTTCAAATTATGCGTTTATCTGGGTTCGAATTAACGGGGTTCTATTCGAATTTACGGCACTAGTGCCATTTACATATATAGTACATTAAATTAAAACATAACAATTAAAATAACAGTAAAGTAAAAAGCAATACATAAACCTGTTTTGTGTTATTAGTGCAGCTTTATACTTCACAACGGGCATATTAAAAGTATCTGCGATTTTAGCATAAAAGTTCCCAAGTTTGTGCAATCTATTTATAACTGACTTATATCCTGAGACTGCTATAATTTAAACACATTAAATGTGACCGAAGGGGATAGGGTCTCATTAGCTCAGTGGTAAAGAGCGGTGCCCCGACAAGGCAAGGGTCCTGGGTTCGAGTCCTAGATGTGACCGTATCCTTTTCTGATTTTTCTGTTTCAGATTTTCGTTTAGAAATCGCTAATATTGTCTTCAATAATTATATTTGTTTTGTATTCTTTCAACAGCTTGTACATGTATATTATAATGTGGGTTCCAGACAGGAGAATTGTACTCAAGTTGACTTCTTACATAGGCAAAATATAACAATTTAACATTTTATATTGTTAAAATTTCTGGTTAGCCTAGTTATAAACACAATATGTCTATATAACACCTAAGGAGTGAAGTTATCGATAATCGATAGTTGTCGAAAATGAATAACAAAACATATAAGAAATTATTAAAATTTAACATGTCGTTCGATTTCCAGATGGAAGGGTCGCAAAAACGTCCAGAACGTCCAGCTATTCATCGCGGACGAGCTGCAGTTGCTCGGGGGCTCGGAGGGCCCCGTGCTCGAGGTGGTGCTGGCAAGGGCGCGTTACGTGGCGTCCCAGACGGGGCGAGCCACGCGCATGGTAGCGCTGTCCGCGCCGCTTGCGTGCGCGCGCGACCTCGCGCAGTGGCTCGGGTGCTCGGCCAACTCCACGTTCAATTTCCACCCGAGCGTTCGGCCGGTGCCGCTTGAACTCCACGTTCAGGTAATTTATTATTGTAATTTAATGGTTTTGTGTAGAAACTCTCCCTCAACCGGCATCTCCAGATCTGGCAAGCCACATAGGGCAGAGGCATCTTCCGCCAGGACCTGTCGCCGGTCGTTAGAGGTGTTGTTTATCCAATTAATTAATGCAGGGGCGGCCGTAACTATTAGTGTGATAATGTCACTCTCTGTATTGCCACAGTGAAAGAACATAGGAGAACAATGTCATCGGACATTGCAGAAATAAAAAAAATAATTTTAAATGTTTTTTGTAGGGAATCAACATTTCGCACAACGCGTCGCGTTTCGCCGCCATGGCCAAGCCGATTTATGACGCAATCGTGCGCCACAGCTCGCACAACCCATGCGTGGTGTTCGTGCCGGGGCGGCGGCAGGCGCGGCTGGCGGCGGTGGACCTGCTGACTCACGCGGCCGCTGACGGCCAGCCCGGGCGCTTCTTCCACGCCGACCAGGAGGACATCAAGCCCTTCCTGGACAGGATGGTGGACAAGGTGAGTGTTTGTTACTCCTTATTTGTTACACCCACTGTTCCAGAAGAATGTCATTAGCGAACCCATCATTCGAGGAGTGGACACACAACCTGCAATATTGTTCAGGCTGTGCCTCGGAGATTTGGATTCACATGTCCCGGCATTTTAATACCACCATAGTCCACTATGCATGGTTGGCTTTCCTCAGTTAACTGTTTTGATTGCCAATCGTTTATTTGTGTACAATTAATTGTTTTTCTCTAATAATTAAGTCATATTTTTATATTTGCGAGTGTGTAGTTTGCGCTTGTTGTTCATATGACCGGTCGGTGGCCGAGTTGACATCGCGCTTGGGTCCCACTCAGGCGTAGTGTGTTCAATTCCTCGGCTGGCTAAGTCCTCCATCACAACACAAGCAACATTTTCAGCTTACTGTGGTGGTAGTAGGAGATTTTCAAATATTGTCAGGTTATTCGTAACCCGGGAATGTTTGTCTTTCTTTTAAAAAAAAAAAAAAATATATATATATATATATATATATTTTAAGGGCGGAGACGGTTACACGTAGTTCCCGTGAGCACTTAGGCCATAGGTCCATTGTGTTATCTCCCATTTTACCTCATTCCTTTAACAACAACCCAGTCCCTTTAATAAAGTTCACCAGGGTTGTCATTGGGTATGTGGCTATGTCTTCTGGTTCTACTGTATATCTCCCCAGGTATCTGCGCCTAGTTCCCACCAGGGCAGGACATTGGCAGTACAGGTGAATTGGAGTCTCTTCATCCTCTTCACATTTTCTGCATCTATTGGTTTTTTCCACTCCCAATATCTGCATGTGTCTCCTGAGATGGCAGTGTCCTGTTTGTAGTCCTACCAGTTCCCTCAGTGAGTTTCTGTCCATATCGAGTAGTTTCTTGGTTCTTCTAGGGTCAGGTCCTTTTATGAGTACTTTGGATTGTCTCATTCCAGGTGCCCTCTCCCATTCTTTGCAGTGCTGGGATTTGACCCACCTATCAATATGTAATTACTCCTACGGCCGGCTCGGATCCTACAAGTGGTGCTTTCGCCCCTTTCCTTGCTAGTTCGTCAGCCCGCTCGGTGTCCTCATTTCCTTTATGTCCTGGTACCCAGATTAGGATTGATGGTAGCGAGTTCTGGTTACTTCCCATTGCCATTAGGGCTGCCTGGCTATCAGAACACACATATATTTTCTGTATTTATTTTCGATCATTAAATATTTGTAATTTAAGGCTTTTTTTTTTAAAACGGAGTTAGAAAGTTTGCTTAATTCTGCAAAACGGAGCCTGGACATTTTACTAATTTGTGTTTAAAAACAAGGTGGATTTTTTCACGTATTTACTATTCAAAGCAGGACGAACTTTAACACCAAATGGCATTAAAAGCATATTTTAGAGAAATACGCAGTATACTAAATAAGTTGACGATATTATTATGTACCTAGTTTTTATCGTCTTCTAAAAACAGGGTTTTTGTAGAGAAATCTAAATTGTTGTACTTCTGAGATTTGGTTAATGAGTTTGCCGACCACTGTTCTAGGTTATTTGTATTATTTATGTGTTGCAGACCTTGAAGGAGACGCTGTCTCGCGGCGTCGCGTACCTTCACGGCGGACTTGCCAGCAGCGATCGCCAGCTCGCCACGCAGCTGCTGGAGTCGGGCGCCGTGCAGGTGGCCGTGGTGGCGCGCGACCTCTGCTGGGGGCAGCGACTGCGCGCACATCTCGTAGTCATCGCCGACACACAAATGTGAGTGTATACTAGTCAACTGTGGCTCTATGGTTTTTATTTGTTTAAATGTGACTTCTTACAATCCATCTTTCTAAAAATTGATCATTTTGTAAAATATATGTATTTAATTTCGTATGTCCTAATGGACTTTTACACATAATATTATATTAGGATATATCAGTGGAGCCTATTGCTAATGTCCTTCCCGGACGTCTCCGACTTCTTCTGCCATTCACTATTGTATACCACAATATTACTGTTAAAATACTACATTCCATCGATTTTAATTCGACTCTTTCCGGTGCAGAGACATTGAGTTAACTATTCCTCGGGCGTACCCGACTTCTTCTACCTTTCAAACCACTCTCTAAACACTCCTCGCACTAATAAGAACAAACTTTGAAATTTCATAAACATACGCAGGTC
This sequence comes from Hesperophylax magnus, assembly GCA_026573805.1. Lineage (NCBI taxonomy): Eukaryota > Metazoa > Arthropoda > Insecta > Trichoptera > Limnephilidae > Hesperophylax > Hesperophylax magnus. The sequence goes on along the minus strand of JAIUSX010000005.1, from coordinate 5,827,175 downwards.
GAATTTTTACATCTCTAAAGAATATAAAATAATGTCTCTATCCACGTCTGTTCGTTTGTGCGCTTAGTTCTTCTAAACTACGCAACAGATTTTGACAGGATTTTCACTGTAAATTAGAGAATTTCTTCCGGAAGGTTTATTTACATGCATATTATATTTATAGAAAGATAATGCACAACTTTAAAGATCGTCATTCTAACGTGATTTCGTCTGTCTGTAGCTACAACGGCAAGGTGCACGCCTACGAGGACTATCCCCTGACGGACGTGCTGCAGATGGTGGGACGGGCCGGCCGGCCGTCGGAAGACCACGATGCCAAGTGCGTGCTGCTGTGCCAATCCAGCAAGAAGGACTTCTTCAAGAAGTTCCTCAATGAGTGCCTTCCCATCGAGGTAACCAAATCATAATTAATATAGGGTTTTCCAATAAGAGGTGTTATTTTGATATTTAAAGAAAAATGCCATTTTTTAATATAAATGATCGAATGTTTATTTCATTATAAAGAGGAAGGTATGCCGTTAATAGTGAAAAATAACATCAGTCAAATGACCACCACGACCACGCCTACAGGACCATATCCTTTTCATGAAATTTTCCATAGCCAAATCGCTGCTGTGGCTGCCTTATGTCCTCGATAGCCTCACGAATTACATCTTTGAGGTCTTGAATCGACGCTGGGCTGTTGGCGTAGACCTTCTCTTTCACGTGGCTCCAAAGGAAGAAGTCGCAAGGTGTTAAATCACAAGATCTCGGTGGCCAATTGTGATCACCTCTTCGAGAGATAACACGGTTCGGAAACTTTTCCCGTAAAAGATCAATGTTTTCGTTGCTTGTGTGGCACGTAGCGCCGTCTTGTTGAAAGTAAACGTTGTCCAGATCAATACCATCCAATTCCGGCCATAAAAAATCATTTTATGGCCGGAATTAAATACACATAACACCTCTTATTGGAAAACCCTATCTATATTATTAGATAATGAGAACGCAGCATTCTGCCAACGCACTCATATCTGATTTCACAGTTAGTCAATCCTTTTTTCTGTCCAATCCAATGGAGTTTTAAATTGATTAATATATTTAAAGTATTTCTTAGAATCGGTTACAAAAGTTGTTTTGTTCATTTTTGAGTCCACAGAATTTACAGTATGTTGGCGGTGAAGATTTCTTGGATGCCGGGGCAACTATAATGTACAGATAAAATTTAGAAAGTCTCAATCAAGTCACCCGTTTCTCTTATTTCTTTTGATGTTAGTTCCTTGTGTCCATCTTCACATTGCCGGTCTCTCAAAGCTCTTGGTATTTTTGTGAATCGTCTCTGTATCTTAACTTATCACTTGTATGTTATCTGATTTATGCAATACCATTGGGTAATTTCAGAGCCACTTGGACCATAGGCTGCACGATCACCTGAATGCCGAGATAGTCACAAAGACGGTGGAGAACAAGCAGGATGCTGTGGACTACCTGACCTGGACCTTCTTATATCGTCGCCTCACACAGAACCCCAACTATTACAACTTGCAAGGAGTCACGCACAGGTCAGTCACTCAACCCAAACACTAGTGATATCTGTCCACTTATAGTACATGTGGTGTAATGCCTGTCCGCTTATAGTTTGTGTGGCGCAAAGGCCTCTCCACTTATAGTTCATGTGATGTAATGCCAGTCCACTTATAGTTCGAGTGGCGTAATATCTGTCCACTTCAGTTCATGTGGTGTAATAGACTTCCACGCACAGTTCATGTGATGCTTGTTCACTTATAGTTCATGTGGTATAATATCTGTCCACTTTATAGTTCATGTGGCATAATGTCTGTTCACTTAAAGTTAATGTCAGGTACTACCCGTCTATTTACAGTTCATGTGATGCGAAGCCTGTCCACTTATAGTTCTTGTGATGTGATGCCAGTCCATTTATAGTTCATTTGGCATAATGTCTGTTCACTTATAGTTAATGTCAGGTAATACCCGTCTACTTACAGTTCATGTGATGCGAGGCCTGTCCACTTATAGTTCTTGTGGCATAATATCTGTCCATTTATAGCTCATGTGATGTAATGCCAGTCCACTTATAGTTCATGTGGCATAATATCTGTCCACTTATAGTTCATGTGATGTGATGCCAGTCCATTTATAGTTCATGTGGCATAATATCTGTTCACTTATAGTTAATGTCAGGTACTACCCGTCTACTTACAGTTCATGTGATGCGAGGCCTGTCCACTTATAGTTCATGTGGCATATTATCTGTCCACTTATAGTTCATCTTTCCACTTATGCTTCAAGGGACGTAATGCGCGTCCACAAAGTATCTGACTATTCAGAATTGGTCACTAAACCATTTAAAGAAAATGTCTGTTTTCAGAGTACATACATACATTGAGATTGTTAGTAAATAAGATGTTAAAACTTGTAGTAAAGCAGTATTTCCTCTCTTCATCAGGCACCTGTCAGACCACCTCTCGGAGTTAGTGGAGACGACCCTGGCAGACCTGGAGCAGTCCAAGTGCATCAGCGTTGAGGATGAGATGGACTGTCAGGCCCTTAACCTCGGCATGATCGCGTCCTATTATTACATCAACTACACAACCATCGGTAAGACAACTTCTGGCAGCGTAGTATTATATGCGGACATGTGCTCTAGCGCTTGTTCAATTCTGAATGGTGGTCTTACAGTAGGGCGATACTGATAGTATCTTCCACTCTGGAATGTGCCGCAAGTATACTATATGTGAAAAAACAAAATTTACTCGCGCACGCCGGTGATTTGAACTTGTGCCCTTCGGGATGCTAGTCAAGAATCTTAACCCTCGACCACTGAGGCCGTTTTATAAAATTATTTTTTTCATGAATGTATGTATTCAGGTTTATGTAGAAATAATAAAACCAGTTTATGTGGTATTCATATAAATATATTTTTAAAGTTGTCTCTGATTAAGTTATATTCTGGGAAAACGTCTTGCGATATAATTATGAAATATACATTTATTCATGATAATTGATTCTGCAGATTTTCTGCTCTGACTTTCAACAGGTTAATTATTGAAGATCCACCAATCATCTTATTGGAAATTTGCTAAAAGATGTTGAATGACATTGCATGCTGAAAATAGTTTTATTGAGATTATTTTTAATATTCTTTTTTTATGAAAGTGTTCAGCTTACTAATTTATGTAACTCCATTTTGTAGAATTGTTCAGCCTCTCCCTGACGTCCAAGACTAAGATCCGAGGACTTCTGGAGATCATCTCGTCGGCTGCGGAGTATGATGATATCTGCGTCAGACACCGGGAGGATCAGCTCCTCAAGAGCCTGTCCAACAGGTAAATAATATACACAAATAAAATGATTTTTATCCCAGTCCTTTGTCGACTTAACCCTTAGAATGTCATTCTTCCGCGAATTAGTGCTGCTTTTGCGCCGGGGGTAAAATGCCAATTGCCCGCCGTCCCCCGGCCGACACTATTTTTGTAATAACTTACTTGTTTTTAGCAAACAGATGTATTTTTAAATTGTCCCGTATTTCCAGATAATGTATTTAACCTGTGGTGTCCCAGGAAATTCCTAGCTCAATTTCCAAAGGCTCAAATTCCAAAATCAAACGTCAAGTGTCCACTTAAATTTTTTTTGTGTCGCATTATATAAGTATATGATAACAATTCTTCCAGATTTCGGTAGTTTATACAACTGTTGTTACTAATAATATTATTTTGTACAAGAAACCTGTAATAAATAATGCTAAAAATATAATTATTCATTATGACGTAAAAATTTTGACATTTCTTACAAAGTTAATTTTCATCACTTTTCTTGGGTGAAATATTATAAAAATTACATCAAAATAATGTAGATAAAACTATCTTTCTGATGATACCTCAAATCTATTATTTCCACAATCAATTTATATCAAAAATAATGAAAGAAGACGCTTTGACACTTTGATCGTTCTAAAACGCGGCAAATATTTCGTTGGCATTCCACAGAAAAATTCTTTGTAAATAATCTGAAAAGCTAGAAGTCATTCCGGTATTTGCTGCGTAAAGAACGAGAATAGCCCAAGCGATTGTGACCTTGTTCTTCATACAAATTCCTTATACATAAGGGTCAAAATCGCACATAATTTTTTTTTTTTTTTAAATTCGTAGATAATGTGCCGCACTCACATATGCGGTCCCGGGATATGATTGGTTAATATACATATTTATAAAAACTTTATGTATATATCCTTTTTATTCATGGATAAAATAAATATTGTATATATGTATTCTTAATATATAAAACCAACCAGTTTCGGTTCACCCTGAACCTTCATCAGGGTTATATGAAATATAAAAAATACATTATTTTCTTTTTCCAGATGAATAAAATATATTTTAGAATGCTAGCTCATATTTTAAGGTTAAAAATACCTTCAAAGGTACTATTAGCAGAGGTACGATTAGCCGGCATTAGACGGGTACAAATGTCAGAAATGACTTGGGTTCTTGAATTGCAGACTGCCCCACAAGCCGACGGCAACGGGTGGCGGTGCCCCCAAATACAACGATCCCCACGTCAAGGCCAACCTGCTGCTCCAAGCGCACCTCTCCAGGATTCAGCTCTCGGCTGAACTGCAGCAGGACACAGAGATTGTGCTCTCCAAGGTAGGCTTTAACGGGTCCACCGCCAACTCTTACCATTTGGCTGTGAATATTTCGAGAAACTCCGCACCTGTCAATTGGCGTTATGTAATTTTTCAGTAATTGAGTTGTTTTAAATTTTATAATAAGTCCTTTCTTCTCTTCATATAAGAAATTAAATGGAACAAAAATAATAGCATGGATGACATGTTGTAATTGCAAGGTGTTTCCTAGGATTTGATGACATGTTGTGGGAGTTTGTTCCACGCTTCCACTACTCTATGTTAGTAGAATGGATGACATGTTGTGGGAGTTTGTTCCATGCTTCCACTACTTTATTTTAGTAGAATGGATGACATGTTGTGGTAGTTTGTTCCATGTTTCCACTACTCTATGTTAGTAGAATGGATGACATGTTGTGGGAGTTTGTTCCACGCTTCCGCTACTCTATGTTAGTAGAATGGATGACATGTTGTGGGAGTTTGTTCCATGCTTCCACTACTCAATGTTAGTAGAATGGATGACATGTTGTGGGAGTTTGTTCCATGCTTCCACTACTTTATTTTAGTAGAATGGATGACATGTTGTGGTAGTTTGTTCCATGTTTCCACTACTCTATGTTAGTAGAATGGATGACATGTTGTGGAAGTTAGTTCCGTGCTTCTGCTACTCTATGTTAGTAGAATGGATGACATGTTGTGGAAGTTAGTTCCGTGCTTCTGCTACTCTATGTTAGTAGAATGGATGACATGTTGTGGGAGTTTGTTCCATGCTTCCACTACTCAATGTTAGTAGAATGGATGACATGTTGTGGGAGTTTGTTCCATGCTTCCACTACTTTATTTTAGTAGAATGGATGACATGTTGTGGTAGTTTGTTCCATGTTTCCACTACTCTATGTTAGTAGAATGGATGACATGTTGTGGAAGTTAGTTCCGTGCTTCTGCTACTATGTTAGTAGAATGGATGACATGTTGTGGGAGTTTGTTCCATGCTTCCACTACTCTAATTGCAAGGTGTTTCCTAAGATTGGATGCAAAGGAAGTTTTTTTGAGTGTCCACGGAGATATATTTTTGTTGATGGTGAAGATTTGTTGGATGCCAGGGCAACTATAATGTCCAGATAAAATATTAAAAGTCTCAATCAAGTGACGCCTTTCTCTTCTTTCTTTAATGTTGGTAATCCTTGATTCCTTGAATCTTCTTCATATTGCCGGTCTTTCAAAGTTCTTGATATTTTTGTAATCTGTCACCAATTCCTGGATAAACCTCAAAACACATCAGTTCAGTTTTTTCTCAATCAGGGAAATTTTTTATTTTTAATTTATTTTTACTCTCAAATGTCTAAAAATTTAATATTATGTGTTTTATTTGCAGGCTATCCGCTTGATCCAGGCTTGCGTAGACGTGGTCTCCAGCAACGGCTGGCTGTCTCCGGCCGTGGCCGCCATGGAGCTGGCGCAAATGGTCACGCAGGCCATGTGGGCCAAAGAGTCATACCTGCGACAGCTGCCCCACTTTACTCAAGAACTGGTCACACGCTGCACGGAGAAGGTCAGTGTCAATCAAGTTCTTCCGAGATATATTCTATCCACTTCAGTGCTAGTCACTTTAGTGCTATCAACTTCAGTGCTATCAACTTCAGTGCTATTGACTTCAGTGATGTCCATTTCAGTGCTGTCAACTTCAGTGATATCCACTTCAGTGCCGTCCATTTCAGTGCTGTCAACTTCAGTGTTATCCACTTCAGTGCTATCCACTTCAGTGTTATCAACTTCAGTGCTATCCACTTCAATGCTATCCATTTCAGTGCTGCAACCCTTGAAGAGTCTTTATGGTCTCCAGCTTTTTGTCCTTTTGCTCCCCTCCAGTTCATTATGCCTAAAACTGCGGTGTTTTCCCCCATACTATCCATCCACCAAGTGTTGGCCTCCCAACACTCAGTAGTCCTTTATGTTTATTAGAGCGAAGCCTCTTTTGGTGGTCAGCTTTCTTCCATTACTGCTAAGTGTCCTGTCCAGCGGAATCTATTATTGTCGTTGACAGTTCTGCAAATAGTTTGCATACCATTTTCTTGTATACACCATTACGCTTTATTGACCATGTTATTTTGATGTTAAAACAACTTGATGTTGACTACGATAACCACGTGTTTAATATAATTTTTTTGTCTAGGGTATCGAGACCGTGTTCGACATCATGGAGCTCGAAGACGAAGCCCGCGGGAAACTTCTGCAGCTGTCGGAGCCACAGACGGCTGACGTGGCGCGCTTCTGCAACCGCTACCCCAACATCGAACTGTCGTATGAGGTGCAGGATGCTGACCAGGTCAGGGCTGGAGCTCCCGTCAACGTCAATGTGACGCTCGAGCGGGAGGATGAACTGGCCGGCCCGGTGATTGCACCGTACTTTCCGCAGGTAAGCATACTTAATTTGTAATGATTGGATATTTGATTTAGTGACATTTTCATGTAACACCTTTATGTTACCTCAAGGGTGCTTATGGTTAACAACACTCAAAACCATACGCTTGGAGCCAGTGGAACTTTGACACTCCCAATAATTGGGGAATGCTGTCTAAAAGAAGTGAGGGAGGGATAGGTAAGAAGTTTTACCAAGCATAGTTAAAGCCATATAAAGTAGTAAACAAATTAATTTTGAATGAATTATGCATGACAGCTGTTTCATAATGTTTGATAATGCCTTCAGAAAGCGAAACAGCTGTCACGCGTTATAACTTGTGTATAAGTAAATGTGTTTTATTTATAAATTTAATAAAAATATTATTGAGTATGTAAAAGAAAAACGATTTATAGTAACAATATTTAAAAGAAAATGTATGCCGCCAATTTAAATTAATCAACATGTTTGTATCATTGATGAAATGTTGTGGAAGTTTGTTCCATGCGTCCATTACTCTGCATGGAAGTTTGTTCCATGCATCCACTACTCTTTATGGAAGTTTGTTCCAAGTATCCACTACTCTGTATGGAAGTTTGTTCTATGCATCCACTACTCTGTATGGAAGATTGTTCCATGTATCCACTACTCTATATGGAAGAGTGTTCCATGCATCAACTACTCTTTATGGAAGTTTGTTCCATGCATCCACTACTCTGTATGGAAGATTGTTCCATGCATCCACTACTCTGTATGGAAGATTGTTCCATGTATCCACTACTCTATATGGAAGAGTGTTCCATGCATCAACTACTCTTTATGGAAGTTTGTTCCATGCATCCACTACTCTGTATGGAAGATTGTTCCATGCATCCACTACTCTGTATGGAAGATTGTTCCATGTATCCACTACTCTATATGGAAGAGATGCATCAACTACTCTTTATGGAAGTTTGTTCCATGCATCCACTTCTCTATATGGAAGTTTTTTAATGTTCACAGAGATGTACATTTTGTCGTCGAACTTTTGCAACTGATCTCTGACCATTTGTGTTGTTTGCAGAAACGCGAGGAGGGGTGGTGGGTGGTGATCGGCGATCCCAAGACCAACTCGCTGGTGAGCATCAAGCGCGTGGCGCTCGCGCAGAAAGCGCGCGTCCGACTGGAGTTTGTGGCAGGCGCGCCGGGTTCTCACGCCTACACGCTTTACTTCATGAGCGACGCCTATCTGGGCTGCGACCAGGAGTACCGCTTCAGCGTCAGCGTGCAGGACCACATGGAGCAGGATGACAGCGGATCAGATTAGGCCTCCAATTTCAAATAAACAAGGAACAAAAAGAACGGATGAATTCAAAAAATGATTTTTTTTTCAATTCTTTGTACCAATGATAAATATTTGATTAATTTTATGTTAAAAATAAATAATTTTAAGTGATGTGTTTTGTTTCATTTTTATTCTGAAATTCATTGATAATAAATTAGTTTGATGCCAGCGGCGCTGTTGAAACTGAATGGAGTGAGGAGGGAAGATTGATGGGTAAGCGGGAAGGTTGGGAATTATCTGTCTACTGCTTATTTCTTTTGCTATTTAAAGCAATTTTTCAATTTACTTTTCTTTGTTTTTAACAATAACTCCCCATAGGAGGTCCTGAAGAAAATTATATCCCTCGAGGCCCGTCATCTTTGTGATGTTGTGTGGAGGGTATTTTTGAGGGAAAGGGAGGAGTGAACCATGTTGTAGGATGGTTGAAAAGAGCCACAGCCGAGCTGTTGAACTCGAGAGCGAGTCGTAGAAGTGACGCGTTCTCTTGTGACAAATTTCAACTGTGTGGCTTGTTTCCCGACTGTGTACCGATGCCGAAGGGATCAATGACGGTAGTTCCATTGAAATACCGGTAGAACAAGGACTTGAGCCTGAGACTATCGTAAGATGTATGTCTGTAGAAAGAATGGCAGAGGACAGGGCATTGGAGTGAGAGTGCGGGTGAGCGAAAGCAGTGTCAAGAGTTGGACCGAGGAACAGGTGGAGAGACTGGTGCAAGAGGATTGGAGCAACACGCGAAGTACGGAGGACTGGTAGCGAAAGGCGACTTATCCATTTTATTTCTGACATTTACAGCCGTTCTCTGGTCTCGGTGGGATTGGGAAGTTCCAAGGAGCCAGTTGCTCGCAGTTCTTAGGTCTTATCTTCCCAATACTATCGAGGATCTCCCGGTCCCTTTCTGTCAACGGAGGAATTCCGTGCATGTAGTTGAAGAATTCCGGAACACTCATAACCTCACGAATTTCTTCCGGCAGCTTATGAACAAAATCTGGTTGATTGTGTTCCGGTAACTCTTGAGAAGATTCTGGCTGCTTATGACAACCCAGCGCTTCGTGGGGTGATTGATGCTTATGACATGTTTCAGGCACTTCATGACATCCTTCTGGTTGATTATGACATGGTTCAGACACTTTATGACATCCTTCTGGTTGATTATGACATGGTTCAGGCACTTCATGACATCCTTCTGGTTGATTATGACATGTTTTAGGCTCTTCACGACATCTTTTAAGTTGATTATGACATCCTTCTGGTTGATTATGACATGGTTTGGGAACTTCTTGTTGCTGGTGGCAAGATTTAAATACTTCTGGTTGCTGTTGACATGTTTGTGGTGCTTCCGGTTGTTTATAACATGCTTCGGAGTGTTTGTAACTGGTCTCTGCCTGCATTTGGACTTGTTCCGGTTGATTATGACCTGAAGAAACCAATGGTCTACGCAACAATGGTTCTGACCGGTGTAAATTCCAAAGATTAGAAGATATTACAGGACGACTGGACGACAGACAGCCACAAGAATACTGGGGACTCGTTATGCGTGCTGAAGTAACACACTGAAAAAAAAACAAAGTATGAAGAAATAATTTTTAAAAAACGAAGCAAAGTTTGCATAGGTTGCATAAAACTCTAGAATCAATTTATAGAAGTCCATATTATTGTGTAATTTACAAATGGCTGATAGATATTAAAAGAAACTCCATAATGGAGGACTGAACGCAGTTGGCACTAACAAAAAATTGTCCAAAGAAGCGAAGCTAACAATCCACAAAGTTCAGTTCCACAGTTCCTGCCATCAGTGGCTCCCCTGAGGTCAGGAACGGGACTGAGGATGGGCTGATCGTGAATTGGTGACTTTGCGCCCTGCCTCCAGGTTCTCCGACGCTTTCTCCTCATGGTCTTCGGAATCTTCCCAACCCCAACTTACATCTTTCGTCGAGGCACAACCTATTTCCTGGCTTAGGGGCGCGGAACCTGATCCTCGTGAAACCTATCGAATGCCCTGCTTTCTCTCCCTAGGACTGCCTAGGAGTGGGTGACGACACCCCCCCACCACAAAATGAGGTGCACATTTCACAATTTTCTTTTGTCTCATAATTTTTCATTTTTGCAGGTGGTTGTAAATTATTATTTTTACCTGTTATTGTTGATACCTTGTACATATGACCTGTTAAACTAACCAACTACATTAGATATTACTAACAAGTTACTAATACACAGCACTTGCATACTGCGAATAACATTGTATGCACGGACATTTTGAAGGTCTTGTTTTGAAATTTTAAATGTAGACTCGTTATATCAAAAAAATTAGCGTCCTAGCGGGGAAGTTGTGGGGCCTCCTCCAGTCCACAATGAGTGCTGGTACCTACCCTGATGTATGGCAGTGAGGCATGGAACTGGCAAAGGAAGGATAAAAGCAGACTGAATGCTGTAGAAATGAGATCCCTGAGGCATAAGTGTGTTAAACCATGTATAATCGTGTGAGAAATGTGGAGATTCGCAAAGAATGCAAGGCTGATGTAAGCATAATTAGTAGGATTAAGAAAGAGACGCTTAGATAGTTTGGGAATGTAGAGGCTACATGAATGCTAGAAAAAATCGGGCACGATCAAGTAAACCAGATACTTATGTCGGGCTATGTTAAAGAGTCGGAATAACAGAAGATATGTATGAATGTTAATGGAGAGGAGTGTGTGCCGAGTCCAAGTTGTTTGGCGGTCCGTCCTCTCTGCCTACCCCTGCGATTACACTTTTTTGCATAACGTCCCTGCGCTAGGAATCAATTTCACGTAAAAGTATTGCTAAGTTAAAAATGACAAAAAAATCATTTAAGCTAAATCTAATGCGAAGAGATTTAAAAGAAAAAACTTACTTGAACAATCAATATTAAAATCAATAATATTTGAGCACTTTTAATAACAGTCGTGGACATTTTGAGTCCGAACAAAAAAAATTTTAACAACTTATGTAAAATCACTTAACGTAAATTACTATGCAATTATTTCTAAATTTTCAAGTTTCTGCCTTTTATAGCTAAATTCTAATGTGATTTTTCGAATACGGAAGAATTTTTAATTGTTTTGCTGAATACTGAAGTTGATTTTGTCACATTTTTGGAAATTTATGCTGAAAGAAACAAATTTTGCAGGTTTTTAAAACAGCTAACATTGCAAAAACTATAGAATGCACTTAATATGTGTCGGATTTGTTGATTATAAAAATGCTACGACACAATCAAGTACAACAGATTTACTTCTTGATTTACTTGATATACTTCTTGCGCCAGCTGATTTTATTTTTGCAATAACTTACTTGTTTTTTGCAAAATTATGTTTTTGTAAATTGTAACGTCTTACAGATAACATGTTTATATATTTATAAAAATAGTATACAACCTACCATAAGTAGTTTATCCGGAATAGCTTCAGTTATATTCAAATAAATGATATTTTTGAAAATATCTTGAAGGACATGGAAGGATAATGGACTGGTATACGTTGTTGACGACCAGAGGAAAATGAGGAGGTATTCAGATCATGTCACCAAACATGGCTAAAGCCATTTCAACCTACCTTTTAAATCTGAATGATGATATTTCGCCAAGGCAATAAGAAGGAAGGGTTTTGTCACAGAATTATAACATCACATTTCAAATTCTGTAAAGATTTTATCGGTATCTGCGTGTCTGTTTGTGCGCTTCGTTCTTCTAATCTACGCAACGGTTTTTGATAGGATTTGCACTATTATTTAGAAAATTTCTTTCGGAAGGTTTATGTATATAATACATTCATTTTATAGTTATAGAAATTAGAGAAAAACCAATGTTTTGTAATCAAGTGGTAAAAAAATAATTATGAGCGCTTACATTGCTAACGTTGGCTAAACCTTAAGAGATACATCAAAATAATGTACTACGGAATTGTACATCTTAAAAAGGTCTACAGAAAAGTCCAGGATGGTATTTGTATATCTCCTAAGGATAACCCCCACCAACACCGGGTACACCTTAGCTAGTTAAATATAAATTGGGAAAAACTAATAATAATGTTTCTAAGAAATTTCTCTGTAGGTATTTACCATTACAACTCATGTTTTCCCCACTTTATGATTGTACCCAACACTGATAACTAATATACTTAACGATAAGAAAGGTTTTTTTAAATGTGATCAACACACAAGAGTCTCTACTGCCCATAATCATTGGAACTGTTGCATTCCTGTGTGAGGCTATAAAGTAGGTACTGGCTTTTCGGATGTGGTCAATTAACATGGCTAAAATAATCTCAAGCAATGTTGTCTTTACCAAGGCTATAATAGGTTAAGGTGAGTGTTACATACTGTCAGTATTGCCCTGGTGAAAGACCACCATTCAGAAGTTGTTTGAAATGGATTTAGCCGTGTTTAGTGATCAGTGAGCGGGGGAGATTGATGGGAGACGTGGCAGACGCAGGCTGCGCACTTAAATCTATGTGACTGGTACCAGTGCTATTCCGCAGAGTTTTCTTGGAGATTTAAGAATAAGTGAGCTTTCTCTAACATTCAACCTTCATCTTTACTATCTCCTTTCAAAAATGGGATTCCATGGACAGTTGGAAGTTGGAACTTTTGAAGGATATTAAAATTAACATTGTCATTAGCACATAGGTGTCGAGGTGCACTTGTGTTTAAACTATGTATGAAAAATGTGGTATTTCATATAGAACGAAAGGCTGATGATGTAAGCGTAATGGAAAAAATTAACCCCTCAGGTCTCTGGCATGTTGGACGTATATTTCTTAAAGACTGAGCCACAGCATGAAGCACAAAAATTCCCGGGTTACGAATAACCAGATAATATTTTAAAATCTCCTACTACCACCACAGTAAGCAAAAACTGTTGCTTGAGTTTTGATGGAGTACTTAGCCAGCCGACGAATTGAACACACTTCGCCTGGGTGGGACCCAAGCGCAATGTCAACTCAGCCATAGACTGGTCTTACAGGTCTTACGTCTATATATTGATGCTATATATTTTTGAGGGAGAGGAAGGAGTGAACATGGATATTGAAGAGACCCTTGTTGTAGGGGAGGGGTACACAGAGGTCGACAAATCGTTCCCAGCAAACAGTTATCGGAACGTACCTGACAAACTTTAACCAGCTATTCCTTAGCAAATTTGGAGTAAAAAATGTTATAGGCACTTTGGGCTCCGGTAAAAATTGTTTCTCGTGTTCAACAGCTGTTATTAGCAAGTGTGTCAAAAAGCATCCTCGCTCTTTCATACACACTAAATAATAATAGTTAAAAATGAGACGAATGGTGCCATGCTATTTCGTTGTGATTGTAAAAGCGCCCCAATATACGTACGTACATTATTCAACGAAACTCAAATAAAATATTGCCAGATGGGTTTTCAAATTTTGACATGTGGTGAAAATATGAATAAGAAATTTTTTATTAAAAAAACATGTTACCGGACAGAAAAGTGCCAATAACATTTTTTACTCCAAATTTGCTAAGGAATAGCTGGTTAAAGTTTTAAATCAAATTTTATTTTTCCAATTAAGAAGGGTTCGGTGAATGTGCATATGATACTGGTTGGGGTCAGTACCTCCAACAAGTTTAAGAACCACTGCTCTAAACATTGCAATCCATTTGTTAAAATAGGGGAATCTATAAAACAGACCCCCTGTTTCTGCACAAAATATAAAATCTACACCATGATACTGAAACAAAGAATTGATAAATATGCAGAAAACCTACTGGGAGAGTATCAGGCAGGCTTCCGCACCGGTAGATCCACAACAGACCAACTGTTCACCGTCAGACAGATCTTGGCAAAGTGCTGGGAATTTGACATAGACATACACCAACTTTTCATTGATTTCAAGCAAGCATATGATAGCATAGATCGGGAATGTCTATATGACATACTACTACAATTCCAGATTCCACCTAAATTGGTTAGGCTCATAAAAGCCACAATGTCAGACTCAAGATGTCAGGTCAAAATAGACGGAGAATTGTCGGAAGAATTTACAGTATCACAGGGACTTTAACAGGGGGACAGTCTGGCTACCACTCTCTTCAACATTGTGCTCGAACATGTAATACGAAAAACACTAATAGACACTGGCTCCAATATTTGTTTCAAGAGCAGTCAAGTTGTCGGATATGCGGATGACATCAACATTTCGGAAGATCAATTTCAGCCATTAAGGAGGTCTTCGACCCTTTAGAAACAGCGGCGCGGGAAGTAGGACTGCGAGTTAATGTTGACAAAACAAAAATGATGGTACAGAGCAGGAACCCTTCACACAGAAGAAGAAGTAGTGCACTATTTAAAGACAACGACTCATACGAAGTGGTCGATCAATTCACCTACCTGGGCTCCAGCCTGACAGAGAACAATGAGGATCCAGCAGAAATCAGAAGGAGAATCACAGCAGCCAACAAAACATACTTCTCTTTGTTGCCAGTGTTTAAGTCACGTAGTGTCCACAGAAAAACCAAAATAACCATATATAAGACCATTGTAAGAACTGTATTGGCATATGGATGTGAGGCGCTGACACTGACGGTAAAGATGGCTGAAATGATGGATACTTTTGAAAGAAAGGTGCTGAGAAGAATATGTGGACCCGTGAAAGAGGGCGAACAGTGGCGTATCCGGCACAATATAGAATTGTACGATATATATAAGGCCCCTAGCATCTCTGCACACATGAGACTCCTCAGGCTGAGATGGGCTGGGCATGTACAGAGAATGCCGGATACACGCGTCCCAAAAAGAATTCTGACTGGTCACCCAGGTGGAAAGAGAAAAGTGGGAAGACCCAGACTGAGGTGGGAAGATGAGGTAAGAGGGGATGCAGCACAGCTTCTCCAGGTGACAAACTGGAAGTCAGCCGCTGAGGACAGGAGGAGTTGGAGGCGACTGTTGTAGGAGGCCAAAGCTCGATATGGGCTGTAAATGTATCTGTATCGAAGAAGAAGAAGTTTCTGCACAAAGTCAATGGTTTTTTCAAGTACTTGGGGCTACAGACCAGAGTTGGCAGTAAATTTGAACAGTGGGGAACACTTGTGATTTGTAAAGGGTCAGCATTATCTGCAGGCCATGATAGTCCGCCCAGTTTTTGAGAGACTAACTTCATTCTAACTTCGGCGAGGCAATTTAAATGGTACGGGGTTGTCCAATAAGAGGTGTTATTTTGAATAGCCCGCTATTTCGGTAGATGTTACTTTTGAAGCTATAATTTTTTGACATTTGACAAGTAGAAACTACGCCATTAATAAAAATGGAACGATACACGCTTCAACAATGCATTGAAATTATTAAAATTCACTTGAGTGAATCAAATGCAAATCATCTTGAGTGATGAGGCCCATTTCCACCTCGGTGGCTTCGTCAACAAGCAAAATTGTCGCATCTGGGGCTCGGAAAACCCAAGAGTTATTGTTGAAAAGCCTCTCTATCCTCAACGTGTGACTGTTTGGTGTGGTCCGGTGGAGTCATTGGACCTTACTTTTTCGAAAATGAGGCTGGAGCAACAGTTACGGTGAATGGATTGCGCTATCGAGAGATGATTAATGATTTTTTATGGCTTGAATTGGATGGTATTGATCTGGACAATGTTTACTTTCAACAAGACGGCGCTACGTGCCACACAAGCAACGAAACCATTGATCTTTTACGGGAAAAGTTTCTTTGAATATCAAAATAACACCTCTTATTGGAAAACCCTGTATTATCCTGGGATTCCTCAAACAGGTTGGCCTTTAAAAAACTATCCACTACTTATTTTTTAAAACATTCTATAATAACTACTTTGTTATGGCAAAATATCGTCAATAACTTTTGTAATTTTTATTCAATGTTGCACAAACCTTGTTAAACCTGATCTTATATCTACAGGGGCATTACCAAGTAACTCACTCTATTTGCATTAAAATAATTTGGTTTCATATTAAGACAAAAACTGATAGGAATGAGTTATGGGCGTTTTTGTGTGCCCAAATCAATGTAATTTATTTTACTTTGAGTCAAACTGATCAAAATTTTTCAAACATCGTTGAACAGATTATCAATGTATTTAGCCTGTATAGGGCCTAGGAGCCGAAAGATCTTGTCTTCA
This sequence comes from Hesperophylax magnus, assembly GCA_026573805.1. Classification (NCBI taxonomy): domain Eukaryota; kingdom Metazoa; phylum Arthropoda; class Insecta; order Trichoptera; family Limnephilidae; genus Hesperophylax; species Hesperophylax magnus. Next base: position 5,810,718 of record JAIUSX010000005.1, on the reverse strand, counting down.
GTAAATTTGCAATATTAAGATTTTTTTTATATCGTTAAATTTATTAATTTTTACAGCTTTTTATGACAATGCAACTACTTGCAGCTTGCAACACCCATCATGAGCTATGGAGATTTTTAACACATTTTTAACTGTTAAAAAATAATACAAGACAAGTTTTGCTAGGTTTGAAAGGGAGATGTGTAAATACGATTTTTAAAGATATAAAACAATAATAATTAAGCGAAAATGGTGAAAAGAATAAAATGAATCTCGAAAATTTTTTTAGTTGCATTTAAAGATACACTGTGCATTTTTTCATGCGTATAATATATTAAATAATAAAACAAAACGTGTTTTTAATCATTTTCGCAGCTTACTTTGTGATTTTTTTCCATCGAGGGAATTTCATATAATTAACGTTTCGGCAAAACAAATGTATAGATATTTTCTTCAATAATAACTTTTTTTTGGAACTTAAAAACTTTTGCTAAATTTATAAATTGGTAGAAATTGGGTATGCTTATATTTTATAAAATAAAAAAAAAACATTTATTGACTTATTTTACATTCCAGTGATTTCATATCTATTTGGCCGGTCTACAAAATCCATGTATCTATGGTCACTCGTCATACCCATTACCAATATTTCACCCAACACTGGACATGGGTGTTGAAGATTGAATATTTTTTGAAAAAGAAACATGAAATGTCATAACGAACAGATAGAACGGGTTGTTTCGGAGAATGTTAACAATTCTTCAAATTTCATAGTTAATTTTAAAATTCTGTGAAAGTTCTTCTGTCAATTAACTGGCCTATAATGATATATTAACAGAAATTGAATAGTACATTCACAGAACTTGCAAATTGACAATTTGTTGAATTGTTAAAATTCTAGGAAACAACCTGTCGATAATATTCGTAGAGTCAATTTGTTGACTTCTCGGAACAGCTCATATGGTCACATATATATCGTAGTGTCTACCTTACCGTTATAGTTACAAATATGAACTAAACGGTATTAGAAATAAATAATACCAAACTATACATTCAAATATAAAAGATAACCCCTTCATTACCGCACTTTTATTTCCACATATATACAATATGTTAAGCTTCATAATACCTTTGAAAATTTTGGTGTGTGTAGTGGTACGCCACTACTCGATTCGTACGGTGTCAAGTACTACTTAGTACACAGTGCCTAGCGCTAAGGTACCTAGGCCGTCATAGAACATACTGGAAATTTCGGCCGTTGCTCAGCGTTACGGGTGGCAATGTTTATAGCCATAGCAACTAGAATGTTCCGGAACGTTTTCACCTTATATAAGCGATAATGGGAAGGAACTCGACAGTCGGTCATCAATTAGCAGTTCCACAGTCATCAAGTCATCAAGTCGGACCTACCATACTATGGATTATCATGGACTCCTCTGAACACATCCACTAGTCCGGTCACTACGGTGTCGACTCACAGACTACCGCTTCGACCACTCCACAGCAGTCATCGCCGGGTACACCTGGCATCATCATCATCAGTCCGGAGTCATCCCACAAGAGAAGCGGAAACACACATGAATTTTCCTGTCAGAAAGACAGCATCTTTAAAAAAATTGTCAATAGCAATAGATTTTAGCTTTAAAAAAAAAAAAAATTTGTGTGTGTTCTTTATACAATTTAGATTCACAAGTTTCCAGCTTTTACTACGTGATTCCGGACACCGTGTATAGTAAAATGTTTCGTCTTTTTCTAACCACTGTGTCAATAACATTTAAATTAACAATACAACTTCTAATAATAATAATGTGGTTTGACTAGAATTCGTCTAAGAACTTGTGCAAGGTTAGACGTGTTTGGACGCAGGAGATCTGTAATCCTTCTATCTAAGGTTAGTACCTTTTTCGTTTTTCTTTGTTTTGCGTATATACCATCAAACACTGGCAAATTTGACAATTTCTCCTTCGACTACGAATCCAGAGTTCGCGGGTTCAAATCAAATATTCAATAATTTTTCATATTTATTTAATATGCATTATTTAAAAAGCAAGTTTTTTCCTGTTACATGTGGCATCTATTTAAATGTAAGTATATTAAAGCATAAACGTATTCGAATGCAACGTTGTGTCGAAATTTCAAAGCAATCGGTGAAGAACTTTCGGAGATTTAACTTTTTGAACAAACGTTTTAACTCCTTTTTTGTATAATTATATTTCCAGATGTTAGAACGAGAAGATTTTTTAATGTTAATTAACCCGCCATTGAAATTTGTTTATTACCCGTTAGACCACAGCTATTTGTCGACCGATTTACTAAAAATATAAATAAACTACAGCAATTTGTAATGTGCATAAGTACATAAGTATGTATATAAATTGAAAGTAGGTAAAATCATTTTTTTGTTAATGCTCCACGAAAACCACATCTGTGATAGAGGTTAGATATAAATGGTTATTCTTTCAATGGTTTGTACGATATAAATGGTTATTCTTTCAATGGTTTGTACGATATAAATGGTTATTCTTTCAATGGTTTGTACGATATAAATGGTTATTCTTTCAATGGTTTGTACGATATAAATGGTTATTCTTTCAATGGTTTGTACGATATAAATGGTTATTCTTTCAATGGTTTGTACGATATAAATGGTTATTCTTTCAATGGTTTGTACGATATAAATAGTTATTCTTTCAATGGTTTGTACGATATAAATGGTTATTATTTCAATGGTTTGTACGATATAAATGGTTATTCTTTCAATGGTTTGTACGATATAAATGGTTATTCTTTCAATGGTTTGTACGATATAAACGGTTATTATTTCAATGGTTTGTATGGTATAAAGCTATAACGTCGTTGTGTTGAGTTACTCGCTCTCCCCTCTCTTGCCACCTGTTGCCATAGACAAAAAATAGGAATACACTCTAACACAATAGTTCTTATTTTAAAAACAATGTAGTCGCGAATCAGCATGTTTTGAATTATATTTCTGCATCTTAACTGATTATCTGGAAAACGAATATTATTATATCAGAATCTAGTTAAAAAATCCATCGCCCTCTGTTGAACTCGACCGCTTCGTCAGCGATCTTGGGAAATTCCTCCTTCCAGGTGATAGTCAGCCGCCGGTATTCACCCAAAGAATACTATAGATCAGTATTGTTCGAGGAACGAACAAGGGTTGGGATAGCCGTACTTTAAAGGGTTATTCCACACAGATAAAGCATAAATGAAGTGTATGGCTTGTGATAGGCGAATGCGAAAACACAATTCGTAAGGTTAATTCACAATCAACTTACCGGGTGGCGAATGAAATCTGCATGGCGAGACTCATCTGTCAGCACTGGGACGGTGATCGTGGTTCGTTAGCACTCGTTATTTTAAATTAAATTGCGATAAAATACGTATTAAGTGATTATTCCGATAAACAACCGGCGATGGTGAACATATTGGTTTTTACAGGACGAACGGTTTTGTGCGAATGTTCGGCTCACGGCCCTCCGTGGTTATAGCTGACGTGTGCAAATTTAAACTGTAGAGTTCAAATTCTGACCATACTATTGGTTAGCATACGGCCTGTCAAAAGCCATCGTAGTGACGGAACAAGTATATTGGCTGTTTGATGAATTTGGTACATCTCTTCATAAATATATATAGCAATATATTTATGAAGAGATGTTGGTTATGTTGCTTATGTTAGGTTAAGTAAGTCTTTTGAAAATACATTTTTCAGTCTTCTGTTTTATATAAAAAGTGGTGTAAAAAATACATAACAAATGATTTTTCAATATTTTCAGAATGTTTTTTCGACTGCTGTTTCTCGTACTAGTAATGGGCATCCTCGCGCAAGATGGTGACCCCATAGACTATTCTGCCGAATATGAAGAACTTGAAAATGATCCAGTTTCAATCGTCACTAGAAAAGAGAACGTTCAACAGATTACGACCAAATCCACCGTACCCACACATACGAGACCTAAAAAGCCTTTCCTTCAACCGACCAAAAACCGGGCATCCATCAATGGTCAGCTGTCAACTGACAATGGAAGCAGCCCCCCCAAGAAAACAACAGACAACGCTGAAGAAATAGGTAATAAAAACGTTCTTATATAGGGTTTTCCAATAAGAGGTGTTATTTTGAATAGCCCGCTATTTCGGTAGATGTTACTTTTGAAGCTGTCATTTGACAAGTAGAAACTACGCCATTAATAAAAATGAAACGATACACGCTTCAACAACGCATTGAAATTATTAAAATTCACTATTAAAATTCCATCGAAAAATCATCTTGAGTGATGAGGCCCATTTCCACCTCGGTGGCTTCGTCAACAAGCAAAATTGTCGCGTCTGGGGCTCGGAAAACCCAAGAGTTATTGTCGAAAAGCCTCTCTATCCTCAACGTGTGACTGTTTGGTGCGGTTTATGGTCCGGCGGAGTCTTTGGACCTTACTTTTTCGAAAATGAGTCTGGAGCAACAGTTACGGTGAATGGATTGCGCTATCGAGAGATGATTAATGATTTTTTAATGGCCGGAATTGGATGGTATTGATCTGGACAACGTTTACTTTCAACAAGACGGCGCTACATGCCACACAAGCAACGAAACCATTGATCAAAGTTTATTTGAATATCAAAATAACACCTCTTATTGGAAAACCCTGTATTTTCAACAAGCTCAAACTAACCTAACCTAACGACAGAGTCGAAATGAAAAGAGCTGTTCATGGAGGAATAGGTAATAGAAACCATTTTGGAGGATTGTAATTATCGCCAATTTTAATGGGTCTTTGGCTGGATGATTCTGTGTTTCTCCAATACGCAGAATCCAATGGAGGGAGATGTAAACTCCCTATAATTTACCCTACACCATATTATATTTTCGTCTATCCCAACCTAACCCAACCTTACAACAGAGTCGAAAACAAAGTCGCTTACCGATGATCTTTTATCGTCCAAACTGTAATGACTGCTTTATATAAAACTAAAAAAAACATCTTTAATTGAATCATCTTGTTTAAATCAGAGGTTCCCAAAGTGGTGTATATGGACCCTCAGGGGTCGATATCGGCTTGCTGGGGGTCTGTGTCAGAGAGAAAAAAATTTGGGGGTCCACGAGATTCAAATGCGGGTACATACATTTAAGTCAACATTTAGGAGTTTCGTAAATGACACAATAGACCTAACACAAATATAATAGACTGAGAAATTACTTATTTGATATTTGTATTTTTATATTTCGTAAAGTTGTTAATTGAGGTATATAAATAGAGTCTACGTTCCTTTTCTCGTCAGAATTAATATTTTACAGCAAAACATTGCACATTGGAAGCCGTGAATTTTCCTAGTTCCCCAACTTGTTTTTGAAAAACGTTCAGGGCTCAGGGTAATAATGACGTTCAACATTTAAATGCACTTCACACAGACTTCAAAACTAAGTTTGAGAACATTTTGACTATGGAAATGCAACGTTGAAGAATCGGATATCATGTGACAAGAAGAACTGACAGGAATAAGCACTGACAAAGAACTTAAGGTGCAGTTCTGTAGGGCCAGCTACAGAAAGAAATTCCCGTTGCTTATCCTGCTCCATTTTAATTTGGTGTAATACCTCACAAGAGCGCCCCTGTCTGCACAATATAAAGACAGAGCAACTATACCGCCACCCGGTTGTTGGACAGGCAAGGGAAGGGAATATTTTTACTAAAAAAATAAATGATTATCACATGGGACGTTAACAGTTTTCGGAAAATTCTACCGAAAATATATATTTGGCAAGTGGTCTAAGAGGTAAAAAAGTTTGGAAACCTCTGGTTTAAATCATATTTGTCAGTGTTATAAAAAATGAGATAGCATAACTTTTACGAGATCATTTCAGACTGGGATAAAATATCTCCCAAAATTACCCAATGGGTTAATAATGTCAATTTTGTTCAGGTACGCTCGTCTCAAGTTGCAAGGCAAAGGATGGAGTTCCTGGGAACTGCGTTAAGGCAGATGAGTGTACAACAGAACATGTCTTCAATATCGATGTAAGGTAAATTATCTTTATTGTAAATTAATTTATTTAGGTGTTTAATCCAGTAGGACTGGGTGGTAGCAGGCCACTAGCGACAAACCCGTTGCGTCGTGTACGCACATCAGCAAAATAGTATGCCCGGTAGTCACGCGTGGCGCGTATACAACCCGCACGAGATGTAAGTATCAATGTCGGTGGCTTAGTTGGCATCGCGTTTGGGTCTCACCCAAGCGTCGTGAGTCACGACACTAGCAACATTTTCCGATTACTCTGGTGGTAGTGGGAGATTTTCAATTATTGTCCGGTTATTTAACAGATTATATAAAGATACTGAGATTACACTTTCAGGATAAAGGATGGTCCAGAAGAACCATGTCAAGATCCCACGGAAGTCTGTTGCGAATCACCGGGAGCTGACACCAACTTGACACCAGATACGAGTATCCAATACGATGATTCGGAAGAAAGCCTGGTCTCTGCGAAAGCACCAGAGACCCCGGGTGTCCAGGTCACTCCCCAGGTTACTCCCCAGGTCACCCCCCAGATCTCCCCCAATGTCAACTCCCAAGATGGGCCTATGTGTGGATTCGCTAACCCCAATGGAGTGGGGACAAGAACTAAATGGAGCGGAGATGAGAAGCAAGCCAAATTTGGAGAGTTTCCTTGGACTGTGCAACTTCTAGAGTAAGTTTTTTGTTTGTCATTTTGTTATAATACTAGCCTCTGTCCTGACCTCTGTACAGTGTAAAGACAGGGGAACTATGTTGTGCAGCATTGCGAGGCGGGTTAAGGTAGAGACTGTAGTGTACTGCGTGTTTTGAAGAGGCCTGGATTTTATGAAGATCACATATGCCAGTAGCTCGTTCTGCATACAAGCCGACTTACACAAAAACGAGTCGAAGAAACAATTCATTCGATGAAGCCCACATCAACTGTGGACGGGTGTTCCGCTCAAGTGAGACGTACGTGCACCGGTCATTAAAACACCTGTAAAACAGTCTCAGCATACCTGCATTGCATCTGTGCATTAGAGATGACAATCGGTCTGTTAAAAAATGGATTGTCAATCAGATGGACCGCCCTCCTTCACACAGAACCAAGTTGCAGCCAGCTATACTCGGGCTTCTATAGAGTCCCGATACTTGAGCCGGTCTAATATACTTACTCCAAGCATTTCAATGGAGTATTTATTGGGGATGGTGCTTCCATCAAATTGCACCAGACAGTCATTGATCTCCGCCGAAATCAGACAGCTTGGGTTTTTGAGACATTGAAACTGACCAGGTTGGCCTTACCCCAGGCACGAACCTTCTCGAACAAACAACTTTGAGTTTATTACTTCCTATACCTACGTCCCCCTCATTGCAATCTACTTCCCTCCTACACTCTCCGAAAGAAGACAGATACGTACTTCACCGTTTTGGTTACATTGTAATTATTTGAACTTATGTAGCGGCAAGCAGCTAATTCATAGTACATCGAACGCCCGAGACAATTCGAGAGCAGCGCGAATTACATCTTGTACCTACGAGAATTATTTCGTAAACGCATCGAGCTACTTCAAAAGCTCGAGAAACTACTGTGCAAGCAGCCAGAACATCAGTACATGTATTGAAGAGCGCCACGGATACGCTCCCGCCGCCCCGTGCTGAGAGAATGTGTGACAATGAAATGTATATATTCACTATATATGGTCGGGCATTTTATCGCCAAATTGGGGGCAAAGCGCGGGTGTTTTTTTTAAATTTTAGCGCCAAAATTAGACTTTCCGCAAAATATTCATATCTTATGATCTACTTGATATTTTTCGGTGAAACTTTCAGTTTTGCCTTTAAAAAGATGTCTATATTTATTTACTTAGCAATGTATGTGCAATTCCTTTTATATAAACAATTTCTACTTTCTTAGGAATCATAGAAAAAACAGTATTTCAAAATCGAAATTTATTCATACAAAATTACAAGATTATTTAGAAATTTTCAATACAATTTTCAAAACTATAACCTAATAGTGCTTCAATGTGTGATAGCGTTCGAAACACTTTCCTTTATGCAGGGGCACATTGCAAAACTTGCACATGTACCGCGTTTCACTGCATAGTTTGTGAGCGGAACATACGCGACAACGATGTTTTTTATTTTTATTTTTTTTGCTGTGTTTCAAACTCATTGTATTGACAGGTAGATAGATCGGGTACCGCCGACAATAGAAAACACATGACCCTGCAACCATTTTGAACCCCTTATAACAAGTTTTCCGCGTTTCCCGCAAAGAATGTGTTAATGATGACATTGTCTCCAGCCAGAATAAGAACAACGCGCACGTGTGTGGGGGCGCGCTCATCCACCCCGAGCTGCTGGTGACGGCAGCGCACTGCCTGTTGGGCAAGGGCGAGGAGGCTCCGCCCCGTCTGTTGGTGCGCGCCGGCGAGTGGGACCGCAGCACCGACAGCGAGGAGCTGCCGCATCAGGACAGGGAGGTTGCCGAAAGCTTCCCGCACGATGAGTTTGTGCAGCGTGAGTACAGGGTGAGGGGGAAGTGAAGAGAAACTGAAGGGAAATGTAAAGGATCTAAATGCAGGGCCGCCGAGAGGGCACGTTAGCCAAGTCCGAAACTTGGGGCCCGGGCCTAAGGGGGGCCCGGGACGGGGCCCGGATATTTTACTAAAAAATGCCAATGACACTAGGAACGGACGTGGGCCGGGCGCCCAGGCCCGCACGCTCCGTAGGCCCAACTGTCAGAGCGTGTTCACACACAGCACACAGCTATAATATGCGAGGGATAGCGTATTTCGGCATAACGTTCGCCGTACATTCCAAATTGGAATATATGGCGAGCGATATGCTGAATTACGTCATCCCACGCATGTGTGTGAACACGCTCTCAGAGCGTACCACTCACAGCTCAAGCTACAAGCACGCCATGCCGGCCGGCCCGCTGTGGGAGGGGCGATGCAGCCGCCCGCCGCGCCCCCGCTCATACTCACCCCCGGGCCCTACCGACCCGATCGGCAGACCGTCGCGTCGGCAATCCGTCGGCGACAGTCATAGCGGAATCGCTGCGCGCTGAGTTTGGTATGGTTTTATGTCTTAGTCAGGTTAAGTAGTGTTTCGTTTGAACTGTTTGAAGTAAAGTGATCGTTGTGGCGTTGTGTCATTGTGAAGTTTTAAGTGAAGAACGAAGCGACTCATTCATATAACACTAATAATGAGCTATCGCTATCAGCACAAGTCAGGGGCCTTGAAAAGAAAGGAGATGGAGAAACGAGAAACGTTGTCAAGAAAAGGTCAGAAAACATGTGATAGTTTTTTATTAAAAGTTCTTCCTGTTCTAGTTCTAGCACAAGCCAATCGTTCGTTACAAATTCTAACGCCCAGCTGGAGCCTGATAACATACTCAGTTGTGTTTCAGACGAAACTCTCCCATCTTCTTGCCATGAAAATGTAATTATTGATAAATCTGATGTAGATGAATTCGAACTGAATATCTCACAAAACCCTGACAACGACAAGCCTTCGCCTCTATTGTATGATATTGGCGTAAACGAAAATTTGAATTTTCAAATACAAGATGTGAATGAAACTATTCTCAATGGCACATTTTTTAAACTCCCAATCTGTTTTCCTACTGACTTTGATGGGAACTATTTCCCTCCCTCAGCTTTATATTGCACATTAAAGAATGGGGAACAAGTAAAAAGAGATTGGTTGGCTTGGAGTGAAATTAAAAATGCTTTGTATTGCTTTCCATGCCGTTTATTTAGTAAGTTGCCATTGGCAATGAGATCTGTATTGGCATGCCCTGAGGGATATAGTGGAGATAAATACTCTTGGAAGAGGGTTCATGACAAACTGAACCCCCACGAAAAAAGTGCAAATCACAAATCATGCTACATTCAGTGGCGAAACTTAGAAAATAGCTTACTTAAGAACAAACCAGATGTAAAAACTCACCTCACAGAAGCTATTGAAAAAGAAGCTGCCCGCTGGCGGGCTATTTTAAAAAGGATTCTGCATGAAATTTTATTTCTGGGCGAAAGAGGGCTGCCTTTAAGAGGAGACTCAAATTTGGTTGGTGACCCTAGAAATGGAAACTTTCTAGGAATATTAGAGCTTATCGCCCACTACGATTCTATTTTGCACGATCATTTGACAAAAGTACAACAATCGCAGGCAGAAAAAAAACGACTCCAAGTTCATTACCTTTCAATGGAAATTCAAAATGAGTTTATTTTGAGCTGTGCAAACAAAGTTTTCCAGATAATTGTAAAGGAAATCAATGAGGCAAAATACTTCTCTGTCATAGTTGACTCAACTCCTGATTTTCCGATATGTTACTCGTTACCTTGAAGGAGAAGAAAACGTTCACAAGTTTGTCGACTGCAGTAAGAAGACAGGAGAAGCAATCGCAGATTTAATACAGTCTACACTTAAAGAGCACGATATTCTACTTAAGAAGTGCAGGGGACAAGGATACGACAATGCGTCTAATATGAGTGGGATATACAAAGGTGTGCAGAGCAGAATCTTAGCTGATAACCCACTAGCATTATATTCGCCATGTGCTGCGCATAGTCTCAACTTATGAGGAGAAGAGGCGGCTCAATCTTGTGTAGAGGCTATCACGTTCTTCGGAATCGTCCAAAAGTGCTACAATGTATTCAGTTCAAGTCCACAAAGGTGGGAAATTCTCCAAGAAAACATTGGGTGTTCGCTTCATTCTCATTCTAAAACAAGATGGTCTGCAAGAGTTGATAGCGTGCGGCCTTTTGTTGCTCATATTCCTGGACTGAAAGTTGCTCTTAGTAAGATTAAAGAGCTTTATCTCACTCCTCAAACTTTGGCCGAAATTAAGGGCATTAATTAAGGTAATTAAGGTATATGAATACATTTGAATGTCTACTTATGTCTACGACATGGTTTTAAGTGTTGTCTGAAATAAACTCCTGGAGTGTAGTTTTGCAAGCGAGACAAGCAACTCTGGACGTGGAAGTTGTCAATTCGCAACACTTAGTTGAAAACCTATCTACCCTTCGTTCTAAGTGGACTAGAATATTAGAAGAGTGTAAACTTGTAGCTGAAAATATTGGAATTTCACAAGAACTCCCTAAAAAAAGAAAAAAGACAAAAGTTTTGGCTGATAAAAGTCATGAAAAACAGATTGATTGCCCAGAAGAGAACTTTAAAATTAATGTTTTTTATGTGTTGTTTGACAGTGTCATTGGAAACTTGACCCGAAGATACAAAGCTGTCAACAATATTAATGAATTGTTTAAGTTTCTTTGGCAATACCCAAGTATGACCAAGAAGAACTAAAAGAAAGGGTGAAAAACTGGTGTGATCTCTATAAAACTGATGTATCTGAAGAAGAAACGCTTTTAAACAATAAATCTAGTGAACGAATTCAAAAATTCGCCTGAAATCAAAGTGATGCCATATAAAAAAATTAAATCAGTGTGGAATTTTACAAAATTAATAGGAACATTTTCAGTAGACGGGAAATTTTCATGTAGTGACGACACGAGCCCAAATAATGGATTTATTTATTTAAAAATAAAAATAAATGTACATTTCTACAAAATTTTACTAACATTTTCGTAATCTTAGTAAAAAGATCTATCCACACGATTTTTTCCCAGTCGTTATGAAATCCATGCAAGTGGCCTATTAAATTGTAAATGGTGATGGCGATTTTTCTGGAAATTTTAGGCCGGATTCTTCCCAAAAAAGATATCTTTTTGCCAATTTTCTTTTGGGTATATTCGGCATGTCTATTGAAGTTTAGTTTGGAATCTAATATAACTCCTAAGTATTTGATTTCAGTAATATTTTCAATAATTTCACCATCAATTTTAATTTTGCTTTCACTGAATGTCTTCTTATTTCCAATCACCATACATTTTGTTTTTAATTTAAGCTTATTTATTTTTAGCCATCTTTATACATCATCTAGTTCATTATTTAAAATATTTATTAGTTCTTTAGAGTTATCTCCAATTAAGTATATAAGTGTATCATCGGCAAATAGTCGTACTTTGCATTTTGAAAATATTTTCACCATGTCATTAATATAGACTTATAGAGTATGAACAATAGGGGTCCAAGGATCGATCACTGCGGTACTCCTAATTTATTTTCCATTGGTTTTGAAAATTGATTATTTATTTTTGTTACCTGTTTTCTGTCTTTCAAATATAATAATTTAATTTAGCCTCAAGATATCTTGATTGACGAAGAATATGTAAATACACACAAACAAGAAACACAAGTATTTTATTTTGAGTATTCACCATAACTTTTTAAACATTTCCATTGAATAATTATGCTAAATTTGAATGATTGGTATAATGGTATAAGAAAAGGTAATGAAGTAGTATTCCTAGCAGTAGCAGGTAAGCATGAACTTATTAATTTGTGGGGAGGGGGCCCGGTATAGTCTACTAGACTTGGGGCCCAGATTAGCTGTCGGCGGCCCTGTCTAAATGCAAAATGAAAGGAAACTGCTGATTATTTACAGGCAGATAATATACAGCAACATACTTCCCTGTAGGACACTTGAGATCAAAACTGTATTTATTTTAATAATATGTGTTGGTTGTTTAGGAAAGGAGTTGAGCGGTACAACAGTACAAGGTTTTGATCAGAATTTATCTTCCTAATTATGATTCATCCCTCGGTATGAGACAGATATCGAATAATGTAAATCCAATGTTTTTTCCAACATCAGAGGAGCTACTGCAGTAGAACAGGGAGGTCTTCTAAGGCACGGGTAGTTTGTGCGAGGTGAATTTGGGATGAAGGGGAATTGGAAAGGGATTGAAGGGAAAGTGAAGGGTATCCTAATGGAAACTGAAGGAAAACTTAGGGTAACTATTGGAGATTTTAAGGTTTGACATTCAATTAATTATTAATGCAAACAATTATTATTGAATTTCAGAGGGGTTATTCTACGACATAGCCTTGCTGAGCCTGAAGAGCCCCTTTGATATGAAGCCCCACGTGGGGGTGGTGTGTTTGCCGTTGATTAACGACATGGACACCCCGGAGCCCTCAACTCGCTGCCTCTCCTCGGGCTGGGGCAAGGAATCCAACGACCAGGAGCTGGAGAACGTCCTCAAGAAGGTAAGCATCCTTGAATGAGAATATGCTTGGTTCCTACCGGGATGTATCTAGTTATCCAGTTCTTACCTCTACGTAACCATCACAATGCCGGCGAACTATTTGAAATTTGGAAAAGTTGCAAGAAAATTGTTCAAATGTTGTCATTTTGAAAACAGAAGAAGGATTCGCACTACCTTGGAATCAAGTTGTTGATATTGTTCGTGTACATTATATCGTTTTTCACATTCGTTCGTTTGGATTACCCCGAGATGGAACAATATAACTCTTTGTGCTCCTGCCTTCGCATAGACAGTGGTAAGTGATTGGCCGTCCCGTTTAACTACAAGAACTTATAATGCATGCTTTCAGGTGGAGTTGCCCATATGGACCGAGTTGCGCTGCACCAAGCGCCTGCGCTTGACCAAACTGGGCAGGCTGTTCAAACTTGACCGGTCCTTCCTGTGCGCCGGCGGAGAGGGCCGGGATAACTGCGAGGGGGACGGGGGCGCTCCCCTCGTGTGCCCCATGCCGGTCAGTACCGCCATTCTGTCATCTGGCATTATTTATCTGGTGTCCAATCATCTGGCATTCTTTATCTAGTGTCCTAACATATAGCATTCTTTATCTAGTATCCTATCATCTGGCATTCTTTATCTAGTGTCCAATCATCTGGCATGCTTTATCTAGTGTCCTAACATATAACATTCTTTATCTAGTATCCTATCATCTGGCATATCTACTGTCCAATCATCTGGCATGCTTTATCTAGTGTCCTAACATATAGCATTCTTTATCTAGTATCCTATCATCTGGCATTCTTTATCTAGTGTCCAATCATCTGGCATTCTTTATCTAGTGTCCTAACATATAGCATTCTTTATCTAGTATCCTATCATCTGGCATTCTTTATCTAGTGTCCAATCATCTGGCATGCTTTATCTAGTGTCCTAACATATAGCATTCTTTATCTAGTATCCTATCATCTGGCATTCTTTATCTAGTGTCCAATCATCTGGAATGCTTTATCTAGTGTCCTAACATATAGCATTCTTTATCTAGTATCCTATCATCTGGCATTCTTTATCTAGTGTCCAATCATCTGGCATTTTTTATCTAGTGTCCTAACATCGGGCATTTTTTATCTTGTGTCCTAACATCTGGCATTCTTTATCTAGTGTCCTAACATCTGGCATTCTTTATCTAGTGTCCTATCATGTGGCATTCTTTTTCTAGTGTCTGGCATTATTTTCTATCATCTGCCATTATTTATCTAGTGTCCAATCATCTGGAATTCTTTATCTAGCGTCCTATCATCTGGCATTCTTTATCTAGTGTCCTAACATCTGGCATTCATTATCTAGTGTCCTATCATGTGGCATTCTTTATCTAGTGTCTAGCATTCTTTTCTATCATCTGCCATTCTTTATCTAGTGGCCAATCATCTGGAATTCTTTATCTAGTGTCCCAACATCTGCCATTCTTTATTTAGTGTCCAATCATCTGCTATTATTTATCCAGTGTCCAATCATCTGGCATTCTTTTCCTAGTATCCTATCATCTGGGATAAAATATTAAAATAACATTTTTCACTTAGTTAACTAGAATTTTAATTCTATAACATTGTGCTACAGTACGATGTTATTCACTTTCAATGTGTGTTATTGTATATGTCTTACTTTTGAATGTGTTTTATCTGTGTGTTATATTGTCTTGTACTTTTGAATGTACGTTATCGTGTTGTCATTCAAAGTGTTAGTGTATTTGGGACGCTTTAGTGAGTTCTATGATTGTATGTAAGAGTCTGTTATTTATTTTATATAACGGCAGACTTATATTGTATATTGAGATAGAACCTGCAGACAAGCAGCCATGTGGCAGCTTCGTGGGACTATCTATACATTGTCTAAAAAAAAAAAAAAAGTAAAATTTTCAGTCAATAAAGATCAGTTATGAAAAAAAAATAAAAAAATTATCTAATGTTCTATCATCTGGCATTCTTCTTTATCGCGTGTCGTACTGTCGTCTGGCATTCTTTATCTTGTGTCCTATCATGTGGATTTCTTTATCTAGTGTCCTATCATCTGGCATTCTTTATCTAGCGTTATCTGTTGGACGTAAATGCAACACGCGCTATCGTTTCTCTATCGAGTACAGCTTAGTAAATAAATAACTGGACATAACTCTTGACTGTTACAGGATCACCCAGGCCGCTACAAGCTCACCGGGATCGTATCCTGGACAGAATCATGCCAAGGCCGGAGGGTTCCAGGCATTTATTCTCACATGCACCGATTGGCCTCGTGGATCTGGGAAACCATCTTGGTAATGCCCAACCAAACCGACATCAGCAGATACCAATTCCAAGAAAACTGAGATAATAAATGAAACCAAACCTAACCTCACTTTCACCTTGCCCAAATTGCCAAATGGGCCATGAACCATAATTAGTAAAAAGCATGTTTAATTCAATTCAATTTGTTTTATTTTTAAAACCTTACAGAACTGTTTATTTTTATGCATTTTAAAATAAATCTGTGAAGGAAAATAACACAAATATAAAAACAGTGCTTGCCTTTTGATGGCAGCTTCATCTTCGTATTCGATAAAATGTCGATATCCGAATTGATTCTGTTCAACAGCAAGACTGCTCTCCACAACAGTATGACCATTAGCATGTTAGTTCTGCAGGCTGGGAGATAGAACAGTCTATGCTGTGATAGACAAAAACCGGTATCGACAACAGAAAACAATGGTGTTCTGTCCCTGTGTCCCTGGATTTGTGAAGTTTTTTACGCAGCCAGCAATTTTAAAATTGAACTGTTAAAAATACTAAAAAATTTATTCATTAAAATTAAAATGTTGTTGCATTCTTTAGTTATTTTTTTTTTATCCAAATTGAAAATATATTAAGTTTTTACTAAATGAGCCATTAATAGGTAACCATGAAATATTTTAATTGACATTATTTAATAGTTTTTCAGACTCCACAGCCAATCAATTATTTAGTTATTATTGAACCGATGAAGGATATCCTATCAAGTGGCATTCTTTATCTAGTAACCAATCATCTGGCATTCTTTATCTAGTTTCCAATCATCTGGCATTCTTTATCTAGTGTCTGGCATTCTGTTCTATCATCTGCCATTCTTTATCTAGTGTCCTATCATCTGGCATTCTTTATCTAGTGTCTGGCATTCTGTTCTATCATCTGCCATTCTTTATCTAGTGTCCTATCATCTGGCATTATTTATCTAGTGTCCAATCATCTGGCATTCTTTATCTAGTGTCTGGCATTCTTTTCTATCATCTACAAGCCAATCAACTATTTAGTTATTATTGAACTTTATATTATTTAATTCTTGGGGGATTTTATGATAACATTACAATGCGAGTTGCCTGTATACTTTCAGATTAATTTGGATTTCGTTTTGAAGCCCGTAATATTAACCACTCAGGCCTCTAGCATACTCAGTGTAAATCGGAGTATCCTAAAACTAAAAACTGATTTGAAAGTTGATTTCAATTTCGCTTACCTTTTCAATTTTAATAAACTTTTTTTTTAAATATTTAAATTTTGAATACAAACAAAAAAAAAGGTTTTAAAATGGCTTTTTTCGTCTATTCACTTTTCAAAACAACAATCAGAAGAAATCTAAGTTGAGAAAATTTTTTTAATATTTACCTGCATTATTTTTTAAATTTAATTTTCCATTATATTGTTCGATTCGACCGTAAGGAAAAACAAGGTTATTTACAGGAAACGGACACGCCTACGACACCCTTAGGGTGGAGACACACTATATTATTTTTCTTGACTGTTAATAAATATATATTTTCTTAAGATAGTACATTTATTTATTTATATCTCTTTAAAACACAAAAAGTAATAATAAAAATAATCCTGAAAGTACCCATAAGGACTCCATCAAAAATTTTTTTTTTAAATTTAACGTGTTCAGCATTATAAAACTGTACTCAAAAAATGCATTACTCAATTTTAAAGAAAAATATGAACACCTTGCTGAACAACACACCTACACTACAAGAACGAAATCCTCAAATCTACTAAACATTCCAAAATTAAATACATCTTTCGGCCAGAAGAACCACTATTTCCATGCTATAAAATTATATAATGCCCTTTCTATGAAATTAAAAACATAATGGATATAGAAAAGTTTAAAAAAGATATCAAATGATGGCTAACTAAACATGAAGATGAGGAAATCATTAAATTTATGAAGTAACCCCAACGCAACCTACACACAACAAACATAAATACTTTTTGCTTAATTTATTTTATATTTCGTGGAAATCAACAAATTAGAAGATGAGGAAATCATGATCAACACAAATACAACAAACTACTAAACAGGAATACCTAGTGAGAAGGACTGAGAACAAACTACATAACTTTATATCTTTATGTTACTTAATATTGTATCTTTTTTTCTTTACTTTATATTGCCGTTAAATAAAAAAAAATTATAATGTCTTTTCAAAACATTAAACAAATTGGTTGATTTTAACCGTCGTGCACAGGAACTGGAGTCGACCTTGCCAAATGCCTATTCGAGTAGGATTGACATTTATTTCGTGTATTAACTGCTGTTCAGAGAAATGCGAATATATCAGCGTGTGTTTACGTGATTGCCACAAAAAGTTGACAGAATGAATTGTCATCGATAACGAGTCTACCTGTCGAGTTTCAGCTCAATAGGATATTGAAAAGTGGGTTTATTTCCGTTTCCAAGATTTGCATTAATTAATTACCAAAAACAAAAATTAAATTCATATTATACACGGTACATATTCAGTTAATTTATTTTATATTATGAATTGATCGAAACTCTTGAATCATTCGATTAATTTTTTGAGTGATCCCAAATGGTTGGGGTATATTGTAAAGCAGAAGATGGTGGAAAAGAGCAAGGTTGGGAAGTTCCCTTGCGATTCAAATCTAGTCACAAAACATGGCTAAAGATTACTTTTCTCTTTTATAAAAAAACTAGCTGACATGTACCCGGCGTTGCTGGGGGTTAACCTTAGGAGATAGACATATATCATCCAGGGCTTTTCTGTAGGCCTTTTTAAGATATACAATTCCGTAGTACATTATTTTGATGTATCTCTTAAAGTATAGGCAGCGTTAGCAATGTAGTGCCCAAAAATATATTTTTACGTCTTGATTATAAAATATCGACTTTTCTCTACTTTCTATAAATATAATATATATGTTTCATATATGTAAACCTTCCAGAAGAAATTCTCTAAATAATAATGAAAACCCTATCCAAATCTGTTGCGTAGTTTAGAAGAACTAAGCGCACAAACAGACAGACGCTAATAGCGAATTTATTTTATACTATTTACAGATGCCTCATTTTACAGGTAGGTACGAGTATTAGAAACGTTATATTATAAACGTTATATTTTAAATATTTAGACGATTAGCAAAAGGCAAGAGGAAAATTATTTTCCCGAAAAAATTACCAGAATTATCGAAATTGAAGGAAGTGAAAAGGAAAGTAAACAAGCCTTTATATATTTTTGACTAGCTGTACCCAGTGGCTCAGTCTGTCTGTGCAGTTTTTTTTAAAACATGTTTTACCTATTACAGGTGTCATCTATATAATATATTATATAGGTCGAGTTCTGGAACTCGACGCTTTTCTCCTTGGGGTCTTGGGTTGTCCCCCTTTCCCGCTTACTGTCTTCAAGGCACCACCGAGTACCCAGCTTAAGGACGAGGTAAAAAGGCCTAGTAACTTCGATCGGATTTCCGCTCCGTGCCCCGGGGACAGCCTAGCACTGAGGGATGCAGCTTCTCCTTTTACTGTCTCCCTAGCTTCAGACCATTTACATACATGTATATTTCTGAACATGTACATCACTTTTCAGTAACCTGTTCCACCAGCTCATCATTATATATTTTAAAAAAATTACTATTATTCCCCTCTTGTACATGTTTGGCGCTTGCTTACCGCCACCTAACCATGCATGCGGGGACATTGGAGATCTAGAGTCCTTTTTTATGAAATTGTAGAGTCATTTATACCAAAAAATTAGCTTCCTTGCGAGAGCCCCGAAGATAAGTCACCTATACCGGGATGGGAAAGTGGTGGGTCCCTCCAATGTTAGAGGTAGTGCGCCAATTTTAAAAGAAAACTATAATAGTTAAGTGAAAATATTTAATAAGACACGACTCGTTTGAAATAGACCAAAAATCTCTCGAAAAATGCTTTAGTTGCATTTAAAGATACATTGTGAATTTGTGCATGCCCATAACATATTAAATAACAGAACAAAACGTGTTTTAAATAATTTTCGGCGCTTTGCGATTTTTTTCTATCGAGGGAAATACTTAAAAAGTTAAAGAGAAACTTCAACTTGTTTCACATCTCTTGAAAATGGCCGTGTTCGCAATTATCATAATTTGTGTACTATTTTAGTATTTGGTAGCATTTGGTTGTTTTCAACTATTCACAGGCTTTTACAATCAAATAACTTTCTATTAAAAAAGAGCCCTATTGTAAATTTTGTACAGGTAGATGCTATAGATACAGACTATAGACAACATGAACCAACGCGTACAGGTAGATGCTATAGATACAGACTATAGACAACATGAACCAACGCGTACAGGTAGATGCTATAGATACAGACTATAGACAACATGAACCAACGCGTACAGGTAGATGCTATAGATACAGACTATAGACAACATGAACCAACGCGTACAGGTAGATGCTATAGATACAGACTATAGACAACATGAACCAACGCGTACAGGTAGATGCTATAGATACAGACTATAGCAAAGCTTTTGATTTTGGACGGGTTGGTTCATAAAATTCATCATATTTCAAAGTTGATTTTCAAGTGAAAAAAAAAAAAAAAATAAATAAATTAAAAAAAAAAATTAAAAAAAAAAAAAAGTTCTGTGAAGTTCTATTCTTGTTGAATTATATCATCATTGACTTCTGGACGGAAGGAGAGAGGCTCATCCTATTACCTCTCACCCCAGAAGATAGGTGGAAACTTGAGTGGCAAACGGCCAACGTGGGAAATGCCCACCTCATACAGGACCCCACGGAGAGACAGCCTGGATTCTCATTGCCTCGCAAAACCTGGTCCGCCATCAATAGGTTAAGGTAGTCCCGTAGCCGCTGTGCCCACATGATGCACAGATGGGGCCTTAAAGAGTCGGCGATGTGTGAATGTGGTGTGGTGCAGACCACCGAACATGTGGTCAACGAATGCCGGCTCCATTCATTCCCCGGCGGGATTTTTGAGGCCCTAGACTGGCTCGCAGACATAGATGTCCCCCTCTGACCCCCCACCATAAGAAAGAAGAAGAAGAATTGACTAGTTGCTTCTCAAAACTGAAATAGTAACAGAACTTGGATAGAACCTTCACAGAATTTGGAAATCAACTTTGAGATTTGCTGAATTGTTAAAATTTTTTGAAACAACCTGTCCTCGGGGATTCATGATATCGTATTGATGAAACTTTCACAAATCGGCATACACGGAGATCTCCTCAGATGGCTCTCGTCTTGTGTATCAAGAAGTATGGTTGCTGGCTACCAATCACGAGTCGGGTAACCGTAAGGTCGGGAGCACCCCAAGGATCATCAGTGGGGCCATTACTCTTTAACATATATATATTGTGTCAAAACACAGACTACTCTCCTCCCTCTCACCTTTCCAACCCCATGCCGGCTAGTGCAACTCTTTCTTGTTTATCACAAAAAATTGTGATACATCAGTGATAACCTCTTACTGGTTTAATAAATATATATTGAAAACACTAAAACTGTAAGTTTTCAAAAATAAAATAAAAAATTAAAAATAAGCCAAAGCACTACGAAGTAATGCAAAATCGTGTGTTTTGTGAAATATTTTGGACGCTTCAATTAAATACTACTTTTACTGAGATGCATCATTATATCGGCATTACCATTCGGGTATGACCGACATGTTGTCTCTGTCATGTGGCATTACTTACTAATAGTAGGATCTAAGTTGTTATCTCGCGCGAGTGAAAAGTGAACTTTTACAGAGACGCTCGCCTGAGATCGGCTAGCATCGGCATTACTCGGCGTCCCACAGGGATCGGTTCTGTCTCCGACTTTGTTTTTGTTGCACATCAATGACCTTTTGACATGTGCACCGATTCATTGTTACGCGGATGACAGTACAGTTCATGATTGCTTTTTGTTTGACAAGCCCCCAAAGGGCACACAAACTCCAACGGCTCGGAGGGCTTTGAAGCAGAGAATGGACGGTTATCTCGAGAGTATTTCCTCCTGGGGTAAAAATAATCTCGTCGAATTTAATGTTTCAAAGACCCAATCCTGTCTGATTACGTCTAAAAGGGATCCAAATGATAATCTAGTCTCCTTCAACGGAAGCAATCTTCCGAACAGGCCTTCCATTGATATGCTTGGTATAACTATAAGTGACCAGCTCAGGTACGGGGGCTCCATCGAAGCCAGAGTAAAGTTGGCCTCTCAGAAGCTGGGCGTACTGTACAGGGCCCGCAGATACTTTAATAATACACAACTGCTGACCCTGTACAAATCGCAAGTGCGCCCTACTGTCGAATTTGGCAGCCATCTCTGGTCCGGAGCCCCTAAATACCTGAAAAAAACCCTAGACTCTGTGCAAAAACGGGCGGTCCGTTTGATAGATTCCCCAATCTTAACAAACGGACTGCAATCTTTAGAGCACAGGCGTCAGGTAGGTATGCTGTCCTTGTTCTATCGGTATTACAATGGAAGATGCTCTGAGGAACTAGCGTCATTGATCCCTTCGGCACCGGTGCATAGTCGGGATACACGCCAAACGCGTGCCCAACATTTGTACACAGTTGACACTTGTCACATGCGAACGGGTCGCTTCTACGATTCGTTCTTAAGTTCAACAGCTCGGCTGTGGAACGAACTGCCGGCCTCTGTGTTTCCTCCCTCCTACAACATGGGACTCTTCAAGACCCATGTTCACTCCTTCCTCTCCACAAAAAGACCCTCCACACAGCATCCTCAAAGATGACATAGGCCCTGAGGGAAATTATTTTCTTCAGGGCCTCCTGTGTGGAGTTAATATAAAAAAAAATTTAAAAAAAATTACTCGTAACCATTCGGGTATGGCCGACATGTTGTCTCTGTCATGTGGCATTACTTACTAATATTAGGATCTAAGTTGTTATCTCGCGCGAGTGAAGAGTGAACTTTTACAGAGACGCTCGCCTGAGATCGGCTAGCATCGGCATTACTCGTAACCATTCGGGTATGGCCGACATGTTGTCTCTGTCATGTGGCATTACTTACTAATAGTAGGATCTAAGTTGTTATCTCGCGCGAGTGAAGAGTGAACTTTTACAGAGACGCTCGCCTGAGATCGGCTAGCAACGGCATTACTCGTAACCATTCGGGTATGACCGACATGTTGTCTCTGTCATGTGGCATTACTTACTAATATTAGGATCTATGTTTTTATCTCGCGCGAGTGAAGAGTGAACTTTTACAGAGACGCTCGCCTGAGATCGGCTAGCATCGGCAAGATTCATAACCATTCGGGTATGGCCGACATGTTGTCTCTGTCATGTGGCGTCATTACTGCCACCTACAACCACAGCTGTTACATAATCTACAAGTACTATTCTCTTTTTTTCCTACCCAATTCTTAGGCTGGTGGGGAGGGGGAGGGGGTTTGAACCCCCAAACCACCTTATACACGTCATTGTTGATAATGCAATAAGTACAATATCACACTAAATAAAACTGTTTTTAACCGTCAGTATTTTTAATAACTGACTTCACGTTTTCGCTTGAAATATTTTATTTGCATAAAATTCTAAACGAAACATGCTGTATGTAAATTATGCATCGGTGTAAGTAGATACTGTGATGAAGTTATCTAAGGTTGATATACACCCTGGTACACCCTGTATCTATATTAATTTTCAAACTTTTTTTTTCTACAGTAAATTATTGACGAATCAAAGTTGAGGAACTCATAACAGATAACAATGCATTATATCAATCACAATCACGCACACACGTATACGCATTTCTCCGAAGCCGAATAACATTAAAGCAGTTAATATATGAAATAAATGTCAGTCCTACCCGATTGAAATTTGGCATAGGAAGGTTCAAATTTCACTAAAACCATTTTTTTAAAGTTTTGTATGACATAATAAAATAAAATTAAGTAAGAAAATGTTTTATTTATTTTGTATAACAAATTCATTAAATCTCAAATAGTAATATTTAATTATTGAAGACAATTTGAAATGGAAAAATCACTATGTTGTCTTCAAAAATTAAATTTAAAAAAAAAGCTTGTAAACATATTTTATTATTAGTCGTAATTCATGCGGTGCAAAAAGTGTTGTTCAAATGTGTACCGGAGCGTGGTTTCGGCAGTCTGACAAATTGCTTCTTCGCGGCAGACAGCCAATGGAGCCATGTATATATTGTATTGACCGGGCATTACCGCAACTTATTGATTACACATGGTCTAACGAATTGAGGTCCGCTTTACTGAAATGATGCTTCAAACCGCTTTTTCCTCAATAACAACGATTCTGTAAAAGTGGAGTAATCCATATTGCATTTTACAAAACGTAATTTAAAAATTATTTTATGAAAAAAAAAAAAAAAAAATTAGTTGAAAAATAAAGAAAATATTTTTCCTCAGGGCCTATGTCATCGTTGGGGATGCTGTCTGGGGGTCTTTCGGAGGAAACACAGAAGACCGCAAAACGTTCCACCATTCACAGGTGCCTCAATGGGGCCAATGACGTAAGTTGCTTTGAGCACATTCCATTGAAATAACGGTGGCACAAAAACAGCATTCCCACATAACGTCTGTGCTTTAAAGGTAATAATAGGTGTAAGTAGGTACGTGAAAGGACTACAAAAGACTATTTATGAGTAACGTTTCGCAAAGACATTAGTTACGCGGCCTTTTGCAATGAATAAGATATTTAGTCATTAAATCAGTCGACAGCCTCCGTGGTCGACTGATAATCCGGAGGTCGCGGGTTCAAATCCCGACGTACGCAAGTAAATTTGTGCTATATCACAATGTATTCATATAGAATAATATATAAGTGGAATATACTCTCAGTATCACCCTGGTCAAATACCACCGTTCAGAATCGAAACGTTACTTGAAATGCTTGGTTTGGTGACCAGATTTGAATAGCCAGGTATTTCCCAATCTTCTTCCCCCCATCTCCTTCTCCTCCCCACTTACCTTTAGCCTCACGCGTAAACAAGTTTGCGGATGCCATAGTCTTACTGGCTACAGAAGGTATAAAATAAAAATTAAACTTACTTGAATGAACACAAAAGACGCGGGTTTCGGCTTTCTGATTAGTCGGCGCGTATGCCGCCGACTGGCGCAGGTGGTTTGTATGTAAATGTATTAGACCGCACATAGTAAAAGCAGGTTCAGATTCAGATAAATTTACCGGAATGAATCCTTAATTCCATACTCGTCGGTGACGCCGGTTAGTGACACTTATTTTGTTAAGCAGGAAGAAGGAAAAATAAAATATCTAGTAATAAACTGCAACTAAATATAAAGGCGATACACTACGTAGTAATTCAAAATCATGTGTTTTTGGTTTGAAAATTTGGTCGCCTAGAAATGTTTCAGATGCTTTAATTAAATACTGCGAGTAGAATACATCTTGGCCTTTGAAATAATCGAGTATTTTTTATTTTAAATTGAGCCGCTATCAATAACAAGTCTTATGTAGATGGCGATAAGGTTTAAATTCCCGCTTAACACCATCCGCCTGTTTTGATTTATGCAAAAAAAAAAAACATGGCCAAAAAGTGGCTTTTATTTTATTTTGTGGATGTTCAAGCATAAATATTTAATTTGTTTTCAATCATTTTATAAATAACTTAATTTGCTACATTATACAATAACATCATAA
Organism: Hesperophylax magnus; assembly: GCA_026573805.1. Taxonomy (NCBI): domain Eukaryota; kingdom Metazoa; phylum Arthropoda; class Insecta; order Trichoptera; family Limnephilidae; genus Hesperophylax; species Hesperophylax magnus. The sequence continues at coordinate 5,785,661 of JAIUSX010000005.1, read as the reverse complement.
CCGAAAATGGGTTCGTAAGTAGGAGATTTTGAACTTTAAAGCAGTTTTCATAGGCCTTATAAATTATTTTTTTTCTGGGCTTATAAAAAGACTTATCTAAAAAATACTCGATTTTTTCAAAGGCCAAGATGTATTCTACTCGCAGTATTTAATTAAAGCATCTGAAACATTTCTAGGCGACCAAATTTTCAAACCAAAAACATATGATTTTGCATTACTACGTATGGCATCGCCTTAATTCGCGTTAGTATTGCCACATGTGGGGAGAAATAAAGTAGTCCTTCAAGTTAGTTATAAATAGATTGCACAAACTTGGGAACTTTTATGCTAAAATCGCAGATACTTTTAATATGCCCGTTGTGAAGTATAAAGCTGCACTAATAACACATAACAGGTTTATGTATTGCTTCTTTCCTTACTGTTATTTTATTTGTTTTGTTTTAATTTAATTCTTTAAATTTTCACTCATCAAAATTTAATAATGCACTATATATGTGTAAAAAAAAACTTATGTATGTAAATGTCACCTGTTAATTGCCATTGTTTTCAACAAATCGCCAGTCTGAGATAAAAGAAACGTAAAATAAAATACTTTTATACTTTTTAGAGATTTGATAAATTCATTGTTTGAACAAAACCACAAATAATCATTGTGGTTATGTAGATAACGCTGCTTTTCAATAAATAAGTTTTACAGTATTATTTACATTATAATTGTTAATAATCACAGCAATAACTTATTTACATACACTCAACTAGGCTCTAATTTCATGAATATTCCAGGAAAATTGTAAAATTACTAGCGCAGACGCGTGAAAAATCATGGGATGGGGTGATGATCTGGCTTGTAACCCACACAGCCCATCAGGGAATAAATAATTCCCTATGAAAAAATGGGTTGATTACAAAATTCACTCTGCAGGAAACGTAACAAATTATCATCCAGCCACCAAATACAAAAAACAGAGAACTCACCGAATATATCACTCGCATTGAGATTGGCAGCGATTCCTCATTCTCAAGGTTAATCACCAAATTCGGCAGCGGACGGCAATCAGCACAATAAAACTTGCATTCGCACCATGAAATAATGATCTGTCACGACAAGCTCTCAAGAGAGTAGAATTTAGAATAAATTGAATTAACACATTTTAATTCAAAAACTGTCACTTTCTTGTGACAAAAATATTTAAATCTTTTAGTCATAAATCGACCAAATAGGAATAGTGGTGCCCTCTTTTGTCAAACAATATAATTCAGATGAATCCAGCTGCTTTATGCACAGATGACTGTATTTCATTATCACTTACCTGCAGAGCAAAATTTATACAATAACTGACCAGAGATGTATATCCTGTCCCCTATTTTTAATTTTAAGGCCACTGCTTCTCCAGAATGTTTTAACTGTAGGTTTTGTGAAGTTAAAATTATTTATTTATCATCAGTGTATATGTGTACATCATCAGGGCAGATGTGTGATGATGGTCATTGTAATTTGTCTAAAGAAGGAGGTAACGTAACACGGCTTATATTTATTTTTTTACATTAGTTCCACACAGGAGGCTCTGAAAAAAATAGGGCCTATGTCATCTATGTGGAGGGTCTCTTTGGAAAGGAAGGGGAGGAAGTTTTGGGGAGGTAAAAGGTATGAGGGGTGGGTAGGAATATGAGGGTCAGTGTGTCCAGGAGTGACGGACGCAAGGTGAACAAGATGATGAGGTGTCCTAGAGAGTCCTGCTGAAAAGATGGGTAGACGCATCTGTCGCCAAGACCCGGACAACCCACGAACCCGGGCACTCCTGCTAAGTCATCAAACGTAGCAAACTACTTGGCAGAGGTGGCAGAGGTGGCAGAGGTGTTGGCTATCCAATAAATGGTTCCCGAGGCGGTGTGTTGTTTATCTAATAAATAGCCAATGTAACTTATGTCCACTGGTAACTGGTGACGAGCCAAACGGTACCTGTTGCTAGTAAAAACCTCAAGGGCGCTGTATAAGCTATGTATTAAATATTATCAGCGCCTTGATTTCTTGGCAAGTCCCTCCAAGTGACTCCAATTGCATATGACCAAAATCACTATTTTGATTAATCTTTATAATGAATTGGTGTACATCGTGAATACAAAAAAATATACTTAAGATATATTGAAGGTTTACCTATCGTTTCGCTTGAGTAGAATACAAATAAAATAATAAATTAATCAATAAAAAATATAAATGTAAACTACTAAAAAAAACATTTTTCATTAGAAATGTATTAACGCGTAAAGGAAACAACTTAAAAAAAAATAAGTATTGTAGCTAAAATTATCTGTGACAGTTTCACTTGATTAACTTTTTTGCTTTCTTATAAAATTATTTACAAAATAAATAAAAACCAGTTTTGTGCTTGAAATCGAACGTTTCTAGACTCCGTTTGTCAAGAGAATAATGCCTGTTACCTACAATATAAGGTACACCAAGAATATACACATTTTTGGCTTGTAGCTTCCTATTAAATGAAACCACACGCATTGTCTCTGTAGCTTATCTCCAATCTGTCAATAATTACTATCGTGAATTATTTTTGGGGTATTATGCCGTGTGGCGCTACATCCTTCTTTATCCGACTTTTCGGACAAGAAACAACTATTTTCACAAGGTATTGGTTGAGTTTTATCCGACTTGGCGCTACATCCTTCTTTATCCGACTTTTCAACACAAGAAACAACTATTTTCACAAGGTATTGGTTGAGTACGTAAATATGAAACTGATTATTGCAGATAAAAACAATTATTACACCTAGATTTTGTTGTTTATCCATACATTTAGGTTCTATAAAGTTGGCACATTACGCAAGCGACCGCTCAAAACGTTTTTCAAACTTGGCAGAATACGCCAAAACGTTTTTAAAACTTGGCAGAATACGCCGAAACGTTTTTCAAACTTGGCAGAATACGCCGAAACGTTTTTCAAACTTTGCAGAATACGCAAAAACGTTTTTAAAACCTGGCAGAATACGCCAAAACGTTTTTCAAACTTGGCAGAATACGCCGAAATGTTTTTCAAACTTGGCAGAATACGCCCAAACGTTTTTCAAACTTGGCAGAATACGCCAAAAATGGCTCTAGTGGTTAGATGGAAAAAAATATTCACAAAATATGTTTTTAGCCGGTGATAATTTGTGCATATTTAGATTAAAGCAAACGTCACATCATACTATTTAAAAATATTACCATCGGACGTAAAAAGTAACCTTAAAAAATCTGCAATTATATTATTGTCTGTCTGTAAAATTTGTCATTATACTAGACAAAACATTATACTTTAGATTATATAAAAGATAACTAAAAATAAAATTGTTAAGTTTCATAATTTTGGATTTAAATTTGCTGTCTAAAATTTGGTTTCTTTCAGGTATACATTTAAATATAACAAATTAGCCTGAATTAGTTCCTACCTACTTACAAATATTATGATTTCAGAGCAAATTTTAGTTTTGATCTATTCAATAGTAAAAACTTTTGTTTTGGAAGCGAGGCCACAAGTTTACAGTTAAATAATTTCAAGAAATTGGCTGGCCAAAATAAATATATTTGCCGTTGGGACAAACCACAACAGAAGCGTGGCGCAAAATAAAACTACCGCCCAACGTCACTGTATTCTAATAACATTGAACTTAAGTCGCTCCGTATCTTCCAGCGGTCACTAGTACCTCTTCAAGTCCGGTACATAGGCCAGTGATGGTATGTCTGGGAAAAATCCCCAGATCAGGGGTATTTTTTATTTCAAAGGGAGAAAGGGATTTTAAAAATAAAAAAAGTAAGAATGATTTTTTTTTCAGTGGCAATATGTGACGGCCTCGTAAGGCTCTCGACTAGCAAGCTAGAGGTCGCCGGTTTGAATCCGGCGTGGCAATCAAATTTTATTTGAGTTATTTCGTTGCGTGAAATGGGTTTGGCCGTGTTTGGTGACCTGATATGAATAGCCAGATACTTCCCAACCTTCCTCTTTCGCGTCTCCTTCCCCTCTCTACTACCTTAGGCCTCACGACATATCCCATTAGACTTTTGGGAACAGTTTGTCTGGAAAGAATTGTGTTTATGATAAGAAGTTTTTCAATGTTTTCATGAACCAACAAATCTCTCTCATAGCAAGCATAAAATGATTTTGTATACCAGTTGCATTTTAAACTTGGTTTAAGATATATTTTCATCTGTCGACTTGTTCTCTGTTAGGAACCAAAGCAACATAGATAAGCCTAGATACACTATAACAAAAATTTAACTTAATATAGCAATAATTTCAAAACCTCACCGTCTTGCATCAAGGCAAAAATACTTGGTTGTGAATGTAACTGATATGTTTGTGAAATGTTGAATGTCTGTTTGCACTGCATCATACTGACATGTTCTTATTATTTTTTTTGGTAAACTAATGTTTAAGACGAGATTTTTTATGCATAGCACAAAGGGTAACAATTATTTTACAAGCAATAATTATTCGCCTGAAACACTCATCCACATTGAAAAATCTCCTGATAAAAGATACATGACGCCAACGGGACTCGAACCCGTGTCCCTTCGATTTCCGGTCGACAGCTCTCAAGGGACACGGGTTCGAGTCCCGTTGGCGTCATGTATCTTTTATCAGGAGATTTTTCAATGTGGATGAGTGTTTCAGGCGAATAATTATTGCTTGTAAAATAATTGACATGTTCTTCTTTATGTGTAACATATTATGTATGGTGTTCTTATACATATACATTCCACATATATACATATATGTGAAATGTATATGTATAGCATCTATATAAACTGCTTGCTTCAGATGTAGTGTTGGCTAACGGATGTATTATTTTAATGAAAAATGTTATTTTTAATTGTCAAGTCTCTGACAGCCCTGAATTGTTGAAGCTACTTTGCCATACCCGCCGGCCATAGTGGCCAAGTGGAGATAAATTTGATTGTAACAAAAAATCACTACTATTTGCGCTATTATAATATTTTGCTAGATTACATCTGTTGGCAAGTCACCTTTTCTGTATATTTTATCCTGTTTAAATGAAGTGTTTTCTATTATTGTAGCATTCTATGCCTTAAGAAAATTTCAGCTGTATCACATTCAATGTCGTTTTGTATACATATTGTTGTGTTTTTAAATGTAATACTAATATTCGCCTATGTACCACTGTGTACTTATAATATCATGCATCACATTATTGTAAAAGCCTTTTATGGCGTTTAATAAATAAATAAATAGTCGCCTGTAATATCAATACAAATTGAAAATATCTTCCGATGGGAATTGATGTCTGGTCAGACGATATGTGACCACTGAGCCATGTCGGCTTATTTCCAACCCGCCAAATAATTCAATATGTATTAGTACTTCAATCAACAATTACTGCCTATTATATTTTTTCGACCTGTAAGCAACCAACTTTATTTTTGTAGGAAATGCTTTGTTAGTTCTAAATTTCCCACTAGATGGCGTCGAGACATATTATATCTACATTTGTTGGTGAAATATTTTGACTTGTCAAATATTATTATTTTTTAATGATAAACTATTGTTTATAAGGCAAGGTGTAATATGCATAGCAAAAAATATAACTTTTTTGTTATTTGTTTTTGGGGTGTTATGCCGTGTTGCGCTAACTCCTTCTTTAGCCAACGTTTCGGACAACGTTACAGTGTCCATCATCAGGGCAGATGTGTTGAAGAAGAAGTTGAAAGAAGAAAAGAAAGAAGGAGTTGGCGCAACACGGCATAACACCCCAAAAACAAATAACAAAAATACTTTTGGCCGTGAAAGTCTTAAATCATATTCAAAATATAACTATTTAATTTTTGCGTAGTAACAGTTTTTATAGTACTCAATCAAAAGTTTTTTAAGAAGTATTAACTATCGTAAAATAGTATTTCTTGGCCATAATATTAGAAAATATAACATAATTATTATGATAAATAGAATTTGGCTTTCTCAGACTATAAAAATATTACCATTTGTTATTTCGGCTACTGGCATTATAACTAGCTCTCTCATTCAAAATTTAGGCGTATTAGATCTATCAAAAAATGTATATAAAAATGCAAAAATCAGTCATTTCAAATACATGTAGGATAACGAAAGATTTTTTAAATATTTATGTTGAGGATCAGTAGGATTTATAGGCCCTGTTAGAAGTTCTACCGAGCCGAACCCTCTGATATAAAAATATCTGGAGTCGGTGAATTATTTTCCCATTTGATCTCTGGTGAGTTGACGTGTTGTTCTTGTATTGTTTTTTCTTATATATAATGCACTTGCATAATGTTGATTGACTAGATAATCATTTGTGGAAAATTTAACACGGACATAAAATCGGAAAAGAAAATAAAGGTTGAATTGCTGACGTTTTCGAATCTGGGGAATTTTAATGAAATCTGGGGATTTTTAAACATCAAGCTGGGGAGATATAATTTTTCGGTATGCCATCACAGACGAACGGCAATATTAATCTCCGACAAGTCTGGGCAGTGTGAGGACGCTTTGCCAATCTTTAAATTACGCTGTAAAGTTGACTGGTTTTTCTTGTTTGTTCTAAGAGCAGATCGCAGCGTTATAGAAGGTAAGATATTTTTTTCTTCTACTTGTTTAGTATGGTTTTTTGCATTATTTTCCGTGTAATTTTCAGGGTCGCTTATGCATTGTCTCAACTTTACATTTACGACTAAATAATTTCAACATCATTGTAATTCACATTGGAGAAGAAATAATTGTTCGATCGAAGATCTATGATCTAAGAAATATCAATACACAAGCCAAAAACGTGTGTTTTCTTATTGTGTCTTATATCACCACGAATATCGTTAAAATGCTTGCTAAACGAGGTCTAGAAATGCCTGATTTTAGCGCAAAAAGTTGTTTTTATTTATTTTGTGATTAATTTTATAAGAAATGGAAAAAAGTTGATCAAAGAAAAATGTCACAGATAATCTTAGCCATTAAAAATGTATTTTTAAAAAGTTGTTTTTCATATGCGTTCAAACATTTTTTAATAAAAAAATATATTTTTTTAGTAGTTTGCGCTTATGTTTTTAAAAAAGTAATTAACAATGTTATTTTAATTCTGCTCAAAGAAAACAATAGAAAAAACTTTAATCTATCCAATGCATATTTTTTGGTTTTCATAATTTAGGCGGATTCGTTGTAAAACTTAATCTAAAACAGTGATTTAGCATTATTTTCATTAGCATCGGTTTCAACAATTTATATTGGCTAAATTCCTTATATGTGTCAGTTGTAACGAATTTAGCAAATACCACGGACATAGGAATTAATAGACGAGAAGATAATGGTGAGGGGTAAAATCAACTGTTGAAGAACGAAGGGCGTAAGGCTGACTGTGATTCGTCAATAAATCAATCTGACAGTAAATAGGCATCTCGCATTATAATATCACCATTTACTTCTTAAAAGTAAAATCTGCTTTTGAATGAATAGACATTTTTACATGGGAGCGCAAATTACTCGCCACGTTATGAACAAATTTGCGAAGTCCAAATTCGGCAAAAAAATTCGGTTCTATTTTCAGAGTCGAATATTTCGTTTAAGTATTTAGTTAAGACACTTTTATAAATGTTCATAATTTACTTCCCAGCAACCAACCAGCTTTGTGTTTCGCGTCCAGACGTTTCTCGATGTGATAGTAGATGTTTCTAAAACTGATCTATATTATACGATGTGAATATGCTTAAAATAAAGTAAAATAATGCTTATATATGGAATGTAATACGACAATTGGGTTTATTCTCTTTTTCACATCTATTTTTACAAGTTTTCATAGTACAAGTCAACATTTTGCCGTGTTATTTCGTAAAATGAACCGATGATGCCTCGACCATAGTTCGCACAAGAATGATGACGTCACGTTTTCAAATTTCACTTGAGGCCATACGCGAGCACAGCCGGTTCCAATGGAACCGGTATGGGGAGTGGGGATAATACGCTTTTAATCACTTAGGGCAGGTCTACTAATATTCATATGTCTATGGCAAATACACATTAAAGATGTGAATTTTATGAAATCGAGAGACAAAATTTATTTATTTTAAGATGGAGGTTTTATCGATAATGTCGGTAACATCGTTGAAGAGCATGACTGCAGATCGCCTTCGAAAAAAACAACACCTTACAATGACTTAAGGCGATACACTACATCGTGTAATATTTTGAATCGAGCCGCCATCAATAACACTCCTTACGTAGATGGCGATAAGGCTTAAATTTCCGCTTAACACCATCCACCTGTTTTGATTTATGCAAGAAAAAAACATGGCCAAAAAGTGCCTTTTATTTTATTTTGTGGATGTTCAGCCATAAATATTTAAATGTTTTTCGATCATTTTATAAATAACTTAATTTGCCACATTATACAATAAAACCATAACCGAAAATGGGTTCGTAAGTAGGAGATTTTGAACTTTAAAGCAGTTTTCATAGGCCTTATACATTATTTTTTTCTGGGCTTATAAAAAGACTTATCTAAAAAATACTCGATTATTTCATAGGCCAAGATGTATTCTACTCGCAGTATTTAATTAAAGCATCTGAAACATTTCTAGGCGACCAAATTTTCAAACCAAAAACACATGATTTTGCATTACTACGTAGTGAATCGCCTTAAACGGTACAATTATAATGTCTTAGACCTTTACTCTGTAATATACATAAAACAAAATGGCGCTGAATGGCCTAGTTAGAATCATAGACATAAAGCTATAAAGTTTCTAGAATCCTACAATAATAACTAAACATTGAAAAAGAGACAGAGAACGCAGTGTCGCTTGGCTTTCTCGATCTAATAGTCAAATGTACTAAGTCTTTGGCAAAAGCTGAAAGACTGCTTTCAAAAATAGTATTTAATTTTGGATAAGGTTCGAAAAAAACGATGTTATTTGAAAACCAATTTTTCTAAATAATTCACAAATTATTTAGTTTTCTAAATTAAACGACAAAATATCGGTTCAAAAAAAATAAATTATATACAATTTTTTGGTTTTACTGAGAATTGAACCTTCCAATCCAGGAATTGTCGACAACTTTACCGCCTTCGCCAAATACCGATATTTATTTAGTATATTAACTGTTCTAATGTCAATCAATTTCAGAAAAAAATGGTATCTATACGTCCGTGTCTGCGTAATTGTCAGTAAAATTTAATAGAATGCATTTTCATCAACAACGAGCCTACCTGCCGAGTTTCAACAAGATCGGATATCGCGAAATGGGTTAATCTCAACTTCTAAGATTTGTAATAATTCAGGAAAACGAAAATGAAATTTAAATAAATGTATTTAACACATAATTTTTCTCCATATTATATAGTTGGTAATAACATAGATCATTGTAGAAATGTATTATACATATATTTGTACAACGCACTTGAGGTGATTTGCACAAAAACGGCGCTATACAAATCATCCAAATAGTATTAATATTATTATTATTAAGGCCCCGTAGTACGCGTTCAAATATGGTTTGAGAGGGAAACACGAGAAATGATTTAGCAATTGAGTTGGGCAGTTTCCTTAAATAAATATAGGGTTTTCCAATAAGAGGTGTTATGTGTATTTAATTCCGGCCATAAAATGATTTTTTATGGCCGGAATTGGATGGTATTGATCTGAACAACGTTTACTTTCAACAAGACGGCGCTACGTGCCACACAAGCAACTAAACCATTGATCTTTTACGGGAAAAGTTTCCGGACCGTGTTATCTCTCGAAGAGGTGATCACAATTGGCCACCGAGATCTTGTGATTTAACACCTTGCGACTTCTTCCTTTGGGGCCACGTGAAAGAGAAGGTCTACGCCAACAGCCCAGCGTCGATTCAAGACCTCAAAGATGGTATTCGTGAGGCTATCGAGGACATAAGGCAGCCACAGCAGCGATTTGGTTATGGAAAATTTCATGAAAAGTATATGGTCCTGTAGGCGTGGTCGTGGTGGTCATTTGACTGATGTTATTTTTCACTATTAACGGCATACCTTCCTCTTTATAATGAAATAAACATTCGATCATTTATATTAAAAAGTGGCATTTTTCTTTGAATATCAAAATAACACCTCTTATTGGAAAACCCTTTTTTTTCGCAATCAGCCCCGAAATATCTACATTAAGTATTGTAATGTATTTGTAGATTTAATAATTTTAAAAAAATCCATCGTTTTGGCCGACCTAAAAATTAAAACTTTGATAATTTTGATTTTATCTATGAAAACGACATTTTTATGAAAAATACGGGTATATATATACGGGTTTATGGGTGGCGTTAATTTTATTAAATTAATTTGCTAGCGTATGTGTTCCCGGCGTTGATGGGGGGTTATCCTTAGAAAATAAACACACACAACCGCGGACTTTTCTGTAGACCTTTTTAAGATGTACATTTCCGTACTACATTATTTTGATGTATCTCATATAAGGTTCAGCCAGCGTTAGCAATGTAGTGCTAGAAAAAATATTTTTACGACTTGATTACAAAACATCGACTTTTCTCTACTTTCTATAAATATAATATGCATGTATTATATATATAAACCTTTCGGAAGAAATTTACTAAATGATAGTGAAAACTTTATCAAAATCCGTTGCATAGTTTAGAAGAACTAAGCGCACAAACAGACAGACGCGGATATCGACTTTATTTTATACTAAAGATGTTTCATGCGGAAATACGTAATTTTTATACTGATGCCATTAATAAAATCCTAAATATAGCCATAATGAATAATTCATATTTCGCGCCGACATTGATTGTAACAATCAATTTAATTAAAGAATAATATATTATTTTTCATTATATGAACAAAAAAAAAGTGAAGTTATATTTTTCTTACAAATTTCGAGTTCTCTCAATTATTTTGCGATTAGAGTAAAAATTTGGTTAGCGTTTTTGAAAACATTTTTCACGTTTGATATTAAAATTTTATTATTTAGAAACAGTAATGTTTATTTTAAATGCTCACATCAGAAAGATAATTGAATATAGTTTCTAAAACAGTATTTGTTTTTACGGAAAATTAAAAAACAACATGTATATAGCGTATTTCAAATAAACAGAAAATAATGCTAACTGAACAATGGATTAAAATAATATATTGTTTATTTGCGGAACGTTCCAGAGTTGAAGATACTCTCAGTATCGCTCTGGTGTAAGACCACCATTCAGAATTAAAACGTTGTTTGGTGACCAGGTCTGAATAGCCAGGTACACCCTCAACTTCCTCTTTACCATCGCCATCCCTTACTCACTATCTCCAGGCTCACAAGATACCCCAATTAGGGATGCCGTAGTCACACTGGCTCCAGACGGTTGGGAGCAGTTGGGACTCTTGGGCAATATTCACATAAAAAAATAAAAATTAAATGAAACAATAAATATTTCAAGAAAAACATACAAATATTAGATTAAATCATCGATACAATTTTGTATTTGTACGAATTTCTTGAAAGACATATAATATATAAACATTTTTATACGGACAAAACTAACTACACATATTTATAATGCGTAAGTAAGATTTGAACCTGAGACCTTCGTATTCGTAGTCAAGAATTGTATAAACTCAACAACCATTGAGGCCATCGTGATTGAAAACTACCTCTAACAACAGAATAATGTAATACGTATAATGTGAAAAATATGCGCTTGGAAGATCAATTTATAAGCTAGTTACACTCTTCTACCTCTGAACCATTTAGATGTTAAAGGTAGTTACTTCCCAATTCTCAACATTCCTATCTCCTTTCATTTTTTTTTAACGGCAATATATAAGTAAAGTAAAAAAGATACAATATTAAGTAAAAAAAGATATAAAGTGATGTAGTTTGTTCTCAGTCCTTCTCACTAGGTATTCCTGTTTAGTAGTTTGTTGTATTTGTGTTGATCATGATTTCCTCATCTCCTAATTTGTCGGTTTCCACAAAATATAAAATAAATTAAGCAAAAAGTATTTATGTTTGTCGTCTGTAGGTTGCGTTGGGGTTACTTCATAAATTTAATGATTTCCTCATCTTCATGTTTAGTTAGCCAGAATTTGATGTCTTTTTTAAACTTTTCTAAATCCATGGTGTTTTTAATTTCAATAGGAAGGGCATTATATAATTTTATAGCATGGAAATAGTGGTTTTTCTGGCCGAATGATGTATTTAATTTTGGAATGTTTAGTAGATTTGAGGATTTCGTTCTTGTAGTGTAGGTGTTTTGTTCAGCAAGGTGTTCATATTTTTCTTCATAATTGAGTAGTGCAGTTTTTGAGTACACTTTTTTACAAATTTGTTTTGATGCAGTCCTATGGGTAATTTCAGGATTATTTTAATTTTTAATTTTTGTGTTTTAACGAACTCCTTCATGTGAAAGTTTGAGGCAGATCCCCATCCAATAATCCCATATTCTAAGCGTGATTGGCATAGAGCATAGTAGACTTTATATTTGCAAATATAGTATAGAACCAGTGGAACTCGTCATCTCGAATATTTGTGGTATGTTCTAATTCAGCAAGGAATGGGGAGAGGTCCTTCTCTATTTAGATCTGCGCATAGATAAATGAGTATAGCTGATTTATTGATATATTTTTAAAAACTTGATTGCAATCCATCTCCCAATAAAATATTAGTCTATTCAGAATACATTGGAACTCGTGTTCATGCATCTTTTGCCTAATAAATATAATAACGAAATGTTACAGTATTAGTATTTTTATGAAAACGTGTTGCGCCATCCTAACATATTCGTGTTTTTTAACGACTTTTAGTTTATTAGGAAATGTGTCAATAAATTCGTTAAAGGCCTGCAATCTCGTTTTTAACAGGAAAACGGATATTTTGACCAGATTCTCTGTGTGTTTAAGGCAAAGTCACTATCTGCGTCTGTCTGTTTGTGCGCTTAGTTCTTCGATAAAGTTTTGACTATCATTCAGAGAATTTCTTCTGGAAAGTTTGTATATATAATATAATATTTATAGAAAGTAGAGAAATGTTGATGTTTTAAAACATCTGCGTTTTTAAAACTGCGTCGGTCTGTTTGTGCGCTTAGTTCTTCTAAACTACGCAACGGATTTTGAAAGGATTTTCACCATCATTTAAAGAATTTTTTCCGGAAGATTTTTATATATAAAACATGTATATTGGACTTATAAAAATTAGAGAAAATCTAACACAACACGAACCACACGTCAACTAGTCTCGAGTGATTGTGGTATGTTGTAACGCAGCAGGGAAGGGTTTTATATTCATATCTGGTCACAAAACATAGCTTAAGCCATTTCAATCACGTTTCGTTTTTTAATGTCTGTTTTCCTCCAGGCGATACTGAGGTAGCTCTTAGGTTTCTACATCAAGTCCAAGTGCAATCCGACATTTTAAAAACAGGTTTATTTTTTGCAACGAAACTTCGATTATATTCCTACGTAAAAGTTTTTCAATGTTTTTACCGAGAGGTTCTCGGAAATAAGAAATTAATTTGTAATACAATCACTTGGGCTTAAATAATCTCATTCTTATTTTGGGTCAATTATGAAAACAAGTTTTCTTTGTTGTGTACACACTTAAGGTGATGCACTATGACGTGTAATGTTTTAAATTGAGCCGCTATCAATGACAACCCTTACGTAGATGGCGATAAGATTTAAATTCCCGCTTAACACCATCCGCCTGTTTTGATTTATGCAAGACAAAAACATTGCCAAAAACTACCTTTTATTTTATTTTGTGGATGTTCAGGCATTAATATTTAATTTTTTTCCGATCATTTTATAAATAACTTAATTTTCCACATTATACAATAAAATTATAACCGAAAATGGGCTCGTAAGTAGGAGATTTTGAACTTTAAAGCAGTTTTCATAGGCCTTATACATTATTTTTTTTATGGGCTTATAAAAAGACTTATATAAAAAATACTCGATTATTTCAAAGGCCAAGATGTATTCTACTCGCAGTATTTAATTAAAGCATCTGAAACATTTCTAGGCGACCAAATTTTCAAACCAAAAACAGATGATTTTGCATTACTACGTATGGCATCGCCTTAAGAGGAAGCTACAAGCCAAAAGTGTGTATATTCGTGGTATACCTTATATTGTAGGTAATAGGCATTAAAATCGCTTGACAAACGGAGTCTAGAAACGTTCGATTTCAAGCACAAAACTGGTTTTTATTTATTTTGTAAATAATTTTATAAGAAAGCAAAAAAGTTAATCAAGTGAAACTGTCACAGATAATCTTAGCTACAATACTGTATTTTTTTAAAGTTGTTTCCTTTACGCGATCATACATTTCTATTGAAAAAAAATATTTTTTAGTAGTTTAATTTTATATTTTTTATTGAGTAATTTATTTTTTGTTTGTATTCTACTCAAGCGAAACGATGGGAAAACCTTCAATTTATCTAAAGCATATTGTGACGTAAAAATTATAAGAATCTAATAACCAGGGGGTTGCTTTACGCCCACATTTTAATTATTTATGATGAACGTGTTACTAAAATCTTAAATGTTTCTAGAGGAATCCCTACGGATGTAAGTTATTTATATTTAAGATTAATAAAAACAGAAACTTACAATTAAAATATTTTTATGTAAAACATATAACGTTTTTTAAATATAAAATTAGCGATAATCACTAGATTTTATTTTTCTAGATGATGAATTAGTAACTTTCCGAGGGATCCCTCTAGAAATATTAGCGATTTTAGTAACACTTTCATCAGAAAGAATAAAAATATCGATTTTAAAAAAGATCGATTTTTCTAGGGCAAAGTCAAGCCAACAACGAGTCCATCTGCCAAGTTTCAGATCGATCTGATGTCGGGAAGTAGGTTAATTTCCACTTTCAAGATTTCAAATACAAGATGGGGCAAAAATAATGTTATAATGTGAAATGGCTGCCATTTTGTTAGAAATTAAAAAAAAGTGCAATGTTTTCAGATGTGAAATTGAAAACATTATGTTAAAAAATTGATATTGGTCAAATGACCATCTCTTTATTTGATGCATATTGACGACAAAGTTGACAGAACAACAACAGACCGGAAATTGGTCAAATAAGCATTAACAATAATTCCACGTTCTTCAGGTGTGTATCACTCCATAGATTGTTGCAAACTAATTCTCTATCTGTCTACAGCACAAATGTCAAAGCGCAATGACCAATGACAAATTATTACTCTTTGTAGATGTATTCATTTAAAAAGCAACCTTTCCATTCAATAATTGACCCATTTTGGAAAGTTCTAGTGGGGAATCCATTACATTATTTTCCTTATGAATGTATTTATATTATATATATTTATTTATATAACACAATCTTTAATGGTTTTTATTAATGTTTATAAATGTGATAATGAACATATTACAAATATAAATAATAATTGTTGGTTTTTCTGCGATTATGTTGCAAGTATAATATTATATATTTAATTAAACCCAAGGTCTTTGGCTGGTTTTTCCTCAGTAATTACAATATTTTTTTAACATTTAATTGCTCGGAGTAACTCAAATTAACATATTTTTTTATGTTTGTTTTTAACTCATGTTTGTGCATTTAATGTTGAACTAAACAACACACATTTGCGTGTATTTATGCATATGGTATACACTTCTAACAGTGATGTCCTCGCTAAACGGCACTGAGTAACATCCTTTTTTCTTGCTTGTGACTATACAACAATATCCGGTTTTTTTATATGAGATATTGAGACTAAATCATCCTCCAAATATGGCTAAAGCCATTTCCTAGATACTTAAAACATTATTTAAAAATAAACTCATAACAATAATATTAGTTCATTTCAAATTTGCTTTGAATTTAAGTGTAATTTTTTCAAAATTGAAACTGAATTTCATATTTATTTTCGTGTAAATTAACCCACTTCCCGACATCCGATTGAGCTGAAATTCGGCAGAGAGGCTCGTTGTCGATGACAATGCATTCTATAAAATTTTGGTGGAAATCACGCATACACCCACAAACATATATGTTTTTCTCTGAAATTGAATAACATTGCAGCGGTTAATATAATAAATAAACATCAGTCCTACCCGATCGTATTTTGACGTAGTTGTAAGCGAGGTTGACTCCAGTCCACGGAGAGGAAGGATGAACCCTCAGTCAAACCAAAGTTTTAAGGCGATGCCATACGTAGTAATGCAAAATCATGTGTTTTTGGTTTGAAAATTTGGTCGCCTAGAAATGTTTCAGATGCTTTAATTAAATACTGCGAGTAGAATACATCTTGACCTTTGAAATAATCGAGTATTTTTTAGATGAGTCTTTTTATAAGCCCAGAAAAAAAATAATGTATAAGGCCCATGAAAACTGCTTTAAAGTTCAAAATCTCCTACTTACGAACCCATTTTCGGTTATGATTTTATTGTATAATGTGGCAAATTAAGTTATTTATAAAATGATCGGAAAAAAATTAAATATTTATGCCTGAACATCCACAAAATCAAATAAAAGGCACTTTTTGGCCATGTTTTTTTCTTGCATAAATAAAACAGGCGGATGGTGTTAAGCGGGAATTTAAACCTTATCGCCATTTACGTAAGGGTTGTTATTGATAGCGGCTCAATTTAAAATATTACACGACATAGTGGATCGCCTTAAAAGACCTTTTAAAAGTTCGCACCAATTTAAGAGCCTTGGGAAGAAGGTTCAATATCCAGTCAAACCAACAAAAAAAAACATTTTTTCTTTGAAATGTTAGCCGTCCCAAGAGGTTATATATTGTCCCATACGTTACTATATTTCAATTTGTTTTTTTTATTTATTTTATCAATAACTCCCGTGAACTTTGTTAATTAGGTAATAAATTCGTTTTATTTACGTTCGTAATGGCTTTACGTTGAAATTAATGTTGGACGCTGTAGTGATTATTTTTATTTAAAAATGTATTTCGTTTTTTCTTGTACGTGTACGTATAGAATAAAAAAAATCCGGATAAAAACTCGCTGCCGTGGTTTGAAAACTTCGATTGTTCTTTTCTTAATTAACAGAGGGCGACACTTCCGTTTACAACAAACCTAAACCATACAGTCATTATGATAATAACACTATTTTTCACGTTTGTAATGATTCAAATATTTGTATAATCAAATGGGATGGAGATCTACGATGTCAGGCGAGTGTATTTGAGGCAGAACGCTGGGATATTGGACTAAATAAAACATTTGTTTCCATTCAAGTTATAAGGAAGGAACTTCTACACGGATTTTATTAAAAATCTTAATGAAGAAGAATACGATAATAATTCTAAACGAAAAACAAGACACAGAACTAGGAATCAAACCCAGGATCTCTAGTATTACAGGACAGAAATATTGCCAATATCTTTGTCCAAAAGTAGTTTTGTAGTAGATTGGTGAAATTAATTTTGTAATAAGGATCTTGTGAATCTGTGTCTTGTGAGTTTGTGTTTGCAAAGTTATCCTTGTTTTTGAATAAGGAAAATTAAATATCTTTTCAACTGAGACATTAAATTCAGGGCGTTAAAAACAGTCTGTTGGGGTTCTGATTAGGACTCTTAAATTGCATTTATGCTATGAGAACTCGTTTTGTAGTGGAATCGTTTGAACTTCCCCACACGAAAATACCACATAATGGATGAGATTGGCCCAAAGCGTAATAAATTTTAATTAGTTGCTTATATTTTCAACTTGGGATGTTCAATTTAATACACAATTGAGATATATAGAACATATTATTAAAAACTTGTAATTATGAAATATTCGATATTGCACGTTTCTATGTAAACAATCAAATATGATGAAATTTGAGGAAAATATTGTAATTTATCTGAAATACAAATATTTAGTTTGTAAACAGTAGCGCGCTTGCTTGTCAATACTTCCTGGAATTCAGGGCCTGACTGGGAATTATTATAAATATATATTGAAGACAATATTTACAATTTGAGATCAGGTTTTGGGTACTACCGCCCTGGGAACCATTTATTGGATAACAAACACCTCTGTCATAAGTTTGGTGATTTAGCAGGGCTGTCCGGGTTCATCGAGAGATGTGTGTTCAAGATGCGTCTGCCTATCAACTTCATGCCTTGCCAGATCGGGAGAGACTGGTTACATATGTCCGTCATTCCTAGACACACTGATTTGCTCAAAAATATGACATAGTTCCTCAGGGAAATTATTTTCCTTAGATGAAAATGCTACTCTCAAACAGAAAAACCAGAAAATTATTTGGTCCCATCTAGGAATTAAACCCAAGACCGAGGGTTGAGTTGCCTAAGTTAACTAATCCGACCCAAACCCCTTCGTATTTAACTGTATCATACCTCGACAAAGAACAATCAACATCTTGGCTGTTTTTTTTATGTAAAATTGCAATATTCTTCCCAGACTAAATTCAATCGAGGTAGTGTCTTGGATAAATGTGTCCATTTTTATTTTAATGTGCGACATCTATTGAATTTTTCACAAGTCTAGGATGAATTGATTTTTTTCGGAATAACCTCAAATTGTAATACTTACTCATTGAAGACAATATTTGAAACTCTCAAACGAAATATACATTTAGCATAAAATATACAGGTGTCTGGAAACTAGTAAGACAAGCCGGAAACTAGGGAAATATACATTTAGCATAATATACAGATGTCTGGAAACTAGTGATACAAGCGGGAAACTAGGGAAATATACATTTAGCATAATATACAGATGTCTGGAAACTAGTGATACAGTAGGGAAATATACATTAAGCATAATTTACAGATGTCTGGAAAATATTGACACAAGTGGGAAACTAGGGAATCTACATCACATAGATAAAAAGACATAAGTTTTGATTTTTTGTAATTTTATGCAAAATGTGGAGTTTGGAGCCGGATTTAAACTTCTAAGCATTTCAAAATACATTAAACATCACAAAATCGACGCCAAATGTGATATAGATTCAATACTTTCCGTTTGTGCTACGAGTTTCCAGACACCATGTTTATTAGTTTCATAAATATATATTTTTAAAGAGAGTGAATTACAAAAACGTATTACGGAAAAGTGTAGTTATTATTGTAGGATTCTAGAAACTTTATAGCTTTATGTCTATTATTCTAACTAGGCCGTTTTATGCATATTACAGATTAAGGGTCTAAGACATTATACTTGTTCAGTTTAAACAAAGTGTTTTTTAGTAGTGCGTTTAAGGACAAGAAAAACATATCGATCTTTTGATCGACTGCATTTGTTCACAACGGGTGAGTTCATGAACAAATTGGTGCGGCTGGTTCCCGTTAAATGCCCTTTCTAAGTCCGTTTCTGCTTTTGAACAAATACACAATAGCAAGCGAAATCTTAGAAAAAGTCAACGAAACTCGGGACCTTGGAGTTATGTTTGACACTCAATTAAATTTTTTAAATCACATACAACAAATAACTAACAAAGGTATGAAGACACTGGGATTTATAATCAGAACCATCAAAGACTTCGACTCGTTGGAGGTTATAAAAATCGTGTATCTGTCGCTAGTACGCAGCTTGTTAAAATACAATTCAATAGTGTGGTCCCAGTACTACCAGATTCATATTAAAAATATTGAACGTGTGCAGCACAAATTTTTACGATTTATTAACTTCAAATTACAAATACCTATTCAACACATAAACTATACATTCTTACTAAATACACTTAAAATACATTCTGTAGAAAACAGAAGAAAAATAAATGACCTAACTTTTTGTATTTAAGATTATTAACTCCAAACTAGACTGTTGTGAACTCCTGCAACTTAGAGATTTCAGAGTACCTACTCGAGCAACTAGGCAAAATATATTATTCTGAAACAATAACTTTAGAACCAACTATCACATACATGCACTTATTTCTCGCTTTCACACACTTGGAAATAAATTCACCTCAAATATCGACATATTTAATATAAGTTTGCCTGTGTTCAAGAAATACCTGGATGACATTTTTATGTAGCATATTCAAAGGGCGATTGCAAAATGTTATTTTTGTGTTGATGTTTTAAAAATAAAAACCTTGTGTTGTCACTGTATTATGCAGTAAAATATATATAATGTAAAAGCCCATCAGGGCGTTTAAATTAATAAATAATAATAAAACAATAAATTAGTTCTACCGAGCCGAACCCTCTGATATGAAAATATCTGGAGTCGGTGAATTATTTTCCCATTTGATCTCTGGTGAGTTGACGTGTTGTTCTTGTATTGTTTTGTATTTATTTTGCTTATATAATGCACTTCCATAATGTTGATTGACTAGATGATCATTTGTGGAAGGGTTTAGTTTTTCCTATGGAGAAGATTAAACCCGGACATAAAATCGGAAAAAATAAAAATCAAATCAGCACAAGAGAACAGCTGTCATGTTGTTAAGCTTTTCAGATTATTACAATTTGATATAATCGGCGCTATAATCCACGGAACTCGAAACTCTCAAGGCTTGTTTTAAATCTTCAAAGTGATTTCATCAATTGCCCCTTTTTGGGTTACATGGTTTTGTTCTAACACGGCAGCCCGGTCGGATCTGTCCTTCGAATGCTTGGAGTATAATGTTTATACAGGGCCGGCCATATGCTGGCGCAATTGGAGCCGTCCACTTCGGGCGCCAACTTGCCAAAGCGCCAAGGAGTTAAGAGGAAGCTGCAAGCCAAAAATGTGTATATTTTTGGTATACCTTATATTGTACGTAATAGGCATTAAAATCGCTTGACAAACGGAGTCTAGAAACGTTCGATTTCAAGCAAAGAACTGGTTTTTATTTATTTTGTAAATAATTTTATAAGAAAGCAAAAAAGTTAATCAAGTGAAATTGTCACAGATAATCTTAGCTATAATACTGTATTTTTTTAAAGTTGTTCCTTTATGCGTTCATACATTTATTGAGTTCTTTATATATTTATTTGTATTGTACTCAAGCGAAGCGATAGGAAAACCTTCAATTTATCTAAAACATATTTTTTTGTATTCATAATGTACACCAATTCGTTATAAAGATTAATCAAAATAGTTCTTTGGCTTTAAGCTTCGCATTAAGCCCCTTACCCAATTTATACCGATTTATAAGAAGTTTCTCGTTAACTAAGTTAACGTTTAACGTTAAATTTTTAAGTTCCAAAAAAACGTTATTTTTGATGATAATATCCATACATTTGTTATGCATAAACGTTAATTAAATGAAATTCCCCCGATAAAAAAAAATCGCAAAGTAAGCTTAAAAAATTATTAAAAACACGCTTTGTTCTGTTATTTGATGTGTTATAGGCATGAAAAAATTCACAGTGTATCTTTAAATACAACTAAAGCATCTGTCAAAAGATTTTTTGTCTATTTCAAACGAGTCATGTTTTATAAAATATTTTCACCATTTTCGCTTAATTATTATTATCGTTTTTTTTAATATTGGCGCGCGCGGTGATAAACCTATTGATTATTTTTTTATTGGTAAAAGGCAAATACTCATATGATGAAATTGAACTAACTCTAAACCTCTCTCCTTTGGAAGTCCGTCGGGAAAGAAATGACCTCATTTGCTTCTTCAAAATTATTAATGGTATTATTGATTCACCTACTCTACTGCAACTCATTCCCTTCAATATCCCCTCGCACAGACTCAGAAATAATGAACTGCTCTTCCTCAACCATCATTCGACAAATTATGGATATTATTCACCATTGTCCAGAATGTGTAGACTGGTCAACTCAAGTCAAAACCTTTACTTTTTTGGGATAAGTCTGAATGATTTTTGCCAGTCGCTAAACAAGTGACGGAATATTATAAGTGTCCTGTGGTCCTGACCCACGGCGTAGTCTTGACTTGATTCGACTTGTCACTTTATTTTCTTATATTAGATCTGCCTTATGTCTTTGCTTTCATGTACCTTTGTCTACTCCTGTATTTTTCATTTTACTGTATTCGTGTTATTATTTTGTAATTTGGACGATGTCCGTTAATAAATAAATTAGCGCCAGGCGTCGTTTGGCTCTGCGCCGGTCCTGTGTTTATGTCTTTTAAAGGTTCGTGGCACATCTCCCTTGGCGATATTATCTATAGCTACGGCTCTGCTATGTGTATGTGCATTATGTAAGTGTATGTATGTTGGTATTTGGTTACACGACGACAGAACTTGACCACGAAGAACCGGTTAGGATCAGCTTGGGTCACCAACGTACTTATATGTATATTTAATATACGGAACGCGCAAATATTTTTGCAATAAACGCACGGTGTTTAAAAAATACTTCAAAATTAATGAAGTCACGTTTATATTCGTTGAACCCCAGTATATTGTTTGCATTCAAGTCAAAAGTTACAGAAAATCTTTTCTGTAGGTCTAAAACGGAAGATCTTTAGTGACATATGTCAATACGATATTAAAGAATTACGCCATCTATGGTCAGTTAGCGTTGTAAGCTGTAAATATGCACATTAATGAATGGAACTAACTAAGCTCTTAGAACTGAAAGAAATCATTTACACGATCCATGGACTTAATTAATTCACATAAAGATGCGATCAATTGATGGCTAAGGACCTCTTGAATTAATTAAGAGGAAGCTACAAGCCAAAAGTGTGTAGGTATATTCTTGTTATTTTCTTGACAAACGGAGTCTAGAAACGTTCGATTTCAAGCACAAAAGTTTTTATTTATTTTGTAAATGATTTTATGAGAAAGCAAAAAAGTTAATCAAGTGAAACTGTCACAGATATTCTTAGCTGTAATACTGTATTTTTATAAAGTTGTTTCCTTTACGCGTTCATACTAAATACATAATGCTAAATCACTATTTTGATTAATTTTTATAACGAATTGGTGTACATTGTGAATACCAAAAAATATGATTTAGATAAATTGAAGATTTTCCTATCGTTTTGCTTGAGTAGAATACAAATAAAACAATAAATTACTCAATAAAAAATTTAAAAGTAAACTACTAAAAAAATATATTTTTCAACAGAAATGTATGAACGCATAAAGGAAACAACTTTAAAAAAATACAGTATTACAGCTAAGATTATCTGTGACAGTTTCACTTTATTAACTTGTTTGCTTTCTTATAAAATTATTTACAAAATAAATAAAAACCAGTTTTGTGCTTGAAATCGAACGTTTCTAGACTCCCTTTGTCAAGCGATTTTAATGCCTATTACCTACAATATAAGGTACATTTTTGGCTTGTAGCTTCATTTTAATAAATAAGCAAAAATATTTTTTCATATTTTGAACATTTTGTAATTTATTTTACCTGTTTTCTAGGTGTTACTTTGTGAACACCGTGTATTTTTTTACACCGAAGGTCCACCGTGCATAAAATAACGTTTTTCTAAACTTAGCCCCGTGGGACCGGTCCGTGCACAAACACAGTTTTAAAAAAGATGTTATTGGCAAAAATATTACCACAGTCACAGAAGTGTATTGTGAGCGTGTCGGTGTGCCGGACTCGCACTTAATATCGGTTATGCATTA
This sequence comes from Hesperophylax magnus, assembly GCA_026573805.1. Classification (NCBI taxonomy): domain Eukaryota; kingdom Metazoa; phylum Arthropoda; class Insecta; order Trichoptera; family Limnephilidae; genus Hesperophylax; species Hesperophylax magnus. The sequence continues at coordinate 5,762,184 of JAIUSX010000005.1, read as the reverse complement.
ATTGAATTAAATGAAAACAATCAATGAGAATCAAAGATAATCTATTTGAAATTGAATATAAAGCATTCATATTTGCTCCGATATTAATAATAATATTGCTAAATAAAATATATTCTTTTTACACGAGTTCATCACTTAAGTCGTTAGATTCCCACTTTATTTTAGAAATTTGCCAGGGCAAATTCAACCTTGGGTTTCTTCAATATACCAGAACCGCGCGTCGCATATGTTGTATGCACGGCTGCTTCACTTACGTCGTTATAATTTTGTCTTTATTTTAGGAAATCCCGTAGTAAGATAGTTTGAAAGGGAGATATGAAAATACGAATGTTAGAGGGAGCGCGCTAATATTAAAAAAAAACGATAAGAATTAAGATAATTGTTAAAATATTTAATAAAAAACGAATCGTTTGAAATAGACCAAAATGATTTAGTTGCATTTAAAGATACACTGTGAATTTTTTCATGCTTATGACATATTAAATAAGAAAACTATCGTATAGTATTCCAACTATCGAGGGAATTTCATATAATTTACGTTTCGGCTTCTTCAAAACTTAGATTTAACGAGAAACTAGTTATAAATAGGTAATATAATACCCAATGTATTCATTGGTATTAAAAGGAAGCTACAAGCCAAAAATGTGTATATTTTTGGTATACCTTATATCGTAGGTAATAGGCATTAAAATCGCTTGACAAACGGAGTCTAGAAACGTTCGATTTCAAGCAAAAAACTGTCTTTTATTTATTTTGTGAATAATTTTTTAAGAAAGTAAAAAAGTTAATCAAGTGAAACTGTCACAGATAATCTTAGCTATAATACTGTATTTTTTTAAAGTTGTTTCCTTTACGCGTTCATACATTTCCATTGAAAAAATATGTTTTATTGAGTAATTTATTTCTTTATTTGTATTCTACTCAAGCGAAACGATAGGAAAACCTTCAATTTATCTAAAGCATATTTTTTAGTATTCATAATGTACACCAATTCGTTATAAAGATTAATCAAAATAGTGATTTGGCATTAAGCTTCGCCTTAAGGAGGAAATTTCAAGCACTGCATTTTTTAACATAAATCTTTTGCTTTTGAGCCATCATTTAAACCTTCAGTTTCGTTTGTAAGTCAGAATAGATGGATCGTAACCCTCATAACGCACGTATTTTGAATTGCATAATTTGGCCTCTAATAACTGAGTTCGACAGACAATAGCAACCACGTGATATGAAATGAAATATTGTCTATACGACTAATGGCTCGTCATACAAAACTCAGTTTCACAGAATACAATGGACTAATGAACGCCGAATTAGGAACAAATAGAAACAAAATCTAAGCAAAGAGCTACTTGCATGAAAAAACTGTTTACTTAAAACATTAAAAAATACGCATTTTTTATAATCCAGTTATGAAAAAGCGAAACTTTGTTGCTTGAGATATAAATAGGCTTGTTTGGTGACTAGATATGAATGGCCAGGCATCTCTAAAGCTTCCTCCCACTTTGTTCAGTCCCAAAGTTCCGCAATTGGGGATATCAAAGTTCTATCGGCTCTGAACAGTTGGGGGCACTTTCAGAAATGTGTTTAACTTTGAAAGTTTTAATAATCACACATCTTTTTTTGTATCTGCAGGAATATTTGACTACCTCATTTTGAAAACAACTATTAAAATTCATTTCCTGATAAAAAATTATGCTATTTTATTAAGAATAAGAATAATTTAGTTTCGGCACGATGTTCGTACACGCGTTCATATTTTTTTGCACTTATTAAGAGGAAGCTACAAGCAAAAAATGTGTATATTCTTGGTATTGATGTATCGATTTCAAGCTAAAATTGGTTTTTATTTATATTGTAAATAATTTTATAAGAAAGCAAAAAAGTTAATCAAGTGAAACTGTAACAGATAATCTTAGCTATAATACTGTATTTTTTAAGTTGTTTCCTTTACGCGTTCATACATTTTTATTGAAAAAATATGTTTTATTGAGTAACTTATTTCTTTAATTGTATTTTACTCAAGCGAAACGATAGGAAAACCTTCAATTTATCTAAAGCATATTTTTTTTGTATTCATAATGTACACCAATTCGTTATAAAGATTAATCAAAATAGTGATTTGGCATTAAGCTTCTGATATTTAAACTTTATCAGGAAGCCTCTTGCAGTCGCGTTTTTAATAAATTAGCATTACTAGTGCAAGTGGCCCCTTGAAGTAAATTAAATATTTAATGATTATTGTTGCTTGTCTATCGACGCATGGTTGGCTGGTTATTTCGTTATCTATGACAAAATAATAGAATTTCTCCTGATGCAATTATCATAGAGGGAAAATATTGTTTGTGAAATTATGGCAGATATTATATGTATACAAAGTATTGTAGTTTTTGGCTTGAAATTTTGATTACTCAGAAATATTATTTATTTGCAGGAACAATACAAAGAAGTTCAATAATTGTATATAATAACAAGACGACTATTTTGATTAATCTTTATAACGAATTGGTGTACATTATGAATACCAAAAAATATGCTTTAGATAAATTGAAGGTTTTCCTGTCGTTTTGCTTGAGTAAAATACAAATAAAATAATAAATTATATTATAGCTAAGATTATCTGTGACAGTTTCACTTGATTAACTTTTTTGCTTTCTTATAAAATTATTTACAAAATAAATAAAAACCAGTTTTGTGCTTGAAATCGAACGTTTCTAGACTCCGTTTGTCAAGTGATTTTAATGCCTATTACCTACAATATAAGGTATACCAAGAATATACACATTTTTGGCTTGTAGCTTCCTCTTAGCGTAAAGTGATTTCGCGCGATTTCAAGTATAGTCGTTTCCTGGAAGATTTGGCAATTTTAAAAATAATACACCAATGTGAGAACATTAAATAAATTATGAAGGATTTTTTAATTTGTATTATCGATATCTTAGAAATGCAATCATAACGAGTTTTTGTGTAAATATTGAACTTTAGTAATCAACAATTCGTATGCCCCTCAATAGAAACGTTCCAAATTCAGTCTAATAAAGGGTTTACCAATAAGAGGTGTTATTTTGAATAGTCCTCTATTTCGGTAGATGTTACTTTTGAAGCTGTTATTTTTTGACATTTGACAAGTAGAAACTACGCCATTAATAAAAATGGAACGATACACGCTTCAACAACGCATTGAAATTATTAAAATTCACTTGAGTGAATCAAATGCAAATCATCTTGAGTGATGAGGCCCATTTCCACCTCGGTGGCTTCGTCAACAAGCAAAATTGTCGCATCTGGGGCTCGGAAAACCCAAGAGTTATTGTTGAAAAGCCTCTCTATCCTCAACGTGTGACTGTTTGGTGCGGTTTATGGTCCGGCGGAGTCATTGGATGTTATTTTCGAAAATGAGGCTGGAGCAACAGTTACGGTGAATGGATTACGCTATCGAGAAATGATTAATGATTTTTTATGGCCAGAATTGGATGGTATTGATCTGGACAACGTTTACTTTCAACAAGACGGCGCTACGTGCCACACAAGCAACGAAACCATTGATCTTTTACGGGAAAAGGTTAAAATAACACCTCTTATTGGAAACCCTGTATATACGACTATCAAAACTAGTTCCGTGCTATCAATGTGGAATAACGACAATTTAATGACCTCTGTGGCTAAAACTGACCTTGAAGAAGATACACGCACCTGACCCACTAAACTGAGGTCACCAGGAGGTCAATCGTAGGTAAGTCCAGGGTAAACAAAATGGTTTGATTAGTTAACTTGTAATATAAACATAACGTATACCTAGTATATATGATAATTATTGCTGTCAGAGCTGGCCCTGAGTCAAACTGGCGCTAGGGTGCTGTCTTAGGTATTCTCAGCGCCTTGGTTACTTGGCGCCTTGGCAAGACGGCGCCCGGAGTGGACTGCTCGCACAGGGCCGTCCCTGTAGCTGCGATCACTCCGTAAGGTGAGGCTCTCGACTAGCAATCCGAAGGTCGCGAGTTCAAATCCCGACGTGCACAGGTGAATTTATTTGATTGATTTGTTTTGAGGGTCTCCTCAACCAGGCTCTCCGGGACCTAACCTAACAAACCTCACCCCGTGAACCCAATCACCCTGCTAAGTCACTAAACGTAGCGAACCACTTGTAGTGACCTTTGGAGGAGGATTCTATATAATATTGACCTCAGCATCATCAATAATGTTAGAGAGCCGATCAATCATTTATCTTTCAAACTAATACGGAATGGAGAAAAATGACTATTATTGAATATTTTTAATTTATTAAGAATCTCTGTAATCCGATTAAAATCTGGATTGCAGGCCCTTAACGAATGAATTGATGGGTTTCCTAATAAACTTGTAGTAATATACTAACTTACATGTACCTGGCGTTGATCGATTTTCTCTACTTTCTATAATATACATGTATTCGTATACCTTCCGGAAGAAATTATCTAAATGATAATGAAAACCATATCAAAATTCGTTGCGTAGTTTAGAAGAACTAAGCGCACAAACATACAGACGCCGATAGCGACATTTTATTAGTATAACAGAGTTAGAGAAGAGAAGAGAAGAGAAGAGAAGATAGAGAAGACGAACTTATAATTATCACGATGACGGAACACGTGTTCACAAAAATCTTAATATTTCCGCATTTCGTCGTTGTATATTATCATTACGAATTTACTAAAAGTTAATTAGGAAACGGCCTGCAATCCAGTTTTTAACCGGATTATCAATAATTTTAAGAGATTTTTAATAAATTAGCAATACTCCGTCAGCAAACTTTGAAAATCGTTTTTTCATATCTAAAAATTTTAAACAAAAGAAATACACATTATTATTAAAATAAAATAATTTTAGCACCCATTTTATAGCTTGGTTTCCACGATCGATTCGTTGAATTGAACGGGAATAACATTACACGTTATATTACGCAGGAATCACGCACGTCATCACAGACAACCGAAATTCGTAAATTGATAAGGTAAATTAATAAAACATTATTGTTATTCAATATTTCATATCTATTAGAATGAAATCAGTTCAGTGGAAATTGGTTGCTTGGTTATTCCCGCCTTATCAGAGGTCAGCTTTTACTAATAAAAAGTTCATTTATTATCAGTTGGATAGGTGATAACTTGAGATATTTTCATGTTTTTGTATTTTAATAACTTGTATATTACAATCGTGAAAAATCACGGAATAGCCTGAATGAGGTTGTCTCCTAATTAATTAATTTATTTTGATACAGAAATACATTATATTGAAGTCCAAAGAGTCAATTTTTTATCGGATCAGCTCATGGTAATAGTTAAAAATAAGATTATCTGTGACAGTTTCTCTTGATTCACTTTTATGCTTTCTTATAAAATTATTTACAAAATAAATAAAAACCAGTTTTGTGCTTGGAATCGAACGTTTCTAAACACCATTTTTCAAGCGATGTTAATGGCTATTACCTACAATATTTATTTATTTATTACACGCCCTAGTGGGCTTTTCTTTAAAAAAAAAATACAAGCATTTTGTATCAGAGTAAACACTTAAAAATTAATACAATAAAGAAGAATGTAAACATAATGGCAAAAATGAATCCTCACGCATATAATTGAGTTTAAAAGATTCAACAAAACAAAATAGTAGAAGTTATATGGGTACATAGGTCTATTTGTGTCTAGAAGAATAAAAGTGATAGAGTGATAGAATATACAACATTTATACTGATTAGTTTTCAAATGCAATATATCACCCAGATCAGAAAGACTGTGAAGTCTCGAAATCGGAGAATTTTGGTAAGCTAGTGTCCTGGTGTTATTGAAGTAAAAAGGTAAGAAATGTCGGCATGATTTTTTGGGAACATGGATATTGATACATTGAAGTAATTCGGGACAGTCAATTTTAAAATGTAGTATTCTTTGTAACAGTATTAAATCTGTGCTTTTTCTTCTTTCTGAAAGTTTCAATAGAGACATTTTATCCAAGAGGTAATTGTAATTTATGTTTTGTATAGGAATATGCAATTTATAATTTATAAACCTTAGAAACTTCCGTTGAATCTTTTCAATGTTTTGAAAAATGCAGACCATAACGTAGTTATACTCAAGTTGGCATCTGTCAAGGGTTTTATATAACATAATAAATGTTCCTAAATTATTGAAATCTTTTGCAGCTCTCAAAACAAAGCCAAGAGTCTTTAGGGCCTTGTTGATAATATTATTAATATGACATACAAAGGTGAGTTTACTGTCGAACATAATGCCTAGATCAATAATTTTATTAACACAAATTAAGTTTTCATCATTTTATGAAAATTGAAAAAAAATAGGATTACTTATTTTGGAAAAATGAATGAACTGGCATTTATTTAGGTTTAATGCTAATTTGTTGATTGAGCACCATTAATAATAATAAAATTTTACACGCAAAACACTTCAATTATCTCAACCAAACGTATGTTGACAAATTTTCGTCAAACAAATGGTTGAGTATTGGAGAGTTAAGCGCAGAAATAGAAGGATTTATGCTTGCCATTCAGGATAGAGTCATTAATACTAAAAATTATAGAAAGCATATAATCAAAGATACAAATCAAATTGATGATTTGTGTAGAAAATGTTTGGCTTTTCCGGAAACTATAGAACATATTATATCGGGATGTTCTATATTAGCACCGTCCCAGTATACATTTAGGCACAATCAAGTTTTAAAAATAATTCACCAAAATTTGGTAATTAAACATAACTTGATTGACTGCCGTAATATAGTACCATATTATGAATACGAACCAAATTCATTTTTAGAAAACGAATTTTATAAAATATATTATGATAAAACTATACTAACAGACCGAACGATTAGTCATAATAGACCCGATATAGTTTTACATGACAAAATTAAAAAAATAACTTATATCATTGATGTCGCTATTCCAAATTCCTGTAATATTCAAAAATCTGTTAATGAAAAAATAAGAAAATACACAGATTTAGGAAACGAAATAAAAAGAATTTGGCATTCTCAGACTATAAAAATATTACCATTCGTTATTTCGGCTACTGGCATTATACCTAGCTCTCTCATTAAAAATTTAGGCGTACTAATACGCCTAAATTTTCATTACTTTATTTTTTGATAGATCTAAATCTATCAAAAAATTTATATATAAAGATGCAAAAGTCGGTCATTTTGAATACATGTAGGATAACGAAAGATTTTTAAATATTTATGTTGAGGGATCAGTAGGATTTATAGGCCCTGTTAGAAGTTCTACCGAGCCGAACCCTCTGATATGAAAATATCTGGAGTCGGTGAATTATTTTCCCATTTGATCTCTGGTGAGTTGACGTGTTGTTCTTGTATTGTTTTGTATTTATTTTGCTTATATAATGCACTTGCATAATGTTGATTGACTAGATAATCATTTGTGGAAAAGTGTGTGGAAGGGTTTAGTTTTTCCTATGGGGAAGATTTAACCCGGACAACAAAATCGGAAGCAAAAAAAAAAAAAAAAATCTTTATTCCAGTATAATAATAATTTCAAAAAAATAATAATTCTTAACCAATAAGCGTGTTTTAAATTTTACACAACTACTAAACAATCATTAATGTAGGGTAAACGATTTTAAAACACGTTTATTAAAAATGATGTGAGATTTAAGTCCTTAAAAAATGTATGTTGTTTTTTTGAATAAATTTCCTTGATAGAAAAATTATAAAAACCTTATCTTGTTCTGTTATTTAACGTCTTATAGATATGAAAAAATTCGCAGTGTTTCTTTAAATGCTTCTTAACTTAGATCTCGAAAAATGTTCGCTCTATTTTAAATAAGTCCAGCTGTATTAATTATTTTCGCTTACGCCTATTAAGAGGAAGCTACAAGCCACAAATGTGTATATTTTTGGTATACCTTATATCGTAGGTAATAGGCATTAAAATTGCTTGACAAACGGAGTCTAGAAACGTTTGATTTCTAGCAAAAAACTGGTGTTTATTTATTTTGTAAATAATTTTATAAGAAAGCAAAAAAGTTAATCAAGTGAAACTGTCACAAATAATCTTAGCTATAATACTGTATTTTTTTTAAGTTGTTTCCTTTACGCGTTCATACATTTCTATTGAAAAAAATTTTTTTTTAGTAGTTTGCATTTATATTTTTTATTGAGTAATTTATTTTTTTATTTGTATTCTACTCAAGCGAAACGATAGGAAAACCTTCAATTTATCTAAAGCATATTTTTTGTTATTCATAATGTACACCAATTCGTTATAAAGATTAATCAAAATAGTGATTTAGCATTAAGCTTCGCCTTAATCTTCTATTTGTCTCTAAATACGTAGTATACAATATAACGTAGTATAATACTATCCGCGTCTGTATGTTTGTGCGCTTTGTTCTTCTAAACCACGCAACGGATTGTGATACGGTTTTCACCATCATTTAAAGAATTTCTTCCGGAAGCTTTATATATACCTACAGGGTTTTCCAATAAGAGGTGTTATTTTGATATTCAATCGTAAAAGATCAATGGTTTCGTTGCTTGTGTGACACGTAGCGCCGTCTTGTTGAAAGTAAACGTTGTCCAGATCAATACCATCCAATTCCGGCCATAAAAAATCATTAATCATCTCTAGATAGCGCAATCCATTCACCGTAACTGTTGATCCAGCCTCATTTTGGAAAAAGTACGGTCCAATGACTCCGCCGGACCATAAACCGCACCAAACAGTCACACGTTGAGGATAGAGAGGCTTTTCAACAAAAACTCTTTGGTTTTCCGAGCCCCAGATGTGACAATTTTGCTTGTTGACGAAGCCAACGAGGTGGAAATGAGCCTCATCACTCATGATGATTTGCATTTAATTCACTCAAGTGAATTTTAATAATTTCAATGCGTTGTTGAAGCGTGTATCGTTCCATTTTTATTAATGACGTAGTTTCTACTTGTCAAATGTCAAAAAATGACAGCTTCAAAAGTAACATCTACCGAAATAGCGGGCTATTCAAAATAACACCTCTTATTGGTAAACCCTGTATAATACATGCATATAATATTTATAGAAAGTAGAGAAAAGTCGATGTTTTGTAATCAAGGCGTAAAAAAAATATTTTCGGGCTTACATTGCTAACGCTGTCTAAACCTTAAGGTTAGAGATACATCAAAATAATGTACTACGGAATTGTATATCTTAAAAAGGCATACAGAAATTTCGCAGTGGTATATATCTCTTAAGAATAACACCTAGCAATGCCGGGTATAAGCAAGCAAGTATTATATAAATTCAGCGTGCGTAGTCGACAGATTTCGATGATAATTTCATAGTTTGTTCTTATTATTGCCAGCAGTGTTAGAGAGTGGTTTGAATGGTAGAAGAAGTCGGGGACGCCCGACGAATGCAGCGTAATGAGATACGGAGTCGATGTAACATTGTGTTATACAATAATGAATGGTGGAAGAACAAAACAGAAAGACATTAGCGATAGCGAAGCATTGGTTAATTAGTTAATTATTAGCGTTAGTTTGTGAATATATGTGCGCTTGCTGTAATATTCTTATTTCCATATCTCTCTCTTAAAACATGTTATACTTCTTTTTGGAGCCTTGTTAAAAGTGTCAACATCATTTGTGTATTTAATTATTGAAGACAATATTCTTCGATGGCGCTACAGCCCATATCGAGCTTTGGCCTCCTGCAACAGTTGCCTCCAACTCCTCCTGTCCTCAGCGGCTGACTTCCAGTTTGTCACCTGGAGAAGCTGTGCTGCATCCCCTCTTACCTCATCTTCCCACCTCAGTCTGGGTCTTCCCACTTTTCTCTTTCCACCTGGGTGACCAGTCAGAATTCTTTTTGGGACGCGTGTATCCGGCATTCTCTGTACATGCCCAGCCCATCTCAGTCTGAGGAGTCTCATGTGTGCAGAGATGCTAGGGGCCTTATATATATCGTACAATTCTATATTGTGCCGGATACGCCACTGTTCGCCCTCTTTCACGGGTCCACATATTCTTCTCAGCACCTTTCTTTCAAAAGTATCCATCATTTCAGCCATCTTTACCGTCAGTGTCAGCGCCTCACTTCCATATGCCAATACAGTTCTTACAATGGTCTTATATATGGTTATTTTGGTTTTTCTGTGGACACTACGTGACTTAAACACTGGCAGCAAAGAGAAGTATGTTTTGTTGGCTGCTGTGATTCTCCTTCTGATTTCTGCTGGATCCTCATTGTTCTCTGTCAGGCTGGAGCCCAGGTAGGTGAATTGATCGACCACTTCGTATGAGTCGTTGTCTTTAAATAGTGCACTACTTCTTCTTCTGTGTGAAGGGTTCCTGCTCTGTACCATCATTTTTGTTTTGTCAACATTAACTCGCAGTCCTACTTCCCGCGCCGCTGTTTCTAAAGGGTCGAAGACCTCCTTAATGGCTGAAATTGATCTTCCGACAATGTTGATGTTATCCGCATATCCGACAACTTGACTGCTCTTGAAACAAATATTGGAGCCAGTGTCTATTAGTGTTTTTCGTATTACATGTTCGAGCACAATGTTGAAGAGAGTGGTAGCCAGACTGTCCCCCTGTTAAAGTCCCTGTGATACTGTAAATTCTTCCGACAATTCTCCGTCTATTTTGACCTGACATCTTGAGTCTGACATTGTGGCTTTTATGAGCCTAACCAATTTAGGTGGAATCTGGAATTGTAGTAGTATGTCATATAGACATTCCCGATCTATGCTATCATATGCTTGCTTGAAATCAATTGCTTGAAGACAATATTAGCGATTTCTAAACGAAAATGTGAAACAGAAAAATCAGAAAAGGATACGATCACATCTAGTCACACTCAGTGGTAAAGAGCAGTGCCCCGGCAAGGCAAAGGTCCTGGGTTCGAGTCCTAGATGTGACCGTATCCTTTTCTGTTTCAGATTTTCGTTTAGAAATTGCTAATATTGTCTTCAATAATTAAATATTACAATTTGAGGTTTTACTCAATAAAGTTATTCCAAAAAATAAATATTCATCCCAGACTTGCAGAAAAAGTCAATAGATGTCGCACAAAAAATAAATAAATAAGATAGGTTTATCTAAAAAGACGCTGTCTAGATTGCATTTAGTTCGGGTTGAATCTTGCGATCATACATAAAAATAGTTGCCAATAAAAAATGTGCGGTGAAAAAATGAAGATAATGTTGGAAGTTCTTATTCGAAGTATGATACAGTTAAATGTGACCGAAGAGGATAAGGTCCCATTAGCTCAGTGGTAAAGAGCGGTGCATCGGCAAGGCAAGGGTCCTGGGTTCGAGTCCTAGATGTGACCGTATCCTTTTCTGATTTTTCTGTTTCAGATTTTCTTCAATAATTAAATATTACATTTTGAGGTTTTACTCAATAAAGTTATTCCAAAAAATAAATATTTGTATATTTGTTTGCTACACTAAGAAGGAATGTAGGAAAGGAATAGGCAATATTGCTTTTATTTTCATGATTGACTGTATTGATGTTTATTGTCTGTGTGTTTGTTTCAGAATGTTACGAGCTTTCCTCGTGGTGTGTCTGGCAGGCGTATGCCTGGCGCAAGGCGACCTGGACTCCCTCATCAGCGAGGTGTTCGTCAGGCCCGGAGGAAATAAGCCTAGTCTCACTCCTGGTCAGCTCAACCTCAACCCCGGCACTGTGGGTACGAACTCTGTGACGGGCGCGCCAGTCCGGGACGGAGGTACATAGTCTAGTGCCGTTCGGCTGTCTAACACAGATCACAATTACATAAAACAGATCATTTAAAGTAAAGTAGCGTCTTTGGTGATGCTGTGTGGGGGGACTTTTTAGGAAAGGAAATGGGAAGTTAGAGAAAGTTCTGTGAAGGAAAAAGGTATGAGGAGAGGGTAGGAATCTAGGGATCAGTATTTCCAGGAGTAACAGACATATGAATCCATCCCTCTCACTGCGGGTGTAAGGCAATGGGTCGAGAGGTCAAAATGTCTCCCTCGACCATTCCTTCCCAGATCTGTCTCTCATTCCTTTCATACCGTCCACACAGCATTCCTAAAGATGACATAAGCCCTGAGGAAAATAATTTCCCTCCCTCGTGGGTTAAGATGAATTTAGAACGAATGAATTAAGTTATAATTGCTTTAATGTGATTCAGTCCTTTTTATAGATGTCTTCAACTGTTGGAACGGGAACTGTAATAGTTAAGGCGATGCCATACGTAGTAATGCAAAATCATGTGTGTTTGGTTTGAAAATTTGGTCGCCTAGAAATGTTTCAGATGCTTTAATTAAATACTGCGAGTAGAATACATCTTGGCCTTTGAAATAATCGAGTATTTGTTAGATAAGTCTTTTTATAATCCCAGAATAAAATAATGTATAAGGCCTATGAAAACTGCTTTAAAGTTCAAAATGATCCTATGATTTTATTGTATAATGTGGCAAATTAAATTATTTATAAAAATGATCGAAAAAAAATTAAATATTTATGTCTGAACATCCACAAAATAAAATAAAAGGCACTTTTTGGCCATGTATTTTTCTTGCGTAAATCGAAACAGGCGGATGATGTTAAGCGGGATTTTAAACCTTATCGCCATCTACGTAAGGGGTGTTATTGATAGCGGCTCAATTTAAAATATTACACGACGTAGTGCATCGCCTTAATTTAAGCCCGTATCTCAGTCAGTGCTGAATAATGAAATATATATGAATAATTTGTCCACAGGCGATGTGGAGACATGTACCACCTCCGAGGGTCAGCCGGGGGAATGTGTCCAGTATTACCTTTGTGGCTCCGATAACAACATCATCAGTAACGGAGTGGGAATCATTGATATCAGGTACGACATCACCAAACATCAAAATGTAGCCTTCTTCTTTGATCGTTTCCTCATTGCCGAGGATTAGAAGTACGTTTCATTGATATCGGAAAAAAAACATTTGTATTTTCACCATGTAGAATCACCTCCCGAAGCTAATGCACTTTACCCCCGGATACCCTGTATTCCATTATGTCAACCACAGAATAATTAAAATGTACCCTTCTATGAAACCAAAGGTTATGACCGCAATTTGAGAAAAATTTATGAAACTTTGTAAAAAAATTTTAACCCTAGATAACTAAACTGTTTTCATTGTTTCATTGTAACTACACTTTCGTCGAGTGGACTACGCAATAAAACACTAGAAATAAATCAAAAATATTTAATTAACCGTTTGAGTGCCAAAAAAATTCATACAGTTGCTTGTAAAATGCCACCAAAAAACATTATTTTTTATGAAACTATATATTTGTTTAAAACCCCATAAATTCTTTGAATTTTCAAGGATTTCAATGATTTTTTCGGTGTTTTATTAAAGAATATCGGTTTAGAATCACGCGGAGGAGGATCCCGAAGTCCAGGCCTTTCGAAAAAAATGAGAATTTTACTTACCGACGTACGCGGGAATCAGAACACGACTGACGCAATCGACGGAAATCGACGATTGGCAATCTTCGTTAAAACACAAATCGATGAAAGTCGACGATTAGCAATCAAACGGTTAAGATAGGAACTTGTTACATGGCACAAAAGTAAGGTTTATAATGAACAAATTAATATCAAAATATCAGTCTACACAGTGACCACACATGTCAACATTATGTGGACCACAAATAGCCTTTCTACAACTGGTGCAAAGGTGTTTGGTCATCCTCCGGGCCTTGGATGGACACAGGTAGCTAATTTTACGCACGTTTGACGTAGATGGAACCGGAGCTATTTGTATTGTAGAAGATTCGCCAACATTAACAATAAATATAAGAATATATGAATGTACGTATCTTAAAAATAAAAATTGTTGTTATAACTAAAGTTTCGTCCAGTCGACGACGAGATGGTAATAGTGCATGTCCTAGTATGCGTGTGGCCGCAATCGCGTCACGTGCTGCACTGTTTACTCAAATTAGGAAGGTAATGAAAGAGTCAAGGTCGGGGAGCGGGGGGAAATAGGTGATTTCGAATTTCGCCGAGTAGCGCGTCGTTGCCTCGACGAGCGATTAGTTATCTAGGGTTAAAAGTGAAGTGGCAGTAATGTGTGCATTGGCGGGACAAAAAATGTGTTTTATTCGTTTTTAGTGTTTAGATTCAAAAACGTAAGATTATCCATTTTTAAAACCTTTTATATTTAATAGCATATTTTATTAGTTTTCAAAAACATCTTTTAGTTTTCAGGTACGTTCAGAAATATCACATTTATTTGTATTTAATTGAGATTCACACAAATTCTCTGACTTTCTGACAGCATCTATGCCAGAGGCCTTAAGGGTTAGAAGAATTACATAAATGAAAACAGTTTCAGCTTCATTGGTAAATATGTCCATATCCGAATTGATTCTCTTCAAACTATTTAGGAAGTTTGTTTAAGAGAGATGGGAAGGCTGACAGAGATATTGAAAGAAGGGCAAATGCAGGTAATTCCGTTAATGGAGGACTGAACGCAGTTGGCACTAATAAAAAATTGTCCAAAGAAGCGAAATTAGCAGTCCACAACGGAGTGCTGGTACCTACCCTGATGTATGGCAGTGAGGCATGGAACTGGCAAAGAAAGGATGAAAGTAGATTGAATGCTGTTGAAATGAGATCCCTGAGACGTATGTGTGGTAAAACCATGTATGATCGTGTGAGGAATGTGGAGATCCGCAAAGAGTGCAAGGCGGATGTAAGCGTAATGAGTAAGATTAAGAAAGGGACGCTTAGATGGTTTGGGCATGTAGAGCGTAAGTCGGGGACGCCCGAGGAAGACTTGGCACGATCAAGTGAATTAGATAATAATAAAAGAGTAGTAGGTAAGGAGTGTGCGGTGTGACCGAGTTGTTTGGCGGTCCGTCCTCTCTGCCTACTCTGTTAGTTAGTTAATTCTCTTCAGCAGACCATCGGCAAGTTAGTCCTGCAGGCTGGGGGATAGGACAGTCTACACTGTGGGTGACGGAGATAACCATCGAGAACATAGGAATTAATGTTTTCCATGATAGACGAGTTTTGAAACCATCCACGAATCACTCTGAAGTGATGTGTAACGTGTACATCCCTTCTGACCTGTAGATAGCTCATTCCAAGCAAACTCCAAGTAATAACACATCAGAGAGCTTCATTGCTAAATATGTCCATATCCGAATTGATTCTCTTCAACAGACCATCGGCAAGTTAGTTATGAAGGCACACCCAGGTAATACTAACAGAACTTGAATTTGAACTTTAAAATTTGATGAATAGTTGAAATTCTGTCTAACAACCTGTCCTAAGACTATGTGACAAAAGGTCTTTATAAATTTATTTATTTTATTTATTACAAAATAATACAAGATTTCAAATTATAACAGTAATCTACAGTTTATGGGAGGAGTAAGTTTATACAAAAAGAAAATGGGCTTAAAAGGTGGGTGACCGGGTATCTCATCAAAATGACAGTTCAACACACCTACAAAAAGTTATATAAAGTCACGAAAAGTGATGAAACAAAAACTATTTTAAATTGGTTACATAGGTAACTACTTAACCTAGTTTTTGTTTCATGGACCAATGAAACGATGGAACAAAAACTAGGTTAAATAGGTTACATAGATAACTATTTAACCTTTCCCTTACTGTGCTAAAAGAATCCTCGCGTTCCGGTGCTGTGTAGTCAATACACATCTCAAAATAAGCGATTTAATATCGGAAAAATATAAATATTCATAGCTAATCGCTTATGTTTATTATATTTTAAATCAAAAGTGATAATAATTGTAATTTAATTGCTGAAAACATGAAAAAACCATTGGCAGATGCTAAAAAAACGTGTGAGGGGTCTTCACCTAATGACGGTCCGCGACCAACTGGCTGGCGGCTAGCAGTGCTAGCACACACACAGCTATGCGGTCGTAGGTATCGATGGTCTAAATAAAAATACAACTGTGGACGTGTGGATTTCTCATGTTCCCGCATAGCGGACTAAAGCGGGACATCAATAGCGTGTCATTTCCTCTCACACTCTTCGCGTAGCAGTGTCACACGGTTGATTGTATTGGTGTATTTGTTTCCGATTTTAAACAAAAATCTCTGATTTTTAATTGAATTTGAAAACTGTGTAAAACATTATTTTTTAATTCAGTGCATAAATGTATGACGGAAGAATACCTAAAATCTGAACCCAGAATTTATTATATTTATAGAGTTATTAAAGTTATTAGAAGCAATGTGTAGTAAATACACACCACAGATAAGGAAAGGTCAACCTAGTTTTTGTTTCATCACTTTTAATGACTCTTTATCACCTTTTAAATGTGTGTTTAACTGTCATTTTGATGAAATATCATGGAATCGTTTTTGGACAATAATATATAGTACCATTTCACACCTAAAAACAAGCAGTGGAACTGAGCCGCGGTGGTTCTTAGCATTGGGATGGCTTTAAGGACCTTTGTTTAAAATCTATTGATTATGCTATCTAAGGGGTGAATTTTATTGATGAAATATTCTTTATAAATTTGATATAAGACGTTTCTTTTATACAATTCTGTAAATATGGTACATTAAATTCCCGAAATATCCCTAAAGTTGGGAAGTCGTAAGAATAATTTTAATAATCTATTTAAATGTATTAAAGGTAACTTACTTTTTTTTTCAGGAGATATTTTAATAGACCAGGATGTGTACAATGTTTCCAATATGGGTAAAATGCAATAATACATAAATTATTTCTTGTGGGGAATTTTTTTTTTTGATTTAGTGTGCTTTTTTTTAAAATTAGTTTGTGGTATTTGACAATTTACTCATTTAAAGTAATACATAGTATATTTGCGGCACGTTCCCGAGTGCAAGATACTCTCAGTATCGCCCCGGTGTAAGACCACCATTCAGAGTTGAAAACTTGCTTGAAATGGCTTTGGCCTTGTTTGGTGACCACATCTGAATATTCAAACTTTTTCTGTTACATACCTAAGTTGAAAAACATGCTCTATGGCTGTTCAAACGACAATCAGGAACACTTTTTTTTGTTCATAAAAAATGCATCATTTTGTAAGTTTAAAAAAATTATTACATGAATTCGACACAGGAGTTCTAACTACTCTACTGAAACAAGTCAAATCCTTATTTGGGTGTTACCAAAATTCATTTTCAGTAAATTTTTATAATGTCATCCAATTTCAGAGAAATGCGTGTTTGTGCTACCAAAAGTTGATAGAATGCATTGTCATCGACAACGAGTCTATCTGCCGAGTTTCAGCTCGTTTGGTTGGCGGGAAGTGGGTTAATTTCCACTTCCAAGATTACATTTCATTTATTCATTCAATCAAAAAAAAAACTATTTTTTTAAACCATAATACATCTATTTACGACCTATTGTGCCAGCAAGTAGCCAATTTCAAAGAAAAAAAAATGGTTTAAGTGAGGATTGAACCGTTCTCCCCAAGTACTGGAGTCAACGTCGCTAACAACTGCGCTAAATTGAGTACGACCGACATTTATTTTATATATTGACTGCTGTAATGTCATCCAATTTCAGAGTAATACGTATATGTCCACTTGTGTATGCGTGATTGCTACCAAAAGTTGATAGAATGCATTGTCATCGACAACGAGTCTATCTGCCGAGTTTCAGCTTGTTTGGTTGGCGGGAAGTGGGTTAATTTCCACTTCCAAGATTTCATTCGTTGCTGAAAACGAAAGTGAAATTCGATTAGATGCATTTAAAAATATTAAAATTCATTATAAAATTGGTTTGAGCTCACCGCATGTACAAAAGTAGGTACTTACATCATTATTTAAATATGATTTTGTGTGGTTTTAGTGTAATTGCACGTTATTATTTTATTTACTGGTATTATTGGTTATCACAGATGTGGTTTTTGATAAGCACCATTTTATATTACCTGTTTTTAACATAATTAGGTTCTTTATGATAAGCTGTGGTTTGTTTTAAATTTTAACCCTTTCTCTGCCGGAAGGTATTTGGTGTGTTAACCCTTCACGCTTCCGAATGACATAACTAGCCACAAATATCATTTTCCATTATAGCCTCTGGAGGACAGATCTGACCGGGGCGTCAATATATTATAAAAGTTTATTTATTTATTTATTTGTAAGAAACAAACAGCTTTTACATAATATACAATGATAAATATACAAGTTAACTGAAGTCAAGCCACGGAAGTTTCTTATGCTAAAGTTCATTGGAAATAAAGTTTTAATATCTTAAAATTAATTTGGTGTTAAAGGAAGGGGAGAGGAAGAGGAAAATAGGAAGAGGATAGGAGATGGTCCCGATACATTCCATACTCTCATATTAATAATCGATCGTACGCATTACTTCATTTTGATATTTCTTTAGGTTATTACCAAAAATGTCCATGCTGTAAAATTTTGTATTATATTGTGCACATATACGAGGAATTGGGGAATTTTTTCGAATGTTTGCTCTACACGAGGGTAGATATGTGATATATTCGTCATTGGAAAGATAAATAATTATTATTTACAGTTTGTATCATATATTTACATATTATTACATGGATAATATTTTTAAAAATTTTCGAAAGTGATGCATGATTACGAATTTCAGCATTTTTTCATTGACGGATAAAAAATTATTTATATTTTTTTATTGTATAAACGGTATAAAAAGTGAAGTGAAATTTTTATTACCTACACAAAAGGAATATATTTCATAAATATCGTATTATTTCAAAATTATGAACTTTCCGAGTCAAAATGTCCTGGTAAGTTTCTTTGTTAACATTTTCAAGTTTGATATAAAAATTTTGTTATTTAGAAAGATCTATGTTTTTTTCACATGCAAATATTTCAAAGATAAATTTATCTACTTTCTATAATAGTATTTCTTTTAATGAAAACTTCAAACATAAGTTATATGTAGTACATTTTAGATACCTAGGGAGAATTCCGAAATACCAGAAAATTCCCCATGTCGTTGGGACTTATTAACACTATATGGTCGGGCATTTTACCACCAAATTGGGGGCGAAGCACGGGTGTTTTTTTAAATTTTAGCGCCAAAATAAGACTTTCCGCAAAATATTAATATCTTATGATCTATTTGATATTTTTCGATGAAACTTTCAGTGTTTTACTTTAAAAAGATGTCTCTATTTATTTACTTAGCAATGTATGTGTAATTCCTTTTTTTACTAACAAAAACTTTCTACTTTCTTGGGAATCATAGAAAAAACAGTATTTCACAATCGAAATAACATATCGAAATTTATTCACACAAAATTTAATTATTAAGATTATTCAGAAATTTTCAATACATAAAAAAAACTCTAACCTAATAGTGCTTGAATGTGTGATAGCGTTCGAAACACTTTCCTTTATGCAGGGGCACATTACAAAACTTGCACATGTACCGCGTTTCACTGCGTAGTTTGTGAGCGGAACATACGCGACAACGATTTTATTTTTTTAATTTTGTGCCCAATATTAACTATGACCTATGTTACGGTGCCCTGTTTAACCAAGGATGCCTGTTTGCCCTGAGTGCCCTGTATAGTCAAGTTTTTCTGTTTATTGGACTTGTTATACTATGCCCAATATAACTGTGCATATGTTAAGATGATCTATTTAACCGAGGATGCCTGTTTGTCCTGAAAACTATGTAACCCTGTGTGACCTGTTTTATTTTGTCCAATGGTACTGTGCCCAGTGTAACCCCTTTTGACCTGTGTGTAGACGCGGTGAGGGTGCCTGCGACAACTACATGGACGTATGCTGCCTGCCGCCAGATGTGTCGATTACTCCCATCACGCCGCCCCCGCCCGCTGTACCTGCCCCCACCGGCTGCGGTATCCGCAACCCAGAGGGCGTTGGATTCCGCATCACTGGAGACAAGGACAATGAGTCTCAGTTCGGAGAGTTCCCTTGGATGGTGGCAATTCTCAAGTAAGTCCCCCTAACACCTGCCAAAATTACCACATTCAATGATTGATCTTCTCCTAATACCTGCAAATATTAGCTACATATTCAATTATCGGTTTTCTCCTGTCCAAGAACAGCTACACATTGAATTAATGGTTTTCTCCTGTCCAAGAACAGCTACACATTCAATTATTGGTTTTCTCCTGTCCAAGAACAGCTACACATTGAATTAATGGTTTTCTCCTGTCCAAGAACAGCTACACATTCAATTATTGGTTTTCTCCTGTCCGAGAACAGCTACACATTGAATTAATGGTTTTCTCCTGTCCAAGAACAGCTACACATTCAATTATTGGTTTTCTCCTATCCAGGAACAGCTACACATTCAATTAATGGTTTTCTCCTGTAAATTTAAGCATAAAACATTATCGGCTCGCTCTTGCTTCCAGGTCACTGGCGGTATCCAACTCACAGCAGAAGCTGAACGTGTACCAGTGCGGCGGGTCTCTGATCCATCCCAAGGTGGTGATGACGGCAGCTCACTGCGTGGTGGCAGGCAAGGGAGACGCCAACCCGCCGCAGCTGAAGGTGCGTGCCGGCGAATGGGACACACAGACCAAGGACGAGATCTACGCTCACCAGGACCGGAACGTGGTCACCATCATTACCCACGAGCAGTATTACGCAGGTTACACTCACATCTTTTGCCATTTCGTATAATAAACAATATTAGAGGTGACTCGAGGGGTACAGAAGTGTAAGTTCAATCGAGGATACCCACCACCTTCCCGAACCGTTTTAAGGACAGGATTAGTCCATCCATTAGTTCTTACGTCAAGACTCCACTTTTATTTGAATGAAACTACTGTTAAATGATTCTTAAAGTCCACGGCTGTGCCTACATGGCACAACAAACCTAAAATATATCACTGTTGGTTTTGAATAAGAATTCTACGAAATACCCTACTTAACCTTTCCGAGAGTATGGACGCTAATGAACGACGGTACACACTTTCGCCAAAGGAGTATGGACGGCTATGGACGACAGGCATCGCATATTCATATTCGATGCATATTCTGTAAATATGCATCGTATTGCCATCTATGGGCATATTCCTGTAACTTTACACCAATTTTAAACATTTTACATCATTATGGACAGAGATGCCAACTGTTATTTATTTTGCATACTATCATAAAATTTAATCAAAAAATATATTTTTTTTATTTATGTAAAAAACTCACTACCCAGAGCACGGCCAGCATTACGTAACTTACTCCCGGAAAGGTTAACCCTTCAGGCCTATGGCATATTGACCGTTACATTTCTTAAAGATACTGTCAGAAAGTCTGTATTGTATTGTACTGTGTCTATTTCAGCTTCAAAATAAAATCAAAATAAAATTATCAAACATAAAAAGTTTTAAAAATGGCTCCCCTTACGTTTTTATTTTACTTATTGTATATTTGAATTATTATGTGGTAATCTTCTATATTTGAATATCGCACCAATGTTTATAATAATAACCAAATGAAAATACCCAATCATATTTCTGTTCTCCTGGTATTTTGTTCTTGTTGGCAGGTTCATGTTTTGACGTTCATTATGTATGTACCTAACGCAGACTTGTGATACACAGGACAATTAATAATAATTAATAACTTACTTATATTATATGTAGCTTCCTTTTCGCTTGTCTGAATACTCCAAACAAACACTTAAATTCAAAGCAAATCCATGTTCAAAATTCACTTGCATTGCACTCATTGACCTGGAGTTATAGACAGATAGTAGACAGAGTAGCAACTGAAATTAGAATTTTTAATAGTTGCATAAATAGAGAAAAAATATATTTTCGGGGCGACGTAACATGCAATTCTATTTGGACGCTGCTTGATGGTGCTGTCATCCGCCATCACTGTTCAATTTGTTGGTGTTCGAGGAACGAACAAGGGTTGGGATAGCCGTATTTTGAAGGGCTATTCCACACATATAAAGCATGGATAAAGCCTATGGCTTATGACAGGCGAATGCGATAACACAATTTGTAAGGTTAATTCACAGTCAGCTTACCGGGTGGCGAACGAAATCTGCTTCTCGAGATCATCTGTCAGCACTGGAACGGTGATCGTTGTACAGTAGCACTCGTTATGTTGAATTGGATTGCGATAGTTGCGATAAAATAGGTTTAAGGGATTATTCCGAAAAATAACCGGCGATAGTACACACATTTCAGACTCCAAGGTGTCTGAAAAGCTGTCAATATTCATAACTTTTAGGATAGTGTCGTTTGTTATGCAAAATATGGTATCTGTGGTGTATATTTAATACACATTGCTTCTAATAACTTTAATAACTCTATAAATATAATAAATTCTGGGTTCAGATTTTAGGTATTCCTCCGTTACACATTTATGCACTGAATTAAAAAATAATATTTTACATAGTTTTCAAATTCAATTAAAAATCAGAGATTTTTGTTAAAAACCGGGAACAAATACACTAATACAATCAACAGTGTGATACTAATACGCAAAGAGTGTGCGAGGAAATGACACGCTATTGATGTCCCGCTTTAATTCGCTATGCGGGAACATGAGACATCTACACGTCTGCAGTTGTATTTTGATTTAGACCAAGGCTGCCCAACCCCAGGCCCGCGGGCCACAATGTGGCCCGCGAACGAATTATAAGTGGCCCGCGTGAAACATTTTCAAAAAACCCGCCAATCCGCCAATTTGAAAAAGTGTCGCGGGCCCGCGGTAAAACAAACAATGCAGCTTGCGCGCGGTCACCACTGTTGCTAACGAAGGCGATTTATCGCTATTTAGGCTACTCAGAACGAGAATCAGCGACGAAAAAATCTAACCTGTTGAACGTACTTTATTGCTGTGGGGTATCACATATGATGTTCGGATTTTTTCTCAGCGAAGTTCCGTAACAACCCCCCCCCCCATGGATTTCAAATATTTTGTGCGGAGCATTTATTTAGATTTTCTTTTGTGGGGAATTATGTTTTATAGAAATTCTCTAACAACCCCCCCCCCCCTATGGAAATAGGAACCGTCAGGTATTCAGTGGCCCGCCAGTGATTCAAAATCGTCAATTTCGCCCAACTGCTAAAAAGGTTGGGCAGCCTTGATTTAGACCATCGATACCTACGACCGCACAGCTGTGTTTGTGCCAGCCGCCAGACAGTCGCCCGCAAATCGTCGTTAGATGTGGACCACTTGCACGTTTCTTTAGCATTTGACAATGGTTTTTTCATGTTTTCAGCAATTAAATTACAATTATTATCACTTTTGATATAAAATATAATAAACATAAGCGATTAGCTATGAATATTCATATTTTTCCGATATTAAATCGCTTATTTTGAGATGTGTATTGACTACACAGCACCGGAACGCGTGGATTTTTTTAGCAAGGGAAAGGTTAATGAATGGAAGTCAACTAACTAAGCTCTTGGAATTGAAAGAAATCGTACACCATCAATAGACTTAATTAATTCATCTAAGACGCGATTAATTGATTCCGTTCCAGCTTGGAGAAACAGATGTTGTTAGTCATCACTAAAGACCTCATGAACTACCTTTTTAGTGTCAAAAAGTGTATTAGTGTAAATTAAAATTATTATTTCAATTGGACATTGTCTATTTATTAGTATTTTTAACTTTTATGTAGCCGCCAGATGTTTAGAAATGCTAATTCATAGACAGATGCGTCAGTGTTGCCAGAGTATGTCAATTTGCACTATCAATATAAGTCTGAGTATCAAAAGCGCGACCATGCTCGGGAATCAGTATAAAATCAACGGTAGTTATTCTTATCGATATTGTAAAGTTATCGATTTCGAGACCCCCAGATTTGATATTGAAAATGCAATATTTTAAAAAATTGCTGGGGCCCTGAGTCGAGAGTCGTAAAATATATATAACTGGAGGTTTTAGAAATTCTTCTTGAAACAAATTAATTAAAAACTATTTGGGATATTTCCAGGTGGTCTCTTTAACGACATCGCCCTGCTGATCCTCGAGGAGCCAGTGAGCACAGACGCGGAGAACATAGGTGTGGTGTGCCTGCCCCCGAAGGCCACAGCCGCGCCCCAAGCGAAGTGCGTGGCCTCGGGCTGGGGCAAGGACGTGTTTGGCAAGGACGGCCGCTATCAGGTCATCCTGAAGAAGGTAACTGTTTGCTGACTGCTAACACCTTTATCACCAATTTCGACCTTTCACAATTTTGACCTTTCACCAATTTTGACCTTTCACCAATTTTGACCTTTCACCGATTTTGACCTTTAACCAATTCTGATCTTTCATCAATTTTGAGCATTCACCAATTTCGATGGCCTCCATGAGTGGTTAAGATCCTATACTACGAATCCAGCGGTTGCGGATTCAAATCAAATATGTTTAATTTATTTTCAGTATTGCCCTGGTGAAGGACCACCATTCAGAAACAAAACGTTGCTTGAAAAGGCTTTAACCGCGTTTTCTGATCAGATTTGTTTTCCACCTTCCTCTTCCCATCTTCTTCTCCTTCCCACTAATGTCAGCTTCACAACATGCCCCAATCAGGGATCGCATAGCCTCGCTGGCTGCAGACAGTGGAGATCAGAAACTAAAACTTTTTTTTCTTTCCAGGTGGAACTTCCTATTGTAGACCGCGCCAAGTGCCAGGCGTCTCTTAGAAGGACCAGGCTCGGCCAGCACTTTGAACTTCACCGCACCTTCATCTGTGCCGGTGGAGTGGCCGGAAAGGATACCTGTAAGGGAGACGGAGGCAGTCCTCTGGTGTGCCCGATGCCTGTAAGTTACTTCAATAGCTTTGTACACACTAGCGCACAACGCACCAAGAGAAATTGCGTAAAAGGGATCAGTCCCTTTTACGCAATTTCTGTTTCCTATATTACCTATGTTTGCGTATAACTAACTACATAAACACACATTTCACGTCAACCTTAGATTACACATCTGCCCTAATCATATAGTTTAACATTCTTTGTCCATATTTATTTGTATGCTTAGGTACAATAAGTCCTTCATTAAAGATAAAACGAGTATTATGATTGTGTTCTAGCCTAATCTCTCAAGTTGTAAGTCTGCCGGTAGACTCCATTTAATCCATAACAATATTTGGATGATTTGTATAGCGCCGTTTTTGTGCAAAATCACCTCAAGGGCGCCTTAAGAATTCTATCCAAGAATATTAAGTACCAGCAAATGTATCTATGCTTTACGCCTCAAACTCACAATATTAACAACAATTCTCTTTAATTCAGGACAAACCCGACCGCTACATGCAGTCCGGTATCGTGGCGTGGGGTATTGGATGCGGTGAGAACAGCACCCCCGGCGTTTACGTGAATGTGGCCTATCTGAGGGATTGGATTGACGAACAGCTCTACGTCAAAAATATCGACATGACCGCGTACGATCCTAAAGACAATTGAACCGTACACGGCACATAGGCGACAATTCAGTCGATTTTTTACAGATTAAGGCCGGGATGTTTCACAGAAATTCACGTGTGACATAGTCATCAAATTTTTTTTTTTACACCTTTTAAATGTCAAAAAAACAAAATGGCGCTGATTGGCCATTTGATTCACTTACATTTGAATTTCTGCGAAACAACTGGGCCTAAGTACTTCACGTGTTGATTATTTAATGTATTAAATGATTGCATATTAATTTGTTAAAATATTAAATGTTTGACATGTAAAATACATTTGACATATCAGTTTAATAATATTTGACGTGGTTTGAATGTTTTATATGTAAATAAATATTTGACATATTAAATGTTTAACGCACATACAAGATTAAACTTTATACATTTGAATCCTTCTTTATACCAACATTTGACAATGACAAAAAAAAACAGAAAAAATAAACAAATTGTCAAGAATTGCATGTTTTATTTGTAACCATTTAAAATAATAACAATATTATAATATTCATTTTCCAGAAAATCTAATTTTGTTTTATTCAACTTTTTAACCTTTCAACTTAACTCTCATTGTCTCATAGAAATCGTTATATCTCTCTTATCGTCATGGTGAGAAATATGATCTAAACGGTGTTAGAAAGAGAAAACACTACGCTTTATATTAAAATCAAGAAGTTATCTACAGAAGACTTTAAATGTATACTTTTATGAAAACAAAAGTACCGATCGAAATTTGAAAAAAAAAATTAAGAAAATTTTTAATGAATTATTCTTGTATGAAATGATAAAAAAAGTGAGGTTAAAATAACGTTTGTAATACATTTGTCTAACAAAGTACATGTGTTTCCATAATTTTTTTCGTTATCAGTAATTTTAGTTACGAAAAACGTAAGATTTTTTTAAAATAATTTTTTTTTTTATGTTCACATTAAAAAATTTTATATTTCGAAAATTATATTTATATTTACAATGATAAAATGTGAAAGCGTACTTTATCACCTTTCAAAATCAGTTTTTAGTTTTCGGATACGTTCAGTAATATTCCACTTATTTGGATTTTGAATTTAATTGAAGATGCTGTCAGAAAGTCGGATAATTTGTGTGTATTTCAATAAAATTAAAAAAAATAGGATTATAATGTTACTACCTGACGTATACCCGGCGTTGCTGGGGTTTATCATTAGGAGATAGACATATACCATCCAGGACATTTCTGTAGGCCTTTTTAAGATATACAATTCCGTAGTACATTATTCTGATGTGTCTCATAAGGTTTAGTCAGCGTTAGCAATGTAGTGCCAGAAAATATATTTTTAAGAATTGATTATAAAACATCAAATTTTCTCTACTTTCTATAATAATGATAATAATAATAATTGGATGACTTGTATAGCGCCGTTTTTGTGCAAAATCACCTCAAGGGCGATGTACAAATTTATAATATATTTCTACAGTGATCTATGTCATTACTAACTATTTATGGAGATAATATACAGTACAATACTTACCTGGTAGGTCACTTGAGATTAACACTCAATTAACATTAACTAATTGTTTATTAGCGAAATTTAGATACAGGATTTAGGACATAATTAGAAAATTGGATATAACTGGACTTTCTCTCAGGAATGGTATATTTAATTTAAGGGTATGACAGCTTAAAAAGGTAAGTTTTTAGTTTAGACCTGAATTCTGTTGGACTTGTTATGGATCTTAGTTCCGGAGGGAGTTTATTCCAAGCCTTCGGCCCAGATACTCCGAAAGCGCGATCACAAAACTTAGTATTTGGCTTGCGCTTAGGTTCCATCAGTCTGCC
This sequence comes from Hesperophylax magnus, assembly GCA_026573805.1. Lineage (NCBI taxonomy): Eukaryota > Metazoa > Arthropoda > Insecta > Trichoptera > Limnephilidae > Hesperophylax > Hesperophylax magnus. Next base: position 5,735,028 of record JAIUSX010000005.1, on the reverse strand, counting down.
TACAGCTGCTGATGTTGCTGATCTAAGAGTTGACTGCCTCAGACCAATAAAATATTATATGCATGTATTATATATGTAAACCTTCCGGAAGAAATTCATCTAAATGATAGTAAAAACTTTATCAAAATCCGTTGCATAGTTTAGAAGAACTAAGCGCACAAACAGACAGACGCGGATAGCGACTTTATTTGATACTATTTAGAAATAAAAGAGCATGTTTATAAAATATATACAAAAAAAAAACACAAATTTTATTAGACAAATGTACTATGAACATTACTGCCTCCTCGCTTTTTTGTCTTTTTGTATAAAAATAATTAATAGAAATTTCACAAAGTTTCACAAACTTTTCTCAAATTGTGGTCGGAACCATTGGTTTTTTAGAGGTGTACAATTTAATTATTCTGTGGTTAACTTCTTGATTTGAGTAAAGAGCTTAGTGTTTTTTTCTTTCTTGTAAGGAGGACAACGATTTACATGAGACCATATGAGATGTTCTGAAAAGCGAACAGATTGACTCTACTCCTAATCCCGAGGAGGGATTATTTCGTTGATTTCTCCGTAACAATGATGTCAACAAATTAACACAGTTTAGTGATTTAAATCATTCACACCGCATTTGAGCATCACTACTATCTGCTCTACAGCTATTCCAGGGCAGCCTGCTTCCTGGCCAAGGAATCAGTGAGGAGCTGAAGACCCTCGCTTCCAGCTCCGAGTTCCTCGAGAATGGAAGTCAGATATGCTGAAAAGAAAATGTGAAGAGATTAAAAAAATTCACATACAGGGTTTTCCAATAAGAGGTGTTATTTTGATATTCAATCGTAAAAGATCAATGGTTTCGATGCTTGTGTGGCACGTAGCGCCGTCTTGTTGAAAGTAAACGTTGTCCAGATCAATACCGTCCAATTCCGGCCATAAAAAATCATTAATCATCTCTCGATAGTGATCCATTCACCGTAACTGTTGCTCCAGCCTCATTTTCGAAAAAGTAAGGTCCAATGACTCCGCTAGACCATAAACCGCACCAAACAGTCACACGTTGAGGATAGAAAGGCTTTTCAACAATAACTCTTTGGTTTTCCGAGCCCCAGATGCGACAATTTTACTTGTTGACGAAGCCACCGAGGTGGAAATGGGCCTCATCACTCAAGATGATTTGCATTTGATTCACTCAAGTGAATTTTAATAATTTCAATCTCACATCTTCGGATCTACCGGATCTGCCCTGATGATGGACACTGCAACGCTGTCCGAAACGTCGGCTAAAGAAGGAGTTATCGCAACACGGCATAACACCCCAAAAACAAACAACCAATGCGTTGTTGAAGCGTGTATCGTTCCATTTTTATTAATAGCATAGTTTTTTCTTGTCAAATGTTAAAAAATGACAGCTTCAAAAGTAACATCTACCGAAATAGCGGGCTATTCAAAATAACACCTCTTATTGGAAAACACTGTACAAGTGTAAAAACAACAAGGTTGACATTTATCACATGAGAATAGATCGCTTCCACAACTTGTTCTGTGGATTGATTTGCTGGCTTCCTCCCTCCTATAACATGAATTCACTCCTCCTTTTATCAAAAATACCCTCCACACAGCATTCCCAAAGATGCTCAGTGCAGAGTTTACCAATATCAATAAAATATAATATTTACCAATATCAGTAGAACATTTCCTCAACCCGAGACTGTCCATAGTCCGGATGGAGTCGATCTTGGCAGAAATCATCTCACAGGCGGAATTGCAAACCTGTAACAAAAACATAATGGTACAAGTGCAGACCAGTGAAAAATCACAGGATATAATGTTAGTAAATCTAGTTAGTCAGTAAAAAAAAAAGCTGTTTTGAAAATGGAAAAAGCGCACACCCTTGAAAAATCACGAAATCTAACTTAACTTTTAACGTCAAGATTAACCCTAAGAATACACGTCTCAAATATAGAGATAAAATAATTTTCTGGCAAAAAAATAATACCTTTTTTTTCTGCCCCAAATCTTTGGTGATGCTTTGTGGAGGGTCTCTTTAAGGAAAGGAAGTTCTGGGAAGGAAAAAGGCATGAGGAATGGGCAGGAATCTAGGGATCAGTGTCTCCAAGAATGGCGATGGGTCGGGAGAGTCCCGATGGAGAGGTCAAATGGTCTCCTGATCCGGCTCGCCACGCAGTAAGTGGGCTAACGAATCTGCCGCCGAGACCTAGACAAACCTCACCGCAATGAACCCGAGCATCCCTGCTAAGTCTCCAAATGTAGCGAACCACTTGGAGTGATAAATGGCAGAGGATTTGGTTATCCAATAAATGGTTCTCGGGTTAGCAATACCCATAACGGCCTCCTAAATTAGAATTATTCTAGGTAGGTACTTTGGTATATCTTGACAATTTTGAAAATGACACTAAGATTGAAAACAAATCCAAATTCATTGAACCAGAGTTACAATCAATGACAGACAGACCCACAATCAAAATCAGTAGTTTCGACGGTGGGAGTTTCGATAAACTTAATCTGATACGCGCACTGTATCTTTAATGCTACGTATACATCTGCGAGCCGAACTGCCGAACTGAACCTCAACTTATGGGAAAGAAACGAAGGAACTGCAAATGGTGCGAAACGCCGCTTGCAGTTGGTTTGTTCCTTTCCCGTAATTCGTGGTACGGTAAGCGTTCCGGTTCACAAATGTATATGTACACTTAGGAGTACTAAGAAGTGTGCCAGGGGTAAAGTGACAAACGCCCGCCGTACGCAGGATAACACTATTTTTGTTATAACATACTTGTTTTTCGCAAAATTATGTTTTTATAAATTCTACTGTCTTACCAGTAAATATGTTTATATATTTGTAAAAATTCTATATCAGGGTGGCCACAAAAAACGGATTTCAAAATTCCCTGATAATTCCAGGTTTTCCAGGGCAGTTTCTATATTTTTCCCTGATATGTTTTATTTGGTATAAGGACATATCGTTCAAAATTTTATTTTTGAAACACGATTTTCATCTACGCCAGAAAATTAGAACAGATACATAAATAAAGGGAATTCCGTCATCTAAAGCATTTATTATTTCCTTGCACCACAATGATCTATTCAAAACAAAATACACTTATTACAAATTTATGATATTTCGCCTGAAGACAATTTGTGTACAAATGAAAAGACCAGACAAAAATAGACAAATAAACAAAAGTAAGTACAGTAGAACCCCGTTAATTCTAACCCCGTTAATTCGAACCCCGATAATTCGAAAAAACGCGTAATTCAAAATTTTCGCCAAAAAAATTTCCGCAGAAAATTTTTTTTAATTCGAAATATATTTTTGTCCGCGCACGAAAATTTGTTCGTGAAATTCGAAAAAATTTGATTTTTGCGAAAATAAATCATAATATTTCGTAAATCTGAATCTAAAAGTCAGCCTTGGCGGTAAAACGCCGAAAAATGTATTTTTACGTGGTTATACATCGTCCTAATTAGTATTATTATTTTGTAAATCTGAATCGATTTACACTGGAATGTTGAATTTTTTCAAATTTATTATATCCGAGTATATAGGAGTTTGAAGGGCCGAGAAAATACGTTTTACGCGGATATATGTAGTAGTTTTATGAGTTTACACCAAATATCTGTATTTAAAGGGTCGGCCGCGAAATTTCGATTTACGCGTAAATGTATCGTATATTTACGAATTTATTTCGAATATTTGAATTTAAATGGCCCGCTGCGACGGAAATCGGCCGCGAAATCTCGATTTACGCGTAAATATATCGTATTTTTACGAATTTATTTCGAATATCTGAATTTTAAAGGGCCCGTCGCGACGGAAATCGGACGCAAAATTTCAATTTACGCGGAAATATATCGTATTTTTACTAACTTTACTTCGAATATCCGAGTTAAAAAATACGGCGCGACGGAAATCGGCTGAAAAATGTCAATTCACGCCGAAATATGACATATTTTTTTTACGAATTTACTTCAAATATCTGAACTTAAAAGGCCGGCCGCGACGAAAAACTGCCGATAAAATTCGATTTACGCGGAAACATTTCATATTTTTACGAATTTACATCAAATATCTTAATTTAAAAGGTCGGCCGCGCATTCTCGATTTACACGGAAATATATCGTATTTTTGCGAATTTATATCGAAAATCTGCATTTAAAGAGCCGGCCGCGACGGAATACGGCCGCGAATTCTCGTTTAACGCGGAAATATATCGTATTTTTACGAATTTCAATTCAGATATTTGAAATAAAGGGCCGGCCGCGACGGAAAATTACCGCGAAATCTCGATTTACGCGGAAATATATCGTATTTTTACGAATATCTCAATTTAAAGGGTAGGCCGCGACCGAAATCGGCAGCGAAATCTCGATTTACGCGTAAATATATAGCATTTTTACGAATTTATTGCGAATATCTGAATTTAAAGGGCCCGCCGCTACGGTAATCGGCCGCGAAAATAAAGAAATAATTGGTATTAATACGAATTTACAACTAAAATACCACCCGGATTTGAAGAGGCGGCCGAGAAAATCGATTTTCGGCGTTTTTTTTTTTTTTTTTTTGTTTTTCGTTAATTTGATTTTTGATGTCCCGTGGATTTCGAATTAACGAGGTTCTACTGTATTGACACTTTGTAAAAATGTTGATAATGATGATCTTTAAATTTTATTACGACCGTACTGGGTGTCCGACCCTTTTGACACTTTGTTGTAACTTTGCTAGCTTTTTCTTTACAGATTTCGCACCTACATAGTATAGGGGAAAAACCAAGGCGGGTGGTTTACGACATGATTGTGTTGCAAGGGCTATTTACGAAAATAATAATAAAAAAATACCTACTTATCTAGTTTGTCTTTGTCAGCATATCTTTTGTTACACACGCCGCAAGTAAAAGTAATAAAACACAACTTTGGGACTTCACAAATCGTAAATAACGAATTTCGTTTTATTTTTGGAATTCCCTGATATTTTAAGAATATTTTGAAATTCCCTGACATTTCCCTGATAATTCCCGGTTCGATAAAATTCCCTGATAATTCCCGGTTTTCCCGGTTTTCCAGGTCTGTGGCCACCCTGTATATATCTATCCTATGTAGTTTATACTATCCCAGGATAGCTACAAAATAATATTTTTTTCAAAAGCTTGTTTACATAATATGTTACATTTAAGGCGATGCCATACGTAGTAAAGAAAAATCATGTGTTTTTGGTTTGAAAATTTGGTCGCCTAGAAATGTTTCAGATGCTTTAATTAAATACTGCGAGTAGAATACATCTTGGTCTTTGAAATAATAGAGTATTTTTTAGATAATTTTTTTTATAAGCCCAAAAAAAATAATGTATAAGGCCTATGAAAACTGCTTTAAAGTTCAAAATCTCCTACTTACGAACCCATTTTCGGTTATGATTTTATTGTATAATGTGGAAAATTAAGTTATTTATAAAATGATCGAAAAACAATTACATATTTATGCCTGAATATCCACAAAATAAAATAAAAGGCACTTTTTGGCCATGTTTTTTTCTTGTATAAATCAAAACAGGCGGATGGTGTTAAGCGGGAATTTAAACCTTATTGCCATCTACGTAAGGGTTGTTATTGATAGCGGCTCAATTTAAAATATTACACGACGTAGTGCATCGCCTTAAAAAAATATAGCATAATAAAAACATAAGATAATATTCCTGTATTTAATAATATTTTCCAGCTAAATAAGCGTTCTTAACAAAAAAATAAGTCGAGTGAGGATTGAAAATCGGAATTATGACATTTGACACATAATTTTACGACGCGCTTTTTCATAAATAAAATAAATATATTTGAATGGAATTTGAATAGCCTGCTGTTTAAAGTGTGGAAAAATTATAAAACACGTTTTTCTATTGGAGTTCACTGCACAAACGCACTTTAGAGAAAAACACCACTGTATTTAAATGTTCTCAAAGTAGATGCTGCAAGTGACTTATCTCAGCAATATTGCAAGTGACTTACCTCATTGAGGAAGTGATAAGCCGGATCTTCCTCGGAAGCAGATAGCTCCCCGCGGTCCAGCATGGGTTCCAGGTGCTGCGGCAGAGTCAGGAGATACTGTCCAACCTACCATCAGAAAAAGATAGATAAAAGAAAGAAACGGAAATGTTGACGCAACTATGCATCTTCCACTAACATACGTTCCTGCATTCCCTTATCTAATTTCCTGTACCTGTATGACAGTTTAGATTACCTACCTAAGGACCAGAGGTAAGTCAGTTCCCAATTCGAACTAAATGTTAACCAGCTTCCCAAGTAGTTGTGTCAATTTGAGAGGTTGCGAAAACATTTATTACAGTCCACCACCAAAATTGATTCGCATGAGGAGATGTGACATGCTTGCACGCCAACTATCACCTCGCTACCAACAAACTGCATAGACTATCAAAGCGAATATGCGTGTAATTAAAGATTTGCGTTAGGGATTCAGCAGAAACAGATGGGGCCCCGCTATGCGTAGATGCGAGCGACAATAGGATGGGCGAACAATGTTGGCAACAATACTACTAAAGATCCAAGACCCAGCTTATTGTATACCCTATTTTTTATGTATAAAAAACAGTGCAAAAGACAAAATATATTAAAAATTAGACTGTGAAAACAGAGTAAGTACTTATGAACTTTAACCCACTGAAGGTTTAAAACTGAGAAGTATCATTGCGTACGCCCCGCATCAGGCGCTGTACCAAACTCAAGGAGTCAAAGTCCACCCATATGCCGTTTTATAGAATTCACTGGGTTGACGACCGAAGACTGCCGATCAGCTGGATGGAGAAATTTCCCAAGATCGCTGAAGAAGCAGTCGAGTTCAACAGAGGGCGATGGAACTTGGAATAAATTCTATTTTAGATGACACAATCTTGGAGTTCAATAGAGGCCCACCTCATCTGCATGTATTTGTAGCATAAGGCGTAATTTTAGCTCAGTTGATTTACATAATTCAATCAATATACACTCTATGTAATCGACGCGTTGTGATTTCTGTACGCCTCGGAACGGTTGACGCGGGGTAGTCAGTCGGCTACTGTCATCAGCATAATTCTTCGGCGAATTTCAGAGCCACTACCTTGTCTGATTCCTATAGAAGTTTTTCTTGTATGAACACTGCATAAGAGTCTAAAATTGTGGAATTAATACATCCCCAATTGGAGTATATTGAGACTCTGAAGGGAAGGGAGAATGGAAGGAGATAGGAAAGAGGAAGGTTGGGAAGCATCTGGCTATAGAAATCTAGTCAACAAATGTGGCTAAAGCCATTTCAAGCAAAGTTCAAAGAACTTTATGTGATGGAAGTAGCAATTTATTTTGTTTACATTAACACACAGGAGGCCTGAGGAAAATTATTTCCCTAGGACCTATAACATCTTTGGGGGTGCTGTGTGGAGGATCTTATTGATGTCAAAACCCAGGAAGGAGGAAATACAGAGGCCGGCAAATTGTTCCACAGCCGAGCTGTTGAACTCAAGAACAAGACGTAGAAACGACCCAATGTCATGTCACAAATGTCGACCGTGTACAAACGTTGGGTGCGCGTTTGGCATGTTTTCCGACTTGGATCAATGAAGCTAGTTCATCGGAGCATCTTCCATTTAAATACCGGTAGAAAGAGGACAGCATTCCCACCTGACGCCTTTGCTTTAAAAATTGCAATCCATTTGTTAAGATACGGGAATCTATCAAACATACCTAGACTAGAGGTGGCCGCCAAATACAATAGTGGGGCACACTTGCAATTTGTACAGGGTCAGGAGTTGTATACTATTAAAGTATGTGCGGGCATTGTACATTCCGCTCATTGAATATTTACCTGTGTCACATACTCCTGGGGAGAAAGACTGAAGTCAGGCAGATCTGATGCATACTGTTCATTCTCTGACCACCCATTCAAATTCTCCACTCCCTCTGTGAAAAGAAAACAATAAATTAATATTCAGTGTACTCAAAATAAATTAACATTAACCTTTACCTTACTGTGCTAAAAAAATCCACGCGTTCCGGTGCTGTGTAGTCAATACACATCTCAAAATAAGCAATTTAATATCGGAAAAATATGAATATTCATAGCTAATCGCTTATGTTTATTATACATTATATCAAAAGTGTTGATAATTGTAATTTAATTGCTGAAAACATGAAAAAACCATCGGCAGATGTTAAAAAAACGTGCAAGGGGTCCACATCTAACGACGGTCCGCGACCGACTGGCTGGACTGGAGGCTGGCAGCTGGCACACACACAGCTATGCGGTCGTAGGTATCGATGGTCTAAATCAAAATACAACTGCGGACGTGTGGATTTCTCATGTTCCCGCGTAGCGAACTAAAGCGGGACATCAATAGCGTGTCATTTCCTCGCACACTATTCGCGTAGAAGTGTCACACGGTTGATTGTATTGTTGTATTTGTTCCCGATTTTTAACAAAAATCTCTGATTTTTAAGTTAATTTGAAAAATATGTGCAATATTATTTTTTAATTCAGAACCCAGAATTTATTATATTTATAGAGTTATTAAAGTTATTAGAAGCAATGTGTAGTAAATACACACCACAGATAAGGAAAGGTTAACACAGATTTTCAAAGAATGCAGTTGAAAGTGGTTTTATATTATTTCAATATCGAGTGTAATTCAGTTTATACCATCACTTGAAGGCTCTGGCCAAAGAGCAACTTTTTACGTCGTGCATTGCCTATTCCTGTCGACGTGCCGGTGAGTTCGCTCGACCACCGATATTACGACAATGCGACGTGCGGCTCTATCTGCGATTTACTCGCTACCATTATTTTTCACTTTTTTTTTATTTTTTATATTAACTCCACACAGGAGGCCCTGAAGAAAATAATTTCCCTCAGGGCCTATGTCATCTTTGGGGATGCTGTGTGGAGGGTCTTTTTGTGGAGAGGAAGGAGTGAACATGGGTCTTGAAGAGTCCCATGTTGTAGGAGGGAGAAAACACAGAGGCCGGCAGCTCGTTCCACAGCCGAGCTGTTGAACTTAAGAACGAATCGTAGAAGCGACCCGTTCTCATGTGACAAATGTCAACCGTGTACAAATGTTGGGCGCGCGTTTGGCGTGTATCCCGACTACGCACCGGTGCCGAAGGGATCAATGACGCTAGTTCCTCAGAGCATCTTCCATTGTAATACCAATAGAACAAGGACAGCATACCTACATGACGCCTGTGCTCTAAAGATTGCAGTCCGTTTGTTAAGATTGGGGAATCTATCAAACGGACCGCCCGTTTTTGCACAGAGTCAAGGGTTTTTTTCAGGTATTTAGGGGCTCCGGACCAGAGATGGCTGCCAAATTCGACAGTAGGGCGCACTTGCGATTTGTACAGGGTCAGCAGTTGTGTACTATTAAAGTATCTGCGGGCCCTGTACAGTACGCCCAGCTTCTGAGAGGCCAACTTTACTCTGGCTTCGATGGAAACGGATGACTTGACGCAGTGACAATTCAACACACCATTAAAGTGATATAAAGCTATGAAAACAGGTTAGGTTAATAGGTTACTTTTTTCATCACTTTTAGTGACTTAGATCACTTTTTAAAGGTGTGTTGAATTGTCGCTATGTTGAATTATAAAGGAGCCTTATTTTTCATATAAAAATCTTAATACGCAAAAATTAAGCCTGCGTTTGTTTGCGCTCACAAAACTCCAAAAGTAGTCCACAGATATCGCTGAAAAAAGTTCTCATTAGTGCTAGGAGTGTTTAGAGGGTGGTTTGAATGGTAGAACAAGTCAGGGACGACCGAGGAATATTTAACGCAATATCTCTGCACCGGAATAAGATAAGGAGGTGAATTAAAGTAGATGTAATGTAGTTTTTTGACAGTAATATTATGGTATACAGTATAATGGTGGAAGGAGTCGGACACGCCTGAGAAAGACATTAACAATAGCGAAGCATCGCGAGGTTCACTAGTAATTAATAAAAAAATGTCAGTCAACTTTTAAACACAAATTGTAACACTTTCTAACACTGTTTAAATCATATATCTTACAGTAATAAAAAATGAAATTGAACAACTTTTATGAGTTCATCCCGGTTGGCGCCGTAAAGGGCACAAAAAAACTGCTGTGTACTAAAAAAATGAATAAATATATATGATTTTATAATTGTTTCATCTTGCAAATCTAGCCTGAAGAATTGGAGACTGTTGTTACCCAGGTGCTGTCCGATGGGTGCCAGTAATAGGTGCCTGGCTGTGGCCTGCAGGTGTTGGTGCAGTCGCTGCGGGGGCGCCAGCGGAGGGCATGGGGGCTCTCCTGATACCCCCAGCACCCCCTGCCACCCCCCACCACACAGGGCGGGCGGGGGCACCTTGGGATCCGCTGGTGACAAAACAAAAACATGTTATTCTTATTTACAATAAATTGTCAAATAAATCAAAGTAACAACAGAGACATCTATTGACAATTAATCGCAATCTTTTTGAGCAAAGTTTTTTCACCATAATTATTTGTACAGATCTTTTATAATTTAAGCAATGCCGTTCGGCCATACCTCTTTTAGCCTCCTCTAAAAGTTTTTCTGCCTCATTGACCAGCTGTTGAAGATGTGTGTAACTACGCAGTAAGGACAGGCAGCCTGGCAGTTCCTTCACCGCACCCCAGCCCATGCACAGTTCATCTATGAGCCACTGTAATTTTACAGATTAACATTAGGTAAAAAAATTAAAATTAAAAAAAAAAAATTTCGACTTTTTTTTTAAATTTCATGTACTCACTAATTAAAATTAAGAAAAAAATTACGATAATGAAGGTAAATTTTTTATAACGATTTAAAATATGCCATTTTCGATTTGCCGCCAAAATGACATGTTCGTTTTATTAGAGAATACGGCGGCGTTGAAGTCACACCGGGCAACGTTGGTGACACAAGTCTTACCAGCCAGTTGCATTTTATATGTCATAATGACGTTGTAGCCAGTTGGAACTGTTTTGAAATGTACTGTGATTATAGTGCGTTGTTCAAATGTGCAAAAAATTTAAATAATTTTATTGAATTACCTTTTACAATAGTACCCTTATAATAGTACCTGTGAGTCAATTTAACGATGATAAGATAAAGGCAATAAATGCGGAAAAAAAAAGAAATATGCAATACCGACCGTTTGTTAACCTACAATCTACAAAGCGGTTTTTATCGATTCCTTACCGACCAGTGGGGCGATTGCCTAAGAGTAAGTTAACCCAACCCGTCGGTCTACAAAGCTTGGCGATCGAGCGGCACGTGGCGGACTACCGAATTTAATACCTACGAATTCTAGAACTTGATTTTATGTTTTCAGCAAGTGAAAATAACGGCATATTATAGAAGTTGTTGGATAATCGGGGGACAGATTATTGAGAGAGTACTATATTATATTTCCAACACTTTTTGGGAATGCATCAAAATATGATGGGGGGATGGGATTGGTTATATTTACCTGTGCAGCGTAGACAAGGTGTCTGGGTGCTGCGCCCCTTGAGAGCGCCTTACCCTGTGCCAGGCGCTCCCTCAGACTGCGGAGCCCGCGAGACACTCGCAGCTGTAGGACTGTTCCAGCTTCAGAACTGTTCATCTAGAACATGGTTAACCCAGTCATGTTTATACAAATGGATAACTGAATAGAACAGAATATGACAAAAGTATATGTTAGGTTAGTTAATTCCGGGTTAGGTTTGTGGTTTGTTATGAAACCGTACAAAAGATGTAAAAGAAATGTTGAATACACACGTCGACAGGTGGCATCGGGCCCAAATCTTCCGCCATTGCCGCTGCGAGGATTGTGCCGAGATTGGCGAGCCCATTCCTCACCGGGGAGTAGATTGCTCGAGTGAACTCCATCAGCTCATCCTCTGACACTACACCTGGAGGCAGAGAGAAACACGTGAGGAAATTCATAGTACAAGCAGGAAACTTGTGATCAATTGATATAATTTTTTCGGCAACTAAAGAGTAAGAGTAAGACATTAAACAGCCAATATTAACCCCCCCAGTGACCAACTTCAGTCTCGATTTACGTTTCCCCAGAACAGCTTGTTATATTCAGAGAGTTCAAGAGGTTAATATAAAGAAGGTTGGTGTTTAGTATTCAAACAGTTTTTTGGATATTACCTACCATTTTTCCCATCATATACTATCCATCTTCTTCCCTAAAAACAGCCTTACCCACATTGGAGAAATTATGAAGATTTATGTTGCACTCTAAATTGTCGCAAGTCAGTCGAATTCGTGTCGTATAACAGGTGCCACCTTAGTTTCGTCGTTGTATTATTCACATGCATATATCAAAATTCTCTCGTTTTCTCGTTTATCTCGTTGTGTTCACCAGAACAGTGCAAGTGCATCGAGAGCCCTTATTGCCCGGATTCATGGGAATTCCAGGTAGGCTGTTTCCTTCATTCCACTTTTCCCGTGATTTATTCAGAACCAATTGAATGAGCTCCTTACTGTCGTTTTTTAATATAAACATTTACAGTTCATTTTAATGTGTAATAGAACAAGTTACATTGTGTTGGTCCTTCGAGCCGGATATGAACCAGCGGCCTATGGATTTACAGTCCACTGTTCACTGCGCCTTACCTTTCTTCCCCTGCTCCCTGTTGAGGGTGGCCTGCACCTCCTGCGCGTAGTGGTCGCAGGCCGCCTGCAGCTGCTGCAGGTCCTCGGGACATGCGGGCCCCCCCTGTCCCCCCTGTGTCCCCTGTGGCCCCCCACGGCCGCAGTCCGCCAGCAAGGGGGCTTGCAGGCGCAGCAGCCAGGGCAGTGTAGCCTCGCCGGGACAGGCTTGTGGAGACCATTCCAACTGCAATATGAAAAAGAAATTAGTTTATTCGGTGTTGCGCTGTACTCCCAGCTGGCCGGAGATAAATAGATTTATCTTTTTAGCATGAAAATGTTGTGGAAGTTTATTTCATGCTTCCACTACTAAAAAAGTATTTCCTAGGATTGGAAGCAAAATGTATTTTGCATGTATGTACCTGGTGAGTGGCGTGGCGCAGAAGGGCGGCGTGCAGGTCGCGCAGCTGCTCCGCGTTGCGCCGTCCTCCCAGCTGGCCGGAGAGACGCCCTCTCAGCGCGGCGTCCTCACAGCGTGCACGGTACACGGCCAGCGCGCCCAAGCGGCCCATGGCGGCGAATGCGCAGTACAGCTGGCGACATCTGTCTGGAATACCAAAAATTTGATTAAATATTGAGAAATATGAAACTGCCATGACAACTTGGATATTTCTAACATGGAACCGGATTGCCCGCACTGCTCTGATGATATCCTTACGTAGAAGAGTCAAATTTCAATTACATACGAGTACCTAAGCAAAGCGACTAGGACGAATAGTTAATTACGTAATTGAGGAAGATTATCTATTAAACTTTGAGACAGTTAAGTCACGGAAATATATAATCAGCCTTACTAGTAAAAATATCACTACGGTGTTTTTGTAACAAATTGTACAAAGACTGTACAATTTCTATTTCGAATTACTACTAATAAAAAATGTCTCTAACTGCGCTGCAAAAGAACTGACAATATTACATGATGGTAGACTTTTGCGCGTGCGCCATTTACGTCAGTTTCCCCGCACAATCAGTTTTGATTTAATATTTCTGAAGTGTGTTTCAAATCATGTTTTTGTTAATAATTTCTATTCTAATGACAAATCACCTATTATATCAGTATAATTTAATATATTTACTATTTTTTGTCAGTTTTAATCCATTCAAATGTCGTGTTATGAATATAGTTTAATTTTATAGGAAAAGTGAGGTTATTTCGCACACATTATTTTTAATTCACTTTTACGGTGTGAATTTAATAAAACTTACATGAAAGTGATGTTTTATATAACGTAAATGCCATATGAAATTAAATAGAACATTTGCAAGGAAGGCATCTAGTGATATATTCTTTATTTTATGGCTGAAAAGGACATACAATCAACATTTAACAGCGACTTTTTAAATGTCATAAAAACAAAATGGCGCTGATTGGCCTTTTGATGACAGAGTTACATTTGAATTTCTGTGAAACACCCTCACCTAATTGAAGCTTGTGACAAAAAAGACTTCAAATTTATTTTAAAAATTATATCCGCAGATAGATACCCAAATTTGGGTAGCACCGCTAATGTCCTTGATGGATAGGTACTGAAATTTGAGTGGCACCGCTAATGTCCTTGATCGATAGATACCCAAATTTGGGTAGCACCGCTAATGTCCTTGATGGATAGGTACTGAAATTTGAGTGGCACCGCTAATGTCCTTGATCGATAGATACCCAAATTTGGGTAGCACCGCTAATGTCCTTGAGGAATAGATTCCCAAATTTGGGTAGCACCGCTAATGTCCTTGAGGAATAGATTCCCAAATTTGGGTAGCACCGCTAATGTCCTTGAGGAATAGATACCCAAATTTGGGTAGCACCGCTAATGTCCTTGATGGATAGGTACTGAAATTTGAGTGGCACCGCTAATGTCCTTGATCGATAGATACCCAAATTTGGGTAGCACCGCTAATGTCCTTGAGGAATAGATTCCCAAATTTGGGTAGCACCGCTAATGTCCTTGATGGATAGGTACTGAAATTTGAGTGGCACCGCTAATGTCCTTGATCGATAGATACCCAAATTTGGGTAGCACCGCTAATGTCCTTGAGGAATAGATTCCCAAATTTGGGTAGCACCGCTAATGTCCTTGAGGAATAGATTCCCAAATTTGGGTAGCACCGCTAATGTCCTTGAGGAATAGATACCCAAATTTGGGTAGCACCGCTAATGTCCTTGATGGATAGGTACTGAAATTTGAGTGGCACCGCTAATGTCCTTGATCGATAGATACCCAAATTTGGGTAGCACCGCTAATGTCCTTGAGGAATAGATTCCCAAATTTGGGTAGCACCGCTAATGTCCTTGATGGATAGGTACTGAAATTTGAGTGGCACCGCTAATGTCCTTGATCGATAGATACCCAAATTTGGGTAGCACCGCTAATGTCCTTGAGGAATAGATTCCCAAATTTGGGTAGCACCGCTAATGTCCTTGATGGATAGGTACTGAAATTTGAGTGGCACCGCTAATGTCCTTGATCGATAGATACCCAAATTTGGGTAGCACCGCTAATGTCCTTGAGGAATAGATATGTTTGTTATTAATAATTATAGTTACAACAAATCTAAGGTGAGCCATTTTAAAAATATTCTATTCTATATTTGTATTCAAAACTTGTATTAATTATATTTATATTTAATTATTAAAGACAATATTAGAGATTCCTAAACGAAAATTTGAAACAGGAAAAGATAAAACACAAATAAATAAATTAGGACATATCGGTACTAGATACTATAGCAAATATCTAGTACGGATACTCTCTGTTTTGTACAATATAAATAAAATACACTCAGTGCATCATACCAAACTGAACCTTGGGGATGCGTCCAAACGGACCAAAAAATGATAGGAAATGGTACCTGTCTGCCTTCCAGTAAAAGCTTCTACAACCACAGGGCTGAGCAGGGCCTCGAACCTGTTCCTCATACCTTCCAGCTGCAGGCGCTTGTCCTCATAGTCGGCCCCACTTGAGAGCACCTGTCATTATAATCAAAATAATTAATCTTAGGGTTTGTTATCCGCCCCGGAAACCATTTATGTATTGGATAACAAACACCTCTGCCATAGGTCACCCCAGGTGGTTTGCTATGTTTGGTGATTTAGCAGGGGTGCCTGGGTTCATGGGTTTGGGTATATAACATGTACAATGAAATAAGTAACTGATTGATAAGTGACTGAGTGTTAACCTCCAAACACTGGTTGATGTCTTCCATGAGCTTGGTGATGGCGGCCAGGTCGGTGGTGTCACCAGACTCCAAGATGGCCTCCAGATTGCCCGCCAGCGCCGCCCACTTGTCTGCTTCTCTTAGGCCCTGGCGCGCCAACTGCCAACACACGTACAACAACAAGCTCTTAGATAACTCATTTATTAATCCATCAGTAATTCTCCCTTCGATTATCCGATAACTACTATAATCCACAGTTATTTTTTAAGCTGAAAGCACAAAATCAAGCTCTATAATTCACCTCTATTCGTCTGTCAAATTCATTGGTCTAAGTCAAGTACACTGACTGCTTGGGTTAGGTTACTCTTACACACTCAGTTACTATACCACCTCTCCCTCGGATCACCGTACTTGCACATATAACCCCTCCAAATATCAGGCAAGAGATTGCAATACAAGAAGGAACTGCAGAAAAGCGCAATACCTTTGCACAATGGTGTCGTCTCTCACCCTGCATGCCGTTTGAAGTCCCGAAAACCATTCTGGATGGAAGGAGAGAGAGGCTCCTCATATTACTCCAGAAGATAAGTGGAAACTTGAAAGGCAATCAGCCTACGTGAGAAATACCCATCTCGTGCACGACCCCACTGAGAGACAGTCTGAATTCTCACTACCTCGTAAAACTCTGGTCCGCCATCAATAGGGTAAGGTCCTCCCACTGATGCTCATATGATGAGTGGGTCACTTCAAGTTTTATCCCAAAGCTATCTCCTTTCTTTCTCTTTGCTATACAGACAAAGGAGGTAAACACTATCATGTCTGACGTATGCTTAGTATCATACAAAAAATTTTTTCAAGGGATTTTCCGACATGACCGCGGTGAGATAGAATTAAGATTATTAATGTATTAGAGGGAGATGTGAAAAAATGTCAGTCATAAGTTTTTTGTGTTGTAAATGATGGCCATCTTGAACTTGAAATTATGTTTATCCATTGTTGACGTAGTTTGCATTGAATAATTTAAAATGTCTAATTCTGTGGATATCAAAACAATTTATTGAAACATATTCAAATAAAGTGAAAATTAGTTTATGTTACAAGAGAGAAAAATAAAGAGGTTAAAAACAAAAGTTATCATTTTTATCAGTGCATTTGCGGGTGAAATAAAATGAATGGATAGGTACTTTTGGTTTCCTTGTTTACTTTTTAAGTCTACTGATGAACAATTGACTGAGTTTGAAGTTAATACACATTAAAATTAAAACGGAAAAATCTTAATTAGTTAGATGTGTAAATAAATAATCTCACGCATTATACCCAAATCCATTTAACCAGTTTTAGCTGTTTCACTGACTGACCAACATACCTCCAGTCTTGTCTTGAGTCTATCGGTGCGCTGCAAGGTGAGCAGAGGCTGCCCGGCGGCGCGCTGGGCCTCTCCGATGGCCTGCTGCAGCGAGGAGCTGCGCCCCGCCAGCCCCAGGGCCCCGGCCTCCGCTGCAGAGGCTTCCATGATGAGACGGGGCAGTCCCGACAGAACCTGAACAAGGAAAATCAGACTTTATGCTGGTGAAAATAACGGTACCGTTTGAGATAGTTGATTTTGTTTTAAACAGCCAAGGTTTCTAGCCAGTTCAAACTAGCACTATCTAGCACGGTCGATCGATAAAACCCTTTTGACTGAATCCGTCATCTATGGACAGTCAGCGATATATGCAAGCACGGTCAACAATTGAGAAGAAATGTTCCAACCTCCTAGGATTCTTGCTGCTGAGTTGGACTCTGTGTATGGGGACTCTGCACCATCATTTACCACAGTGAAATTTTGGGCAGTTGAATTAAAACTAGCCGTAAGAGCTTGGGAGACGATGAACGTTCGGGACGTCCAAAAACTACAACTACTGACGATAATATTGCTAAACTTCACCAAATAGTGTTAAAGAGAATTAGTTTAATTTAATTAAAGTGAGAGAGATAGCAGAGGTTATGAAAATGTCCAAAGAACGTGTCTGTCACATATTAAATCAAGATTTAGACAAAAGAAAGCTGTCCGCGCATTGGGTGCCGCGTTTTCTCACGTTAGACCAGAAAACGTGTTCAAATGAACATTTCCAGCGCTCTGCTGGCGCAGTTTAGGCGCAATAAATCCGATTTTTGGCGCCGATTACTGTAGATGAAACTTAGATGAAACTTGGATACACCATTATACGCTCGAAACAAAAATACAGTCAAAACAATGGACTGCAAAGGGGGAACCGGCTCCAAAAAAAGCAAAAACTGTTTTCTCGGCTGGGAAAGTGATGGCGACTGTTTTTTGGGATAGTCATGGAGTTATCTTAATTGATTATCTTCAAAAAGGAAAAACTATTACAGGAGCATACTACGCATCATTACTTGACAAACTGAAGGCATAAATTGCGGAAAAACTGCCACATTTGCAGAAAAAGAAAATCCTGTTTCACCAAGATAACGCGCCGTCTCACACCTCAGCGGTTGCCACGGCAAAAATCCACGAATTACGGTTTGAACTGCTTGACCTTCCGCCTTACTCACCAGATCTAGCCCCAAGCGACTTCTTTTTGTTCCCAATCACCTTTGTGAACAAGTATTTTGCAGAGAAAAACGCCGAGTACTGTGTGGACGGGTTAGAGAGATGGGAGCATCGCTGGGAGAAGTGTGTAGAGTTACAAGGAGACTATGTAGAAAATAAATAAATAAAACTAATGAAAAAAATTCTTGTTTCATTGTTAGGTCGGAAACTTTTCAGACCACCCTCGTATTAGATGAGTTCCCAGATGGGAAATTAATATTAAAGTTAGTATTTCAATTCGACATTGTCAATTTTTTGACAGCCGTTTGACGTTTAAGAATGTCAATCCATAAACAGATCCCAAGTGTTGCCACGGTAAAATGATTTCTTTTTTATTTTGTCTCAATATCTGTTTGGCTATCGACAGCGCAACCATGCTTGGGATATAAAATCGTCGGAAGTTAAGTTATCAATTTGATCTTGCTAGACCCCCAGATGTTGGCCTGCCTCCGAGAATACTTACCCGACTAATTCTGCCTCGCAGGGGATGTTTATATTTATATATTTTATTTTAGAGAAATCAACAGTTACAATATGGTTGGTTTATACATGTGCCATTTACTTAACTGAAAAACCAATTATAGATTTCCTCATTATACTTATACATTATGTATTAAACAATTAAACAGATACAATTAACAGATATTACATATAAAATACACAACTTTAACAAGAGATACTTTATAATGTGTGTCATTACATAATACATCATTATATTTCAAGTAGTTTGGTTTAGTTAGTGTACAAATGAGAAAAACCTCAAATTGTACTATTTAATTATTGAAGACAATATTAGCGATTCTTAAATGTAATTCCATTTCAAATTTTAGTTACAATTATTAGTATAATGAGGAAATCTATAATTGGTTTCTCAGGTAAGTAAATTGCACATGTAGGTATGTATAAACCAAACTTATTGTAACTTTTTAAATTCCCTAAATTAAAATAAATAACTTTACTTGTTGAAATAATGGAAATTTAGATTAGAAAAAAAAAATTGAAATTCGAATTAAGTAAAAAAAAAAAAAACTTGAATTATGTGTGGCATTCTTTAAAGTAGATCCTTTCCTTTAAAGATAGTTTTTTCCTTTTATAAATAGTTCCTTCGTTTTATAAATAGTACCTTTCTTTTATAAATAGTTCCTTCCTTTTATAAATAGTTACTTCCCTTTATAATTAGTTCCTTTCCTTTTATAAATAGATCGTTCCCTTTATAAATATTTCTTTCCTTTTATAAATAGTTCCTTCCCTTTATAAATAGTTCCTTCCCTTTATTAATAACCAATTCAGTACAGCTATTACACATTAATTAAAATACAACAAGAGTTACATCATAATGAATGTACTTTGGTTAATTTGGGATATGAATTCATTTTTTAACAGAGATTTTATACAGTCAAACTTGGTTATAATGGGCACGAGGGGACCGATTAAATTTGCTCCTTATAGCCATTAATCATTATCCAAAAGAGTTTTTCGCAAGTGCCTGCCTCTAATAACAATAAATTCGCAAATGTACAGTTTATTTTCAAAATACGAGAAGGTATTACTTATTAAAAAAATAAATTCAGATCAGTAGCAACATACTTGGGATGTGGTTTCTTCCAAAGCATGATTCAGTTGTTGCATGTAGAGTTGCAGAGTCGATATTGTATTGTTGACAAACACCTGCAAACAAACATAGCACAATTTACTGGTATTTCGATACAAGGTGCTTATTAGAGGCAGAATAACAGATGTGTAATATGAATAGAGTTGCGGAGTCCATATTGTATTTTGTGTGTATAAAAACACTTTTTATCAGTTAGATAGTATTTCAAAAAATGGAAAACTTTGTCTTTTCTTCATGCGATGTTTTGACATCATAATGGTTTTTATTAAATTTATTTCTCAATTAAACCAGAACTATTTTAAGATCATAAGTTCATATTTCGACTTAAATATTATTAATAAAGGGTTTTTCCTTAACCTTTCCCTTACTTTGCTAAAAAAATCCCTGCGTTCCGGTGCTGTGTAGTCAATACACATCTCAAAATAAGCGATTTAATATCGGAAAAATATGAATATTCATAGCTAATCGCTTATGTTTATTATATTTTATATCAAAAGTGATAATAATTGTAATTTGATTGCTGAAAACATGAAAAAACCATCGGAAGATGATAAAAAAACGTGCGAAGGGTCCACATCTAACGACGGTCCGCGATCACATGGCTTGCGGCTAGCAGTGCTAGCACACACACAGCTATGCGGTCATAGGTATCGATGGTCTAAATAAAAATACAACTGCGGACATGTGGATTTCTCATGTTCCCGCATAGCAAACTAAAGCGGGACATCAATAGCGTGTCATTTCCTCGCACACTCTTCGCGTAGAAGTGTCACACGGTTGATTGTATTGGTGTATTTGTTTTCGATTTTTAACAAAAATCTCTAATTTTTAATTGAATTTGAAAACTATGTAAAATTTTATTTTTTAATTCAGTGCATAAATGCATAACGGAGGAATACCTAAAATCTGAACCCAGAATTTATTATATTTATAGAGTTATTAAAGTTATTAGAAGCAATGTGTAATAAATACACATCACAGATAAGAGAAGAAAAAACTAACCATAAAACTTTTGCATCAATAACAATGGCCACCAAGTGGACAATCGATTTTAATTTTAAAGTTCTACCCGTTCGGTCGATTGATGCTTAATGCCGGGAAGGGTAGTTCTACCTTTTGATTATTGAATCATTCTATGTTTTTATATGAATATTATATACCAATCTCTTTGTAAAGGTCCCAACTATATGTACATAATTATCCAATCATAATGCAAGATTTTTTGTTTATATTTATCTTTGTGTCTTTCGTTTACATCGGTATTTCAACAAAAGGATAGTTATTATCTGTTATTGTAATAATTTAATTCCTGGAATGAGAGTTTTTATGACCGAGAAACCCGATTCTAATCTCTTTCTCCGTTCCGCCCCACTCAACACCTATGTGCACGCGAGTGTGAGATGTCAGGCGTATTTAAAGAAAGCAGGTATGAGCAAATACCGATAGGCGGACGGTAATAAACATTTTACAAGGTTAAATGAGTTGCATTTCAAATAATATTCGATTTTCGTTTAATACTTATCGGAGTTTGGTTAAGAGGAAGCTACAAGCCAAAAATGTGTATTTTCTTGATATACCTTATATCGTAGGTAATAGGCATTAAAATCGCTTGACAAACGGAGTCTAGAAACGTTTGATTTCAAGCAAAAAACTGGTTTTTATTTATTTTGTAAATAATTTTATAAGAAAGCAAAAAAGTTGATTAAAAGAAACTGTCACAGATAATCTTAGCTATAATACTGTATTTTTTTAAAGTTGTTTCCTTTACGCGTTCATACATTTTTATTGAAAAAATATTTTTTTTAGTAGTTTACATTTATATATTTTACTGAGTAATTTATTATTTTATTTGTATTCTACTCAAGCGAAACGATAGGAAAACCTTCAATTTATAAAAGCATATTTTTTGGTATTCATAATGTACACCAATTCGTTATAAAGATTCATCAGAATAGTGATTTAGCATTAAGCTTCGCCTTAATATATTATTTCAAACATTTATATTGTAAGGATTTTTCAGGTTGATCGAATTCTGCTTCATCCCGCAGGCTCTTTAAAAAATAAAGCTTGATTTCAACATAAATATCTAATGGAGACAACTATTTAAGTCGGAGGAGATGTAAAAATGTATAGTTAGTCGTAAATCTCTAGTTTAAGCTGTAGTTGAAAGTCATATTATAGCAGTATTGTGTAAGTACCCAATAAATTATTATAAACAATAATTAGTCGCCTATAATATCAAAAAAACCGATTGTCTTCGAATACAAACTTAATAATATTTGCTTAACAACTGTTACATCTATTAAAGACCTTGGTGTCTCTCTTGACAGCAAGCTTTCTTTTCGGGATCACATAACTGCAATCGTTAATAAATCCCTCAAAATACTTGGTTTCATCACTAGAATCACTTCGGACTTCAAAAACGTAAATACCCTTAGAACTATTTACTGCTCCTTGGTTCGCCCCCATCTTGAATATGCTTGTGTTATTTGGTCTCCTTTTTATGCTGTCCACATTCGACGCATTGAATCTGTTCAACATCGGTTCTTAAGAGGGATTGCTAGGAGGCTAGGTTTAGAAAAAGGCAAATACTCGTTTGATGAAATTGAACTAACTCTAAACCTCTCTCCTTTGGAAGTCCGTCGGGAAAGAAATGACCTCATTTGCTTCTTCAAAATTATAAATGGTATTATTGATTCACCTACTCTACTGCAACTCATTCCCTTCAATATCCCCTCGCACAGACTCAGAAATAATGAACTGCTCTTCCTCAACCATCATTCGACAAATTATGGATATTATTCACCATTGTCCAGAATGTGTAGACTGGTCAACTCAAGTCAAAACCTTAACTTTTTTGGGATAAGTCTGAATGATTTTTGCCAGTCGCTAAACAAGTGATGGAATATTATAAGTGTCCTGTGGTCCTGACCCACGGCGTAGTGTTGACTTGATTCGACTTGTCACTTTATTTTCTTATATTATATCTGCCTTATGTCTTTGCTTCCATGTACCTTTGTCTACTCCTGTATTTTTCATTTTACTGTATTCGTGTTATTATTTTGTAATTTGGACGATGTCCGTTAATAAATAAATAAATACAAATTGAAAACATCTCCCGAGTGAAAATAAATGCCGCCAACGGTAATTGAACCAGCAACTTTTGATGTCTTATTACTGCTTATTATATGTTTTCCACCAGTAAACAACCAACTTTATTTTTGTAGGAAAGGCTTTGTAAGTGCTAAATTTCCCACTAGATGGCGTCGAGACATATTATATCTACATTTGTTGATGAAATATTTAGACTTGTCAAATATCACTAGACATTAATCTTAGTTATAAGCCACTAGTTACAAGTCACTAGCTATTTTAAACCCAATTATAAGCCACTAGTAATAAGTTATAAGTCTAAGTGATAGTAATAGATTAAATGCATAAATTAAGGTGTTAAGCGCCCTTGAAGTGATTTTCTCACGAAAACAGCGCTATACAAATAATCCAATCATTGTTATTTATGTAAATATGTACAAAATAGGTTTTTAAGTTATCGGTTTGGGTTATTTTAATAATTTATACATATTTTGTAACCTTCAAACATAACTTTGAGTAAAAATGTAGTTTTAATGCATCTTTTACCATCTCCCTCGACAAAGGAGGAAACTAAGGATGAAATTAAGATTTAATAATTATGCAGAGACAGCTTCATACTTTAAAATTGATTCACTGAGTGTACGGAGGCATCATAAAGATGCACTATTCCTGTATAAAGTAGTTAACAATAATATTCAATGCCCAGAGTTGTTAAACAAGATTCCATTCAATGTACCTGTGCGTTCAGCACGCCCTTCTGTCCTGTTCAGGGTGGATCATTGCAAAACGAACTCTAAGCAGAATTCTTGCCTGAACAGACTATGCAATAATTACAATAGCGTATTATCCAAGGTTGATATTTTCAGTTGCGAACTTACCAAATACAAGAGGTCCATAAAAGAATATTTCTCTTATGGTTTGTGAATAATGTTTATGTCTTTATTGTTTATATCTCTATTATGATTTGATTTATATCTACAACCTCTCTCCATGGCTATAAATGTATAGTTTTGTAAATTTTTCGTTTTATATAATCTTTATTTTGTATAATTTATAAATAACTTATTTCATATTATGGTGTCTCAGTAGAGGTAAAGTCACAAGGAGGAAATCCATAATTGGTTTTATTTTACTATATAATACTTATGTACAAACTGATTAAATGTAAACTGTCGATTTCCGAAAATAAATAAATAAAGAGTTGTTTCTTGTATTTATGAAGTTGAAACCAAGAGCGTGAGGCGGAATTCGACAAGTTAATCAAGTAATAACTAAGGGTGGATATTTACTTGTTTATCTTCATGTTTGTCTGAGGCCGAATACGCTCTATTTATCCAATCCTTCGCGTCAAAGTTGTCACTCGAAAACGTTTTTAAATCCTAAAACATAAACACGTTACATTAAAGACACATTCTTTATTTTATTATCATAATAGAGAAAAACATTTCCACGTTAACCGGGAAGTATAGTAAAGTTACCATAGCTTTTTTGTTGTTTGTTTTTGGGGTGTTATGCCGTGTTGCGCTAACTCCTTCTTTAGCCGACGTTTCGGACAGCGTTGCAGTGTCCATCATCAGGGCAGATCCGGTAGATCCGAAGATCTGCCCTGATGATGGACACTGCAACGCTGTCCGAAACGTCGGCTAAAGAAGGAGTTAGCGCAACACGGCATAACACCCCAAAAACAAACAACAAAAATGCTTTTGGCCGTGAGAATCTAAAAACTTACCTTACCATAGCTTTATTAATTTTGTTTTGGTTTTTATTTCAATTTGACATTTGGAAACATTTGACACATCACGCAGTAATCTGACATCTGCTTAGATAAGTGAGGTCTGCCGAAAAAATAAATATCCCCAGCGTAAAAATTCCCCATATTTCATAAAAACTCCCCAGATTCGAAAAAATCAGTACTTCATCCATGAAAAATGGACAAAAAATTCCAAATATTGGATATTTTTGTTTTCAATAATTTTTTTATTTCACAATTTTTTAATGTTAAACTGAACAAGAGTCCCAATTGCTCCAAACAATTGTCTGAAGCCATTGAGACTATGGCATACCCAAGTTGAGAGACTGGATGTAGCCGGGAGGGAAAGGAAATGTACCTAGTTATTCAGATTTGGTCACCAAACACGGCCTAAGCCATTTCAAGCGATGTTTTAATTCTGAATGTTGGTCTTACGCCATGGCGATACTGAGAGATCTTCCACCCTGGAATATGCCACAAATATACTAAATATTTTATTTTAAATGAGTAAATTGTGAAAATAAACAAAAAATCAAATAAAATTTACCTACGTACGCCGTGATTTGAACGCGCGACCTCCAGCTTGGTAGTCGAAAGACTTACAAGGATTTTGGCAAAACAATACTATTAAATGATAGTTACTACCTCCTACAAAATAGCTTATGATTCTGTATTTTGTATACCTTATCGGGATAAATTAGAACTGTTGGTACACAAAAACTAAATGTAAAAGTAGCAAACTAAAATGATGACAATCAGTAAAGATAAAGCCGGTATATCAGTATTTTTACTAGGTTTATCTATCTTGCCATGGCTCCTATCAGAAAACAACTGGATACATGTAAATATCTCCTAAACCAAGCTTAAAATGCAACTGATATTCAGGCCAGCTTACAGCTCTGACAAGATAAGCCTAGTGACACCATTACTATTTACTCATATGTCAAGCTACCGGGCCATAGCTAGATAGATATATTAGTTTGTGAAAACATTGGAACTCCCCTTACCTTACATATAATATTTCACAAATCAAACCATTCCAGACAAACTATGCTTCTACACGTCGCTAATCTGCTAACATAATTTCCCGACTCCCTTCCCAAATTTATAACGCTTATGTATATAGGCAGACTGAACGCCCTCGATTTAACAGGCTACGACTACCTGTCAAACGCTCTATATTTTGTTAACGATACCGCCAATAATTATTTCGTTAACTTTCTAATTCAAAGGCCTCATACACTATGTGTCGTATGATATCATGTTACTGCTGTCACTACCTAGTATGTACATATAAACTTTGCATTTCTTTTTTAACTAACTTACGTTTGTATACCTTAGGAGTATGCATATTCTTATTTTTGTACAACAGGACAAAATAAATAAATATTGTATGCATTCACTATTTACTTGCTGTTATAATATGTCAAATGGATATGGTTATATGTATTATTACTGTTACTATTGTGAACTTACAATCTTCAGAATATTATTTTTTTATGAACTATGTATGTAAAAGCCCAATGGGCGTATAAATAAATAAATACCTAATAATTTTAATGTATTTTTATTCTCTATCTTACCATTAGTATATTTTAACATAAAAACTGACAAAACACCTCAAAATTCAGGACATCATTTACCGATGTTACTGAAGGCCGCTTATGTTTCAAATTGACTGACGGCCGTTTCCTCCTGGATATTGGTTTTCTGCGATTTTTCATATTCCCACAGGCGAATGCGGAGGGATTTCCTACAATAAGGCGCAGCTGAATCTCCCCTACGATCCCAACATAACATACACAGACACACATGTAGTATATGGCCGCTGTCGGTTGCTGGTGATGCTGGAGAAGAAAAATTTGATGCTCCAAAACAAGCAATTTTAGTAGGGTTTTTAGGTAAACAATTTTTTTCCCTACCGATAAAATACAAGGCCTCTAAGTCTATAATAGCCAAGTAATATTTTAAACACCCATGTTAAAAGTTAGGACTTGTGAACAAAAGGTGGATTCTTTTTTTAAAATAAAACACTTTTGAGAAGTTGAAATTACAACGATTTATTGCTACGTTTTTTCCAAAGTTTATATTGCTACCGACACTCTGTGGAGATCACTCCACCAACGGAGAGCTAAATATAATTGTCACTTTGCGTTCCTTTAGCTAGAAAATATCGAACAGAAGTGAGTTCCCTAATTAAATTTGGACTTTAAATAACCTAGTTTCGCTGCCCTTAAAGGTGTAAACTAGCGCCTTCTATATTCTAAGTCAGTTACTCTATATTAATTATAATTGGTTTGAAACTCAGAGCAAGTTCCAACATACTCCGGGCCAAATAGAGCAGATATTTTTTAAAACAAAAAAATATCGATTTCTATTTTCCAATAAAACAACCAAAAAATGAGGTAAATTTAAAAGATTCACCACTTATCCTGATCCTCAAAATCCCCCAGATTTATTACTTTCTCCCTTTAAAATTCAAAATCCCTCAGATCTGGGGACTTCTCCCCAGACATACCATCACTAATACCAATACCACTCACCTTCTGTCAGTTGGAAGTAAATAAATAATTAAGCATTGTTACGTGTTACAAACATAAGGAAGAAAAATAACATTTTATTGAGTTCCTACTTGAGAAAAATAGTTGAAGCTACTTTTTACATAAAAAAGAAATCAAATTTCAAAGCTCGTTTTCAATTTCTGTGAAGGTTCTATTAAAGTTCTGTTGTGGGAAGCAACTGGCCAATAATGATACAAGAACAGAACTCGAATGGGGTTGAATTGGGGTCGAACCAAAAATCAATGGGGTTTTCCAATAAGAGGTGTTATCTTGAATAGCCCGCTATTTCGGAAGATGTTACTTTTGAAGCTGTCATTTTTTGACATTTGACAAGTAGAAACTACACCATTAATAAAAATGGAACGATACACGCTTCAACAACGCATTGAAATTATTAAAATTCACTTGAGTGAATCAAATGCAAATCAAACAAGCAAAATTGTCGCATCTGAGGCTCGGAAAACCCAAGAGTTATTGTTAAAAAGCCTCTCTATCCTCAACGTGTGACTGTTTTGTGCGGTTTATGGTCCGGCGGAGTCATTGGACCTTACTTTTTCGAAAGTGAGGCTGGAGCAACAGTTACGGTGAATGGATTGCGCTATCGAGAGATGATTCATGCTTTTTTATGGCCGGAATTGGATGGTATTGATCTGGACAACGTTTACTTTCAACAAGACGGCGCTACGTGCCACACAAGCAACGAAACCATTGATCTTTTACGATTGAATATCAAAATAACACCTCTTATTGGAAAACCCATGAACGACATGAACGAACATGAACGAAATAGGTTACTGGGATCTTAGTTTCTTTAAATTAAGTAATTTATATATTTGTAATAAGCATTTACTTTAAAAGTTTTAATATTCTCCTGACGAAGGAAGGGTGCTTCCGAAACCGGTAGATTACAATTAAAATTAAAGTGGTCTAAAACAAATTTATATCTTTTATTGTAAGTAATTTATACAAGATTGAATCGAAACTATCGCAAACGTCAAAACCATACTAAAAAAATCTAAAATGGCGGCAAAGGAATCATTTTATAAGTGAAATTTTGAACATTGATTGAATATTAACTTAACTTTAATGCATTTTTTACCATCTTTCTCAACGTGAATAGTTGTTTCTTGTAGCAATTGAGTTGAAACGAAATTTATAATTCATCTACTAATAAATTTAAGTAGACCTAAACCAAAGGTTCTCAAAGTGGTCTATATGGACTCCCAGGGGTCAATATCGGCTTGCTGGGGGTCTATGTCAGCGAGAAAAAAGTTTGGGGGTCCACGAGATTGAAATGGGGCTACATACGAGCGGACCCCAATTTACCTCAACTCAATATTTTTTCTCACTGACATCGACCCCTGGGAGTCCATATAGACCACTTTGGGAACCTCTGGTTCAAAATAAACGGCAAAAGAAGTCGGGGACACCTCTTAAAGTCTCTTACGCAAGT
Organism: Hesperophylax magnus; assembly: GCA_026573805.1. Taxonomy (NCBI): domain Eukaryota; kingdom Metazoa; phylum Arthropoda; class Insecta; order Trichoptera; family Limnephilidae; genus Hesperophylax; species Hesperophylax magnus. Next base: position 5,706,171 of record JAIUSX010000005.1, on the reverse strand, counting down.
TTAGCTCGTATTTTAATATTTTTTTTATAAAGACGCAACAAACTACAATTGTAATTTATTTCTTTTTAATGACGCTTGTAACACAAAGAGAAGGTAAAACGTACCTCTTTTTTAAGAAAAATTTGTATGGCACTGACATTAAAAATGAGGCTATCTCTGGAATCATAAGGTTGGCCATTATATCCTTACACAGAGATATACTACTATTTATTTGTATTTTTTTGACATACTTCGTATTGTGGCGCAACTTGGGATATATTTTTTTTTAAATCCTCAAAGTTGAAAAAAAACTTTTTTATGTTGATGATTCATTTTAATGCTTAAATGCTTTACATATCAGTATGCTTTGTCTAGTTTACAATATTTTATTTACACTGCAAGCCAAAACAATTTAAAAAAAAAAATCGCAAGTTGCGCCACAATACGAAGTATGTCAAAAAAATACAAATAAATAGTAGTATATCTGTGTGTAAGATTATAATGTCCAACCTTATGATTCCAGAGATAGCATCATTTTTAATGTCAGTACCATACAAATTTTTCTTAAAAAAAATGATAACTCCTTCATTTGTACACGCAATTGCTTCATACAAAATTTTATAGCATAGTAATAATTAGCAGAATCCATTTCTAGCCAAAAAAAAAGACCCTTGAAAATTCCAGTCTCTATGTCTATGAAAGGCGATTTTCAGCCCACTGTGCGCCGCCCGCCCGGTGTCAATCTTCTCTATGATAATTATTTATAAAAAAATCACTCAGTTTTAATACCACCATATTCTATTCTAGCTGACACGTACCCGGCGTTGCTGGGGATTATTCTTAGGAGATAGACATATACCACCGTGGACTTTTTTGTAGACCTTTTTAAGATATACAATTCCGTAATACATTATTTTGATGTATTTCATAAGGTTTAGACAGCGTTAGCAATGTAAGCGCCTGAAAATATTTTATTCACGCATAATTGTTTTTTTTTGTGTCAAAATTGATATAATAACAGTGCTATACTCGTAAATGCAATACGAATGACACATAACATAAAAATACAACAGAAATCTCTAGCGGATGCGTCACTGAGTTTTTTCAACAAAATTAACCTAGAAATCCCAGATAAGGGGAAATAATACGACAATTAAAAAACTACTAAAATTCTTAGAATTTAAATTTTAAAAATATTTTTTCTCTGTCATTCGATTATGTCTCACAAATTTCCGCAAATTGGTTTGCATTGATAGCCAGATATGAACAGTAAGGAATTTCCAACCTTCCTCTTGCCCATCTCCCCTTCCCCCTTCTACTTCATTCGGCAACACTACACACCACAATTTGGAAATACCAAGTATAGTGCCACAGGTTTGTGACAAAGAATTAACCTAAAAATCAATTCGTACAACGCCTTTGAACATTGGGATCTATTTATTATGTGTGCTTTTTGTCGATCAAACAGAGTGTTAAAAACTGGCGAGTGGTTAAAAACGTTATCCCGGTAAGTCCGAGATCCTGAGTTCGACTCCCAGTTGAGACCGCCATCATTTTATTTTTATGTGTCTTGTTCTCTGTTCTGTATATAATACATGCATACTATATTTATATAAAGTAGAGAAAATTCAATGTTTTGTAATCAAGTCGTAAATAAAATATTTTCGGGCGCTTACATTGCTAAAGCTGGCTAAACTTTGTCAGATACAACAAAATAATGTACTATGGAATTGTGTATCTTTAAAGGACCTACAGAAAAGTCCTACGTGGTATGCATCCATCTTTTAATTTAAGTATAACACACAGTAATCATTTTTATCTTTTACTTATATTTCCTCAATCACCGTTCAACTAATCATGGTTATAATTCACCATTGTCCAGAATGCTTAGGACGGGTTGCTGCAAAAAAATTGAACAATTCTTCAAATTACAACATTAATTTTCAAGTTCTGTGAAAGATTTTTATTAAGTCCTGTTATTATTTCAGTTCTGTCAAGCAACTAGCCTATAATGATATAATAACAGAACTTGAACAGGACTTTCGCAGAACCCTAAAAATTCCCAATCCCCAAATGCTGTGAATTCTGGACCTCGATTTTTTCAGCAAAAGTCTAAATGATTTTCTTTGGCTTATTGACTGTCTTAGTAAAGTCTTGTTTGGTACAAGAAAATATATTATAATTTGTTGACTTCTAGCGAAGACTTGACTTGACTTGAAACTTCAATTTTTCTCTTTGTTAATGCTTGTCTTTTATCTTTGCCTTAAGGCGATGCCATACGTAGTAATGCAAAATCATGTGTTTTTGGTTTGAAAATTTGGTCGCCTAGAAATGTTTAAGATGCTTTCATTAAATACTGCGAGTAGAATACATCTTGGCCTTTGAAATAATCGAGTATTTTTTAGATAAGTCTTTTTATAAGCCCAGAAAAAAATAATGTATAAGGCCTATGAAAACTGCTTTAAAGTTCAAAATCTCCTACTGTCGCACCCATTTTCGGTTATGGTTTTATTGAATAATGTGGCAAATTAAGTTATTTATAAAATGATAGAAAAACATTTAAATATTTATGCCTGAACATCCACAAAATAAAATAAAAGGCACTTTTGGCCATGTTTTTTTCTTGCCTAAATCAAAACAGCTGGATGGTGTTAAGCGGGAATTTAAGCCTTATCGCCATCTACGTAAGGAGTGTTATTGATGGCGGCTCGATTCAAAATATTACACGACGTATGGCATCGCCTTAAGATACCATTCTTTACTATTGAATTTACATTTTTTAATTTATAATTTCGTGTTATTGTTTTGTAAATTGGACAAAAGTCCGTTGGTAAATAAATAAATATGTAATGATTTATTTGCCGAGCCATTTTGACCAACATAATATTAATACTTAAACAATGTACCCAAACAATTCATAATCCCATTATCAAATTTAAAAGCCATTCGAACGGAAATGTTTTTATTGCACTGCGGAAACGCAGGTACCTACTTTACCGACCTAACCACGAAACAACATTCTACTAAAACAAGAAAAAAAAATACTTAAAAATGAATGTTTTTTGTTTGTCCAGACCCGTTCCTATCACCACTTACCCGATTGAGACTGAAAATTTGTTCTTATTACTGTCAGGAGTGTTTAGAGAGTGGTTTCAATTATAAAAGACCGCATTATCTCTGCACTGGAATGACATAATGTAGGTTTATTAAGAGTAACAATATGAATTTCATGATACTGCAGGTGGGGCAAAAGTAATCATCCTATTGAAAAACGCTATAACTTTTGCAAATGGCGCCAAATGTCAATTCAGTTTTGATATTTATGAAGTAAACAAACGCACAATACAAATCGACAAGACATGTGGGGCAAAAGTAATCACCCTATTGGAAAACGCTATAACTTTTGCAAATGGCGCCAAATGTCAATTCGGTTTTGACATTTGTGAAGTAAGCAAACGAAGAATACAAATCGACAAGACATGTGGGGCAAAAGTAATCACCCTATTGGAAAACGCTATAACTTTTGCAAATAGCGCCAAATGTCAATTCGTCTTTGACATTTGTGAAGTAAACAAACGTAGAATACAAATCGACAAGACATGTGGGGCAAAAGTAATCATCCTATTGGAAAACGCTATAACTTTTGCAAATGGCGCCAAATGTCAATTCGGTTTTGACATTTGTGAAGTGAGCAAACGAAGAATACAAATCCACAAAACATGTGAGGCAAAAGTAATCACCCTATTGGAAAACGCTATAACTTTTGCAAATGGCGCCAAACGTCAATTCGGTTTTGATATTTATGAAGTAAACAAACGCACAATACAAATCGACAAAACATGTGGGGCAAAAGTAATCACTCTATTTAAAAACGCTATAACTTTTGCAAATGGCGCCAAATGTCAATTCGGTTTTGACATTTATGAAGTAAACAAAGGTAGAATACAAATCCACAAGACATGTGGGGCAAAAGTAATCACCCTATTGGAAAACGCTATAACTTTTGCAAATAGCGCCAAATGTCGATTCGTCTTTGACATTTGTGAAGTAAACAAACGTAGAATACAAATCGACAAGACATGTGGGGCAAAAGTAATAATTTTATTGGAAAACGCTATAACTTTTGCAAATGGCGCCAAATGTCAATTCGGTTTTAACAGTTGTAAAGTAAACAAACGCAGAATTCAAATCGACAAGATGTGAATCGGCTTACTCCGCAAGAACGCGGAATAACAATCAGGATCAGAATAACGATCAAGTGAAACAAATATTTAATACAATAATATTATTTCCACCAGATGCGCCTAGTTGACATGACTATACTTCCCGAGCAACCCCGGATACGCGTCAGCTATTATAAAAACAAATTATGTCTGTATGTACACTGTACATTGAACAAAACGTATTTGCTAACGTTACTAAATACAGACAATAATGATTGTGTGTTTAACCCTGAATTACTGACAATATTTTTAATATGCGTTAATTCAAAACCGTAGTCAATTCGGCTACGCGTTCGAAACGTAATGCTAAATGACTACAGACAAACAACTCCTCCGGGGAAGGCTCTCGACTAGCAAGCCTAAGATCGGGTTCAAATCATAATTATGAAAATAATATATATAAATACAGGGTTTTCCAATAAGAGGTGTTATTTTGATATTCAAAGAAAAATGCCATTTTTTAATATAAATGATCAAATGTTTATTTCATTATAAAGAGGAAGGTATGCCGTTAATAGTGAAAAATAACATCAGTCAAATGACCACCACGACCACGCCTACAGGACCATATCCTTATGGTCTGCCTTATGTCCTCGATAGCCTCACGAATTCCATCTTTGAGGTCTTGAATCGACGCTGGGCTGTTGACGTAGACCTTCTCTTTCACGTGGCCCCAAAGGAAGAAGTCGCAAAGTGTTAAATCACAACATCTCGGTGGCCAATTGTGATCACCTCTTCGAGAGATAACACGGTCCGGAAACTTTTCCCGTAAAAGATCAATGGTTTCGTTGCTTGTGTGGCACGTAGCGCCGTCTTGTTGAAAGTAAACGTTGTCCAGATCAATACCACCCAATTCCGGCCGTAAAAATCATTTTATTGCCGGAATTAAATACACATAACACCTCTTATTGGAAAACATATACTTGCAGCACTTTTCAGAGTGGAATATACTCTCAGTATTACCCTGGTTTAAGACCACCATTGTTGTTTGAAATGGCTTTAGCCGTGTTTGGTGGCGAGGTCTGAATAGACAGGTATTTCCAGACCTTCTTCTTCTCCATCTCTTTTCACTCCCTACTACCTTCAGCCTCACAACACAACCCAATTGGGGATGCAATAGTCTCACTAGCTACAGACTATTGGGAGCAGTTGGGACTCATTAGCAGATAAAAATTAGAAGATAAAACAGTCTATGCTGTCGGTGACGGCATCCCCTCCCTACAGCATCCTCAAAGATGACATAGGCTCTGAGAGAAATTTTATTGTGTGTGGGATTAATGTATTTAAAAAAAAATCTAAATTTGGGGTATCTTTTGAGGCTGAAGGTAGTGCCACAAAACATGGCTAAAGCAATTTCAAGCATCGTTTCGATTCTGATAGGTGGTCTTTCACTAGGGCGATATTGAAAGTATAAAAAATGCCGCAAACGTGCTGTATTTATAATATATTTAATGTTTAATAACACATTAAATTAAATTAAATTTGCACGCGCCGGGATTTAATCCCACGACTTTTGAATTCGTAATTGAGTATCTTAATCGATCAACCACTTAATACAAAAATTAAAAACAAAAACAACATCTTTAATTGTGCATCAAAAAATACGCCAAAAATGATTTGTATTCGTGTAGTCGATTTGACGAAGCTTTGTAATGTAGGGTTAATAACATTGACATTGTTACTAACTTTCTACAGCAATGTGAGTTTAATATATGCACTAACATTGCTACAACGACAGTGGTGTGAAAAAAAATATCGTTCCAAAAAACGGTATGGTATACTAAATTCTATTCTTATCTTGTATGCAAACACGATATGACGTGGCTGTTTTTAAAATAAACTAAAATTTCATATCCCATATTGATTTTGTGGCTAGCTAGTCAAAAAACAACGTTGCCACTTCTAAGCGGGAAAAACTTCCAAACTGTATAACGCAACGTTGCGCGTCTGTACGTACGTTTTTGAGTTTTAAGTTAGAGCCGTCAAATGTTGGCCGTTTTCGACGACAAATTAACGCACCATGTAAAAAGGTGCTCTGATAAAATGTTAGTAATCGTTATAAAATTTACTGAATATAGTTTACAAAATTAAACTTTTTTTTGACACGTTCTACTGCTTGTCTCTTCTAACGGAAGTTGGCTCTGTAAATATAAGTGTGTTCTGAATTAAGGCGATGCACTACGTCGTGTAATATTTTAAATGGAGCCGCTATCAATACTATCAATAACAGCCCTTACGTAGATGGCGATAAGGTTTAAATTCCCGCTTAACACCATCCCCCTATTTTATTTTTTATGCAAGAAAAAAACATGGCCAAAAAGTGCCTTTTATTTTATTTTGTGGATGTTCAGGCATAAATATTTGATTTTTTTTCGATCATTTTATAAATAACTTAATTTGCCACATTATACAATAAAATCATAACCGAAAATGGGTGCGTAAGTAGGAGATTTAGAACTTTAAAGCAGTTTTCATAGGCCTTATACATTATTTTTTTCTGGGCTTATAAAAAGACTTATCTAAAAAATACTCGATTATTTCAAAGGCCAAGATGTATTCTACTCGCAGTATTTAATTAAAGCATCTGAAACATTTCTAGGCGACCAAATTTTCAAACCAAAAACACATCATTTTGCATTACTACGTATGGCATCGCCTTAACGTCAATTTTTGTCTGTCCATAAATTTGTTCCTGTTTATTTAACTAACTAACTAACTAACTAACCATCACGCCGTTTCCCCGCAGGGGTAGGCAGAGAGGACGGACCGCCAGACAACTCGGTCTTAATTTTTTCATTAGAAATTTGTGAACGCATAAAGTAAACAACTTTTAAAAAATACAGTATTATAGCTAAGATTATCTGTGACAGTTTCATTTGATTAACTTTTTTGCTTTCTTATAAAATTATTTACCAAATAAATAAAAACCAGTTTTGAGCTTGAAATCTTGACTCCGTATGTCAAGCGATTTTAATGCCTATTACCTACAATATAAGGTAAACCAAGAATATACACATTTTTGGCTTGTAGCTTCCTCTTAAGCAGTTTGTCAACAAGAAAGACGTGTTAAATTACAATGTAAATATGTTTACATAACATTATTAGTAATTATAAGATATTCACATTATTATTATTGGTACACATAGTCTAAAATAACACTAAATCTACATATTAGTGAAGATTAGTAAAAAGTAATTCTACTTATGAGCAATGTTTTTAGCATATATCTTAATCTATTTGAGAATTTACAATTTTTATTGTTACTTGGATACATGTTGAACATTTTGAAAATCATTGAGACAGTGAAGATTCTTTGGATAAATAATTATTGTATAATTCCTTATTTAAAATATATTTTTATACAAAATATAAGGTTTACAAATAAGTGGGTAAGTATTTGAGTTGCTCGGAGAATATGTATCTTAATCTTAATTAAATTAAAACACTATCAAAATCCGTTGCGTAGTTTAGAAGAACTAAGCGCAGAGACAAACGCGGACAGCGAACTTTGTTTTATACTATAGAGATTTACAAATGTTACGATTTAAGAAGAAATTTTGTATTTAATTCATTAAATAAAATACAATTTGAAACTTACTTTTTATTTTATTTTATTTTTATTTATTATTCATAACGCCCTATCGGGCTTTTACAGGGTAAATTGACAGTTTATGTATGTGTGTAACATAATATACATGGATAATAGCATAACTAAATACAAAAAAGATAAAAATCAAATGAAAGATTAACTAAGATTAACATAAAATCCAAATAAAATAATATTGTAAATAAAGAAAAGTTTCTAGTGTAAAGAAATTATGTACATTGTATATTCATATATGCATTTAATTATTCATGTTTGTTGGAAAACTCAGTAAGACTGAAAACAGTAAAATAATTTACTCGTCAGGGTAAATAGAAAATAAATAGGTATTTATAATATACTGATATGTATTATAAAATAATGTTTTTTGTCTCTATATAAAGAAAAAAAAACTAATGTTCTAAACGAATTTAAATAATAGTACTTGAAATGGTAAAGTAAATCAAAGTATAATATACATAGAACTGTTAGTATTTTCGTAGGAAATAAGAACATTATTATGTAGGCGATTTCTGCAAGAAAAAAGATAAATAACTTATTTACAAATTACAACGTTTTAAGGTACTTTTCAGGTACAAAAATTGAATCTTACAAAAGGACGAACAGATACATAAATCGTCAAATGTATCGGATACTTACCTAGGAATCAGACGCATTTTTAAATTCAGCAACTGACCGAATTATTATTAGGTAAATGGTAAAAAAAAAATTAATTAGATAAAAAAAAATTGTTTAATTTTTTAATTATTAAAATTGATATGTCCCTTTTGATATACATACGTCAGTTTATGTGATTTTATTTTCTCCTTACAGACATTACTACTCGCTTTCAGATTTCAGAGTCGATTTCAAAAAACTTATATTATCATTTACGTCGAATACAACGTCGCTAGTCGCGTTAGTTGAGGCGGAAGAAATGGGGAGGGGAGGCAGAAAGGGAAAGAGCAAGGTTACGAGCTCCCAGCCAGTCAGATCTAGTCACAAAACATCGATGTTTCAAGTTAGATTTGATTGTTTACATGTTACAATTAATACCACACGAGAGGTATATTGAATACAACGTTGTAGAACAATGAGCGGTATATATCCCATATATATTTGGATATTGGGGAAAGGAAGGAGACGGAATAGAGGAAGGTTGGGAAGTACCTGGATCATATCTAGTCACAAAACGTATCTAATCACATTTAGAAGGCGTGTGCAAGTAAATTATATTTAATCTATAATAGACAGCATATTTAGGAATCGCAGATTTTTCCAGTGAAAAACTACAATTTATAATCAAAGCATTGCTTGAAATGGCTTTATCCATGTTTGGTGACCAGATCCGAATAGCCGGGTACTTTCCCACATCTAACCTTTCCACCAAACAACATATCCCAATTGGGAGTGACATAGTTTCACCTACTCCGAACAGTCGAGAATCTTACGTAGAATTAACAAAAAATAAACAAGTGTAGGTATATATTTCTTTTGATTGTTGCTGAGGATCACGATATTAACGTTTTTTTTGTTAATTAAATAATGACAGCTTATTAATAAATAATTACGTAAAATATTAAATAATAAATATAGTCCCCCTTCGTACAAAATAATGGAATGTCCCAAATTCGAAAAAACCAAAATGAGATCGTCCGCTCGACATTTTGATAGATAAATAGGTAAAAGTACGCTCTATTTTAACAACTATTAAAGACCATTTTAGCCTAGCAAGCTTAATTATGCAGCCTAAAATGGTATTAATTAACTGTAATTCATCCATTTGTCGTCGAAACTTGACTCATTTACTACAAATAATGAGTAATTACTCCCAGAAAAGAATGAATAGTTCATTTTCCATTTTATAATGTTCCGTTATTGTAGTTATTATTAAAAGAATTTCATACAAACGTCAATTCGGGATAAAAAAGTTTCAACTGACACAGCAATGTTATGCAAATATTTGCTCTAGATAAATATGCTTTAGAGCTAATATCTCATGACAGATGTGAGTCAGATAAGATTTTGTAATTCCAAGAAGTTGACTTTACTACGACAATATCAGAAGCAATACTTCAAAACAAACCAAAAATTAAACACTGCGGAAAAAACTTGAACTATAAAAATTACGCATACAATTTTCTTACCATAAATTTTTATTTATTTATGTATCTCAACCAGATTCGTATCGGACACATTACTCACAAAGATGCATTGCTTGCATGCATCACGTTTCAAACTTGTTATTCGACAGAAATAAACAAAATAAAACACTCTAAAACTTTTCGAATACTTATTCCAGTTGGCGTCTTGTTAGACTGAAGAGAGTAGAAATGAGAAGAAGACGAGAAGATGAAGGTTAGAAAGTTCCTCACTTTTCTGATTCGATCACCATGTATCAGACATGGCAAAAGAAAATAATTATTTTCAAACAATCTAAATTTTAGTTACTTGTAGTTTTAAAACGTAGATGGCAATAGTTAAAAAGTTTCTGCTTCCAAAATGCATGCGCTCAAAGAGAGTGATCTCAATACAAGCAGCATAATAGAATTATCACGAAAGAAATCACTAGTGAAACTGGTGGCGCAAAATAGAACTATGATAATAATGCGTTGAGAGTTTTATGTTGATTATATTTTGTATGAAATTTATTTAGTTGTATTTTTACTTCATAGTGTTATTTGTTGTGTGATATTTAGTATTGTTTTCAAGAGAGCTTCTCTTATTTTGGTATTAGTACGGAGTAATATTCGTGTTGTGTATCTGACAGCTAGCCGACTCCAGTTCGCCGTGTCTCGTAAGAATTATGTCTTGTTTTTATTGCGGTTTTTTATGTAAAAAAATACACAAGTTTACAATCGTCGGCGGCCGAGAAAGCGGCGTATTGATTTTCTCATCATTTTACGAGCTCACTTTTCAAAAATACACCTCCATTTGAGCAGAATCTCACCGGAATATAGAAGGTAGTTTTTGGAATAATGTCCATTTTACGTGTTTTTTTAAATCCACTAATTAGGTAGATCTTTCTCTTTTCTCGAGTGCTCTGTGTTTTTTTCAAAAGCGTTTCAATTACTTATACCACTCGGTTTAATAGTGAAAACTACGTATGATTGTTGGAAATGCACATAATCTTCACAAGTGAAATATTCCCGTATTTGGACTAGGAGTTTTTTTGGGTTAGTTTTTTATTATTATTATTTATTTGTTTTTGACATCCGGATGGCTACGAATCTGACAAAATGGCCCTAGTTTGACAAAAAATTGTTGAATTTCAAATTGTACAACGTCGCTATGCTATTTTTTGTCTGTTTTAGAAATGCCACATCTTAAATCAAAGTTTTTCGTTTGTATTAGTCTGTTTTGATTGTACCTAATCATTTTTGTGATTCATTTTCAACTATCGTCATTTTAGTTTTGTTAGTTCTAATTTTTGAAATTATGTTCTAATATTAATTTTTTGTCAGTTTTATTTTTGAATTTTTGTTCTAATATTAATGTTTTGTCAGTTCTAATTTTGAGTTTGTTCTAATATGTATTATCAGTTCTAATTTTGAATTTTGTTCTAAAATGAATGTTTTGTCAGTTCTATTTTTGAATTTTTCTTCTAATATTAATGTTTTGTCAGTTCTAATTATGAGTTTTTTCTAATATTAATGTTTTATCAGTTCTAATTTTGAATTTTGGTTCTAATATTAAAGTTTTGTCAGTTCTAATTTTGAATTTATGTTTATTATTGTTTTGTTATAATTTTATATGTGAAATTTGTGGTTCGGTTGTTTGTTTCTTTTGAAATTCTGTTTATTTTAATACCAAATTTGTACTCCATATGCAATTTTAATTTTTTAAGTGAACTTTTTTGGTTTTAGGTTTTTTTTAACTGTTGCATTTTTAGGCACAGATTATGAAAATTACGCTTCGTATTAACACTTATTTACATGTTCAAAACATGTTATTAGTTTCTATGTTTGGGTTAGTTAAGTAATTTGTGCGTATTTAGATTGAAACGAAAATGAAACCAAACTTAAACCAAAATGACGATAAAGGGATCGTTTTATAAGGTAAATTTTCAACTTACTTAGAACTTTAAAATGGAATTTTAATGCATCTTTTACCGTCTATCCTGACGTAAATCGTTGTTTCTTGCAGTTATTAACTTGAGACGAAACGTTTAATTTCCGTAATCTGTGCCTGTTAAAAGCGTGCCGGTTATGCAAATATATATCATTTTATTAGTATAGGGTGGTCCATCGAATACGCCAGATTTAATTTTTAATAACCTCAGTAACAGCAGATGACAACTGTGAAATATTAAAGTTACGATGGAGAGAAATTTAAATTCGGCGCACCCAATGGACCACCTTTATAATATTAACAATTAATTTTATTTATTTAATTTATCTTCTTCTGAAAATTTGAAATCTCTGCTTTAATTGTTTCCTGTAATGCTTCGCTATTGCTAATGTCTTTATCGGTCGTCTCCGACTTCTTCCACCATTCACTACTGTATATCACAATGTTACTGTTAAAAAATTACATTGCATCGACTTTAAAGCCCAGTAGTAAGCGTTTAAAGATGGTTTGAAAGCGATATATGTAAATACAAATGTTAGAGCGAGCGCGCTAATATTAAAAAACGATAATAATTAAGCGAAAATGGTGAAAATATTTAATAAAACACAACTCGTTTGAAATAGAGCAAAAATCTTTCGCCAAATGCTTTAGTTGCATTTAAAGATACACTGTGAATTTTTTCATGCCTGTAACATATTAAATAACAGAACAAAGTGTGTTTTTAATAATTTTTGGAGCTTACTTTGCGATTTTTTTCTATCGAGGGAATTTCATATAATTAACGTTTAGGCATAACAAATGTATAGATATTATCTTAAAAAATTACTTCTTTTTTATTGGAACTTAAAAACTTAAAGAGTTAACAAGAAACTTGTTATAAATCGGTAGAAAATGGATATGCAGGGGATTAATTCAACTCCAGAGATATTGCGTTAAGTGTTCCTCGGGCGTCCCCGACTCCTTCTACCATTCAAACCACTCTCTAAACACTCTTGGCACTAATAAGAACAATCGGTCGACTACTTTTTAGTTTTGCAAACACTTACATACTCAAACTGAATTTTTATGTATTAAGATTGTCAATTTAAAATGTTTGTTTCATTATTATTTTTGTCCAATGGTTTGAACATGCAGAGTGGATGGACAGAGAAAGCTGTGTTATGTCAAGTACCTTACTTTCATGGTGAGAAATATGATCTAAACGGTGTTAGAAAGAGAAAACACCATGCTTTATATTCAAATCTAGATGTGCACCTTCATGAAACCAAAGGTTCCGAATGGAATTTGGAATTTTTTTTAATATATATTATTTTTATACAACACGACAAAAATCTGTAATTAATTTGTCTCATATAATACGTGTCTTTTTATATATTTTTTCGTTATAAAAATATGGCAGAGACCTGAGAAGTAAATTGTTTGTACCTAGTTTCAATTTGTGCTCCAAATGTTTTATATAGTTTATTTGTAAATTGAATCGTTTTAGAAATTTTGTTGATCGGTTTTTTATGGTTATTTTAAAATTAGAATAACAATTTTTATTATAATTTTTCAATTTAAATTTTAAAATTTTGACTATAAACATTTTAGTACCTACCACTGTTGAAATTACTTTTATTAGGTTTTGTTTTCAATTAATTATATGATGATAAAAAGATTTTACTGTTAATTCTTCTAATAGTTTCTTCCTTAAATATTTGAAGTAACTAATCATTACATTGTTTCCCCGGAGTGGTAGGCAGAGAGAATGGACCATCACAGAACTCAATTTTCTCACATCATTTACATCAGATGTTCCCAAACTTTTTTTCCCCGTAGACCACTAGCCGAATAATTTTTTCCGTGTCGAATATTGAATTTTCCTAAACTTGTTGACGTCAAAGATATTTTTCACTTCTTTTTTTCTTCGGTTATTAGGTACGTTGCTCGTTGCTGTGGCTCAGTCTGTCAGTGCAGATAGAGAAATAATAGCGCGTGTTGCTTTTACATCCAACAGATGAAGCTGCTTTTCAAAAGAGGAATGTCTGTCCAACAGATGGAGCTGTTTTTTTTATAAAAAGCATTTTTTTACCTTTCTTTACTTTTCTCTACTTTCTTTTGAAAATCTTAAAATCCGTTGCGTAGTTTAGAATAACTAAGCGCACAAACAGACAGACGCGGATAGCGACTTTGTTTTATACTATTTATAGATTTTTACAACACCCTTGAGGTGATTTTTCGCAAAAAACGGCGCTATACAAATCATCCAAATATTATTATTATTGATTGTTTTCGTCCTTTATATAATCTGGGCCTCTTTAAGACCCGCAATAATAATAATGACCTCTACAGCCGCTAACGTTAACCCAACAACCGGGTGTCGATATATTTCTCCTGTCTGTGCGGCACGTTTGTTGAAATCAGTACATTTAAATGTTGAATGTAGGCCAAAATGTCTTCATCCTGGACGTTTGTTGAAATCTGTGCGAAGTACATTGAAATGTTGAATGTAGGCCAAATTGTCTTCATCCTGGACGTTTGTTGAAATCTGTGCAAAGTACATTGAAATGTTGAATGTAGGCCAAATTGTCTTCATCCTGGACGTTTGTTGAAATCTGTGCGAAGTACATTGAAATGTTGAATGTAGGCCAAAATGTCTTCATCCTGGACGTTTGTTGAAATCTGTGCGAAATACATTGAAATATTGAATGTAGGCCAAAATATCTTCATCCTGGAAGTTTGTTGAAATCTGTGCAAAGTACATTGAAATGTTGAATGTAGGCCAAAATGTCTTCATCCTCGACGTTTGTTGAAATTAGTGCGAAGTACATTGAAATGTTGAATGTATGCCAAAATGTCTTCATCCTGGACGTTTGTTGAAATCTGTGCGAAGTACATTTAAATGTTGAATGTAGGCCAAAATGTCTTCATCCTGGATGTTTGTTGAAATCTGTGCGAAGTACATTTAAATGTTGAATGTAGGCCAAAATGTCTTCATCCTGGATGTTTGTTGAAATCTGTGCGAAGTACATTGAAATGTTGAATGTAGGCCAACATATCTTCATCCTGGACGTTTGTTGAAATCTGTGCAAAGTACATTTAAATGTTGAATGTAGGCCAAAATGTCTTCATCCTGGACCTTTGCAGAAATCTGTGCAAAGTAAATTTAAATGTTGAATGTAGGCTAAAATGTCTTCATCCTGGACGTTTGTTGAAATCTGTGCTAAATACATTTAAATGTTGAATGTAGGCCAAAATGTCTTCATTATTTGCTGACAGTGAAAAAGGAACTAGGAAAATTTGCACCTTACAATATATAGTGACAATAAATGAAATATACAATCAGTTTATACTTCAATTTTATGAAATACCTAATAAGTAATTACTATTTCTATTATAAGTATAATGTAAACATGGTATTATGTCATTTACGGAACGCCTGAATGTTGGTGATGACTTGATGCACGTATCTCCTTTTAAATCTGTGGGGTGAGTAGGAATCTGAGACTTATGAATCCATCTCTCCCACTGAGGTGCAAGTTCTAGGTCGAAAGAGTCCCGCTAGAGAGGTTGAAAGGTCTCATCTGCCGGTCTTTTCCAATGTGGCCTGCTGCGCAGTTGGTGGCAAACGCAAACGCAGCCAAGACCTGGACAAACCCCTGCTAAGTCACTAGACGTAGCGAACCGCTTGGGGTGACCTATCCAATGAAACAACTACCATCTAGTTTGCCAACAGAACAATACGAGCCATTCGCAGCGCAACCTAGAACTTTCGAGGCTTTTCTCTATTACGGGCAGCGTGAATCACACCTGGAAGCTTCTAGTATCGCGATGAAAGCGCTCCAGTCTACCTGCGACTTCTAGAATCCTCCGGGTGGCTCTACAAAGCGCCACGCCTATATGAAGCATGCCACGCTGCAATTCCAATTTAGTTTACAACTCAGCGTGTCCGCTGTGGATATCCACACGTCGTGCCCGCTGTGGAGATCCACTCGTCCAGCTTCCGCCAAAACCGCAAAACACTGGGGGTCCGAAAAGTCCCATGCTCTTCACCGGCGATTAACAAACTGACTACATCGCCAAGACCACACTCCACCACTGTTTATCTCTACTATCCACGGTGTTGAGCATCAACCTGTAGGATTCGCCACCGTTCATCTCCACCACCATGGTGTCAAGCGTCGGCCTGGAGGAGTTTGTCATTCATCATCTCCACCATCCACGGTGTCGAGCATCTCGCTGGAGAACCAGGAAGATCTGATACTACTACTACATCTTTCGTTTGTCTATAAGAAGACCTATGGTTTCCACATCTTCTTTACTGTTCTGTTACTCTGACACTTGACATGACCCCATGCAAATATTTGATTTACTTGGAACATTTTAATTATAAAATGTATATTTATTGGTTTCAGTTATTTGTCGGTTCCGATGATGGTTGGCTGAAGAAGCAGGATGTTGCCACAGCAGTACTGCCTTAAGTGGAAATACCACAATACCAATATCCAGTTCACCTTCTCACAGCTGCTAGAGAAGGGTAAATCATCATCTTAATCATTCTATCCGACGTCATATTTACAGTCTAAGGGTCTTACTAATAAACGTGTTTAAAATTTACACAACTGTTAAACAAAAATTAATGTATGTTAAACAGTTGTATATCATTTGTGTTAAATTTAAAATACACAACTGTTTATGTATAAACCTTACTAATAAACTTAAAACTGATCCAATTATGGTTGACGGGGTGTCGGTACCCGGGGTTTAGCTGTGGTCTAGTGTTGACTTTGGAATTATTTTTGTGATTGATTATTATTTCAATACATATTTTCAATAGTATAATGTATTTTTTCAATCATTACATACTGTATGCCTTTCGCCATTCTTAACCTTTCCTTATCTGTGGGGTGTAGTCACTACACATTGCTTCTAATAACTTTAATAACTCTATAAATATAATATATTCTGGGTTCAGATTTAAGGTATTCCTCCGTTATACATTTATGCACTGAATTAAAAAATAATATTTTACGTAGTTTTCGAATTCAATTAAAAATCAGAGATTTTTGTTAAAAATCGGGAAAAATACACCAATGCAATCAAGCATGACAGTGCTATGCGAAGAGTGTGCGAGGAAATGACACGCTATTGATGTCCCGCTTTAGTTCGCTATGCTGAAACATCACAAATCCACACGTCCGCAGTTGTATTTTGATTTAGACCATCGATACCTACGACAGCATAGCTGTGTGTGTGCCAGCCGCCAGCCATTCGGTCGCTGACCGTCGTAAGATGTGGACCCCTCGCACGTTTTTTTAGCATCTGCCGATGGTTTTTTCATGTTTTCAGCAATTAAATTACAATTATTATCTCATTTGATATAAAACATAATAAACATAAGCGATTCGCTATGAATATTCATATTTTTCCGATATTAAATCGCTTATTTTGAGATGGGTATTGACTACATAGCACCGGAACGCGTGGATTTTTTTAGCACAGTAAGGGAAAGGTTAATAGCACAAGAATCTTTTTTTTTATTTCTCTAGTGCCGACATTTCCATCACGCCAACTAATAATTAATTTCCCTGAGTTAATGGGAAATTATCCGGGAAACTTTCTTATGGTAGATTATTTAATGATTATCTATTACGAAAATAGAATGTTAACAATAATTAATTTAACGTTATATTTCAGAAAGTGGATGATATTTTTTAGCCGTAAGTAAGTACGTTAACGGTTGGGTAGTGGTTTGTTTATTAGTAAGGCTGTTTATTATTTTGTGTGTATCTGTTTTACCATGTTCGTCTGTCTCGTTCCAGGTAGCTTTTGCGATGTGACGCTGTGGTGCGGGGGATGTGCCTTTCGCGCACACCGCGCCGTGCTGGCCTCCTGCTCCGGCCTGCTGGCGCTGCTGCTGGACAGCCACGAGGCGGCCGGGGGCGAGCCCGCCCTGGTGCTGGACCGCACCGAGCCGCACCACCTGCGCCAGCTGCTGGCTTTCATGTACACGGGGGAGGTCAGCGTGCACCACGTAAGTCTCATCAGAATACTGTGGTGACTGGCTTCTTGCTAAACTACCGACCGTAAATAGGATAATATAACATTACATTTATGTAGCGCAGTTTTGTGTCATTTCACTTCGAGTGTTCTTTACCATAACTAACTTAAAAATAGTAATTAGTATTAGTGGTCATATTGTTAAAATTATTCCTACAGTGCGCCTTACCTAATACAGATCAAATAATATGATACAATGTACAGTTTATAATACAAAGCGATGACAAAACAAACAATCCCAGGAAATACTTCCTTGCAAATAGAGTAGTGGAAGCATGGAACTAACTTCCACAACATGTCATCCATTCTACTGACATAGAGTATTGGAAGCATGGAACTAACTTCCACTACATGTGATCCATTCTACTAATATAGAGTAGTGGAAGCATGGAACTAACTTCCACTACATGTGATCCATTCTACTAATATAGAGTAGTGGAAGCATGGAACTAACTTCCACTACATGTCATCCATTCTATTAATATAGAGTAGTGGAAGCATGGAACTAACTTCCACTACATGTCATCCATTCTACTAATATAGAGTAGTGGAAGCATGGAACTAACTTCCACAACATGTCATCCATTCTATTAATATAGAGTAGTGGAAGCATGGAACTAACTTCCACTACATGTCATCCATTCTACTAATATAGAGTAGTGGAAGCATGGAACTAACTTCCACAACATGTCATCCATTCTATTAATATAGAGTAGTGGAAGCATGGAACTAACTTCCACTACATGTCATCCATTCTACTAATATAGAGTAGTGGAAGCATGGAACTAACTTCCACAACATGTCATCCATTCTACTAACATAGAGTAGTGGAAGCATGGAACTAATTTCCACAACATGTCATCCATTCTACTAACATAGAGTAGTGGAAGCATGGAACTAATTTCAATAACATGTCATCCATTCTAATAACATAGAGTAGTGGAAGCATGGAACTAATTTCAATAACATGTCATCCATTCTACTAACATAGAGTAGTGGAAGCATGGAACTAATTTCCACAACATGTCATCCATTCTACTAATATAGAGTAGTGGAAGCATGGAACTAACTTCCACAACATGTCATCCATTCTACTAACATAGAGTAGTGGAAGCATGGAACTAATTTCCACAACATGTCATCCATTCTACTAACATAGAGTAGTGGAAGCATGGAACTGACTTCCAGAACATGTCATCCATTCTACAAACATAGAGTAGTGGAAGCTTGCAACTAACTTCCACAACATGTCATCCATCTTACTAACATAGAGTAGTGGAAGCATGGAACTAACTTCCACAACATGTCATCCATTCTACTAACATAGAGTAGTGGAAGAATGGAACTAACTTCCACAACATGTCATCCATTCTACTAACATAGAGTAGTGGAAGCATGGAACTAATTTCAATAACATGTCATCCATTCTACTAACATAGAGTAGTGGAAGCATGGAACTAATTTCAATAACATGTCATCCATTCTAATAACATAGAGTAGCGGAAGCATGGAACTAATTTCAATAACATGTCATCCATTCTACTAACATAGAGTAGTGGAAGCATGGAACTAATTTCCACCACATGTCATCCATTCTACTAACATAGAGTAGTGGAAGCATGGAACTGACTTCCAGAACATGTCATCCATTCTACAAACATAGAGTAGTGGAAGCTTGCAACTAACTTCCACAACATGTCATCCATTCTACAAACATAGAGTAGTGGAAGCTTGCAACTAACTTCCACAATATGTCGTCCATTCTACTAACATAGAGTAGTGGAAGCATGGAACTAATTTCAATAACATGTCATCCATTCTAATAACATAGAGTAGTGGAAGCATGGAACTAATTTCAATAACATGTCATCCATTCTACTAACATAGAGTAGTGGAAGCATTGAACTAATTTCCACAACATGTCATCCATTCTACTAACATAGAGTATTGGAAGCATGGAACTAATTTCCACAACATGTCATCCATTCTACTAACATAGAGTAGTGGAAGCATGGAACTTACTTCCAGAACATGTCATCCATTCTACAAACATAGAGTAGTGGAAGCATGGAACTAATTTCAATAACATGTCATCCATTCTACTAACATAGAGTAGTGGAAGCATGGAACTAATTTCAATAACATGTCATCCATTCTAATAACATAGAGTAGTGGAAGCATGGAACTAATTTCAATAACATGTCATCCATTCTACCAACATAGAGTAGTGGAAACATGGAACTAATTTCCACAACATATCATCCATTCTACTAACATAGAGTAGTGGAAGCATGGAACTTACTTCCACAACATGTCATCCATTCTACCAACATAGTGTAGTGGAAACATGGAACTAATTTCCACAACATATCATCCATTCTACTAACATAGAGTAGTGGAAGCATGCAACTAACTCCCACAACATGTCATCCATTCTACTAACATAGAGTAGTGGAAGCATGGAACTAATTTCCACAACATATCATCCATTCTACTAACATAGAGTAGTGGAAGCATGGAACTAACTTCCACAACATGTCACCCATTCTACCAACATAGAGTAGTGGAAGCATGGAACTAACTTCCACAACATGTCATCCATTCTACCAACATAGAGTAGTGGAAACATGGAACTAATTTCCACAACATATCATCCATTCTACTAACATAGAGTAGTGGAAGCATGGAACTAACTTCCACAACATGTCATCCATTCTACCAACATAGAGTAGTGGAAACATGGAACTAATTTCCACAACATATCATCCATTCTACTAACATAGAGTAGTGGAAGCATGGAACTAACTTCCACAACATGTCATCCATTCTACCAACATAGAGTAGTGGAAACATGGAACTAATTTCCACAACATATCATCCATTCTACTAACATAGAGTAGTGGAAGCATGGAACTAACTTCCACAACATGTCATCCATTCTACCAACATAGAGTAGTGGAAACATGGAACTAATTTCCACAACATATCATCCATTCTACTAACATAGAGTAGTGGAAGCATGGTACTGACTTCCACAACATATCATCCATTCTACTAACATAGAGTAGTGGAAGCATGGAACTAACTTCCACAACATGTCATCCATTCTACCAACATAGAGTAGTGGAAACATGGAACTAATTTCCACAACATATCATCCATTCTACTAACATAGAGTAGTGGAAGCATGGTACTGACTTCCACAACATATCATCCATTCTACTAACATAGAGTAGTGGAAGCATGGAACTAACTTCCACAACATGTCATCCATTCTACCAACATAGAGTAGTGGAAACATGGAACTAATTTCCACAACATATCATCCATTCTACTAACATAGAGTAGTGGAAGCATGGTACTGACTTCCACAACATGTCATCCATTCTACTAATATGCTGCCTGCTTATTTAATAATAATAATCGTTGTTATCATTTCCATTTCAGACGGAATTAGCAGGACTTTTAAAAACCGCCGAAGAACTCAAAATCAAAGGACTGGCTGACGTATCATGGAAGGACTCTAACGCTGCCAACACCACAACAAACAACGCCTCAAACATTGAACCGCCGCTGAATTACACGTCCAACCAATTGCAGTCAAACATTGCGTCCAACATTACAGCGGTGGCGGCGGCGATCACGGCCAAGAGCAATGTGACTCCCCCGATCGGGGTGCCCTTGACCGGCCCGACCATTACGAAGGCCGAGACGATTACGAGCTCGGTTGGGACAGACCCGCTGATTGCGGACATAGAAGAAGTGCATCCCGTTCAGCCGATAATGCTAGCCATTAATGGTAAGTAGTTTTAATTGGTTTAACCTCTCCTGCTAGTGGCTCTATGTGTCTCATTGAAATCCTTATATCTCCCTTACTTACTAAGCGATGGTTGAGAGAGAAAACACCACGCTTTATATTCAAATCTAGAAGTTAACCACAAAAAACTTCTAGTTTTCTCTCTCTTTTCCAATTTGAGAAAAACTTTTTGAATATTTTATTTACTATTTATGAAACAAAATAAAAGTGACGTAACAATAATGTTTATAGTATAATTTGTCTAATAAAATGCGTGTTTTTTTTTCGTTATCTTAATTTTTGTTCAGTGTTCAGACGAAAAAGCGTAGGGTGAATCGATTTTAAAACTTTTTTATAATTGGATTAAAAATTTGATATTTATTCATAATAATAAATTTTAAAAGTGTATTTCATCACCTTTCAAAAACAGTTTTTAGTTTTCAGATATTTTAAGAAATGTCTCATTTATTTGGATTTTATTGCAAAGCGGAAATAGACACAAATTAACCCTTAATCCTTAATCCCTTGATACCTTGATAAAGTTGACCAGGGTTGTAATTGGATATTTGGCTGTCTCTCCTGGTTCCACAATGTGTCTTTTCACTCGAGCAACAGAGCTGGAGCTTGGCACCAAAGCTGAATTGGAGTCTCTTCATCCTTTTTACATTTCCTGCATCTATCAGTGCACTCCCAACAACTGCATGTGTTTCCTGAGGTGGCAGAGTCCCGTCAGTAGTCCTACCAGTTCCCTCAGGTCCATACCGGTTCTCATGTCTTATTTGTGTAATTTGTGCACAGGTTCGCTGATATTGCCGCCGCTAAACGTGACCCAAACTCCGCCCCCCGTGGAAGCGGTCAAAAGAAGAAGAGGACGACCGCCGTTGGAGCCTAAAATGTCGCAAGACAGGTATTATTTATAGTGCTGATCGCTTTTATTTATTTATTTATTTATCTACACGCCGATGTCCCAACGGTCTGGAGCCAGTGAGACTATTGCATTTACAATTGGGGTACGGTGTGAGGCTGAAGGTTAGTGGGGAGGAAGAACTGGCTGTTCAGATTTGGTCACCAGATACTTTCAAGTAATGTTTCGATTCTGACAACCATTTCGATTGAAAGACAACCAACCGTTTGGGGCCAGTGAGCCGTTGGCATTCCCAATTAGGTTATGTTGCGAGACTGATGGTTGTAGGGACGTGGAAGGTAGTGAAGTACCCGGCTATTCAGGTCTAGTCGCCAAACACATTTCAAGTAACGTTTCGATTCTGAATGGCGGTCTTTCACTAGGGCGATACTGAAAGCATCTACTATTATATTATTTTAATTCGCATGCCGGAATTTGATCCCGCGACGTCCAGAATCGTAGCCGAAGATGGTAACCACTCATCCACGGGGGCTGTCAAAGTTTTCCACAATGATTTGCGAAATTCATATAAAAATGATGTTTTCGCTTAAAAATTCGCGCTTAATTTTTGAATTCTCTGTAGATCGCACTTGTGTAGATTATCTATACAGCGAATGTGTTATAGTGTTTATTTTCAATTTCAGCGATATTTTGACGGTAGAGCACTCCAGCCCCAAAAAGATCAAAATGGATTCACCCCAAATTGCAATCATGCAGAAAGTTCCGGAAGAAAGGTGAGATTTTATTTCCCTGCTTTTTAAACTCTTTTTTACAATTCTAACGGACAATTTTTACGACAATGCTCGGTACTATGTTCTAATACTATTTATGCTAGAATTTTTTACGATGCGATTTTAACCTTTATGCTTTGAAAACTGTGTAGAGGACAAAATCAGAGTCGCTTGCGCTGATACAGTACAACCTCGTTAATTCGAAATCCACGGGACATCAAAAATAAAATTTTGAATTAATGAATTCTCACATAATTCGAAATTTTGAAAATGGAGTTCGTCGGCCGCCAAACTTTGGAGTAAATTCGTATTTAATAACTAACTCGTTTAATAACTAACTCGTAATTAACTCGTTTAAATCGAATTTTGCAGCCAATTATCGTCGCAGTCGGCTCTTTAAGTTCAGTTATTCAAAGTAAATTCGTTATAATACTACACTTTTCAGCGTAAATCAAATTTTAGCGGCCAATTACCGTCGGGGTCGGCCCTTTAAGTTCAGATATTTGAAGTTAATTCGTAAAAATACATCATATTTCCACATGAATAGAAATTATGCGGACGATTTCGGTTGCGCCGGCTCTTTTAACTCAGGTATTCGAAGTAAATTTAGTAAAAATATGTTATATTTCCGTCTAAATTGAAATTTCGGGTTCGTTTCCGTCGCGGCTGTCTCTTCAAATTCAGATATTTTAAACAAATTCGTAAAAATGCGATATATTTATGCGTAAATCGAAATTTCGTAGCCGACCCTTAATGTAAATTTATAACTTTTTCGAAGTAAATTTAGTAAAAATACAATTATTTCCATCTAAATTGAAATTTCGCTTCCGATTTCCGCCGCGGACGGCCCTTTAAATTTAGATATTCTAAATATTCATAAAAATCTGATTTTGCTAAAATAAATCATAAAATTTCAACAAAAATAAATTACGAATTAACGAATTTCGAATTAAAAAACCATTTTGTATGAAAAATTTTTCTCTGGATATTTTTTTGGCGAAAATTTCAAATTACGCGTTTTTCGAATTAACGGGGTTCTACTGTAACACTGTAGTTGCTAATATTTACTTCATGAATGTTACCTCTCTGACTATCCAGAAAATTTATTTATCTGTACATGTTGAAATTCATTTTCGTTCAAAATTAAATTATTTTAATTTTCAAAGAATATCATGGTCATTTTATGTAGGACATGTATTCAGGTTTATGTAAAAATAATGAAACCCATTCCGGAGAAATTTCTTACGATATAAACATGAATAGAAAACTATTGGTGCAATAATTTGTATGTTTTTAAAGTTTTTTTATTGAAATTGATACAATATTAATAAGAAATAAATAATATAATAAAAGAGAAAAGTTTCAATAAACTACTTTTTAGATATTAAAAACTAAAACCCTGTTTAATTGTAACAATTCTAAGACTGAACATTTTAAACACTCGCTTGTACCTAGATTACATAAAATTAGTAATAGAGGAAACGGATCTGTTTAACTGCACAGAAGCTAGGTACAAAAAGACTTTCATATCATATCTTTTAAATCATGACCAATAAAATGTAAGTCTACTCATACTTACGTAAAAAGTCAAATAAATATGCATATAAAATGAACTGCCTGGGGCAACTGAGGAAACTTGGGTCAATAATAATAGTCAATACGGTGAACCAACAGCTTGATTGGCACTTACCTACTTTCAACCAAAACCTGAAAATAAATGCATACATTTTAGCTATTGTAATATATTATATCATGTATCTATACTATCATATATTTCAATCAATACTAATCTAACCTAGTCTACCTATAAGTTTTGCATGTACTTGTATCTCTAACTTTTTATATCCATCTAGAGTTTCTGTTAATTGTATATTTTCTGATGTCACTGTTTTTAATTTATTGTATATGGTATATTTTATACCGTTGATATTAAAAAAATAAAATTAAAATTGATGGTTATATGTTTTCAGTCTCATGAAGGAACTACCCATAGAATGGGTCAGACCTCCCGCCGACAGAATTGAGGTAACACTTTTTAAATATAAATATTTACTTTAAAATTTACTGCTATTATTATTGTGAACCTTAGGAAATTTACAGGGATACACAAATATATGATACTCAACTTGTCGCGCACAGTAAGTGTGTCGGACGAGAATCACGATACGTTGAATTCTCGAAACGTCAAAAACTAGAATGTTTTATTAACCTCATTCACAACCAAAGATGTAGCAAAATGACATGTTTGTAGAATGGAGGAAACGTGTGCCTTTGTACGAACCTCGGCACAGACCTGTGCCGACAGTCACCAAGATACTTAGATCATTAGAGATACTTGAGAGGATATACCGCCACACAACTCTGTCTTGGCGCACTGTCCTTCCTTATAACATATTCATACACCGTCTCATACTTCTGTTATTCAGACTCTTAACATTTGATTATCTCGGTCGTGTCATGTTTTCCCCGGGCCTCCACTTTCTTCCACCATTTGCTTTTGCATCATAAATTCTCTTCGAATGTCTTCGTTCATCCATTTCATGTGTAAGCGTCCATTTTTCAATCTTGTTCACCATACTTTGTAACGCGGTTGAACATGGTTTTAGCAAACATATGCCTCGGTATGATCTCATTTCTCTTCACGTTCCGTACATCAGGGTAGGTACGAACCGCGTTCAGTCCCGTATTAATGGAATTTCCTGCATTCGCCATTCTTTCAATACATCTATCAGCCTTTACATCTCACGATTGTACAGGGTTTTCCAATAAGAGGTGTTATTTTGAATAGTCCGCTATTTCAGTAGATGTTACTTTTGAAGCTGTCATTTTTTGACATTTGACAAGTAGAAACTACGCCATTAATAAAAATGGAACGATACACGCTTCAACAATGCATTTAAATTATGAATATTCACTTGAGTGATCAAATGCAAATCATCTTGAGTGATGAGGCCCATTTCCACCTCGGTGGCTTCGTCAAAAAGCAAAATTGTCGCATCTGGGGTTCGGAAAACCCAAGAGTTATTGTTGAAAAGCCTCTCTATCCTCAACGTGTGACTGTTTGGTGCGGTTTATGGTCCGGCGGAGTCATTGGACCTTACTTTTTCGAAAATGAGGCTGGAGCAACAGTTACGGTGAATGGATTGCGTTATCGAGAGATGATTAATGATTTTTTATGGCCACAATTGGATGGTATTGATCTGGACAACGTTTACTTTCAACAAGACGGCACTACGTGCCACACAAGCAACGAAACCATTGATTTGAAAACCCTAAAAAACCGTAAAAGTCACGGCGAATTATAGTAGTTGTCTGATAATCGAGTGGTATCTCTTTTCTCTCTCGAAAGCTATATCTCTTCCTGTTTAATATGTTTGTAGTTTCTGTTCGCTGAATTTAATCTTGTTTCTCTTGGTACAGGATCCGGAGGAGCTGTCTTCGGAGTATTCGGAGGCATCCCTGGATGGACGGGACATCTCCCAGTTCCTGGACACCGTCATGGAGGTGGACGGGGTGGCTCCGTCTAGCCCCCATACACCCATCACACACCCCTCACCGCAGAACTCTACCCAGTTCAAAGGTTGGCACCTACCTCATACCTCATACCGCGCTGGAGTTGATTAGTTATTTTCTGATGCGGTGCTTCTTTGAATCTATGTTGGTATAATGCAAAATCTCCAACCTTTGTGTACCACCAGGGGACCCGCTGGCGCTGACGACCAGCAGCCCGCTGGACAAGCCGGTGACGGCCGAGGCCCCCACGACTCCGGGCCCCGCGACGGGGGGGACCCTAGCGCAGTTTGCGGACGTGGTTAAGCTCAGCGACTACCTGGTGCGGGGTAGACGACCTCAGTTTTGGGCTGAGGACTATGTTAAGAGGGTGAGTGATTTTTTTTTCGCCATCGAAACACATCATGGAATAGAAATGCTTTAAATCTTTCGAATTTCTTATTTTTTATATTAGTTATTAGCTATATGAGTATCAATAGGGCTTTTTGCTTTTACATCAAAAAGATGGCGCTGTTTTTCAAAAAAAGCAAGTTTGTCTAACAAATATTTTTCAAAAAAGGCATGTTTTTAGCTATCACAGGTGACATCTGTATAATAAAAGTACATAAAAACACTTGTATTCGAATACAACGTTGTGTCAAGATTTCAAAGCAATCGGTGAAGAACTTTGGAAGATTTAAGATTTTGAACAAAATAACATTTACATATAGATTGTTGAGAAACTGAGAAGGTATATGAAAGCAAACACCAAAGACAGTTAAAGGTAAAGAAAACATAAGTGACAAATCATGTCAAGACTGCTAGAAGTCATAATTATTATAATATTTCTTCACTTGTTTAGTGACGGACAAAAATCATTTAGACCCAGTTGTTTCGCATTCAGTTCAAAGTTTAAATGCCGATTCTAACGGCCGTTGTTCCCAACATTTCGAACGATCAATCTCAGCCTCCGATCAGCCGAGTGATTTGTTCAGTAACGTTCGATTCGCCTGTTTCCAAACATGTTTACTGTTGATTATCTTGAGCGGTCCCGCCCACTTTCATAGACAATAAAATCACATCAAAATAAAAACTTTCAATGTTAAAATTAATATTGACGAATTAATTGTTACATATATTTTTTTTAAATACTGTACCTAATGCATAAACCGATATTATATATTTTTTTAAACAAACGCATTTAATATGTTAAAAATAAAATGTTACCTTGACTTTATGCCACCGCGTCTTGGCGTCGCGAATATTTTTCACTCTGCCGACATTTTTTATAACTAGTCATTTACCGAGGCAAGTTTAATCCAGTAATTTGGATTCCTTAAATTGGTTAATCGCTCAGTCGTCACCTTTTCGTTGGAAAGAGCGAAGTCGTGCGTTTGAGCAGTGTTGAGCCAAACATTCGGCTCAACAGTTGATCAGTAGGATTGGGAACAACGGCCGTTAGTCTGTTTCAGCTTTTGAACTAATTGTGATCTGCAGACAAGAACAATTGTCATGTTGTAAAGCTTGTTGGCTATTAAGGGTAAACGTAAAGTATGGTATAATTTTCGCATATAATTCGTAAATTAATTTGATTATTTTATAAAAATACACTTTTTGCAAGTTACGCTTTAAAATATTTAAAGAAATTGTTTGTTTGATTCTATCAAATAATGTAGTTCAATTTCATCATATGGAGTAATGGTCTCTTTCAAATCTTGGCCTCCTGGTAATCCCTATTAAGTTTATTTGTACTTTGGATTGTCTCGATACAACAATGAATCTCTGATTCGCAGGTGATGGAGGCTGTGTTCTGCAAAGAGCTGGAGATGAAGCAGGCTGCCGAGATGCTGGGCGTGTCGTACGGCACCCTTTACGGCCGCTACCGAGACTGCTTTGGCTGCATCAACCGGCCTTACAGGTACCGTCCCCTCTTCCATCAAGCTTTTTATGGTTTCACTAAACAGAACATTGACACAACAAAACATTGTAGAAAAAGAAACAACCTAACCAAACCTAACTGTGCTCGTTTTGAGATGATGAGCTGATCATCCATTAAATATCTCTCGATTTATACTAATAAAAAAAATTTTAAAAGCGACGTAGCTCAGTGTTCCAGAGCACCTGACCGGACATTAGAAGGTGCGGGTTCGAATCCCGTCGGCGGCATTTATTTTTACTCAGGAGATATTTTCAATTTGTATGGATATTTCAGGCGAGTAAGTAATGCTTATCCTTTGTGCTATGCATAAAAACCTTGTATTATAAACATTAGTTTATCATTAAAAAATAATAAGATTTATACTGTTATTATTTTCAATGGAATAGTTTTTTCATTGTAGGAAGGTAAAAAATGTATAAGGCGAGAGATAAAACATTTAGGCATATTTATAATATACCCACTATCATGCTTTCTCTTAGACACACATTCCTTATTCTTCCAATTCTCTTTTCATGTTCTGTTTTATGCGATTATCTTTACAATCGCTGATCAATTTATAAGGCTACCACATTATTTTTCTAAAATATCTTTTATAAACTTTTTCTAATATGTCTTTTGCTACAGACATATTTTTGAGCTTATTAAAAATAATGCTTATGTGGGCGTGGCCTATAAGGATTACATGTTGAGATGTCACACTATGCTATAATCTTCCTATCCCTACGGCAGGAGAGGGAGTCAGATCAATCGGGGAGCTGCCGCGGAATATCATTTCTTAGTATGGGATTTTTCACCTTGACGCGGCAGTTCCCTAGATTGATCTGACCCCCTCTTCTGCTTTGATCACGGCATACCATCATCGCCACGCCCACATAGTGGTGTGACAGGCCTGTATGAGATTGTATGGTGAGCGCTATGGCGATATAGGCCACGTTTTGATGCGTATATCGTAATGTGTCTGCACCGTAATAGTGCCAATAATTTCAAAATACGTTCTTTGACCCCCTGCAGTTGATTGATTGATATCCCTAGTGTTGGCAATAAGTTGGGCATTAGAGCGAACCAAACAACTGTAGCGCCAATATTTAAATATGCAGCTAACACTAGTTTCTTTTTTGTCTATGCCTAGAAAAAACAACTTACTAACCTTTCCTTATCTGTGTGAGTATTTACTACACATTGCTTCTAATAACTTTAATAACTCTATAAATATAATAAATTCTGGGTTCAGGTTTTAGGTATTCCTCCGCTATACATTTATGCACTGAATTAAAAAATAATATTTTACATAGTTTTCAAATTCAATTAAAAATCAGAGATTTTTGTTAAAAATCGGAAACAAATACACCAATACAAACAACTGTGTGACACTGCTACGCGAAGAGTGTGCGAGGAAATGACACGCTATTGATGTCCCGCTTTAGTTCGCTATGCGGGAACATGAGAAATCCACACGCCCGCAGTTGTATTTTGATTTAGACCGTCGATACCTACGACCGCATAGCTGTGTGTGTGCCAGCTGCCAGCCGAGTGGTTTATTTATGCGTCAGCCAGTCGGTTGCGGACCGTCGTTAGATGTGGACTCCTCACATGTTTTTTGTGTGGTGGTTTTTTCATGTTTTCAGCAATTAAATAACAATTTTTATCACTTTTGATATAAAATATAATAAACATAAGCGATTAGCTATGAATATTCATATTTTTCCTAAATTAAATCGCTTATTTTGAGATGTGTATTGACTACACAGCACCGGATCGCGTGGATTTTTTTAGCACAATAAGTGAAAGGTTAAAGGCATGTGAATCGTAAAATGAACCAAAAATATTGGTTTAAGAAAACGTTTATCAAAACGAAAGTACATTATCTCGATGGAAGAATCATTGCTTTTACCTTTTGTTGGTCTACTCGAGCAAGTTCGTCCCAACTCTCACTAGATTAGTTTTGTGAAGATCATTTCAAACACCAAATTGAGGCAGTTAGAAGTGTTTTAGGTAAGGGCTCTAACGGTCAATTTAATTAGCTATATGAATATTAAAAAAATATATACCTTATAGATAGGTTCGAGTCGGCTTAGCGATAAAAGTAACAATTGATGAAAATCATACATTTCTAGTAAAACAACTACATCACGCAACAAATTACGACAACACTTTTGCCACAAAATGAACGATCTTTGCTAGTTTCGCATATGTTTTTAGAAGTTTGAACAACATGTTTACATAAAGTTTCTCAAGACTCTGCGCAGAAAAGTTCCTCACTGAATTACACTGCAGACTATAACGAACTTCATTTTCCGTGCAGGGTCTTACAGCACTCGGTTGATTGCTTTCCGACCCGTTGGACGACGGGCTTAGGTGGTGTTACTTTTAGAATGAAGTTAATGTAATCTAGTATGAGAGGGCTAATATCTATTGTTATTATATATTGATGACCTTGTTACATTTATCCATAGGGTACAAGACTTCTGGACGGAGCAAGGTCGGGCCGAAATTCTCATCAAACTGCAGATGAAAGACATAACTCTCTTCAAGGCGGCTGAGATGCTCAACGTGACGCCTCAGACGCTGTCCAGCTACCTCAACACCATAGACCCCAACACTTCAATCAAGGAAGAAGCCTCTACTTCCCCTCAAAGCCACGAAGACAATGAAGCCAACAATGGGAAGACGGATAAACAACAGTGTCCAAAATACGAAACGGACTTGCAGTCCGACGATAATGAAGACGATGAAGAGGACGGATCCAGCGGTAAAGACGACCGCTCGATCGACTCGCCTAAGCTGAATCAATCGGTCGATCCGGACGCCAAATCGATTGTGGGCGATCCAAAGTCGATCATGTTAAAATCACCGGCGATCCGTGTTGTAAATATGAAGTTTTTAAAGGGAGACACTGCCGATGACGCCGCGTCCGGCAACGATGCTATCAGCGTCTCCCAGCTGCTGAAGAATCACCCGGATTTGACGATGACCACAGCGGCGGCGAACAAGCGTAAGGTTCACTTCCAGGAAGAGACGGACATCATCAACCCGACCAGCTCCAACGGTGACAATGATGATGACGAAGAAGATGACGATGTGGAGGATATTGAAGACATCGACGACAGTTCAACGAGTTCGTGATTGTACCAGTTTGGGGGTTACACCAGGTCGGTGCATCCGAACTAATCCATTGATTCACCGTCAGTTGGTCTGTCCATTATCTTTTAACATTTGCGACTCAATTGGTGGAGTGAATCAATCAAATGATGGATTTAATCAATCCATCATACGTTGATTAAATTCAAGAACTGATTGAACGGTTTCAATCCATCAAACATTGTTTCAATGCAACAATTGATTGATTGGTTTTAATCCGTCAATAGATTGGTCCAATCCAACAATTGATTCAATCCATTATTATATTGAATAAATTCAATTCAATCTGATAGATTTAATCAATAAATTGTTGGATTGAAAACAAATCAATTGTCAGATTGATTGATTTAGACCAATCAATCAATAATTGATGGATTGAATCAATTATGGATATAATCCATCATTTGATTTAGTCAATCCATCATTATTTTGATTACTTCCATCAGTTAATTTATATTCAATTAAATCCATCAATTGTTGGATTGAATCAATCAATTGACTGACTACAACCAATCAATCATTTGTTGAATTGAATCAATGTTTGACGGATTGAATAAATCAATTATTGAATTGAATCATTCAATTGATGGATTGACCAACCAATAAATAATTGTTGGAAAAATTAATGTTTGATGGATTGAAACTAATCAATCAATTGACAGATTGAATCAATCAGCCAAAATGATTCATATTTAAACATTTGACAATGGATTTATGTGCTAATATCTATTAAGAGATTTAATTTGAAAAAAATCATTTTATTTATACACCAAACATCATTTATTATCTGTTGTTGATTTTGCTAGCTAATTTGTTTGACAACACATAATATTGTTGAATGTATGCTTAAATAATTTTGCACGTAATTTGTGGTGTCCAAAGTGAAAGTGATATGTTTTCAGTTTTAGTGTCCAAGGGTCAAAATCCTAAACCAAAACAGGTTACTTCATATTATGGTTTTAATAATATTGAATTTCATTCTTTGGTTTTTTGTGTCATTTTTATTCTTATTTATTATTTTTGAGTGTCAAAATGACCCAAAAATATTGTCATATTGGCTTTCAAGCCATGCTGCATTTAAAAATATGATTGACTCTATAATTCCAATTGATTAGAGAGGAAATTAAAGGTAATTCTCTACAGTATGTGAGTATTTCTCTTATTCTCTACGAATGCCAAACTGAACAAAGTAGAAATGTGCGTGAAAACTATTGTTAAGTTGAAAGTGACTCTAAAAACGGTCAGTGTGACCGCTGAAGTGACTTGTGTCACTGTCAAAGTGACTCTAAAGACAATTGTGTTGAAAACTGGGTCGAATATTAAAAAATATACTATAAAAGGAGGCTTAGAAATCTTCATAATATAGTAAGTTAGTGAATATATTGTCAAATATCGCCTTGAATATTTTTTTTGCTATAACTAATGTAGGGTCATAGTGACTCTTATAATAAATAATAATGTTATCGATTGGCCGTTGTTGCCGCAAGTAATTATTATGTTGTCATAGTGACTCTAATGTTGTTGTCATTTAATTGATGAAGTCATAGTGACTCTTCATGTTACTCCTCCAGCTGATGCAGTCATAGTGAATTTTATACTGTTACTTCATCAGTTGTAGCGACTCTTTATGTTACTCCTCCAGCTGATGCAGTCATAGTCAATTTTATACTGTTACTTCATCAGTCGCAGTGACTCTTTATGTTACGCCTCCAACTGATGCAGTCATAGTCAATTTTATACTGTTACTTCATCAGTCGTAGTGACTCTTTATGTTACGCCTCCAACTGATGCAGTCATAGTTAATTTTATACTGTTACTTCATCAGTCATAGTGACTCTTTATGTTACTCCTTTAACTATTGTCGTCATAGTGACTCTTTAAGTTACTCCTTTAACTATTGTCGTCATAGTGACTCTTAATAATATTCTCACATTAACTGTTGAACTTTAACTGCCGCAGTAGTGACTATTAAATTGTCATTTTACCTGATGCAGTAATGTCACTTAAGCATATATTGTCAATTTAACTGCTGAAGTTATTGGAACTTTAACTGACACAGTCATAGTGACTCTTATATGTGGTTGTCATTCTAACGATTAAGAATAGTGACTCTTAGATTGTCACTCTAATTGCTGAACTCACAGTGACTCATATTTTGGCACTTTAAATGACACAGTTGTGACTTCCATATTGGTCTCACTTTATCTCATGCCTCTTATATTGTCACTGTTGATGTCCTAGTGACTCTTATATTGTTGTCATTTACCTTGTGCAGTTGTAATGACTCTAATATTGTCACTGTTGAAGTCCCAGTGACTCTTATATTGTTGACATTTTGCCTCGTGCTGTTGTAATGACTCTTATATTGTCACTGTTGAAGTCCCAGTGACTCTTATACTGTTGTTAATTTACCTCATACAGTGTCATATAGACTTATGTATTTGACTAATTAATTTTCCAGTAGGTAACGAACAATTTATTAACCACTGAATTAACTCAATGTGATTTATGCTTTTATCACAGTACCTAAAGTTGTCACTAATTTTCCATACATTGACAATAACTCGTAATAATAAAGTCAAAGTGAAAATTAAATAGTCCCTTTCGCTTTGTTTTATCTTCTCATCGAGTCACTATATCTACTAAGTTCACATTATGAAATTGATTTAGATTTTTGCTTCAAGTTCACAAATAATGACCCTCAATAATTCGAAATCGGACCGTTTGATCAAACCGTTATGAACTGACAAACACAGCAACATGACCATCATACTTGAGAGCTGTTTAAAATTCAAGTGACACTGATCATTGATTTGACGGTCATCAAATCTAGTGTCATTTGAAATATCTCGATCTAAGAATGGGCTGTTTCATAAAATTTGAACAATTCTGTGATTGTGCTATTCAAGTTCTGTTCTTATACCATTATAGGTCAATTACTTGACAGAATGAAATATTAACAGAACTTAAAAATTAACTTTGAAATTTGAACAATTCATCAAATTTCAACCTTCATTTTCGGGTTCTGTGAAAGTCACATTCAAGTTCTATCATTATATCAGTGTAGGCTAGTTGCTTAACAGAACTGAAATAATAACAGAACTTGAAAAAATCTTTCACAGAACTTGAAAATTAGCTTTGAAATTTGAAGAATTTTTCAAATTCTCCGAAACAACCCATCCTAAGTGTTATAGTGACTTTAAACCACTGAATAGACGATAGTTTTCCATGTAGATTTGAACGCAGAACGATATTGCCACTTAGTACCTTTTGGTTCCAGCCCATTTAGCACGCGCTCTGTCTCTCTTACACTGCCTGACATTGTATATCGTCATTACATTTGATAATAATGAAAATTTCATAATGATGATGGAACACAGTTCTGTATTTGAAATTTAAGCAAAGAATGGTCAGACTTTTGTGTCATGACGCACGCCCACATTGTGTTTCATGTATGCTACGCTTTAAACACAATAGAGTCACTATGACAAACTATGACATATGTTTTTATTTGTACTGTTATATATTTATTATAATATAATATATATATATATATTATGAATATCGCCTTTTTACAGTCATTTGACACAATCACTAGTTTTATATGTGTAGGAACAATTATTTTTCACTAGATTTTATCTTTGGTAGTTTTAATGTTTTAAATGTTCGAACGAAAGTTTTTTTATTTTTTATTTATGCAGGGTGTATCATCACATACCGGACAGATTTTATACAGGGTGTATCATCACGTACCCGACAGATTTTAACGAGCGATTCTCGAGCGTATTTGGCGTAAAAAATGTGGACGTCATTTTTCTATCGGATAACTTATACTTATGTTTTTTATATCACATGTGATACTTATTATATTTCGTATGCATGGTGCTGCTGGATTGAGATCATTGACGCTAGTTCCTCGGAGCATCTTCCATAGTAATACCGGTAGAACAAGGACAGCATCCTTGGGAATAGATAGGGGAATTTATCAAACCGCCCATTGTTTTTAATTGCAAAAAATATCTTTTTTACTGCAAATTAATTGTCTGTCAGTTAATTATGTATTGCTACACCCTGTATATACATATTATGCAATTTCACATTATAAGAATCTTATTTTATCATTAGGGAAAAGAGAATATGCATTAAAAATCCTGGAAACATGAATGTAAATAAAGTGAAAATTATTATTTTAATTTTTTTAAATTGATTGTCGAAGAATTTTGATTGAATTTTTTTTTTTTTAAATTCATACATAAAAAAATAATTTTATCATACCTCACCTTACAAGAGATCCAATCGTCTAGGGCCAGTAGGTCTATAGCATCCTGCGGCGAAAAACGAAATTTCTCCGTGCTCGAACAATGACAAATTATTTTTATTTCTGAATATTTTTAACAGATAAAGTTTTAAAGTCTAACAAAATTATTATTTTTATTTTTGTGTATACATGTATCTAATTATTAAATAAATAATTGCATTGGATAAATTGCTCGGGATAAAAAATGACATTGTGAGCTGAAAATAGCTGCGTTTGTCTGAGAGAGTAGTTACATTTATGTGTTTTTCCATTCGCTGATTTGAGTAGGAAATCCAACACAAAGAGACTCTTCAATAGCCGCTTTTGTAATGATAAGTGTTCATTTTTCGATTCGGCCGCTCGATTTAATACGAGAGATAGAAAGATACACTCGAGCGATTTTCGGCATATAATGGCAACGCTGCAAAAACGTTTTGAGCGATCGCTCGTCATAATTTGCCCAATTGAACCTAACATATGAACAACGTAATACACTGTTTATTCCATTTTTTAAGTTTTATAAAAAAATTTCAAAAATCGTTGAATTTATAATTCATAAAAAGTATCTACCCAAATTTGGGTAGCTATCACTTGAGGTGTTAACACGCAGATATATTTTTTTTTACAAATTAAAGACTTTAAATGAGACGTTAACATGACATTGTTAATGCCATAATATCGTTGTTATTTTTCAACGGAAACTGCAAAGAATCATAGCTCGGCGTAAAGGCAATATTGCAAGCTGAAAATAACTGCGTTGATCTAGAAAAGTATCATCTGCAGGTTTTTGTGCGACAGACAAAAAAAAATTATACAAATTTCAGAATTATAGTACAGATTAGTACAAAATGATTTATTTTTTATTAATTAAAAAACGTTTTCGTGCTTTTATTTATTAAGTATTTTGAGATGGACGGGATTGGAAATGTGTTGAAGTTATCAAAATAAGTTTGAAATAATTTAAGTTTGAAGCAATATATTTTGTTTTGATTTATGTAATTATTATAAAGTTTTTATGTACTAAGTATTATTATTAACGTTTTTTGCACTATTAATTTTTATAAAATGATTTTATATTAAATGTAATAAATGTTTGATATATTTTGTAGTGATTGCTTCTAGAATACCGGTAATCGGACACTATATAAAAAAAAACTGTCGGTGCTGGATTACTGGAAAATATTAAACATTATTGCAGTAGAATCTTAGTAATCGAGCACTATATTAAATTTGATGGTGCCGGATTACTGGATTTGTCCGATTACTACTGGATTTATCCGATTACTACTGGAATGTATTAAATACTGCAACATGAATGTGAAAAGTAATGTAGTGTATTCTCTGTATTCAGGAATTACAGGGTTTTCCAATAAGAGGTGTTATTTTGATATTCAATCGTAAAAGATCAATGGTTTCGTTGCTTGTGTGGCACGTAGCGCCGTCTTGTTGAAAGTAAACGTTGTCCAGATCAATACCATTCAATTCCGGCCATAAAAAATCATTAATCATCTCTCGATAGCGCAATCCATTCACCGTAACTGTTGCTACAGCCTCATTTTCGAAAAAGTAAGGTCCAATGACTCCGCCGGACCATAAACCGCACCAAACAGTCACACGTTGAGAATAGAGAGGCTTTTCAACAATAACTCTTGGGTTTTCCGAGCCCCAGATGCGACAATTTTGCTTGTTGACGAAGCCACCGAGGTGGAGATGGGCCTGATCACTCAAGATGATTTGCATTTGATTCACTCAAGTGAATTTTAATAATTTCAATGCGTTGTTGAAGCGTGTATCGTTCCATTTTTATTAATGACGTAGTTTCTACTTGTCAAATGTCAAAAAATGACTGCTTCAAAAGTAACATCTATTGAAATAGCGGGCTATTCAAAATAACACCTCTAATTGGAAAACCCTGTATGTTAAACTTAATGGTGCCGGATTACTGGAATGTACGGCATACTGCAAAACATGAAAAGATATACAGTTGAATTTCAGTAATCAGACAATATATTATACTACTTGATAGTTCCTGATTACCGAATGTAATTACTAATAACGGAATGTATAGGATACTGAAAAATAAGATATGTAATGATGAAATGTAACGCAGTAGAATCTCAGTAATCGAGTACAAAAAAAAAACTGCCAGATTGCTTGAAACAAATGGGGTAAACTTACAAAATTTCTTACTCTGAAATAGTTTAAGAATTCCAGTTATTGTAGTTGGTTATGCTGCGTATACACTCGAGAAAAAAAGTACGAGCTAGCCACGAATTATGGGAAAAGAACGAAGCAACCGAAAGCGCTGTTTCGTGACATTTGCGGTTCCTTTGTTCCTTTCGCATAAGTTGTGATTTCGCTTGACAGTTCGGTTCGCGTGTTTATACGCACCCTAACGTGTTCAATTCTTGGTGCGGTGCAAAAATATAATTGGCATAATTTTTTCTGTATTCAATTTGGCGCTGTTGCTAATTTCATAATAATTATTATTCAATGATTTTCCAAACGCTGTGTAATTTATTTAAACTACAACAAGGATGTTGGCTGACGTCCGGGCAATCCTGAAACAAATTATGATTATTATTAGAATTTATATTTAAAAAGTTTTTTTAAAGTTTTTTTTTTAAAATTCCTATTTAGAAAAAAATATACATATACATATATAATATTTAACTTACGTATTTTCTGACCAAAGTTTTCGTTTAATATTAAGAAATTTAATTTAATTTAATTAATTGATTTTTTTTATTATGTGTTTATTTATTTTAAAGCATACTCTGATATCATCTGCATTAAATTGTGGTTTGGTGTTTCATCTGCCTGCCTTTATAGACAAGACCCAAGGGTATATTGTTATTACGTACTATGAACAATTCAATAATATTTTATAGCGTAAGTAGTTATTTTCCAATTAAATTATGTGTGTTAGTTTTATGATTTCTCCGAATCAGACATATATCTCAAGAAAGTGTATCATCTATTTAAAATCTAAGAAAATATTAAGAATTTATAAAATGTATTAAAAATATATTAAAACAGAATATTAAAATGCATAAAAATTCATATTAGGAACATATTATGTAAAACCGAGTAAGTTAGTTTTATAAATAGCTAATGTACTACAATTTATTATATTATAAATTAGTTTAAAATTACTAAGTAATATATATATTTAATGTATTATTTTATAATGCAGACGAAAATAGATTCTTGGGAATGTTGAATATATTTATAAACTACAGCTGTAAACAGTATAAAGTTTTGCAACGTCACCTATCATCCATCTTGTAACATTACTGGTAAACAGTATGAACTCTTGTAAACAGTGTAATATCTTGTAACATTACTGGTAAACTGATAAACTAAATAACTATATACTGATAAACTCTTGAAATGTGACTTGTAAACAGTATAAACTCATGCAATGTCACTTGCAAACACCGCAAAATCTTGTAACATTACTGGTAAACAGGATAAACTCTTGTAAATAGTGAAATATCTTGTGACAGTATTGGTAAACAATATAAACTCTTGAAATACTTGTAAACAGTGTAATATCTTGTAACATTACTGGTAAACTGATAAACTAAATAACTATATACTGATAAACTCTTGAAATGTGACTTGTAAACAGTATAAACTCATGCAATGTCACCTGCAAACAGAGCAAAATCTTGTAACATTACTGGTAAACAGGATAAACTCTTGTAAACAGTGAAATATCTTATAACATTACTGGTAAACAGTATAAACTCTTGAAATGTGATTTGTAAACAGTATAAACTCATGCAATGTCACTTGCAAACACCGCAAAATCTTGTAACATTACTGGTAAACAGGATAAACTCTTGTAAACAGTGAAATATCTTGTAACATTACTGGTAAACAGTATAAACTCTTGAAATGTGATTTGTAAACAGTATAAACTCATGCAATGTCACTTGAAAACACCGCAAAATCTTGTAACATTACTGGTAAACAGGATAAACTCTTGTAAACAGTGAAATATCTTGTGACAGTATTGGTAAACAATATAAACTCTTGAAATACTTGTAAACAGTATAAACTCATGCAATGTCACCTGCAAACAGAGCAAAATCTTGTAACATTACTGGTAAACAGTATATACAGTGTAAATTCTTGCAGCATTACTGGTAAACAGTGTAAATTCTTGCAACATTACTGGTAAACAGTATAAATTCTCTCAATATGATCCATTTTCGTCTGTATTTCAAAATGTACGCCGATTCGAATCGTTTATTATTGTAACATTAAGCATTTACAAATAATATATTTTAATATTTAATAATAATTAGAGAATAACGAATATTATTTTATCGATATGATGATTTGGTAATGCCGGAAATGAATAAAAATAAAATTCTGGCACTTGAATCTGATTATGTTTATAAGAGAAGCTGTTTATTTATATAAAAATAAATATATACACAAAATACACGCGTTTTTTCTACCATTATACACGGGAGGAAATAACTGAGGAATGTCATCTTCGGGGATGCTGTGTGGAGTATCTCTTTGAGGAGAGAAAGGAGTGAACATGGATCTTGAAGAGACCTACCATGATGCCAAATTCAACAAATTTCAATTTTAGGAAAAATTTTGGCTTCGGGCAGTTGGTACTCTTGCGCGTTATTAACAACAACCAAAATTTCATCACAATAAATTCTGATACATGTGAACTTGATGGCCTCTGTGGTAGAGGGGATTGTTCCTCGGCTATGAATCCGGAAGTCGCCGATTCGAATCCCGGTGTGCGCAAGTAAATTTTATTTAATTAAATTGTGTTATTTCAAATTTAATTCAAGGAAAATAATATATTTAGTATACTTGGGGCACGTTGTAGATGCTTTCA
Source organism: Hesperophylax magnus (assembly GCA_026573805.1). Classification (NCBI taxonomy): domain Eukaryota; kingdom Metazoa; phylum Arthropoda; class Insecta; order Trichoptera; family Limnephilidae; genus Hesperophylax; species Hesperophylax magnus. The sequence goes on along the minus strand of JAIUSX010000005.1, from coordinate 5,665,109 downwards.
GTATGGCCCTGGTTAAAGACCACCATTCAGAATTGAAATGACTTTGGTAATGTTAGGCAACCAGATCTGAATAGCCAGTTACTTACCAACCTTCCTCTCTCCCTTCTCCTTACCCTTCAGCCTCACAACATACCTGGATTGGGGATGTCGTAGTCTCACTGGCTCCGGTTAGTAGCAGGAGCAGTAACTCTTGTGGAGAAAAAATAAAAATATATACAGGGTGTCCTGAAACTCGTAGTACAAGCGGGAAACTGGTGAATCTACATCACATTTGGAGTCGATTTTGTAGTATATTTTTTTTTGATTTGAGCTTTCGTTATCGAGTAAATCGAGTTAGAAGTTCCTTTTTTATTTTATTTATTTTTTTTTTTAATCAAATTCTTATAAATTATTACTGAAGATCAAAGTACCCAACTAATTAAAACTATTTGAAAGTAAAACAAATAAAGAAACCCGGATTTAAAGCATTATTTTGAAATCACCCTTCATTTAATCCGGTGTAATCATAAAATATTTCTGCTCTGCAGGGTTAAAACATCTGTTGTTCAACCCTAAACACCAGAAAAAACTTTAACCCTAAAATAGCCGAAAAATATTTTTTTTTGGTTTTTTTTTTTTTTTTTTGTGAAAATGCTCAAATCAAAAAACTTTATGTTTATTTGGGTTCCCCATGTGGTGTAGATTCTCCAGTTTCCCGCTTCTACTACGAGTTTCCGGACACCTTGTATATCAAAGAAGCCTAGATGTAAATAAAATAGCCATTACAAGATGCCTGGCAGATACGAAACATTTATTGAATGAAGTTAAAATGAAAATAAACAAGTCTTTATATTTTTGATAGTGAAAAAATTCTTCTATTATCATTAAAATATACACAAAAAAGTATAATACAAATTAATAATTCATCGTCATTTAGAATAGACCCATTGCCAATTTCAGTGCGAATAGAAGCAAATATACCGCACAGAGTTTTGGTGGCCGGGCGGAAAAAGCAGACGAGTCACGAGGAAGGCCGAATGAAGTGTCGTTTCATGCAAGAGCGTCGTCGCGTTTTGTATGTTGTTGTGTTTTACCCCCTCTATGCGCGTTGTTTCACATCAAAATATAAAAAAAAAAAATCATTAAGAAAAAACAATACATCCAGACTTGTATCACAAAATTAATACAAAATGTGGCAAGTAAGAAACACTCTAATGTCTCCAGTAAATTCTTAAATCATACGTTGTTCATGTATGAGAATATAGTTCTTGATCAACTTTTTACAGTAGTACAAACCATCGAAAAATCAACACGGCTTTTTAAGAAAACGTTCGTTCTCGACCAACCTGCTGGAATACATAGATTTTATATTAAATTCTATGTGTAGTAAAAATGAAATAGACTCAATCGCTTTGTGTTTGATGCTCGGCAGCTATATGCAAAAACTATCCTAACTCATCTATACACAAATTTACATAACTACTAAGAAAAAAGTTCAAATACACGATGTACTCGAAGCAACAACAAAAACTTACTTCAAATACCGATATCACATACTACTTTTGGTCAACGAAACTTTAAATACTTTGCGACAAGACTCTACAACATTCTTCCAGACAATATAAAACATTGTGATTCACAAAAAAATTTCAAAGACAATGTAAAAACTTGGATAAAAAATAAGAATGGGGCCTTTACCGGTGCATTCACCCAAATTCGCAGTTATTGAAGTCATCACATTATTGACCGAATACTTCTTAATACAAGTATAGGTATGTTCAAAGGTATTAGGAACTAACACGAAAAATTCTGCCTCAACACAGGCTAGCCTAGTGAGGCGGTATTCGAGAGACCTCAACTAACATTACTTTTATTTTCTTTTTTAACTTCATCATATTATTTTTGTATTTTAATGTGCAATATAAATCATAATGCATTTTTAGTTGTATTGTGCAAACTTTCTTAAATAAAGATAATAATAATAATAATCTACACGGATTTTTTCAAAAGTATTTTTTTTTTTTTTTTTTTGTATTAGGCAATTCACCCTAAAGAGAGTGCTATGTGCCGTTAAAGTTAAGGGAGATGGTTATAATTTTATGGGAAATCTATACGGGAATAGGAAATCTCAAATATTGAAGTCATTCTAGTCTATGAACTTGTATAGAACTGAGAAAATGCGAGAATTGTTGAGAGAAAGTAAATAAGGAATACTAAGGGGAGATTGGTGGGTGATTTTTATAAGTAAACGATAAATGCCTTTGAAGGATGAATGATTTTTACAATTAAAGAAAACGTGATCAAGAGTCTCATTTTCCATACCGCACTGACAGAGTGGACTATCTAGGACCCGGATTTTAAACAAATGGGATGCAATGGAGCAATGACCAATTCTCATTCTCGAGATACAGGATATAAATCTTTTGGATTTTTTTTTGCCGTGGAACCAAGGTTTACTTGGAATATGATTTTGTATTCCAGCATAAAAAGCACCAGTTCGGGTTTTCGTATTAGTCCAATTTTCTTCCCAGGAGCGGATCATGTTGGATTTAAGAATTGGGATGACGTCAGAGATAGGAATTCTAAAATCTAAAGGATTAGAGCCAGAAATTGTTCCAAGTTTAGCTAGAGAATCGGCTTTCTCGTTACCCTCAATTCCTAAATGGCCAGGGACCCAAACCAATATTGTCTCGAAATTTAATTCATTTAGAGATTTAAGGGTGTTTCTGATATTATAAATAATATAGTCTTCTGGTTTATGGATATTTGAGGAAATTTTCAACACTGCGCTTAGTGAGTCAGTGCACAGTAAGGCTCGTCGAATATTGAAAAGCTGGATTTGGCTCAAAGCTTGTTCAATTGCGAAGCATTCTGCAGTAAATATGGAAATTTATTTAGGCAATTTATAAGACAAATCTAAATCGAATTCGGGAATGTGTACCGCAGCTCCACAATCTTTGTTATCAGACTTGGAACCATCTGTGTAAATGAGAGAAAATTCTGGAAACTTAGAAAATGTAATGTTTTTAAATTTTTCCTCAACATTTTGATTAGATGAGGTTAAAATATCAGTTCGGAAGTCTGAAGTTATAACGTTGGGGATATAATTGATAGAATCAAATGGAATGGTGAAAATAGGAAGGATAGGATCTTTTTGTAGATTTTGGAGGGAAGAAGACAGAGATTTGAATGAAAGAAAACTTTTTAGAAGGAGAGGAAGTCGATTTTTATCTGTCGATCTTTTTTCGTTATTTAAGTAATTGAACAAATAATCAAGGCTTTGTTCTAAAGGGTGACGCGATATAGAAAAAGATTTAAAAATATATTTATCAGCTAGGAATTGTCTCCTTAAAATTAAGGGGGGATCAACACATTCTACCTGGAGAGAATTAATTGGAGAAGATTTCATCGCTCCAATAATTATTCTGAGCGCTTTGGACTGAATTCTTTCAAGTTTTTTGTCCAAATATTTAGGAAGAGGATCAAAAAGAAATGTTCCATAATCCAAATGGCTTCGCACTAGAGCACCATACATTAATTTAAGAGTAGTAGGATGAGATCCCCACCACACTCTGGAAACAGCTCGCATTATATTTAGCCCCTTTTCACACTTAGCCGAAATGTTCTGAATATGCGGGAGCCAGGAAAGTTTATGATCCAAAAGTAGTCCAAGAAATTTAATTTGCTTAACGATTTGAAGAGGGACATTATCAAAGCAGACAGAAAAGGGGGGTATTTTTCTTTTGCGCGTAAAAGCCACTACTTTGGTTTTAGAGGTAGCTAAATTCATCCCATTTGTCAACAACCAAACTTTAATATTATGTAAAGCCAAATTCAATTCCTTCGCAGCGCGCGATAGATTTTTGTGTGATAAATATATAAGGAAATCATCAGCAAAATAAAGTCGCTTGATAGATGAAGGAATTACACTGTCTAAATCACTTATATATATATTAAATAATAATGGACTGATTACGGACCCCTGAGGTAACCCCTTCCATAGTTTGCGATTTATAGTTTTTGAGGAAAAGTGGATAATAATGGATCTGTCTGTTAGTAAATTAATAATAAATTGAACTAGTTTTAAGGGAATTTTTATTTTAATTAATTTTTCTTTCAAAATGTTAATTAATACATCGTCGTAAGCTGACGAAAGATCAAGAAATGTGGCCAGAGTGCAAGAATTAAGGGACTGAGATATACGGATGTCTGTTGTTAACACACTTAAATTATCTATGGTTGATTTCTTTTTCCGGAAGCCATATTGATTAGGAGAGATAATTCTGTGATTTTCAACAAACCATTCCAATCTGTTCTTTATCAAGTGTTCTGCTACTTTCATTAAACATGACGAAAGAGCAATAGGACGATAGGATGAGATTTCAGATGGATTTTTGCCAGGTTTTAAAATCGGAAGGATTTTTTGAACTTTCCAGACTTCCGGAATAAATCCCGTTTCGAACATGTAATTAATTAGGGATAAAAAATATTCAACCGACATGTCTGAGAATGCTTTAATGAAACTATATAAGATTCCATCAGGGCCAGGAGAAGAGTCTGGAAGGGAATTGATTACTCGATTTAATTCACTTATTGAGAAAGGAGAGTCCAGCCAGCTAGAGTGAGATGGATAAGAAATAAAGGAAGACATTTCCTCACATCTGGCAACTGACGGAGGAGCTATCTTATCAGCAAAACCTATAATAATTTCTTCTGGAATATGTTTAGAACGCTGCGGAGTATATGACGAACCGAATTTTTTTAAATTGGACCATACGGATGACTGGGGAGATTCAGGAGACAAGCGTTCACAGAATTTTCGCCATCCAGACCGCTTTTTGTTTTTCAAAACGCGTTTCGCTTCTGCCTGGGCGCGTTTCACAGAAAGGTAATTTTCGAAAGACATACATGGAAAATGGAAATTGCTTCTCTTCTGGATTTAACGACACTAGTGCATTCTTCATCCCACCATGGGGTGGAATGTTTTATCTTAATGTTAACTTTACGTTTTTTAAGTGTTTTTTCTGCAGCTTTTATTATCATGTTAGGAAATAATTCATATTGTAAACTAGTGTTGACAAGGGAAGACTTAGATGCTTGAACAATGGAGTCTAATTCTGAAGAAAAATTTCTCCAATTCGCGTCTTTCGTTTTAAATTTAAAACTATTGTTTATCGAAAAGGAATGCGTGGAAGATAGATGGTGGAAGGTAATTATTATAGGAAAATGGTCACTGGAAAGGGGATCTTTAAGAATGTTCCAAGAACATATAACCAAGAACATACAACAACAACAGCGACACGGTGAACACATCAAATATTCGCTCTATACAAATTAATAGAAAACCAGTGAATTTATATACTCAAAAGCAGCGAAAAGTATATTAAAACGTGGCTTCAATTGCCCACAAGTATAACTGGTCTTACATCTTTTAAAAAAGTGATTTTAAAGTGTCAAAAGTGAAAACAAAATAATAATTAAAAGTGACTCAGTGCGAATATCTGGAAGATTATTATTGCTACCTGCCTTGTCAAACTTACTATCTCGCAGTGTATTGCCTACATAAGTACTCATAGCAATATTACATTGGTACTCGGAGTAAACCAACTTTCAGGGGAGTGAAACCATTGCAGTTAAATAATTAAATAAAAATAATAACCTTTTTTCTACTTGCAATCCAATTTTTACCATAATGGATGTCGAAGCATTTATAACAAATGTAGAAAATGCTGTGGCTGCATTTAATACCTGTTTAACGGATCCAGCAAATAAGTTCACGAAAGACCAAATAACAAAACTAACCCCAATTACAAGTCATTTCTTAATAGCTATTGGTAGATTGGCGCAAACGGTGTCTAATAAAACTGCTAGTCTAGAGGGTGAATTACGGGCTTATAAGGAAATCGGAATAAATATCCCAGCCCCACAAAACAACCTCGACATTTGCGAGGTAATTTCTGAAATTAATGAGCGTAGCGAAAGAGCTAAAAACATCATCCTTTGTAATATACCCGAAAGCACTGAAACGACTGCGGCTAACAAATTAATAGATGACAAAAACAAAGCAACGGTTTTAATCTCTGCTCTCGATGATACAGCAAACCGTGATATGCTACGCGTCTACCGCATTGGAAAACCAAGTGTTGAAAAACCAAGGTCCCTTAAAATAGAATTCAATAACTCCACAACATCCAGAACATTACTAAGTAAACGCCATCTTTTAAAAAACAACACAAGGATATACCCCGATTCTACAATTTTTCAACAAAAACATCTAAAAAATCTAAGAGAAGAACTGGAAAAACGAAAGACAAATGGCGAAAATGATATTACTATAAAATATGTAAACGGAAACCCTAAAATAGTGCAAACACCGCCAAAAAACGATGCAAACTCAAGTTATACTACCAGAACGCGCGGGGACTACGCACCAAATTAAATGAACTACGTTCTACAATATCACTACACCATTACGACGTATATGTACGCCGGACCAAATGCCCTGATAAAATCAAAATCTATTATCAAAATACACGAGGACTTCGTACAAAACTACATGACCTTAAAGTAATGGTACCTTTACATGAACACGATATATTTATCCTTACTGAAACATGGCTCGTTCCAGAAATAAAATCTCCTGAACTTGGTTTCACAAACCACAAGATATTTCGGCGTGACAGAAACCCTAAATCTAGTACTAAATCTAGAGGAGGCGGAGTTTTGATTGCAATCAAGGAAAATATATCAGTGAAAACACTAAAAACGCAAAATACCTCATTGGAGCAATTATTTGTACAAATTGTCACTCCCGTGGAAAAAATCATCATTGGAACTGTATACATACCACCGAACTCCGACATCCAAACCTACAAGAAACACTGTGAAGACATTGAATTTCTAATGTCAAAAAATCCTACATCGAAAATAATTATTGTCGGCGATTATAATCTTCCCAATTTGAAATGGAACTCTAGTGACAATGGTTATATTACCAATGAAAGTTCTAACGACCCAGCACGTGAAGTGATAGATACAATAAACTATTTAAATTTGTATCAACATAATTTTGTACCCAATATATGTGGTCGCCTTCTAGACCTAGCCCTTTCAAACAGCTCCAAACTGTGTGTTGAAATGTCAGACGATCAGCTCGTTCAGGTGGATAATTATCATCCCCCCCTACACATTATAGTAAATATGTACACAAACAATCCACCACTAAAACAAACAACACTCAACTTCAAAAACGCTGATTACGATTCTATTAACTACCAACTCACTAATACAGATTGGACTTTCTTGACCACTAACAATGATATCGAACAAATACTAGAAAAACTCTATGAAACATTTTCTGAAAATATAAAATCTCATGTCCCCACGTATACACCAAAATACAGAACATATCCAATTTGGTTCTCCACGGACCTAATACTCTTACTGAAACAAAAAAACAGCTACACAAAACTTTTAAACTGACACACCAAACCAACGACTATTCAAACTTCTCAGAAACAAGAAAGAAATGTAAAATACTATCAAAACTGTGCTATAAAGCACACATCACCTCCATTGAGAAAACTGCGCTAGGAACAAAGAATCTTTGGAATTTTGTTAAGAAATTAAACAATGAAAGTACAGACTACCCCCCCACAATGCATTATGATGGCAAAATAGCCAATAGCACCTGTGATATTGTTAATTTGTTTGCAGATCATTTCCAAAGTGTATACGAAGGCGAAATATCAGAAAACAACGTACCATCATACACATATCAAAATACAATACATCTACATAATTGCCTCATAACACAGGAATCATGCTTAAATAAAATCATTTCACTTGATCCTAACAAATCTGCAGGCCCAGATAACATCCCACCAATATTTTTCAAACAATGCGCATCTGCAATATCAGGTCCACTCACCACATTATTTAACCACCTACTTTCTTCTGGACATTTTCCAACCCGTTGGAAATCTAGTTATATTACCCCGATTTTCAAAAAAGGTGACGACACAGACATTAAAAACTACCGTCCTATATGCATACAATCAGCACTCCCGAAAATCTTTGAATCCCTTGTTCTCGATTTAATTTATCCATCAGTATTAAAAGTAATTGATAAAAACCAACACGGATTCGTTTCTGGTAGGTCAACTGCTACTAACCTGTTACTTTACCATAACTATATTACAGAATCTTTTACAAAAAAAAAACAAGTTGACAGTATCTACACAGATTTTTCAAAAGCTTTTGACAAAGTATCACATAAAATATTACTTAGAAAACTGTATGCCTTAGGATTGAGAGGTAAGTTGTTAGATTGGTTCTCAAATTATTTGTCTAACAGAATCTTATTTGTTAAAATTAAACATACTAAATCTAAGTTATTATATGCAACTAGTGGTCTACCGCAAGGGAGTCATCTCAGCCCCATCCTTTTCTTAATATTCATAAATGATATCATAAGTTGTTTCGACGATGTAGAAGTTCTGCTTTTTGCCGATGACATCAAATTATACAAAGAAATATCCAATATAGGCGACTGCCTAATCCTACAGTCAAACATTGTCAAATTGCAAAATTGGTGTGTCGCAAACAACTTATTCCTCAATATCGATAAATGTAAGACACTAACATTTTGTCGAACAAAGACACCACTATCTTTCAAATACACAATAGATAATAAAATCTTAGAAAAAGTCAAAGAAATTAGGGATCTTGGAGTTGTGTTTGATATGCAATTAAACTTTATAAATCACATTCAACAAATAACTAACAAAGGCAGAACAATCAAAGACTTCGATTCGCTGGAAGTTATAAAAATCGTATATTTGTCACTCGTACGCAGCTTGCTGGAATACAATTCCATAGTTTGGTCTCCATATTATCAAATTCATATAAAAAATATTGAAAGAGTGCAGCACAAATTTTTAAGATTTATTAACTTCAAGTTACACATACCTATTCAACACATTAACTACACATCTTTACTAAATACACTTAAATTGCACTCCCTAGAAAACAGAAGAAAAATAAACGATCTAACTTTTTTGTTTAAAATTATTCACTCCGAATTAGATTGTTGCGAACTCCTGAATCTCATTGATTTTAAAGTACCTACTCGAGAAACAAGGCAAAACATATTATTCTGCAACAATAATTCTGTAACCAACTATCACACACATGCACCAATTTCACGACTACACACACTAGGGAACAAATTCACCTCAAATATTGATGTATTTAATACAAGTTTACCTTTATTCAAGAAATATCTGAACAATATTTTTACGTAGAATATTTTGATATCTATGGAGCATCACATAGGGTCTATTGCATATACATATTTGTGTATTTCTATATTAATCTACAATGTAAAAACCTATTACCGTTTTCTGTTTATGTATCTTGTATTTTGTCATGTATTATTCATCACATTTAATTAGTCACCTGTAAATTTTGTAATTACTAACATACATACTAGTTTATTTCTATGCCATTTACAACTTAGAATCTTTCTCTTTTATTGTGCACTATCTTTGCTTAAATTTATCTGTATACCTTTCATATGATGTTTACTAGTTATATTTTTATAGTTATCTTTTTTATTTATAAAACCGTCTCTGTATTATGAACTTGTCATGTAAAAGCCCATCAGGGCGTTGAAAATTAATAAAAAAAAAAAAAAATAAAAAAAACATATGGGAATCACCGAAGATGAGCAAAGAGATAAATCGACTGCACTTTTCCGATGTTGAGGGGCAGTGAAACGAGTTGGAGATCCATCATTTAGTATACATAAATTATAGGTATCCATAAAATCTAATAGATTATGGCCAGAACGGTTTGTTAACTCACTGCCCCAAGAAGGAGAATGAGCATTGAAGTCCCCAAGTATCATATACGGGGGACGAATCTGGGATATAAATGTTGACCATTCGTTTTCAACAAAAATTGTAGAGGGAGGGATATATATTGATAGTAATGTAATATCAGATATAACAGCAGCTACTATCTGAAAATTATTGGAGAGAGTGTGGAAAATAATTTGTTTAAAAGGGATAGAATTATGTATAATAAGAGCAGTGCCACCTTTGCCATCCAGTCTATCATGTCTTAGACAATGATATCCAGGAATATTAAATTGGTATGAGGGTTTTAACCACGTTTCGGAGATGGCAGCAACTGAAATATTATGTTCATCAAGTAACTGTACAAGATCAATTTTGTTGGCGAATAGACTTCTACTATTCCATTGAAGTATTTTGCTCATTTGCGGATACATCGGGAAGGCTAGAGAGTAAAGATTTCATATAATCGGCAGCGTTGGACGGTACTTTATTGTTATTTGAAAGGATCGTAATTAATAGGGTAATTAAAGTTTGAATAAAAGAAGAATTTTCAATCGTGACTTTAGGGAAGATATCGGAAGTGGAACAGTTTTTTAAGGCAGTCCCATTGGGAGCCTGGGATTTATTATTCCCATTCGGGTTAAGTAAAAGTTCATTATGTAGTTTTTTATCGAAAGAAGGAATAAATTTTGGATTAGATTTTATCGGTTTGAAAATTGTTTCTTTGTGGGAAGATGATAGAGGGGATTTAGGGGAAGAAAAATGAAAGAGAGAAGCGTTAGACGTTATTAAAACACGTTGCTTTTCGCAATAGACAAAAGAATAATCTTTATTGTTCTTGAAATTTATTTGAAATGTTACACATTGTTTCAATATAGATGGCGCCACTAAACACATTTGATAATTTTGTTACCATTATTCTAATACTCCCACTTAACAAAATAAATGTGAATTTTTAAACAGAATACATAGATATTGTTTTATTTAACTTTAATTCCCAGCATGTCCATGAACTTATAATGCTTAGTTGACAAAATACCCTTGGTTAACAAGTCAGCGGGCATTTCCTGAGTTGAAATGTATTCAATATTAATTAATTTATTTTTAACTGCATCTCTATTTAATTAATTTATTTTTAAGAGCAAATAACATTCTCAGCGTAGAATGTTTTATGACAGGAGAAAAAATGTTCTCATAATCAATACCACGTCGTTGCGTAAAACCTTTAGCCACGAGTCGGGCACGATACCGCACTTTATCATTCACATCTAGTTTTTTATTTAACACCCACTTGTTTTGGACAATTAATCCATTACTTGGTATATCAACAATTTCCCACGCATCGTTATCCTCGAACGACTGAAGCTCCTCTCGCATGGCCTGTCTCCACTGATCAGCTTCTGGTCCATTCAGCGCTTCTGAGAAGTCTATTTGTTCGACATCTGGATTGGAATTGGAAATACAGATATTACCAAACCCAAAACGTTCTGGAGGTTTTCGTGTTCTCTTCTCCTGTTCTGGTAATTCTGGAATTGGTTGCAACTCACTGATTGAGATATCTGTCTCTATGTTTGTGATGCTTGTGTCATCATCATTTTCACTAGCCGGATCAGTATATACAGATGTATTTGAATTTTGGAGAGATTCATCCATTGAAGACCCCCCCACTGAATCTCTGCCATCTTCGTTTGTTGCGGGAGACTCATGCCCTTCAAATTCAACATCATCCTGTATCCATTCTGCTATGTTTTCTTCATTGATTTCCGATGATACTGTTTCTTCTTCTATCACTATTATATCTCTCTTTATAGTTATAATATTTTTTATGGGATCATATACACGATATCCCTTTACTGTTTCTGAAAATCCTACAAGAATCTGCATTTTAGCCTTCTTGTCCCATTTTAATCTTCTTTCCTTCGGTATGTGGACCATTACGGGGCTGCCAAATAGGCGTATATGACTTAAATCTGGTTTCTTTTTATACCACGCTTCATAGGGTGTTTTATTTCCCAAACTTGAAGTTACAGATCTATTTTTTAGGTATACTGCTGTATTAGCTGCTTCAGCCCAGAACTTTTTTTCTAATTTCGCATTAAAAAGTAAGCATCGCGCTTTCTCTATAATAGTTCTATTAGCCCGTTCACAAACACCATTTTGTTCAGGTGTGTATGCAGTTGTCTTCTGGTGTATAATTCCTTCTCTGAGTAAGTAATTCTCCATCTCACCACTACAAAATTCACCACCATTATCTGTGCGTAATATTTTTATTTTTGTTTTCTGACTATTTTCAGTCATTGCTTTAAAATTCTTAAATATCTTGAAGACTTCATTTTTATATTTGTGGAAGTATATGAAGGTCATACGACTGTGATCATCAATGAACAAGACAAAATACCTAGCACCACCTATGGACTTCGTTTCCATAGGACCACATACATCTGCATGTATTGTATGTAGTATTTCTGTATTTATTTTTCCAACATGATGAAATGGTAACCTCATTTGTTTACCTTCGCAACAGGTCACACATTTCGCCACTGTCATATCACTGGTACCCGGGTAGGACAATCCATCTACAATGCCGTTCTTCATTTTATTTAAATCATTACTGTTAATATGCGCTAACCGCCTGTGCCAAAGATCTGCATTTGCTACAGCAGGTGCTGCCAGTATACAATCTGCTACTTTGATGTTTAGCTTGTACACTCCATTTATTGACGTTCCTGTGGCCACCAACACATTCTTAGTGTTACGTATGTAGCATTTGTTTTCACCAAAAACAACATTGTTTCCGTTCTTGATTAGTTCGCTCACTGACAACAGGTTTGTTGTTAAGCTCGGTATGCAAAGCACATCTTTAACCATGATATCGTAGTTGCAGTTAGTTATTATTTGTACATCTCCGGAACACAAAACTGGCACTTTCATATTATTCGCGACGGTTATCTCTGATAAATATGGCGTAAAATTTGCGTGTTTTATCCACTCTTTGTTGGCCGTCATATGTGCACTTGCGCCACTGTCAATGTACCATTCGTTTTTATTGTATTCTCCGTTCAAAAAAACTACACTAAAAGCATTTGATTGTTTGTTTTTTTTTAACACTGGACACTGGTTTCGATAATGACCCGTCTGTTTACATTTGTAACAAGTGATGGTCTTGTCACCTGTCACTTTTGAATTTTTCGATGACGTCGCGCCATTTTTAAATTTCTGCTTGTAGCTTTTATTTGCAGCAAATGCTGCGCCGCTGGAATCCACGTCATTCTTTGAAACCTCCATATCAATCAACTTAGATTTTATTAAATCGGTGGTAATCTGCATTCCTGAGTGCTCCACCGCCATAATCATTGGCATGAATTTTTCTGGCAGACCTGCGAGAAGTAACGATCCGACCCATTCTTCTGTAATTGCAAATCCTGTGCCATTCAATCTCTGAGCTGTTTCGACCACTTGCGTGACGTAAGAAGTCATGGAATCACAATTTTCCTGTCGTAACGAGATTAAATGTCTTAGTAGAGATATTTTACGAGAAAAGCCTGAGTCATCAAATATAGACCTCAGTTTAATCCATAACTCTAAAGTTGTTTTTGTTTCCTTAATATGCACGTACAATCCAGGGTCAATAGTTAAAACTAGCTTCGCCTTGGCTCTTGCGTCATCTGATGCTTTTGACTCGAAATTTTTATCTGGCTCCGACTTGATATAGTTAGCGAGGTTGTCAAGCACCAACAGATTTTCAACCGCAAAACTCCACTGATCATAATTTTGGCGTCCTGTCAGCTTCTCAATACTTTGAAAATAGTTTACAGCCATATTTCCACGAAAAGTCAACAATTTTCGACTGTTTTATACTAAATTTACACAGTAAAACCGAAAAATATATGGATATTTGCCCATAACCTATTAAAACACGTTGCTTTTCGCAATAGACAAAAGAATAATCTTTATTGTTCTTGAAATTTATTTGAAATGTTACACATTGTTTCAATATAGATGGCGCCACTAAACACATTTGATAATTTTGTTACCATTATTCTAATAGACGTTATCTCTGCAAAAGATTTTTTTGTAGGAGGGAATAATTTAGAGGCCTGAAAGTAGGAAATATTGTCTGCAGCCATTGACTGTTTGATATTTCTCTGTCTAGATAACTCTGGACAGGCCACACTAACAGCAGTATGGTTGCCCTTACAATTAATACAAATAGGGTTATTCGTTGTATTTTGACACTGTTCAAAGGGATGATCCTCTCCACAATGGAAGCAACGAGGAGGGGAACGACAAATAGGTTTTGAATGGCCAAAACGGCAACAGTTGAAACATTGGATAGTCGGGAATCTGTATATTTCAACGGGAAGAGCGTTATAATAAATAAATACACGGGATGGTAATGTTTGACATTCGAAAGTAATAACAACGGATTGGGAAGGTTTCCATATAGTGGTGCCGGTGGAAGTATCCTTAAAATTCAAACGACGTGCTTTTAAAACTTTTGGAGTTAATTGAGAGTCATTAAGAGCATCTACTATTTCTGTTTCTGATAGATCGGTTGGGATACCTCTTACTCTGCCCATTCTGGTTAAATTGAATGTAGGTATGAAAGATTTAAATTTATTATTTGAAAGAGAACCTATTTTTTTAACAAAATCATTAGCTAATGTGGCTGATTTAAATTCTATGGATAGTTTGTATCGACCTTCCGGTTTTATTGATCCATTTATAATACCGAGGTTATTGAGTTTTGAGCTAAAAATAAATTTACCAAAATCCAGGGGATGAATTATTTTCCCCTGTTCAGTCCTTTGGACATTGACAATAAATGGAGCTGAAGATGAAATAGAATACATAAGCTCAATGGCTTTTGCTTCTGGAGGAATGGTATCATTATAACTTCCATGAGAGATTGGGGCTTCGTTTGATTGTGAAAGAGATTTAATTTTAGGAGGTACATTAAGGCAAAGCGGAGGACGTCGTTTTCGTGAAGGAAGGGTTACAGAGGTCTGGGTATCATCAGTATCGTAGTCGTCTACAATATTAGAAATGGGTTCAGGGTCCGGAGGTCGATTTTCATCTTCCTCCATTTCAACAAATTTAAAAAAAAAATTAAACAATAATTATTATTTTAGAAATAATAAATGATAGAAATAATACACGCAACTTCGTCGCAAACCAATAACACAAACAAAAATAATGAATACGAAAAGGTAACAATAAATAAATCTTATCTGTACGCCGCGCCGCCGTCAAAGTAAGCCGTCAAACACAGAGCACTGGTAAACACGACTGCACACTACCGAGGTTCGGTGACTCTGTCTCAAAAGTATTTAATAAAATTAATATCAAGCTGCTTATGATGAAGCTGTTAAAAATCTAAGATGGGAAAAGTTGTATGTCACAAACAGAAGTCAAGCATTTAGAGCTAAGGGTTTCTTTTCAGGTTTCTATAATATACCATCAGGAATACCACAAGGATCACATCTTGGACCTTCAATGTTTATTTTGTATATCAATGATAGGGACATGGTTAGTTATAATATATCTGAAACGCTTGAATTTTAAATCCTTCCAACCACCCCAACATTTAAAAGACTCATTAGCATTCCACAAACTATCAACATTGGAAGATAGAATAAATATATCCCAGCAAAAGATTTTTCTCAAAATTATTCACAACGCTGTTGACAACGACTACCTTCTGGAAAATATTAATTTTCACTGTCCAGTACTGTGCACAAAATACAATCATATATTTTCAGATGCCGATATTTTCCACTTGTCCTTGGTTCAGTTTACTCAATAGATATTGGAGAAAATTAAATCAATTTTTTAATTATGTACCCTCTCCCCCTGCTGTAAGATATCTCAGTAATTTTCATTAAGGTGTGTAAGATATCAGAGATATCTCAGCTATTTTCATTAAGGTGTGTAAGATATCAGAGATATCTCAGCTATTTTCATTAAGGTGTGTAAGATATCGGAGATATCTCAGCTATTTTCATTAAGGTGTGTAAGATATCAGAGATATCTCAGCTATTTTCATTAAGGTGTGTAAGCTATCAGAGATATCTCAGCTATTTTCATTAAGGTGTGTAAGCTATCAGAGATATCTCAGCTATTTTCATTAAGGTGTGAAAGATATCGGAGATATCTCAGCTATTTTCATAAAGGTGTGTACGATATCAGAGATATCTCAGCTATTTTCATTAAGGTGTGAAAGATATCGCAGATATCTGACTATTTTCATAAAGGTGGGAGAGATATCAGAGATATCTCAGCTATTTTCATTAAGGTGTAAGGTATCAGAGATATCTCAGCTATTTTCATTAAGGTGTGAAAGATATCGCAGATATCTCAGCTATTTTCATAAAGGTGGGAGAGGTATCAGATATATCTCAGCTATTTTCATTAAGGTGTGAAAGATATCGCAGATATCTCAGCTATTTTCATAAAGGTGGGAGAGATATCAGATATATCTCAGCTATTTTCATTAAGGTGTAAGGTATCAGAGATATCTCAGCTATTTTCATTAAGGTGTGTAAGATATCAGAGATATCTCAGCTATTTTCATTAAGGTGTGTAAGATATCAGAGATATCTCAGCTATTTTCATTGAGGTATGTAAGATATCTGTTATGTTACTGTTGATTTGTATGTTGTTTTACCTCAAGCATATATGAACAGAGTGATTAGATTATTTTAAATAGTGAAGTTTCATTGGTGACAGCACCGACTTCATAATTTGGCTGATGCGCGCCCAGACCTCTACTCTAGTCGGACTTGCATTTTTCCTATGACCTTCTGACATGAAACAATTGTATTATTTACAATAATCTAAAAAATAAGCAATTAGTATTTATGAAATGTTACTACGGTATCGAAAACACCACAATTGACGTACTTTATGCTTGCCACTTTGAAATTCCTACAGCGCGTCTATATATATTGTAAAGTCGTTGCTTTGTCAAAATGTGGGATTCGAAAATAAAATAACCTCACATTTTAATCTTTTTTTTCTAAAATTGGTGTTGAAAGTGGAGTTGATCAAATAATATTGTGTGTCTGTTACATTGCCAGCCATTGTATAGAAAAAATACAAATTATGACATAACATTTCTGGATTTTTTTAGCACTAATTTATGCTAATTTTTTAAAGTATTATTTCGAGCAGAAATTGACACATTACTTGGGACATGTTTGTAATGAAATCATTACAACATAACGGGTTGTCCATAAGTAACGAAACTCGTAGTACAAGCGGAAAAATGATTATATTCTGACGGCCTCGGTGGTCGATGGGTAAGTTATTTCACCATTTAATTATTTAAAATATAATTTAGTATATTTAAAGACGCCCTGGTGTATGAACACCATTCAGAATTGAAACTTTGCTTGAAATGGCTTTAGCCGTGTTTGGTGACCAGATCTGAATAGCCAGGGACTTTCCCCATCACTTCCCCTCCCCACTACCTTCAGCCTCAAAACATACCCCAAAATAATATTTTTTTTTCAAATAAAATACAAAATTTAAATAAAAATAAAAATAATAAAAAAATGTATTCAAAGTTATGATTTGAGATTTTTTGCGCTACCTCTTTTAGCCAATGTTTCGGACAGCATTACAGTGTTCATCATCAGGGCAGATGTGTAAAAGCAATTCAAATATTAAATATAAGATAGGTGCGTACTTAATTACTTGTCTAAATTCATCTCAAAAAAGTACACAAAGCTTCGATTAGACAGGCAAATTGACATAAAAAAATGGTAATGGGTGAATTATATGTATTTGGGTATGCTGAATTCGAGAATTTCCATTTCGACCCATCACGTAAGGATTTTCTGCAAAGTGGAAATTAAAATATAGGCAAAACCCGCCTATATTTTAATTAATTTTAAGTCATAATATATTTTATTTACATTATATACAGGGTTTTCAATAAGAGGTGTTATTTTGAATAGACCGCTATTTCGGTAGATGTTACTTATGAAGCTGTCATTTTTTGACATTTGACAAGTAGAAACTACGCCATTAATAAAAATGGAACGATACACGCTTCAACAGTGCATTGAAATTATTAAAATTCATTTGAGTGAATCAAATGAAAATCATCTTGAGTGATGAGGCCCATTTCCACCTCGGTGGCTTCGTCAACAAGCAAAATTGTCGCATCTGGGGCTCGGAAAACCCAAGAGTTATTGTTGAAAAGCCTCTCTATCCTCAACGTGTGACTGTTTTGTGCGGTTTGTGGTCCGGGGGAGTCATTGGACCTTACTTTTTCTAAAATGAGGCTGGAGCGACAGTTACGGTGAATGGATTGCGCTATCGAGAGATGATTAATGATTTTTTATGGCCGGAATTGGATGATATTGATCTGGACAATGTTTACTTTAAACAAGACGGCGCTACGTGCCACACAAGTAACGAAACCATTGATCTTTTACGATTGAATATCAAAATAACACCTCTTATTGGAAAACCCAATTATAAATCTGCTTTTTTAGTTTCGAAGCTTCGTTTTGTGCTTTTTCTTTTCATTTAATTCAGCTTGAGAAAATAGTTGAGGTCCATTGGAGTCGCTTACTTGAAACTCGTCACTAGAACTTTCTTCTGATTCACTTTCTGATGATGGAAAATCGTCTAGGCTTTGGGGTGCTTGTGGTGTAGGAATGCCAGGTCTGTGAGGAACTGGGCGGAGTACCGAATCCATGTTTGGGTAATTTTTGTTTTTTATTTTTGTTACTATACCCTTGCACGAACAAAAGTAGCAGTCATCGCTGTGGTTTTGAGGCTCTCTCCAGATCATGGGAACACCAAAACGAAAATAATTTAACTTTACCTTTTGACCACATTCTAAGTCCTTTAACACATCCTGAAAAAACTCCACGAGGGGCCCAAGATTTGTCCTGGTCCCCTATCTTAAGGCGATGCCATACGTAGTAATGAAAAATCATTTTTTTTTGATTTGAAAATTTGGTCGCCTAGAAATGTTTCAGAAGCTTTAATTGAATACTGCGAGTAGAATACATCTTGGCCTTTGAAATAATCCAGTTTTTTTTAGATAAGTCTTTTTATAAGCCCAGAAAAAAATAATGTATAAGGCCTATGAAAACTGCTTTAAAGTTCAAAATCTCCTACTTACGAACCCACTTTCGGTTATGATTTATTGTATAATGTGGCAAATTAAGTTATTTAAAAAATGATCGAAAAATAATTAAATATTTATGCCTGAATATCCACAAAATAAAATAAAAGGCACTTTTTGGCCATGTTTTTTTCTTGCATAAATCAAAACAGGCGGATGGTGTTAAGCGGGAATTTAAACCTTATCGCCATTTACGTAAGGGTTGTTATTGATAGCGGCTCAATTTAAAATATTACACGACGTAGTGCATCGCCTTAATACCAAAATACGCAAAATATACTTTTTTTAACAAAATCAGTAATATTTCTTTGTTGTTTTTTCACTACAAATTCACCACAAATATAGCAAAAACTCTCAGAAGAATTGACACAACCTCTTGAAGTAGTTTTTGAAACGCACGTTACGAAAGTTGAAACAGAAATAAATAAATTAAAGGGTATGGAAGGAAGTGGGCATCTGGGAATTCCGGCTTTCTCTCAACATACTTACTATGGAAAATTCCGATATATACCTATATATATATAATTCAACGCTTACTAATTTTACCGTCATGAGGTGCTAAATGTTTTGTTTCAGTTTATAAAACATAACATTATCTTATAATAAGTTGGAAAAACCTTACGTGATGGATTTTTTTTGATAATTTTCCCGAATTCAGCAACCAAAAATACATGGGAATTACCTCTTATTTCAAAGAAAGTCGCAAACCTGTATTAAGGCGATGCACTACGTCGTGTTATATTTTAAATTGAGCCGCTATCAATAGCAACCCTTACGTAGATGGCAATAAGGTTTAAATTCCCGCTTAAAAACATGGCCAAAAAGTGCCTTTTATTTTATTTTGTGGATGTTCAGGCATAAATATGTAATTTTTTTTCGTAAAAATTACTTAATTTTCCACATTATACAATAAAATCATAACCGAAAATGGGTTCGTAAGTAGGAGATTTTGAACTTTAAAGCAGTTTTCATAGGCCTTATACAGTATTTTTTTCTGGGCTTATAAAAAGACTTATCTAAAAAATACTCGATTATTTCAAAGGCCAAGATGTATTCTACTCGCAGTATTTAATTAAAGCATCTGAAACATTTCTAGGCGACCAAATTTTCAAACCAAAAACACATGATTTTGCATTACTACGTATGGCATCGCCTTAATGGTGGTCTCTCACCACGACGATACTGATAGCATCTTCTACTCTCAAATAGGTGAGGGTAGTGGGGAGGGAAAGGAGACGGGAAGAGGAAGATGGGAATGTACCTAGCTACAGGGAGACACTGAGAACATCTACCACACTCTACAAATACGAAATATCGTCAGTAAATAAATAATCGCCAAAGATGTCTGAAAAACCAGAAATTCTGGTTTCGGACGCAATCAATACATAATCAATACATAGAACATCTGATAAAATATATAAGTGAAATGCCAATATGTTAGACATGTTAAAATTCATTATTGATTAATTGTATTTGCTTTTACTTTTGGTTGTTTTACTATTATGTTTAACTATCTGACGTGTACCCGGCGTTGCTGGGGGTTACCCTTAGACAGGACCATAATAATAATAATTGGATAACTTGTATAGCGCCGTTTTTGTGCAAAATCACCTCAAGGGCGCTGTACAAATTTATAATTCATTTCTACATTGATCTATGTTATTACTAACTATATTGGGATAATATACAGTACAATACTTACCTGGTAGGTCACTTTAGATTAACACTTAATTAACATTATCTAATGGTTTATTAGCGAAATTTTAGATACAGGATTTAGGACATAATTGGAAAATTGGATATAACTGGACTTTCTCTCAGGAATGGTATATTTAATTTAAGGGTATGACAGCTTAAAAAGGTAAGTTTTTAGTTTAGACCTGAATTCTGTTGGACTTGTTATGGATCTTAGTTCCGGAGGGAGTTTATTCCAAGCCTTCGGCCCAGATACTCCGAAAGCGCGATCACCAAACTTAGTATTTGGCTTGCGCTTAGGTTATATCAGTCTGCCTACAGCTGATGATGTTGCTGATCTAAGAGTTGACTGCCAGTAGAATATAGACATAAATGCGATCGCGGACTTTTCTGTAGAACTTTTTACGATGGTTCCATGTTGTTTCATCAAAATGAAAACTCAACACACCACCAAACAAAAACTAGGTTTAAAAGTTACATATAAAACATATTTAACCTAGTTTTTGTTTCAACACTTTTCATGAGTTTTTATCACTTTTTAAAGGTATGTTGAGTTGTCATTTTGATGACATACCCGGTCACCATTGACATCGTATTTCTCACCGTTATGTTAAATGAGATATATCTCTCAAAAAGACTCTACATCGTTTTGTTGTCTGTGAAGAACATCTCTCAAAATTGGGGTTAAATATTACACAGGGTGATAAATATGTCTAGTTCAACTCTGACTTCCCATCGCCAGCACACAAATTTTCAGCTCAAGGTTGTTGGGTGTACTTGGAAAGATATCCGGTAGTAAAGTAGTGTAACTTCGAGATAACCACATATTATATTAGTACATAAAGCAAATCATTTCAAAGAGTACACATTTGAATGAATTTATGCACACATGTTTAACTAGTTTGGAACACCCTCCCGCAGTCCCCTCTTACCCTGCAAATGCTGCAGGTACTGGGTGCGTAGAGACGTTTTTTTAATCAATTCCATTTAAATTCAGACTCGCAATTCGATTCGACAATGCTCCTAACAAAAGTTTTTAGAGATCAAATATAGACAGTAGTAATTTTCCTCTTATTTTATTTATTTATTTATTCAAACGCCATAAAATGGCTTTTACAATACAGTGATAAACGAATTATAAGCGTACAGTGGTAAACAGGATAATAATAGCAATAAATTAAAGAACAATTAATGTGTTCACAATAACATTATTGCAAGTGATGCACTTATTAATATAAGTGCAGTAAGACAATGCATAATTCAAAAGAAATATATACCAGTGTAACAATAGTTGAACTAATTTATACTAGGCTTGTATGTGACCTGTCATAAGTCGAAGTATGAGGTGTCTGTGATAATAGTCACAAGATTAATTGTACTTGGAAAAGCTGAGTAGGCATCGCAACTTGACATTAAAACTATATGGTCGGGCATTTTAACGCCAAATTGGGGGCGAAGCGCGGGTGTTTTTTTTAATTTTAGCGCCAAAATTAGACTTTCTGCAAAATATTCATATCTTATGATCTATTTGATATTTTTCGATGAAACTTTCAGTGTTTTACTTTAAAAATATGTCTCTATTTATTTACTTAGCAATGTATTTGTAATTCCTTTTTTTATGAACAAAAACTTTCTACTTTCTTGGGAATAATAGAAAAAACAGTATTTCACAATCGAAAGTTATTCATACAAAATTACAAGATTATTTAGAAATTTTCAATACATATAAAAAAAACTGTAAACTAAATAGTGCTTCAATGTGTGATAGCGTTCAAAACACTTTCCTTTATGCAGGGGCACATTGCAAAACTTGCACATGTACCGCGTTTCACTGCGTAGTTTGTGAGCGGAACATACGCGACAGCGATTTTATTTTTTTGTTGTGTTTCAAACTCATTGTATTGACAGGTAGATAGATCGGGTACCGCCGACAATAGATAACACATGACCCCGCACCCATTTAGAACCCCTTGTTTACAAGTTTCCCGCTCCTTACCGCTTTGCGCAACAAAACGAGTAAACTCGTCTCCCGTGTCTTACTGTAAAAAGGCATATGACGAGTTTTCTCGTTTCCCGCAAAGAATGTGTTAACAATTCAGGGCTGTCAGCGATTAAATAAACGACAGGCCTGCAAAATTTCGTGGTTTATTGAAATCTCATATAAACAGTGACCTTTCTATTGTTTTGAAGATAAAGTGTGCAAAATTTCATCATTCTCGGAATAAAACTGTAGATTTGTATAAAAAACAAATGCAAGCCTACACAGACGCTATTCGCTATACACTCACACACAAGCTGCAGTCCCCGGGGCCGCCCGGGCAATACAACAGGGTTTTTCTAAATCAGATGAGGAGGAAGTGACCATAAACAAAAACTGTTTTTCTTCCTCAAAAAAATTGCCAAACTAAATATGCAAGAACCCAAACCCAACCCAAATAGGCAAGAACTGCACTAGTCACATAATATTTATGTGACAGTAGTCCTTCCTCCTGTTTTAAAAGTCAAGTTAGCAAAATTTCATCAATATCGGAATAAAACTGTAGATTTGTATAACAATCAAATCCACCCGGCCCGTTCGCCACAAACTCTCGTCTTTATATACACACTAGCTGTACTATCGCCACGCGTTGCTGTGGCTCAGTCAATCTGTGTAGATAGACAAATAATAGCGCGTGTTGCTTTTACGTCAAACAGTTGGCGTTATTTAAAAAAAAAAGATTTTTCCTGTCCCAGGTGACATCTATATAATATAGGTATATAAAATAACAATATAACAAATTTAAATAAATTAATAACTTCCACATCATTATTAAACAATTAAGATAACATTAATGTGGGGAAAATAGACTTCAAAATACCCCCACAGAATATGAAATCTATTGTCAAAATTATTTTACCAGTTAATCGGTTTAACCGGTAATAAATCATTTTAGATTGGGAGGGGGTAAAATAGAATCATATAAATAAGTCGTCTAAACGTTGCTAAAACCACAGTTTGAAAATGGCTTTGAAAGCCGAAACAGCTGTAACAATAACAAAAAACAAAAAATACTTGCAGAATTTAATAATAATATTATTAATTTTTTTAAATTAAATGGAGTTCTACGAATTAAACACAAAAACAATAAATAAATAGATTTTTTTTAAATACAAGAAATGGTTAATGTTAATAACGAGCAAATATGTCTGAAATTAGATAAATGAGATGATTGAACTATCACGTAGAGTACCCAAGCTTTCAAAGTTACTTCACTTTACCCTAGGATACCTTCGTTTTGTACAAATCCAGTCTCTTCTGAGAAATAAAATGATTATTTTATTCCTTTAACATAATTGATGAAACGATGCAACACTTGTGACAGTTACAACCATGTTATTTTTAACATTTAGGTATAACATTACCTGTTTTCATTTTTTTATAACACAAGAGGCCCAATTGCTCGCAACTGTCTAGGTCAATGGGACTACAGCAAACCGTTAATTAACAGGTTTTTTACATCTAGGTTGCGAATTAAGAGGAAGCTACAAGCCAAAAATGAGTATATTCTTAGTATACCTTATATTGTAGGTGATAGGCATTAAAATCGCTTGACAAACGAATTCTAGAAACGTTCGACTTCAAGCACAAAACTGTTTTTTATTTTTTTTTTAAATATTTTTATAAGAAAGCAAAAAAGTTAATCAAGTGAAACTGTCACAGATAATCTTAGCTATAATACTGTATTTTTTAAAGTTGTTTCCTTTACGCGTTCATACATTTCCATTGAAAAAATATTTTTTTTAGTAGTTTACAATTATATTTTTTATTTATTATTTTATTTGTATTCTACTCAAGCGACACGGTAGGAAAACCTTCAATTTATCTAAAGCATATTTTTTTGTATTCATAATGTACACCGATTAGTTATAAAGATTAATCAAAATAGTGATTTAGCATTAAGCTTCGCCTTAACAGTTTTACTGATAAATTTTTAGTAAATTACGAATATATTATCATTTCAAATCACGTGTTCCTGAACATCTGAATATTTTTGCATTGCAAAGAAAATTATTTGTAGCATCGTGATATATTTTTATTTAATTTTATAAATATAAAAAAAAACAATTTTGATGACTTTCTCAACTACCATACTAGGCTCATGCCCGTATTATGGTAGTCGTACATGATTGTAAGAATAACAAGAATAAAACACAACGAAAAAGGAAATTGTCATGGAAAAACAAAAATTAAAAAATGCACATCATTAAAGAAACCATATTAGAAATAGATAAACGATTTTTTTTGAACAGTGTTAGGAACTCATGCATTCTTTGAAGAAGTCTCGTACCCTTTCAAATGACCAATGTTGAACACGGATAGTAAAAACGAATATAGAATGGATTGAATTTATGTTTTAAAATAAAAATATATAAAATTGCAAAGAGGCATGACTTAAAACGGTGAAAAGATAGTTAGAAGATGTGGTATTTTTATACAACAAAGTTGGTTAATTCAATCATTAGCAGATGTGGTGTTTTTACACAACAAAGTTGATTGATTCATTCATCAGCAGATGTGGTATTTTTACACAACAAAGTTGGTTAATTCATTCATTAGCTGATGTGGTATGTTTACACAAATGAATGACTTACAAAAACGGTGAAAAGTAGTTAGTAGATGTGGTATTTTTAAACAACAAAGTTGGTTAGTTCATTCATTATCAGATGTGGTGTTTTTACACAACAAAGTTGATCGATTCATTCATCAGCAGATGTGGTATTTTTACACAACAATGTTGGTTAATTCATTCATTAGCAGATGTGGTATGTTTACACAAATGAATGACTTACAAAAACGGTGAAAAGTAGTTAGTAGATGTGGTCTTTGTATACAACAAAGTTGGTTAGTTTACATGAAGTAGCAGATGTGGTGTTTTTACACAACAAAGTTGGTGAATTCATTCATCAGCAGATGTGGTATTTTTACACGACAAAGTTGGTGAATTCATTTATATTTATGCATTTTTAACTCAAAATTGCGGCACCTTTAAGGCATTGTATATTTTAGGAGCGATGAACCAGAATTGTCGCTGAGCGAATGTGGCTCTAGTTTTAGGGAGCATACATCTCAGGTTTGATGTAAAGCGGGTGTGTGCTTGATGTTGTGGAGACACTGGCAGGTTATTTTTCCGTTTGTAGCATAATCTTTTCTTAGTAAATAACTGGCCAATATATAAGACCCTAATTTTAGCAAATAGTTTGTTTGAGGGGTGGGTAGGTTGGCATTTAAATATAATTGACAAAATATTTTTTTTACTGTAATAACTGGATTGATAATAGATCCCATCCCACAATACCATATTTTGCTACGGATTGGAAAATGACAATATATACGATTCTTGGAGTCTACCCTAAGTCTAATTTGGACCTAAGAGAGCAGAATATCATGATATCATTACCATCTGATAATAAATGAATTCACCAACTTTGGTGAGTATAAATACCACATCTGCTAATGAATGAATTCACCAACTTTTTTGTGTAAACATACCACATCTTCTAATGAATGAACTAACCATTTTTTTGTGTAAAAATACCACATCTTTTTTAAATTTTTTATTTTATTAGTGTCTATTTAATAACAGGTTTGATGAGAGTTACAATATATGATAATCTATAATATTTCATCTGCTTGTTCTTAGTCCTCCTCACTAGGTAGTCCTGTGCTGAGGCGGACTGGTAGATTTCTTTGATTTTCTGTTATTTAGTTTCTATGATGTTTTTAATACATTTTCTAGTATGTCTGCATTAATTTCTTTCACCCATGTTTTGATTTTTTCCTTAAACTTATTTATCTTTTCTATCTTTTTCAAACTTGGAGGAAGGATGTTGTAAAGTTTGGTTGCCAGATATATGTGGTTTCTTTGGCCAAAACTTGTCTTGAATTTTGGAACATCTCGTATATCCCTTTTTGAGGCTCTTGTATCATGTAATGAATGAATTCACCAACTTTGTTGTATAAAAATACCACATCTACTAACAGGGTCATAGGGTTTTCCAATAAGATGTGTTATTTTATTATGCATATAAATTAATTTTTTATTTATTTCATATGCATAAACACACAATTGCCACAAACTACACATCACTTCTTATCACTTATCACTTTCTTATCACTTCTTTTAGTTTATTATGTATATAATTTAATCTTTAATCTTTTAATCTTCCGAACAGGCCTTCCATTGATATGCTTGGTGTAACTATAAGTGACCAGCTCAGGTACGGGGGCTCCATCGAAGCCAGAGTAAAGTTGGCCTCTCAGAAGCTGGGCGTACTGTACAGGGCCCGCAGATACTTTAATAGTACACAACTGCTCACCCTGTACAAATCGCAAGTGCGCCCTACTGTCGAATTTGGCAGCCATCTCTGGTCTGGAGCCCCAAAATACCTGAAAAAAACCCTTGACTCTGTGCAGAAACGGGCGGTCCGTTTGATAGATTCCCCAATCTTAACAAACGGACTGCAATCTTTAGAGCACAGACGTCGGGTAGGTATGCTGTCCTTGTTCTATCGGTATTACAATGGAAGATGCTCTGAGGAACTAGCGTCATTGATCCCTTCGGCGCCGGTGCGTAGTCGGGATACACGCCAAACGCGCGCCCAACATTTGTACACAGTTGACACTTGTCACATGAGAACGGGTCGCTTCTACGATTCGTTCTTAAGTTCAACAGCTCGGCTGTGGAACGAACTGCCGGCCTCTGTGTTTCCTCCCTCCTACAACATGGGACTTTTCAAGACCCATGTTCACTCCTTCCTCTCCACAAAAAGACCCTCCACACAGCATCCCCAAAGATGACATAGGCCCTGAGGGAAATTATTTTCTTCAGGGCCTCCTGTGTGGAGTAAATATAAAAAAAAAAAAAAAAATATATAAATTAAAAATGACAGCTTCAAAAGTAACATCTACCGAAATAGCGGGCTATTCAAAATAACACCTCTTATTGGAAAACCCTATATTATCAGGACAAATCGATTAAACATTCTTTCGTTCAGAACTTTTAATTTATCGTGAGGGCAAAAATCGATTTCTCTCCGTTTATATTGTGGATTGGAGGAAGTAACGTTGAGAAAAAGATGTTGTGGCTATTAATATACGATCTCTAAACATAGCTAAAGCCATTTAAACCATTTTTTTTAAATTCTAAATGGTGGTCTTACACCAGGGCAAAGGGTGATTTTTCACGAAAATGGCGCTATATAAATCAGCCAAATATGATTTTTTTATAAGCCCTATATATATCTATATAAAAAACATTTATTTCGACGTTTGACTTTTGATTTCAAGACAGACCAAAAAAATGTTTTCACTTTTTAATTTCACCAAAAGTGATGAAAAATTATTCAGGTTTTTGCGGTCGAACTGACACGTCCATAACATACGTTTATCGGTTTATATTTATAACTATCAGACGCGCACCCGGCGTTGCGCGGGGTTATTAGTAGTTTGGATTAAAGTTTTCAGGTTGTGAATTCTAGTGTACCTGAAAACTGGGTCTATTTCAAAGGTGGAAACAATATAAAATATTATACTAAAAAAAGAAAAAAATGAAAGTTTGAAAAAAATAAATTTATTCGACTACGTATCTCATTCCAGTGCAGAGATAATGTATTAAGTCTTCCTCGGGCGCCCCCGACTTCTTCTACAAATCAAACCACTCTCTAAACACTCCCGACACTAATAAGAACAAACTTCCAAATTTTTAACTAAATCGGTCCAATAGTTTTTCAGTCAGCAAACAAAGAAACATCCATTTTTATGTACATGTGTTGGTATTATTATTCTAGAAATTCGCGGAATGTAAGAGAACAGTTTAAAATATTTAATTTGTTATTTAACCTTGGGAAAAATAAAGCAAAGACTTGTTCTTGGCAACCAGAAATAGGTTTTGTTTTAAATCCTTTTTATAATCGCACAAATGTAGAATGTTCCATAGTGTGCACGGAGTTTGGAAACTTGTGATATAAACATGTAAACTATTAAGGGACTCCCGAGGAAGACACGACACGATCATGTGAATCAAATTCTTGAGACAGGTCATGTCAAGAGTCAAGAGTCAGAATTGATATGGAATAGTCGAATATTGACAGTTTATTCGAAACCATACGTTTATATAACTTTTAAAGTTGAAATCAGGACCAGATAACTCTCACACAGTTGTGATGCGATAGGATGACGTCAGTGCCAAACCGAAACGTTCAGATCTGGTGGTTTCTTAATCATTATCATACGATTGTCCACAAATAATAAAATAATATTTATTGTTATTTCGGCTACTGGCATTATACCTAGCTCTCTCATTCAAAATTTAGGCGTAAAAGATCTGTCAAAGAATTTATATATATATAAAAATGCAAAAATCAGTCATTTTAAATACATGTAGGATTACGAAAGATTTTTTAAATATTTATATTGAGGTATCAGTAGGATTTATAGGCCCTGTTAGGAGTTCTACCGAGCCGAACCCTCTGATATGAAAATATCTGGAGTCGGTGAATTATTTTCCCATTTGATCTCTGGTGAGTTGACATGTTGTTCTTGTATTGTTTTGTATTTATTATGCTTATATAATGCACTTGCATAATGTTGATTGACTAGATGATCATTTGTGGAAAAGCATGTGGAAGGGTTTAGTTTTTCCTGTGGGGAAGATTTAATCCGGACATAAAATCGGAAAATGAAAAATATTATTTAGAATGAACGTTTGTTATTCGTTGAAATTACAATCCTCGTCAAATCATAATCATCCCCTGGCGTCAGCAGCTGGGACTCTTGGTAACCAGATCTGTATAGCCAGATATAGTGGGCTATTCAATTTTTATTTTATTTATTTTTTATTTATTAATCAATATACATATAATACATAATATATAATATTAGTGGTAACAATACCTCCCTAATTGAGAAATTCTCGTGTTTAGGGAGGGAGCACTATCAAATGAACAGTACTATACATACTTATCAGTTGTTACAATTTGGATGCATGAAGGACTACTTTTTTTATACATAATGAAAATATAAGTTGCAATTTTTGTTTTTTTTTGTACATAATGAATTTTTTTTTATTCATAATGAATAATATAACACATACTTAGAAATTATATAATAGTAAAATGTTTTTTGAGTTTTTGTTTAAAAATTTCATAATTCCTGTAGGATTGAATTTCTATAGGGAGTTCGTTAAAGCATTTTATTGCTGAGTATGTGTAATGATGTTGGGCTGTTGTAGTATTAAGTTTAGGGATTATTATTTGTCCTAAGGTTCTCGGTCTGGTGCTGAATGACTTTATTGTTAGTTTGTCTTTATGGATTTGTAGTAATGCGTTTTTTTGATAAATTTTATTTATTGGTAATACATTGAATTCATCGAATAATTTTTGAGTTGAATAGTCTAATTGTTTCTTTAGAACACAGACATAGGAATTAATAGACGAGAAGATATGGGCGAGGGGTAAAATCAACTGTTGAAGAACGAAGGGAGTGAAGCTGACTGTGATTCGTCAATAAATCAATCTGACAGTAAATAGGCATCTCGCATTATAATATCACCATTTACTTCTTAAAAGTAAAATCTGCTTTGAATGAATAGACATTTTAACATGGGAGCGCAAATTACTCGCCACGTTATGAACAAATTTGCGAAGTCCAAATTCGGCAAAGTAAGGCAGCTTCTATTTTCAGAGTCGTAGTTAGTTTCAGAGTATTTAGTTAAGACACTTTTATAAATGTTCATAATTTACTTCCCAGCAACCAACCAGCTTTGTGTTTCGCGTCCAGACGTTTCTCGATGTGATAGTAACAACTGATTCATATTATACGATGTGAATATGCTTAAAATAAAGTAAAATAATGCTTATATATGGAATGTAATACGACAATTGGGTTTATTCTCTTTTTTCACATCTATTTTTACCAGTTTTCATAGTACAAGTCAAAATTTTGCCGTGTTATTTAGTAAAATGAACCGATGATGCCTCGACCATAGTTCGCACAAGAATGATGACGTCACGTTTTCAAATTTCATTTGAGGCCATACGCGAGCCCAGCCGGCTCAATGGAACCGGTATGGGGAGTGGGGATAATACGCTTTTAATCACTTAGGGCAGGTCTACTAATATTCATATGTCTATGCTTTAGAATTATTTTGATGAGTCTTCCATGTACTATTTCAAGTGGGGTTAAGTTGGTTTTATACGCTCCTCCCCATCCTATTATTCCGTATTGCAGAACTGATTGGGCTAATGCATAGTAAACCTTTAGTAGCAAAGATTTATGTAATATATTTCTTAGTTTGAGGAATACGTAATAAAGTTTACGTATTCTATTTACAGTTTGCGCAATTTGTTCTGTCCATTTAATATTTTGGTCTATAATTATGCCTAAATATTTAATATTACTTTTTTTTCTGATTTTTGAGCATTTAGGTGAATTGCAGTTGTCAGTATAATTATTACAAGAGTTATGAATAGTTATATTGGAATTTATTGTTGGGTGCATTTTGTCTGATAATGTGAAAGTCATGAAATAGGTTTTGTCAGAGTTTAAGGAGAGGTAGTTGTCATCCAACCATTGTTTTAAGTTGTTTATTTCTATATTCGCAGTTTGATAGGCTTCTTCCCAAGTTTTTTTTAATGATTAAAACTGTGTCGTCGGCGAAAGATATAATTTTTCCATTTTTTGGTACTGTAAGCATTTCATTCACATAAATGATAAACAATATTGGGCCTAGAACTGTCCCTTGAGGAATTCCAAATTCGGAATAGGTGGGTTCACTCAATATATTGTTAATTTTTACGTGTTGGTGTCTTTTATGAAGATAACTTTTAAACCATTAACTGCATTAACATTTAACTGTTCCTTGAATTCCAATATTTTCTAATTTTTTATTAGCTTCTTGTTATGAAGGCTTCAAAGGCTTTTCTTAGATCGATGAATAAACTTAAACATTTATTTCCCGAGTCAAGAGCATTATATATTACAGAGGTTAATTTTGCGATTGCATCTTGCGTACCTAAATTTTCTTTGAAGCCGAATTGGTTATCATTAATAATTATATTTGAAGTGATATGTTTAGTTAATTGTGACTTTACGAATTTTCAAATATTTTTGCTACGTTAGATACAATAGATATGGGACGGTAGTTCGAGACGTCAGATGTAATTCCTGATTTGAGGATCGGGGTTATTATTGTATTTTTATATATTTTTGGGTAGATTCCTTGCTGTATGCTGTTATTAATGATATGGGCAATTGGTTTTGATATTAATTGTCTAATTTGTTTTAATACATTTACTGTGATATTATCAAAACCAGGGCTCGCGGACACTCGTAGGTTCATTATGATTTTTTCTATTTCTAACACCTCTTATTGGAAAACCCTGTATAATTATATGATGAAATAAAATTTATTGAAACTCTCAGATCGAAGAATTATATCCGACTTAATAATTATGTTCAAAATTGTAAATGGTAGTATAGACAGCCCTGACTTACTTAGCCTCATTGAATTTCATACACCTACGACAGCTACTCGTTCCAAAATCATGTTTAAATGTAACAAATCTAGGACTGAGCAATTAAAACACTCGCTTGTACCTAGCTTTACTAAAATTAGTAATAGTTACGCAGATGTGGTGGATCTGTTAAGCTGCACGGAATGTAGGTACAAGGAGGCTATAATATAATATACTTTCTGATGTCATTATTGTTTATGGCAATTTATACCGTTGATTTTAAATAAAAAAATAAAATAGTCCTTTTTAACAGAAAAAAAACATCCATATGATATAGTAGTTGTTTTAAAATTCGCAAATAATTCAGATATTATTTTTTCAAAACATGAGAGAAATACGTTTCTTTTGAATTACATATAATATGTGGAGTTATTATTCTTTAAAAAAATAGTAATGATTTTTTTAAACCACTTTATTGAGTTATACAGGTCAACCGGTTTCACTCGACCAATGAAAAGTTAATTTTCCAGCGTTTGCTTTCTTCGATAACAAATTTATAAGTTTTTACGATGAATTACCGGACGTTGTGTTCGCGAAAGGACGAGTTCGTGCGCAGTGGCATCGTGGGAACAAGTTATTATTTATATCGGTATTAAAAATACATAAATATATATTTTTGCAGCAATAATTATGGTTGTAGGCTGTACCACGATAAATTACAAGACTTTGGATTATTTATGCAATAATACTATCAGATAGATTGATTCGTTTATTGTTAACCGAGTAGAAACATTACTGATAGCTTTTTTATTAATTTAATTTTAGCCATTTGTACATTACTTGGCGTTGCTGGGGGCTATCCGTAGGAGATAGACATATACAATTTAGGAATTTTCTGTAGACCTTTTTAAGATATACAATTCCGTAGTACATTATTTTGATGTATCTCTTAAGGTTTAGCCAGCGTTAACAATGTAAGCGCCCGAAAATATATATTTTTACGACTTGATTACAAAACATCGATTTTTTTCTATTTTTTATAAATATGATATAAGTACATGTTTTATATTTTATTAAATTTTCTTCTTATTAGTAACAGGAGTGTTTAGAGAGTGGTTTTAAGTGGTAGAAGAAGTCGATGATGCCCGAGGAATACTTACTACAAGGAATAACACAATATATGTGGATACCTTCTGAGATGGTTCTCTTCATATGTTAAAAATAGAAGTCAAGCTGTTGCTTTAAAAGGATACATGTCACAAATTATAATTATTCCCTCAGGGGTACCGCAAGGCTCCCATCTAGTGCCTCTCTTGTTTATTTTATACATAAACGACATGAACCTTGTTATTAGTAATTCTTGTTTCCTATTTTACGCTGATGACATGAAACTATATAAATGTATTAGCTCCATAGATGATTGCGACCAATTACAAAAAGACCTTGATAAAATTGAGGAATATTGCAAAAACAATCAACTATATCTAAACATAGATAAATGTAATATTATTAATTTTACACGAAAAAAACATTCAATTTACTATACTTACAAACTAAACCATGTACCCCTACAACGAGTAGAAACAATAAGAGATCTTGGAGTAATACTAGATTCTAAAATGTTATTTAGGGATCATATTGAAAATATTCTAAAAAAAGCTTATAAGCAATTGGGTTTCATTATTCGCATTACAAAGCCTTTTACGGTAGCACACACCCTAATTCTGTTATATATGTCATATGTACGGTCACAACTAGAATTCGCCTCAGTAATTTGGAATCCTCAATATCAAACATATATTGATCGCATTGAAAATATTCGGAACAATTTTATGAAACACCTATCGTATCGTTTTAGTGACCATCAATTTGTCCCTGTCACTTTATATAAACGCAGAAAAATCTCTGATGCATTATTCTTACACAAAATCGTGAACTGCCTTGTTGATTCATCATATCTGTTAGAAAGGATTGCATTTCGTTGCCCCAAGCAAAACACCAGATCGAACGATTTATTTAGAATACCACATTGTAAATATAAATACGCGCAAAACTCTGTAATAGTACGTATCTGTGAAACTCACAATACCTTACGAGATGTAGACATTTTCAACTTGATATCATATAAAATTCAGCTTAATAAATTAATAAATTAAAATACTTTTATTTTATTCGATTTTTTTGTTGTGAAAATTACATTATTATCACCCGTAGTGAATAGTATTGCTATGCGAAAAGTTGTATTTTTTCTATTGGTTTTTAATTTTGAAGTATTTCTTTATTATGTTTTTTTTTTTGCCATTTAATATGTTGTGTAGGTAAAAAATACTAAATCAACATTTAACTCAATGGAACTTAATTGGTCTAGAATTCTAGAACATATGAATGTTTATTGTTATAATTTTTTACTGTACAACTGTTTGCTTCCTAAACAAAAAGAAAAAAAAAAATATATATCTGCACCGGAATGAGAATCTGCAATTTACTATACATATATTTAATATCATATTTTGTATGTACAATGTTTAAATAGTCACTATAATAAAAAAGGAAGTTGTAGAAATCGGAGATGCATGAGAAAGGCATAAGCAATAGTGAAGCATTCCAGGATACACTAGTAAAAAAAAAAAAAAAAAATGTTACAAACCCGTCTTCCACTAAGTGACGTAGATACAGAAGGAGAAAGTTGATTAAATTGAAATAACAGATCGTTCAGACCTAGTCAATTAACACACCGCTAAACCTTGCGTCAACAAACGCACAGATTTCATACAATGATGATAATGAGCCACTTCAATGATTTTTTAATTTATTTTTTAACTAGTGAAGGAATTCAGAGGAAATTTTTTTTAATCACTTGTGACCCCGCATTTACATACTTTCCTTCAACTTGTTTTAGTTTTTAGGCTCTTAAAAAAAAAAAAAATGTTATCAATTATTTTTATAAGCAATAATTATTAGCCTGAAACACTCATCCACATTGAAAAATCTCCTGATAAAAGATACATGACGCCAACGGGACATGAACCCGTGTCCTCTCGATTTCCGGTCGACAGCTCTGACCACTGAGCTATGGCGGCTTATCTCTTATCCGCGAAATAATTCAATATATACTAGTGTTTCATTCAACAATTACTGCTTGTTACATTTTTTCACCTGAAAACAACTAACTTTATTTTATATGAGAAAGGCATTGTAAGTGCTAACTCTCTCACTAGATGGCGTCGAGACAAATTGTCTACATTTTTAGGTGAAGATACTAGAACTTGTCAAATATTAATAATCATTTTTTTGGTAAACTAATGTTTAAGACAAGATTTTTTAGGCATAGCACAAAGGGTAACAATTATTTCGAAATAATTCAATATATACTAGTGTTTCATTCAACAAATTAAATTATAAATCATTAAATAATTGTTACCCTTTGTGCTATGCATAAAAATCTTGTCTTAAACATTAGTTTACCAAAAAAATAATAATTTATAAATGTTATTTTGATAATCTTCACACATTTTCAAAACTCATCTGGTTCTGTTATTTATTATCATAGGGTTTCTTTAAATGCTTAACAGGCTAATTTGTTCCGTTTTGGGAACAAACAATTATTACCCGTAGAATATGTATTTGGTCTCATGTAAATCGTTGTGTCCCCCTTACCACCATAGTTAGAAATATGAACTAAACGGTGTTAGAAAGAGAAAACACACAGCTTTATATTGTAATGTAAAAGTTAACCACATTATGATTAAAATGAACACTTCGATGAAACCAAAGGTTCCAACCGCAATTTGAAAAAAATTAAAGAAACTTTGTGA
Source organism: Hesperophylax magnus (assembly GCA_026573805.1). Taxonomy (NCBI): domain Eukaryota; kingdom Metazoa; phylum Arthropoda; class Insecta; order Trichoptera; family Limnephilidae; genus Hesperophylax; species Hesperophylax magnus. The sequence goes on along the minus strand of JAIUSX010000005.1, from coordinate 5,629,122 downwards.
ATTCTTTATCATTTTTTTAATGTCACGTGATGTTTGTAAAATATGTTTTTTTTCGTTATCAGTAATTTTAGGTCAGTGTTTAGACGGAAAAACGTTAGGTGAGCCATTTCAAAAAGTAAAAAAAAAAAATGATTATTTAAATTTTCTTGTTTAAATGGTTTTTTTTGCAGTATAAAATGTGAGACTTTATTTTGTCATATTTCAAAAACAGTTCTTATTTTCGGGTAATTTCAGAAATATCCCATTATCCCAAGAAATATAACGGGTCAATAGAACGGACAGCGTTTTTAAGAAATATAACGGAGGGCGTCTTTAAGAAATATAACGGTGAATAGAACGGACAGCGTCTTTAAGAAATATAACGGTCAATAGAACGGACAGCGTCTTTAAGAAATATAACGGTCAATAGAACGGACAGCGTCTTTAAGAAATATAACGGTGAATAGAACGGACAGCGTCTTTAAGAAATATAACGGTCAATAGAACGGACAGCGTCTTTAAGAAATATAACGGTGAATAGAACGGACAGCGTCTTTAAGAAATATAACGGTCAATAGAACGGACAGCGTCTTTAAGAAATATAACGGTGAATAGAACGGATAGCGTCTTTAAGAAATATAACGGTCAGAACGGACAGCGTATTTAAACGTACGGATTCCCGGCGTTTCCCGGACTTTACACAGAGTTTACAGAAATCAAACTTAAACCATGACCTTCCTCTTGTTTTGAAGATCAAGTGTGCAAAATTTCATCAATCTCATAATAAAACTGTAGATAAACGAACGCCGCCCGCCCACCGGATGACACAGACAATCTCCTTTGTTTATACACGGTGCAGCAAAAAAGACGTAGGGTCGTGCCATTTTCAGTCGTTACCATGGTTTGGTGCGGACATGGCCTTTCTTATGTCGCCACCCAGCGGGTCTTCCAGCTGCAATTCGCGACCTCTTCCTGTAGGGTTAACTGAAGGAAAATGTTTTTAATCATCGACCTCACACCTTGTAAGAACTCAATGATCAAATTCGGAAGGAAATCGCCTTCATCAACGTACCGCTGTTGAGTGTCATTATCTTTCTGGTGTTATCTCCAATCACAACAACAAAAAAATCAAAGCAAAATCAAAAAACAAAATAAATAAAAAATATTGAAGGAAAAATAAAAAAAAACCACTAAAAAAAAGTCAAAAACGAAATAAAATCGAAACTAGATACTCCACCGTGCAAGATGGAAAAATATAACACTAGGAAAATTACAATACATTGGTAAAATAAGATGGTAAGATAAACAGAGCTATGTAGTTTGTACAGTTGAATTATATTAAATTTGATGTTCTTCTTTCTGAAATAAACTGGGAAATGACTTGTTTACGGGTTTTCCAATAAGAGGTGTTATTTTGATATTCAATCGTAAAAGATCAATGGTTTCGTTGCTTGTGTGGCACGTAGCATCGTCTTGTTGAAATCAAACGTTGTCCAGATCAATACCATCCAATTCCGGCCATAAAAAATCATTAATCATCTCTCGATAGCTATCCATTCACCGTAACTGTTGCTTCAGCCTCATTTTCGAAAAAGTAAGGTCCAATGACTCCGCTGGACCATAAACCGCACGAAACAGTCACACGTTGACGATAGAGAGGCTTTTCAACAATAACTCTTGTTTTTTCCGAGCCCCAGATGTGACAATTTTGCTTGTTGACGAAGCCACCGAGGTGGAAATAGGCCTCATCACTCAAGATGATTTGCATTTGATTCACTCAAGTGAATTTTAATAATTTCAATGCGTTGTTGAAGCGTGTATCGTTTCATTTTTATAAATGGCATAGTTTCTACTTGTCAAATTTCAAAAAATGACAGCTTTAAAAGTAACATCTACCGAAATAGCGGGCTATTCAAAATAACACCTCTTATTGGAAAACACTGTATTTGGTGAAGATGTGTTGAATATATCAACAACATCTTTATATTCACTACACAAATTTTGTATACGGCTAACGGGGGTATAGAATTGTGATTCTGTGTTGGAGTTATCACAATAGAACGGTAGATAATGCCTCGATGTTCGTTTGCATGGTAAATGTAAAGAAATCAAGTATAATAGGATAATAATCAAATATTTAGGTAAATAATATATACTTATGAATATATTGAATTATATCATTAAATTCACATAATTTACAATAATTTATAAATTGATTTATATTTACGACACCCAAAACTCTATCTGGATTAGATTATTACTTTACTAGGACAGATTATGCTACATAGCATTCTATATGTGGTGCAACAAATTGTTTTAAAAATTAGTCAACTTAAGGCGATGCACTACGTCGTGTAATATTTTAAATCGAGCCGCTATCAAGAACACCCCTTACTTAGATGGCGATAAGGTTTAAATTCCCGCTTATCACCATCCGCCTGTTTTGATTTAGGCAAGAAAAAATAACATGACCAAAAAGTGCCTTTTATTTTATTTTGTGGATGTTCAGGCATAAATATTGAATTTTTTTCCGATCTTTTTATAAATAACTTAATTTGACACATTATACAATAAAATCATAACCGAAAATGGGGTCGTAAGTAGGAGATTTTGAACTTTAAAGCAGTTTTCATAGGCCTTATACATTATTTTTTTCTGTGCTTATAAAAAGACTTATCTAAAAAATACTCGATAATTTCAAAGGCCAAGATGTATTCTACTCGCAGTATTTAATTAAAGCATCTGAAATATTTGTAGGCGACCAAATTTTCAAATCAAAAACACATGATTTTGCATCACTACGTATGGCATAGCCTTAATGTTTATATCCAAATTAATATTGATTTTAGCCAAGAGTTTCATATTAAAAATAAATTTGTAAGATCGGTTCACAAATATTTTTTTTACTATTAGGAAATGAGTGCAACTAGCCCATTGGGTGAACTGGCGAGATGTGCAAGAAATGCAAATAAAATATTATACAATCGCCTACAGGATGTAAACAAAGTGATATATCAATAACAGTGTTTTTAATACCATACTAGAGTTCCAACTACTATCCCAAATGGGGTTATTTTGTTAGGCTGAAAATGGTGGAAACGAAGAAGGAAATAGCCTTACTAATATATGTGTTTTAAATTTTACACAATGATTAAACACAGTTATGTACAATTTCAATCACGTTTGTTTGTAAGGGTCTGAAGTTTATAATATGATTAAGTTGATAAAGGATTGTTTAAGACAGATATGGTTAAAGTTATTCTGGTTGTATATTTTTCTGGTTTATGGACTTTACTGGAAACACTTGGATCGTATTTTAACTTTTTTATTTTGAATCACAAAACATGCTTTTTATAATATCAACGTTGACAATAACAATTTATTGATAACGGGCCCGACCCTTGTACAGCTAAACACTGTTTATTGTAATAAATTTCTGAAGGAAAGATCACTTTTTCACTTGTAACAGTCCCTTTATAGATTAAAAATACTAATCCATTGACACTATTGACAGATTCGGACATACACAATGAAAAAGAAGCAACTGTTTATCGACATGGTTAGAGCCCTAGAATGTTAGTGCAGATTCACACCATTTCTAATAATCAATTATTCAAACAATCCATAGATGGCGACTGTATCCAGAATTATTAAAAACTTATCATTTACAAAATTGAACACTGGTTTAGGCGAAGCTTAATGCTAAATCACTATTTTGATTAATCTTTATAACGAATTGGTGTACATTATGAACACCAAAAAATATATTTTAGATAAATTGAAATTTTTCCTATCGTTTCGCTTGAGTAGAATACAAATAAAAAATAAATAACTCAATAAAACATATTTTTTCAATGGAAATGTATGAACGCGTAAAGAAAACAACTTTAAAAAATACAGTATTATAGCTAAGATTATCTGTGACAGTTTCACTTGATTTAATTTTTTGCTTTCTTATAAAATTATTTACAAAATAAATAAAAACCAGTTTTGAGCTTGAAATCGAACGTTTCTAGACTCCGTTTGTCAAGCGATTTTAATGCCTATTACCTACAATATAAGGTATACCAAGAATATACACATTTTTGGCTTGTAGCTTCCTCTTAAGGTTATATTAAGTTGAACAACCTAACCTAACCTAACCTAAAAAAAGATATTTTTTTGGGTTGGGTTAGGTTAGGTAATGTTTCGTTAGTTGTAGGTTATATTCTTTACGCCAGATAAAATTCATTTAAGTACAGACAAATTAAGTTAAAATTATTAATTCATATTAAATTGTGTTACATTAAGATTGATTAAGTTGAGCTAGATTCCGTAAAGTTAGGACGGGTTGTTTCAATTACGGGTTCTGTGAAAGTCCAATTGAAGTTCTGTTATTATATCATTATAGGCTAGTTGCTTGACAGAACTGAAATTAAAACAGAACTTGAAAAAATATTTCACAGAACTTGAAAATGAACATTGAAATTTTATGAATTGTTCAAATTCTCCGAAACAACCCGTCCTTAGTAAGACTGTTATACCGGTAATTCAACGAGAAGTGCTGAACATTAAACATTATTTATTATTTATTACGTAAGTATGTTATGTATTTCATATTTTGAATAAAATTGTGTCAATAATACAAGATAACATTTTAGTATTATCACTGTTGAATTTGGCAGCCACCTCTGGTCTGGAGCCCCAAAATACTTAGTAAAAAAAAAAAATCAGAAATGGGCTGTCCATTTGATAGACAGGTATGGTGTCCTTGTTCTACCGGTATTACAAAGGAAGATGCTCATTGATCCCTTAAAACATGCCAAAAGTGCGCCCAACAAATGTACACCAATGAGAACGGGTTCTTGAGTTCAACGCTCGTCTATCGAACGATTTGAAAGCTTCTGTGTTTTCTCCCTCCTAAGACATGGGTCAAGACCACCTTCCTCTCATCAAAAATAGATTCGACAAACATCCCCAAAGATGGCATAGACCCCGAGGGAAATTATTTTCCTCAGGACCTCCTGTGTGGAATTAAGGCGATGCACAGTAGTAATGTAAAATCATGTGTTTTTGGTTTGAAAATTTGGTCACTTAGAAATGTTTCAGATGCTGTAATTAAATACTTCGAGTAGAATACATCTTGGCCTTTGAAAAAATCGAGTATTTTTTAGATAAGTCTTTTTATAAGCCCAGAAAAAAATAATGCATAAGACCTATGAAAACTGCTTTAAAGTTAAAAATCTCCTACTTACGCACCCATTTTCGGTTATGATTTTATTGTATAATGTGGCAAATTAAGTTATTTATAAAATGATTGAAAAAAAATTAAATATTTATGCCTGAACATCCACAAAATAAAATAAAAGTCACTTTTTGGCCATGTTTTTTTCTTGCATAAATCAAAACAGGCGGATGGTGTTAAGCGGGAATTTAAACCTTATCGCCATCTACGTAAGGTAAGTCTAGTAAGTCTTTTTATAAGCCCAGAAAAAAATAATGTAAAGACCTATGAAAACTGCTTTAAAGTTCAAAATCTCCTACTTACGAACCCGTTTTCGGTTATGATTTTATTGTATAATGTGGAAAATTTAGTTATTTATAAAATGATCGAAAAAAAATTCAATATTTATGCCTGAACATCCACAAAATAAAATAAAAGGCACTTTTTGGCCATGTTTTTTTCTTGCATAAATCAAAACAGGTGTTAAGCGGGAATTTAAACCTTATCGCCATCTACGTGTTGTTATTGATAGCGGCTGAATTTAAAATATTACACGACGTAATGCATCGCCTTTGCAATGCGTGCGTTATGATATTTTGAGCTGTGAACATTACTTATAATCACCCTGTGCAAGTTTACACCATCCGTTGATAGGAACAACTGAAGATATCGTAAGATGGGTATTATGTAAATTTCACAAGTCTCTCATCTCCGAGTTAAATGTCACCATGAAATACCTACCAGAAAACCGCTTTGCGCGTAGGTTATATAAGACCGATTCTGCTAAAAAACTTACCACAGTCTCAGAGAATTGTGACCATGTACATCGCAGTGAGTACCACATTAAATTTAATCATTCTCATCTCATCTCTTCCCCCTTGTCCTATTTGCTTCGGGGAATCATTAGGCAAGAGTGGAAGATACTTCTAGAATCGCCTGGTGAAGCTAACTGTGAAACAAGATCAAATAATGACTTTTTTTATCTCTTTTAAAGGTGTTCCGAATTTTGATTGTGTAACTTTGATTGTGGAAACAGATACAACAAATTTGCTTTAGTCGTGTTTGGTGAATAGTTATGAATATCCAGGTACTTCCACAACTTTGTATTTCCAATAAAACAATGGTGGATGCCATAGTTTTACTAAGAATAATAAGAAAATTCTTCTGATTTATCAGCAGTTGAGTGCACTTGAAGCCTGGCGAAACCGGGAAGCAAAAATAATACTAATACTAGGCTCGCTAGTAGCTGGGTTGCTAAATGCTACAAATTTTCTACTGGCTATGTTTTCCATCATTGCACAAGCAATATTTTCTCACTGTAACGATAAAAGTACGATTTTTTTAATTTTTTTTTTGTCTGGGATTGTTTTTATTTAATTATTTGTACACTTCTATATAATATATATTGATGTAATTCTTACAATTTATTTTGAATTTATTAATTGGTGTAGTTTTATATTGTCCGACAGCGCATTATAATTCATCCTGGAATAGGATAAACTGTTGAATTTGTTATTTTCAAAAACATCTTTTGAATTTACTTTTGTTTTCGTTAATTAATTAATGCAAATCTTGGAACTGGAAATTAACCCAATTCTCGAAATCCGATCGTGCTGAAACTCGTCATATATGCTCGTTATCGATGACAGTGCAAATTATCAACTTTTGGTGATAATCACGTACACACGCGAAAATCTGACGAAATTACTGCAGATTAAGTTGAAATAAATGTCATTTCTAGTCGACCCGCATCTGGCAAGGTCGGTAGCGTGGTTGACTCCGGTCACAATTAAGGAAATAAAGGAAAAAAGGAAGAAAGGTTCAATTCTCAGCCAAAACTTGTTTTTAAAGCTTTTAAAATAAATGTATTATGTGTTTATCTGATTTAATTGTACGTCCTTGTGCTATGTCTGTGAAAGTGAATGTTCTTGTTGTATATAATGGCACGTACTTGTGTTATGTCTGCGAAAGTGAAAGTCCTTGTTATATATAATTACACGTCCTTGTGTTATGTCTGTGAAAGTGAATGTCCGTGTTGTATATAATTACACGTCCTTGTGTTATGTCTGTGAAAGTGAAAGTCCTTGTTGTATATAATTACACGACCTTGTGTTATGTCTGTGAAAGTGAAAGTCCTTGTTGTATATAATTACACGTCCTTGTGTTATGTCTGTGAAAGTGAATGTCCTTATTGTATATAATTGCACTTCCTTGTGTTATGTCTGTGAAAGTGAATGTCCCTGTTGTATATAATTGCATGTCCTTGTGTTATGTCTGTGAAAGTGAATGTCCTTGTAAGCGCCCGAAGACGACTTGATTACAAAACATCGACTTTCTGTAAATATAATATACATGTATTATTTTTATATAATCCTTCTGGAAGAAATTCTCTTAGAAATAATTCAAATCCTATCAAAAGCCGTTGCGTAGTTTAGAAGAACTAAGCGCACACACGGATAGCGACTTTGTTTTATAATATTTAGAGTATTTTATAAGTTCTATAAATTTTGCACATTATGGCAAGCGATATCTCAAAAGTTTGTGCAAACTTGGCATACTGCCAAAAATCGCTCCATCAATCATGAATTAAGCCTTAGACACATCACGCACATAATTTGATCGTGGCATATATTATGTATTATATGTTATGGTGACACACTACGCTATAAACTTCCTCCGGGAGAGGGGGTCAGATCAATTGGTTAACTGCTGCCGAATATAATTTCTTTGTATGGGATCTGTCACTTTGGCAGATGACAGCCGCGCAATTGAAAACCGTATGCAGGAGAGGGAGTCGCATAATTTTCAAATATAGCTGTCGCCACGCCCACACTATAACACATATTTTTAGATGTGACAGATCTATATGGGATTGTAAGGCAAGCAATATGGACTTATAGAAAACTTTTTTAACTTATAGCGTAATCTGTCACCACCTTTATGCTGTTTTTATCATTTTTAGTCTTTATTGTAGAGTAAAATACATCTGACAGATGTATTATGCTACGTATACATGCGCGAGCCGAACTGCCGAACTGAACCTCAACTTATGGGAAAGAAACGTAGCAAACGCAAATGGCGCGAAACGCCTCTTGCAGTTGATTCGTTCCTTTCCCGTAATTCGTGGTACTGTTCGCGTTTCGGTTCGCAAATGTATACGTACCCTTAAGTAACTTGACGAGAAACTCTCTAAGACCCCAAGAGATAATAATAATGATTTCCAAGAACATGAAAATGGTATTAAAATGATCTTTGTTTGTATATTTGATTTATTTTTGACACAACACACAGTGAAGATGCAAATGGTGTCAAGGTTATTCTATACTAAGTTAATAATCGGAAACTGGTTTTAAGAAAGGTTAAATGTTAGGTAAACTATTATTCAATCGATTATTATTACACCATGCGAACACTGAACAGATATGATATAGAAGTGAAACCTTTTTTTGTTTTTTGTAAATCCCGCACAAAGACATAACTGCTGCAAATGGAGCCAGTGAGATTATGGCATCTCCAATTTCGGTATGTTGTGTGGCTGAAGGTAGTTGGGGAGAGGGGGGAGGAGGGGACATGTGTAAAAGGAAGGTTGGGAAAATACCTGTCTGTTCAGATCTGATCACCAAACATGGCTAAAGTCATAAAAAAAAAACTTTTGATCCTGAATGGAGGTCTTACACCGGGGCGATATTGGGAGTATCTTTTACTCTGGAACGTATATACTATTTAAATACACTATTTAAATAAATATACTATTTAAATATACAATTTAAATAAATATACTATTTAAATAAATATACAATTTAATAAATATACTATTTAAATATACTATTTAAATAAATATACAATTTAATAAATATACTATTTAAATATACTATTTAAATAAATATACTATTTAAATATACTATTTTAAAATACTATTTAAATGTACTATTTAAATATACTATTTAAATTCACAATTTTAAAATACTATTTAAATATACTCTTTAAATACACTATTTTAATATACTATTTAAATATACTATTTAAATATAATATTTAAATATACCATTTTAATATACTATTTAAATATACTATTTCAAATTAATAAATTGCTAAACAACACAAATAAAGTTTACTCAAGCGTGGCTAAGGAATTTCGAGAAGAATAATTCCCCACAATATATATATATTTTTTTAAGTACAAATATTAAATTTTGATTTTGTCAAATTAACTCAATTAATTTTTCATTTTTTTATTGTTTGATATTTGAGTTTTTTACAATAAATATACAATGTTTACAAGTGATCCTGTTTAAATTTATACTACACTTCCATTAAAAGCATTTGCTTGTGGATTTGGAGTGTACATTTGCGAAAAAATAACACAACTAGGTTACAAAGTATAAAATAATTACCTACGCAATTAAAAACCATACAAATTGTTGTATTTGGAAAGAAGAAAACAAAATATTATGGAGGATAAATAATGAGTAATGTAGGATAATTTGTGATATTTTCAAATGAAACTAGGAGAATCAGTTATTTTGTTAATGATTTCCCCAAAAAAAAAATTTATATGGTTGAATATTAGTTTTTTTTAATCATTTATGCTTCTTATTTCTTCTGGTAATTTATAAAAGAAATGTTTTCCTTGGTGGGTATAGTGGTGCTGGGCAAAAGAAGTGTGTAGTTTAGGAAATGCAAATATATATTTATGTCTGGTTCAATTTTCAGATATGAATTAATCTTTTTCTTTTATAATTTGAATTATTTAATTTTTCATAAATAAGTGTTTAAATGAAGGAACTTTGAATTATTCTAATACGTGTTCAAATCTGTAGGATTTTATTATGAGTTTTTGAACAATTTCTATGGGGGTCATGCTAGTTTTGTAAGCTCCTCCCCAACTGATAATGGCATATTGCAGAACAAACTGTACTAATGCATAATATATTGAGTATAGATTTTTCATTAATAAGAAATTTCTGATTCGTAAGAATAAATAAATAAATTTTCTTTATTGTATAGCAGATGTGATCTTTCCATTTTAGGTTTTTATCAATGATTATTCGTAGATATGTAATTTTATCAGCTGTTTTCAGAAATGACAATGTTTGTCGACATTGATTAGCGTCGTTTTGTGTGAGAGAATGGTCATATAGGATTATTTGAAGATTTGGAGGTTTACTTTTGGTATTTATTTCAAAGGGGATGACATATGTTCGTATCCTCTGAAGCATTCCGGTGTAAAATATCCCCTAAAAATTTGAATGAATTATTTTCCCCATAAAATATTTTTCTCCCCTTTTTTATAGCGGAGACGGTTTACAAGTAGTTCCCGTGAGCACGTAGGCCATAGGCCCATTGTGCTATCTCCCATTTTACCTCAATCCTTTAACAACAACCCAGTCCCTTTAATAAAGTTCACCATGGTTGTCGTTGGGTATGTGGCTATGTCTTCTGGTTCTACTGTATGTCTCCCCAGGTATCTGCGCCTAGTTCCCACCAGGGCAGGACATTGGCACCATAGGCGAATTGGAGTCTCTTCATCCTCTTCACATTTCCTACATCAATTGGTGTTTTCCACTCCCAATATCTGCATGTGTCTCCAGAGATGGCAGTGTCCCGTTAGTAGTCCTACCAGTTTCCTCAGTGAGTTTCTGTCCATATCCAGTAGTTTCTTGGTTCGTCTAGGGTCTGGTCCTTTTGGTGCCCTCTCCCATTCTTTGCAGTGCTGGGATTTGACCCACCTATCAATATGTAATTACTCCTACGGCCGGCTCGGATCCTACAAGCGGTGCTTTCGCCCCCTTCCTTGCTAGTTCGTCAGCCCGCTCGTTGCCCTCAATACCTTTATGTCCTGGTACCCAGATTAGGGTTATTTCATTGATGGTAGCGAGTTCTGTAAGAACAGTCCTGCATTCCATCACCAGTCTGGAGTCGCATCGGTTACGTCCCAGTGCCATTACGGCTGCCTGGCTATCGGAACATATCCTTCTGTTTTTATTTCTCCCCTAGATCTAGGGACATTTCTCTAGACATCACGACCACTTCCAGATAGGTACGGGTGTAGCTACTGGCTATTGTCCCACTGTCTTGACCATACTTCATATATTATTCTTACGTATTTTCTATTTATGATCGTTCACCAAAATACGGGCATGTGTCTGCATTGATTGTCGAAAAATGATCAATGACTGTAATAAACATTGCACTGAATATTCTTATTTTCAGGTAGTATTGGCGTCCTTCCTAGCTTTGGGGCTGGCTTTGCCGACCTCTCCGCCACCCAAAGAGGAGAAGTTCGAACAGATACAGATCCTCAAAACCGAGCAGAAGGTCGTCGGCATCGAGAAGGATAAGAACTACCACTACTTGTACCAGACAGGTACTTATAATTCAATAATTGAAAGGTGTGGGATTGGGCGCGAAAATGAGCCATCTGAAAGCATTTAATGCTGATTTCTAACAATATGGAAGATGTACAGACCCCCGTAACTAGGGGGAACCAAGTAAGTGAACCAAATAGGTGCTTTGTTCCGTCCACGCGTAATGCTGTAGAATTGAGATTCCTGAGGCATATGTTTGGTGAAACCATGTATGATCATGTGAGAAATGTGGATATCCGAAAATAATGCAAGGCTGATGTAACCGTAACGAGTAAGATTAAGAAAGGAACATTCCGATTGTTTGGGCAGATAGAGTGATTGAACGAAGAAGGGAGTGTAATGAGAATTTATTTAATGCAAATGTGAATGGTAGTAAGTCGGAGACGTTTGAGGAAGACATGGCATGATCAAGTGAATCGGATACTTGAGTCGGGACATATCAAGAGTCAGAATAATAGAAGATTATTCAAGAGACGATGTATGAATGTAAATGAGCCTCTCTGCCTACCCCTGCGGGAAAACGGCGTGATGGTTCGTTAATAAAAGTGTTTATATTTTATTAATTCATTTGTTATAAATCATTGATATGACTTTTTTAATAATCACAACAAAAAATGGTGATGGAAAGCTGCCACAAGGCAGCTTGTCTGCAGGTTCTACCACAAGGCAGCTTGTCTGCAGGTTCTACTACAAGGCAGCTTGTCTGCAGGTTCTACCACAAGGCAGCTTGTCTGCAGATTCAACCACAAGGCAGCTTTCTGCAGATTCTAACATAAGGCAGCTTATCTGAAGGTTCTACCACAAGGTAGCTTGTCTGCAGGTTCTACCACAAAGGCAGCTTGTCTGCAGGTTCTAACATAAGGCAGCTTATCTGAAGGTTCTACCACAAGGTAGCTTGTCTGCAGGTTCTACCACAAAGGCAGCTTGTCTGCAGGTTCTACCACAAGGCAGCTTGTCTGCAGGTTCCACCATAAGGTAGCTTCTCTGCAGGTTCTACCACGAGGCAGCTTGTCTGCAGGTTCTACCACAAGGCAGCTTGTCTGGAGGTTCAACCATTTTTCTTTAATTTAATAAACATAACAAAATAATATTGTCGGTAAATTTAGTACAATTTAATATCACGTCAATTTCTATCTGTAATACGACAAGATTTGTACCAAAAAAATTGATCAACTCTGTTGAAAGAAGGTTCTTGTCCAATATGCTTTCAAGTGTCAAGTTGATCAACTAAAATCGAAACGTCTGAACCCGCTACAATGCACTTGTCTCTTCTCTGATTGTAGCTGTTTCCTTTATATGTTTCCACTTTTCCTCCCAGGATTATTATTTGGGATATCTCAAATTCAAACACACTTGGGCGATTTTTTTTTTTTTTGTTAATGACTCTATGTAACACAACCATTTCTGAAATAATTCTCCTGTCAGACAGTGTTATTAGATCCAATTGATTCATCAAACTGACATAATTAATGTAATCAATGGGAATTCTGAGCTTAAAATTTACGTACTTAATAAATGTGTACTCTTTCTATATTATTGGAGTGAACTTTATATAAAGGGGACTTATGTATTTATTTGTTTATACTGGGGTTTGACAGATGTTACTATCCAGCTACAAAAATTCAGTTAAGTTACAGACAAAAATCTAAAAATTACATACAAATAGACCTATGTACCCATATAACTTCTCCGCTTCTACTATTTTGTTTTGTTGAATCTTTTAAATTCAATTATATGCGTGAGGATTCATTTTTGTCATTATGTTTACATTCTTCTTTATTGTTTTAATTTTTAAGTGTTTACTCTGATACAAAATGCTTGTATTTTTTTTAAAGAAAAGCCCACTAGGGCGTTAAATAAATAAATAAATACATACATAAAATGACAAATAATACTAGGAGAATTACAGTGATACATAATATAATAATCTAAACATATTATTTAGCAGCAGCAGAACATCTTTTTGAATCTGTATAGACTATCGACGAAAATATCTACTTCAGCACACTCAATCTTATTATACAGTCGACACATTTGGGACAGAGGGCTAAAATAGGTGATATTATTTTTGAAAATATTCAGGTGAAAAATGCTATGGTGTCTTAAACAATGGGAATTGGGGAAATTTATTTCAATATTGCTAAGAAATAACGAGGTATCAAGATGGCCGTGGATAATTTTACGCTTATCGCTTGTAATAGTTTGTTGTACGTTATTGTTGATTTCAGCCAATGGCATTTACCAAGAGGAACAGGGAATCATTAAACATGCCAATGAGCCCGGATACGAAACCCAACTGCAAGAGGGGCAGGTACAGTATGTGTCTCCCGAGGGCAAGGTCATCCGCTTGTCCTATACAGCCGATGAAAACGGGTTCCGCCCGGTGGGTGATCACATCCCCACCCCTCCACCCGTGCCCATAGAGATCCAGAAACTGCTTGCAGTGCTAGCCACCAAAAAACCAGACCCAGCAGATCACCAATACGACGGTGATAATGCAGACTATTCGTGATTAATTGATACTTTTAATTATTAAAAACTTGGCGTAAACATTTTGTATTACTTCTCTCCATTCCCCTTTTCATTAATTGTTTTTATCTTTACATTAGCCTTTCACACAGAAGGCACAGGAGGTCTAGCACAGTGAAATTGAGCTTGACAATATCGGATCGATTTTACAAACAACTGACAATACCTTTAAGACGTACAGGACATACAGTGCTATTCCACACGCTTAAGGCGATGCACTACGTCGTGTAATATTTACCCCTTACGTAGATGGCGATAAGGTTTAAATTCCCGCTTAACACCATCCGCCTGTTTTGATTTATGCAAGAAAAAAACATGGCCAAAGAGTGCCTTTTATTTTATTTTGTGGATGTTCAGGCATAAATATTTATTTTTTTTCCGATTATTTTATAAATAACTTAATTTGACACATTATACAATAAAATCATAACCCCAAATGGGTTCGTAAGTTGGAGATTTTGAACTTTAAAGCAGTTTTCATAGGCCTTGTACATTATTTTTTCTGGGCTTATAAAAAGACTTACCTATCTAAAAAATACTAGATTATTTCAAAGGCCAAGATGTATTCTACTCGCAGTATTTAATTAAAGCATCTGAAACGCTTCTAGGCGACCAAATTTTCAAAACACATGATTTTGCATTACTACGTATGGCATCGCCTTAAGATGAAACTACAAGCCAAAAATTGTATATTGTTGGTATACCTTATATTCTAGGTAATAGGCATTAAAATCGTTTGACAAACAGAGTCTAGAAACGTTCGATTTCAAGCACAGAACTGGTTTTTATTTATTTTGTACATAATTTTATTAGAAAGCAAAAAAGTTAATCAAGTGAAACTGTCACAGATAATCTTAGCTATAATACTGTATTGTTTAAAAGTTGTTTCCTTTACGCGTTCATACATTTCAATTGAAAAAAAAAAATTAGTAGTTTACATTTATATTTTTTATTGAGTAATTTATTTTTTTATTTGTATTCTACTCAAGCGAAACTATAGGAAAACCTTCAATATATCTACAGAATATTTTTTGGTATTCATAATGTACACCAATTCGTTATAAAGATTAATCAAAATAGTGATTTGGCATTAAGCTTCGCCTTAGCATCTTATTCACCGTGTGAAGAGTTCGGTTATTTGGTGAATTGCATATACATACACTTACACGATGTTTTTTATTTTATTTTATTTATTTATTTTTTAAAAGAAAGACTAACATTCCCGGGTTACGAATAACCTGACAATATTTCAAAATCTCCTACTACCACCACAGTGAGCAGAAAATGTTGCTTGTGTTGTGATGGAGGACTTAGCCAGCCGAGGAATTGAACACACTACGCCTGGGTGGGACTCAAACGCGATATCAACACAGCCACCGACCGACATTAAAAGGAAACATATCATAGGTATGATGAAATATCCCTTCATGAAATATTTAATAC
This sequence comes from Hesperophylax magnus, assembly GCA_026573805.1. NCBI lineage: Eukaryota > Metazoa > Arthropoda > Insecta > Trichoptera > Limnephilidae > Hesperophylax > Hesperophylax magnus. The sequence continues at coordinate 5,613,600 of JAIUSX010000005.1, read as the reverse complement.
TAGGGGTGACTTTTACACACCATTTATAAACTTATTACAATGACACGCCAATCAAAAAAAAAATCTAAAAAACGAATCACTATATATATATATGAAATACATGATAATACACAACTGTAATATGTAGTGTACAACTGCTGACCCTGTACCAATCTGATCTGGGGCCCCAAAATAATTTGAAAATACTGACTCAATGCTGAGCAGAAATGGGTGGCCCTTTGGAAGACTACATTTTAGATTACATTCGTCATGTGGAAATGCCATACTTGTTCTACTTCTAAGGAATCAGCGTCATTAATCCCTTCGGCACCGGTGCATAGTCGGGAAACAAAACAATTTTATTAAAAGTATCATAAAATCGTTGACAGCCATGTTTTACTAAAGCTTAATTGCGATACTTGCCCAGCTATTCCAAATAGAACTAATTTTGAAGGCAACAACAATAAACTCACTACTAATTACTCTGTTATAATATTTTGCTAGATTATACATGTTAAAAGTCATTTTTTTATACATATTAATATTCTGTTCAAATAAAATATTCTCTCTTTATATAACATTCTAGGCCTTAATAGAATTTACTTTATATTAATTACTATCCATTATAATAAACACCTCATACCTCGATTTATGTCAGGTCTTATACAAACCTAGTATTCAGTCAACTATTACTACACTAGTAGATATTTCTTTTAATTATGTATTGTTTAACTGCACTTCTATTAACAACTGTATCACTTGGAATAATATTTTTGTGTAATATATTCTTGTTATAATATATATTCTTGTTCTGTAATTTCTCTATTGTAAAATCCATTTTATGGCGTTTAAATAAATAAATAAATAAAAAAAATAATATGTTCTATAGATTCCGGAAAAGTCAAACATTTTCTACATAATCACATCAATTTGATTTGTATCTTTGATGCTTCCTATAATTTTTAGTACCTGAATGGCAAGCATAAATCCTTCTATTTCTGCGCTCAACTCTCCAATACTCAACCATTATTTTGAGGAAAATTTGTCAACATACGTTTGGTTGAGATAACCGAAGTGTTTTGCGTGAATAATTTTATTTGACCAGGAATCTAATAATTCCTGGTTGCGATTTATAAAAATGTTGGCATTCTCGTCGTATAAATTTAAAGGTGTAATGTTTCTATTTGGCTTGGAAATTATTTTGTGCATTTCTGAGCTATGAGCTTTCCTACTAAATATATTTTTTTGCATTTCTACCTGATTATGTTTTAAAGTAGTTATTGACTATACCTCTAGCTCCTAAATTTCTAGGTAAATTAATTCGTTCTATAGCTGAATTTGGATGATGGCAATTAAACTTTGTTAGCGTAGTTCCAATTAATCGTTCTAAGTTATCTAAATCTGTATTGGACCATTTAATTATGCCAAATGAGTACGTTAATGGAGGTATTGCCCAAGTATTTATTGCTTTTACTAAATTTTTATTATTATTAACGTATTTCTTATTTAACAATAAAAAAAAAACAATTTATGAATTTTTACGACAGCAAAAACACATATTACGTGGATTATTGAGATTAACATTAACGGCCCTCGCTATTAAATGTTTCTAGCGCGAATTCGAACTCGCTGCACCTACAGCTGGCCGGTGCGTTCCATTCAATACAAGACACGCACAGAGCAAAACAAATTATTATTAATTAAAGATATTGTGATTATGAAAATTATGTTAAAATATATTTTAGAATGTAATGCAATATTACAATAGCTTGATTCATGGAGGAAGTTCCCAGAAACAACATTTAATATAACTTTTTATTTGGATTTTTTTTTTTGATAAATATAATTATAAAGAATTACAAAAGGCTTCCCTTTGTTCCAGCCTGGTTTCGCAGTGCGGCGGGGCACTGTTAGTACTAAATTGTTGTGGTACTCGGTACCTACCTACGGGCCGCAAGATGCGGGGAGCACTTCGGCGGTAGTATGTATTGTCATTCGGTATTCTGTAGTCTCACAGTTAACAATCAATAAACGATCTCTGTACATATTTAACCAGCCTTACGTATCATTATCAATCCTGAACCCAAGCTCCTTTAAGGTGAATCTACATGATACTACAATTGTATAGTTTAATTTGAGGTCACGGGTTCAAAAGCCGGCGAGGACAAAACAAATTTAATTTAATTTATATAAGTATGTCATATTATAGAATTAAAATAAATTTTATATAGTTACATATAATGAATCTGTACCTCTTTCAAAAGTGGAAGATACGTTCAGTATCACCCTGGTGAGAGACCATAATTCAGGATTAAAAGTTGCTTGAGAACGGCGTAGATATGTTTAGTGACTATATCTGAATAGCCAGGAACTTTCCAACCCTCCTTTTCCCTATCTCTAAAAATTTAGACCACATCCATAAGGAATATAAATAAAATTTCTTTTGAAGACACTTCAATGAAAATGTTATTGATCTCTTCTTAACAATTCCTTCTTACATGTTTTGGTTTTAGCTGAAACCAATTTTACTTTACTTCTTTTCGGTATTATGCACTTTAAATTACTCAGGATTTCTAATAGGCATGCAGCGGTTATGTTCAGGATCAATTAATTCGCGTAGCATGCAAAAATTGTAAAAGCGATTCAGCTGTTCAACCATATTAGTCTGCCGAAATTCGCCATCCCGTAAAATTTTTTCGATTTTTATTCCGAGTTCAGTCCATACAACCACAGACATAGGAATTAATAGACGAGAAGATAATGGCGAGGGGTAAAATCAACTGTTGAAGAACGAAGGGAGTAAGGCTGACTGTGATTCGTCAATAAATCAATCTGACAGTAAATAGGCATCTCGCATTATAATATCACCATTTACTTCTTAAAAGTAAAACCTGCTTTTGAATGAATAGACATTTTTACATGGGAGCGCAAATTACTCGCCACGTTATGAACTAATTTGCGAAGTCCAAATTCGGCAAAGTAAGGCAGCTTCTATTTTCAGAGTCGTAGTTAGTTTCAGAGTATTTAGTTAAGACACTTTTACAAATGTCTCATAATTTACTTACCCCAGTAAACAACGATGAGCACACTTGAGAATCGCTACATTGTGATGTGATAGTATATTTTTCTAAAACTGATCCATATAATATGGTGTGAATAAGCTTAAAATAAAGTAAAATAATGCTTACTTATGGAATGTAATACGACAATTGGGTTTATTCTCTTTTTCACATCTATTTTTACAAGTTTTCATAGTACAAGTCAACATTTTGCCGTGTTATTTCGTAAAATGAACCGATGATGCCTCGACCATAGTTCGCACAAGAATGATGACGTCACGTTTTCAAATTTCACTTGAGGCCATATGCGAGCCCAGCCGGCTCAATTGAACCGGTATGGGGAGTGAGGATAATACGCTTTTAATCACTTAGGGCAGGTCTACTAATATTCATATGTCTATGCATACAACAAACAAACAAATATCTTTTTTTTGTTACATGTAATTGGCCCTGAACCTGGTAAAACCAATCTTGAGATGTATTTACCAGAATTTCTCCATTTTGGCTAACGTAATTTTTTTGGATTTTACTGCTTCATATATGAGCATGCTGCGTGCTGCGAAAGGACATTTAATTTCAATCACGGTGTATTCAGAAGGTGTATTCACGGTGTATTATGAAGAAATTCCATCTGGTGTCGCACCCATATACGGATACTCTTCATGTATGAAAAGACCACACTTTTCTATGGTAATGCTTTCTAGTTCTGCAAGCTCCTTCAGGACATTGTATTCATGTTTGACTTTGACTTTGGACAATACCCTCAACACTGCATCACTTGTTCCTGTATTCTCTCTGAAACCAAACTGATTGCTAGAGAGTATATTATATGTTTCTAAGAATGATACCAATCTCGACATATTTGAAAGAGTATTGAGTAAGGATATAGGTCTGTAATTATTAACATCTAAACGATCTCCACCTTAAAAAAGGGGAATTACTTTAGCTTTCTTACAATGAGAAGGGAACATCCCACTCTCGAAGCGAATACAGTGTTTTCCAATAAGAGGTGTTATTTTTTGACATTTGACAAATAGAAACTACGCCATTAATACAAATGGAACGTTACACGCTTCAACAACGCATTGAAATTATTAAAATTCACTTGAGTGAATCAAATGCAAATCATCTTGAGTGATTAGGCCCATTTCCACCCCGGTGGCTTCGTCAAAAAGCAAAATCGTCGCACCTGGGGCTCGGAAAACCCAAGAGTTATTGTTGAAAAGCCTCTTTATCCTCAACGTGTGACTGTTTGGTGCGGTTTATGGTCCGGCGGAGTCATTGGACCTTACTTTTTTGAAAATGAGGCTGGAGCAACAGTTACTGTGAATGGATTGCGCTATCGAAAAAAGATGAATGATGTTTTATGGCCGTAATTGAATGGTATTGATCTGGACAACGTTTATTTTCAACAAGACGGCGCTACGTGCCACACAAGCAACGAAACCATTGATATTTTACGATTAAATATCAAAATTACACCTCTTATTGGAAAACCCTGTATTTACAAGGTGAGATATGAGACAAGCTAATTCGGATACATGCATTTTATATACCATAATACTTAAAGAATCAATACCGCACGAGAAAGACATTCTTAAATCATTTATCACATTTGTGACGTCAGAAATGCTAGTTGGTTTAAAATAAAAATTGTCCCCTGTAACGTGAAGTTCAGATTTAAAATCTTTCACAAGACACATCTCACTAGTTTTATTAGCACTGCACAAATTATTAGCGAAGCTTGGACCAATGTCACTGAAGAAGTAATTTATATGATTGATTGATTATATTTGGACTCTCTTCTATTGAAGTAATAATACTATTAATTTTCAATTTTTTTATGGTAGTTTGTTTCTTTAGTTGTTTAGTGACTAGATCTGAATAGCCAGGAACTTTCCAACCCTCCTTTTCCCTATTTCTAAAAATGTGGACTATATACATTAGGAATATAAATGAAATTTCTTCTGAAGACACTTCAATGAAATAAAATGTTATTGATTTCTTCGAAATAATTCCTTTTTACATGTTTTGGTTTTAGCTGAAACCAATTTTACTTTATTTCTTTTCGCTATTATGCACTTTTCTTAATACTCAGGGTTTCTAATAGGCATGCAGCGATTATGTCGAGGATCAATTAATTCGGGTAGCATGCAAAAATTGTAAAAGCGTTTCAGCTGTTCAACCATTTTAATTTGCCAAAATTCGTCATCCCTTAAAATTTTTTCTATTTTTATTCCGAGTTTAGTCCATACAACAAACATACAAATATCTTTTTTTTGTTACATGTAATTGGCCCTGAACCTGGTAAAACCAATCGTGGGATGTATTTACCAACATTTCTCCATTATTGTTAAGTTTCCAAAAGTGTAATAATTACGCGGAATTTCGAACTTTGAAAAAAGATTGACACGACGGACCGTAGGAAGCGTGCATTCACGGCCACCTCATAGAGCCGAATGAGTAGGAGAATTCTTAGATGTTCATTATAAAGTATTTAACGAAAATAAATTGTTAGTAAAAACATATATCTCGACAGAAAAATGTATTTATGATAGCCTAGCGTGGCTACATTATCGATATTTTGACGATTAATAACTTAGATTGTCGTTTGAATCTGACAATTCATGATTCTCCATACAACGATTGAGATCGCTAGTAAGGAAGGCCCTTAATGGTCAAAACAAAAACTGTACGGAAAAACTCTACCTCCTAAATTTCTAGGTAAATTAATTCGTTCTATAGCTGAATTTGGATGATGGCAATTAAACTTTGTTAGCGTAGTTCCAATTAATCGTTCTAAGTTATCTAAATCTGTATTGGACCATTTAATTATGCCAAATGAGTACGTTAATGGAGGTATTGCCCAAGTATTTATTGCTTTTACTAAATTTTTATTATTATTAACGTATTTCTTATTTAACAATAAAAAAAAACAATTTATGAATTTTTACGACAGCAAAAACACATATTACGTGGATTATTGAGATTAAAAGTAATGGCCAAAACAAAAACTGTACGGAGGAAATTTAGCTATCTAATTGCAGGTATGAAACAATCGACATTGGTTTTCAAAATAAATTAGTCCAGATCACACTTATTCATTTCTATCTGTCCTGAGAATAAGAACTTTTATCAAATGAAAGGTAAACTTGAATATCGAATTTTATACATATTTGTGTCTTGCAATTTGTGCGTTGCAATAGACCAGAGGTTCCCAAAGTGGTTTATATGGACCCTCAGGGGTCGAAATCGGCATGCTGGGGGTCTATGTCAGCGAGAAAAATAATTGGGGGTCCACGAGATTCAAATGGGGGTACATACGAGCGGACCCCCATTTACCTCAAGTCAACATTTAGGAGTTCCGTAAATGACACAATGAACCCAACCCAAATATAACGTCTACATTCCTTTTCACGTCAGAATTAATATATTCAAGCAAAACATTGCACATTGGAAGCTGCGAATTTTCCTAGTTCCCCAACGTGTTTTTGTAAAACGTCCAGGGTAATAATGAAGTTCAATATTTAAATGCACTTCACACAGACTTCAAAACTAAGTTTGAGGACATTTTGAATATGGAAATGCAACGTTGAAGAATCGGATATCATGTGACAAGAAGAACTGACCGGAATAAGAACTGACAAAGAACTTAAGGGGCAGTTCTGTAGGGCTAGTTAAAGAAAGAAATTCCCGTTGCTTATTTTTATTTTGTGTGATACCTCACAAGGACGCCCCTGTCTGCACAATGCAAATACAGAGGAATTATACCGCCACCCGGTTGTTGGACAGGCAAGGGAAGGGAATATTTTTACTGAAAAAATAAAAGATTATCACATGGGACGTTAATAGTTTTAGGAAAATTCAATATTCGGCAGGCAGGGGGTCTACGGAAAAAAAATTGGGAACCTCTGCAAACGTTGTCATTTGTAAGTATTGCTAATAGCGCAAGCTGTCGGGACGTGTAGGCACGGGAATATGTTCTAGTATTAGTGCCAATGAAATTGGGACGTTTCATGTGTGTGTTTGTAAAGGGCGGACACTTTAGCGTAAGCGAAGGCGTGCAATAGTATTGGTTAACAAAATCTAATATCTTTGGTTGACCCCAGCGTTGGCGACGGCGTTCACACGTTGGTCCAATACTCACTTCTTCTTGAGTGGGTTCTAGAGGCTTTAGGAATATTTCAAAAGTCAAGTTGAATATAACTCCTCGAACTAGTTCCCCCATTTAAAAATACATTCAAAATCCTATGACACATTTTATTTTTAAACTCTTTATTCCCATTGCGAGCAAAAACTATAATAACTTGATGAAATAATTAAAAATATAAAAACTCTCAGATCGAAGAATTGTATCCGTATATTTATGTTCAAAATTGTAACTGGCAGTATAGACAGCCCTGATTTAACTAACCACATAAATCCTGTTTAAATGTAACAATATCAGTTATATAATATACTGGTCATTTATAAAAATAAAAAATTGAGGTGTACCCGGCGTTTAACTCGACTCTAAGTATTTCTCTATAACGCATTGTTACTATTAAAAAAATACATTTAACAACTGTAATTCGAGCAAGTATCTCAGTCCATTGCAAAGATAATGTGTTAAGTCTTCCTCGGATGTCCCCGACTTCTTTTACCGTTCAAACACCCCTGACACCAATAAGAACAAACATTTGAATTTTCAGCGAATTCAGTCGAGTAGTTTTAGTCCAAAGGGGACAAACAAACAAATATTAATTTATATAAATATAGATTTATTTACGCCCATCGGACTTTTACATAAAACAAGTATAAATTAATTATATTACATATACATATCCACAGTATAATTGAATTTAAAAAAAAATAAAATAGGAACAAAACATAATACACATCAGTACAACACATACAAAAAGGGAGAAGAGAGAAATGACAAAAAACAAAAATCGACATTAAAAGAAAAAGTTAATTTTAAGGTAAATATTTTCACAAAAAAGTAAGTAAGTTACAGATTAAACAAGGTGTTAAGGGATGTAATTGACTTACTTTATCCAGTGATTCCTGATTTAAATTTTAATAAAGAGCTAATGGAAATATGAACGGAACTGCATTTATTTCCAAGGCTCTGTTGCCTTTGGGGCATTAATAAAATAGTTGGTTTTAAATGAATAAACAAAGAACAACTAAGGAAGTTATTTTTTGATAGATATATTTTAAAGTTGATAGCATATTGTTTGTATGGCAAGCTCTTCCGGAATGGATAGATTCATGCATGCGTGCAATTGAGATCAAAGCATACTCTGGAGGTTCTGCGTGAAGGAAGTCGCTGGGGGTGTGTTAGCGGGAGATGGTCACCGGATAACTCATCAAAATGATAATTCAACGCACCTATAAAAAGTAAAATAAAGTCATGAAAAGTGATGAAACAAAAACTAGGTTAAATAGGTTACGTAGGTAACTATTGAACCTAGTTTTTGTTTCATGACTTTTAATGACTTTATATCACCTTTTAAAGGTGTGTTTAGTTGTCATTTTGAGGAGTTATCATGCGGGAGATATGGCGTGGTTTGCAAGGTTTATTAGATGGAGATTTTGTAGGAGGACATTGAGTTACAGGCGAGTCTCCAGGTTTGCTGTCAATAGGGGTTGTCGACGGAAGTTCAGTTGCACTAGGATCTCTAGTTGAAGGTCAGCGGGGTTTGTGGGTGAAGTTTGTGGTTTAGTAGTGTCCGTCGTTGGCTGGTTAGTTACAGATGAGACTACAGTTGGGGTGTCAATAGGGGTCGTCAACGGAAGTTTAGTTGCAGTAGAATCTGTAGGTGGAGGTTCTGTTGCAGTAGGGTTTGTGATTGGAGTTTGTGGTTCAGTGGTGTCTGACGTTGGCTGGTTAGTTACAGATGAGACTACAGTTGGGGTGTCAATAGGGGTCGTCAACGGAAGTTTAGTTGCAGTAGAATCTGTAGGTGGAGGTTCAGTTGCAGTAGGGTTTGTGATTGGAGTTTGTGGTTCAGTGGTGTCCGACGTTGGCTGGTTAGTTACAGATGAGACTACAGTTGGGGTGTCAATAGGGGTCGTCGACAGAAGTTCAGTTGCAGTAGAATCTGTAGGTGGAGGTTCAGTTGCAGTAGGGTTTGTGATTGAAGTTTGTGGTTCAGTGGTGTTCGTCGTTGGCTGGTTAGTTACAGATGAGACTACGGTTGGGGTGTCAATAGGGGTCGTCAACGGAAGTTTAGTTGCAGTAGAATCTGTAGGTGGAGGTTCAGTTGCAGTAGGGTTTGTGATTGAAGTTTGTGGTTCAGTGGTGTTCGTCGTTGGCTGGTTAGTTACAGATGAGACTACGGTTGGGGTGTCATTAGGGGTCGTCAACGGAAGTTTAGTTGCAGTAGAATCTGTAGGTGGAGGTTCAGTTGCAGTAGGGTTTGTGATTAGAGTTTGTGGTTCAGTGGTGTCCGTCGTTGGCTGGTTAGTTACAGATGAGACTACAGTTGGGGTGTCAATAGGGGTCGTCAACGGAAGTTCAGTTGCAGTAGAATCAGTAGGTGGAGGTTCAGTTGCAGTAGGGTTTGTGGGTGGAGTTTGTGTTGCAGTGGAATTAATGGGTATAGGTTCTGTCACAAAGGAATTTGTCGGTGTAGGTTGGCTTCCTGGAATTGGGGATTGAGTAACGGTCACGTTCGTGGGTGGAGCTGCTGTGGAATTTTTCGGCGGTGGTCTTGGTATACAATGCCTACAACGTTTACGATGCTGCGACAATCTAACGGATAGCTCTGGAAAGAACTTCCCATAAGGACTCAACTTGGGCAAACGATAATTCTTCTTTTCACCATCTCCAAATTCACTATGTTCTTCATCGTCATCAGCTTCGTGTTCTGGAAGATAAAGATAAGGAAGTCATCATTAACTTCTGATTTATTTTCACGGTTTTTCTGAATATCTCCAACAAGAACATTATCTCTACAGATATCTTTCAGATACGACAAAGGGTCTTCAAAAGACTTCCCAGATTCTTTACCAGACTTTAAATACGAAGGTTTTGGTGGGAGCACTGGCTTAGATAACTCTGTAATCTTTACTTTCTGTGTCTGGCGGTGTTTTGATATTGCATGTTAATCGTTTTTAATTATTTCATATATGTCTAAATCTTGTGGTTTACCGTTTTGTGGGGAAGTTGGCGGCAAATCTTTTTGCGGAACTTGTGGCAAATCTAGCGGTAATTGTTCCAGTGAAGACGCACCCGCTAGTGTCATCCATAGTTCCGACAGTTTCTTCAAACACCCTCGCGGAATGCTAATATTTTGCCCACCGGTTAGAAACACCTCATCATTGGGTTGGCCTCCCTTAAAACAAACAAAAAAAACAATATAATAACCATTAATACGACGAATCATCAACTCCGAAATCCGTAGAGCATTGTAAGATTTGGTAGGTCCTAAATATTGAGATTAGTAATTGTGTATAATGCTCGCTTAACATTTCATAATCATATTGAAAAAATCTGCAAATCAGCCACAATGATATTGGGTTTTGTCATGCATAATTCAAAGGAGTTAACCAACCTTGCAATTATAATACTGCTTTACTTTAGCTTAGTGTGTCGCATTCTCGAGAGTGGATCTCAGAAAATCTAATATAAATAAAAATGTAATGTTCATTTGTTGGACGTAAAAGCACCATGCGTTATTGTTAATCTTTCTGCACAGACAGACTGAGCCATAGCAACGCGTACAGACAGTACAAAAAAACGATATTTCAACATGAGAGAGTTTGGTTTTTACCCATGGTTGTTTCCAACATTTATCTCTGTAATGGTGGGGATCCGCAGCCTTACTTCTAGGAGAGATGTCACACAATACCGTACATTCTGTCATTATGTCCTGGATAATTTCACGCGAGGCCGCCAACACAGGCTTTTAATTCTTCCCAGGTGCAGAACAAACTTACCAATGGTTATGCCCCTGGGAAGAGTCACCAGGTTTCCGCATGTGCTAAAGCGAAAGAACGTCGTCGAAAGAACGTCTGATGATAGGTCTTCGAAAAAACGTCTTGTGATAGGGCGTCGAAAGAACGTCTGATGATAGGTCTTCGAAAGAACGTCTGATGATAGGGCGTCGAATGAACGTCTGATGATGTTTAGGCGTCGAAAGAACGTCTGATGATAGGGCGTCGAAAGAACGTCTGATAATAGGTCTTCGAAAGAACGTCTGATGACAGGGCGTCGAAAAAACGTCTGATGATAGGGCGTCGAAAGAACGTCTGATGATGTTTCGGCGTCCAAAGAACGTCTGATGATAGGGCGTCGTAAGAACGTCTACTGACAGGGCGTCGAAAAAACGTCTGATGATAGGGCGTCGAAAGAACGTCTGATGATAGATCGTCGAAAGAACGTCTGACGATAGGGCGTCGAAAGAACGTCTGATGATAGATCGTCGAAAGAACGTCTGACGATAGGGCGTCGAAAGAACGTCTGATGATTTTTCGGCGTCCAAAGAACGTCTGATGACAGGGCGTCGAAAAAACGTCTGATGATAGTGCGTCGAAAGAACGTCTGATGATGTTTCGGCGTCCAAAGAACGTCTGATGATAGGGCGTCGTAAGAACGTCTACTGACAGGGCGTCGAAAAAACGTCTGATGATAGGGCGTCGAAAGAACGTCTGATGATAGGGCGTCGAAAGAACGTCTGATGATGTTTCGGCGTCCAAAGAACGTCTGATGATAGGGCGTCGTAAGAACGTCTACTGACAGGGCGTCGAAAAAACGTCTGATGATAGGGCGTCGAAAGAACGTCTGATGATAGGGCGTCGAAAGAACGTCTGATGATGTTTCGGCGTCCAAAGAACGTCTGATGACAGGGCGTCGAAAGAACGTCTTATGATAAAGCGTCGAAAGAACGGCTGATGATAGGGCGTCGAAAGAACGTCTGATGATCGGACGTGGAAATTAATAAACTCCAGTGAAATATATTATGGATCAACTTTTTCTTATAACTATCTTATCTAAGTTATACCCATCAATATAAATATCAAAACGAATATATGTAAAATATAGAACGACAAACATGACGTTTAATAACGCTGTCCCGGTAAGATAAAATAAGGGTTCGATTCCTAGTTGTGACCGTTTTCTTTGTCTTGTTCTGTTTCATATTTCGTTGAGCTTTATTAGTAATATCTTCTCCTTCAATGTAAAAAATGCATGTTCACATATACCTATGAACAAACACCGATTCTGAATATACAGGGTGCCCCAAAAGTCGACGTTATCCACTGGAGTATTTGTAAACCAACTCATAACATGTATGAATTTAGTAAAATGTCCTTAGTATACGAGATGTTGACACTTAACGTGATTAACATCAAAAATGGATGGAATGCATTGTCATTGAAAACGAGTCTATTTGCTGAGTTCGAGCTCGATCGCATGTCGGGAAGTGGGTTAATATCCACAGTAAAGATTTGCATTCACGAAAACCAAAGTGGAATTTGGAGTTTCTTTGCTAAAACCAAGTAGAGTTGGATAGTCTAGTGTAAAAAGATTGTAGAAGAACGGGAATCAGTTAGATATAGCACATCTTCTACGCGATATCTGCAGTAGTATAGGACAGCGCTTGGGGAGGCGAATAAGAAAAGGGGAAGAAGATGAATTAAGATTAAAAATAATTACCTGTGCCAAAACCGTGAGTATTCCAAAAACCAATACAAACAATAACGTCTTCATACTAACAGTGTGCGTAAAGACGTGCAGCTCAACTTAACGTATAATTTCATAAACTCCACAATTTATAGGCAGATTTTAAAAGATTAGAAAAATCTTAAAAACTTTAAAACGTGATTTCGTGCTATTTGGAAAAAAATCCGTCACTTGTCTTTATACTAATCAGCATTATTTAAAACGTGTGAGAAATCAATTAAAATTTTGTTGACGGCATTTTTTTACGTATGATTTTGCATTCTTCACTTTAACTAGATAAGCGGGTGGGACTATATTTTGTTACAAATTGTTTTGAGAATGTTGCAAATTGTGGAGATGGTTTGAAGGATGTTTATTTAATTTTCATTTCGGTGAAATATTTTAATTCACTACAAAAGTTGAAGTGATATTTTTCTGAAAAATAGAACAAGAACATGATCAAATAGAACAATGATAAAACAGGTAATGCAGAACATAATAAAACAGTAAGGATACGCTAAAAGAGAACATGGCAAAACTGAATATGTAAAACAGAGATTTGATAAAACAGGACAGCGTTAAAACCGAACATAGCTAAACATTACATGGAAATCAGAACATGCAAAACAGATAATTGATAAAACAGGACAGTGTTAAAACCGAACATGGCTAGAAAGAACATGCAAAACAGGATATGTATAACAGAGCATTGATAAAACAAGAAAGTGTTAAAACCGAACATGACAAAATAGAAAATGGCAAACAGAACATGGAATAAAAGAACATGTTAACACATAATATTGCTAGAACAGTGATAAAACAGGACAGTGTTAAAACCGAACATGGCAAATGGAACATGGTAAAACATAACATTGATTTAACATAACATGGCGAACAGGACATGTAAAACAGAACAGTGATAAAATAGGAGAGTATTAAAACAGAACATGGTAAATAGAGATAAATGAAACAGAACATGGCGAAAAAGAACATGAAAAACAGAACAGTGATGCAACAGAACAATGATAAAGCAGAACTATCAGATTTCCAGTGCCAGTTAGACAGGTATACTATGGCATCCCCCATTACAAGGAAGAATAAGTTCAACAAACAGGAAAAATTCAACTTTTAAAAATTGAAAAACAGGAACAAAAACTAAGGTTTTTTACTATGATACATCTATTTTAAAATGTCACCTAATTTTGGATTGCATAAAGATTGAACCTTCCTGTCCAGGAACTGAAGTCATCAACTCTACTAACCTCGCTAAATGCCGATCGGGTATGATGCGTAGTAATAATAAAAATGCAATATCATCTATTTTCAATCCACCTACTTGCGTCATCTCGGTCGGCTTGTTTTGCTAGTAGCCAATTTCTAAGAAAAAAATCTTTTTTTTTGGTTTGTCGGAGGACCTGTTAAATGTCTTTTAAAACTTAAAACAAAAATAAAAATGTTTTGACTGAGGATTTAACCTTCCTCCCCAGGTACTGAAGTCAACACCGCTAACACCTAAGCCAAATACTATTGGATAGTGCCGATATTAATTTTGTACTCAAACTGATGTACATTTTTAAATACAACGTCATCCAATATTATGTGAGAATGCATTGTCATCGACAACGAGTCTTTCTGCTGAGTTTCAGCTCGATCCGATATCGGGAAGTGGCAATATTAGCATTCTTCTTTCCGAATACAAGTGAAATTTAATAGACATAATATATGTAAAAGAATAAGTACTAATAAGTACCTACCTAGAAATGCCTAGGATTCCTTTGTGTTGTGAATTATGAATTTTTATTTTATTTTATACGCTCTTCAAATTTCATTGATGTGTTGTCTTGGTTACGCATTAAACAGCATTATTGTTTAATCGCTATGTGGCTGACATTTGAGTGATTGAAATATTTGATTTGTTTATAAAAAGATCGACAAATAAACTTTAGTTAAAGTCGTTCGGGTAATGTTTGTAACGTTGCGATAATTTATTTTGTATTATACTAAATGTGAAATTAAAAATAAATCTTTGTATTTCAGAGCAACACATGGTTTAATTTATCTTATAGATATTTTAGAACTCCTTGGACTAATCTAATGTTCTTCTATTAATTACCAGAAAGATTAAAAAATATTTAAAATAATTTAAAAGTTTTTTAATTTTAAAACTACATACCATATAAACGATTTTCTTACTTTTTATACCTAATTTTATGTATTATTTACTACTTTTTGTAGTAAACTAATACTTATACAAAAGGTGGAAAAGGGACTGCTTGGCCGAGCTCCAGAAGAGGCATAAATGGAAGGACAGCAACCAGAGAGCTGTTGCCACCAAGTGGAGGATGGCTCGCATCATATCCATACGTCCTGCAACTGACAGAGTAGTGCGGATCGGCCTCAGAACCGCACAAGGGACATACATGAGACCTATCACAAAAATTTGTTTGCTACCTATGGAACAGGATCCATTAACATTACGTGCCCTTCCTTCACAAGCTAGTGCCGAGGTATCGCTCCCCATTGGCCCGGATAGAACAAACGGATGATTTGCTAGCCAGTGGCGAGTGGCGTCCATAAAACAAATTCGAGTTATCGTGATGATTTGCTAGCCAATGGCGATTCGAGCTGTCGTGATGGTTTGCTAGCAAGTGGCGAGTGCCGTCCATAAAACAAATGCGAGTTATCGTGATGATTTGCTAGCCAGTGGCGATTCGAGCTGTCATGATGGTTTGCTAGCAAGTGGCGAGTGGCGTCCATAAAACAAATTCGAGTTATCGTGATGATTTGCTAGCCAGTGGCGATTCGAGCTGTCGTGATGGTTTGCTATCCAGTGGCGAGTGGCTTCCATAAAACAAATTCGAGCTGTCGCGATATCGTGATGATTTACTAGATAGTGGCTAGAGGCGTCCATAAAACAAATGTGACACTTTTTATCCCATGTGTTTTAATTTTTTATATTTTGAAAACAAAGACCGAAAATTTCAAGTGACTTACAACTTACTAATGACGTAAAACTATACATATTTTTATGACCGATTGGGTATTTACACAAACCACTATAATGTGACTTTTACAATTGACTAACATACATATTTACGTTTGAAAATATATATTGTTATGATTTATGCCCGTGGTGTCAGTGGTAAGGTATAAAATAATACAAAAATAGTTTACGCATAACATAGGTCTGCGACTTTTTTTCTTTGAAATAAGAAGTAATTCCCATGTATTTTTGATTGCTGAATTCGGTAAAATTATCAAAAAAATTCCTTCACGTAAGGTTTTTCTGCAAAACGCAAAATACTGTGGGATTGCCTTTCTTAAGACGCAAAACGGGGTTTATTGCAGAAATATATATTTTTTATTAATTCCAACTTATTATAAGATAATGTTATGTTTTATAGACAGAAACTAAACATTTAGTAACTCATGACGATAAAATTAGTAAGCGTTGAATTATATATATCTGAATTTTCCATAGTAAGTATGATGAGAGAAAGCCGGAATTCCCAAGGTGCCCTCTTCCTTCCATAACCTTTCATTTATTTATTTCTGTTCCAACTTTCATAACGTGCGTTTCAAAAATTACTTCAAGAGGTTGTGTAAATTCTTCTGAGAGTTTTTGCTATATTTGTGGTGAATTTGTAGTGAAAAAACAACAAAGAATTATTACTGCTTTTGTTTAAAAAGTGTATAGTGACCAGGACAAATCTTGGGCCCCGCATGGAGTTTTTTCAGGATGTGTTGAAGAATTTAGAATGTGCTCAAAGGGTAAAGTTAAATCTTTTCGTTTTGGTGTTCCCATGATCTGGGGAGAGCCTCGAAACCACAGCGATGACTGCTACTTTTGTTCGTACAATGTGCAAGGGTAAAGTACCAAAAAAAAAACAAATTTGTTTCCCAAACATGGATTCGGCACTCCGCCCAGTCAAGCAAAGCACCCCAAAGCCTAAACGATTTACCATCATCGGAAAGTGAATAAGAAGAAAGTTCTAGTGACGAGTTTCAAGTAGGCGACTCCAGTGGACCTCAAATATTTTCTCAAGCTGAATTAAATGACCTAATCCGAGATTTGGGACTCCCAAAAGAATCTGCTGAGTTACTAGGATCCAGACTGCAAGAAAAGAATTTATTGACACATGGAACTTCTTTAGATTGGTATAGAAATAAAGAAAAAGAACCCTGGGGGACTCCAGAAGTCAGGGTCACTTAGGAAGAGTTTTTACCGCCCGCTTGTACAGATTGGGTTTGGCCACAGTGGTATGATTTTATCCACTTAATAATTTCACCACCCAGTTAAAAAGTTTTTTCCAGTCTGTCGAAAAATTGTGGTCGATGGTGTCGAATGCAGCACTCAAATCTAATAACGATAGAAAAGCTAGTGTTATATATTAGGGTCCTTTTAATTAAACTCCGTTATTGAGAGCAACTGAATCACTTTATTTAACAATAAATATACACTATCACATGATATGACTAGGCATTTTTACAGTAAATACTCTAGATAAAGCTAGGTCCTGTGGTTCTTTAGGAAAGGTGAAACCTTTGGTTGTTTTTGAGCAAGAGAGAGTTTTTAAGGAAACCCAACCTTTTATATGACAAAAGACTGTTAACAACCTTCAAATTTAAAAGGCCGCAAAACATGAATCGTCTTTGCCGACACAATTTAATCACAAACAAATAGCAGAGGCGAGAACCTAAACATAAACAATATAATCTAACCTTCATAGGTGTCACTAGTGGTATATAATTACTCAGTATTACTCTAAATTAAACAGCTAGCTTACCTGACTCATTTGCAAGCATAAAATCTGAAAACACGCGCAGTAATCCAGTCTCTATAGAATGGTACCTCCTATAAGCTGATTGGTACTTTGACAGCAGTTCATTTATCGCCATATGGGCGGTTATCTGCCTGGTCAAAAAAATTTCTAGGATATTTGAGATAAACCACAGACATATGAATATATAGACTAGAAATTAAAGATGAGGGGTAAAATCAACTGTTGAAGAACGAAGGGGGTAAAGCTGACTGTGATTCGTCAATAAATCTATCTGACAGTATATAGGCATCTCGCATTTTAATATCACCATTTAGTTCTTAAAAGTAAAATCTGCTTTTGAATGAATAGACATTTTTACATGGGAGCGCAAATTACTCGCCACGTTATGAACAAATTTGCGAAGTCCAAATTCGGCAAAAAAATTCCGTTCCATTTTCAGGGTCGAATATTTCGTTTACGTATTTAGTTTACACACTTTTATAAATGTTCATAATTTACGTCGCGTGGGGAATAATACGCTTTTAATCACTTAGGGCAGGTCTACTAATATTCATATGTCTATGAGATAAACGGTATATTTGACACAGTACGATAATTACTTAAATCCTCAGAATCTAGTTGGGGTTTCTTTAAAATTGGTGAAACAAGGGCCTTTTTAAGCAGTTGGGCTAGCCTTAATCGAGAGTTTTGTTATACAGGTTACCACATGATTCAGACACTTTTGTGAAGCCACGTTGGGATTGGGTATTATTTAAAAAATATATTTTTAAGGTTTTTTTATCATTTCTATATCAAAGTTTGAGATTATTGTAGTACTAATATTTTTGAAGTGAAACTTCTTTAGGCGCGTAATGGATTTTCGGGGACGGAGTAAAACCGAGTCACGATCGACACGAAAATGCGGGTACCCCCACCACCGCTCACCGTTCACCGTTCACTGTTTTCAGTAAAAGCAACAAATCATTAGCATGCGCATAAAAGTTTTTATGTGTTTTATTTAAGTACTTTTTTACTCGGTAGTATAAGCTTTCCTGTACCGTCCGTCCGCCGTTCAGTCTGGTTTAGTCGTCCGTCGAGAGCGCTCGCGTCGCGCGCTTTGCCGTTCCATTCGTATTCCAGTATATAAATATTGTTTACTGTCGAGGAAGTTGTTATAATCTTTAAAATTTTTAAATTTTTAATAAAAATTTTTGGAACTATACATTAATCGAACGTCATTCATCTATAAGAAAAAAATATTAGAAAAAGCAAATCCATGCTTCGTCGTTGAATTATTTAACCTCTAATTTTCAAACTAACCTAAGAGAGAAAATAGAGATGATGAAATGAAAATAGAGAGAGAGGAATACTAGAAGTTTCACTTCTGTCTTGCGTAGGCTTGACACACCCACTTTTTTTTTTCAAATCATGGTTTAAATACTGAAACTCTAAAATATGGTAAATTAAGATTTAAATACTGAAACTATGATATATGGTAAATTATGGATTAAATACTAAAACTCTGATAAATGGTAAATTATGGATTAAATACTAAAACTCTGATAAATGGTAAATTATGGATTAAATACTAAAACTCTGATAAATGGTAAATTATGGATTAAATACTAAAACTCTGATATATGGTAAATTAAGGATTAAATACTAAAACTCTGATAAATGGTAAATTATGGATTAAATACTAAAACTCTGATAAATGGTAAATTATGGATTAAATACTAAAACTCTGATATATGGTAAATTAAGGATTAAATTTTAAAACTCTGATAAATGGTAAATTATGGATTAAATACTAAAACTCTGATAAATGGTAAATTATGGATTAAATACTAAAACTCTGATATATGGTAAATTAAGGATTAAATACTAAAACTCTGATAAATGGTAAATTATGGATTAAATACTAAAACTCTGATAAATGGTAAATTATGGATTAAATACTAAAACTCTGATATATGGTAAATTAAGGATTAAATACGAAAAACTCTGATATATGGTAAATTAAGGATTAAATACTAAAACTCTGATAAATGGTAAATTATGGATTAAATACTAAAACTCTGATAAATGGTAAATTATGGATTAAATACTAAAACTCTGATAAATGGTAAATTATGGATTAAATACGAAAAACTCTGATATATGGTAAATTAAGGATTAAATACTAAAACTCTGATAAATGGTAAATTATGGATTAAATACTAAAACTCTGATAAATGGTAAATTATGGATTAAATACTAAAACTCTGATATATGGTAAATTAAGGATTAAATACTAAAACTCTGATAAATGGTAAATTATGGATTAAATACTAAAACTCTGATAAATGGTAAATTATGGATTAAATACTAAAACTCTGATAAATGGTAAATTATGGATTAAATACTAAAACTCTGATATATGGTAAATTAAGGATTAAATATTAAAACTCTGATATATGGTAAGTTAAGGATTAAATATTAAAACTCTGATATATGGTAAATTAAGGATTAAATATTCAAACTCTGATATATGGTAATTTGAGGATTTAATAGTAAAACTCTGATATATGGTAAATTAAGATTTAAATACTAAAACTCTGATATATGGTAAATTAAGGATTAAATACTAAAACTCTGATAAAAGGTAAATTAAGGATTTAATACTAAAACTCTGATAAATGGTAAATTATGGATTAAATACTAAAACTCTGATATATGGTAAATTAAGGATTAAATACTAAAACTCTGATAAATGGTAAATTATGGATTAAATACTAAAACTCTGATAAATGGTAAATTATGGATTAAATACTAAAACTCTGATATATGGTAAATTAAGGATTAAATTTTAAAACTCTGATAAATGGTAAATTATGGATTAAATACTAAAACTCTGATAAATGGTAAATTATGGATTAAATACTAAAACTCTGATATATGGTAAATTAAGGATTAAATACTAAAACTCTGATAAATGGTAAATTATGGATTAAATACTAAAACTCTGATAAATGGTAAATTATGGATTAAATACTAAAACTCTGATATATGGTAAATTAAGGATTAAATACGAAAAACTCTGATATATGGTAAATTAAGGATTAAATACTAAAACTCTGATAAATGGTAAATTATGGATTAAATACTAAAACTCTGATAAATGGTAAATTATGGATTAAATACTAAAACTCTGATAAATGGTAAATTATGGATTAAATACGAAAAACTCTGATATATGGTAAATTAAGGATTAAATACTAAAACTCTGATAAATGGTAAATTATGGATTAAATACTAAAACTCTGATAAATGGTAAATTATGGATTAAATACTAAAACTCTGATATATGGTAAATTAAGGATTAAATACTAAAACTCTGATAAATGGTAAATTATGGATTAAATACTAAAACTCTGATAAATGGTAAATTATGGATTAAATACTAAAACTCTGATAAATGGTAAATTATGGATTAAATACTAAAACTCTGATATATGGTAAATTAAGGATTAAATATTAAAACTCTGATATATGGTAAGTTAAGGATTAAATATTAAAACTCTGATATATGGTAAATTAAGGATTAAATATTCAAACTCTGATATATGGTAATTTGAGGATTTAATAGTAAAACTCTGATATATGGTAAATTAAGATTTAAATACTAAAACTCTGATATATGGTAAATTAAGGATTAAATACTAAAACTCTGATAAAAGGTAAATTAAGGACTTAATACTAAAACTCTGATATATGGTAAATTAAGGATTAAATATTAAAACACTGATATATGGTAAATTAAGATTTAAATACTAAAACTCTGATATATGGTAAATTATGGATTAAATACTAAAACTCTGATATATGGTAAATTAAGGATTAAATACTAAAACTCTGATATATGGTAAATTAAGGATTAAATATTCAAACTCTGATATATGGTAATTTGAGGATTTAATAGTAAAACTCTGATATATGGTTATTTGAGGATTTAATAGTAAAACTCTGATATATGGTAAACTAAGGTTAAAATAATGAAACTCTGAAATTGTTTTAAAAACTGAAATTTGTAAATTTTTATTCACATTATTTATTTATTTAAACGCCATAAAATGGCTTTTACAATAGAGTGATACAATAAAGTGATTACAGAACAAGTAATGTGTACACATAAATATTATTGCAAGTGATACAGTTGTTAATAGAAGTGCAGTGAGACAATACATAATTAAAAGAAATATCTACTAGTGTAGTAATAGTTGAATGAATACTAGGTTTGTATAAAACCTGACATAAATCGAGGTATGAGGTGTTTATGATAATGAATAGTAATTAATATAAAGTAAATTCTATTAAGGTATAGAATGTTATAACATAGAATATTTTATTTGAACAGAATATTAATATGTATAAAAAAAGTTACTTGTTAACATGCATAATCTAGCAAAATATTATAATAGAGTAATTAGAAGTGAGTTTATTGTTGCCTTCAAAATTAATTCAACTTGGAATAACTGGGCAATTATCGCAATTTGGCTTTAGTAAAACAGGGCTGTCAGCGATTTTATGATACTTTTAATAAAATTGTTTTATTTCCCGACTATGCACCGGTGCCGAAGGAATTAATGACGCTGATTCCTTACCAGTAGAACAAGTATGGCATTTCCACATGACAAATGTAATCTAAAATGTAGTCTTCCAAAGGGCCACCCATTTTTGCACAGCATTGAGTCAGGATTTTCAAATTATTTTGGCGTCCCAGATCATAGGTGACAATATTATGTACAGAAATGGATAGAATATAGTGGGTAGGTAAAAGTGGGTTCATCAAAATAAGACTTAGATACTAAATTTAGATTTTTTTTATTTATTTTTTATTATTTTTCCATTTTGAATTTTAAATGCTTTTCTAAAAACCATTTTGCATTTTAAATGCTTTTCTCAATGTATTTTTCATTTTAAATGTTTTTTTGCAACATTCTTCCTACTTTCTCCACTCATCTTTTTTTCATAAGCCCCAAATATCAGTCGGTCCTCAACCTCGCTATGAGAGATAATTTCCATTTGTCAAGTTGCTCCCTGGTAGGAGCCCTGGCAATTGAGTGATACCATTACAAAAAATACTGATTCAAATACTGAACATGGGGCCATGACGCTGTAATATTAAATGTTAGATAGCAGTTTCTATGTTTTTACGTTGGCAACATTAGTCCCGCGCAAAATTGTGGTTTCATAATCTGTAGTCGTGGTGTTTTTGGATTTACCATCATGTAATATGTTTGTTCTACATTGATGTCCATTATTAAATGACAAAATTGTGTAAAAATTCTATAATTATTTTAATTGTTTGACCTGAGAAACCATTTTGCATTTTCAATGCATTTTGAAAATAGGTATTTTGCATTTTGCATTTGAAATGCTTTTCTAAAAACATTTTGCATTTTGCATTTTCAAATGGAAATGTTTTGACCCATTTCCAATTTGCATTTCAAATGGTTTTGGGTACCCATTTTGCACATCTCTGTAACAAAGTAATAATGTATTATTCTCAGTGAGTTTATAAAACTCATTTCGGGAAAGACAGCATTAGATTAAGGACAATACAAATAAATAAAATACATTAAAATAAATAAATTAACGCAGATGTTATTATGGAGTTACAGAGAAAGTTTTAATTGTGTTTTAAAGGAAGAAAGATTGAAACAATAAAATAATGTTTAGTTTTGTAGGTACCTAGATACTTAAAACAACTCTTGACTAATATCAATTTAGTGTGTTAAAATTTTATTAACTATAGCTAAAAATATTCTTAGAAAGAGATAGATACATTTGTTTATAATAAAAAAGTCAGTAGACATAGATATATATACATTCACGATACAAGCTCTCCAAAGTATAAGGCATAAATAATAATAATCCACATTCACGATACAAGCTCTCTAAAGTATCGGGCATAAATAATAATAATCCACATTCACAATACAAGCTCTCTGAAGTATCCAACCATAAAAATAAATTAATAATAAGAATAACCTCTCCTAAAAGAGTAAATTTAATAAAAACTAACCAACTTGACTGAAATTTTACAACCACTTACTACAATAGTTATTACATATTTTCTATATATTGGTTTCCCTGAGGATCCAGGTGGATAAACTATATATAATTTTGATTTTGCAACCACTTACTACAATAGTTATTACATATTTTCTAAATATTGGTTTCCCGGAGGATCCAGGTGGATAAACTATATGTAAGTTTGATTTTGCAACCACTTACTACAATAGTTATTACATATTTTCTATTTATTGGTTTACCGGAGAATCCAGGTGGATAAACTATATGTACATAAGTTTAATTTTGCAATCACTTACTACAATAGTTACTACATATTTTCTATATATTGGTTTCCCTGAGGATCCAGGTGGATAAACTATATATAATTTTGATTTTGCAACCACTTACTACAATAGTTATTACATATTTTCTATTTATTGGTTTCTCGGAGGATCCAGGTGGATAAACTATATGTACATAAGTTTAATTTTGCAACCACTTACTACAATAGTTATTACATATTTTCTATTTATTGGTTTACCGGAGAATCCAGGTGGATAAACTATATGTACATAAGTTTAATTTTGCAATCACTTACTACAATAGTTACTACATATTTTCTATATATTGGTTTCCCTGAGGATCCAGGTGGATAAACTATATATAATTTTGATTTTGCAACCACTTACTACAATAGTTATTACATATTTTCTATTTATTGGTTTCCCGGAGGATCCAGGTGGATAAACTATATGTACATAAGTTTAATTTTGCAACCACTTACTACAATAGTTACTACATATTTTCTATATATTGATTAATAAGTAAACAATATTAAGGATAAGAGCCTTCGAAATCATCAAAAAAACAACGATTGCATAAAACAATTACATTCAAATTACATAAAGATAATCCTCAAAACAAAGTTTCAATCATAAAAAGTGTTGATTTAACATAACAGTAACGTCAATATTCACGATTTCCCATCGGTTCTATGGGATGAAGACACCGTGCGCTGTGTGGGCGGGGGCTTCTGATGTTGTGGTCAACTGGTGGTGAAGATCACGGGTCCTCCTGTGTTTCTCCAGACGGATGCTCGTAGCCAAGATCACGGATGTTCCTCTGGTGAGATGATCAACACCGTGGGTGGTGGAGATCAACGGTAGCGAAGTGTGGTAGTAGTTGACGCCATGCAGGCGGAGGCTCGTGATGTTGTTGTCAGCTGATGGAAAAGATCACGAATCTGAGCTGCTGAGTACTACTGGACTGACTTATTTGAACTGTGTAGCGCAGCGCGAGTTCAATCCCGAAGGTTCCAGACTGTTTTGCGTGCATTCCGTATTGCTACAAGTGTAATACTTTTGTGATGGGCTTGTAAACATAAGAGTAATATAATCATAAATATTTGTTGAAGTTGAAGTCCAGCTGATGGTGTAGTCCTACAGTTGCTCAGCGGGTGGGGCTTGCTGGTGACCACGGAGAAGATCAACAATCTCTTGGTGCCCCATTTCTTCCGCACTGGAGAGAGCTGTGCGCCCATCCAGGTCTTGCAGTGATATGTTGGCATTGAACTGCAGAAGTAATTTCACATTATTCACATGTCCACAGAATGCCGAGTGAGACAACGCTGTTTGACCCCTTCTATTCTGATGGTTTATTTCTGCCCCGGACTCTAGCAGCAAGCGCACCACCTCATGGTATCCCTTCCATGCAGCAAACATCAGGGCAGTATTACCATTGCTATTTACAGAGTTAGAATCTGCTCCGGACTCCAGCAACATGCGTGCTACCTCGCGGCGTCCTTTATATGCAGCCAACATTAAGACAGTATAACCAGTGCGACTTGCAGAGTTAGTATCTGCCCCAAACTCTAGCAGCATGCGCAAAACTTTGTGTCGTTTATTCTGTGCAGCGTACATTAAGGCAGTGTTACCTTTGCTATTTGCAGGGTTTGCATCTGCTCCCAAGTCTAGCAGTACGCGTGTCACCGCTTGGTGTCCTCTCTGTGCAGCGTATATTAGGGCAGTATATCCAGCTTTATTTGCAGAGTTAGTATCTGCTCCGGACTCTATCAGTATGCGCACTACCTCATGGTATCCCTCTCGTGCAGCCTCCATCAGGGCAGTATCGCCTATGCCGTTTGCCGAGTTAATAATATTAGACCATATGTCTCGAGAATTTATTGTGATATTATTGTTTTTGAATATTTCCTCATTTCCAAGGCATCCACCGTTTATGTGTTTATAGGTTTCTTCAGTTTGATTCAATAAAAAAATTACAATACACACATACCCCTGTTTTGCTGCACATTGCAAAGGGGTCCGTCCAACTTTATCATACGATACACAAACTCCTTGTTTTGCAAATAATTTAAACAATGTATGATTTTGTTTACTCGCCGCTAGATTGATGGCAGTATCGCCCTCACCATCAGTGGCAATCAATAAGTAGGCTCGCTCTGTGTCACTTTCCAGGCCACTGAAGATATTCAGCACAGTCTCGTAGTCATCATCTCTCACTGCCGCAATAAATGGCTCAAACTTATTTTCTCTTATGTGACGCGTTCTTCCCAAGGCCAGGTTTATATTAGGTAACTGCTGTGTATTTGAAATATATTCTTCCAAATATATTTTTTCGTTATTACTGTCGCTTGTTATGTCTAAGAAAGTAGCAAGCATTAGTCCTACCATTGACTTGTACGAACAACTCCTCACATGTTCAGTTATTTGATTTACAATGTTGGTATTTCCCTCCTCCAAAACTATGTTCAGCACGGTTCTCCCGGCCTTGTCTCTTGCTGATATAGAGGACATATAGGCTTCCTCAGATGTTCTACTACTCGGGCCACTTAGAAGGATTCCAACAATACATGTATTCTGTTCTTCAGCTGCTATATGCAATGGAGTTTTGTTATTGGCATGATAGAATAGTTGACAATGTTCAAACCAATGTTGGTACATCTTCAGGTGATTTTCCAGTTCTTCGCGAAGTATTGGCGTTGTTTCAAGCTGACTCTCGATGAACAATCTGATTATTTTATAGTCTGGCTTGAGCAAAAATTTACAAAATTCATTTTTAATCAGTATGTTTTCTTCTCCACTGTTTCTGACCTGTTTTAGCCATCGGACGAAGAAATCAGCGCAAAAATATTCTTGGAACGTGCGGTGAATGAAATCAAAAGTTCCGTCAGTTTTATATTTTATCAGCCCGAGACTACTTATGTCTTTCACTTCATCGATCGTCGGGTCGGATCGTTTTAGGTTTGTGAAATATTCCGTGGCGAATGTTGGGTCGATGGTCTGGAAAGCCAAGACACAATGCTTTTCCATTGTTCCTTTAACCATGGAATTAACTAAGGCTTTAGGTATCTGGTTCAAATTAGTTTTCTGCTGAAAATATATTGTTTTCTTGACTTCAATAAACTGTTTATACAAGTCAAACATATTGGTGATTTTTCGGAAGTTATTAACTTGTTCAGGAAACAATACAGCCTGTATGGCCTGCTGGAGGAACACTTCGGCCAACATACGGATTTGCAGCGGGACGCCCAAGAAGTTGGCCACATCAACCCCCAGCACTACCTCCATCTCATCCCGTAGCTCTCTGGCAAAAGTGCACAGTCTCTCCTTCTCCCGTTCTCCGTGTTCTGGGAGTTCTAAGGCTAGGTGAGGTAGCCAGAAGTTCACCAAATAATCTTCCTGGTTTTCTCCTGTAATTTTCTCCAATTCTACAGCAAATTCTTCCAAATCTTTTTCAAGCCATTTTTGTTGATGTACACGTGTGGTGACTACTGTTTGACACGTTGTATCCGTTTTTAAATACTTCAGTAACTTTACCATTTTAACTTTGTTTTCCTCAATAATCTCGTCAAATGCATCGATCAAAACAAAAACCTGCCTTGAATTTTCTGATTCCAGGCAATGCTGCAATAGACTGCTTAACAACTTTTTATCCGTAGGTAAACCTGATGCGTGTATCAAATAATTTGTAACCGATTGCATGGTAAGTCTGTTAGGTAATTTTGTGGGACTGTCAGCCAAAATATTGTTGTCAATTCTCAATACCCAGGAGTCCCGAATGAGTTCTGACATGCGCGTCAGACTGGTGGTTTTACCCATACCAGGATTGGCAGCAATGATGATCACTTTCTTCGTCATAATGCTGAAGTCTGTTTCCTCGATGGGGTCCCTGTAGTCCATGGTGATGAAGGGGCGAATGGCTTCCAGAGAGCCGTGGGAGTATTGCCAAACCAGACAAGGGTTACCTTCAATCTCAAGCATTTTAAAATAATGTTTGTTCAATAATCCATCTGTATTTATATTTCCGATATTCAATTCGTTAGAACGCTTTTCAATTTGAAAGCAATTTTTTGAGACGAATAAATCCTCATGCTCTTTGGATAATTTGAAGGGTCCAATAAGTGATAATTTATCCACCACATCTTTGAATATAAATAAATCCTTATCTCCGCTGAACTGAACGAATTCATTCATGGATTTAATGATAAATCGACTATTTAACTTCCTGGAGAGGTAAACATTTCTATTGTAAACTTCGTTCAGGGTGAAGCCTTCAGCGGATAAATGGAACAAATAGATTAGTCTATCTGATTTCTGTCGACACTTTTCCAGAAAGAGGTCCTGTCCATCTTCCTCGGTGGTGAATATCCTCCCCCGCGCAGCCTCCACCCCCTCCCAGTAGTCCTGGCTGAGCTGCTCTGGATCGCTGATAACCAGCAGTGGTCCACCGGCCCCACTACTGGAGAGGAGTAGTGCCGCCACCCTCTCCCTGTCTACTAGTTGGTTCCCCTTCGAATAGAGAGTATGTAATTGGCAAAGTCTCGGAAGGTTGTTTGGGATTGTTTCAATAGTCAGGTTGTCCATCGCAAGGTTCATCAAAATGGGTGAAATCAGTTGATTTATTTTCTCGTTGGGAGTTTCACAGTCATTTCCCAGTAAAAGATCGAGGCTGAGCGTTTCTTCACCTATGGTAATTACATTTCTGGAGAATATTGTTTTTCTAGACGAAGGAGTTAGGTCTTCTAGTTTAATTGTTTCCAAAGTCTTTGTTTCAACGGTTAGTTTGTATTCGTCATATAATTGTTCACCAATTGATTGAGATCGAATAATTACAAGCTTCTTTTGGTTAAACGATGTTAAATTTAGCAATATGGTTCTCATGTGATCGCAGTCTGGAGGTATCTGTGGTTTGTTAGTATCGGTCAAAGGTGGAAAATTAAGAATGAACAGGTTATTATTGGTAACGTCACACTTGTTTAAACCTTTGAAATCTATAGCTAAATTATGCATATCATTCCAATTTAGTAACGTATGACAGTTTTTATGTGTGAAGTAATTTATATCCAAAGAGGTTAAGATCTTGTACAATCTGGCGGATTCAAATTCAAAATCACTAGTCACAATGATTTGTAAAACACGTTTAGTAGATTCCAAGAATGATTCCAGCCCCAAGGTGTCCTCACAGCTCAGGATAGCAGGCAAGGTGCGAAGATAGGCCTGGCCAGCCAAGAACAAGGGGGTTGACATTATTCTCTCATTCTGTCTTTCTATAGCATCCATGATTCCTGGAAACCAGCGTATTAGTTGCTTCGTTTGTCCAATCACCGTCTTCAAATCATCCCTCGAACCAGAGATGATGGTATTTTTTCTAGTGTTTATCTTAAATTTTGGGAATTCTAGTGTTTCCAGCATCTGTTCAGATGTGAATGCTTTAATTTCGGTTAGTTCAATTAGTAGATTACTTTGAAACAAACTCCAATGTTCAATGAAATTAAGCTCTTCTGTGGAAAACGCTCCCAGGTGGCAAATTTTCCCCAATGATTGAACAGTGCTGTACTTTAAGATTCTTTTTTCTCCTGATTGCATACTCTCAGCATCTTGTTCAATAAGTAACTCTGTGCTCTCGTGGCTGTCACGAGAACTCTCAGTAATAGGTTGTAAGATGTACGAATTGCTGAATATCTCCAGCTCATGGTAATATTTGCGCTCATCCCATCCGTGGGGCCAGTTCAGTACGTCATATATATCCTTGGCATCTTTCAAAGCTTTGATAAAAACGCCAATGCCGTGTGTGTCAATATTAATGTAAGTAGGTAAGTTGAGCTGCTCACAGTCACTGGGGAGAGTTTCACGTTCGATGTGGAACTGATGTAGATGTCCCACGTGATACCCAGTGCTGTTGACCAAGTTTGGAGCGGATAAGTAGGTTGTAATGTCTAAATGCTTGGGGCACATGGGTTGATCATATCGAACACTATAAGTTCTGTTTATTTTTATGAGCATATCTTCGACCCCCGGGCTGTCCAGAGCCAAGGTATGGGCGTGGAGGCCTTCATCAGGGCTGGCAATCCTGCAGAAGCCCGCGCCTGCTCTTTTAAGGTATTTAACCGTCATGGTTGTGACTCCAGAAAGCCACCCGCCCAGGGAGTGTCCTGTAAAAGACATAACAAACCGACTGCCTGATTTTTCATTTACATCCAGAATTGCTTGCTTGACGTCGTCTGCAAACGAGACAGCCGAATTCATGTGACCGGTGTTCATGTTGCAAACAACACCTATCCCATCTGTTAAGATTGCTCCCCAACATTTCGGGTCAGTCCCCCTGTGGGCTATGACTACTTGCTGTTGCGAAGGGCTCCAAAACGCACAGCCGAAGTATCCGTTACTCCAGGAGTTGTTTTGAGCCGTGGTGAGCAGAAACCACCCTTTGGGCAGTTCTTGATTCCCCGGACGATCCGTGTAAGCTAAATTTGCCAAACCTGCCAACACTCTGACATCGGGAAATGGTTCCATCGCCAGTTTTGTTTTGTTGTCATCTATGCCATGGAATTTTTGTAGGTTTTCCCTCCAGTTATCTGAGCCGTACATCAAGCCCGTGTCCGCCTGCATATTGGGGAGATGTTGACTCTGGAGACTGATTCTGCAACATAGACAAGAACAACGTTGAATTAATTACATGTCACGTTAATACACTATTACAGGTCATCGAAGTCATAATTGTGTATAAATACACACAATGATGCTAGTGCGAGTTTCTAGTTGGTCGCTTAGAAAAGCCCGGAAATCTCCCCTAGAACAGTTGTTTTATGTGGAATTCCAGAATTTAGAAAACAACAACGTAGAAATCTGGATTCCAACATTATTTATAAATATATTTTTTTTTGTTCTTTGAAACGTTTAAAGAGTGTTAAGAATTTTATTACATTAACGAATTTTCAATAGATATTAACACTCCAATTAAAAAACGTTCACAGCATGGCTTAAATCATAATTTAGTTGTTACTAGGTGGAGTTTCAACTAGTGAAATAACAGAAATAATATTAAACCATATATTACAGAGAAAGAGATAACAGTAAAGCTAAATACTTCTATTTACTTATGACATGGTTTTATATAGTTTTTAATATATACTAGGTGACTATATCGTCACATTCTACGACATTACATAATCTACACATTCGAGACATTGGATTGATATAGGCAATAAAAGACCCAATGACGGCCTCCGCGGTCGACAGGTAAGGCTCATGAGTCTTGACTAGCAAGCTATAGGTCACGGGTTCAACTCCCGGAGTATATTTGCGGCACGTTCCAGAGTGGAAGATACTCTCAGTATCGCCATTCAGGATCGAAACGTTGCTTGAAATGGCTTTCGCCGTGTTTGGTGACCAGATCTGTACTCTCGGTACTCCTTCACCTTCCTTTTCCTCGTCCCCTTCCCCTCCACACTTTCTTAAGCCTCATAACATACCCTGACTGGGGATGCCATAGTTTCGCTGGCTTCAGACGGTTGGGAGCTGTTAGGACTTTTGCGGTTAATATTACTTGGACAACGAGTGGTTTTTTTTTTTTTTTTTTTTTTTTTTTGAGAATACATTTTTTTTTTTAGACAATCATAGAACTCACTAAAGCGTCCCAAGTACACAACACTTTGAATGACAATACGATAACGTACATTCAAAAGTACAAGACAATATAGCACACAGATAACACACATTCAAAAATAAGACAATACGATGAAAAATGTTTTTCATTTTTTTTTCTGGAATTAAAAGCTTGTAAGTGAAAAAAAAAAATAAATACATTAATTTATATTAGAATTAAAACTTTAAAATAATGTCTTTCCTTTCCTTCTTTGATTACTCTATTTTTTAAAGATATACAGATTTTTCATTTATAAGCCACATCTTTACAGTTTTCATGCTAAAACTCTTATTTTCTCAAAAAAAAAAGCAAATTTATTTTTGAGCTTATTAAAAATCACTGGTACACAGTACTCCAGCGTTCGGCTTCCATACTTATTTGTTATTTTAGGTATTTTCAGCCCTTTTTTCTGTAAGACGTGTGCTGTGACTGTGTACCAGTGGTTTTTTATAAGTACTATCGCCCCAGTTATCTTTAATGGTAAGGAACCAAAATAAACCTTTTATAGGGAGCAGGCCCTCAGCACAATATAACAGTTGCACATTGTGTCTTTGTCTATACATATTAGGTGATACAATTTTTTTTATGATAGAGGTTTGCAAATTTTGTACATACTTAATATATGTCATGCTTGTATTTCCCCAGTTTCTAATTCCATATCTAAGTAATGAGAAATATACTAGTTTGAGTGTGCTATTAAATATTGTTTCTAGCTTGTCGCGAATTACTTAGATAATGAGTGGTTTCAAGCTTGTTGTGAATTACTAAGACAATGAGTGGTTTCAAGCTTCTTGTGAATTAGTAAGACAATGAGTGGTTTCAAGCTTGTTGTGAATTAGTAAGACAATGAGTGGTTTCAAGCTTGTTGTGAATTACTAAAACAATGAGTGGTTTCAAGCTTGTTGTGAATTACTAAGACAATGAGTGGTTTCAAGCTTGTTGTGAATTACTTAGACAATGAGTGGTTTCAAGCTTGTTGTGAATTACTTAGACAATGAGTGGTTTCAAGCTTGTTGTGAATTACTTAGACAATGAGTGGTTTTAAGCTTGTTGTGAATTACTTAGACAATCAGTGGTTCAGTGGAGAAGAAAGTTTGATAAATGTTTCATGCAAAAAATCATCAATGTTAGTAACGTGTTCGCGTCAACATTCGCTGCGATGCCTCTAATATTCTATGATCCTTGCCTCTAATGTTCTATGATCATTGCCTCTAACGT
The DNA here is from genome assembly GCA_026573805.1 of Hesperophylax magnus. NCBI lineage: Eukaryota > Metazoa > Arthropoda > Insecta > Trichoptera > Limnephilidae > Hesperophylax > Hesperophylax magnus. The sequence continues at coordinate 5,580,928 of JAIUSX010000005.1, read as the reverse complement.
TCTATGATTCTTGATTCTAATATTCTATGATCCTTGCCTCTAATATTCTTTGATCCTCGCCGCTGCCAAATACTGTAGATTAGTAATGAAATACATCTTATCATTTTTAATATAAGTTTTCAATGAATAATCAATCACCAACAAAGTTTCGCGGCATGAGCGTGGAACACGCCGTATAAATAAATTCCCTTCCATTATTAGTTTGCTTAAAAAATCAACCCGTAAAAGAACTTTTTTTAAATTCTTTAATAAATCATTTTTTATTAATATATGTATTTAAAAATAAAAAGTTTTTTTGTGGAGTGGCTCTGAAATACTGCGAATTTTCTTAAAAATAAAAATAATATTTTTCCTGAGGATTGAACCTTTCTCCCCAGGGATAGGAGTCATCAACAGAGCCAAATTCCGATTGTTTGGGACTGACATTTATTTCGTATGTTAACTGCTGTAATGTCATTCAATTTCAGAGAAATGCGTTTGAAAAATGTCTGCGGGTGAATGCATGATTGTCACCAAAATTTGATTGAATGCATAGTCATCGACAACGAGTCTATCTGCGGAGTGTCAGCTTGATCGGATATCGTGGAGTGGGTTAATTTCCACTTCTAATATTCCACTTCATTCATACATTCATTCAAAAAACAAAAATGATTTTCAAAAATCTGCGAAAAAACAGAACAAATAAGGTAACTACGAATCGTAATTGATTAACCTTAGATGGATACCTCACAACAAACAAATCACAAATAAACTCCTCAAAACAATACACATTTTCCTAAACATAAGAAACATATATAAAATAAAACAATATATTTTGCACTTTGCCAATCAATAATAGAATATGGAATTATTGCTTGGGGATGAGCAACAAACTCGGCTATCAATTACAGAGAAACCGCACAGAAAACGATCTTAAAGGTAATACTAAAAAAACATAGACTGACCGATACAGACCAAATATTCAACAGTTGTGACGTACTAAAAATACGCCAATTATGCGTTAAAACACTACTAAACTACATTTTTTAACCAATTTCAACATACAAAAAATACCACTAACAGACCAGTTAGACAAGCGTACAAAGAAAACATAAAAACTCTGACGGTAAGTACAAGCTCTGGACAAAGACACTATCAATATCATTTTAAACAGAGACATAATACAGCGTTGCTGTTTCAGAGTGCCAAAATTTTACCTGTTAAGGCTATTCTATGGCAAAAAATCGAAATTCAGTATATATTTACCCCGCAGCATAAAAAAAATTAGAACATAAATACAGTACTAGATTCACGCGCAATGACGGGTTAATAGTTCCGAAATTTAATAATAAATACGGACAGAGAACGTTTGAATACAACATACCGAAGATATATAATTTATTACCCGACACTATAAAGCAACGTAAGTCTATGAATAAAGTTAAATATATGGTGAAAAATTGGCTATCGGAAAAATAAAATTACTTTAATATGTACTTATGAAAAATTGGATGAAAAAAATGATGATTCTGTAGATATAAGATGTAAATTATAACTTATAAAAATGTATATGTAACTAAACTTTAAGCGCCTGTTGACAAGGCAATTCAATTGGCTTAGCAGGACTTGTTTGTTGATATGTATTAACTATTTATTCAATTAAAAAAATAAATAAAATAAAATGCTATAAAAGCATTCAACAGTCTAACACTTGGAAATAAAATTGAGGAAAACAAAAATAAATTCAGACACAAAATTACAAAATGGATTAAAGAACAAAAAAGACAATAAATACCAAAATTTCAAAACCTACACGTAACACACAAAACCAATACAAAACACACATCACTCACAAACAACCAACATACAATATTAATATACTGATTTTAACATTATTTCATTTTTTATTATTTTACTTTAATTTTAAATCTATATTTTTTGTTTAAATTTATCTTATGTTTTTTTTTTCGTAATCAACATTTTATATATTTTCTTTAAACTTATCATATGTATTTTTTGTATTATAAAATGAAGGCCTCAGCACGGGTAAGCCACCCAGTGAGGCCAACATTACTGAATAACTGATAAATGTAAAATATTCTACCAAAATAAATAAAAATAGACGTATTTAAAGGTAACTTACCGGATGAAGTTGATGATTCTTGCTTGATACCTAGCACAGTCAATTTACTTTAATTTATTGCTGTTTTGAATAGTTTTATATAATCACGACTTAACACTGGGAACACAGAAAGGTTGTTAACTAATTGCGAGGTTTTGGTTGAAAGTTAGTTTTGCACTCAACAAGATAACACAGCTTGACGCTGGTGTCTGATTTATCCACTAAATACTGTAATATATAAAGAAAGACACAAGGTGTGAGGTGTTTTAGCAATGTACTTGATAATAATGTATGTTAAAGGTGTTTACAGTACCAGTCATCTTAATGCATGAATCATAATTCCTATCAATCGCACCTGTTAATCTTATCTTTCACTCAATAGATAAAAATATCAACGAGCAAACAACACTTTTACTTGAATATTTATAATTTTAGACCCGCAATATTCGACTTCAAATGAGGTATAGATTATAATTTTTATTTTTCGGAATAAATTTATTGAAAACCTCAAATTGTAATTTTTTATTATTGAAGACAATATTAGCGATTTCTAAACGAAAATCTGAAACAGAAAAATCAGACAATGATACGGTCACATCTAGGACTCGAACCCAGGACCCTTGTCTTTCCGGGACAGTGCTCTACCAACTGCGCTAATGGGACCCTATCCCCCTCGGTCACTTTTAACTGTATCATACTTCGAATAAGAACTACCAACATTGTCTTCATTTTTATTGGCAACTATCTTTATGTATGATCGCAAGATTCAACCCAAACTAAATGCAATCTAGACAGCGTCTTTTTAGATAAACCTATTTTATTACTTTTATTTTTATTGTGCGACATCTATTGACTTTTCTGCAAGTCTAGAATGAATATTTATTTTTCGGAATTACTTTATTAAGTAAAACCTCAAATTGTAATATTTAATTATTGAAGACAATATTAGCGATTTCTAAACGAAAATCTGAAACAGAAAAATCGAAAATGTCCCGGCAAGGCAAGGGTCCTGGGTTCGAGTCCTAGATGTGACCGTTTCCTTTTCTGATTTTTCTGTTTCAGATTTTCCTTTAGAAATCGCTAATATTGTCTTCAATAATTAGATTATAATTCTACATCTCATTTGGAGTGATCTTGTGGAATCACTTTTTTGATTTGTCATTTCGTTTTCAATTAAAGTTGGAATATGTTTGATTTGAGCTTCAAAAACATACAATTTTAGTAGGGCTTTAGGTAACGATTTTTTTCGTACCTAGAAAAAAAAAAACCTTTATCTATAATAATAGCTAGGTACTATTTAAAACACCCTGGGAGGTAAAAATTGCGAGGCTGACTCGGGAGATATTTTCAATTTGTATGGATATTTCAGGCGACTTATTGCTTATAATAATTTGTTATCCTTTGTTCTATGCATAACAAAAACTAGTCTTATAAAAATTAGTTTATCGTTAAAAAATAGCAAATGGCGCCGTTCTATTTGTATAAGGAATGGGTAGAGTTATTTACAGTAAATTTAAATAATTCTCAACTTCGTGAAAGATGAGAATATTGAAAATGAATAAAAAGTCAATCTTTAATTACACATCTCCCTTCATGAACGAAGGAGGTATCCCAAAAATAAACATATCATATCTTGGATTCACATTTTTAAACTTGGATTTAATCATCTACCATAAGTTTCATAGCGGCGATGCACTACGTCGTGTAATATTTTGAATCGAGCCGCTATCAATAACACACCTTACGTAGATGGCGATAAGGCTTAAATTCCCTCTTAAGGGTTCCACGATAACTCAACACAGTGACAATTCAACACACTTTTAAAAAGTGATATAAAGTCATTAAAAACTATGAAAAAAATTTTTTTTAACCTAACCTAACCTATTTAACCTAGTTAATACAATTTTTATTTCATCACTTTCCATGACTTTATATAACTTTTTAAAGATGTGATGAATTATCATTGTGATGATTTATCCGGTCACCCCGCTTAACGCCATCCACCTGTTTTGATTTATGCAAAAAAAAACATGGCCAAAAAGTGACTTTTATTTTATTTTGTGTATGTTCAGGCATAAATATTTAATTTTTTTTTCGATCATTTTATAAATAACTTAAATTGCCACATTATACAATAAAATCACAACCGAAAACGGGTTCGTAAGTAGGAGATTTTGAACATTAAAGCAGTTTTCATAGGCCTTATAAATTATTTTTTTCTGGGCTTATAAATAGACTTATCGAAAAAAATACTCGATTATTTCAAATGACAAGATGTATTCTACTCGCAGTATTTAATTAAAGCATCTGAAACATTTCTAGGCGACCAAATTTTCAAGCCAAAAACACATGATTTTGCATTACTTCGTGTTGCATCGCCTTAAGGCAAGATTATCGACTTCCAAACAAAAATTTAAAATGGAAAAATCAGTCACATCTACGACCTATATTATCAACAACGATCTATACATATTATGAAGTTAATTAAAAAAATTGTTATGCCAAGAACAATTCATCAAATTTCACAGTTAATTTGCAAGTTCTGGGAAAGTCCTATTCCATTTCTATTTTTATATCATTATAGGCCAGTTACTTCATAGAACTGAAATTGTAAAGGAACTTGAATAGAACGTTCACAAAACTTTAACTTTGAAATTTGAAGAATTGTTCAACAATATTTAAAGATTAAGGACGGGTTGTTTCGGAGTATTTGAACAATTCTTCAAATTTCAAAGTCAATTTTCAAATTCCGTGAAAGATTTTTCAAAGTTCTGTTATTATTTCAGTTCTGTCAAGCAACTAGCCTATAATGATATAATAACAGAACTTGAATAGGACTTTCACGGAACCCGAAAACGAACGTTGAAATTTGATGAATTCTTCAAATTCTCCGAAACAACCCGTCCTTATTGTTGAAGTCTGGTCGTGGGGAATCTATATGAGTGTGCTTGTATTGACGTACAGCCAAATTGTTGTTGCAATTGTCAGAATTCATAAAAATACTTATGTACGTACTTAACTCAAACATAAACAGGTTGTTGAACGCCACAAATACTGAAAATCAACCCGACCAAAAGAAAGTCTTTTTTCTAACCTATTACTATTTCAAAAACGCGTTAATTTGGTTTAACTGAAGATTGTATCTTCCTTCTCAGGGACTGGAATCAACCGCGCTAATAACCTCGCCAAATGCCAATCGGGTGCGACCGACATTTATTTCGTTTATTTACTGCTGTAGTGTCAGCTAGTTTTAGAGTGCATTGTCATCGACAACGAGTCATTAGACGAGTTTCAGCTCGATTAGATGTCAGGAAGTGGGTTTATGTGTGTTTCCAAGATTTGCTTCAAATTCGATGTATTTGATTCACTCCGGTAAACAAATGTGAAATTTAAATAAATGTGTTTAAAAATAAAATGACTGTTGTTATCGCATTGACTTTCTGGTATTGTTATCGCATTGACTTCCTGTTATTGTAATTTGGCCAGTTATTATACTGTTAACATGATTTTACTAAATTTAATTGTAATTATGAATTCTTAGCAGCAGACACATGTCAGCGCTTTATTAGCAGCAGACACATACCTGGACGGATGTCGAACCTCGTGCTGGCACTGTTGGTGGACGCGGTGGACTCTCTCCCTGCAGCAGCTGGTCCAGTTTCTTCACCACCTAGGATTCTTGCTGCAGAGTCTCCATCTTCTATCTTCGTCGAACGTCACAGCGGTGCTGCCAAGGTCTGGTATCTATGTGAGGATATGGTGTCAGCGCTTTATTGGCAGCAAACACATATCTGGATGGATAACGAACCTCGTGTTGGCACTGTTGGTGGACTCTCTCGCTGCAGCAGCTGGTCTAGTTTCTTCACCACCTAGGATTCTTGCTGCAGAGTCTCCATCTTCTATCTTCGTCGAACGTCACAGCGGTGCTGCCAAGGTCTGGTATCTATGTGAGGATATGGTGTCAGCGCTTTATTGGCAGCAAACACATATCTGGATGGATAACGAACCTCGTGCTGGCACTGTTGGTGGACTCTCTCGCTGCAGCAGCTGGTCCAGTTTCTTCACCACCTAGGATTCTTGCTGCAGAGTCTCCATCTTCTATCTTCGTCGAACGTCACAGCGGTGCTGCCAAGGTCTGGTATCTATGTGAGGATATGGTGTCAGCGCTTTATTAGCAGCAAACACATATCTGGATGGATAACGAACCTCGTGTTGGCACTGTTGGTGGACTCTCTCGCTGCAGCAGCTGGTCCAGTTTCTTCACGACCTAGTATTCTTGCTGCAGAGTCTCCATCTTCTATCTTCATGTCACCTGTTTCTGTTCTTCATTTTACTTTACTTCACTTCACTTTATTTTGGTGATATTTATAATTTTTGTAATACCTGCATCAACTGTAAAGCGCCCCTGAGGTGATAACTCTCAAAAGCGGCGCTATAAAAATTGTCCAATATTATTATTATTATAATGCTGGGCAATCAGGGCCGCCGCTAGCCGCTCGAACGCCCGTGTACAGTACATATCCGCTAATGCTGCCCCCACCCCCCATCCGTACTTTACTTACCAACTTTACGATTTTTCACCAAAAATAATTAATAATCCAATGGTCACTGATTACATTTATGATTCAGAGGAACTAGATGCAATAATTACTTGAATAATTCGTATATTATAACCATGAACAATCAACATACGTTATATTAGATGCCGTGTACACCGATTTCAGTAAAGCCTTCGACAAAGTTTGTTAATCACTCTGTTATGATGCAGTTGCGTAAAGTGCTTGATTGATACTCTGTTAATCAAGTACTTATTTTATTTTTCTTTTTCGCGGAGTTGTTTATGGTTTTTGGTGCTACAAACACTCCCGCGGAAACGGATGGAGATGCAAGTCACTCTCCCTGGGAAGAGCGAGGCTGGGCTGCTTTCCAGAGACAGTCGTTTATATTTTTATAATGGCGGAAGTCTGAAAAGTGTTGACTCGTGATCGCCGCAATGCGAATAGAAAATATCTAACAAATGTTATCAAGTCAATCGTAGACTCAGATGCCTAGAAACAACTCTTTGAAAAAAAAACTGGTTGGTTAGTCACAAGTTATGTAGGGCGTACCACAAGGATCACTACCATCATCAGAAGGATAACCACCTTACTTCTGTAGAATTTGTCTCTATGTACAGGGTTTTCCAATAAGAGGTGTTATTCTGATATTCAATTGTAAAAGATCGATGGTTTCGTTGCTTGTGTGGCACGTAGCGCCGTCTTGTTGAAAGTAAACTTTGTCCAGATCAATACCATCTAATTCCGGTCATAAAAAATCGTTAATCATCTCTCGATAGCGCAATCCATTCACCGTAACTGTTGCTCCAGCCTCATTTTCGAAAAAGTAAGGTCCAATGACTCCGCCGGATCATAAACCGCACCAAACAGTCACACTTTGAAGATAAAAAGGCTTTTCAACATTAACTCTTGGGTTATCCGAGCCCCAGATGCGACAATTTCGCTTGTTGACGAGGCCACCGAGGTGGAAATGGGCCTCATCACTCAAGATGATTTGCATTTGATTCACTCAATTGAATTTTAATAATTTCATTGCGTTGAAGATGCGTGTATCGTTCCATTTTTATTAATGGCGTAGTTTTTACTTGTCAAATTTAAAAAAATGACAGATTCAAAAGTAACATCTACCGAAATAGCGGGCTATTTAAAATAACATCTCTTATTGGAAAAGCCTGTATATGCTGAAAACCTCAATTTTTATATTGCAATTGAATCTATATAAGTTTCTGAACTCTTACGATAAGACTTATCTGCCTAGTATATTGATAACGAAATGGAATTGGATGTAGTTAAGTGTGAAGTTATCATTATCGCAAAGAAAACCAAAAAAAACTCTTTTTTCATGCGGAATACGTTGTAAAAAAAAATTGGAATTATATTCAACAATAAATAACATTGTAAAAAATTATTCTGTTTGATTGTGAGATCAACTAAACCATTCAAACACTCTATATTTATTTTTAATTTAAGAAAATCCCAGTGTTTTGCCTGTAATAGTTTGGAATCTGCATTGAACTATGCATATATCTAGAGTTATCTAGAGAATCTGTTCAAATAAATAATTCGCGGATTTAATCTTATAGATCAAGTGTCCACTACCTACGTGACAGTTACCAACATAATAAAATAATAACATTTGGTTGATTTGTATGGTGCCGTTTTTGTGCAAAATCTCCACAAGGACGCTGTGAGATATAGACTTACATAATGTTTCAAATAAGAGAGAGAGAGTGAAAAACGGAGAAATATAAATGTTCAAAGTGTCTACAATCATGAAGATAGTAATTTAGTCAGTCAAATCAAGTTACGTACCAGGCCCATATCAACTAGAAGACTTAATGGGTTATATACCAGGCCCATATCAACTAGAAGACTTAATGGGTTATATACCAGCCCATATCTACGAGAAGCCGTCACAAGTTATATTCTAGGCTCTTATCCGCGAGAAGCCCTAACAATTAATATACTAGGCCCATATCCACGAGAAGCCCTAATAAGTTATATACTAGATAACATATATACCCTTAGGGTTATATACCAGGCCCATATCTACGACAAGCCCTAACAAGTTATATACCAGGCCCATATCCACGAGAAGCCTTAAGGGGTTAAATACCAGGCCCATATCTACGAGAAGCCCTAACAAGTTATATACCAGACCCACGAGAAGCCTTGAGGGATTATATACCAGGCCCATATCCACGAGAAGCCTTAAGGTGTTATTTCTAAACCAGGCCCATATCTACGAGAAGCCCTAACAAGTTATATACCAGACCTATATCCACGAGAAGACTTAATGGGTTATATACCAGCCCATATCTACGAGAAGCCCTCACAAGTTATATTCTAGGCTCTTATCCGAGAGAAGCCCTGACAAGTAATATGCTAGGCACATATCCATGAGAAGCCCTAATAAGTTATATACTAGACCCATATCCATGATGCATTAAGAGGTTATATTATAGTAGCCAATTTCTAAGAAAAAAATCTTTTTTTGGTTGGTCGGAGGACCTGTTAAATGTCTTTTAAAACTTAAAACAAAAACAAAAATTTTTGACTGAGGATTGAACCTTTCTTCCCAGGTACTGGAGTCAACACCGCTAACACCTAAGCCACTTATTGGATAGTGCCGACATTTATTTCGTACACAAACTGATGTCCAATTTGAAATACAACGTCATCCAATATATATTTTCTGAGAATGCATTGTCGTCGACAACGAGTCTAACTGCCGAGTTCCAGCTCGATCACATGTCGGGAAGTGGCAATATTTGCATTCTTCTTTCCCGAAAACAAGTGAAATTTAATATTATTATTTTTCAATGATACACTAACTTTTATAAGACAAGGTTTTATTCATAGCATAGAGGATAACAAATAATTATAAGCAATAATTAGTCATCCGAAATACTAATACAAATTGAAAATATCTCACGAGTAAAAATAAATGCCGCCAACGGGAATTGAACCCGTGCCTTCTGATATCTCGTCAGACGATCTGAGACCACTGAGCTATGTCGGCTTATTTCCAACCCGCCAAATGATTCAATATGTACTAGTACCTCAATCAACAATTACTGATAATGATAAAATCAATAATATCATAAAGCCGAGTACTGAAATCATATTTGAAGATAATGATAAAATTAAGCAATTCGATTGGGGATCAAATAAAATTAATACTCGTATTATTCATCAGAACATTATAACTATGAAAAATTTAGATGATTTTCTTATATTTTTAGATGAAATAAAATCTGCAGTTTGGTGGCCCACGTGGAGGATGGCTCGCATCATATCCACATGTCCTGGAACTGACGGAGTAGTGCGGGTTGGCCTCAGAACCGGGACATATATGAGACCTATCACAAACAGGATAACATGGAACAGGATCCACTAACCTGACTAACGGATAGAACAAACGGATGATTTGCTAGCCAGTGGCGAGTAGCGTCCATAAAACAAATGTGACACTTTTTATCCCATGTGTTTTAATTTTTTATATTTTGAAAACAAAGACCGAAAATTTCAAGTGATTTACAACTTACTAATGACGTAAAACTATACATATTTTTATGACCGATTGGGTATTTACACAAACCACTATAATGTGACTTTTACAATTGACTAACATACATATTTACGTTTGAAAATATATATTGTTATGATTTATGCCCGTGGTGTCAGTGGTAAGGTATAAAATAATACAAAAATAGTTTACGCATAACATAGGTCTGCGACTTTTTTTCTTTGAAATAAGAAGTAATTCCCATGTATTTTTGGTTGCTGAATTCGGTAAAATTATCAAAAAAATTCCTTCACTTAAGGTTTTTCCGCAAATCGCAAAATACTGTGGAATTGCCTTTCTTAAGACGCAAAACGGGGTTTATTGCAGAAATATATTTTTTTTATTAATTCCAACTTATTATAAGATAATGTTATGTTTTATAGACTGAAACAAAACATTTAGTAACTCATGACGATAAAATTAGTAAGCGTTGAATTATATATATCGGAATTTTCCATAGTAAGTATTATGAGAAAAAGCCGTAATTCCCAAGGTGCCCACTTCCTTCCATGTCCTTTCATTTATTTATTTCTGTTCCGAATTTCGTAACGTGCGTTTTAAAAATTACTTCATTGTGTAAATTCTTCTGAGAGTTTTTGCTATATTTGTGGTGAATTTGTAGTGAAAAACCAACAAAAAATATTACTGAATTTGTTAAAAAAAAGTGTATTTTTCGTATTTTGGTGTGGAGACAGGGGACAATGTGGTCAAAAAGTAAAGTTAAATCTTTTCGTTTTGGTGTTCCCATGATCTGGGGAGAGCCTCGAAACCACAGCGATGACTGCTACTTTTGTTCGTGCAATGTGCAAGGGTATAGTACCAAAAATTACAAAAAAACAAATTTGTTACCCAAACATGGATTCGGCACTCCGCCCAGTCCTTCACGGGCCTGACATTTCTACACCACAAGCACCCCAAAGCCTAGACGATTTGCCATCATCAGAAAGCGAATCAGAAGAAAGTTCTTGTGACGAGTTTCAAGTAGGCGACTCCAGTGGACCTCAACTATTTTCTCAAGCTGAATTAAATGACCTGATCCGAGATTTGGGACTCCCAAAAGAATCTACTGAGTTACTAGGATCCAGACTGCAAGAAAATAATTTATTGACACATGGAACTTCTTTAGATTGGTATAGAAATAGAGAAAAAGAACCCTGGGGGACTCCAGAAGTCAGGGTCACTTAGGAAGAGTTTTTACCGCCCGCTTGTACAGATTGGGTTTGGCCACAGTGGTATGATTATCCACTTAATAATTTCACCACCCAGTTCAAAAGTTTTTTCCAGTCTGTCGACAAATTGTGGTCAATGGTGTCGAATGCAGCACTCAAATCTAATAACGATAGCAAAGCTAGTGTTATATATTAGGGTCCTTTTAATTAAACTCCGTTATTGAGAGCAACTGAATCACTTTATTTAACAATAAAAAACCTTCATAGGTGTCAGTAGTGGTTCATAATTACTCAGTATTACTCTAAATTATACAGCTAGCTTACCTGACTCATTTGCAAGCATAAAATCTGACAACACGCGCAGTAATCCAGTCTCTGTAGAATGATACTTCCTATAAGCTGATTGGTACTTTGGCAGCAGTTCGTTTATCGCCATATGGGCGGTTATCTGCCTGGTCAAAAAAATTTCTAGGATTTTTGAGATAAACGGAATATTTGATTTTAATTACTTAAATCCTCAGAATCTAGTTGGGGTTTCTTTAAAATTGGTGAAACAAGGGTCTTTTTAAGCAGTTGGGCTAGCCTAAATCGAGAGTTTTGTTATACAGGTTAGTAAATGTTCCAAACACTTTTGTGAAGCCACGTTGGGATTGGGTATTATTTAAAAAATATATTTTTAAGGTTTTTTATCCTTTCTATATCAAAGTTTGAGATTATTGTAGTACTAATAATTTTTTTCAAATCATGGTTTAAATACTGAAACTCTGATATATGGTAAATTAAGGATTAAATATTAAAACTCTGATATATGGTCAATTAAGGATTAAATACTAAAACTCTGATTTATGGTAAATTAAGGATTAAATACTAAAACTCTGATATATGGTAAATTAAGGATTAAATACTAAAACTCTGATATATGGTAAATAAAGATTTAAATACTAAAACTCTGATATATGGTAAATTAAGGATTAAATACTAAAACTCTGATATATGGTAAATAAAGATTTAAATACTAAAACTCTGATATATGGTAAATTAAGGATTAAATACTAAAACTCTGATATATGGTAAATTAAGATTTAAATACTAAAACTCTGAAATATGGTAAATTAAGGATTAAATACTAAAACTGTGATATATGGTAAATTAAGGATTAAATACTAAAACTCTGATATATGGTAAATTAAGGTTGAAATAATGAAACTCTGAAATTGTTTTAAAAACTGAAATTTGTAAATTTTTATTCATATTATTTATTTATTTAAACGCCATAAAATGGCTTTTACAATAGAGTGATTACAGAACAAGTAATGTGTACACAAAAATATTATTGCAAGTGATACAGTTGTTAATAGAAGTGCAGTTAAACAAAACATAATTAAAAGAAATATCTACTAGTGTATTAGTAATAGTTGAATGAATACTAGGTTTGTATAAGACCTGACATAAATCGAGGTATGAGGTGTTTATGATAATGATTAGTAATATAAAGTAGATTCTATTAAGGCCTAGAATCTTATAATAACAGAGAATATTCAATTTGAACAGAATATTATTATGTATAAAAAAGTGACTTGTTAACATGCATAATCTAGCAAAATATTGTAATAGAGTAATTAGTAGTGAGTTTATTGTTGCCTTCAAAATTAATTCAACTTGGAATAACTAGGCAATTATCGCAATTTGGCTTTAGTAAAACAGGGCTGTCAGCGATTTGATGATACTTTTAATAAAATTGTTTTATTTCCCGACTATGCACCGGTGCCGAAGGGATTAATGATGCTAATTCCTTCCCAGTAGAACAAGTATGGCATTTCCACATGACGCCTGTAATCTAAAATGTAGTCTTCCAAAGGGCCACCCATTTCTGTACAGTATTGAGTCGGGATTTTCAAATTATTTTGGGGTCCCAGATCATAGGTGACAATATTATGTACAGAAATGGATAGAATATAGTGGGTAGGTAAAAGTGGGTGCATAAAAATAAGACTTAGATACTAAATTTAGATTTTATTATTTTTTTTATTACAAGATAATACATTACAAAATGATAACAAAGCAGAGATGTGCTTTATTTCAAATAAATCCATTACAAATGGAAATGCAAAATGGGTATTTTCCATTTTGCATTTTAAATGCTTTTCTAAAAACCATTTTGCATTTTCCATTTTAAATGCTTTTTTGCAACATTCTTCCTACTATCTCCACTAATCTTTTTTTCATAAGCCCCAAATATCAGTCGGTCCTCAACCTCGCTATGAGAGATAATTTACATTTGTCAAGTTGCTCCCTGGTAGAAGCCCTGGCAATTGAGTGATACCATTACAAAAAATACTGAACATGGGGCCATGACGCTGTAATATTAAATGTTAGATAGCAGTTTCTATGTTTTTACGTTGGCAACATTAGTCCCGCGCAAAATTGTGGTTTCATAATCCGTAGTCGTGGTGTTTTTGGATTTACCATCATTTAATATGTTTGTTCTACATTGATGTCCATTATTAAATGATAAAATTGTGTAAAAATTCTATAATTATTTTAATTGTTTGACCTGAGAAACCATTTTGCATTTTCAATGCATTTTGAAAATAGGTATTTTGCATTTTGCATTTGAAATGCTTTTCTAAAAACATTTTGCATTTTAAAATGGAAATGTTTTGACCCATTTCCATTTTGCATTTCAAATGGTTTTGGGTACCCATTTTGCACATCTCTGTAACAAAGTAATAATGTATTATTCCCAGTGAGTTTATAAAACTCATTTCGGGAAAGACAGCATTAGATTAAGGACAATACAAATAAATAAAATACATTAAAATAAATAAATTAACGCAGATGTTATTATGGAGTTCCAGAGAAAGTTTTAATTGTGTTTTAAAGGAAGAAAGATTGAAACAATAAAATAATGTTTAGGTTTGTAGGTACCTAGATACTTAAAACAACTCTTGACTAATATCAATTTAATGTGTTAAAATTTAATTAACTATAGCTAAAAATATTCTTTGAAAGAGATACATTTGTTTATAGTAAAAAGTCAGTAGACATAGTTAATAATAATATACATTCACTATACAAGCTCTCTAAAGTATCAGGCATAAATAATAATAATCCACATTCACGATACAGCTCTCTAAAGAATCCAGGCATAAATAATACTAATTCACATTCACAATACAAGCTCCCTGAAGTATCCAACCATAAAAAAATTTAATAATAAGAATAATCTCTCCTAAAAGAGTAAATTTAATAAAAACTAACTAACTCGACTGAAATTTTGCAAACACAACTACAATAGTTATTACATATTTTCTATTTATTGCTTAACCGGAGGATCCAGGTGGATAAACTATATGTAAGTTTAATTTTGCAACCACTTACTACAATAGTTATTACATATTTTCTATTTATTGGTTTACCGGAGGATCCAGGTGGATAAACTATATGTAAGTTTAATTTTGCAACCACTTACTACAATAGTTATTACATATTTTCTATATATTGGTTTCCCGGAGGATCCAGGTGGATAAACTATTTGTAAGTTAAATTTTTTTTCTTTATTTTCTATACCGTAAAAAATCCAAAAAGCACGAAACTTAAAAATAAAAACTTATGTAAAAATGTATAATAAAAACCAAAATATTTTTTACATTTAAAATAAACAATATTAAGGATAAGAGCCTTCGAAATCCTCAAAAAAACATCAACATTTAAATATCTTCAAATAGGGTCAAGTTTGACCCACGACTACGTCCACGCAGGTTGCATAAAAAATTACATTCAAATTACATAAAGATAATCCTCAAAACATAGTTTCAATCATAAAAAGTGTTGATTTAACATAACAGTAACGTCAATATTCACGATTTCCCATCAGTTCTATGGGATGAAGACACCGTGCGCTGTGTGGGCGGAGGCTTCTGATGTTGTGGTCAACTGGTGGTGAAGATCACGGATCCTCCTGTGTTTCTCCAGACGGATGCTCGTAGTCAAGATCACGGATGTTCCTCCGGTGAGATGATCGACACCGTGGGTGGTGGTGTTGTTGTCAGCTGATGAAAAAGATCACGAATCTTCCAATGTTCTTCCGCCTGATGCACGACAGTGGTGGACAAAATGCTGAAGAGTTTAAGACTAACTGGCGCAAGAGCTGCTGAGTACTACTGGACTGATTGATTTGAACTGTGTAGGGCAGCGCGGGTTCAATCCCGAATGTTCCAGACTGTCAAGCTAGTATTGCTACAAGTGTAATACTTTTGTAATGGGCTTGTAATCAAAGCAGTAATTAATCATAAATATTTTATAAAGTTGAAGTCCAGCTGATGGTGTAGTCCTACAGTTGCTCAGCGGGTGGGGCTTGCTGGTGACCACGGAGAAGATCAACAATCTCTTTGTGCCCCATTTCTTCTGCACTAGAAAGAGCTGTGCGCCCATCCAGGTCTTGCAGTGATATGTTGGCATTGAACTGCAGAAGTAATTTCACATTATTCACATGTCCACAGAATGCCGAGTGAGACAACGCTGTTTGACCCCTTCTATTCTGATGGTTTATTTCTGCCCCGGACTCCAGCAGCAAGCGCACCACCTCATGGTATCCCTTCCATGCAGCGAACATCAGGGCAGTATTACCATTGCTATTTGCAGAGTTAAAATCTGCCCCGGACTCCAGCAACATGCGTGCTACCTCGTGGCGTCCTTTATATGCAGCCAACATTAAGACAGTAAAACCAGTGCGACTTGCAGAGTTAGTATCTACCCCGAACTCTAGCAGCATGCGCAAAACCTTGTGTTGTTTATTATGTGCAGCGTACATCACGGCAGTATTACCTTTGCTATTTGCACGGTTTGCATCTGCTCCCAAGTCTAGTAGCACGCGTGTCACCTCGTGGTGTCCTCTCTGTGCAGCGTATATTAGGGCAGTATATCCAGCTTTATTTGCAGAGTTAGTATCTGCTCCGGACTCTATCAGTATGCGCACTACCTCATTGTACCCCTCTCGTGCAGCCTCTATCAGGGCAGTATCGCCTATGCCGTTTGCCGAGTTAATAATATTAGCCCATATGTCTCGAGAATTTATTATGATATTATTGTTTTGGAGTATTTTCTCATTTCCAAGGCATCCATCGTTTATGTGTTTATAGGTTTCTTCGGATTGATTTAATAAAAAAAGAACAATACAAACATACCCTTGTTTTGCTGCACATTGCAAAGGGGTCCGTCCAACTTTATCATACGATACACAAACTCCTTGTTTTGCAAATAATTTAAACAATGTATGATTTTGTTTACTCGTCGCTAGATTTATGACAGTATCGCCCTTACCATCAGTGGCAATCAATAAGTAGGCTCGCTCTGTGTCACTTTCCAGGCCACTGAAGATATTCAGCACAGTCTCGTAGTCATCATCTCTCACTGCTGTAATAAATGTCTCAAACTTATTTTCTCTTATGAGACGTGTTCTTTCCAAGGCCAGGTTTATATTAGGTAACTGCTGTGTATTTGAAATATATTCTTCAAAATGCATATTTTTGCCACTGATGTCGGCTCCCATATCTAAGAAAGTAGCAAGCATTAGTCCTACCATTGACTTGTCCGAACAACTCCTCACATTTTCAGTTATTTGGTTTACAATATTGGTATTTCCCTCCTCTAATGCTATGTTCAGCACGGTTCTCCCGGCCTTGTCTCTTGCTGATATAAATGACATATAGGCTTCCTCGTATATCCCGCTGCTCGTGCCACTGAGAAGGACTCCAACAATACGTGTATTCTGTTCTTCAGCTGCTATATGCAATGGAGTTTTGTTATTGGCATGATAGAATAGTTGACAATGTTCAAACCAATGTTGGTACATCTTCGGGTGATTTTCCAGTTCTTCGCGCAGTATTGGCGTTGTTTCAAGCTGACTCTCGATGAACATTCTGATTATTTTATAGTCTGGCTTGAGCAAAAATTTACAGAATTCATTTTTAATCAGTACGTTTCCTTCTTCACTGTTTGTGAACTCTCTTCTGAGCCATCGGACGAAGAAATCAGCGCAAAAATATTCTTGGAACGTGCGGTGAATGAAATCTAAAGTTTCATCAGTTTTATATTTTATCAGCCCGAGACTACTTATGTCTTTCACTTCATCGATCGTCGGGTCGGATCGTTTTATGTTTGTGAAATATTGCGTGGCGAATGTTGGGTCGATGGTCTGGAAAGCCAAGACACAATGCTTTTTCATTATATCTTTAACCATGGAATTAAGTAAGGCTTTAGGTATCTGGTTCAAATTAGTCTTCTGGTCAAAATATATTGTTTTCTTGACTTTAATAAACTGTTTATACAAGTCAAACATATTGGTGATTTTGCTTAAGTTATTAACTTGATCAGGAAACAATACAGCCTGTATGGCCTGCTGGAGGAACACTTCGGCCAACATACGGATCTGCAGCGGGACGCCCAAGAAGTTGGCCACATCAACCCCCAGCACTCCCATCACCTCGTCCCGCAGCTCTCTAGCAAAAGTGCACAGTCTCTCCTTCTCTAGCTCTCCGTGTTCTGGGAGTTCTAAGGCTAGGTAAGGTAGCCAGAAGTTCACCAAATAATCTTCCTGGTTTTCTCCTGTAATTTTCTCCAATTCTACCGCAAATTCATCCAAATCGTTTTCAAGCCATTTTTGTTGATGTACACGTGTGGTGACTACTGTTTGACACGTTGTAGCCGTTTTTAAATATTTTAGTAACTCTACCATTTTAACTTTGTTTTCCTCAATAATCTCGTCAAATGCATCGATCAAAACAAAAACCTGCCTCGAATTATCAGATTCGAGGCAATGCTGCAATAGACTGCTTAACAACTTTTTATCCGTAGGTAAACCTGATGCGTGTATCAAATAATTTGTAACCGATTGCATGGTAAGTCTGTTAGGTAATTTTTTGAAACAGTCAGCCTGACCTTTCAAACTGTGGTCAATTCTCAATACCCAGGAGTCTCGGATGAGTTCCGACATGCGCGTCAGGCTGGTGGACTTTCCCATACCAGGATCGGCAGCAATGATGGTTTGCTTCTTCTTCATAATGCTGAAGTCTCTTTCCTCGATGGGGTCCCTGTAGTCCATGGTTATGAAGGGGCGAATGGCATCCAGAGAGCCGTGGGAGTATTGCCAAACCAGAAAAGGGTTACCTTCAATCTCAAACATTTTAAAATAATGTTTGTTGAACAATCCATCAGTATTTACATTTCTGATATTCAATTCGTTAGAACGCATTTCAATTTTAAAGTGATTTTTCGTGACGAACAAATCCTCAACCACTTTGGATAATTTGAAGGGGCCAATAAGTGATAATTTATCCACCACATCTTTGAATATAAATAAATCCTTATCTTCCACAAACTGAACGAATTCATTCACGGATCTTATGATAAATCGACTATTTAACTTCCTGGGGAGGTATACATTTCCATTGTAAACTTCGTTCAGGGTGAAGCCTTCAGCGGATAAATGGAACCAATAGATAAGTCTAGCAGACTCCTCTCGACACTTTTCCAGAAAAAGGTCCTGTCCATTTTCCTCGGTGGTGAAGATCCTCCCCCGTGCAGCCTCCACCCCCTCCCAGTAGTCCTGGCTGAGCTGCTCTGGATCGCTGATCACCAGCAGTGGTCCACCGGCCCCACTCCTCTCCAGTATTGCCGTAAGCCTCTTCCTGTCTACTAGTTTGTTCCCCTTGGAATAGAGAGTATCTGATTCGCAAAGCCTCGGAAGGTTGTTTGTGATTTTTTCTATACTCAGGTTGTCCATCGCAAGGTTCATCAAAATGGGTAAAATTAATTGACATATTTTCTCGTTGGGAGTTTCACAGTCATTTCCCAGTAAAAGATCGAGGCTGAGCGTTTCTTCACCTATGATAATTACATCTCTGGAGAATATTTTTTTTCTAGACGAAGGAGTTAGGTCTTCTAGTTTAAATTTTTCCAAAGTTTTTGTTTCAACGGTTAATTTATATTCGTAATATAATGTTTTATCAATTGGTTGCGATAGAATGATCACAAGTTTCTTGTCGTTGAACTCTACTAAATTTTTTAATATTGGTGTTAATTGGCTAGTGATTATACTTGTAGTTTCAATATTAAGAATGATCAGGTTACTGATGTTTACATCAGTCTCGCTTAAGGCTTTGAAATCTAAAAACTCAGCTAAAGTTGTTATATGTTTCCAACTCAATATAGTGTGATATTTTTCTTTCAAGTATTTTTTGTCCAAAGCTGTGCTTTCTATGAGAATCAATATATTGTACAATCTGGCGGCTTGAAATTCAAAATCACTAGTTACAATTATTTGTAAAACACGTTTAGAAGATTCCAAGAATGACTTCAATCCCAAGGTGTCCTCGCAGTCCAGGATATCAGGCAAGGTGTTGGTGTAGGCCAGGCTAGCCATATGCAATGGGGCTGACTTTATACTCTGGTTCTGTAAACGCATAGCTTCCATGATCTCTGCGGGAAACCACCGCAACAATTGTTTAGTTAGACGAATAACATTTTCTAAATGTTCCCTCGAATCACAAGTAATAGTGTTTCTTCTTGAATCAATCTCAAATGGTGGGAAATTTATTTCTTCAAGGTTTTGGCGGAGGAGAAATTTTTCAATTTCCGTTTTTTTTATTATCGCATTATTTTGAAAAAAGCTCCAATTTTCTACAAATTTAAGCTCTTCTGTGGAAAATACCCCGAGCTGGCATACTGTTCCCAGTGATTTAACAGTGCTGTATTGTAAGATTGGTGTTTCTTCTGAGTGCTTGCTATCAGCATTTCCTTTAACTGGTTGTATATTCTGATAACTGCAACTAGAACTGTCAGGGGTAGCTTGATTAGCCTCTTGTAAGATGTAGGAATTACAGAACATTTCTATTCCGTGGTAATATTTGCGTTCTCTCCATCCTTGTGGCCAGTTCCAGACCACATATGTATTCTTCTCATCATCAAAAGCTTTGATGAAAACGTCTAACGCATGTTTGTCTATATTGGACATGAAAGAGGGTTTATTCGAATCACTGGGGAGAGCAACCCGTTCAATATGGACTTGAAGTAAGTTTCCCACCTGATGGCCAGTGCAGTTTACAAGATTAGGGGCAGCGAGGAAATTGGTTAGATCTAAGTGCTTAGTGCACATGGATCTGTCGTATCGTATACCATAATTTCTGCGTATCTTGGTTAAGATATTTTCGGTCCCCGGGCTATCTAGAGCTAATGTGTGCGCGTGTAGACCTTCGTCAGGGCTGGCAATCCCCCGGAAGCCACCGCCTTCCCTCTTCAGATATTTCACAGTGAAGGTGGTAACCCCGGCCAACCACCCTCCGAGGGAGTGCCCTGTGAAGGACAAAACAAAGCGAACTCCACGGTTTTTATTTATTTCGATGATTTTTTCCTTTATCTTATCTGCGAAAGATACGGCAGAATTCATGAATCCGGTATATTTATTGCGGTAAATACCTTGTGCGTCAATCCAGATGGCTCCCAAATTCGTAATAACTGTCCCTCTATGGGCAACTACGATCTGCTGCTGCAAAGGGTTCCAAACCGCGCAACCGAAGTACCCGTTATTCTTGTTTCGTGCCGTGGTGAGCAGGTACCACCCTTCAGGCATTTCTCCTGAACAGTCCGAGTACGCCAGATTGGCAAAGGCCACCAACACTTTTTTATCTGGATAAGGTTCCATCGCCAGTTTTATATTGTTGTATTCATTGTAAGGGATGTAGGACATGAGGGTATTTTGCCAGTCAGAGCAGTACTTCAAGCCCGTGTCCACCTGCATGTTGGAGTGATGAAGATTTCTGGAGACTGATTCTGCAACAAGGAAAACAACAACCAGATTTGGTATACATAAGTTTTTTTGTAGTTTTAAAACACTTCAAACAACAACAAAAAATTATAATATTTTCTGAAAAAACTACTAATCAGTAGTTTGTCAAACGGGCTTAAAAAATGAATTTACTTTAATAATTTTAGTAAAGAAAGAAAAATAAAATTAAACGTTGTTTTTTACACTGATGACAATATTATCCAATGTTTTGTATACATATAACGCATGACAAGTTCACTCGGAACAGTTGTTTTATATATAGCTTTAGAATAATAATTAGTATTACATAATACCATAAAACAAGAAAATCAGTCTACAACACCACTGTAGCATCCCACCTGAATTGGTCTACAACACCACTGTAGTTTTAAAACAAAAACAAAAAGAATTAATGTTCAGATAGAAATAAAAATAGTTTTATATGGTCTCTGTGTAATATCGATTCACCAGTTCTGTATTTGGAGTACAAAATCTTATTTTCATTTTACAGTCCTCAGATTTATTATTCAATTTTAAATAATCTATCATCTCCTGTGATGTCATCCAATTTCAGAGAAATGCGTGTGTGTGAGTGCCAAAAAAAGTTGGTGGAATGCATTGTCATTGACAACGAGTCTATCTGGCGATTTTCGATTTTAGTTCGATCGTATGTTGGGAATTCGCTTAATTTCCACTTCCAAGAATCAAGAATTTCATTAATTCATTAATGTATTAATTCAATCGAGAAAACAAAATCTAAATTCAAATCGATGTATTAAAAAAAATTAATAGTCGTCGCGGGGAAGCTTGGCAGATTTGAAACATCGAAAACGGAGAGAGGAGAGCAAGTGAAACGTCGTTCCGTCAAGCCACACAAGAATCGGCCTTCCCCTCACAGAGCTGTGGCGGATAGAGCCGTCGAGTCATGTTCCGTGCTAGCGTCGTCCCGTCAAAAGGAGTTTTATTCTAGAATGTTTCTAACGAGAGATGTAACCAAATTGTGGAGTTATATTCTAGAATACATACAACAATACTCAGTGCCACAGTCAACACGTAAAATTTTGCTCTACAAAAATTAACAATTATATTAAAACCAAGAACTTATAGTTGTGTTTTTCACCCACGAGTACTTTACCACAATCATAATCAAAATTTAACATTGTGTACCAACAGTTGCAGCTGCCTAACCGGTAATTCTTTATTATTAATTTAAAATTTCAACTGTCACCGGTTGCAATAGACACACACACACAAAGCCGAATAGAAGAAGAATACTAATACTGACTAATACAATCAAAGTTTCGAAGAGTACTAGTGAAACGTCCACCCACTTCTCGCCATAGACAACGCATGAACAGGGTTGTCACTGCATCTTATACAAATTGTTAATCTACAATATCCAATTGCAAGATGAGTGCCACCGATGCACTATCATATTATATCAACAAGGCCAAGGAGGAAATTAGTGCTTTATATAGCAATATTACTGATCCGGCACTAAAACTAACTAAAGATTAGATGAATAAATTACTCAACAAACTTTCCAACCTCTCCGGCACCATGCTGGATGTTGGTGTCAAAGTTGGAATCCTCGAGGGACAGGTGAAGTCGTATGAACACATGGTCAAAAAATTTTAGAATCTAAGTCACAGCATGAATCTTCAAACATACCAAATTTATCCACGTGCGAAGCTGCTGACGAGCTCGAGGAGAGAAAAAAACGTTCGAAAAATATTATCATTTTCAACTTTCCAGAAAGCTTGGCCTGTTTCCAAATTGATAAAATTACTGACGATACGACAAGAATATCTAACACACTAACAGCCTTAAACTCAACCATCAATAAAGACAACATCACAACCTTTCGTCTGGGGATCAATAAAACGGCCTAACCCAGACCTCTAAAAGTTATACTTGACAACCCCGCCCAAGAAATTGGCATACTGAGAAAAAAAAAACAGCATAACTGATTACCCTGGTATTAAAATTAATTCCGACCAAACTCCAGCCCAAAGAAACCATCTCGCAAACTTACGACTAACCCTAGACCTAAGAACTCAAGACGGTGAAACAGGTCTAACAATTAAATACAAAAACAATAAACCTGTAATAGTAAGTACTAATCCAAAAAACTAAAACCTATTATGGGGTATTACCAGAATATTAGGGGTTGCCGCACCAAACTTACTGAATTAAGATCATCAATTACAATCCATCCCTTCCACACATAATTCCTGACTGAAACTTGGTTGGATCCATCTATCAATACAGAGGAATTAGGCTTCACCTCTAACAACACATACCGCTTCGATAGAAGTACCTCCACCAGCACCAAATCAAGAGAAGAGGTGTAATAATATCTGTCACAAAAACTGTAGTTTCATCCAGATTAAAATGCAAACACAAAAATGTAGAACAACTTAACGTACTACTCAAGACGAACATAGGAAAAAAATATTCTTGGATGTGTTTATATTCCACCCGGATCAATTACACAAATTTACGAAAACCATATTGAAGATTTAGAGGCCCTTAAACTCAAATATCCGGAAGCTAGAATGCTGCTAAACGGTGACTACAATCTTCCAAATGTAGACTGGACTACCCTATGTAATAACCAAACAGTCTTTTTAAATACGTCAGCTAATGCTCGTGAAATTATAAATATGTCAAATTTCTTCGGTTTTAAACAAATTAATAACGTATTTGATTCAAATCACCACCTGCTAGACCTTGTATTTAGTAGCGATCCTTCAGTAAAACTAAGTTAATCAATAGACCCCCTTCTCCCAATAGATTTTCACCATCCTCCCTTAAACATCACCTTTATGAAGAACTTTCTTAATACTTACTGTAACATTATTACCAATTACTAGAGATGGCAAAATTTAGCATTAATTTTCAGATTTTTTAGCATTTTGAGGTATAATTTCGCGTTTTGTAGCAAAATAGAAAAAAATGTATTTCCTGAATGTTTTTAGCGCATATTTTAAGTATTTTTGGTAAAATATATGTTTAACCTTCATTTGCAAGTATTTCCATGTGAAAGATTATAAATAATCAATTTTAATATTTAATCAATAAGGAAGGAAACTCTAAGTACGGGTCGAACACAAACACAACAAATGCAGATTGCGATTAACATCAATAGGCGTCATTTATTTCGCACAAATTGTGTAATGTCAAAAAGCAATTTTAGCCTACAGTACAAAAATGTTAAATATTTACACATAAAATAGTAACAAAATTATAAAAAATCGTAGGAAAGGCTTCCAAAAATGAAATAAAGTAGTCATATCTGAAATACAGGTAAATAGTAAAAACAATGGAAATGGCACTGATATTATTTCCGCTGATAAATATCGATTTTTTGAAATTCTCACATATTATTTTAATACCCGTTATTTTCGCTAAATAGAATAATTTAGCTGAAATACGGCCAAAATCACGTTTTTCGCGTTAATTCGCGAAATAGAAATCACTGGAAACACTTTCAAATGCCTTGAAACGCAAAGAAAACTTATAAATGCCCTATTTTCGAAACATAAATATTTTTTCGCGTTTTTAGTTAAAACGAAATTTTGCCATCTCTACCAATTACTGATACCACTTTGAAAAAGCTGATTATCCACTGATAATAAAACACTTAGAAAGTGCAGACTGGTCTTTTTTTAGACAATAACACAAATTTCAATCATAATCTAGAATTTACTCTATCATTATCACGGCTATCAAAAAATATGTACCCTCAACTCAAATCAAGACATCGAAATTTTCTAAATGGTTTAATAATTATTATTAAACAAAACTAAATACGAACAAAGAAATGACGTACCAAAGTCATTACTATACAACTCTGTAAATGTATTATCTGTTCGTGCTTTATTGTGGCTTAAAATTGCGAGTCAGCATACATCTCAATCTGAACATAATAAAATAGTGACACATGTTCATAATACAAGACTAATTGCAAACGATGGACTTGTAGTTCCCAGATATCTGAATAAATACGGTCAAAGAACTCTAGAATACCTCGTTCCAATAATTTACAACATGTTACCAAACTCAATAAAAAGCTGTGAATTGACTCACAGAAGGAAATGTATGTTAAAAAAATGGTTGTGTGAAAGAATTTTTTTGTACTAATGTAATTATGTGTATATTTTATGTACTTGTTAAAATTGTATATGTATTTAAAAAGTAATTGTTAAAAGAACCCGTTGACAAACTGATATCAATCAGTTTAACGGGACTTAATTGTAAAAAATGTATTTTTGAAAGTTAATAAATAAATAAAAATAAAAAAATAAAATAAACGACTTAAAAGACTTACAAAATATTTCATAAATACTGAACTGACTGTAAATTATTCACCAATAAATTATATAAAACATACATACATTATACAGAAAAGTCTATTTCATCAGATACCAAACACTTTTTTAGACACATAAACTCACTAAGGAAAAATAAACCCAGCCTACCCATTTACATGTATTTCGAGGGGAAAAGTAGTAGTGATACTAATGACATTGTTAATTTCTTTGCCGATTTTTTCTAAATGTATACGATATTGACATCCCAAACGATCAAATTCCACCCTTTCATCCAAATGAATCGATCCACATTCCAGCTTTACAATTTACAATTTCTACCGATTTTTAACAACTTTCTTTTTAACTCTTTAAGTTACCAGAAAAATGTTATTTTTGAATATGATATCTATACATTTGTTATGCTAAAACTTTAATTATTTGAAATTCCCTCGATAGAAAAAAATCGCCAAATAGCACGAAAATTATTAAAAACACGTTTTTTCTGTTATTTAATATGTTGTACGCATGCAAAAATTCACAGTGTATCTTTAAATGCAACTAAAGCATTGGTCAAGATATTTCAAACGAGTCATGTTTTATTAAACATTTTCGCTTAATAATTATCGTTTTTTTAATATAAGCGCTATCACTACAACATTCGTATCTCGATATCTTCCTTTCAAAGCATATTTGAACGCTTACTACGGGGCCTTAACGATTTTGCATTGACATCTTCAACGTCACTTACAGACAGTTCAGCAACTATATTTTGACGTATGTCACAAAATAGTAAAACTGCCCCCATGGCCTTTTATACTTACATTCATCTCAAATTTGTGATCTTCTGTAATCTGTTAGTTCAACACTCCTTCTCCAGTTTCAGGCTAAAATCTATTAGTTCAGTGCTTCTTTCTCTATTTCAGGTAAAACTACCTAAGTTCAGTGCTTCCTCTTCCAACTTCACGCTAAAATCAAATACCACTACTTTCTGCTCCAGATCCGTGCTAAAATACATTAGCCTACTCTTTTCTGTTAAAAATTCACACTAATATTCTACTATTCTACTCGTCCATTGTTTCCTTTCCTGCTCCTGATCCGTGCTTAAATCAATTATCCTACTCCTTTCAGTTCCAAATTCACACTAATATTATCTACTCGTCCATTGTTTCCTTTCCTGCTTCTGATCCGTGCTTAAATCAATTAGCCTAGTCCTTTCAGTTCCAAATTCACACTTATATTATCTACTCGTCCATTGTTTCCTTTCCTACTCCTGATCCGTACTAAAATCCATTAGCACACTGCTTTCTGTTCCAAATTCAGGCTAAAATTATTTTTTTGTTATTTATTGCATCTCACCATACATAAAACACGTTTTTTTACACTTCATTGTTTACTACCAATTCATACAAAACCACCGACGTCTTAAACTCTCTAAAAATCAATGATAACACTGTAGACTTTACATCGAAACTAACACAATTGTCAATCATGTCAACCATTGTTTTGCAAATATAGGTTCAGAACTAGCAAATAAAATCAAAACAAATAATCTAACTATAACTAGCAGCCCCGCAACCAAGGATGAATTTCCAACGCGCCTCGTTCTTAAAACAGTTACAGAAAATGAAGTTTCGATAGCAATAAAGTCTCTCGAAAATTCCTCATCTTCCGGCATAGATGAAATACCCAATACTGTTCTAAAAAAAATTGCCCCCGGTATAATTCAACCGCTAACTCATCTTCATAATATTAGCATCCGCCAAGGCCTTTTCCCCACTATTCTAAAACAAGGTCTTACTATCCCTATTTTCAAAACAGGCTCCAAACTTGACATCAGTAATTATCGCCCTATTACTTTTTTTCATTCCCTGTCGAAAGTGTTTGAAAAGATCGTTAACACTAGTCTGATGGAATACTTGGAAACCAACAAACTACTATCGCCACGTCAATTTGGCTTCAGAAGACACAAAAGCACTAACGATGCCATAGCCACGGTTACTGACTATAGCTCTGGCCATCTTGATAAGGGCTCGAAATGTCTGTCGGTATTCCTCGACCTTTGCAAAGCATTTGATACAATCTCACATATCAAATTAGAACGCAAAATGTTCAATATAGGTATTAGAAATAAGGAATTAGACCTTCTCTCTAGCTTCTTATCTGGCAGATCACAATGCGTTAAAATCAGAACAACAAAGAGTCATAATCTGCCAATTAGTTACGGTGTCCCACAAGGCAGTGTTTTAGGTCCAACCCTCTTCCTGATATATATCAATGAGTAATGTAACCTTGATATCGATGCCACTATTGTCAGTTTCGCCGATGACACAGTCCTACTATTCCAAGCGAAAGAATGGACTACCGTATACGCCAAAGCGGAGGAAGGAATTCAAAAGGTAAAACAGTGGATCGAATCCAATTCCCTAACTCTGATTGAACCTAAACCAAAATACTTACTGTTTAGTAAAATATACTAAATCCACTAATTAAAACTCAAAAAGCCATAATGAAAATTATACTGAAAGTTCCTGTAAGAACTAGCACTGACGAAATCTTCACCAATCTTAACATCATGTCAATTAAACAACTATATTCTAAAACTATACTCATTTACATTCATAAGTACAAAACCCAAGAAATAACAACAAACACGTACAATAGAAACACTAGATCTCATGGTCAAAAACTTATCCAACAAATAACTACTAATACAACTTTTGGGCAAAAAAAGCTTCTTATATCATAGTATTAAACTCTACAATAAAATACCACTCTCACTCAAAAACCTCAACATTATAACATTTAAATCTCAAATAAAAAGCTGGATACTTAATATAGGGAGATCTGAAATAGAAAATATACTGATATCAAACACAGACTAAAACCGAATCTACTAAACTGAACTATACAAAAAACACTATCTTACTTATTTTAAAATTATTTAAAAAAATATATATATATTTATAATTAAATACATATGTTACTTTGTTGTAATATTAATTTCTTATAATTAAATTATAATATGTAAATGAAATCCTCAGCACGGGAGATCCCAGTGAGGATATCATTGTGTCTAATATATTTTACACGCAAAACACTTCAATTATCTCAACCAAACGTATGTTGACAAATTTTCGTCAAACAAATGGTTGAGTATTGGAGAGTTGAGCGCAGAAATAGAAGGATTTATGCTTGCCATTCAGGATAGAGTCATTAATACTAAAAATTATAGGAAGCTTATAATCAAAGATACAAATCAAATTGATGATTTATGTAGAAAATGTTTGGCTTTTCCGGAAACTATAGAACATATTATATCGGGATGTTCTATATTAGCACTGTCCGAGTATACATTTAGGCATAATCAAGTTTTAAAAATAATTCACCAAAGTTTGGTAATCAAACATAACTTGATTGACTGCCGTAATATAATACCATATTATGTATCAAATTCATTTTTAGAAAACAAATTTTATAAAATATATTATGATAAAACAAAAAAACAAAACAGACCGAACGATTAGTCATAATATACCCGATATAGTTTTACATGACAAAATTAAAAAATAACTTAAATCATTGATGTCGCTATTCCAAATTCCTGTAATATTAAAAAATACAAAGACTTAGGAAATGAGATTAAAAGAACTTGGCATTCTCAGACTGTAAAAATATTACCATTTGTTATTTCGGCTACTGGCATTATACCTAGCTCTCTCATTCAAAATTTAGGCGTATTAGATCTATCAAAAAATTTATATATAAATTTTATATATATATAAAGATGCAAAAGTCGGTCATTTTAAATACATATAGGATAATGAAAGATTTTTTAAATATTTATGTTGAGGGATCAGTAGGATTTATAGGCCCTGTTAGAAGTTCTACCGAGCCGAACCCTCTGATATGAACATACCTGGAGTCGGTGAATTATTTTCCCATTTGATCTCTGGTGAGTTGACGTGTTTTTCTTGTATTGTTTTGTATTTAGTTTGCTTATATAATGCACTTGCATAATGTTGATTGACTAGATGATCATTTGTGGAAAAGTGTGTGGAAGGGTTTAGTTTTTCCTACGGGGAAGATTTAACCCGGACATAAAATCGGAAAAATATTAAATTTATAATATCAAATTATAATATTTAATTATAATATACATTTATAATATTCATTTTTATTTTTTTATCTTCCAAAAGGTTAATTTATACTTAAGAGAGATACGGTTCAAAAGTCTTTATTTCAAGTTTAAAAATGGTTATTTTTGTTCCTAATATTTGATCTTCATTGTTGTTATTATTTCAATTTAAATTTGCGAATCTTTTGCGCGGTTTTATTTCAATTACTGTATAATAATGACTAGTCATTTAATAAATAAAGATTCGAATTTTTAAAATTGGAAATTCATAAGTCATGCGGCATATATTCTGGTCTAGTAATGTGTAATTTCTATCACCTAAGAAATTCTAAAAATATAGTACTATAGGATTCATATTTCTTATAGTGATCTATAAATGTGGAAATTCTAACTATACAATTGTAAATGTTCTCCAAAATGCCCTGGAAAGAATCTCAGTCTTGTGATGTCCCGAAAGAAACCATTCATCTGTTCTGAATGCAATTACTAATGTTATCCAAATTGACCCTGGTAATAAATTACATCTTTGCGATTCTTTCAAGGATAAAGAAACCACCCTGTCACTTCGAATGTGTGCTGAAATGACTGCAACATTTAAATGACAAAGCTGACTGTCCAATAGACGTTGTCTTTCACAATGATAATTGTTGTGGACAGCAAAAAAATAACTTTATGATGGCAATGTACCAATATGCTGTTACAGCATTAAAAAACATTAAATCTATCACTCACAAATTTTTAGTAAAGGGCCACACCAAAAACAAGGTGGATTCGGCTCATTCAACCATTGAAAAATAAGTTAAAGCACTCCGAAGAGGACCGATATACTTACCTTCCCAATACGCCATGGCCATGAAAACGGCAAAGAAAAGTGGCAAACCTTACCTGGTTCATGAGTTGAGTCCTGAGGACTTTTTGATATAAAAGCTCTGAAGGACCCCCAGGTAATTTTACCCATTTTGGACATTCGAATGTTTTAAGTAATTAAAGACGACGGCAACTTTTACTTCAAAACATCCTACGGATCATATGCCTGGAGGAGGCGAAGAAAAGGAATAAACGGGGCAATGGGAGCGTGAATCCTGTTCTGATCTAAGCTTATTCCAAGAGACCATTGATGAGAGGAAGAAAAATGGTATCCTAAAGTTAGTTACCGCCGGGATAATACCGTCAATTTATTCAGATTTCCATAAACGATTGGGAAACTTTGAAGTTACCAGCAAAGGGAAGAGAAATTTTATGTTAATTGTTTATAAAAAAATTGTGAAGCAACAAATTATTTTTTCATTGACAACATTATCTCTTTTTTATACCTAAAACAGGTTCCAAAAGAAGAAGCCACTATGACACAAAAGCAAATATTACACAGATTTTAAAGCCATACTGACATATCTGCATTTTACTCTTAATTTAAGCAATTTTCGATGTATTTGCAACCACTACTTCAATAAGCAGTATTCTTCTAAATTTTATTCATTCATAAGGTGGCTTTGAGGTGAACCAAACGGACGTTAAAAGGAAAATATCATCTGCGAAATCTTTAAAGCGCTTTGGTGAAAAACAAGCATTTTGCAGATATGCCGGTTTGATTTCACAGCGACGATTTATTGAAAGTAGAGAAAAGTCGAGCAACGCCTGGTACAAGTCAGCTAATATTAGTGTAATAGAGATAAAGATTTTAGTCTGCCTCGGAATTAAGTTATTGATAGATTAATAGCCAAATTTATAAACGCTCTGTCTAGCTAAGTCCTACATCACTGCACAAGCAACACGCACTATAATGATGGTAAAAGGAGGAATTATTCAAATACTGTCAGGTTATTCATAACCACGGAATGTTTATTAAAATTTCAATAATAACATAATTTTCCCTGTAGCTCAAATATTAGTAGAAGCGGAGTATGGTCACAAGAACTAATCACGGTCCGGCCAATCTCTGCGGTTAGAACTTCATTTCTTTGTATAATATATTATATTGACCGTTTGAGTGCCAAAAAAAATCATACAGTTGCTTGTAAAATGCCACCAAAAAAACATTATTTTTTATGAAACTATATATTTTTTAAAACCCCATAAATTCTTTGAATTTTCAAGGATTTCGATGATTTTTTCGGTGTGTTATTAAAGAATATTGGTTTAGAATCACGCGGGGAGGATCCCGAAGTCCAGGCGTTTCGAAAACATGAGAATTTTACGTACAGACGTACGCGCGAATCAGAACACGACTGACGCAATCGACGGAAATCGACGATCGGCAATCTTCGTTAAAACACGAATCGACGAAAATTGACGATTGGCACCCAAACGGTTAATAATAATTTCTTGTCTAACGACGCTAAAGATCACAATGGAGTTCTGATACCAACCCTGAAGTATGGCAGTAAGAGGATGAAAGTAGACTGAATGCTGTAGAAGTGACTTCCCTGAGGCGTATGTGTGTGAAAACGTCGAACGTGAACCTTGTCTAAACTAGGTACTAGGTATATTGAAATAATATTAATTTTGTGTCACGAGAAATTTATACCCGTTGACCACCGGCGTATTCAATAATAATCAGTAATCTGTAAGCAATACTCGGCTGTTGGCAACTACATGTCGGGAGAGATCGATAATTCAATGGTTCATTGTACAAATGACTGAATAACGTTAAAATATCAAACAGAACAAAGCACACATCAAACATCGTTCCGTGCAAATACATTATATGGGTACTTAGTAAGTTAACTCTTGCACCTTGTGTCCAAAAGCAATATTTCTATTTGCGTAACTAACTTTCCATTGCCATCAGACCTCACCCATATTCTGTCAGACGGTCCTTGCAATCAAATCCAAATAAATGTAATATTTTGAACGTACCCGAAAACTAAAAACTGTTTTTGTAAGGTGTTGAAATACGCTATCATATTTTTTCTATTAGATATGAACATATATTTGTTGATATATTAAAATGTGTAATGTTCACTTTACGTTTTTTGTAACTAAAATTACCGATAACAAAAAAATACATGAAAACAATCTTATTTTATTAGACAAATGTTTTATAAACGTTATCGTAAGCTCACTTTTTTGTAGTTTCATATAAAAATAATTAATTAAAAATTAACAACGTTTCATTTTTTTTTTCAAATTGCAGTCGGAATCATTGGTTTAGATTTAGAGGTACACATTTTAATTTGTCTGTTGTAAAATACTAAATTAGAATATAAAGCGTGGTGTTTTCTCTTTCTGACAGCGTTTAGATCATTTTTTCCCACCACCGTAAGAAAGACACAAATATTTCTGTGATACCATATGAGTTGTTCCCAGAAGCGAACAAATTAGCCAAAATAACCTAAAGAATTGAAACACTCAGAGTAATTAACTTGTAATATGCTTACCTATAGAGGTGGTCTCTTGTTTCTCTGCTTGCTCCTTCTTTTAGTCCAGATTTGATTTTAATTGAACGTTCTTCTCAATCACAAATCACAAAATCAACCGGTCAGAGACGAAACTTAGAAAACTTAGTAAAACATTCTCAATATCTCAGTTCGCTTTGATTCTAATTTACAATAATAAAGAAACCCATGCATTGTTTAAAGAGTTTAATGAAGAAATCTGGCATACAAGTTGTAGCGTGCTTTTTAGATCAGTGACTTTATAAGACGTAAGAGTGAAAGAGATTGCGTTTTTCGTTTATGTTTTAGTATGTAGCCGCGGTGACGAATCATGACTATTGTTAATGTTGATGTCATTCCAGTGTTGTGATGACTAGGGAAATTCTCCTAGATCTAGGGGAGAAAAAACTTTTTAGGGAAAAGTAACAAAGCATATAATCTCGGGAAATTCTGAAATGTTGACCACAAGTTCTCTAACCCACAAGAATCTATAGCTTGAAATACTTCACTTTGCAAGAAGGAAAAATACAACATAAAAATATTGTAATAAATGTTGAAAAAACGGTTCAATTGGTTTAACCCCTCAGGGCGATGGCGTTTTGAAAGTTAAATTATTTTCTTAAGGATGCTGTCAGCAAGTCTGAAAATTAGTGTGCATCATGGTACATCGTACGTTTTGTTATCAAACTTAGTCTTAGATGGATTCAGCTTCAAATTGTTTTTTTTTTAAATTTAAACGGCAATATAAAGTAAGGTAAAAAAAGAAACAATATTAAGTAAAATAAAAATATAAAGTGATGTAGTTTGTTCTCAGTCCTCCTCACTAGGTATTCCTGTTCGGAGGCGGACTGTAGTTTGTTGTATTTGTGTTGATCATGATTTCCTCATCTTCTAATTGGTTGGTTTCTCTAAAATAAATTAAGCAAAAAGTATTTATGTTTGTCGTCCGTAGGTTGCGTTGGGATTACTTCATAAATTTAATGATTTTCTCATCTTCATGTTTATTTAGCCATAATTTGATGTCTTTTTAAACTTTTCCATATCCATGGTGTTTTTAATTTTAATAGGAAGTGCAACAAATAGTTTTATAGCATGGAAATAGTGGTTTTTCTGGCCAAAAGATGTTTTTAATTTTGAAATGTTTAGTAGATTTGAGGATTTCGTTCTTGTAGTGTAGGTGTGTTGTTCAGCAAGGTACTCATATATATTTTTTTTTTTGAAAACGTAAAATTTAAAAAATAATTCTTTTGATGGTGCCCTTATGGGTACTTTCAGGATTATTTTTATTATTACTTTTTGTGTTTTAACGCGCTGCTTCATGTGAAGGTTTGAGGCAGATCCCCATCCTAATCCCATATTCTAATCGTGATTGGCAAAGAGCATAGTAGACTTTATATAGATCATTTTTATTTAGTATATTGCGTACGTTTTTAAAGTAGTACATGAGCTTTGTAAGTTTCTTTGTAATGCTATTTATGTAAGTGTCCCATCGAAGATTTTCATCGATTTCAACGCCGAGATATTTTATGTTTCTAGAGTGTGTAATGGTGGGGCAGTGACATGATTGCGTTAATTTTTTTCCTTGACAATCATGTATTTTGAGAGCATAATCCTCAGCTGGTTGTCCTCTGGCTGTTATAGAAAATGTAGTATTTCGTTTTTTTTGACATTTAGTGTAAGTGAATTTTGTTTAAGCCATTTTTGCAGAAGTACTAGCAGTATGAGTTATTGCTTTTAGACTATAAGGCTATAAGGATATTGAGACTGCCTATTTCGTTTGGAGTGTAGTAAAAATAAACTTGCTGATCGTCAGAGTAGCAGTGAGACAAGAGACAAAATGACTCGATTATTTTGGCGACATCATTTGTAAAATGGATGAAGAGAAGTGGACCCAAAACGGATCTCTGGGGTACCCCTGAAGAAAGTGTTCAATGGATGGTGCCAATAAACATTATATTTTCGGTACGGAAACCCCTGACTGCCTATTTGATAACCTTAGATATGAAAAAATACCCTGAAGTAATTTTTTCTCCCGAGATTTAAGGAAATTTCCCATAACCACATCACCGGTAAAACATGACATCATGGCGGCTGACAGATGACATGAGGCTTATTTATGCAGATGTGGCGGGTCGTATATATATTTTTTTTTTTTTTTTTATAGTCGGAGGCGGTTTACTTACGTTCCCCGCGAGCACTTAGGCCATAGGCCCATTGTACTATCTCCCATTTTACCTCATTCCCTTGCCAGTAACCCGGTCCCTTTTATGAAGTTCACCAGGGCTGTCATTGGATATGTGGCGATGTCTTCTGGTTCCACACTGTGTCTTCCCAGGTATCTGAGCCTTATTCCCAGCAGAGCGGGACATTGGCACCATAGGTGAATTGGAGTCTCTTCCTCCTCTTCACATTTCCTACAGATGTTGGTGTTTTCCACTCCCAACAGTTGCATGTGTCTCCTGAGATGGCAGTGTCCCGTTAATAGTCCTACCAGTTCCCTCAGTGAGTTTCTGTCCATATCGAGTAGTTGCCTGGTTCGGTTAGGGTCCGGTCCGTTTATGAGTACTTTAGATTGCCTCATTCTGGGTGCCTTCTTCCATTCCTTCCAGTGTTGGGATTTGACCCACCTCTTGATATGTAGTTTGGTGTGGCAAGCTGCTACTCCTACGGCCGGTTCAGATCCCGCAAGTGGTGCTTTCGCCCCTTTCCTTGCTAGTTCGTCAGCCCGCTCGTTGCCCTCAATACCTTTATGTCCTGGTACCCAGAGCAGGGTTACTTTATTGATGGTCGCCAGTTCTATTAGGATAGTCCTGCATTCCATCACCAGTCTGGAGTCGCATCGGTTACTTTCCAGTGCCATTAAGGCCGCCTGGCTATCCGAACATATGTTTATGTTCTTATTTCTGTACCCGATATTCATATTCTCCTGTGCGCAGGCTAAGATGGCTTTCATCTCAGCTTGAAACACAGTGCAGTGCATTCCTAGAGGTATACTGAGTTCCCTCTTAGATCCCTGTAGACAGACCCCGGCCCCTGTTCCTTCCTCCATCTTGGACCCGTCTGTGAACCAGATTAGTTCCTGTTTGGAGTTTGGACCTGGGACCGAGTCCCATTCCTCCCTTGTGGGGTACGTCACTTTAAACAGCTGTCCGAAGAAGTATTCGGCTTGCTTGCCGTCCTGCTTCATCCCAGCCGTCGGACTAATTGCCCTCAGTCTTATTCCTATCTCCGTGTGACTGTTTCTGGGCAACTCTCCTCTCCATTGGCCATTGCAATGTAACCTGTAGGCTGCCGCCATCGCCGCCCCCTCTATTTCTATGTTTAGTGGGGGTAGGTTCAGCAGCACTCCCATGGCTAGTATTGGAGTGGTTCTCATGGCTCCTGTGATGCTTCTGCATGCAAGTCCCTGTATGTGATTGAGTGTGACCATCACTGTTTTCAGTGTTGTTCTCCTCCACCAGACCAGGGCTGCGTGCATGATCCTTGGTTTTACAACGGCTGTGTAAAGCCATTGCATCATTTTAGGTTTGAGACCCCACGTTCTGCCGCAGATTCGCCTAGTTGCCCACATCAGAGCACAGGCCTTTCTGCCTACAGTTTCCACCTGGTTTTTCCAGCTCAGTTTGGCATCTATGATGACTCCGAGGTACTTAACCGTGTCAGAGGGTTCTAATTCCTTTCCATAGAAGGTTGGATTGCTCCATCCTTCTAGTTTCCTTTTACGCGTAAAGATTACTAGTTCTGTCTTGTCTGGGTTGACTGACAGTCCTGTTTCTTCACACCATTCTTCCACTGTTGCCAGTGTTGACTGTATAAGGCCTCGGGTTGTGTCTGCATCCCAACACCTTATTATGGTTGCAATGTCATCCGCATACCCTTGCGTATATAGGCCCCTGTTGTTGAGTTTCCGGATGAGGTTGTCCACCACCAGGCTCCACAGCAAGGGTGATAAGACCCCTCCCTGTGGACACCCCCGTGTCACCAGCACTTTGATGCTTACCTCACCCCTTGTCACCGTAAGTATCCGGCCTGAGAGCATGTTCCTCAGCCACCTTCTGGTGGTTTTGTCGAGTCCATGTCTTTCTGCCGCTTCATCAATGGATTTAATAGTGGTGCAGTTAAATGCTCCCTCTATATCCAGGAATAGCCCTACCGCCAGTTCCCCAGTCGCTTGTGCCTGCTCTAGTTTGTACACCAACCTGTGCAGTGCCGCGTCGACTGACTTACCTGCTTGGTAAGCAAACTGTAACTCGTGGAGGGGCTTCTCTTTCAGTGCCCCGTCCCTTATGTGCCTGTCCATTAGCCTCTCCATTGTCTTCAAAAGAAATGAGGTGAGGCTAATTGGGCGGAATGCACCTGGTTGGTCGTAGTCAGCTCTCCCCGGTTTGGGTATGAACACTACCCTTGTCTTCCGCCATGGTATGGGGATGTATCCGAGGGCACAGCATGCCCTCAGGATCTTCGTCACCGGAAGTAGGATTGTATCTAGGCCCCTCTGTAGAAGTGCCGGAAAGATTCCATCCTCTCCTGCGCTTTTAAAAGGGTCAAACCCTCTGATTGCCCATTTAACTCTGGAGGGAGTAACTATTTTAGCCGCAGTGTCCCAGTCCTTACCTTCCCGTGTAACTCGGGCTGGTGGTGGACCGGTATCATCTGCTTCTAACTTTTTGTAGCCGGGAAAATGTTTCCCCAGCAGTACCTCCAACTCCTCCTCCCAACTGTTGGTATATCCTCCATCAGCTTTTTTGAATGGGCCTTTTGCTGCCCCTGGGTCTTTTGCAAGAATTTTTTGGATTCTTGCAGTCTGTGGGATGGTTTCCACCTCCCCACAGTATTTCTCCCAGGAGCATGTTTTGGCTTTCTGGATTGCCACCTTGTACTCTTTCTGGTATTGCTTGTGGGCATCCCAGTTTCCTGACTTTTTGGCCTTGTTGAAAGCTTGCCTTACTATTTTCCGTAGCTCCTGCAGTCTTCTGCTCCACCACGGTGTTTTGTCCCTGGTACTTGTCTTCAGAGGGCAGCTATTTTCGTATGCCCTTATCATTGAGTCCCTCAGTACTTCTACTGCGTCCTCAATTTCTTCGGGGCAGCCGTATTTAGCTGGGAATCTTGTCATTCCTATATTTAGTTCCTCCGAGTATCTAGTCCAGTCAGTTGCTTTTGGGTTCCTATATGTATCGGTCCCCGTTTTGCTTGTTTCTCCCTCTAGTTTAAATTCTATGTGTCGGTGGTCCGACAGGGATGGTTCGTCCGATACTCTCCATCCTGAGACTCTTAATGTTCCTAGGGTCAGGTCTATCACCTCCTGTCTGTTACTTATAACGAAGGTGGGTTCCCTACCTCTATTAAGAATCTCAAGGTTCACTGTCATCAGGTA
Source organism: Hesperophylax magnus (assembly GCA_026573805.1). NCBI lineage: Eukaryota > Metazoa > Arthropoda > Insecta > Trichoptera > Limnephilidae > Hesperophylax > Hesperophylax magnus. The sequence goes on along the minus strand of JAIUSX010000005.1, from coordinate 5,542,509 downwards.
TTCCAGGAGGTCCTGTCCTCGTTTGTTGATGTCCGTACTCCCCCACACAGTGTGGTGCGAGTTAGCATCTGCTCCGAGTATCAGTTCCCTACCCTTCTCCCTGCAGTCCTGGACGAGTCTCGTTATTTCCCTTGAGGGTGGTGGTTCCACAGAGTCATAGGGCATGTATGCTGATGCCACAACTACTTCCCTGCTTCTTTGGTCCAGCGTGACCTGTAGCTCCCTACTGCAGTGTTCGGGTAGCAGTGTGCCAGGTATCCCTCTGATGAGAATACAGGCCCTGGGTCTGTCCCCCGACTCGTTATAATAGATTAGACCTTGGTTCATGTTTAGTCCTCTGACCTTCCCCCTATAAGTCCAGGGTTCTTGGATCAGCGCAACGTCCACACTGTCCCGAGTGACTCTACTGCTAAGCACTGCAGTCGCTGCCGGACTGCGGTGCAAGTTTATTTGAATGAACTGTAAGTTTTTAGCCATTACTGCCTAATCCTTAAGTCATTCCTCCTATTTACGCTCCTCGGTGTTAGGAGAGCGCACCGTGAAAGTGGCCTTCCTTATCCCGACATGCGCCGTCATCCCCATCTCCCTCAGCACCTTCACACTTTCCTCGTCCACACTCATGATCAGGCGATACATGTTCTTATCCCTGATCGAGTCGTGGACGATCCATTTTTTTGTGTGTAGCCGGGGAGTCTGGTTCTCCAGCAGTTGTAGCAACCTCTCGGTGCTTACTGCTCCATTTTCGGGGATTACTGCCATAACCTTTACGTACTTTGGCAGTTCCTGCAACCCCACCACCTCCAGGTCGCAGCCCTGCCATTTCCGTATGGTCGGCACCATCTCCCTCAGCCATGTCTCTGACTCCTTGTCGGAGCAGGTCATTTTCAGGACGCCCCTCTGAGTGAAGCATTCGTCGAATCTGGGTTTGAACTGCCCCTTTGGGATGCTCAAAATCAGATCCGCGGCCGCCTCACTCACGAGGGCCTCCTGCTCTTTTGTAAATTCTTCCTCTCTGTTTCTATGGACAACAGCCACTCGAATTTTATTTCCAGCGGCTTCCGCATAGGTAGCAGAGGTGAGAATTCCTCGGGGCTTTTTCCTGGCATTTCCCGGTGAAAGCCCCAAGGGTTTAGGTTCTGGTGAGGTTCTTCTCCTCTTCCCAGCCTTCTTTTCCCCGGACGTTCCAGGTTGCTCCCGGTTACCTTGTGCGGTCCCCGTTAGCTTCCGGTCTGTCCCTGGTTTGCTGGTTCCGGCCTTCGAGGTCCCTGGTTGTCCCCAGCGGACTTTTACAGTCCCTGGTTGTTCCTGGTTTCCTTCCTGCCGCCCCTGCTTCTCTCTTTTGAGTTTTCTCCTCGCAGCCCCACTGAGTTTCTTACTGATGTGAATTTTTTTCACATCGTCTGACAGGGACTTTACCTTGTCTTCCTCAGCGGTGGTTGTTGGAGTAAGTCTCTTCTTTAAGTCCCCCCCTCTCCGCTGGTTCCCCGAGGGCCCCAGTTGGAGTCGGGGGTTCTTAAAGAAGTTATTTTCCAGGTCCCCTGATGGTCCCTGCATTTCCACGTCTGGATCCCCTGGGGGATCCCGCCGTGTTGCGTCCGTCGGAGGTCCTTCTTTATGGTTCCCAGAGGGCCCCTCAAGGGAAGAGTCCACCAGGGTGGTCCCATCTCTCCTCTCCACTTCCTCTTGGTTCCTCAAAGGCCCCAAGAGGGATGAGTCCACCGAGGCGGCCTCAACTCCTCCTTCCACTCCCCCTAGGTTCCTTAAAGGTCCCTCGTCAGTGTTGTTTTGGTTTTTGTTTTTACAGTCCATATTTGGTCCCACGAGTATCTAGGGAAATAAAAGGTCCACCCCAGCAGAGCCCCGAATGCTGGGGTAAGGTCTGTATACTCCGAGATGCGACCTTGTGTCTCGGAGGAACCGTTCGTGACACTGTTCCCCAGTGTCATTCAGCCCTGAGCACGGTATCTCACACCTTAGCTTGGGATGGCTATTGCAGGTCGTGTTTCCACTCCCTGAGCGATGGGTTCGCCACACTCCCTACGCTATGGCGGGTCGTATAACTCAGCTCTGGCCTTGAAACCCATTTGATACCGACACGCCCACCTCCGTTTTCTAATAGAAAAAAACATTGTGGCTGAAAGCTCAGATCTCGTTGGCTTAGAGTTTGACATCTTCAGACATCTCGCTCGAGGTCACGCGGGACAAGACACAGTTGTCAAATGCTCTTAGGGCCCGTTCCCACTTCCGTTTTAAAAACGGAGGCGGGTCCCGTTTTAAAAACGGATGCCCTAGCGGATGTATGGAGCTGTTCACACTTGTCCGACACGATTTGAAAACGGATCCGACATTTTTTGTCGGATGGATTGCCAGCGCAGCGCGTCCGTTTTCAAATCGTGTCGGAACACGCTCGCTCATACTCGGAGCTGTTCACACTTGTCGTCTAGTCGTTCCGGCAGAGTCCCCGCCACACCCCGACCCCTCCCCGCCCGCTCCCAGTCGCAAGGAAGCAGGCACGCTGCGTGCTTGTATTTGGTTATTTTGTTAAGTAAATAAATCAAAACTACAATAATGGATAAGGAAATAAATCCCGAAAATTTAATACCACTGGTCGAAGAAAGAGTATAGTAATATTTTATTTTTAACTAAATAAAAACAAAACACTTGGTGTACACAACTTTTGTATATCAAAATTTATATTTTAATTTCTTAAAGTTTACTTTTTTTTTTAAATTTTAAAGCTTTAATGAGATGCACGATGCACGGAAGAGCGTATTAGTTTAATAAACACTTAATTAAAAATATTTGAGTTTTTATCTTTTTCTTATTTTAAAATATCGATAGCCTTTCTTCGGGACAAATGCACTCTCTCAACTTTGTATTTTGATATGTTAAGCTCTCTGAAACTCATTCCAGTAGATGGTTAAAGGAAGTAATAGACATTCTCTTAAGCCATTAAGCGCCCTTGAGGCGATTTTCTCACGGTGAAAACGGCGCTATATAAATAATCCAATCATTATTATTCTAAAATAATTAAAGAACTTTAGTTCATCACTTCTCAACTCACCAATTAACACTTGGAAAATTCCTACAGAAAATCTTTCAGCTATGATGGGTGTACCCAAAATTTTCTTTTCCCTTTTTTTTCTTCTTTTTAATAAGTACCACATGACAACAAGAGCTTCATCGTCGTCCATTGCGCACCATTACTGAAGAATGAGCAAATAAAATGTTTTGGTTGAATCGACAATTATTTGTTTTCGTAGAGTATGATCCGGTTTTAAAACGGAATTGTGAACAGGGCCGTAAAGCATCCGTTTTTAAAACGAGACCCGCCTCCGATTTGAAAACGGAAGTGGGAACGGGCCCTGAGATGAATTGAGCTTCAGCTTGTTTGAAGACATCCAACGAGTTATTGCTTCTAGAAATTCAGTTATACGGATCTTGAGACTATTGATTTCGTTTGGAGCGCAGTAAAACTAAACTTGCTGATCGTCAGCGTAGCAGTGAGACAAGAGATCAAATGACTTGATTATTTTGGCGACATCATTTGTAAAAAGGATGAAGTGGACCCAAAACGGATCCCTGGGGTACCCCTGAAGAAAGTGTTCAAGGGATGGTGCCAATAAACATTATATTTTCGGTACGTTAAGACGATACACTACGTAGGAATGCAAAATCATTTGTTTTTGGTTTGAAAATTTGGTCGCCTAGAAATGTTTCAGATGTTTTAATTTAATACTGCGAGTAGAATACATCTTGGCCTTTAAAATAGTCGAGTTTTTTTAGATATGTCTTTTTACAAGCCCAGAAAAAAATAATGTATAAGGCCTATGAAAGCTGCTTTAAAGCTCAAAATCTCCTACTTACGAACACATTTTCGGTTATGATTTTATTGTATAATGTGGCAAATTAAGTCATTTAAAAAATTCAATATTTATGCCTGAACATCCACAAAAGAAAATAAAAGGTACTTTTTGGCAATGTTTTTTTCTTGCATAAATCAAAACAGGCGGATGTTGTTAAGCGGGAATTTAAACCTTATCGCCATTTACGTAAGGGCTGTTAGTGATAGCGGCTCGATTTAAAATATTATACGACGTAGAGGATTATTTTCTCCCGAGATGTAAGGAAATTTCCCAAGACATCTGGGTGAAACATGACATGGCGGCTGACTGATCACGTGAGTGACTTACACACGAATACACGCGCTCTCGTTGGTTGGTTTTCGCCGCCATATTTCAAATCTCCCAGTTGAAATTCCGTGAAATAGAAATGAATGAATCAGTATTGGGTGTGACTCACATTTCACAGATTGTTCAATTCTAAAGAAGAAATGAGTACATAAGGACGGGTTGTTTCGGAGTATTTGAACAATTCATCAAATTTCATCGTTCATTTTCAAGTTCTGTGAAAGATTTTTTCAAGTTCTGTTTTTATTTCAGTTTTGTCAAGCAACTAGCCTATAATGATATAATAAAAGAACTTGAATTGGACTTTCACAGATCCCAGAAATGAACGTTGAAATTTGATGAATTGTTCAAATATTCCGAAACAACCCGTCCTAAGTCAACATCTCTGTACTCTGCACCATTTGGGACAAAGTTGGAAACTACGCGAGACGCAATGTTTTGAGGGGAGCGCTAGTGTAGGTTAGTTTTAGGTCCTAACTTTCAAATTGTTTTATCACGCTCTGTTTTATCAGGTTACCGTACAAATAAATGCAATGGTAAGATACCCATTGCAATTTTGTTGTACCTTTTCTCAATTCTATTATTCTCTTATTTATTTTATTTTATTTATTTATTTATTTATAATGTATTACAAAAAACATGGTAAGTAACACATTATTCCCAATGAGTTGAGATAAAACTCATTACGGGAAGTACAGACACATAAAATACATTTTACAAGGATATTACACTTTTAAAAAAAAATACAACATATTGAAAAGTAAAAGAAAAATAAATAAAAAAGGAAAAGTGCATTGTCGAAAAAAAAAGAAAAATACATTGTTAAGAATAGAGATTTTAGAAATACTGAAAGACATCTATACACATAAAACATAGTAAACCAACATATGAAAGCGAGCGAAAATTCACTGGTTTAAAAACATTTTCAGGAAATAATCTTTAAGCGTTTTAACTAATATTTTTTTGTTAGTTACTGATTGCTTTATTTCATTAGGTAATGCATTGTATTGTCTATATACAATATATTGTAATGAGTTAATACCAAATTTTGTTGTGTGGGTAGACGATGCTAGGTGTATAAGATTTTGGGACCGTGTTTTGTGCTGGTGTATGTCTGAATTAAATGCTGGTTTGATGTTAGTGTGTGAGGATCTATGTATGATTTGTAAAATTGTACAAGTGATATTGTATTTAGGTAGAACCGTAAAAGGAAGTATGTTTGTCTTTAAATATATATCTTTGATATGTGTATCCCACGATAGACGGTAGATATTCCTTATTGCTCGATTTTGAATCACTTGTATTTCTGATATTTGTTTTTTAGTAATAGTGCCCCAGATACTAACTAAATAACTCAGATGGGAGTGAATCATCGCATAGTATGTGGCCCGTAGTAGAGATGTAGAGAGAAGACCTTGGAGTCGGTACAGTACGCCGGTTATTGGGGATATTTTAGATTTCACATGCTCAACATGGGAATTCCACGAAAGTTTAGAGTCTATTAATAGCCCTAAATATTTCGTGACTTCTATATTTTGGAGCTTCTCAGTTCCAAGTGTGATATTCATGGGCACATAATCCTTATTACCGAAAGTTAAGTAGTGCGTTTTTTTTTATATTGAGGCTCAATTTATTAATACGCAGCCAATTAGCTAGAATTGAGACATCTACATTCATTTGAGACTCCAGGTCACTCAGGCTTGTACTGTGATAATAGATTACAGTGTCATCCGCATAAAGTTGGAGGTTTCCAGAGATACCACATTTAGTTATGTCATTGACATATAGCAAGAAAAGCAGAGGCCCAAGAATTGATCCCTGTGGCACTCCACATGTGATTTTACCTAAGCCACTCGAGACACCTTTGACTTCAACAAGACAAAATCTATCATCTAAGTAGCTTCGGAGGAGATTTAGGGGCTTCCCAACAATTCCCAAATATTCCAATTTCTTTAAGAGTATTTCATGATCGACCGTATCAAAGGCTTTTTTGAGATCTATAAATATGGCTGCCACATATTCACCCTGGTCTATATACTGTTGAAGGTTGGAGATAAAATCAAAGGCGGCACATTGAGTACTAGAATTTTTCCGAAAGCCATATTGTTGTGGTGTAAGGATATTATTCGCAGATATGTATTTTAGGAGTCTATCTTTGATTATGGTCTCAAATACTTTTGAAAAAACCGATAGAAGTGATATAGGACGGTAGTTAGAGATACATGTTTTACAGTCTCCTTTGTGTATAGGTATTATCTTCGCAAGCTTTAATTCATTTGGAAACTTTCCCGAGGACAGTGACCAATTAAAAAGTTCTGTAAGGTGACCCGCTAATTCTTCTTTACAAGTCTTAAGAACTGATGGTGTTACTCCATCGAGTCCCGGTGCTGCTTTCAGCTTAGTTTTAGAGATGATCCTCAGTACCTCATCTTTGTTTGTCCTAGCCATGTACAAGGATTGGCAAGCCTTCGGTTCCACAAATACGGTATTACAGTCATCCGGGAATGACGGAATGGTAGCTGCTAGCTTTTTTCCTATTGAGAGAAAAAACTCATTAAATGCGGATGCTATTTGGCTCGGATCCTTAATTACGCAGTCATTTACCACGAGGGATTCTATTTCGTTAGTTGGTTTATGTGTTCGGTTTGATAGAATAGAGTTTATGATTTTCCAGGTTTTAGAGGGGTTATTTTGGTTTTGTTGAAAGCTGTTCGCATAATATTTGTGTTTTAGATTTCGCCTATAATTAGTAATGGTATTTCTCAATCTCTTTTTAAGTGTTACAAGAGTAAGATTACCAGGGTCTTGTTTTCACTGCTTGTGAATCTGGTTTCGTTCTTTGATTAATGTATTTAATTTGGAATCAAACCACGGAGTATTCAGTTGTACCCGACTTCTTAATCCTGTTTTTGGTGTAGTTGTACCTGATTCTATTGCCTTTTTAATGTGATAATTGAAACTTTTAAAAGGGTCTTCTGAGTTGCTTAAGTTGATCGTGAAATTGTTATCAAGAAGATAGGATTTTACTGACATACTGTTGATGATAGGTCTCGTAATCCGGGATTTGATTCTATTATTAAAACATTTTTTTAAGTTGTTCTTATAATCAACAATAAGTATATTATGGTCACTAAGTGGATCATCAATATTCGATATAGTAGTCTGAATGTTTTGCCTATTTGATAAGATGTGATCTATTAAGGTGCAGCTTGTATCAGTGACTCTCGTGGGAAATGTTTTGTTATGTATTGAAAAATTGTAAGATTGTAAGATGTTGCAAAAATTTAATGAAGAGTGTGTGGATATGGATATGTCAATGTTAAAGTCTCCGAATATTAATGTATCTTGTCTACTTTCGTTCAGTATTTTTTCTAGATGTATTAGAAAATTCTGCATATTTGTGTTGGGTTTTCGATAGATAGCATAGATGTTAACTGGTTTCCTATCACTGCTACTAAGCGTTATACCTAAAAAGGAATTTTCATTTGAGAAATTTTCAATAATTGCACACTTCATAGTATCAATCACATATATTGCTACGCCGCCTCCTCCTTCGTTGGGGCGAGAAACAAAAACACTTTTGTAACCATTCAGGGAGTAAAACTTTTCCTCTCCAATCTTAAGCCACGTTTCCGTAATGACGAGCACGTGTACAATGTACCGCGAACTTCTTACTTTTTCTTCGATCTCATCAAACTTATTACGGATGCTTCTCGCGTTCATATACATTATTCGTAGACAGTTCGTCACGGGATTATAATTCTCGATGGTGAGGCACTTATGCTCATGTATGTTACACTCCATAATCTATAGTTGCAAGGTCGTTCTTGAGTGCAGCGATGTAGGCCGGGCAGTTGTCCCTATCTCCAGTTGAGTGATCAGCAGGCTTACCAAATCTGGTGCATGTCGCGCAAACTGGTTTGATGGTGGAATTTGGGCAGGACTCACCACTCTCACCAGTATGATTCTGTTGAGCACAATGTCCACATGTGGGTTTGGTATCTCTGCAATACTTGTATGAGTGACCAATCATGTGGCATTTGGTGCAGACAGTAAGGCCAATAAAATCTCGGACGCGGCAAATAGTCCAGCTTATAAATACTTTCTCTTGCTCGACTAGAAATTTACGTACGGTAGCGGGTACTGCGTAGATACGGTGACAAGCGTTACCTGTGCGAGCACCAGCCAGGTGACTTAGTTTACAGCCTGCAATAGTTTCTTCAATGTCTTCAACGTTGGGAATACCACTGAGAGCCATCCTTAAAAAATCTTCGTCGGTCAGGTCCCGGGGAACATTAAAGAATATCAGTCTCGGTAGACGCTTTGACGGTAGTCGGGCCTTCAGTTTGCTCGAGTTGTCGAAGCAAGGTGCATTTAATAGCTTTTGTTGTTCGCCCGTGGTTGCCGTATTGATCAAGATACCTTTATTTCTTATTTTTTTTATTCCCGTGACCCGAACGCCTAGTTCAGATGGCCGAATTGTATCTTCAATCATTTTTTTCGTACCGTCACTGTCCTTTGTGGCGTCCGCATCCGTTGGAAAGATGCAAACGGCAGGTCTTGGTGGTCCGACGCGATGTCCTTGTTGAGTGATTGGTGGGGGTTGGTGAGCATCATATGGCTGTTTTCGGGCGATGTCAGCAAAGGAGAGGGTAGCCTCCGTTGCCACTGCCACTCTCCGCATTACAGGCCCGAGATCAGACTCTAATTGTATGATTTTTTGCTCAAGGTGCCTTTTTTCCCTCTTCTCGTGGCGTATTTTTATTTCTGCCATTCTAAGTTGTGCTGTAACTGTAGCTAAATCCGCACGCATCGTCTCGCGCTCCAACAACAGCTGAGATACGGATCTGAAAACTTCCGATACGTTTCTAGCGATCCTCAGCTGCTGGTCTTTTGAGACCTTAGATTGCTTCTCTGCTAACACAAGTTGAAGAGCTGTCAAATGTGCTTGGGTTTCATTGAGCACATCTACTCCTGAAGCGCAAGGATATTCCGCTTCGGTGACGTCCGAGCCTTTGGATGACGTAACCGAGCTGTTTTCATCCGCATCCTCAATCGTGACGCACTTTCCTCCTATATCCTCTGGACTAGGAGACATCATGGTGCTTATGTGTCGTTTTTTAGGACGATTCATTATTAAACACTAATTTATAAGGACATTACAGGTTTATCACTATGAATGTATCTACGAAATCCACTATCGGTTTTACCGAAAAGTTTCTGTTTTATTCACGAAATTATCGGATATGTTTTTTTGTAGGTTTTGGATAATTTTATTTAAAAGAAAAAATACACAAATGTATACTAAAAAGTATTTTGCGAGATGAGAGTAATCTCTTTCGACGCACAATTGTCACTTTAAAAGGATTTAATACAGAGGATTTAGATAGTTTCGATTGTAAACATGGGGTATCACAAATTCACAACACAAACGCAACCAATAGGAGCCCTGAAAGGTGAGCTCATAATTAAAGCGGCCAATCCGCGCACTTTATCCGTTGTACACAACACTTTGGTTTGGGATGCAGTGAATTTTATAGTTTATATTATTAAAAAAACAATGGTAAAATGTTAAAAAGACACTGGAGAACACTACCACGTGTTAAACTTTCGTTGTTTTTAACGACGATTACGTTTTTTCTTCCGTCGGATTTATTATAAAGTTGTTTACTATTATTAACGATAGCTTGACAGAGCACGACGCTTCGTAGGTACTTCGTATCGTTCGTATATATTAATCTTATATTTATTTATTTATTGTAGAACTTAAAATATGACCTACCCAATCTCTCACCTCTAGTTTATAATAATACACATCACCAACCTCTCAGTTTCCATCGCGACCATATCTTGTTTTTCTCTGTCGTCTTCTGTTTCATATTTCCACTGAGAGTTATTATTTTCAATAATTAATCTGATATTATTAATACTCCAGCGTCTGGACGGTGTAGGCCCTCTGATTGGTCAAATTTAAATTGTCTGTTTCGGTTAAATTCCGCTAACTTGAAAAGACACGATTTGAAAATTAAGACACGATGCTCATATAATTTTTAGATAATATCGAAGAGAATATGTTTTAGAAAGTTGACAATCCATTGGATTCATTACATTACAGTAAAAATTATCCACAATTACGTATTAAAATTTGACGTTTATCATTATTCACGCGAAAGACAGATTGTTCAGTGTTGCCAGCGTATATGGATTTCCAATCAATGTAAAAAACTTTTATAGCCAGTTAGTGTCAAGCAATGTACAATGTCAGTGTGATTATTTAATGTGAAATATATTATAATTATAAATAATAAATATAATATATATTTATAAATCCACCATTATAAATTAAATAAAAAATAACCAGTTCCACTCGATACTTATACGTAATTAATTATTTTTTGATATTACAACACCGACCCCATTCGCTGTCATCAGCTGTCATGTTTATATGTGATTACAGAATTATTATTGACGTGATAACCGTAGATATTTCTTTTAAAAACTATCGCTGTGAATCGCTAAAAAGAAATATTTTGGGTAATTATTTACCATATTTTGTTTTCAGATTATTATTTCAATTTAATTACTATGGCTAAAAGGTATGTGGGCAATATTTTACCAGAATTGGTCAAATTTCGGAATGTTCGAATGAGAGGGAAATTTACCAAGCGATTGAAGTGCCATATACCACAAATTTTAGCTTATCCTCCAGCACTTAACGAATGATTGACAGGAGATTGTAGTCAATCTAAAAACTTTAGGAATTTTGTTTGTCAATACAAATGCTACTAAATGTATACAGTGCTAATAGATTTGCCTCATTTGGAGCGCAAATAGCTAATATCCCAGGTAATGGTCCATATTGTTTAAAAAAAATTGGTTAGGTTTATCATCCGACTTCCAGAAGTATACAAGTTGCAGGTAAAATACCTTCCTATGCTCAGCTTTATCTATATGATCCTGATGAGGCTGTTAGAGTGCGTATGAGTCATCCATGTTATGCCGATTGCTATAAAAATATAATGCAAATAATTGATGATTGAACTAAAAGAAGCTGTCGAGGAAGAAGAAATACGCATTGCGGCTGAGGGTGGGCAGGTGAGAGATATACGTCTATTATTTACATGTTCATCAGAGGTACAATGCTCCAACCAGTTCTCACGATATCGCCATGGTTTACGTAGCAGACAGACGGGAATTTGTCATCGGGTATAGATATCGCTGTTTAACCTAAAAATGTTGAAGGACCTCAAAGGATGGCAACTTTATCAAAGCATTTAGATCCCATGGTTTTCCCACTACTATTTCCATCAGGTGAATGTGGTTGGACTCGAGGCTTTCAGCATCATGCTGATTTCTGTACTGCTCAATGTCATACTGTAACTGCTATGTAGTTTTATGCAAGTAAATTAGCAGTGCGAAGAAACATATTTAATCCAATCCATTATGCGGGTAAACTTTTTCAACAGTATTTAATTCATGCTTACATTATTTACCAATCTGGTCGCCTAGATTACATTAGGAAAAACCAACGACACCTCAGAGTGGAATGCTATCAAGGTTTGCAAAACCATGTAAGAAATTTAGCCACTGATAGAGGAGTATGTGCAGGTAATACAGTCATTCTTCCATCTTCATTTACTGGTGGACCACGCCATGTGAATAAACTTTATCAAGTTTCAATGGCAATGGTACGTAAATTTGGTCGTCATGTCGTCGTCATAACTTTTACATGCAATCCCAAATGGCCAGAAATACCAACCGAATTGGAACATTATCAATCGGCCGCGGATAGGCCTGATATGGTAGCCAAGGTTTTCCATCTAAAAGTCAAGGAATTTATTCATGATATGACTGAGAAACATGTTTTTGGAAAGGTAATTTGTTGGGTGTATACAATTGAACAGCAAAAAAGAGGACTCCCTCATCTACATGGTGTGTTTACACTTTGCAGCCAAGATAAGTTGTATACAGCTTCTGATATTGATAATGCCGTATCTGCAGAACTACCCCATCCGAAGAACGGCTTTGTACCATATTATTTAAAAAAATAACATTCATGGACCATGTGGCGTACTTAATCCAAGGTCAGTCTGCATGGTATACGGTAAGTGCTCTAAAAAATTCCCCAAATCATTTAAAGATGCTACTGATAATAATTCCGCAGGCTACCCAGAGTACAGGATACGTGATAATTTTTCTGAAAATCACGTTGTTCGGGATATACGTATCGACAATCGATTTGTTGTTCCATATAATGCATTCCTTAGCAAAAAATATGATGCTCATATTAATGTTGAAATTTGTTCCTCTTTGGATAGTATTTATTTATTTATACTGGGTTTTTAGAGATTTTCTCACTTATCTATACATGATCAATCTCACTCAATTTTACTTCTGGCTTTACATTTACCCGACAGCCAATCTGTTTATTTTGTAGAGGGGCGGGAGGAACAGGCTCTTAGGGAAGCATCTACAAGGAACACCTCTTTAACAGCGTGGTTCCAATTAAATCTTAAAGATATTGAGGGACGCTCTATTCTGTATCAAGATGTACCAAATAACTATGTCTTTTCAGCTGGTAAAAAGTGGACGAGGCGACAGCGGGGAGGCGGCAACATCATTGATGACATACGAGAATGGACGCAGTGCATGACGGAGGCTTCATTGTATTTGATGCCTAAAATTCTTAGACATCTATTTGTTTTAATTTTAATACAATGTATCCCTTCGATCTTCGGCTGAAGATTTTTTTCATCGTGGTGTTGCTGAAGAAACAGCTATTAATTAATCTTTGTCTTTTAAACATACAGGATATTCTTATGAAGGAGAATTCATCTTGCAGAATGCAGGGCTTACCTGAACCTGATGAAAGTTGCAGTTTTGGACAAGTATCTGATTTTAATGTAATTTCTGAAAACACTTTAGGTGAATTGATGGCTGCCAAACTCAATGACGTACAACTTCAAGCATATAATTCTATTTTGAATAAGTTTTTTCACATGAAAATGATGACAATGAATGTTTCTTCATTGATGGCCCAGGCGAAACAGGGAAAACATACCTTTACTAAACTTTAATTCACACTCTAAGACGAAAAGGTAAAAGAGTTTTATCATACTGCTTTTAATTTACCCATCAATTTACAGGACAATACAACATGTAAGGTCACATCAAAGAATCGGAAAATTATAACGGAAGCAGATATTATAATATGGGATGAAGCACCAGGTGTAGCTTTAGAAGTTATTGAGCGTACTATACGTGATATCATGGGAAGTGATTCTGTCTTTGGTAACAAAGTTATTGTTTTGGGCGGAGACTTTCGTCAGATCCTTCCAGTGTGTCGACGTACTTCACGAGGACAATTAATTGCCGCTTGCATAAAAAGCAGCATACTTTGGTACCATTTGAAAACTTTTCAATTAAAAACAAATGTCAGAGCTTTAGAAAGTGAAAATATATTTTCTAAATGGCTTTTGGACTTGGAAGATGGCAAACTTCCTTCGGTAGAAGGAACATTAGAATCATCTGTGCTTATTCCCAATGTAAATATTTGTCAAGATATTATTCACTATATATACAGTGAGACACATACAACTCCTGATGCCTTAGTGATGAGTCAACGTACCATATTGTGCCCTAAAAATAGTCATGTTTATGCTATCAATGAGGATGTACTTCAACGGAAAGCGCCCCTGAGGTGATATCTCACAAAAGCGGTGCTATAAAAATTTCAGCTGTAACTTAATTCAAGCCAAAATCATTACGGGGAACAGAAAAGGTACAGTACATTTCATTCCTAGAATTTAAAACACTTTGTCGGATGTTACAATTAGTCAAATTAGCTTATGCAATGACCATCAATAAATCTCAAGGACAAACTTTTGAACGGGGTGGACTGTTACTTCCTGAACCAGTATTTTCTCATGGACAGTTTGAGCGCAGTCATCGTTATTTATACAAATTCTGACTGATTGGTATACGGATAATATTGTTTATAAAGAGATTTTTTCCTAATGAAAGTGTATAATATTATGTTGTAGATTGTAAAAAATAAAAGTATAATAAATTGTACTTGCTTAAAAAGTTTTGTTTTTTGACTCAATTTATCCCACCTGTAAGGTTTTCCAGCCTAAGAATTAAGAGAGTTTTGGTGTATTTACTTTGACAATCGTTAGGTAAGAGCGTAATATTATTTCACCCAAATATGTAGATTTTTAGGACATATCCCAATAAAATAATTCTTAATATATTTAAAAAAAAATGTAATTACTTTGACAGTCTTTTGGTAAGAGTATATTATTTTACCAAAGTTATATGTAATATTGTAATATGTTGATATTTTTTTTTATTTTCAAATTACATATAAATATTTTGCAATTTAAGTTTCGATTTAAAAATTAAATCATTTCGGTGGTATGGAAGAGGAAACATTTTTCTCATTGACGAGATTTATTTTGGGGTGAGGGGTGTTTAATGGTTCAGAATGTCTTTTTTTTTTTTTTGTATTAGGCAATTCACCCTAAAGAGAGTGCTTTGTGCCGATTGGGTTAAGATATATGGTTAAACTGATGTGAATTATCTATAAGGGGACTGGACATATCATATATTAAAGTCATTCAAATCTATAAACTTATAAAGAATAGAATATACGCGAGAGTTATTGAGAGACAGCAAATATGGAATACTAAGGGGAGACTGGTGGGTGATTTTAATAAGCAATCGATACATGCCTTTGAAAGAAGAATGGTTTTTACAATTGAAGAAAACATGGTCAAGAGTCTCATCCTCCACACCACACTGGCATAATGAACTTTCGAGCACCCGAATTTTAAACAAATGAGTTGCAATAGAGCAGTGGCCAATTCTCATTCTCGAGATACAGGAAATAAATCTTTTGGACTTTTTTTTGCCGTGGAACCAGGGTTTACTTGGAATATGATTTTGTATTCCAGCATAGAAAGATCCAGTTTGAGTTTTCGTGACTGTCCAATTTTCTTCCCAGGAACGAGACATGTTGGATTTAAGAATAGAGAAGACGTCAGAGACAGGAATTTTAAAATCTAAAGGAATAGAACCAGATACAGTTCCAAGTTTAGCGAGAGAATCAGCTTTCTCGTTACCCTCAATTCCTAGATGGCCAGGCACCCAAACCAGTATTGTCTCAAACATAGATTCGTTTAAAGAATCGAGGATTTTTTTAATATTACAAATAACATAGTCTTCTGGACATCGAACGATATTAGAGGAAATTTTTAATACTGCACTTAGAGAGTCAGTACACAGTAAGGCTCGACGAATATTAAGGAGTTGGATTTGAATTAAAGCTTGTTCAATTGCGAAGCATTCTGCAGTAAATATGGAAATTTCTTTAGGCAATTTATAAGACAGATTAACATTGAATTCAGGAATATATACCGATGCGCCACATTCTTTGTGGTCGGATTTGGAACCATCTGTGTATATGAGGGAAAATCCAGGAAACTTTGAAAATATAAAGTTTTTAAAATGTTCTTCAACATTTTGAAAGTTATTAGCTGATGATAAAATGTTCGTCCGGAAGTCAGAAATTATTACGTTTGGGATAAAATTAATAGCATTAAACGGGGTACTGTAAATAGGAAGGATTGGATCATCTTGTAGATTTTGAAGGTAAGAAGACAGAGATCTAAATGATAGAAAACTTTTTAATAAGAGAGGGAATCGATTTCTATCTATTACCCTCCTTCTGTTATTCAAAATACTGAACAAACGATCGAGACTCTGTTCCAATGAGTGACGCGATAAAGATAACGCTTTGAAGATATATCTATCCGCGAGGTATTGTCTTCTCAAAAATAAGGGAGGATCTACACATTCTATCTGAAGAGCATTAATTGGAGAAGATTTCATTGCCCCAATAATCATTCTGAGCCCTTTTGATTGGATTCTTTCAAGTTTTTTATCCAGATATTTAGGAAGTGGGTCGAAAAGAAATGTGCCATAATCCAAGTGACTTCGAACGAGGGAATTATACATTAGTTTAAGAGTAGTAGGATGGGATCCCCACCATACTCTGGAAACAGCTCGCATCATATTAAGCCCCTTTTCACACTTAGCAGAAACGTTCTGAATATGAGGGAGCCAGGAAAGCTTATGGTCCAAAAGCAGGCCAAGAAATTTTATTTGCTTAACGATTTGAAGGGGGAAATTATCAAAAGAGACTGTAAAGTTAGGCAGTTTTCTTTTGCGAGTAAAAGCCACTACCTTGGTTTTAGAGGTAGCTAAATTCATTCCATTTGTCAACATCCAAACTTTAATATTATGTAAGGCCAAATTTAATTCCTTCGCAGCATGCAATAAATTTTTGTGAGATAAATATATGAGAAAATCGTCCGCAAAATAAAGTCGCTTAATAGACGAAGGGATTACAATGTCTAAATCACTCATATAAATATTAAATAATAATGGACTGATAACAGACCCCTGGGGTAGCCCTTTCCAAAGTTTGCGCTTCAATATGTTTGAGGAAGAGTGGATAATAATGGATCTGTCTGTTAGCAAGTTGATAATAAATTGAACTAATTTTATGGGGATTTTTATTTTAATTAATTTTTCCTTCAAAACATCAATTAATACATCGTCGTAAGCTGAAGAAAGATCTAGAAATGTGGCCAATGTACAAGAGTTAAGGGATTGAGAAATACGGATATCTGTTGTTAACAAACTTAAATTATCCATAGTAGATTTCTTTTTCCGAAAGCCGTATTGATTAGGAGGGATAATACTGTGATTTTCAACAAACCATTCTAATCTGTTCTTTATCAAATGTTCCACTACTTTAATTAAACACGACGAAAGAGCAATAGGACGATAAGATGAGACTTCGGACGGATTTTTCCCTGGTTTTAAAACCGGGAGGATTTTTTGAACCTTCCAGACATCCGGAATAAATCCTGTTTCAAACATGTTATTAATTAAGGATAAGAAATATTCAACCGACATGTCGGAGAATGCTTTAAAGAAGCTATATAATATTCCATCAGGACCCGGAGAAGAGTCAGAAAGAGATTTGATTACTCGTTTTAGTTCACTAACTAAGAAAGGAGAGTCTAGCCAGTTAGAGTGAGATGGATATGAAATAAAAGAGGGCATTTCTTCACATGTGGCAACTGAAGGAGGGGCAATTTTATCAGCAAAACCCATAATAATTTCCTCCGGAATATGTTTGGTACGCTCCGGAGCATATGACGAACCGAATTTTTTTAAATTAGTCCAAACAGATGACTGGGGAGTTTCAGGAGACAAGTTTTCACAAAATTTTCGCCACCCAGACCGCTTTTTATTTTTCAAAATACGTTTAGTTTCTGATTGGACGCGTTTCACTGATAAGAAATTTTCAAAAGACATGCATTTGCGGTAAATGGAAACTGCTTCTTTTCTAGAGTTAACAGCACGAGTGCATTCTTCGTCCCACCACGGAGTCGAATGTTTAGTTTTAATGTTAACTTTACGCTTTGGAATGGATTTTTCTGCTGCTTTTATAACTATACTAGGAAATAATTCACATTGTGTTCTGATGTTCCCAAGAGAAGATTTTACAGAGTGAACAAGAGAGTCTAATACAGAAGAAAAAACTCTCCAGTTCGCATCTTTCGTTTTAAATTTAAAATTATTGTTAATTGTAAAGGAATGCGAGGTGGTTAGATGGTGAAAGAGGATTATAATAGGGAAATGATCACTGGAAAGGGGGTCTTTAAGTATGTTCCAAGAACATTTACGTATGACCGAAGATGAACAGAGAGATAAATCAACAACACTTTTCCTTTGTTGAGGGGGGGTGAATCGGGTTGGAGATCCGTCGTTTAAAATACATAAATTATGGGAATCAATAAAATCTAAAGGATTACGGCCAGAACGATTCGTTAATTCACTACCCCAAGAGGTAGAATGAGCGTTAAAGTCGCCCAGTAACATATACGGGGGACGGATCTGAGACATAAATGATGACCATTCGTTTTCATCAAAAATAGTGGAGGGAGGGACATATATTGATAGTATTGTAATATCACATACAACAGCTGCTACTATCTGAAAATTGTTAGAGAGAGTATGAAACATGATTGGTTTGAAAGGGATAGAGTCATGGATGATTAAGGCAGCGCCACCTTTACCATCCAGTCTATCATGTCTAAGACAATTATATCCAGATATCTTAAATAGATACGAGGGTTTAAACCACGTTTCAGAAATAGCGGCAACTGAAATTTCATGTTCATCGAGTAATTTTACAAGTTCAAATTTATTACAGATTAGACTTCTGATATTCCACTGAAGAATTCTGTTCAGTTTCGGAGACATTAGGAAGACAGGATAATAAAGATTTAATGCAATCGGCAGCGTTGGACGGTATATTATTGTTGTTTGAAAGAATAGAAATTAAGAGGGTAATTAAAGTCTGAATGAAAGCAGAATTTTCATTCACCACTTTCCCTAAATTAGGGGAAGATTGGGAACTATTTAAAGCACTCCCATTGAGTGTCTGAGATTTATAATTCCCATTTGGGTTAAACAAAATATCATTATGTTGATTTTTATCAATAGAAGCAATAAATTTTGGTTTTGGTTTGAGTGGTATAAAAATTGTTTCCCTGTGAGAAGACGATGGAGGAGATTTAGAGTAAGATAGATTGCAAGGAATTGAGGTAGATGTTACCTCTGCAAACGATTTTATTGCAGGTGGGAATAATTTTGATGCCTGGAAATAGGAAATGTTGTCTGAAGCCATTGATTGTTTAATATTCCTTTGTCTGGTCAATTCTGGACAGGCCACACTAACCGCTGTATGATTTCCCTTGCAGTTAATGCAACGTGGATCATTCGATGATTTTTGGCAAAGATCAAAGGGGTGGTCTTCTCCGCAATGAAAACAACGTGGAGGGGAACGACATATTGGTTTTGAGTGTCCGAAACGGCAGCAGTTAAAACACTGGATCGTCGGGAATTTATATACTTCCACAGGGAGTGCGTTGTAATAAATAAATACCCGAGATGGCAAAGTTTGGCCTTCAAAAGTAATAACAACCGATTGTGAGGGTTTCCATGTAGTGGTTCCATTAGATGTATCTTTGTAATTTAATCTACGTGCTTTTAAAACCTTAGGGGTCACTTGAGAATCATTAAGTGCATCAACAATTTCAGATTCTGAGAGATCGGTTGGTATACCTCTCACTCGGCCCATTCTAGTAAGGTTGTAAGTTGGAATATAAGATTTAAATTTGTGGTGTGAAAGCGTATCTATTTTTTGGACGAATTCATTTGCAAAGTTTGCGGATTTAAATTCTAGGGATAACTTATAGCGGCCTTCCGGCTTAATAGATCCGTTAACTATGCCAAGGTTACTGTTTTTTGAACTAAAAATGAATTTCCCGAAATCCAGAGGATGAATGATTTTTCCTTGTTCAGTACTTTGGACATTGACAATGAATGGAGCCGAGGAGGATGGGGAATAACTTAGTTCAGTATTTTTAGATTCTGATAATATGGTATCCTTACGACTTTCCTTTGGGTTTGAGGTTTCATCGGATTGCGAAGGTTTAATTTTGGGTGGTACATTAAGACAGAGCGATGGTCTTCGTTTTCTGGAAGGGACTATTATAGAAACATCCGATTCATACTCATCTCCAATATTAAATATGGACTCGGGGTCAGGAGGTCGATTTTCATCTTCCTCCATATTTATAAATTAATTAACAAAAAAAATAATAATACAGTCTATTTGATTGACTGTACACACGAATTTATCAAAACCTAAATATAACAAACAAATAATAGAAAACAAAAATGTAACAATAATTTCTTATCTGTACGAAGTCCGCGACAGCAGGTAGGCAATTTGTCAAACACAGAGCACGACTATCCACTACCGTAGTTCGATGACTAATCCCAGAATGTCTTTCTATTATATATCTACCCATTGATCTAATATCTACCTATTAAATGTAACTGTTAGTATCACTCAAACTGGGCGAAGCCCAACGAAGTGCCGCCCGCAGGGCCTAGCAGCAAAAACCCGCGGAGCGGGTTTTTAACTGCTAGTATGCATATAATATTCTGGGTTCAGAGCTAAAGATCTACCTCTACAAATGTATAATGCTTGCACACGTTTCAAACCATTGCCGAAAGTATTATAAGTTCAATTGTCATCAACTCTTAGACGAATTTAATTAGAATGATTCACATTTCCTTAAATTTAAATGGAATTTCAAACAAAATTGTTCAAAACCATCAATGAAAAACGCTCTTCGGTAAATATTTACCTACGACTACCGTTTTTAACACGAATTTAAAAATAAACAATCATTTGATTCATCCTAATGACAATAAACAACAACATTTTGCATTTACGATTTTGAAAAATATTGATATTTAATATTATTTACGTAAATAATAATATACGAGAAAATTTTCCGTACGACACACCATTTTGACACACAGAGTTCTCGCATAGTTCGCGTTTGTTTTTACCTAGTGTAAGACACTGCCAACATAACAATTTAAAAACACAATCATAGTTTTTTTTATATCATAGATAATAAAAAACATTTTTTTTAAATGATGTCTTAATTTATTTATGCACAAAAAATATTGTAAATAAAAAAACCCATCATTTATTAAAATTAACGTATTAAGGGAAGGTTTTTTTATAAGTAAATAGCATAATCTATAATAACCTAACCTATCCCAAACAATAATAACCCAACCTACCCTATACTAACCTAACGTATCCTATATTAATCCAACCTAACCTAACCTATCCTAATCTAACATATAATAATCCAACCTAACCTATCCTTATCTATCCTATAATAATCCAACCTAACCTAACCTATCCTATAATAATCCAACCTAAACTATCCTATAATAACCCAACCTAACCTAACCTAACCTAACCTATCCTAATCTAACATATAATAATCCAACCTAACCTAACCTAACCTATCCTAATCTATTCTATAATAATCCAACCTAACCTAAAATTAAAACATTTCACTTAAAAAAAATCGTAGTAAACCTTTAAATATTAAGAAACTAAATTCATATGATGTTTGGTATCAAAGTTGATCGCCTAACAATTAACGGGTGCTTCTCAGCGTTCTCGAATACTTGTCTATTATGCCGATTATGCCTTTCATGTTTCCTACACTTCAACTCACTTCAACTACAGTAACTACACCAAATTACACAAACAAACCCGAACTATGCGAGAACTCTGTGTGTCAAAATGGTGTGTCGTACGGAAAATTTTCTCGTATATTATTATTTACGTAAATAATATTAAATATCAATATTTTTCAAAATCGTAAATGCAAAATGTTGTTGTTTATTGTCATTAGGATGAATCAAATGATTGTTTATTTTTAAATTCGTGTTAAAAACGGTAGTCGTAGGTAAATAATTACCCGCTTTTTGAATGAACTATTTATTTTCAAATTAATATTATTGCCAAATATATGACTAAAATAGCATATATTTTTAGCAATAATAAAACGCTAAATGATTAAATATAATGGTGACCACATAAATAAATAAAAAACATTTTCATGAGGTGATTTTTCAACACATACATATTGTTCACATACATATTCATCATATGGTAACTGTACGTGAACAAATTTTTCCCCAACAATTAAAATTACAATGAACTTAATACTATATTATTATCGATTCAATCCTTCCAAAATGTTTCTGTCAATACTATAGATACTGTATTACAAACTGTAGTTCATTTACTATGTGAAATTAATCACTTATCAGCAGATGATTCCAAAATGCAAAAAAAATCTGTTTTTAATAGAACAATTAAAGTTATTAAATCGAAAATCTGGGGTGTTAAGAAATTCAGCACGTTTTGTAATCTTCAGTAGCATTTTGTATTCTATTTCACCTCATTCATATAAATTCCTACGAGGTTCAGATCATTCAACTTTTCCTCATCCTAGAACTAAGAAGAGTTTGCTCCAGTTTTCAAACAAAACCACTAAACGAACAGGGCGATAGTA
The DNA here is from genome assembly GCA_026573805.1 of Hesperophylax magnus. Classification (NCBI taxonomy): domain Eukaryota; kingdom Metazoa; phylum Arthropoda; class Insecta; order Trichoptera; family Limnephilidae; genus Hesperophylax; species Hesperophylax magnus. Next base: position 5,520,278 of record JAIUSX010000005.1, on the reverse strand, counting down.
ATTTTGATTTAAATGTAACATTGATGACAGATTAAATACATATAAAGCCATATTTAGATTACCGCGGAGGCAGCTTACAATAGCAGGAATAGCTTACAATAGCAGGAATAGCTTACAATAGTGAAAACGCAGCTACTACTGCCCGTGTCTTCATGATTCAAAGTTTACTCTCTCGTTATAAAGAAGTTGTCCAAATTTCTCTTGTTCTGGATTGTATAAAACATTTACTGAGAAGGATTTTTAGCAAACAGAAGCCAGTCTCCCTATTCTTACATACCTCGCAGGTTATTGTGCCCGAATCATGTTCCAATTCCATCACAATCGATAAAATGTTAGAGAGAGATTGTAGTTACTCGTTAATAAGGAATATGGATGGAGGTGGTTTATTATGTCCTCACCCTGACATCGTCAATGCAAGAATTCATAACTATTTTACCGTTCAAAAGCTTTTATCAACTTAATTGGAGAATATATTTAGATTACGATAACCAGCGAGAATTAGTCATACAGATAGAGATTTTAATTGTTCTGCTGGACATTCTTCAAATATTATTTTTCAATATTTAATCCGATCCTCTACAAATTCATTGTTAAATAATTATGTCAAAAAAAGAAATGAAAACTAAAAAAGTTGTGAAAAATCGCTAAAATTACACAGTAAAAAAAAACATTCTTGACTGATTGATGTACACCATTACCTACTGGTACACCATTACTGGTACACCATTACAGGTACACCATTACCTACAGGTACACCATTACAGGTACACCATTACAGGTACACCATTACAGGTACACCATTCCCTCATTTGACTCAACGGAATATTCCAAACAAATAAATACGATATCAAAACAATATACCTAAAGTATTTATATGTGTACTAGTTATAGTTATTTGTATTTTCAGATCCACCCACACTAGCTGCCCAGCAAACCTCTGCAGAAGAACAACAGACTGCAGAAGACTGCTCCACATTATTTTCAGATCCAACAACTACACAACATATATTACATATTTATTTATTTTACGCCTATTAAGACTTTTACATACATATATAACAATATTTAAGAAATTATACTCGTAAATACTGCAGGAAATGACTGTTTAAAACACATATAAAAAAAAATATTGTTGAATTTGATCCACACAGTATGTAGGTACAAAATATAAATATAAAAAATCCAAAATAATTTTTTTCTTTCACCCGACAAAATAGTGTTAACGTGCAAAGTACTGTAATACTGTCAATTTAAATAGCTTTATCAAAATATTCCCCTACTTGATGAAAAAAACTTCAATAAGGTATGCTTATATAATGAAATTGATGTACTAAATATATCAACAACATCGTAGTATTTGTTTCCTAGCTGTTGAATCCGTCGCATAGGAGTGTGATATTGGGACGTTGATATAGAATTGCTACAATAATATGGTAGGTACTGTCTTGTAACCGACCTGCTTGGAGCATGAAAAGAGATTACATATAATAAATCAGGGGTATCAAACATTGAATTAATGATTTTATACAAACAGGTTAAATCGGAAATGATTCTACGATCAGATAATTTTATTAAATTTAATGAACAAAGTACGTTATCGTAATTAAGGTTTTCTCTAGGAATGCCCATTTTAAAATTTACATATCTTAAAAATTTATTTTGGATTCTTTCAATCGCATGTGAATGAACCTCATAATTTGGGGACCAAACCGTGGAATTGTATTCTACATGACTCAATACATTATAATATAATTATTCTGTTTTTATCAAATGAGGCAATCTAATTCTATTTACATTTCTGGTTTCAAAATTTGTGTTTTTTTTAAAAACAATTTCATTCATTATTTTTGCATTTGGATTTTCATAATTTTATGTATAAAAATGAACACTTAGTTCTTCTCTCATTTGATTTATTTTGTAAACTTGCCTTTCCTTAGAGTACATCTCATTAGTTTGTTCAAGTTTCCTTCATTGGCCAAATATAATAGCTAGTAGCAGTAATCTAACTATAGCAGATAAAACACGCTACCGCAGGTTTTTTGCTCTTAGGCCCTGCAGGCGGCTTTAAAATCAATATAGTAAAGTTCTCTGATAGTAGATTTTTCCTCTTTGTATGTACAAAATGTCTAATAGAATCTGTGCAAAAATTTACTTATCACCTGATAGGTACCTATTAGGCAAAGTGACCATTGATGATGTGGAAGGAATTTTTTGAATTTGTTTTGGAAAAAAAAAACATCAAAAAGGTCACTGGAGACCAAAATTTATTGTACATTTTCTGCTCCAAATAATGTCAGGAATTATCAGTTAAAGTAAGTCAAGTACGTCCGTTAACACCTGTACGAGTATATATCATTTAAGATACATATTTTTGCTTTTTATGTAAGCTAAAAGGAACCGATTCCAAAAATAGCCTCCTCCCAGAAAAATCAGAAAATTTATGCTCGGAAAAAAAAGTATATTTTTGTTATATTAATTATTGAATTGCATGAAGTTTAGAAATTTCAGTGAACAGAAATTTTTTTTCTGGAAAATTGGTGCTTGGAAAATGGGAAATTTTTGCAGAAACATACCTTTTTCATATATAATGTGAAATTTGATAATTTTCCACTGTGGGATTATTTTATTTTCCAAAAAAAAATTTCTCAGTAAATCGGAAAATTTAAGCTCGAAAAAAAATTGTCTTTTTGTTACTACATGAAGTTGGGAAATTTTATCTATTTCTGAAAAAATCTTCCTTGAAAATGGTCAGGAAATTTTTCCAGAAACTTTCCAAAGAAAGGAATTTAGTAAATTCCCATTTTGGGAAAATTTTAGTTTTCTGAATAAAAATTCTTCTGGGAAATTTTGAATATCGTATAATGGGTCAAGCAATTTTTATAAAAATTGAAAAGCATTTCAACGGTTCTTTCAACAATCAAAACCGAACAAACATTCTGATACTCTTACTATCAGATGTGGAGCAACTATACTTTTATAAAAGCGCTCTGTACTAATTACTATTTAGTTTATTTCTTAGTCTTATGCATCCCTTATATAATTATATGTACCAATGTGCTGTACTTATCAATGTTGTATTTTTAACAAAGGAATAGAATGATTTTTAATTAAGAAATTTTCTCTCATTTAATAACTCATCAATTCATTTACCTTTTTTTTACTTCAGTCTGTATTTAGTATAATATTATCTCATATTTTGCCATAATTGGCTAGAAATTACATTGTATAATCCACACTCATCAGCCTTTAGCGGCGGCCATCTTGATTCAGTGTCCTGGCCTGAGGATCTAGGAGGTATTGGGTGGAGAGGGGAGCATTCGTCACCGTTCGTTCCTTGCATTAAAAACAAAAAAAGTCGACTAAATGTTGCCACAATCAAAGATAATTAAAATACATTTTTTATTAACAATTAAATTTATTAAATAACACAGTAAATATTTAAAAAAAAGAATTATTATTTACATCAATGATCACTTATCTATAATTCTTGTTAAATATAAAAATAACTCTTATTGACAACGGGTATATGATATAATCATGAAGAAATCCATAACAAACCACCCAAATTATAATAATATATTCTAAATATTGTTTTTATTTTGGAGTTGTTTAAAAAATAACTTGGTATATAGACATTATTATGAGTCTTATTATTTAAAAATTGTCAAAATGTTATTAAATAGGTCATAAAAACAGTTATTAGAAAATTGTTATAAAGAAAGTCGTAAAAATTAGTAAGTTTTGTGTACAATATAAATTGCAGATAATATAATTAAATGTAATTGTTTAGATAGGTACGAATATGGAAATTAAATACATCTGCACTTAGATGGGCAATAAGAACAATCAATTTAACAGTAACTAGAAACATACAACTTTACATGTAGATATGACTGCAAATAAACCAAAGTTAGTTATTACAAATAATTATTAACATCTATTTGGGATTTTACATGAAAATAATATTTTATAACTATTTAAGCTTTATTATTTGCTTTATGCTATTGGTAGAAACATAATATTAAGTTAAAACAATAATAATTTACTAACCCCTCAGGCCTCTGGCATATTCTATCAGAAGGTCGGAGTGTTTTCGCTTTAATAAAATAAATACTTAAATTTATTTTATTTTTACATTTTAATCCCTTTACACACGAGTGTTAGACTCTCGTAAAGGTAAACATGTTTAATTATTATTTGAAATATGTTCTTATTATGTAAATTTAAATAATCATATTGTATTTTATAAAATATTTTTAAAAAAAGAAAGAAAACTTCATTTTTTTAATTATATTTAAAAATGGCTCACTTTCCTTTTTGTATTAAAAATTACAGATAAAACACATTTTATAAGACAAATATATTTACAAACAAAATTTTCACCTCACTTTATGTCATTTCATATATGTATTCACAAAATTTCATAAATTATTCTAATTTCGGTTCGTTTGATTCCAAAAGGTGTACATTTTCATTATCATATGCTTAACTTCTAGATTTGAATATAAAGCGTAGTGTTTTATTTTTATGTGACACCTCACGAGAGCTCTCCTGTCTGTACAGTGTAAAGGCAGGGGAACTGTGTCGCCACCCGGTTGGGCAACATTGTGAGCCGGGTTAAGGTAGGGGCTGTAGGAAAGGTTTTATTGATGCAGGTCTTGAAGTGGCCCGGTTCATATGAGAGAGGAAAAACAGACAGTTTCTAACACACTTTAGAGAATATTTCTCACCTCATTCATATGAGAGCCTCAGTGGTCAAGGGGTTAGAATCGTTAGGTCGACTAGCAAGCTGGAGGTCGCGGGTTCAAATCCAGGCGTGCGCTAGTTAATTTGATTTTATTAATTTGTGTTATTTCACAAATTACTCACTAAAAATAATATACAGTATATTTGTGGCACGTTCCAGAGTGGAAGATACTCTCAGTATCGCCCTGGTGTAAGACCACCATTCAGAATTCAATAGTTGACCAGATCTGGAGAGCCAGGTACTTCCCCAGCTTCCTTTTCCTCATCTCCTTCCCCTACTCCTACCTTCAGTCTCACAACATACCCCGCATGGGAATGCCATAGTTCACTGGTTCTAGACGGTTGGGAGCAGTTGAGACTCTTGCGCGGTTTCACATTTAAACTAAACAGTGCTGCCAACTCAGCTCTTTTAGAGACACATTTAGCTCTAAATTAAGGTAATCAGCTCCAAAAAACTATTTAACTTCTTGGACCCTTTTCAGATATTTATACAGAACTCATTCACGTAAAAGGTAGGATGCAAAAATATTCCCAGGAACCGGTTTTTTATCAGAATTTCTAGCTACCTCCAAGATGGAACAATGTATGTTGTTAAAACTGCTTGCCCTCCAACACCATGAACCAAAAAACCCATGGACGGAGCTATTCGAGAACACTTTGAAGCCGCGGGGTGATGGGGAAGATGTGTGAAACGTCATGTCTTGTCTCATCAAATACCCCAAGAGATCATAAGCTGTTATAACTGCATTAACAACACACAAACAGAATTATAATAGTTCATTATGCACCACTTTACATGCAAGATGGCTGCCAGGCAATTTCCCCTCACCCTTGATTTGGCTTCAATGCCATTCATACAACATCTCTGTCCAGGACTTGTTCGGTCCATGTCCAATACACCTATCATTATATTATTACAATTTGAGTCTTGTTAACTGACAGTTGACATTTGTACTATTTAAACAACTGATTACAATTACTAACTGTTCACAGTTTCACACGTCAGTAAAGTTACTAGCTGTTCACAGTTTCACACGTCAGTAAAGAGCACTTTTATAGGTGAAATTAATCAGTTTACATATTTAGCAAATAATTATGAAAACTGCTTCAACTTTGAAGGAATCAATAACAAAAATGATGCATGATTGTATTTTGAAAAGATTGAAGATGCTACCTATTAAAAATGTTAAAAAAAAACCTTAAATGCATTACAAGTATTTCCTGAACCACAATAAAATCATCATTTGCGTATTTGCACATTTCTATTGAAGATTAACACTCGGTCTTATGTGTGAGCCTTCTGTCTTCCAGTCTTGGATATGGTCTCCTTCAAATGCCTCCAGCTTTGCCGATTCTCGCGCCATTCACCCATCGGAAGCCGCCAATTCTCTTTAGGTCTGCAGCCCATCTCATCTGTGAGACATCTCCGTTTCTTCTTTGTCGCCTCCTGATGACGCTGTAATTAAAAATGTTGTCTGTTAGTCGTCTCATATTATAGAGCGAATTTATAAAACCTGATTATTTCTCATGCAATAATACATAGGTTAATTTTACTAACAGCTCGACGGGTTAATTTCGCAGGCGGTTAAATGAGGAAATAACTTATGTTTTAACCCCTTCAAAATATCCACACTAGCGACCTCACCGACCGCAAATAAAGTTAAGTTTGTCAAACTGTATAGACTAGCGTTTTATGTTTTATAAGTACATTGTGTTTTAGTTTAAATATAAACTAATTATCACCCCCCACCCCCACCCCCAAATACACAAGCACAGTTATTTAGGACATCTTTAGAATTGTTATCTTTTTGTTAAGTGAATACAGCACAAGAGTCCCAATTGCTCCCGACTGTCTGGAGTCAGTGAGTTTATGGAATCCCTAATTTGGATACGTTGCGAGGCTCAAGTGAGTGGGGACGGGAAGGAGATGGGAAGGAGGAAGGTTGGCGATTAATGACATCTCTATCGCAATCTAACTATAAAACTAGTGTAAAATAATATGATAAAATTTATTTTTGAAAAAATCAGTCACTCCGGGTTTACTGTTCTTACTGTTACTGTTTACTGTTCTTACTGTTACTGTTTACTGTTCTTACTGTTACTGTTTACTGTTCTTACTGTTACTGTTTACTGTTCTTACTGTTACTGTTTACTGTTCTTACTGTTACTGTTTACTGTTCTTACTGTTACTGTTTACTGTTCTTACTGTTACTGTTTACTGTTCTTACTGTTACTGTTTACTGTTCTTACTGTTACTGTTTACTGTTCTTACTGTTACTGTTTAGCTGCTCCAGAAGTTTTTATAACCCTTTATTTGCCGAAAACCCCCTATTGCTCAGATTTAACCCATTAGTGCACAGATCGAAAAAAATGTTTTTAATTTCTCTGTGTGATGCAGATTCACCGGCTTACCGCTTGTACTACGAGTTTCCGGACACTGTGTATAAGTAGGGAAGTAATTTAACAATATCTGCATTTGTTCCTCTGTATCTAATATTTGAATGAATAAATAAAACAATATATAATGGTGTAAATACGATATAATATAATTAGCAACATTACCGAGTTGTAAACAGTGTCAGTATCGCCCTTGTGTGAATAGAATCACTGCTTCAACTGGGTCTATCCGTGCTAAGTGACCAGGTCTGAATAGGCAGGTTTCACTTTCCCCATCTCTTTTTCCTGTTCACTTCCTTCAGTCTGAAATGGGAATGCCATAGTCTCACTGGCTACGGGCAGTTGGCACTCTTGTGCGGTAATCAAGTAAATGTTAAAAGTAGTAGTTTAAAATGATTTATTTACTTGAGGGATTGAAGTGCGTGGTGCGTGGTGGGTGGTGCGTGGTGCGTGGTGTTTGGAACGTGGTGCGGAGACGAGGGCTTCTAGAGATGAAAATAAAAATTGACAATATCATTTTCTAGTCCACCTTAAACTCACAGGTTCCATGAAATAGTATTTGAGTGTTTATTGTGCACTACGCCAACAGTAAAAACAATTAGCAACACAGTGTCCGGAAACTAGTAGGACCCAGAACCATGAACTCTTTCAATCTTACCATTTAGGTTTTCCACACTTGACCACACTTCCCGACATGTGATCGAGCTGAAACTCGCCAGATAGACTCGTTGTCGATGACAATGCATTCTATCAACTTTCGGTGGCTCTGTTTCAACTTTCAGTTGATTTAAAAAAAACTTCTTTAGTTTTTTTCGGTAATTAAAGGGTTAATAATCCTTTTGAAAGCAGGTCTATGCTTCGACGCCTATTAAACTGTGACGGCTTCGCTGGACAGGACGCGTTTCTACCAACAATGGAAGAGAGGTGTCCAGTGAGAGAGAATTCCCTTCAGCAGGAATATGGGAGGCCTACACTTGGTGGCTGCATGTGTGGAGGCAAACACCGCAGTCCTGGCCGTGAGGAACTGGAGGGAGACAGCAGGACATTTCCTATAGGTGGACAACTCTCTTGAAGGGTTGCATGAGGTGTGTATCTACGTGGATTTGAAAAGACTCGGTGGGCTGTCATTTCAATTCGCATTTTAAATTTACACAATAGATATTGTAAAATAAATATGAATTAAAAAATATTGAAACAATGTTTAAATTTTAAAATAACGACTTGGGCTGAAAGCTTTGCAACATTTGAGGTGATTCATAGGTTGTGGCAAAAGATTCTTGCTTATTGTTTGCTGTCTGAAATAATTTGTTTCAAATACTCGCTTCATTACCTACAAACATTGTCTGAATGCTTACCTTATAGTTAAGTGGATTCTGGCTGCAATTAGAGTATTTCTATCAAGAGATGTCCAGGGGCAGTGGTAGATTCTGGATGCATTTAGAGTGTTCCAGAAGCAGACGAAGATTATGGCTACATGTGACACTGTGGTTGATTTTTGGGGTTAGTTTTTACAATTTATTTATTTTAAACATTATTGATGCAGTCATAGAACATGTAATATAGTCAAATTGATAATAAATTTCATACATCTTAACACAATTATTATTAACTTTAATTTTAAAAAACTTCAATTTTTTTTATTATTATGTGCTATTATTATGTTGAAAGTTTTAAATATTTTTTAAGTTAATTGTACTAAGTTTAAAATCTGTAATGTTGTTTGTAGTTTTTTATGAAACTTGTTAATATTATAATCACATCTTAAAGGTATTTGTTGGTTAGTTGTCCATTTGGAAATAACTCTTAAATAAGCACTTTTGGTATAGAATTTAAATAATTTTTATTTTGTACTTACACTTTTAACATTATTAAAAACAGTTAATTTATATATTTAAATCTTATTTGGATTTAGAAAACATATTTTAAAATATTATTTATTCACTGTTTAGAATGGATATTGTACTTAAGTGATATAACTAATATAACAGTTGTTACAATTGAAGTCCAGCTGAAGGTGGTATAGTCCTATAGGTGTTCAGCGGGTGAGGCTTTCTGGTGACCACGTAGAAGATCAACTATCTGTTTGTGTCCCTTCCGTTCAGCCTTGGAGAGAGCTGTGCACCCATTTGCGTCCTGCGATGATGTAGTGGCATTGAACTGCAGAAGTAACTTTACAATATTCACATGTCCAGCGAATGCTGCCTCAGACAACGCTGAGCAACCCATTTTAGTCTGAGTGTTTATTTCTGCCCTGCGCTCTAGCAACATGCGTGTTACCTCGTGGTGTCCCCGCTGTGCAGCGTATATCAGGGCTGTTTTACCATAGCTATCTGCGAAGTTAATATCTGCTCCGGAATTTAACAGCATGCGTGTCACCTCCTGATATTCCCGGTTTGTAGCGTAAAGCAGGGCCGTTTTACCATCGCTATTTGCAAAGTTAGTATCTGCTCCGGAATCTAGCAGCATGCGTGTAATCTCGAGGTGTCCCCCCTGTGTAGCTTTTATCAGGGCAGTATCACCATACTTATTTGTAGAGTTAGTATCTGCTCCGGAATCTAGCAGCATGCGTGTAATCTCGAGGTGTCCCCCCTGTGCAGCGTTTATCAGGGCAGTATCACCATAGCTATTTGCAGAGTTAGTATCTGCTCCGGAATCTAGCAGCATGCGTGTAATCTCGAGGTGTCCCTCCTGTGCAGCGTTTATCAGGGCAGTTTTACCATCGCTATTTGCAGAGTTAGTATCTGCTCCGGAATCTAGCAGCATGCGTGTAATCTCGAGGTGTCCACACTGTGTAGCTTTTATCAGGGCAGTATCACCATAGCTATTTGCAGAGTTAGTATCTGCTCCGGAATCTAGCAGCATGCGTGTAATCTCGAGGTGTCCCCCCTGTGCAGCGTTTATCAGGGCAGTATCACCATAGCTATTTGCAGAGTTAGTATCTGCTCCGGAATCTAGCAGCATGCGTGTAATCTCGTGGTGTCCCTCCAGTGCAGCGATTATCAGGGCAGTATAACCATGCTTACTTACAGAGTTAGTATCTGCTCCGGAATCTAGCAGCATGCGTGTAATCTCGAGGTGTCCACACTGTGTAGCTTTTATCAGGGCAGTATCACCATAGCTATTTGCAGAGTTAGTATCTGCTCCGGAATCTAGCAGCATGCGTGTAATCTCGAGGTGTCCCCACTGTGTAGCTTTTATCAGGGCAGTATCACCATAGCTATTTGCAAAGTTAGTATCTGCTCCGGAATCTAGCAGCATGCGTGTAATCTCGAGGAGTCCCAACTGTGTAGCTTCTATCAGGGCAGTATCACCATAGCTATTTGTAGAGTTAGTATCTACTCCGGAATCTAGCAGCATGCGTGTCATCTCGTGGTGTCCCTTAATTGCAGCGTTTATCAGGGCAAAGTTAGTATCTGCTCCGGAATCTAGCAGCATGCGTGTCATCTCGTGGTGTCCCTTCTTTGCAGCGTTGATCAGGGCAGTATCACCATACTTATTTATAAAGTTAGTATCTGCTCCGGAATCTAGCAGCATGCGTGTAATCTCGAGGTGTCCCCCCTTCGTAGCTTTTATCAGGGCAGTATCACGATACTTATTTGCAGAGTTAGTATTTGCTCCGGAATCTAGCAGCATGCGTGTCATCTCGTGGTGTCCCTTCTTTGCCGCGTTGATTAGGGCAGTATCACCATACTTATTTATAAAGTTAGTATATGCTCCGGAATCTAGCAGCATGCGTGTAATCTCGAGGTGTCCCCCCTGTGTAGCTTTTATCAGGGCAGTATCACCATCCCTATTTGTAGAGTTAGTATCTGCTCCGGAATCTATCAGCATGCGTGTAATCTCGAGGTGTCCCTCCTGTGCAGCGTATATCAGGGCAGTATAGCCAAACTTTTTTGCAGATTTAGTATTTGCTCCGGAATCTAGCAGCATGCGTGTAATCTCGAGGTGTCCCCCCTGTGTAGCTTTTATCAGGGCAGTATCACCATAGCTATTTGCAGAGTTAGTATCTGCTCCGGAATCTATCAGCATGCGTGTAATCTCGAGGTGTCCCTCCTGTGCAGCGTATATCAGGGCAGTATCACCATAGCTATTTGCAGAGTTAGTATCTGCTCCGGAATCTAGCAGCATGCGTGTCATCTCGTGGTGGCCCTTCTTTGCAGCGTTGATCAGGGCAGTATCACCATACTTATTTGCAAAGTTAGTATATGCTCCGGAATCTAGCAACATGCGTGTCATCTCGTGGTGTCCCCCCTGTGCAGCGTTTATCAGGGCAGTCTCACCATACTTATTTGCAGAGTTAGTATCTGCTCCGGAATCTAGCAGCATGCGTGTAATCTCGAGGTGTCCCCCCTGTGCAGCGTTTATCAGGGCAGTATCACCATACTTATTTGCAGAGTTAGTATCTGCTCCGGAATCTAGCAGCATGCGTGTCATCTCGTGGTGTCCCCCCTGTGCAGCGTTTATCAGGGCAGTATCACTATACTTATTTGCAGAGTTAGTATCTGCTCCGGAATCTAGCAGCATGCGTGTCATCTCGTGTTGTCCCTTCTTTGCAGCGTTTATCAGGGCAGTACCACCATACTTATTTGCAGAGTTAGTATTTGCTCCGGAATCTAGCAGCATGCGTGTAATCTCGAGGTGTCCCCCCTTCGTAGCTTTTATCAGGGCAGTATCACCATAGCTATTTGCAGAGTTAGTATCTGCTCCGGAATCTAGCAGCATGCGTGTCATCTCGTGGTGTCCCCCCTGTGCAGCGTTTATCAGGGCAGTATCACCATCGCTATTTGCAGAGTTAGTATCTGCTCCGGAATCTAGCAGCATGCGTGTCACCTCGAGGTGTCCCCCCTGTGTAGCGTTTATCAGGGCAGTATTGCCTTTGCCATCTGCTGAGTCAATAATATCAACCCGTATATCTTGCCAATTTATGGAAGATTTGTTTTCATACTTAGTGATATCATTCTTTTCGAATATTTTCTCATTTCCCAAGTATTTCTCGTTTATGTGTTCATAGGTTTCTTCAGATTGATTTAATAAAAACTTGACAATACTAACATACCCCTGCTCTGCAGCGCAATGCAAGGGGGTCCGTCCTTTTATATCATACGATACACAAACTCCTTGTTTTGCAAATAATTTTAACATTGTATGATTTTGTTTACTCACCGCTAGATTGATGGCAGTATCGCCCTTACCATCAATGGCAATCAATAAGTAGGCTCGTTCTGTGTCACTTTCCAGGCCACTGAAGATATTCAGCACAGTCTCGTAGTCATCATATCTCACTGCTGTAATAAATGGCTCAAATATATTATCTCTTATGTGACGTGTTCTTTCCAAAGCCAGATTTATGCTTGTAAACTGTATTTGTGTTTTTGAAATATATTCTTCAAAATACTTATTTTTCCCACTGACGTCGTCTCTCATATCTAAGAAAGTAGCAAGCATTAGTCCTATCATTGACTTGTCCGAGCAACTCCTCACATTTTCAGTTATTTGGTTTACAATATTGGTATTTCCATCCTCTAATGCTATGTTCAGCACGGTTCTCCCGGCCTTGTCTCTTGCTGATATAAAGGACATATAGGCTTCCTCGTATATCCCGCTGCTCGTGCCACTGAGAAGGACTCCAACAATACGTGTATTCTGTTCTTCAGCTGCTATATGCAATGGAGTTTTGTTATTGGCATGATAGAATAGTTGAAAATGTGCAAACCAATGTTGGTACATCTTCGGGTGATTTTCCAGTTCTTCGCGCAGTATTGGCGTTGTTTCAAGCTGACTCTCGATGAACATTCTGATTATTTTAAAGTCTGGCTTGAGCAAAAATTTACAAAATTCATTTTTAATCAGTACGTTATCTTCTTCACTGTTACTGAACTCTCTTCTGAGCCATCGGAAGTAGAAATCAGCACAAAAGTACTCTGGGAACGTGCGGTGAATGAAATCAAAAGTTCCGTCAGCTTTATATTTTATCAGCCCGAGACTACTTATGTCTTTCACTTCATCGATCGTCGGGTCGGATCGTTTTATTTTTGTGAAATATTGCGTAGAGAATGTTGGGTCGATGGTCTGGAAAGCCAAGACACAATGCTTTTCCATTGTTCCTTTAACCATGGAATTAAGTAAGGCTGGAGGTATCTGGTTCAAATTAGTCTTCTGCTCAAAATATATTGTTTTCTTGACTTTAATAAACTGTTTATACAAGTCAAAAAGATTGGTGATTTTGCGTAAGTTATTAACTTGTTCTGGATACAATACAGCCTGTATGGCCTGCTGGAGGAACACGTCGGCCAGCATACGGATTTGCAGCGGGACGCCCATTAAGTTGGCCACGTCAACCCCCAGCACTCCCTCCACCTCATCCCGCAGCTCTCTGGCAAACTTGCACAGCCTCTCCTTATCCAGCTCTCCGTGTTCTAAGACTAGGTGAGGTAGCCAGAAGTTCACCAAATAATCTTCCTGCTTTTCTCTTGTAATTTCTTCCAGTTTTACCGCAAATACTCCCAAATCTTTTTCAAGACGTTTTCGTTCATGGACACGTGTGGTAACTACTGTGCGGCACGTTGTTGACGTTTTCAAATATTTCAGGAGCTCTACCAGTTTAGCTTGGTTTTCCTTAGAAATCTCGTCAAATGCATCGATCAAAACACAAACCTGCCTCGAATTATCAGATTCGAGGCAATGCTGCAATAGTTTGCTTAACAACTTTTTATCGGTAGGTAAACCCGATGCGTGTATCAAATAATTTGTAACCGATTGCATGGTTAGTGTTTTGGGTAATATTTTGAGACTTTCAACCTGACCTTTGAGACTGTGGTCAATTCTCAATACCCAGGAGTCTCGGATGAGTTCCGACATGCGCGTCAGGCTGGTGGATTTTCCCATACCGGGATCGGCGGCAATGATGATGGTCTGCTTCTTCTTCATAATGCTGAAGTCTCTTTCCTCGATGGGGTCCCTGCAGTCCATGGTAATGAAGGGGCGAATGGCTTCCATAGAGCCGTGGGAGTATTGCCAAACCAGACAAGGTTTACCTTCAATCTCAAGCATTGTAAAATAATGTTTGTCGAATAATCCATCTGTATTTATATTTCCGATATTCAATTCGTTAGAACGCTTTTCAATTTGAAAGCAATTTTTTGTGACGAATAAATCCTCATCCTCTTTGGATAATTTGAAGGGTCCAATAAGTGATAATTTATCGACCACATCTTTGAATATAAATAAATCCTTATCTCCGCGGAACTGAACGAACTCTTTCATGGATTCAATGATAAATCGACTATTTAACTTCCTGGGGAGGTATACATTTCCATTGTAAACTTCGTTCAGGGAGAAGCCTTCAGCGGATAAACGGAACCAATAGATTAGTATATTTGACTCCTCTCGACACTTTTTCAGAAAAAGTTCCTTTCCATCTTCCTCGGTGGTGAATATCCTCCCCCGCGCAGCCTCCACCCCCTCCCAGTAGTCCTGGCTGAGCTGCTCTGGATCGCTGATCACCAGCAGTGGTCCACCGGCCCCACTCCTCTCCAGTAGTGCCGTCAGCCTCTCCCTGTCTACTAGTTTGTTCCCCTTCGAATAGAGAGTGTCTAATTCGCAAAGTCTCGGAAGGTTGTTTGGGATTGTTTCTATGCTCAGGTTGTCCATCGCGAGGTTTATCAAAATGGGTGAAATCAGTTGATTTATTTTCTCGTTGGGAGTTTCACAGTCATTTCCCAGTAAAAGATCGAGGCTGAGCGTTTCTTCACCTATGGTAATTACATCTCTGGAGAATATTGTATTTCTAGACGAAGGAGTTAGGTCTTCTAGTTTAAATGTTTCCACAGTCTTAGTTTCAACGGTTAGTTCATATTCGTCATATAATGTTATATCAATTGGTTGTGATAGAATGATCACAAGTTTCTTGCGGTTGAACTTTACTAAATGTTTTAATATTGGTGTCAATTGGTTAGTGAAACTACTTGATGTTTCAAAATTAAGAATGATCAGGTTACTGATGTTAACATCAGTTTCGCTTAAGCCTTCGAAATCTACAAACTTAGCTAAAGTTGTCAAATGATTCCAACTCAATATACTGTGATATTTTTCTTTCAAGTATTTTGCGTCCAAAGTTGTGCTTTCCATGAGAATCAATATATTGTACAATCTGGCGGCTTGAAATTCAAAATCACTGGTCACAATTATTTGTAAAACATGTTTAGAAGATTCCAAAAATAACTTCAACCCCAAGGTGTCCTCGCAGTCCAGGATATCAGGCAAGGTGTGGAGGTAGGCCAGGCTAGCCATATGCAATGGGGCTGACTTTATACTCTGGTTCTGTAAATGCATGGCTTCCATGATCTCTGCGGGAAACCACCGCAATAGTTGTTTAGTTAAACGAATAACATTTTCTAAATCTTCCTTCGAATCACAAGTAATAGTGTTTCTTCTTGAATTAATCTCAAATAGCGGAAAATCAATTTTTTGGCAAGAGAGAAAATTTTCTATTTCAGTTTTTTTTATCATCGCATTGTTTTGAAAAAAGCTCCAATTTTCTATAAATTTTAGCTCTTCTGTGGAAAATACCCCGAGCTGGCATACTTTTCCCAGCGATTTAACAGTGCTGTATTGAAATATTGGTGTTTCTCCTGAGTGATTGATGTCAGCTTGATTGGCTTCTTCTAAGATGTAGGAATTGGATAACATTTCTATTCCGTGGTAATATTTGCGTTCTCTCCATCCTTGTGGCCAGTTCAGTACCACATATGTATCCTTCTCATCATCAAAAGCTTCGATGATAACGTCTAATGCATGTTTGTTTAAATTGGACATGAACGAGGGTTTCTTCGAATCACTGGGGAGAGCGACCCGTTCAATATGGACTTGAAGTAAGTTTCCCACCTGATAGCCAGTGCAGTTTACAAGATTAGGGGCAGCAAAGAAATTGGTTAGATCTAAGTGCTTGGTGCACATGGATCTGTCGTATCTTGTACCATAATTTCTGCGTATCTTGGTTAAGATATCTTCGGTCCCCGGGCTATCTAGAGCTAATGTGTGCGCGTGTAGACTTTCGTCAGGGCTGGCAATCCCACGGAAGCCATCGCCTTCACTCTTCAGATATTTCACAGTGTAGGTGGTAATCCCGGCCAACCACCCTCCGAGGGAGTGGCCTGTTAAGGACAAAACGAAGCGAACTCCACGTTTTTTATTTACTTCGATGATTACGTCCTTGATCTTATCTGCGAAAGAGACGGCGGAATACATCATGTAGGTAAATTTATTACGCCAAATACCAAATATGTCAGCCCAGAGTGCTCTCAAATTCCATTTTTCTGTCCCCCTATGGGCCACAGCGATCTGCTGCTGCAAAGGGTTCCAAACCGCGCAACCGAAGTACCCGTTATTCTTGTTTCGTGCCGTGGTGAGCAGGTACCACCCTTCAGGCAATTTCCCTTTACAGTCCGAGTACGCCAGGTTGGCAAAAGCAACCAATACTTTTTTATCTGGATAAGGTTCCATCGCCAGTTTTATATCGTTGTCTACAATTTCAGGTGGTTTGTAGGATATGAGGGTATTTTGCCAGTCAGGGTAGTACTCCAAGCCCGTGTCTACCTGCATGTTGGAGTGATGGAGATTTCTGGAGACTGATTCTGCAACAAGGACAACAAGAGCCAGAGTTGGTATTGTGGCACTGTATTAAAACAAGGTTTTTTGCAGTTTCAAAACATTTCAAACAACAACAAAAAATTACAATATTTTATGAAAAGCTTCTGATCAGTAGTTTGTCAAACGGGTTCCAACAAACCGAATTTATTTTAATAATGTAATCGAAGAAAGAAAAAAAAATTAAATGTAGTTTTTTTTTCACTGGTGACAATATTTACCAATGTTTTGTATACATAATGAACAACGCATGACAAGTACACTTAAAAAAGTTGTTTTATACGAGTATAAAGCTTTAGAATTATAATTAGTGGTAAATAATACCATAAACCAGGATATTGGTCTACAACACCACTGTAGCATCCCACCTGTATTACTGCACAAGGGTCAGTTGTCTGAGCAATAAAACATGAGTTAAAAAAATAGTTCAGTACAGAGGCATGAGGTTTATATTGTGCTGTAGCAGATATACTAGGATAAAAACATTGTAAGCCAACTACTTCTTCTTAGTGTTAGTTTATTACACACTATCATTTATGTATAAGTTAAAATATAAAATGCCACCAAATTATACTTTAAAAAATGTTAGTATTAAAAGTACAGTCCATGGATATCCTACGAGAATCTGCAACAATTTTAGGCTTTCTAAGACAAATTTATCGGCAACACAAAAAAAGTGCAGTTTTAGGGAGGGGGGCGTGTCCAATTCAATAAACCAAATTTAATCCAATTCAATAAATCAAATTTAATCGGATTCAATAAACCAAAATGGAAGCCGACGATCACGGTAGCGGATATTGTATCTGATTAAGGAACTGAACCATAACCACAACAAGATTAAATAAATAATCTACTTATATGTATGAAAAAAAAAAAAAACGCGGAAATTACAACAAAGAACTGGTCACGATCTAGGGACGTTTGAGATCTCAAGGACTAACATAAATAGGGAGGAAGGGAGACGTTAATGGAGAGGTGCGTAAATAGTGAAAGGATATTAGAAAGGATTTAAAAAAAAAAAAAAAAAAAAAACACAGAAAAAAAACCACATGCAAAATAGCTACGCGTTTTAAATAGATTCAAGTTGCGTACAAATCATCATGGGAAAAAAAAAACATACAACCAAAACTTCGGTCAGGTACCCATAGAACTTTGCTTCGACCCTTTGGCGGTGCAAAAAAGACTAGTCATAAATCTCCCGGAGAGATAATGAATGGCATTGTGCCTTACGTTTGTTTAAAAGCATTTGAGTTAAGACACGTACAGGGGCGAACTTCGTGAGAAGAAGATAAGCTAAAAATTAACGAAAGATTGAAAAAAAAAAAACCCATTCTAGAATTTATTTTGCATTTAAGGAAAATAGGAACATCTTCTTTTAGGGAGGGATTGGGGCCGGCCAATTGGTTAGCGAATTTAGGCATGTTTAGTGCAGGCCATTTTGCAAAAGGAAGGGGGTGGGAGCCCCAAACTAGGGATAAATTTGGGCAATCACACGTAGGGAGGTAAGGGGTACGCAACCTTTGGAGTACGAAACAAAAAAAAAAAACTGAAAAGGAAGGAAAATGAGTATTCTAAACCTATTGTTAGTAATGATTTCACCAACTAAACACCAAAACGTATTTATCCGCTGTAATCCTTACTAAAGGGAGGCTGTAATGGACCTGTTCGGGGTAAAAGGACGTAAAGAATTTTTTTTTCATAAATTAAAATACGTTCAGAGAATAGGGAGAAACGAACAGACTACGGACATCTTTGGGACATACTAGAAGCTTTATTGTAGAAACCTACGTCGGTAATAGGTGTTAACCACGTAATAATTGAAAAGGGGCGTCATGGGACTCAACGAATCAGATCATTCCCAAAATCAATTAAATAATTTTTCGCCAATCACGGAGATTAAGGGCGGTCTAAGACACGATACACTCGAGATTGATTTACTGTTGGGTTAACCTTGGGATCCGGTCCCACGACACGTGCAAAGGCACTTGAGAATTGACGATAAATTTACATTCTAAGGCAGAAACGAAGCGATACCCAACCATCGATAACGAAAAAAGGGGGAGACGGATTGGTGAAAGAAGAGGGTGTTTTAGGATGTTTTGGTCCAGAAGACATATTACGAGTTGATCCTTGTAGAGAGAATTGTTTTCGTTCGCTAGAATTCTGAGTGCTTTTTCAAGTGGCCACAGTGAACACGAATATTAACTTAAGATAGGTCGTTTGGCCGAAATTGCCTAATTAAATTAACACGGGGGAGATGCAAGTTGGGTAATTAAGAAAAGACATAAAAGTTAATGGGTCACGAAGTCTTTGATTAACGATCAAAATTTTATGACCTTTTTTGCGCGTAAACAAAGTTACGAGGATAATATATTGAAATTCCTAGATGAAGTGAGAAAGAGTATATGGGTTGGGCTAAAACTAGACGCAAAAAAACTGTAAAAACAGGGATGTACTGGGCGTAGATCACCGAAAAGAAAGGACCAGGAATCGAAAAGAAACCCGAAAGGTAGTTTAGCTCATGATGGAAGAGGTTTCAACGACTTGGCTAGTGGACAGCGATGGGTTACGAAAGATTACCAGAAGAGATGCGGCGGATATCACGAAAGGAGTCAAAACAGGTAGGCGAAATTACAAAAACGTGTCGGATCAAATTTTGGAACGAATGCCTACGTATGTCATCACCGAGGGGAAGGTATATGTGTCCTGGGATCACCCACGGATCGTGTAGACACCAATCAAATGTAAGAAGGCAGCACACAAGGAAGGATACTGTAATGCGCAAGCGCTGGACATAATGGGTGAAAAACTTCCGGTAGTTGGGATAATTTATCGATTATATTATCGATATCAATAGCGAATTTCTCGGAAAGATTTCAAAAACAACGATATAGAAATGAGCTACACCTAGTCTATAGGCCGGAAATCAACCAATATTACAGACACAACACGTGTACGAGGAAAAATAATCAAATAATTTTGCGCAATAATCTACATCGCCGAAAATCATTTACGGGAGGGCGCCCGAAAGTCAGGTCACCGAGTACACGCCTGTACCCGCCTCGGCAGGGTGGTAGGTGTTTACCTCAACTCGGCAGGCGGGATCCAGAAATCCTGAAACGGGGTTATGCAATTCTAAACTTAACGGGAAGTGAAACCTCGAATTCATAAAGGCGAAAGTCGCACAAATTTTAAGTCGATTTATTCGAAAAGACATTATTAAATAGCGTTGTTTGGAGGAAATCGGGGCTTTTTCGTTTTTAACTTGGTTGGAGTCGGTTCGAGAACGATACGTCGCGACAGTTTCGCGTGCCATTTTTAAACTAAACTGATAGAGTTTTAAATATAGTGAAGTTGTGGTTTTAATATTAATTGAAATAATTGAAGTGTTTTAAAATTTAATTAGATTCAACCAAAAAAAGGGTAGACTCATAATTAGACAATACTTAATTCACGGGTTGGAGTCTATTGGTTTAGACTAATATAAGACGATGAAACTCAATTGCAGTAATGTTTAATAATAACGCGTGTGCCATTAGAGGGAAAAAAAATAGAGAGCCATAATAATTATCAAATGATCTGACGAAAACGGCTAAGACAAGGTTCTAAATTTATTGTGAAATTGAAGAGACAGTGTTTTCCTTGCGAGCACGGGAAGGATTTTAACGGTTTACACGATATAAGAACTTAGTGAAAAAATCGAAGTGAACGCGGCAAATAATATATGAAAGGTTCTAGGGAGGAGGAGGGGGTTTTGGGTAGATCTCGGCAAATACTTACTTAGATACTCTAAAATAGTCGATAGGGATAGATATCTAGACTAGGTACAGTGGAGGCCAACAAATACCTATGCATGTCAGCTATCAACTTACGGTTAGGGAGGAAGAGATATTCTATTGAAAGAAATGATCCGCTTAAACATTCCGAAATCTAGTATCCGGTAATTTATGTGCTATCTACGGGGCGGCGTATGAAAGTAGAAATTTTAGCTAGAAAAATTAGATCCAATATGGTTATAGTTTCTACTGGCGAGTAGACGGGTGACATAGAGAATCGATTTCGAATTTAATACGAACCCTTAACGGCTTAGGGGCTTCTACTCATACCTACAGTTCCTGGACGCGGATTAATGTACATGTCGTCGATATCCCGACTGGACTGGTAATATTACGATTTTGGGTGAGTGAACTTGCATGAATATATATTTCCAGAACATTAAAATTACGACGAAGATGGGGCTGCAACCAGCAGCTCGGACAGGGCTGCGATACTGATAAATATCACATTTAGAACTGTTTGCTTGCTCCTAACAGCTGTGTTTAGCACGAGGCCAATGACCTACTTATTTGTAAGCAGTTAGTGTCGACGCACGATCCGAACAAGGAAGAAAAGGGACCCCCATAAATCACTTGACGACCGCGTCTGACGACAAAAGTCGTACATTCTACCGAGTTGGCAGCCGCGCAGAGGCACCTCAAATCAACATGGAAGCGACTAGCTGCAACCAACTCATGCTCAAGACAAATAAAAAATCAAATTAATAATATTTGTATAACCTTATATGTTCACTAACAAATTCTCAAATACCTTTGGCATCGGCTTAGGACTCACCGTTGGAGTATGTTGTCCGTAAGCTGTCTTGGGAAAGCACACAACTTCCTCAGCTCAGAAGATTTTCTACTTTCCTCATCACGCGATTTCGGGGCGTCAACGTTGTATGGAGAATCACGAAGAGTCCGGAAGGTCATCCCTTTTCGCGGGGCCGGGTCGGGTGAGAGGACACGAGAGGCAGTATGAAAATTAACGTCAAGTTGGAATGTTTGGGCCTTGGTTCGCTGCGAAGGCGTTTAATTGAACGGGCTCCAAGTCTTTCAAAATCGCGTGGAGGGGACGTCGGCGTGATGAACGAGGGTTCAAAATCGGAGGACGAACACATACTAAAGCGGGGCTTACCCGGAGGTTGATGCAACTCGACTGGAAAACCCTCGAGATCCTTTGCAGCAGCCTTCGTGAGGTGGATAGTAGGCCTGGCGGCTAGTGGACGTTGAAAGCCTCACCAGAACAAACCTATTTGAAACATGCACGCGTTTAGCATCATGACAAGGGACGCAATGAAAATTCCCCTTTTACAGTCAGTAAAGTAGTCCGTCGGAGGAAGCGGGGCGGGGTGATTTGGGATATTCCAACAGGTGTATTACCTCTCCCTCTGACGTGAGCGGTCCGGAGGTGTCAGGGCGACTATAAGAAGAAGTTAGACCAGACCTCGGGGAAAGCCAGACACGTATTGGTTCTTGGGGTTTTGCATTTGGAAGAATAGCGACCATTTCATTTGGGGCAGTGAGGTGCCGACCCAGTTTGCAAAAAACCCTTTTTTTCGTCATTCAATCCGTTCCCATCTCCTTTTTCTCTCGTTTCCACTCCCATCCGCAACATCCAAAGTTTACTAACCACAGCTAAATTCATCTATCTAGTTTCAGTACACCATTACAGAGGTCAACGAAGGAGTCCCATTACTTATGCGGAAACAACACCCTATTCAACGGAGGTTTTAATAGCGCGTACACACAAAGGGGGGGGGGGGGTACGGTTCTATGTCACAATCTAGAATTTATAAACACGGGGACATTAGATAAGGGCGGGGATACAAGGCAATCGTAGGGATATGATAGAAACTGATAGGTCGATTAGTAATAGAGTCCAGTATTCGAAAGTTAGGTGAGACACGTACTCGTTCCTTGTAGAACTCGATGAGGGTCGCTGGACGTTTTCCCCACACTTTGGCTAAAAAGAACCGGGAGTTACCATGGAAAGGAGACATTAAATACCTACCACCCCATAACGGTGGGCTTCGAATTAACAAATCACACAACGTGAAGTTAAGGGATTTATTGTAGATCAACCCCAAAGCGAAAGCCTTACTTTACTGTGTGCAATATCACAGGGGCGTGGGGGGGATATTCAGAGTTAGCTAGGCTCAGCACGATATCATTTTGCAAAAGCGAAACTGAACGCTGGAGAGAAAGAGGTACAAAAACCTCATTCAAGCGAGTTAGTACAATTAGGAGGTCGAGTCAACACAACCCTAATTAAAACGTTCCTCCATCACAACACAAGCAACATTTACCGTTTATGTGGTGGTAGTAGGAGATTTTGAAATATTATCAGGTTATCCGTAACCCGATAATGTTTGTCATTCTTTATTAAAAAAAAAAGTTCAGGTTCCATAATTTATTGAAAATAGTAAAACTATAATACAGGTACCATAACTTATTGAAAATAGTAAAACTATAATACAGGTACCATAACTTATTGAAAATAGTAAAACTATAATACAGGTACCATAACTTATTGAAAATAGTAAAACTATATTACAAGTTCCACAACTTATCGATAATAGAAAACTATAGTAAAGGTACCGTAACTCATTGAAAATAGAAAACTATAATATAGGTACCGTAACTTATTGAAAATAGAAAACTATGATATAGGTACCGTAATTTATTGAAAATAGAAAACTATAATATAGGTACCGTAACTTATTGAAAATAGAAAACTATATTATAGGTACCGTAACTTATTGAAAATAGAAAACTATAATATAGATACCGTAACTTATTGAAAATAGAAAACTATATTATAGGTACCGTAACTTATTGAAAATAGAAAACTATATTATTGGTACCGTAACTTATTGAAAATAGAAAACTATATTATAGGTACCGTAACTTATTGAAAATAGAAAACTATAATATAGGTACCGTAACTTATTGAAAATAGAAAACTATAATATAGGTACCGTAACTTATTGAAAATAGAAAACTATAATATAGGTACCGTAACTTATTGAAAATAGAAAACTATAATATAGGTACCGTAACTTATTGAAAATAGAAAACTATAATATAGGTACCGTAACTTATTGAAAATAGAAAACTATAATATAGGTACCGTAACTTATTGAAAATAGAAAACTATAATATAGGTACCGTAACTTATAACGAAAAGAGTTAAAAACAAACTATTTATTCATAATCATATTCATTATTTATTATTTAATAAAATAAGCGCCATCTATGAACGCGTAGATTGTCATGTTCCTTACTATAGTTTACAACGAATTGGTGTACATTATGAATACTAAAAAATATGCTTTAGATGAATTGAAGATTTTCCTATCGTTTCGCTTGAGTAGAATACAAATAAAAATATAAATGCAAACTACTACAAAAAATATGTTTTCAATAGAAATGTATGAACGCGTAAAGGAAACAACTTTTAAAAATACAGTATTATAGCTAAGATTATCTTTGACAGTTTCAATTGATTAACTTTTTGGCTTTCTTATAAAATTATTTACAAAATAAGTAAAAACCAGTTTTTTGCTTGAAACCGAACGTTTCTAGATTCCGTTTGTCAAGCGATTTTAATGCCTATTACCTACAATATAAAGTATACAAAAAATATACACATTTTTGGCTTGTAGCTTCCTATTTATAACCTTTTTATGTACTCAAATAGAAATGTACGTATATGTATACGGTAAAAACGGGAAACTAGGGAATCTGTATCACAAGAGAACACAACAAACGTTTTTTTTTTTCATTTTTATCATTCGGATTTATAATTTTTTTTCTTTTTGAAACCAAAGATCAAATTAAAAAAAGTTAAGCCACAAGATCGACTCCAGATATGATGTATGATTCTCGCTTGTACCAATAGTTTCAGACAGTTATAGAAAATTCAAAAATTATTATTTAATTAAAATGAAAGAATTTTAGCCGTTAGCGGAACTAAATCTGTGAAACAACTGGAGCTGACTCTCAATCCACCGTTGGCGGAGCTAATTCTGTGAAACAACTGGTACACGGACTCTCAATCGGCCGTTGGCGGAGCTAAATCTGTGAAACAATTGGACCTGACTCTCAATCCACCGTTGGCGGAGCTAATTCTATGAAACAACTGGTACGGACTCTCAATCGGCCGTTGGTGGAGCTAAATCTGACATACCACCTACCTGTATACCACCTGACAGTGTCTCTCTGATGTTATTTGTGGTAATGGATAATATCCTCACAATATTTATCAAAGAATATATCAAAGTAATTGCTCTTCCATAAACTAAACTTTTTTAAATCTCGCCTTATCGAGTGGAATCTTTCATGATAAGTGGAAAATCAGTTATTTGACTCAAATTTTCAAAAAGGGAGACAAAAGTGATGTTTGTAATTACAGACCGATATGTATTCAATCCACCATACCTACCAGATCTCTTTGAAAGCCTTATACTATAATGTATGTTATAATGTATATCAATATAACGAAATTATATATAATAAATATAGCAACAAATCATCAAAGCTTAAACCAATTAAACCGTGGATAAGCCACGGATAAATCATTTAAATTAAACACAAAGGAACACTATTTAAACAATATATAAAAACAACATAACAAAAACATTTTAAGGCGTATAAAAAACTTGCATATTTGATAGAAAACAAAAAAATATTTACTGTCAACAAAAACTAACTGAAAATAATATTAAAAAGACTTGGTCCATCATAAAGGAATCGACAAAAACCTTTAAAAAATTAAGCAATCAACAAAATAATCCTCCACAACTCAAACAAAACCAAAACAAAAACCCTTTATAGCCGCAAATGATCTTAACGACTTTTTTTCAAATGTAGGAAAAACCTCGCTGGAAAAATACGTAACTGGAGTCCTAATGAATCCAACTCTATAGTAAATATGAGCATTTCAACCAACAACACCAGAAGAAATCATCACATGTATTACAGGAGGTTCTGCCCCTGGTTTTACGATGGTTACATTACTAACATTGAAATTTGTAAAATATCAAACCTTAAACTTATTTAATCAATAAAAGTTTTCTAAGTTGAATATTTCCATTCTTCTACAATCTGTATTTAAACTGATATTTAAAACCGGCTCCGGATGAAGCAACTAATAAGGAATTTGAGTCCAATTAGATTCCATTTCATGGTTAAATTAATTCTCAAAACTCGCAAAACCGAGTGGTAAGAGGTGGGAGGGTGCGTGACGTCATCTGCGCTCTGAATGACCATTGGTTAGTGCTTTTGTATGGAGATTTTTTTTTTCATTAGTAAGGAATTCTAGTCAATTTTTTTATCAATGTTTACCGTTTAACTAAATTAACCGCTCCAGCGTTTGAGGGTCATATATGACCCAGTGTCCACATTTTATAAAAGTAGTTTAATCTTTTGTTCTATCATGCGAAAATACTTTTTTTGACACTAGAAATAAAATAATAAAAACTGGAATTCAGTAATAAAATCCTAAAATTAGCCAAAATTAATAATTCATATTTTGCTATATAACTTTAAAAATAATTTCTAATTTTTTTATATGAATGAGATAAAGGTGAAGGTACAATTTTCTTACAAATTCGCCAAACAAAACGAATCTGTTTTCGGAATATTGAGTTCTCTCAACTTTTCTATGATAAACATTTAGAAATAATTTGGTTAGCGTTTTGACAACATTTTTCACGTTTGATATTAAAATTATATTATTTAGAAATAGTAATATTTATTTTAAATGCATAAACCGGAAAGATATTTTTTTCTAGTTTCTAAAACAGTATTTGTTTTAACGGAAAATTAAAAAAAATGCAAATAGCGCATTTGAAATACACAGAAAACATTGCAAACTGAACAAATGTGAGGAATGTACTGAAGGGTTAAGGGTTTTTTTAGATCAAAATTTCATACTGAAATTAATTATTAAAGTTAAAATATGGTATTCAAAACTGTATAGCGGCTTCTCTCTCTTATTCGCATAGTACAGATGTAACAGAAAGAGATGTTTAATTAGTATCTTGTACAAAGTTAACACGGAGTACATTTGACATTAGATTTCGTTCGACCAATCATGGAGCGTATACACAGTGTAGCTTTTAAATCACTTTTCAAGAAGGATTTATTAACTCTGGGAGTAAAAATCTAGAAATGTGTATATATATTCAGAATCGGTGTTTTTTGATCTAGATGAAAATATATTGTTTTAAAAATTAAATTCTTTATTAACGTCCAATATTCAAAAATCTTTTTTTAAATAGTTTAAAAAATAATGATTCAGTTCATTAAGTCTGATCACCTAATTTATGTTGTAATTTTTAATGATAGAATATTAAATTGGCTAAAAATTTATCTCCACAATAAAACACGAGTTGTAAAAATTAACAATACTTTAGTAGACACCCCTTACAAGTGATTTTGGAATACCGCAAGGCACTGTATTGGGTCCATTACTTTTCATATTTTATGTTACGATATTTTTAAAGTGGAAGTGGAAGCATTATTTCTTCCGCGCATGAAACTGTCCTCATAGTAAAGGGTCAGGACTGGAATATTAATGTAAAAACTAAAATGTAAATAATGACGTTCATATCCAAAAGTGCTGTTTTTCAATGAATGGCAAAAAACTCTTTATATTTCCTTCTCAATAAATAAACTCAAACATTGAAATAATTTTACACAATATAAAATGTAACAACATCCTGGATTACGAATAACCTGAGAATGTTTGAAAATCGACTACTACCACCACATAAAGGGAAATTGTTGCTTGTGTTGTGATGGAGGACTTAGCCAGTCGAGGAATTGAACCCACTACGGCTGGGTGGGACTCAAAACTTTCGGTAGAACTCCTAACAGGGCCTATAAATCCTACTGATCCCTCAACATAAATATTTAAAAAATCTTTCGTTGTCCTACATGTATTCAAAATTAATATTTTTTGCATTTTTATATATAAATTCTTTGACAGATCTAATACGCCTAAATTTCAGCGAGAAAAATTTGAGGGTCCACTATATTATGTCTCATATTATGTACATCTATTATTATTATGTACATGTCCACTATATTATGTAAAATAAAATAAATTGATCATTTATTAACGTATAAAAAAACTGAAAGGTGGTGAAATTCGCTTTCAAATTGTATTATTTGATATAAATATATTATTGAAATAAAACAATAACTTTGTTTATAACCACGATTTATTTATTTTATTTTTTTAATACCGACCGGTTTCGCTTAACGTATAAAATTAAACTCAAAACTCAGTTTCATTTTATACCCTGAAGATGCTTGTGTTAAGCGAAACCGGTCGGTATTAAAATTTAAAATAAATAAATCGTGGTTAAAAAATAAGTTATTGTTTTATTTCAATTAATATGTCAAACCACAAAGTGACTGCTTTCTACCAAAATATATTACTTTTTAAACATCAAATTTTTTAATGCAAACATATAAAAGTTTTAAAAAATACTCACCTACGTTTATTTCCTACGAAAACTAAACAACTGATAACGAATAAAAAGTACATATTTAACAGTATCATAAACATTATCGTCTCACATTTTTAACGTTTCATACTAAAATAACTAATAAAAAAATCACAAAGTTCAATAAATTTACCTTAAATTGTGGTCGGAACCTTTATTTTCATATAAGAGTATATTTTTATTATTCTGTTGTTAACTTTTATATTTAAATTTGTAGCGTCATGTTTTTTTCTTTCCAAAACGTTTTATCGTTTAGATTTAGTTTAGTTTTCTTTTAGATGATATTTTTCACCATGATAGTAAGGGAAATACTACAATATGGATGAGACCAAATGACCTGTTCGAATAGACTCTACTTCAAATGTACTCGATGTACAAATTAGCCTAAAGGGATGATTGAGTTCCTTATTAGCATATATATATACATTCCATTCCGTCAGTTAGTTTCAAAATGACTTACCGGATGAAGTTGATGATTCTTGCTTGATACGGAGCACAGTCAATTCACTTTAATTTATTGCTATTTTGAATAGTTTTATATAATCACGACTTAACACTGGGAACACAGAAAGGTTGTTAACTAATTGCGAGGTTTTAGTTAGTTTTGCACTCAACAAGATAACACAGCTTGACACAGGTGACTGATTTGTCCACTAAATACTGAAGAGTATATTACATTTATCGAAACAGAAGAAAAAGATTAAAAAGACACAAGGTGTGAGGTGTTTAAGCAAGGGCGAACTTGCTAATAAGTTATGTTAAAGGTGTCAGCAGTATCTTATCATCAATCCTATAATGCTAATCTAATCTGTCAAAAGTCTCAATAGATAAACGCCAAGGAGCGAGCAGTTCGATTACTGAAATATTTCGTAACGCAGATTTGAGAAATAAATAACATTATAAGTTTTTTAATTTAAAAGCACCCATTGACCAGCTATCTACTAAAAAAGTTGTTTGTTGGGAATTTTATTTTTTGTTGTATTCTTTTTTAATACGCTGCATTTTTTTAAATTTAAAACAGGTTAAATAAATTAACACAAATTAACTTTGTTATATCTTCCTAGGGTGTCCTTATCAATTTCCAAGCAATCTAACTATGCGTCCCTTTCTTAATCTTGCGCATTTCGCTTACGCAATAGTGCTTATATTATTTGACTTCATTATTTCAAATAATAAAATATAGAATTTTACATAAAAAACAATAATAAGGTGATTTGGTCATAATCTGTTAATATAACCAAATACCCCATAATAATAATAATAATAACTCCAACTTCTGACATTTACCATAAATGCTGATGGCAACATGAGCAACATGCGGCATGAGTTGTGCGCCTAGATTTTCTTTCGTACATTTCGATGGATTTCATGTGAAATCAAAAAAAAATAGGTCGTTCATTTTATTGATGTAAACTTTAAAGGGGGACTAATAAATATAATATGTTATTTATTATTAATTCAATTTCTATAATTATAACTAACCTGTTAAAGTTTTTGGCAGCATGTTTTTTTGTTGCTAGTAACTATACATCTATAATCAGTACAAACAGAAAATACTTTTTGGGACATTTTCATACATATTTTTGATCAATATTGTTTTATAACTCTGTTTTACTTGCAGATTTAGTGTTGGGAACTCTTGTGAAAAGTAAAAGGTTCTTTACTATAATTGCGTTTATTTACTTTACAATAAATAAGTCTGGATTTAGCTACACTGTTCATTACCCGAGGGTTGGTAATTCTCTGTTTCTAGAAGCTTGAAGTCTGATAAGGATACCCCACAGGCAATTGCTACACTCTAGCGACATCTGTTGGACTTTGGAGTAAGCTTTCTGACTGGTGCCATCTATCGCTTGAATACCTAATTTATTACCATATATCACACCCTCCCCGACCTACTCTAAAACCCTGGGCTACAAAAATTACAATGCATCATTATCACAAGTGATGCTATACAAACAAATAAATAAGATTTTAAATATTTTATCTTAAGTACTTCTGTTTGTCTGGGAGGGACGCCTTGAGCGAAGTCTTCCGTCCCATGGTCTTGGTTGAGTACTAGGCTGCTCTCGATCTTCCATCGGTAATCTGAAATCAGTAGAACTCCACGTTAGCCCCTTCAACAAATCTGAGGTCCTCAACTCGTCTGAAGCACATTTCGTGACCTCAGACGTGACGGGTAGGCCTTTTTCTCTACTCTCCTCTTCCAATATTGATCAAATCATAAATTACAGAGCGCAAAACAATGCCACAAGTACTAATTAATTTTTATTTTTCGGAATAACTTTATTGAGTAACACCTCAAATTGTAATATTTAATTATTGAAGACAATAATAGCGATTTCTAAACGAAAATCTGAAACAGAAAAATCAGAAAAGGGTCCCATTAGCTCAGTGGTAGAGCGGTGTCCCGGCAAGACAAGTGTCCTGGGTTCGAGTCCTAGGTGTGACCGTATCCTTTTCTGTTTCAGATTTTCGTTTAGAAATCGCTAATATTGTCTTCAATAATTAAGTAATAATTAAATTCAATTTGCCGCCATTGAAAAGAATGTCAACATTATTATGCTACACTTACAATCAGAGTTGTTTATGATGCCAATATTTTACAGGAGTTGGACAATTGATGTATTATATATAGATTTATTTATTTATTTATTAACGGACATCGTCCAAATTACAAAATAATAACACAAATAAAAGTAAAATGAAAAATATATAAGTAGACAAAGGTACATGAGAGCAAAGACATAAGGCAGATATAATATAAGAAAATAAAGTGACAAGTCGAATCAAGTCAAGAATACGCCGTGGGTCAGGACCACAGGACACTTATAATATTCCGTCACTTGTTTAGCGACTGGCAAAAATCATTCAGACTTATCCCAAAAAAGATAAGGTTTTGACTTGAGTTGACCAGTCTACACATTCTGGACAATGGTGAATAATATCCATAATTTGTGGAATGATGGTTGAGGAAGAGCAGTTCATTATTTCTGAGTCTTTGCGAGGGGATATTGAAGGGAATGAGTTGCAGTAGAGTAGATGAATCAATAATACCATGTATAATTTTGAAGAAGCAAATGAGGTGATTAGATGAGCCTAACGCCGTACGACCTAACTAAAAGTACGCAGTACGCAGTAGTGCCTCTAATTTTGGCTTTGTAAGTTGGACGTATTATTCATATTTGATGGTATTTGATATAACCAACCTTCAATCTTCATTCCCCTTATCAGAGTTCAGTATTTAATTTTTATCTTATCACAAAATACAAATATTACTAAAATGAGTATTCAATCATTTTTTGGATTAATAAATGCGTCTTCTAGTTTTTTTTATTAGACATAACTGACGGAAAATTAATGCTTTGTCACGTAAGGTGCGTAATCTCCATTAAAATAATATTTTCTTCTCTTTTTAATTTCCCTTTTGATCTTATGATACTAATCCGTCGTATGTATTTTATACCAGCTGACGTGTGGTATAAATGGTTTGGTGAATTCTAGAACCCAACAGGGCGCAATTTTAATATTATTGTATTGTAATAAGTATTTGTTTTACTTGATCGTGCCGTGTCTTTTTCGGGGGTCTTCAACATCTTCGATCTTCCTAGTCGTACATTCTCCTTTCACCTCTTTCTTCGTTCATCATGTAAGCTTCATTTTACCTCTAATAATTATTACTATCTTTTGTAAACTGATGTACAAAAAAAATTTATGCTTTGGTGTTTAATGTAGATGGGGCAGAAGTATGTGCTAACACTAAGATCTTTGACCGTTGCAGTTAAAAATTGCAAAAGGTAAAAATGATTCGGTGATTAAACTATTGTGTAAAAAAAGTATGGTTTGGTGTTGAATGTAGATGAGGCAAAGAGAGTGTGCCTAGGTATAAATTAAGGTGATGTTTTGTTTTGAATGTAGATGAGGCTAAGAGAGTGTGCTTAGGTATAAAGTAAGGTAATGTTTTGTGTTGAATGTATATGAGACAAAGAGAGTGTGCCTAGGTATAAAGTAAGGTAATGTTTTGTGTTGAATGTAGATGAGACAAAGAGAGTGTGCCTAGGTATAAATTAAGGTAATGTTTTGTGTTGAATGTAGATGAGACAAAGAGAGTGTGCCTAGGTATAAATTAATGTAATATTTCGTGTTGAATGTAGATGAGGCAAAGAGAGTGTGCCTAGGTATAAATTAAAGTATTGTTTTGTATTGAATGCAGATGACGCAAAGAAAGTGTGCCTAGGTATAAATTAAAGTATTGTTTTGTGTTGAATGTAGATGAAACAAAGAGAGTGTGCCTAGGTATAAATTAAAGTATTGTTTTGTGTTGAATGTAGATGAGACAAAGAGAGTGTGCCTAGGTAT
This sequence comes from Hesperophylax magnus, assembly GCA_026573805.1. Classification (NCBI taxonomy): domain Eukaryota; kingdom Metazoa; phylum Arthropoda; class Insecta; order Trichoptera; family Limnephilidae; genus Hesperophylax; species Hesperophylax magnus. The sequence goes on along the minus strand of JAIUSX010000005.1, from coordinate 5,487,796 downwards.
AAATCAAAGTATTGTTTTGTGTTGAATGTAGATGAGACATAGAGAGTGTGCCTAGGTATAAATTAAAGTATTGTTTTGTGTTGAATGTAGATGAGACATAGAGAGTGTGCCTAGGTATAAATTAAAGTATTGTTTTGTGTTGAATGTAGATGAGACAAAGAGAGTGTGCCTAGGTATAAATTAAAGTATTGTTTTGTGTTGAATGTAGATGACGCAAAGAGAGTGTGCCTAGGTATAAATTAATGTAATATTTCGTGTTGAATGTAGATGAGGCAAAGAGAGTGTGCCTAGGTATAAATTAAAGTATTGTTTTGTATTGAATGCAGATGACGCAAAGAGAGTGTGCCTAGGTATAAATTAAGGTAATGTTTTGTGTTGAATGTAGATGAGACAAAGAGAGTGTGCCTAGGTATAAATTAAGGTAATGTTTTGTGTTGAATGTAGATGAGACAAAGAGAGTGTGCCTAGGTATAAATTAATGTAATGTTTCGTGTTGAATGTAGATGAGACAAAGAGAGTGTGCCTAGGTATAAATTAATGTAATGTTTCGTGTTGAATGTAGATGAGGCAAAGAGAGTGTGCCTAGGTATAAATTAAAGTATTGTTTTGTATTGAATGCATATGACGCAAAGAAAGTGTGCCTAGGTATAAATCAAAGTATTGTTTTTTGTTGAATGTAGATTAGACAAAGAGAGTGTGTCTAGGTATAAATTAAGGTAATGTTTTGTGTTGAATGTAGATGAGACAAAGAGAGTGTGCCTAGGTAGAAATTAAAGTATTGTTTTGTATTGAATGCATATGACGCAAAGAAAGTGTGCCTAGGTATAAATCAAAGTATTGTTTTTTGTTGAATGTAGATTAGACAAAGAGAGTGTGTCTAGGTATAAATTAAGGTAATGTTTTGTGTTGAATGTAGATGAGACAAAGAGAGTGTGCCTAGGTATAAATTAATATATTGTTTTGTGTTGAATGTAGATGAGACAAAGAGAGTGTGCCTAGGTATAAATTAATATATTGTTTTGTGTTGAATGTAGATGAGACAAAGAGAGTGTGCCTAGGTATAAATTAAAGTTTTGTTTTGTGTTGAATGTAGATGAGGCGAGGAGAGTGTGCCAACGCATTGCTCTTTGGTAAATTACGAAAAAAATATTTGTTAAAACTATGATTTGGATGAAGCAAGGATTGTGTGCCTACAAATTAATATTAAATATTTGTGTTTGCATGTGAATGAAACAAATTCAATTAGCTTTTTGCCCATTGCAAGCAACTAATTCAATCAACTCCCTTTGCAAAAAAAAAATAGCTAGGATAACAAATTATTATAAGCAATAATAATTAGTCGCCTGAAATATCAATACAAATTGAAAATATCTCCCGAGTAAAAATAAATGCCGACAAATGTCTAATACCTCTAGATCAGTGATGGGCAAAGTACGGCCCGCGGGCCAAGTCCGGCCCGCCAGGCTAGTCAATCCGGCCCGCGACATTGTTTTGAATGACCCTACCACAATTTACCAATTGAACAAAATGTATTTTCTACATAGATAGAATAGAATACTTAACGGTTTCCTTCTCATTGTGTTTTAAGTACGGTATTATTGCATCTAATATTAGTTTGCACACAACCTCGCGCTTTGCAGATTGGTAGCATGGCGAATGCATGGCGATGTGAAGTGCAATGCGTGTGTTGCTCGGCGAATGTGAACATATGAAAGATATTGTATGGCTTTCAGACTTTGCATTTTTTACAGATCTTCTCAGTCACATCAATAAATTGAACCTTAAACTCCAGGGAAGAAATCAATTAATCAATAATATTGGGGGTCATATCAGGAGTTTCAAAATGCAATTGAATCTATTTTCTAAACAACTAGTCAAGAAAGACTTTACCCATTTCCAAGACTAAAAACTATTGCAGTTAGGGAGGACCAACTTAAGAACTATGAGAAAAGCGTGAAATATCTTTATGAAGAATTTGAACGAAGATTCCAAGACTTCAAAGTTATAGAACAGGACCTGGACATTTTTAGCATGCCATTTAATATGGATTGTGAATCAGTCAAACCAGAATTGCAGCTCTAATTGATTGAGTTGCAATGTAACACTGAATTGAAGCAACTGTTTCTCAACGTTTCCAAAATTGAGTTCTACAAGGCCCTGTCAAAATCAAGTTTCCCAAACCTGAAATCTCACGCTCAGAAGATAATTGCGATGTTTGCATCTTCCTACATCTGTGAACAGGTGTTTTCTACTATGAAGCTTCGCAAAAACAGTGTTTGAAACCGATTGACTGACCACCATTTAGCTTCACTACTGCGAATCGGCTTATCCCAGTTTTTACCAGATTATGATAAACTTTTAGAAGCTCAGCCACAGTTTCATCTGTCACATACGCCTTCATACTCTTCTAAAGAATAATCAATTTTTGTTACTTTTTCACCATTTTAGCATATAATGTACTCAATATTATGCATGATGTAAAAATTAAAAAAAAGTACTTATATCACTTATAAAAACTTAAGTACTTATATCACTTTATCAAAAATAAAAAATTGTTTTATTAAATTTTTTTTCCGGCCCGCCTAGATAATTTTTTTTATTTTATCTGGCCCTTTCCTTAAAAAGTTTGCCCATCTCTGCTCTAGATAATACATCCGCGGCGTTATCTTCCGATTTCACATGCTTCCATTGTGCAGGTTGGCTTGATTCTTGGACTTCAGCTACCCTATTGGCAACAAAGGTGTTCCATCTCGCAGCTTGTCCCTTGATCCAACATAAGGTTATTTGAGAATCACACCAGTAAGTTGTAACTTTATCAGGTATACATATAGCCACCAATTCATTAATCTTGATAGTAAAACAGCTCCACAGAGTTCCAATTTGGGAAGAGATATGGTTTTCAGAGGCGCTACTCGCCACTTTGATATTATTAAATTGGAATATTTTTTACCCAAATCATCAGTAGATATCATATAAATGCAAGCCGAGTATGCCTTTTCTGAAGAATCACAAAATCCATGCAATTGCAAGTTTACTTGATTCTGACAAATTATTTTTCTAGAAATTTGCAAGTTATTTAATAGCGGTAATTCGTTTGTATAAGATTCCCATGCATTCATCATGTCAATTATTGGAATATTTTCGTCCCATTGAATATTTGTCTGCCACAGTCTCTGCATTATTAATTTAACATAACTGGTCCTATTAATCCTAAAGGATCAAATACAGATGCTATGGCTGACAGCATTTCACGCTTGCTTATTTATTGGATTCACTGTGTATAAAAAATTGTCCTGTTGATTATTCCATGACAGACCTAATATTTTTCCGTCATTCGATTCGTCACTAATAATTATACTTGACATATCCTCTTGTTTTGAACATAATGAGGGTATATTTGATCGCCATTTCCGCAAATTCATTCCAGCAGATGCCAAGATGGATATTAATTGTTCTTTAATTAATAGGCAATTTTGTTCACTTTCATCGCCAGTTTAATTTAAAATAAATTTAATTTAAAATAGTTTTTCATCCATATAAAAGTTATGTTTTATAATTTGACTGACCTTATGATTTGTTTCGAGATTTTCATTTGCCAACTGCTCCAGGCATTTGGTTGCCAAAAATGATGAAGGCCCCAAACCATAGGTGACGGTATTGAGTTGATAATGTTGAATTTCTTCATCGGGAGAGTTTCTTCATACTATGCGTTGAAGATCCCTATCTTCAGGTTGCACCAATATCTGCCTGTACATTTTCTCAATATCAGCTGTTAATGCGTACTGGTGCTTTCTGAAAAATAGTAATTGCGCGCATAAATTCTTTTGTAAGATACACACCGTGTCATGTGACCTAAATCATGATATTCTTGCATAAATTCTTTGTATTTGTCCATCATATTAGGGTTTATAGAAAACTTCCTCTGCAGATTACAGAGTCTTTTTTCTGCCATAGACAGTGTTTCGCCCAACTGTTTAATACAGGGGCGCTGCGGTAATCTTACCGTGAAATGACCCTCGTCATTTCTTTTATGCGTGTCCTTGAAATTTTCTTCACTGGCGCGCTCCTCGTGACTTCTATGATTAGTAGGACTTAGTTCCTCTAATTTCCAAAAATTTTCAATTTGCTAGTGTATTAAGCTGAGTGAAAGATTACATGTTTTTACTGGCCTTTTTTCTGGAGTGAAGATTGGTCCGGATACTAGCCATCCAAATTCAGTTCGTTGCAGTATTGGTCCGGAATCCTGAATCTTCATCCGGTCAGAATGTAAAATCTCCCAGAAGGTGTCAGCCCCGATCAGCATGTCTATCGGGCCGGTTTCATCAAATGTAGGATCTGCCATCTGCAATCCTTGGGGAATGCTGGCGTCCTTTTTCTGAAATGAGATTTGCGGTAGGTTACTGGTCACTTCCTCCAATACTAGGCATTCAATCCTCTTTGTGTAAGATGAATAATTGGAAGATATTTCTAAATCTGTAATGTTTTTGATATGTAGAACTTTCTTATGAATACCTGTTATAGGTATATCCGCCTTCCTAATTTTTAATTGTAATTTAGTGGCAAACTCTTTGCTAACAAAATTAGATTGCGCACCTGAATCCAACAGAATTCTAGCCTTAATTAAATTTCCCTTTTTATTTCGTACATTAATTGCCACTGTGGATAATAAAATAAAATTGTTGGATGCTTTCGATGCATGATTACTAACTAAAGGCTCCTTAAATGAAGTGCTGCTTTCTGGATGATTTGGCATTTTATCCTCATTCTGCAAATGTAACAAAGTATTGTGTGAATTCATACCACACTTGAGACAGTTATATTTGCTTTTACAATCAGTAAATCTATGACCTACCGATAAGCATTTTAGGCAAGCTTTTAACCGGCGTATTGTTGTGATTCTGTCTGTTGTTTCTAAATTTAAAAATTTTTGGCAATTATAAATTTTATGATTTTGATTACAATTTATACATTTTAATATTTGGGAGGATATAGAAACCATGGCTTCCTTTTTAAAATTATAAGAAAATCCTTTGACTTGTGTATGTCGCTTATCGCTTGGCGTTGAAAAGTCTAAAACCTGTACTCTGTCGTATAAACATTTCAGAAACTCTTCGTAGGTAGGAATTTTATTTTTTATCGGATATTGTTCCCAGTGCATTCTGGTTTCACTATCCAATTTGTTTGATAAGATATAAATTAACAATATGTCCCAACTTTCAGTGGGTAGATTAATATTATTCAAAGCCTTTAAATGTAACTGTGCTTCATCTAATAATTTTCTCAATGCTACATGATTTTCAGTTTTTATTCCCTGCAATTGAAATAATGAATTAATATGATTATTTATTAGGTAAAGCTTACGAATTCCGCTTCACGGTAAATACGCAATATTTCACTTTCAAATAAATGGATTTAACTTTATTAATTCAAAACATGATTTATTATGTCGGGGGAGACGGAAAAATACGCACTTTTAATTTTAATTTCGTTTATTAAGTCACTTACGCGATATGTCACACGAGATTTCAAAGAAACAAAATAATGTGACATTTGCCGGAAATACCACAACTAGTTATTTACCTAGCCAGTGCGCGGGTTAGGTACAGTACCTACCTACCAACTAATTCAGTTAAAGAAAATAAGTTCTTGAAAATATTAAATTAATATATTCAACCTAACCTAATCTAACTGTGATTTTCTATAGCACAAAAATGCCCCTTTAATAACGCCTGCTCGTGTCCCCTTTAGAGTTACATCCCAGTTTTCTAATAGTATGTGGGCTACGCTAGGTTTGTATAGACTGGTTTGTGATTTAATTCTAATACCTATTTTCCATGTTCTAACCTAACCTAACCTAAACTACCTAAACGGAATACGTTTAATCACATTTTATTCTATTTGTTTGTTATTCGGGTTATTTTATTTAGTTATATGTTGATTATTTGTTATAAATAATACATTGACTTACATATTAATATGGATTAATTATACACGATGATATTATTTATTTTATATGGCAATACTAATTTTTTTTTGGTTGTCAGCAGTGTCTATACTATGATTTAAGATTTTCACGGCCAAAAGTATTTTTGTTATTTGTTTTTGGGGTGTTATGCCGTGTTGCGCTAACTCCTTCTTTAGCCAACGTTTCGGACAGCATTGCAGTGTCCATCATCAGGGCAGATGTGTTATTTGAGGTTGTGTTAAAATGTGAGCTTAAGTATGAAGTTAAGTTTTAACACAACCTCAAATAACACATCTGCCCTGATGATGGACACTGAAATGCTGTCCGAAACGTTGGCTAAAGAAGGAGTTAGCGCAACACGGCATAACACCCCAAAAACAAATAACAAAAAAAAAAAGTGTCTATACTGTCTATTAAATATTTTGTAGGTATGAATTACGAAATTATGAATATAATCCAACTCTTGATATGAATATAGTCGCCGTCGGCGGCGCCGCATACTAATTGACATATCGCGTAAGTGACTTAATAAACGAAATTAAAATTAAAAGTGCGTATATTTCCGTCTCCCCCGACATAATAAATCATGTTTTGAATTAATAAAGCTAAATCCATTTATTTGAAAGTGAAATATTGCGTAAAGAGTGAAGCGGAATAAGAGAAAATTAATATTTATTATTATTCTCTCATTTTGGAAACGATCTGTCAACATTTCCCACGCTATACAGTAATTATCCCGATTTGTAGGCAAAGACGATATTAATTTTGCTGCATTATCGAGTAAACATGATTTTAAATAATAAAACTTCTGAATGACATCTAATTCTTCATTGCTGTCGATTAACGAAACAAATGCATCTCTGAAAGTTAACCATTCTGCATAATTACCGTCGAATTTAGGTAATTCTATGATTGGAAGTTTAACGCCCTTAGAATTGACGGTTTTATTTTCTTTAAATTTATCTTTTGCTATAGCTAACAGGTTGTAGTAGGTATTTTCAAATGTTTCTCTTTCGATGTCTTTTTCAAGTTCATCGGGAGATAGTGACTCTATTTTTTCTTGTAATGCTTCAAATTTATCTAATATTGGTTCTATCCTTTTTATACGCAATTCGACATCAGTAATTAATAGCTTATCAGTGATAAGCTAATTAAAAACTTTGATAACTCAGCGCGGAGTTTGCAAAGCAAAATTAACTAGATTTAAAGACTACCTGGATAGTGATAAGTTATCACTATCCAGGTAGTCTTTAAATCTAGTTAATTTTGCTTTGCAAACTCCGCGCTGAGTTATCAAAGTTTTTAATTCCATTTTTATAAAATTGACTTAACAATAATTTGACGAGTACTTACAGGAATTAGTTATAATCACTACACTTGTATTGCCTTTTAGGGTCACCTTTTAAACACAGTAACTAATAGAATTCACTAACAGAATCAAATATTTACAAAAATTAATTAATAATACAATGTTCTAGTAATGCCTAATGCCAACTGTCATTTAGTTTGTTGTTTTTGCGATCTATGGTATGTTTCCTACTTTACCGACGGTGTTGGTATTTACGTGGGTTTTGGATTTATCTATACAGTAATACTTTGTACCTACTGTATATTTTATCGACTTCTATTCAAAACAATGTAACATTTTTTTGAATATAATCAACATAAATGTTTATTGCGGTACTATAATAATATAGTTCGCCACAACAAAACCTTTTTAATAATTAATGTTTTGACTTAACTCCGAATATCATTTGTAACAATTAGCCCGTTTTTTTTTCAGATCAATAAAATACCACAATATGATTTGATTGAATTCGTTCTTTCTAAAAGGATAATAAGGTGTAAAGGGATGGTCAACTTGCCCGTGGTTTTCTTGATGAACCTCTGGTCCTCTTGTTCCTGGATGCTGGTTTTTGATATGGCTTCGACGCGATTCCGTCGAATGATTTTTCTTTAAAAATCGCGCACTCCGATTGTATTTTGCCATTCGGCTCGACGGATCAATTGTTTTGAACCTTGTCTTATAAACATTAGTTTATCATTAAAAAAATAATTAAATATATATTTGTATGCCATAAACTACACACTTCTTTTGCCCAGCACCATTATACCGACCAAGGAAAACATTTCTTTAATAAACTAGAAACATTAATGATAAAAAAACAAATATTGAACTATATAAAAAATATTTTAGGGAATTCATTAACAAATAAACTGCTTTCCCTAGTTTCACTTGAAAATCTCACAAATTATCATACAATACTCTATTTATCCTGCATAATATTTTTTTCTTCTTTCCAAATACAACAATTTGTATGGATTTTAATTGCGTTATTATTTTCTACTTTGTAACCATAACCTTCATGTAACATAAATCTTTAATTTTAAATATGTTAATTATTTCACCAAATAATGCTTTTTTTAAAGATACGTCACATTATATGGAAGAAAGTTTCTGACTATCCAACTAGGAAGGTTTTCCGTTTTAGGACAGTTAAATTAACAGGTTTCAAATTATCATACACAGAGGCGGATTAACTGTTGAGAGCGCCCTAGGCAAGCACCTCATCGGCGCCCCTCTAGCGACCACATATTATAAATTTTAACAAGTACCTAAAGTAGCCGAATTTGTAGTTAGGTGGGTTTTACGTGAAAATAAAAATTTCGTGGGAGGGGGGGGGGGGGGTGGCTAGAGAATTTCAAGAAAATAAAATTTGTCCCAAAAAAAAAAATTCATGGGGGGGGGGGGGGGCTAGAGAATTGTTTAAAATTGATGTTTTTACGTAAAAATTATGTTTTTAACTTGACTTTGAAGTAGCCCGACCAGTCGCCTTTTAGATTTTTTCAGCGCCGATTCTCGTTCTGAGTAGCCTAAATGGCGATATATCGCCCTCGTTGGCAACACTGCCAGCTATCTTTTTTTTACATACCAAGTTTCATCACAATCGGTTCAGAAGTTTTTTTGCATGAAGAAGTAACATATACCTATACAAACACACACATATACACTTTCGCAGTTATAATATTAATAGGGATAATTAATAAAACATAAAAAATTTAAATGATCAATTATTTATGTAAAGGAATAAGTACTCACTAATAAGTACCTACCTAGAAATGCCTAGGATCCCGAAGGAGACAGAAAAAATTGAGGTTTTAAAGTATTTACTTGAAAAACAGTGCCTAGATTGGTACACTCGTATGTTAATAAAATGTACATTAAACGCACGATGAGCAATACGGAAAACATTTTTTTGTGAAACATACGGAAACAAAGGTTGATCCCAAGTTAAATATGCATTTGCATTTAAATTTCAAGCAGGTTAATTACGGGAATTAAATTTAAAAATTGGTATATACTAATCACAAAAAAAATTAAACATCTCTGCGTCTACATTTTTGTTTTGCGAAGTTGTCAATAACATCGTCATAGTTTAAAGAGAGCAGTAATTTGGATTCAATGTTAAGTATGGCTAACGAATTTAATCTCCTGTCTGTCATGGTGGAGCGAAGATAATTTTTCACTCTCTTTAGACAGGAAAAACTCCGCTCGCCACTGCAATTGCTGACTGCCGTCGATACGCACATTCTTAAGGCTATGTCAATGTTTGGATAAATTGTTTCAAGTTCTTTTTTTCTTAGAACCTGTAAAATCGCTTTGGTTGTTCGGGGCAGATCTCCATCTCGAGCTATCGTTCTTAAATAAGAACGTAGATGGATACATTCATCAACAAAGCACTTTTCTAAATCACTAGAATATATTGTTACTAACATACTAGCACTATTTTGAACTTCTTCGGTGTTCAAATTGACCAAATTGCTTAAAAACGAAAATTTGGTATAACAATTGCTGTACGCTTCTCGTCTCTTTTGAAGTTCAACGACAAGTCTGTCTCTAATTACTAAATATACTGTCACTCTAAATGTTTCCCGACCAGATAATGAAAAAGTAATATCTTCGGCAGATTCATCTGCTGTGAGTTTTCTCTTCCGTATCCTCTTGGTGTCCTTTTCATATTCTCTGACTAATGCGAATTCTAAGGCTTGCTCTTCATATTTATTAAAATTTTCCCTTTCTGAAGAAATTATTAGAATCAGACTGTCATACATTTGAATAACTGTACAAATATCAATATCAACGGACTGTAATTTTTTATTGGTTTTATTCATGTGAACTAAAATTAAACCCCAAAACACGATCATGAAAGCAGTTTCTAGTCGTTCTAATTTCAATCTTATGCCTTTAGCTTCACATACAACAGAACGTTTTTGCTCTGTATTGCTCTCGATAGCAATTAAAGCATTGCAAATTTCTGGAAATGACTCTTTCAAACTTTTGCAAGCATCTGCTCGAGCTGACCAGCGTGTGTCAGATGGATTTTTGACAGTAGTTTTATTTTTTTTATCATTACCTAGGATTATTTGTGCTTGTAGAGTTTGCCATCTTTGAGTTGAAGCTGTAAAAAATGTGTAGATTTCTTGAAGGAGACCAAAGAACCAACAAGCTTCTTGAGCGCATTCAGCGGCACATTCACCCACTAGGTTAAGCGAATGTGCAGAGCAGGGTATATATTCTGCTAGGGGACATAGTTCTTTTATTTTGGCCTGTAATCCATTGTAAATGCCTGACATATTTGCGGCATTATCATACAACTGGCCTCTACAGTCTAATATATTAATTTCAATCATGTCCAATGTTTTAATAATAGCATTTGCTATGTCTTGTGATTTGTGACCGACATTTGCGATAAACTTAAGAAAACGTTCAACGGGCGTACCGTCGGTTTGAATGTATCGGATCACGAAAGTTAATTGGTCAATGTGGGAAATATCTGGTGTTGAATCCACTATTATTGAATAATATTTTGATATCTTGATTTCATGTTTTATTTGTGTTAATATTTTGTTTGCCATCAATTCAATAAATTCGTCACACGTTGTAGAACTTAAGTAATTGGTATATCCCTTTCCCTTGCCGCCATATTGAGAAATATGTTTACTTAAAAACGGATCAAACTCCGCTATGAGTTCCAGCGTCATTAAGTAATTTCCGTTATGAAGAGAGCCAAGTTTTTCGTCATGTCCTCTAAAAGGTAAACCACGCGATGCTAAAGATTTTACAGTGGCAACCACTCGTTTTAAAACTTCACGCCAATAAGTCATCTCTTCTAGAAATTGAGCGGCGAGCTCATGATCGACACGACCGTCAATGTTAGATCTACGTTACAAGCTAAAAAAAAATGTTTTATGTTCACATGAGTTTTCGTGGCTTTCTAATCTATTCGATGCGTTCTTCCAATCATTAAAACCAACATCTTGTTTTCCAAAACTAGTTCCACCACCGAATAATAAACAAGGTCCACAATAAACTTTACCTGTGCTTGGAGAGTAAATAAGCCATTTCCTTGGAAGTTTTTCTCTATTTAACAACTTTCTTTCAAACATTGTTTTTGTTAAAAAACGTGAGATTTTATCTTCATATATTCTCTTACTCAATGAAAAATCTGCATTTTGATTTTGATTAAATCCATTAATTGCAATCTATTCTTGTGTTTCGTTATTGATATCCCACTTGACTGGGTCACATCCCACGATAAACAGTCTATTTTGCGACTGCCTCACAACTTCTACGGCTGACGGAGTAGGCAGCATGGACAAATCGTGTTGTTTAGAACTAGTAGGAATTTCACATTGAATAGACTCGGTAGAAGACGCACTGTGAATTGCGTTAGAAAATTCCGAATCATCACTTTTTAATTTAGAAAAAAATGTCTCAATATGTTTCGTATGCTTTATAATATTTTGATTTTTTTCTTCTTTTTCCTTAGCCTTCCTTTTATAAGCTGCACCACTAGGTTTCTTCTTCAATTCACTCATTATTTGGGTAATGAACTAAAACGCAATGTACTAATTAATTCACACAAATACCGCTGCGAGTACGTAATCAATAGAAGCGCGCGTAACCGGCGACATCCAAGCTGAAAGTGATGAGTGTGACTGTCACCCCGTCATCCGTTCGGAAGTCCGGTGCCGGCCGCTTAGCCCCTGCCCCCGCTGCGCCCTTTGCCCTGCAATCTAGCAACACCCGCGAACGAATCCACGAGCGAGCGGTCTTCTATTAAAAAATCATGCGATGGAGGCATGGAGGAATAATCAAGAAGGCGAGTATGCTTTGGAAGCTCTGCATCTCTACAGAAGTAAATAATCTTTTATATTGTGTAAGCAGGTGCATACTTACTTACAAAATTAAGTTTATATATATATATTTTTTTTAATTCTAGGGGCGCCCGCCGGCGCCCCTTTGTAACTGGCGCCCCTAGGCACGTGCCTACTTTGCCTTAGGGTTAATCCGCCACTGATCATACATGTACACCAGAGGTTCCCAAAGTGGTCCAAATGGCTAGGGGTCGATACCGGCTTGCTGGGGGTCTATGTCAGCGAGAAAAAAATTTGGGGGTCCACGAGATTCAAATGGGGGTACATACGAGCGAACCCCATTTACCTCAAGTCAACATTTAGGAGTTCCGTAAATGACACAATAGACCTAACACAAATATAATAGACCGAGAAATTACTTATTTGATATTTCGTAAAGTTGTTAATTGAGGTTTATAAATAGAGTCTACGTTCCTTTTCTCGTCAGAATTAATATATGCAAGCAAAACATTGCCCATTGGAAGCCGCGAATTTTCCTAGTCCCCCAACTTGTTTTTGAAAAACGTCCAGGGTAATAATGACGTTCAACATTTAAATGCACTTCACACAGACTTCAAAACAGTTTGAGGACATTTTTATTATCGAAATGGAAGGTTGAAGAATCGGATATCATGTGACAAGAAGAACTGATCGGAATAAGCACTGACAAAGAACTTAAGGGGCAGTTCTGTAGGGCCAGCTACAGAAAGAAATTCCCGTTGCTTATCCTGCTCTATTTTCATTTGGTGTAATACCTCACAAGGGTGCCCCTGTCTGCACAATGTAAAGACAGAAGAACTATACCGCCGAGGAAATTTCCCGCAATGAAATAAATATGTGAATCAGTGTGCCACTCTTTTAACTACATTTTCAATATGGTTCTTCCGTTTGAGGTTATTATCAACTATAACGTCTAAATATTTAATAAATTTAATACATTTGACGGCTTCACACTTACATGGAGAGTTATTATTTCCAAAGCTACAGTTAATTTTATGTATTGTAAGGTGGTGAGGTGTTTGGGGTTGCCCTGAAATAGTAGAACTGAATGTTAGGTATATGGTTTTTGTTAGGTTTAATGTAAGCAAATTGCTGTCCAGCCATTTTTTCACTATGTTTTTAACGGTGTTAGCAAGGTGGTGTGTTTCTTTCCAATTGTCTCCTTCAAACAATGTCAATATCACCTGCGAACGTAATAATTTTCCCACCTGTATGTTGTTTACACAGTTCGTTAATATACAGGGTGTATCGGCACGTACCCGACAAACTTTAACCAGCTATTCCTTAGAACATTTGTAGTAAAAAATGTTATGGGCACTTTGCTGTCCGGTAACATTTTTTTAATGATGATTTTAAGAAGAGATTACATATTTTCACAGTAATAAATGCAGCGCCCTTGAGGTGATTTTGCACAAAAACGGCGCTATACAAGTCATCCAATTATTATTATTTATTATTAATTGTGTTAAAATATAGGTATATTATAATAATACATGAGTTATTATTCAGTACGATTTGCTTGCGATAATATTTCTAATAGAAGTGTTTCTGATATGCTGATGTATGATTTAAAGAAGAGATTACATATTGTCACAGTAATTATGTTAAAATATAGGGATGTATCATTGATGCATTGTCTATGGGATGTATAGATTACAATAATACGTGAGTTATTATTCAGTATGATTTGCAGACAATTTGCTTGCGATAGTATTTCTAATAGAAGTGCTTCTGATATTCTGATGTATGATTTTAAGAAGAGATTACATATTATTTATTTATTTATTTATTTAACGCCCAGAGGGCTTTTACATGGTTGGTAGTATAATTTTAATTTGACAGATATTTGAAACATAAAAAATAAGAATAAAATTACATTTGATAAAAGCTATGCAACAAGTCATACAAACACAAGAAACAAAAACAGAAAATTACAGCTATTTGTAGGTTTACATGATGTGTTTTTTATATTGTTACAGTAATTATGTTAAAATATAGGGATGTATAGATTACAATAATACATGAGTTATTATTCAGTACGATTTGCAGACAATTTGCTTGCGATAGTATTTCTAATAGAAGTGCTTCTGATATTCTGATGTATGATTTTAAGAAGAGATTACATATTGTCAAAGTAATTGTATTAAAATATACGCCGTTTAAAAGATGATATAATGATAGAAGTTGGTTTTCCACACATTTAGCATTATGGTATACAATGTAGCTTTGATTTGTTTGTATAATGATACAATTGCAAGTATAAATGGATGTTATTTATATTGTTAATAGTGGTATACATATATAAAAACAGGCCACGATAAAAATAAATACAAAATTATCTACTATTTTTTTTAAGGATATTACATAAACAAAAAAATGAGATTAATATTAGTGCTGGAGAAAGATGGATGCATTAAACATGTAAAAACAAAATTATAATAACACGTGTAACATTAAAAAAATGAGCATTTGTAGTAAATTTTATATTTTGAGATAATTGTATCAAGTATTGTAAATTTGTAAGTAATCCTTGAATGAAAATATAGCAGCAGATGTTGTTACATAATATTACCATACTTTTGTTTTTCGCAAATGTGTACTCCTCTTTCATCCACAAGCAAATGCTTTTAATGAGAGAGTAGTATAAATATAAATAAGAAGCTATGTAAAACCTGAATTGTAATATTATGTTCAAAGATTTAATTAATAAAAAAATATTTATTTTTTCAGAATTGATTATTGAGTAAAACCTCAAATTAATAATTCCTATCAATTGCACCTGTTAATCTTATCTTTCACTCCACTCAATAGATAAAAATATCAACGAGCGAACAACTCTTTTACTTGAATATTTATAATTTTAGACCCGCAATATTCGACTTCAAATGAGATATAGATTATAATATTTATTTTTCGGAAAAACTTTATTGAGTAAAACCTCAAATTGTAATATTTAATTATTGAAGACAATATTAGCGATTTCTAAAGGAAAATCTGAAACAGAAAAATCAGAAAAGGATACGGTCACATCTAGGACTCGAACCCAGAACCTTGTCTTTCCGGGACACTGCTCTACCACTGAGCTAATGGGACCCTATCCCCCTCGGTCACTTTTAATTGAATCATACTTCGAATAAGAACGACCAACATTGTCTTCATTTTTACCGCAATTTTTATTGGCAACTATCTACCCTGGTTTTAAAACCGGGAGGATTTTTTTAACATTCCAGACATCCGGAATAAATCCTGTTTCAAACATGTTATTAATTAAGGATAAGAAATATTCAACCGACATGTCAGAGAATGCTACAAAGAAGCTATATAATATTCCATCAGAACCCGGAAAAGAGCCAGAAAGAGATTTAATTACTCGTTTTAGTTCACTAACTAAGAAAGGAGAGTCTAGCCAGTTAGAGAGAGATGGATATGAATTAAAAGAGGGCATTTGTTCACATCTGGCAACTGAAGGAGGGGCAATCTTATCAGCAAAACCCATAATAATTTCTTCCGGAATATGTTTGGTACGCTCCGGAGCATATGACGAACCGAATTTTTTTTAATTAGTCCAAACAGATGACAGGGGAGTTTCAGGAGACAAGTTTTCACAAATTTTTCGCCATCCAGACCGCTTTATATTTTTCAAAATACGTTTAGTTTCTTATTGGGCGCGTTTCACTGATAAGAAATTTTCAAAAGACATGCATTTGCGGAAAATGGAAACTGCTTCTTTTCTAGCACGAGTGCATTCTTTGTCCCACCACGGGGTCGAATGTTTTGTTTTAATGTTAACTTTACGCTATAGAATGGATTTTTTTGCTGCTTTTATAACTATACTAGGAAATAATTCACATTGTGTTCTGATGTTCCCAAGAGAAGATTTTACAGAGTGAACAAGAGAGTCTAATTCAGAAGAAAAAGTTCTCCAGTTCGCATCTTTCGTTTTAAATTTAAAATTATTGTTAATTGTAAAGGAATGCGAGGTGGTTAGATAGTGAAAGAGAATTATAATAGGGAAATGATCACTGGAAAGGGGGTGTTTAAGTATGTTCCAAGAACACTTACGTATCCCAAAGATGAACATAGAGATAAATCAACAGCATTTTTCCTTTGTTGAGGGGGGTGAATAGGGTTGGAGATCCGTCGTTTAAAATACATAAATTATGGGAATCAATAAAATCTAAAAGATTACTGACAGAACGGTTCGTCAATTCACTACCCCAAGAGGTAGAATGAGCGTTAAAGTCGCCCAGTAACATACATGGGGGACGGATCTGAGATATAAATGATGACCATTCGTTTTCAACAAAAATAGTGGAGGGAGGGACATATATTGATAGTATTGTAATATCAGATACAACAGCTGCTACTATCTGAAAATTGTTAGAGAGAGAATGAAAAATGAATGGTTTGAAAGGGATAGAGTCATGGATGATTAGGGCAGCGCCACCTTTACCATCCGTTCTATCATGTCTAAGACAATGATATCCAGAAATCTTAAATTGATACGTGGGTTTAAACCACGTTTCGGAAATGGCGGCAACTAAAATGTCATGTTCATCGAGTAATTTTACAAGTTCAAATTTATTACAGATTAGACTTCTGATATTCCACTGAAGAATTCTGTTCAGTTTCGGAGACATTAGGAAGACAGGATAATAAAGATTTAATACAATCGGCAGCGTTGGACGGTATATTATTGTTGTTTGAAAGAATACAAATTAAGAGGGTAATTAAATTCTGAATAAAAGTAGAATTTTTGTTCACCACTTTCCCTAAATTAGGGGAAGATTTGGAACTATTTAAAGCACTCCCATTGAGTGTCTGAGATTTATAATTCCCATTTGGGTTAAACAAAATATCATTATGTTGATTTTTATCAAGAGAAGCAACAAATTTTGGTTTTCGTTTTAGTGGTATAAAAATTGTTTCCCTGTGAGAAGATGATGGAGGAAATTTAGAGTAAGATAGATTGAAAGGAATTGAGGTAGATGTTACCTCTGCAAACGATTTTATTGCAGGTGGGAATAATTTTGATGCCTGGAAATAGGAAATGTTGTCTGAAGCCATTGATTGTTTAATATTCCTTTGTCTGGTCAATTCTGGACAGGCCACACTAACCGCTGTATGATTTCCCTTTCAGTTAATGCAACGTGGATCATTCGATGATTTTTGGCAAAGATCAAAGGGGTGGTCCTCTCCGCAATGAAAACAACGTGGAGGGGAACGACATATGGGTTTTGAGTGTCCAAAACGGCAGCAGTTAAAACACTGGATCGTCGGGAATTTATATACTTCCACAGGGAGTGCGTTGTAATAAATAAATACCCGAGATGGCAAAGTTTGGCCTTCAAAAGTAATAACAACCGATTGTGAGGGTTTCCATGTAGTGGTTCCATTAGATGTATCTTTGTAATTTAATCTACGTGCTTTTAAAACCTTAGGGGTCACTTGAGAATCATTAAGTGCATCAACAATTTCAGATTCTGAGAGATCGGTTGGTATATCTCTCACTCGGCCCATTCTAGTAAGGTTGTAAGTTGGAATATAAAATTTAAATTTGTGGTGTGAAAGTGCATCAACTTTTTGGACAAATTCATTTGCAAAGTATGCGGATTTAAATTCGAGGGATAATTTGTAGCGGCCTTCCGGCTTAATAGATCCGTATGCCTTGACTATGCCAAGGTTACTGTTTTTTGAACTAAATATGAATTTCCCGAAATCCAGAGGATGAATGATTTTTCCTTGTTCAGTTCTTTGGACATTGACAATGAATGGAGCCGAGGAGGATGGGGAATAACTTAGTTCAGTATTTTTAGTTTCTGATAATATGGTATCCTTACGACTTTGCTTAGGGTTTGAGGTTTCATCGGATTGCGAAGGTTTAATTTTGGGTGGTACATTAAGACAGAGCGATGGTCTTCGTTTTCTGAAAGGGAGTATTATAGAAACATCCGATTCATACCCATCTCCAATATTAAATATGGACTCGGGGTCTTCTTCCATTTTTATAAATTAATTAACAAAAAAAATAATAATACAGTCTATTTGATTGACTGTACACACGAATTTATCAAAACCTAAATATAACAAACAAATAATCGAAAACAAAAATGTAACAATAATTTGTTATCTGTACCTACGAAGTCCGCAACAGCGGGTAGGTAATTCGTCAAACACAGAGCACGACTATCCACTACCGTAGTTCGATGACTAATCCATATTAAGGCGATGCCATACGTAGTATTTCAAAGTCATGTGTTTTTGGTTTGAAAATTTGGTCGCCTAGAAATGTTTCTGATGCTTTCATTAAATACTGCGAGTAGAATACATCTTGGCCTTTGAAATAATCGAGTAATTTTTTGATAAGTTTTTTTATAAGCCCAGAAAAAAATAATGTATAAGGCCTATGAAAACTGCTTTAAAGTTCAAAATCTCCTACTTACGAACCCATTTTCGGTAATAATTTTATTGTATAATGTGTCAAATTAAGTTATTTAAAAAATGATCGGAAAAAAATTAAATATTTATGCCTGAACATCCACAAAATAAAATAAAAGGCACTTTTTGGCCATGTTTATTTCTTGTATAAATCAAAACAGGCGGATGGTGTTAAGCGGGAATTTAAACCTTATCGCCATCTACGTAAGGGTTGTTATTGATAGCGGCTCAATTTAAAATATTACACAACGTAGTGCATCGCCTTAAATAGTTCCCTGCAGTGTCAGATTCAATAGTTTCTATACAATGTCAGATTAAATAGTTCCTTTACAATGTCTAATTAAATAATTCCTATAAAATGTCAGGTGAAATAGTTCCTATTCAATGTCAGATTTAATATTTTGTTTAATATTATAGTGATTAAATAGCTTTTATGCATAATGACTGGTCATTATATATAATAACAAATTTGTCTAGACAATGTGATAAATTGATCACTTTATCCGGATATTATTAATAATATCGGGTCAAAGTTATCCAAAGTAATAAATACGGTCCAACTGACTTGTTACACCCCTATCCTAACCTAACCTATAATAACCTGTCATAACCCAACCTAACCTATCCTAACCTAACCTAACCTAACCTATAATAACCTAACCTAACCTATCATAACCTAACCTATCCTAACCTAAGCTATGATAACCCAATCTTATTTAAATTTACTTTATGAATTAAAGGCAAATTGAAATATAATTGTTATTATTGTTATTTATTTATTAATTTATTATACTTGTTTTATTACTTTATTTAAGTCTTCGAAGATATTATATAAAATGGTTAGTCAATGTGATTAATTCTGTGTCAATTATCACTTTGTCTAAATTGGGTAGACATTATAAATAATGGCTGGATAGTATATATAAAATCAGAATTTATTACTTTGGCTGTAACATATATACGTGTAACTGACCTTGCTCGGAGACTTTTCTCTACTTGCATTACATATACCAAATAGCACAAACAGACAGACTTTATTTAGATATATACAGGCTTTTCCAATAAGAGGTGTTATTTTGAATAGCCCGTTATTTCGGTAGATGTTACGTTTGAAGCTGTCATTTTTTGACATTTGACAAGTAGAAACTACGCCATTAATAAAAATGGAACGATACACGCTTCAACAACGCATTGAAATTATTAAAATTCACTTGAGTGAATCAAATGCAAATCATCTTGAGTGATGAGGCCCATTTCCACTTCGGTGGCTTCGTCAACAAGCAAAATTGTCGCATCTGGGGGATGTAATGGCCAACCTTATGATTCCAGAATGATAACTCCTGATAACTTCATTTGTACACGCAATTGCTTCATACGAAATTTTAAAGCGTAGAAATGATCAGCAGAATCCATTTCTAGCCAATAAAAGACCCTTGAAAATTCAAGTCTCTATGTCTATGAAAGTCGATTTTCAGCCCACTGTGAGCCTTTTGTACGAAGTGCTCTTTGCTATTTGATGCTGTAATTCTCGATGCACATTTGGAGTAATAAAGATCAGACACAGACACATGAATATTAATAGACGAGAAATTAAGGACGAGGGGTTAAAACAAGAGTTGCGGGACGCAGAGAGGAAAGCTGACTGTGATTCTTCAATAAATCAATCTGACAGTAAATAGGCATCTCGCATTATAATATCACCATTTAGTTCTTAAAAGTAAAATCTGATTATAAATGAATAGACATTTTTACATGGGAGCGCAAATTACTCGCCACGTTATGAACAAATTTGCGAATTCCAAATTCGGCAAAATAAATTTCTTCTAATTTCAGAGTCGAATATTTCGTTTAAGTATTTAGTTAAGACACTTTTATAAATGTTCATAATTTACTTCCCAGCAACCAACCAGCTTTGTGTTTCGCGTCCAGACGTTTCTCGATGTGATAGTATATGTTTCTACAACTGATCCATATTATACGATGTGAATATGCTTAAAATAAAGTAAAATAATGCTTATATATGGAATGTAATACGACAATTGGGTTTATTCTCTTTTTCACATCTATTTTTACAAGTTTTCATAGCACAAGTCAACATTTTGCCGTGTTATTTCGTAAAATGAACCGATGATGCCTCGACCATAGTTCGCACAAGAATGATGACGTCACGTTTTCTAAATTCACGGGAGGCCAGACGCGAGCCCAGCCGGCTCCAATGGAACCGGTATGGGGAGTGGGGAATAATACGCTTTTAATCACTTATGGCAGGTCTACTAATATTCATATGTCTATGAGATCAGACAAACTTCCCATATGGAATGTGATTTTGATGGAACAATTCTCAGATTTAATAAAAAATCAAGTTAGCCAAAATTGCATGGCATATGTACCTACTTATTAATTTTTAGAACGAGACTGCGAAGTGGAAAACATGAGCACATCGTATGTTTTATTTCAATACAAACTTGTTAAGTGTGTTCAGGTTAATTATTACACCTTATCAGAAATACAATTATTATTATTACGTTTATTTCTATTATAAACCAATATAAGTCAGCGCGTGTGTTCAATTTGTTTTCAATCTGCCTTACGATAATGTGCAATCTTCACTTTGTTATGATTAGGATTTTATTTCATTTGTTGATATTAATATCGCACACGACGCGATCTATAAATTAATCATATCACCGATCTGAAAAAAAAGATTAATTACAGACGCATATTATTCTAGTTGTGTACAATATGAGATGACCGAGAAGTTTTTTATTGTACCTAATCAAAATACCTTTTTAATACCAAAGCGTTCGATCTCTATCTAGATTTCAGGTGAACATAATTATCATAACAACATTGTTGAATGAATACACGTAATTTTACCCTGTTCCACCGCTTTGGAATGAACCTTTTGACATAATGGTCATTCCTCATCTTCGACGTCTGATATCTAACACTAGCTGATGTGTACCCGTCGTCGCTTGTCTTTTCTGTACTTTCTATATATATATAATATGCACGTATTATATACATAAACCTTGCGGAAGAAATTCTCTATATGATAGTGAAAACGCTATCAAAATCCGTTGCGTAGCTAAGAAGAACTAAGCGCACAAAAAGTATAATAGACAAAAAAAAGAAGTTTTTCATGAAAACGAAACAAAATGAGACACCAGAATAAAATTGATTTTTATTTATTGTTATCGAGTTCAATTTGTAGAACTCCATTTTAGTTTTTCTTAATATTATTATTCTATTTATAAAAACAAGTTTATTTGTAAACAAATTCTGCTTTGTTTATATAACGCTTTGACAATGCCTTCAGAAGGCAAAACAGTTGTCACGCGTAATAAATATGAATAAAAATTGAACATTTAAACAAAAGGCTGTGAAATAAAAGCATATTTAAAAAAAAACCTAACCTAACCTATGCTAAACTAACTTACATTTTTAAAAATATATACATACTAACTTTGATGCTATATATATATATAATATTAATAACCTCTTATATTTAAAAAAAATTCTTTACTTCTTATTATGTTATATATATTCTATAGTTTTTAAATACCTCTATATTTCAATTTTTGATATATTCTTTCAAATTATTTTAATGTACTTTACATAAACACTAACTCGTACATATAAAATAACATCAGTCTATTTTTCTTATTAGTACTTACATTGATTTTGTAAATTGAGTTTATATATATTTTTCTAAATTATAAACTTCTTATATTCTCTCTAAATATTCTTAATGATTGATTTCAAAAAAATGCACTCAATAAATTAAAATTTTAAAAAAGTTTTGAGTATTTATGGCAAACAAAGAAAAAATCATTTCTATATATTTTATATATACTAGCTGTACCCCGCCACGCGTTGCTGAGGCTAAGCCTGTTTAGGCAGATACAGAAACAATAGCGCGTTTTGCTTGCACCTGTCACAGGTGACATCTATATTATAATTATTATTATTTTTTTGGTAAACTAATGTTTAAGACAAGATTTTTTATGCATAGCACAAAGGGTAACAATTATTTTACAAGCATTAATTATTCGCATGAAACCGTTTAAAACATTAGTTTACCAAAAAAATAATAATTAATATTTGACAAGTTCAAGTATTTCACCTAAAAATGTAGACAATTTGTCTCGACGCCATCTAGTGAGAGAGTTAGCACTTACAATGCATTTCTCATATAAAATAAAGTTGGCTGTTTTCAGGTGAAAAAATGTAACAAGCAGTAATTGTTGAATGAAACACTAGTATATATTGAATTATTTCGCGAAGAGATAAGCGGCCATAGCTCAGTGGTCAGAGCTGTCGATCGGAAATCGAAGGGACACGTGTTCGAGTCCCGTTGGCGTCATGTATCTTTTATCAGGAGATTTTTCAATGTGGATGAGTGTTTCAGGCGAATAATTATTGCTTGTAAAATAATATATTATAATACTTCAATGTGTAAAAATCTCGTGTCATTGTGTTCGTACACGCTAATCTCCGAAAATTTCCAACCGATTTCAATTAAATTTTGTGAATATGTATGGTTGGTTCCAACATGAAATATATGATAATTTTAGACCCCGATAAGTGGCACTGTTTTCAACGATTTTATTCTGAATTCTAATCCAAAAATACATAAACCAACCACAAATTTAAGCAGGACAACATCTGCCCGGACCAAATAGTATTATATAAAAACACACGCGTATTCGAATGCAACGTTGTGTCAAAATTTCAAAGCAATCGGTGAAGAGCTTTCAGAGATTTAAGATTTTGAACAAACGAATATATGTGTTACATTCATAGTGATTATATAGCTATTATATACAGAGTTTTCCAATAAGAGGTGTTATTTTGATATTCAAATAAACTTTTCCCGTAATAGATCAATGGTTTCGTTGCTTGTGTGGCACGTAGCCGCCGTCTTGTTGAAAGTAAACGTTTTCCTGATCACTACCATCCAATTTCGGCCATAAAAAATCATTGATCATCTCTCGATAGCGCAATCCATTCACCGTAACTGTTGTTCCAGCCTCATTTTCTAAAAAGTAAGATCCAATGACTCCCGCTGGACTATAAACCGCACCAAACAGTCACACGTTGAAGATAGAGAGGCTTTTCAACAATTGGTTTTTTTGGTTGGTTTTCCAAGCCCCAGATGCGACAATTTTGCTTGTTGACGAAGCCACCGAGGTGGAAATGGGCCTCATCACTCAAGATGATTTGCATTTGATTCACTCAAGTGAATTTTAATAATTTCAATGCGTTGTTGAAGCGTGTATCGTTCCATTTTTAATAATAGCGTAGTTTCTACTTGTCAAATGTCAAAAAAATGACAGCTTCAAAAGTAACATCTACCGAAATAGCGGGCTATTCAAAATAACACCTCTTATTGGAAAACCCAATATAATGACTGGTCATTATATTTATTTATTTATTTATTTATTATTTTATTTACGCCCTAATGGGCTTTTACATGAAAATATACATTTACATTGATTACAATAATTGAACATAAGAAGATAAATGGAGTTAATTGTAAGAAAGCAACACATATAATAAAATTTTGTGCAAATTAGCAAAACACTAATAAGATGGATTCAATATAAAATATACCCAAGCATGAAATAGTAAGTAAAAGAAAGTTCAACATAAAAAGTAAGTAAGTGGGTGTGTTTAAACCCAGTATTAATTGTGTGTTTAACAAATCAATAAACCAATATAAATTAGAGTGTAACTTACTCGTGAGGTAAAGAACATTATAACAGAGATTTAAAAAAAAAAAAAAAAAAAAAAAAAAATAACAAAATAAGAGTTGCACCTGTAAAAAGCAAAAACTAATAGAATTTAGCAATATCGACATGAATAAGAAATAATAAGATCTGAGATGGAACATAGTGTTATGTATAAAAAGTAGTTAGTAGGTATAAGCATACAATTATAAGTGTATAGTAGAGCAAATAAAAAACAAACAAATATGGATATAATTTACTTGAAAGGTTTCGAATGGGAGAAGATGTAATAAAATTATTAAAGCTATAAAAGTTAATTATTAGCCGATAGAATCGAAATAAGTTGACTTTTAAAGCTCACAAAATTGTCAAAACCAAATATATCTATAAGTTCACAGTATTTATTCGCAAGGTTGTGAATTCTAGGAATTGGTGAAAAAATAGAATAATTAGTGTTGAGGTTCTTGTTAAATTTAAAAGTATCTTTACTGCGAGTTTGCCTAGCAGGAACATTAATGCAAATAAGTTCCAACAAATTAGGGCTGTCAATTAAAGATTTAATAATTTTGAATAAAAATAGCAAATCAATTAACACTCTTCTATCAGATAATTTAAGAAGTTTAGTTTCAGCAAGCAAGTTATTGTAATTTATAAATTCGATTGGAATTTTCATTTTAAAATTAATGTACCGAAGGAATTTATTTTGTACCTTTTCTAATGATTGAGAATGGACCTTGTAGTACGGTGACCATACGGTGGAATTGTATTCTAATTTGCTACGTACTAACGAGCAATACAGATGTTTTAATGTTGACATACTTTTAAAATTTGCTCCCATTCTCAAAATAAAACCTAGTATTCTCATCGCATCGCTTGTTATTTCATCGATGTGTTCGTTAAACTGTAGACTCTCGTGGAATATAACACCAAGATCACGAATCTGTGATACACGAAGAAGATTAGCACCATTCATAAAATAGGAAAAATTAAGTGGATTTTTGCCTTTGTAAAAACTGATAATCTGGCATTTACCTAAATTTAGTTGCAAATCATTGACAGAACACCACGCACATAGTTTATTAAGGTTCAACTGCAAAATTGCGCGATCGTCATCGTCTTTGATTATTCTGTATATCTTCAGATCGTCGGCAAATAACAGGACTTTAACATTAGTAAAAATATTAACAATATCATTGATAAACAAACAAAATAATATTGGGCCCAAGTGAGATCCCTGTGGTACTCCGCTCGAGGCAGCAAATGTATAAGAAGTAAACGAATCTATCTTGACTGCTAAGTACCTTCCTAATAGATAACTCTTAAACCATTCCAACATACTCCCTCTTATTCCCAACAATTTTAGTTTACGTAATAATATTTTGTGGTTTACTTTATCAAATGCCTTACTGAAGTCAGTATATATGGAATCAGTTTGATGTGATGCATTAAGGGCATTAACAATATCATTCGTGTACAATATCAAATTGGTAAGAGTAGATCTACCTTTAATGAATCCATGTTGAAGGGGAGAGATGGTTCGATTGATTCGGGATATCAACTTATCTAGTATTAGGCTTTCAAAAAGTTTGGGTAAAGTAGACATTATACATATTGGCCTATAATTTGTTACTTCGCTCTTATTACCTTTTTTGAAAATGGGCGTTAAAAGACTAAACTTCCAAAGGTCCGGGAATACACCTGATGAGAGTGACTTTGTAAATAACTTATGAATAGGATATGACAATGTATGCATACAATTTAATAAAAACCTGGGCGGAACATTATCAGGTCCTGCGGATTTTCGGGAATCAAGACTCTTCAGCTTAGATATAATATCGTCTATGGTTACATTACAGTCAGATATATCAAGAGTTTCAACCAAATCAAAGCACGAAATATTGCTGTCTTCACTTGCATTAATGTAAACGCCGCTAAAAAAATCAGCAAAAAGATTAACAGTTTCCTGAAGATTTTGGGATAATTTAGAATCGAATGACACACTACTAGGTATGTAAGTACCATTTTCTTTTTGGGATTTAACATATTTCCAAAAGAAATTTGAGTCGTCCATGATAGAGCCTTCGACATCACTAATGTAATTTTTGTAACATTTTGCGGAGAGCTTATTGCACTCTGCCCTCAATTTTTGAAACGCAGTATAATCGATGGCCAGGCGACTTTGTTTGAATCTCTTATGAGATAATTTTTTAAGGTAAATTAAGTCTATCAGGTCTTTTGAGAACCATTTTGGGTATAGAGTTTCTCTGTAAGTCGTTAAAGGAACAAATTGTTCAATTGCAGAATTAACGATGAAGTAAAATTTTTTAAGGTGTACATTAATATCATCGTCGCTATCAAAGAATGACCAGTCAGTCTGTTTAAGGAAATTTGAAATTTTAACATAGTCAGCTTTTTTGAAATTTCGAGTTTCTACTACCTTTTTTACGATAGGAATTGGTTTAAGATTAGACATGCATATTTCTAGTGGTGGATGGTAAACATCGACAGGTAATAGAATTTCGGTACTTCTCACAACACAGATGTCAGACACATTTGACAGTGCCAAATCCAACGTACGACCTCCTATATTATGAACATTATTACACTGTGTTAGACCTAAGAACAGTGCCATATCTCTAATAACACGAATATTAACATTAGAACAAGAATTGACAGAATTCATATTACACCAATCATAATGTGGCAGATTGTAATCACCAACTAGAAGTAGTTTAGTATTAGGATATTTAGCACAAATTGATTCAACCTCGTCGCAGTGATTGCTGTAGCTTTGGACATCAGAATTCGGAGGTAAGTATGCACATCCCACTATTATTTTACCTCTAGAAGTGTTCACATTGACAAATAGTTGCTCGATGGATGTGTTTTTTGTGGATATTTTTGAAGAACTGAGATTTTTTGAGATAGCAATGGCTACACCACCTCCTCTCGTTTTGGCACTTGTTTTAGAATTCCTATCCATACGGTAGATGTTGAAATTAGGGAAGCCTAATTCGGCAGAATTGATTCCTGAGTCGAGCCATGTTTCGGTTAAAATGAAGATATCACTGCTGATAGTTGCCGCCGAAGTCAGCAACATGGGAAGTTTAGTGCGGATCCCTCTCACATTTTGGTAGTAGCATTTTATTTTTTGTTGTTTCAGTTTTTTGGCGCACATTCAATAATTTTAGGTACAGAGTTCACATATTTGATAGTTATATTGGTTTCACCGTTGTTCTTCCTCGTCTCGAGTTGTTGGCGTAAATCTAGAAGTTGAGTCCTCTGCAATGGTGTTTGGTCGTTACTGGCCTTTATACCGTTTTTCAGTTTTGCGTTCCTGGTCAAAACCTCACGAGCCGAGACAGAGTCATTGAATTCGACCTTAATCGGTCTAATTTTGTTGGACTTTTTTACACCAAGTCTGTACGACTTAACCACACTCGGTATTAATTCATTATTTATATCACTAATCGCTGAAACTACTTTATCGCTGTCCATTTTAATAATTGTTGTTGTTGATTCTGAAATACTTTCGGGAACATTAAATAAAATAATGTTCTTTGACCGGGTTTTTCTTTCCTCGGCCTCTGCGAGCAAATCATTTATTGAAGATGAAGTATTTGTCGGGTTAGTAACAATAGACTGAGTATCCGTTACACTTTTTAATGTTGACAATTCTCCTTCCAACATTCCCATACGAACAGCCATCAATCCTGTGGTTCCTAACAGATCCGTTGTTATCGGGGTAATTTTACCCATTTGCTCCTTCGTAAATTTGTTGCCGGGGTCATTAATATTGGGTGTTAAGTGCCCCAGTAAGAATATTAAGTATTTATTGTTATGATGGCTTGGCATAAAGCTGGCCGTACCTATCAACTCCATGCGATGTAACGACACAACTAACCGTAGAGTCTCCATCTTCTATCTTAAGGTCTGGTATCTATGTGAGGATATTGTGTCAGTTCTTTATTAGCAGCAAACACATACCTGGATGGATGACGAACCTCGTGTTGGCCCTGTTGGTGGACTCTCTCGCTGCAGCAGCTGGTCCAGTTTCTTCACCACCTAGGATTCTTGCTGCAGAGTCTCCATCTTCTATCTTCATGTCACCTCTTCCTGTTCTTCATTTTACTTTACTTAACTTCACTTATTTTGGTAATATTTATAATTTTTGTAATACTTGCATCAACTGTAAATCCCCCTGAGGTGATAACTCACAAAAGCGGCGCTATAAAAATTGTCCAATATTATTATTATTATTATTATTATTCGCTCGTGTCCAAACCGACTATGAAGTGTCCGTGCTGCAGAGAGTTGGTGTGGCCTGGTCATCTGTTGGCCCATCCGATACCTCGGGATTGTGGCTTCAATGGCAGAAGGAACCCCGTATTCTGTCAACCCATCCCGTCGCACGATGTTACCACGATGCACCTAGCTTTCTTGGTATTGTACTCAATTTATGGATCTCCTCACATTTCTAAACCTTTCTTTTAGTTAATCATTCCTCATCACTAATAGTTGATTGGCAATATACTGTTCTGCACTGGACAAGAAACTTTGTTACTTTTTTATTCTCGTCTATTTTTATTTGACCTAAACATTCTTCTTATTATTTGACCGGAACATTCTTCTTTTTATTTGACCTGAACATTCTTCTTTTCATTTTACCTAAATATTTTTCTTTTTATTTGACCTGAACATTCTTCTTTTTATTTGACCTGAACATTATTCTTTTTATTTGACCTACAAAATCTTCTTTTTATTTGACCTAAACCATTTTTCTTTGTATATGACCTAAAAATTCTTATTTTTATTTGACCTGAACATTATTATTTTTATTTGACCTAAAAATTCTTCTTTTTTACTTGACCTGAACATTCTTCTTTTTACTTGACCTAAACATTTTTTTTAATTTGATCTAAAAATTCTTCTTTTTATTTGAACTGAACATTCTTCTTTTTATTTGACCTGAACATTCTTCTTTTTATTTGACCTTAAAATTCTTCTTTTTATTTGACTGGAACTTCTTTTTATTTGAACTGAACATTCTTCTTTTTATTTGACCTAAACCATTCTTCTTTGTATTTGACCTAAAAATTCTTATTTTTATTTGACCTGAACTTCTTTTTATTTGTCCTAAACATTCTTCTTTTATTAGACCTAAATATTCTTCTTTTTATTTGACCTAAACATTCTTCTTTCATTAGACCTAAAACTTCTTATTTTTATTTGACCTAAACATTCTTCTTTTATTTGACCTAAAAATTCTTCTTTTTATTTGACCTAAACGCGAACCGATTTTATTTATCATTAAATAACATATGGCATTCTGTGAAACTGGTAAGCATTGAGAATGGCTGGCAGAGGATTGAACTCTTGATGCTTTTGTGGGAATCCTACGCACTTGTCCATTCGGTTACTAGCCGGAAAAGTTGATGTATCTTAACATTATAAAAAGACTTCCATTTAAGAAAGTACTTAAGGCGATGCCATACGTAGTAATGCAAAATCATGTGTTTTTGGTTTGAAAATTTGGTCGCCTAGAAATGTTTCAGATGTTTTAATGAAATACTGCGAGTAGAATACATCTTGGCCTTCGAAATAATCGAGTATTTTTTAGATAAGTCTTTTTATAAGCCCAGAAAAAATAATGTATAAGACCTATGAAAACGGCGTTAAAGTTCAAAATCTCCTACTTACGAACCCATTTTCGGTTATGATTTTAATGTATAATGTTGCAAATTAAGTTATTTATAAAATTATCGATAAAATTAAATATTTATGCCTGAACATCCACAAAATAAATAAAAGTCACTTTTTGGACATGTTTTTTTCATGCATAAATCAAAACAGGCGGATGGTGTTAAGCGGGAATTTAAACCTTATCGCCATCTACGTAAGGGTTGTTATTGATAGCGGCTCAATTTAAAATATTACACGACGTAGTGCATCGCCATAAGGATTTCTATCTTAACATTATAGGTGGCTCGAGTCCGGCTAGAGAGGTGAAATGGTCTTCCTCAACCAGCCTCTCCCGCGGCCAAGACCTGGACAAAACTCAGCCCATTAACAAGGGCTACCCTGCTAAGTCACAAACGTAGCAAACCACTTGGAGTGACTTGTGGTCATCAAATGAATAGTTCCCGGGGCGGCGGTACCCATATCTGCCTCTTAAGAGGAGCTAAAACAAGCCAAAATTATGTATATTCTTGGTATGCCTTAAATCGTCACGAATATGGGTAATAGGCATTGATTATTGTGATTATTGAGGTATGTTATTATATCCTTCTTATAACTATATTCCGTGAAGTTGAACACATCTCATCACATCAAATATCATGGAACCGTGTGTGATTGATTGTCACCAAACGTTGATATATACATCATTTCAGCTCAATCGGATGTCGGGAAGTGGTTTAAGAGGAAGCTACAAGCCAAAAATGTGTATATTCTTGGTATACCTTATATTGTAGGTAAAAGGCATTAAAATCACTTGGCAAACGGAGTCAAAAACTATCGATTTCAAGCGCAAAATATTTATTTTAAAAACAATTTCATAAGAACGCAAAAAAGTTAGTCAAAGGAAACTGTCATAGATAATCTTAGCTATAATACTGTATTTTTTTAAGTTGTTTTATTTATGCGTTCAAACATTTCTATTGAATAAATACATTTTTTAGTGGTTTACATTTATATTTTTTATTGAGTCAATAAAATATGTATTTTTATTCTACTCAATGGTAAATGACAGGAAAAGCTTCAATTTATCTAAAGCATATTTTTTGGTATTCGTAATGTAAACCAATTCGTTATGAAGATTAATCGAATATCACTAAATCATTGAATAATATATTATTTTAATGCAAAACAAAAATAATGTGATTTGGTCTATAGCACAATCTGATAAAATAACCTGTCTTCAGCGTCCTTATCAATGTTCACTACTTAATGTTTATCTAATCACCAAATACAAATATTACTGAAATGAAAATATTATAATTTCGTGATAATTCATTTATTAATATAAAAACATATTCTACCGTTGCTTATCTTCTTCAGTGAAGAGATAAGACGTTGTGGACATGAGCCACCAAAATTTGGTAGAATGCATTGTCATCGACAACGAGTCCATATGCCGAGTTTCAGCTCGATCGTATGTCGGGAAGTGGGTAAATTTCCACTCACTAGAATCGAGAATTTTATTTATTCATTAATTTATTAATTCAATCGAGAAAACATAAAAATAAAAATTATATAATTTTAATTATATATTTTTAATTATATATTTTTTAATACAAATAGTATTAAAAAATATATAAAAACCGTCACGGCTAAGCTTGGAAGGTTTGAAACATCGAAAACGGAGAGAGAAGAGCGAATGAAGCGTCGTTCCGTTAAGCCACACCAGAATCGGCCTTCCCCGCACAGAGTTTTATCGCCCGACGAATAGAGCCGATGAGTCATGTTCCGTGCAATAGCGTCGTCCTGTCTTGTAAAGGAAGAGTCACATCAAAAATCAAAATGTGTAGAATTATTGTGTAACAATTTATAAGGAGCATAACTTATCAGGTAAATTTCATAGGAAGTTGTCACAAACTAAAAGCATAGATTTATAAGTAAACGATTATTTATTATTAGATAATTTTGTAGCATTTTTGTATTCTCGGTAAAAAAAATCTATTCAAGAGAATTTTTTAAGAAAGTGAAGGTTGCATGCAAGTGGCTCATGTCTTTTTCACCAATATAGCAGGTGTGTCTCAATACAAATACGTATGAAATTTGAGTTGGTGACTAATTTTGAATTGATGTAAGTATTTTGTTATCAGAAGGTGATGATGAAAAAATGTCTTGGCATTTTCATAGATTTACTTAAGGCATTTGATAGTATCTCACATACAAAATTAATTAATAAATTAAATGATATCGGTATTATTAGCAAGGTTAGGTATTTGTTACAAAGCTATTTAACTTAGAGAGGTCAAAAGGTAAAATTAAATAACACGCTAAGTGAAGATGAAATTTTAGAATTTAGAATTCCTCAGGGGACTGTCATTGGACCAATTTTGTTTATAATTTACTAAAATAAAATACTTTTTTCTTAATTAATTTAATACTGGTATTAATTTGTACCCTGATGATGCTTAAGTAAAGCGAAACCGGTCGGTTCTTAAATTAATAAATATCGTGGTTTTAAAACAAAAAAGTATTTTATTTTATTAAATATGTCAAACCACAAAGTGATTGCTTTCTACAATAATATTTATAATTTACGTTACTCAAATGTTTAAGCTATCGCTTCAAGGTTAGCTCATATATTTTGCTGACGACACTGATAAAACATCTAACGAGATTACCAATACAGCCAATCAAGACGTGAAGGTTATCAACAAATGGTTTGATAACAATCTATTATCACTCAATACAGAAATAAAAAACTTATAATATTCTACTTACAAGACGATGTGCCAAAAAATTTAATTGACATAACCATTCAATAAAAAAATTATATTAATGACATAACATGTAATACGGACTGTGCTAAACTAAATTATACATCTAAACTAACTAACTAACTAACCATCACGCCGTTTCCCCGCAGGGGTAGGCAGAGAGGACGGACCGCCAAACAACTCAGTCTTGGCACACACTCCTTACCTCATTCACATTCATACATCGTCTCATACATACTCTTCTATTATTCTGACTCTTGCCATGTCCCGATTCAAGTATCTGATTCACTTGGTCGTGCCATGTCTTCCTCGGGCGTCCCCGACTTCTGCTACCATTCACATTTGCATCGTATATTCTCTTTACACTCCTTTCTTGGCTCATTCGCTCTACATGCCCAAACCATCTAAGCGTCCCTTTCTTGATCTTACTCATTACGCTTACATCAGCCTTGTACTCTTTACGGATCTCCCCACTCGATCATACATGGTTTAACCACACATACGCCTCAGGGATCTCATTTCAACAGCATTCAATTTACTTTCATCCTTTCTTTGCCAGTTCCATGCATCACTTACATACATCAGAGTAGGTACCAGCACTCCATTGTGGACTGCTAACATCTTTGGACAATTTTTTGTTAGCGCCAACTACGTTCAGTCCTCCATTACTAGAGTTACCTGCATTTACTCTTCTTTCAATATCTCTGTCAGCCTTCCCATCTCTCTAGAACATACTTCCTAAATACACAAACTCATCCACCTGTTCCAAGTATTCCTCATACACAGCTATATTGCACACTGTTTTCGTACTCTCTCTTTATAAATAAAAGTAATTA
Organism: Hesperophylax magnus; assembly: GCA_026573805.1. Lineage (NCBI taxonomy): Eukaryota > Metazoa > Arthropoda > Insecta > Trichoptera > Limnephilidae > Hesperophylax > Hesperophylax magnus. The sequence continues at coordinate 5,454,177 of JAIUSX010000005.1, read as the reverse complement.
TTATTATTTAATTATAAATCTAATGTTAAATATCTCGGAATCTTAGTAGATACAAATGTTAAGTGGAAATACTATATCAACCTCACAATGGAAAGAATAAGAAAACTTATCTATGTCTTCCATAACATATTAAACAAGAAAACTATCAAAATTGTATATTATTTAGAAACTATTTCGGAAATTTAATGTTCCAACCATACAGAATTGTATAAAAGAAACTCCTTATATTAATTTATAAAGAATATTTCGTCAATAAAATTCACCCTTAGATAGCATAAGCAATAGATTTTAAACAAATGGAATTAAACAAATTTTTAGATGTGAAATATGTAAAACAATAAATAAATAAAATTTTAAAATTTAAAAAAAGTGAAATGATGTAATATATTATTGTCCAAAAACCAAATTAAGTTAACAGAAACGTTGAAATTTGAACAATTCAAAAATAAAATTAACTCCCTGAAAATTGGATAATGATATATTGTTTCCCTAATATACGCATACAATCTATAATATCTACAACAAAAAAATATTGGCTAATTTAATTAAAAAAAAATCTTCTATTTTCCGACTTTATGTCCGGGTTAAATCTTCCCCACAGGAAAAACTAAACCCTTCCACACACTTTTCCACAAATGATCATCTAGTCAATCCACATTATGCAAGTGAATTATATAAGCATAATAAATACAAAACAATACAAGAACAACACGTCAACTCACCAGAGATCAAATGGGAAAATAATTTACCGACTCCAGATATTTTCATATCAGAGGGTTCGGCTCGGTAAAACTCCTAACAGGGCCTATAAATCCTACGGATCCCTCAACATAAATATTTAAAAAATCTTTCGTTATCCCACATGTATTTAAAATGACCGATTTTTGCATTTTTATATATAAATTCTTTGACAGATCTAATACGCCTAAAATTTTAATGAGAGAGCTAGGTATAATGCCAGTAGCCGAAATAACGAATGGTAATATTTTAATAGTCTGAGAATGCCAAATTCTTTTAATCTCATTTCCTAAATCTGTGTATTTTCTTATTTTTTCAGAAACAGATTTTTAAATATTACAGGAATTTGGAATAGCGACATCAATGATATAAGTTATTTTTAAAATTTTGTCTTTTAAAACTATATCGGGTCTATTATGACTAATCCTTCAATCTGATTATTTTATTATTATTATTATTGTTATAAATAAAATATGTTTGTAGTTAATTTGAAGATTGAATTATGTATATCGAATTATGTTTGTAGTTTTTTAATAAGACTTCGAATATTGTTCACACATTACTTACTTCTCCCATAAACACGAGTTCCTGGAGATCTCCTTATGGACTAGTAGAACAATATATATCCCGCTACATTTGTTGCGTCCGACCCCTAAAAACTCCATAGCATTGTAGCGTCCACCGACTTACAGCGTCCGATATACGGACGCTGCAATGTTTTGACGTCAAAATTGGCCAGAACGATGCTTACCCCATGTAGAATCGTATGGCAAAAATTTTTGTGGAAGCAAAAAATCTCTCAGAATGTCTGAAAACGAATATTGAACGTTTGACATTTTGCCGACAGGTTCGCTACACGATGTATATATTGAGCAGTGTATGTTTTTATTCATTTCTACGATCTTGCCGCGTCCACGAAGTAATATAATTTTCGATACATAACGACGATCATGCTGCGTCTACGCATTACGTCGATAGTATTGCGTCCTCGAGACCGATTACGAGTAGATATTATTTTATATACATATCGACGGTCGTACTGCATCCACACATTACGTCGATAGTATTGCGTCCACGCATTACGTCGATAGTACTGCGTCCCCGTAGCAGCTCATGAGAATATACTATTTTTAACACAAAATGACAATCGTGCTTTTTCTTATTTTTTATTTGTGTTTATTCAGTTTTTTTTATTTGTACATTATTTTCTCTTACTTAGATCTTACAAAACTGATCAATCAGTTTAATTGTAAGAAATCTCTCAGTTTTTCTATTTATTAGCTTATAACAATATATTTAATTTCAACTTGATATCTTGGTACCACAATATTAATTGTTTTTATGTTTGACGGAGGTAGAACGATCTAATTTTCATATTTAAATATTGAAGACAATATTAGGTTTATCTAAAAAAAAGACGCTGTCTGGATTGCATTTAGTTCGGGTTGAATCTTGCGATCATACATAAAGATAGTTGCCAATAAAAATGTGCGGTGAAAAAATGAAGACAATGTTGGTGGTTCTTATTCGAAGTTTGATACAGTTAAAAGTGACCGAGGGGAATAGGGTCCCATTAGCTCAGTCGGTAGAGCACTATCCCGGAAAGACAATGGTCCTGGGGTCGTGTCCCAGATGTGACCGTTTCCTTTTCTGATTTTTCTGTTTCAGATTTTCGTTTAGAAATCACTAATATTGTCTTCAATATTTAAATATTACAATTTGAGGTTTTACTCAAAAAGTTATTCCGAAAAATAAGATCTAATTTTCGTTTTTATTTTTGAATGACACATCTCATTTTTAATATCTTCTGGTAATGAGTTAAACAATTCCGGAATTTTATGTCTTTTTGTTCTATCTCCGTATACATTTTGCGATATTTTAATAATAAACATTTGTGCTTCTCTATGCCTAGTAGGGTAGTTATGGTTTACAGGTTTTTTGAATTCTGTATTCCAGAATTCATCTAGCGTTAGTTGGTAATCTATCCTACTATGTATAGAGAGCACATTACACAAAGAAAACATTTTTTTATAATCGCCTACACATAATTGTATTTTTTTTTGCCTGATATCAATTTTAGGAAACGGATTTGTAATTGTTCTATTTTATTTAAGTACGTTTTATACGTTAATCCGTCACTATTTACTCCGTATCCTATAATTGATTCCGCTAATGCATTATATATACAGTATAATATATTTTTATTGACAAAGTTTTTTAGGTGATAAAATTTCCCTAATATGGATCTTAATCCATTACATACATTTTCAATGTGATTTGACCAGTTAAAATTGACATCTATTGTAAGACCAAGGTATGTATATTGGTAAACTTTTTCTATGTTTGGGCATTTACATGGCAGAGATTGGTTTTTTGTGTGAAAACAATCGTATGAATGACTTTTTATATGCAGTTCTTTATCCTGACAACTTGCATATGGAGAGTGTATAAGCATATATTTTGTTTTTTTTTGCGTTAATAATAATTCCATTGTCGTGGGACTATTTAATTATGTTATTTAGGTCTGTTTGTAAAAATTCCTCAATTTTCTGTAGATTTCTGTCAGCACATATGATGCAAGTATCATCTGCAAACATGTAACATTTACAACGTTTTATTACGTTAGGTAAACTGTTTACTTGCATTAAATAACACGTAGGTCCCGATATCGACCCTGTTGCTACTCCAGTGTCTGTTAACATTTCATCACTGCTTCCATGCATCACGTCGATAGTATTGCGTCCCAGTGAACGATCACGAGTAGATATTATTTTGAATATACAACGACGGTCGATATAATTTTCGATACATAACGACGATCGTACTGCGTCTAGGCATTACGTCGATAGTATTGCGTCCCCATAGCCGATCACGCTGAAATATTATTACGAATACATAACGACGGTTTTGCTGCGTCCACGCATTACTTCGATAGTACTGCGTCCCCGTGGCCATTCGCGAGTGCATTGTTATGTATTATTTGAGCGTTTGGTTGAGTAAATCATCAGATTTGGCAACATTGTGTTAATTTGCAACGATGCCGCTTGACACTCAGAACTAAGAAGCGTCCTGCGTGGTTTTTAATGCATAACGACGATCGTGCTGCGTCCACGCATTACTTCGATAGTACTGCGTCCCCGTGGCCATTCGCGAGTACATTGTTGTATATTATTTGAGCGTTTGGTTGAGTAAATCATCAGATTTGGCAACATTGGGTTAATTTGCAACGATGCCGCTTGACACTCAGAACTAAGAAGCATCCTGCGTGGTTTTTAATGCATAACGACGATCGTGCTGCGTTTACGCATTACGTTGGTAGTATTGCGTCCGTTAACGAATAGATATTATTTTTGATACATATCGATGGTAGTGCTGTATCCACGCATTACTTTTTTATTTTTTTTATTATTTTAATATAGATAATATGAGTTACATTAATACATACATATTTTGCAAAATATAATATTTAGGATCATAATTGGTCGTGTATACCTTATCAGAAAAGAGGAGCTCTTGCGCCTGATAAGGGAGCCACGATTCTTACTTAGATTCAATGTTATAATATTATGTTTTATGTAAAATGTATAATAATATATATATTTTTTTGTTAATATAAGTTTTTTTGGAAAAAAAGTTTGATTTTATTTATTCGTTCTTGTTGGTTCGTAATACAGCGCAATTCGGAAGGGAGATTATTGTAGTTTTTTATGGCTTGGTAAATATAATGGTTTTGCATTTGCGTTGTTTTAAAGATTGGCGTAATAAATCGACATTACATCGATATATATACATAATTACATCGGTGGCCGATCTAGATCAGGTATTATTTTTAATTAATGAAAACAATACTAGCGAAACTCAATCGAACATCTGAAACGGAAAAATCTGAAAAAGGCACTGTCACATTTGGGACTCGAACCCAGGACCTTTGGTTTTCCAGGCCGTGACTCTACCAACTGAGATAATGTGTCCCTATCCGATTCGGTCATATTTACTGTAATATACTTCGACTGAGAATTATCAACAGAGTGGAAGTTACTCCCAGTATCGCCCTGGTGTAAGACCACCATTCAGAATTGAAACTTTGCTCCAAGTGGCTTTAGCCGTGTTTAGTGACTATATCTGAATAGTCAGGTACTTTACCACCTTTCTCTTCCCCATCGCTTCCCCTTCTCCACTTACCTACAGTCTCACAAAATACCCCAATTGGGGATGAGTCCCAACTCCTCCAGACTGGAGGAGTTGGGACTCTTGTGAGGAATTCACTATAAAAATAAAAATAAAACATAATCTTAATTTTCCTAACGCATATTTTTATTGGCTGCTATCTTTATGTATGATTGCAGGATTCAACTCGAACTAAATGCGTGAGCAGGTACCTAAGCGATTCCTTCAGAAACTTGATCAGGGTGTTTAGGGTGTGAACATCTTGGAATAATTATCGATAATAACATCAAATGGTAAAGTCAAATAAACTCCACAGTAGACAGATTGACAAAACTCATCTTTATATTTTTTAGACTTAGAAATACTGTATCATTAAAAATACATAAAGATATTTATTTTGCACTTGCACATTCTACACTACTACAATATATGGAATCGTGGCTTGTGGGGGGGGATGCATATAAATCATGCCTACTTCCATTCGTGACAATTCAAAAAATATTAATAAAACTTATCTTAAACAAGCCATATTACTATCCAACAATACATATTTTCCAAGGTTTCCCAGTTCTCTTCCCAGAGATTATTATAACATGAGATTATTATAACAGGAGATTATTAAAACAGAAGATTATTATAACATAATGCTACATAATATATGTCATTACATTTTATGCAGTTTGGTACACGTTTAATACATTTTAATTGAGTTTTTATATTTATTTTGGTTACATTGAAGATAGAATCAGAGAGAATTTTATTATACATATGTTGAACATATTCTTTTAAGACAATAATTTTTATTTGAAATGGTTTAACAGTGTTTTTCTTTAAATAGATTACTTGAGCGTGTGTGCCGTGTAGGTACTTTTCAAATCTGTTTAATAAACTCCACATATTATGTTTTTGCTTATCATTCCTAGGTATTATTTATAAATAACCTGTTTTTATTACGTTTATTGTATTTTCTTGTAAGGTTATTAATAGTTTTTGTAATAATATTTGCAATATAAATATATGTAAAAATATATAGTTGTCTTCTCCTAAGCACAAGCATCTGATTTATCAGAAAAGTGATTGAAATATTATGTTGTAAATATTGTAACACTAAAGAGGTAAAGAAATATAAATAAAAATATTTTTATTTTTAACATAATGATAGTAATAAGTTTAACTCATTAATTAAAATATTACAATTTGAGGTTGAAATAATTAAGATAAATATAAAAACAGATATTATTATATTGAATACGTAACGACGGAAGTGCTGCGTCGATGGTATTGTATCCTCGTGACCGATCACGAGTAGATATCATTTTGTAAACATAACGACGGCCGTGCTGCGTCCACGCATTACGTCGATAGTATTGCGTCCCCATGGCTGTTTGCGAATTTGTACATTTTTATGTATTGTTTGAGCCCTTGGTGAAGCAAAACGCTAGATTTGGCAACATTTAGCTCATTTACAACGTTGCCACGTAGAACTCAGAACTAAAAAGCGCCCTGCGCGGGTGGACATTTTTGTAAGATAGTTTACAGTAGACGGTAAATTGATGTCCCGACCTAAAAAGGTCCGACCGCCCTCTGCAATGAAGCGAACTGGGGCGTTATGAAATGATACATTTTTACTAAGGATATCGTTGCAAAAATGATGCACGCCTGCGCCCAGTAGGTACTTTAGTATACAAGATGCAACAAGCTATTCATTCAAACTTCTTACTACCAATAGACAGTTTGTTGTCATTTCTGGTGTGTTTCTGGATGCCAAAAAAATAAAACATATATATATACATATATTTTTTTAACCGCACAAGAGTCTCAACCGCTCCCGTCTGGAACAGTGAGACTGTGGCATCCCCAATCTGAGTACTAGGGTGACGGTATTGGGGAGGGGAAGAAAATGGAGAAATGTAGAAAAGTACCTGGTCACCAAACACGGCAAAAGCTTAGAAATAACGTTTCCATTCGGAATGGTGGTCTCACACCCAGGCGATACTGAGAGTATATTTCACTCTGGAACGTGTTGCAAACACACTTTATATTATGTTTAATGTATTTATTGTGAAATAACACAAACAAATAAAAATTTATTTGCGCATGTCGGGTTTGCCTGTCAGATTACGTGTTTCGGATTGCGAGTCGAGAGTCTTACCTCTCAACCACAGATACTGTAATTAATTAATTAATTCACTATGAACATAAAAACTTCACTAGAAGAGTAAGAAATATTTTGTGTTGTTTATTTATTTGTTAATTTATTTATTACACCTAATAGACTTTTACATTCTAGTTTAATAGTTGAGTATTGCAGTTATTATAAATTCGTCAAACTTAAAACAATAGAGAAAACAAAGTACAATGAAAAAAAATGTTACAACAAAAGCGTATAATAAAATAAGATACATTGGTAAAAATGATAAGAAGTCTCACATAAGTAGATATTCAAAATAAACAAAAGATTGCAAAAATTAAAAATGTCTATTTGTCTCGATTTATAAAAGAATTAAAATAAACAATATTTATATTGATTATTTTTAAGGTGAAATATATCTCCCATATCAGAATACGTCATGCAATTCTAAGGGTTTTTATAATATAAGGGGCATAATAACGGCCTAAATGTGCCTTTTGAAACTCTCAAAACAAATCCAAGAGTCTTAAGGGCCTTAAATACGGAAGACGTAAAAATGAAATCGACCTTCAAAATGCCATGTAACAAACAAATAATATACACTCGGACGCCAGAATAAATTATTCAGTATGGACGTGAAACCTTTATTAGAATAGTCAGCAATATACGGAAGACGTAACAAATGAATTGGAGTGAACGGACGTGAAACCTATATTAAAAGGAACCTTCAATATATAAAAAATATACACACGGACGTGAGTATGTACGTGACGCTAGAAATGTATGAAAGTGTAATAAACATCAAAACCTGCATTATTATGAATATTAAAAAAATATGATATTAGCGATTACTGTGAGTAAAACATAGTGCAATATTCACAAAAACAATCTAAAAAAAAGAACTAGAAGTGCTGGACGCCCGAAGACGGATTTACGCACGGACGCAATAAATGTTGTGGGACCTATATATATATATATATATATATATTGCAAATGAAGGTACATTACATAGAGCTACAATTAAAGAGTATGAATGGCGTGGAAGTTAACCGTAGAAGATATCAAGAACGGTCTAGAAATACATTACAATACAGTAAAGTTACTAACTCCAGGATAACTCAACACATCTTTAAAAAATGACAAAGTAAAAGCGAAGAAAGGATATTACTACATAATGGGCTTCATTCTACGAATCACAAAACCATTCAATAAACCTTTGACACTTGAACTACTTTATATGGCATACGTAAGATCTCATCTCGAATTTGCATCTGTCATTTGGAATCCACAATACCAAATTTATATTAACCGAATTGAAAATATTCAAACAAAATTCCTGAAACACCTGTCGTATCGTTTTGAAAATCATCAATGTAATCCTATTACTCTTTACAAACGAAGAAAAAATTTCGACGTACTGTTTCTGTACAAAATTGTGAACTGCCTTATTGACTCCCCAGCCCTGTTAGAAAGGATTGCATTTCATTGTCCTAAACGCAATACCAGATCAAATACCTTATTTTATATACAACATTTCAAATCGAAATACGCACAAAACTCCTTGCTCTAAATCGTTTAAAATCAAATTAACCTTACTATGTACCTAAGTTAAAAATATATATTTTTATTTGGTACAATATTTTTTTACATTTCAAAGTTTTCCAGTAATGTAATATTATTATTAATAATATTAACAGTAATATTACTTCTGTATTGTTTAGTATTCTTTTTTTAATCATTTTTCACACACACTATGTACTTTATTACTTAATTTCTAGCTTTTATAAATATTATAAATGGAACTTAACTGGTTTAAATCATGTCCTATATTTTATGTTCAATTATTTTTTTGTAAAACTGTATGTTTCCTAAATAAACTAAAACTAAAATAAAATAAAAAACTAACCTATTTTTTGTTTTTTTTTGTATTTATTAATAATTTTCTTATGTTACATGCATAAAAATATAATTACAAAAATCAAGTATTACAAAAACAAGTATTACATTATTAAAATTATTATAGTATTACAAAAAGCATTTCATTCACAGGTAAAGAAGGTAGGTACTATAAAAAATAAAAAAGGTAGCTTTAAGATAAGAAAGATATTTAACCTAGTGTTTGTTTCATCACTTTTCAAGACTTTATATCACTTATACTATGAAGTATGCTTACGAGAGATGGGAAGGCTGACAGAGATATTGAAAGAAGGGTAAATGCAGGTAATTCCATTAATGGAGGACTGAACGCAGTTGGCGCTAGCAAAAAATTGTCCAAAGAAGCGAAGTTAGCAGTCCACAATGGAGTACTGGTACCTACCCTGATGTATGGAACTGGCAGAGAAAGGATGAAAGTTGATTGAATGCTGTTGAAATGAGATCCCTGAGGCGTATGTGTGATAAAACCATGTATGATCGTTTGACGAATGTGGAGATCCGCAAATAGTGCAAAGCTGATGTAAGCGCAATGAGTAAAATCAAGAAAGGGACGCTTAGATGGTTTGGGCATGAAGAGCGAATGAGCGAAGAAAGGAGTGTAAAGAGAATATACAATGCAAATGTGAATGGTAGCAGAAGTCGGGGACGCCCGAGGAAGACATGGCACGACCAAGTGAATCAGATACTTGAATCGGGACATGTCAACAGTCAGAATAATGATAATTAATGAATAAAAAGTGAATGAGGCAAGAAGTGTGTGCCAAGACCAAGTTGTTTGGCGGTCCGTCCTCTCTGCCTACCCTTGCGGAGAAAAGGCGTGACGGTTAGTTAGTTAGTTCACTTTTTAAAAGTGTAAGCCCTAATCAACGGACACCAGTTCATGTCATTAATTCCTTGAATGCTTTCGCGTTTTACACGGCAAATTGTGCAAAAAGCGCTGACTCTATTTTGTCTGATACGGACAATTTCTGATATTGCTGATGATAATGGATACAAGAATGCTTTATAAGCCTGAACACAGGACGGTTGAAGATAGTTCAGTTCTTCTATCCACAGAACTAGAACATTATTCTTGAAAAGTGCCAAAACCTCTAAAAGAAGATGTTTGGTCCGAAGTTGTTGGTGGAACTTTGCTTAGCGGTACTCATAGTCCAGGTAAATCATACATTTATTCCTGTTTTCTTGGTTTCCAGGATACCTCGTCCTGTGACACTCCGACTTCTGTTCATCGCAGGCCTCAGGGGGTCTACTACGGTGAAATCAAAAACTTTACAATGTCGCATCAATAGGATTTTTCCTGTGCACGGTCGCACTGTTGATAGCCAGACCGATATTAATATTATAATGTAATACGCTGTCAACACTCAAAACATTGACTTTAAAGTTAAAAATACTAATAAATTGATAATTTAAATTTACATTGGTAGTCTGCATATACTTTTTGACACTAAAAACGGAGTTAGTTAATGAAATATACAGGATGTCCGGAAACTCGTAGTACAAGCGGGAAACTGGTGAATCTACATCACATTTGGAGTCGATTTTGTAATTTATTTTTTTTTGATTTGAGCTTTCGTTATCGAGTAAATCGAGTTAGAAGTTGATTTTTTTTTTTAAATCAAATTCTTGTAAATTATTACTGAAGATCAAAGTACCCAAACTAATTAAAACTATTTGAAAGTAAAACAAATGAAGAAACTCGGATTTGAAGCATTATTTTGAAATCACCCTTCATTTAATCCGGTGTAATCATAAAATATTTCTGCTCTGCAGGGTTAAAACATCTGTTGTTCAACCCTAAACACCAGAAAAAACTTTAACCCTAAAATAGCCGAAAAATATTTTTTTTTGTTTTTTTTTTTTTTTTGAAAATGCTCAAATCAAAAAATTTTATGTTTATTTGGGTTACCCATGTGGTGTAGATTCTCCAGTTTACCGCTTGTACTACGAGTTTCCGGACACCGTGTATAACTCCTTTGTAAAAGGGTGTTACTAAATACTTTTATAAAATATTCGGTTTTGGAAACAAGTTGAACTTTTCGTTTTGGAATTTGAAATAATATTGTTGTAAAAATGATAAGTAATTTAAATCACATTTTATTTTTGACATCTTTTACACGGAGAAAACTTACTGATTTAAAATATTGTTTTTTTTTCAAGAATATCTTCAAATTATTCGTAATCCGGTTAAAAACGGGATTGCAGGCTAAAACGAATGAATCGAAGGTTTCCTAATTGAACTTCCAGTAAAACATGAACGTGTTATATATATTATCAAGACAAATGCAGGTGTATGAACAAGTGTTCCGATATATTAGGAATGTACCAAAAGTTTATTAGGAAATGGCCTGCAATCCCGTTTTTAACAGGATTTTTTTTTTCCATATTTTTTTTATTGTTGTTTTGTTGATACTAGTATATTATATAAAAGACATTAAAATGATAACTGAGCAAGTCATTTAAGATGACTTTTCGTATCATCTATGGTACAAGTAATTATTATAAAAACTGACTCTCCGCAGTCATTACTTGAGATCAATCATCGTTGGTACTAGTAATCTCTAAAAACGGGTTTTCCAATAAGAGGTGTTATTTTGATATTCAATCGTAAAAGATCAATGGTTTCATTGCTTGTGTGGCATGTAGCGCCGTCTTGTTGAAAGTAAACGTTGTCCAGATCAATACCATGGAATTCCGGCCATAAAAAATCATTAATCATCTCTCGATTGCGCAATCCATTCACCGTAACTGTTGCTACAGCCTCATTTTCGAAAAAGTAAAATCCAATGACTCCGCCAGACCATAAACCGAACCAAACAGTCACACGTTGAGGATAGAGAGGCTTTTCAACAATAACTCTTGGGTCTTCCGAGCCCCAGATGCGACAATTTTGCTTGTTGACGAAGCCACCGAGGTGGAAATGGGCCTCATCACTCAAGATGATTTCCATTTGATTCACTCAAGTGAGTTTTAATAATTTCAATGCATTGTTGAAGCGTGTATCGTTCCATTTTTATTAATGGCGTAGTTTTTACTTGTCAAATGTTAAAAAATGACAGTTTCAAAAGTAACATCTACCGAAATACTGGGCTATTCAAAATAACACCTCTTATTGGAAAACCCTGTAGTATAAAACAAAGTCGCTATCCGCGTCTATCTGTTTGTGCGCTTAGTTCTTCTTAACTATGCAAAGGATTTTGATAGAGATTACACTATCGTATAGAGAATTTCTTCCGGAAGGTTTATGTTTATGTATATATATATACATAAATAATACCTTTTTTTTTAGTATGTGTCAGCACGTTTTGGTGTAAATTTACAATATATTCAATAAGTGCATACCGGCTTTTACACCTTGCATTTCATCCCACAGTATATTTTCTAAGTGGTTTAACAATACTATTACTTCAAATATTAAAATGAAACACAATTATTAATGAGAAAATGGAAAAAATAATCGACATAATATGTACTTAATACATTTCTACATAACGAGAACTATGCTCATTTTTCACCCTACTATAATAGAATGAAAATTGTCTCAAAACTGTCGGATTCTTTAAGGCGAAGCTTAATGCCAAATCACTATTTTGTTTAAACTTTATAACAAATTGGTGTACATTATGAATACCAAAAATATGCTTTAGATAAATTGAAGGTTTTCCTATCGCTTCACTTGAGTAGAATACAAATAAAAAAATAAATTACTCAGTAAAAATATAAAAGCGAACTACTAAAAAAAATTTTCTTCAATAGAAAAGTATGAACGCATAAAGGAAGCAACTTAAAAAAATACAGTGTTATAGCTAAGATTATCTGTGAGAGTTTCACTTGATTAACTTTTTCGCTTTATTATAAAATTATTTACAAAATAAATAAAAACCAGTTTTTTGCCTGAAATCGAACGTTTCTAGACTCCTTTTGTCAAGCGATTTTAATGCATTTTACCTGCGATACCAATAATATACACATTTTTGGCTTATCGCCTCCTCTTAATTGATCAGTCATTGAAAGTGTCACCACGTCACCTCCCCGCTCCTCGCAACATGGTTTGTTCCGCCACCCTTATCTTCTTGGTTAGGCCTTATCTATAAGCTAAGCTTGTCAGACCCACGTCTGCCGAGATATAATCCTGGCAATTTAGAAATTGTGTCCACAACAACTTGCTTGTTTAGATCTGCCACGGATTTGTTTTTATTAAAGTTTATTTTATTTAGCTATACAATTTTAAATTTTATATCTAGAATATTTCTATTCTAAAACTACTAAAATATTATTGTTTTACCTACGTACTAATATTTGGACTTCACAACATTGAGACAACTCACGAAAAACTGCAAATTAGCTTCCTTAACATTTACGGGAAGTTCATTGAACATTTTAAAATATTTGTAATAAATATTGTTTTGTGCTGCCGATAAATTTGTCTTAGGAAGCCTAAAATCGTTGCAGCTTCTCGTAGGATAGCCATGAACTGTAATATTAATACTAACATTTTTTTTAACATATAGTTCGATTACATTTTATCTTTTAACTTGTGTATAAATACAGATTAAACGTTGCCACACACTTAGAAGATTAAGTTGGCTTTGCATCATGACCAATTCAAGTGGGATGCTGCAGTGGTGTTGTAGGCCAATTCAGATGAGATGCTACAGTGGTATTGTAGACCAATTAAGTGGGATGCTACAGTGGTATTGTGGACCAATTCAGGTGGGATGCTACAGTGGTATTGTAGACCAATTCAGGTGGGATGCTACAGTGGTATTGTAGACCAATTAAAGTGGGATGCTACAGGGGTGTTGTAGACCAATTCAGGTGGGATGCTACAGTGGTGTTGTAGACCAATTAAAGTGGGATGCTACAGGGGTGTTGTAGACCAATTCAGATGAGATGCTACAGTGGTATTGTAGACCAATTAAGTGGGATGCTACAGTGGTATTGTGGACCAATTCAGGTGGGATGCTACAGTGGTATTGTAGACCAATTCAGGTGGGATGCTACAGTGGTATTGTAGACCAATTAAAGTGGGATGCTACAGGGGTGTTGTAGACCAATTCAGGTGGGATGCTACAGTGGTGTTGTAGACCAATTAAAGTGGGATGCTACAGGGGTGTTGTAGACCAATTCAGACGAGATGCTACAGTGGTATTGTAGACCAATTCAGGTGGGATGCTACAGTGGTGTTGTAGACCAATTCAGACGAGATGCTACAGTGGTATTGTAGACCAATTCAGGTGGGATGCTACAGTGGTGTTGTAGACCTATTCAGACGAGATGCTACGGTGGTTTTGTGGACCAATTCAGACGAGATACTACAGTGGTGTTGTGGACCAATTCAGGTGGGATGCTACAGTGGTATTGTAGACCAATTCAGGTGGGATGCTACAGTGGTATTGTAGACCAATTAAAGTGGGATGCTACAGGGGTGTTGTAGACCAATTCAGGTGGGATGCTACAGTGGTGTTGTAGACCAATTAAAGTGGGATGCTACAGGGGTGTTGTAGACCAATTCAGATGAGATGCTACAGTGGTATTGTAGACCAATTAAGTGGGATGCTACAGTGGTATTGTGGACCAATTCAGGTGGGATGCTACAGTGGTATTGTAGACCAATTCAGGTGGGATGCTACAGTGGTATTGTAGACCAATTAAAGTGGGATGCTACAGGGGTGTTGTAGACCAATTCAGGTGGGATGCTACAGTGGTGTTGTAGACCAATTAAAGTGGGATGCTACAGGGGTGTTGTAGACCAATTCAGATGAGATGCTACAGTGGTATTGTAGACCAATTAAGTGGGATGCTACAGTGGTATTGTGGACCAATTCAGGTGGGATGCTACAGTGGTATTGTAGACCAATTCAGGTGGGATGCTACAGTGGTATTGTAGACCAATTAAAGTGGGATGCTACAGGGGTGTTGTAGACCAATTCAGGTGGGATGCTACAGTGGTGTTGTAGACCAATTAAAGTGGGATGCTACAGGGGTGTTGTAGACCAATTCAGACGAGATGCTACAGTGGTATTGTAGACCAATTCAGGTGGGATGCTACAGTGGTGTTGTAGACCAATTCAGACGAGATGCTACAGTGGTATTGTAGACCAATTCAGGTGGGATGCTACAGTGGTGTTGTAGACCTATTCAGACGAGATGCTACGGTGGTTTTGTGGACCAATTCAGACGAGATACTACAGTGGTGTTGTGGACCAATTCAGGTGGGATGCTACAGTGGTATTGTAGACCAATTCAGGTGGGATGCTACAGTGGTATTGTAGACCAATTAAAGTGGGATGCTACAGGGGTGTTGTAGACCAATTCAGGTGGGATGCTACAGTGGTGTTGTAGACCAATTAAAGTGGGATGCTACAGGGGTGTTGTAGACCAATTCAGACGAGATGCTACAGTGGTATTGTAGACCAATTCAGGTGGGATGCTACAGTGGTGTTGTAGACCAATTCAGACGAGATGCTACAGTGGTATTGTAGACCAATTCAGGTGGGATGCTACAGTGGTGTTGTAGACCTATTCAGACGAGATGCTACAGTGGTATTGTAGACCAATTCAGGTGGGATGCTACAGTGGTGTTGTAGACCTATTCAGACGAGATGCTACAGTGGTGTTGTGGACCAATTCAGACGAGATACTACAGTGGTGTTGTGGACCAATTCAGACGAGATGCTACAGTGGTATTGTAGACCAATTCAGGTGGGATGCTACAGTGGTATTGTAGACCAATTCAGGTGGGATGCTACAGTGGTGTTGTAGACCAATTCAGACAAGATGCCACAGTGGTATTGTAGACCAATTCAGGTGGGATGCTACAGTGGTGTTGTAGACCTATTCAGACGAGATGCTACAGTGGTGTTGTGGACCAATTCAGAAGAGATACTACAGTGGTGTTGTGGACCAATTCAGACGAGATGCTACAGTGGTATTGTAGACCAATTCAGGTGGGATGCTACAGTGGTATTGTAGACCAATTCAGGTGGGATGCTACAGTGGTGTTGTAGACCAATTCAGACAAGATGCCACAGTGGTATTGTAGACCAATTCAGGTGGGATGCTACAGTGGTGTTGTAGACCAATTCAGACGAGATGCTACAGTGGTATTGTAGACCAATTCAGGTGGGATGCTACAGTGGTGTTGTAGACCTATTCAGACGAGATGCTACAGTGGTATTGTAGACCAATTCAGGTGGGATGCTACAGTGGTGTTGTAGACCTATTCAGACGAGATGCTACGGTGGTTTTGTGGACCAATTCAGACGAGATACTACAGTGGTGTTGTGGACCAATTCAGACGAGATGCTACAGTGGTATTGTAGACCAATTCAGGTGGGATGCTACAGTGGTATTGTAGACCAATTCAGGTGGGATGCTACAGTGGTGTTGTAGACCAATTCAGACAAGATGCCACAGTGGTATTGTAGACCAATTCAGGTGGGATGCTACAGTGGTGTTGTAGACCAATTCAGACGAGATGCTACAGTGGTATTGTAGACCAATTCAGGTGGGATGCTACAGTGGTGTTGTAGACCTATTCAGACGAGATGCTACAGTGGTATTGTAGACCAATTCAGGTGGGATGCTACAGTGGTGTTGTAGACCAATTCAGACGAGATGCTACAGTGGTATTGTAGACCAATTCAGGTGGGATGCTACAGTGGTGTTGTAGACCTATTCAGACGAGATGCTACAGTGGTATTGTAGACCAATTCAGGTGGGATGCTACAGTGGTGTTGTAGACCAATTCAGACGAGATGCTACAGTGGTATTATAGACCAATTCAGGTGGGATGCTACAGTGGTGTTGTAGACCAATTCAGACGAGATGCTACAGTGGTATTGTAGACCAATTAAGGTGGGATGCTACAGTGGTGTTGTAGACCAAGTTCATTGTTTTAATCCTATTGAAGAAGTTAACTTTTATTTCCTTTTTTTTCTTTAAAATTTGAATGTTAGTGTTAAGTTTTAATTTGTTATCGATTATAATTCCCAAGTATTTAATTTATTTTACTTCTTCAGTATTTTGACTTCCGATAAATTCTTTACCTTTGAATTCGCCACAACTCAACTATCTGACAATCTGGGATTAATTAGATGAATCTTCTTTCCTTGCAGGGTCAGAGGGCAGTCACTAATTCGTCGGGTCTAATCGAAGTAAGCCAACAAGACGAGGAATGCGCCGATCTGCCAAGGAAATGGCTGCGCCAGTTCACGAAGCTGTGGATGGATATTCCTCACCATTTCGGCAAATGTTCAGCAGAAAATCCGAACGTCGGCGATAGGATAGGTCAGCAAGACAAACAGGTAAATAGGATAGGCCAGCAAGACAAACAGGTAAATAGGATAGACGAGCAAGGCAAACAGGTAAATAGGATAGGCCAGCAAGACAAACAGGTAAATACGATAGGCCAGCAAGACAAGCAGGTAAATAGGATAGGCCAGCAAGACAAACAGGTAAATAGACCAAACATGGACCGATCACAGACCTAATAAAGACCAAATGACGACCTAACGCCGACCTAATATTTAGAATTAAGGGCACAAATACATACATGAAAATCATTGACAGTCATAGTACAATATGGAAAGAAAGGATAAATTATAAGATCATATAAAAAGCATGAGTCATATTAAAAACATCAGCTAATATACCATACGAGTACCAAGTGGTGTGTATTCAATTTATAATAGAATTGTAGCCTGAAACCGTAGTATGATTTGTAACAATAATGCATGCTAGGGAACCTTGATCTAATGGTAGGAATATGAAAGTGAATCTACATTTATATATCTGGGCTATCCAACTGATTATTTACAGTTTTATATGAAAATGTCCTTCTGTCACTTTCAATTTCAATCAATATGATATAACTCATAATTCTCAGTCTAAAATTAATACACCTGGAAAATGTGCCTTTCGACTTTTTCAATGATATTAAAACGTCAAAGTCAAAGTCAGGTGACCAAATTGTGGAGTTATATTCTAGAATGTTTCTAACGAGAGACGTGACCAAATTGTGGAGTTATATTTTAGAATGTTTCTAACGAGAGACATGACCAAATTGTGGAGTTATATTCTAGAAGTTTTCTTAACGAGAGACGTGACCAAATTGTGGAGTTATATTCTAGAACAGGGGTAGGGGAACTTTTTTAACCATTATCCCAAAATATTTTTGCTTAAGTCGAAATTACCCCTTCCCCCCATTTTGAAAAGAAAACAATCAATATATATTTAAATAAACATTATTTATTGAATTAATTGACACGGAAAATAAAAAAAAGTTACATGAAAATAGTAAGTATGTAATAGACAAACAAAATAAAGTTATCAAGTTGGATCAAAGAAAAATTCAGATTTTCAGGTTTCCCTTTCAGTTTTTGGAGAAATGATTTTGCTTCATGTTTGATACAATTACTTCAAAACAGGGACTTTTTGATGTAAGAGCAATTTGAATAGTCTTCGGCGTTTAATCGATTTCCGTTCTTCGTTTTTTTATGTTCATTAGAGTGGAAAAGCCTTGTTTACAAAGATAGGTTGTTGCAAATGGCAGCAACTTTTTTTAACGCCTCCTCCTGTGCAATTTTGAAAGCCTTCGTAGCTTTTGACATCTAAAAAGACGACAGATTGGCTTTGCTCTCAAATTGAATACGTGCTTCAGTATTAGATCGAAGTTCAAGTATTGTTTCTGCCAAACCCGGAGGTTCTTCTGGTATGTCAGCAATTTCACATTTAAAAGGATCTACAACCCAATTGAAAGTATGTATATCAAGATCTGGAAAGTAGTCAGAGAACCGCTCTCTGAGTTTGGTAACATGTTTTATAACTGTATCCTTGATGTCATCAAAAGTAATATTTTCACAGTCTTCCAAAAACAAAGCTAACTTTGAAAAAGAAGCTCTTTTGTTCTGTTCTGCTTTCTGTCTCCAATATTGAAGCTTAAATCCAAACGCTGACAGTATTTCGCTGGCTGAAATGATATTAATATTTTTTCCTTGCAATAAGGAAGTTGAGTCCATTTTTTTATTTTTTTTTATCAATGTTCGCATTCAAACTTAAATACGAGTATTTTTTTTTTTTAAAGTTTGTTTTCATAGTTAAATTAATTCTCAAAGTTTGAATTTTATTAAGCCCGCCAAAACGAGCGGAATCCGAGCGGTAAGAGGCGGGGTGTGGGTGTGACGTCATTCAAACTGTAAGAACCATGTCGCTTAAACATTTTGTATGGAAAAAAAATTAATTCTTCAATAAGGAATTCCAGTAATTTTTTTACCAATGTTAACCCTCTATTAGAATTGATGTTAATAAAAAAAAAAAGAAAATTGATTAAGATTTCATAGTTAAATTAATATTTTAAGTTAGAATATTTGCTTTTCCCGCCCGGTACGGTATTGCCGTCGCTATTTGTTGACGTGCCCGCGTGAATTCAGGACCACCGCGCAGAAAAGTAAAGACCAAAAGTAAAATAACGGTTTACAGCCCAATTCACTGTGAGACTTTTCTGGGCGGCCGGCGGCCTGAAGTGTAATCACATGTTATGTGACATGTATAACAATAAAACCTTCTAAGTTATGCAATAAACAACATATTATTATAAAGCACTATACGAATATGTATCTTTAGAAATCCATTTCATATAATAATAACAACAAATACGTACATATATTTAACAAACCCAAATAAACGTTTGGCCTATACACCTCTCTCATCTAAACCGACCATCTCTCATGTAATAGAAAGAGATGCACCATAGGTGATCCGTTGTACGTACAAGTCACGACACATGTGACGTCAGAATTCTTTCGACCAATCGTGGAGCGTATACAGTCTATTGCTATTGAATGCTTTTTCAAGAATGTTTAACTAATTCTAAGAATAATAATATAGAAATATATTTATATATTTAGAATCGATATTTTTTGATCTACATGAACATATTTTTTATAAGTCAAAATATTTTTCACTCAACTTCCTTATTCTTTTTTCTATATATTTATATGTATTCTCAAATATGTCAGTTATATGAAAAACACCCAAGAGGGGTTTTTAAACTTATCTGCGAGAATATTATTTTGATTAAACATAAAAATATCGAGTTCGATTTTGAGAGCCCATATTCCATTGAGAACATTTCCGCGCGAGAGCCACCTTACTTCTGTATAGTAAAGTAGGTCCGTATATTCAGCTTCACCGTCCTGACATAATTCACGAAATAGCCGCGTCTCTTACTTCTCACCTGAATTGATTAATTTTGTAAAAATACTAACACGTTTACGAAATAGTAAACTAGAAAAATTTCCTTGTTACCCCAAAAAAAACCTTTTTACCCCATTTGGGGTAATTTACCCCGGTTTCCCGACCGCTGTTCTAGAATGTTTCTAACGAGAGATGTGTAAAGAATTTTTAATGTATATATATGTTTGATATTGCACAAATTACAATAAATATAAAATATAATTAACATACTCATCGGGTAGATATACGCGTTGGTCACACCTAGATACACTGATCCAAAGATTCCTGCCCATCCCTCACACCTGCTTCCTTCACAGAACTTCCTCTTCTTTATTTCATTAAAAATGCCCTTCACACAGCATTCCCAAAGATAACACAGGTCATGAGGGAAATTATTTCCTTCTGTGTGGAGCTCACGTAAAAACAATGGACGTAATGAAAATCTAACAAATCTGACTTAGATCTGTCGTATACCTAACATACCAAAGATAGGCCTAGAACACAGACATATGAATATTAATAGACGAGATATTAAGGACGAGGGGTTAAAACAAGAGTTGCGGGACGCAGGGAGGAAAGCTGACTGTGATTCGTCAATAAATCAATCTGACAGTAAATAGGCATCTCGCATTATAATATCACCATTTAGTTCTTAAAAGTAAAATCTGATTATGAATGAATAGACATTTTTACATGGGAGCGCAAATTACTCGCCACGTTATGAACAAATTTGCGAATTCCAAATTCGGCAAAATAAATTTCTTCTAATTTCAGAGTCGAATATTTCGTTTAAGTATTTAGTTAAGACACTTTTATAAATGTTCATAATTTACTTCCCAGCAACCAACCAGCTTTGTGTTTCGCGTCCAGACGTTTCTCGATGTGATAGTATATGTTTCTACAACTGATCCATATTATACGATGTGAATATGCTTAAAATAAAGTAAAATAATGCTTATATATGGAATGTAATACGACAATTGGGTTTATTCTCTTTTTCACATCTATTTTTACAAGTTTTCATAGCACAAGTCAACATTTTGCCGTGTTATTTCGTAAAATGAACCGATGATGCCTCGACCATAGTTCGCACAAGAATGATGACGTCACGTTTTCTAAATTCGCTTGAGGCCATACGCGAGCACAGCCGGCTCCAATGGAACCGGTATGGGGAGTGGGGAATAATACGCTTTTAATCACTTAGGGCAGGTCTACTAATATTCATATGTCTATGGCCGAGACCTAAAATAACTTTACCTAACCTAACATAACCTAACCACCTATATTAAAAGAGGTTAACTTGTATCTTCGTAACGAGTATACTAGTGGAAGATTCCAGGCACTTTTTCATACTCCGAAAGCCCAATTTCTACCGATTTATAACAAGTTTTTCTTTAAGGCGATGCACTATGTCGTGTAATATTTTAAATCGAGCCGCTATCAATAACACCCCTTACGTAGATGGCGATAAGGTTTAAATTCTCGCTTAACACCATCCGCCTGTTTTGAAGTGCCTTTTATTTTATTTTGTGAATTTTAAGGCAAATAAATTAAGTTATTTTATAAATAACTTAATTTGCCACATTATACAATAAAATCATGGATTCGTAAGTAGGAGATTTTGAACTTTAAAGCAGTTTTCATAGGCCTTATCCATTATTTTTTTCTGGGCTTATAAAAAGACTTATCTAAAAAATACTCGATTATTTCAAAGGCCAAGATGTATTCTACTCGCAGTATTTCATTAAAGCATCTGAAACATTTCTAGGCTACCAAATTTTCAAACCAAAAACTCATGATTTTGCAGTCATTAAAAACGATGAAAAAATTTTTCGATTCCTAAACGAAAATCTGAAACAGAAATATAATATTTCAATCACTTTTCTAATAAATCAAGCGTGTCCCTCGAGCACTAGCCTCTTGGTCAGTTCGTTTTACGTATAGCATCGCCTTAACTCTTAAGTTACAATTTTTTTTAATATAATATCTATACATTTGTTATGCCGAAACGTCGATTATATGAAATTCACTCGATAGGAAAAAATATCAAACTAAGCTTCGAAAATGATTTAAAACACGTTTTTCTGTTATTTAATATGTTATAGGCATGAAAAAATTCACAGTGTATCTTTAAATGCAACTAAAGCATTTGTCCAGATAAAACTTATCAGATCTAGATTAATTATTATTGGGTTTTTTAAATATTAGCGCCCTCTCTCTAACATTCGTATTTTCATATCTCCCTTTCAAAACATATTTGAACGCTTACTACGGGGCCTTAACGATTCTGCATTGAAATCTTCAACGTCACTTACAGACAGTCCAGCTACTATCTTATGACATATTTCACAGAATAGTAAATGTTCCCCTATGACCTTTTATACTTACATTTACCTCAAATTTTGTGAACTTCTCCTTATTATATATATTGGAGCATAATAATTTTTTGTATGGAGAACGTGAATTAAAAAAATTAATTATTAAAATCTAATATTTACAACATACACCAAACATACCTAACATAGAATTTATGTATTATACTTGTGTACATACATATTAAAAACCGAACATATATCTGACTTAGATCTGACGTAGATCTAACATAGGCCTGATATAAACCTAACATAGAACCAATATAGAATTTATTTATTTATTGATGCCTTGAAGGCTACTTAGGTAGTTAAATTATCTTCGTAAGTTGTACAAAGGGGTGTAATAATGGAGAACCTGGTTTACATATTATGAGTAAAAGAACCTATAAAGAAAGTAAGTAGGTTCAATATCAGTATGTAGTTGCAGCGTAATGAGTGGTAGGTTTTACCTATTGTTTTAACCCAAAATACATGAAGGCTCCAAAAATATATATAGTTCTTCCCAGTTTTTTGAGTAAACATCAGAGTTTTTTCAGTCAGTTTTTTGAGTAAACTGATGACATAAAGCATAAAATACTTTTTTGATGTCTTTCCTAGGTAGTATGTTTCTTAGGTTTTTGAAGAAATATACAAGTCTCGTAAGCTTTTTAGTGATTCCATTTATGTGTATGTCCCATCTAAGGTTTTCGTCTATTTCCACTCCTAGATACTTAATACTTTTTGCCTTTGTTATAATATTGATAATTTGTTTTAATTATATTCATCTCTTCAATTTCTCGTTCCAGATAAATGATTCTAGAGTGGTTGACCGCCCATTTACCAAAGCGGAAATCGACAAGCTTCTCGAGCAGATCAACTTCAACGATGGATCAGTCTTCGAGGTGCGCCGCCGGTGCAAGCATTGCGGGAATTCAAAGTCTCCTGGTAATCAATCACCGACTTCGACTCTGAAAGTTACAGCGACGACAGATCCTACATTACCCACAAAACTGGTTTCGCCTGATCCAAGTAGTCCGACTCGTCTTCCTGCTACTCCTCCGCCGCCCCCACCTCCTCCCCCACCTCCGCCACCCGCTAAACCAACATCTTCCCCTCATGATCTGCGAACTTGTCCGATACGACCACTGAGAAAGTCGACAACGCGACCCACCAAGCCAACAACACCGCATACCAAGCCAACACATCCACCAACCAAGTCATCACCACCGCATACTGAGCCAACGCCCACTAAAGCAACGCCACCACAAACCATTACATCGCCTCTACCTACTGAGAAAACACCACTTACCAACAAACCAGTGTACACCAATACAACACCACCCGCAGATCTAACATTACCACCCATCAAGCCAACGGTACCACCCACTGATCCAAAATTACCACCCACCAAGCCAACTGTACTACCCACTGATCCAACAGTATTAGCCTCCAAGCAAACGGTACCACCCTCTGGTCCAACATTACTCCCCACCAAGCCAACGGTACCACCCACCAAGCCAACACTACCACCCACCAAGCCAACATTACCACCCACCAAGCCAACATTACAACCCACCAAGCAAACAGTACTACCCACTGATCCAACAGTACCACCCACCAACCCAACGGTACCACCCACTGATCCAAAACTACCACCCACCAAGCCAACTGTACTACCCACTGATCCAACAGTATTACCCTCAAACCAAACGGTACCACCCTCTGGTCCAACATTACCACCCACTAAGCAAACATTACCACCCACCAAGCCAACATTACCACCCACCAAGCCAACATTACCACCCACCAAGCCAACATTACCACCCACCAAGCCAACATTACCACCAACCAAGCCAACATTACAACCCACCGATCCAACACTACCACCCACAAAGCCGACAGTATCTCCCACAGACCCAACCCCATGTCCATCCCCTCCACCGAGTCCCCTCCTGCCCCCATATCCGTACGCACCTATCCCACCACCTATACCTTGTGGCGTAGTCCACCCACACCACCCACACCACCCACCGCCTGTATTCTGTTACTGCATTCCCCACCCACCTGCCCAATACCCCTGGTACTAATTTCAACGTTAAATAAAATCATTTAAAAAATGCATTATTTTCCCTCTTGTAGTGCTTTTTGAGAATAAATAAATAATTGTAGAACAAATCCCGACTTTTCTTTGATTTTGCGAAAAAAATAATTCTATGCTACCAAATTCTACCCAGCTAGTCCCAACTGCTCTAAACCGTCTGGGGCCAGCGAGACTATGGCATCCCTTATTGATGTTTATGGGGAGGCTGAAGGTAGCGAGGAGGGGAAGGTGGTAAAGTAACTGGCTACTCAAATCCGGTTTCTGCCAATCTGGAACGTGACGAAAATATATTATTTTCAATTAATAAATTGAGAAAAAAACACATATCGATTTACTTGCGTACACCAGGATGTAAACCAGGACCTCCGAATTCAAATAACTTGGTAACTCAACCATCGAGGGCGTCAAGAATGGAAGAACTAAGAAGAAAAATAATCATTTGTTATAATTCTAAAAAAGAAGACAATAATAAAAAAGGCATGCCAACTTGTTTTATTCGCTTGGCTTTTCTTCCAGGCTGAAATCTATGTACCTGTGCTTCTTACGTTAGCTTTAGGCTTAAATCCATTAGATCAGCGCTTCTTTCTCCACTTTCAAGCTAAAATATATTAGTTCAGTGCTTTCTTCTCCAGTTTCAAGCTAAAATGTATTAGTTCAGTGCTTTTTTCTCCAGTTTCAAGCTAAAATATATTAGTTCAGTGCTTTCTTCTCCAGTTTCAAGCTAAAATATATTAGTTCAGTGCTTTCTTCTCCAGTTTCAAGCTAAAATGTATTAGTTCAGTGCTTCCTCCTTCAGCTTCACGCAAAAATCAAATATCACTACTTTCTGCTCCAAATTCACACTATTATTATCTTCTAGTCCATTGTTTCCTTTCCTGCTCCTGATCCGTGCTAAAATCCATTAGCCCGCTGCTTTCTATTCGAGATTCAGGCTAAATTTCATTAGCTTACTGTTTTCTGCTCTAGATTCAGGCTAAAATGCACTAGCCCACTTCCTCCTTCTCCAGATTCCATTAAATTCCAATGCTTATTCATTTTTATTGCTCCAAATTCCAGATAAAATCCATTTGCCTTCTGCCGTCTGTTCCAGATCCGAGCTAAAATTCGTTAGTCCACTGTCGTCTTCTCCAAATTCAAGCTGAAATTCACTAGCAAGCTGCTTTCTGCTTTAGACTCAAACTGAAATCCACTAGCCCGCTGCTTTCTGCTCCAGACTCAAGCTGAAGCCTACTAGCCCGCTACTTTCTGCTCCAGACTCAAGCTCAAAATTACAAGCTCGCTGTTTTCGGCTCCGGACTTGAGTTGAATCCAATGCGCGATCCATATCGGGGTTCATTACCGAATTCTGCAAAATATCCACATCAAAAGTATTAAAATTTTCACACCTCATTATAATATTAAATATTTATAATAATACATATCACGAACCTCTCAGTTTCCATCGCAACCGAATCTTTTTATTCTCTGTCATCTCCTGTTTCATATTTTCACTGAGATTTATTATTTTCAATATAAAAAGTCCCATGGACCGACATGATCACCAACACAGGGGAGGGGAGAAGTATCACTTCGAGGGGAGAAGTATCACTTGCTCCAGTTAATATTGAAAGGCAAGATAGAGGGTCACAGAGGGCCTGGTAGGAGACAAATGTCTTGGCTGCGAAATATACGAGAGTGGACCGGGATTAGAAGTGTGGAGGAGCTATTCCGGGCAGCGCAAGACAAAGAGGCATTTTCTAGAGTGATCGCCAACGTCGGGGGGACCTGATACGGCACATAAAGAAGAAGAAGAATATAATTATACGCAAATAATTTTTTGCGTTCGGAGTTAAAGATCTTACCTCTACAAATGTATAATGCTTGCACATGTTTTAAAGCATTGCCGAAAGTATTATAAGTTCTATTGTCAGCAACTCTTAAAGACGAATTTAATTAGATTGATTCACATTTCCTGAAACTTTAAAATGGAATTTTAAACAAAATCGTTCAAAGTCATCAATGAAAAACGATTTTCTATTGAACTATTTATTTTCAAATTAATATTATTGACAAAAGTATGGATAAAAATAACATATATATAGCTAAAACATTACTTCAGTACATTATTTAAAAAAATATTAATGTTATGAGACAACAGATAAATGAATTTATCGACATGAAAACAGTTTTATAATCGAACCCAGCAGTCGTGTGCCAACGAAAAATATGGTTTATCACAGATGTGTCTTCCGTCTCATGCGTCTTGTGAGAAACACGCATGACGCACGACGGATTTTTCACGAGCTTTTGTATTTGCATCAGTGGTTGCACAAATTTCAATAGTAAGATCTCTGTAACTTATTTGTTCTGCTGAGAGATAGTGGGAGATCCTTGAGGTGGTGCTGGATGTTGTGGGGGGGCGCATTGATAGGTATTGTAGGACAAATGGGGGTAGGGATAGCAAAAACATATTTTGGGATGGGGTGCATAGTGGGGGGAATACAACGGTTGGGGAGAGAGGGGGTAGCAAGGCGGGGACGGCGGTAGTGGGCAAGGGAATGGCGGGATAGGGGGACATGGCTGAGCTGTCGGACATAGTGTTGGCTTGGTGGGTGGTAATGTTGGATTGGTGGGTGGTAATGTTGGATTGGTGGGTGGTAATGTAGGATTATTGGGTGGTAATGTTGGCTTGGTGGGTGGTAATGTAGGATTATTGGGTGGTAATGTTGGCTTGGTGGGTGGTAATGTTGGTTTGGTGGGTGGTAATGTTGGCTTGGTGGCTGGTACTGTTGGCTTGGTGGGTGGAAATGTTGGGTTGTTGAATGGTGATGTTGGATTATTAGGTGGTACTGTTTGCTTGGTGGGTGGTAATGTTGTACTATTGGGTGGTACTGTTAGCTTGGTGGGTGGAAATGTTGGGTTGTTGAATGGTGATGTTGGATTGTTAGGCGGTACTGTTAGCTTGGTGGGTGGTAATGTTGTACTATTGGGTGGTACTGTTGGCTTGTTGGGTGGTAATGTTGAATCAGTGGGTGGTACCGTTGGCTTATTGGGTGGTAATGTTGGATCAGTGGGTGGTACCGTTGGCTTATTGGGTGGTAATGTTGGATCAGTGGGTCGTACCGTAGGCTTGGTGGGTGGTACTGTTGGCTTGGTGGGTGGTACTGTTGGCTTGGTGGGTGATACTGTTGGCTTAGTTGGTAGTGCTGTTGGCTTGGTGGGTGGTACTGTTGGCTTGGTGGGTGATACTGTTGGCTTAACTGGTGGTGCTGTTGGCTTGGTGGGTGGTACTGTTGGCTTAGTGGGTGGTTCTGTTGGCTTGGTATGTATTACGTATGGGGGACAATCATTAGAATGAGGAAGCGGGAAAGGTGGCTGTCCCGGCAGCCTGTGGTAACCGTGGCTTTTCCTGGGGGGTTTTCCAGGGAAGAGCAAGTCTTCAAACAAATCTGCATCAGAAGCATTTGAATTCAAGAAATGCTTCCAGGAGTTTATGTCGGCTCCGCTGTGGGGTGGCACGTTCGGTCTGCCTGCTGAACAGCGATCTCTGATTTCTTCTTCATTATAACGTGGTAATAAAAATTCTTGGCTTGGGAATGGGACGTTCTTAAGTGCTGATAATTTGTCATGATGTGATGAAACGTCCTTATGTACTGCTAAATTATCATCCTGTGGTGGTGGGACATTCTTATGTGGTACAGGATTAACTTGTCGTGGTGGTGGTATGTTCTTACGCGGTTGCCAATATGGCGATGAAGGACTATTTTTATTAGATCCCCATTGATGTTTTGAAGGACTGCTTTGATGTTCCGAATGTCTGTGATTATTTGAATGACTTCCATGATGTTGAGATTCCATGGTTTGATGATGGGGTGGGTTCGGAGAATGCGCCACTTGTTTCTGAGGGTTTTCTGGCGCGTTCAGGGAATGTGGCACGTGTTTTTGATGGTTATCTGGCGGGTTCGGGGAATTAGGCACATGCTTTTGATGGGTATCTGTCGGGTTCAGGGAATGTGGCAGGTTATTTTGATGGTTTCCTGGCGGATACGGCCCTTGTTTATTTTGGTTTACTGGCGGGTTCAGAGAATGCGTCACTTGTTTCTGAGGGTTTTCTGGCGCGTTCAGAGAATGCGGCATGTGTTTTTGATGGTTATCTGGCGGGTTCGGGGAATGCGGCACGCGTTTTTGATGGTTGTCTGGCTGGTTCAGGGGATGTGGCAGGTGATTTTGATGGTTTCCTGGCGGATGCGGCCCTTGTTTATTTTGGTTTACTGGCGGGTTCAGAGAATGCGTCACTTGTTTCTGAGGGTTTTCTGGCGCGTTCAGAGAATGCGGCATGTATTTTTGATGGTTTTCTGGCGGGTTCGGGGAATGCGGCACGCGTTTTTGATGGTTGTCTGGCGGGTTCATGGGATGTGGCAGGTGATTTTGATGGTTTCCTGGCGGATGCGGC
Organism: Hesperophylax magnus; assembly: GCA_026573805.1. Classification (NCBI taxonomy): domain Eukaryota; kingdom Metazoa; phylum Arthropoda; class Insecta; order Trichoptera; family Limnephilidae; genus Hesperophylax; species Hesperophylax magnus. Next base: position 5,425,084 of record JAIUSX010000005.1, on the reverse strand, counting down.
CCTTGTTTATTTTGGTTTACTGGCGGGTTCAGAGAATGTGGTCTTTGTTTCGTAGGGTCATCTGGTGGATTTATAAAATACGGCGCTTGATTCCGATGGTTTTTAGGTGGGTTCAGAGGACGTTGCGATGGCTTTGGCTGCTCTGGTAAGTGTTCTGTCGGAGCTACTTGCTGGACATGGTGCCAGAGGTCCGAGAACTTCTTGAGACAGCCCAAAGGTATGGGGACATTCTTTTCTCCGAGCTGAATGATCACCGACCTATCGGCATTGGATTGGACCCCCTAAAATAATACAAATTCATTTTTATGTAAGTACAACAACAACAATCGTAAAGTAATAAAGGTTCCCACCCAGTTCTCGTGGGCTCAATTCCTCTGCTTACTAAACCCTACATCTTCTCTATAAAACGGTTATGCACCCAATATATTACGGTGAAGATAAAAAAAATGAGGTAAATGTAAGTATAAAAGGTCATGGAGGTAATTTTACTATTTTCTGACTTGCTGAACTGTCTGTGAAAGTGACCTTGAAAATGTCGATGGTCAATGCAGAATCGTTAAGCCGTCGAGTCTATCTGTTGATTAGCGACTTCTGATAGGCAGAAAGTCCTTGTATTTCCTTATAAAAAATGCATAGGATCCCCAACGGCTATATAAATAAGTTAACCTTTTTCACTTTAAGTGGATTAAGTAATATATGTACCCACATAATATTAAATTTCATTCGGACCGTTAATTGACACCTAAATCTCTTGTTTTAAAAACGCGTTAACTAAATCTTATATTTGTTCAAAATCATTTACTGTTTCAACTTTTTTCATTAATTTTTGTAAGCATTATTATTTGAATTAATTTATCATTATTTCAAAAAATGTGTTATATGAATTAATTTATTATTTTTTTAATTAATTTGTTATTATTTGAATTAATTTACTATGATTTGAATTAATTTATTATCATTTGAATTAATTTATTATTATTTTAATTATTTTATTATTATTTTTATTAATTTAATTCAAATAAGAGCAGCGGTAGATTCACCTCTGTCACCGTTTGGTATGCTGTGCGGGGGGAAAGATCAGAGATACATTGGGTCTTGAAGAGACCATCAGTTGTTGTCCAGTGAATACCGCACAAGAGTCCCAACTGTCTCCGGAGCCAGTAAGACTTTTGCATCCGCAATTGGGGAGACCGGGGACAGTTGTACCATTGGGAATTTACCTTTCTCTGCGACTTTGGTATCAGATTTATGAAAAAAAAACTCATTCGTGATGGCAGATAATCTACCAAAATCTTATTATTTTTTCTGATTTTTATTATTTTTCTAAATCTGAAAGTATAATCTGACCCCGACCCCCGGGATAATTGTACCAATTGCGATTTTTTTTATTGAAACACAGAATTTATGCGTACAGTTAAAATAGTTTATATATTTATCTCTATAATTACGAATATATTTAACATAACATAATACACAATTTATCTGACCTTGGAAAGCACTTATAGAATTCATCAATTGAAATGTAATAAAATAACATCTCAAAGAAAAAGAGGAAAAAAGGGTGTTTTCGTACAACAAGTTATAAGTGGTAAAATAATTATTGTTTCTATGGAACAACTGTCCCTCAAAAAATATATCGATGGCCTAGTGCACACTTGTGTTAAGTGCAATTTGAAAATTAAATTTATAAGAATGATCCAGCTTGATTATATGATGTAAAACAATAAAATTAGTGTGAATATCCGAATATTTTCATCCATTCTTCATGAAATAAGTCTTAAATTTCATTACAAAACAAGTGAGAATTTATTAAAATTTCGATAATATTTCCAAATAAAGCGAAAAGGGTTTTGACATTGAAAATTATGGGCGGACATTTGTTTAAATCTGGTTTAGTTGTAACACGGGGCCAATCGAACCGGTACAGTCATCCCCTGATAAATTGGTTCAACTATTCCAAAACATTTCAAATTAAGGCGATGCACTACGTCGTGTAGTATTTTGAACCGAGCCGCTATTAATAACACATCTTACGCAGATGACGATAAGGCTTAAATTCCCGCTTAACACCATCCGCCTGTTTTGATTTATCTAAGAAAAAAAAAATGGACAAAAAGTGTTTTTTATTTTATTTTGTGGATGTTCAGGCACAAATATTTAAATGTTTTTCGATAATTTTATAAATAACTTAATTCGCCACATTATACAATAAACACATAACCGAAAATGGGTTCGTAAGTAGGAGATTTTGAACTATGAAGCAGTTTTCATAGGCCTTATACATTATTTTTTTCTGGGCTTATAAAAAGACTTATCTAAAAAATACTCGATTATTTCAAAGGCCAAAATGTATTCTACTCGCAGTATTTAATTAAAGCATCTGAAAAATTTCTAGGAAACCAAATTTTCACATCGAAAACATATGATTTTGCATTACTACGTGGTGCATCGCCTTAATTAACGCAAAGTATTTGAAAAGAAAAAAGTGTCAATAATATCTTCTTCCAATTGCAAACGTAGAACATACAAAAATAGATAAAAATATTTTCATACAAAATAATTCAATATATTTTCATACAAAAATATTTTTCATTCAAACATAATTATTTTCTTACAAAAATATTTTTCATACAAAAAATAATTTTCATTAAAAAATAATTTTTCATGCAAAAAAGTACATGTTTTTTTCACAGACGAAAGCTCACAGCTCCAATGTTTTTTATCCATGCACAAATATTTTCCGTCCCGCCGGAGGTCAAAGGGTCTCTCTCAACCTGTCTCTCAATGTACAACGGAATTGTATGCATTGAAGGACTACAGAAAAGTCTGTAATAGTACATGTCTATCTCCTAGGGATATCCCAAAGCAACGCCGGGTACACATCAGTTAGTAATATATAAAAATTCACCCTGCGTATGAATGCTATGCTATGCTAGCAAAACACGAAAAGTAGTCGACCGATATCGCTGAAAATTTTAACGTTTGTTCTAATTAGTGCCGGAAATGTTTAAAGAGTGGTTTGAATGGTAGGAGAAGTCGGTCAGTAGCTAATCATTGCGTTGTCCACTGGTAATAAATAATATAAAACAATTAATTGCTTACCTGGGTCACTAAGGTCAGTATACCACATAGCACTAAAGCCTTATAAAAAACATCCATCTTGCATAGGGTGTTCTGCAAGAACGATGAAGTACAACTGATTCTTACTCTTTTTAACTTTCGTATTATATACGCAATTTTTCGCACTTCGCACGCATAAATATGCGTAGTTAAATAAATTTCCTATAGATAATATTTTTTTAAAAAAGCACGCATTTTAATTCAAATAATGAGCTACTTGCATACTAGTTTTATTTTTTCAAGACAAATAATATTCTCATGATTTTTTCACTTTTATGTGAGTTCCTACCCTAAGAGTCCCAACTGCTACCAATCGCCTGGAGCTAGTGAGGCTATGGCATCCCCAATTGAGGTATGTAGTGAGGCTGAAGGTAATGAGGGGAAGGATATGAAGAGTAAGATGGGAAAATTAATTTAAAATGTTTAAGTTCCACTAAATTTAATCAGATTTAAATACAACCAATAAAAAAAAATAAAAAAGTTGAAAAAAATTGTCGTCTGATATATTAAAACATGTTATATAGCGCAGTTTAGTGTCATTTTACTTCAAGTGCGCTTAACTATAACAAACTCCACCCATGCGTTTTGAATTGGCTTCCTCGGCTGGCTAAGTCCTCCATCGTGACACAAGCAACGTTTTCCGCTTACGGTGATGGAAGTAAGAGTTTTCAGTAAGTATTGTCAGGTTATTCGTAACCCGGGAGTTTTTATTTATTTATTTATTTAACGCCCAGAGGGCTTTTACATTAAGAGGGCTTCTATTACAAGAAACAAAATTCAAAATAACAAGAACACAAATTAAAAAATACAGCGATTTGACTGGTTTCCATAATAATGTTGAAATAAGTCTTTTACGTAATCCACAAAATTCGCTAAGTCAATATTAAATATATCGAATGATTTTGCACTTCAATAACTAAGGTGCATGATCCATTGTTTTTATCCTAGCAAAAATATTTTTCCATACAAAAATTATTTTCCACACAAAATAAAAAAATTAATACAAAATATATTTTCATACAAAAATAATCTGTCATACAAAATATTTTTCATACAAAATATTTTTCATACAATATTTTTCATACAAAAATTATTTTCAATATTTTTTCATACAAAAATCTTTTTTTCACACAAAAATATTTCATCCAAAAATCTTTTTTCATACAATAATTTTTCATACTAAAATAATTTTCATACAAAAATATTTTTTCATACATTTTTTTTCACACAAAAATATTTCATACAAAAATCTTTTTTTATACAAAAATATTTCATACAAAAATAATTTTCATACAAAAATATTTCATACAAAAATAATTTTCATACAAAAATATTTTTTCATACAAAAATAATTTTTCAAACTAATAAATTTTCCATACAAATATAATTTTTCATACAAAAATATTTTCATTTAAAAAAGTACATGTTTTTTCCACAGACAAAAGCTCGCAGCTCCATTGTTTTTATCCATACACAAATATTTTTTCCATACAAAAATATTTTTCATACAAAATATTTTTCATACAAATAAAATTCATACAAAATATTTTCTATATAAAATAATTTTTCATACAAAATATTTATCATACAAAATATTTTTCATATAAAATATTTTTCATACAAAAATATAAAAATGAGATGAAAACGCGCCAAATCCCAATAGGACCGAAATTTATTTCGTTTATTAACTGCTGTAATGTCATCGATGTCATCGTATGTATGTGCGCGATTGCCGCCAAAAGTTAATAGAATGCATTGTCATCAACAACAAGTATATCTGAGTTTTAGCTCTATCGGATGTCGAGAAGTAGCTTAATTTCCTCTTCCAGTCATTCATGAAAACAAAAATGAAATGAAATAAAAAAAAATTTCCATGGATTTTGATTGCGTAAAGTCTGAAAATCAACATTTTTCGCAATCCGAATAGCAATCTCTAGTTGTAGCCAGTTCGAACCGTAGAAAATACCAATGACTAAAAAATATACCCCGATGATACAGTTATAAGTAGTTACCTTAAGAGTAAACGTGACTTACGTTATAATTCTCCCAAGAAAGGCATACAAATATAATATTGTATCGATGATTCAATCTGTTGTGTTCGTACAAACAGATCTCCAACTGGTCTTGGAAGGAGTTTATAAATAATAGGTTCTTTTAGATTAATCAGGGATTTATCATTACTTCGCGTAATGACTCGATAGCCGACTTAACTAGAAGCTGGCTAATTGGAATCTGAAACAGTAAGTTTCTCTAAGAGCTTTGGCAATGGCCCTGGCGACAAATGGAAATGCAAAATGCAAAATGGGTATTTTCCATTTGGCATTTTAAATGCTTTTCTCAATGCATTATCCATTTTAAATGCTTTTTGCAACATTCTTCCTACCATCTCCACTCATCTTTTTTTCATAAGCCCCAAATATCAGTCGGTCCTCAACCTCGCTATGAGAGATAATTTACATTTGCCAAGTTGCTCCCTGGTAGGAGCCCTGGCAATTGAGTGATACCATTACAAAAAATACTGATTCAAAAACTGAACATGGGGCCATGACGCTGTAATATTAAATGTTAGATAGCAGTTTCTATGTTTTTACGTTGGCAACATTAGTCCCGCGCAAATTTTTTGTGGTTTCATAATCTGTAGTCGTGGTGTTTTTGGATTTACCATCATGTAATATGTTTGTTCTACATTGATGTCCATTATTAAATGGCAATTGTTTAAAAATTCTATAATTATTTTGATTGTTTGACCTGAGAAACCATTTTGCATTTTCAATGCATTTTGAAAATAGGTATTTTGCATTTTGCATTTGAAACGCTTTTCTAAAAACCATTTTGCATTTTCAAATGAAAAAGTTTTGACCCATTTCCATTTTGCATTTCAAATGGTTTTGGGTACCCATTTTGCACATCTCTGTTACTTCCCAACTCAATCCAATATTATGTACGCATTTCATAAAAGTTTTTTTTTTAATAATTTGTCTTCATATTTTAAAGTATATCTTGCAAAAGTGTACTTTCATAAATCCGTAGCCGAAAAAACAATGCATGTGTCTCATTTTCTTGCGAATTAAAAATGCGTGAGTTCATATAAGTAGTTTACTTTGCTAGATAAACTAATGTTAATTATTTCATATTTTATCATTATTTCAATACGTGATTATTTAAATATAGAAAATTTCCAGGGTCAGCAAAAATTTTGCTGATGTCACATCAGCGATCAATTATTTTAAAGTGAGAATTTAAAGTAACTAACTAACCATCGGGTCAATCCGCACCAAATCATCCAGGCCATGTCACCCACCATCTCAGATTTTTATGAAACTTTAAATTTTTAATCCTTCCATATAGATAAGAAAATATACCAAATTTTACCTTCCTACCTCAACTCGTTTTTTTTTTATGGGCAGTTGAAGTTTGGGCAAAATAAGCGTTTTTACATATTCCGAGCACTCCGGAAGAGCTTGTACCTTCAATGAAAAAAAATTGTATCTTTGTCATTTATAGTGCAAATGCAATGAAAATTTTCAATATTATCAAGAAAACTATGCTGATTGCAGAAAAAAATAAATAAACCCTTTACATTTATCTACTTGACTTTAAAAAATTACCAAAAGTAATTTTTTAAGTAATTTTTGGGACGGAAAAGGTACTTTACAAAAAAGCAATATCTCGGGAAGGTACAGTGTTAATGAAGTAATTTTTTTTTTTATTCATATCTACAAATAGCATAGAATCACATACAAAAATAAAATTCATGGCATTTTACTTGCTTCAATAAATAAAATCCATTTTAAACTTATCTACAATAAACATAGTACATCCTAAAAAAATAAAACTCCTGGTATTTTGTGTGCTTCACAGTGTAGAAACGTTTTTAAAATGAGAAATCTTAATCATACAGAATTGTTCCAAGTTTTTTAAAATCTAGATACTGTATTTGCAAATAAAAAAAGTCAAACTTATTCGGTCCTTTACAACATGCTGGTAAGCTTGCAATGTAAGCTTAAGGCACCAACAAAATAATGTACCTTGTTCCTTACCCTGAATGCATACACCATAGCAATATTTTATAACAAGATCAACTTTTTAACTCTTTTCAATACAAAGTTAACTCTTTAAAAAACAAATACAATAAAAATAAAACAGGCAATGTAGGATTAGGTTAAATGAAAGTACATTACAATAATATTGTTTACAAATAAATGTTCAAGTTCATTTTTTACTTTTATTCTTGATCTGACCCATAAGATGGTTGAACTTTTGATCAGCATGATGAACGTCTTTTTCAAGAAAGTAGTAAGCTCTTCCTGAACCTTTTGTTGTGGGAGGGTCAACGATATTAAAAATATTTTGTAGTGGAACAAAACAAATATCTTCTTTTTGATGTGGCCAGTAAAAGGATGGAGCTGGGCCAAAAGGATGCATAAACTTGATTGATACATCACACTCGTCTTCATCTTTGGAAACCACAAGTCCAAAAAACCAATGGTTGTCATATACGCAAGCTACATAAGAGTTTGTACAAATTTGTACCATACTTAGTTGCTCAGAGCGATTTCGTTCCCCACTGAAGTTAAAAATCAAAGCATAATCTGAATCTGAACTTATCCTTTTTGTGCCAACTTCATTTTCAGACAGAGGAACAAAGCAGTGGAAACCTCGAGTGCCTGGTATTGTTTTAGCTTGTGAAAAACGCTGCTGTAATTGTTGCCTGCAAGTGAATAAGCTTTCTTTTCTCAGCAAGTAAAAATATATATTTTCTACTCTCGACTGACAAAACTTAAAAGTTTTGTCTACAGTTGTGATAGTGTTGCCAGGGCCAAGTTGCAAACTTTCTCTAGTTAGAAGACGTTTTACTGTTCCACCTATTCCATCACAGGGAGATTTCCCATGACTCGTAGCAAAAAACGACCAACATGCTTTCAAGTTGAAGTCTTTTTGATGGTGACACAGATTTAAAAAGTTTTTGCAGTTTTTATATTGCGCTGCGCAACCATCAGTAAAATAATGAACACTTTGAATTTGGGGAAATTTTTGATTTAAAAATTGAGCAACAATTTTTTGAGTTTCGTAAACGAAACTTACATCATGTTCCAAGTCATCTGAAATTACACACAAGCTTGACACTGTGAGATCTTTGCCAGGCTCTTCACAAGTGTAAATTACCACTGGGTGGAGTGAACAACTGTCTTGCGTCCAGTGGACTGTGAACTCTGACTTCATTCTGGATAACATAGGAGAAGTTTTCACTGAAGTCTAATAACACAACAGCTTCATTTATCTGAAGCTGTGCTTTTAGGGACTCTTTGAGATATTTTGATTGAGACTTTGTTATAAAAGAATGAGGAAGAAGTTTTACAAGACTCTTCACAAGATGTTCTACATATTCATGAAAGGGAACTGTAACTGAAACCTGCTGTGTTCTATCAGTAGTTACCCATGCACTGTATGTAATTTCATCTTCTTGGTCCCATTCTTCAAATTTTTCTAACAAATGTTTCTTAAGATTTTCACTAGATGTTGAACACTTATCGCAATGTCGAAGCATACAGTCTCTATTGTTCTTTGAGCACACTAAGTAGTCCATTAAATCATTGTACGTTTCTTCACTGTCACAAGCATTAAGAAGCAACACTACATTTTGATGAATTGCACAAACGCAGACAGAATGAGAGCCTGGAGAACCTACTGGCACACACCATTTGGGACGCAACCAACAAAATTTCGAAATCCCAATTTTTGAAGCAGGGTATTCAAACTTGAAGGTAGCATAAAGTTCATTCAGGTTACAAAGCAATAGTCTTTTTTGTTCATAAACATTTTTGGTTATGCTAACTTTATCTTTTTTCCCTGGCATAACACGAGAAAATTCATCGTTTTGGTAGAAATTTTTAACCAAAGTAACTGTTCCTTGGTCTAATGGTTTTCCTTTTTTTGGATCAGGTAAAGCAATGATACCATTTTCATTTAGTAGCTCTCGTGCTTTACGAACTGAGTATTCACCAACACTGAATTCTTCAGCAACCTTTTTTCTACTCCACGAAGTTGGAGCGAGAGTTAGAAGCTGAATTCTCTCACGGCGTGTAACTTGTGTTTCCAATTTTTTTTTAACCAACTCAACAAGCCTGTCCATGTCATTAGCTTTTTCTTGAATACATCTTGGTATTTTTGCATCACATTTTACTGGGGAAAATTCTTTTTCTAAAACTTTACTTACTTTTTTCTTTAAGGTTGAACAAGCAGAATCTAACTTCCGTTTAGCGTAACTAGACTTACTGTGGGATGGTATTGCATGTAGTTTAAATGGAGATTCTCCAATGTCAGTTAAAGAAGTGTTGATTTCTTGTAAAAAAATTTCTTTGTTTAAAACATTTTCAACTTCACTTATGTCTTCTTGAAAAGTGTTAAGCTCTTCAATTTCATTGTTAAGGTTTTGGCTCTTACTAATTTTTGCTCTGCATGCATTACAAATTTTTTGTCCAGGGATTGCTTTATTAGTTACTTTTAGAATGGTATTAATGTTCTCTGAAAATTCCAAGGATACTGTTCTTAAAGTTTTTGTAATTTTCCTTTTGTGGCTTTGGAACGGGTCAAAACAAGCTTTTTGAAATGTTTCATATTTATTTAAGTTAAACGGCAGTTTGACGGCCGGCGTGGTCTAGTGGTATACGCTTTTGACTACAGATCCGAAGGTCGCGGGTTCGAACCCGGCGTGCGCAAATAAATTTTATTTGATTAATTTGTGTTATTTCACAATTAATTAATTTAAAATAATATATAGTATATAGTATATTTGCGGCACGTTCCAGAGTGGAAGATACTCTCAGTATCGCCCTGGTGTAAGACCACCATTCAGAATTGAAACGTTGCTTGAAATGGCTTTAGCCGTGTTTGGTGACCAGATCTGAATAGCCAGGTACTTCCCCACCTTCCTCTTCCCCATCATCCCTCCCCTCCCCAATACCTTCAGCCTCACAACATACCCCAATTGGGGATGCCATAGTCTCACTGGCTCCAGACGGGAGCAGTTGGGACTCTTGTGCGGTATTAAAAAAAAAAAAAAAAAAAAAAAAAAATATTCTGTGGTGCTCACAAATGTTGAAAACCAAGTCTGTAGATACAAAACTTCTTTGTTGAATAAGCTTTTTTTCAAATTCACTTAACAAATCCACACTCGTTAATTTCTCTGACTTAGTATAACTTTTTTTGTGACATTCAGTACCATTATGTTGTCCCACACTACATTTAACTAAACTTGTTTCGATTAGAGACATTTTAACAACGTACACCATAACATGAAACAACTACTGTATTTATATAGATGATCACTGCTTTGAAGCTGACTCAGAACTAAGCATGTCAGAGGAAACAAAGCATGTAGTATCCTGCAAACTTAGTGATGAGGCAGATAGTAATTTTCATGTTCTGTCTTGTTCTTGTTGCAGATACATCATTTCCATGTAGTGACTTGTCTCTAGGACTGTTTCTTTGATATTAGTCCATTCATTCAACCTATATTACTAGCTATATACCTAAACTATAACTTGCCCAATTACAAACTAAAAATAGATATAAAAAAAATCACAAAAAGTTTGAAAAAAGTTTAAAATGGATTTTATTTATTTTTGTATCTAGATTTAAAAAAACCTAGAACAATTCTGTATGATTAAGATTTCTCATTTTAAAAACGTTTCTACACTGTGAAGCACACAAAATACCAGGAGTTTTATTTTTTTAGGTTTTACTATGTTTATTGTAGATAAGAATAAAAAAAAATTACAAAAAGTTTGAAAAAAGTTTAAAATGGATTTTATTTATTGAAGCAAGTAAAATGCCATGAATTTTATTTTTGTATGTGATTCTATGCTATTTGTAGATATGAATAAAAAAAAAATTACTTCATTAACACTGTACCTTCCCGAGATATTGCTTTTTTGTTAAGTACCTTTTCCGTCCCAAAAATTACTTAAAAAATTACTTTTGGTAATTTTTTAAAGTCAAGTAGATAAATGTAAAGGGTTTATTTATTTTTTTCTGCAATCAGCATAGTTTTCTTGATAATATTGAAAATTTTCATTGCATTTGCACTATAAATGACAAAGATACAATTTTTTTTCATTGAAGGTACAAGCTCTTCCGGAGTGCTCGGAATATGTAAAAACGCTTATTTTGCCCAAACTTCAACTGCCCATAAAAAAAAAACGAGTTGAGGTAGGAAGGTAAAATTTGGTATATTTTCTTATCTATATATGGAAGGATTAAAAATTTAAAGTTTCATCAAAATCTGAGATGGTGGGTGACAAATCCAAAATTTTCTGGATGATTTGGTGCGGATTGACCCCATCACGCCGTTTCATCGCAGGGGTAGGCAGAGAGGACGGACCGCCAAACAACTCTGTCACACCACACACTTCTTGCCTCATTCACATTCATACATACTCTTCTATTATACTGACTCTTGACATGGCCCGACTCAAGTATCTGATTCACTTGATCGTGCCATATCTTCCTCGGGCGTCCCCGACTTCTGTTACCATTCACATTTGCGTCATATACTCTCCTTACACTCCTTTCTTCGCTCATTTGGTCTACATGCCCAAACCATCTAAGTATACATGGTTTCACCACACATACACCTCAGGGATCTCATTTCAGCAGCATTCAATCTACTTTCATCATTTCTCTGCCAGTTCCATACCTCACTGCCATACATCAGGGTAGGTACCAGCACTCCATTGTAGACTGCTACCTTCGCTTCTTTGGACAGTTTTTTGTTAGCGCCAACTGCATTCACTTCTCCATTGATGGAGTTACCTGCATTTACCCTTCTTTCAATATCTCTGTCAGCCTTCCCATGAGAATTTAAAAGTTTTTTTTTAATATGTACACCGCACAAGAGCCCAGCTATTCTGAGCCAGTGGGACTAAGGCATCCCGATCGAGGTATATAGTGAGGCCGAAGGGGTTGGAAAGTAAAGAAGATTCGTCAAATGCATTAAATAATTGAAATAAATAAAAAACTTAATAATTTATCTAAAATCTTTAATTATTTTTACATAATAATAAAAATTCTATACAAAAAAAATCACACAATTTATTATAAATTCAGCTCTGTGAACACAAAAAAGATAATAATACACATCATAAATCTCTTGCATGTAGATTTGAATGCAAACCAATGTCCCCACTTTTGGTTCTAGCCCATTTAACAGGCACTCTGTCTCTCTTAAACTTGCCTGACATTGTATATCGACATTACATTTGTTCGAAATGAAAATTTCATAACGATGAAGAAATACAGTTCTGTAATTGAAATTTAAGCGAAGACTTGTCAGACTTTTGGATCACCAAACGAGTTCACATCGCACTTTTTGTGTTCGTCTTCATTCGGTAAAGTTGCTAAATTCTCCTGTACGCTTGTATGCAAAAAAAAATAACACTTCGTTTAAACTTAATAACTACAAGAAACAACAAGATGAACTAAGATTCCATTTTTTTCTCAAAGTTAAGTTTGAAGGTTAATAACCTATGTCGTGCATGTTTTTTCCATCTCCCCCGACGCAAGCAGTTGTTTCCTGTAGTAATTAAGTTTAAATCAAGTATCATTTTAAAAAAAATTGCATGTACGCAGCGGAATTCGGCAACACATTTTATTCTACGTCTGTGACCAACTGTAAACATAACATTCAAATTAGACCATAATACACTTTGTCCGGTAACTAGTGGTACAAGCGTGAAACTCGTTAACATACATCACACTCAATTTACTCGAAAACGGAAACTCAAACAAAAAAAAAGTTATATATGATTTGAGTGATTTATTTTTGGGGTATTATGCCGTGTTGCGCTACCTCCTACTTTAGCCAACAGCATTACGGTGTCCATCGTTACATCTGTCCTGATGATGGGCACTGTAATGTTGTCCGAAACGTTGGCATAAAAACAAATCACTATAAAAAAAAGTAAACTAAGTTAAGTTACTATAAAACAAACTCAAAATGTGATGTAGATTCATCGCTAGTTACCGGGACACTGTATATAAACGAACAAAGAACTTCACAAACAATTAAAATCTTGCTTAAGGCGATGCACTACGTCGTGTAGTATTTTAAATCGAGCCGCTATCAATAACACCCCTTGCGTAGATGGCGATAAGGTTTAAATTCCCGCTTAACACCATCCGCCTGTTTTGATTTATGCAAGAAAAAAACATGGTCAAAAGGTGCCTTTTATTTTATTTTATGGATGTTCAGGCATAAATATTAAATTTTTTTCCGATCATTTTATGAATAACTTAATTTGCCACATTATACAATAAAAACATAACCGAAAATGGGTTCGTAAGTAGGAGATTTTGAACTTTGAAACAGTTTTCATAGGCCTTATACATTATTTTTTTCTGGGCTTATAAAAAGACTTATGTAAAAAATACTGGGTCATCTCATAGGCCAAGATGTATTCTACTCGCAGTATTTAATTAAAGCATCTGAAACATTTCTGGGCTACCAAATTTTCAAACCAAAAACACATTATTTTGCATTACTACGTAGTGCATCGCCTTAAATTCTTTGCAAACTGCAAAATATGTTATTTAATACAATATTTTAAATTCGAACCATTCCTAAATAATCTTTATTACAATATTCATAATAGCTGCCGAATCATTATACGATGGTTCTACAGTCTGTCAACTTTATTGATTTTTTTAGCGCTTAGCTAAATTGCATGAACAAGTGGATTATGTATTTTTGAAATATACATAATATTAAGTCTTTTACAAATTACAAATATATATAAATGTCATTGTCTGACAACAAATTATTATAAGCATTAACCTCTCAGAAAAAGACTTTTATTTACTTTGTGTTCCTTTGCGAACTGTCAAAACGTGAAAATTTTTGTGATATTTACGAGTTTTGTTAAAAGCTTCATAACTCACGTTTTGGGAAACGTAGCCTCATTCTAAAAAATGTTTTGGAAAGATTATGAAATTCACTATCGTAATGTATTGTTATACGTAAATATTTGCGTTTCTAAATATACATTTTCTGAAAACGTCAAAAATATGTAAAAATCGCTGACCATTATTTCAAAGCTGTGAAAAATGTACTTTTTTCTGAGTATCATAAAGAAATAACACTTTATATATTGAAGAAATATAATTAAAAACTACTAGTCACCTCAAAATATTAACCGTCCAAACTAAAATATTTTTAATAAATTATTTAGAAACGCAATAAATTATGACTGAACAAGATGACAGATCCAATCGACTTAGATAATGCACCTCTACATTCCATAGATATTCTTGAATACAGACGCGTAGCGTTATTCATTATCGATACTCTGTTTTTTAAATCATGGCAATCCGTATACTAGTGATGGAAATAAATCGATTTTTGTAAAATCTCACGCGTTTACGTGAAAAGACGTTCTAATGTCTTGACCGCTTTTATCGTATTTACGTCTTTTGACGTTCTAATGTTCTGAGTGGTTAATTACTCGTCTGAAATATCCATACGAATTGAAAATATCTCCCGAGTAAAAATAAATGCCGCCAACGGGAATTGAACCCGCACCTTCTGATTTCCGGTCAGGTGCTCTTAACCACTGAGCTACGTCGGCTTATTCCCAGCCAGCCAAATAATTCAATATGTACAAGTGCTTCAATCGACAATTACTGCTTATTATATTTTTTCACCTGTAAACAATCAAATTATTTTGAATCAAGATATTTTGACTAGTCAAATATTTATATATATATATTTTTTTTAATAATAAATTAATGTTTATAAGACAAGTTTTCTACGCGTAGCACAAAGGATAACAAATTATTATAAGCATTAATTACTTCAGGTGAGTATTATCCTTTGTGCTATGCATAAAAACCTTGTCTTATAAACATTAGTTTATCGTTAAAAAAAATAAAAACACATTTACGTTTCCAGTAATTCAAATGCTGCTCATGTATGACAAAGATAGATATTTAAAGAATGTGTGTATGAACGAAATAGATACAGGAGAAGGCAGCGTTTATGTACTTAAAAGTTGTGTTGAATATTACATTCTACACCACGGGTGTGATTGAAATACACTACACTTACTTGTTACACTGAGATAAGTAACGCTTTATAAGACCACTTACTGCCAGTAGGTTATCATTCTTAGGCCATTCGTACACGGAGATATTTACAAGCGACTGTGCGCGTTGCACTGCGTAGCATCTACTATGGGTTTGACATCCATTGCACGCTACTGACAGTGCTGGTTACTGACGCTACGCGAGTTACATTCGCAGCTACTACTCGTCCGAATATGATTTGAATGTTAAGTTCGTTCTGGAGGTAGGAAAATATCCTTGTTTATATAACTATAATTTACCGGAACACGTTAGAAAGGATTTAGCGAAGAAGGCATGGATTGATGTTGGAAAGAAAAGTCAATTTGACATCATTATTTTATGGTTCTTACAAGACTGAAAGCAATTCGTCCAAGAGATGGAATGAGGCTGGACAGCAAAACAAGCTGAATACTTCTTCAGACAGCAGTTTAGAGTGACGTACCCTGCAAGAGAGGAATGGGACACGGTTCCAGGCCCTAACCACAAACAGGATCTAATCTGGTTCACAGATGGGTCCAAGATGGAGGAGGGAACAGGGTTCCAAGAAGGAATTTAGTATACCTCTAGGAACACATTGTACTGTATTTCAAGCTGAATTGAAGGCCGTTTTAGCTTGTGCACAGCAGAACATACGTACCGGGTACAGGAATATGAACATAGGCATATGCTCTGATAGCCAGGCAGCCCTAATGGCGCTGGAAAGTAACCGATGCGACTCCAGACTGGTGATGGAATGCAAAACCATTCTTGAAGAACTTGCTGCCATCAATAAAATAACCCTGATCCGGGTACCAGGACATAAAGGAAATGAGGGCAATGAGCAAGCTGATGGACTAGCAAGGAAAGGGGCGAAAGCACCACTTACGGGATCCAAGCACACTAAAATACATATTGAAAGGTGGGTCAAATCCCGGCACTGGAAGGAATGGGAAAGGGCACCCGGAATGAGGCAATCCAAAGTACTCATAAACGAACCAGACAACGACTCAATATGGACAGAAAATCGTTGAGGGAACTGGTAGGACTACTAACGGGACACTGCCATCTCAGGAGACACATGCAGATATTGGGAGTGGGAAACACCAACAGATGCAAGAAATGTGAAGAGGATAAAGAGACTCCAATTCACCGATGGTGCCAATGTCCTGCCCTGGTGGGAACTAGGCGCAGATACCTGGGAAGACATACAGTAGAACCAGAAGACATAGCCACATTTCCAATGACAACCCTGGTGAACTTTATTAAAGGGACCGGGTGACTGTTAAAGGAATGAAGTAAAATAAGAGATAGCACAATGGGTCTACATATAAACCGTCTTCGCTATATAAATAAATAAATATTTGTATTCTTGATAAAATGATCAAGTTTAGTATCGTGGTAGCTCCGAATACGGAGACCAGCTTTAAGGAGTAGCGTATCGGTACGCTGCTTGCGGTTCCGTCACAGTCATATAGCTTGTAAGTATGACTGCGTACGAAGAGCCTTATACTTATGTTTGCTACGATCACTATCTCACTTTCTCTAATGGCGCTTAAAATCTTCATAAATCAATCGAAATGATTGTATTATTTACTAGCCGTACCCTGCCATGCGTTGCTATGGCTCAGTCTGTCTGTGCAGATAGAAAAACAATACATTTTTGCTTATATACAGGTAGATAATAATAAATAACGTGCATGTATGAAATGTTATTTCATGGTTTTTACTAGTGTTTTCCGTTTATAGAAAACAAATCACGCACGAGGGCATTTTTGTAGCACACAAGCTGATGCGTGACAGCCTAGTACAAAAATCAAAAGTACGGCAATTACCGTATCTTTTGCGTGTCACTTTGAAATCTCTGCAACGTGTCTACAATTTTTTTTTAATGTCATTGGTAATGCCATTTTGTTTTCCATTGTCACTCTGTCAGATTCGGAAGTCAAACATAACCTCACATTTGTGTCTACCATATTTCGCTCTAAAATCAATGTTATTCGGCGTTTTCACAGAAATTTAAAAATTTTGTTCCATTATATTTAATTTGTTGACAGACTGTACATACTTGCAGTTGGTAATCTCCATAAAAATGTGAAAACAATTTTTTATTTACTGATAATTATATACTTATAAACGCCTTGCTAATAAAAATTTTGAATCAGTTATATAAAACTTAAAACATGTTTATTAGTAAGGGGTATATTTTTATTTTATAACATATTCAGAAAGAAGGATGTAAGTAGACTGAATGCCGTAGAAATGAGATCCCTGAGGCACATGTGCGGTAATAGGAGATGAGCAAGAGGAAGGTGTAGAAGTACCTGGATATTCAGATCTGGCCACCAAATATGGCTAAAGCCATGTAAAGCAAAGAATCAATTCTAAATGGTGGTCACCAGGGATAAAATATGAAGATTACTAACATTACAAATTGAACCCTTGCGTGTTGCATTTTAGTCAGAGAGGTTCATTAAAAAATAAAAGTGTACAGACAGTGGTGCACTTTCATCACATCTTTTAAAACATGATGAAGAGATATAGCTAATAAATACATGATGACAATATATCATCCAAATCAGCAATAAAATGATAACATACCATCAATACAAACATGCAAATGATGTTGTTACATATGATGAAAAGAAATAATTTTTTTGAAAACTCACATTGCGATGAAATGACATAATGTATTAACATTGTTGTGATGAAAAGACATCATGTCTTACATTGTTGTGATGAAAAGACATCATGTCTTACATTGTTTTGATGTAATAGCTAACATATTAAATTACTGCAATGAAATTACATTGTGTATTATGTGCAGTGTCATTTTGTCTTACATTTTTGTAGCATTTCTCATATTATTACGATGAAATGACATTATGTCTTACACTGTTGTGATGAAATTACATTAGATCTCATACTGACTTGATGTAGTAGCATTATGAGTTATGTTACTACAATGAAATGACAGTACGTCTTACATTATTGTAATGAAATGACAGTATTTGATAATGACATTTTGTCTTATTTTATTGTAACCTCAGTTGCATGTTGTTGATATAATGTCTTTCATTATATCAACAACAAATACTGCAACAAGATCACATTTTGTATTACATATCATTGCGATGAAATGACTTTGTCTTATATTGATGAAATGAACTCAAATCTTACAAAAATATGATGAAATGAAATAAAATTTAATCCTGAGATGAAAATTTATAATGTTGAGTAATTCATTGTTATAGTGTAAATACGAATGAATATAAATCAACGGTGAGTATTAATCCTTTTTTTAAACCTAGCAAGAAATGAATAATAATAAAATTTTGAAAAATACAATACAACAAATATACAAAGGTTTCATGTTCAAATGGCATCCAGTCAGAATGTTAATAGTGAACTAAGTCATAAACAATATTAAAAAATGCAAACAAACTGTATGTTTTTTGCTATTTGCTCTGGTCTAGTCAATGATTAGCTCAACACAGTGCGTGTCATTTTGGGATGCTGTGCAGACAATCTGTTTAAGGAAAGAAAGGATAGGAAGTTTTGAGTCGGTGTGTCAAGAAGTGACGTATGAATCCATCCCTTCTACTGCGGCGCAAGACGTGTGGTCGAGAGAGTCTGGCTAGAGAGGTCAGAAGGTCTCCCTAAACCAGTCTCTAAGACCTGAACAAACCTCATTTGATTTTGAGTTGAGGGTTAGTTGCTAGCTAGCAGCTAGCAAAATTGTGTTCGCTAAGACTGACTTGTTTGGTTTTCTATCCTTTCTGCCTACCCATGCGGAGAAATGATATAAAGTTTAGTTTACAAAGGTTGCTTCGCAAATGTCATAAATGATATTGATTTAAAATTTTCCTCAATTTAAAGTTTTATTTTTAACTCTAAAAATCCATTCAATAAAAATTGTACACATAACATTTTTTTTTTCACATTGTGAAAAAATTTAATTGCATACTTTTTTTTCCAAACATGTCATTCGTATTTTGAAAAAATTTAACATTTAGTGACTTGGTTCCAACTCACGATGTGTATGTAACACTAAAAACTGCCTTGTATACAAGTAAGTTACAACCGATAACTAATTGTAATATTAAACACCGTTATAATGCAAGTTAGTTAGAAGCTCGTTTGCAATCAATGACATGTAAGTAACACCATGCTGCGTAAAGACTGTAGAAAAAAGAACGCAAGCCCAGTCACAAATTACGGGAAAGGAACGAAGAACCGTTTGCGATTACTTCATACCTTCACCGTAATTCGTGGCTCTCTATTCTCTTGTCTGTACGCGGCATTACACACCATCAAGAAAAATGTTTACTGTCTGTTAGAGAATGTTATAAATTAATAATACAAAAAGTTTATTTCCTGTGATAATAGGATAGTTACAATACAGTAATAACTTCGTTACAGCCGTGCGGCGATTTAAATACAATTGCGGTAATAATCTATAACTTTAAAGTAACACTGTAAAGAAAAATGATGAAATGCAAGAAAAAAAAATTATATATATATGTTATATAGTTTCGCATTTTAATATGATTTAATGAGAAAAAAACATTTAAAAAGAAACAATATAAATGGTTAAATGTACGTTTAAATACCGTATAATACAAATAATTAAAAATAACACAGTAATTAATACCAAATAATGTACACTATTCTAATGTTGTTTGTATCTGTAATGGCTTGTTTACACGATGCCATAGTTAAAAAGTGATTAGTGGTACCTAAATCACTGTCCTTAGAGTGCCGTGGTATCGTGCTCAGTACAGGACTTGCTAAGTACGATACCACTTGTGAACTCTAATGATTATGTAGTTTAGTGCGTGGAAATATCGTCGGCTTAATTCAAAGAATATGTATTTACTTGGAGGCGAAAAAAACCTCGTGGTGAAAAATAATTAAAACTAAGTTATTATTTTTATATATGTTAACACATTCTTTGCGGGAAACGAGAAAACTCGTCATACGCCTTTTTACAGTAATATGCGGGAGACGAGTTTACTCGTTTTGTTGCTCAAAGCGGTAAGGAGCGGGAAACTTGTAAACAAGGGGTTCTAAATGGGTGCGGGGTCATGTGTTTTCTATTGTCGGTGGCACCCGATCTATCTACCTGTCAATACAATGAGTTTGAAAACACAACATAAAAATTTAATCGTTGTCGCGTATGTTCCGCTCACAAACTACGCAGTGAAACGCGGTACATGTGCAAGTTTTGCAATGTGCCCCTGCATAAAGGAAAGTGTTTCGAACGCTATCACACATTGAAGCACTATTAGGTTATAGTTTTTTTTTATATGTATTGAAAATTTGTAAATAATTTTGTATGAATAAATTTCGATATGTTGTTTCGATTGTGAAATACAGTTTTTTCTATGATTCCCAAGAAAGTAGAAAGTTTTTGTTCATAAAAAAGGGAATTACACATACATTGCTAAGTAAATAAATAGAGACATCTTTTTAAAGTAAAACACTGAAAGTAAAATATCAAATAGATCATAAGATATGAATATTTTGCGGAAAGTCTAATTTTGGCGCTAAAATTTAAAAAAACACCCGCGCTTCGCCCACAATTTGGCGATAAATGCCCGACCATTTAGTGTAAAGAATGAACCATATTTTTCTGTACTATTTAACTTCGATCATTAAACATTTTGTAATAAAAGGTTTTCTATTTTAAAAAGGAGTTAGGAAGTTTACATAATTCCGTAAAATGACGCCATGGACATTTTACTAATTTGTGTTTAAAACAAGCAGATTTTTTACGAATCTACGAGTTTTACTATACAAAGCGGGACTAATTTTATCACAAAATGGTATTAAAATCTTATTTTTTACGCAGTCTAAAAATTAAGCGGACGATATTCCATTCCAGTCAACTAAAACGGTAACTTACTATGAGCTTACCACTAAAATGCATTGTTCACATGCGGTCAGGGCCTCAAGGGTGCGTAATGCACCTCAAGGCGTATTATCAAGGTATAATCAGAGCTTAGGCTGCTTGACAAGTCGCCGCCACAAGGGAACTGCTCCAATTACGCATGCACGCGGACAGTGCCTTCAAATTAACTAAACAGTTCAGTTGCAACTAAATCACTACTAAACACTGGCCTCATGTAAACCGGCCATACATTTTCTGTACCTCAGCAGCGTGGATATCATGGTATAATCTTTGCTGACCTTTTCAACTCTGCTCATTTTGAAACAATGTACCTTTCCTGACCTTTTCAACTCTGCTCATTTTGAAACGGTGTACCTTTGTTGACCTTTTCAACTCTGCTCATTTTAAAACAATGTATATTTTTTAGTGAAACTTAATCGAACACATATGTGACACCTGCGTACAGGAATAACCGCTGATGGATAACATATGCAACAGTTGCGTAGATGAGGTTAAAAAAATATGTTTTTTAAATTTTGGCTGCGTTAACTAGCTCAGATTTTTCAACATCTCCGCGGCACAGATTTTTAAATATGTAAATAAATAATTTATCGGCATAATACAAAAATTATGCATGATTTATTGTGCCAAGAAAGAAAAGGTCATAATGTATAATATACAACCAAATCCATAGTTCAGAAGAACGGCTGCACAATCTTTTTCATAGTTAAAACTTGGATTTGAGGTCAAAATACTTAACCTAACTAAATTATTATTTTTTTAATGAAAAGGTACGGCAAATATCTTTTTATTTTAATGTGAATACTTCAAAAGAATCCCAACAGTATTTTGGCTTCAAATCCAAATATAAATTTTGTATGAAAAAGGCCGCGTAGCTTCATCCTCTGAAGATGTTTACACAAAACAAGAACATAAAACTCCATACAAAGATACCTTGTGTTACGTGGATGGCCGATGGAAATGGGGCAGGAGATGAAATAATTTTCCCGAGAGCCTACATCATCTCTGGGGATGCTGTGAAGTGGGTTATTTCGAAAAGAAGAAAAATTGAACATTGCTGTAGGAGGGAGGAACTGTTGAGCTATTCTCAAAGGACAATTAATGTCAACCGTGTAAAATTTTGGGCGCGCATTTCCGACTATCCACCGATAGGATCAATATTGCTAGTTCCTCAGAGCATCTTCCATTAAAATCCCGGTAGAACAAGAATTATCTTTCATCACCGAGGCACAGATTATAGAATAATATGAATAATATATTTTTTTTGATTATTAAAAAAATATCAAATTTTCTAAAAAAAACATTACATTATTGAATACAATCTAATAATTATGCATTAAAAATTGGTTTGCGTTCAAAAGAAATAGTTAATAATTAATATATAATTGTATGTATTGCTGGTTTTCAATCGTGTAGCAACGATCACTTCGTTTTCCGTGCGGTTAGGCAGAGAAAACAAACATATATATTTAAAAAACTAGACGTATAAGCTTGGTAGTTTGAACTCTCGTCACGTTTGATGTCATCAGTAATTCGGTGAATTGGCGTGGCGGCCGCTTTTCGGCTTGTCCGCGTTTGCTTAAATTTTGACGCACGACGTCTTAATCAACGGCAGATCAAACGACCTGACTTATAATTTGCCAAAACAAATTTAAAAATTTATCAAAAAACTACCCGTCGGCATTTGGTAAAATGTGATATTGTCAAGTTGCCAATGTCAATTGAGACAGTGTCACATTTGACAGCATAAAAGACAGAAGTGTCAGATGTGACATTGACAGTCATTAACAGCGTCAAATGTGACGGGAGTTCAAACAACTAAGCCATAATTATAATTAATGAAAATTTTATAAAACAGTTCTAAAATTTTTTTCTATACAGGCTGATTCGTCCGTCGTAGCACAACTAGAGATTGCTCTGCAAGAAGGACAGGAGGGTTGCTTCGTAATGCATGATGGCTTCGATGTGACGCAGAGAATGACGCTCGTTCGGATAGACCTGAAGTAAGTAGGGTTTTCCCGCTTTGACGAGGGCGTCTATCAACTGTTGCGTATGTAGAAAATGGACGTTTTCGTCTTGCAGACCGTGAACTATCAACAAGCGATTCTCTCTACAAAGTAAAAAGAAAAAACATTTTAAAATATGGTAATATTATTTTGTATAGAACTACATAATTATGCAATCAGACCCATACAAAAACCAACTCAAAGCGTGTTGATTCTCGATTCTCGAACCAAATTAGATTTTGATCAAATTATTTATTTATTTTTTCATGTTCTCCATAAAACGGTTATACACCAATATATCATGGAGAAGATTACAAATTAAAAAGTTTACAGAGGCAATTTTACTATTTTGTGACATGTGTTAAAAGATAGTTACTTAATTGTCTGTAGGTGACATTGAAAATGTCGATGGCTAATGCAGAATCGTTAAGCAGTTGAGTCGCTCTGTTTATTGGCGCGTTCTGATAGGCAGAAGTCCTCGCTTTCGGAGCATATAAGAGTGCATGGGATCTCCCTCGATTATAATTGTTAGTTAACCTCTTTCAACATAGGCGGATTGTGTATTGTACCAGAGATTAACTTAAAAATTGAAATGGGCCTAGAATCAGCTGTTTACAGTGAACATTCAATGGAAATTTAAAATGGCACTAATCTTTGAATTGACGGGCGTGCATTTATAGGTTAGGTTAGGACACTCACTGGTCGGGGAACTTGTCAGCCTTCTTGATGACGCTGCCCCTGGCGTATGCCCCCGGGTTCAGGTTGGGCAAGTCCATGTAGCGCTCCGTGTACGCCGTGTCGTACATCTCCCACGACGTGACGGGCGCGCACGCGATGCACAGCTTGAACACCTCAGGATGCTGCGCTAGCGCCATGAGCGAGAGATAGCCGCCTAACAAATAAATCATCTGAATTAACACATTGTGTGTGATATGATAGTTGCCCACCGCTCTTGCCCAGATTTTAAGGTATTTTCAACCTTAAAAAATGCTCCTAGCATACTAAAACATATTTTATTCGCTTGGCAAGGAAATAATGTATATTAACACATTCTTTGCGGGAAACGAAAAAACTCGTCATACGCCTTTTTACAGTAAGACGCGGGAGACGAGTTTACTCGTTTTGTTGCGCAAAGCGGTAAGGAGCGGGAAACTTGTAAACAAGGGGTTCTAAATGGGTGTGGGGTCATGTGTTTTCTATTGTCGGCAGTACCCGATCTATCTACCTGTCAATACAATGAGTTACATGTGCAAAACGCGGTACATGTGCAAGTTTTGCAATGTGCCCCTGCATAAAGGAAAGTGTTTCGAATGCTATCACACATTGAAGCACTATTAGGTTATAGTTTTTTTTTATATGTATTGAAAATTTCTAAATAATCTTGTAATTTTGTATGAATAAATTTCGATATGTTATTTCGATTGTGAAATACTGTTTTTTCTATGATTCCCAAGAAAGTAGAAAGTTTTTGTTCATAAAAAAAGTAATTACACATACATTGCTAAGTAAATAAATAGAGACATCTTTTTATAGTAAAACACTGAAAGTTTCATGGAAAAATATCAAATAGATCATAAGATATGAATATTTGCGGAAAGTCTAATTTTGGCGCTAAAATTTAAAAAAACACCCGCGCTTCGCCCCCAATTTGACGGTAAAATGCCCGACAATATCTAGTTTGTCATTTTGTCACTTGCAAATGTGTTTATTTTATCTGTGAAAAAGCTTGTCGTAAATTATCAATAATTTCAAAAGGAACAGTGAAGTATTTTATTTTTAAAAAAGGTTTCATTTTATTGCTAAGAACGCTTATTTTGCTGTAAAATATAATAATACTGAAGAACATTACATTATCATTATCAATACCAAAAAATTACTCCGAATATAAGTAGCTGTCCTGGGAAAACTACACTGGATAGATATATGAAAATTTCATAAGCACACTAGCTGTACCCCGCCACGCGTTGCTGTGGCTCAGTCTCTCTGTGCAGACAGAGAAACAATGTTGTAAAACGTGTTTTTACCTGTCACAGGTGACATATATATAATATAGATATATAAAAACACACGCGTATTCGAATGCAACATTGTGTAAAAATTTCAAAGCAATCGGTGAAGAACTTTCGAAGATTCGAGATTTTGAACAAACGAACATTTACATTTTTGGTAAGTTTTTAGATTTTCACGGCCAAAAGCATTTTTGTTGTTTGTTTTTGGGGTGTTATGCCGTGTTGCGCTAACTCCTTCTTTAGCCGACGTTTCGGACATCGTTGCAGTGTCCATCATCAGGGCAGATCCATCTTCGGATCTACCGGATCTGCCCTGATGATGGACACTGCAACGATGTCCGAAACGTCGGCTAAAGAAGGAGTTCGCAACACGGCATAACACCCCAAAAACAAACAACAAAAATTTACATTTTTATTTATATACAGATAGATTTTCTGGTAAGATAAGAAACTAATTTTGCAAAAAAACAATTCAGTTATTACAAAAATAGTGTCAGCCAGCGTACAGCATTCCAAATGGTTGAGAGGAAAGGCTATGAAACTTAAATTTGGATTTGAGGCCAAAATATTTTCCCAAACTGAATAATTCTTTTTTTATCAAGAAAGGATGTTAGGCTGAAGGAATTGGGAATCCAAATTGCAGATCCAATCACCAAACAGACAGTGGCATTCCAAGCAACGTTTCGATCTTGAATGGCAGTCTTTCACCAGGGCGATAATAAGAGTATCTACCTATCCTATCAGAGGTTGACTATCATTAGACTCATGAAGATTTAGGAAAACTTGCACGTACCATAACTCCATCCATGAACAGCAACCCTATCCAGATCGATACAACCAATCTCTTCCGCCAGCCATTTGAGTACTTCAATCTGTAAACATTAAATACAATCATTTCGGTTGTCGGTGCATGGGTAATGATAACCCTGCATAAAGCGTAAAATTACACAAGTTCAATTTTAACCAGTGGACCGTTTTTCGTGCACAAATGCGCTCAACGTTTGGCGCTTGCACACTTTTGTGAGCTCAAGTACCGCCCATTATCGAAAAATGCACAAACGAAAAAAAGAATCGCTTGCGCTAATATCACTGTACATTCTGCTGTTTATTTCATGAACGTAGACTCTATGACAACTTACCAAATAATTTGTCTATGAATGTAAAAAATTCGTTACATATGGAAACTATTTAACCTAGTTTTTATTTCATCACTTTTCATAACTTTATAGCACTTTTTATAGGTTTTTTTGAATTGTCATTTTGAGGTTACGTATAATAAGACTGTAATAGTTACATATGAAAACTATTTAACCTAGTTTTTGTTTCATCACTTTTCATAACTTTATAGCACTTTTAATAGTTGTGTTGAATTGTCATTTTGAGGTTATATATAATTTTTTATTATTTATTAACCAATAAATTAACATACATTTTTTTTTTGGTATAATCCACCTCACTAGGCTGAGCCTGTTCTGAGGTGGCGGGAGTTTGATTTAATTTTAGATAATGCGAATTTACATAGAATCAAAGATGTAAATAAAAAGATATACATAAAATATAAATAAAAAAAGATATATAATAATTAGAAAGATAAGAATTTTAAAAAGAAAAAGAAAAACATAAGAAATAATGAAAATACATATAAATGAGTGAGAACAGAAGAGAAAAATTCAGGCGTGGAGTGTGCTATAATTTATGGTATTGTAGATGTTATCTGTCCGCAGTATACAATGCCTTTGTTGACTATCCATGTGTGGATTTTTTGTCTTATATTTACACTTGTTGCCAGGTCTTTAATATCTTTTTCCATTAAATTGAAAATTTTTGGGGCCAGATTATGAAAATGTCTTTGTCCATAGGTGGTATTTATCTTCGGGGTCATGTGTTGATGTCTGTTTCTTGTTTCGTAATTGTGTTGTATAGTATGATGGTTAAGTTTGTCTTTTTGGTAATATAGAGTTATAATTTTTATGTATAGTTGCTGTATGTTCAGTACGGTGAAGTCCTTAAATCAATATTGTCGAGAATCTGTAAGGTTTTTTTGTGATAACTTTAATTAAGGCTTTTTGCGCTTTGACAAGAGGGTCCATATTAGTTTTAATAATAATAATAATAATAATGTTTATTTCAGCTGGACAGAGCGGTGTGTGCAATGCTCTGCCTGCCATAAAAGTTTACATTTAAGTTAATACATAAAAATAAAATGAATAAAGAAATAAATAAAAATAAAAATAAAAATAATAAATAAAAAATCAATACATTGATGTGCACATTAGGTCTTTATGGTGGCTTGAGTGAAATTCGCCATCTCCGGTGTAGAGGCGCTCCCTGCCACTGGGCAACGGCCTGGACAAGAGTGTTGTCCGATCTCTGGTAGCGCTGCCTCGTCCCGGCTATTCTGTGGCGCATCAAAGCAGCGAACCCATGCACCCTTCCTTCGGTGAACATCTGTGAGGCGCTGCATCGCCAGGGGAGGCCAAATAGGGCTCTGTATGCGTGGTTGTACTGTACTCGGAGTGTGTTCATGACGCCTTGTGTGTATGTCGTCCATAGCTCGCTAGTGTAGAAGCTCATACAATATGTTTGGAAAAGTTGCTTCTTCACCGGAGGACTGCATTTGTTGAATCTCCTGGCAAGCATGTTAGCTCGCACACTCAGTACTCTTCTTTGACGTTCTATGTCTTTTTTATCATTTAGGTCATCAGTGATGACATGTCCCAAATATTTGATTTCGCTGCAAATTGTCAGGTTGGCCCCGTCGAGACGTATGGGTGGAATGACAGTGGGACCAGTATTTGCTTTAAATATCAGCAGGGATGACTTTTTAGCATTGTACATCAGCCCGTGACTATCAACGTAAGCTTCGCATATTGCCAGAAGTTTTCTCATCGCTCTTATCGATGGAGCTAGTATGACCATGTCGTCTGCATAGCTAATATTGTTCATACATACCCCGGCAATATGGCATCCGATTCTTGTTGTATTCAGTGTTTTACTAAGTTCATCCATATATACGTTGAAAAGCACTGGGGACATTGAGCCTCCTTGTCTCACGCCGCACTTTAATTTGGCTGCTTCTGATAGGCTTTCATTCCATCTGACAAAGTTTTCCTGTTGGTTGTACCATGTTCTCAATATATTGACAATTTGTGGTGGAACTTGTCGTTCGGTCAGTTTTTTCCACAACGCATTATGACAAACCCTGTCAAAGGCTTTGCTTAAGTCTAGGAAGCATGCGTACACCGTTGTTTTTCTGGCTTTATAGTATTCGATTGTTTGTTTCATGCTATATATGGCCGTATCAGTAGAGCATCCAGCTTTGAAGCCCATTTGAGAGTCCTCTGTATTGAGCTTGTCTTCCGTTAAATTTAAGATGACCTTTTAGCAGCACCACCCCAACCAATCATACCGTGAGTGATAATTGATTGGGCTAGTGCGTAATATATTGTTTTTAGAGTCTTCGTTTGCATTACGTTTCGTATGTTCTTAAAGAAATATATCAGTTTTCTAACTTTGCCCGCTGTTTTATTTATTTGTTCTGTCCATCTGAAATAGTTGTCAATGTAAATGCCTAAGTATTTAATTACCTGGGTTCGTGTTAATGGGTTGCATAGGCAGTTGTTTTTAGATGTGCAGTCATGAATGGTTAAGTTTTCATCGAGTCTTGGTTGTCGTCTGGGATCTATGCTAAATGTCATGTACTTTGTTTTATCTATATTTAGTGTCAGCAGATTATTGTCCAACCAATATTTAATCTTGTTTATTCCTTCAGTTGCATTTTTATATACACTTGTCCAAGAATCCGAAGTAAAAACAAGAACAGTGTCATCCGCAAAGCATATAATATCTCCACTTATGTCAAGCTGACATAAGGAATTAATATATAGTAAGAACAGGATGGGTCCTAATGTACTTCCTTGGGGAACTCCGTAAGTTATGTATCTATTTGGGCTTGTTATATTGTCTACTTTTAGTGAGTGGCTGCGGTCAGTTATATATGATTTGAACCAGTTATAAGCTGAATTTTTAATACCTATGTTTTCCAGTTTTTTAAGGAGGATTTTGTGGGACACTGTATCAAAAGCTTTGCTCAGATCCAGAAATACCGCAATGCAACTTTTTTTTTGGTCAACATTTTTTAGAATGGTCTCTGTTACTTTTAATATTGCATCTTGTGCTCCCATATTCTTTCGAAAACCATACTGGTTTTCTGATAAGATCTTATGTTTGTCTAAGTAGTCTACAAGTTGGATTTTTACTAGATTTTCGAGTACTTTAGTGAGCACATTTAAAAGTGAGATAGGCCTGTAGTTTGTGGGATTATTTTTGTCTCCAGATTTAAAAATAGGCACTATGTTTGCACTTTTGAAATGGCTGGGGAATATACCGCTAGTGATACTGAGATTACAGATGTATGTGAAGGGAAGAGCAATTTGATATTTTATTTCTTTTATAAGTTTCGTGTCAAGTTTGTCGAGTCCAGTCGCACAATTGTTTCTCAGTTTGTTTATATGATGTATTATGTCTTTGGTTTGTAATGTTTTAATTCTAAATGTATTGATATCTGGGGCAATCGTGTTGTATTTGTCAGCAAGTGTATGTTCATCAGTGTTCATTTTATTCAATAGTTTTCGGGCTAATGTTTGACCAATGTCTGCAAAGTAATTATTTAATGTGTTAGCAATATCAGTCTGGTTATTTATTATTGTATCATTAACTTTTATTTGTTTGATTTGTTCTGCTGGTTTCCTGTTTGTGTTGTTAATTTCCTTTACTTGACCTTCGGGTCTTCTTTGTTTTCTTCAATTTTTCGTCTATAATATTCTTCTTTGGTTCGTTTTACTATCGATCGGCAGATATTCCTGTATTTTTTGTAGTAATTTTGGAGCCTTATGTTATTCGGTGAGTTTGATGCCTGTTTATGTAGTTTATCGCGCTTATGTAAACATTTCACCAGGTTTTCGTTGATCCAAGGTTTAATTTTTTTATTTTTGTGGACCAGCGTTCGGAAGGTTGTGTATTTTATCACATTCACATTTATTTGTTCGGTGAAAATCTTCATTGCTACATTAACATCTGTTTCATTTAAAATATTTGCCCAGGTTATGGAATCAAGAGATGATCTGATAGAGTCATAATCTGTGTATTTCAGTTGCCTTTTTTTTTGTTGATTGTCGTTTTTGTCGTTATTTTTCTTGGAAAAGGCTATCATTGTAGCAAAGTGGTCAGTTACTATTGTATTTATTATAGTTGCAAAGATATTAAATTTTGTCCTGACATAAATATGGTCTATACATGTTTGCGATATAGGCGTGACTCTGGTAGGTAAGTTGATAGCAGAACGAAGACCGTAGCTTGCAAGAAGACATTCATAGTCGTCAGCTTGGTGGTGCCTGTCTCCAATTATATTAATGTTCAGATCTCCAGCTATGATGCAGTTAGTGAATTTGTTATGTTTTTGAAGGTTTTCGTTCAGTGAGATAAGGAATTTTGATATGTTACTATATGAAGGAGACCGATAGATAGCGATGATGACAACAGAATCAAGACATTGTATGTACACACTGTTTGCTTCTAATATAGTAGTGGGAATCATTGAGCCAAAAATAGAATATTTTGTGTAAACTATCACTCCATCACTACGGTTTTTGTGGTTTTTTGATGAGAAAACATCGTAGCCTTGTATGTTGGGCGCAATGAAGTCGTCATTAATCCAGCATTCGGTAAGGATGATGACATCAAAATTTATTTTTATTTGTTCTAAGGCAACTAATAAATTATCAATATTTTTGGTAACACTTCTGATATTTTGATTTAGTATTTTCAAGCAGTAATTGCCTTTAAAATGCGTGGATACTTTTGAGGCGTCGAGAAAATTAAGTGTGTCTATGTCAATAATATTTTGCATTTCATTTTCGATTCGTTCATGTATATTACACCCCATAGTTTATTGTAGCAAGGTCTTTCTTGAGGGCCGCTGTGTACGCCGGGCAGTTATCCCTGTCACCAGTTGAGTGATCAGCAGGTCTACCAAATTTAGTGCATGTCGCGCAAACTGGTTTTGCGGTGGCATTTGGGCAAGACTCACGGGTGTGGTTTTGTTGAGCACAGTGACCACATGTAGATTTCGTATCTTTACAATATTTGTAAGAGTGCCCTATCATGTGGCACTTAGTACAGACAGTAAGTCCAATAAAATCCCTGACGCGGCACACAGTCCAGTTTACGAAGACTTTCTCTTGTTCCACCAGCATTTTCCTTAATGTTGCGGGCATCTCGTAAACATGATGACAGGTAGTTCCAGTGCGAGCGCCGGCCAGGTGACTTAGCTTGCAGATCAATAAAGATCCCTCGATGTCTTGTACATTAGGAACACCCGTCAGGGCAATCCTCAAGAATTCATCGTCCGTCAATTCCCGCGGGACATTAAAGAAAATTACTCTCGGGAGTCGTTTTGTGGGAAGTCGAGCTTTAAGGGAACCCGAATTGTCAAAACACGGTGCTTTTAGCAATTTATCCTGTTCAGCTAATGTTTCTGTATTAAGCAAGACACCTTTATTCCGAATCTTTCTAATCCCTGTAATTCGTACTCCTAATTCATATGGCCGAATTAAGTTCTGGATTTTTTTCTTTGTTTCTTCGCTGTCCTTGGTGGCATCTGCGTCTTTTGGGAAGATGCAGATTGCGGGCCTTGGTGCTCCAACGTGCTGTCCAGATTTTGTGATTGGCGGGGGTTGGTGGGCAATATTTTACTGCTTTCGGACAATGTCAGCAAAAGAAAGGCTGGCCTCCGTTGCTACAGCCACTCTTCGCATGACAGGTCCGAGGTCAGACTCCAGTTGGGTAATTTTCTGTTCCAAGTGCGTTTTTTCTTCTTTTTCATGGCGAATTTTGATTTCTGCCATTTTTAGTTTATTTATTTTTTTATTTTATTTGGTACATTATTTTTACAATTTATGTTTTCCAGTAATGTAGGCCTCACTGGGTGGCTTGCCCGTGCTGAGGCCTTCATTTTATAATATGAAAATCTAAGATAGTAAATTTGAAAAGAAAATAATAAATTTAAAATTAAAAATAAAAATACATAATAATACATTTAAAATTAAAAAATAATACAATGAAAATAATCTTGTGTGTTTGTGAGTGATGTGTGTTTATGTTGGTTTTGTGTGTTACGTGTAGGTTTTATTTTTATTTTATGCTATGACATTTTGGTAATATTGTCTTTTTTGTTGTTTAATCCATTTTGTAATTTTGTGTGTGAATTTATTTTTATTTTCCTCAATTTTAATTTCAATTTTTAGACTGTTGAAAGCTTTTATTGCATGGTATTGGTAGTGTCTTTGTCCAAAGGTTGAATTTACTGTTAGAGTTTTAATGTTTTCTTTGTACGCTTGTCTAACTGGTCTGTTAGTGTTATTTTGTGTGTGTTGAAATTTATTTTTTTTGTTAAAAATGTAGTTTAGTAGTGTTTTAATGTATAATTGGCGTATATCTAGTACGTCACAGCTGTTGAATATTTGGTCTGTATCGGTCAGTCTATGTTTTTTTAGTATTACCTTTAAGATCGTTTTCTGTGCGGTTTCTATGTAATTGATAGCCGAGTTTGTTGCTCCTCCCCAAGCAATAATTCCATATTCTATTATTGATTGGCAGAGTGCAAAATATATTGTTTTCAATTGTTTTATTTTATATATGTTTCTTATGTTAAGGAAAATGTGTATTGTTTTGAGAAGTTTATTTGTGATTTGTTTGATGTGAGGTATCCATCTAAGGTTATGGTCAATTACGATTCCTAGATACTTTATTTGGCAGTCACTGTGGCTAAATCAGCACGCATCGTCTCGTGCTCCAACAAAAGCTGGGAAATTGTTCTGAAAACTTCAGAGACATTCCTGGAGATCTTCAACTGCTGTTCTTTCGAGACCTTCGACTGTTTCTCTGCTAAAACTTCCTGAAGAGCTGTCAGATGAGCTTGGGCTTCGTTGAGCACGTCCACTCCAGAGGCGCTTGGAAACTTTGTTTCATTGCTGTCCGAGCAATGGGATGACGTATCGGATAATATGTCCTCTTCTAAATCCTCAATTTGTACACACTTTCCTCCATGTTCCTCAGTATTAGGAAACATCGTTGTGTCCAGCGGGCGTTTTTTTGTCGGATGCATTAATATAGAAAAAAATATATATATATAAATATATTTTTTTTGCACACTCACGAAAATTATTTAATAATGGTTCATTTTATTCGAATAATTAAAATTTTACTTTTATTTTAAATTTATGCACTTAATTGCCATCTGTTGACTAATAGCTATAGAAAGTATTCTGTTTTAGAATGTAGCACTTATTGCCATCTATTGACGAGTAGCGGTAGCTAGTAGATGACAATTGTATGTAGTAGATATTTTTTATTAATAAAATTTAACTGTTCTTAATTCACAAATAAAACACTGATTTAATTGTTTAAAATTCACATTAAAATTTGTTTAGAATTTACTTTTGTACGAGTTGACGAAAAACTTCATAATATTTAGTTATTCAGATTATAATATCCTAGGTACACTTAATGTCAAATTTTTCATAAAAATCACTTTTTGTGCATTTCCCGGTGGATACCGGGAAGACAAACACGCTGGGCGATAGCCCAAGAAGAATACTGCACTTCAACAACAAAATCTCTTCGATTTGCACACTATTTCACTGTTATAAATCTTAGAAACCGGGAGCTTACGAAATAATCGACAATGTACAATGCGCACTCTATGATCATAATAAGACTGTAATAGTTACAAATGGAACCTATTTAACCTAGTTTTTGTTTCATCACTTTTCATAACTTTATAGCACTTTTAATAGGTGTGTTGAATAGTCATTTTGAGGTTATGTATAATAAGACTGTAATAGTTACAAATGTAACCTATATAACCTAGTTTTTGTTTCATCACTTTTCATAACTTTATAGCACTTTTTATAGGTGTGTTGAATTGTCATTTTGATGAGTTATCCGGCCACCATTTTCCTAACACGCGGCAATCTAATTCTATTTACATTTCTGTTTTCCTAATTGCATATATTTATATTAAAAACAATTTCATTCTTAGATGTATTTAAAAATATTTTTTTTTTTTGGTTTTTCTGAGGATTGAGCTTTCTTCCCCCAGAGAAATGAGTAAACCACGCTATCACTTTAGTCAAATCCTAATTGGATGGTACCCAGATTTGTTTAGTATATTAACTGTTGTAAATTTTTATAATGTCAGAGGAATGCGTGTGTGTACGTGATTGGAACTAAAACTTGATAGAATGCATTAATAGTGTCTCACCTGATCCTGCAGCTCGACCGTGCCCATGCGGCATCGTATCCTGGACTCGAAGTCGAGGCCGCGGTGTTTGGAGCCGCGCGAGTCTATGCATACCACGCAGTAGCCGCGCGCCGCCGCCATGTGCATCCTCAGCTGTCTCATGCCCTGTAACAAACACCAATGGCACTGAAACTCATACATTTTGAATGTCGTTATTTTATTGGAAACGCACCCCGTCGATATAGGCATATAAAAACACACGCGTATTCGAATGCAACGTTGTGTCAAAATTTCAAAGCAATCGGTGAAGAACTTTGGGAGATTTAAGATTTTGAACAAACATTTACATTTTCATTTATACCTATAAAAAGATGATAAAATTTCTTACACATTCTTTGCGGGAAACGAGTTTACTCGTTTTGTTGCGTAAAGCGGTAAGTAGCGGGAAACTTGTAAACAAGGGGTTCTGAATGGGTGCGGGGTCATGTGTTTTCTATTGTCGGCGGTACCCGATCTATCTACCTGTCAATACAATGAGTTTGAAACACAACAAAAAATAAAATAGTTGTCGCGTATGTTCCGCTCACAAACTACGCAGTTAAACGCGGTACATGTGCAAGTTTTGCAATGTGCCCCTGCATAAAGGAAAGTGTTTCGAACGCTATCACACATTGAAGCACTATTAGGTTATAGTTTTTTTTTTATGTGTATTAAAAAATTTCTAAATAATCTTGTAATTTTATATGAATAAATTTCGATATGTTATTTCGATTGTGAAATACTGTTTTTTCTATGATTCCCAAGAAAATAGAAAGTTTTATTCATAAAAAAAGAAATTACACATACATTGCTAAGTAAATAAATAGAGACATCTTTTTAAAGTAAAACACTGAAAGTTTCATCGAAAAATATCAAATAGATCATAAGATATGAATTTGGCGGTAAAATGCCTGACCATATAGTGTTAATTACAGAAAAATAATAATTAATTGAAAACATTTTGCTATTTCCCATTTCATTTTCTTTAACAGGTCCCTGGTCGCTTTGATAAAGTACACCAGGGTTGTCATTGGATATTTGGCTGTCCACAGTGTGTCTTGCCTTGTTCCCATCAGGGCGGAACTTGGCACTATTAACTGTCAATTAGGTTAGGTTAAGTTAGTACCTTGAAGGTGTTGGTGACGGTCTGCACGACGGGCCCCCCATACACGTAGAGCAGGGTGGGGCGAGGCCGGCGCGGCTCTGTATTAGGCCTGAACACCATGGCGTGCAACTCCTCTCCGCAGCCCGAGTCCAGGCGCGTGCTGTACAGCTCGGGAGTGTAGCGCGCCCGGTTCTTGCACCCGTCCCCTGAACACAACACACAATTTAATAGTCACATCACAAATACTTCATTCCACACATCTATTATTGTATGCAAGAATTGAAAAGAGTGAAAATAAATCTGATTTCTATTATTACGGAAGATTACAGCCTCTTGTGTCTAGGATGAACCAAGTACGCAGATGAGTAATGGTGAAAGAACAACTCAATATGGACAGTGCACTCGCTGAGGGAACTGGTAGAACTACTAACGGGACACTGCCGTCTCAGGAGACACATGCAGTTGGCTCAGAGTCCTGGGAAGACACACTGTGGTCAAGAGACCCGAATATCAAACGACAAGCTTGGTGAACTACATCAAAGAGACCGGGTGAAAGGAATTACGTGAAATG
Source organism: Hesperophylax magnus (assembly GCA_026573805.1). NCBI lineage: Eukaryota > Metazoa > Arthropoda > Insecta > Trichoptera > Limnephilidae > Hesperophylax > Hesperophylax magnus. The sequence goes on along the minus strand of JAIUSX010000005.1, from coordinate 5,388,923 downwards.
GGCCAATGAGGTGACTCTGTTAAAGGAATGACGTGAAATGGGCCAATGAGGTGACTCTGTTAACCCATTGGCCTCCGAATTGTTTTGTACCGAAGTTTTAAATCTGCAGTGGTGTACTAAATCATACATAACTTTTAAACTAAACATGCAAATGAAACAATTTTTTTAAATTTACTCGTTCATTGAATTAAGGTATGCAAAAAATATATGCAGTTTTTTAAAAAATAATAATAATATGATTAAACGAGGATATAAAAATATTTTTTTTATAAAACCATTTTTTTTTTCTTTTTTTTATAATTGGATTAAGAAAAGTTTTACATTAATCATACTTATGACCATAATATATTTTATTTCAATTTGGGCTGATGTTAGCCGCCCACCACGCATTTTACGAACAAGCTTGTCAATTCCCGAACCACAAGCTATTTTTAAAAAAATTCAATGACGCTGAAATATAACAAAATTTCAATCGTAAATATCAGGAAAAAACTGTACCAACGGAGTCCTGCCAATTACTACGAAATGAATGCTTAATTATCTACAGAGCGATTGGCATTTAAAATTTTAAACACAGATGTCAATAATGTATCCCTTTTTCGTTTTTAAGCTGACGACACCAGACCCGCCAGGACGGCGTCGTTTGAGGCCAATGGGTTAAAGGAATGACGTGAAATGGGCCAATGAGGTGACTCTGTTAAAGGAATGCCGTGAAATGGGCCAATGAGGTGACTCTGTTAAAGGATTGACGTGAAATGGGCCAATGAGGTGACTCTGTTAAAGGAATGACGTGAAATGGGCCAATGAGGTGACTCTATTAAAGGAATGACGTGAAATGGGCCAATGAGGTGACTCTGTTAAAGGATTGACGTGAAATGGGCCAATGAGGTGACTCTGTTAAAGGAATGACGTGAAATGGGCAAATGAGGTGACTCTATTAAAGGAATGACGTGAAATGGGCCAATGAGGTGACTCTGTTAAAGGAATGACGTGAAATGGGCCAATGAGGTGACTCTATTAAAGGAATGACGTGAAATGGGCCAATGAGGTGACTCTGTTAAAGGATTGACGTGAAATGGGCCAATGAGGTGACTCTGTTAAAGGAATGACGTGAAATGGGCCAATGAGGTGACTCTGTTAAAGGATTGACGTGAAATGGGCCAATGAGGTGACTCTGTTAAAGGAATGACGTGAAATGGGCCAATGAGGTGACTCTATTAAAGGAATGACGTGAAATGGGCCAATGAGGTGACTCTGTTAAAGGAATGACGTGAAATGGGCCAATGAGGTGACTCTATTAAAGGAATGACGTGAAATGGGCCAATGAGGTGACTCTGTTAAAGGATTGACGTGAAATGGGCCAATGAGGTGACTCTGTTAAAGGAATGACGTGAAATGGGTCAATGAGGTGACTCTGTTAAAGGAATTACGTGAAATGGGCCAATGAGGTGACTCTGTTAAAGGAAAGACGTGAAATGGGCCAATGAGGTGACTCTGTTAAAGGAATGACGTGAAATGGGCCAATGAGGTGACTCTGTTAAAGGAATGATGTGAAATGGGCCAATGAGGTGACTCTGTTAAAGGAATGACGTGAAATGGGCCAATGAGGTGACTACTCACGGGAACTATCCGTAAACTGTCTCCGCGTTAAATAAATAATTAATAATGATGATGTGTGTAAGTAGGTAAGTCACGGGGTTTAAAAGGTTGATAGGAATATTGAAAAAAAGGGTAAATGCAAGAAACCATATTAATGACGGACTGAACATAGAAATAATTTACCACAGAAGAGAAGCGAGTGCTGGTACCAACTAATAGTGGAATATCTCCTCGGGGGTTATCTTAACTCTTAGAGCAATTTTGGGAGACATTTCTCCCAGACGTAGAGTGTTTTTGTGAGATATTTCTCACAGCCTGATACGGACTCATAAAATACAAGCTATCTCATTTTGTATCATGGTGAGATATATGATTTAAACAGTGTTAGAAAGAGAAAACACCACGCTTTAAGTTTGCATACAAATGTTTACCATAGACGTTCCTGAAAACTTTGAAAAAATCCTATTATTAAATCATTTTAAAATATTTTGGTTAATTTAAAAAATAAAACAAATCAAAATACATGGAGGTTCTCATACAAGTTAGGAGGCCAATTTGAGTCAGTATCCCGGCCATGTGATCTAGGAGGTTTTGGTTAAGGTATTGCCGTAGGAAGGGATTTATCGAAGTCCTGAAGAAATCCGGATTATATGAAGGAGGTAAAACAGATGCCATATACTTATACAAAAACGAGTCTAAGAAACGACCTGTTCTTAGCCAACATAAAATGAGAATGTGTGTTCCACTCGTGTGCGTCAAGTTTTGCGTCAGTGCACCGGTGCACAGAGAGAATCAATACTGCTAGCTTTTCAGAGCAGGTTGAATTGAAATATCTCTAGAACAGACTTAGTATGCCTACATTGCGTCTGTGCATTAGATATGGCAATCGGTCTGTTAAGAACGGACTGCCAATCATACGGACCTACCTCATTTTTTGGTTTATCAAGTATTGGAGCTCCAGCCCAGAGGTGGCTACCAAATTCAATTTTTACACTTATTTGATCACTATTAATGAATCTACTAACCTTATTTTAGATGTTAGTCACTAGTTTTAAGTCAGTATTATTATTATTTATTATTCAATAATAAATATGGTTATGCACATTTCATAATAAATGTTTTAATTTCATATGTCGATTTGTAATACTGTGATTAAACAGTACATTATTTGAAAACAACGAACAGTACATTATTTAAAAACAACGAATTTATCTGGAATTGAGTGTAAAGTGAAAATGTAATAAATTCTCATTAGAGAATTTGAGGTTAACAAGGGTGTAATAGTGTTTTCACCTGGTGGGGGGGGCGCCGGCTCGAGCAGGGAGCCGCGGGCGGCGAGGTAGGGCCCCCCCGGCCGGTGCAGCACCCGGTACACGCGGCAGGTAGGCTGCGTGCGGATGTTGGAGTACGTGGCCACTACCACTTCGCACCGCTGGAACAACACACAAACAACGCTTTAGTAATCAACGAGCAGTGAGGAGAAACGGCAATACAACTCCGCCTTGGGGTATACTGCTTCCTTCATACATACTTTGACTCTTAACTTAGCCCGACTTCAACGAGCGGGCTGACGAACTAGCAAGGAAAGGGGCGAAAGCACCACTTGTAGGATCCGAGCTGGCCGAAGGAGTAATTACATATTGATAGGTGGGTCAAATCCCAGCACTGCAAAGCATGGGAGAGGGCACCTGGAATGAGACAATCCAAAGTACTCATAAAAGGACCAGACCCTAGACGAACCAAGAAACTACTCGATATGGACAGTGCACTCGCTGAGGGAACTGGTAGGACTACTAACGGGACACTGCCATCTCAGGAGACACATGCAGATATTGGGAGTGGAAAACACCAAGAGGATGAAGAGACTCCAATTCACCTATGGTGCCAATGTCCTGCCCTGGTGGGAACTAGGCTCAGATACCTGGGGAGACATACAGTAGAACCAGAAGACATAGCCACATACCCAATGACAACCCTGGTGAACTTTATTAAAGGGACTGGGTTGTTGTTAAAGGATTGAGGTAAAATGATATGAGATAGCACAATGGGCCTATGGCCTAACTGCTCTCATGGTGAAAAAAATGATTCAAGTGTTTGAAAGAGAAAACACCACGCTTTATATTCAAATCTAGAAGTTAACCACAGAAGATTCTACACCTCTATGAAACTAAAGGGTTCCGAACGCAATTTGAATTTTTTTTTTTATACGAAATGACATAAAAGTGAGGTGGCCATAATGTTTTCAATATATTTTTCAAATAAAATGTGTGAATTTTTTTTTCATTATCAGTAATTTTAGTTTAGTCGTTAGACGAAAAAATGTAAGTTTACCCATTTTTAAAACATTTTATGATTGCTTTAATTTTAATATTTCAAAAACTACATGTTTATTTCTAACTAGCTGACGTGTACCCGGCGTTGCTGGGAGTTATCTTTAGGAAATAGACATATACCATTGTGGTCTTTTCTGTAGGCCTTTTTAAGATATACAATTCCGTAGTACATTATTGTGATGTATCTCTTAAGGTTTAGTCAGACTTGATTAACAAAACATCGACTTTTCTCTACTTTCTATAAATACAATATGAATGTATTATATATATAAACCTTCCGGAAGAAATTCTCTAAATGATAGTGAAAACCATTTCAAAATCCGTTGCGTAGTTTAGAAGAACTAAGCGCACAAACACACAGACGCGGATAGCGACTTTATTTAATACTATTTTTTTAATAATAAAATTTTAAAGCGTATTCTTCACCTTCCAAAAACAGTTTTTCAAGCGGAAGTACACACAAATTCTGACAGAATATGCCAGAAGCCTGAGGGATTAATCTCTGTGTCATATTATATTCCTTCGCATTTCCTTCATCGTTCCGCTCTAAGTATCCATTTAAATAATCGCAGCTACATTTGAAAGAAAAATTCAATTCAAAGGAAACCATTCTTGCGTTCTGAGTGCAATTATAAATTTCTAGCCAGACTTAATTGGGAATATAAAACAAGTTAGCATCTAACCCAACACTTTTTAAATGTTTGTTTGATAATAAAAGGAATTACTTCATCCATATCTATGGTGAAGGAGTATCCAGGTTCGGTTAACAGCTGGGGGCTCTCGGCGTTGGGCTTGTGATATGAGGCGCAGTACAGGTGGCGCTCCAGAGGTGTCTCCTTCAGCCCTATGAAGTACACCAGGCCTCGGGATTCGTCCACCTAAAATAATATTCATTCATAAGGCATCATCGGTTCATTTTACGAAATAACACGGCAAAATGGTGGCTTGTGCTATGAAAACTTGTAAAAATAGATGTGAAAAAGAGAATAAACCCAATTGTCGTATTACATTCCATATATAAGCATTATTTTACTTTATTTTAAGCATATTCACATCGTATAATATGGATCAGTTGTAGAAACATATACTATCACATCGAGATACGTCTGGACGCGAAACACAAAGCTGGTTGGTTGCTGGGAAGTAAATTATGAACATTTATAAAAGTGTCTTAACTAAATACGTAAACGAAATATTCGACTCTGAAAATAGAAGAAATTTATTTTGCCGAATTTGGACTTCGCAAATTTGTTCATAACGTGGCGAGTAATTTGCGCTCCCATGTAAAAATGTCTATTCATTCAAAAGCAGATTTTACTTTTAAGAACTAAATGGTGATATTATAATGCGAGATGCCTATTTACTGTCAGATTGATTTATTGACGAATCACAGTCAGCTTTACCCCCTTCGTTCTTCAACAGTTGATTTTACCCCTCACCTTTAATTTCTAGTCTATATATTCATATGTCTGTGACACATATACATATTAATAGATAGTATATAATAACACAATATATAATACCAAATAGTATACACAAGAAATGAAAACCCACTAAGGCACTGCCTGAGTGTGGGTAATATAAAATGATTACTATATTTCAAGTACCTAAAGTATAATATACATTAGTAGAAAAAGTATTAACATTATGTACAATAGTTTATAAAGTTAGAATCAGGGTTCGAAGGATATATACCACTGATATAAATTGTGATATATATATATATATATATATATATATATATATATATATATATATATATATATATGTTATGGTTAAGGTTTTCACGGGTGTAAAATGTACAATAATTTTCTCAGTGTACTCCGTCCTAGACGTAATAAGAATTGATAAGCACTCACTTAGGCCTTGCGCGCACCACGATTTTCTGTACCACGATAATTTTGTCGCAGAAATGCAACGTATGAGTTAGTAAGTATGTGCGCGCATATACGACAAATAAAAAGTTGCTATTTTAAAATTGTGATTTGTCACATTTTTCTGCGACAGCGCGCGACGCGATTGTCGCAAAATAAAATTATAGCATTTGAAGTTATATGGACACGCGCGCACTGCGATTTAAAATCGCTACCCGACAACCTTTCTTCAGCTGAGATTGCATTCCGCCATCTAGTATTATTGTATGCAATTTGATGTCCAACAATTCTTAATAGTTTGTCAAATGTCTAAATCGTCATTCTATAATGGCCAAAGAATTTTTTTGGATATTGTCGAAGATCATTGTATTTCAGATAAAAAAAACCTTTAACATATCTTTCTTCTGTAAAAGGATGAGTCCAGTATTTATGTGTTCTTTTATTCCTCCTCTTCCGAAGAAGCAAAGCAATACAAGCAATTTGTACGAAATTCATGTTGAGAATGAACAATTATCGCAATTTTTCATCGCGATGCGGGCAGTATTATTTTTGCGATTTCTTATAGCACGATTTTAAAATAGTGTCGCAAAAAATACAATCGTGGTGCGCGCTAGGCCTTAGGTTTTGATTTCTGGATAGAACAGACACGCGAAAACGATCAGTATGAGATAAAACTCAAGACATAAGGCCTCTGAAGATGGACAGTAAGATCTGTCCGAAACGTCAGGAGTTAAAAAGTCCTTTTAAGGACTACGTTACGCGAGTAAACCGAGAAAATTATTCTACATATACAGGGTGGGGCAAAAGTAATCACCCGATGTTCTTTTTATTTGCTGTAATTTTTTTTAATGATAAACTTTGGTACTGCTTGTGAAATTTGTTTATTTAATCCATTCGAATTTATTCCATCAAGTCGAGAAAATGATATCGGCCAAGTGGCCGCCGCCAGAGTTGATGACTTCTCGCATTCCTGGCGAATATTCTCCTTAAGGGCTTCAAGAGTCTGAGGCTTGTTGACGTAAACCCGCGACTTCAAAAAAACCCCATAAAAATAAGTCTGGAACCAGCTGCATGGCGATCATAGCCGATCGGTAGAGGCCAGTAGAGGAAGATCCTTTGACTACTCCAACCAGACTCTCTCGACCCATCAACTTGCACCACATTGGAATGGGTTGATTTATATATCATTCCTAGATTCCTCATACCTTTTTTTTTTGCTAGAACTTCCTCCGCTTCCTTTATGAAAAAGACCCCCACACAGCATCCAAAAAGATGGCATACGCCCTGAGGCAAATTATTTTCCTCATGGCATCCTGTGTGGATTAATGTCTAAAAAAATGCAACTCATATGGAAAGACACTTACCCAAATCTTTCTCCCGATGATTTCCCACTTGCCTTGCGTCAAGGGAACTCTTGAAATAATGTTTGGGCCTACGCACGAAGGACTTATCACGTCTGAAACCAATAAATACTCAAACGTCACTTTATAGTTTGCTATCTCAAGCAATACAACAAATAATCGTCTAGACTTTGAGAGAAAACCGGCAATGGTGTCAGTAGCACAAGAGTTACTCAATGGGAACATTACCTTCATGTCCCTGATAACTTCATCAACGATCATGCCTTTGGGGAGAATGACTACACTCTTAACCTTTCCGTTACTGTGCTAAAAAATCCACGCGTTCCGGTGCTGTGTAGTCAATACACATCTCAAAATAAGCGATTTAATATCGGAAAAATATGAATATTCATAGCTAATCGCTTATGTTTATTATATTTTATATCAAAAGTGATAATAATTGTAATTTAATTGCTGAAAACATGAAAAAACTATCAGCAGATGCTAAAAAAATGTGCAAGGGGTCCACATCTAATGACGGTCCGCTACCAACTGGCTGGCGGCTAGCAGTGCTAACACACACACAGCTATGCGGTCTTAGGTATCGATGGTCTAAATAAAAATACAACTGTGGACGTATGGATTTCTCAAGTTCCCGCATAGCGTGTCATTTCCTCGCACACTCTTCGCGTAGCATTGTCGCACGGTTGATTGTATTGGTGTATTTGTTTCCGATTTTTAACAAAAATCTATGATTTTTAATTGAATTTGAAAACTATGTAAAATATTATTTTTTAATTCAGTGCATAAATGTATAACGGAGGAATACCTAAAATCTGAACCCAGAATTTATTATATTTATAGAGTTATTAAAGTTATTAGAAGCAATGTGTAATAAATACACACCACAGATAAGGAAAGGTCAAAGCACCTGTCTTCTGTGGTAGACATTTTTCATTTAAACTTCAGTAAGATTGCAAAAATATTTTTTTAACACGACTCAACTGATGTAATAAATTTAATGTTATTAAATTGAAAATTTTTTGAGGTACCACTCATATGACAAAAAGGTTAGTTTAGGTAGTATTGTAAGACGGTACCTTCTCTTCCGGTGATGGCGGCAGTGACCAGGTAGAGATGAAGATGCCCCGACTCCTCGGAGGCCCAGAGGAAGGACACCCTGGAGGGATCCGTCTGCGGCAAGAAGTGCAGGATGTCGTGCACGTTGACCCACGCCTCGGGTGCGCGCTCAGATACGAGCACCTGATGGGGAAGTATAATTTTAACAAACTCTCAAACGAAAGTGTGAAACAGAAAAATCGACTCAGATTGAACTCAGGATCTCAGCCATGCCGGGGATTTGCTATGACCACCGAGCTAACCCAATAATTTCAGACTTTTAAATTTATCTTCAATAATTAAATATTACAATTTGAAGTTTTAATTGCGTAAGGTAGTGTGATAACTCTAAGTAAATTGCATTAAAAAGTGCAAAATGACAAACACTAGTAAAAGCCAAAAAATAAGATTTAATTCGTAAATACACATTTTTTTATTTTCCGACTTTATGTCCGGGTTAAATCTTCCACACAGGAAAAAACTAAACCCTTCCACACACTTTTCCACAAATGATCATCTAGTTAATCAACATTATGCATTTTCGGATCTACCGGATCTGCCCTGATGATGGACACTGCAACGCTGTCCGAAACGTCGGCTAAAGAAGGAGTTAGCGCAACACGGCATAACACCCCAAAAACAAACAACAAAAATGCTTTTGGCCGTGAAAATCTAAAAAACTTACCTAACATTATGCAAGTGCATCATATAAGCAAAATAAATACAAAACAATACAAGAACAACACGTCAACTCACCAGAGATCAAATGGGAAAATAATTCACCGACTACAGATATTTTCATATCAGAGGGTTTGGCTCGGTAGAACTTCTAACTGGACCTATAAACTACTGATCTCTCAATATAAATATTTTAAAAATCTTTCGTTATCCTACATATATTTAAAATGACTGATTTTTGCATTTTTATGTATAAATTCTTTGACAGATCTAATACGCCTAAATTTTGAATGAGAGAGCTAGGTATAATGCCAGTAGCCGAAATAACAAATGGTAATATTTTTATTGTCTGAGAATGCCAAATTCTTTTAATTTCATTTCCTGTGTATTTTCTTATTTATTTAATCTATTATAATTTGTTGCCACAAAATTATTTACTTCAATTTTATTAAATTTCTAGACTCTTTTGGCGGACTGTAACTTTGCATAAATAAATAAAAAAGAAAAATTACAATGGTATTGTGTACCTGTGCAGGAATCCAAATTTTCTGTGCCTCGGGGCCTAGGGGCGACAAACCCTTGGTCACCGGTCCCGCCTCATACTGGAAGGGGTCCGCAAAGTCGGCTAGGGGTATTAAAACCAGCTCCAGGCGCTGTTGTCTTCTGTCCAGTACTTGGCACCAAACACTGGAATAACAAAATTATACTTTTTTTTAACCTTATAAATGCCGCTCTATCGTATATGCTACACTGCACAGCTCGTGAAATTAATTTTTAATCGAATGGTTAGGATCCTTGACTACAAATCCAGAGGTTTGCGGGTTCAATCAATATATCAATCAATTCATTCAATATATTGATCATAAAAGTTGTACTACAAATGTCCCATACAAAAATGTCCCGCCATCTCACAAAATGTATTTGTTCCACCTCTTTTTCTTTGTATTACTGCAAATAAGGTGGTATTTTATTATTATGGCAACACCGTGCAAGTGTCCCAACTGCTCCCAGCCCTGGGGGCATTGAGGGAGAGTTGGAATGAGTGGTGTGCCGAGGAGGTGAGGTAGAAGAGGTGAGGGGGGAGAGGGTCGGGCGGGGAACAGGTGGTAGAGGTGCGGGGGGAGGTGAAAGGTTTTTATTACGTGAATACCTTAATTTTTCACCTCATTTCAGTATTTGAGTACTGCATACAAACTCATTCTGAAAAGGTGTCCTACCAAAATAGTGTTTGTAAAATTATCTTTGTATGAATAATTATTTTTGTATGAAAAATTATGTTTGTATGAAAAATATTTTTTATGAAAAAATATTTGTATGCAAAATATTTTTTTCGAAAAACCATTTGTATGAAAAATTATGTAAGGATAAAAAAAATGGAGCTGTGAGCTTTCGTCTGTTGAAAAAACATGTTTTTTTTGTATGGAAAATTAATTTTGTATGAAAAATATTTTTGTATGAAAAAAGTATTTTGAGTGAACTATAATGAAATTTGTACGAAAAAAGTATTTTGAGTGAACTATAATGAAATTTGTACGAAAATTTATATTTGTATGAAAAATATTTTTGTATGAAAAATATTTTGTATAAAAAATAATTTTTGTATGGAAAAATATTTGTGTAAGGATAAAAAATACTCGAGCTGTGGAAAGAACATGTATGAATATTTTTGTATGTAAAATTATTTTTGAATGAAAAAGTATTTTGAGTGAATTATACTATAAAATTTGTATGAAAAGTCATATTTGTATGAAAAGTCATATTTGTATGAAAAATATTTTGTATGAAAAATATAAACAACGTAACAATATAAGTGTACGGATAAAAAACAATGGAGCTGTGATCTCGTCTGTGGAAAAAACATGTAGGGCTTTTTTTGTATCGAAAATTATTTTTGTATGAAAAATAGATACATTGTACTTATGTATGTTAGAAATTAATATAAAAATCTATTTACACATTCTTGTTAAATGTTGGAAAAGAAATATTTATCTCACTACTGTCCGCAGGGCGTCCAGCCCACACGCGCGATGTACTCCATCCAGGGAAAGGCGTCTTCAAGCGGCCTGATCAAGTCAAACCACCGTCTATCGCGCACGGAGAATGCGGGCTCTTCGCTTTCTTTCGCCATGTCGTTATCTAGAAATTAGAAAATATTTTTTCAATGGATTTTTTAATATCTTAACCTTATCGACACAGCTGTCACATATATGATCCATCGACAATATTAAGTATATTAAACTGTTAGAAGTCAACTTGAGTACAATTTCCTGTCAAATTTATGTACATACAAGTTAATAATAAGAATACAAAACAAATTTTTACATTCTATAAGTTTTAAAATGGGTATTCCAGAATTATGTTGAATTACAACACTTTTTTAAATGAATGAGTAAGTTTATATTGTCGGACAGAAGAATTTTCACTGACTTCATATTTCTGTATTAAAATTCTAAATGATGCATTAAATAGTCCAGAATTGCTTGCATTGTTAAGCTTTCGGATTCCACTATGTAATACTACAAGTCAGGATTTATTTAATTGCAGAAATTCTGGGAATAACTACCATATGTATTCCTCACTGTCCAGAATACTAATTATGCCGAGTCAGTGGTCATTTTCAAATTTATCACTAAACCAACAAAAAAAATTGTTACTGAGGCAGTTCAGTGTATAAAACTTTATAATATTTTGTATTTCTATGTAAAAGCCCTAAAATTGCATTTAAATTGCAAATGATAAAGTCCGCAGTTCGCCATTTTTTAAAATATTTATAACTGTGTTAAAAATGATACATTTAAGTATTAAATTCTTTCTTGAATAGATAAACAAATTCACTGGCCGGTCTTGGGCCGTGAAATTGAAAAACTGATGACATCATTTTTCTTTAAAATCTGTATATATCACAATTCCTGCGAGCATCTGATCAGAGATCTCATATATGATACAGCAGCGTGTGCGGGGTTAAATGACAATAATATAAAAATACTAGTAGTTCTGTGTACAGTGGAACTTGCGTCGAAAAAAGTATGGACTTAAATACCTACCTACTAAACTCTGTGCAAAACGTTCGCAGTGCCACCTGATTGTATTTTCGTCATAACTTACTTGTTTTTTACAGCATGATGTTTTTGTAAATTGTAACATCTTACCAGATAATGTGTTTCTATATTTGTAAAAATAGCAAATACTTTACAATAAGTAGTTTCCCTAGAAAAGCTACTTATTTCAGAAAAATTAATTTTTAAGTGTATCCTTGAGGATACGCTGGCGTTCAAGAGGTTAATTATAATTCATATATTTTAGGTAATTTTTTTTATTTATCTCAATGACAATTCTTTTTTTAAACTTAGCATAATATTGAAAAATGCGAATAAGAAGGTAAAAAAAAACACAATGATTTCACATTTGAAAACAAAATCTTTACTGAACCATTAAAGCGGCCACCATCTTTAAGCGGAAACGGAATGTACAATCAAATTTTAGAGAAATTTTAGATATTTTGCAACAAGGCTATTTAATGCTCTCCCACTAGCCATTAGACTGAACAATTTTTTTTTGAAATATAAAAAAGACACCAAGTCTTGGATCATCAGCCAAGACATATCCAAGATCAACTAGATACTGATTAACCAATTTATCATTTATTATTATTATTATTATCTTTTATCATTTTCACATTGTCATTTAATGTAATGAAATCTTATATGTATCAAATAATATGTAAACATTAATTTATGTATCAAATACGTCTGTCTCGACACAGGTATATCCTAGTGAGACAGACATCGAAAAACACCTGTAAAAAAAAACTTTCTATTGATAATAAAAAAAAAATTAACAGACAGACAAAATGCAAAAGGTCCAGTGAAAACAGAAGTTTGCTAAGCGCAATCAATAAATACTGGTGTCCCAGTGGTTGAAGTGTTGGTCGGATCAGTAATTACATACATGATACACTAGCGAATGTGGGGTTAAACAGCGATGTAGTAAAGTAATAATTACCGGTGTCCCAGTGGTCGAAGTGTTGGTCGGATCCAGGAGACGAGCCCTCGGAGTCGGCTCCAGAGTCCGACTCGGCCACTGTGAACTCCAGCAGCCGGAGCGTGGAGCGGGCATTCACGGACCCCGTGCGCGGAAATCTGCAATCATTTACAGTCAAATTACAATTCAAATTATTGTAATCTAGCGAAACATTCTACACCGACAGCTACATCCAAACTTCCATTAGTTGGGCAACTAAGGTCAGGACGTTTTAAACTCTAATTAACTAACTAACGTCACGCCGTTTTACCGCAAATGAATAGACTGTCACACAAACGTCTCAGCACACACTAATAGCTTCATTCGCGGTCATATACCGTCTCATACATACTCTTCAAGCTCTTAAGGAGCGGGAAACTTGTAAACAAGGGGTTCTAAATGGGTGCGGGGTCATGTGTTTTCTATTTTCGGCGGTACCCGATCTATCTACCTGTCAATACAATGAATTTGAAACAGAACAAGAAAAAATAAAATCGTTGTCGCGTATGTTCCGCTCACAAACTACGCAGTGAAAGGCGGTATATGTGCAAGTTTTGCAATGTGCCCCTGCATAAAGGAAAGTGTTTCGAACGCTATCACACATTGAAGCACTATTAGGTTATAGTTTTTTTTTTATATGTATTGAAAATTTCTAAATAATCTTGTAATTTTATATGAATAAATTTCGATATGTTATTTCGATTGTGAAATACTGTTTTTTCTATGATTCCCAAGAAAATAGAAAGTTTTATTCATAAAAAAAGAAATTACACATACATTGCTAAGTAAATAAATAGAGACATCTTTTTAAAGGAAAACACTGAAAGTTTCATTGAAAAATATCAAATAGATCATAAGATATGAATATTTTGCGGAAAGTCTAATTTTGGCTTCGCCCCCAATTTGGCGGTAAAATGCCCGACCATATAGTGTTAATAACAACAGTCTCGCACCATCCATCTCTCTGTGTGCGTATCCCTGCGCAAAGAAACGAAGGACTTCAAGAAAAGCAGCTCGCCTTACAACCGACGGCAGAAGTCCTGGAGACAAGCGCAGGGACCGTACACATTCAACTAGTCAAAATAACGGCAGATTATGGTAGTTGTCAGATAATTGTGCTAATAAACAATATATTTATACATAAAAGTGACCTGAATTCTTCGTTGTCGCCATTGGGGCTGCCGTATGAAGGGAAGCTGTAAATCTTCACATCACTCTCGTCTACTTCTTCGTATACAATACGATACACGTTGTCTGTAAAAATAATTCATAAAATTGGTGATACATAATATAATTTAAGAAAAAAAAAAAAAAAGAAAAAAAAAATATAATTTTAATTTTTTTTACATTATTTCCACACATCCTGTCCCTGGAGGAAATCATTTCTCTCAGGACCTATGTCATCTTTGGGGATTCAGTATGGAAGAGAAAATTCTGGGAAGGGGAAGGCTATGAAGGGTGGGTAGAAATCTGGGGGTCAGTGTATCCAGGAGTGACGGACGTATAAATCCATCCAAATCCCAAGGCGATGGATCGAGAGTCCGGCTGGACAGGTCAATGGATCTCCCGGCCCGCCACACAGTTGGTCGGTAGATGCATCCTGCATCGCATCACATCAAGACCTGGACAAACGTGCTAAGTCACCGGTCGTAGTTTTCCACTTGAGGTGACCTATTGCAGAGGCGTTGGTTATCAAATGAATGGATCTAGGGGGAGGCGGAACCCAGATTGTGGCCGCTTAAGTGAAAAGACAGTTCTCACCGTTGGTGATGGGCTGCCACCAGAAGCCGGTGTAGCGAGAGAACTCCTCCTGCATCACGTAGCATGGGACTCCGGCCTGGCGAGGGTCCTCGGCCAGTCTGGATTACACAAAATCAATTATAATACTCCAGAGACTGTAGTAGATCTTCCATACTAATAAAAATCAGCACCGCATCATCAGCATACAACAGGCAACAAACTTTCAGATTGCTCATTTTTGTATCCAAGCCCAAAAATTTCAATTCTTGCATGCAATTATCATTTGACTTTGGACTTCGTTAAGTTCATCATTAACTCATTCTGCACACATCTCGTTTCACCCTAGACACGAGGTACTGTAAATATTCCATACTGTTAATAGTAAATCAGCACAACATCATCATAATACAACAGGCAACATACTTTCAGATTGCTCATTTTTGAACCCAATCCCACTCCCTAATTCTTATCCATGCTCAAATTAAATAACATAAAGAGATGTGCCAATATTACCTGGGTCCCCCTTTGGAGGCGTAGGTCAGGCGCTGCGGACTGCGTCCACCGCCAGCCAGCCACAAGTCGCCCCGCGCTGCGTGCGCGACCAGCGAGCCCCGCGCGGGACACATGGCGGGCGACAGGGCCGCACCGCCCCCAGTACACAGCGCCCGCGGTACAAGCCAGCCCTGCAAGCAGACGGGAGACAGCGTGACAAGGATATACAAACATGTTATGTAATTACTCATCATGTATCTAACATGAACCTTTTTAATGCAATCTATTCAATCACGCAGTACAATACATTTTATTTATTTTCATATATTTTTGACGCAACATAAGGCGACATCCACTGTTTTAGCTACGGATGGGTCGCATCCGCGAAAGCCATGTAGATAACGTTTTGGAGGATTGTAAATATCGCCAATTTAAATGGGCTGTTGGCTGAATGATTCTGTGGTTCTCCAATCTGCAGAATCCAAGGTTGCGTAATTACTCTCGGTGTGCAATAATGAGAATTCGGATATTTCCAAATTATGTTTTTATTTTAACAAAACTCACGTTACAATAATTTTATGAACAAAATAGATCGCGTACGCTAGAGGAGATTTAGGGCTAAACCGACAGCTAGACTGCTGGAGACAGAATAAATTATTTGCAGCGCAAGGTATCGCGCGCAGGGTTATACCAGTCTCAAATTAATTTAGGTAAAAGTAATGTTGTCATTATTTTCGGGAGATGTAAACTCCCTACAACGTTAATCATAGAATCAACATAGAAGTAAAAATAGACATTTACTTGACGGGAAGCGTTAGTCAGTGATGGTGTAACAGATAATATACACTACTCGACCATTTATTCAGTTTTGAAATTAGGAAATCACAAAAAGTGGAATCATTGTACAAAGTGGAGAAGTTGTAGGGCCGGAACGCTGTGTTTGCAGTATTGACTTAATACAATCATTTTGACTTCAGATATTACTTCCATTGGGTTAGCTAAAGACAAAAATAAAAATATCCGGCTCGAAGGACCATGTTAAATGGAGGGTCCTTTTAAATTAAACACTATTATTTTGAGAGACAATCTGAATCACTTTATTTACAGCAGCACACATAAGCGTAACTACATTGCCCACTCTCCGATGCAACGACTTCACACCATGGTAAATCATTACTTGGGTGATGTTGACATATTCAATACCAACTTTGCAAGTTTTGTGGATCATTTAAAACATTTATTTCAACAATACTCCTAAACACATCATGTAAACCTACAAATAGCTGTAATTTTCTGTTTTTGTTTCTTGTGTTTGTATGACTTGTTGCATAGCTTTTATCAAATGTAATTTTATTCTTATTTTTTTATGTTTCAAAGTATCTGTCAAATTAAAATTATACTACCAACCATGTAAAAGCCCTCTGGGCGTTGAATAAATAAATACACTATGAATAGACACTTTTTACAGGGTTTTAATACGCTAGATACAGGCCGGTTCCTGCTCTTCTTTAGGAAAGGTTAAACCTTTGATTGTTTTGGAGCAAGAGAGAGTTTTTAGGGAAAATACATGAACACTGTCAAATTCAACTGGTAGTAGTACATGAGACTGTTTTTACCGACGTGATTTAACAGCAAGTAACTAGCAGAGGCGAGAACCTTTCATACTTAATACGACCTAATATTCACAGGTGGCACATGGTATATTATCAATTCAATACACAAAATAATGCACATGGTATTGTCTACATGTTGGCTGTAACTAAATGTAATTTAATTTATTGTATTCTATTGGTGGCCCCTACTGGTTAAAAGAGGAAATTGAGTTTTTGGAAACAAGTACGAAATCTTGCGAATTTTGAGCAATGGAGTATAATCATACATTTTGTCATAGAGGTTTTCGCTAAACAAAAGGAGCGGAGAATAGAACATCTTTATGAACAGTTATGTACCTTAGGTGCGGTCCGTCCATACATGCTGTGTATGCTCCGCATCCCTTGCATTTTAGAGTAAAAAGATTTGGACTTTCTAGCCGCAATACTGCAATTCTAAACAGCAAAACTGCAATTTAAATATTTTAATATTTCTACAGCGATCGTAATGTGGATTTTTTTACAAAAATGGCGCAGTAAAAAATCATACAAACATTATTATTATAAGACATTGTGCATATTATCGTCCCGTTTCTGTGTACGCACAACGAACGACACGATACAAAGAGCACGGGCGAGTCTAAATGCACACACATTCTCAAATACTGTGAAACGCATAAAACACACTGTGTGTGGTGTGGAAGCGATCTGTAAACCGTATCCAAGAATGCTAGAATGTACGTTCTTTCCGCGAATGCGCACTGAGACCCGCAAGCCAATATCTTCGTCAACTTTATACGATATTAATGCTCATATGTACAGGGTTTTCCAATAAGAGGTGTTATTTTGATATTCAAAGAGCTATCGAAAGATGATTAATGATTTTTTATGGCCGGAATTGGATGGTATTGATCTGGACAACGTTTATTTTCAACAAGACGGCGCTACGTGCCACACAAGCAACGAAACCATTGATCTTTTACGGGAAAAGTTTCCGGACCATGTTATCTCTCGAAGAGGTGATCACAATTGGCCACCGAGATCTTGTGATTTAACACCTTGCGACTTCTTCCTTTGGGGCCACGTGAAAGAGAAGGTCTACGCCAACAGCCCAGCGTCGATTCAAGACCTCAAAGATGGAATTCGTGAGGCTATCGAGGACATAAGGCAGCCACAGCAGCGATTTGGTTATGGAAAATTTCATGAAAAGGATATGGTCCTGTAGGCGTGGTCGTGGTGCTCATTTGACTGATGTTATTTTTCACTATTAACGGCATACCTTTCTCTTTATAATGAAATAAACATTCGATCATTTATATTAAAAAATGGCATTTTTCTTTGAATATCAAAATAACACCTCTTATTGGAAAACCCTGTATAATACACAGAATCGTATATTCTATTACTGATCCATTGGATTGTATGCGCGCGCTGCTCTGACAGTTTGCTTTGAGCTTGAATACTGAAGTCCAATTCTTATTGAATATTATCAACCTGTGATTTACTTTTTAATCATAATTTAAATAAATAAAATGAATACTCAAAATAAGATGCTTCGCCGATTTGTTGTAAGTGATAATCGTGAATTTTCATCAAAATGAAATGAAATCAAAGTTTTGTGTCTCGGCCATTAGCAGAAAAAAAAACTTATTTTGGATACTGGAAATATTGAGTTATGGAGCTTAATGGATTTATGGAGATAATTTTAGACGGTACCTAATTGTATCTTGTTCGTGGGCTAGCGTCTATGCTAGATGTGCATATTTGATATCAAGTACGTATTAAGTACCAGTATCAACATTTGATGTCCAGCATTCCCTTCTACTAAAAGTCACCGACCGCCACTGATGTACATAATATTAAATTGATTGTATGACTTAATGTTGTAGTTTGGTGAACCACCACATATTTTTACCACCGCGTACGAGGAAAGCCGCTGACGGATCACACATGCGACAGCCGCAGTTAAAAAGGTTAACTCCTCAGTCCTCAGCTATATTCTGTCAGAAGTATTTCCCCTGTGCAATAAAATTATTAACAAATATTATTATTATTTTTAAATATTAAAATTTTTAATGCAGACAAAAAAAATTTAAATGTCTCACATTTATTATTTATATGTTTTTTTTTCAAATTGCGGTTGGAACCTATAGTTTCATAAAGGTGTAAATTTTAATTCTTCTGTGGTTAACTTATAGATTTGAATATAAAGCGTCGTCTTCTCTTTCTGACAAATTAGCCTTAAAGATTTAACAATTGTACGCATAATAAATTACCTCCATCTGTCTCAGCATGTATAACGAACCCGCCATGGGGAAGACTATGTTGGGCTGCGTGGGGTGCAGGTGATACGAGGTGATGGAGCCCCACGAGGGGGCCCTTTGCCTCTCAGACAGCAGGTGCTGCTCTCGGGAGCGCCGCGCCCCCGGCTTGGGCAGGCGCCCCATCGCGGGGCACCCCGACAGCATCGGCAGACTGCTGGAAACACAAGAGTGAGGTTAAGTCAAAGGGAATTCTGTTTTCGGGGTTTAATTGAAATATTTTTAACAGTTTTATTAACTTATTATATTATTGTACCTAGAAATAAACAAACTATGGGCATATAAAACAAAAACAAGATTACATTTTGTGTAAGCGGTTTGTATAAAAAGTGTTTACAATAGTGTATAGTGAAGTTATAAGTGTTTAGTGTAATATATGGTGAATATTTTATGAGAAACATAAATTGATACAAATTAAATAAAAAAAGTTTCAACTGCTGTATCGAAAAGCCATAATTTTAACTCTTTTAAATATTGAGGAAGTTTAGTAATCACTTCAATGAAACTGCAGTGTGTTTGCATTTGTTTTGTGTTCGTTTGGGGAGTATAAAATATATTATTATTTCTAATGTTGATTCTGTTTTTATTTATTTTTGTTTTTAAAGATGTATTTCATAGTTTGCAAAATAAATAGTTTACGGAGACAGAATAGTTTAGATTCTTTGTATAACTCATCTGTTGAAAATGTTCTTTTCCGGCTATACATAACTTTGATGATATAATTTTGAACAAACTAGCCTGAAAGGTTAAAGAGTAGGCTTAGCGTGAATGCGGAGCGGTTTAGATCACCGAAAGTTTTCTCAACGAATGCCCGCTGCATTAATTCCCCACAGGGATTGATGAGGTCAACAGGGCGACTCCTGAGACCGTAAACTGGCTCGCAGACCTAAATGTCCCCCTATGACCCTCCCCTTGTGCGCTTTCTAAGTAAACGTAGAACAGAAATTTTAGTAAGGTTATAGGAACTATATTCGACAGTTCTAGCAACTAAAAACACTGGCTAAAACCATTTTGAGCTACGTTTCGATTACGAACGGTGGTTTCTTTCACCGTAGCAACACTGAGAGTATCCACCAGTCAGTCAGTTAATAATGTAATGTATTAACACACTCCAAGCGGGCGAAAATAAAGTCCCGTTCGAGTAAATGGATTTTGCTTTAAACCACTATATCGTTTAATATAATATTTATCAACTCGAATGCTCGCGTCATTAACAGGAGTATGAGTTGAGTGATTGATTCGAGTTGGAAATGTATCGCCCTCATTTAAAAACAGTCATACATATAGCCAATATATATAACCGAAGATCGCTCGAGTGTTATTATATTAATGAATTTTTTTACACAGTAGTTACCACATCCCAACTATAAAAGGACTGTTTGAAATTAAAGCCTACTTGCACAAATCATTACGTAAAAAGAAGGATTTCCACATCTCCAGCACCAAGAGACAAGAGACGGGAGACAGGAGACAGGAGACAGGAGACAGGAGACAGGAGACAGGAGACAGGAGACAGGAGACAGGAGACAGGAGATAAGAGACAAGAGACAAGAAGATAAGAAAATGGGAGACTTGTATAATATTGTTTATACAGATACATATTTACAGTTGGTACCCGCATAAAAAGATTGGAATTCAATATTCACAAAGAATTATTGGTCATTCGCAGGCATTCAAGTAGGACTGGCGTTAAGTTGCAATAAGCAACTCCAAAAGCTATGCGAGTGAGCCTGCTTGCGATGGAGATCAACAGGAACGCCCGGAGGCTCCTTGTCGAAGGGACAAGGAGTCCCTGACCCAAATAGGACAAGAAGAAAAAGATGAGAGATGTACTAACCTCCCTTCTGGCGGACTCCCGGCGCTGAGGGCCACGTCCACATAGAGCAAAGGCACTCCCCAGGAGTCAGGCGTATTGACCAAGAAGTATATCCTCGTATTTTCGGCATTTAGACTTCTAAATGATATCTGCATGGGCACCAAACTGGATATAGTCCCCAATTCCCTTCGCAAGTCATTGGCCAAACACTTGAGCTCATTCCAAGAGCATTTTTTCGGCATTTCTGCGTCCGTGATTTTATTTGACACATCCATTGTTTTAAATGAATATGAATTAATTTTTTTCTGACGTTCCTGCCGAATTTTTGCGCGTATCTTTGGCGTGATTTTCGGTGTCAGTTTGGCGATGGACAAAGCAGAGGAGGTTTCATACTGTATCGGATGGATTTTCACTGTGGAGCCGTGTTTTTTCTCCTTTTCATACTATTTTATTTGACAGCTAGGAGAGAGTGGTTAGGAACAACTTCAGAGCGCTCGGACACGCTCGCGGCTCGAAATAGAGATGGGGTTAAAGTTATCATAATCGAAATGAATAATCGAACTCTTTAAAAAATAACGATCAATTTCTTAGAACACTCAGGAATTTTTATAAATTCGATTGTGTTTTCAAAATTCCTACTTGATATCAACTGTACGAATATGAATATCTCTTAAGGCGATGCACTACGTAGTAATGCAAAATCATGTGTTTTTGGTTTGAAAATTTAGTCGCCTAGAAATGTTTCAGATGCTTTAATTAAATACTGCGAGTAGAATACATCTTGGCCTTTGAAATAATCGAGTAATTTTAAGATAAGTCTTTTTATAAGCCCAGAAAAAAATAATGTATAAGGCCTAAGAAAACTGCTTTAAAGTTCAAAATCTCCTACTTACGAACCCATTTTCGGTTATGGTTTTATTGTATAATGTGGCAAATTAAGTTATTTATAAAATGATCGGAAAAAAATTAAATATTTATGCCTGAACATCCACAAAATAAAATAAAAGGCACTTTTTGGCCATGTTTTTTTCTTGCATAAATCAAAACAGGCGGATGGTGTTAAGCGGGAATTTAAACCTTATCGCCATTTACGTAAGGGGTGTTATTGATAGCGGCTCGATTTAAAATATTACATGACATTCATAAATAACGTTAATTTATTTAATTAAAATGCACTTTTTGTAAGTCATGCTTTAAAAATATATTAAGACGAATTATTTATTTGCGCACGTACATACGAAATATGAATACGAATTAATAGTTTTGTCCGTAAAAAACTCACTTCAAAGGCATACAAATACATTAGCGTATTTGTGATTTAGTCTAATATTGCATTTGAATGGTGGAAGTCGAGGACGCCCGAGAAAGACATGGCACAATCAAGTGAAACAAAATCTTGTAATAAGTAAACTTTTTCAATTTTTTAGAATTTATTTATTTATTTATTGGCTCGCCAACAGAATACATCACATAATTTTAACAGTAATTTACATTTATACATGGTTATAATGATGTTTCTAATTATAGGTGAGCACAACATTCATCTCAATATTATTTGTGTAATAGTTATTGGTTAGTTACAGTAATAATAAATTTAATTACAAGAATGTATATAAAAACAAGAATGATCGAAATTAATTATTAAGAAGAAACTTACATACTTATTAATACATAGATGCGTACATACACATTTAAATACAAACACACTCATAAGTGTGTACACTGTGCGCATATTGTATGCAAACATATATACACATATGCACGCATGAATCATATATAGTGGAGCTAATGCATAAGTAGGTGATTGGTAAAGAAAATGAAATAATAAAATGGCTCTAAGTGAGGAGATCATCAGATATAAGTATGTGTAAGTTCTTTCTGAAGGTATTAATATTATTTCTTCGTTAAAAATAATCCAGTTTACGTATTCTAATATAATTCTAATCTACCATAAGTAGTGCCTTTGAGGTGATTTTTCACGAAAACGGCGCTATATAAATTAGCCAAATGTAATACTTTTTAAGTACTTTCCCCAGAATTGCTAGTTATATTCATAAAAAAGATGTTTTGAAAATATTTAAGGGTATGTTGCTACACGAGAGGTTAAGCCGATCAAAGTATGATACCTTTTTTACTTTGCTCTATTTTTTTTTCTAAATTATTGTGCAAATTAATGTTTGATTGATTAAAGTTTGGATTGTTTCGAAAGTGTTAAAGATTTTTTCGTAAAGTGTTTTCTTTTCAGTGAATTCAAACTCCAATAATAGGTTGCAATCAAATTTCAACGCGGCCAAATAAAACAAAAACTTTAAAAAAATTACAATTCACATGTTCTGCGTATAAAACGAAAGAAAAAACTTCATTATAATTCGTATTTTTTATTATGGTTAGAGATTGTGGTAAGTTGGGTGTTATTATTTTTATTATTAATATATAAAGTGATTTGTAATAACATACATAATTTTTTTTTATTAATACCCCAAACTAATAATAATATAAAATAAGAGGCAGTTTGTGCTTAGAAATGAGAATATTCTGAGCAGACATTTTAAAAAGGTACAATAAGGAGGCAACCGAAACCAAAGAATTAACGGAAGTTTTAGAATATGGCTTATTATAAAATATTGAAAAGAAGTTAAGATTTATGAATGGTAAGATTTTTTTAATTAATTTTGTTTTTAAATCCCGTTTAAATTCAGACAAATTCTGGAGATTAGTAAGAGCTGAGGGAAGTCTATTCCAGATGAGCGGGCCTGTTACACTAAAAGAGCGATCATAGTAAACGGCTCGATTTGACCTAGAAAGTTCGATTGGACGATTACTAACATCTAGATCTGCTGACCTCAACATAGGCTGTTTTGTCGGATACATAGTTCCGATATCAAGGAAGGATCGCATGCCAAGACAGAGTTGTGTGATGGTCCATTATCTCTGCCTACCCCTCCGGAAACGGTAAATGGTAAGTTTTTTTTAATATATTAATATTATCTAGATCCACAACACAACATCAGTTTTCTTAGAAGTATTAAACGGATTGCAGTGAATTAGCGAAGATGCTGAGTCTAAAATGGACAACTTTAAAATGTGGATTTTTTTAATGATACAGGCAAGATGTTACTAATTTATTTTGAACGTATACACAGTCCCAACTACCCCTATCCACAATATTTATGTAATGTTATGGGACTGAAGAGATTGTTAATGGAACATACAAACAGAGATGTGCTTTATTTCAAATAAATCCATTTCAAATGGAAATGCAAAATGCAAAATGGGTATTTTCCATTTTGCATTTTAAATGCTTTTCTAAAAACCATTTTGCATTTTAAATGCTTTTCTCAATGTATTTTCCATTTTAAATGCTTTTTTGCAACATTCTTCCTACTATCTCCACTCATCTTTTTTTCATAAGCCCCAAATATCAGTCGGTCCTCAACCTCGCTATGAGAGATAATTTACATTTGTCAAGTTGCTCCCTGGTAAGAGCCCTGGCAATTGAGTGATACCATTACAGAAAATACTGATTCAAATACTGAACATGGGGCCATGACGCTGTAATATTAAATGTTAGATAGGAGATTCTATGTTTTTACGTTGGCAACATTAGTCCCGCGCAAATTTTTTGTGGTTTCATAATCTGTAGTAGTGTTTTTGGATTTACCATCATGTAATATGTTTGTTCTACATTGATGTCCATTATTAAATGACAAATTTTTTTTAAAACTCTATAATTATTTTGATTGTTTGACCTGAGAAACCATTTTGCATTTTCAATGCATTTTGAAAATAGGTATTTTGCATTTTGCATTTTCAATGCATTTTGAAAAAAGGTATTTTGCATTTTGCATTTGAAATGCTTTTCTAAAAACCATTTTGCATTTTGCATTTTCAAATGGAAAAGTTTTGACCCATTTCCATTTTGCATTTCAAATGATTTTGGATACCCATTTTGCACATCCCTGAGATCCACATGATGAAATCAGTTAATTAGTATTCCTCATTTGACGCCTCGCCTCTGCGCCCGAATATTTCTCCCACATACTTCACCATACAAGGGACGGAAAGACCGAAGAAAAAAACCGTAGGGTCCCCGGTGACTTTAACACATTATTTCTTAAGGGACTATTGTGCCCTTAGAAACTTAAATTTCTCTCCACCTTTTTAGTCAAATGAATGAGGCAAGGAGTGTGTGTCAAGACCGAGTTGTTTGGCGGTCCTTCCTCTTGCGGGAAACGGCGTGATGGTTTGTTAGTTAGTTGAAACCGCATCAAGGCATCCCTAATTGAGGTATGTTGTGAAGCTGAAGAAAGTGGGGAGAGGAAGTACTTGGTCATTCAGATATGGTCACCAAACACAGCAAAACCCATTTCAAACAACGTTTCAATTCTGAATGGTGGACTTACACCATGGTGATACTGAGAGTATCTTCCACTCTATTATTTATTTATTTTGTCAGAAACAAACAGCTTTTATATAATATACAATAATAGATATAAATATACAAGTTAACTGAAGTCAAGTCACAGAAGTTTCTTATGCTAAAGTTCATTGGAAATTAAGTTTTAATATCTTAAAATTAATTTGGTGAAGGAAGGGGAGAGGAAGAGGAAAATAGGAAGAGGATAGGAGATGCTCCCGATACATTCCATACTCTCATATTAATAATCGATCGTACGCATTACTTCATATCGATATTTCTTTAGGTTATTACCAAAAATGTCAATGCTGTAAAATTTTGTATTATATTGTGCACATATACGAGGAATTGGGGAATAATTTCGAATGTTTGTTCTACAAGAGGGTAGATAAAATAAATTAGATTGTCGGGTTGATCTAGACGGAACATGAAGATTTATGAAATTGGTAAGTTCTGTTGAGTCCAGACCATTATTTAGGATTTTAAACAATAAGATTTGATCAAAAATTAGACGTCGTGTTTGGAGTTATATTAAATTTCCATTAAATTATTTCGATTATTTCCAACACTATTCGCTCTTCCG
The DNA here is from genome assembly GCA_026573805.1 of Hesperophylax magnus. Classification (NCBI taxonomy): domain Eukaryota; kingdom Metazoa; phylum Arthropoda; class Insecta; order Trichoptera; family Limnephilidae; genus Hesperophylax; species Hesperophylax magnus. The sequence goes on along the minus strand of JAIUSX010000005.1, from coordinate 5,363,002 downwards.
ACTACGCGGCTAGCTTTACTTCAATCATTGCACAAAGTTGCAAAAAATGATTTCTCATAAATATTTGACATTTCAAAACAAATTTTATAACAATGTTGAAATATGCAATGCGTCCTTTATGATGCTAAGTGAAAAAAATAAAAAAAGTTACGTAATAAACCATTACAGAAAATATTAATTTGTAAAACAATCTTTATTTATTGTTCAATGAAAAGTTGCGAAAGTCATTTGCAAATTGGGTTAATAAAATTCGTTAATTTACATAATTTTTATCAGTACAATTTCTAGTTCTTCGAATCTTTGATGAACAAAATGGAACTATAATATTTTGGTAGCGCGTGAATTTTTTGTTCTTGTGTTGCCAGTTTGAATATATATATTTCAGATGTTGGGATTTTATATACGAAGTATTTTGAAAATTCGCCCATTTTGACCCAGGCAAATTGTGTTGTAATGTGAAAGTGATTTCCCCAATTCTAGGGATTTTATAATAATTTTGGAGAGAAAAATATATTTGTATGACGTATTTCTGGTGACCATCTACAGAGGCGGATTTGCAGTCTTGGCCGCCCTAGGCCCCAGAGCATGTAGCCGCCCCTTTCTCAGTACCCATCATATTGACCAGGAGTATCCAAACTTTGCGGGTTTGTTCCTCTGGAACGATTTCGGTCGAAAAATGGACAACGGACCACTTTTATTTTTCTGCGATTGATTTCGGTCCAAAAATAGACCACATTTCCTACCATTCGTAAAACATTTATTGTAATTATTTAAAACATTTTCTTGGCCAGCCGTTTATTTTAACACGGAGCTATTGCAAATTGCAATGCTTTATCTATTTTGACCATAGATGTAAAAAATCCGAACTTCGTAGGCTACTTTAGAACAATGCTAAAAATAAATAAAAATCCTTTGCCTCTTAATCCTATTCCTACGTTCCTCCACCCCCCCCCCCTTTTTCATAGATTTTAACTAAAAATATATATATTTTTATTTTTTAAAGAAAATACCTTTATAATGTCACACTTTATTATTCACTATCATCAGTGGAAAGTTCATAATTGGCATAAATAACATCTTATTATTGTATTATTTTATAATCTCTGATTTATTTATTTATTATAGCTTTTGTAAGGTGATTAAGAGCGTGTTCACACAGAGCTATAATATGCGTGGGATGGCGTATTTCGGCATATCGCTCGCCGTACATTCCAAATTGGAAAGTATGGCGAGCGATATGCTGAAATACGCCATCCCACGCATATTATAGCTATGTGTGTGAACACGCTATTATGCATAACAATACCTAAGGCGGTTCAGTCACTAGCGCAACTGAATGGATTGGAAATACGCGAGCGTGCGAGCGACGGAGCATGATAGGTGTGGCGAGGGCGGCTGCGGGGCGTGAGGGCGCGCTGTGTGCTGTGTGTGAACACGCTCTTGGATATCGCTATTTCGTACGTACAATATTTAGGTACTTAGGAAGTCATTTCTTGTTATCATCTGTTCATCTGTGACTTTTTTGTCACGATTGGCCGCCCCTAATATCTGGCCGCCCTAGGCCCGGGCCTACATAGGCCTAAGGGCAAATCCGCCTCTGACCATCTACCTTTATAAATTAAAGGCGATGTTCTTTTTTGTCTTCTCAATAGATTTAAAAAACTGCGGACTGCTCCAATTGCAAGGAAATAAGAAGAATGTATGACGTGAAGAGAAAAGTATGAGAAAACAGAACTTGATAAAATAATTGTTTGGGTTAGGTTAGTTTTAACTCACAGTGTCTTATAATATTATATTTTTAGGGTATTATGCCGTGTTGGGCTTCTTTTTTCTTTAGCCAACATTAAGTCTAAGTTATCAATGCATAAATTAAGTTTTTAAGCGCCCTTGAGGTGATTTTCTCACTTAAACGGCGCTATATAAATAATTCAATCATTATTACTATTATTTCTGACAGCATTACAGTGTTCATCACAATTTTTTTGATTTTCTAGATTCTTATTTGCAATTAAGTCGGGAATCTTTTAAATTGACTGAATTTAGAGTTACTGTTCTTGATACAAATAGAACTGCGTAATAACGCCTCACAATTTTTACCTCATATAGGTGTTTTTTTTTTATTTTACCTGGCTATTATAGACTTAGAGGGCTTGTATTTTCTCGGTAGGGAAATGTTGTTACCTAAAATCCCTACTAAAATTGCATGTTTCGGAGCATAATATCCTTCATCATCAGCTCACCAGCAACCGATATACGTGTATGTTTGTGTTATGTTGTGATCGGAAGGGAAGTTTAGCTGCGCCTTATTTTTGGGAATTCTTCCGCATTTGCCCTTGGAATAAGGAAAATCGCAGAAAACCTTATTCAGGAGGAGGCGGCCGTCTGTGAAATTGAAACAGAGACAGCCTTCAGTAACATCAATTTAAAAAATGTCCTGTATTTTTAGGAGTGTACGTCTGTTATTATGTTAATTTATACTTATGAGAAGATAAAAAATAAACAAAATGAATATACATATATATTTGGGAAGGATGTCGCGTCGGGAGATTAAGAAATACCTACTGCTTGTTGCTCATTCGTCCGTGTCTGAATCTGGGTCAGACCAGATATGGTTATAGTCTACCAGGATGTGTTTGGTAGTCTGTGTGTATAAATCATTATCAGGGCTGATGTATGTGCTTATGTATGTATATGCGAAACCGTGTTGCCAGCTCTAACCACTGTAATACTTTTGGCCGTGAAATTCACAAATCATACCATTTACTGTGTCCATCATTCCTATCGTAAACGCCACTGCAACAACATCACATGAGTATCATATGTAAATAATGTTTAGGTTAGAAAGTTGCTTTAGGTCTGTTGTTTTTCTTCACTTTGTCTGTTTAACGTATGTTTGTACATTTATAAGAACACGATTGTGATCTAACTAAAATTCTTGTAAATAAAACTAATAATATATATTCTCAAATTTTTCATCTTATAATTCTCTAACTTCTCCATCCTCTTCTTGCAACCCAAACTAGCTGTACATAATTTTTCTTTTTTATACTATAGTAATGTATAGATTCTATGTCCGCAAACTGTAAAATTCTCCCGCCATAACACAGGGTCATCCCTAGCATGAAGGGTAAAATATCACAAAAATCATCATGTACTCTCTAAATCAGGGGTTCCCAACCTTTTTGTACTCTAGAGCACATTCTAAAATATCGGTAGGGTGGCGGGCACCACCTTTTTTTAATCGACAATCTCGGGGCAGCAATCGCAATCAAAATGACAACAACGCGGTTCCAGGCGGGGAATGCTATTTGCACATCACTCCTTGTACACGCTGAAAACCCGAAGTGAGCCGATGATAGCTGAACCGATCGGGACGGTACGAGCACGTGACTACTGTCAGTTTGGCTGTCAGGGCCATGCTTATTGCTTTCACTGGCAAACAGAGCTGGCAGAGTCATGTGCCATGTGTCCATCGGCTCAGTTTCATGGCGTTCGTTCACTTCGGGTTTTCTGCGTATACAAGGAGTGTGCAAATAGAACTCTCCGTTCCAGGCTAGGGTGAATAGTGCAGTCTGACTCGCCGCTAGACAGGTTGCGACAAGTACTGTCAGCAAAGGAACCTCTCATACATACAATATCGCAAACATACGAACGTATTTAATGAACCTAGGCACTAAAAAAATTTAAACTTTGACAAATAAATAAAAATAATTCAAATTTTTAATTAATTTTTTTGAAAAAAAAATATTTCACTGTCGGATAGTGGCGGGCACATACAAATAGTTCCGCGGGCTCCATGGTGCCCGCGGGCACGGGGTTGGGAACCCCTGCTCTAAATCATGTATCAATAAAATCAAAATATATTCAAAATGAAACAAACCCTTAGTTTTAAACCACTTTATTTTGAGTTATATTCGTCGACCGGTTTCGATTGGACTCAATCTTCTTCAGGACAATAAAAGAAGAAGATTGAGTCCAATCGAAACCGGTCGACGAATATAACTCAAAGAAAGTGGTTTATAACAAAGTGTTTGTTTCATTTTGTATAATGTCAAGCCACAAAGTATTTGCTTTCTTCGATAATTCAAAATATATACATTGGGTTTTGTCATAGAAACGCAAAAAGTAGGTAAAAATCAAAGTCGGGGAAAAATGTGGGGAAAACGCTTTTTATCGGGAAATGTCAAAATGTCAGCGACGACCCCACAACAGTGCAACACTGTCAGTAGCCTCAAAAATGGCCACAGTGAGTGTCGCGTTACGGACTAGCGTTTTATTAGTGATCTTCGTGTGTTTACAGCCGAGCGCAAGTCGCCGCACTCCGCCAGTGATCAGTTATTATTCAATTACCCCGGAGTTAAGCCCCAGCTATACGGATGGCTTCCATACGACTAACTTGGCGCGTTTCTCTTTCACGCTGCGCGGGGTCGGTCTCCACGCCAGGGCAGAGTGGTTCATCACCGACGTTCCGGACGTTTATGGTGCCCAGTGCTTCGGAGACGTGGTTCCGGGAAGTTACGTGCGCGAGGTGGAGACGGCGGACGATAAGTACGTCATGGAGGTTACTGTCCCGGTGACCGGGGACAAGTTCTACTTCTGTCTGCGCTTCGGAGGCAGGTGGATCCACCAGGGAAGCTCCCTGAACCTCGACACTTCCCAGGACTATGGACGGCAGAGCAAGTGAGTTGCTTTTATTGACTGTCAAGAATCCATCAATTTATTTCAAGTGTCAGTGAGGATTTCGCGCCACTTTCAGAATATCTGCTATTTCTGTCAGTTTTATGTCATTGTGGCCATCACACCAGCAGTTTTCATCAATATCCATCAACTGTCACTCAGAATTTCGCTCTTCTTTCAGAATAACTGCGACTTCTGTCAGTTTAATCACGCTACTAGAACCTTTCACACTATCCATTCCTATGAAACCATTCAGATAATGTCAGTTCAATATCCTATAGTTTCCGTCAACTCTCCGTTTGGAAGTAACTAGGATATCTGACAGTTTCTTTGATAAAAACAATGTCATTATTACTGTCAGAGAATAGCGAACAGTTCCCGTCAAGAATATCCACCCATTTGCTGCAAATTCCTTCAGTATCCACCAACTGTCAACTGTCAGTAAGAAATTCGCGCTCATTTGCATTACTTTCAAATACGTGCTACATGTTTATATACTTCTCTCTATTATTCTCCGTACTTACTTATATAGGTACCTACAATGTAATAAACGCTATAAGGAGGTTTTCATTTCTCCACAAAGTAGTTAAATGTAAACAAAAAGTCATCTTTGGGTATGCTGTAATGGTTTTTTAAGAAAGGAAAGAATTAAGGCGATGCACTACGTCGTGTAATATTTTAAATTGAGCCGCTATCAATAACAACCCTTACGTAGATGGCGATAAGGTTTAAATTACCGCTTAACACCATCCGCCTGTTTTGATTTATGCAAGAAAAAAACATGGCCAAAAAGTGACTTTTATTTTATTTTGTGGATGTTCAGGCATAAATATTTAATTTTTTTTCGATTATTTTATAAATAACTTAATTTGCCACATTGTACAATAAAACCATAACCGAAAATGGGTTCGTAAGTAGGAGATTTTGAACTTTAAAGCAGTTTTCATAGGCCTTATACATTATTTTTTTCTGGGCTTATAAAAAGACTTATCTAAAAAATACTCGATTGTTTCAAAGTCCAAGATGTATTCTACTCGCAGTATTTAATTAAAGCATATGAAACATTTCTAGGAGACCAAATTTTCAAACCAAAAACACATGATTTTGCATTGCTACGTAGTGCATCGCCTTAAGCTGAATTCTGATGAGACCCACCCTGTAAGTTCTGGCAATGTCCACCAAATAACCGTTTTCATAGAATCCTTCACAGGAGTGTCTTTATGGAATGGCTTTAGCTATGTTTAGTGATCATACGATTTTTTTAATATGAATACCGCACAAGAGTCCCATCGAGACTATGGCATCCCCAACTGGGTATGTTTTGAGGCTGAAGGAGATGGGAAGAGGAAGATGAATGAGTAATTGTCTATTCAGATTTCATCACCAAATACACCTAAAGCCATTTAAATTCTGAATGGTGGTCTTATTACACCAGGGCGATACTGAAAGTATCTTCCAATCTGAAACGTACACAATAATATTATAACATATTTAAATTAATCAATTGTGAGAATGCAATATAAATTCATTTTCTTGCGCACGCCGGGATTTGAACCCGCTACCTTCGGATTGCTTGTCGAGATCCTTACCCGTCAACAACGGAGGCCATCAGGCCAGTTTTCACTGAACATTTGCCGCGTTTTTCAAAGTAGGAAACTAGTATTTTTCAGTTGTGGCAACATGGTAGCCGTGTAAATCATTATTTTTCCTATGAAACCATAATATTCTGCATCTTAAATAGTGTTTGATATGTTTTCCTTGAAAATGCATCAGCAGGTGAATCCACAAATGAAATTTTATCGTTATGTTCTGAACACAAAACTGGTTTTAACTAAAGTGAGAGTGAGAGTTCCCAATTTTAATTAAAACTACACCAGAACAACCCTACACGAGAATTGTTTTAGGGTTACCAGCATCCAAGCTAGGGGTGGCAGCTTAATTTTTTTATAGAGCTTACAGGGAAGGAACAAGGGATTAGTGAGAATCATAGACTGCAACTAGAATTTTATAACTCCACTTCAAACACGTGAATTGTTTTAGGGTTGTCACCAGCTTCCAAGTTAGGGGTGGCAGCTTAATTTTTGTATAGAGCTTACAGGGAAGGAACAAGGGAGTAGTCAGAATAAACTAAAAATATTTACGTGCAAGCGTACTCGGCGTTGCTCGGTGCTATGGAAAGGAACCTAACATATTATTTTAGATTTTCAAAAAAAAATTAAGTGTATTTATGTAGATTATCTAAATTACTAAATATAAAAAAAAAAAACTTAAAACTTTAACCATGAAATGTAGAAAATTAGTTACTCTAGTGAAAATTTGGTCGCCTAGAAATGTTTCAGATGCTTTAATTAAATACTGCGAGTAGAATACATCTTGGTCTTTGAAACAATCGAGTATTTTTTAGATAAGTCTTTTTATAAGCCTGAAAATGAAAACTGCTTTAAAGTTCAAAATCTCCTACTTACGAACCCATTTTCGGTTATGATTTTATTGTATAATGTGGCAAATTAAGTTATTTATAAAATGATCGAAAAACATTTAAATATTTGTGCCTGAACATCTACAAAATAAAATAAAAGGCACTTTTTGGCCATGAGTTTTTCTTGCATAAATCAAAACAGGCGGATGGTGTTAAGCGGGAATTTAAACCTTATCGCCATCTACGTAAGGGTTGTTATTGATAGCGGCTCGATTCAAAATATTACACGACGTAATGCATCGCCTTAACGCGAACATCATACAATTTATAACTTTAAAAAAAATAGCATTCTTTCGAATATATCAGAAAACTTAGGACGGGTTTGGACAATTCATCAAATTTCAAAGTTGATTTTGAAGTTCTTTGACGGTTCTATTCAAGTTCTGTTATTATTTCAGTTTTGTGAAACACTGGCCAGTAATGATATAATAACAAAACTTAAATAGAACCTTAAAATAATGTTTTAATCACAATTTCTTCTTTTTTTCCTGTTCTGCTTTTAGTTGGAATTAAGAATAACAACAGATTTAATTGAATAACAGCAGTTTTAACTATAAAAAAAACAGCAGTTTTATTTGAATGACAGCAGTTTTAATTGAATAACAGCAGTTTTATTTGAATAGCAGCAGTTTTAATTGAATAACAGCAGTTTCAATAATAAAAAAACAGCAGTTTTATTTGAATGGCAGCAGTTTTATTTGAATAACAGCAGTTTTATTTGAATAACAGCAGTTTTAATTGAATAACAGCAGTTTTAATTGAATAACATCACTTTCTCTCATTATCATTATTGATACCCACTCCATGTTTAAATGCAAACATAGAAAATATTTTTAAAAAACCAGTTAATACTTTAAGATGTTATATTTTATCACAACTGCTTATATTGTATTGTTGCGTTTTTTTTATTTGGTCTTAAATTTTTATTGAGGTTATTTCATTTGTCTACGATATGAGACTGTTTATAACGCAAATAAATAATATAAAAATATTTAGACGAAAATTCTTTAGTAAAATCTTAAACGGAAATATTTTAGTATTGTTTTATTTAAAACATAACAAGCTTAACCGGCTAGTAGCCGATTGGACAAATGCGTCGGATTCCCATACAGGCGTCGCGTCTTCAAACCCATGCAGTCCTCTATGATTGCAACATTTTATACTTGCACAGAAATGTGCAAACCTCAACGTGTATCACTTTGGAACCAAGCCGGGGGTACTCCGACGTTGGCGCCCTATGGAAAATTTTATATATTATTTTCCGATTTCTGTGTCCTCAATGTGTAGCATTTTCACAGCATCCCCTAAGATGACAACGTAAGCCTTAAGGATCTAATTTCCCATTCCGTGTGGATTTAAGATGAATCCATAACTGTAATTTTATCATTACACTCATAATTTCGTGTTAAAAAATTGATATTGTATCGCCTATTTATTTGTGTCTATTTTATATGTATAGATCTCAGGGTTTTGTAATAATGCCTTCAATGTATCTAGAACACCGTGAAAGAACGTTCAAGTTCTAAGTCATTTTTTTTGTCTACCGAAAGTGCTAGATCCAAACATTTTACAAAAAAAACTAAATAGGTTCTTAGTTTGGGTTTAGTAAAATAATGAAAAAAACTGTTATACGCCCTGTGAACGATCAAATTATTTTGACAAATTTTGCATGTTTGTCAACATACGAGAATGTTACATTACCCAAATTTGAGACAAACACGTCAAACAATGTATATAAATATTCAGTCAAACATGTCAAATTTGTATTTAATTTTTTATTTTTATCCTCTATGATATTCTGATAATATTTTTGAGGGGACGGAGATGGTGGAGGAAGTACCTGGCTATTCAGACCTGGTCACCAAACACGCTGGCTAAAGCCATTTCAAGAAACGTTTCGACTATCTGAATGGTTATCTTTCACCAGGGATACACTGAAAGTATCTAATAAAATTTACTTGCGCACGCCGGGATTTGAATCCGCGATCTCCGAATTCGTAGCCGAGCATCGTAACTACTCCACCACGGAGGCTGTCAAAATTGGTAAGCCTTTGACGAATGAATTAACAGGTTTCTTAACAAACTATCAGTAAAACACGAATGTGTTAGGCGGATGTCGGAACGAGTGTTCATTAAAATTCTAATATTATCGCATTTCGTCATTATATTTATTAGAATGAACGCAGCTGTATGAACACGTGTTCCGATACGTTCTGAATGCGCTGATAGTTTGTCAGGAAGAAGCCTGCCATCACGTTTTTAACAGGATTTGAATAAATCAGCAATACTCATTTTTATCTGTGTCGTATATTTATTCGTATATTATTTGTAGTATAGTAAAAAGTATAACTTGTACGTTTTACTTGACCAAAGAAGATTCAATGAATTGTTTGGTACGTAAATAATTGATTGGTTTTGATACTCAATTGGGGCAAACACAATACGGCGTATCATATACGATACACAGCAATTAACCATTGTAACGATGTTAGCAAGTGTCTCGCTTTGTTGTGTGTGTTTTTTGTGATTCATAGAAGTTACCTAATTGGGGACACGTAAGTTATTTTCAGTTGAAATGCGTGGCTGAAGTTCATTACGGATTGTTTACGGAAAGCAAACAGCGTTGAAATTGGAAATAAAATCCTAACCCCAATTTAAGGATTTCTAATATCAATTTAGAGAATTACAATAAATAGAAAAGTGGTACACGGTTGATACCCAATTAAAACATAACACTATCGGCCGTTGTTCCCAATTCTACTGATCAACTGTTGATCAAATGCGCAATTAACCTCTTCCCAATGCAACTCTCCTATCAAGCTATTTTTCTAACTTTGTTAACTCTCCTATTAGCTTATTTTTTTCTTAAAAAGATTACCTTCCCTTGCCTGTCCAACAACCGGGTGGCGGTATAGTTGCTCTGTCTTTACGTTGTGCAGACAGGGACACCCTTGTGAGGTATTACACCAAATGAAAATGAAGCAGGATAAGCAACGGGAATTTCTTTCTGTAGCTGGCCCTACAGAACTGCCCCTTAAGTTCTTTGTCAGTGCTTATTCCGGCCAGTTCTTCATGTCACATGATATCCGATTCTTCAACGTTCCATTTCCACAGTCAAAATGTCCTCAAACTTAGTTTTGAAGTCTGTGTGAAGTGCATTTAAATGTTGAACGTCATTATTACCCTGGACGTTTTACAAAAACACGTTGGAAACTAGGAAAATTCGCAGCTTCCAATGTGCAATGTTTTGCTTGAATATATTAATTCTGACGAGAAAAGGAACGTAGACTATATTTATATACCTCAATTAACAACTTTACGAAATATCAAATAAGTAATTTCTCAGTTTATTATATTTATGTCAGGTCTATTGTGTCATTTACGGAACTCCTAAATGTTGACTTGAGGTAAATGGGGGTCCGCTCGTATGTACCCCCATTTGAATCTCGTGGACCCCCAAATTTTTTTCTCGCTGACATAGACCCCTAGCAAGCCGATATCGACCCCTGGGGGTCCATATAGACCACTTTGGGAACCTCTGAGCTAGATGAACCAAAAGGCTGGATAATGGATAACCTCTGGCTCAGTAAAAGAGTTAGTTATAAAAAGTGTCAACAGGGTGAAAAATGACAGCGAAATGTCGAACGTCATTTTATTCACGCATTCTTTTTCGTATTGCTTATTGCCAATTTTATTATTATTTTTAGTATCAAATTAATATGGACAGTGAAGACAAAGATATTAATGTTAATATTTATAATAGTTATTCCGGAATAATATCGAGTCACACAGCCGGCGATAGCCAAACATTGAATGACAACGATTTTTTTGAACGTTTTCGATTGTCAAAAAATGCCGTTTCGAATGCCAGATGATTTTGTAAAAACGTAAAAGAAAATAAAACTAAATTAAAATTCATCAGGCAGTTGACCGCCTGCAAAGTTAACTCTTGACAGGCCAAGATGCCAAACAAAGCGCTTGTAACCGAGTGGGTCTTGCGACGACCCCATGCTTTTTATTGGCTTTTAAACTATAGAAGTCCCAATAATTCAGTTAATTATTAAGGCGATGTACTAATGCAAAATCATGTGTTTTTGGTTTGAAAATTTGGTCGCCTAGAAATGTTTCAGATGCTTTAATTAAATACTGCCAGTAGAATACATCTTGGCCTTTGAAATAATCGAGTATTTTTTTAGATAAGTCTTTTTATAAGCCCAGAAAAAAATAATGTATAAGGCCTATGAAAACTGCTTTAAAGTTCAAAATCTCCTACTTACGAACCCATTTTCGGTTATGATTTTATTGTATAATGTGGCAAATTAAGTTATTTATAAGATGATCGAAAAACATATAAATATTTGTGTCTGAACATCCACAAAATAAAATAAAAGGCACTTTTTGGCCATGTTTTTTTCTTGCATAAATCAAAGCAGGCGGATGGTGTTAAGCGGGAATTTAAGCCTTATCGCCATCTACGTAAGGTGTGTTATTGATAGCGGGTCGATTCAAAATATTACACGACGTAGTGCATCGCCTTAATGGTAACTTATGTATTTGCGCAGGCATACGTAAAATATTAAAATGATATATCAAGTATTTAAGCTAATATAAGGAGGATGGTAATTTTGGGTACTACCTACTCCCCCACTTGGCTGCGGGATAGTTAAGTATGTTATTCTGCAGTACTGTCATTTACGTGAAGCACGTCATTTACCAAGAAGACCGCCTGCAAAGTTTACTCTCGACGGGCCAAGATGACAAACAAAACGCCTGTAACCATGCATTTTTCTGTCTTATGGGCTTTTAAACTATAGATATCCCAATTATTCAGTCAATTATTAATGGTAACTTATGTATTTGCGCAGAAATTATGTATTTGTTATTTCGGCTACTGGCATTATACCTAGCTCTCTCATTCAAAATTTAGTCGTATTAAATCTATCAAAAAATTTATATATAAAAATGTAAAAATCAGTCATTTTAAATACATGTAGGATAACGAAAGATTTTTAAAATATTTATGTTGAGGGATCAGTAGGATTTATAGGCCCTGTTAGAAGTTCTACCGAGCCGAACCCTCTGAAATGAAAATATCTGGAGTCGGTGAATTATTTTCCCATTTGATCTCTGGTGAGTTGACGTGTTGTTCTTGAATTTATTTTGCTTATATAATGCACTTGCATAATGTTGCTTGACTAGATGATCATTTGTGGAAAAGTGTGTGGAAGGGCTTAGTTTTTCCTATGGGGAAGATTTAACCCGGACATGAAATCGGAAAAAGCTAATATAAGGAGGATAGTAATTTTGGGTACTACCTACTCCCCCACTTGGCTGCGGGGTAGTTAAGCATGTTAATCTGCAGTATTGTCATGACGTGACGCAAGTCATTTACCAAGACTAAATCTTTTTTCAACGATGAAGTAACCATAAATTAACAACTATATTAATAGACACTGACGAACAGTAGAAATAATTATTTTCTCGTCAGACGATCTATGAACTTGGAAGATGGTCTGGCTTTGAAATATATATTTGTTTTCTTTTGATTCGTCACTACACCATTGACGTCATTTGTCACTCATTTATCAATTACTCTCTGACTTGTACCCGGCGTTGCTGGGGGTTTTCCACAGGAGATAGACATATACCATTAAGGACTTTTTTGTAGGCCTTTCTAAGATATACAATTCCGTAGTACATTATTTTGATGTATCTCTAACCTTAAGGTTTAGCCAGCGTTAGCAATGTAGTGCCCGAAAATATAATTTTTCGACTTGATTACAAAACATGATTTTTCTCTAATACTTATAAATATAATATGCATGTATTATATATGTAAATCTTCCGGAAAAAATTCTCTAAATGATAGTGAAAACCCTATCAAAATGCGTTGCGTATTAAAGAAGAACTAAGCGCACAAACAGACAGAAGCGGATAGCGACTTTATATTGTACTATTTAGAAATTACATTATTTATGAGGTTTTACAAAAACATCTTTGTGATTTTCAACAATACAGTTATTTCAATTTGGAAGGCGGGTTTGGGTACCGCCACCCCAGGAAACATTTATTAGATAACCAGATTATCCAAAATCATCTTCTTCCCTTATACAAATTAAAATATAGTCACGTCACCCCAACAATTTTAGAAGTGATCGACATCTTTAAAAGGTATTCAAATTTCCCGGCCCGTACTGTCTATAAATGTTCAATCTCCCGGCCCGTACTGTCTATAATATGTTCAATCTCCCGGCCCTTACTGTCTATAATATGTTCAATCTCCCGGCCCGTACTGTCTATAATATGTTCAATCTCCCGGCCCGTACTGTCTATAAATGTTCAATCTCCCGGCCCGTACTGTCTATAATATGTTCAATTCCCGGCCCTTACTGTCTAATATGTTCAATCTCCCGGCCCTTACTGTCTATAATATGTTCAATCTCCCGGCTCGTACTGTCTGTGATATGTTCAATGACATTATTTCATCTTAATGGCACAACTCCTGTCTTGTATTTACTGATGACTCCAGATCTCCAGACTCTCCTAACTGTGGTATACGTATTAATGTTTACCTTAATAATTCTAATGACAGAATATTTCATCTAATTTCAAACCAATTTTTAATATTTTCAGCCGAGTGCATTGCAATAATTGAATATTTTGAACATTCCTTTATTCATTATTAGTTTACCAAAAAAATAATAATTAATATTTGACAAGTTCAAGTATTTCACCTAAAAATGTAGACAATTTGTCTCGACGCCATCTAGTGAGAGAGTTAGCACTTACAATGCCTTTCTCATATAAAAATAATAAAGTTGGTTGTTTTCAGGTGAAAAAATGTAACAAGCAGTAATTGTTGAATGGAAACACTAGTATATATTGAATTATTTCGCGGATAAGAGATAAGCCGCCATAGCTCAGTGGTCAGAGCTGTCGACCGAAATCGAAGGGACACGGGTTCGAGTCCCGTTGGCGTCATGTATCTTTTATCAGGAGATTTTTCAATGTGGATGAGTGTTTCAGGCGAATAATTATTGCTTGTAAAATAATTGTTATTCCTTTATTCTCTCTGACCCTCTCACTTCCCTCCAAAAACTTAATTCCTTTAATCCAGTCCTCTTCTTCGTCCTAATGATCACTTTGTATGCCTTATTGAGTCTCCATTCAAAGCTCTGATTTGGATTCCTGGACATGTGATGATATTGCGGATTCCTTGGCAAAACAAGAAGCATCGAACCCGATTGTTACCCTCGTAAACCACATTCTCCTATCCGACATTTTTTCCAAACTCAAAGATAGATCCTGCAATGTTTGGGCAGAGTATTGGCACATTGCTAGAGAATTGTCAACATTAAAAAGTGTAACGGATACTCAGTCTATTGTTACTAACCCGACAAATACTTCATCTTCAATAAATGATTTGCTCGCAGAGGCCGAGGAAAGAAAAACCCGGTCAAAGAACATTATTTTATTTAATGTTCCCGAAAGTATTTCAGAATCAACAACAACAATTATTAAAATGGACAGCGATAAAGTAGTTTCAGCGATTAGTGATATAAATAATGAATTAATACCGAGTGTGGTTAAGTCGTACAGACTTGGTGTAAAAAAGTCCAACAAAATTAGACCGATTAAGGTCGAATTCAATGACTCTGTCTCGGCTCGTGAGGTTTTGACCAGGAACGCAAAACTGAAAAACGGTATAAAGGCCAGTAACGACCAAACACCATTGCAGAGGACTCAACTTCTAGATTTACGCCAACAACTCGAGACGAGGAAGAACAACGGTGAAACCAATATAACTATCAAATATGTGAACTCTGTACCTAAAATTATTGAATGTGCGCCAAAAAACTGAAACAACAAAAAATAAAATGCTACTACCAAAATGTGAGAGGGATCCGCACTAAACTTCCCATGTTGCTGACTTCGGCGGCAACTATCAGCAGTGATATCTTCATTTTAACCGAAACATGGCTCGACTCAGGAATCAATTCTGCCGAATTAGGCTTCCCTAATTTCAACATCTACCGTATGGATAGGAATTCTAAAACAAGTGCCAAAACGAGAGGAGGTGGTGTAGCCATTGCTATCTCAAAAAATCTCAGTTCTTCAAAAATATCCACAAAAAACACATCCATCGAGCAACTATTTGTCAATGTGAACACTTCTAGAGGTAAAATAATAGTGGGATGTGCATACTTACCTCCGAATTCTGATGTCCAAAGCTACAGCAATCACTGCGACGAGGTTGAATCAATTTGTGCTAAATATCCTAATACTAAACTACTTCTAGTTGGTGATTACAATCTGCCACATTATGATTGGTGTAATATGAATTCTGTCAATTCTTGTTCTAATGTTAATATTCGTGTTATTAGAGATATGGCACTGTTCTTAGGTCTAACACAGTGTAATAATGTTCATAATATAGGAGGTCGTACGTTGGATTTGGCACTGTCAAATGTGTCTGACATCTGTGTTGTGAGAAGTACCGAAATTCTATTACCTGTCGATGTTTACCATCCACCACTAGAAATATGCATGTCTAATCTTAAACCAATTCCTATCGTAAAAAAGGTAGTAGAAACTCGAAATTTCAAAAAAGCTGACTATGTTAAAATTTCAAATTTCCTTAAACTGACTGACTGGTCATTCTTTGATAGCGACGATGATATTAATGTACACCTTAAAAAATTTTACTTCATCGTTAATTCTGCAATTGAACAATTTGTTCCTTTAACGACTTACAGAGAAACTCTATACCCAAAATGGTTCTCAAAAGACCTGATAGACTTAATTTACCTTAAAAAATTATCTCATAAGAGATTCAAACAAAGTCGCCTGGCCATCGATTATACTGCGTTTCAAAAATTGAGGGCAGAGTGCAATAAGCTCTCCGCAAAATGTTACAAAAATTACATTAGTGATGTCGAAGGCTCTATCATGGACGACTCAAATTTCTTTTGGAAATATGTTAAATCCCAAAAAGAAAATGGTACTTACATACCTAGTAGTGTGTCATTCGATTCTAAATTATCCCAAAATCTTCAGGAAACTGTTAATCTTTTTGCTGATTTTTTTAGCGGCGTTTACATTAATGCAAGTGAAGACAGCAATATTTCGTGCTTTGATTTGGTTGAAACTCTTGATATATCTGACTGTAATGTAACCATAGACGATATTATATCTAAGCTGAAGAGTCTTGATTCCCGAAAATCCGCAGGACCTGATAATGTTTCGCCCAGGTTTTTAGTAAATTGTATGCATACATTGTCATATCCTATTCATAAGTTATTTACAAAGTCACTCTCATCAGGTGTATTCCCGGACCTTTGGAAGTTTAGTCTTTTAACGCCCATTTTCAAAAAAGGTAATAAGAGCGAAGTAACAAATTATAGGCCAATATGTATAATGTCTACTTTACCCAAACTTTTTGAAAGCCTAGTACTAGATAAGTTGATATCCCGAATCAATCGAACCATCTCTCCCCTTCAACATGGATTCATTAAAGGTAGATCTACTCTTACCAATTTGATATTGTACACGAATGATATTGTTAATGCCCTTAATGCATCACATCAAACTGATTCCATATATACTGACTTCAGTAAGGCATTTGATAAAGTAAACCACAAAATATTATTACGTAAACTAAAATTGTTGGGAATAAGAGGGAGTATGTTGGAATGGTTTAAGAGTTATCTATTAGGAAGGTACTTAGCAGTCAAGATAGATTCGTTTACTTCTTATACATTTGCTGCCTCGAGCGGAGTACCACAGGGATCTCACTTGGGCCCAATATTATTTTGTTTGTTTATCAATGATATTGTTAATATTTTTACTAATGTTAAAGTCCTGTTATTTGCCGACGATCTGAAGATATACAGAATAATCAAAGACGATGACGATCGCGCAATTTTGCAGTTGAACCTTAATAAACTATGTGCGTGGTGTTCTGTCAATGATTTGCAACTAAATTTAGGTAAATGCCAGATTATCAGTTTTTACAAAGGCAAAAATCCACTTAATTTTTCCTATTTTATGAATGGTGCTAATCTTCTTCGTGTATCACAGATTCGTGATCTTGGTGTTATATTCCACGAGAGTCTACAGTTTAACGAACACATCGATGAAATAACAAGCGATGCGATGAGAATACTTGGTTTTATTTTGAGAATGGGAGCAAATTTTAAAAGTATGTTAACATTAAAACATCTGTATTGCTCGTTAGTACGAAGCAAATTAGAATACAATTCCACCGTATGGTCACCGTACTACAAGGTCCATTCTCAATCATTAGAAAAGGTACAAAATAAATTCCTTCGGTACATTAATTTTAAAATGAAAATTCCAATCGAATTTATAAATTACAATAACTTGCTTGCTGAAACTAAACTTCTTAAATTATCTGATAGAAGAGTGTTAATTGATTTGCTATTTTTATTCAAAATTATTAAATCTTTAATTGACAGCCCTAATTTGTTGGAACTTATTTGCATTAATGTTCCTGCTAGGCAAACTCGCAGTAAAGATACTTTTAAATTTAACAAGAACCTCAACACTAATTATTCTATTTTTTCACCAATTCCTAGAATTCACAACCTTGCGAATAAATACTGTGAACTTATAGATATATTTGGTTTTGACAATTTTGTGAGCTTTAAAAGGCAACTTATTTCGATTCTATCGGCTAATAATTAACTTTTATAGCTTTAATAATTTTATTACATCTTCTCCCATTCGAAACCTTTCAAGTAAATTATATCCATATTTGTTTGTTTTTTATTTGCTCTACTATACACTTATAATTGTATGCTTATACCTACTAACTACTTTTTATACATAACACTATGTTCCATCTCAGATCTTATTATTTCTTATTCATGTCGATATTGCTAAATTCTATTAGTTTTTGCTTTTTACAGGTGCAACTCTTATTTTGTTATTTTTTTTTTTTTTTTAAATCTCTGTTATAATGTTCTTTACCTCACGAGTAAGTTACACTCTAATTTATATTGGTTTATCGATTTGTTAAACACACAATTAATACTGGGTTTAAACACACCCACTTACTTACTTTTTTGTTGAACTTTCTTTTACTTACTATTTCATGCTTGGGTATATTTTATATTGAATCCATCTTATTAGTGTTTTGCTAATTTGCACAAAATTTTATTATATGTGTTGCTTTCTTACAATTAACTCCATTTATCTTCTTATGTTCAATTATTGTAATCAATGTAAATGTATATTTTCATGTAAAAGCCCATTAGGGCGTAAATAAAAATAATAAATAATAATAATAAATAAATAAATCCAAGGGAGCCTGCTATGCCTCAACACAAAGGACTATCCCATCGAAACAGTGGTTTCAACAATTTCCACTTATTCGAATGAGGATTGGCCATTATTCCGTTCCTTTTCATCTGACTGACTCCTCATATTATACATTCTGCGATCTAGAAGTGGAAGCTTTAGATCTTCTATTTTGTGGTTTTCCCTGTCTTCTATCAAGCCTTATCTAAAATTGCCTCCCCTCCATTCAACATCTCATCTCTTCTAAGTCTGAATTCGACTCTAATCTTTCATATAATTTTGTAATTTGCTCATTTAAACAAAAAATTAATATATAAGTTCATCTTGCCTCTCTCCGTAATTTAAAATGATGGTCTAGAACACCCTTTGAAGGATTAAAGCCAGAAACAATTAGGAACAGTTTTTCGCTACGTTTGGTGATTTAGCAGGAGTGTATCGGGTGAAGTGTGTTTAGAACGCGCCTGTCCACAAGCTGCGTGGCTTGCCGGATTACCTCTCTTACCTTTCCAACTGTTCCCATCGCCTTGCGCCGCACCTTTACTTCCCAGAACTTTCCTTCCTTAATTTCCTTACAAAAGAACCTCCACACGACATCCCAAAAGGGATTCATATACAGGGTGTATCGGCACGTACCCGACAAACTTTAACCAGCTTTTCCTTAGCACATTTGGAGTAAAAAATGTTATGGACACTTTGCTGTCCGATAACATCTTTTTTCAATTAAAAACAAAAAATTATAAAAAAATCCACACTCCGTCACTGTCATTGGCATTGTTTCTCGTGTTCAACAGATGTTATTAGCAAGTGTGTCAAAGAGCGTCTTCGCTCTTTCATACACATTAAATAATAATAGTTAAAAATGAGACAAATGGTGCCATGCCATTTCGTTGTGATTGTAAAAGCGCGCCAATGTAGGTACGTACGTATATTATTCAACGAAACTCGAATAAAATATTGCCAGATGGGTTTTCAAACTGTGACAAAGGATAAAACAGTGGTGACATGTGGTGAAAATATGAATGATAAGTTTTTTATTAAAAAAAAAATGTTACCAGACAGCAAAGTGCCCATAACATTTTTTACTCCAAATGTGCCAAGGAATAGCTGGTTAAAGTTTGTCGGGTACGTGCCGATACACCCTGTATATTTAAAAAATATATATATGTTTACAATTTTTGTAACTCTATTTTGAAATTAGGTCGCCAATATTTGTTTTTCTCTCAACTGAATATTGCTAATATTTTTTTGTTTTTAATCATAAGTTACAGATAGAAAAATAACACTTAACAGATAACTGACAACATAGTTCTCTTTATATCAGTAAGAACAATTAAATGCAAATATGTGAATTGATTATTTATTTATAAAATACATGGTATTTAATTGACATTTAAAAGGCACCGTTACACTGAATCACCTCACTAGGCAACTGCCTGTTTCATATAGTAATATATACAGGGCTTTCCAATGAGAGGTGTTATTTTGATATTCAAAGAAACTTTTCCCGTAAAAGATCAATGGTTTCGTTGCTTGTGTGACACGTAGCGCCGTCTTGTTGAAAGTAAACGTTGTCCAGATCAATACCATCTAATTCCGGCCATAAAAAATCATTAATCATCTCTCTATAGCGCAATCCATTCACCGTAACTGTTGCTCCAGCCTCATTTTCGAAAAAGTAAGGTCCAATGACTCCGCCGGACCATAAACCGCACCAAACAGTCACACGTTGAGGATAGAGAGGCTTTTCAAAAATAACTACAATTTTGCTTGTTGACGAAGCCACCGAGGTGGAAATGGGCCTCATCACTCAAGATGATTTGCATTTGATTCACTCAAGTGAATTTTAATAATTTCAATGCGTTGTTGAAGCGTGTATCGTTCCATTTTTATTAATGGCGTAGTTTCTACTTGTCAAATGTCAAAAAATGACAGCTTCAAAAGTAACATCTACCGAAATAGCGGGCTATTCAAAATAACACCTCTTATTGGAAAACCCTGTATTTGACAAGTCAAAATATTTCACCAACAAATGTAGATATAATATGTCTTGACGCCATCTAGTGGGAAATTTAGAACTAACAAAGCCTTTCCTACAAAAATAAAGTTGGTTGTTTACAAGTGGAAAAATATGATAAGCAGTAATTGTTGATTGAAGTACTAGTACATATTTAATTATTCAGCGTGTTAGAAATAAGCCGACGTGGCTCAGATGTCCAGAGCGTCTGACCGGACATCAGAAAGCGCGGGTTCAATTCCTGTCATTTATTTTTACTCTGGAGATATTTTCAATTCATGTTCATAGTCGCTCCAATTTAGCGTTATGTCTTCCCTAGTGATACCCCCTAAACTATGTATTATAGTTGAAGATATACACCCGATCAATACCGAACTGCTGACATTTGCTTTGCATGCGAATATTTATCACAAGGCTGACCTTCCCCTTTACCGTCTTGCCGTACTTTGAAGTATGTAGACACAATTATTATGGCATTTACCCCACATTGGGCGCCATTCTTATATTAAATCTGTGACCACCGAAAAGAAAAACTAATAGAAGTGTGTTTTAGGCGTGTTCAAAAAAAGGTCAAGTTTTACTTACTTTTGCTGAAATTTATCGATCTTCTTTCTTGTCTCTCTGGGGAGCACCTAGAGGCCGAAAGGTCTTTTGTAAATTTGTCGGCTCATTTTTCTTTAAAATCTTTCTAGGAATTTTCTGTTCAGTGAAAATGTAGCGAATGAAATTAAACTGAATGCTGTATAAATATGAGATTCCTGAAAGCGCACGTAAGGCGAAGCTTAATGCCAAATCACTATTTTGATTAATCTTTATAACGAATTGGTGTACATTATTAATCCCAAAAAATATGCTTTAGATAAATTGAAGGTTTTCCTATCGTTTCGCTTGAGTAGAATACAAATAAAAAAATAAATTACTCAATAAAAAATATAAATGTAAACTATTAAAAAAAAAATTCAATAAAAATGTATGAACGCGTAAAGGAAACAACTTAAAAAAATACAGTATTATAGCTAAGATTATCTGTGACAGTTTCACTTGATTAACTTTTTTGCTTTCTTATAAAATTATTTACAAAATAAATAAAAACTAGTTTTTTTGCTTGAAATCGAACGTTTATAGACTCCGTTTGTCAAGCGATTTTAATGCATATTACCTACGATATAAGGAATACCAAGAATATACACATTTTTGGCTTATAGCTTCCTCTTAAAGTGAAATGACACTAAACTGCGCTATATAAATGCTATGTTATTGTTTATTATGTCTGTTAGACTGTATGATCTGTTTTAAATGTGAAAATATGGAAAAAATGTGATGTTGAAGAAATCGTAGTAAACAAGAAAGAGTTTGGCGGCCACCTCTGGTCTGGAGCCCCAAACTACTTGAAAACCCCTTGACTCTGTGCAGAAACGGGATTAACAAACGGATTACAATCTTTATAGCACAAGCGTTCGGGTGGGAATTCTGTCTTTGTTCTACCGGTATTTCGATGGGAGATTCTCCGAGTAAGTAGCATTGTTGATTCTTTCGGCACCAATGCATAGTCGTGTCAACATTTGTACACGGTTGACATTTGACACGTGAGAACTAATGGTTTCTACGGCTTGTTTTTGATTTTAAAATCTTGACTGTGGAACAATTTGCTGGCCTCTGTCTCTTCAAGACTCATCATTCACTCCTTACTCGCTAGACAGCATCCCTAAAGATGATAAAGGCCTTAAGCCGATGCACTACGTCATGTAATATTTTAAATCGAGCCGCTATCAATAACACCCCTTACGTAGATGGCGATAAGGTTTAAATTCCCGCCTAACACCATCCGCCTGTTTTGATTTATGCAAGAAAAAAACATGGCCAAAAAGTGTCTTTTATTTTATTTTGTGGATGTTCAAGCATAAATATTTAATTTTTTTCCGATCATTTTATAAATAACTTAATTTGCCACATTATAAAATAAAATCATAACCGAAAATGGGTTTGTAAGTAGGAAATTTTGAACTTTAAAGCAATTTTTATGACCTTATACATTATTTTTTTTCTGGGCTTATAAAAAGACTTATCTTAAAAATACTCGATTATTTCGAAGGCCAAGATGTATTCTACTCGCAGTATTTAATTAAAGCATCTGAAACATTTCTAGGCGACAAAATTTCCAAACCAAAAACACATGATTTTGCATTACTACGTAGTGCATCGCCTTATGGAATGTGGTTTTCCTCAGGGCCTCCTGTGTTGACTGTGGAGATGACTCAAAAAAAATTTATTAGATGACTGTTCAGTCATGAACATACTAGAACAGTTCCAACGCTAACGTCATGATTACACCTTGTACACACTTGTATGTTATATTAAATAAACGATGAACGGCAACTGTCTAAACATTATTATTAAATTAAAAATGCCACTCTTTTTCGCTTGGTTAACTACAGTTGTCTATTAAGAGGAAGCTACAAGCCAAAATGTGTGTATTCTTGGTATACCTTATATTGTAGGTAATAGGCATTAAAATCGCTTGACAAACGGAGTCTAGAAACGTTCGATTTCAAGCACAAAACTGGTTTTTATTTATTTTGTAAATAATTTTATAAGAAAGCAAAAAAGTTAATCAAGTGAAACTGTCACAGATAATCTTAGCTATAAAACTGTGTTTTTTAAAAGTTGTTTTCTTTATGCGTTCATACATTTCTATTGAAAAAAAAATTTTTAGTAGTTTACATTGTTATTCTTTATTGAGTAATTTATTATTTTATTTGTATTCTACTCAAACGAAACGACAGGAAAACCTTCAATTTATCTAAAGCATATTTTTTTGTATTCATAATGTACACCAATTCGTTATAAAGATTAATCAAAATAGTCATCCATCAATAAGCATCCCTTTCTTAATCTTATCGACTATACCTACACGGAGAAAACTTACTGATATAAAATATTGCTAATTTATTAAGAACCTCTTCGAATTATTCATAATTCGGTTAAAATCGGGACTGTAACGAATGAATTGATATGTTTCCTGTTAAACTTTTAGTAAAAAGGGAATTTTGTTATCGCGATGTCGAAACACGTGTTCATAAAAATCGTAGTATTTTTGCATTTCGTCATTATATTTTATCAAGGCAGGTGCATGAACACGTGTTCCGATATGTTAGGAATGCACTAGTAGTTTATCAGGAAATGGCCTGCAATCCCGTTTTTAAGCGGATTACGAATAATTTGAAGAGATTTTGAATCAATCAGCAGTTGTCACTTTTATCCGTGTAACCTAACCCAACATATCAAATTAAAATAACACTGTTGGGTCAATTTAGGTTAGGTTAAGCTATATTAGGTTATGTTAGGCTAGGTGCTATGTTGGGTTAGATTAAGCTATATTAGGTTAGGTTATGTTAGGCTAGGTGCTATGTTATGTTACGTTAGGTTATGTTAGGCTAGGTGCTATGTTAGGTTAGGTTAAGCTATATTAGGTTATGTTAGGCTAGGTGCTATGTTAGGTTAGGTTAAGCTATATTAGGTTATGTTAGGCTAGGCGCTATGTTAGGTTAGATTAAGCTATGTTAGGCTAGGTGCTATGTTAGGTTAGGTTAAGCTATATTAGGTTATGTTAGGCTAGGTGCCATGTTGGGTTAGATTAAGCTATATTAGGTTAGGTTATGTTAGGCTAGGTGCTATGTTATGTTACGTTAGGTTATGTTAGGCTAGGTGCTATGTTAGGTTAGGTTAAGCTATATTAGGTTATGTTAGGCTAGGTGCTATGTTAGGTTAGGTTAGGTTATGTTAGGCTAGGTGCTATGTTAGGTTAGGTTAAGCTATATTAGGTTATGTTAGGTTAGGTTAAGCTATATTAGGTTATGTTAGGCTAGGTGCTATGTTAGGTTAGGTTAGGCTAGGCGCTGTGTTAGGTTAGGTTAAGCTATATTAGGTTATGTTAGGCTAGGTGCTATGTTAGGTTAGGTTATGTTAGGCTAGGTGCTATGTTAGGTTAGGTTAAGCTATATTAGGTTATGTTAGGTTAGGTTAAGCTATATTAGGTTATGTTAGGCTAGGTGCTATGTTAGGTTAGGTTAGGCTAGGCGCTGTGTTAGGTTAGGTTAAGCTACCCTCAGCCTCACAACATACCCCAATTGGGGATGCCATAGTCTCACTGGCTCCAGACGGACTAATTAAACTACCCTCAGCCTCACAACATACCCCAATTGGGGATGCCATAGTCTCACTGGCTCCAGACGGGAGCAGTTGGGACTCTTGTGCGGTATTTACTGTAAAAAAAAAAAAAAAAGCTATATTAGGTTATGTTAGGCTAGGTGCTATTTTATGTTACGTTAGGTTATGTTAGGCTATGTGCTATGTTAGGTTAGGTTAAGCTATGTTAGGCTAGGTGCTATGTTAGGCTAGGTGCTATGTTAGGTTAGGTTAGGTTAGGTGCTGTGTTAGGTTAGGATAAGCTATATTAGGTTATGTTAGGCTAGGTGATATTACGTTAGCAGTGGCATGCGTATTGCACAATGCTAAGTGAGATATTATGTCCAAATAGTCGGACAAAAACTTGTTGACAGTTTTATTTTCGAGTTAGTATTTGATTCTATTACATGCTATAAGAATTACTCTAGTTAAAATATATTTTTTTTTAAATATTTTATGAATTATTTATTTATTTCATTCCCGCAACCATCGGCCACGTTGGTTTGGGATTATTGTAAATGGCATTCGACAGTTTGTTGTCCGTCGAGTCAGATAAGTGTGTTTGCTCCGTCTGTAGATAAGATAAGGCATAGATTAATCTGGCTGTTTTTCTGTTTGTATAATTATCAACGATTTGATCTTTGTGTCAATTGTCATCGGCTTTAGCAGTGTTCGGTGACCAGGTCTGAATAGTCAGATGTATCCATAGACATATGAATATTAGTAGACCTGCCCTAAGTGATTAAAAGCGTATTATTCCCCACTCCCCATACCGGTTCCATTGGAGCCGGCTGGGCTCGCGTATGGCCTCGAGTGAATTTAGAAAACGTGACGTCATCATTCTTGTACTAACTAGCGTCGAGCTATGGTCGAGGCATCATCGGTTCATTTTACGAAATAACACGGCAAAATGTTGACTTGTGCCATGAAAACTTGTAAAAATAGATGTGAAAAAGAGAATATACCCAATTGTCGTATTACATTCCATATATAAGCATTATTTTACTTTATTTTAAGCATATTCACATCGTATAATATGGATCAGTTGTAGAAACATATACTATCACATCGAGAAACGTCTCGACGCGAAACACAAAGCTGGTTGGTTGGTGGGAAGTAAATTATGAACATTTATAAAAGTGTCTTAACTAAATACTCAAACGAAATATTCGACTCTGAAAATAGAACCGAATTTTTTTGCCGAATTTGGACTTCGCAAATTTGTTCATAACGTGGCGAGTAATTTGCGCTCCCATGTAAAAATGTCTATTCATTCAAAAGCAGATTTTACTTTTAAGAAGTAAATGGTGATATTATAATGCGAGATGCCTATTTACTGTCAGATTGATTTATTGACGAATCACAGTCAGCCTTACCGCCTTCGTTCTTCAACAGTTGATTTTACCCCTCGCCATTATCTTCTCGTCTATTAATTCCTATGTCTGTGGATGCATCCAACCATTCCCCTGTCCACTTATTTGAGGATGCTATAGTACCGCTGACTTCAGGCAGAATCGAAACTTTGCTTGAAATGGCTTTAGCCGCGTTTGGTGACCACATCTGAATAGCTAGGTACCTTCCCAACTCCTTCCTCTCCCCACACCCTCCGTGCCGCACATCCTAATTTCTAGGGATTAATAAGAAGTTAACTCTTTAAATTCAAAAAAATATATAGTTTTTTTGATAAATATAGAAAGCCATGAAAAGTGATTAATGACTCTATATCACTTTTTAAAGGTGTGTTAAATTTTCATTTTGATGCAATATATATTTATGTAAACAGGATAATAATAGCAATAAATTACAGAACAATTATTGTGTACAAAAAATATTATTGCAAGTGATGCAGTTATTAATATAAGTGCAGTAAGACAATGCAATTCAAAAGAAATATTTACCAGTGTAACAATAGTAGAACTAATTTATACTAGGCTTTTATAAGACATGCCATAAGTCGAAGTATATAAGGTGTCTATGATAATATGTAGTCACAAAATTAATTGTACTTGGAAGAGCTGAGTAGGCATCGCAACTTGACATTGACAATTCAGGGCTGTCAGCGATTCAATTATACTTATGGATAAGAAATAATATGTTTTAATAAAATAATACATATGTTAGCTATTACTATAAGGCATATGAAGTAATAAAACATGATATAGGAGCCATGCAGAAGCATATTATCATTCCTGACAGTGATTTTTGTGATTGAGGTATGTTATTATAGCCTTATTAGATTGTCTCCAAAATTTGATAGGATGCACCGTTGATACAGTCAATCGGATGTCGGGAAGTGGTTTAATAGGAAACTACAAGCCAAAAATGTGTATATTCTTGGTATACCTTATATTGTAGGTAATATGCATTAAAATCGCTTGAAAACAGAGTCTAGAAACGTTTGATTTCAAGCGCAAAATTGTTTTTTTTATTTTGTAAATAATTTTATAAGAAACCAAAAAAGTTAATCAAGTGAAACTGTTACAGATAATCTAAGCTATAATACTGTATTTTTTTAAAGTTGTTTCCTTTACGCGTTCATACATTTCTATTGAAAAAATATTTTTTTTAGTAGTTTACATTTATATTTTTTATTGAGTTATTTATTTTTTTATTTGTATTCTACTCAAGCGAAACGATAGGAAAACCTTCAATTTATCTAAAGCATATTTTTTGGTATTCATAATGTACACCAATTCGTTATAAAGATTAATCGAAATAGTGATTTAGCATTAAGCTTCGCCCCAAGATTAGCGTTCATTCATTACATGTGGATGAAACGACGTTAAATTGTCTGTAGTGTTCTGCCTTCTCTGTCTATCTTATTTGTAATTTAGATCGAAATAAAGATATTTTATTTTACATGTTTTTTTAACCTTTCACTTAATTCATAAACATAATAAGCTTGTGTGATTCATATCAATTCTAATCATTTAATGTTCATAGATAGAAATCTGTGTTTTAATGATTTGTCCATTGTGTGGTTTTTTATCTTGCCGAGTGAGCCCCACTTTAAAGTCTGGCGGCCAAACGGTTTGTAGTAAAATATCTGACAAATAACCCTCATATAGGAACAGCTCTTATACAAATAACCCTCATATAGGAACAGCTCTTATACAAATAACCCTTATATAGGAACAGCTCTTATACAAATCATCTATTCTGAATGCAATTACTAATGTTATCCAAATTGACCCTGGTAATAAATTACATCTTTGCGATTCTTTCAAGGATAAAAAAACCATCCTGTCACTTCGAATGCAATCAACAATGTTCTCAATATTTGTTTTGACAGCATCGCCATTCCATTGTAAGAATATTATGCACTAAATACACAATTTGGCTGTCCTGAAACGGGAATCCTCCCCAGTTGGACAGACAAAGGTTCATTTTGTTATGTATTGTTTGTAATTTATATATATAAAATAAAATAAATAAATAAACAAACAAATAACCCTCATTTAGGAACTGCTCTTATACAAATAACACTCATATAGGAACAGCTCTTATACAAATAACCCTCGTAAAGGAACAGCTCTTATACAAATAACTCTCATATTGGAACAGCTCTTATACAAATAACCCTCATGTAGGAACAGCTCTTATAGAAATTGTTGTATCTTCCTTTCTGTAATAAAGAGTAAACGGTGTTAGAAAGAGAAAGCACCACGCTTTATATTTTTACATGAAACGACAAGAAAGGGAGTTGATGTAACGTTTATAATACATTTATCTAATTTATTTATTCATTTATCTATTCGTGTGCGTGATTTTATACTTTTTATGTTTTCATTAAAAAAATATAAAGTTAAAAAATTATTTATGTTTTTAACTAGCTGATGTGTACCCGGCGTTGCTGAGGGCTATTTTACGTACAAAATATGATGTTAAATATATGTATAGTAAATTGTATTTCTTAGTCCTCTTCACTAGGGTGACCTGTGCTGAGGCGGACTAAAGTTATTCATTTCTGTTTTATTAGTTTTCTATGTCGTTTTTAATGTTTTTTTCAGAATTTTTTCATTAATCTCTTTCAGCCAGATTTTTATTCTTGATTTGTAATCATTCAAATTTTCTATTCGCTTTATATCAGGGGAAAGGATGTTGTGGAGTTTTGTCGCAAAATAAATATAATTTCTTTGTCCGAATGTGGTTTTATGACCTTGTTTGATGAATGCGCTTTATTGTAGAGGATTCAGTATTTTTGAATAGTTTCAATAGTATATTTTTAGCATATATTTATTGTACATTTGTTACATCAAAACTATTGAAAATTTCAATCAAAGGCGTTCTTATGGGCCTTTTTAAGATATACAATTCCTTAGTACATTATTTTAATGTATATCATAAGGTTTAGACAGCGTTAGCAATGTAAGCGTCCGAAAATATTTTTATACGTCTTGATTACAAAACATCGACTTTTCTCTATCGTTTATAAATATAATATACATTTATTATATGTGTAAACCTTCAGGAAGAAGTTCTCTAAATGATGGTGAAAACTCTATCAAAATCCGTTGGGTAGTTTAGAAGAACTAAGCGCACAAACAGACAGACGCGGATAGCAACGTTTTATACTATTTAGAGAAGTGATTTTAAAATTTTAAGGCTTACTTCACACCTTTTAAAAACAGTTATTTCATTTTGCGAAAATAATCTTACCATCCGACAGAATGTGCCAGAGGCCCGAGGGTTTAATTCTTGCATGTCAACCTTTTTTCCTCGTTTTTAATAACACGTCAGTCTAATCTTCGTGCGTGAATCCGTTGTAAAAAATAATACATTTGTAAAAACGTCGATTAGCTCAAAATAGATCAAGGTGGGATGTACAATCTAATATATCTTGTTATGATTATAAAAGAAGATTTAACGATATGAATTTAACAACCGCTAATCAATCACTTAACGACTTGTCTAAATCAAAGATATCTCACCACTGATTCATATCTCCGCGTGCGTGGTTATTACATAAATTGATTCTTAGTAAAATTAATTTATTATTGTTGATAAGCGAATAACAAAATGACAATTGAATGCACATTTAAAAATTGATATAAACTTATGAAAAGATATGATATAAAAACTCGGTTAAATAGGTAAGGTTTTGATTTATAAAATACATTGTATTTAATAGTCATTTACAAGCCATTCATAAATATAATCATCATACTAGGCAACTGCCTGTCTCTTGATGACCAATAATTATAATAATAATAAAAAAGAATTTGGTATTCTCAGACTATAAAAATATTACCATTCGTTATTTCGGCTACTGGCATTATACCTAGCTCTCTCATTCAAAATTTAGGCGTATTAGATCTATCAAAAAAATTATATATAAAGATGCAAAAGTCGGTCATTTTGAATACATGTAGGATAACGAAAGATTTTTTAAATATTTATGTTGAGGGATCAGTAGGATTTATAGGCCCTGTTAGAAGTTCTACCGAGCCGAACCCTCTGATATGAAAATATCTGGAGTCGGTGAATTATTTTCCCATTTGATCTCTGGTGAGTTGACGTGTTGTTCTTGTATTGTTTTGTATTTATTTTGCTTATATAATGCACTTGCATAATGTTGATTGACTAGCTGATCATTTGTGGAAAGTGTGTGGAAGGGTTTAGTTTTTCCTATGGGGAAGATTTAACCCGGACATAAAATCGGAAATATATTTGGATGATTTGTATAGCGCCGTTGTTGTGCAAAATCACCTCAAGGGCGCTGTACAAATATATAATACATTTCTACAATGATCTATGTTATTACTGACTATATGTGGAGATAATATACAATACCATACTTACCTGGTAGGTCACTTGAGATTAACAAATTAATTAACATTAACTAATGTTTATAACGGAAGTAAATTGTTTAAAAGGTTTTGTAACAAAAAACTGAGTTTTTTTTTTTTTTGAACCCTTATTATCGGGGATACTCTTTGAAAAGTTAAACGTTTCTTTTGGAAATAGAGAAAACAGAGGACACCACTATCGTTTACAACAGAAATTAAGTGTACAATAATTAACACAATACTTGTATCAGATATCGGATGATTGATTAAGGACGGGTTGTTTCGGAGAATTTGAACAATTCATCAAATTTCAACGTTCATTTTCGGGTTCTGTGAAAGTCCTATTCAAGTTCTGTTATTATATCATTATAGGCTGGTTGCTTGACAAAACTGAAATAAAAACAGAACTTGATAAAATCTTTCACAGAACTTGAAAATGAACGTTGAAATTTGATGAATTGTTCAAATTCTCCGAAACAACCCGTCCTTAATCTCAGAGTGGACGGATGGTTTTGATTATTCCACAGGTGTGCTTAGAGTTCTGAACGCCGAGTAGAGATGGCGCCACATATTTCTGTAGTTCGCATACGGATAATTCCTGTCGACTAATATATACTTCATTTTTCTCGTCAATCGTTACTCTGGTTTCCCTTCAATAACGAATAAATCTTTCGCCTTTTACTAAAGATTTCCGTGGAGGGGAGCACTCAAATGAGTCTATAAACCAATTTTTTGTCCCCTGCTTCTTGAAGCAGGGCCCTTATGGTTGTCAGGGAGAGATGTAGAGGTTAGAGGTGAGTCGTACTAGCTCTTCTTGGTACTCCGAACAATTGGTACAAGTATGAATAAATACCTAGTCCAAATACCTGTTCCCTAGTATTTCACTTGCTCATTACATGGGGGGGGGGATTGTTAGAGAATTTCTAAAAAAGTAATTCCCACAAAAAATTCCCACAACGACTTTTCAAATCCATTATGGGGGGGGGGGGGGGTTGCTAGAGGTTTTCAATTTCAATGGACTCTCCGAACGAACCGGTTTCGGAGATTCTCATCTTACCTAACCTTATTAATTTGATAAATGAGTCTTAGCACGGAAAACTTGCTACCTAAATAAGAGGCCCCAAGAAGTTAAATTATTAAATGACTGTCATCCCATACAACGAAAGCGAATTTTCATTTTATAATGAAAATTAGAATGTCAAAATTAAAATTTCCCAGATGCAGATTGCTTTTTATAGTAATTAAGGTGAAACAAAAGGACGACACAGTGCTACTAATAAACATGGACGGAAATAAACAACATGGCCAACACAGATACATCAATGAACTAAAAGAAGTGGTTTTTCATAAATTTACTACTTAACACTATGTTTAAAAAAAAAATTATTATACACAATTCTGCATAAAAAACAAGGAACACTAAAGAAAAATAAATTATAATCTACTCTAAGCAAATACACAACAACATATCTGCAATATCTTGTGTTTAGTGATAGAAAGCCAAACAGAAATAAAATACCTATACATTACAGTAGACAAATTAATGCATAAAATCGTCCACACACATTAACGTACTCAAAGACAGAGTGAGGAAACTAAAATACATCATAGATTCAAAAAAATAATAATTAAAAAATAATTCCACTTATCATATAGGTACATATTCATCAGAACTTCTGTTTAAAGTTTTTAAAGTCAGAAAACTAAATGCATTATTTTTATATCACGTAATTTTACAAATTTAAAAGAAAATAGTCTAAATAAAACTGCACCTTTTAAAATAATAGAAAACCCAGATAAACATCAACTCTCACAACTCGAAAAAGTAATTAAAAAAACAGTGCAATTCAACTATAAATATCTTGGAGTGAATTTTTTTTAATACATTATCAGAAAGTATTAGAAATAACAATAAAC
Organism: Hesperophylax magnus; assembly: GCA_026573805.1. Classification (NCBI taxonomy): domain Eukaryota; kingdom Metazoa; phylum Arthropoda; class Insecta; order Trichoptera; family Limnephilidae; genus Hesperophylax; species Hesperophylax magnus. The sequence goes on along the minus strand of JAIUSX010000005.1, from coordinate 5,330,619 downwards.
ATTTTAAATACCACCTTAAAAATACACTGAAAATATAAACAGAATATTAAATATATATTATCATAGTAAAAATAACGAACATAATATTACACCCCCACATACACAAGCCAAGCTTTATTATGGTGGTGCATCTCAACAACAAAGATTTTAAATGCCAACAAAGAACACAGTGAAAATATTTTTTTATAAAGCCTTAATATTTTATTTCTAGATGGCGCCACTCTCGTTCACAGTTCGCACAAGATAGCTTCCAATTTTCGAAAGCGAGAAATAATACATTAGCCGTGCACTAATTATGTGCACTAGGTAGGAAGCGCCCGGCCGGACCTCGTCTCCGGCGATGCTTTTGTACTCTTGCTAAAACCTTTTTTAACTGGTGGACGCATACTGTCGGAATTTATTAACAATACCAGTCGAGATCGCGCTGATCGCGATGTACTAAATTCAGTATCATATCCTTTCTCGCTTACTCACCTACATAAGAAGAGTGTTTCCCTAATATTCAAAGATTAGGGAAACACTCTTCTTATGTAAGCGAGTAACGAGATGCCTATACATATGCCCCGCCCTCGGTATGAATACGCGAGACGCGAGACGCGCAAGACTAGCAAGACGCGTAAGACGTCCAATACTCGCCAGACGTGCAATACTCGCAAGACTCGCAAGACGTCCAATACTCGCAAGACGTGCAATACTCGCAAGACGTACAATACTCGCAAGACTCGCAAGACGTGCAATACTCGCAAGACGCGCAAGACTCGCAAGACGCGTAATACTTAAGAACAAATACTAAGTACGAAAGTCTCTTTGAAATATCTGTTCCAAACATCTGTTCTAGTAAATACGCTTCACCTCTAGTAGAGGTGAGTCGTACTAGCTTAGAGGTGAGTCGTACTAGCTCTTCTTGGTACTCGAAACAATTGGTACTCGAAACAATTGGTACAAGTATGAATAAATACCTAGTCCAAATACCTGTTCCCTAGTATTTCACTTGCTCATTACATGGGGGGGGGGATTGTTAGAGAATTTCTAAAAAAGTAATTCCCACTGGGAGTGGGTTAGAGTCAGAGGTGGGAGTGGGTTAGAGATCTAAACTATACTCACATAAATTATACCCACATATTCCCCACAAATTTTCTACGTAAACTTGATTCCCCCAATAATTATTCGAAATCCGTGAGGGGGAGGTTGTTGTTGAGGAACTTCTATGTAAAATTATTCCCCACAAAAAAAAATCATATTTGATTCCAAACAGTGATTTTTAAAATCCATGGGGAGGGGGTGGCTACGAAATTCCCTGTTGAAAAATTCCACACATTTTCCGATCAAAATGATAAATGTAACTGTTACATATTAGAGGTTTTTTTTTTAATATTTTTATTCTAGATAAAAGAAAAGTACATTTTCACTTATTTAACTAGAAATAACATATATATTACACATAAATATATTACACACCGATATTATTCACTTTCATTGTTTTGTTGATTGAGCATAAAACTGAACAATTTTTTTTTAAATATACCTATACTTTTTTCATTTTTAATTTCGTCTGGGAGGCAATTATATGTATTGCTTCCCTCGTAACCAATGGATTGCTTGCCATAATGAGTATGTATCGTGTTAAATGTATTTTATCGAGTTGCCGTGTAAAGTGTGTGTGTACTTGGGACGTTTTAATGAGTTCTGTATACGTTTTAATGAGTATACGTATTCTATACGTATATTATGTATACGTTTTAATGAGGTTGTTATATTTATCGTACCCAGTAAAAGTACCGGGTATTTCCATGCGATACTTTTTGTACTTGTGACAGATCTTCAAAATACCTGGTTCCAAAATACTCATGAATATTTTATACCGGGACTCAATATTTTTAATAGGTACTTTTACCAGGTATTTTTGATGAGTATTTTTAATAGGTATTTTTGGTGGGTATTTTTAGTAAGTATTTTTGATGGGTATTTTTGATAGGTATTTTCGATGGGTATTTTCGATGGATATTTTTAGTAGGTATTTTTGATCGGTATTTACGACGGGTATTTTTGATGGGTATGTTTAGTAGGGATTTTTGACGGGTATATTCCATGGGTGAGGAATTCTTCGAAATGGAATTCCGTAGCTACCCCCCGGATATTTAGTCCCGGTATAAAATACTTGTGAGTATTTTGTAACCAAGTATTTCGGAGATTTGTCACAAGTACAAAGTATCGCATGAAAATACCCGGTACATAAATACGCCTCACTTCTAAACGATTCCCCACAAATTTTCTGCGTGTGATTGATTCCCCCAATAATTATTCGGATCCATAGAGGGGGGGGGGTTGTTAGATAATTTCTGAAGGAAATAATTCCCCACAATATTTTTTCGAATCCATGTGGGGAGGGGTTGTTAGAGAACTTCTGTGAATGGTAGTTCCCCACAAGAAATTTGGATATGTGATTCCCCACGGTAATTTTTCAAATCCATGATGGGGGGTAGCTGCGAAGAATTCTCCACATTTTTCCAATTAAAATTACCTACTAAAAATACTCAATCTAAATACCTATCAAAAGTAGGTACCTATTAAAAATACCTGAAAGTAATAAATATTTAGTCCCAGTATAAAATACTTGTGAGTATTTAGAAACCAGGTATTTTGGAAATTGGTCACAAGTACAAAGTACCGCATGAAAATATCCGGTATTTTTACTGGGTACGATCGAATCGCCTCTCCTCTAGTTTTCACAAAAAAAATATTTTGATAATTTTCAACAAGGTCAGCCGGGGTAAATCCGTCTACGGGGCTATTGCGTATATCCATCCTGCTTCGTTTAATGTTTACAATAAGTGTAATTATTGCCATCTAGCGGTTTTCTTGTGTATTATGTCATAACTCAGAAGTCTGCAGGCAACGCTTTTGGCGACAGGTTGGAAGTAATTCGCCATTTTAAAAAAGTGACTGAAAAACGAGTGACGTGTCGCATTTTGTGGTCTTATATATTCTTGAATATCTCTGTGATCACTAGAGTGTGGAGTTTGAATTTACGGCGAGTTAAGAAAAAGTAATACTGTTTTCAATTAAAATAATTATTTTAAAGAAACCATTGCGTATTTTGGAGATACGACAACTGAAAAAATACGATTTATTAGTAGTGACCCGGGGTAAATGCGACTATTTTTTTGAGGCAAATGCGTCTAGTAGGCGCAATTACCCCGTTTCCAGATATCGACAACCATAAATGGTATATTTTTTCAATTGTGCATTGAAACATATTCTTTCATTATTTATTTATTTACTTACATAAATAAGTAAAGTATAATACATCTGTAATATAAAAATTAATATTCGTTTGTTTGTTTGTTTGTTCGTACCCTATGCGCAGCCATACCGTTCATCCGATTGCGATGAAACTTTGGAAATATGATGTGCGCATACTCGGGATGGTTATAGGATAGTGAGCTTTGGCGTTATGAAATCCGAAAGAAAATATGAAACTACATACAACTAAAAGATACATGCCGCCAATGGGACTCGAACCCACGGCCTTCTGCTTGCCTTATTTACTTATTTTTTGAAACAACTCAAATTAGAAAAAAAGTCAGTCGCAATATATTTAAAGAAGATAAGTTCCCTATACATATTCCCTTTATATATATATTTTTTTTTCATATAAGATAGGTACATAAATTACAAAATTTTATAAAATAATATAATATGTATATATGTATATATCTAAATATTTGATTTACCCCCATAAATAAGCAGGGCTTGTGTGTATGGGGGGGGTTCCATATATCTAATTATGTAGGCACATAACTAAAGGTTGGCAATGCATGTTTAGTAGAAGGGGTAAATGCGGCATTCACTAAATTGACGCATTTGCCCCGAAATTTCTAAAAACAATATATTTCGGCTGTCATTATCTGGAAATATATTGTTATATTTTGATCAGAAGTAAAAATGTATGAACAATTAAGATAATATTATTTGTTATAGGAATTTGAAATTTAGGTATGAAAAATACATCTTTGACGCATTTACCTCATAGAGGGGCCAAAAGAGGGGCAAATGCGTATAATTTCCATTTTTTACTTTCACTTCATTTTAACGAAATCAAGAGGATTTTGTTAATTAAAGCAAACATTTTCTGATAAACAAATTATTGTTGATGAGTTATTCACAAAAAAAAACAAATTAAAATCCAATGAGTTGCAGTCAGGTGATCTGTAAAGATGACTGTCAAAAAAAAATCAAAAAATATGACGCAATTGCCCCTACTGACCTTATTTTATTATTTTTGAAATCTAAAAGAAACCGGTTCCTCAGAAAAAAAAAACAATCAGTTCCAGTGATAGCAAGGGAACCGGTTCCAAGTAGCCGGGACAGGAATATCGTCTGTCTCTAGTCGTGAATACTTGAAGTGGCTTGTTACCGCGGTTCCATTTGCGGGAGACCGATGTGGAACCTGTTCTTTATCCAGTTCATTTTGGAACCGATTTCTCAAAAACGAATAAAAAAATGCATCCGTGTTAATCAAATGTTTAAATGTGAATTATTATAGCTTGCCTAAATTTTAAATTCATTTGAAAATCCGAATTGCATATCTAGTTAGTGCTAAATACGTACCCTTATATTTATATAAACGTATTTTTCTGTTCGACTCAAACACGCGTGCGTTTTTATATACCTATATTATATATAGATGTCACCTGTAACAGGTAAAAACATGCTTTAAAACAAAAAAACAAAACAGCAATCTATTGGACATACAGGGAACATGCGTTATTGCTTCTCAGACACAGGCAGACTGAGAAATTCAAGGAGATAACAAGCGGTATACACTGTATATTTTATTATGTTAAATTTGTTGGAAATTCAAGTGAAGTGTGTCCATGACATGTAGTGTTAGTTTTTTAGGATACTTCGAATGTTTGTTCGTTTTTTTTTTCAGTCAACCGCATTACAAATCTTTTTAACAGTCAATTCAGATTATTTGGTGTGAAGTAAGTTGTGTGTTTGTGTTAGAGATATATTGAATAAGTGTCAGGTCAGGTAAGATTGATGTTTATATGCGAAAGTTGATTTGATTTGGGTACTCGAAAGTGAGTTATGTGGAAATGGAGATGTTTTGATGCAGTTTTTATAGATGATTTTAATTCTGTCGTTTGTTTTTAACTCTGTCGGATGTTGGTTATCTCCCAACCGTCTGGAACCAGTGAGTCTATGGCATTTCTTTGTGAGGCTGAAGGTCGTGGGGAGGGTTAGGAGATGAGGAAAGGGTAGATGAGAGAGGAAAGAAAATTAAAAGGAAGCTAAAAGACAAAAATGTGTATATTCTTGGTATACTTTATACTGTAGATAATAGGCATTAAAATCGCTTGACAAACGGAGTCTAGAAACGTTCGATTTCAAGCTCAATAATGTTTTTATTTATTTTTTAACTAATTTTATAAGAAAGCAAAAAAGTTAATCAAGTGAAACTGTCACAGATAATCTTAGCTATAATACTGTATTTTTAAAGTTATTTCTTTTACGCGTTCATACATTTCTATTGAAAAAATATTTTTTTAGTAGTTTACATTTATATTTTTTATTAAGTAATCAATTTTTTTATTTGTATTCTACTCAAGCGAAACGATATGAACACCTTCAATTTATCTAAAGCATATTTTTTGGTATTTATAATGTACACCGATTCGTTATAAAGATTAATCAAAATAGTGATTTGGCATTAAGCTTCGCCTTAAGCCATTTCAAGTCACGTTTTAATTCTTTTGTTTTTTTTTAAAAAGAAAGACAAACATTCCTGGGTTACGAATAACCTGACAATATTTGAAAATCTCCTACTACCACCACAGTAAGCTGAAAATGTTTCTTGTGTTGTGATGGAGGAGTTAGCCAGCCGATGAATTGAACACACTACGCCTGGGTGGGACCCAAACTCGATGTCAACTCGGCCACTGACCGGATTCTGAAACGTGATCTTACACCAGGGCGATACTGAGAGTATCTTCCTCTCTTGAACGTGCCGCAAATATAGCTTATATTATTTTAAACGATTACATTTTGAAAAAACACAAATCAATAAAAAAAAAACATTAATTATTTAAATAATATAATTACAGAACTAAAACTAAACTATATCCATAATGGAATACGGCATTATTGCCTGAGGCTATGCCAGTAAAAAATACATAGACACACTGTATAAAGCTCAGAAAACCTTAATAAAAGTAATATTTAAAGTACCAATACTAACACCCACTTCAACCATATTCAAAACATTCACAGTGTTGTAGATTCAAAAATTATATTCAAAACAAATACTGACTTTCCTTTACAAGAACCTAAACACATTTAAAACTTCACAAACTTCTCGCAATACTAGAACAAGACTTGCACACCAACTACTAATACCAAAAACCAACACATCCTTTGGACAAAAACACTACAGATTCCAGGCTATAAAACTATACAATTCACTTCCAACACAATATAAAACATCTTATCTTACAGAATACAATAAAACACATATGGAACTGGCTACAATCATTTTAAATATTTAATTTTGTTATATTTCGCATTTGTTTTTGTTAAAACCATAGACATATGAATATTAGTAGACCTGCCCTAAGTGATTAAAAGCGTATTATCCCCACTCCCCATACCGGTTCCATTGAGCCGGCTGGGCTCGCATTTGGCTTCAAGTGAAATTTGAAAACGTGACGTCATCATTCTTGTGCGAACTATGGTCGAGGCATCATCGGTTCATTTTACGAAATAACACGGCAAAATGTTGACTTTTGATATGAAAACTTGTAAAAATAGATGTGAAAAAGAGAATAAACCCAATTGTCGTATTACATTCCATAAGTAAGCATTATTTTACTTTATTTTAAGCTTATTCACACCGTATTATATGGATCAGTTTTAGAAACATATACTATCACATCACAATGTAGCGATTCTCAAGTGTGCTCATCGTTGTTTACTGGGGTAAGTAAATTATGAGACATTTGTAAAAGTGTCTTAACTAAATACTCTGAAACTAACTACGACTCTGAAATAGAAGCTGCCTTACTTTGCCGAATTTGGACTTCGCAAATTAGTTCATAACGTGGCGAGTAATTTGCGCTCCCATGTAAAAATGTCTATTCATTCAAACGCAGATTTTACTTTTAAGAAGTAAATGGTGATATTATAATGCGAGATGCCTATTTACTGTCAGATTGATTTATTGACGAATCACAGTCAGCCTTACTCCCCTCGTTCTTCAACAGTTGATTTTACCCCTCGCCCTTATCTTCTCGTCTATTAATTCCTATGTCTGTGGTTAAAACTATGTAAAAATCGAAATTATACTTTAATTTTTATTGTTTCTCTGTGTAACTAATGTCCACTGTATTGTTTACTATTATAAAACTTTACAATTGAAAAATTCTTCCACAACACAGGTGAACTCCTAGCGTGGAGGACAATATACTATACCTTTGTAATACTAATATATTTAAGAATAAATAATAATAAAAATTACTTTTTCGAAATCATCAGGAATGTCCCTAATAAAAAAAAAAAAAAGATTTTATCGTGATCTACGTGGCTCTTTGCCAATAAATAACAATATTCTAAATTAACTAATTAAAACTTAACTGATGAAGTCTTTAACAATCTTAACACATTCTTTGCGGGAAACGAGAAAACTCGTCATACACCTTTTTAAAGTAAGACGCGGGAGACGAGTTTTTTATTTTTTATATTAACTCCACACAGGAGGCCCTGAAGAAAATAATTTCCCTCAGGGCCTATGTCATCTTTGGGGATGCTGTGTGGAGGGTCTTTTTGTGGAGAGGAAGGAGTGAACATGGGTCTTGAAGAGTCCCATGTTGTAGGAGGGAGGAAACACAGAGGCCGGCAGTTCGTTCCACAGCCGAGCTGTTGAACTTAAGAACGAATCGTAGAAGCGACCCGTTCTCATTTGACAAGTGTCAACCGTGTACAAATGTTGGGCACGCGTTTGGCGTGTATCCCGACTACGCACCGGTGCCGAAGAGATCAATGACGCTAGTTCCTCAGAGCATCTTCCATTGTAATACCGATAGAACAAGGACAGCATACCTACCTGACGCCTGTGCTCTAAAGATTGCAGTCCGTTTGTTAAGATTGGGGAATCTATCAAACGGACCGCCCGTTTACTCGTTTTGTTGCGCAAAGCGGAAAAGGTTCTAAATGGGTGCGGGGTCATGTGTTTTCTATTGTCGGCGGTACCCGATCTATCTACCTGTCAATACAATAAGTTTGAAACACAACAAAAAAATAAAATCGTTGTCGCGTATGTTCCGCTCACAAACTACGCAGTGAAACGCGGTACATGTGCAAGTTTTGCAATGTGCCCCTGCATAAAGGAAAGTGTTTCGAACGCTATCACACATTGAAGCACTATTAGGTTATAGTTTTTTTATATGTATTGAAAATTTCTAAATAATCTTTTTATGAATAAATTTCCATTGTAAAATACTGTTTTTTCTATGATTCCCAAGAAAGTAGAAAGTTTTTGTTCATAAAAAAAGAAATTACACATACATTGCTAAGTAAATAAATAGAGACATCTTTTTAAAGTAAAACACTGAAAGCTTCATCGAAAAATATCAAATAGATCATAAGATATGAATATTTTGCGGAAAGTCTAATTTTGGCGCTAAAATTACTAGATTCCGTTTGTCAAGCGTTTTTAATGCATATTACCTACAATATAAGGTATACCAAGAATATGCACATTTTTGGCTTGTAGCTTCTGCTTAATCAAGATGGCTGTAAGGCAATTGCCAATATCCTCCGAATCAATTGAATAAAAAAGTATGAATTTGTTGTTCACATTAGCCTATAAACTGCAAGATTCTGATAAGAATCGACAAAAGTCTAATAGAAAAACATTTATATCTAATGTAAACATTCCATTAAACTGAGTTTAAATTTTGACACAGATTGGCAGCGGTAAACATCGATTGAATTATACTTATTACCAAGTCTGTGTAATCTTTGAATAGGCGAGTTTACTAAATGATTTTTAGCAGATTTTGGAACATTAATCAGTCGAGTGTCCCGTGTAGGTACTCGCATGCTCTGTCCGTGGTGTTTGGAAGAGAGAGTACGATAACATTGTGCAGTATATTTGTGAATGAGGAATGCTTGGAGCAGGTGGATGAGTTTGTTTATTTGGGGAATATGTTTACGAGAGATGGGAAGGCTGATAGAGATATTGAAAAACGTGTAAACTTAGGACTGAACGCGGTTATTGCCAACTAAACAATATCCTTGTGAATTGTAAAAACCAAGAAGAGAAGATAGCGATCCACAATGGAATGCTGGTACCAACTCTGATGTACGGAACTGGCAGATGTAGCATGAATGTGTACTATACTGTAAACCATGTGACTGTATTTCAAATAATGTGGAGATCCAGGAAGAATGCAAGGTTAAGAGGAAGCTACAAGCCAAAAATGTGTATATTCTTGGTATACCTTATATTGTAGGTAATTGGCATTAAAATCGCTTGACAAACGGAGTCTAGAAACGTTCGATTTCAAGCAAAAAACTGGTTATTATTTATTTTGTAAATAATTTTATAAGAAAGCAAAAAAGTTAATCAAGTGAAACTGTCACAGATAATCTTAGCTATAAAACTGTACTTTTTAAAAGTTGTTTCCTTTATGCGTTCATACATTTCTATTGAAAAAATATTTTTTATAGTAGGTACTTTACATTTATATTTTTTATTGAGTAATTTATATATTTATTTGAATTCTACTCAAGCGAAACGATAGGAAAACCTTCAATTTAACTAAAGCATATTTTTTGTTATTCGTAATGTACACCAATTCGTTATAAAGATTAATCAAAATAGTAATTTGGCATTAAGCTTCGCCTTAATGAATAGGATTAAGAAAGGGACACTTAGATGGTTTGGGACTATCAAAAGAATATAAGGAGGACATTTGAAGCCTAATGGTAGATGAAGTCTTAAACACCAAAGAAGGCTAGGCACGATCAAGTAGTGATCACTATGTATGAATGTGAATTAAGCAAGGAGTGTGTGCCAAAACAGAGTGAACTTCAACAATTAATTTACCCCACATGCGCCTCAGGATAACATCATATTTATCCTGAAAGTGACAGCAAAATAATTTGTATTTTTTTGTTGTTGTTTCGTTAACTGTGTTTGTTTTTCTTATAGATCCTAATTAGGTACTGATGCCACCGAACAGACAATCTATAGAAGTGCGATCTGTATTTACAGACCTATCGACTCCTAGGCCTCAGACAGGTCAATGCAATTGATTCTCTTCCAGATTAATGTCGATATTTTCGTAAATGTTTGATCTATGTCAGCCAAAGTAAGGTAGAATTGAGCGTACTTCGGAAAACGGACACGCCCACGGTAGACTTCTATTTATCTATTCAGTGACTTGAATTACTCATTGTTATTAATCTTGGTTAGTCATACAACATTATTATTATCAAAGTTGTGATAAAAATAAACTGTACGAAATGGGAACTTTTTGATTACCAGTTGGTTAGTAAGCATTATGGACATTGTAATTTTGCTTGATCCCCCGAAAGTTGACCCCCGATTAGTTTTCCCCCGATAGACAGTTGATCCACCGATAGTTGATCCCCCGGACAGTTGAACCCCTGGAATGTTGACTCCCGGGACAGTTGATCCTCCACAGGTGATCCCTCATGATTTAATGCCTCGACTGGTGATTCCTCTAGAATCGATTCCTCGACAGTCGATCCCCGATAGTTGATCCCCACACAGTTGATATCCCGGATAGTTGATGCCTTGACAGTTGATCTCCTTCATTTGATCCCCCGATAGTTTATCACCCGATAGTTGATTCTTAAACAGTTGATCCCCCGGATTTAATAATGACTTGGATTAAGGCGATGCACTATGTCGTGTAATATTTTGAATTGAGCCGCTATCAATAATAACCCTTACGTAGATGGCGATAAGGTTTAAATTCCCGCTCAACACCATCCGCCTGTTTTGATTTATGAAAGAAAAAACATGGCCAAAAAGTGCCTTTTATTTTATTTTGTGGATGTTCAGGCATAACATTTTTTTTTTTTTCGATCATTTTATAAATAACTAAAATTACCACATTATACAATAAAATCATAACCGAAAATGGGTTCGTAAGTAGGAGATTTTAAACTTTAAAGCAATTTTCATAGGCCTTATATATTATTTTTTTCTTGGCTTATAAAAAGACTTATCTAAAAAATACTCGATTATTTCGAAGGCCAAGATGTATTCTACTCGCAGTATTTAATTAAAGCATCTGAAACATTTCTAGGCGACCAAATTTTCAAACCAAAAACACATGATTTTGCATTATTACATATGGCATCGCCTTAATAAATCCTTTTAAAATATTATACATCCATTTTGTACTTATTCTTCCCACGTGAATCTCGTTAAATTTGCCCAACATAACTGCTGCAGAGATAAGTTTCCAAAAAGCGATACAATTAACCTTAATGAATATCTCATTTCTGAAAACGAGACATGATGGCACCCCAGAACCCTCCGCGGGGAGAACAGGAATGATTACCGAAAAACTACATAAATGATGTAATGTATGTACATACAGAAATGCTCGTCGCTCGGCTCGCCCGTGAATACTAGGCTGCTGATGACGATACGAACAGGTCGCAACTGGTTTGCAGCACAGTTCATCAATTATTACAACAGCTGTTAAATCATTCATAATTGTTTTGTGTTGAACAATTTTAAATAGCGTGAGACCATCTTAATAGGTCTTGCTACGAACGTCCACAGTTAACTCATGCTGAATATAAACAAAGACACGATGTGTCTATACCAGAGGTTCCCAAACTTTTTTGCCCCGTAGACCACTTGCCAAATATATTTTTTTCCGTAGACCCCCTGCCTGCCGAATATTGAATTTTCCTAAAACTATTAACGTCCCATGTGATAATCATTTTTTTTTTCGTAAAAAGATTCCTTTCCCTTGCCTGTCCAACAACCGGGTGGTGGTATAGTTCCTTTGTCTTTATATTGTGCAGACAGGGGCCCCCTTGTGAAGTATTACACCAAATGAAAATGAAGCAGGATAAGCAACGGGAATTTCTTTCTGTAGCTGGTCCTACAGAACTGTTCTTTGTCAGTGCTTATTCCGATCAGTTCTTCTTGTCACATGATATCCGATTCTTCAACGTTCCATTTCGATAGTCAAAATGTCCTCAAACTTAGTTTTGAAGTCTGTGTGAAGTGCATTTAAATGTTGAACGTCATTATTACCCTGAACGTTTTTCAAAAACAAGTTGGGGAACTAGGAAAATTCGCGGCTTCCAATATGCAATGTTTTGCTTGAAAATATTAATTCTGACGAGAAAGGGAACGTAAACTCTATTTATATACCTCAATTAACAACTTTATGAAATATAAAAATGCAAATATCAAATAAGTAATTTCTCAGTCTATTATATTTGTGTTAGGTCTATTGTGTCATTTAAGGAACTCCTAAATGTTGACTTGAGGTAAATGGGGTCCGCTCGTATGTACCCCCATTTGAATCTCGTGGACCCCCAAATTTATTTCTCGCTAACATAGACCCCCAGCAATCAGATATCGACCCCTGGGGATCCATATAGACCATTCTTTGGGAACCTCTGGTCTAAAGCATTGTTCTACAATTATGTAAATTTATTATCTGTTCGTGCTATATCGTGGCTTCAAATTATTTTTTTGAGCCAGCACACATCTCAATATGAATGATATGACAAAACTAGCAGATAAAAACCTGCTGCCCCGGTTTGAAAACATCAACGGTTATTTTTTTTAAATATCAGATGGCGCCACTTCCGTTTGCAAAAGTTCTAAACTGTACAGTCATTAAGATGATAATACTATCAGATAGTGGTGCAAGCTCATATTACAAGGCTGTCTGCAAACGATGGACTTGTTAATCGAAGATATTTTAATAAATACGATCAAAGAACCTTAGAATTACTATTCAATTTTACAAATTTACCTAATCATTTCCCCAAATATATAAAATTGGTAACTATTTTTTCTGTATTGTAAATTTCGCGTGTATTTTTTTAAAAATTTTGTTACAGTACTTTCGCACGGAGAAAACTTAATGATAAAAAATATTGCTAATTTATTTAAAATCATTTTAAATTATTCGTTTTACTGTTAATTAAACGAATGAATTAACAGGTTTCCCAACACACCATCAGTAAAACACGAATGAGGATGGCGGAACACGTGTTGATAAAAATTCTAATATTCTCACTTCGTTATTATTTATTATATTCATCAGGAAAAGCGCAGCTGCGTGAACACGTGTTCCGATATTATTATTAGAAATGGATTGCCGTAACGTTTTTAATAGGATTTCAATAAATCAGCCACACTCATTTTTTCCGTGTATTTATGATATATATTTTTGTAAAAGATGTTGCCATTTTTGACGATTAAATACCCTCCTAAAACATTATTTCTTTACATGATGGCAACTATATCTGCAAATCTGTAGTGAATGTGTATATTCTTGGTATACCTTATATCGTAGGTAATAGGCATTAAAATCGCTTGACAAACGGAGTCTAGAAACGTTCGATTTCAAGCAAAAAAACTGGTTTTTATTTATTTTGTAAATAATTTTATAAGAAAGAAAAAAAGTTAATCAAGTGAAACTGTCACAGATAATCTTAGCTATAATACTGCATTTTTTAAAGTTGTTTCCTTTACGCGTTGATACATTTCTATTGAAAAAAAATTTTTTTTTTAGTAGTTTACATTTATATTTTTTTATTTAGTAATTTATTTTTTCATTTGTATTCTACTCAAGCGAAACGATAGAAAAACCTTCAATTTATCTAAAGCATATTTTTTGGTATTTATGATGTACACCAATTCGTTATAAAGATTAATCAAAATAGTGATTTAGCATTAAGCTTCGCCTTAAGGTTTTCCATATGGTTCCCGATATAGTATACATATTGAGCTGGATTGCTTTACAGTACAATGTTTCGTAACAGCGACTGTTCAGGCTAAATTCTAGTCATTGTCTATTTGCGAAAGAAATGGCTCCAAGAGAACAGAACACTAAAGGAACATAAAGAAGAACAAACCTAAACTATTATTTTATCATGTTTTGTTTTATATCCGGTTGCTGAAAGATATTTTTTTGCAGAAAACATTTGTCATCTTACAGAAAACATTTGTCATCTTACCGAAAACGTTTGTCATCTTACAGAAAACTTTTGTCATCTTACAGAAAACGTTTGTCATCTTACAGAAAACGTTTGTCATTTTACAGAAAACTTTTGTCATCTTACAAAAAACCTTTGTCATCTTACAGAAAACTTTTGTCATCTTACAGAAAACATTTGTCATCTTACGGAATACGTTTCTCATCTTACAGAAAACATTTGTCATCTTACAGAAAACGTTTGTCATCTTACAGAAAACAGTTGTCATCTTACAGAAAACGTTTCTCATCTTACAAAAAACATTTGTCATCTTACAGAAAACTTTTGTCATCTTACAAAAAACCTTTGTCATCTTACAGAAAACTTTTGTCATCTTACAGAAAACATTTGTCATCTTACAGAAAAAATTTGTCATTTTACAGTTAAAATTATGTCTGCCTTTTTCGAAGCTCGAATTAAAGTGTTTCGGGCACGTCTTGATTTATCTTTTGCTAGTGAACCCCGCAATGCTTCGCTATTGCTAATGTCTCTCTCATTCGTCTCCGACTTCTTCCACCATTCACTACTGTATACCACAATGTTACTGTTAAAAAACTACATTACATTGACTTGAATTCGGCTCAGTACCTCATTGCAGAGATATTGCGTTAAGTATTTCTCGGGCGTCCCCCTATTCTACCATTCAAAACACTGTCTGAACACTCGTGGCACTAATAAGAATAACCTCTGAGATTTTCAGTGATATCAGACGACTACTTTTCGAGTTTAAAACACAAATTGTTTCCCTTTGATAGTTTTAGCGCTGTTCTCAACATGGTTAACATTTTCTAATATACTGTTCTGATTAAAGATATGCCGGCCAGCTCTCGCAGACCTTGGAGGCCATTGCGCAGGAGGGGGACGACCAAATGCCAGAAGCTGTAGTTGAAGACAGTCAAAAGCTCTTGGCAGAAATGAAAGAAGAGGCTTCAACAGATGGAGCAGACCAAAAGACAATTGAAAAAGAAGAACAAATGGCATTAGGTGATACGGAAGAAGAAGAATATGGTGTACTTAACCAAGAAGGGGAGACATTCCCAGAAGTATTAAATAGTTTTAAAGATGTTAAAGATAAGGAACAAATTTTAAACAATGCCCTAGAGCAGTCACCGAATGTACAAGATGAGATACCTCAACTAGAATCAAACAAACACAATATAGAGCAAGTTGTACTTAACCGTGATGAAACTGTACCTGTAAATAGTAGTGATAGTATTGCCCAAGGTGTACTTAAACCTGAAAACTTGGCCAGGGAACCCGTCGTTATTAACGTCAATAATGATTTAGATATAGATAAGTATAGTCGAGAGTACTTAAGCGAAGATTTTGATGAATTCAATGGTAATTTGGATGATATTGATGATGGAAGACTTGATCCAAAAAAATGGATCGATCTCACACACGACATAGACGTTAATTACGATGAAAATGGGGTGTTTAGACCCAACGGAAATGAAGATGTTGAAACTGTTGTTCCTGCTGATAGATTTAAGTATTTAACGGAGGATAGTCAAAGCGAACCAAAGAATGACGTGGATATTGTCAGTATTAAGAGTGACAAGAAGAGTGAAAAGATGCAAAGTCAGAACCAAGATGAAAACACTTGGAACTATTTTAAAGATGTCTCTTCTGATAGGACTATACCAAAACATTGGATTGATCTCTCACATGACATCGATGTCAACTACCCCAAACTTGACAGCGGCGTAGTTCTAGATGTTGAAGGTGTCAATGTTGACAAAAACATTTTCGACCAAAGCAAAGACTTTGAAGATATCGAGGTAGAACCCGCGACGAATCAAGGAGAATTCGAAGGGTATGTCGAAGAGTTTTCAGGATACAAGAAGGAAGGCCAAGAAAACGAATCGGACGAAAGACTAGAAACTTTAGAAAAAAGAAATGAACTGCAATCTGAATTGGATCTGCAAAAGCTTCAAGAAGATGACAGCTACCAACGCAGAGAAAAGAGAGAAATTTCCGAAACGTCACCAAACACTGATGCCCCTCTCCTAAAAGCAACCAGCAACAAGCCAAAAGTATCTGAAACTACCTCCCCAGACGCGCTGCCAGTCAGAACCGATCCAAACATCATCGCGAAGAACTTGGCGAATATGGCCGGCAGCACCGTGGTCAGAGACGCGAGGAATGAACGCCTTGAAATCGAGGCTTTGAGGGTGGAACATGCGGATAGAGATCCTTCATTCAGCGACGATGGTATCCCGGAACTGTTGGCCGATACTGAGGCCGTCTTGAGGATCTTTGGTACTGGATTAACAGAAGACACGCTGATCACCTTCACTCATCAGTCTAGTGCCCACGGAGGACCATGCCAGTTTCCAGTCACTCAAAGCTTTAAGGTTGGTACCCGTTTTTATAAAATTTTTTATTACGCCAACCTTTCTTTTGCAATGTGTTGGTTTTTATACTGCTTTTGCAACATCAAAATTTCGTGATGCTAATGAATTGTTTTCTTCGACAGGTCGAGTCAGGTTCCGTGTCTCCAAAAAGCGCAAAGGTGAAGGTAGTCTTGCCAAAAAGCACAGGAGAAACATTTTTCATGTGCGCAAAACGTCCAGAGTCCAACTCTGAAGGTATCGACGATGGTGCCTTACCATTTGTTCACCAGGGCAGCGAGATCTGGCTTCAACTACATTCATACTCAAAATTCTTACCGCTATGGGCGTCAATATTGATCATATCAACTTGTTTGATGTTTTCTGCATTATTTTCTGGCTTGAATCTCGGACTATTGTCGTTGGACAGGACAGAATTGAAGATTCTTTGCAACACAGGCACAGAAAAGGAGAAAGAATACGCAAGGATCATACAACCTGTGCGCGATCATGGGAACTACCTCCTCTGCAGTATTTTGCTTGGTAACGTGGCTGTAAATTCGACGTTTACCATTCTGCTGGATGACCTGACTTCTGGTTTGTTCGCTGTGATCTTTTCTACTGTGACCATCGTGCTTCTTGGGGAGATCACACCTCAGGCCATCTGCTCCAGGCACGGTTTGGCCGTTGGAGCAAAGACGATAGCCATCACCAAGGGTGTGATGGGAGTCACATTCCCTCTGAGCTACCCCGTCAGCAAGCTGCTCGACTTCTTGCTCGGAGAAGAAATCGGAAATGTTTACAACAGAGAGAGATTGAAGGAATTGGTCAAGGTTAGTACATTTTTATTTATCTTTGTGTTATCAACAAATACTAATTTCTGTTGTATTTCCGTCTGTCTGTCGGTAACTCCAGTTCAATGAATTCTACAACAACCGATAAAGTTGATAACCATAATCTATCTATTTGTATAAAGGAGAATGTCTGTGGCGGGCGAGCGGCGTTTGTATAATTTTTATACAAATCTAGTTTTATTCCGATGTTGATGAAACTTTGCACACTTGTCCTACAAAACAAGAGCAATGTCACAGTCTAAGCCTGATTTCCAAAAAAATCTGTGTATGATCGTAATCAAATGATCGAAACTTTCAAAAGATCCTAAGCAAATGTTCGAAACTTACATATGATCGTAAGCAAATGATCGAAACTTTTTTTTTTGTGTCTATCAAAGTTAAAAATCTTTTTATTTATTTATTTATTTATTACAAGCGGGCTTGTAATAAATAGTGGGCTTGCCCTAGTGGGCTTTTCTTTAAAAAAATACATGCATTTTGTATCAGAGTAAACACTTAAAAATTAATACAATAAAGAAGAATGTAAACATAATGGCAAAAATGAATCCTCACGCATATAATTGAATTTAAAAGATTCAACAAAACAAAATAGTAGAAGCGGAGAAGTTATATGGGTACATAGGTCTATTTGTGTCTAGAAGAATAAAAGTGATAGAATATACAACATTTATACTGATTAGTTTTCAAATGAAATATATCACCCAGATCAGAATATTTGTTTCCGAGATTGTGAAGTCTCGGAATCGGAGAATTTTGGTAAGCTAGTGTCCTGGTGTTATTGAAGTAAAAAGGTAAGAAATGTCGCATGGTTTTTTGGGAACATGGATATTGATACATTGAAGTAATTCGGGACAGTCAATTTTAAAATGTAGTATTCTTTGTGACAGTATTAAATCTATGCTCATTCTTCTTTCTGAATGTTTCAATAGAGACATTTTATCCAAGAGGTAATTGTAATTTATGTTTTGTATAGGAATATGCAATTTATAATTTATAAACCTTAGAAACTTCCGTTGAATCTTTTCAATGTTATCTGAATGAATATTGAAAAATGGAGACCATAACGTAGAGTAATACTCAAGTTGGCATCTGTCAAGGGTTTTATATAACATAATAAATGTTCCTAAATTATTGAAATCTTTTGCAGCTCTCAAAACAAAGCCAAGAGTCTTTAGGGTCTTGTTGATAATATTATTAATATGACATACAAAGGTGAGTTTACTGTCGAACATAATGCCTAGATCAATAATTTTATTAACACAAATTAAATTTTCATCACTTAATGAATATTGAAAAAAAATAGGATTACTTATTTTGGAAAAATGAATGAACTGGCATTTATTTATGTTTAATGCTAATTTGTTGATTGAGCACCATTCAAAAAGATATCTCAAGTTAGTTTGAAGTGTAATACAATCATTAATGTGGTTAATCTCTTTATAAAGTTTCATGTCATCGGCAAATAGTAGAACGTTTATATCAGTAAATACATCAACAATGTCATTTATGAATATTATAAACAAAATGGGCCCTAGATGAGAGCCTTGAGCCTTTTAAATGATCGGAAGCAAATGATCGAAACTTTCAAATGACCGTAACCAAATGATCGAAACTTTTATATGATTATAGTGTTTATGTATCATGTCAAAGTAAAAAGATTTGAAATGATTTACGTGTAATCATTTATTTGATGAGATAATCAAGTACGTAAATTTTAAGCTCAGAATTTTTATTGATTACATTAATTATGTCAGTTTGATTTATCAATTGCATCTAATAACACTGTGTGACAGGAGAATTATTTCAGACCTGGTTGTGTTATACAGAGTCATTAATAACTTAATTGATATTCCTGCCATCGTTGCCACTATTAAATTCCATGTACCGAATAGGAATACAAGACAAAATATAACATTCTTCTGCAATACATACACGACCAACTATCAGACACACTCACTGACCAATAGGATGCATGATCTGGGCAACAAGTATGGGAATGCTATTGATTTATTTATTGACTCCATTTATAGAATTAAGCATAATCTATAATCTATACCAACACTTAGTCGAATCCTACAAATTACATCGTTGGTAAATTAGTTTTAATGTATCTTACTCTTACGTTTTACTAATGTTGCTTCATATTTAGTTTATTTTTTAGTAATTATTTTTAATATTTTCTCATTACACTTGTAATCACAATTTTACAATTGTGTATTTTGTGCCTACTTTAGAATGGATTACATCTATTTATTGTCAGTATCTCCTGTATAATACAGATATTCTCCTATGTACACTGCATCATGTATCAATTTTATGTAAAATCCTTTTTAGGCGTATATATATTATATATAAATAAATAATGTACAGTACAGTGCATACAATACTTGTCGTTATCATATTAGAGTTTATATTAAGGAAATATAAATATCAGGTTAATTCAATCCATTCGTTCAATATATAAACAGACCGGAGTGGCTCTCATCAGCAATAATTTTATTCCACAAGCCAATAATAAAACTCCTTGTTTATGAACCTGTCTGCCCCTAATTGGGCCTAATCCCGGTCGTGTAGGACCAACGTTTATTACGTATTTAACTGCTGTAATGTCATCCGATTTCAGAGACATGCATGTCCGCGTGATTGCCACAAAATTGATGGAATGCATTGTTATCGACAACGAGTGTCAGCTCGATCGTATTTCAGGAAGTAGGTTAATTTCTGCTTCCGAGAGTGAAATTCAAATGCTTCCATGCTATTTGATCAAAATGAAAATTCAACACACCTTTAAGGCGATGTACTACGTAGTAATGCAAAATCATGTGTTTTTGGTTTGAAAATTAGGTCGCCTAGAAATGTTTCAGATGCTTTAATTAAATACTGCGAGTAGAATACATCTTGGCCTTTGAAATAATCGAGTATTTTTTAAATAAGTCTTTTTATAAACCCAGAAAAAAATTATTTATAAGGCCTATGAAAACTGCTTTAAAGTTCAAAATCTTCTACTTACGAACCCATTTTCGATGATGGTTTTATTGTATGATGTGGCAAATTAAGTTATTTATAAGATGATCGGACAACATTTAAATATTTATGCCTGAACATTCACAAAATAAAATAAAAGGCACTTTTTGGCCATGTTTTTTTCTTGCATAAATCAAAACAGCTGGATGGTGTTAAGCGGGAATTTAAACCTTATCGCCATCTACGTAAGGGTTGTTATTGATGGCGGCTCGATTCAAAATTTTACACGACGTAGTGCATCGCCTTAAAAAGTGATATTGAGTCATTAAAAGTGATTTTTAATAGTTACCTATGTAACCTATTGAACCTAGTTTTTGATCACTTTTTGTAGGTGTGTTGAACTGTCATATTGATGACATACCCGGTCACCAATTCGTCGGTTTTATCCATAAATAAAAAAATCAATGTTTGCAAGTGACGTAAAGACGAGCTAGAATTTTATTTCTTTGCCAAGCGAATAAAACATACTTTAGTACGTTAGGAGTATTTTTTAAGATTCAAAATCAAATAGTGGCATGTCCGCACAGCTTCTCGCTAATCCACGGTGGATTTTTTGGCATACTAGAGCTTAAAAACTTACGTATTTTAACGATAACTTACTTTCCAGATTATGCTAATGAATTGTGCAGAAAACGATATAAATTTTATGGTTATTTTGTATTGATATTTCTTAATCCGAACACTAATAGCTTTGTACCATTTCGTAAAGATGGGCCGCACAACGCACGTGTGCTACGTCCAACTAGCAAATAAATAATAATGAGAGTTTATTCCGAAATGTATGCAGGGGTAGTTCAATGCAAAACAATCCTTATTTTAAAATATCAAAAAAGAAATGATACAAAATATATGTATTCAGGGGTAGTTCAATGCAAAACAATCCTTATTTTGAAATATCAAAAAAGAAATGATACAAAATATATGTATTCAGGGGTAGTTCAATGCAAAAAAATCCTTATTTTTAAATATCAAAAAAGAAATGATACAAAATATATGTATTCAGGGGTAGTTCAATGCAAAAAAATCCTTATTTTTAAATATCAAAAAAGAAATGATACAAAATATATGTATTCAGGGGTAGTTCAATGCAAAACAATCCTTACTTTAAAATATCAAAAAAGAAGTGATACAAAATATAAAATTTTTGATTTTTCTCCAATGTGGAAACGCACACGAATTCTCCAACCTTCTGACAGCTTCTTTGAGAAATATAACGGTCAATATGCCAGAGGCCTGAGGGGTTAAGTAGCATTTAAAGAAACACTGATATTTTTTCATACAAATAACATGTTATATCAGAAGCAGACGTGTTTTTTTATAATTTTCAAGGCATACTTTGCGATTTTCGATGGATTCACATACAGGGTGTATCGGCACGTACCCGACAACTTTAACCAGCTATTCCTTAGCACATTTGGAGTAAAAAATGTTAATAGCACTTTGCTGTCATTGGCATTGTTTCTCGTGTTCAACAGCTGTTATTAGCAAGTGTGTCAAAAAGCGTCCTCGCTCTTTCATGCACACTAAATAATAATAGTTAAAAATGAGACGAATGGTGCCATGCCATTTCGTTGTGATGCGCGCGCCAATGTACGTACGTACATTATTCAACGAAACTCGAATAAAATATTGCCAGATGGGTTTTCAAATTTTGACAAAGGATAAAACAGTGGTGACATGTGGTGAAAATATTGTAGGTTAAATTGTAGGGAGTTTACATCTCCCGAAAATAATAACAACATTACTTTTACCCACATTCATTTGAGACTGGTATCACTGTAAACCTGCAGGCGATACCTCGCGCGGCAAATATTTCATTCTCTCTCCAGTGGTCTATCCGCCGGTTTAGCCCTAAATCTCCTCTAACGTACGCGATCTGTTTTGTTCATAAAATTATTGAAACGTGAGTTTTGTTAAAATAAAAACTAAATTGAAAATATTCGAATTCTCATTATTACACACCGAGAGTAATCACGCAACCTTGCATTCTGCGTATTGGAGAAACACAGAATCATTCAGCCAACAACCCGTTTAAAATGGCGATAATCACATTCCTCCAAAATATGAATAAGAATTTTTTTATTGAAAAAAAAAATACCGGACAGCAGAGTGTCCATAACATTTTTTACTCCAAATGTGTTAAGGAATAGCTGGTTAAAGTTTGTCGGGTACGTGCCGATACACCCTGTATAATTACTTCTTCAACTCGACATCTGAATAGAGATTATCTTCAAGAATAACATGTTTTTAAAAAGCTTAAAAACTTGTTAGAGGAAATTATGTTATATCTCGGTAGAAATTAACCATAACCTTGCTTTTTCCTATCTCCTTCCCCTCCCCGCACCTTTCAACGCCACAATAAATCCTCAAAATAGGTTGCCATAGCCCCATTGGCTCTGGGGACAGTTGGACCACATTCAAATCATGTTTCCTTTGATGAAATAAAGCTTTTGAAAATTCCAGTCGTAAACCTTTTGTTCCCGAAATGGACGAATGTGTATTTCCACGTCACTGCGTAAGTCGAGTACACTGAACATTATAAACCCTAGAATTGTTATCTACGCAGATTCAAAGAACTGATAATAATAGCGCTGTTTTTCTGAAAAATCACATCGTAAAGTACCGAAACTTCGGGAGGCGTTTCTACATGATGGTAAAAGTAAAAAAAATGGGTAACTTTTTTCGAAATTCCATTGGTTTTTTTTTTCATAGAAAAATATTCATTAAACCATATAATTCAACTTTTTTTACCTTAAAATGTTGGAATTTCGTTAAAATTTGTTATATTTTAACCCCTCGAAGTTTGTGCACTTTACACCCAGTATATTGCATAATAAATATTACTGACAACTAAGATTAAAAATGATAACTAGTGACTTATATCTAGTGACTTAATACAGAGGCTTATAACTACTGACTTACATCTAAGACTTGTATCTAGTGACTTGCAGCCAAGACTTGTATCTGGTGATTTAAGACAGAGGCTTATAACTACTGGCTTCAAACTAGTGACTTAATGACATACATATTTACTACTGTGGTTTAAAGTTAGAGACTTACATTTAAAAATTCATTTTTTAGGTTTTGTTTTTTAGTGATAAGACTAAAAAAAAACCAACTCTATAGGTATAGGTACAAACAGGTAACATAGATATCGCAAGTTTATCACAAATCCTTAAGGACCCGTAGTAAGTGTTCAAAGATGGCTTGGAAGGGAGATATGTAAATGCGAATATTATAAATAACGATAGTAATTGAGTGAATATTTATTAAAACGTTTAAAATATAGCAAAAATCTTTCGACAAATGCCTAAGTTGCATTTAAAGATGCACTGTGATTTTTTTCATAGATTAATTGGTACATTTATCATATTATTTAATTAATACCAATCCTCAAAATATTAATATGGAAACATATAAGACTGCTTACTCCGGATTAAAGACAATTAATTCACCTAGATATTGCCGTTCAATTTATATTTTTAGGTTCTATAAAAATAGGACATGATGACAAGCGATCGTTCAAAATGTTTTTGCAAAATTGACATAATATCCCAAAAATCGCTCAAGCGGTTAATAAGTTAAGGCGATGCACTACGTCGTGTAATATTTAAAATTGAGCCGCTATCAATAACAACCTTTACGTAGATGGAGATAAGGTTTAAATTCCCGCTTAACACCATCCGCCTGTTTTGATTTATGCAAGAAAAAAACATGGCCAAAAAGTGCCTTTTATTTTATTTTGTGGATGTTCAGGCATAAATATTAAAAAAAATTCCGATCATTTTATAAATAACTTAATTTGCCACATTAACAAGCCAAAAATGTGCATATTCTTGGTGTACCTTATATTGTAGGTAATAGGCATTGAAATCGCTTGACAAACGGAGTCTAAAAACGTTCGATTTCAAGCACAAAACTGGTTTTTATTTATTTTGTAAATAATTTTATAAGAAAGCAAAAAAGTTAATCAAATGAAACTGTCACAGATAATCTTAGCTATAATACTGTATTTTTTAAAGTTGTTTCCTTTACGCGTTCATACAAAATGTTTTTTTTAGAAGTTTACATTTATATATTTTATTGAGTAATTTAATATTTTATTTGTATGCTACTCAAGCGAAACGATAGGAAAACCTTCAATTTATCTAAAGGATATTTTTTGGTATTCATAATGTACACCAATTCGTTATAAAGATTAATCAAAATAGTGTTCTAGCATTAAGCTTTGCCCATGTTTTTGATCATTTTCGTAGCATACTTAGCCATTTTTTTTCTATTGAGGGAATTTCATATAATTAGCGTATAATATATTATCTTCAAAACAACATTTTTTTAGGAACTATATACTTTTCTAGGAGACTATGTTATAATACATCGGTAGAAATTTGGAATGCGGTGCTTAAGACTTCTAAGTTCGTTGAAATCTATTTATTCAAGGGAGAATATAGGTAAGTATTTAGAAACGCCCACAAAACATTTCTATCGGTTTAATCGATTCAGTGGTTTTATAGCACAGCCGTTGGATTTTTGCCAAACTGTCGGTGGAACGAATGACAGTCGCAATGCGTTACTTTTAAACCTTTTTAACCTTTCGCTAGTGAAAAATTTAATACGTTCACAGACATAGGAATTAATAGACGAGAAGATATGGGCGAGGGGTAAAATCAACTGTTGAAGAACGAAGGGAGTGAAGCTGACTGTGATTCGTCAATAAATCAATCTGACAGTAAATAGGCATCTCGCATTATAATATCACCATTTACTTCTTAAAAGTAAAATCTGCTTTGAATGAATAGACATTTTTACATGGGAGCGCAAATTACTCGCCACGTTATGAACAAATTTGCGAAGTCCAAATTCGGCAAAAAAATTCGGTTCCATTTTCAGAGTCGAATATTTCGTTTAAGTATTTAGTTAAGACACTTTTATAAATGTTCATAATTTACTTCCCAGCAACCAACCAGCTTTGTGTTTCGCGTCCAGACGTTTCTCGATGTGATAGTAACAACTGATTCATATTATACGATGTGAATATGCTTAAAATAAAGTAAAATAATGCTTATATATGGAATGTAATACGACAATTGGGTTTATTCTCTTTTTTCACATCTATTTTTACCAGTTTTCATAGTACAAGTCAAAATTTTGCCGTGTTATTTAGTAAAATGAACCGATGATGCCTCGACCATAGTTCGCACAAGAATGATGACGTCACGTTTTCAAATTTCATTTGAGGCCATACGCGAGCCCAGCCGGCTCAATGGAACCGGTATGGGGAGTGGGGATAATACGCTTTTAATCACTTAGGGCAGGTCTACTAATATTCATATGTCTATGAATACGTTCAATATTAAAATTAATTTTTAATCCATCATTGCAGAAGATGATTATTGTATATCTAAAAAAATTTTACGAAACATGAAACAGAACAAGACACAGAAAAATAATAAAAAAATACGGTTTCAACTAGGAATCAAAACCAGAATATCTGTCTTACCGGGACAATGCATCTAACCACTCGGCCATCGGGACCTAAATATAGTCCATCTCATATTTAAAATTCAGAATTAACGAAATTTTCTACAACTATTTTTTTTTGCTATTTGTTTGGTTGCTATATTTAAAAAATATATTTTTGAAGGATTATTTGTAACATAGATAGTGTCTCGGATAAACGTATCTGATTTTCTCAAATTTTAAATTTTATTGGAATAACTTGCTTCAATAACTTTTGAAGTTTATAAGAATTTGAAATATGAGATCGACAATAATGACGTAAAATAATTAATTCTCAATGGCCGAGTGGTTAGAGTCATTGTCCCGGTAAGAAAGAAATCCTGGGTTCGATTCCCAGTTCAGACCGTTAATTTTTTTATTTTTTTATATGTCTTGTTCTGTTTCATTATTGGTATTATCTTCTTCAATGATTGTATGTATACATTGATGGGTATAATACAAAAGTTATTCCTATAGAATTAATTATTAATCACTAATCAAACGAAATCATTTTTGTTGGGGTCTGTCTGTGAGTGATTGTAACTCTGTTTTTTTTTATGAGAATTAAAGTCCAATTTTCGAAATTGGAACTGATTGTGTCGAGAATTCAGAAAAGCGATAAAGTACCAACCTGTAATATACCGATACATATAGAGAATTCCGGTTCTATCCTGGGGATTTTAATGAGCACCGATTTTATCCCGGGATAGGCCCGAGACTACTGGTTTTATCCCGGACAGACCCGACTATACCAGTTTTATCCCGGGACATACCCGAGAATATCGGTTCAATTTTGAGGCTTTCCCGAGAATACCGATTTTATCCCGGGACATTCCTGAGAGTACCGGTTTTATCCTGGGACATCCCCGAGAATATCGGTTGTCTCGGGACAGGCCCAAAAATACCGGTTCTATCCCGCGATATTTTCGTATATACCTTTTATATCCCGGGATAATCCCGAAGAAAACTAATTTTATCCCGGGATAATCCCGAGGAAAATTAATTTTATCCCGGGACAGTCCCGAGAACGCTAATTCTATCCTGGGAAAGATCCGAGAATACTAATTCTATCCCGGATCAGTTCCGAGAATATCGATTTCCATCCCGGGATAAACTGAATACTAACCGACTACGCGGTGACAATGACCTAGTTCCTTGAAACCTGGCCTAAAACCGCGAAAACTTAGCCTAATTGGATTTGGACGAAACTAAAAGCGATTGACGAATTACTTGAAGCACAAAGTACTTTCACAAATCTTTGTTATATTAATTATTGTAATGTATTTGGACATTTTTTTTTAATTTCGATTTTGTGAATTTTTACACTTGGCAATGTGAACCAAGAAATTAACAGATTGCAGTGTGCTGTGAGCGCGTGTCTAATGTACCTTAAAATGGTGTGTTTCGTCATTTTACAACTTTTTTTATTATTTTATCAAAACTTTTGTATTGGAACGTTTTAAAATGTCGATGTATAGATTTTGAATGTTATGTGTTTGGGGAATATAAAAATAACAAAAAAACACGGTGATCAAAGTCACCTTTTAAAGTGGGGCGACTTTGCGCCAATCAAACCTTATGGCCATCTACATTATCACATCGTTACAGGACGTGGTGCATCGCCTTGATGTCTTTTAAAACAGGCGGCTGGTGTTAAAACCTTATGGCCATCTGCATTATCACGTTGTTACACGACGTGGTGCATCGCCTTGATGTCTTTTAAAACAGGCGGCTGGTGTTAAAACCTTATGGCCATCTGCATTATCACATCGTTACACGACGTGGTGCATCGCCTTGATGTCTTTTAAAACAGGCGGGTGGTGTTAAAACCTTATGGCCATCTGCATTATCACATCGTTACACGACGTGGCGCATCGCCTTGATGTCTTTTAAAACAGGCGGGTGGTGTTAAAACCTTATGGCCATCTGCATTATCACATCGTTACACGACGTGGTGCATCGCCTTGATGTCTTTTAAAACAGGCGGGTGGTGTTAAAACCTTATGGCCATCTGCATTATCACATCGTTACACGACGTGGCGCATCGCCTTGATGTCTTTTAAAACAGGCGGGTGGTGTTAAAACCTTATGGCCATCTGCATTATCACATCGTTACACGACGTGGTGCATCGCCTTGATGTCTTTTAAAACAGGCGGGTGGTGTTAAAACCTTATGGCCATCTGCATTATCACATCGTTACACGACGTGGTGCATCGCCTTGATGTCTTTTAAAACAGGCGGGTGGTGTTAAAACCTTATGGCCATCTGCATTATCACATCGTTACACGACGTGGTGCATCGCCTTGATGTCTTTTAAAACAGGCGGCTGGTGTTAAAACCTTATGGCCATCTGCATTATCACATCGTTACACGACGTGGCGCATCGCCTTGATGTCTTTTAAAACAGGCGGCTGGTGTTAAAACCTTATGGCCATCTGCATTATCACATCGTTACACGACTAACTAACAGGACCTCTTCCAGCTAAACCCATATCATATTATTACATTATCGCGGCTACACCGATGAATCATTTCCTTATCCGATGCACTGCGGCTGGAATATCCTGTTACTTAAAATTTATTTTTAAAAATATTATAAAGGTCTTTTCGATTTGCAAAAAAATTGTCATCGGCGCTGAAAAGTTAATACCTAGAAGTGCGTTTCTTGCGACGACACAGTACCCTAAAATAAAGTTGGAATCTTTGCGACGTTTCATATGATTCGGAGCATTCTGCGACAACCTTTAAAATACTGATTCTTTGTCGGAATGGTCCCTAGAATACCGTTTTCTTATCCCGCGGCAGACCCGAGAATACCGGTTTCATCCCGTGAGACTTCTGAATATAACAGTTCTATCCCAACACATTCCCGATTTAATCCCGGACATTCCCGAGTATTCCGGCTCTATCCCGGGACACTGAGTATAACAGTTCTATCCTGAGAATACCAGATTTATCCCGAGACAGACCCGATAATACGCGTTCTATACCGTGGCATCCCCGAGTATACCGGTTCCCCGGGATAGTCCTGAGGAACTAATTTCTTCCCCGACAGACCCGAAAATACCGGTCTGTCCCGGGAGACTCCTGAGTATAACAGTTATATCCCGGGACATTCTTGAAAGTACCGATTTAATTCTGGACATTCCCGAGTATTTCGGCTCTATCCCGGGACACTCCCGACAATACCGGTTCTAACCCGGGACAGTCGCGGGGAAAACTAATTTTATCCCGGGACAGTCCAGAAAATACTAATTTTATCCCCATGTAAGTGAAAAAGGCATCACGGACCCACGATCGAATGTTCCCAAGCAGAGGAATTCCCAAGCATTTCTAGAGGAATCCCCCGGGAAGTTACTAATTCATCGTCTACAAAAATGAAATCTGGTGATATTAGCAATTTCAGTTCGTTAGCTCATAGGCGGCTTCTAGGTATCAGGCAGGTTAATGAAATTAATGATCTATCCAAGACGACCATCCTGGGATCCTCAATTCTGCACAAATATATTTAATTGAATTAATAATACGCGTTTGCGGCACGTTCCGGGGTGGTAGATACGTACTCTGGTAGATGTAGTGGTAGATAAGTATCGCCCTGGCAAAAGACCCCCATTCACAATCGAAACGTTACTTGAAACGGCATCAACCAGCATATTTGGTGACCGGATCTGAATAATCAGGTACTTCCCAACCTTCGTTTGTCCCTTCTCCTTCCCTTCCTCATTTCCTTTCTATCCCCATTTTCTTCCCTTCCCCATCTCCTAGTCTGCCTCATTTCCTTTCCATTCCCATATTTTTTCATCTCCATCTCCGTCTCCTTTCCTTCCCCTTCTCATTCCCTTCCCCATCTCATTCTCTTCCCCATCTCTATTCTTTCCCCTTCTCATTCCCTTCCCCAAACTTCGAATCAAATCTCAAACCTTCCCCATCTCATTCTCTTCCCCATCTCTTCCCCTCCCCCTGCTCATTCCCTTCCCCTTCTCTCCCCCTTCCCCATCTCTATTATTGCCCCTTCTCATTCCCTTCCCCTTCTCATTCTCTTCCCCATCTCAATCCCTCCCCCATATGTATCCTTCCCCATCTCTTCCCCTCCCCCTTCTCATTCCCTTCCCCTTATCTTCCCCTTCCCCTTATCTTCCCCTTCCCCTTCTCATTCCCTTCCCCATCTCATTCCCTTCCCCATCTCATTCCCTTCCCCTTCTTATTCCCTTCCCCAAAGTTCAAATCAAATCTCAAACCTTCCCCATCTCATTCCTTTCCCCATTCCTTTAGCCACACAACATACCCCAGTGGATGCCATAATGCCCAGTGGTTTATTGACGTTTTGGACTCCTTGATCGTTTTATTCAGAAGTAAGTAAATTTAGTACTTACTTGGGACACACGGAAAAGCCCATGTCACATTTCTACGGTTTTACCTCTACAGTGGATATCGTCAATTAATTTCGCAAGAGAATTTTGACGAGTCGACGCGGTCATTTCAATTTCCTGGAAATTTGTCATACATTAGTCATTGAAAATTGTGTGGTATTTTTTCATGTATTTTATGGCCTGGTTGCATTGCTTACTTTTTATGTGAATTCCGCACGAGAATTCCATCCGCTCCTTACTACCTAAATCCGGTGGGACTATGGCATCCTATTTGGGGTAATTTGTGGGTTTAGTTGGTACTAGACGAACTCTATTGCAAACGGTTATAATTTTGATTGTAGGCTTATTTGAACCTTTAAAAGTAGTGTAAAAAGGAGAACCTTTTTTGTGTATTACCTATTTTTATCAATTTAAAACACACGTTGTAATAATTCAAATGTAATTGTATATATATTGGTAGACGAACGGTCGATGGCTGAGTTGACATCGCGTTTGGGTCCCATCCAGGCGTAGTGTGTTTAATTCATTGGCTTGCCAAGTCCTCCATCACAACACAAGCAACATTTTCAGCTTGCTGTGGTGGTAGTAGGAGATTTTCAAATATTGTCAGGTTATTCGTAACCCGGGAATGTTTGTCTTGTATTTTGTAACTAGCTGAAATCCCCGGTGTTACCCGGGCTTTACGCACAGTTTTTAGAGAAATCAGCTGTAAGCACTAATTTTCCTGTTCTTTTGAACGTGGAATATATTATTAATGTATTAATAATTGTATTTTTATGTTTTTATAATTGTCTTTTTCAAAATTGAAATTGTAAATATCCCGTGATTTTTAACTTGTCTGCTCTAGTAACTTACTGATGAAAACATATTGCTAATTTATTAAGAATCTCTTCAAATCATTCGTTATCCTGTTAAAAACGCGATTGCAGGTCCTTAACGAATGAATTGATAGGTTTCCTGATAAACTTTATCAGGGAACGGCCTGCAATCCCGTTTTTAACCGGAAAATATCAAACGACACTATTTTCGTAATAACTTTTGCAAAATGATATGTTTCTAAACATATATATCTATCCTATGTAGTTTCCCCAAGATATTCAGGAAAACGAACAAAAATTCGGATAAACTATAATTCATTCTGAATATATCGAGAACACGTGTTCTTTTCCTGATAAATATCATGACAAAATGCGACAAGATCAGTATTTGTATGAACACGTTTTCCGCCGTCCTCGTAAAACATTCGCTTTTAACTGATACTTTGTTAGGAACTCTGTCAATTCTTTCGTTAAAGGCCTGCATTCCCGCTTTTAACAGGAAACAGATTTGTAATAAATTAACAGTATTATCCAGCTAAATAAGCTTCGCTTTTAAAATTGGAATTAAGGCATTTGAAATGGAATTATGCAACATATTTTTTCATTGTTGAAATAAACATATTTGCAAGTGACAAAACGACAAAGCTAGAACAATATTAAGATACTTTTTATCTTTGCGAAGCGAATAAAATATATTTTAGTATGCCGGGAGCATTTTTTAAGGTTCTTTCGGAAAATGAACGCTGATACGGACAATTTAATCCTATTCATTTAATTTAAAAGATAATTATAGTTCAATAAAATTGCTGGGATTCGTACATGATTATCAGTTTTGCGACATCAGTTTTTTGTTATCAAATCGGTGTAGATTACATTTCTAGTTTTATAATCCGTTCAGTGCGTATAACCCATTTTGATTAGTATCGGTTTGGCGCATGGGTGCGGCTGCCATGTCAAAATGACGTCATCATTATCTACTCGTCTATTTTCTCCCATGAAGGGATAATTCACAGAAGTGTGTTCTATGCTATTTACTTACCAACGTCGGTAAATAAAAACCTAAAAAACATTAATCCCTGGGGTAAATTTTTATTTATTTATTTCACGCCTATTAAGGCTTTTACATATATATAAAAAAAAATATTTACGAAATTATACACGAAAATAGTGCAGGAAACGACTATTTAAAACAATTGCAGAAAAATAAATATAAAGTCAAAATATCACTGAACTTGATCTACACAGCATGCAGGCACAAAACATAAAAAATCCAAAATATTTTTTTCTGTTTCAGTTGACAAAATTATTATGTGTTAATCAAATCAAATTAAATACATTTATTAAAATATTCCACTACTTGATGAAAAAAACTTCAATAGGGTATGCTTAGACATATATTGAAATTGATATACTAAATATATCAACAACATCGGAGTATTTGTTTCCTAGCTGTTGAATCCGTCGCATAGGAGTATAATATTGGGACGTTGATATAGAATTGCTACAATAATATGGTAGGTACTGTCTTGTAAGCGGTTGTGGTAAGAAATAGGATCTAAATGGTGTTAGAAAGAGAAAACACCACGCTTTATATTCAAATCTAAAACTTAACCACAGAATAATTAAAATGTAGGTTCCGCAATTTGAGAAAAAATTATGAATCTTTAAATATACTATATTATATTATGAAACAACAAAAATGGCTTATTATACATTTGTCTAGTTAAATGTGTGTGTTTTTTTTCAATATCATTAATTTTAATTAAACATTTTTATATGTAAATACGAATGTTAGAGGGAGCGCGCTAATATTAAAAAAACGATAATGATTAAAGCGAATCTTAGTGCTAAATCACTATTTTGATTAACCTTTTATAAAGAATTGGTGTAAATTATGAATACCAAAAAATATGCTTTAGATAAATTGAAGGTTTTACTATCGTTTCGCTTGAGTAGAATACAAATAAAAAAATTAATTACTCAATAAAAAATATAAATGTAAACTACTAAATAAAATATTTTTTCAATAGAAATGTATGAACGCGTAAAGGAAACAACTTTTTAAAAAAACAGCATTATAGCTAAGATTATCTGTGACAGTTTCACTTGATTAACTTTTTTGCTTTTTTATAAAATTATTTACAAAATAAATAAAAACCAGTTTTTGCTTGAAATCGAACGTTTCTAGATTCCGTTTGTCAAGCGATTTTAATGCCTATTACCTACAATATAAGGTATACCAAGAATATACACAGTTTTGGCTTTTAGTTTCCTCTTAAGCGAAAATGAATAAAATAGGGTGGAACGGATTATTGATCCGTCAATCCTGGACACCCTAATCCCTAGATTCCTAACCACCCCTCATACCTTTTTCATTTTCAAAACTTTTTCTGCTTCCTTTCCTTGAAAAAATTCTTCACACATCGTCTCCAAGGATGTCATAGGTCCTTCGGAACATTTTTTTCCTCAGGGCCTCCTGTGTACTCTAGGATTAATGCGATGCACTACGTCGTGTAATATTTTAAATCGAGCCGCTATCAATAACAGCCCTTACGTAGATGGCGATAAGGTTTAAATTCCCGCTTAACACCATCCGCCTGTTTTGATTTATGCAAGAAAAAAACATGGCCAAAAAATGCATTTTATTTTATTTTGAGGATGTTCAGGCATAAATATTTAATTTTTTTTCGATAATTTTATAGATAAATTAATTTGCCACATTATACAATAAAATTATAACCGAAAATGGGTTCGCAAGTATGAGATTTTGAACTTTAAAGCAGTTTTCATAGGCCTTATACATTATTTTTTTCTAGGCTTACAAAAAGACTAACCAAAAAATTACTCGATTATTTCAAAGGCCAAGATGTATTCTACTCGCAGTATTTAATTAAAGCATCTGAAACATTTCTAGGCGACCAAATTTTCATTTTTTACATTTAACTTTTGATTTACTTTTTATCAGGTGACCAACGACATAAACGACCTAGACAAAGACGAGGTGAACATCATCTCTGGCGCGCTGGAGATGCGCAAGAAGACGGTTCTGGAAATCATGACCAAGATCGAGGATGTCTTCATGCTGGACTACGAGGCCGTTCTCGACTTCGAGACAGTCTCCGAGATCATGAAATCTGGTGAGTTCATTCTTATAGTTGATAATGCTGTAGGATTTATTATTTATTGCTTTATAAATATCTGTCTGGCAACAGCGCGACCGTGCTTTGAAAATCGGTATGAAATCGTCGGTAGTTGCATCTATCAATCCTGAGCTAGATAGGCTCCAGGGCGACTGTCCAGATAAAATTTTAAAGGTCTCAACTCCTTTCTCTTGTTTCTTTTGACGTTGCTATTAAAAAAATATATATATATATTTATTTTATTTTATTTGGTTTAACGCCCAGCTGGAATTTTACATGGATCATAAGGACAGATTATACCTAGTGAGCTTTCGAAAATTATACACATATTGGTGAAAAAAATATAATAAGAAGTAATTGTTGATTGAGGTACTAGTACATATTGAATCATTTGGTGGGTTGGAAATAAGCCGACATAGCTCAGTGGATACAGAGCACCTGACCGGACATCAGAAGGCACGGGTTCAATTCCCGTTGGCGGCATTTATTTTTACTCGGGAGATATTTTCGATTTTGTACTAATATTTCGGGCGACTATTTGTTATCCTTTATGCTATACTTTGTCTTATAAACATTAGTTTATCATTAAAAAATAATAAAACTAAGTTTATTTATTTATTTACATACTACACGAAGTTAATACAAGGAGACATGTTACAATACAGGATAATAAAAAAACTACTGCCATTATAAAAACAGGGCACATAAACAATAAAGATGATGTCAAGTCAACACAGGAACAAGGTTTTGATAGAGTTCTCGACTTCTGCCACATCAATATAAAATATTAATTGCGTAATGACCGACAACAATCATTAAGGCATACACCAAAAAAATCAAGGTCTTGACTTGAGTTGACAAGTCTTGCCATTCTGGACATTGGTGAATAGTATCCATAATTTGTGGAAACAATATTAAGTAAAACATGTAACAGTAACATAAAATAGAAACTAGAACAATACTACATATAAGACAAATTTCTAAAACTACATTATCAACGCTACTATAATTTGTTGTATTCAACAAAGTGCTGGTATAGATTATTCATTCTATAAATGGAGGTATGGAGTGAATACGAATCTGACTCAGGCAATTGCGTCTCTGTATGAGGGAAGCGTTGTATGTGTTAGGGTGAACGGTGGTTTTACGGGGTGGTTTGATATCACAAAAGGTGTTAAACAAGGCTGCGTAATGTCACCGTGGTTATTCAATCTATACATGGATAATTGTATGCAAAAATTGAAAGAGGTGGGATTGGGCGCGAATTTGAGTAATCTGAAAGTATGTTGCCTGTTGTATGCTGATGATGCGGTGCTGATTGATAATAGTATGGATGATCTGCAGTCTCTCGTGTCTAGGATGAACGAAATATGCATGAAGAATGAGTTAATGATGAATGTAAGTAAGTCTAAAGTAATGGTGTTTGAAAGAGAGAGTACGAAAACAGTGTGCAATATAGTTGTGAATGAGGAATACTTGGAGCAGGTGGATGAGTTTTTGTATTTAGGAAGTATGTTCTAGAGAGATGGGAAGGCTGACAGATATATTGAAAGAAGGGTAAATGCAGGTAACTCCATTAATGGAGGACTGAACGCAGTTGGCGCTAACAAAACATTGTCCAAAGAAGCGAAGTTAGCAGTCCACAACGGAGTGCTGGTACCTACCCTGATGTATGGAAGTGAGGCATGGAACTGGCAAAGAAAGGATGAAAGTAGGTTGAATGCTGTTGAAATGAGATCCCTGAGGCGTATGTGTGGTAAAACCATGTATGATCGTGTGAGGAATGTGGAGATCCGCAAAGAGTGGAAGGCTGATGTAAGCGTAATGAGTAAGATCAAGAATACGGTGAAGTGGGCACCACTTTGTTCCAAACCTCAAAAGTACGGTCATTTTCGCATTTCGCGTTTTGTTGCTAACTTCACGTTTCTTCAGGTGACATTTGTAATGTCATTTAGAATTGCTTCGAAATCCGACCAATTCGATTATGCGTTCCGTATTTTGTTTGGTAAATCGTATTCCTAATTAAAATATTCCTCTGATAGTGCTGCAACAGGGTATTACTGCTTTTTTTACATTTTCATTGCGCGACCGATCAATATTTGTTAAATCAACAAGATTTTTTAATAAAGTCAGCGATCTCCGTCTTAGTACGATCATAATACGTTCCCATAAAACTTTCGTATTACGGCTGGTATACGTAGTACGTATGCGCGTTCTTATGAGTAACGTTTTCTATTATCCCCTTGTATTATCTATTATGAGTAATATATTCTCTATTAGATTAGTTTTGTATATTTTTAACATCATGTCCGTTGTGTCGGATCAAGGAAGGAATAACGTTATCTTCTGATTATATTGCTAGAGAACAACAGAACGACCACAGTGAACTCAAGTGAATGATTCTCGTTCGTTGGGATTTAGGATCCCCAATGGCCAATGCACGTAGCGCGACTTCAACACCTTTTGGTTTACAGTTACAGCCGATGTCTTGCAAAAATATTAATCGGGTCATTCGAAAGGGATGTCCAACTATTGATATCTATGGTTATTTTAAATATATGTAGTATCAACTGTATTTAATAAAGTTCGGCTAGATTCTCAAAATGTTACACAGTGCGGCGGTCTCCAACCCAGCGAATTTACACCGGACAGCAAAATTACATCTACATTAGAGATGGGCGGGAGCCTCATTAGCATGGTTCAAAGAGTTGACTAATAAGCTGGAGGTGACGGGTTCAAATCCTGGCGTGCGCAAGTAAATTTTATTTGATTAATTGTGTTATTTCACAAATTACGCATTTAAAATGACATGGCATAGTTGCGGCACGTTCCAAGGTGGAAATTACTACGCAATCTTTTCTAGCAGATATGATGAATCAACAAGACTTCTTCTTCTTCTTCCTAGCACTATCCCAACTCATTGCCTAGGTGGGCTGTTGGGGTCGGCTCTTCTCGTTCTCAGATAATAGCTTCTTCGGTTCTGAGTGTCGCTTTCATCTAGGCCGTTTCTTTGTAGGATTTTGGGGCATTGGGTCATCCAGGAGTTCTTTGGTCTACCTCTGGATGACTGTCTTTGAAGCTCTATAGACATTGCCTGCTGCACTGTGTGGTCTGGTGGTCTCCGTCTTATGTGCCCATACCATCTTAACTGTCGTTCCTCTAGCTTACTGTTTATGTCAGTGACACCCAGGCTACCACGAATGCGTGAGCTTTTAATTTTATCTTTTAATGATACTCCTGCCGTCCATCTAAGCATTCGCATTTCTGCTGATTCGAGTTGCCTAGAGTAGGAGTTGTACATAGTCCAGCATTCGGAGCCATACATTATCGCGGGTCTAACAATAGTCTGGTATGTCTTTCCTTTAAGTTTTATTGGCATTTTCGTGTCGCACAAAATTCCTGTTACGGATCTAAATTTCATCCATCCCACTCCTATCCTATGGTTGACATCCGCTGCACATCCTCCGTCTCTGTGGATGAGTGAGCCCAGATACTTAAATGAGTCACAGTTGGCTAATGTTACTCCATCCAATTGCATCGAAGGAGTTACAGCATTTGGGTCTTCAAATGGTAAATACAAATATTCCGTCTTTTTCCTGCTAATTTTTAGTCCATTATCCTCCAGGATCTTTCTCCACCTTTCCAGGTGAATGCATGAATGTGAATGATGAATCAACAAGACTGTTCACGATTTTGTATAAGAATAGGGCATCTGATATTTTTCTTCGTTTGTATAAAACGGTAGGGTCAAACCGATGATCGCTAAAGCGATACGATAGGTGTTTAGTAAATTTGTAGTGCATATTTTTAATACGATCAATGTATGTTTGATATTGAGGATTCCAAATGACTGAGGCAAACTCGAGTTGTGACCTTACATACGACATGTATAGCAGAATTAGTGTGTTTGCTATAGTGAAAGGCTTTGTAATGCGTATAATAAATCCCATTTATAAGCTTTTTTTCTAAAATATGTTTAGTATGGTTAAGGCGATGCACTACGTAGTAATGCAAAATCATGTGTTTTTGGTTTGAAAATTTGGTCGCCTAGAAATGTTTCAGATGCTTTAATTAAATACTGCGAGTAGAATACATCTTGGACTTTGAAATAATCGAGTATTTTTTAGATAAGTCATTTTATAGGCCCAGAAAAAAAATAACGTATAAGGCCTATGAAAACTGCTTTAAAGTTCAAAATCTCCTACTTACGAACCCATTTTCGGTTATGATTAACCGTAAGTAGGAGATTTCATCAGTTTTCATAGGCCTTATACATTATTTTATTCTGGGCTTATAAAAAGACTTATCTAAAAAATACTCGATTATTTCAAAGGCCAAGATGTATTCTACTCGCAGTATTTAATTAAAGCATCTGAAACATTTCTAGGCGACCAAATTTTCAAACCAAAAACACATGATTTTGCATTACTACGTATGGCATCGCCTTAAATACAAATTTCGTGCAACCGCGTCTAAAAATTGAAACAACGGTGTATATTGGTAGGTTGGGTGAATGTTTTTTTGGGGGGAGGGGTTAAGTTATCTTCATTACAGGTGGGTACCAAAACTGGGTCACCCGCCCTCATTTATTTCCCGATACCGTAGGTACCTACATAATATGGTTATAAGGCAGCGCGTAGGTAACACGTCAAGCAAAGCAAATAATTCAATTACATTGCTGTCATCATCATAAATAATCGTTATAACCTCTCTTTTTTAACCTCTACTGGGTGAAGTCTTCGTGTTAATTATGGTTTTTGACAAAAATACCATTTATTTTCAAGTCATACATCGTCCTCATGACGTAGGCCTCATGTTACCACAAATAAATATTTGATTCATGTCTTTTTTTCCATTCGCTCTATGTTATATCATTATATCATATAAAGTAGTTAACAATAATATTCAATGCCCAGAGTTGCTAAATAAGATTCAATACCTGTGAGTTCAACACGCTCTTGTGTCCTGTTCAGGGTGGATCAATGCAAAACGCATTCTTGCCTGAACAGACTATGCAATAATTACAATAGCGCATTATCCAAGGTGGATATTTTCAGTTGCGAACTTACCAAATACAAGAGGTCCATAAAATAATATTTCTCTGATGGTTTGTGAATAATGTTATTTCTCTATTATTAATATTTCTTATTATGATTTGATTTATATCTACAACCCCTCTTCATGGCTATAAATGTTTTTTTTTTATAAATTTTTGATTTCATATTCCTTTCTTGCAAATTTAATTTACTTATTCCTTATTATGCCTCGGGCGTTCCCGACTTTTTATACCATTCACTACTGTTACTTTAGAAAATCTATATCATATCGATTTTAATTCTACTCCGTGTGTCATTCCCTATCGGTAATAAATTACTCGATAAAAAGTATAAATGCAAACTACTAAAAAATATTTTTTTCAATAGAAATCAATGAACGCGTAAAGGAAACAACTTCTAAACAATACAGTATTATAGCTAAGATTATCTGTGACAGTTTCACTTGATTATCTTTTTTGCTTTCTTATAAAATTATTTACAAAATAAATAAAAACCAGTTTTTTTTTCTTGAAATCGAACGTTTCTAGATTCCGTTTGTCAAGCGATTTTAATGCCTATTACCTACGATATAAGGTATACCAAGAATATACACATTTTTGGCTTGTAACTTCCTTTTCAGCCTCACAACATATTCCAATTGTGGATGCTATAGTCCCTCTGGCTTCGGAATTTCAGACATATTGATGCGAAACGTCACTGAGAAATAGCAATTTGTTAATCGGTGCAGGTCATATTTTAGGGATTTTCCAATTAACGGGTCGTGCAATCATAGTCGACCTAAACAACACACGTTCTTAGGCTTAATGATGAGATGAGGCGAAACGTCACTGAAAAACAGCAATAATTTGTCAGTTTGTATAGTTCACACTTGTAGGAATTATCTGTCCAGTGGGGTGAATAGAGCCTTATTTTTTTGACCAGTCTGTATTTAGTTACGTTGCTTATGTAAGCCACCCGACCCCACCTTAACACGGCCCATAAAACCAAAATGCGTAGCCTAATTTTCTAGGAGTGCAGTCACCTTCACAAATGGCTGAACGCTAATAACGATTTCGATCAATATGTCAGAATAATACTGTTACCCAAATAAACCCAGTGAAATTTTTTTGTTTTTTGTGTAAGGCAGTTCATCATAAAAAGAGTGCTTTGCACAAACATATTTATTATTATGGGTAAGTTACACGTAGCCAGTAGCTAGGACAGTGATAAGTGGCAACTTAATTAGTTAATTTTATGTCACTGTCCGCGTGAGGACAGGCTATGGGACAGTGGTAAGTGGTAACTAAGCTGTTAACTCAATTTTAAGTCACTTGCCGCGTGTATACAGTGCGTTTAGTGGTAAGTGGCCATTTTTTAAAGACAGTTATCAGTTATCACTTACTACTGTCCTAAACGTTATCCTCGTGTAAACCGAGCATCAATCATTGAAGAGATCAAGCGATAGAAATGTGTCGTGAAGTGAGCTCAATTTTTCCTTACTTAGAAGTAGACTGAAATTAATCAAACCTTTTTAAATACATGTATTTGAATTTCATTTTTTTCGGTTTTTAATGCAAATCTTAAAAGTAGAAATGAACCCACTTCCCGCCATCCGATCGAGCTGAAGCTCGGTAGTTAGACTCGTTGTCGATGACAATGCATTCTATCAACTATTGCAATTGGTGTCGATCACGTACACACACATATCTCTGAAATCGGATGACATTACAGCAGTTAATATACGTAATAAATGTCGGTCCTATTGAATCGGGATTTGGCCCAGTTGCTAGCGCGGCTGACTCCAGTGCCTGGGGAGGAAGGTCTAATCCTCGTTCAAACCAAAACAAAATTAAATGTTTTATAGTAAAAAAACACGTTTTTCACGGCTCGATGTTACGATGACAGTGCGTTCTATCAAATTTTGGTAGCAATCACGCACACACACGCGCATTTCGCTCAAATCGGACATTATAACAGTTAATGTACGAAATAAATGTCGGTCCAATCCGATCTGCATTTGGCGAGGTTGGTAGGTTAGGTTGGTCGACTTCAGTTCCTGGGTAGGGAGATTCAATGTTAAATCAAACAAAACAAAACTTTTACAAGAAATTTTTAGATAGATATATTATATTATACTAAAAAAAGAATTATGGGTTGATTTTTAAAAATATCGATATCTTTACTTGAACCGATTATCAATATCATTGGCGTGTCGGGAATCTAGTAATCAAAAGGTCTTATGTGAATTGGCGAA
The DNA here is from genome assembly GCA_026573805.1 of Hesperophylax magnus. Classification (NCBI taxonomy): domain Eukaryota; kingdom Metazoa; phylum Arthropoda; class Insecta; order Trichoptera; family Limnephilidae; genus Hesperophylax; species Hesperophylax magnus. Next base: position 5,289,019 of record JAIUSX010000005.1, on the reverse strand, counting down.
ATCTGTTATTCTGACTCTTGGAATTATTGTGTCTTGTCTTTCTCTGGAATTTGTTAATCTGTTGTAATAGTTATATTCCACAAGGATCCCACTTGGGTCTACTCTTGTTCAACATTTATAGTAATACAGGGTTTTCCAATAAGAGGTGTTATTTTGATATTCAATCGTAAAAGATCAATGGTTTCGTTGCTTGTGTGGCACGTAGCGCCGTCTTGTTGAATGTAAACGTTTTCCAGATCAATACCATCCAATTCCGAAAAAATCTTTAATCATCTATCGAGCAATCCATTCACCGTAACTGTTGCTCCAGCTCTTTTTCGAAAAAGTAAGTTCCAATGACTCCGCCGGACCATAAACCGCACCAAACAGTCACACGTTGAGGATAGAGAGGCTTTTCAACAATAACTCTTGGGTTTTCCGAGCCCCAAATGCGACAATTTTGCTTGTTGATGAAGCCACCGAAGTGGAAATGATTTGCATTTGATTCACACAAGTGAATTTTAATAATTTCAATTCGTTGTTGAAGTGTGTATCGTTCCATTTTTATTAATGGCGTAGTTCCTACTTGGCCAATGTCAAAAAATGACAGCTTCAAAAGTAACATCTACCGAAATAGCGGGCTATTCGAAATAACACCTCTTATTGGGAAACCCTGTAGTATCTGAAATCCCTAGCTTTATACAGAGTTTTTTTTTAAATCAGATGTAGATACTAATTTTCATATTATTTTGAACTAGTTGACGTGTTCCCGGAGTTGCTCGGGGACTTATAAATGGTTTGTCGAAATTTAAGTTTCGAGGTTGTTCCGGCTTTTTAAGATATATAATTACGTAGTACATTGTAAGTCACTAGATATAAGTCTTAGATGTAAGTCACTAGTTTTAAGTCAGTAGTTCTAGTATTAATTATTTAGTTAGTATATTTGTACAGCGCCCGTGAGGTAATTATTCACGAAAACGGCGCTCTATAAATTAGTAATTAAATATTATTTTCCGATTTTATATCCGGGTTAAATCTTCCCCATAGGAAAAACTAAACCTTCCACACACTTTTCCACAAATGATCATCTAGTCAATCAACATTATGCAAGTGCATTATATAAGAAAAACAAATACAAAACAATACAAGAACAACACGTCAACTCACCAGAGATCAAATGGGAAAATAATTCACCAACTCCAGATATTTTCATATCAGAGGGTTCGGCTCGGTAGAACTTCTAACAGGGCCTATAAATCCTACTGATCCCTCAACATAAATATTTAAAAAATCTTTCGTTATCCTACATGTATTTATAATGACTGATTTTTGCATCTTTATATATAATTTTTTTGATAGATCTAATACGCCTAAATTTTGAATGAGAGAGCTAGGTATAATGCCAGTAGCCGAAATAACAAATGGTAATATTTTTATAGTCTGAGAATGCCAAATTCTTTTTATCTCATTTCCTAAATCTGTGTATTTTCTTATTTTTTCATTAACAGATTTTTCAATATTACAGGAATTTGGTATAGCGACATCAATGATAAAAGTTATTTTTTTTAAATTTTGTCATGTAAACCTATATCGGGTCTATTATGACTAATCGTTCGGTCTGTTAGTATAGTTTTATCATTATATATCTTATAAAATTCGTTTTTATTATTATTATGGTAATACTTTAATATGAAGTTTTTCAATCGTGATGATTTTCACGAATATTTTTAATCGGTTCATATTAAAATGCAGCTGACTGTACTTGCTTACATTATATATTGTAATGAGTTAGTATACGTGCCAAATCAATACATCGGTGTGTGTACTGCCTTCTGACCCCTAAATTAACTCCCCGCAAGGCAGGCTGAGTTTATTGCGTGTCGTAAAGTTGATTTTTACGTTAATTTACTGAAAAACCATTTTAAAGTTCGTTCACGGCTTGATAAAAAATATTTAAAGTTCTGGTGGGCGCACAGTGCTTCGTTTCATACAAGCTAGATGGTAAAAACACATCAGTCAAGTATTTGTAACTCATTTGTGGGGTGTAGTTTAATTTTGTGATAATCAATACACTAACAAATCTTAACGAAACATGAAACAGAATAAGACACAGAAAATAAACACTGTCTTACCAGGACAATAATAATAATAATATTTGGATGATTTTTTTAGCGTCATTTTTGTGCAAAATCATCTCAAGGGCGCTGTACATACTATATAATACATTTATACTATGTTATTACTAACTATATATTGAGATAATATACAGTACCATACTTACCTGGTAGGTCACTTGAGATTAACACTTCATTAATATTAACTAATTGTTTATTAGCGAAATTTAGATTCAGGATTTAAGACATACTTGTATATAATATAACTGGAATTTCTCTCAGGAATGGTATATTTATTTTAAAGGTGTGATAGCTTAAAAGGGTAAGTTTTTAGTTTAGATCTGAATTCTGTTGGACTTGTTATGGATCTTAGTTCCGGAGGGAGTTTATTCCAAGCCTTCGGCCCAGATACTCCGAAAGCGCGATCACCAAACTTAGTATTTGGCTTGCGCTTAGGTTCCATCAGTCTGCCTACAGCTGATGATGTTGCTGATCTAAGAGTTGACTGCCTCAGACCAGTGTTTTCCGGGACGCATAGTTCAGAGATGTAGGGTGGGGCCATTTCATTGATGGATTTAAACACCATCAACACCATCATCATCCAGCACAGTTTGTACTGGATTCTTTCAGGGCACTTGAGCCAGTGAAGGTTACGAAGGTGTTCTGAAATATGCGAATATTTAGATACCCCGGTTATGAGCCGTGCTGCTGCATTAAACACTGATTGAAGTTTGCAATTTGATATTTTGGAAGGCTGGCATAAATGCCGTTGCAGTAATCGAGACGTGAGACTACGTAAGAGTTGATATTTAACCTAGAGAGAAATTAAAGAATTGTTTTTTAACCTAGATAGTTTAGTCTGTAACTTTTTAAGGTTAAACCCCACCATCATTGGAAACTATCATTAATAGACCAGTTAGACAAGCGTACAAAACATAAAAGCTCCGACAGTAAACACAAGCTCTGGACAAAGTCACCACGAATACAATGCAATAAAAGCATTCACCAAACTTTCAGTTAATTCAAAAAAGAGAGAAACGAAAAACATTTCAGATACAAAATTAAAATATGGATTAAATAACTAGAAAGGCATTATTAAAAAAAAATTATAACGTGAAATACCATTACAAAAAACTGATTATACAGGTTTTCCGGGGGTAAAGTGCGCTAACTTCGGGGGGGGGGGGTGATTCTACATGATGGTAAAAGTAAAAAAGAAAAATATCATTTTGAATACAATCGTACGTTTGAATACAATCGTACGTTTGAATACAATCGTACGTTTGAATACAATCGTACGTTTGAATACAGTCGTACGTTTGAATACAATCGTACGTTTGAATACAATCGTACGTTTTAATACAATCGTACGTTTGAATACAATCGTACGTTCGAATACAATCGTACCTTATAATAAATACCGGCTATTTTTTTATTTACCGCCTTTATTACTGTAATTTTTTTTATTCTATTTTATATTATTTTTGTTGAGTATTGTTAAATTGTAAAATGTGGGCCAGAGCACGGGTAAAGAACCCAATGAGGCCCACAGTGATCAGCACGGGTAAAGCACGTAATGAGGCCCATAGTAATCAGCAAGGGTAAAGCACCCAGTGAGGCCCACAGTACACAGCACGGGTAAAACACTCAGTGAGGCCGATAGTACTCGGCACGGGTAAAGCACCCAGTAAGGCCCACAGTACTCAGCACGGGTAAAGCACCCAGTGAGGCCCACAGTACTCAGCACGGGTAAAGCACCCAGTGATACCCACAGTACTCAGCACGGGTAAAACACTCAGTGAGGCCGATAGTACTCGGCACGGGTAAAGCACCCAGTAAGGCCCACATTACTCAGCACGGGTAAAACACTCAGTGAGGCCGATAGTACTCGGCACGGGTAAAGCACCCAGTGAGGCCCACAGTACTCAGCACGGGTAAAGCACGTAATGAGGCCTACAGTAATCAGCACGGGTAAAGCACCCAGCGAGGCCCTCAGTACACAGCACGGGTAAAACACACAGTGAGGCCCACAGTACTCAGCAAGGGTAAAGCACCTAGTGAGGCCCACATTATCAGATAATGTTTTTAAATTTGTATCTAGTTATTGTATCTAATCTTAATACATAAAAATTCAGTATGCATATGTTTGTGCTCGCAAAACTCGAAAAGTAGCCGACCGATATGGCTGAAAATTTCAAAGTTTGTTCTTATTAGTGCCAGGAGTGTTTAGACAGTGGTTTGAATGGTATAAGAAGTCGGGGACGCCCGAGAAATACTTAACGCAATATCTCTGCACTGGAATGAGCTACAGAGTCGAATTAAAGTCTAGGTAATGTAGTTTTTTAACAATGTGGTATACAGTAGTAAATGTTCGAAAAAGTTGGAGACCCCCGATAAATAACATCAGCAATAGCGAGGAAATGCGCGGTCCACTAGTAAATAAATCAAAAATCAAAATGTTTCCCGGTGCGCCAGTTCCTGTATCCGAGTCCCAAATCTTGGATTTCTGAATTCACAGGGCAATGTTTCATAGAGAGCACACGTGCAATCGTGCTGTCTCGTGCTAAAGTGCTGTGCTGATGTTGGCACGCCTCCAGAGAGCGGCGTGCGTTGAGTATTTTTAATCTAGCGTATTTTGACACTATTTCGTAAACTACAAACGGAGAATCGCGTTTGAGTTGGCATAAATAATTGGTCAAATATCCGTCGAGCGGTATGTCATCTTATACTGTTGTCCTTTCCTAACGAAATGCACTTTATGTCGGGTCGTGCCACTCACATAGATAGTCAGAATAACGTGTTCATGCAAGTGCTTTTGCCTTGATAATATATAATGACGAAATGCAAAAATATTTAGTTTTTATGAACACGTATTCCGACATCGTGATAATATATTCGTAATTTACTAAAAGTTTATCAGGAAACCCATCAATTCATTCGTTAAGGCCTGCAATCCCGTTTTTAACCGGATTTAGAATAATTTTAAGAGATTCTTAATAAATTACAATAAATTATTCAAATATTTTTTCGTTATAAATTTGAGTTTCACAAAACGTAAGTTAAGCGATTTTTAGTTGTTTTCTTAAGGCGAACCTTAATGCCAAATCACTATTTTGATTAATCTTTATAACGAATTGGTGTACATTATGAATACCAAATAAATGATTTAGATAAATTGAAGGTTTTCCTATCGTTTCGCTTAAGTAGAATACAAATAAAATAATAAATTACTCAATAAAAAATATAAATGCAAACTACTAAAAATTTTTTTTTTTTTTCAATAAAAATGTATGAACGCATAAGGAAACAACTTAAAAAAAATACAGTATTATAGCTAAGATTATCTGTGACAGTTTCTCTTGATTAACTTTTTTTGCTTTCTTATAAAATTATTTATAAAATAAATAAAAAACAGTTTTTTGCTTGAAATCGAACGTTTCTAGACTCCGTTTGTCAAGCGATTTTAATGCCTATTACCTACAATATAAGGTATATCAAGAATATAATTTATAATGCGAACTTAAGAGGAAGCTACAAGCTACAAGCAAAAATGTGTATATTTAAGTTGTTTCCTTTACGCGTTCATATATTTTTAACGAAAAAATATTTTTATTAGTAGTTTACATTTACATTATTTATTGAGTAATTTATATTTTTATTTGTATTCTACTCAAGCGAAGCGATAGGAAAACCTTCAATTTATCTAAAGCATATTTTTTGTTATTCATAATATAAACCAATTCGTTATAAAGATTAATCAAAATAGTGATTTAGCATTAAGCTTCGCCTTAATAACGCGTACAAACAAGTTTTAAGGATTACCAAAAAATATCTAGAAGTATTCGATAATGTTCGATATAAAAATACGTCGAATAGCGTCGGCGTCGGTCTATTGCGTCACGGGGCGTCGCGACGCTCTGCCGACGTCTCCTATACTTATAAGTTGTCATGAATGAGAATAAGCCCGCCAGACGATAGACGCATCTGTCGACGCTAAAATAAGACCCACCCTACCTGTTTGTATGTTAAGATTATTTTTGTTAATTAGGGTGTCCCGTTTGATAATTTTTTTTTTTAATGTATTTCCGCACGCGATTCCTAGTTGCTCCCAACCGTCTGAAGCCAGTGGGACTATTGCATCCCTCATTGAGTCATGTTCTGATGCTGAAGATAGTGGGTAGGAGAATATGATGGTGGAGAAGTACCCGGCTATTCAGAACTGGTCACCAAACACGGCTAAAGTCATTTCATTTCTAAATGTTGGTGTTTTCCCAGAAACGAAATGAGCGCATCTTCCACACTGGAATACGTGATTATTTTTAATAAATTAATTTTGAATCAACAAAAATATTTAATTAAATTAATTTTCGTGACTTCCGGTCAAATCCCGGCGTGCGCAAGTAAATTTTATTTGATTGATTTGTGTTATTTCACAAATTATTTGTTTAATTCATTATTTATTTGTTTTAATTCAAAATCGAAACGTTGCTTTGAAATGGCTTTGGACGTGTTTGGTGATCAGATCTGAATATCCAGATACTTTCCCACTTTGCTCTTCCCAATCGAAGACCTTCGGAAGTAAATTTGTACAAGGTTAAAGTTATGTAAGGTTAGTTAGGTTAGGTCAGTTTTGATTTTTTTTTAATGTGTTATTTTTGTACGCATGAAAAATTGGACACCCTGTATGAAAAAAATATTGGCAGAGACGCCAGACTACAGTAAATATATATATATAAATATTTTAATATCATCATTTGGTCTCTAGTGTGACCGCCTTTGAGGAAACTTTGTTTGTTTTGTAACAAAGTATTTCTGTAAATAGTATAAAATAACGTACGTCTGTATGAGCGCTTAGTTCTTCTAAACTACGCGACTGATTTTGATAGGGTTTCCACTATCATTTAGAAAATTTCTTCCGGAATTTTTACATATATAATACATGCATATTATATTTGTAGAAAGTAGAGAAAAGTCGTGCAACGCCGGGTAACCGCACAAGAGCCCAATTGTCTGAGCAGTGACATTATGGCATACTCATTTGGGTCCGTTATGTTTTGAGGCTGAAGGTAATGTGAGGGGAAGGTGGGGAAGTACCTGTCTATTCAGATCTGGTCACCAAACGAAGCCATTTCATGCAAAGTTTCAATTATGAATGGTGGTATTACACCCGAGTGATACTGAGAGTACCTTCCACTCTGTAAATATACTATATATTATTTTTAATTAGTAAATTGTAAAATAATTCGCACGACAATGTTTGAATCCGCGACCCCCAGATTGCTAGTCGAGAGCCTTACGCCTCGACCACGGACCAAGGCCAAATAACAATATATTATAAAACGAGCACAGATCCGTAAAAAATCACGGGAAATTATAATTGTAGCATTTGTAAATTTGTAAAAACTTTGTGAATTTTTTACATATTATTTTTATATAAAACGACTAAAAAGTGACGTCGCAGTAATGTTTATAATACATTTGTCTCATAAAGTGTATTTTTTTGTTGTTATCAGTATTTTTAGTTCATTGTTTAGACCAAGGCTGCCCAACCTTTTTAATCCATGGGGGGGGGGGTTGTTACGGAACTTCGCTGAGAAAAAATTCCGCACACCCGAACATCATATGTGATACCCCACAGCAATTTTTCAAATTCCATGGGGGGGGGGGGTAGCTACAGAATTCCATTTCGACGCAAAGAATATTATGTCGAAAACCGGTGTATTTTTGTTTCAAAAGTAAGTTCGACAGGTTAAATTTTTTCGTCGCTGATTCTCGTTCTGAGTAGCCTAAATAGCGATAAATCGCAGTCGTTGGCAACACTGGTGACCGCGCGCAAGCTGCATTGTTTGTTTTACCGCGGGCCCGCGACACTTTTTCAAATTGGCGGAGATTGGCGGGTTTTTTGAAAATGTTTCAGGCGGGCCACTTATAATTCGTTCGCGGGCCACATTGTGGCCCGCGGGCCTGGGGTTGGGCAGCCTTGGTTTAGACCAATAAACGTGAAGTTAGCCATTTAAATAAAAAATTATGTTAGATCTCAAATTTAGAATATTTAAAAAAATGATATGGTAATTTCTAATAATAGTATTTGAAAGTATATTTCATCAGCTTTTAAAAACAGTTATTAGTTTTCGGATACGTTCAGAAATATTCCATTTATTTGGATTTTATTAACCTAACCTAACAACTGATTGGCTAAGCACATTGCACATACCTACATTCGCCAATTAGTGGGTAACCTAACCTAACAACTGATTGGCTATGCACATTGCACATACCTACGTACGCCAATTATCGGGTATGTGTGCAAGTATCTTAAATCTATGAACACAAAGCAACATTTTTTGCGCAAAGTAGAATAATAAATTTTTGTCTGTTTTAAAAACTTTATTTTTTTCTAGACTATTGTGAATAAATCACCCTAAGTTTCGCAGAGTATATATTTTTGTAATATTTATACCGTGTGTGAGTTCACTTTAACTGGCGATTCCATATATTTGGAGTAAAAAATGTAGACGTCATTTTGCTGTCTGATAAAAAATAATTTTTGCGTGACATCTCGCCACTGTCTCGCTAGCGTATCACGTGATACGCACTCCGTCTCTTTCCAGCAGCACCGTACAGACGAGGCAGAGCGAGAATCACGTGGTCGGTTTCGACGTGTTACAAGTGTGATAAGTGGGGCGACATGTGATAGAAATTGATTGTTTTGTTTTTATAGAAAAATTTTAAATCCGCTCAGAAATCACTGGTTACAATCCTTCAGATACAATTTATATAAATTTACTTGTGCAAGCCACGATTCAAATCCGCGACCAAATCCGCGTTTCTAAATTCATTTGTGTGGATTGTTACTGATTACCCGTGATCTCGTTACAATACATCCTGATGCTTGAGAGGTTCATTTCATTCAATCTTATGTATCGTTACAACAGATGTCGCCCATGTTCCCGTTGGGTTAAGTTAATATGATGAGAACATGTTTTAACCGTGTCCATTTCCGTCAGTTCAAGTTTCTGATACATTCCGATGTTTAAGAGGTTAATTCATTCAATCTTATGTATTGTTACAACAGATGGTGCCCATGTTCCCTTCGGGTTAAGTTAATATGATGAGAACATGTTTTAACCATCTTCATTTCCGTCAGTTCAAGTTTCTCATACATTCCGATGTTTAAGAGGTTAATTCATTCAATCTTGACTTTCGCCCATGTTCCCGTTAGGATATGTTAATATAATTAGAACATGTTTTAACCATGTCCATTTTTCTCTTTTAATGTTTCTCTCACATCCCGATATTTGAGAGATTCTGGTGATGATCTGGTTTTGTAAACCACACAGACCATCGGGGAATAATTAATTCCCTATGAAAAAAGGGGTTGATTGCAAAAATTCACTCTGCAGGCGACGTAACAAAATTATCATCCAGTCACCCATATACATAAAAACAGAGGACTCTCCGAATATATCACTCACATTGAGATTGACAGCGATTCCTTATCCTCAAGGTTGTAATGATCTGCCCTTTTCAACTTTTTCTTCTCTTCTTTCTACGATAAATTTTCTTTAAGTCCCATAGGTAACTTTTCCATAAGGCTTTGGTTATGTATATATCCGGGGTAGGAATTTCCTCCCTGCCTTTTACAAGCCTTTTCTATCCTCTTTATTACACACCCCTTCAACTGTGTGCATCATAATTTGTCTACGTGTTTTACGGCCTTGAACGTAACTATTTCACGTAACGGTTCCGTATAAAAAGGCTTCACCGAACGTTGTGTTGGTTTTTTTGTTTCTCGGTTTAGAAACCTAGTTATCTATGTATGTGTGGTATCCCTCGGTTCTTTTGAGATAGAGTGAGTTGAATCCATTACCGCTGTGTTTTAAAACCATTTCATAAACCTTATCTTCTAAGTCGCCTGCTCCCCAACTAACTACGTGATTCTATCTATAGTAGGGTAATGTGAGTATAACAAGGTGTTAGATTTTATATGTGTGATAAACATACGATAAATTTATGGTGTTAGTTGTCGGCGCCATCCATGTATATATTTTGGGAGGGGAAGGAGAGGAAAGGAAATGAATTTGTTCAAGCTAAGATTGGCTCCTCCTCTTTACCAAACAAAACCGATGGATGATAATTTGAGCAAGGCGATCGATATCTGCGTGTCTGGATATCACAACCGGCCGGGTCTCCCCTTGTTCCAAATCGGCAACCTTCACGCCAGAATAAAGAAAACCAGGTCTCCTCACCAATTTCAGAATTGCCCCAACCTCATGCACCTCCAGGAAAATCTACTTTACTGAGTGTAGAAGGGGAAAACCATGACATCCCTTGTCACGAATCTAGTCGCGAAAATGTGACACGTAAGGTCCTAAGTTACGTGCCACCTCTAGAAAACGTTGTAACTTCCACGTCGTCGGGAATTTACATCCCTTTCTAGGTCAATAACATATATAACACACGACGATCTTGTCGACATTTAGCCCGCTTTTATCGGTAGGTTGTGTGCCTACCCATTCAGCCAATTATCATGTGAGATATAAGCAAGGTTTACTCGAAATGCCAAATTTAGGATGAGGACTGTCTGTATTTTAATATTTGGTTCCAGTAGTTATTTCGTGAGGTTACTAGCATCCTCGTGTATTAGGTATGGGTAACTTCTATTGAATACCTATTCTCTCAGGTAGGTATAAACGGATAATTGGTTTGATTTTTTTGCATTTAATTTAAAGAGGCTGCCTACCTCTCGAAAGGTACCTGTTGAGAAAAGTTGTTCGGTTGGTAGTTTTATTTCGGAGATTACCATCTCCCTCTTTTGACTCTAGATTTGTTTTTGTGCATCCCAATTCGTACCTTAGAAAGTCAAACAATAGATGAAAGGTATTAAATTAGAAAGTCAAATAACAGAAGAAAAGTATTCATTTTGTTCTGTCTGGTTGCATCCGATCGCTTTCTATTCGGGCGGTCATACGCTAGCAAAACTTCCCCTTTGACTGACTGTACCTGCGTCTTGTCCTATATATGAAAAGGTCATTGGCCCGTCTCCCACTCACAGCTGATTTACAACTCGTCTAGCACATTCATTTTAATGAGAACATTATTTGGGTTGCAGGCGTTGTAAACTCGGTTCCTGTACTTTGGTTGTACCCGTCCTTTAAAAAAGGGTCCTCTGGAATTTAATAAATAATATAAAAAAACTCACCCTGTTAGTCACCTCCAAATCCTAGTGTGAAACTTACCTGGTTACACGCTACATAGCTAAATCAGTTTAATTTTAGATCTCCTCCCTATCGGCTTCTTTCCTCATTTTAGCGAAATCCTTGCAATCTGTTCAATTTTGGTCCACTCCCTACGCCTATAAAAGAGTAATTAAATAATTCTGTAAATACAATTGTACCTCCCTAATCTCTGTTGGGATTCGAACCCGAGTTTATGATTTGTTTGATTCTCTGGTTTTCGGTTTCCGTGGATAGAATGCCATCTCGTTAAATCAATTCCTCCCTAGCCCGATAAAAAAAACTTCCTGCCTTTAAATAAGTTCACTCTGTTTTAAAACGCAATCATTATTATTATTATTTTCATGTTTTTAAAACAAGTAATTTAGTTTGAACTACATATTTACGAAATCACGTTTAATTTAACACATTTTATATTATAATCGCGATCGCCCAACTCTTAGCGCCCCTGGGGTGATTTTTTCACAAAACGGCGCTCTACAAATTATCCAATTATTATTATTATTAATTTTATTCTCACTGAGTCCAATCACTTTTCACTTCACACAAACACCGCTTCAATAATATTTCACTTTAATTCAATATTCAGGAAAGCTTTCTAACACCATCTGAATTCTCTAATTAACTGTAATTTCACACAACACTTCTGATTTGTATCGATTTCACGGAGCTGTTAACGTACCCGAGTTCAAAACCCAACTGCCTGTATTTTATCCCTACCTTTGGGAATGTGTTTACTTAAGGCCTGTAATCTATCCCATGTTGCTAGTCTAGACAAAAAATTTTTGGAGCACGTTCGTTTATTATTTATCGTTTATTTATGTGGGTATTCAAAACATCACAAGGTTAATCTCCAATTTGGCAGCGGTCGACAATGAGCACCATAAAAACTTTCATTTGCACCATGAAATAACAATCTGTCACGACCAGCTCTCAAGAGAGTAGAATTTTGAATAAAACCGAATTAACACATTGTAATTCAAAATACTTTCTTGTGACAAAATCTTTCAGTCGTAAATTGACCAAACAGGACTAATGGTGCCCTGTCTTGTCAAACAATATAATTCAAATAAATCCTTCTGCTTGAATGCATGGGTAACTGAATTTCATTGACACTCACCTGCAGAGCTAAATCAATACAATAAATAACCAGAGATGTCTATCCTGTCCACTATTTTTAGTTTTAAGTTTCTTAACTAATTTTAAGTCTACCGCTTCTCCAGATTCATGAATTTTATGTATCGTTACAGATGTATCCCGGGTTCCCTTTAAATTAGTCTAATCCGATTAACATGTTTTAACCGTGTCTATTTCCCTCTGTTCAGGTTTCTCCCGCATCCCGGTGTTCGAGAGCAAGCGCACGGCCATCGTGGCCATGCTGTACGTGAAGGATCTGGCCTTTGTGGACCCCGATGACAACACGCCGCTCAAGACGCTGTGCCAGTTCTACCAGAACCCGTGCAACTTCGTGTTTGAGGATGTCACCCTGGACGTCATCTTCAGGCAGTTCAAGGAAGGTGAGTGTTGAAACAAGAAGGGAGCATCTCCCATCCTTATCCTATCTTCCTATTACTCTAATCTATTTCGGCATAAGAAACTTGTTTAACTTAACCATATTTATATGATTATATATTATGTCCGGAAACTAGTAAATCTGCATCGATTTTGCTGTAGATTTAACTTTTTTGATTTAAGCTTTCATTTTCGAGTAAATCGAGTCTGAAGTTGGAATATTTAATCATTTTCAAAAACACAGTGGCTAGGGGGTTAATATCAGCTATTTAATTGTTTTAATGGAAGACTGAACTACCCTGATATATGGAAGTGAGGCATGGAACTGGCAGGGGAAAGATGAAAGTAGACTGAATGATGTAGAAATGAGATCCCTGAGGCGTATGTGTGGTAAACCATGTATGATCGTGTGAGAAATGTGGAGATCCGCAAAGAGTGCAAGGCTGATGTAAGCGTAGTGAGTAAGATTAAGAAATGGACAGAAAAGAGTGTAAGGAGAATATATGATGCGAATGTGAATGGTAGCAGAAGTCGGGGACGCCCGTCAGACACGTCACGATCAAGTGAATCAGATACTTGAGTCGGGCCGTGTCAAGAGTCAGAATAATAGAAGAGTGTGTATGAATGTGAATGAGGCAAGGAGTGTGTGCTAAGACCGAGCTGTTTGGCAGTCCGTCCTCTCTGCCTACCCCTGCGGGAAACGGGGTGATGGTTAGAGTTAGTTAAAAATATATATCTTAATGTTCAGATTGAAAAAAAAAGGTTCTTTTGGGTTCGCTATGTGCTGTAGATTCACCAGTTTTCACTGCTGTGCAAAAAGACTGGGTCAAGATTTACCCTGATGATGGACATTGTAAGGCTGTCCGAAACATTGGCTAAAGAAGGAGGAAGCGCAACATGTCATAATAACCCTCAATCACGATAATACTTTTACAATAAATAAATAATTTGTTATTTCCAGGGCACAAGGGACACCTGGCCTTCGTCCAGCGCGTAAACAGCGAGGGTGAGGGCGACCCGTTCTACGAGACCATCGGTCTGGTCACCCTGGAGGACGTCATCGAGGAGCTCATCCAGGCCGAGATTATGGACGAGACGGATGTGTTCAGTGAGTGCTTCCTACTTTCACTCTTTTATGATGTACAGTCTGTCAAGAAATTTAATAAAAAGAGCTGAAAATTTTCATATCAATTTTTTTTTATTGTGCCAACTTCTCCGAACCATCTGCAGCCAGTGAGATTATAGCATCCCCAATTAGGGTATGTAGTGCGGCTGAGGGAAGTGGGGAGGGGAAGAAGATGGGGAAGAGGAAGGTGGGGATTACCTTGCTATTCAGATCTGGTCACCAAACATGGCCATTTTAAGCAAAGTTTCAATTCTGAATGGTGGTCCTGCACCAGGGCGATCGAAGCGTGTCTTCCACTTTGGAATATGCCGCAAGTATACTATATATGGTGACCGGATAACTCATCAAAATGATAATTCATCACATCTTTAAAAAGTTATATAAAGTCATGGAAAGTGATGAAACAAAAACTTTATCAACTGGGTTAAGTAGGTTAGGTTAGGTTTAAATTTTTTTTTTTTTCATCGTTTCTAATGACTTTATATCACTTTTTAAAAGTGTGTTGAATTGTCACTGTGTTGAGTTATCATGGAACCACTATATATATATATATATATATATATATATATATATATATATATATATATATATATATATATATATATATATATATATATATATATATCAAGATGTTTAAACTGAGTTTTGTCGACAACCACTAATTTGACCTAGTTCTCGACACCCGAATATTTGACATTTATAGAAAAAAGTGTTTTTTCGTTTGTTATGCTTTCTTGAAAATTGCTCCCAGTTTCAAACCATTTATGATTAAAAAGAATAACTGATTTAGAATATAGATGTTGCTAGCGAAATTATATTATTAAAGTTACAATTTTGATTAGGGAACTCACTTCTCTTCGATAGTTTCTAGCGAAAGGAACCCAAAGTGACAATTATATTTCGCTCTCCGTTGGTGGAGTGATCTCCACAGAGTGTCGGAAGCAGTATAAACTTTCGAAAAAAACAACAATAAAATTGGTGTAATTTCAACTTCTACAAAGTGTTTCATTTAAAAAAAAGAGGAATCTAGCCTTTTGTTCTCAAGTCCTAATTTAAAAATTTGGTCCTTCGAGCCGAATAGCAAAATACAATCGGAGTGCGCGATTTTTCTTTAAAAATCGCGCAAACAAAAGGCTAGATTCCCCTTTTTTTTATAAATGAAACACTTTGTAGTAGTTGAAGTTACATGCTTTTTTATATTTTTTTTTGTAAAATATCATGTTTTTTCTACATTATTTTTATTTATTTTGAAACATTTAACAAATAACTTCTTTGATATAAACTTCCCAAATATACAATAATTATTTGAAAATAAAGAGTTCAATATTTATTTCCTCTTAATGTTATTTAGTTTTGGGGTATTATGCCACGTTGAGCTACATTTCGGACAGTGTTACAATGTCCATCATCAGGGAAGACGTATAATTTCTGACCTTGAAGGTCTCAAATCATATCTAGAGAGGAGATGTCCTTTCAGAAAGTAACACTAATGTAGAAACTGTAATTTCTGAAACTGGACCAGTATTTTTTTAAAGTTACATTATTATATTTTTGAAGCATTGAATGGAAGATATTTTCAGATTCGCCTTGGTGAAAGATTACCTTTTGGAATTGAAATGTTGCATGAAATGGCTTTAGCCTTGTTTGGTGACTTCCCCATCTCCTTCAACCTCACAATATACCCCAATTGGGAATTGGTAACACCCTTAGCATCTCCATTTTTTGTACATTTTCTTGACAAACTGTACTGTACATGCCATGAGTTACCCAACCTGACCCCGCCTAACCTAACCCTTTTCCTATCCATTCCTTCCAGACCTGAAGCGCGCCCAGGAAGAAGCCAGCAAGTACGGAGAATGTTCCGACTCCACCACAGCGGGCCGGCGATCTCATAAAATGTCCCTTTTGTTTTTCCGAGCCGACGCCCTTCAGGCCAAAAAGAACACCACGGTCGACAGTGAAAACCATAAAGAAAACAAGGAAGAACTTACCGATGAAATTGCAAAAGATGTTTTACCCAGTCAAAATGAAGAGATCGATTGATTTGGTACGTTTTTAATGAATAACCTAAAAATATAGGACGGGAGATCCTTTTGAAACATTACCAAGTCACCTCAATTGTAAAGCATAGTAGTGATTCGATTCTATTTTGTGCCTCCTGCCACTTTGCGAAGTTCGGGCCATGAGCCCATTGTGCTATCTCCCATTTCACCTCATTCCTTTAGCAGTAACCCGGTCCTTTTGATAAAGTACACCAGGGTTGTCATTGGATATTTGGCTGTCCACAGTGTGTCTTGCCTTGTTACCATCATCGGCGGGACATTGGCACCAAAGGTGAATTGCAGTCTCTATTGGTGTTCCACTCCTGAGGTGACAGTGTCCCGTATTTCCATCACAGCTTCCAGTGAAGATGAGATTTGACCATCTTTAAATATGTAGTTTGGTGTGACTTAAGCTTCCACTCCTACGGCGGCTCGAATCCCGCAAGTGGTGCTTGCTAGTCCGTCTGCCCGCTCGTTGCCCTCAATACCTTTATGTCCTGGTATCCATATCAGGGTTATTTGATTGATGGTAGCAAGTGCATTCCTTCACCAGTCTGGAGTGGCATTGATTACTTTCCACTGCCATTAGGGCTGCCTGGCTATCGGAACATATGCTTATGTTCTTATTCCTGTACAGGTACGAACATGTATTGTGTACAAGCTAAGATGACTTTCAACTCGACGTGAAACACATTGCAGTGTGTTCTTAGAGGTACACTTGTTCCCACTCTCGTCATCAAGACTTTAAACATGGTGTCACTTGTGTCAGACATTTTGTAACAATTGTGTGCTTTAATTAGATGCAATGGAACAACAGTCAACAAAGAATGACAGGATATAAAAATTACAGCTGCAGCTTTGGTTGTGACCTAGATTATGAAAACATTTTAGTTTTGACGTTTCCAGAATTGTACAATTATTGGTTGCAACGCCGGTCTCGTGATCAGAGTAATTACTGGTACGGACTGCATGACATTTGTTTGCGATCGTTTCCTTTATTATAATAAATTGTTTGTGTTTCAGCTGATAATAAATCGAAACGGCGCAGAAATCACCTGCCGAACAAGCTGCAAGACTTTGGAGTGTTCGCCGAACGCAGAGAAAACCAGCGAATTCGCATTTCCCCACAACTGACGCTTGCCACCTTCCAGTACCTCAGCACTTGTAAGCCATTCTTCTTTACCATAGAAAGTTACTGGAATGTTTGGCGCCTTCTGCAAACCATTTTCTAAAAAATAATGTATTGTATATAAAACTGACCCACTATGTATAATTAAATAGAGTATGTGCGATCTTTTAATCAAGTATACACATTCAAATTGCGCCGATTTGTTAATGAATCTAACGAATATACAAGCAACTCGCATATTAATATCATTATTTAGTCCTTTAGTCAGCGCCGTTTGATGAGAAAATTACCTCAGGGGTGCTTTACAACTTAATTTATTTAACCTACAACTTTTCACTTTCCTTTCGCACGCAGAGTTATTTAAAAGCTACTAGACTATGACGCAACCTCAAGTAGCCTACCGATATGCTATTCTTTGACGCTGGTTTCCGTACACGGCGCTACCGCAATTATACTCGACTTGATCATTTTCGCAGCCGTTGAATCAATACGATGTCAAGTGACTCTAGCGACAAAGACAATAATATCGTTCTTCTTTATAATTACAAACATAAAAAAGGATCTGAAAGAAGGTTTTCAACAAATTAACTGTTAATTCCAACATCAATCCACGCCTTCTCCGCTAAATCCATTCTAACGTGTTCCAGTAAATCATAGTTATATAAACATGGATATATACAGAACAAACTTAACACTGATATCATGTTCGGACGTCATTTATGTCAAATGAGCATTGTCAGTATCGTGCAACCGACGTCAAATCTTTAATCGACGCGTCGCGTTGTGTACGAACACTAGCAAAATAGTGTGGCGGATACGCACAAGCGGCGTGTGTGCTATAACTCTATGATATGACAACTCTATTGAATTCTGGTACCTAGTTAGTTTCGTAAATTGGCGCCCAAGTTGTGCCTTGAAAAATATAATATTTTTTTGTCGGTTTCCAGCCCTGGACGCCTTCAAACCGGACACCGTGTCGGAGACCATCCTCCGTCGCATGCTGAAGCAGGACATCATCCACCACATCAAGTTCAGGAACAAGGAAAGGCAGAAATCAGACCCGACCACTCTCATTTACGAACAAGGAAAACCGGTAACACCTTCATTATTATGTGTATATCTATGCAAACAATACGTTTTATCCCTTTTTTAATTTATGTTCTAATTTAAAGTAGTGCGTATTTATGTGAAATTAGCCCAGTGAAAAATCACGGGATATTATAATTGTAGGATTCGTGAAGCTGAAAGTATTTATAGAAAAAATATTTGCTTCAGGATTATTGCAATTCAATGTTCTTAATATGATTTTTTTATTCTTGATAAATAAGAGAGACTTTAGAAATTTGCCTTTTGAATGAACATTTTAAGTAAACTCGAAATGTCATCTGTCAAAAATTTTAACAAAAGAAATACAATTTTCAATTATTAATTAAATATAAATAAAATAATTTTCTTATTTTGGGTAGGTACCTACTTTATCGCTTGTCTGAATTCGCACGATCATCAGTTCCAATTCTGAAAATTTGTAAATTTCATAGCATATTTTGAGTTCATTCATGGTGAAAGAAACATTGCTTGAAATGGTTTTAATCAGCGTGTTATGTGACCGGATGTTAATAGCCAGGTATTTCCAAATCTTCCTCTACCCCATCTCCTTTAGCCTTACAACATACCAAGATTGGAGATGACATTAACCCACAAGGTCCAGGCATTTGGCACTCTTGTGCGGTATACACCAAGGAAACTTTTTCTTCTTCTTTCGTATAGTGGGGGGTTCAGAGGGGGATATGTAGGTCTGCGAGCCAGTCTAGGGCCTCAGGCGTCGCCGTGTGGACCTCATCAATCCCGCCGGGGAATGAATGGAGCGGGCATTCGTTGACCACATGTTCGGTGGTCTGCGCCGCACCACATTCACACATCGCCGATTCTTTCAGGCCCCGTCTGTGCATCATGTGGGCACAGCGGCTATGGGAGCACCTTAACCACCAAGGAGACTGTTTGATATCTTTCAATTTTCTTTCCTTTTTTTATATGAATACCGCGCAAGAGTCCCAACTGCTCCCAATTGTCCGGAGCCGGTGAAACTATGGCATCCCCAATTGGGGTATGCAGATGGGGAAGCAAACGGTTGGGAAGTACCTAAGTAGCTAAACCCACTTCAAGCAACGTTTCGTAATCGTCCTTGATTACTCTCGCTGTTAACTATAGATTTTATTTTGAATCTACAGTCTAGAGGTGGCCGTTAATCAATGTTTTTGTCAATTTCCCAGGTGGACTACTTTGTGCTGATACTGGAGGGCCGAGTGGAAGTGACTGTGGGTCGGGAATGCCTGGTCTTTGAGTCAGGACCCTTCACCTACTTTGGCTGCCAAGCTCTCATGCAGAACATCTGCGTCGGTCAGTTCATGATGATTGTAGAACCATAACAAAACAGAATATTAAAAAAATTAATAATAACCTTGATATGAATTGATATTTTCAAGACTAAAAGTTTTATCGTGATTCATTTTTGGGGTATTATGCCATTTAGCGCTACTTCCTTGTTTAGACAACGTTTTGGACAGCGTTGCAGTGTCCATCATCAGAGCAGATTTTGGACTCAACTAAGCTTAATAGTTTTTGGTATCCGGTGATTGATGGTTACGTCAAAACTAAACGCTGAAAACCACATTAATTTTGCTAATTATTATACTGAATACTTGAAAAATAAATATCCTCACCTAATTTATTTTTAATTACTATGAACTTCTCCTTCTTTCAGCCGAGTCCCCGGTGATCCCCCCCACAGCCCTGGGATCCTTGCAGTCCATCAACATGGACGCTCTGCTCCGTTACACTTTCGTCCCCGACTACTCCGTAAGGGCCATCACGGAGGTGTTCTACGTCAGCATCAAAAGGTAAACATTGGCGGACTAAGCAATCGGTAGCGTCAACGTTAAAGACACCAGTAATACACTCTAATAAATACATTGAATTCTCGATCGTTTCTGTACGCATCGTTTTACGGCATCAATCAATAGAAGCCGAGAAAAACTTCAATAAATAAAAAGATATTTTCGTTAAGGCGATGCCATACGTAGTAATTGAAAATCATGTGTTTTTGGTTTGAAAATTTGGTTGCCTAGAAATGTTTCAGATACTTTAATTAAATACTGCGAGTAGAATACATCTTGGCCTTTGAAATAATCGAGTATTTTTTAGATAAGTCTTTTTATAAGCCCAGAAAAAAATAATGTATAAGGCCTATGAAAACTGCTTTAAAGTTCAAAATCTCCTACTTACGAACCCATTTTCGGTTATGATTTTATTGTATAATGTGGCAAATTAAGTTATTTATAAAATTATCGAAAAAATTAAATATTTATGCCTGAACATCCACAAAATAAAATAAAAGTCACTTTTTGGACATGTTTTTTTCTTGCATAAATCAAAACAGGCGGATGGTGTTAAGCGGGAATTTAAACCTTATCGCCATCTACGTAAGGGTTGTTATTGATAGCGGCTCAATTTAAAATATTACACAACGTAGTGCATCGCCTTAAAGCCAATATGTAGACAATATCCTATGTACCGTGTTCTATTACACGGAATGGACTGTAAACCAAATCAACAAAGATGCGAAAATATAAAGCACATTCAATTGTGTTTGAAAATCACGGGAATTGTGGAATGATGGAAACAGCCTACCTTGAATTCCCATGAATCCCTGCAGTATGGCTTTCGACGAACTGGCATTGTACACAGGGTGAAAATTTACTCCAAAATGAGATGATATTTTGCAAACAGAGCACAAAGCATGTGAATATACGTTCCAATTCACGACGACACAACGATTGCAACTGCTTGCCACGACGACACGAACGCGAATATTTACTGACTTGCGACAATTTACAGTGCAACAAAAATCATCTTCTTTCCAATGCGGGTAAGGCTGTTTTTTAAGGAAGGAAATGGATAGTAGGTATGATAGTATATGATGGGAAATTATGTTAGGTATTATCCCAAACTGTTTCAATACTAAACATCCTACTTGATATCCGAAAGCAAAATGAATGCATAAGGTAGGTACTGCAAATGCAGCGGTTCGTCCCCTAGGCGTTAAAACACGCAGTTTTTGTATTATTTTACCGGTGGTCACTAGTTGACGTTAGACACTCAAACACAGTAGTTGCATATGAGGTTATCTTTACCAGTTACCAGTTTTTGAGCGTTTCAACCTTAAAAATGAACTGTTTAGTGAAAAAATTGCATCTACCCACTCTTGAAGAAAGATTAAAAATTGTCAAAGTGGAAAAAAAATCTCGTATTGATGTAGCAAAGCGCTTTAGATTTGAGACAGGTGAAATTTAGTAATTTTTCAAATCGATATATAATCACATCCGCCCTGATGAAAGGCTAAAGTGAGATACAGCAACATGGCGTAATACCCTAAAAATTAAACCAAATATAATATTGAAAATTATAATCGAAATAATAGACACACTTCCACAATATCCATTTTTTTAGTTTGGAATTTTCATTGACAGTAACGAAATAGACTTAGCTTTACGCACTGCGCACTGCAGTCCATATCAGTGTAGTCATAATTTCAGTGGACTGCAAATGAAGTCATTGGCACTATAGGACTTAATTAATTAATTGTTTTTCTGCATCCTTAGATTATTGTAATAGGACCTGGTGTCGCAAAATTGTGACTCCGCTGTATAAGTAAGTCTTTCAAGATGCTGCAACGATAAGCACTTCGCGACACACTCGAAGGACCAGTCCCAAAACTGTTTCAAACAATTAATTACTACGTATCAGGTAAACTCGATGGATAGCATTCCTTAATATATTGAATTGCCCAGATTGGAATATAGGAGAAAAAGGACTCACCCGTTGCTGTTGGGGCCACAAATTATGCCATGTTAGAGCTGTTTGCTGATAAGATGAATGTAAAGAATATTGAATTATATTCCGCGGTCTCATTTATATCACACATCAATCCGTCCTATCCTAGGTAGGTGATCACTGTAATCAATGATATTTGGATGGTCGCATACGGCCGCATAGGGCGCTCTTTTAGGACTATTGCAGGATTTAATACTGTACTTTAATAAGCCTTTAATGCCTACTCCAAGATAAACTGCGTGAACAGGACCCTTCTTGGGCTGGTACTGTAATGTAATTGCATTTCTAGTATTGTACCAGTGACTTAATGCTTGGTGTTGATGTTGGTTTCAGATCACTGTACCTGGCCGCTAAGAGGGCCACCCTGATGGAGAAATGCGCCAGCAATCGTTTCAAGGGGCTCGAGGACGCCGGCGAGCAGTTTGACGATGAAGTAGAGAAGGTAACGCATTTTATCCACACTCATCACATTCCCTCCTATTTTTCTGACTCTTGCGATTTGTTTGTTCTTGATGGACAGTGAAGATATCAAATCTAAACTGTAATTAGTAATTTTGCTACCCTAAGAACGGCATCCATTGCCTTGGTCTTCTCAGCAGCTGAATATTGTGCTCCAGTATGGGCTAAAAGCGTCCATACTTTCGTGGTCAATGTTTTACTTAATGCCACAATGTGAACCATCAGTGGAACAAATATAACCCCACCAAATATATATAGGCGAGAGATTGCAACACTGAGGGAGTAACACAAGAAGGTGCTGTAGAATAGCGCAATATCTTTGCACATTGATGTCGTCTCTCACCCTGCGTGCCGCTTGAAGTCCTGAAAACCATTCCGAATGGAAGGAGAGAGGCTCCTCAAAATACCTCTCACTCCAGAAGATGAAACAGCTAAACTTTTGGCAGCGGTCGTATCAACCCTTGACACAGCAATTTTCATTGCTGATAATAAAACCCACGTTTCGAGCAATGTCCCGACCCGATCCATCCCAAACCCGTCCTGACCCAACTCGTCCCGTCCTGACTTGACCCGACTCGACCCGACCTGTCAACAATCAAACACAACCTAAATCATCCTAACCCAACCCAAATGAACTCAAAATAGGGCTACACAAAATGCAGTTAATACCGTAATAGACCCTAGTGCATTGAGAAAACTTGAGTCAATATCGAACGATTTGAATTACCACAGAGTTTAATAATCCTGTACCCAAGTTTGTTTAAATGTGAATTTGGTGACATGACTTAAAGTTGTTGATATGATATAATTATTTGTGTCTGTTTGTCATTTAGCTACTGCACTCTCTGGAGGAAGAGGGAAGCCCCACGCCACAGAGGTCTCCCTCTCACCATCTCAACTCTCATCACGTAAGTTAACTTTTTTTTTAATGTGAATACCGCGCAAGAGTCCCTACTGCTCCTAACCGTTTGGAGCCAGTGGGACTGCCGTATCCCATGTTGTGAGGCTGGAGATAGTGGGGAGGAGAAGAAGTTTGAGATGAGGAAAGATGGGAAGTGCCTGGCAATATACCTAGTATACACGGTGTCCGGAAACTCGTAGTGCAAGCGTAAAACTGGTGAATTAAAATCATATTCGTAGTCAGTTTTGTGGTATTTGAGCTTTTGTTTTCATGTAAATCGATATGTTAGTTATAAATACCTTTTCATAACCTCATTTTACTGTCACCAGGTGTCGCCGACGCCGCCCAACGGCTCTATAAAGACGACGTCTCGCCAGGCCTCGCCAGTGAAGCAGCTCGCCACCCTGGCGGAGCCGGAACCCATGGACCCCGTCCTGCCGCTGGAGGTGCAAGAGACGGAAACCAACACCCTACTGCCACACTCCAAGAGCTAAAGATAGCTCCGTCTGGGGCGGGCGGCCGTGTCACACCCCGTCGGTTCAATCAATCGCTCATACCCTGTTGATTGATTGAATCAATCAGTCATACCCCGTTAAGGACAGTTCTTTGAATCAATCAATCAATCATACCCTGTTTAGGACAGTTAAATCAATCAAGTCCCATGGTCTGTTAAGAGAATTCAAACAATCAATCCGTCATACCCCGCCATGCCCTATTCACCGACAGTTTAATAAATACATAATGTATCAAGAATGGTTCAATCATACCCTGTTCAAAAGTTCAATCAATCAGTCATATTCCGTTAAGGACAGTTCAATCTGTCAATAAACTGTTGACAGATAATGGATCAATCAATCAAAACTGTGTTGAATCAATCAGTCATACCCTGATAAGAACGATTCAATCGATTAATGCCCAGTTGATTAAATTTTAGTTTCAATCGCACACAGTTGACTGACAATTCAATAATTCAATTCCTTGTTAATCGAAAGTTCAATCAATCAGTCATTCTCCGTCATTTGTAAGTTATAATATCCCCAGTTGACCGACAGCTCAACCCTTATAATGTATTATAGCGGAATCAGTGATTGTTGTTTAATTAACGCCAATATGACCAAACAACATTAGGACTGGGGTAAAATGGTACGGTGTTCATATTATATATTATACTATTGAAAAAGAATGATTATTACAGATGTTGTTGCATGCCGATAGTACGAGAATAGATTATTTTTAAGGTAATTTGTGTTACGTATGTCATTTTTTTTTATTGCGAATTAATAATTATTATAATTTTGGTATGCCATTTTCTTGATTTTTTGTCTTCGCCTCTGATATTTCACTCTTAGTTTGAGAAAAAAGTGCGTTGAATAAGTTTACATAGCGCTGATTGGTGATTCAATCACCTTTGCTTTGGTTATTGTAGGTAGCCTTTTATTTGGGGATTTTAAAATTACTCATGTTTTCAATACCGGTGTTTGATGTCAGCCTACACGGCAAGTTATTCCAAGACTGTCAACTTTGTGAATTGAATAATCTGTCCGCAAATTTTGCAACATTCTTAAAAGAAGGTTTAACTAGTCAAAAAAATAAATTAAAATGACTTAGTTAAAATGGCATACCCACGGTTACAATGATTTAAAATTCTTCTTCATCTGGTGCATTCTTCACCAGATGAAGAAGAAGTTTGGTTATCATCAGAACAATCTTCAGCCTGCGTACTGCAGTCCAGAACAAATGAGAGAAACCCTTATTTAAAATGGTATACCTCCAATTCCAATTTGATTAACGAGTACCTAACGTAAATTAATTTTTGCTATTCTTCTATCAGAGTTTGGTTATCATCAGAACAACCTTCACCCTGCGTACTGCAGTCCAGAACAAATGAGAGAAACCATTATTTAAAATGGTATACTTCCAATTCCAATTTGATTAACGAGTACCTAACGTAAATTAATTTTTGCCATTCTTCTATCGGAGTTTGGTTATCATCAGAACAATCTTCACCCTGCGTACTGCAGTCCAGAACAAATGAGAGAAACCATTATTTAAAATGGTATACCTCCAATTCCAATTTGATTAACGAGTACCTAACGTAAATTAATTTTTGCCATTCTTCTATCGGAGTTTGGTTATCATCAGAACAATCTTCACCCTGCGTACTGCAGTCCAGAACAAATGAGAGAAACCATTATTTAAAATGGTATACTTCCAATTCCAATTTGATTAACGAGTACCTAACGTAAATTAATTTTTGCCATTCTTCTATCGGAGTTTGGTTATCATCAGAACAATCTTCAGCCTGCGTACTGCAGTCCAGAACAAATGAGAGAAACCGTTGTTTAAAATGGTATACCTCCAATTCCAATTTGATTAACGAGTACCTAACGTAAATTAATTTTTGCCATTCTTCTATCGGAGTTTGGTTATCATCAGAACAATCTTCACCCTGCGTACTGCAGTCCAGAACAAATGAGAGAAACCATTATTTAAAATGGTATACTTCCAATTCCAATTTGATTAACGAGTACCTAACGTAAATTAATTTTTGCCATTCTTCTATCGGAGTTTGGTTATCATCAGAACAATCTTCAGCCTGCGTACTGCAGTCCAGAACAAATGAGAGAAACCGTTGTTTAAAATGGTATACCTCCAATTCCAATTTGATTAACGAGTACCTAACGTAAATTAATTTTTGCCATTCTTCTATCGGAGTTTGGTTATCATCAGAACAATCTTCACCCTGCGTACTGCAGTCCAGAACAAATGAGAGAAACCATTATTTAAAATGGTATACCTCCAATTCCAATTTGATTAACGAGTACCTAACGTAAATAAATTTTAGCCACTTATTATAATAATATCACATCTTCTTTGTACAACTTTCTTTTATACTATTAAAAATTTATTAAAATGGCGTACTTTAAAATGGTATACTTCCAGTTCATCTTTTTGAAAAATAATTTTAATATGTAAATGCAAGTTACAAATTCATTTTCTCCTATATTATTTAATATGGCATACACTGTAAAACAAAATTTTCAAGTATCGAAAAATTTATAGGATAAAAAATTCACTATTTTTTTTTTGGACCTTGAATAATTATGTGCATCGAAAATTAAAAATTTTATAGCTGAATATTGTAATAAATTGTTTTTGTTACAAGGAATGCTTTGTGTACGTCGAATTAAAAAAATTACGTTGGTCGATTTTTGACCATGGTTCGTTAAATTTGAATGATGTTTTTTTTTTTATATATATATAGAATACATATATGTATATAGAATGCTTGAAGTAGTAATATCAGATGGTTTATTTATTAAAATAATATTTAAGGATTTTTATACTATTTTTGTTTTATTTAAAGCTTTTTTTTTATTTAATCTCAATTTTAACTTTGGCCTATTTTTCGTAGCAAAAAAACATTAAATGATTTTACTAATCAGATCGTATTGTTTTAAGATTTTTTCTAATCAGATCATAAATTCTTAACGATTTTATTAATCAGATCATAAATTCTTAACGATTTTATTAATCAGATCAATAATTCTTACTTGCTTATTTAATCAAAATGATTTAATTATCATCAATTAAAACTTTCACATTTTTCAAGCTATTAAAGTATGATAAGTATGACGCGAATTATATTTTGTATTGAACAATAATTTCAAAACGAAATTCGAATAAAACAAAAGATAGATCCATATTCTAAGTTCCTTTTGATTATTTTTCCAAAAAATTATACAAATTTTTTTTTAGTTTAAATTTAATACTATGACTTATTACAAATGTCAATTTTTTACAAAAAAAAAAAAAAAAAAACTGCAATATTCGTCTTACGTAACTTAATATTTCTTATTTTTAGAAAAACGTAGTTTTAGAGTAATTTTTTTTATTATTAATTATTGTATTAGGTAATTAGGTACATACGCGCTGTTTAAATTAAATCGTCACGATTTATCCTTATGTATTTTTTGCACTAATGATTGATTGTATTAAATACACAAATTTATAATATATTATATCCAAAAACTATTGAAAATTTTTAATTATACCAAAAAAGAGGCTAATTTTATTACAAGCGAGATTGTTAAGAGAGCTTTTGCACTAGTGACCAATTTCTTGTATAGATTTTTGCAAATTCTAACTTGTTATTTATCGCAAATATGTAAATAAAATAGAGTTTTGCTTACTCTGACATATTATGTAAATAGGTACGTTTTTCTGTCGATTTCTATTGTATATCCAATTTATTATAGCCAAGTACCTCTTGTATCATTTCTGAATAGCTAGGTACATCTCTAACTTCCTTTTCTCCATCTCCTTCCTCTCCGCTCACTTCAGCTTAACAACATACTCCGATTGAGGATGTCATAGTCTCGCTGGCTCCAGACGATCGGAAGCAGTTGGAAGTCTGTGAATTCTGAATTTGATATTTTCCGATGTTCATTATGAGGTCACTAGCCAATATAAATTAAAGATCATTGCACGGGAATCTAGAAAAATGTATTTATGTTAGGTTAGGTTAGGTTAGCAAGATCTCATTTTATTTATTTTGTGAAAATATATTATTCACAGTGAGTTTTAAAAAAACTCATTTCGGGAAAGACAGCATTAATTAACATAACAAAGTAACACGGAATTCTTTCGACCCGTTACAATCGTGGCAGGACTCGACCTTTTAACGTCAATGTTTTCGCACAATAAAAAAATTGCAAGTGCGCACCGCCGTGTTTGACGCCGCAACGACATAACTAACGACTAATGTCAAAAATTTCAGGCCTCTGGCATAATGACCGTTATATTGTTTAAAGACGCTGTCAGAAGTCGGAGAATTTTTTGCACATTTCCGTTTCGCAATAAAATCCAAACAAAACGGAATATTTCTGAATGTATCCGAAAATTATTTTAAACTGTTTTTAAAATGCGATGGAATACGCTTTCAAATTTTAATATCTTTCTATATGAATAAATATGTAGATGTTCGTTTTTTCAAAATCTTAAATCTCCAAAAAGTTATTTTTTTATTTTAAACATCGTCATCTGTTGGACGTAAAAGCAACATGCGCTGTCGTTTCTCTATCTGCACAGACAAACTGAGCCACAGCAATACTTGGCGGGGTATAGGAAATCAAACATAATAAAAACTCACACGCTTTTTTGAAGTTTTAAATTTCACAAATTTTTCTCAAATTGCGGTCGGAACCTTTGCTTTCATGAAGGTATACATTTTAATTCTTCTAGATTTGAATATAAAGCGTGGTGTTTTCTCTTTCTAACATCGTTTAGTTCATATTTCTCACCATGGCAGTAAGGCAGATAGAAGGCAGTAAGATCTATATCCCTTTCAAACCTAATATTAAAATGGTGAAAATATTTAATAAAACAAGACTCGTTTGAAATAGAGCAAAAATCTTTCGCCAAATGCTTTAGTTGCATTAAAAGATACACTGTGATTTTTTTAATGCCTTTAACATATTAAATAACAGAACAAAACGTGGTTTTAATAATTTACGTAGCTTACTTTGCGATTTTTTTCTATCGGACGAATTTCATATAATTAACGTTTCGGCATAACAAACGTATATATATTACTTTTTTTTTTTAAACTTAAAAACTTAAAGAGTTAACGAGACACTTGTTAAAAATCGGTATAAATTGGGTATGAGGGGACTTGTCTATTAAATTGTAGAATTTGTAATATTTTTACAAGAATTTGTTTAACTGGTGTGGAAGCGCAATTAAATGACTTATCTTTTAAATTAAAATATAATAATTTAAACATCTAATGCTTAAATTAACACGCAATATAAATACATAATTTTTTATAAAAATTAATTATTATTTACGGTATGTACTTAGTATGATATATATACCCAAATTGTTGAGGCTAAAAACGCCTTAAACATAGTTACCAAAATTATTATTACTTAAAAGTTATAAACTTTGTATTATGAACGATATATATTATAGGTGAGTGGTATTCAATGCGATATATTGTAGCCGTGTTAAGTGACTAGAATCAAACAGCCAGGTACTTCCCAGCCGTTATCTTTCAAATCTCCGTCAAAAGAAAGACCGCAATTCGGAATTAAAATACTGCTCGAAATGGCTAATATTATAGTATTTTTATACTCTCAGTATCCCCCTGCTGTGAAAACATTCAGAATGTAAACAGATGGCTTTACTCGTGTTTAGCGACGAGATCTGAATAGCTAAGTACTCTTTTTTCCATCTCCTCTTTCTTTAACATCGAGAAGTTAGGACTCTTGTGTGTGACACTTTTCCACAGCAATACATATGACTTATGCTATTATCTACACAACACGATCTAAGACATATTTTTTATTAATAAAAATGATATCCTCCAATATTTTGCATTCACCTTCTCCTATAATTATACAATATAAACAATCCTAATTGATGTTACAAACTATGTATACAAAATTAATTTTGATGTATTAACATTGTAAACATAGTTAATTTTGATGTATTAACACTGTAAACAAAGTTGATTTTGATGTATTAACACTGTAAACAGAGTTAATTTTGATGTATTAACTTTGTAAACATGTTAATTTTGATGTATTAACGGTTCCATGATAACTCAACACAGTGACAATTCAACACACCTTTAAAAAGTGATATAAAGTCATTAGAAATGATGAAAAAAAAATAAAATTTAAACCTAACCTACTTAATTCAGTTAATATTTTTTTTGTTTCATCACTTTCCATGACTTTATATGACTTTTTAAAGATGTGATGAATTATCATTTTGATGATTTATCCGGTCACCGTATTAACACTGTAAACAAAGTTAATTTCTTAAATACATTAACTTTGTTAACAAAGTTAATTTTGATATATTAATTTTGTAAACAAAGTTAGTTTTGATGTATTAACGATGTAAAAAAAGTTAATTGTGTGTTAACGTTGTAACCAAAATTAATGTTGATGTATTAACGATGTAAGCAAAGTTAATTTTGTGTGTTTAATTTAACGCTGTGAACAAAGTTAATTTTGATGTATTAACACTGTAAACAAAGTTGATTTTTATGTATTAATGATGTAAACAAAGTTAATTTTGTGTATTAACACTGTGAACAAAGTTAATTAACGATGCAAACAAAGTTAATTTGTTATATTAACTTTGTAAATAAAGTTAATTTTGATGTATAAATCACACTTTTTAAACCAAAAAAACATTTTTTTAATTGACGAATAATAAAAAACACTGCGACTTTATTTTGACTTTTGCCACCTAATAAGTTAACTGTGTCGAGCTATAAAATTTAATTTATTTAACAGTACATTGTTGATTGTAAATTTAAAAGTACATACTAATATTTTTTAAACGAGTACTTAAAAAAATAAATGCTTTTAAAATATAGAAATTTTCTTAAAAAAATGTAGGTACTTAAATTACAAGTGTCACAACCAGAGTCGAACACAGTACTGACACAGATGCATTGTGTGCATACAGCATGATTCAAAAACATAATTTTTTTGACAAATTTCCAAAATAATAAAAAGAACACACTTCAAATTGTGTATATGGGTCATATATGTATACACTAGCCGCAGCTATGTTCTTGGGAAGCATCACTGAGAAACATCCTTTTTTTTTGGCTTATACTTACTTATTTTCACTTGAATATTCTCTTCTTTGAAGTCCAATAACAAGTTTTTAAGATGCCGTACGCGTGCAACGCATCTGTGAGAGTACCGTATTCGTGTCAACTCTGGCTACGATACCAATAACCTGTATTACAAAAAGACAGTCACTATTTTGGTATATATTGTACTTAAGGCGATGCACCACATTGTGTAACATTTAAAATCAGGTCGCTAACAATAACACTCCTTATGTAGATGGCGATAAGGTTTAAATTCCCACTTGACACCACCTGCCGGTTTTGATTTATGCAAGAAAAAAACATCGCCAAATAGTTTGTTTAATTTTATTTTACAAAGTTTAGGCACAAATATTTAAAATTTTTACGATCATTTTCTAAAGAACTTAATTTGCCACATTATAAAATAATACCATGATCGAAAAGGGGTTCATAAGTAGGAGATTTTGATCTTTAAAGCAATTTTTATAGGCAAAATACTTTTAATTTAATTTTCAACCAAAAACACATGGTTTCGCATTACTTCGCAGTGCATCGCCTTAAACACTTGCCAAAACTTTTCTAAATATTATTATTAAATTGTATCAAATACTGAAGACGATAAGCCGATAGAAGTGTACTGCAGGTGTGTGCGTTATTCCAAAATAAGTTCAATTTTTCCTTACTTCGGCCAAAATTGATCAAAAGTATCGAAAAAATTCTCAAACAGAAAATCAATTTTATTAAACTGTCTAGGAGTCTTAAAGGCTTACAATTCTAGGCATTATCTATCCAGTGGTTATCGATTACTAGAGATTATTGACACGGTAGTCTATAGACGTTTGATTTATGATCATTTCTGTATAATAAAATATGATATATAATATATTATTCTGCATTCAATTTGTGTTGAGAGAAATTATTATTATTTCTCTATTTTTTATCAGTATTTTTTTTATATTACCCTTTTTTATGTAAGTATATTTTTGTTGTATAAGTATTGACGTTTTTTATTTATTTATTGTAATGCTGTTAAAACCTCTGATATAATCATCACGACTTTTTCAAGATGCCACACAGCAGAACAGATGTTCTAGGACAGCAACATGACGAGAGCAATAACCTTTTTGTATACCTGTCTTCACAAATGTTGGGAATATTAACGCGTAGGGTATTTTGAGATGTAAATCAAAATTAAATATTGGATTCTTTCAGATTTTAGTATTAAAAATTGACGTATGCAATTTAAATTTTAAATTTTTAATGCAAACAAGTTTTTAAAGTTGTTTTTGATGGTTTTTATCGTGTAATCGCTCCGCGTACTTCCTTGTAGCGTACTAACACACTCGAGTCCTCCAGTGACTCAGTTTGACGAGCAACGTGTCTCACAGGAGACACTGTAGGCAGACTTGATAGACTATATAACCTCTTAAACGCCGAGAGCGTATCCATATGGGTACGTTTAAAAAATAGCTATTCTGTAGAAACCACCCATTGTAGATTGTATACTATTTTTATAAATATATAAATACATT
This sequence comes from Hesperophylax magnus, assembly GCA_026573805.1. Classification (NCBI taxonomy): domain Eukaryota; kingdom Metazoa; phylum Arthropoda; class Insecta; order Trichoptera; family Limnephilidae; genus Hesperophylax; species Hesperophylax magnus. Next base: position 5,256,481 of record JAIUSX010000005.1, on the reverse strand, counting down.
ATCTGGTAAGAAAATAGAATCAGATGGTGTATGGCGAAAAGCAAGAGTTAAAAAATATTATTTATTTATTTATTCATTTTCGGGAAATCGACAGTTAACATTTAATCAGTTTTGTACATAAATATTATATAGCAAAATAAAACCAATTATGGATTTTCTCCTTGTGACTTTACCTCTACTGAGACAGCATAATATGGAATAAGTTATTTAAATTTGTGAGAAAGGAATATGAATCAATAAATTTATACAAAACAAAAGATTATTTAAAACGAAAAATTTACAAAACAATATACATTTATAGCCATGGAGAGAAGTTGTAGATATAAATCAAATCAAAATAGTGATATAAACAATAGAGACATAAACATTATTCACAAACCATCAGAGAAATATTCTTTTATGGACCTCTTGTATTTGGTAAGTTCGCAACTGAAAATATCAACCTTGGATAATACGCTATTGTAATTATACACTTTACTGGACCCTGTTAATGTAAGTATTGCATTCGCAAGTTTATCCTATTTATTAATTACTGCTGTACCCCGCCACTCGTTGCTGTGTCTCAGTCTGTCTGTGCAAATAGAGAAACAATACCGCGTGTTGCTTTTACGTCCAACAGATGACACTGTTTTTCAAAAAAGCATGTTTTACCTATACAGGTTGACATCTATATCTATAAAATGTGTGTGCAGAATTCCGACAAGTGATAAAGTAGGTACCTACCTACTTTGATAGAATCTTATTTTAATTATGATTTTCAGAATCAGAACTGATTTATCAAGAATTGAGACAATACTTTTTACATGATTTTTCACAGGTGGATAATAATAATTATTAATTATTTATTAACGTGACAAAACATGACATCTTTATCATCAGAGATTTTAACAGCAAAAGCCGGATTCTGTAAGAGACAATTTTGTAATGAATATTCCACCATAAATCACTGTTACGATAATTCAGATATGAAATGTTGTTCTATTGTGACTAGATCTGGTAACCAGGTTTGTCAGATGGCTTCAAAATTCTCCAACATCAATGGGATTGCAATAAAAACACTGGTTTTAGCCAGCGAGATTACGCTTTTACAAAAATAAAAATTACAATTTTTTTTAAATATAAAATGCAAACACTTATTACGATTGTGTGTATTGGTGCTTATGGGGGCGTTACCCATAGTTATGTCCTTCTTAAGTGTCTCTTGCTTAAGCTGACTTATTGTAAGCAAAATGGTACTTTTTTGACTTTTAACCAAATGCTGAGGGATCGAGAATCTCTAAATAGTATAAAATAAAGTCGATATCGGCGTCTGTCTGTTTGTGCGCTTAGTTCTTCTAAACTACGCAACGGATTTTCACTATCATCTAGAGAATTTCTTCCGGAAGGTTTATATATACAACACGTGCATATTAAAATTATAGGAAGTAGAGTAAAGTCGAGCAACGTCGGGTACACGTCAGCTAGTAATACAGGGTTTTCCAATAAGGGGTGTTATTTTGATATTCAAAGAAACTTTTCCCGTAAAAGATCAATGGTTTCGTTGCTTGTGTGGCACGTAGCGCCGTCTTATTGAAAGTAAACGTTGTCCAGATCAATACCATCCAATTCCGGCCATAAAAAATCATTAATCATCTCTCGATAGCGCAATCCATTCACCGTAACTGTTGCTCCAGCCTCGTTTTCGAAAAAGTAAGGTCCAATGACTCCGCCGGACCATAAACCGCACCAAACAGTCACATGTTGAGGATAGAGAGGCTTTTCAACAATAACTCTTGGGTTTTCCGAGTCCCAGATGCGACAATTTTGCTTGTTGACAAAGCCACCGAGGTGGAAATGGGCCTCATCACTCAAGATGATTTGCATTAGATTCACTCAAGTGAATTTTAATAATTTCAATGCGTTGTTGAAGTGTGTATCGTTCCATTTTTATTAATGGCATAGTTTCTACTTGTCAAATGTCAAAAAATGACAGCTTCAAAAGTAACATCTACCGAAATAGCGGGCTATTCAAAATAACACCTCTTATTGGAAAACCCGTATATAAAAATTCAGTTTGCGTTTGTTTGTGCTCGCAAAGCTATAAAAGTAGTTGAGCGATATCGCTGAAAATTTCAAAGTTTATCGTTTTCAGTGTCAGAAGTGTTTAGAGATGTTTAAATGGTAGAAAAAGTCGAGGACGCCCAAGGAATACTTAACACAATATCTCTGCACCAGAATGATATACAGAGTCGAATTAAAGTGATGTAATGTAGTTTTTTAACAGTTAAATTGTAGTATACTGTAGTGAATGGTGGAAGAAGTCGGAGGCGCCCGAGAAAGAAGCATTGCGGGGATCCACTAGTTGTTAATAATTCAAAAAGACGCTAAAGTCTTCGAATGACAACGGTGACATCAAACGTCACAGGAGTTTAAATAACCTATAACCATAGAATAAAGAATGTAATGAATGCATGTTTGGTAATCCAAAAGTCTGACCGTTATTCGCTGAAAACTCAAATACAGAACTGTGTTTCATAATCGTTATATTTTCAATAATTCAAATCAATTGGGATGGCGATATATACCATGTCAGACAAGTTTAAGAGAGACAGATTGCGTGCTAAATAGGCTAGAACCAAAAGGAAGTAAGTCTGTAGCAACATTGATTTCCATTCAATCTACATGCAAATCAATTCTAGTATGTATGTAGTCTCTTTAGTGACTTGTTGACTTAAGTATTTGATTTTAGCAAAAATGTAGGCTTTTAATATATCCCTAATGCCTGGAGACGGTGGGGCTATATCATCCCCATTCTGGGAAAGTCGTGGTTGAAGGAAGTGGTAAGGAGATGAGAAACCTAGCCATCTGATCACCAAACACGATTTAATCCATTTAACCTTTCCCCTACTGTGATAAAAAAAATCCACGCGTTCCGGTGCTGTGTGGTCAATACACATCTCAAAATAAGCGATTTAATATTGGAAAAATATGAATATTCATAGCTAATCGCTTATGTTTATTATATTTTATATCAAAAGTGATAATAATTGTAATTTAATTGCTGAAAACATGAAAAAACCATCGGCAGATGCTAAAAAAACGTGCAAGGGGTCCACATCTAACGACGGTCCACGAACGACTGGCTGGCGACTGGCACACACACAGCTATGCGGTCGTAGGTATCGATGGTCTAAATAAAAATACAACTGCGGACGTTGGGATTTCTCATGTTCCCCCATAGCGAACTAAAGCGGGACATCAATAGCGTGTCATTTCCTCGCACACTCTTCGCGTAGAAGTGCCACACGGTTGATTGTATTGGTGTATTTGTTTCCGATTTTTTAACAAAAATCTCTGATTTTTAATTGAATTTGAAAACTATGTAAAATATTATTTTTTAATTCAGTGCATAAATGTATAACGGAGGAATACCTAAAATCTGAACCCAGAATTTATTATATTTATAGAGTTATTATAGTTATTAGAAGCAATGTGTAGTAAATACACCCCACAGATAAGGAAAGGTTAATACAATGTTTTAAATTATTTTAATTGTTGTGAGGCTGAAGGGAGGAAGAGCAGGAAGTACCCGGCTGTTCAGATCTGGTCACCAAACACAACTAAAGTCATTTCAAGCGACGTTTCATACTGATCCATTACAGAATTGTCTTATACGTATGTATATTCTATTTCGGTTTCTGTATATATACATTTTGAAGTAGATATGTTTAGATAATTGATTATACAGACTTGTTATACAGGCCTTACAAAGGGCATTGCAAGTAATGTTACTAATAAACGTTTTGTTTAATGTCTCCCATTCAAATACAGAGGAGAAATAATGTAATGTTCCCAAACGTCCCAATGTTACAATAAACATTTATTTAAATATACTTTTGAGTGTTTTATTTTGTACTTTGTCCTGTCCTTCAATTGTTATTATTTTTAGTAATGGTGTTTGAAAGAGAGAGTACGGAAACAATGCGCAATATAGTTGTGAATGATGAATCTTGTTAACTTTATTAAAGGAGGTCTCCCCAGACCTAGCACACTAAAAGGAGAGTTCATTAGTGAGGTTAGGTTAGGTCTTTAGTTACAACTAACAACTTTATTTCTCCAAGTTGGAACGGTAACAATTGATAGCGTCTTTGATTAATTAATTAAGTCTATGGATCTTGTATACGATTTCTTTCAATTCTAAGAGCTTAATTAGTTCACCTCCTATGGTAACTTTACTAAAGGAGGTCTCCCCAGACCTAGCACACTAAAAAGAGAGTTAATTAGTGAGGTTAGGTTAGGTCTTTAGTTACAACTAACAACTTTTGTTTCTCCAAGTTGGAACAGTAACAATTGATAGGGTCTTTGATTAATTAATTAAGTCTATGGATCGTGTATACGATTTCTTTCAATTCTAAGAGCTTAATTAGTTCACTTCCTGTGGTAGCGGTACTTACCTCCCTGACATGATGGGCAGCGAGCGGCCGCCTTCGTCTATGGCTTTATATGAGATCATTCTGGTATAGTACTCCCTGAGATGAAGTCTGAATACACTGGCTGTGATTATACAAAAGGTCTACTATAAGACTTTTGATGGCTTAAAACACAGTTTATTGTTCAGTATACAATTTACACGATGAAATAACATTTATCGACTAGGCAAGGATTTATATAGGATCCTTGCGGGATAGTAATTACTACGGGACTACTTTATTTCCCCCCACATGTGGCAATACTAACGCGAATTAATCCGCCGCTATACGCAAGCGAGTATGAGAAGAGAAATCTCCATTCCTGTTTCAACGTTCGATCCAACCGCCACTAACTCCACTCTTTCTGCCACCGTCACCGCGTTCTGTAAAATTGTAACATTCGTCCTCACAAATAAACTAAATTAATTGTGCAGTCACTCGTTTCAATCTCCCATCTCCTGAACACAATTTACGGTTCGGGCAGCCGCCGTAAATTACAAATAAGTATAGCTCTCATACATAACACATGCTGCCACAGAAACAACAAAATAGAATCGAGTCGCGGCACAACTGTTCAAGACTAGCCTAGGTTTGCTTGGGGCCGATTACTGTCTCTCAAGGGCTGTGCAGCACAGGTAGCAAGAAGAGAAGCCTTTAGCGAGTCTAGTTGTCTTTTTTAGTCGGTTGCTTAGCAATGGTAGTAGATAGCTGTCCTCAAAGGGCCGAGTAGCCAGCTGAGAGAGGGTACTAGCCAAGGCGAGCAGACAGGAGAACTGTGTCGTATAAGGGTGAGTTGTTGCTTTTAAGGGCTTCATCCCGTGTGAGCAGCGTAAGGGATTGTCGGTCACGTGGAGGGGATGAGTAGAAAGCATTCTGCGCATCTCGTCGCATGCGTGCAGCGTGACAGGGACAATGCTATATGGGGAGAGAGAGATGGTGTATTGGCAGTAATATACCGTGCGCTACACTAATTATTTCCTGCAGCCCAAATCAAAGTATACTACATGTTACTACACCTCCATTCATTAAAAATCCAGTTATTTTGCAAAACGAACGACATTATCCAAAAAGTCGTGCGTATTGAAAGCTTGTGAGATGACGCTGGAATTGCGTCACCTTAATTTGGGGCAGAAAAGAGCGTTATCCTTTCTCTGTTCCAGAAGACTTGTAATTTGAAAAGGAGATTGCGCTATTCCAATCAACACACAAAGTAATCACCAGATTTCTGCACTTACCAGGTCGATGATTCTTTGGTTTGATGTCCAGCGTGGCACGCACTTGGGAAGAACGTTCGATTAATCACAAGTCACCTTTGTTACATGAGCTAATGGACACAATCGGCGAGCATGTGCTACGAATAATGAGAGTAAATTGGCGGTTTTTCTCTCCGTTATTTTCTCAGTGCGGGCCTATCATGTACAAGATCAAGCGAGGAGTTTTAATTCCTGCTCTGTGGTTGGTGGAAGCAGAACAAAGCTAATAATGCCAAAAAAATGACAAACGTCATAACGAAACAAAGCTTGTCCGACACCTTGGAGGCCGCGCTAAAAGTAGCGGCTTCTGTCAACCGACTGTGGAAGAACCTGACCGTGCTTGCAAATATCGCTAACTGACCATAGATGACATATTTCGTCAATATCGTATTGACGTAGGGCTTTATCAATCGTCCGTGCTAGACATCCAGGGCTACTGTCGGGGATCGGGGATCGGGGGTCAGATATGCAGACCGTAGGCTTAACCAAAATAATTATTGTGGTCCCCTTTTACATAATGAAATAAAAATAAAAAACCAAATTTATCAAAAAGGTGGCCATTTTTTAATACAAGTTACAATTTATCATATTTTATATTAATTAAATTACAGAATTATTATTATAAACATTAGATTAATTACAAAATCAACAAATATATATACACAGTGTCCAGAAACTCGTAGTACAAACTGGTAAATCGCACAAACATTTTGATTTTTTTCTGCAACTAAAGGGTTAAAAAACTTGAGCCGAATATGTATATGCTTTGACGCTTTTTAAAATGTATTAAATAGCTGATATCAACCCCCTAGCAACCGATCAAAAAAAAAATCTGATTTCAGACACGATTTACTCGAAAACGAAAGCTTAAATCAATAAAAGTTACAAAACAAAATTGACTCCAAATAAATGTGATGTAGATCCACAAGTTTTCCGCATGTACTACGAGATTTCAGATGGCGTTTCTAATTTCTATACTTGATGGTCATCTCGTTCCGGCCGCGCTCCAGCATGGTGAGGAATACACTCGAGTCGGCAACAAGTCCGTGCGCCGCCATGTCGCGCAGTGAGCTGGCTACGTCCGCCGAGCGAAGCGTGCACGTGGTACGCAGCATGCGCGGCCTGTCGCGCGAGGTTTCGTCTCGCGGCCGCGGCACCTCGGCCGTGCACGTTAGCGACTAGAGAAAGAACAGATGAACAAAAGTTACAGGGTGCATCGACCAACAAAGTCGGGCGTGTGATGTTAAAAATCACACCAAAAACAAATATTGGGTTACTAAAACATTTATTAAAAAGAAAGTGCATTGCTTTTTGCCTTTTATTGGTCTGCAAATACCAAATTTGATGGGGAGTTTCGTTTTAAAATTACTTATAGGTGGGCCGAATTTGTAAAACGCTACATATCTAGACTTGATGTATGAGTGTGTCAGTAAACAAATTAGAACCAAAATTCAACCGTCGGTAAGGCTATTTCAATCAATGTTTTTATGGTCTGTTGAGAGCATCTACGACGGGAATAACCAACCTGCAGTGTCGGGGGTTCTTCTCCGAGCCTCTTGGCCACTTTCTCTTCCTCCCCGCGGCACTTGGAGAAGTCGAGGCCCAATCGCGTGCGGTGCGGGTGTGTGGGTGGCGTGTCGGGGGCGGCAGCGTCGGCACCGTCGCGCACGGCCGCCGCGTTGGTGCGCGCCCCCGAACGCGACTCGAGCATGCGCAGCAGGGAGGGGATGTGACGCCCAGACAGGTGGCAATCCTTCACTTGGCTGAAGCCCAGGGCTGGAAGATGATGACAACTATTTAACCATCACGCTGTTTCACTGCCACTTGCTTCATTCACCTGTACATTGTCTCATACACACTTCTGTTGTTCAGAGTCTTAAAAGAAATGAAGGAAAGTAAAGTTCGTTAAAATAAGGCAAAGGTTTGCAGCGCAGTACATTGTAAAGTTTTTCTACGCACAATCTGAATGTTCGTTTTATGTCGCCTGGCATAGCGACACTAAAAATGAGTGAGGTAGGCAAATTACAACATAAAAATGTCTTAACTAAACAGTGCAACAAAATATTCATATTTCTTGGCTGTTATAACGAGGTCGATTCACTGATATACCGGGCAAATTATTTTGTCAACACAATTTCTGAATATATGAATGGGTGAATTATTCTCAAAGTAAGTAGTAACAAAGTGGCAGCATAGCACGGCGGTTAGCTGTCAGGGCACGACAGCGGCTGGCGGGAATTTCCTATCCCGTTAGCGATAGACTCATATTTGTGTGGCACTCCCTGTCTATGATTTTCGGCTATGTGAAACATTACTATCCATCGGGCATTATGTAAAATTGTTATAACATCTGCAAAAGTCATGAGAAATTTGTTCCCTTTTACGTCTTCTTCTGTATTACAAAACGTCACCAAATTTGTAGTAAAAGAATAAATTTAAGGAGGTACATTAGTTACGAGTACACATCCCTGCACGACTTTTAAAAAACCTATTTTGGATATGAAGAGTAATAGCTATTAGGAGCAAATTTAGTCAGTCCCACCGTGCTCATTATAACCAAGTTTGACTGTACTTTATTTCCTTGCCCGGCGAATAAAAATGTTTTAGTACACGATTATGTTACAAAATATAATTAAACTGGGGAAAGTGTGGTTAACTACGATTCATCGGCACACTACGGCTACAAACGTCAGAAATCCACGGCGGATTTCTTGGCACTCTAAGGGTTAAGGATAATTATTTAAAAAAAATAATTTTGCACTTTTGACTTTTAATACGAGACAATATAACATTATTATCATCCTAAACACGAGAAGGTAGATCTTACATACTGCCAGAAATCAGTGGCAAATCATCAGCGTGCTTTCAGATTACTCATTTTTGCACCCAAGCCCAGTTATTATAATACAATATATGTACCTGTGGCCATGCCCTCCACGTAGTGCGGTTTCTTAGCCCCGACCATGAGGCAGGCGTGCGGCAGGTAGAGCAGCGCCACGTACGGGCGGCGTCCCCCGCCCAGTCCCAGCAACGCGCCTCCGAGGGGCCCCCGGGTGACACGGCACTGGGCGCTGAGGCGCGCGCCGATGGTGTCGCCCAGCTCCTTTATGGAGGGGTTGGAGTCGGGGGTAGCGGGGTCGACGAGCAGGTACACGTGCCAGCGGGCGGACGGGGAGAAACCCAGCGCTGGAAATAGATTGTTATGATTGGAGGAAGATCAGGAAATAAACAGACAATCATTTATCATAATTGTCAGAAATTCGTCAATACTTCTGGAAAGCTATCAATATTAGAGCACAGATTGGTACCGTTTGCTCCGTTCCTACTGAAATGTTATTTTATCCAGTTCCTACCTTTCCCCAACCATCACCTTACTGGAAAACTGTTTGAAATTTGAAACAATTGCAAGAAAATAGAACAAGTTCTAGAAAACAAAAGAAGGTATTTGACTGTCATGGAAGCAAGTTGTTGGTGTTGTTTGTGTATATAATCTTGTTTTTAAGTAAGAAGGAATTTAAACATAATGAAAATACTTATATAATCCCCTTAGGTAAGAAGAAGGAATTTAACTATCATGGAAGCAAGTGGTTGGTGTTGTTTGTGTATATAATCTCGTTTTTAAGTAAGAAGAAGGAATTTAACTATCATGAAAGTAAGTTTTTTGTGTTGTTTGTTTATATAATCTCGTTTTTAAGTAAGAAGAAAGAATGCACTATAATGAATGTAAGTTTCTTTATATAATCTCGTTTTTAAGTAAGAAGAAGGAATTTAACTATAATGAAAGTAAGTTTGTTTATATAATCTCGTTTTTAAGTAAGAAGAAGGAATTTAACTATAATGAAAGTGAGTTTGTTTATATAATCTCGTTTTTAAGTAAGAAGAAGGAATTTAACTATAATGAAAGTAAGTTTGTTTATATAATCTGGTTTTTAAGTAAGAAGAAGGAATTTAACTATAAGGAAAGTAAGATTGTTTATATAAAATCGTTTTTAAGTGAGAAGAAGGAATTTAACCATCATGAAAGTCAGTTGTTGGTGTTGTTTGTTTATATAATCTCGTTTTTAAGTAAGAAGAAGGAATTTAACTATAATGAAAGTAAGTTTGTTATATAATCTCGTTTTTAAGTAAGAAGAAGGAATATAATTTTCATGAGAGTAAGTTTGCTTATATAATCTCGTTTTTAAGTAAGAAGAAGGAATATAATTATCATGAGAGTAAGTTTGTTTATATAATCTCGTTTTTAAGTAAGAAGAAGGAATTTTACCATTATGGAAGCAGGTCTTTTGTGTTGTTTTTGTACAAATATCGTGTTTCATATCCATTCGTTTCATAGCCTATCGCCTAGCACCGCAGTGGGTGGGCTGGAACCAAACGCTCATCACTCTTGGACAGCCTGAACCCCAGATTCCTACCCACCCTTCATACCTTTCCTTTCCAGACCTTCCTTTCACCTCATACCCTTACAAAAAAAAAAAAAACTTAAAATCATGAACTTACAACAAAACAAACTTAACATCGTTACAGCGGCGAGTAGCAGGCGTCCCCGGTGCGGGCCAAAACTGTTGGTAAATTTTGCCAACATTCGCGGCCTGCACACTAATTTAAATTCCGTTCATCACCATCTTTTATCCCAACGTCCCAACCTTCTCTTCCTATCCGAAACTCAGATAGCCGAGCCGCCAGACTCCTCCTATCTGGACTGCCCGGGCTTTACCCTTGCAAGCAAGTTCAGACCCAAAGGAGGAGTCTGCCTCTATAGTCGAGCTGACGTCAACTGTGTGCGACTATTGAGTCTGGAAAACTCCAGATTCGACGTAATGTGGGTGCGCGTCAATCTTGCCAATACGGCAAGATTCTACGCATGTCTATACCGCTCACCGAACCATAACGAATCAGACACTTCCGAACTCTTCAAACATTTGAGCGATACTATTGATGATCTCTTGCCCCGCTACCCTTCGGCCGAGTTTATTGTTCTGGGGGACTTCAATGTTCATAACGAACCATGGTTGAAGTTCTCAGGCCCAACGGACTCGGCTGGCCGACAGGCGGAATCCTTTGCCATTTGCTACGGATTAGAGCAACTAGTTCAGGAGCCTACAAGGGTTCCTGATGTCCAGACTCACCGCTCCAATCTGTTAGACCTATTCTTAACTACTGTGCCACACGGTTATAAGATTGACGTCACAGCGCCTCTAGGATCATCTGACCACTGCCTGGTGACGACATCAATCCCCGTTAACCTCAGACCAACCAATGAGAGGCTGAGGAGAAAAGTGTGGCACTATAGGTCAGCAGATTGGTTCGGCATGCGGGCCCATTTTAACGCTTTTCCGTGGTCAGCTGTTTGTTTTCGGACTTCGGACCCTTCAAAATGTGCCCAGGAGATTGGTGAAGTCATCAAATCGGCGATGGATGGCTTCATACAATCGACTACTAAAGAAACTGGTGTGGGCTCAAAGCCGTGGTTCAGTCGACAATGCTCCGAAGCAGTTCGACGAAAAAACGCGGCTTACCGAGCCTACAACACATCTCGAACGTCCGAAATCAGATCAGCATACAACAAATCGGCAAAGGAATGCAAGAGAATCATTAATAGGTCAAAATTCGAACACGACCTGCAGATCAGCAAAAAGTTGGCTGCCTGCCCGCATGGCAGCAGAGCATTCTGGTCGCTTGCGGGCTCAATAGGTCGGAATTTTTGCAAACCCAGTTTGCCACCTCTTACCAGACCTGACGGCTCACTAGCAAACACCGCCACCGAAAAGGCTAACTTATTAGGGAAAATGTTTGCGGAAAACTCGACCCTCGATGACGGAGGTGCTGTTCCGCCGTCGGTTCCTCACTGCGGCTTCTTTATGAAAAAGCTAAGGATCCGGCATCGGGATGTACTCCACGTTATACGGGGGCTCGATGTTAACAAAGCTAGTGGACCTGATGGAATACCTGCCCTGGTATTGCAGAGGTGTGCTGCGGAAATAGTTCCAGTTTTGACAAAGCTCTTCAAAATGTCCCTGAAGTGTGGCACTGTGCCCTCTGGTTGGAAAAAAGCGGTCATTCACCCTATTCCCAAGAAAGGTGACCGCTCCAACCCGGCCAACTACCGCCCCATAGCGATCACATCAGTTCTGTCCAAAGTGATGGAACGTGTGATCAACGACAAACTGCTCACATACCTCGAGAAGAACAAAATTATCGACGACCGTCAATACGGATTCCTGCGGAACCGCTCGTGCGGTGATCTTCTCGCGTATGTGACGCATGTTTGGGGGCGGTGCCTGGAACGTCACGGTGAGACCCAAACGGTCGCACTAGACATATCCAAGGCCTTTGACCGGGTCTGGCACCGAGGACTTGTCAACAAATTGCCTTCTTACGGACTTCCCGCATCCCTGTGTACGTGGATTGCTGACTTTTTAAGGGACAGGTCGATTCAGGCGGTTGCTGACGGTTTCACCTCTTCCTTACACTCCATAAATGCTGGCGTCCCACAGGGATCGGTTCTGTCTCCGACTTTGTTTTTGTTGCACATCAATGACCTTTTGACATGTGCACCAATTCATTGTTACGCGGATGACAGTACAGTTCATGATAGCTTTTTGTTTGACAAGCCCCCAAAGGGCACACAAACTCCAACGGCTCGGAGGGCTTTGAAGCAGAGAATGGACGGTTATCTCGAGAGTATTTCCTCCTGGGGTAAAAATAATCTCGTCGAATTTAATGTTTCAAAGACCCAATCCTGTCTGATTACGTCTAAAAGGGATCCAAATGAGAATCTAGTCTCCTTCAACGGAAGCAATCTTCCGAACAGGCCTTCCATTGATATGCTTGGTGTAACTATAAGTGACCAGCTCAGGTACGGGGGCTCCATTGAAGCCAGAGTAAAGTTGGCCTCTCAGAAGCTGGGCGTACTGTACAGGGCCCGCAGATACTTTAATAGTACACAACTGCTGACCCTGTACAAATCGCAAGTGCGCCCTACTCTCGAATTTGGTAGCCATCTCTGGTCCGGAGCCCCTAAATACCTGAAAAAAACCCTTGACTCTGTGCAAAAATGGGCGGTCCGTTTGATAGATTCCCCAATCTTAACAAGCGGACTGCAATCTTTAGAGCACAGGCGTCAGGTAGGTATGCTGTCCTTGTTCTATCGGTATTACAATGGAAGATGCTCTGAGGAACTAGCGTCATTGATCCCTTCGGCACCGGTGCGTAGTCGGGATACACGCCAAACGCGCGCCCAACATTTGTACACGGTTGACATTTGTCACATGAGAACGGGTCGCTTCTACGATTCGTTCTTAAGTTCAACAGCTCGGCTGTGGAACGAACTGCCGGCCTCTGTGTTTCCTCCCTCCTACAACATGGGACTCTTCAAGACCCATGTTCACTCCTTCCTCTCCACAAAAAGACCCTCCACACAGCATCCCCAAAGATGACATAGGCCCTGAGGGAAATTATTTTCTTCAGGGCCTCCTGTGTGGAGTTAATATAAAAAAAAAAAAAAAAAAATTCGTTTGGATTAACACAAGGTCATGTGCTCCTTCGCAGAGTAGTTAGTGATTAGTCATATTTTTCCTTCCCATACCTTGTTACCTTGTTATCCTACAAATACAATCACCAAATTCCATCAAACACCATTATTTCGTGTAAAGTTTTTACGTACATTTTCAAATGCATCTGAAACTATAATTCGTATGCAGTTACAGATGCAGAAGTACTGTTGAATAGAAAACCATAGGTGCTAGCGCTGACATTGACACGAACACAAACATTAACAATAATAAGAAATAACGATCCTACTAATATGAATAAATCCCAACATTAGGGAGCTCCCTATTATGTATTGCCAACAATAGCAGCCGTTCGTAGCACTAAAACACTATGGATACATAAATAAAAATCCAACCAAATCACCTTTGAGTCGCAGGTTATGTAGCTGCCCCATGCGGGGGCCCTGCGTGACGGCGGCCAGAGCCTCGGCCAGCGCGGTGGCGGAGACACGGCGCCCCGATGCCTCCAGCAGACGCTCCGCCCGCCTCAACGCGTACGGGCCCAACTCGCGAGAGGCGTGCTCGCGTAGATGCGGCAGGGTAAAACGACGCAGGGTCTTCTCCAGCTCGATGCGTAGAATGTCATCGTCTGAAATTAGAATATAAAAATAAATTTATGGAGATTTATCATATTGAATTGACGGCTAAGTATTGAGACAAAACTCCAGCACTTTTAGGCACAGATTATACTTCGATGGTCCCAAAGAACAATGTTGGATGTGCAAATTTGTAGTTTTGCAGTGGAGCTGTTTAATGTTTTGCTTCTGCAATTTTACTGTTTTTGAGATCAACGAATGTAATGTTGTTTGATATTTTGCATTGACCCTTTTCTATTTGATTGGAGAAATATATTATCATCACCGTCGACTTTGTTTCAACAATTACTAGACGAAACAAGCATTTAAGGCGATACACTACGTCGTGTAATATTTTAAATTGAGCCGCTATCAATAACAACCCTTACGTAGATGGCGATAAGGTTTAAATTCCCGCTTAACACCATCCGCCTGTTTTGATTTATGCAAGAAAAAAACATGGCCAAAAAGTGCCTTTTATTTTATTTTGTGGATGTTCAGCCATAAATATTTAATTTTTTTTCGATCATTTTATAAATAACTTAATTTGCCACATTATACAATAAAATAATATCCGAAAATGGGTTCGTAAGTAGGATATTTTGAACTTTAAAGCAGTTTTCATAGGCCTTATACATTATTTTTTTCTGGGCTTATAAAAAGACTTATCTAAAAAATAATAGATTATTTCAAAGATCAAGATGTATTCTACTCGCAGTATTTAATTAAAGCATCTGAAACATTTCTAGGCGACATAATTTTCAAACCAAAAACACATGATTTTGCATTACTACGTAGTGCATCGCCTTAAGTAATTGTGCGTATTTAAATCTGTTGGGGCATATAACCGATGGTTATTTTCAATAATTATTCTGTACCTTCCCGTCTTTGTAAAGTTATCACCAGGAGAGGGAAGTACACCAGTACAGTTTTTGCACCGCCTCTGTTAGGTTGCGTTTCGAGTTCAGCGCAATACGCCGTGGAGATTTTTTACGTGCTGGCAGAAAGAGGGAGCATAAAGGACACCAGGACCAAGGTAGGACTTTCATTATTCTGGTGGCATCCTCTCATCCTTTTCGTTCCCCTTTCGATATTATATATTTTAGGAAGAAATTCGCAGCCGGAAATATATCTGGGTATTATTAGAGCTATCGAAACAAAACTATTGCATACGACAATCTATAATAAAAAAATCCAAAATGGCGGCAAAGGGATCATTTCATTTGGGGAAAATTTTGAACTTTGACTGAAAAAAAAAAATAACAACTAACACGTATTTTAGAAACACTAAATCTCAAGGTCAAAAACATATCCAATAAGCAAATACAACATAAAACATTTGGGCAAAAAGGCTTCCTCTATTATGGTACTAAACTCTACAGCAAAATCCCACTCTCATTCAAAACTCACAATAATATTTTTACATTTAAATTTAAAATGAAAAACTGGATACACAACATAGGGAGATCAGAAATAGATAATATACTGACACCAAATACAGACTGAAACTGAAACCACTAAACTGAACAAAAAAATCCCTTGTAATATATTTATAATTATTTCAGAAAAAACACTATTCAATATATTTATAATCCGGCTCAGAACAGATATTGTCTAGTGAGTCGGGTAGCGCACATAATTTGTAAACAAATATTGATGTCAATAAACGCCCGGGTTACCGGCAATAAAAAAAAAAAAAAAAAATTACTTTATATTATCCATACTACAAAATTTTAAAAATATGTAAATGAAATCCTCAGTACGGGAGATCCCAGTGAGGATATCATCATATCTAATATGATTTAAGATTTTCACGGCCATAGGTATTTTTGTTATTTGTTTTTGGGGTTTTATGCCGTGTTGCGCTAACTCCTTCTTTAGCCAACGTTTCAGACTGCTGTCCGAAACGTTAAAGAACAAATAACAAAAAAATGTGTCTAGATTTAAGGTGCTGAACTAATTTGGATTTAAATGTGTCTAGATTTAAAGTGCTGAACTAATTTGTCTTTGAATGTATCCAGATTTAAAGTGAACTAAAAAGTGCTGAACTAATTTGGCTTTAAATGAGTCTAGATTTAAGGTGCTGAACTAATTTGGATTTAAATGTGTCTAGATTTAAAGTGCTGAACTAATTTGGGTAAAATTTCGATCGCGCTGGTCTCACTTATTATGAATATTTTTTAGATAAAACCTTTAGATTCACCTTAATTACTGTACGACACAACTTTTAACCTTCGGGGCGGTGGAAAATATTGCAATAAAAATTTCAATTACGTAAAATTAAAATTAGCTTTCGTTTTGTCAAACGAGGCCGTCCATTTTCAAACTTTATTGTCAAATGTCATTTTGTTTTGTTGGTATTTCTGTTACTATAGGACGAAACGAACGGCTAGAAGTGGCTAGAAACAATCGCGCGGGCGTTTTTTTAATGTTAAAAAATTCCGTCAAATTAGTATTTACCTAATATGCATGCATTGTGTGCGTTGTGATTGAATTTTATTAGCTGGATTTTATTTTTTTACGTTCAAATTTTATTTAACTTAACTATTTCTGCGATGTTGAGCGGCTACGCTAAGTTTGTGTAACATGGTTTGTGATTCAAAAGAAAGTGTCCCGTATACGTATATGTATATGTATATCTCAAAAACCATGTTACACAAACCTAGCGTAGCCGCTAAACTATTTGAAAACTGGGATGTTTTTCTTGCCTTGACGCGAGCAGGCGTTATAAAAGGGACACTTTCTTTTGAATCACAAACCATGTTACACAAACCTAGCGTAGCCGCTAAACTAATTGAAAACTGGGATGTTTTTCTTGCCTTGACGCGAGCAGGCGGTATGAAAGGGACACTTTCTTTTGAATCACAAACCATGTTACACAAACCTAGCGTAGCCGCTAAACTATTTGAAAACTGGGATGTTTTTCTTGCCTTGACGCGAGCAGGCGGTATAAAAGGGACACTTTCTTTTGAATCACAAACCATGTTACACAAACCTAGCGTAGCCGCTAAACTAATTGAAAACTGGGATGTTTTTCTTGCCTTGACGCGAGCAGGCGGTATGAAAGGGACACTTTCTTTTGAATCACAAACCATGTTACACAAACCTAGCGTAGCCGCTAAACTAATTGAAAACTGGGATGTTTTTCTTGCCTTGACGCGAGCAGGCGGTATGAAAGGGACACTTTCTTTTGAATCACAAACCATGTTACACAAACCTAGCGTAGCCGCTAAACTATTTGAAAACTGGGATGTTTTTCTTGCCTTGACGCGAGCAGGCGGTATGAAAGGGACACTTTCTTTTGAATCACAAACCATGTTACACAAACCTAGCGTAGCCGCTAAACTATTTGAAAACTGGGATGTTTTTCTTGCCTTGACGCGAGCAGGCGGTATGAAAGGGACACTTTCTTTTGAATCACAAACCATGTTACACAAACTTAGCGTAGCCGCTCAACATCGCAGAAATAGTTAAGTTAAATAAAATTTGAACGTAAAAAAATAAAATCCAGCTAATAAAATTCAATCACAACGCACACAATGCATGCATATTAGGTAAATACTAATTTCACGGAATTTTTTAACATTAAAAAAACGCCCGCGCGATTGTTTCTAGCCACTTCTAGCCGTTCGTTTCGTCCTATAGTAACAGAAATACCAACAAAACAAAATGATATTTGACAATAAAGTTTGAAAATGGACGGCCTCGTTTGACAAAACGAAAGCTAATTTTAATTTTACGTAATTGAAATTTTTATTGCAATATTTTCCACCGCCCCGAAGGTTAAAAGTTGTGTCGTACAGTAATTAAGGTGAATCTAAAGGTTTTATCTAAAAAATATTCATAATAAGCGAGACCAGCGCGATCGAAATTTTACCCTAATTTGTCTTTGAATGTATCCAGATTTAAAGTGCTGAACTAATTTGGTTTTGAATGTGTCTAGATTTAAAGTGCTGAACTAATTTGGATTTGATTGTGTCTAGATTTAAAGTGCTGAACTAATTTGGTTTTGAATGTGTCTAGATTTAAAGTGCTGAACTAATTTGGTTTTGAATGTGTCTAGATTTAAAGTGCTGAACTAATTTGGTTTTGAATGTGTCTAGATTTAAGGTGCTTAACTAATTTGGCTTTGAATGTATCCAGATTTAAAGTGCTGAACTAATTTGGTTTTGAATGTGTCTAGATTTAAGGTGCTTAACTAATTTGGCTTTGAATGTATCCAGATTTAAAGTGCTGAACTAATTTGGTTTTGAATGTGTCTAGATTTAAAGTGCTGAACTAATTTGGTTTTGAATGTGTCTAGATTTAAGGTGCTTAACTAATTTGGCTTTGAATGTATCCAGATTTAAAGTGCTGAACTAATTTGGCTTTGAATGTGTCTAGATTTAAAACTAAAATATTAGCACGATCTACAAAGTCAATGCCCAGGCTGTGCCTATGAAAAGTGCGGCAGTTATGAAAATATTTATCAAAGTTAGCTTAGCTATGCGTAAATCAGTGTACCTTATATACAAATTCAATAACATATTAATCGGAAAAGTCTTCCCTGATCTAACACCGGACATGATGTCAAACTTACGGGGAAATAAATATATACATTTAAATTGCAAGGAGAACTTACCGATTTCCATGGTTATAAGTTATCAGTAAATATTACAATGTATTTGATAAATAGTTTTTGGAGAAATCGTCAAGAGTTTTAAAACCTGTCAGCCTGTCAGACGCTGTCAGAAGTCAGTTCAGATTTCAAAATCCAAGCGAACGTTTTCAGTGCTGCCATTATAATAGAAACTTTTCATATTTAAGTACTGTTTTCAATAAAGTTTTTGTATTTTAGCGCACATTTTTAACCTTTCTTGTTAGTAATGCATATATCAGCCAATTATTTATGTCTTAAATAATTTAAACTGTTCAAAAATAAAGAATGTCAACATTCAATTATTCTTTTATGAGGAACCGGTTCTCTTTCTCTAAAAACTGCAAGAGGTTATATTTTATATCGAACAAACAATTGAGTACTTAGTTTCAGTATCAACTGGTGAAACTGGTGAACTAAAATTCAGAATCGAAAAGTTACTTAAAATGGCTTTAACCATGTGTGCTAGAGAACTTTCCAACCTTTCTCTTTCCCATCTACTTGCCTTTTCCACTCCCAACTCACCAGTTTATTGTAAATGCCATTTTCCCACTAGCTTGGGAAAGTTTGTACTCTTTTGCGATATTTACACATATAAAGCTTTTAACCGTAATTTTCAATCATTCGAAATGGTTAAATTATTCTTCGGCATCATTTTTTATACGAGTAACATAAAAACATCATTTTCTACAAAGCTCAAACCGCTGTGGTGTAAATTCGTCATCTTTTTTCAAACACGGAATTTAGCAATATTGCAACATTTTCATTATGAATTAAAAATAACTACCGTCTAAATTTGAAGCCTTAATAAATTAGCACTTCTGACGGCATGGATTATAACTATAAAATTCTTCAAAGACAGAGCGGTTAAATTTAACTTTTGCGTAAAACAGTTATTTATGTTACTTCGCTTCGCTAGGTTTATTTGTTAATAAAGCTCGCGATCTCTCAAAACACCAGCATTTTTTCTATTGAAATAAAAAAAATGTTAATTTATATTATTAAAATGTATAAATGATTATTGCATAATTTGCTATGTACGACTTACATAAATTCTTTCATAATGTTCTGATACGAATACGATCTATCGAAATACGTAAGTACATAATTAATCCTTGAGTGTTTATGTACTTAGGTATATTAGGATGGACCGTAGAATATTTTTTAACAGTAAATATTTTTTTAATCATTATTACTGATAACGTAAGTAAACATTAAACTATAAATTTTTATTTTTCATTCTAATTTTGGTTCTCGACTCCTCGTGATTGGCCTATCCATAATATGCCCCAAATTCAATAATTTACTACAACTTACTAAAGTTAGTTAGTGACCATCAAGCTGTTCCCTGCAGGGATTGTTCCTGGTTTCATTCACAGTCATACATCACATCGTTCATACTGCACTAACTGTTAATTGGACTGTCTTATACAGTTAATACTAACTGAAGTCCCCGGCGTTACCAGGGCTTGTAAATGCAAGTAAATGAATCAGTAAGTATGCTCACTGAATTCACAAAAATATTGAAATTCAAGCAATCTATTATTTAAAAGTTATCTATTAAAAAATCCCTATTCGTTGACGGCTCGCCCGATGTGCATGCCTGCTAAGAGAATATTGTTAACCGAAATCAGAATATTTGTACTAAAATTAGTGTATTTTTGTAATTAACACGTTTTAGTATGCCTTAATCAATGACACATCATAAACATTGAAAAAGAAAACAGTTTTTCAGTGCTTGATTCTATACGGAACAATGCTCCAGTTCTGGAAATCGTCAGGGAATACCATTCCTATAATTTATCCAATATATTTTTTCTTAAGTGTTATAATACTTACCTAATATTGCTTCTCCGAGTAAAATAAAACATATTATCTTTATATTCCTACAAAAATAAAACATTTTCTACTACGATATTTTGAAAAATTCGAATTAAATTGATAATTCAGCCAGATACTAATGCATATTCCATCGGAAAAAATGGAGCTTTTCGTTGGGATACATTAATTTCTATACCTACCTAATATTACATAATAATTTTGCCTATCTGTGAGCGAATACGTAATGATACTTTTATCATCGTTTTCTGTATATGGGTCATTCCGCCGTTTCGTTCAAATCGCATGTTCTTGCAAAAAAGTCATATGAAAAATAATGTTTTTCAAGAAAGTTTTATTGGAAAATGTAGTTATTTAAAAAAGGAAAAAGTAGTATTTACCGGATTAGGCATTTGTTACTTAATAACTTTATGGTATACAAAAAACATGCTAAAATCTCATTACCTTCCCCGTGTAAATGAGGGACCGGTAAATTGATCAATAAATAAGAACATTTTACACTAGTAAAATCACTACATTCATTAATCGACCTGAATGTACAACTAATTTTGCATATTTATTGGTGTTTAATTTATTTTTAAAGTTACTGTATCATAGAAAGAATTGAGATTTTGTTTTTGTCCAGAAAAAATCGCTGTCGTCTTCCGCCAAAGCGGTAATTAAAATTGTGACCGTGTTTGTCACTGTTCGTCAGCTGTACCCCACCCCGCGCCTCCGTTACTAATCAGTGTACCGCTATATCTGGACGCGGGAGGGCGTGCGTCGCTGAATAAAGAAATATCTGCGATCTCCGTGCTCGAAAACGACTTTGTCACCGACCAGGCATCATTACCTTCCAGCATTTTTTAAAGTAAGTACATGTTTTAAAAATTCGAATCATGAACCTATAAACTATAATTAGTCGGACTATTTTTTATTGAAACATAAAGATTTGTAATATCATTATTAAGCGAGTTATTAAGGAAAGATTGTCAAAACCTCATTACCCTCCGTCTCATTACCTTCCGTATCGTAAAATTTTTTGCCGGATGGTAATTTAGAGGTGTGGAGGGTAATGATAAATTTGTAAGGGTTATTTTTACGTGCATCTGGGACCATGTTTGGGGGTTCATAAAAGTTAATATTATCAATAAAAGCAGTTTCTTGCGTTCTAGCGTCGGACAATTTCAGTTTTGGTGAAATACATATTTTCGTTTTATCTATTTACTGATATGGAAAAACAATCTGTTAAAATTTACCCTGCGAATTTTTATTTGAAAATCGATTTTTTTATTCAATGATATAATTATAATTATTCAAATGTAAACGAATAATATATTAAACAAATGGTTTAACTATTCCCCTACAGTCACAATTATTTTCATTACTTATCTTCATTACTTCAGTTGTCTATTAAAACAGATGAATTTTTACAAAATTTCAAGTTTCTAAACAAATCCAGATTTGAACAAAAATCTATATAAAGGGCATTATTAAGAGTCCAACGCAAATTTCTTGATTAAAAAACCATATCATTACTGTTAGATTTTAAATCATTTAGGGAAAAAAATATTAAACAAAGATATAAAAGTAGTGTAACAATTTTTGGGCTCTCCTGTAAAAGTAACGAAATTGAAATTATCCATATTTGTTATTCAACTTCTCACTTGATCCGATACTTATGATAATTTTTCTTTATTATTTGTTACAGGCTAAACACCATAATCCACAATGGCAAAGTTAAATAAAAAACTGAAAAAAGAAGAAAAGTTATCCAAGGACAGGCTGCGTAAGCAACAAAAATATGCTGAGATTAAAAACAATCCGGAACTGTACAGTCTTCAGAAAGCGAAAGAAAAAAAAAGATACTTAATGCGAAAAGCGCAAAAAAAGATTTGCAGCATTGAAGATATGAGTGAAAGAGCCCAGAGAGAGCAAAGACGAAGATGGCGAAAGAACTCTGTAAATTATTGGAAGAAAAAAGAGGAGCAGCGTAAAATAGAAACGATTACAATAGAAAATATGCCTCCAATTCATGAAAATGTCAAGGAAGTACCCAATAATGTGCAAAATACTCTAGATCCTGACCCTCTCGCAGTCGAGAATGAACAACAAATCATTAAAAAAAATGTGCGTGGTCTAACGAATGTTAGAAAATTGAGGTATAGATCATTGAAAATCATTAAGACGTTACAGGACCAGATAAGCAAACTCAGGAACGAGAAAAGAAACGAACAAAAGAAATTGAAGGCGTTGCAGCTACAAAACGTAAATAGACCAAATTCCAAAAAATTTGTCTGGCCAACAATTAGTGACGACGATTTCATTTTGGAATCACAAATTCTTCAGCGCTTGCAAGATCCAGATGAGAATGAAAGAGGACAATTCACTTTCAAAAATTTGCCGAACTTTGATTTGAAATAGTTTTCCAGCAAAAACTTTCACAAGAATGATCTCAAGTTCCTTAAATATTATGTTCCTATTTAGATGTAAGACCTTTATCTTGTACTTATTAGTTACATATGTTGTGTTTGTTTTAAGTATCTCTGATTTTATTTTAAACTGCATTTCAATTGACTTCTGATTTTTTCTTATTTTTAATTATTATTTTTATTATTTAATTTTTCAAATATTACAATGTTTGCTTAGGAATGTGAAAATTTTGTATTTCTTGTGTACAAACCTACTTATAAAACGTAATTATAAAGAATTTGACTATTCCTTATAATTTCTGGGTAAGTAGTATAATAGGAAAATTTTAGTTGTGTTGGGTTTGATGTTCCAGCTGCCTTTTCTTAATTTGTATTTTGATATTTTTTTCCATTATTTTTTAACAATTCATACAGATATTGCAAAAGCATAAGTAAGCAGAACTGATTACTTATGAAAAAATGTATTTCTTGTCTCCAATGTTCAAAAGTCTGAATAAAGCATTTAGTTTTTCACTATAATAGGTTTTTCTTCTTTTTCCTAATCCGCTCACCACGTCAAATGATACTTAGCATGATTTGAAATCTATTTTATTATTCAATTTCTATTCAAATTTCATTATTCACAGACATTTTAAGAACCTTAAACATGTTCACTACCATCTATTAATATTTCATTACCAAACTTCATTACCATCCAAATTTTTAAATTACCATCCAACAGTTTTTCATTACCATCCACACCTTCATTACCTTCCATCAATTTTCTTCGAATCCAAGTGTCGCACAAAGGTGCCCTTTTCACTTTTATACATCTGATAGGTACGGGAACCCATTTCTATAAAAATATATAGTAAAAAGGCAAAAAAAAAAAAATCCGCGGAAACAGGCAAATTTGAACGAAACGGCGGAATGACTCATATTATATTATATTCTAATAATCGATTGATTCATGTACAAAATAAACAAGAATGAGTTGGCGAAATTAAACGGGCATACGGGGTGCGATAATTTAAGTAAATAAACATGAAGTTATACGCAGGATTATAGTAAACAAAAAGAGAGGTTATAAATGTATAACGGAGCGACAGAACAATGCCGCATTATTACATAATATCCTATAATTGTTTCCCCATAACAAAGATCGCTGTAACTTATATAAAACGAAAGAAATATATTTAGTAAAAAAAAAACAGATACTTCAGATAAGTGTGTATTTATCTGAAGATGTTTTGACACGAATGCTATTCCTCCCGCGCCGAATAAAAATGACGAAATATAACTAAAAACAAGAAAATTATACAACCTTAAGAATTAAACATACCTTATTTTATTTCATATATAAATATAAAAACTTGTTTCATTGTGTATTTATAATATCTTTATTACTTTTCAAATAATAACAATATTTGTGTTTGTAAACAGCTGATGCGGCGCCGCCATTTTGAAAATGTAGGTTAGGTTATGTTTTGGTTCTGTCATATGTCAAAACAATTCATAATATTCACCGTTATTTGACCCAGTATTCAATAAGATCATATAATTTATAAGCAATGCGAAATATAAATACACTTTCACTGCAGACATGTTGTCATTAATTTATTATTGTAAAATAAATTAACCTTAAATATAATTGTTTAATATTTTCAATTAAAACCAGACCCGCGTAGGTTAAAAGCGGAAGCTTTGGTATAAACGAAACCGGTTAGGGTTTTTTTTAAGTAATTTAGTGGGGTCATTAAAATCTTTTCTATTATATTTTTTATTATGTCGTCAAACCATAAAGTGTTCGAAAATTCCTCCGTAAAAAGTGGGTGAAAAACAATATTTTGCAAATTTTTTATAATATTTAACAGATAATGCACAAAATGTACATTATAACAATACTGAATTGTCAAAAAAAAACGACAAATGTTACATTGACCCCATTTCACATCTTTTGGCATATATTTTCTCCTTATACATTCCAACTAACTCTTATCATTATTAATTTATTGTTCGTCATACGACATACTAATTGATTACAGAGAGGATAGACAGCCACAAAATTCTATCTTGGCAGACACTTCATTCACATGAATACCTCGTCTCGTAAATACTCTTGCATTTTGATTCTTTACGTGACCCAACTCTTGTAATAATTGGATTCGGTAGAGTAAAGTAAATAAATCAATAAATAGATTATTACGTTAACTAAATTCACATTTACAATAACATTTTGAAATGCATAAAATTTGACCCAATTTTACCCCTGTATGTATTTTGCCCTAAATAACTAACTAACCCTATTTATTATTATTATTATTATTCATCATTGTTTATTTACATATTTTTTATCGATTTTTATTACAAGAAAAATGTTCGGTCTTGTATTAAAGTCGTAATTGTTACGTCTAAGGAATTAATCAATTCAAATATAACTTAATTATGATTATTTATATTAATATTCTTTTAAGTAACTTTAACTACCTTTGCAAAAAAAAAAAAAAACAAACCCTTTGAGGAAGTGAGGAATGGCTATGCGTTTTCTACTACGAATCGTGAGAACACATTAGAGCTTTGAGCGTTGAAAAAAGTATCGTGTCTCTCTATCTAATGAATTTAGTATGGGAGCAAGGGAAACGAAAAATATTTTTTATGTGGCAAGCCGCTAAAAACAGCATTGTGACTTGTTCTGGCGTACGTGAGAAGTGAGAAGTCGGCGGCCATTACGTATTTTATTAAAAATCCAATATTTCGGGTTGCACGTGCAGTTTTCTAAACGAATTGTCAACATTACTGTGATTTTGTGGTCAAATGACATTTAAAATTCAACGCTGGGTCCGCAGCACAGCGATTACACGTTAGATTTGTATGTTTTCATCGCGCGGACATCCGCTGCAGTTCGCTGAAGTTTGTTGTGCCAGTGATGTAATATTTTGACATTTGCGCGTAAATAACACGCCGAAATAATCATGTCTCGTGAAGTTATCGACGGGGAGTCCAGCCACAGCGGCCCAGGTCACAAAATCCAAACATTCCGCCCCACCTGGGATGAATTCAAAGACTTCAACAAATACATCCAGTACATGGAGTCGCAGGGCGCACACAAAGCGGGCCTCGCAAAGATCATCCCTCCTCCAGAATGGGTCACCAGAAAGTCAGGATACAACCTGGACGACTTGGATATAACCATCCCGTCCCCGATCTGCCAAGTTGTAACGGGAAAACAAGGACTGTATCATCAGATAAACATCCAGAAGAAAGCCATGACTGTCAAACAGTTCGCCACTATGGCTAACTCGGCCAAGTACTGCACTCCTAAACACACCAGCTGGGACGATCTGGAACGAAAATACTGGAAGAATGTGACCTATGTGGCTCCTATTTACGGTGCCGATGTCAACGGCAGCATCACAGACCCCGACGTCAACGAGTGGAACATCAACCGTCTCGGTACAATCTTAGATTATGTCAATCAAGACTACGGCATCGAAATTGACGGAGTCAACACTGCTTATTTATACTTCGGCATGTGGAAGACAACCTTCGCTTGGCACACGGAAGACATGGATCTTTACTCCATCAATTATCTTCATTTTGGCGAACCTAAAACGTGGTATGCAATCCCGCCGGAGCACGGGAAACGCTTCGAAAGAATCGCATCAGGATTCTTCCCCACGTCGGCGAACACGTGCCAAGCGTTCCTCCGTCACAAGATGACTTTGATAAGTCCGCAGATCCTGCGTCAGTACTCAGTGCCGTTCAGCAAGATGACACAGACTGCCGGACAGATAATCGTGACATTCCCGTTTGGCTATCATGCCGGTTTCAATCACGGATTCAACTGCGCTGAATCTACAAACTTTGCTGCCCCGCGGTGGATAGAATATGGCAAGCGAGCTGTGCAATGTACCTGCAGTACCGATATGGTGAAGATCTCTATGGATACATTCGTTAAACGCTTCCAACCGGAGCGCTACGATCTCTGGTTGAAAGGTCAGGACATGGGTTGCCATCCGGAACAGCCGGAGAAGGTTGCGGCTGCTCCGCACCCCACCGGACAAGACATCTTATGCAATAAAAACAATCCCGAACTCCCGCAGTCTTTCGTTGACGCAGAGCAAAGAATCAAGGAAAAGAAGAGGCATCCTCTACACGTGAAGAGAGCAATGGCACGAGGAATGGCGAGTGGCGCTATCGGCGTACATCTCGGCAACGAAGACATTCAAGACGAGCTCGCCATGAAGGAAGGCGATCTGGACTTGCTGGGCAGCAAACCGAGGGTGCCAACCTCTTTAAAGGGCATGACGGAGGACTACGGCGATGACGTAGATCAAATGGAAGCCCTGGAAGACATTTGGCTGAAAGGCGGAGAGATTGGACCTGAGGACATGCTCCACAAAGATGCTGGCCAGTTGGACGATTCTGATTACGAACGTAAAATACGCAAGAAGAAGGTAAAGAAAGAAGCCAAACCTAAAAAACCAGTCGAAAATAAAGGAAAAGCAAAATGCAAAAAACTGAGCGCTTCGCAGATCAAAGAGATCGACGAAGTCTTAAACGCCTGGGACGATTTGCCCAAACTCTCCGATAACTCGGACCGCGAGACGCCTAAACCGCTGAAGCTAGAAGAAGGAGAGGTCGATCCGAATGAGTTGGTAGGAGCCAAAGTTAAATGCAAGAAGAAACGTAAATTACAGACCGATTCAGCGGCACAAAAGACCCCAAAAAAAAAAACACCTCAAAAACAAGCCGCAGACGATAATCTAGTAAAAGAAGCCGTTAAAACCATCCAAGGCTTGGCTACTGAAGGCGTCACCATCAAGAAGAAGATATGCAGTAAGAAGAAGAGGAAGCAGGAAGCAGCGATCCAAGCGTTGAATAGTGTCATAGTCAAGACAGAAAGTGTACCTGAAATAAGTGATATAATCATTAAAAGACAATGCGTCAAACCTGAAACCATTGTTAAAAAGGAACAGAAATACTCAGCCGTCATCAAGACAGAACCGTCACCTAGTTTTAAGCCGATTCGGGCCATCAAATATCCACCGGAAAACATGAATCTGAAGCCCAGTAAAGTCATTGTTGATGTGCCCATCGAACCCGTCGATAAAGAAGACATCAAGAAGCTGGCAGAGACGGTGACAAAGTCGGCATATCAAGATGAGTTCTTCAAGTTCATGAAGCAGAAGCCGGCAATTCCCAATGAAAGCAGTGTAGTAGAGCCGAGCTCTCCGAAGCTGAAATCGCAGAGAAAAGCTCGAACCCCAAAGAAGCTACCTTCGATGCCTCATAACAACGATGCCAAAGTTGTCGTGGAACCCGTTCACAATACGGCGCCGCTCAGGTTGAGTGACAGCAGGATCCAGTTTCCGTTGGTGACCCCACAAGGTATAAGAGAGCCGATGTATTCCACACTCCCCCCACACTCTCTCGACTACTTCCACAAGCAGTACATCCCATCCGATTACCGCTTGAACCAAGTGGACCCCGCGTACTTCTCCCAGGCAGTTAATCAGCCAGTTATTTCGTCCATGCCGGCGAACGAACATCGTACGGACGCGCAGAGCGTGACGGACTGGGTCAACAGCTTCACCAAAGCTGAATACAACCAGCAGTACACCACGCAGTACGCACAGATGCGTAATCAGATGCAGCAGGTTGTTGATTTTGATCTCCCGAATGAGGCGCGCTGGTTCCAGCAGTACGTTCAGCGAACCAACGGAAGTCAGTCTACTTCGCATTCACCCGGCGAACGAGCGCCGCCCAACAACTCGAATCCACAGCAGTGGCCCTAGAATAGTTAATGGAAAGAACTCAAATAAGTATTTCATTCGTGAAATGGTAAAAGATAGAACTTGAATTAGTATTTCGTGCGTGAAATAGTAATAAAAGAACTTGAATTAGTATTTCGTGGGTGAAATGGTGAAATGAAGAACTCGAATTAGTGTTTCATGCGTGAAACATAAAAAATGCGATAGTTCAAAGTGATGCTTTCCATGCAATTGATCTATTTATTCGATATTGTGTTTTATCTTGTATGTTTTGTATATAATTCACTTTGTTTGATTCACATTCATACAGCCCCTTACATCCGATTGTCATTTGTGGTGTATTTAAATCAAATATTCCAATCTACCTAAAACACGTTTTTAACTACTATATTTTTAACATTTTTGCCTTTTTTTACATGATTTGACTTTTGAGCTGTGTTGCTCTTTCTTATGTTTCTTGAGCCGACGTTTATGGTTCTACCGGTATTTCAATGGAAGACGCTCCGATGAACTAGCACTATTCGAAATTTCTCTAAATTAATGTAAACATTTTAAAATTTCATCACGAGGCAACCCTGTTGCGTAAGAATTCCACGGCATTTGGTAAATGAGTGTTTTATGGTAATAAGTAATTAGTGTGTACTTTTCATGAGTTCACGATTTGTGTACGTTATATTCCATAAGTTAGGAAAGAGCACGGGTCAGAGAGGATCCGGTCAATACCAGGTCATGAAGTGATTTGTATTGCAATTAGAATTATGATTTTACTTACCTATCTATGTGAAGAGATTTGAGACTTTTTCTTAATTTATAATAAATTTAAATTATGTGTTACAGGATATATTTCTATTTGTCTACTATTTTAAATCAATTGAATGTATCAACCAGTTAAAGTGTGGTTTGGGCGTGTTTGTGTGACCGAACCAAGTGCGCTTTTATCTAGATTCTGATTAAATTGATCAAGGTTTCAGATATCTAAATTATTTCTTGAACAGATTATCAGTTCCGTTATCCCGTCTGGGGCCAGGGAGTCGAAAGGTCTTACGTTGAAGTCATAGATTGCATTTCCTGTGAGAGTTACTGTGACCTATTACAACTAATGGTTATTCAAATGACATACTTATGTAATATATTTAAGCTTGGCTCCTGATAGCTCCGTTGTAACCTCTCTGCTTTTCATAATGGTAGGTAAATACTCTCAGTATCACCCTGTTATATACCGCCATTCATCTGATCATCAAACATCATTTCGCTACCCGCTCCTTTCGGGGGCTTTGGGCAGTTGTTACTCTTGTGCGGTATTCGCCTTAAAAGAAGCGTTGATTTTGAGAAAGAAGGAGAGGTTACAATTGACCTATCGTCTGTATTTTTGTGATTATTCCATTTTAAACTTATGGAGAAAACGCCAAGGCCTGAGTTTATGATGAGTTGAAGATAGTTAAAATCTACCTGATACCGTTATCTGCTACATTAAAACACGCCGATAACTAATTTGGTAAATAAATAAATTATAAGATAACTCAATAGAGATTGGCACACTTAACTTTGCAGTTATACTATGTTTTATTGAGGTATTGTGATTGATCGTTTCATAGTTCCTCGTCTTGTTAAGTTGATCTGTATTTATTTTCCTATTATAACGATATGAGAAATTTATCTCGCAGATAATATATCTATTGGCACATTATAATCTCAGGTCTTGATGTCATTATTTTTCGTACAGCACTTTGGGTTGAATTTTTAAAACTTTTGGTCACATTTGATGAATTTTATCATAAACTGGGTCGAGATTTGGTGTCCGCTAACGGGGATTGTTTAGATGTCGCATTTCAAAAATGGCGCTGATTGTAGGATATGATGGTCACCATACGTGACCACATTTTGTCACATTTGATGAATTTGCTTAATAAATGAAACGCGTCGAAAATCGGTGTCTGTTAACGGGGACTGTTCTAATGGCGCTGATTGTCGATACGATGATCATCAAATGTGACCACATTTCGTCACATTTGATAACACCAAGTAAACGGGTCGAGAATCGGTGTCCGTTAACGGGGACTCTTCTAATGTCGAAATTCAAAAATGGCGCTGATTGTCGATACCATGATCATAAAATGTGACCACATTTGATAAAATCAAGTAATCAGGTTGACTGTGCTAATGGCCCTGATTGTCGATATAATGATCATCAAATGTGACCACATTTCGTCACATTTGATAAAACCAAGTAATCAGGTTGACTGTGCTAATGGCGCTGATTGTCGATACGATGATCATCAAATGTGACCACATTTCGTCACATTTGATAAAACAAAATAATCAGGTTGACTGTACTAATGGCGCTGATTGTCGATGCGATGATCATCAAATGTGACCACATTTCGTCACATTTTATAAAACCAAGTAATCAGGTTGACTGTGCTAATGGCGCTGATTGTCGATACGATGATCATCAAATGTGACCACATTTCGTCACATTTGATAAAACAAAGTAATCAGGTTGACTGTGCTAATGGCGCTGATTGTCGATGCGATGATCATCAAATGTGACCACATTTCGTCACATTTTATAAAACCAAGTAAACGGGTCGAGAATTGGTGTCCGTTAACGGGGACTGTTCTAATGTCGAAATTCAAAAATGTCGATATGATAAACATCAAATGTGACAAGATATTGCAAAAACAACCAAACCTTGAGAAATTTGATTACATGCTGTCTATCTGTTACTACTTAAGGTGTGAAGTCATTTTAAATCCATATCAGGTTAAAAATGCATTAAAAAAAAACCTATATACACTTAATTCTGTATTTTTACACGAGGACGCATTCCACATCTATCGCTTTTAAAGGGCTTTATTCAAATAAATGAAAGAAAACAATTGACGTGGGAATATAGAAAAAAAGCTACGTTCTTTGAATTCGTTCAAATTTTGAGAGAATGATATTAGGTATGAAAATCACTTCAGGATGTAAATTATTGTACATTCCTATGCTATATTTATTATTACTGAATGAGAACAAATAACGCAGTGTAACTGCGTTGACCGTGTTAGTTAAAAAAATCAAAATCGTGTAAAAAAAACAGAATCGACTGTATGTTTATAAATGTAATTTTTAATCAATCTGAAAGTCAAGCACATTTACCGCTGAGATATGAAAACTGTTTTTTAATATGTTTGCATAAGACGTAACATCTGAACGATTCGAATTCATTGTAACATTTATTTAGAAAAAATAAATTATATTTGTGTTTTAGCTAATTTAAAAAATATTTTTTTATGTCTTCAAAATATTATAATTTTATTTTTTAGTATTTTAAAATTTAAAATGGAAAATAAAATCAGAGATAAGTCAAATTGTCTTGCGAGTTTTTGAAAATGAAGTTTTTTGAACTGGTCAACAAATTGGTTGATAGGTCTACAATATAAATCACAAATCAGGTAGGTAAATTAAAAATGGATTATTTCAGTTATTTGAGAATTAAAGCCTTTAATTGTCGAAGAAAATCATTACAACACCATTAAGAAATTGTGGTCGATATTCCGAATGTTACTCTGGGTATCGATTCTTGCATTCTCGCTCGAAATCGCCTTCGAAAGTGCATACATTGGTAGACATTCTTATTCTTGAGTCTCGTTGAAGTTATATATTTACTTGTGAAAGGCCCTGGTGAAAGACGGGATTCCATTTACGATCAATACGTTGATTAAAACAGCTTTGGTCGTTGCGTTAGGTTATCAAATCTGAATAGCCAGGTACAACATTCCAACCTTCCTCTTTAGCATCTCTCGCAATATACCCCTATTATCCATATTATTAGGCCATAGTGCCACCGTCTCCGGAGAGCCGGAAGTATCTGGGACTATTTACATTTTTATTTTAAAACAACCCACATTATTCCTGATTATTATCTGAATAACCAGATGCTTCCCAACAATCCTCCTCTGTCTCAAAACATACCTCAATTGGGGGTGCCACAATCCCACTGGCTCTAGTGCGGGTATTCACATAAAAAAAATAATTATATATTGCGTAAAATTTTTAAATTATTTTTGTTGTTAGTGACGAAGGGGACTGTTAAAAATATATGTGTGTGTGTGTGTTTTTTTTTAAAAGATAATAACAAGAGAGATGGAAATGCATATGATTATGTATTAATATTAAGAATTAAATTAATTAATGTAAAATTAATTATATAACATTGTATTATAATATAGAAGATGAATTAAAAGATACGTTCAATGGGTTTTGTGAAGCCATCGTTTATAAAATGTAATAAATTAAAAATTCGAATATTTATATGTTTTTATTTTTTGACTAACTGTACCCCGCCACACGTTGCTGTATCTAAGTCTGTTTGTGCAGATAGAGAATCGTGTAACGTGTCAAAATTTCAAAGCAATCGGTGAAGAACTTTCGGAGATTTAAGATTTTGAACAAACATTTAAATTTTTGTATGATTTGAGATTTTCACGGCCAAAAGTATTATACGTCTGCCCTGATGATGGAAACTGCAATGCTGTCTGAAACGTTGGCTAAAGAAGGAGGTAGCGCAACACGACATAATACCCCAAAAACAAATCACTTTCTTTTTTAACTTCCGATTTTATGTCCGGGTTAAATCTTCCCCACAGGTAAAACTAAACCCTTCCACACACTTTTCCACAAATGATCAGCTAGTCAATCAACATTATGCAAGTGCATTATATAAGCAAAATAAATACAAAACAATACAAGAACAACACGTCAAATCACCAGAGATCAAATGGGAAAATAATTCACCGACTCCAGATATTTTCATATCAGAGGGTTCGGCTCGGTAGAACTTCTAACAGGGCCTATAAATCCTACTGATCCCTCAACATAAATATTTAATTTTTATTTATATAGATATACAATTTTAATGTTAGTCTTCAGTGTTTTCTGCTCCTTTTTCAAGTGTATTTACTTCCCCACCTTATTCTTCTCCAATCTCTTTCCAATTGGGGATGCCATAGTCCCACTGGCTCTGGGGAGTTGGGACTCTTGTGCTGTACCACGGAGACGGAGTGCGGAGCGCAGAGGGGTCTGACTGTCTCCCTTTCTGCAAAATGTCAAGATGGGTAATTTAATTCGCCTGACATTAGGAGTCGAAGCCAGGCATCCAATATTAGACCATCAACTACTGTTTGCCTGCAGCGCATCCTAAGACACGTTGCTCGCCAAACTGACAACTTTAACCTGGTGAAACTGACGGTCGCTGGCAGTGCTTGACTGACAGGAGAAGCAGAAGAAGCTCACCAAAACGCTGGAGTGATCAAGCATCACAGGCAACGTCGGTATTCTTGGTTCTCCATGCCTCGCAGCACTGCGAGGAATGTTGGATCCTATTTCATCAGGCCAAATGGGAGTGGAGATAAGCGTGTCGATGTGTACCTAATTACATTGTATAATTTGGATTACACCGAATAAATATTATGTTTAGTAAACTGTTAATACATGTCAATTCCCTTTTTGATATAAATAACTTCATAAAGGTGAGGATTCTTCTAAAAGTTTTATTATTAAACAATAGAATTTACCATCAGGTTCTTAAATGTAATACTAATATTCGCTTATGTACCACTGTGTACTTATAATCTATGTATCACATTATTGTAAAAGCCTTTTATGGCGTTTAATAAATAAATAAATAAATAAATCATGCGTGTACATATGTAACATTTTCTAAATTGAAAGAATCTTTTCAAATCCAGACAAGGAATAAAGAACCCATATACATGTATTATGTCAGAATTATATAAGTGTATGTATGAGACAAGCGATCAATAATATAAGTGTATGTATGATTTGTAGCGCCCTTCGTGGCAGCCGCTTTGTGTTATTTTTAGTATTTTCAAGGGAAATGAGGCAACATACCTTTGAAATTATTTTGTAAATCAGTCAATCAACGTTTTAAATTCACTTAAATATTAGTAATCCGAACTTTATAGTAATGTGATTAGAGTGCAGTGTGTTAAAAATAAATAATCGAAAATTCTGCTAAAAATATTCGAAATTCGATGAAGTTGAACTTGAGACGAGGATCGGTAACTGTGGGTACGCCAGATGTTTTCAATGGAATTCTTGGAAACTCTGATGGCCCTAAGAAATGTTTATTTAAGCCCAGGGTAATTCATTATCCCGCCCGTCGTCTTTTATTGCGGTCACAATGCACTACTAACACAATCACCAGGAACAAGATTACATGGAGATGAATGATGGCCTTGCCGAACGTCACAGCGGTGCTGCCAAGGTCTGTTATCTATGAGAGGATATTGTGCCAGCGCTCTATTAGCAGCAGACACATACCTGGACGGATGACGAGCCTCGTGCTGGCACTGTTGGTGGACGCGGTGCACTCTCTCGCTGCAGCAGCTGGTCCAGTTTCCTCACCACCTAGGATTCTTGCTGCAGAGTCTCCATCTTCTATCTTCGTATCACCTGTTCCTGTACTTCATCACCTGTTCATGTACTTCATTTTATTTAACTTAATTTCACTTATTTATATATTGTAATACCTGCATCAACTGTAAAGCGCACCTGAGGTGATATCTCACAAAAGCGGCGCTATAAAAATTATCCAATAAATAAATAAATGTATAATTGTGTATGAGGCAATGAGTGTGTGCCAAGACCGAGTTGTTTGGCAGTCAGTTCTCTGTGCCGAGTATCACAGTACCTTTAATATTGAAATTTAAAGAATTGTTAAAATTCTATGAAACTCACATGAGTTACAGTCACAGACAGACGACCAACATTAGTATGTTTGATTCGGTTGATTCTCTAGACATAAAATTTCTATAAAGTTTTCCATCTTGGTATATCTAGAGTTTAAAAAAAAAAAATTTTAAAAGAAAGACAAACATTCCCGGGTTACGAATAACCTGACAATATTTTAAAATTTCTTACTACAAACGCGATGTCGACTCAGCAACCGACCGGTTATCCTCCGATTTTCACGTTTCACTTACCGGGGCCAGCGGGACTATAGCATCCACGGTTGAGGTTTGTTGTGAGATTGACCAAAGTCGGAAGGGGAGTGTTTGTAAGTACCTGGCTATTCAGATCTGGTTACTAAAGAAAACTAATGTAATTCTCTCAGTATCGTCCAGATGAAGACCACCATTCAGAATTGAAATGGCTTTAGACAGTGTGTTTGGTAACCAGATCTGATTAGGGAGGTACTTTATTATTCTCCTTCCCTTACCTACTCCCTACTGCAGGAGCAGAGAACCTGCAGCCTGCAAAGCTTGTTGGTGCGGCACAAAAGCATGCGTATGCACCTTCGTTAGTTTATTAAAAAAAATTTTAAGGGCGGAGACGGTTTACACGTAGTTCCCGTGAGCACTTAGGCCATAGGCCCATTGTGCTATCTCCCATTTTACCTCATTCCTTTAACAACAACCCAGTCCCTTTAATAAAGTTCACCAGGGTCGTCATTGGGTATGTGGCTATGTCTTCTGGTTCTACTGCATGTCTCCCCAGGTATCTGAGCCTAGTTCCCACCAGGGCAGGACATTGGCACCATAGGTGAATTGGAGTCTCTTGATCCTCTTCACATTTTCTGCATTTATTGGTGTTTTCCACTCCCAATATCTGCATGTGCCTCCTGAGATGGCAGTGTCCCGTTAGTAGTCCTACCAGTTCCCTCAGCGAGTTTCTGTCCATATCGAGTAGTTTCTTGTTCGTCTAGGGTCACCTTCGTTACTAGAAAGCAGTTTAGACACAAATAAATAGGCGATCCAACATTCCTTTTTCATTTCTCATTATTTTATCAATTCGAAATCTGTAATAAGAAATGTTGAGTGTAATGCTAATTAAACTGAGGACTCGCTTACAGATAAAATAACACTTATAAGTTGGTATTAAGGTTTTCAAATGACAGATATTAATTCGAGATGAGATCTAACGTGTCGTCGGGTTAATTCGTAGACTGCTTAGCTCCATTTATCTCGAAAATAGGATTTTTACGCCATTTGGTGTTAAAATTAGTCCAGCTTGGAATAGTAAAACTCGTAATTTCGTAGAAAAATCCACTTTGATTTTAAACTAACTTAACCATCACGCCGTTTCCCAGCATACATTGTCTCATACTTACTCTTATATTATACTAACTCTTGACATGGCCCGACTCAAGTATCTGATTCACTTGATCACGCCACGTCTTCCTCGGGCGTTCCTGACTTCTGCTATCATTCTTGTTTGCTTCATATTCTCCTTTCACTCCTTTCTTAGCTCAATCGCTCTACGTGCCCAAACCATCAAAGTGTCCCTTTGAATTTGAAAAATTCTTCAAATTTCAAAGTTAGTTTTCTAGTTCTCTGATAGTTCTGTTATTATTTCAGTTGTGTCAAATAACTGGCCTATAATGATAAAATAACAGAACTTGAATAGGACGTTCACCAAACCCGAAAATAAATGTTGAAATTTGACTCAATATAATCTTTAAGTAGTAATTTACAGTTTACTCCTGTCTAGTCTCTGATTTTTTCTACCCGTTGCTCTTTACTTACTTCTACAGTTTGTTACTGCCACTACTGTTTTGTGGGCTATTCAATCACATTAAAAAACTATGATAAACTGATTAAATGACCCTCCCAATCAGATTAAGTATGATTTCAATAATTTGGTTCGTGCGTCAATAGATAAGATTAGTCGCACTGATAGCATTGTACAGCTAACGACGTACCAACTATTTGCCCATCATTATCAAGTGCTCCACTGCTGTAAGTATTGTCCACTTCACTTAATTAAATCAAACATTTGCACTGACTGATATAAAAAATGTCAGCTTTATTGGAAATGAAATTATGTATGTCTTTCGTACGTATGATAACTAGTTAACCGCGCTGTTTCTCCGTTGGGGTAGTTACATGACAGATGATGGAATGCCACAAAATTCTTAGTTAACTTTGCATTATACAACTGTTTTTCTTGGTAATCACATGTTCAATCAAAAGTTTTTTCAATTGATTTTTATCTTCCAAACAAATCTCTTCAGTGAATCAGAACTAGAATATAATTGTGATTACTTGCGCTTAGCTGAATGAGTTATTTATAAATTTCCACAAGGCTAATTGACATACTAAAGTCTTCAGCAAATAAAACAAGGGTTATCACTTGAGCGATTGGTTGTATGTATAAATTTATCATATGTACCCGGCGTTGCTAGACTTTTCTCTACTTTCAATAAATATAATATCCATGTATTATATATATAAACTTTACGGAAGAAATTCTCTAGATGATAGTGAAAATCCTATCATCTAGAGAATTGCATAGTCTGGAAGAACTAAGAGCACAAACAGACAGACGCGGATAGTGACATTGTTTTATACTGTTTAGAGATATAAATATATTTATATCTGAAAACGGCCTGTAATCCCGTTTTTAGTTCATTATGATCTGGGATATTCACGAACGTTCAAGACTATTCCCGAACATTCCACAATGTTATGGACTGTTCTAGAAATGTGTAGAGCGCGAAACTTCCAGCCCTTATATCTTCAAAAGCACGCCCTTCAGGTAAAAACGGGAACCTTCTTCATGGATGTGAGATAGAGGGCTACCACACCATATAACTCCCTTCATCGTACTGGGACTCGTTTCTGACTTTTAGCAGCACGCACATTGTACACTTACTTCTATAATATAATATAATATATATTGATTGATTATTGAACTCCTTTGTACATCAGAACTCTTTATGATAACTTATATGGTACCTGCTTATATAGTTTATACTCAGTTTAGCATGTTATGTACTATGCACTTCATTATTATACTCCTAAACAACTTACCTGTAACAATTTTTAGATTTTTAGGTTACATTGTGACAAGCAATTGCTCAAAAAATTTTTGCAAATTAGCACTAATATACCAAAAATCGCTTGAATGAATATACAGGGTGTCAGGGGGTAAGTAAAGTGCGCTAACTTCGGGGGGAGATTCTACGTGATTTTAGAAGTAAAAAAGATAAATAACTTTTCGAAATTCGATGAATAATTGCTACAACAGTTTTGTTTTAACATGCTCATATAAATTTATATTCTTTATTAAAAATACTAATTTTCGGTTGCAACTCTCTGTCTGTAAGTCCGGTTCAATGAACTCTAGAACTTTTGCTTTCAATTAGGTTCATTTTCAAAATTATATGTGTTCGTCTGGAGAATTCAAACAAGCGATAAAGAATCTATCTTTAATATTATAGTTTTAACTGTCATTTTCAAAATTAGAAGTGTTCGTCTGGAGAATTCAAACAAGCGATAAAGAATCTACCTATAATATAATAGTTTTAACAGTCGTTTTAAAAATCAGAAGTGTTCGTCTGGAGAATTCAAACAAGCGATAAAGAATCTACCCATAATATTATACTTTCAACAGTCATTATCAAAATTGGAACTGATTTGTGGAGAATTTAGACTATCCTAATATTGATGTATTATATTATTTAGATAACCAATTACTCTCCTTTTGACCTCCAACCCTCCAATGACTAACAGCCGGAAACTACGCATTGTTACTTGCGTAATAATGGTGGTACACGTTTCAACGAGTTAGTACCAAATTACTGCACTGATTATTAATAATAAAGGAATTATTTTATTTTAATTTTTAAAGAAAGACTTTTAAATTATTCCTACTTCCGTCATTACGGTGAGAAAGTGTTTCTTGTGCAATGATGGAGGATTTAGCTAGCAGAGAATTGAACCCACGACACTGCAATGCTCTGTTTGCCATTTAAAAGCATACATCTAAATAAATTACATGATAATAAAATGGTAAACATATTTAGCACTTGTACTGCGGTGGTTTGCCCAGCCACTGGGCGACAGCCTGGACAAGAGTGTTTTCCGATCTCGGGTAGCGCTGACTCATCCCGGCTACTCTAAGGCAGCGAACCCATGCACCCTTCCCTAGGAGCTGCATCGCCAAGGGAGGCCAAACAGCGCCCTGTATACGTGACTATATTGTGCTCGGAGTGTCTTCATGATGCCTTGTGTGTATCTTGTACATAGTCCTCTAGTGTAAAAGCTCACGAAGTATGGTCTGCAATAGTTGCTTCTTCACCGGAGGACTGCAGCTGTTGAATCTCCTGGCTCGCATGTTGGCTCGCACGCTCAGTACTCTTCTTTGATGTGCTGTGTCATTTTTATCATTTAAGTCATCAGTGACGACATGAGATTTGTTCTGCCGAGACATATGGGTGGAATGACAGCTGGACCAGTATTTGTTTTAAATATCAGCGGTGTTGACGCAACTATTAATCTTCCATTAACATTATCCTCGCAATTTTTCCCATCCTATTTTACCTACAAGTACCTGTCATTATCCGACTGTACCCACGTTTTTGTGTGACATTTTACAACAATAAAAATAAATGTCAAAGCAGTTTATTAATGGAGCCTGTTTGATTAACATCTCTTTGTGATCAGTGCTTTTATTGATATCAACTCAGGGTAGAAAGCTGTGCAGTGAACATATTCGGTTCCCTCAGTGTGTTTCTTATCCAACCTGGATGTTATGGAAGCTTGTGTGTTAAATAAATCATATCTCCTATGAGTGAAACCAACCATCAACATCTTTGAAGAACATCAAAGGGATCGGATTCCTTCCTTACTCCAAGTTCACCATCTCCAACCATAGTTGTGTCAACTCCAAAGTTCACAATAAAGTTTTACAGTCCACTCTTAATTCGCCTATTGCGATCACAAGCGGTTAATAAATAAGTATATTTTGTTGCAGGCCTCTTTTGAAGAAGGGATAACAGGCTCCTAACGAACCAACATGAGTGACTGTAAGTATTATTGAATTGAATTTTAACAGATAAGGATACATCTGTAAATGAAGTAATATTGATTTATTGTTTCAGCCGGCCTTGACGGGCTGCTGATATCTGAGCACTACACGAGTCTGACCCACGAGCTGAAATGCGCCTGCGGGGGCTACTTGCATCCCCCCATCAGGCTGTGCGCCAAGGGGCACGGGGCCTGCAAGCGCTGTCGGCGCTCCGCCCAGAGGTGCCCCACCTGCCAGGTAACACACAATCAAACTAAGCGAGATCAGGCTAAAAATACGACACAAATAATGGGCCAATAAGTGCCATTTTCTTTTTTTTAACTTTTGAAAGGTCCATTCTACCGCCGCCCCGGGAACAATATATTAGATAACCAACACCTCTGCCATAGGTCACCCTAAGTGGTTTGCTACGTTTGGTGACTTAGCAGGGATGCCTGGGTTCATGGGGTGAGGTTTTGTCTAGGTTTTTGACATCTTTCTTGCAGAACTTTTGAGCTCTCCAGCCGGACTCTCTCCCGACCTATCGCCTTGCACCGCAGTGGGATGGATTCATAAATCCGTCACTCCTAGACTCCCTGACCCCCAGATTTCCACACGCCCCTTGTACCTTTTTCCTTCCCAGAACTTCCTATCCTTCGTTTCCTATAAATATATATTCCGCACAGCATCCCCAAAGATGACATAGGCCCTGAGGGGAATTATTTTCCTCAGTTAGCTAATGTAAAACTTGTCTCCTGAACATTGGCAAAACGCCGCTATTCCATTTTCAGATTCAGGAAGAACTCTTCGTTTAATTTGACTATTTATCTATTTACAGTACAAGACTTATAAGTCATAGCTAGAGAAATGGGCTACCAATCAAGTTATAAATTATATCAAAACTAAGTATTGCAAGATTTGCAGAACGTCTGGTTTTTAGGTTATTTTTATGTTTCTGTATATTCTCATATGTTTTGTGATTGCAGGAGGTGTTCACAGACACTCGGAGCGTGGCGCTGGAAGCTCTGGTGGACAAGCTGCAGTTCCCGTGCCCCCACGAGGGCTGCACCGTGCGTAGCCCTCTCAAGGAGCTGGACGACCACTCCAAGGACTGCAACATGCGCCCCACTACCTGCTTTATGGCCAAAGTCTATGGTATTACCTTTATTACTTAGTGTGGTGATCTTCCGTGCCGATCAACCAGATTTCTTCTTATCCTAAAGAATGTGGGTACTCCGTTACAATGCGTTTTTATTCAGGTAGCTAAAAGTATTGGTACAAGTCAACAATAGAAGAGCTTGATATTGAAAAGAGGACGAGTTACAACATAATGCCTTTTTATATGTCTTGGTCATGCTGTCTCACTCAGATATGCCTGTCGCTTTCATACATTCACCACACTTAGTATTTTGATGTGAGAGATAGGTAACTTAACACTCTTCTGTTCTTATCTTAACTAACTTACTAACCGTCATGTCGTTTCTCCGAAGAGGCAGGCAGAGAGGACAGATAGCCAAAATACTCTGTCTTGGCACACGAACCTTGCTTCAATCAATTCAATTCAATTTATTAATTTTAAAAACATTTCAAAATTATAGTGGTTTATTTTTTTGGTATCATTTTATTATTACTGCATTAGTGTCTGTCATCAGGGTGGATGTGTAA
This sequence comes from Hesperophylax magnus, assembly GCA_026573805.1. Lineage (NCBI taxonomy): Eukaryota > Metazoa > Arthropoda > Insecta > Trichoptera > Limnephilidae > Hesperophylax > Hesperophylax magnus. The sequence goes on along the minus strand of JAIUSX010000005.1, from coordinate 5,214,551 downwards.
AAAGTTTTGTGTTTCAGGACATCATCACTGCCCTGATGATGGACAGTGTAATACTGTCCGAAACGTTGGCTAAAGAAGGAGGTAGCGCAACACGGCATAATACCCCAAAAATTTACAATTACAATACCTTGAAAATCTCAAATCATTACAAAATTGTTCATTTGTTAAGGTTAAACGTGACATTCGTTATAATCTACGTGTTCTCATAGATAGCGTTCATAGATTTTATTAAAAAAAACCTTTTGCCAGTTATGCTTTATAATATTAAGAGGAATTATTTATTCGCGTACACCCCCGTACAAACGCAATATGAATATGAATAAATAGTTTGTATAAACACTGAATTCTTTCAAGAAAGGCTTACAAACACAATATTGTACCAGTGATTCTGAGGCTTAGTGAGATAGCGCTCTCTATATAAAGGCTCATCTATTGTCATCTCACTCTAACAGCCGTTGTTCCCAATCCTACTAATCAACTGTTGAGCCGAAAAAAAAAAAAAAAACCACACTTTACCAATGTTGCAGGTGGCTGTGAATTATTATTTGATTTGTTGATACTTTGTACATATGATTTGTTTAAACTAACAAAATAGAATAGATCTTACTAACAAGTTACTAATACGCAGCACTTGCATACTGCGAATAACATTGTATGCATGGACATTTTGGAGGTCTTGTTTTGAAATTTTAAATGTAGACTCGCTATATCAAAAAAAAATTAGCGTCCTTGCGAGAGCTCTGAAGGGGTACCATCAGTACCTAAAACAGGGCGGGGAAGTGGTGGGCCTCCTCCAGAATGTTGAGCCGAAATTTTGGCTCAACACTGCTCAAACTCATAACTACACTCTTTCCAACGGAAAGATGACGACTGAGCGATCAACCAATTTAAGTAAGTCAAACTACTGGATTAAGATTGCCTCAGTAAATGACTAGTTATAAAAAGTGTCGACAGAGTGAAAAATATTCGCTAAGCCAAGACACGGTTGCGTTAAAGTCAGGCTAACATTTTATTTTTAACAAATTACACATGTTTTTTTTTTTAAATAGAAAATATCGGTTTATGTATTACTGTATTTAAAATTTAAATGTGCATAAATAATAATAAATAAATATGATAATAAATTCGTCAATATTAATTTAACATTGAAAGCTTTTACTTTGATGTCATTTTATTGTTTGTGAAAGTGGGCGGGGCCACTGAAGATAATCAACGGTTTGGAAACAGGTGAATCGAACGTTACTAAACAAAACACTTGGCTGATCGAAGCCTGAGATTGATCGTTCGAAAAGTTGTTAACAACGGCCGTAACACTATGTAAATCAACTTATCGTCTTTCTAATCCACATTTTTTAAATTATTTAAATGTACTTCCTTCAATAGTTGAGTTAGCCTATAGCCTAATCAGATTTTCTTAATAAGTTTTTGCCTCATTGCTGAGGATGGTGACCCACTTTAATAGTCCTGATAGAATTTTTAGATGAGTCTGCCTGGCTTAGCCAATCAGTTAAGTTCAAACAGAACAACATCAAGTAATTGCTTCTTCCAGCAGAAGGTTGTCCCTGGGTGGGGCAGGCGGCCGACTGGCTGGAGCACTGCGGGACGGAGCACCCCGAGCACGTCACGGAGCTGCCCTTCGTGGCCTTCAGCGGCCCCTGGAGCCCCCGCGCGCGCAGCCCCGTCATGCGATACCACCTGCTCAAGTGCTTCGACCGCGTCTTCAACATCTACCAGATCTATGATGCCAAGTCAGGTAACAAACATTCACATATTTATAATACTAGCAAATAATTAATTAAGCCTATAAGAGGCAAAATAAAGTGCATGAAAACAATTATTGTGAATAATTGTTTAGTCTTTCTATCAAAGGGTTAGTCCTTTTCACGGCATAACTAAGTTTCCTATAATTCTAATCTTTATCTTTAAATAGTATAAAATGATATCGCTTTCCGCATCTGTCTGTTTGTACGCTTAGTTCTTATAAACTACGCAACGGATTTTGACAAGGTTTCACTATAATTTTAAGAATTTCTTCTGGATGTTTTAAATATATTTAATACATGCATTTTATATTAAAAGAACGTGGAGAAAAGTCAAGCAACGCCAGGTACACGTAAGCTAGTACTCACTAATTCTCAACTGTTCAATAATATTAAAGTTTTATTTACTGCCTATTAAAGTTACACAAAAATCTTACAGAAATTTAATCAGTTGTGTAATATCTGCTTGCATGGTTTCCACGAGGTTTCCAATTCTTGGCTTAACATTAGTAATTGTACAGCGTAAATCGCTAGCAATATTAAGCTAATTTCGGTACATCGTTTTTATAGCTATGATGCTCTTTCGCACAAATAAGTACTGGAAAGTGGTAAATACAATTGAAGTGCTTTCTCTGCTATTTTGGGATAAATTGTGAAATAATGGGTACATGCACAAGTGAACTGCCCGAACAAACCGCTCGCTGCGGTTAGTGCGTTGAGTTGGCGCTTACAGCCAAGTAATAGGTACATACACAGTGCCTATCTACCCAGCTACAGGATAATTTCTTATTAGTATAATAATTAACTCCTTAACTACACAGGAGACCCGCCTCCTGCGCCCTCCTGTGCAGGTCCCTGCACCCCCATCAGAGGCGCTTGAGGCCCGCTACATTTTGATAATTAGAGATGTTCACTATTGTGAGGACGTGTTCACATCAGTAACGCTGTTTTTCCGCAGAAGGCCTCAATTGATTGCTTTGTATACACATTATGTTACAGGCAAGATGATGTGGTCGGTAGTGATGACCGGAGAAACGATTAACGAGCCGGGGCAGTTCTACTTTGACCTGGAGATCTACAACCCTCATGACCTCACCAGAAGGATATGCTTCAGGTAAACAAATATACTCATTAAACAAGGGATTCATTTTTGGGTTATTATGCAGTGTCACTTTTCCTCGTCGTTTAGCCAATATTTGAGATAGCGTCACAGTGTCCACCATCTGCATGTGTCAACATCTGCCCTGATGATGGTCATTGCGACCCTGTCTGAAACGTTTGCTAAAGAAGGAGGAAGCTTAACACGGCATAATAACCCAAAAAAATAATCACGATACTGCTTTTGACTGTGAAAAAATCAAATCATTTTGTACTCATTATATACGAAAATGGAAGATACTCTCTGGCTTACAACTGAAAACCATTTAATAAAGTAATTATTAAGACAATTAACGCGGAAAACACAGCATCATTTCTATGTATTTGATTCCAGGCAATCCTGCAAGAACGGAGACGATCTGGACATCCTGGACAGCAGCCAGAACGTGCTGCTTCCGTTGGAGCAGGTCCTATACATGCTGGACACGGAGCGCAACCTGCACTTCCACCTGCGCGTATCCGAGACCAAGAACCTGGCTCTGCAAGAGGCCGCCGACTCGGGGAAGAATGGGCACCTTATGGAAAATATCATACTTGGTTTCGATAACCTCTAGAAGCTGGCGCCATATTCCATAGAAGTGCAATTGTAACATGAATATAATGCAGATAGGTTGACGCAATTGTTTATCTGCTCGAGAAAGATTAACTTGCGGTCCATCACGCTGCATCACTGTAAAGGTGATGGATTGCCAAATAACTCTGTCTTGGCACACACTCCTTGCTTCATCCAAATTCATACATATTTTTCTGCTATTCTGGCTCTCAATATGACACAACTCAAGTATTTGATTGTACCATTCACTATCGCATTATATAAATATCTTATATTTTTTATATAAAATTGTAAATTATCAGTTGGTTTATGTTCCTACCATTATATCAAGGTTCCCTAGCATGTATTATTGTAACAATCATACTACGGTTTCAGGCTACAATTCTGTTATAAATAGATTACACACCACTGGTAACTCACATGCTATGTTAGCTGATATTTTGAATACGCCTCTATGGAGATATAAACCTATACTTGTTAAACATCTTAGCAGAGCTTGTATTAATGATAATTACTGCATAAAAGGTTCTTTATTTCTTATAATAACTTTGTACTAATACTAACTTATGTTCATTTTATACTTACTTCATTTTATTGTCTATGAAAGTGTCGGGGCGACTTAAGATGATCAACGGTAAAGATGTTTGGAAACAGGCGAATTGAACGTTACTAAACAAATCACTTGGCTGATCGGAGCCTGAGATTGATCGTTCAAAAAGTTGGGAACAACGGCCATTAGTAACAGAAAGTACGATTAACGTCGTCAACTAGTAATGTATTTTTTTTTCTTTTTAATTTATGTTCATAAATAAATAAAATAAGCAAATTTTTTAATAATTTTTTATTTTTATAATAAATAATGTGTAAAATAGCTTATAGATCATAATCATCAGGGTAATGGCGTTTGGACGATGTATGATGATATATCTGCAGATTTACGATGCTTCGTTTCATATAAGTTTAGAATTTAAACAAATAGTTGCCGTCAATGTCTAGAACTTTTTATGGTATATTTGTGGCATGTTAGAAAAGTAACTTTAGTTCGTCGCTCAGGCAAAACCACCATTCAGTATTGAAAAATGAACAGATACTTCTTCCCAACCCTCCTCTTCCCTTTCTCCTTCCGTTCCCTATTTCCATCAGTCTCAAAACTGGCTTCGAACAGTTGGGACTCGAAATATTTTTAAGCATTGTAGGTCACTTGAGTTTAACACTTATTTATTTATTAACGGACATCGTCCAAATTACAAAATAATAACACAAATACAGTAAAATGAAAAATACAGGAGTAGACAAAGGTACATGGAAGCAAAGACATAAGGCAGATATAATATAAGAAAATAAAGTGACAAGTCGAATCAAGTCAAGACTACGCCGTGGGTCAGGACCACAGGAGACTTATAATATTCCGTCACTTGTTTAGCGACTGGCAAAAATCATTCAGACTTATCCCAAAAAAGTTAAGGTTTTGACTTGAGTTGACCAGTCTACACATTCTGGACAATGGTGAATAATATCCATAATTTGTCAGATGATGGTTGAGGAAGAGCAGTTCATTATTAATTGACATCTAATTGTTTATTAGCGAAATATACTGAGAATTTGATAAATTAATCAAATTTCGAAGTTAATTTCCAAGTTCTAGGAAAGTTCTGTTATTATTTTAGTTCTGTGAAGCCCTGATATTGGCCCGTAGTGATATAATAACAGAACTTAAATAGATTTTCCTTGAAATTTTATGAATTTTTCAAATTCTGTGAACACAACTGGCTCTACATCCATCACTATCGCTTATGCAGAAGATGTTGCTTGTACAGTGATGGAGGACTGAAGGAATACCTATCATAGGATCGAACCCACGATTCACATTTGATATTCGACGTTGTACAAGAAAATTCCATTCAAAATAATAAAAAAGGTAAATAATTGATAATTTTAATATTATTAAAGGACACACTGGAAATCTTAAGGATTACATATCAAAAGTTTAATTATTAAAATATTACTTTGTCGAACGCTTAGGTCCAATCCTTGCCCATTTCTCGTTTAAAAGAATAAGTCCACGTTAACTAGACAAAAGGCTGTTTCTCAGTGACATTTGGGAAGGGCATCATTGTGTATACATACTGTGCACCATTCCATACAATCCCTAGATTGTATCGTTTGGGTCAACTCTTTTAGCACGACAATATATATTTTTTAAAACTAAAAACATTAAAAAGTTAGTAGGTTTTGAAAAGTTATGGTCCAGGTGAACAAATTTAAAATAAAACTACAAAAAATGTCAGTTACATTTTTTACTCCAAATAATGTCAGGAATCACTGGCATAAATATACCACTCTCTGATCACTGGTTTAGGCCAAGCTTAATACTAAATCACTATTTTGATTAATCTTTATAACGAATTAAAACTACAGGCCGCCTCAGAACAGGAAACCCTAGTGAGGAGGACTGTGAAAAAAATACAAAAAATATACTTATATTATACTTTAAACCTACATAATGTACAAATTTTGCTATTGATATTAATAAAAAAAAAAAAAAAAAAAAAAAATTGGTGTACATTATGAATACCAAAAAATATGCTTTAGATAAATTGAAGATTTTACTATCGTTTCGCTTGAGTATAATATAAATAAAATTATAAATTACACAATAAAAAAGTAAACCACTAAAAAAATATTTTTTCAATAGAAATGTATGAACGCGTAAAGGAAACAACTTTTTGAAAATACGTTATTATAGCTAAGATTATCTGTGACAGTTTCACTTGATTAACTTTTTTGCTTTGTTATAAATTTATTTACAAAATAAATAAAAACCAGTTTTGTGCTTGAAATCAAACGTTTCTAGACTCCGTTTGTCAAGCGATTTTAATGCCTATTACCTACAATATAAGGTATACCAAGAATATACACATTTTTGGCTTGTAGCTTCCTCTTAAAGTCAATACGTCTCTTAACGCTCTGTATGTTTAACTAGCACTAAATAATGTTGGAATAATGACGATTTCTATTTTAACATATTACTTATTACAAAAGATTTTAATATATTACTTGCCTCTACAATAATATTCCGTGATACCGGGTTCAGACATTTTAATTTTAGTTGATCAACTTTTATTGAACAACAGTATTTCTAATTAAAAAATCGAGGAATTTTTTTGATTTTATTTTATTAGGTTTTACGCCCAACCGGGCTTTTATATGCATTTTAAAATGTAATGGTTCCATGATAACTCCTTAAAATGACAATTAAACACACCTTTAAATGGTGATATAAAGCCATGAAAAGTGACGAAAAAATTCTAGGTTAAATAGTTACATATGTAACCTATTTAACATATTTTTTGTTTCATCACTTTTCATAACTTTAACCAATAAAGGTTATAGTTCTATCAACACAACATTTGGCCGCCATTAGTATGAAATTAGCCGTGAAATATTCCAATTTGAATTGAAGGAAATAGCTATTAAAATTGCACTATTTTATATGGTAATTAATGAAAAAAGTTGTTGTTTATTGTCATTAAGGCGATGTCATACGTAGTAATGCAAAATCATGTGTTTTTGGTTTGAAAATTTGGTCGCCTAGAAATGTTTCAGATGCTTTAATTAAATACTGCGAGTAGAATACATATTGGCCTTTGAAGTAATCGAGTATTTTTTAGATAAGTCTTTTTATAAGCCCAGAAAAAAATAATGTATAAGGAACAATGAAAACTGCTTTAAAGTTCAAAATCTCCTACTTACAAACCCATTTTCGGTTATAATTTTATTGTATAATGTGGCAAATTAAGTTATTTATAAAATGATCCAAAAAAAAATCCACAAAATAAAATAAAAGGCACTTTTTGGCCATGTTATTTTCTTGTATAAATCAAAACAGGCGGATGGTGTTAAGCGGGAATTTAAACCTTATCGCCATCTACGTAAGGGTTATTATTGATAGCGGCTCAATTTACAATATTACACGACGTAGTGCATCGCCTTAAGTTGAATCAAATATGTTTGTTTTATTAATGCGTTTAGTCTCAAATAAAAATTTATCCTAAAATATCTCAGACTACTTCGTGAATATCTCAGAATCTTAACTAGAACCAATTTTTTTCTTCCATGTAAGTAGCCGTTTGGCATTTTAAACATTTATTTGGGTATTTTAGAACATACGCACTGGCAACCCTGAAAATATTATTTATTTTTCGCCCTGGCAACACCGCTACAGTGATTGTATTTCTGATTTTTGATGTTGAACATATGATGCGATAAATACGTCCAAGAAAGCTAAAATGTCGAGCCGTAGGTCCATCCTGGCCTCAACCATGGATCCCCTGCCCAATTCCCCTGCGGACCCCCTCAGGGAGTTATTCGAGGCTTGCAAAACTGGGGACATAGGCCGCGTCAAGAAGCTGCTAAACCCGCAAACAGTCAATGCCAGAGATACTGCTGGGAGAAAATCGACTCCGTTGCATTTTGCCGCTGGTAAACATACAATTCATTGACCAATAAATAATTAAATAATATATTCTTCAAATTTCATTTCAGATATTAAATTGTAAAGTGTTCATTGCGGATATTATGTGAAGTGTCGGATTTTTGTGTGTTTTTTTTCGTTTGCCGTGGATGGTTGCAGATTGGATCAAAATGAAATTGACGTTTGTGGATTGTTTACATTTTATGATAAAGTTGTCGTATTACTACTTGTCACGCTTTCTGCAAACAATATGAATAGCACTTGTTTTATACTTAATACTACAACAAATAACTATTTATGTCGTGCGGGATGGTAAAAGATGCATTAAAGTTCCATTTTTTCTCAATCAAAGTTATGTTTGAAGGTTAGGAAATACGCATAGATTATTAAAATATCCCATATGCGACTTAAATAGTTGTCTCCATACATTTTCAAGTTGAAATCGACACGTTTACCCACATCATAGTTAAAGAAATACAAGTATTTGACTTTCTAACTAAATATAAGCTATTTTATATCAACACACTTAACAATAGTACGTAACATCTCATCTTAAAAATCACATTTTGTTTGCTTATTTTAAGAGAGGTTTTTCTTAAATATTCTTATTCGATTCTCCGTTTTCAGGCTATCGTTAAGGAGATTAAAAATGTTTAAATCCTCATGACCTATGCTTTTCTTACCACTTTCGGTCTCTACTGTAATAGTGTACAATTTATTATGTTGTCCTTTTGTATTGTTCGTGTTGCTCCATCATATCGATCCTCCATCATAGCGATCCTCCATCATAGCACAAGCAACGTTTTCCTGTCTTATTCGTAATCCAGGAATGTTTTTAATGGCTTCTACATAGGAATAGTAAAGATTATACATTTTTATTTTTTCTTTTTATAAATAGCTGTACTCCACCACGCGTTGCTGTGGCTTACATTCCGTTTTAGAGATGACGGGTTCATTGTTGAGTGAATATGAGTACTTAATTACGTGTTTATTTCTGGTGAATGTCATAGAGTGACATTTAGAAACGTTTATATCTACTTTACAATACTTGCAATGCCTATCTAGGTCACTCTGCAACTCTTCGCAGTCAGAAAGAAAACGAATAACTTTGAATATTTTCATGTCATCAGCATAAAGTTCATATTTGGAATTTTGAAAATACGATCCAATGTCATTTATATAAATGTTGAACATTAGCAGACCTAAGTGGGACCCTTATCTGTGCAGAGAGAGAAACAATAGCGCATTTTGCTTTTACATCCAACTGATGACGCTGTTTTTCAAATAAAGCATGTTTTTACCTGTCACAGGCAGCGTTCTCTCTAATTTGTTCATTGTGTGTGCGGCATATCAACGTATCGTTTGTTTTTATTAGTGCCGGGAGTGTTTAGAGAGTGGTTTGAATGGTATAAAAAGTCGGGGACGCCCGAGGAATACTTAACGCAATATCTCTGCACCTGAATGAAATACGGAGTCGAATTAAAGTCTAGGTAATGTAGTTTTTTAACAGTAACATTGTGGTATACAGTAGTGAATGGTGGAAGAAGTCGGAGACGCCCTAGAAAGAGAGAGGGAACATTGGTCACAGATGACATCCATATAATATAGGTATATATATAAACACACGCATGTTCGAATACAACGTTGTGTCAAAATTTCAAAGCAATCGGTGAAGAACTTTTGGAGATTTAAGATTTTGAACAAACGAACATTAACATTTTTATTTATACAGATAGTTAACTGTAGTGCCCAAGTAACAAGATGTCCACTGACTCGGTATAATTATTTCCATCCATTTAGTATTCTGGGCAATGAGCAGAGATGTGCTTTATTTCAAATAAATCCATTTCAAATGGAAATGCAAAATGGGTATTTTCCATTTTGCATTTTAAATGCTTTTCTCAATGCATTTTCCATTTTAAATGCTTTTTTGCAACATTCTTCCTACTATCTCCACTCATCTTTTTTTCATAAGCCCCAAATATCAGTCGGTCCTCAACCTCGCTATGAGAGATAATTTACATTTGTCAAGTTGCTCCCTGGTAGGAGCCCTGGCAATTGAGTGATACCATTACAAAAAATACTGATTCAAATACTGAACATGGGGCCATGACGCTGTAATATTAAATGTTAGATAGCAGTTTCTATGTTTTTCCGTTGGCAACATTAGTCCCGCGCAAATTTTTTGTGGTTTCATAATCTGTAGTCGTGGTGTTTTTGGATTTACCATCGTCTAATATGTTTGTTCTACATTGATATCCATTATTAAATTGTTTAAAAATTCTATAATTATTTTATTGTTTGACCTGAGAAACCATTTTGCATTTTCAATGCATTTTGAAAAAAGGTATTTTGCATTTTCAATGCATTTTGAAAAAAGGTATTTTGCATTTGAAATGCTTTTCTAAAAACCATTTTGCATTTTGCATTTTCAAATGGAAAAATTTTGACCCATTTCCATTTTGCATTTCAAATGGTTTTGGGTACCCATTTTGCACATCTCTGGCGATGAGGAATACATGTGGTAGCTAGTCCCAGAATTTCTGCACTGAAATGAATTCCGACTTGTAGTATTACGTAGTGGAATCTGAAAGCTTATCAACGCAAGCAAATCTGGACTATCAAATGGTTAAGCTGCGTTAAAATTACATTTTTTATTCAAAGTAAAAATTTCCTTTTTGCCTCCATTGATCACTTTTTTTAGTATGGATTGACGTTTGCGAAAGATTTGTTTCAATCTAAATTTGCATAAATTATTTAATTAACCCAGACCAAGAACCTAATAATCTATTTTGTTCATTTGAATTCTTGCCGTAATTGTTGAAACCAAGTGTAATTTCCATAATCTGTGTGTATTTATTTTATTTTTTTTTATATTATAATATTGATTACATTTTATGATTTTGACTGTCCAACTAGTAAGGATTCCCGTTTCAGGACAGTCTAATTTACAGGTTTCAAGTTATCCTAGACGAATACAGGATTTAAGACTAGCTAATAAAACGAAGATACATAAAAAGATATATAAAAAAGATACATAGAGGCGTTCGTGATTTCAAATTACATTTTTTAGTATCATTTCGGAATCAGTCCTGCCTAGATCCAACAACCATTTTGTTACTCTTGGACCGAAGGATGACAATTCACACAGTGTCAGCTGAGAGGGGATTTTATTATATATTTTAGGACCGAGATTTGAGAATATTTTTTGATAAGCCGCTCTGTTGCTTGTTGGAACGGAAAGGTCATTCCTTCCCTTACTTCTGGTTTGATGTTTGTGTTCGGCTGTTTTCATTTTGTTTTTATTTTTATGAACATGGATTACAATTTTTTTTATATAGCACTGTCGGACATCTAGTACATTAAATTCCTTGAAGAGAGCGTCACTCCAATATCTGAAAGGTTTCTTCATAATAACACGTAAAATATAAAAGTATAAAAGTGAAGCTGTTAGGAAAATACCAATTGTTAAAGTTTATGGTACAAGTCGGGGATGTCCGATAATGTCTTGGAATCAGAATAGTGTTTGAGACAATGTATGAATGTGAATGAGACAAGCGAGGTGTTTCGAGACAGAGTTCTGTGGTGGTCTATTCTCTCTGCCTGCCCCTGTAGAGATACGAGGTAATGGATGTTTTCTTTGATAAAGATCAGTAAGACAAGGTTATTGTTAATTTAGAAATGATTATACAAATGTATGCAACCTTGCTCCGTAGTGAGAGGCCATTTTGCAATGGTTTAACAAATAATAATTACTTTGGGTAATTGTAATTTGGTTAGTGACTTGAGCTGTTAAAGCGTCACATTGAAATTTTTGCAATCTAGTAATGCTGCTGCAGAAAGATGTTTACTGAATTTTTATTTTTATTTTTTATATTAACTCCACACAGGAGGCCCTGAAGAAAATAATTTCCCTCAGGGCCTATGTCATCTTTGGGGATGCTGTGTGGAGGGTCTTTTTGTGGAGAGGGAGGAGTGAACATGGGTCTTGAAGAGTCCCATGTTGTAGGAGGGAGGAAACACAGAGGCCGGCAGTTCGTTCCACAGCCGAGCTGTTGAACTTAAGAACGAATCATAGAAGCGACCCGTTCTCATGTGACAAATGTCAACCGTGTACAAATGTAGGGCGCGCGTTTGGCGTGTATCCCGACTACGCACCGGTGCCGAAGGGATCAATGACGCTAGTTCCTCAGAGCATCTTCCATTGTAATACCGATAGAACAAGGACAGCATACCTACCTGACGCCTGTGCTCTAAAGATTGCAGTCCGTTTGTTAAGATTGGGGAATCTATCAAACGGACCGCCCGTTTCTGCACAGAGTCAAGGGTTTTTTTCAGGTATTTAGGGGCTCCGGACCAGAGATGGCTGCCAAATTCGACAGTAGGGCGCACTTAATTAAAAGAATTGTTTCATTTCGGACATTGTATCGCAAATCTCTTTAAAAATAATTGATTTGTTGGTTTTTATTCGTTTAGTAGGTTGCTCTGGAAAGTTGTCTGCGGAATTGCGTACATTTTGTACAGATTTTTCAAACTCATTGAGGTTACTTCGGATTACAACGGTATCTAAGCTTTTTAACTGCAATCGTCGGAATAAAATATCACAGTGCGGCATAATTTTTTAAAGAAAATTCAACTAATAAATAAATGTTTCATCTTTGAGGTAGCAGCGTAAGAGCATATCAGCTTGATTGATGGTATTGCTGTCATTGTCGGATTCCAAAATCGTCTCCATGCACTCAATTATGGATTTGCGACTATTCCAACGGTTTTAATTGTACTTACATTAAAATTCCACCTCGTCTGAGAAACTGAGGGAATTTTGTTTTCAAAACTCGACCTATTGTTGTTAATGTATTTCCCCATTCAAACTCATTTTTAATTTATACAATGAACAAACACAAAAGCAATTATAAGTTGGTTCAACTTGCAATTGATATACCTAATTAATAGTTTATATATGTATGATCGATATAACCTACAATTAAACTTCAAAACTCGACTAATTGCTAATGCTTATAATTCACCATTGTTCAGAATATGCAGAATGGTCAACTCTCGTCAAGACCTTGATTTTTTTGGTATAAGTCAGAATGTTTTTTGTCGCTCACTATGCAATTGAGGATATTTTGTACCACTTTAGTTTTCTTCACTTAACTTGACACTTCTATTTTCTTATGTTTTCCCTGTTTGTCTCTGCTTTTATATACCGTACTTTACTCTTGCATTGTACATTGTCCCAAATCTCGTGTCGCTTTGTAATATATTGGACGTAAGTCCGTTAATTAATTAATAAATAAATAAAACTTTTGCAGAGCAAGGAAGGTTGTAAATTCAACAGACAATGCCTGACAACTGACTGAACTGACAATAGCTAATCTGAACATCACTCATCTCTTAATGACATGTTTTATCTTGTATGCTTGTATCGAAGAAAATTGTAAGCGGAACATTCGCTGAAAAAGAGCAGATGGTAAATTGAAGACACGATATCGACAATAATATCACACATACGCGTTTTAGTTTAACTTTCTACTGAAAAAACCGTTCCTTCTGACGTGGTAAAGATCCGGACGCCATCCTCGATATGGTAATATTTGCAAAGAATAGTATGTACCCACGCTTTCGACTGCTCCACAGAATATGCGAACAAAGCAGTAAAATTTTGGATTTTGTGATGTATGGAGTATTGTAGCGGGTGAAGGTCGTACACAATAATGATACTCTTAGGTGATGTATGTACTGGTATTTATTGGGGAGCTGCTTGTAATAAAAAAGACACGATCCTAGTATGCATCACCTTTTATAGCATCTTGCAAGCATGCTATCTCGCTTGCACTTACACACATTCATACAGACATTACAGATCGCAATCGAAAATAAACTGCTACGAACACAGGCACAAGGCACAGTCGGTCTGCAAGTTAATTGCGCTTAATAAGTAGGTACCTTTTGTATGAGATTATAACCAAACCCAGACATGTCCGAAATTTTGTTGGTTGTTCGGCGTTCGGGAGCACATCAGCTGGCCGCCACTGCAACTTACCTCAATTGGGGTGCCATAGCCTCACTTGCTCCAAACGGTTGGGAGCAGTTGGGACTCTTGTGGGGTATACTTTGCAGGTAACTGGATAAAAAGTAACAAAACAGAACATGATCAAATAATAAATTTTTTTTTCACTTTTCATTCATTGTTATTTTTGTCACGGAACCCAATTATCCATATAAAAATGGAATGATTACAAAATATTTTCATTTAACCTTTCCAGGCTACGGCAGACGCGAAGTCGTAGAATTCCTCCTGTCGTCCGGCGCATCGATAAACTCCCGCGACGACGGCGGCCTGCACCCCTTGCACAACGCGTGTTCGTTTGGGCACGCTGACGTGGTACGCCTGCTTCTCGGCGCCGGAGCGCCCGCTTCCGCCCGGGACAACTGGAGCTACACCCCCTTGCACGAGGCGGCCGCCAAGGGGAAGCTGGACGTTTGTATAGGTGGGTTATCACATTAAATTATAAATGAAACAAAGTTACATTGTTTCATTACCAGTCGACAGATTTTCGGCCAAAATGAAATGTTGGTTTTTATTTGTATATTGGTCGGCTTTGACATCACACCAGGCTAAGCTGATTGATGTTTTGTTGCAGTTCTTCTACAACATGGGGCTGATCCCAATATTAGAAACACGGAAGGAAAGACGGCCCTTGACATAGCCGACCCCATCACTAAGCCAGTTCTCACAGGTATACTCAATAAACATAGACATAGCGTTAAATCTCAGTATTAGTTCATTAATTTAACGATTACTGATAATGGCATGATCGTGGTTCCTACTATGAGCCGTCAAATCGGAATGATTAATATTACAGTACCTACCGGCCTGAAGAATGTTTGAAAAAAGAATTGTCATTGAGATGGTGGCATTTATTTGTAATACAAGGTTTACTGTTGTAATAGTTATTTAACTTAACAATAACCTTTCATTACCAGGAGAATACCGCAAGGAGGAGGTTTTGGAAGCCGCGCGCGCCGGATGCGAGGAGCGCCTGGCCGCCCTACTGACGCCGCTGGCGGTCAACTGCCACGCGGCGGACGGGCGGCGGAGCACCCCGCTGCACCTGGCCGCCGGGTACAACCGCCTGCGTGCCGTACGGCTTCTGTTGCAGCGGGGCGCGGACGTGCACGCCAAAGACAAGGGGTAAAATGGTGACCTTTATTAAGACAACAGTTATGTCAAAATCCATTGCAGTTTCCGACTATGTGACTCCTGTCTGGAACCCACATTACAATATTCATGTACAAGCTTTTTGAAAGAATACAAAATAAATTCTTACGTTTTAAAAATAATCTTTTGACTCTCAATTCAGAAAAAACAAAATTTATGCGATTTAGTGCGACAGAAGCGGGCCAACCCAAAGAATTATACAATATTTTCATACATAAATGCATCGAATCAACTATCTGTAATTGCTATAAATTAGAATGCGTGAACAGTATAAAATATCTCGGTATTGTTATCGACAAACATCTTAGATGGGACGGACATATAGACCTTGTGACTACTAAGGTTAGAAAGTTGACGCATATCTTTATGCCAATTAGAAATATCCTATGTCTAAAAGATTTAAGACTCATTTACAACGCTATGTGTGGGTCACTATTAGACTATGCATCATTAGGCTGGGGTGGATGCGCAAAAATGGTTTTAGACCACTTAGCAAAGGCCCAAAAATCCTTACTAAGGGTAATCATGAAAAAACCTTTTAGGTACCACAGCGATTCACTATTTGAAGAGTTACGAGTTCTAGATGTCGGACAATTATACATGAGGAAAATAATTTTGAACACTCATAAAAAACGTCATCTCTACCCATCTATCGACCACTCTCACGACACTCGACACTCACGGAGGAATCCAATCGTACCACCCACAACCAAAACTTCACTCGCTCAAAGACATTTTTCATTCCTAGGCCCAAAACTTTACAACTTTATACCTGATGCTTGGAAAAAGGAAAGCATAGGTGCTCTTCGTAAATCGATCACTGTCTGGCTTCACCAATTAGGGAGAAAAGAGTGTGAACTCACACTTTTCCAAAAATAAAACAAACAAAATATCAAACACATTAAGAAAACAAGAAAATAAACAAAACTAAACAAACCAAACAACAAGTTAACATCAGTTAACTTTATAACTTTTTCTTTTAATCTTTTATAATAATATTTTTCTTTTTAATGTATCATTATTTTTTAGTTATATATATATATTTTTTTTTAGTTATGTATATCTTATATTACTTTTCTTTTTTTCCTTTTTTGTTTTTGTTCTTACAAAATATGTATGCGTGCATGAATACTAACTCAATTTTGACTGTCCTAAAACGGGAATTCCTCCTAGTTGGGCAGTCAAAGTATTTTTTATCTACATGTGTCATTGTATCATCACCTGTACTAAATAAAATAAATAAATAAATAAATAAATAAATAAATAAAACTACAACACACTTTTAAATTTTTAATTGTCGGACGGAAGAATTTTCACTGACTTAGTATTTCTATATAAAATTCTAAATGATGCGTTTGATAGTCGATTAGTCGCTTATTAAGCGACTGATTATTGATTATAATAATTTGTTATCCTTTGTGTGCTATGCATAAAAAACCTTGTCTTACAAACATTATATTATCATTAAAAAATAATAATATTTGACAAGTCGAAATATTTCACCAACAAATGTAGATATAATATGCCTCGACGCCATCTAGTGGGAAATTTAGCACTAACAAAGCATTTCCTACAAAATAAAGTTGGTTAATTGTTGATAAAGTACTAGTACATATTGAATTATTTGGCATGTTGGAAATAAGCCGACATAGCTCAGTGGTCCAGAGCACCTGACCGGACATCATAAGGTGCGGGTTCGATTCCCGTCTGCGGCATTTATTTTTACTCGGGAGATATTTTCAATTTGTATGGATATTTCAAGCGACTAATTATTGCTTATAATAATTTGGATTCTGCTACGTAATAGTGCAATAGTAGTCGAGATTTATTTCAGTGCAGAAATTCTGGTACTACCATATGTATTCCTCATTGCCCAGAATACTTATACCGTCGCTGGAAATCTTTAATTTATCAGGCAGTTAACTATGTTTAATAAATTTCTACGGAGTAACTCAGCATACCCAAGATATAAAAGTACTAATAATCGAATATTATTTGAAATGCAACTCAATTAACCTTGTAATATGTTTATTACGGTCCGCCTATCGGTATTTGCCCATACCTGCTTTCTTTAAATACGTCCGGCATCTCTCGCTCGCTTGCACATAGGAGTTGAGTGGGGCGGAACAGAGAAAGCGATTTGACTCAGGTTTCACGGTCATAAAAACTCTCATTCCAGGAATTAAATTATTTCACTAATAAATTATATACTATCCTTTTGTCGAAATGCCTATGTAAACGAAAGGCACGAAGATAAATATAAAAAGAACGTACATTACGATTGGATAATTATGTACATATAGTTGGAACCTTTACAAAGAGATTGGTATATAATATTCATATAAAAACATTGAATAATTCCGTCTGCCATTGAAATGAGGCCGGCGCGAAAGGTAGAACTACCCTTCCCGGCGTTAAGCATCAATCGACCGAACGGGTATAACTACCTTTCCCGCCCAAAGTGTTTTAATATATATTTTTTACTATTCATTTGTAAAAGCCTCTAAAAACAGCAATCTAAATAAATAAATAAAAAATTGTAAACTTCTGATAATTATTTGATATCAAGGAAACGGCAAAAAAATATTTTATACTTTCAGGATGTTCACAAATATATAAATCAAAAACCGCAAATTCCAATATGAAAACACTAACTTTTAATTCACTTTTAACATACTATTATTTCATCGAATATAACTAAAAGAACACACATAAGTCGTCAATATATTGAATTATAATAAAACAATAGATCACATTGCCATTTTGTAGAAACAATGATTAAAGACACTATTCAAAGCTGACACTTTTAACGGTCAACGGAATGATTCTGCCAATTTTTAAATGTAATTTTTTAGGATTTTTTCCTTGGAATCTAGTATAAATATTTGAGACAAACTTAAAAGAACAATTATTTTTCTTTCTAACTGCGATCAAATCACATATCTCCGCATTATGGAAGAAAAGATAAGAATACTTTTGTAATGTACGGACGCTTTAAATTTATAAATAAGGTATGATGGATGGACATGTTGTGAAAGTTTGTTCCATGCTTCCTTTACTCTATGTATTTGCAAAGAAGTGTTTCCTAAGATTCCCCAATCCTGCAAGAGGTGTTTGTGAATGTCCACTATCAAATTCTAAGTCAAGCAACACCTCGCATGTGAATCTCACTTTCTTGTCAATGTGCATAGTGGCGTAAATGTGAATAATTGTGACATGGTAATTTGAATCCTATTAATGTGTATTCCAGGGGCTTGGTTCCTCTGCACAACGCCTGCTCCTACGGCCATTTGGAGGTGACGGAGCTTCTCATCAAGCACGGCGCCAACGTGAACGCCAACGACCTCTGGGCCTTCACACCGCTGCACGAGGCCGCCAGCAAGTCTCGCATCGAGGTTAGGATCAACCAACTAACTAACCATCACGCGGTTAGTCCATTTGACCGTAGACAGACCACACAACACTGTCTGTCTCGCTGGACACGCTGCTTGCCTCATTGGCTTCGCACAATGCGCCTGATCCGCTCCCACTTTCAATAATACCCCCAAACTTGTTGCCCAGATCATGCATCCTAATTGGTTAGTGAGTGTGTTTGATAGTTGGTAGTGTATATATTGCAGAAGAATGTTACATTTTGTCTTGTGTTCCTAGTCGGCACATGGAATTTAATAGTAGCGACGGTGGCAGGGCTGTCAATTAAGTTGTTAATGACTGTGTAACACAATTAGGTCTTAGATAATTCTCCTGTCAGACAGGATATAGTTAAAAAAATATATATTGAATAACAATTGTATCCCAAGATTGAAATCCTTATGGCAAAAATAGGGCTTGCTTCATGGTAGTAATTACTGTGCCATACCGTGCAATTTCGTGGCGATGTTGAAGTCGAACTCTGTGGCATGCAGGATGTCCCAAAAATATTCCTTCCTCGGTAGAGTGGGGAGCCTTGTCATCAACTCTTATTTCTACTCATATTGATTCCTACCCACTCTCACACGTTTTTCCTGTCTACAACTTCTTTCAATCCTTTCATTATCACTCAGAAAAATAATTTCCCTCAGGCCTATATCATCTTTGGGGATGCTGTGTGGAGGGCATTCTTGAGGAAAGGAAGGGGTAAACCATGTTCTACGAGGCAGGAAACACAGAGGACGGCAAATTATTCCGCAGCTGAGCTGTTGAACTCGAGAACGAGTTGTAAAAACGATCCGTTCTCACGTGACAAGTGTCAACTGTGTATTGTTGGGTGCGCATTTGGTATATTTCCTCAATGACGCCAGTTCCTCGGAGCATCTTAAGATATCGATGAATCTATCGAACGGACTCTCCGTTTCTTCACAGAGGCAGCAGCACAAATCATACTTGGTTTTATTACATATGCCTCAGTGTTCTCATTTGTACAGCATTAAGTCTACTTTCATCTTTCCTCTGCCAGTTATAGTTATACATGGCCATGGCCTCTCATGCTTTTATATTGACCGTGATTTTACTTTGAGGTTTTATTATAAGCTCGGGCATTTGTCAGTTTGATAAACGATATATAAATCCTTGCCCAGGTTTGCTGTCTTCTGCTGAGCGAGGGAGCAGATCCCACCCAACTGAATTGCCACGGGAAGTCGGCCATAGATGTCGCCCCCACCCGGGAACTTCAGGACAGACTTGCCAGTGAGTTTCATTGTTTATGTATTTCCTCTTGGTGTGCTGTCGCTGCGAATCTATCAAGGTTTACGACCCTTTAAAATCTATGCCATAACACGGCATGTTTTGAAACAATGTACGTGTTGTAGTGAAACTCCTTGGAACGTGTGTGCAAAATCTGCATAGATAAGGTTAACCTTTACAATGCTGACCTATACAACACAATCTATGTATCCTGCGGCATGTTTTGCAAACTTTGATCAGTCCTGGAAATAAAACTGTGATTTTTGTCCGCCACACGACCCCCGCTACAAGGTTCAGGCACTATCCTTTATATTATTTTAAATATATTATACTGGGTTTTTACGGGCAATCTCAAAAATAAAAAAAAACTGTAAAGTTCTTTGATTTTATGGTTATAAATAATGTTATTGAATTTAAAATACCTTAAAGAAGAAAACTAGAAGTGCCTTCAGTACAAATTTGAATGGCAACAAATGTTCCATTTAGCCCAAATCGCCTGAAATGGTAAATCACTATCCCATATGATATAATATTTGGATCTCGAAACACGTCCAAAAGGCATTTCTTGTGTTCCTCTTTATTCTATGCCTCAACCTAATTCTTATTCACAATCATAGACAAGTTCATCTCTATCTTACTGCAATATTCTTTTTCTGACTCATAAGGGTTATTGAATTGTCCATTATTTTCTTTATGCTGGTTCACTTTTTCTCTCCCAAACATAATTTTGAACAGGTTATCGACTAGTTTGGTGTTTATTTTATTTTCTCGTTCAAGTTTCAGTTTGTCTCCTAAATCAGATTCCAATTTATCTTCTACATCAGGGCCTAATTTGCCTTCCTGATCAGATTCTAATTCATCTTCTACATCTGTGCCCAATTTGCCTTCCAGATCAGATTCCAATTCATCTTCTACATCAGTCCCCAATTTGCCTTCCAGATCAGATTCCAATTCATCTTCTACATCTGTGCCCAATTTGCCTTCCAGATCAGATTCCAATTCATCTTCTACATCTGTGCCCAATTTGCCTTCCAGATCAGATTCCAATTCATCTTCTACATCAGTGCCCAATTTGCCTTCCAGATCAGATTCCAATTCATCTTCTACATCAGTGCCCAATTTGCCTTCCAGATCAGATTCCAATTCATCTTCTACATCGGTGCCCAATTTGCCTTCCAGATCAGATTTCAATTTATCTGTCGGATCTTTCATTGTCTTTGTTTCATGAAAGTGTTCAAATTCACTCTCGTCACAATTATCAATTTCTTTATTAACCTGCCATCCTAAATATTTTTCCTCTGGTACGTCCGACTCTCTTTCCAGCTTCAAATTCAGTTTGTCTTCCGGATCGGTGTCCAATTCACCTTTCAGATCATGAATGTGTTCAAATTCACTTTTGTCGCAGTTATCAATTTTTTTATTAACCTGCCATCCTAAATCTTTTTCCTCATGTGTGTCCGATTCCCTTTCCGGCTTCAAATTCAATTCATCTTGCAGATAGATGTCAGATTTCAATACATTTTCTGGATCTGTTACCAATTCATTTTCCTCATTATGGTTCAATTCATCTTCTAGATCAGTTTCCAAGTTATCTTCCACATCAGTTTCCAATTCATCTTCCGCATCAGATTCCAATTCATCTCCATCATCATGGTTCAATTCATCTTCCACATCAGATTCCAATACATCTTCATCATCATGGTTCAATTCATCTTCCTCTTCAGAGTTCAATTCGTCTTCCAGGTTGAATGTGCCTTTCACACCAAAGATTAATTCTTCTTCTTCCTCAGAGTTCAAATTATCTTCCTGTTCAGTTTCCGATAATTCATCTCCAAGATCATCATCAGAATTTGATTCATCTTGCTCATCAGAGTTTAATTCTCTATTTTCTTGAATGTGTGCAAATTCATTTTCATCGCAATCGTCAATCTCCTTATTTACCTGAAAACCCCACTCGTCTTTCTCAAAAATGTTCCCTCTATCTCTCCAAATTTTATTCATAAACTTTTTCAGGCTGATGATAATTTTGGAAGTTCCATCCATATTCTTCTCATTAAATCTGTTGGTCTTCTTTATACCTTTCAAAATTTTGTCCAATATCTTTCCCAAACTGAAGATTTCTTTGGAAGTTCCTTCCATTTTTTTAGGAGATCTATCCTTTTGCTCCTTAGTTTGCATCCAAATACTTTTTGCATTTTTACCATTATTTTGCTGCATAGGTCCTTTATCATTTCCATGTTCCTGAATATGTTTGTTTAAATAATTTAAACCAAAGCTTGGTTTCTTTAACACGGTACCGCTGGCTAGAATATTGGGTGTCTGAATTTCATCATTTATAATTGTTTCAACATTTTCTTTTAATCTTGTATTACGTTCGATCAATACGTTACTTTCTTCAAGACATTTTATTGATAATATCAGACATATTTCTATGAAAGTGACAATTATTACTGCTTTCCTCAGCATTATTTCGTCTTAAGAATTTTAAAATTGTTTTGGCAGGAGCAACTAACTGCTTTGCTGCAATTCTCTGACTATTATTTTGTTATTCTGTATCTTTTGTATGGTTACTGCAAATTATTATCCAAATTGATTTGTTCCACTATTGTTAATTATTCATGTTATAATATGTTTATTTTTTTAATTGGTTAGGTTTAAACAAAAATAAATGTTTTTGTAATTTTGTGATAAGATTGTGAAAACTGGATTTAGTGGAATAAAATACACATGGAATTAAATGTAGAACAATACGTCGTCAGGTAGTCCAGTTTTACATGAAAGAGCTACTTGAATGTTTTTTTTTTTTTTTTCAAAAAAAATTTCCAAGGCATTCAGTATTTGAAAAAATCATTTTTTCAAAAATGCAACAATACGTATACTACAATAATATACCGTTTCCATAACATCCAAACATTAGCGCAAGCATTTGTTTTATCCCCATTCATTTTATTTATCGTTTTGTGGTAAAGACGTATCTACGCACAGCACACTTTTTTCTCATCGTTTCTCACACAATCTCCACATTTCTCACACCACACATACGCCTCAGGGATCTCATTTCTACAGCATTCAGTCTACTTTCATCCTTTCTCTGCCAGTTCCATGCCTCACTTCCATACATCAGGGTAGGTATCAACACTCCATTGTGGACTGCTAGCTTTGCTTCTTTGGACAATTTTCTGTTAGCGCCTACTGCATTCAGTCCTTCATTAATGGAGTTATCTGCATTTACCCTTTCAATATCTCTATGAGCCTTCCCATCTCTCTAGAACATACTTCCTAAATACACAAACTCATCCACCTGCTCCAAGTATTCCTCATTCATAGCTATATTGCACACTGCTTTCGTACTCTCTATTTCAAACACCATGACTTTAGACTTACTTACATTCATCATTAACTCATTCTTCATGCATACTTCGTTCATCCTAGACACGAGAGACTGTAGATTATCTATACTATTAGCAATCAGCACCGCATCATCAGCATACAACAGGCAACATACTTTCAAATTATTCAAATTCGCGCCCAATCCCACCTCTTTCAATTCTTGCATACAATTATCCATGTATAGATTGAATAATCAAGGTGACATTATGCAGCCTTGTGTAACACCTTTTGTGATATAAAACCAACCCGTAAAACCGTATTAATAGATCAAAGGACTTTATTTAATGGTGGGTTCATCATAAAATCAATCATCTATTACAATATTATTTATTTAGCTCGCTCGGTGCACATAACCTCAAAAGACCATGCGATTTATGCTCCCCGTATCTACTTACCGCACACTTGACGTTTACGTAAATAATTACATGCGCGGAGGTTGTCAAAGAATTTCAGTTTGGAATAATCCCATCCCTTGCCTTCCCCGTTTCTATCGGCCGTGGAAAACACAAACATTGCATTTTCGAACAAAAATGTGAACGGGAACGCCTCCATTGTTTGCACTAATGTTTGTGGTAATGTTTGAAGTAATGTTTGTGGAAACGGTCGCAGGAGATGCCGCATAATACCTACCATGCAAAGTAACAAAAAAAATATATATACATACCAGAAATGTGATGTTTGTTGAAGTTTGAACAGTCATATAAATTTTAAAAAAGATCATTTATATTTAAAAATTACGTAAAGGAAATCAAGTAAATTTTTTTTTGATTTATGAATATATTTATTTAATTATTAACGCCCTTTTTAGTGGCTTTTACATAGGAATAGCTAAATTGTACCGTTTATTTTCTTTATTTTTATTCATCGTTGAACCGCCCTCGGTAACAATCCATGTCCACTTAATAATTTCCCTCCATTAATATTCTGGCTAATGAGGAATACATTATTTGGTAGTTAGTCCCAGAATTTGTGCACTAATACGTAGTGGAATCAATGCAAGCTGTTCTGAACTATCAAATGCATCATTTAGGACTTTATATATAAATAGCAAGTTGGTGAAAATACTTCAATTTACAATTTATTCAAAACCAAACAAAACTTATTTAGCCAATTGTTAATAAAAGATGATTCATTTTCAAAAGTTTAAAAACGTAATATTTTACTAAAATTTCTGCACTTTTGATTGAAAATATCAAGTCTCATAACCTCTCAGAGCAATTGGGGCAGTAAAGGAAAAAAATTGTTACTAATCATAACTAAAGCTATTTCAATTCTGAAGGAAGGTTTCTAATTCTAATCTGGGTGATACTAAGAGTATCTTCCGACCTGGATCTAGGATCAAATATATTTTTAAAATTTGTTTTGTTGAATAATCTATACAAATAAATTTTATAGATACAACTATTTGAATTTTTACTTTTTTTTTTCGTGAATGAATGCAAATCTTGTAAGTAGAAATTAAGCCACTTCCCGACATCCGATCGAGCTGAAACTCGGCAAATACACTCGTTGTCGATGACAATGTATTCTATCAACTTTTGGTGGAAATCATGCACACATACGCCAGACATAAATGCATTTCTCTGAGATTCTATAACATTATAGCAGTTAATATATAATAATAATATCTTTATTTAGGAAAGTTTACACATTACATGCATATTATGGTGTACATTGATTTGTAACTTTTATATTTAAGGTTATAACAGAAAAATAAAACATAATATTGTGAAGGTAAAAAGAAAATAAAAGTACAGTTGAGGTTTCTCAAATACCGCCTCACTAGGCTAGCCTGTGTTGAGGCAGAATTTTTCAAGTTACTTCCTAATACCTTTGAACATACCTATACTTGTGTTAAGATGTATTCGCTCAATAATGTGGTGACTTCAATAACTGCGAATTTGGGTGAATGCACCGGTAAAGGCCCTATTCTTATTTTTGATCCAAGTTTTTACATTATCTTTGAAATTTTTTTGTGCATCACATTGTTTTATGCTGTCTGGAAGAATGTTGTAGAGTCTTGTCGCAAAGTATTTAATGTTTCGTTGACCAAACGTAGTATGTGTTATCGGTATTTGTAGTAAATTTTTGTTGTTGCTTCGAGTACATCGTGTATTTGAACTTTTTTCGTAGTAATTGTGAATATTTGAGTATAGATGAGTTAGGATAGTTTTAGCTGCCGAACAAAGAACTGCCGATAAAACACATTCATGATCTGAAAGGTGAATCGGACACCGATCCGGAAGACAAATTGAATTTGAAGCTGGAAAGGGAGTCGGACGTACCAGAGGAAAAATATTTAGGATGGCTTGGTTAATAAAGAAATCAATCAAAAACATTCATAATATTAAAAATTAGATTCGAGTCTGTAATTATAGGTAGCCTTAGAATTATTTTTAAAATTGTTTTCTGAGCCTTTATGATTGGGTTTAGTACAGATGAAGTGCCAATATATAATAAATGTCGGTCTTATTCAATCGGGATTTGACTTGAATGGTAGAGTTGTCGACTGCAGTTCTCCTAGGTAGGAAACAAGGCCGATGAAGTTGATTATTAAGTTATTATGTTTAGAATTGTTGAATCAATTTCACACACTGGCATGTCCACAGCGCACTTCTAACCAGTGTTAAAAGGCTTTAGTAAATATTCTCAAAATAATCAATGATTTTAATTTATTATATCCAGTTTTCAAAAATGCAACAATTACATTATGAAAGCACACTTAATTATAAATAGAAACACCAAAAAAATTCCATCTTAAATAGTATTTAAATTATGCACAGAAGCTTTTTCCATTTTTCCAGTTTTCCCGTATATTTCTTTTCTGGAACCATACTATTCCCACATTTTTCTTTTACAATTGTTTTCTGAAATGTAATTATATTGCTAAACCAAACTCTATTGATTATTATTGAAAAACTAAAAGAATTGGTTTAAAAAAATCCGTCTTTCCTTAATTAATTTTATTATCATCACAGCAACTTTTCACATTTTCGTGGATCTTTCCTTTATTGTTTCCTGGAATATAGTATTCTGGAATATTCCCATTCTAATTGTTCCCTGGAACATTTTCCGGCATATTCCCATTCTGATTGTTTCCTGTAATAAAGTATTCCTGCGTATTCCCCTTTTGATTGTTTCCTGGAACATTTTCCGGCATATTTCCATTTTGATTGTTGTTTCCTTTAATAAAGTATTCCAGCGTATTCCCCTTTTCATTGTTCCCTGGAACATTTTCCGGCATATTCCCATTCTGATTGTTGTTTCCTGTAATAAAGTATTCCAGCGTATTCCCCTTTTCATTCTGATTGTTTTCTGGAACATGGTAGTTTTGCGGTTTCCCATCAGCGAGACTGCACGAATCCGCTACATTGTCTTTGACGCAATGTCTTTGTTCGGAATACTGCACCAGCAGAATAATACCCAAAAGTGCAATTACAGAACGCATTGTTGTGGGTTGGAGAGAAACTAGAATTATTACAGAATGATTAGTAATATTTAATGACACAAGACAAACAAGTTTATTTTATTAATTTTTCAATTGCCTAATACTAAGGGGGTATTTCACTATGTCGGGCTAAATATCTGAATAGCTATCCGTTGGCTGGCTTTAAAGTTCAGAATAACTTCGTTATTCAACGGCCACCGTTTCACCATTGTTTCGAGCTTCCGGATAGATAACACTCGAAATAGTCTGGCAACATCGCAAAATGTTTGCAGTTAGTCCATCTACTGCCACGGCTGTCATGCGTCACAGTCCGCACACCGCGAAGTGTGCATTTTTTTGGTTATGTTATGTTGATTATCAGGTCATTTTAGATAGATTCGTGTCGAATTAATACATTGTTTCTTATTTTGAACACAATAAAATAATTCAGGATGGATCATACAAGCATTCAAATTCATTCTACAAAATTCGACTCACTTCTCAGCTGTTAAACTCGGAATGTTTTGACGCCATCTTTGATTCGAGGAATAGCGCCTAACATGAAGTTCGAGCACTGATTAGTCAAATCTAACTTTAACCCGAGCGTTAGCGTTATTCAGATATAGTGAAAACGAAAAAATGACTAATCCGCGGATTAGTGCTTAGTCAGAACACAATCAGAGATAGTGAAATACCCCCTAATTATCAAATCTTCATAAAAGTTATGCACAGATCTCTCTATGATGTGTTTTGCTTCATTCACTTTCGTTTTACATATTATGATTATTTTTAGAATTTGATTAATTTAGAATTTAATCTCTTCCTTTTATCAGCTCTGCATGCCCAAAAATTTAATCAGCGATGGTCCAAGACCTTGGATCTAGGTGCGAATATACTTTCAAAATTTGTTATGCGAAAAATCTATACAAATTAATTTTTTACTTCCCGACATCCGATGGAGCTGAAACTCGACAGATAGGCTGGTTGTTGATGATAATGCAATTTTATCAACACATTTTATTAGACTAATATATTATAAACATTATTGCAAGCTCACTTTTTTGTTGTTTCATATAAAAATAACTAGTAAAATTTTCTCAAATTGCGGTCGAAAATTTTGGTTTACTAAATCATCTAAGATTCCTTTTCTTTATCTTAGTCACCATGCATACATCAGCCTTGCATTCTTTCCGGATCTGTATATTTAAAACACATTCAAACATGGTTTTACCACACACACGCCTCAGGGATCTCATTTCATCTACATTCAGTATATTGTCATCCTTCCTCTGCCAGTTTCAGTTCAGAATTACGTTAAACAGAATAAAAATTATAAATGTACCTTTCCTCTTAATTTCCTTACAATAAGAAAACTTTAACTGTAGCCTTCTTCAATTGCAAATCTCTCGAATGTATAATTTATGGAAGAAGCAAGCCATCTTTTATGTAATGCTATTATAATTTAACAGCATTACAATGCACTAGATTGTACCTTCTTGTAAAATGTCACTGGGCTCATTGATTGTCTGTTAGCTAGGTTCATCACTGCACAAGCGAAATTTGTCGACTATAATGACAGAATTGGAGAAATTCATATCTTATCAGCTTTTTTTAACTTTAATTCTCATGTATGTCATCTTTGGACTGTGAGACTATGGAATACTCAATTAGGGTGGTATGTTGTGAGGCTGAAGTTAGTGGGGAAGGGAAGGAGATGGGGAGAAGAAGATTGGGAAGTACGCGGCTATTCAAATTTGGTCGTCAAACACAGCTAAAGCCATTTCAAGTAATGTTTCAATTCTGAATATCTGACATGATTATTTGTAGATTAGATCTATTTCAGACATGATTATTTGTAGATAAGATCTTTTTCAGACATGATTATTTGTAGATAAGATCTTTTTCAGACATGATTATTTGTAGATAAGATCTATTTTAAGACATTCTAATGCACTTTAACATAAGAAACTTCTCTGGTTTGACTTCAGTTAACTTGTATATTTATATCCATCATTGTATATTATATAAAAGCTGTTTGTTTCTTACAAAATAAATAAATAAATGATTATTTGTAGATAAGATCTATTTCAGACATGATTATTTGTAGATAAGATCTATTTCAGACATGATTATTTGTAGATAAGATCTATTTCAGACATGATTATTTGTAGATAAGATCTATTTCAGACATGATTATTTGTAGATAAGATTTATTTCAGACATGATTATTTGTAGATAAGATCTATTTCAGACATAATTATTTGTAGATAAGATCTATTTCAGACATGATTATTTGTAGATAAGATCTATTTCAGACATGATTATTTGTAGATAAGATTTATTTCAGACATGATTATTTGTAGATAAGATCTATTTCAGACATGATTATTTGTAGATAAGATCTATTTCAGACATGATTATTTGTAGATTAGATCTATTTCAGACATGATTATTTGTAGATAAGATCTATTTGAGACATGATTATTTGTAACTCGGAAAAAATGTTTATCTTTCTTTTAATTTTTTTTAAAGTCAATTCTTTTTATTCTATCTCAATGGTATTTACGGTTGTTTTATTATTCATTAGAAATTATACACACTAATATAAAATTTAAAACGGACCCATTCGAAACGAATCCGCTTAATTCATTTGATATCGTGTTTAATTTCCCCCCATGAATTATTTGTAGTGTGTGATAGTATTTAGGGGTAAAATATCTAAATATATATATTGATATCAATTGAAAAATTTTATGAGACAATTTTCACTTTTCTTTTAATCTCAGACCTCTGGCATAATCTGTCAGAAGATTAGACAAATGTATGTTTTCCCAACCGACAGCTAAGAAGATAGTAGTAGACAATCACTTCTATATTGTTAATAAACGTTCAATCCGCACACGCGTTCTAATTATTGAGTACCACCAAGTCTGTATATAACAATATACTTGGTCGCTCGCTACGCCACACCCGCAGCCAGTACCCAGGTGGTCGCCAGAGTGGGTCGCGATACCTGGGTGCTGACAATCTTTGTGTGCCCGCCTCGGCCCTCTGGCACCCGGGTCGCGAGAGTAGGTCACGAGAATGGGTCGCGAGAACCGGGTGTTTTCAATTAGCGGGTCATTCACGATCGACCCCGGAATATTATAAATATTAATTTTTATTAAATTGCAGGAAACTTTGGTTTCATAGAGGTGCACATTTTTATTCTTCTGTGGTTAACTTCTAGATTTGAATATAAAGCATGGTGTTTTTTCTTTCTAACACCGCTTAGATCATATTTATCACCACGACAATATAGGGAGACACAAGGATTTCTATGAGACCTATATGCGCTGTCCCCAAAAGTGGGGTTAATCTCGGCAGGGCGATACTGGGAGTATCTTTCTCTCTGAAGCAAGAAGATTGCAAATAAATTTCTGGTTCTAAAGCGGTCCAGGGAGAATCAATATGTTTACGTCATTGACAATGATGGAACTTCAATCAACCAGTCGAATGTTTTTCCCCGGTGACTTTCCGGACGTCTGCGAAAACAATACCCAAAGTGTCGTAATACAGTGATAATCTTTTGATATTACTTTCCGTAATGCGATATAATGCAATTATAAAACAAATCTTGTTTCAAAAGGTCTCGATAGAGCAATTGAACCAACGATTGTCAAGCGCACAGCCACACAATCGACAGTCTCAATAAGGTAATACATATATTTATATAGTTTAACAAACGCTGATTCTGTGCATAGAATTAATAAATTGTCATTTAAAATCGATCATAACCGTAAGAGACATAAACGCCCTGTTATTGGTCGGTGGGTTCTGACAGATCTTACTCCGCTAGCTCACAAGTTGGTCGGCCGCGTGCATTACATAGAATGCGGACAATTTTGTTCAAAGTTGCGCTGCGTAGACTCGCACTGTGGTATACAAATGAACATAGATGAACACAATATTTTATACCAAGAACAATCGGGATTCAGATGTAATAATTCTTGTGAAACAGCGTTAAATGTAATCGTTGAAGAATGGAAAGAAGGAATGAATAGTAATAAATTTATCTTAGCAATATTCTTGGATTTTCAAAGGGCATTCGAAACCATAGATCGAGAAATATTGATAAGAAAGCTTAAAGAAATTGGTTTCTCAACTCTAGCCATTAAATTAATAAAAGAGTATTTGAAAGACCGAATACAGGTAACAAAAATTAATAATCAATTTTCAAAACCAATGGAAAATAAATTAGGAGTACCACAGGGATCAGTCCTTGGACCTCTATTGTTCATACTCTATATTAATGACATGGTGAAAATATTTTCAAAATGCAAAGTACGACTATTTGCCGATGATACACTTATATATATAATTGGAGAAAACTATGAAGAACTAATAAATATTTTAAATAATGAACTAGATAATGTATCAAGATGGCTAAAAATAAATAAGCTTAAATTAAATACAAAAAAAACAAAATGTATGGTAATTGGTTATAAGAAGACATCCAGTGAAAGCAAAATCAAAATTGATGGTGAAATTATTGAAAATGTTACCGATATAAAATACTTAGGAGTTATAATAGATTCCAAACTCAACTTTAACAAACATGCGGAATATACCCAAAAGAAAATTGGAAAAAAGATATCTTTCTTGGGAAGAATTCGCCAAAAACTGTCCGAAAAAACTGCAATCACCATTTATAACTCCATTATTGCTCCACATTTTAATTACTGCTCAACTATCCTTTTCCTGTGTAACGACCGAGAGCAAAATAAATTTCAAATTCTCCAAAATAGGGCAATGAGAACAATACTCAGACGAAATAGATATTCAAAAGTAAATAAAATGTTAAACGAACTAAATTGGCTAACGGTGAAACAGATGTTGACCTTGAACACGATGATATTTTTACACAAAATAGTAAACAACCTGCTACCCAAATATTTTTCGAATCAAATTGTATACAACAAGGACATACACCAACATAAAACTAGGACGTGCAATGAAATCAGGCTACCAAAGAAGGACAAAGCGAATACCCAGAATAGTATATTTTATAAAGGGATGAAATACTATAACGCGCTGCCGGAAAACCTTAAGTCTGCCCCAATTGAAAAGTTTAAGATGTTGTGTAGGAGCCATATCAAGAAAGAAAAAAAAAACATAGTATATTTAAATGTAATAATTAATTAGTCATTTGTAATCTTAAATGTACAAATTACTAAAATAAAATCAATAAATAAAATAAAACAAATAATTTCAAAAGAATTTACGTTTTTTTGGAAATCTTGTTAAATATTTAAATTGGCATTTGTTGATTTCATACCTACCCGTTTTGCATCTCATGCTCATGCTCATGTTAGTCATAATGCTTTAAATTACAATGTTAAGATGTACAGAAATAGCATACTGTAAAACAAAAAGTGCTCGTGCGGTGATCTTCTTGCGTATGTGACGCATGTTTGGGGGCGGTGCCTGGAACGTCACGGTGAGACCCAAACGGTCGCACTAGACATATCCAAGGCCTTTGACCGGGTCTGGCACCGAGGACTTGTCAACAAATTGCCTTCTTACGGACTTCCCGCATTCCTGTGTACGTGGATTGCTGACTTTTTAAGGGATAGGTCGATTCAGGCGGTTGCTGACGGTTTCACTTCTTCTTTACACTCCATAAATGCTGGGGTCCCACAGGGATCGGTTCTGTCTCCGACTTTGTTTTTGTTGCACATCAATGACCTTTTGTCATGTGCACCAATTCATTGTTACGTGGATGACAGTACAGTTCATGATAGCTTTTTGTTTGACAGGCCCCCAAAGGGCACACAAACTCCAACGGCTCGGAGAGCTTTGAAGCAGAGAATGGACGGTTATCCCGAGAGTATTTCCTCCTGGGGTAAAAATAATCTCGTCGAATTTAATGTTTCAAAGACCCAATCCTGTCTGATTACGTTTAAAAGGGATCCAAATGACAATCTAGTCTCCTTCAACGGAAGCAATCTTCCGAACAGGCCTTCCATTGATATGCTTGGTGTAACTATAAGTGACCAGCTCAGGTACGGGGGCTCCATTGAAGCCAGAGTAAAGTTGGCCTCTCAGAAGCTGGGCGTACTGTACAGGGCCCGCAGATACTTTAATAGTACACAACTGCTGACCCTGTACAAATCGCAAGTGCGCCCTACTCTCGAATTTGGTAGCCATCTCTGGTCCGGAGCCCCTAAATACCTGAAAAAAACCCTTGACTCTGTGCAAAAACGGGCGGTCCGTTTGATAGATTCCCCAATCTTAACAAGCGGACTGCAATCTTTAGAGCACAGGCGTCAGGTAGGTATGCTGTCCTTGTTCTATCGGTATTACAATGGAAGATGCTCTGAGGAACTAGTGTCATTGATCCCTTCGGCACCGGTGCATAGTCGGGATACACGCCAAATGCGCGCCCAACATTTGTACACTGTTGACATTTGTCACATGAGAACGGGTCGCTTCTACGATTCATTCTTAAGTTCAACAGCTCGGCTGTGGAACGAACTGCCGGCCTCTGTGTTTCCTCCCTCCTACAACATGGGACTCTTCAAGACCCATGTTCACTCCTTCCTCTCCACAAAAAGACCCTCCACACAGCATCCCCAAAAATGACATAGGCCCTGAGGGAAATTATTTTCTTCAGGGTCTCCTGTGTGGAGTTAATATAAAAAAAAAAAAAAAAAGTAATTAAATAAATACAAAATTACTTACAATATTAAGATGTAGAAAAATAGCATGTTGTAAAACAAAATATAATAGGTGTAATAAGAAAGAGAAAATAATAAAAAAAACATAAGAAATAAGAAAGAGAAAAAAAAGGGATGGAAATAAAGAAAACATATTTAAGGAAAAATAAGTCTAGATATATATATAATACGTAATTGAATATAAACTAAGAAATATAAATATTTTAGAAAAAGATATATTATTATTCACCAATTTTAGTATAAATTCTTGTTTGAATTACGATTTGAAATATTAGAGTCAAATTGAGACAATTATTGTCACAATATTTTCTCAACAAATTCTAGAGCGACTCTTTAACCTTTCCTTATCTGTGGTGTGTATTTACTACACATTGCTTCTAATAACTTTAATAACTCTATAAATATAATAAATTCTGGGTTCAGATTTTATGTATTCCTCCGTTATACATTTATGTACTGAATTAAAAATAATATTTTACATAGTTTTCAAAATCAATTAACAATCAGAGATTTTTGTTAAAAATCGGGAACAAATACACCAATACAATCAACCGTGTGACACTTCTACGCGAAGAGTGTGCGAGGAAATGACACGCTATTGATGTCCCGCTTTAGTCCGCTATGCGGGAACATGAGAAATCCACACGTCCACAGTTGTATTTTGATTTAGACCATCGATACCTACGACCGCATAGCTGGGTGTGTGCAGTCCAGCGCCTGTTGTGCCAGCCGGCCGTTAGTCGGCCGCGGACCGTCGTTAGATGTGGATCCCTTGCACGTTTTTTTTAGCATTTGCTGATGGTTTTTTGATGTTTTCAGCAATTAAATTACAATTATTATCACTTTTGATATAAAATATAATAAACATAAGCGATTAGCTATGAATATTCATATTTTTCCGATATTAAATCGCTTATTTTGAGATGTGTATTGACTACACAGCACCGGAACGCGTGGATTTTTTTAGCACAGTAAGGGAAAGGTTAAATACAAGACACATATCAGTGGTGTCAAACATTTTTCACAAAATAGAATTAGAATGGGATAAAAGAGCAGTTAATTTAATTTAATGACGCGAGACATTCTTTGAAATATATAATGGATTGATCTTACTGTTAACTGACAAAACCGAGGTACTTATGATGTCACAAATACCCCGTTAGATTTCAATTGTTAGAAGGTGAATTTTCAAAATTAAAAAAAATATATTTAACCGGAATTCCTTATTGTCAATCACTTCAATTGCCTCTGTAAACGATCATTTATCAATTTGCAATCTTATCAAAGACATAAATTAACAATTGATATATTTTTGTAATATTTATATTTATTATTCTCACAAAAGCGGCGCTATACAAATTGTCCAGTAAATGAATTAATCAACATCATCTCCGAAGTGCTTTAATTTGCCTTTCTTTGTTAAGTGGACATTTTAAGATCCTTTGCTCATGATGGAAACGACATTATCCAGGTAGAAATAATGATGCTAGAATTTTCCGTCTTAGTAATGTTTTAATTTATTTGATTTCAGTTATTAAATTCGATTTATATTATTAATTTAAATGGAAACATATGAACTGCTTATCTCATATTTTTAGGTTCTTTATACAGGGTTTTCCAATAAGAGGTGTTATTTTGATATTCAAAGAGACTTTTCCCGTAAAAGATCAATGGTTTCGTTGCTTGTGTGGCACGTAGCGCCGTCTTGTTGAAAGTAAACGTTGTCCAGATCAATACCATCCAATTCAGGCCATAAAAAATCATTAATCATCTCTCGATAGCGCAATCCGTTCACCGTAACTGTTGCTCCAGCCTCATTTTCGAAAAAGTAAGGTCCAATGACTGCCAGACCATAAACCGCACCAAACAGTCACACGTTGGGGATAGAGAGGCTTTTCAACAATAACTCTTGGGTTTTCCGAGCCCCAGATGCGACAATTTTGCTTGTTGACGAAGCCACCGAGGTGGAAATGGGCCTCATCACTCAAGATGATTTGCATTTGATTCACTCAAGTGAATTTTAATAATTTCAATGCGTTGTTGAAGCGTGTATCGTTCCATTTTTATTAATGACGTAGTTTCTACTTGGCAAATGTCAAAAAATGACAGCTTTAAAGTAACATCTACCGAAATAGCGGGCTATTCAAAATAATACCTCTTATTGGAAAACCCTATATTTCTCACATTACGACAAACAATTGCTCAAAATGTTTTTGCAAACTTGTCATATTACGCCAAAAATCGTTTGAGTGGTTAAGGAACAACCAATATTGTGCTTTGTTTTATTTATTTTTTACTTTTAAATGTACAGGAATGTTTGTCTCTCTTTTAAAGTGTAATTATAATGTTTGTTGCAGTGGAGTACAGAGGGCACTGCTTGTTGGAGGCGTGTCGGACGTCAGATGTTGCACGGGTCAAAAAATTGCTGTCCGGACATTCTTGTGGAATGCTGCTTACTCCCGCTCCTCCTCAGGTAACTTAAATGTCAACCTCTGAACAGATATGAATGATTGCTTATAATTACTAATGGAGTGCTGATCCTAGCCCAGACGGTTGGGACTCTTGTGTTGTTTCACATTGAAAAAAATTATTTATACTTTCAGTCATCGGAAGTGCGTCCGGGCTCTCCGGCTGGTGGCGGTCCGTCCCCCCCTCCCCCATCACCGCCCCCACACGCCAACCTCAACAACAGCAACAGCAACAATGCTTCACAACAACAACAGCAACTACAACAGCAACTACAACTATCCCAGCAATCGCAGTCACAATCCCAGCAACTGTCTCAGCAGCAATTGTCCCAGTCCCAGTTGTCTCTGCACCACCAGCAGCAGAATAATTCATCATCCTCGTCATCTGCGTCCCTACTGGTGCAGCCGTTGACCAATCAGGGGGCGGGGGCTGGTACGGCGGGGGGAGTGGCGGGAGGGGCCTCCTCGGCGGTGGTCAATTTTAAGCACCCTTACAGCGGTGAGACGCCGCTGCATTGCGTGGCGGCCAGTCAGCATGCCAAGAGGAAACAGGTATGCGAAAATACTTCATTCATTCATACGTTAATTCACGAATTCATTCGTTAATTGATTCATTCATGATTCCATTAGTTAATTGATTCATTTATGAATTAATTCGTTAATTGATTCATTAATAAATTCATTAGTTAATTGATTAATTCATGAATTCATTAGTTATTGATTCATTCGTTAATTGATTCATTCATTCATATGTTAATCATTCATTTGTGAATTAATTTACTCATTCGTTAATTCATTAATTCTTTCGTTTTTTTATTCCTTACTGAGTTCATTTGTCATAAATTCATCCATTAATAAATGTATTAAAAAATAAATTAATTAATAAATTAACAAATTAACGACTGGAAGGATTCATTAATTAACGAAGTCATGAATTCATTAGTTAATTAATTCATTCATTCATTCGTTAATTCATTAAACGCAGGCCCCTTTAGAAAATTAACCTTACATGTCAAATATAATCTCTGGCAAGGATGGAAATATCTGAATATTGTACACAATTTGTCATTCGTTGCAACACACGAATTATCACCATTTTTTAAGTACAAAATACTACCAAATACTTATGAAATAATGTCAAGTCATAGTAAAATTATTATTTTTAGGGCTTGTTTACAATTCATTAATCATGTGAATATGTCCATAGATATACCTATCAATCTGTCAAAACTAAAGCCTCTTGGAATCATAGACAATATAATTTACCAGAAACAAACACATAATTCGGATGTTCAAAATTACCCCCAGTCACAAAATAATTATTTTATATTTACAAAATATTTTCCAGCCAATTTCACTAACATAATATATAAAATGCTTAACATATATTTTAAAAATGTGCGAGGTCTTCCCACAAAAACTCATAACTTCTTAAATCAGGTCCTTTTGAACAATTTTGATATTTATCTTATATGCGAAACTTGGCTAAAGGAATTTATCCTTGAAAATAATTTTTTTTACAATATGTACGAGTATTTAGAAGAGATTGTGATTACTCTTATTTTTCTCACTCTTAGTATACTGACAGATCTTTTAGTTTATAGCAAATACTTAACCGGTTTTTTATCTTTGTATCAGTCTATTGCAATCGCTACAAATGTGTATTATTATTGTAAACACGAAAATGTAATGTTTTGGATTTCTAAACTTAGGATCCCTTTAGAATTTTTAATTTTTTTAATACTATTATACATTTTTCAATACCAACATTTCAATTACCTAGTTCTGTCAAAATCTGATACCATAGACAAAATCATTTACCACAAACAAACAAAAAATTCTCATGTTCAAAATTGCCCCTTTTCAAAGCATAATATAATAACACATAAATTATTTTCACATCAATTATACAAAAAGACATATTTAATTATGCTTAATATATACTTTCAAAATGCATTCTAGCAAAACGGCAATAACACTTTACTATCAAAATGTTGGTGGTTTGAAAAGCAAACTAAATGATTTGCACTGCGAAGTGCTCAGTTGCAATTATGATTTAATTTGTCTTACAGAAACATGGTTAGACTCCTCAATCTATGATCATGAAATAGTAGATGATCGATATAATATTTACAGACGAGATAGGGACACATCGAGTTCTTTTAAAAAATCAGGTGGTGGAGTTCTAATAGCCATAAAGAAAGAAATGACATCTATCACAGTCCCAACACACAGCTCAAAATTTACAGAAGATTTATGGATTAAATTTAAATTAAATGAAACATCTAGGGAAACCGTCAACTTATGTTTGGCGTATTTGCCTCCTGATATACCAATCGAAAATTTCACAGATTTTTTCGAAAAGTGTCAAACAACATATAATAATTTATCATCAGAGGATGTAACAATAATAATGGGTGATTTTAATGTACCATCTATTCAATGCCCACTAAATGTCAACGAAATTCACACCAGACCAGTCATATATAATAGCCATAAATCAAAATCCCTAGTAGACTTTCAAAATTTGACTGGACTTAATCAGTTCAATCATGTCTCTAATAATATAGATCGAATTTTAGATTTAGTGTTTTCCAACCATCACCTGGAAATTCAAATTGCTTCACATGTGCTATCTAAAGTTGACTCCTATCATCCTCCCATTGAGTTCGATTTTCTAATGTCTAAATACAGACCCTTACCCACCAACCCAGATCACATCAAATATAACTTCAAAAAAACGGACTACACTAAATGCAATGAAATGCTATCACTAAATAACTGGAACGATCTTAATACTCTGAATTGTAATGATTCCCTACTACATTTTTACAACTTATTATGGCTATCAATTGAAAAACACACTCCGCGCTTAAGAAACAGCAACAAAAGGTTTCCAATTTGGTTCAGCAGTGCTTTGATCCACCAACTTAGAGAAAAAGAAAAGTTTAGAAAGAAGTGGAAAAAATACAAAAATCAATGTGACTATGACAGTTTTTCCATCTTGAGGGCTAGAGTAAAATTATCCATACGTACCTGCCTTAAAGCCTATGTAGATTCAATAGAAAATTCTCTCCCTAACAGTATCTAAAATCTGTCAACCCTCATTAAATCGAAAAGAGTTTCTAATTCTCTCCCAAAAATCATGCATCTCCACGAAAATTCAGCATCAAATGGCAAAGAAACATGCGAACTCTTTTCTACTTACTTCTCTTCTGTATTTAGCTCACCATCTAATTCTAAAAGTGACTCTATACTTTCTTTCCCACTCTATAATTATCCACTATCTCATATCAAAATAACCCTAGACGAGGTCAAGGTGAAGTTGAACACTCTCGATATCAATAAGGGTTCCGGTCCAGATGGTATTCCTCCACTATTCATTCGAAATTGTGCAGATCAACTTGCAGCACCTTTACACAAATTATTCGTCAAAAGTCTGAACGAAGGGGTATTTCCAGATCTGTGGAAAGTTGCCCACGTCATTCCGATCCATAAGTCTGGCAGTAAAAACGATGTAAAGAACTACCGTCCTATCAGCCTTTTATCTTGTTTTGGCAAAATATTTGAGTCCATTGTATATAAAGACATATTTAATCATGTAACACACATACTTAGCCCTTTCCAACATGGCTTTGTAGCTAAACGATCTACAAACACTAATTTAATCGAGTATATGGACTTTCTGTGTAAATCAATGAATAATAAAACACAAGCAGATGCCGTATACACCGATTTCAGTAAGGCTTTCGACAAAGTTAGTCACCCTATCTTAATGAATAAACTGGATAAAATCGGCATACACGGAAATCTGCTTCGTTGGTTAGAATCATATTTATCAAATAGAAGTCAATTAGTTACTGTTAACGGTTTTAACTCTTCCCCAATATTAGTTACATCGGGCGTTCCACAAGGATCACACCTTGGACCCTTGCTTTTCTTAATCTTCATCAACGACCTTACATGTAAACTCCACTGTAATTTTTCTCTATACGCTGACGACCTCAAGATATATAAAGCAATTAAATCTATGGAAGATTGTGAACTCTTACAACAAGACCTTAACACATTATCTGCCTGGTGTATTGACAATGAAATGGAATTGAATATAGCTAAGTGCAAAGTTATAAATTTCACCAAGAACACCAACAAAACTCTATACTCATATAGCATATGTGGTCACAATCTGGAAACAGTTGAATCGATCAAAGATTTAGGAATTATATTCGACAACAAACTAACGTTCAACCAACACATAGAATACATTGTAAATAAATCAAATAAAGTACTAGGTTTTATTGTAAGATCAACTAAACTGTTCAAGAACTCTAATAGCCTAATAATTCTATTCAATTCGTTAATCCGTAGTGTTCTTGAGTACGGGTCAACAGTCTGGAATCCACATTACACGACACAGATATCCCGTCTTGAATCTGTCCAAAGAAAATTTACACGGATTTTGTCTTATCGATCAGGTGTCTACCATCTTCTAAATGGGTATGAACAAAGACTTACATATTTCAAATTAGAGAGTTTAGTTAAAAGACGAAATATAAATGACCTCTTAATGCTTTACAAAATTGTGAATAATCGTGTTAATAGTAACTTGGTCAATCAAATCACTTTTTACGCCAGGCCCAAATATACTAGAAATATGAACATATTTTGGACCGAAATTTT
This sequence comes from Hesperophylax magnus, assembly GCA_026573805.1. Classification (NCBI taxonomy): domain Eukaryota; kingdom Metazoa; phylum Arthropoda; class Insecta; order Trichoptera; family Limnephilidae; genus Hesperophylax; species Hesperophylax magnus. Next base: position 5,174,035 of record JAIUSX010000005.1, on the reverse strand, counting down.
TGCCAATAACACTGGATATTTTAATCCTATGTCTAGAATGTCTCGATCATACAATGATCTTGCTAAAATACACACTGCCATAGATATTTTTGCAAATAATATAACGTGTTTCAAGAAATATCTCCACGATTTCTGTACTTAAAAAAAAAAAAAAAAAGAAAGAAAAATAAATAAATAAAAAACTTGTTTAGTGGTTTAGAATTTTTTATTTATTTTTTTTAATATGTACTCTTTAAATTTTATGTGCTTCAATCTTTGTAATTAAGTTTTATGTTTTCTATAATAAATACTGTTATTGTTTTACATGTTTACTTATGTGAATGTGCAAATGTGATTGCTGCAGACACATTAGTCTAGGGATATTTATAATTGTACTTTTTTATTTTGTAAACCATAATTAATGTTTTTATAAATATCCTGTTTGTGTCTCGAATAAAATAAATAAAATAAAATAAAATTAGTTAATTAATTCGTTCATTCATTCGTTAATTCATTAGTTAATTAATTCGTTCATTCATTCGTTAATTCATTAGTTAATTAATTCGTTCATTCATTCGTTAATTCATTAGTTAATTAATTCGTTCATTCATTCGTTAATTCATTAGTTAATTCATTAGTTAATTAATTCGTTCATTCATTCGTTAATTCATTAGTTAATTAATTCGTTCATTCATTCGTTAATTCATTCATTCATGAATAAATGTATTAAAAAATAAAATATTGAATTAACGATTTTGAATGAATATATTAATGAATTAACGAATCCATAAATGAATGAACAAAAATTCATGAATTATTGAATTGACAAATGAAAAAACATTTTTAACTAACTGTTTTAAAGCAACAAAAGTTTTAATTCACATTGTATTTTAGGTGATGGAGATACTCATAAGAAAGGGCGCCCGTCTGAATGAGAAGAATAAGGACTTTTTAACACCGCTACACGTTGCTGCAGATCACTCCCATCTCGACGTCATGGACCTGCTGCTCAGAAATGGTAAACCATCTTACCTGTTCATTTTCTTCGTTTTTATACACCGCACGAGATTCCAAACTGCTCCCAACCGTCTATAGCCAGTGAGACTATGGCATGCCCAATTGGGTGAAACTAAAGGTAGGGGGAGGGGAATAGAAAGATGGGGAAAAGTACCGAACTATTGGTGTATTGAACTTGGTTATAACGATCACGGCAATAGCGAGCTCACGGCTATAAAGAGCAATTACATAACGTTATTTTAGTTCAGGCTTATCTTCATGTAATAACTAGGTCGATTTACTGATATACCGTGCAAATAATTATTTGGTTAAATGGGAAGTAAATAAAGGGCGCACGAATACGGCTGGCGGGAATTTCCCATTCCGTTAGGGACGGATTCACATGGTTTTGGCACTACCCGTGGAAGATTGTCGGCTATGTGAAACATTACTTTCCATCGGGCACTATGTAAAATTGTCATAAAGTCGTGCGAAATTTGAACTTGGCAAATTTGTTACCTTTTTTACGTATTCTTTTGTATTACAACTCATCGTCGATTTTGTTTTAAAAACCAATAAATATGTTTTTGAAGATACCTACATACCTGCACGGTGTAAATTTACAACAGTGATGCGAAACTTTTTCAGCAGAGGGGTCGTTTTGTATGTTTTTCAACAGCCGGCGATCTTCAAGTGGATTTTTTTGTTTTCGTTGAGGGGGAGGATTAAAATTTCATGTTTTGTAAACCGGTTCTTTAAATTTAGTTCCATTTAAGAAATGCAGGTCTCTGTCTAGGAGGCCCCTAAGCCAACTGCATTATGTTTTTTGGGTATGAAGAATTTCCTGTTTTTATGAGCAGTTAATTCATAAATTTTTGCTGTGCGCAGTTCCACGAATTCTCAGCCGACATTCGGGGGATATTTTGAGGATTTTCTGCCCCGACATTATAGCTGTTAAAAATGCTAAAGTATTGTTTAGCAATGTTTTTAAAATAATAAGTAATGAATTGAATTGAGTTCTGTATGTACGATGTGAGGTTAGATTAACAGTGACGATTTGTTGTGTCCAGGCGCCAAAGTGAACGTGCTGGATGGTCTGGGTCAGACGGCGCTGCATCGCTGCGGCAGACGGGATGCTGCCGCCGCCTGCCGCTTGCTCCTCGCGCACCGCGCCGATCCCGCCCAGCAGGGCTACGGCAGTGGGGACGGATCCTCCATGGCAGTACTGAATGGTATAAAGTGATTAAGATTTTAAGTGTTAAGATTTTTAAATTTTTTTTTGTCTGTATGGTGTAGACTTAGAGGAACAATATCATCATCAGGCTGGGTAATGTGAGGCCGGGTTAAGAGGTTTTTGGATTAGTGAGTCAGCGGCGTGAACAAATCTTAATATTTAATACAAATAATACAAGCATATTGTATTATGTTACATATACATCCGCAAGCCGAACTGCCGAACTGAACCTCAACTTATGGGAAAGAAACGAAGCAACCGCAAACGGCGCGAAACTCCGCTTGCAGTTGATTCGTTCCTTTCCCGTAATTCGTGGTCTTAGATGTTGTTACATATAAGATTTGTAACAAGGCGTATGTGCATCACTTTACTTACATCGCATCTATGGTCTTGGTGTGTGGGACCTTTAAGTACCTACACATTGTCATTTTGCTATTGGTCAAATTGACAGCCCTGGAATTCTGACTTGGAGAGTTGCCAATCCTGAGGGAGCAAGGATCTGTGATTTGCATTGGAAGCAGTCACCATTCTTTGATCCCTAGCCTTTTTCCTCTTGGCTGAGGTTCGACGAACACATTCGCCAATTTTTGTGAGCATCAGCTTTGCATATGCAGCATTGACCATTGGATTGATGGAATCGGATGACATCTTCCGATCCTCATTGGTTAAGAGGGACCCTTTCGGAGACCAGCAGCGTGTGGCTGTTTTGCATTGGACTACAAGATTATTTTTTGGATAAATTATAAACTGGGAGTTGCTGTGAAGAACTGGAATTTACTACTTCGCATTTTTTTTGTTTTATTGAATAAATAGTTAATACATAATTTCAACAAACAAGTCCTGCTAAGCCGTACAAATCAGCCGCATCAAGAACGAACTAGTATCACACCTTCATTTTACCTATGCAAGCCCTGCGCCAGACAGATTATTTAGTAGGATGCTAGTTAATTTCTTTTTTATAATGTCTTTTTTGTGGTAATACATTTTTAGTATTCTTAAATATTTTTTATTTCTAGATAATAAACCCATTCTTACTTTTATTTGTTGCCACTTAATCCCACGGTAACAATGTGACCGTACCTTTTTCTGTTTCAAATAATTGTTTAGGTATTGCTGATATTGTCTTCAATAAATAAATATTACAATTTGAAGTTTTACTCAACGCCTATAGCATCCAATCCTAGGAAACACTTATTATTATTATTATTATGTAATGAGCAGGCAGCATTCTGCTGATGCGCTCATATCTGATTTGACAACAAGTTTGACAGCAATTGAGTGTTTTAAGTTTGAACTAAGTCCTTTCTTCTCTCCAAATGTGAATCCAATAGAGCTTTGATCGATGACATGTTGTGGGAGTTTGTTCCAAGCATCCACTACTCTATTTGCAAGGAAGTGTTTTCTAGGATTAGATGCAAAAGGCGTTTTGGTAATAGTGTCCACGGAGATTTATATTTTTATTAGTAGTGAAGATTTGTTGGATGCTAGGGCAACTGTAATGTCCAGATAAAAGTCTCCATCAAGTCACCCCTTTCTCTTCTTTCTTGTAAGGTTGGTAATCTTAGTTACTTGAGTCTATCTTCGTATCGTAGATCTTTCAGAGCTCTTGGTATTTTGTCTCTGTACTCTCTCTAACAGATTTATATCCTTTGCGAAGTAAGGACTCCATATTTGGAAAGCACATTCCAGGAGAGGTCGCACATATGTTTTATATATTTTTAACATCATGTCCGGTGTTAGGTCAAGGAAGGTTTTCCTGATTAGATATGTTAGTGAATTTGCTCTTTTCACAATTCCAGCGATGTGTGGTTCCCATTTCAAGTCCTGTGATATGGTAACTCCTAAGTCTTGTTGTAATGTCACTGCTTTTAGAGGTGTTTCATTAAGTTTGTAGGCAAGTGTAGGGTTAGTTGTATTTTGGAACAAACTTCCACAACATGTTATCGATTCTGCTAATATAAACAAATTAACTTCTTTTCAATTAAATTGATTCATATTAATCAGCAGAATGCTGCCTGCTCATTAACTAATTACAATAATGACCAGAATTTTGTATTTTTCCTTCTTTCCAGAGCGCATCGCGGATGACCCACCGTCCTCGCCCAACGGTGACCTGGAGCGCCGCCTGCTGGAGGCAGCGCGGTGCGGCGACGCAGAGGCGGCCCGTGCCCTGCTGCGTGCTCGCCCCACGCTCGTCAACTGCCGCGACCTGGACGGGCGTCACAGCACGCCGCTACACTTTGCGGCCGGGTACAATCGCCTGAGACTGGTGGAGGCGCTCTTGCAGCACGGCGCTGATGTCCACGCTAAGGATAAGGGGTAATGATTGCACTTTTTATTTGAATACTGCATAAGAGTCTCAACTGCTCCCCAACCATCTGAATCCGGTGAATTCCCGATTCGGGTATGTTGTTAGGCTGAAGGTACATTGGAGGGGAAAGAGGAAATTTTTAAGCAAATTTTCAATTCTGAATGGTGGTCTTGCACCAGGGCGTCAGTGAGACTATCCTCCGCTCTGGAACGTGCCGCAAATATACTGTAATATTATTTTTAATTAAAAACACAAATTAATCATTTATACCAGTAACCTCAGGGTTGTGAATAGAGAACCTTACCCCTCCATCACGGAGACTGTCATTTGGGATATTGTCACGTCTGAGGTCACGTCTGATGAGCATGGACCCTTGTCAATCACCAGGGCTATGATGGGGCTAAGGCAAGGAGGAATAATGTGTAAAAGCATTGAAGAACCTTGATCATGTTGTCACGTCTGAAGGTGTTTTGAGAGTCCGCCAGCGGAGAGCAGATTGCGCCGGGTAGAGATTCGTGGGATGGAGTGCGCGAGGCCATCCTCAATTAATCAGCATCCATTGAACGTTTAACGGAACAATGATGATTCATCTTTGTGTCACCTCGACAGCATGCTTGGTAATCCAGTGTAGTCTCCAAGGAATTACGCTTTAAAACCACTCACAAATAAAACCATTTTTTAATCCAAATAACTGATTCGAAAAATACCACTCGAACAAAGAACCGGCTGATCTCGCGCAGGAGTCAAAACGTCTGTTTTATGTTTGGTTAATTAAACACGGAAAGTCTCGAAGGTCGAAGGATCGGTTCATGGTATCCGCGTGCTCTTTTCCATTATTTTCAATATCAATTTTGTTTCGCAAAACGCAACGCACCACGCGGAATCGTCCTCTCCCGTATTGTCCACGATCCCCCTACCCGCGTTATTTAGCCCGCCCGTCCAACCGATCGCAGGGCAGCCACCCGAAAAAACTCTCAACAAAACAATAATCGGGCACTACCCTGGCAATCCAAACTTGCACAATTCTTTGACGTTACAATATGTTGTGAGGCTGAACGAAGTGGGAAAGGGAAGGAGAAGAGCAGAGGAAGATTGGGTTAGATTTGGCACAAGGATATGGGTGTAAAAATGCAATCTTTCTCTGTCAGACGGTCGAGTATTTCTGCTTTGCAACAATTGTTAGTATTAATAGTACAGTCCATGGCTATCCTACGAGGAGCTGCAACGATTTTAGGCTTCCTAAGACACATTTATCGGCAACACAAAACAATATTTATTATAAAGGTTTTAAAATGTTCAATGAACTCCCTTCAAATGGTAAGGAAGCCAAAAGTCTTTGCAGTTTTTCGTGGGTTATGTCTCAATGTTGTGAAGTCCAAATATTAGTACGTAGGTAATCAGGGTGGCCACAGACCTGGAAAACCGGGAAAACCGGGAATTATCAGGGAAATGTCAGGGAATTTTAAAATATTCTTAAAATATCAGGGAATTCCAAAAATAAAACGAAATAAAAAATAAAACGTTATTTACGATTTGTGAAGTCCCAAAGTTGTGTTTTATTACTTTTGGCGTGTGTAACAAAAGATATGCCGACAAAGACAAACTAGATAAGTAGGTATTTTTTTATTATTATTTTCGTAAATAGCCCTTGCAACACAATCATGTCGTAAACCACCCGCCATTAATAAACCAATCACCCACCCGCCTTGGTTTTTACCCTATACTATGTAGGTGCGAAATCTGTAAAGAAAAAGCTAGCAAATTTACAACAAAGTGTCAAAAGGGTCGGACACCCAGTACGGTCGTAGTAAAATTTAAAGATCATCATTATCAACATTTTTACAAAGTGTCAATACAGTAGAACCTCGTTAATTCGAAATCCACGGGACATCAAAAATCAAATTTCGAATTAACGAATTCCCACGTAATTCGAATTTTTACGAAAAAAAAAAAAATACGCTGAAAACCGATTTTCTCGGCCATCTCTTCAAATCCGGGTGGTATTTTAGTTGTAAATTCGTATTATGTAATACCAATTATTTCTTTATTTTCGCGGCCGATTACCGTAGCGGCGGGCCCTTTAAATTCAGATATTCGCAATAAATTCGTATAAATGCTATATTTTTACGCGTAAATCGAGATTTCGCTGCCGATTTCGGTCGCGGCCTACCCTTTAAATTGAGATATTCGTAAAAATACGATATATTTCCGCTTAAATCGAGATTTCGCGGTAATTTTCCGTCGCAGCCGGCCCATTATTTCAAATATCTGAATTTAAATTCGTAAAAATACGATATATTTCCGTGTTAAACGAGAATTCGCGGCCGTATTCCGTCGCGGCCGGCTCTTAAAATTCAGATTCGAAAAAAAATCGTAAAATACGATATATTTCCGCGTAAATTGAATTTTCGCGTCCGATTTCCGTCGCGGCGGGCCCTTTAAAACGCAGATATTCGAAATAAATTCGTAAAAATACGATATATTTACGCGTAAATCGAGATTTCGCGGCCGATTTCAGTCGCAGCGGGCCATTTAAATTCAAATATTCGAAATAAATTCGTAAATATACGATACATTTACGCGTAAATCGAAATTTCGCGGCCGACCCTTTAAATACAGATGTAAACTCGTAAAACTACGACATATATCCGCGTAAAACGTATTTTCTCGGCCCTTCAAACTCGGATATTCGAAATAAAATTGAAAAAATACAACATTTCAGTGTAAATCGATTCAGATTTACAAAATAATAATACTAATTAGGACGATGTATAACCACGTAAAAATACATTTTTCGGCGTTTTACCGCCACGGCTGACTTTTAGATTCAGATTTACGAAATATTATGATTTATTTTCGCAAAAATCAATTTTTTTTCGAATTTCACGAACAAATTTTCGTGCGCCGACATAAATAAATTTCGAATTACGAATTTAAAAAAATTTTGTATGAAAAAATTTTTCAGCGGAAATTTTTTTGGCGAAAATTACGAATTACGCTTTTTTTCGAATTATCGGGGTTCTACTGTACTTACTTTTGTTTATTTGTCTATTTTTGTCTGGTCTTTTCATTTGTACACAAATTGTCTTCAGGCGAAATATCATAAATTTATAATAAGTGTATTTTGTTTTGAATAGATCATTGTGGTGCAAGGAAATAATAAATGCTTTAGATGACGGAATTCCCTTTATTTATGTATCTGTTCTAATTTTCTGGCGTAGATGAAAATCGTGTTTCAAAAATAAAATTTTGAACGATATGTCCTTATACCAAATAAAACATATCAGGGAAAAATATAGAGACTGCCCTGGAAAACCTGGAATTATCAGGGAATTTTGAAATCCGTTTTTTGTGGCCACCCTGGTAATGGAATATTTTTAGTTTTAGAATAGATGTACACTGGATATAAAATGTTAAAATTTTTAACTAAATAAAATATATACAAATAAACGGAATATTTCTGAACTGAAAATGAAAACTTCTTTTATATTTGAATATAAAGCGTGGTGTTTTCTCTTTCTAACACCGCTTAGATCATATTTCTCACTGTGACAGTAAGGGAGACAGAATGATTTCTATTTGACCATTTGAGCTCTTCTCAAAAGCGAACAAATTAGCATGAGGAGTGAAAACTTATGTATTAGAGCAAATATAAAGACGTATTCACAACAAAAGAAGAAGCAATGCGTTAATGTATGTATGTTGTGATATTTTCCAGGGGTCTGGTGCCGCTGCACAACGCGTGTTCGTACGGCCACTACGAGGTGACGGAGCTGCTGGTGCGTGCGGGCGCCTCCGTCAACGTGGCCGACCTGTGGAAGTTCACGCCGCTGCACGAGGCCGCCGCCAAGGGGAAGGCGGACATTGTGCGCCTGCTGCTGAAGGTCCGTCGTCACTATTTACAAATGCTCACTGGCTCCATCTCGGTTCTTCCCATCCTTCTGAGGCAATGTACGCTTCAACTGGAGCGCCCACACACAGGGGCGGCTCCTTGCATTTATTTCACTTTTAAAATGTACCTGTATCTAAATATAGGTAGAGCAAATAAATTCTTGTTGGTACTGGTAAGTTGCATTTGTAAAATAATTGAATTAATAATATTGTTCCATTAGCATTTGCAATAAAATCATTTCGAGAATGAAGGTCACGCAATTCATTGCTAAAAATCTCTCAAAACATATATCTGAACAACACTAAAACGTCACATAATATTAACAAAAAGTGCTAACTTTAGTAAAATAAAATGTTAATATCTCAGTTTTTAGTGTCCCAGTGTCAACAAAGCAAAAAACAAAATCACCCATACAAACTACCTATCCAAAACTGTGTCAGTTAACAACATATAAAACATGAATTGTTTCAACTGTAATGGGGATGTTGCCAAGCCAGGAGTGGGAGTCACGTGTGATGGATGCAATCGAAATGTTTGCATTAAATGTTCGGGCTTATCCGCAACGGAAACCAGATGCCTAGAGCTCAAAAACCGCAGAATGAAATTCTTGTGTCCTGAATGTGAGAGTGGCCTTCAACAAATACCTGTACTACACAAACTAATTCGGGACCTCCAAGAAGAAGTCAACGCCTGCAAAAAACAGCAACAAATGCGATGCACAGAAGACATGATTAGTGAACTTAGCGATCGGCAATCCCGAGCAAAAAACATAATTATGTTTGATATCCCTGAGTGTGACTTACCAGATCCCGAACAACGCAAATTACGAGACACCGACGAATGCTGGAAAGTTATAGGAAGCATCACCAGCACAAGTCAAAATAACATAAAAGTGCTCCGTCTTGGAAAACCTTCTGCAGAAAAAAAATTCCCTCGCCCGATAAAAATAATCTTCCAAACACGAGGTGAAGCTTTGGCCATTCTCAAAAATAAAAATAAACTAAAAAAACCAAACTCAATCAAATCCGATCAAACTCCTATGCAACGGCAGCATTTAATTGATTTAAGGAATGAGCTGCATCAAAGAACAGAAAAGGGGGAGAAGGAATTGACAATCAAATACATCAAAGGATGCCCTAAAATTATAAAAATTCCAAAAAACATGTAAATAATTACATAGTCAATATCTCAATACTGTATACGAACCTATGCTCTCTCACACGGAAATTTGATCTTGTTCTTGCACAAATAAACCTTATAAAACCAACAGTACTAATAGTGACAGAAACGTGGCTAAAGGCAGAAATACCAGATACGTTAGTGGATCTTCCGGATTACACACTCTTCCGCAAAGACCGTCGAATTGAAAAACGAGGAGGTGGTGTAGCAATATATGTAAAGAAAAGGACCATAGGCCTGACAATCTCAGCCCAGGTGAACAAAGCCCTGGAAAACAGTTCTAGTAATTACCCACAAATTGACGCATTATTCATTGACATGCAAATAGACAATCTCAAAACTATCCTAGCTGGTGTCTACTGCCCACCAAATGCATCGTACGAAAACCACCAAAAACTATTACACCAATTAAAAATAATAGCTGACGTGTCAAACGTAATAATCCTTGGAGACTTCAATTATTCCAAATTGGTATGGCCCATTACAGAAGTGCGTAATTCAAACAGCCCCGAGGCCTTATTTGAGGATATGTACTTGAACAGTAACTATTGGCAATTGGTAGATAAACCTACAAGATACAGGGACAACAATACCCCATCTCTATTGGACTTAGTCCTGTGCAATGATGAACATCTCATTACTGATATAAAATATCTAGCACCTATAGGCAAAAGTGACCATATATGTTTGTTGTCAACTCTACAAGTAAGTACCAGCCATAACAACGGATCCTCCGGCCCGAGAGGCAAGAAGCCGAGACCCAACTATCACATAGCAGATTATGATAAAATAAATGAAACCTTAAGCACTCATGATATAATGTGGTCTCTCATGGAAACCACTACAACTGAAGAAAAGTGGAACTTTTTTACGAACATGTTTGAAGAGAAGATTGTGTCAAAAATACCACTATTCAAAGGCAATAAAAACCACAATAAGAACAAACCTTGGATCGACAAACACATACTAGCATTGATTAAAGAGAAAAAGAAAGCCTGGGATGGTTATAGATTATCCAGAAAACACCTGGGGAATGTAAATGAGATTGAAAATGAGTATTACAGAGAATATAAACTGAAAAATAACTACCTTTTATCGCAACTAAGAAATACCAGAAAAAAGTTTGAGCAAAAATTGATTGACAGCGGACAGAAACCATTTTACAGTTATATAAGGAAACAGATTGCCTCGAAAGTGTCTACTCCAACCATACTATATAACTTCTCTAACGAAACAGTTACCAGCGAGATAGACATAGCGAACATCCTTGCAACACAATTTGAAAAAACCTATGTCAATGAACCAGACACCAGTATACCAACTATTCGTCAAGATGTGTATGTAGATAGTTCACTATGCGAAATAGAATTCACTCCATCAGCAGTTGAGAATATTTTGAAGGGGTTGCGAGAAGATAGCGCTACTGGCCCTGATAATATTCCTGCTATTGTTCTCAAAAAGTGTGCAGCAACTCTCAGTCATCCCATAGCTCTGGTTATGCAACAATCCTTTTTAGATGGGAAACTCCCTAAAGATTGGAAGAGAGCTATAATTACACCCATCTACAAAAAAGGTGATAAACTCAAACCAGCAAATTACAGACCTATAAGCTTGACTAGTATTATCTGCAAAACCATGGAAAGAATAATAGTGGACGAGATACGCTCATTCCTGATCAAACTTGACATAATCTCAAACAAACAGCATGGATTTGTGCCAAAAAGATCCACGATTACCAATCTCATTCTTAACATAGATTACTGGACAAACGAGTGGGACAAACGGATTCCCACTGACGTAATTTATCTCGACTTCGAGAAAGCCTTCGATACTGTTCCAACCAATAGACTGTTGGCTAAACTTAAATTCCTAGGCATAAGAGGACGACTTCTCGAATGGATCAAATCCTTCCTCACTGAGAGAAAATTACAAGTTCGAATTGGCAACCAACTGTCATCTGAGCGAAATGTGACCAGTGGTGTCCCTCAAGGATCAGTTCTCGGTCCAGTTCTGTTTATTTTGTACATCACGGACCTGCATACTATAATAAAATCAGACTCCAGCTGCTTTGCAGATGACACAAAATTCTTTGCAAACCCACACACTCATCACAACCAACTGCAAAACGATTTAAATGAAATATATCAATGGACAAATGATTGGCTTCTTAAACTCAATGTCGAAAAATGCACTGTCCTACATGTTGGAAAAACTAACCCTACACTTGCCTACAAACTTAATGGAACACCTCTAAAAGCAGTGACATTACAACAAGACTTAGGAGTTACCATATCACAGGACTTGAAATGGGAACCACATATCGCTGGAATTGTGAAAAGAGCAAATTCACTAACATATCTAATCAGGAAAACCTTCCTTGACCTAACACCAGACATGATGTTAAAAATATATAAAACATATGTGCGACCTCTCCTGGAATATGCTTTCCAAATATGGAGTCCTTACTTCACAAAGGATATAAATCTGTTAGAGAGAGTACAGAGACGTTTCACTAAAATACCAAGAGCTCTGAAAGATCTACGATACGAAGATAGACTCAAGGAATTGAGATTACCAACCTTACAAGAAAGAAGAGAAAGGGGTGACTTGATCGAGACTTTCAAAATTTTATCTGGACATTACAGTTGCCCTAGCATCCAAGAAATCTTCACTAATAATAAAAATATAAATCTCCGTGGACACTCAAAAAAAATCACCAAAACGCCTTTTGCATCTAATCCTAGAAAACACTTCCTTGCAAATAGAGTAGTGGATGCTTGGAACAAACTCCCACAACATGTCATCGATGCAACAAATATAAATCATTTCAAAGCCCTATTGGATTCACATTTGGAGAGAAGAAAGGACTTAGTTCAAACATAAAACACTCAATTGCTGTCAAACTAGTTGTGAAACCGGATATGAGCGCATCAGCAGAATGCTGCCTGCTCATTACATAATAATAATAATAATAATAATAAAACTGTTTAAATTCACCAAGTGCCAACTTGTGAATGCTGTAGTGCTAACATTGTAAATTAGTATTCCTAAAAGAATCCATTCCGGATGCATTCGAAATTTACTTGCGAGGCGCTTTGCGCATGCGTCAATAGTGCACGGGATGAGTTATATCTGAACTGCTCCTACACGTGATTGAGCGTAATCTGTCTCGCTCATGTCACGGTTTCGACGAGCCAAGCTCTCTCGATACTGCCCGACGCAGTCCCCATATGGTAAAACAAAGTTTTGTGCACATCGGAATAGAAGATATATCACAGCGCCCTTGAGGTGTTTTTGCACAAAAACGGCGCTATACAAGTCATCCAAGTATTATTATTATTATTATAATGACCTGGCAGGAGCGAATTGACTGTACTTTCGTCATTTTTTATCTGATGATATTACTTGTCCAGATGAACTACTTAAGGTTTGCTTCTTATCCATGCGTTCATATATCTATCCCTGAATTGAATTTAATCCAACAGGAATAAATTCAAATATAATTCACGGTGGTACGATTTTCATCATGGGCACTCAAGTCGCAAATAACTTGTCGCACACCGTCCGTACAAGTCGTTATCGACATCACGAGAACTGCATCGCCACCAAATATTGATAAATTCTCGAAACTAATTCAAAGTCTCGACGACATGGCTGGTAACAACTCGCCCTGTGACACTGACGACGAGTTTACAAAATATGAACATTTTCTTTGTCTACAGCACGGTGCGGATCCGTCTCGCCGCAATCGCGACGGTCTGACTGCGCTACAGTTAACGCGTGAGGGTGACGCTGAGACAGCTGATCTTCTGCGCGGCGACGCGGCGCTCCTAGAGGCGGCCAAGCGCGGAGACCTGCCCCGCCTGCGACGAGTACTGACCCCGCACAACATCAACTGCAGGGACGCACACGGCAGGAACAGCACCCCGCTGCATTTAGCCGGTGAGTTGTTTTCTGGGATATCTCTCTTTTCTTTTTCCAATCACATATTTTGTACATGTTTTATTCTGTCGCACGCGGGGCTCTTTATCATCTCGTTTATGGTTTTAGGGTATTATGCCTTGCTGCGCTACCTCCTTTAGCCAACGTTTCGGACGTGTCAACGTTTAGAAATGTTGGATAAAGAAAATAAATCACTTTTCTTAGATTAATATTAGTATTCGCTGTGGACACGGTGTATGTAAGTGGTTACATTGAATCTGTTTTGGTTCCAGCGGGCTACAACAACCTGGAAGTGGCAGAGTGGCTGGTGGAGCGCGGCGCGGAAGTGGACGCTCGTGACAAGGGCGGCCTCATCCCGCTGCACAACGCCTCGTCCTACGGCCACGCGGACGTGGCCGCCCTGCTCATTCGCTGCGGCACCAGCGTCAACGCTACCGACAAGTGGGGCTTCACGCCGCTGCACGAGGCGGCTCAGAAGGGACGCACACAACTGTGCGCGCTGTTGGTAGGTTATTTTAGACTAATTTACATGAATTTAAAAAAAAAATGATGTCATTATAAGTCCTGTGTCACAATACTTATAATGACACAATCAATGGGTTACGGAGTACTGTATATAACATACTGTTTACTTTCAGTTGGCCCACGGTGCCGACCCCTTCCTAAAGAACCAAGAGGGCCAGACCGCCCTGGACCTGTCTCTGGCCGAGGACGTCCGCTGCCTGCTGAAGGACGCCATGGTGGGGGGCGCCACGTCGGCCCCGGGCGTGCAGGCTTCCACGGTGGCGGCAGTGACCGGGCCGCCGGCGGGGTCGCAGGCCGGCACGGCAGTAGCGCTGGCAGGGACGGCGGGCGTCCGGGCGCCGCAGGAGACGGTCACGATGCCCAGCGGCAGCACTATCACACTCTCCTTACCGGTAAGAATAGAAATTAAAAAGATTTAAAATTAAACTTCATTAAATAAACTGTCATGCTAATTTGCTATCTATAAAATCGATTTGTTCTCTTTTCGGAACAGCTCATAGAAATCGTTGTCTTCCTTACTGTTATAGTGCTGTGTAGTCAATACACATCTCAAAATAAGCAATTTAATATCGGAAAAATATGAATATTCATAGCTAATCTTATGTTTATTATATTTTATATCAAAAGTGATAATAATTGTAATTTAATTATTTAAAACATGAAAAAACCATCGGCAGATGCTAAAAAAACGTGCAAGGGGTCCACATCTAACGACGGTCCGCGACCGACTGGCTGGCGGCTGGCACACTCACAGCTATGCGGTCGTAGATATCGATGGTCTAAATCAAAATACAACTGCGGACGTGTGAATTTCCGATGTTCCTGCATGGCGAACTAAAGCGGGACATCAATAGCGTGTCATTTCCACGCACACTCTTCGTGTAGCAGCGTCACACGGATGATTGTATTGGTGTATTTGTTTCCGATTTTTAACAAAAATCTCTGATATTTAATTGAATTTGAAAACCATGTAAAATATTATTTTTTAATTCGGTGCATAAATGTATAACGGAGAAGTGTGTTTTTATATATATTTTTTCATTATCAGTAGTAGTCATTCTAGTTACAAAAAATGTAACCATTTTATTTATTTTTTTGTTTGCAAACAAAATTTAAATATTTAAAAAAATATATGTTTTTCAAAACAGTTTTTAGTTTTCGGATACGTTCAGAAACATTCCATTTATTTGGATTTTATTGAAAAGCGGAAATATTCCGTCTGTCTGATGGAATATGGCAGAGGCCTGAAGGGTTGAGTAAAAATACTAATGAAACAAACAACTTGACCAGTTAGTAACAGAGTGGATATTTGCGTTTGGTTTCCACTGCGGCATCACGAGTTCAATCCCTGTGCTAGCTAAGTTTTCCATCATTGCACCAGCAGATTTTCCCAACGCAATGATGGCAGTGGGAGGTTAGGCGAGAAGACGTAGAACTTCTTAAGCAGAAACCTTTATTGTATTTTTAACAAATGAATCTGTTAATAATTGTTTGTTGTTGTACGTGTCGTCCAGCTGTCCTCGAATTCCCACGGCAGCACGCCGTCTGTCTGCTATTCGCTGGGACCGCGGTCAGAATGCGGTCAGGCGGCTGGTGCGGCCTCCGCTAGTGACGAAGACGGCCTCAGACCATTCCTGCAAGGGTAAATATTCTAATAGCATTCAATATTTTTATTGTATTCATTTGGGAGGCGGGTTTGGCTTCCGCCGCCCCTGGAATCATTTATTGGATAACCAACACCTATGTCATAGGTCACCCCAAATAGTTCGCTACTTTGAGTGGTTTAGCAGGGGTGCCTGGGTTCATCGGGTGAGGTGTATTCAGGATGTGCCTGCCCGCCAGCTGCGTGGCGTGCCAGATCGTGAGAGGCTGGTTTGGGGAGACACTTTGACCACTCCAACTAGTCTTTCGCCGCAGTGGGAGGGATATATTCATATGTCAATCCTAAAAACACTTGTTGACGCAGCTATCTTCCTTTAACATTGTCCTTGAAATTTTCCCATCCTATTACCTACAAGTATCTGTCATTATCCGACTGTACCCACGTTTGTGTGACATTTACAAACAATAAACTTAACTGTCAAATCAGTTTATTGATGAAGCCGGTTTGATGAACATCTCTTTGTGATCATTGCTTTTATTGATATCAACTCAGGGTAGAATACCTACTGTGCAGTGAATATATTCGGTTCCCATCA
This sequence comes from Hesperophylax magnus, assembly GCA_026573805.1. NCBI lineage: Eukaryota > Metazoa > Arthropoda > Insecta > Trichoptera > Limnephilidae > Hesperophylax > Hesperophylax magnus. The sequence goes on along the minus strand of JAIUSX010000005.1, from coordinate 5,157,779 downwards.
GTGTGTTTCTTACCCAACCCAGATGTTGTGGAAGTTGCGTGTGAAATAAATCATCTCCTGTGAGTAAAACCAACGATCAACATCGTTGACGAACATCAAAGGGGTAAGTCGGATTCCTTCCTTACTCCCTGTTCACCATCTCTAACCATCGTTGTGTCAACTTCAAGTTCACAATTAATTTTGCAGTCCATTCTTGATTCGCCTTGCGATTACAACACTAATCCCTAGATTCCTACCAAACCCTCATACCTTTTACCTGCCTGGAACTTTAAAGTTTAAAAGCAAAGAATCCACCTATTTTTCACATTTTATCCCATATTTTTTGGTTCTATAAATTTGGCACATTATGGCAAGTGATTGCTCAACACGTTGTCATGTCTGAGGGAGCATGGACCCTTGTCAATCACCAGGGCTATGATGGGGGCTAAGGTAAGGAGGCAGAATGTGTGAAAGCATTGAAGAACCTTGATCATGTTGTCACGTCTGAAGGTGTTTTGAGAGTCCGCCAGCGGTGAGCAGGTTGCGCCGGGTAGAGATTCGTGGGAAGGAGTGCGCGAGGCCAATCCTCAATTAATCAGCATCCATTGAACGTTTAACGGGACAATGGTGCTTCGTCTTTGCGTCACCCCGACAGCATGCTTGGTAATCCAGTGTAGTCTCCAAGGAATTACACTTCAAAACACTCACAAATAAAACCATTTTTTAATCCAAATAACTGATTGTATATTTTGATCTCACCAAACAACAACACTCGAACAAAGAACAGACCGATCTCACGCAGGAGTCAAAACGTCTCTTTTATGTTTGGTTAATTTACACGGAAAGACTACGAAGGATCGGTTCATGGTATCCGCGTGATCTTTTTCATTATTTTCAATATTAATTTTGTCTCGCAAAACGCAACGCACACCGCGGAATCGTCCTCTCCCGTATTGTTCCCCGATCTTCCTACCCTTTTGCAAACTTGCCATAATATGCCAAAAATCACTTGAGTGGTTAACACCAAACCCACTTTCTCATATAAACAATGTTTTCCTCATAAGGGCTCAGTTATCTATGTAAATAAAAATGTAAATGTACGTTTGTTCAAAATCTTAAATCTCCGAAAGTTCTTCACCGATTGCTTTGAAATTTTGACACAACGTTGCATTCGAATACGCATGTTTTGTATACCTATATTATGTTGATGTTACCTTTGATAGGTAAAAAAAATAATCTTTTGGACAAACATGCTTTTTTTGAAAAAAAAACCGCCATCTGTTGGACGTAAAAGTAACCCGCGCTATTGTTTTATTAAATTTGTTGGATTAAATCCACCAATGTTGCTGATGAAACTTCTCTTTGCAGTCTCGGGCTGGAGCTGCTGGGCGAACTCCTGGAGCGCGAGCAGATCACCCTGGACATCCTGTCGGAGATGAGCCACGAGGACCTGAAGCAGGTGGGGGTGGCGGCGTACGGACACCGTCACCGTCTACTGCGGGGCCTGCAGCAGCGCTCCAACACCCCGGGTACCTAATCTAACCTAACCTTAGCTTATTAACACGTAGACTCCGGTAGTGCATCAGAAATGATGCGAGACTTAAGAAAGAAGAGATAGGGATTGATCAAGACTTTGTAAATTTTATTCGGACACATTATAGTTGCTCTGGCATACGACAAATCTTCACTACCAACACAAATGTTAATTTATTTAATTATTGAAGACAATATTGGCGATTCCTAAATGTAAACAGAAAAAGATACAGTCATATCTAAGTGTATCTCAAAATCAGTTTTTACTTTACCTATTGCAAAGCGGAAATGCTCGAACCTTCTGTCAGAAAATGCCAGAGGCCTGAGCGGTTAAACTTATTGTGAAATCAGATGTAAGTGCATCTGCAGAATGCTGCCTGCTCATCGAGGCTCAGGTTTGCTGCCTTGACGCGCCACACGGTAGCCGGGACGAGTCAGCGCTACCGGAGATGGGAAAACACTCTCGTCCAGGCTGTCGCCCAGTGGCAGGGTGCGCCCCTACACCATAGATGGAGAATTTCCCTTAAGCCCCGTAGTACAAGTGCTAAATATGTTATTAGGGAACAACTCATATGATCTCACAGAAATCTTCACTTACTGTTGTGATGATAAATATGATTTAAACGGTGTTAGAAAGAAAAAAGCTTTGTATTCAAATCTAGAAGATAACCACAGTTGAATTAAAATATGCACTTTTATGAAACCAAAGGTTCCGACCTCAATTTGTAAAAAACTTATGAGACTTTTCATAACTTATCTGAATTTTTTTATCAATTATTTTTATTTTTTATTTTTTTTAAATAATTTTTTATATTTGTTGAAAATATGTGACCTTACTGGGGTACCCCATTCTAAGGTCACATCATTGTACATGGTAATTTGTGTAAATTATAAATTGTAAATTTGGTCAATTTTTTTTAGTACGTTAATTTTTGGAAACGTTCAAAATATACAAGAGGTAAATTATTAAGCGAAATAATTGAAGATAAACATAACATTATACAAGAAAAATGTATAGTGGAAAAACATAACATAACTTGCATTAAAATATTAAAATATCTTTTGAATATAGTACGTTTAGTTACAAAAATCGTAAAGTGAACCAATAAAATTTTAATGTTTCAAAAAATATACGTCCATTTCTAATGATATAATTTGAATGCGTACTTCATCACCTTTCTAAAACAGTTTACAGTTTTCGGATACGTTCAGAAATATTCCGTTTATTTGTATTTTATTGCAAAGCAGAAACACTCTGAACTTCTGACATAACAATATTAATTTTATTCTGCTTTCTGGTTCTAGACTGGTACGCTGGCACGATGGTGGCGGAACTAAGCCGCGATGACCCGGAGTTTGTGGCCGTTGAGGCGGAGATGCAGGCGTCCGTGCGAAACCACCGTGATTCCGGGCACGCCGGAGGAATCTTCTCGCACTATAGCGTTATAAGGGTGAGATTAACATTTTTTTTATTGATCAACCACAACTTTCTCTTTCCCATTTACTTCGTTTTCCCACTTCTTCATCCTAACAATATTTCCGAGATTGTGGATGTGTTAGGATGAACGGATGGGGGTTTTTTTTACAGAAAGAATATGTTATGATTTTATAAAAATATTTATTAAAAATTAACCACTCGGAACATTAGAACGTCAAAAGACGTAAATATGATAATAGCGGTCAAGACATAATCTTGTAGCTGTAATTTTTAAAGATTTTTTTACGTCAAAACGAAGAATCCCAACTGCTTTTAACCGCCTTTAGCCAGTGGGTCACAATTCACGATTATGCTAAACCACAACTATTTTTACTAAAGTTGATTTGAGGCTTAAGGTAGTGGGGAGGGGAAAGAGATATTGAAGAGGAAGCTGGTAAATTACTACAGTAGAACCTCGTTAATTCGAAATCCACGGGACATCAAAAATCAAATTTCGAATTAACGAATTCCCACGTAATTCGAAATTTTATGAAAAAAAAATATGCCGAAAATCGATTTTCTCGGCCGCCTCTTCAAATCCGGGTGGTATTTTAGTTGTAAATTCGTATTAATACTAATTATTTCTTTATTTTCGCGGCCGATTACCGTAGCGGCGGTCCCTTTAAATTCAGATATTCGCAATAAAATCGTAAAAATGCTATATATTTATGCGTAAATCGAGATTTCGCTGCCGATTTCGGTCGCGGCCTACTCTTTAAATTGAGATATTCGTAAAAATACGATATATTTCCGCGTAAATCGAGATTTCGCGGTTATTTTCCGTCGCGACCGGCCCTTTATTTCAAATATCTGAATTTAAATTCGTAAACATACGATATTTTTCCGCGTAAAACGAGAATTCGCGGCCGTATTCCGTCGCGGCCGGCTCTTTAAATACAGATATTCGAAATAAATTCGCAAATAAACGATATATTTCCTCGTAAAACGAGAATTCGCGGCCGTATTCCGTCGCGGCCGGCTCTTTAAATTCAGATATTTGAAATAAATTCGCAAATAAACGATATATTTCCGCGTAAAACGAGAATTCGCGGCCGTATTCCGTCGCGGCCGGCTCTTTAAATTCAGATATTTGATGTAAATTCGTAAAAATATGATATGTTTCCGCGTAAATCGAATTTTATCGGCAGTTTTTCGTCGCGGCCGGCCTTTTAAGTTCAGATATTTGAAGTAAATTCGTAAAAATATGTCATATTTCGGCGTGAATTGAAATTTTTCGGCCGATTTCCGTCGCGCCGTATTTTTTAACTCGGATATTCGAAGTAAAGTTAGTAAAAATACGATATATTTCCGCGTAAATTGAAATTTCGCGTCCGATTTCCGTCGCGGCGGGCCCTTTAAAATTCAGATATTCGAAATAAATTCGTAAAAATACGATATATCTACGGGTAAATCGAGATTTCGCGGCCGATTTCCGTCGCAGCGGGCCATTTAAATTCAAATATTCGAAATAAATTCGTAAATATACCATACATTTACGCGTAAATCGAAATTTCGCGGCCGTGTTTCGTCGCGGCCGACCCTTTAAATTCAGATATTTGGTGTAAACTCGTAAAACTACGACATACATCCGCGTAAAACGTATTTTTTCGGCGCTTTAAACTCGGATATTCGAAATAAATTTGAAAAAGTACGACATTCCAGTGTAAATCGATTCAGATTTACAAAATAATAATACTAATTAGGACGATGTATAACCACGTAAAAATACATTTTTCGGCGTTTTACCGCCACCGCTGACTTTTAGATTCAGATTTACGAAATATTATGATTTATTTACGCAAAAACAAATTTTTTCGAATTACACGAACAAATTTTCGTGCGCGGACAAAAATAAATTTCGAATTACGAATTAACGAATTTCGAATTAAAAAAAATTTTGTATGAAAAAATTTTTCTGCGGAAAATTTTTTGGCGAAAATTTCGAATTACGCGTTTTTTCGAATTATCGGGGTTCGAATTAACGGGGTTCTACTGTATTCACTTATTTCCACCATACACGGAAAAACAGCTTCAAGCAAAATTTCGTTTCTGAATCATGGTGGTGTGAAGATATAATATATCTTTTTGTTAAGTGTTATAAATATTAAACGATTGGCACCAAACATGTCCTTATAGCAATGAAAGATCCAAGTTTTAGAGTAAAGACGCCATTTACCGGGTAGTTGCCCAATTCCGGGTACCCCTTTAAGTCGAAACTGGTGCCACCTGCGCGAACTAATCGACAGGTAAAACAGAGATCTTACCATCCGCCATCATAAGGCGAAGATCGACAACCGTCACTCGCACGTTCATTAAGTGGCAGGCATTTTTGCAAAAAATCTGATAAATAGTTTATCAAGGCAGTTTTAACACGGCATATTTTGATAACAAGGTTAAGTGTTTTTTAGAGTTATTATTATTTTTCTTTTAACCTATGTAGTTAAGTTCACACGACATGCATTCTTTGGACATTTCATCGCTCTGTTACGTTTCTGTCATCATTTCGTTGTTCAGATTTGTGATATCCGCAATACCGGGTACCCGGTAATGGCCAACTTCGGGTACCCGATAAAAGGCTTAATTTATTCAGCTAATATTTGTTTTAGATGGCAACTTCAACACGCAAAAAATGGGATCCTTCAGATATGAAAAGAGCTATAGAAGCTGTTCAAAACAAAACGATGGGATATATGAAAGCAGCCCGTGAGTTCCATGTCCCACAGACTACTTTGGAAGATTACGTGAGAAATAAGAAGCAAATAAGTTGCATCGACAAACTGATTTCCCAGAAGTCTGGAAGAAAGCCTACACTGTCAGCAGGATTTGAAAAACAGCTTGTGCAGTACTGTATTCAAATGGATGAACGGTTCTACGGACTCACTCTCACTGATGTCAAAAGTTTAGCTTTTCAACTTGCCGATTTAAACAAAATACCACATCCGTTTAAAGTCGAAAAAAGGTCTGCTGGTGGAAAATGGCTTAAATTATTTTTACAGAGACACCCCTATCTTGCCAAGAAGAAGCCCCAAGGCACGTCTTTGGCACGTATTAAAGGTTTCAACCCAGACAATGTTTCAAAAATTTTTGATATTTTGGAGGCACAACTAGACAGTGTTGATAATTCCCCAACAAGAATTTGCAACTTAGATGAAACCGGTATCAGCGTTGTGCAAAGTAATCTGCCAAAAATATTATCGCTGAAAGGAAAGAAGCAAGTCGGAGCTATAACATCTGCAGAAAGAGGAGCCCTCATAACTGTTATAACATGTATGAGTGCATCTGGCAACTACGTACCTCCGATGCTCATATTTACCCGTAAAAACATGAAAGCAGAACTCATGGATGGAGCTTCTCTAGGAGCTATATCGGCGTGCCATCCTTCAAGCTGGGTTCAGCAAAATATTTTTACTGATTGGTTTCGCCACTTCTTTAAATACACCAGGCCTTCTAAAGGGGATCAAATTATTCTTATTCTTGATGGTCATTACTCGCATACACGAAATATTGACGTAATCAACATGGCCCGCGACAATGGCGTTATAATAATTTGTTTACCCCTACTTTCAACTCATAAGATGCAACCGCTAGACCTAGCTTTTATGGGGCCATTTAAAACATATTATTCAATAGCTGTAACTACGTGGTTGAGGAATAATGTCGGAAGAATGGTGACTCCATTACAAGTCGCAAGTCTTATGGGGCAAGCATACCAACGCAGTGCAACTGTTGAAGTGGCCATCAATGGTTTCCGCAAAAGTGGCATATTTTTTTGCAATCGTTTCATATTCAGAGACCACGATTTTGCTGCTCACGATGTTCCAGAACCGGAAGAATCACAAAATATTACGCTAGAAGCTGAGTTACTTGATTCTGGCATACATCTCACTCAGGCGTTGGCAACTGTTGGCACTGTAGATACCCCTGCTGCATCTTCAAGCAATGATCCTATTAGATGTATTGACATTAAAAAACTACCCACTGTTAAACCTAACACAAGTAAAAGAACCGGATATGCTTGTTTAATTTCAGGATCCCCATACAAAAACAATTTAAGTGAGTCTTCAGCTAAACAAGATAAGAAAGGCGTCAGTAAATTAAATTTGGTTATAGGTAAACAAAGCATTATGAAAAAACAGACGAAAACTGAAAATACAACGAAGATGAAACGGAAGCAAAAAAAAGTGGACACATCAGATTCCAGCAGTGGTGAGAGTAACGATGACTCTGTTATTTTCATGGATACCGACGATGATCCAGATACCGATGAAGAAGATGCGTGCGTTTACTGTAACAAAGCATATTCATCTAATTTCAGAGGAGAAAAATGGATAAAATGCATTGCATGTAAAAAATGGGCTCACGTAGAATGTTCCGGTAACGGGAATTTCGATTACATATGTGATATTTGCCTTAACGGTTGAACTTAACAGTACGAAAATGAACAGCCTTTTTATAACTTAATTAAAAATGTTTTATTAAAAAAAATAATAATTTTTTCAAAACAACTGTAGAAATACTTTTTATGCGTATTACCGGGTACCCGATAAATGGTAGGAATCCTATCACCGGGTACCCGATAAAAGGCAGGTATGGTACCCGATATAAGGACCTCTTTTTTTCAAAGACAAAATTTCTCCTTTCACATATTTTTCCTTTTGTGTTTTTAAGTACGGCCGCTAAATTATTTTTATTGTACATACATGATAAAAGATTAATACAGTTATACACATACAAACTCATTTTCAGAAAATTCAATCATTTCTTCGTTTTATGGCTGATCAAAAAAAAGTACCCGGTAAATGGCATCCTTACTCTACTGAAATAATCAAAGCCGTTAACGTGGGTTACCCGACGTCCGCCGTCCGCGCCGGCGTCGCTGACCACATTAACGTCCCTAACACTCGCGCTATGACAGCCCGCATAATGGTTCTCATGATAACTCCACGTTAGTTAATAGTCCGGCTGGGAAACAGTTCTAAATAATTAACGTTCGGCCGCACACGTCGTAAATTTGCTACCCTTATCACACGATCTGTAGGCAGTGGGATTCTAGTATTATAGTTGACCGTTCGTTGCTGTTATGATAAACTTTAATGATTTTGAATGTTGTTAGAACAATATAAATTGAACGTGCTTTAAAATCATGTCGAAAAATTACAAATAAGTTACTGAAATATTTTCAATAACTAGACAAAGTGAAAAAATACCGAAATTTTTATTAATGATATGATTTTTTGATGCTTTTTTTTGGAATATTAATAGGTATTATGATGTATTACACTCGTAGATATCTCTTGGATATAAGTTGTTTTAAGATATACCAGCTAGAGAATCAGCTTATTATATTTTGGTAATTTGTAGAAAGCAGATTTTAATTAATTATGAATGAAGACGTAATAAAATAATATTGTCGAGTGATGAAAAAAGTATATAATCCAATCAATCGAAATTTTTAAATTTAAAGTAAATTAAATGATCGGAACTATTACTTAGATAATCAATTAGTAATGAAGTTCTAAGTGAAATGTAGAAAAAAATAAAAATTTGCTTCACGTTGAAGGCAAAAATTACCATCCGATATCCATAATAAAACAATTTAAAGATAGCCAATATTTCAATAAATAGATTCAACTATTCCTTTTACCGTATAAAATCTGAAGGTATCATTGTAAGTTAACCATTTTTAGAATGAATAAATGAATAAAACAAATTTACTTCCATCAGCAAACAACAATGTTTCTCAAGAGGTCGGTTTATTGTAAATAATTAAAGTTCAAGTTTAATTCAAGTTCACGTAAACGCGCGAGATTTTACAAAAATCGATTTATTTCCATCACTAGTATACGGATTGCCATGATTTAAAAAACAGAGTATCGATAATGAATAACGCTACGCGTCTGTATTCTAGAATATCTATGGAACGTAGAAGTGCATTATCTAAGCCGATTGAATCTGTCATCTTGTTCGTTCATAATTTATTGCGTTTCTAAATAATTTATTAATAATATTTTAGTTTGGACGGTTAATATTTTGAGGTGACTAATAGTTTTTAATTATATTTCTTCAATATATAAAGTGTTATTTCTTTATGATACTCAGAAAAAAGTACATTTTTCACGGCTTTGAAATAATGGTAAGTGATTCTTACACATTTTTGACGTTTTCATAAAATGTATATTTAGAAACGCAAATATTTACGTATAACAACACAATGCGATAGTGGATTTCATAATCTTTCCAAAACATTTTTTAGAATGAGGCTACGTTTCCCAAAACGTGAGTTATGAAGCTTTTAGCAAAACTCGTAAATAACACAAAAATTATCACGTTTTGACAGTTCTCAAAGGAACACATAGTAAATAAATGTCTTTGTCTGAGAGGTTAAAAGCATCCTAAAATGAAACTGTCTGGGCTTGCTTAGAGCAATATGGTGAGAAGCGTAATGAGAAAAGCGTAGATGAACAGCAATTCGTATGAATTTCCAAAAAAATAGTGTAACTTCCAGAGTAGTGGTCTTGTTGATTGGTTCCATGATAACTCAACACAGTGACAATTCAACACACCTTTAAAAAGTGATATAAAGTCATTAGAAATGATGAAAAAAAAAAAATTTAAACCTAACCTAACCTACTTAACCCATTTATTAAAGTTTTTGTTTCATCACTTTCCATGACTTTATATAACTTTTTAAAGATGTGATGAATTATCATTTTGATGATTTATCCGGTGACCTTGTCGATCAAGGCTCATGACTGGAGACAGCCATTCATTGCATTAATTTTTAAGAAATGTAGCATTAATTATTGAAAAAATAGCTTTTATAGCTTTAATTTTGCGTTTTCATAGCTTTTATAGCTAAATAGGATAACGTCAAGGAATGAGAGTCGGCACAACAGGGGAAAAACAATTAAATTAGCAAAATCACTTGAAACATGTTTATCGTATTATTGATTGAATCTCAGCATGGCACATGTTTCTACAGTAAGTTGTGAAAGACCACCAATCTGAATGGAGTTATTTATTTATTTATTCATTTTCGGGAAATCGACAGTTTACATTCAGTATTATATAGTAAAATAAAACCAATTATGGATTTCCTCCTCGTGACTTTACCTCTACTGAGACAGCATAATATGGAATAAGTTATTTAAATTTGTGAGAAAGGAATATAATTAAAAAATTTATACAAAACAAAAGATTATATAAAACGAAAAATTTACAAAACAATACATTTATAGCCATGGAAAGAAGTTGTAGATATAAATCAAATCATAATAGAGATATAAACAATAGAGACATAAACATTATTCACAAACCATCAGAGAAATATTCTTTTATGGAACTCTTGTATTTGGTAAGTTCGCAACTGAAAATATCAACCTTGGATAATACGCTATTGTAATTGTTGATATAAGAAAAAGCTTTACGGTGACCGGATAATTTCAGTGCTAGGTAATTTTTATCCTCCCTTCATCCTCACAAAATTGTGTTGCAATATTGTCTCTAGAGAGTTCACTTAAAAAAAAACACAGTTTCACCAGAGCAGAGAATCACCATTTGATATCAGTTTTTCCTCTCAGATACAAAATAATTAAAATTCTTCATTTGATTTCAATATTCTCCTTTCAGATACAAAAGGTGCAAAACCGGCGGCTGTGGGAGCGTTACCGTCACCGGCGCCGCGAGATCGCCGAGGAGGCCCTCGCCTCCGCTCACCAGGAGTCGGCCCTCGCCTCGGGCGGCAGCCCGGGGGCCGCGGGCAGCCCCGGCGGCACGCTGTCCGCTATCAGCGGTAGCGGCGGGGCGGCCGCCGCCAACGGCCAGCAGGATCTGGCCGCCGCACACGAGCGCATGCTGTTTCACGGCTCGCCGTTTATAAATGCCATTGTGCAGAAGGGATTCGATGAACGGCACGCTTATTTAGGTGAGAAATGTGATAACTGTTATGTTGACATTACGTTTCTAAGACCGACGTCCCATGGGTCGGTTAGAGTGAGAAATCCACATAAACCGTAGACATTTCTGTGCAGGTTGTCTTACAGCACTCGGATTATTGCGACTCGTTATCGGACCGTGAGACCGCGGGCTTAATTGATAAAAGCAATTAAATTAATTATCATATTTGTCTTCATCGTACGACCTGTGGTTTGGTAAAACTCTTCAAGTCACAAAATGATAATTTTACAGGAGACGATAAACACGAATATTTACATATTCGTAAAACTAATGTGGTTATTGATTTTTCAAAATTTTTATGTGAAATATTGCAATTCTATTTATAATTATGAAAGAGGGTTCAGTAATTTTGTCAACGATTTTCTTAAAATAACGTAAAAGTGTGCATGTAATTTTAGTTTTTCAAATGCGTTCCTATATTCTATATGAAGCCACAGCATCCTTAGGATATGTAGAGAGAGCGACTTATTCTTTATAGCGAATCTTGCCCTTCTTTGTTATCTACTTGTTCCTTTCTAACCATTTGTGCCCTCTTTTGTCTATCTTGTTCCTTTTTAGCCAATTATATCCTCATGTGTCAATCCTGTACCCTTTTGTCAATCTTGTTCCTTTTTAGCCAATTCTGTCCTCCTTTGTCAATCCCGTCCCCTTTTGTCAATCTTGTTCCTTTTTGTCAATCTTGTTCCTTTTTAGCCAATTTTGTCCTCATTTGTCAATCCTGTCCCCTTTTGTCAATCTTGTTCCTTTTTAGTCAATTCTGTCCTCATTTGTCAATCCTGTCCCCTTCTGTCAATCTTGTTCCTTTTTAGTCAATTCTGTCCTCATTTGTCAATTCTGTTCCCTTTTGTCAATCTTGTTCCTTTTTAGCCAATTCTGTCCTTGAATTTACATTTTCCATGGTAATTCCTATCGTATGTGGCTTGTTCTGTGCCAGAAACTTTTTTTGCCTTTTTCACGGAAATCGTTTGAAAACAGAAGGGAGGGGGAGTACCTGGATATTCAGTCATTTGTCAATTCTGTCCCCTTTTGTCAATCTTGTTCCTTTTTAGCCAATTCTGTCCTCATTTATCAATACTGTCCACTTTTGTCAATGTTGTTCCTTTCTGGCCAATATGTCAATCTTGTTCCTCTTTAGTCAATTTTGTTCCTTTCTAGCCATTCCTGTCCTCTTTTGTCAATGTAGTTCCATTATGACCGTTTCCCTTTTCTGAACGTTGTTCCAAATTACTCTTCTCAATCTCTCCCTCTTATTTGAATCTTGTGCTCAGTGTCAATATCTGGTAGCATCAGTAATGTTGCTAACATACGCTAACATTGCTAACATACGCTAACATGTGCTAACATATGGGTAAACCGGTATCGAACCTGGTTAAATATTGGCTAAGCTCAGTAGAAAAGGTAAAGCAGATGACTCGTGTACAATCAGGGGTGGGCAGTTCTTTGATCAGCAGCTCGTCCATCGGTCAGGAGGTTGGAAAAGGCCATCACAATAATAACACATGAGTAAAAGGCACAAGGTATATTAATCATCTTCTAAAGAAACACAGGTATAAATTGGATCTCTACTCTCTACACTCTCTGTGACGACCGGATGAAACGAGGATTTTTTACAAGAAGTTACAAGAATTGAACACAAGAAAGGGGATAGGTTGAAAGCTTACGATTCGTCCTGAGGTGTGGTATGGAAGATCATGTTGACCAGGTCTACCCGCGCTCAGAGGCGACGGGGCAGTTGAGATGATGAAATGCACTCGGAATTATACACGGAGGCGGGACTCCATTGAGTTTAGTTCGAACCGAGATAATAAACATGATTGGAAGTTTGATGGCGAAATGCATCTAGTTAAACTGGAACGAGATCGCGTCCGTTATTGCGTAATTATGCAAGCCATGCCCGCGAGTGGTTTTTGCCATCGTGAGCGACCGTGTTGCTATAACCAAGGTCGGTTCTGCACTGCGGAAGCGCGCCGAGGCCGGGCCGTGTTGGCTGCCAGCAGCCTGGGTGGTCCGTCCGATCACGCGGCGTTGTGTCGTTTTAACACGTATTTTGACCATCTGGCCGCGTGTGTTTGAACACGCCGAAACTAGCTGTGAGGGGAAGTTGGGGCAACTATGCCTTATTCAACTCGATAGGGAGACTGTATTACGTAACAATGTGTATAACTGTTGCAGGCGGAATGTTCGGCGCGGGCATCTACTTTGCGGAGCACTCGTCCAAGAGCAACCAGTACGTGTACGGGATCGGGGGCGGGACGGGATGCCCGGCGCACAAGGAGCGGAGCTGCTACGCGTGCCATCGCCAGCTGCTGCTGTGCCGCGTATGCCTCGGCCGCTCCTTCGTGCTGCTGAGCGCCATGAAGATGGCGCACGCCCCCCCCGGGCACCACTCGGTGGCAGGGCGACCCTCGCAGGGCGGCCTCTCCTTCCCCGAGTACGTTGTCTACAGGGGGGAACAGGTAACTCATACTGAAGCACAACTTCACTGCAGTACCATACGTTTACATCATTACAGAGTACCTGTCAACTCATAGGTCCTACACAGGCCAGCGGGATAGTTAATCTTCTGTTCTAGAAAGATACAGTGAAACTCTTTTAAGAAGGGACCAGAAAAAAAACCTTGGGATAAATGGGGCCGTTTTTCAAATTCAGTTAAGCGAGTTTGTACCTATTTAAAAAATTTTATTAGGTCTAAACCATTTTTCTTTTCCAGGCGTATCCGGAGTATCTCCTCACTTACCAGATAGTCCGCCCTGAAGATGGACAGATCACGGAACTGCCCGCTTGAGACCGGCCCCCGCCCCTCCCGGCGCGTCCTCCCCACCCCCTCCCCATTCCATCCAATCAATCCAATCCATCAAACTCTTCCAGAACTGCCAATCAATCAACAGCCAACACCGCACACTTGAACCAGTCCAAATCAACCAAACACCACAATCCATCGAAACCAGCGAAACCATCAAAATCAGCTCCGTCCACTCCGAAAACATCCGATTGCTTATCTGTCTTGTCACGAAAGCCCACTCACCTCGCTAAATCAGCGCCAAGTACTCCGATTTTTTCGCATCAATCTCAAACCTCTGCAACACCTTCCACGTCCAGTCACCACTTTATTCCGGTTCAATTTGGAACTAGTAACGTGTTTTTGGCACCGCCATCGTATCTCACGCATCGTCCACATTCCGCCCCGGCGAATCCGCAACTAATCAATCAAAATAATAACATTTCACTTCCGTTATCATCGCAATCGCATCCCGCGATAGTTAAACCAATCGCGATTGTGCCGAAAATGGCTACAAACGTCACCTCGCACAATCGCGATCTTTGTAGATCGATGCCAAACACGCCGACGTCGTTATCTACTTGTTCGTATTCGTTGTTTGCGCCGCAAGAACGCAACGCCAACGCGAATTTGCATCTCAGTGCGAGATTGAATCTCGAAACTCGCACGCCTGTACCGCGTTCTTATGTTATTGTGCCAAATACCGGACATACGCATCAATTGCGGTCTAATTCGATGTCGTCGCAGAATAAACCTAATCGTTCCATCTCGGTTATGCCGCATTCTATTTCGTATACGCCACATTCAATATCCTATCCAAATCAATCGAATATGCAACTCGCCATAAATAACTTGAATGATGCTTATGCTGTTTCGTTGCCGTCTCATTCGAGGCACGGTCATGTTAATACGCCTCAATCTATACCGAATATCTCGCATTCAATAGCGAATATGCATCATTCCGTAGCGAAAATGCCCCATTCTATGGGAAATTTACCTCATTGCGTGGCAAATGTGCAGTATTCGGGTGGGAATTTCTCCCATTCGATGGCGAATATGCCTCATTCTATAGCGAATGTGCGTCATTCCATTTCGGTTACTTCTCAAATGCTTCCGACGCAGTCTTACTCGGCGGCAACGCTACCTTTACCGGAAAATTCAAATTATCACCGAGTGACGGATTTACGAAAACACAGAGCCGTGCAAATGGCCAAGAGGCTATTTCTGTGCAAAACTAAACGTAAACTGGTTGATTGAAAATCCTAACATGATTGGGATGGCGTAATTTTAGTCAATCTCGAGTAACAGGTGATTAAGAAGAGACATTGGACAACAGTTCACTCTTATAGTTGTCCTTTTAATGTCAAATAGCGTTAATAATTATACTATAAATCCACATAGATAAGGTAAAAAAAAAACTACTTATGATTTTTCAAAAATTGATGAAAATTTTTATAATTTGCAAATCATGTGATCTCTCGGAAAGGCAAACTTTTATATAAAAAGCAACCTTTAAAAAAAACGCGTTTATTTCAGTATTTTGAAATTTCTTTTAAAATATTTGTGGAATTTATCTCAAATGGTTAGAAATTTTTTTTAACTCTTAGAAACTTGATCATATTTTTTTAACCCTTTGCGTTTTGTAAAGATTAATTATTTGTCTATTTGACGGACACTTCGTCAACCCCTCAAAATACATCTTTTGTTTACGAAGTTTGTAACGCGTGTTATTTTATAAAACAACTTGTTTGTACATTATTGTATTTATTTATTGAAAAAAATATATATGACAACAAAATTATCGGTGATATAAATCTCAAAGTTAACCTTAAGGCGATGCACTACGTCGTGTAATATTTTGAATCGAGCCGCTATCAATAACACACCTTACGTAGATGGCGATAAGGCTTAAATTCTCGCTTAACACCATCCACCTGTTTTGATTTATTCAAGAAAAAAACATGGCCAAGAAGTGCCTTTTATTTTATTTTGTGGATGTTCAGGCACAAATATTCAAATGTTTTACGATCATCTTATAAATAACTTAATTTGCCACATTATACAATAAAACCATAACCGAAAATGGATTCGTAAGTAGGAGATTTTTAACTTTAAAGCAGTTTTAATAGGCCTTATAAATTTTTTTTTTCTGGGCTTATAAAAAGACTTATCTAAAAAAATACTCGATTATTTCAAAGGCCAAGATGTATTCTACTCGCAGTATTTAATTAAAGCATCTGAAACATTTCTAGGCGACCAAATTTTCAAACCAAAAACACATGATTTTAAATTACTACGTAGTGCATCGCCTTAAATTGGGATTTGAGGCCAAAATACCCAACCAAAATGAATAATATTTTTTTTAATCAAAGGGTGTACCAAAAATTTATTTGTGTTCCAAATTATACAATATGGGCAAATGAAATGAAATTTTTCATGATTTTAGATGCAAATTTGGTAAATATTAAAAAAATAATCTCAAGTTTTTTACTATGCAAATATTATCTCTAGGTAGTATAAAATAAAGTCGATATCCGCGTCTGTCTGTTTGTGCGCTTAGTTCTTCTAAACTACGCAACGGATTTTGATTGAGTTTTCACCATCATCTAGAGAATTTCTCCCGGAAGGTTTACATATATAAAACATGCATATTATATTTATAGAAAGTAGAGAAAAGTCGATGTTTTATAATCAAGTCGTAGAAATATTTTTTCGAGCACTACAATACTAACGCTGACTAAACCTTGTGAGATAGATCAAAATAATGTACTACGGAATTGTATATCTTAAAAACGCCTACAGAAAAGTTTGCGGTTGTGTAGGTCTATCACATGAGGAGGATTTATAAAATAAAAAAATATTAATTATTAAAAAAACTCTTCTGATGGGTTTAAAATTGATTTTCTAAGGACCGATTTACCTTGGAACACAAATTTCCGACACAAAAAAACGCTTTTTCTACAACGTTTTATTTTTTAATTTATTTTTCATTATATTTACATAGTAGGCTGGGAAAGATTATTTTTTTAATAATTACCATTAACTCGCAAAAAATTTGTCTGACAAAGTTGCCTCTAAAACTTTTAGATAAAAAAAATAGTTATTTAGTTTAACCTTTCCCTTACTGTGCTAAAAAAAACAACGCGTTCCGGTGCTGTGTAGTCAATACACATATGAAAAAAAAAAGAAGAATATTCATTGCTTATTTTTATTATATTTTATATCAAAAGTGATAATAATTGTAATTTAATTGCTGAAAACATGAAAAAACCATCGGCAGATGCTAAAAAAAACATGCGAGGGGTCCACATCTAACGACGGTCCGCAACCGACTGGCTGGCGGCTAGCACACACACAGCTATGCGGTCGTAGGTATCGATGGTCTAAATCAAAATACAACTGCGGACGTGTGGATTTCTCATGTTCTCGCATAGCGAACTAAAGCGGGACATCAATAGCGTGTCATTTCCTCGCACACTCTTCGCGTAGCAGTTGATTAACACGGTTGATTGTATTAGTGTATTTGTTCCCGATTTTTAACAAATCTCTGATTTTTAATTGAATTTGAAAACTATGTAAAATATTATTTTTTAATTCAGTGCACAAATGTATAACGGAGGAATACCTAAAATCTGAACCCAGAATTTATTATATTTATAGAGTTATTAAAGTTATTAGAAGCAATGTGTAGTAAATACACACCACAGATAAGGAGAGGTTAATCAAGTATTTTGGCCTCAAATCGAAATTTAAGTTTTGCATGAAGAATGCCTCGCAGCCTCTCCTTTTAACGAAATTTTTTATTTATTTATTTTTGTCATTATCTATAACTGACATTAGAAGGTTTATTCTCTTGTAAAACATAAAATGATTAGTCATAGGACCGTCGAGAATCGGCGCAATTCGTTCATTTGTTAACGTCAGAAAATATGTTACGCAATTAATGGCTTAACTACATAGGTAATCAGATTTGGTTCAAATAACAAACAATTGTGTATTGGTGCATATGTATACACTTCTCGCAGCGATGTCCTTGCGAAAAGTCACTGAGAAACAGCTTTGTTTTCAGCGGAAAAAAAACAACGAGTTGACGTAATTTGAATATTAGAAAAGTTTTTACAGCGTGTTTTTTTAAACACATCTTTTTGAATTTTGATTTTGTTTGCTTGATTATTCAATCAAACAAATAAATGATTGAAATGGAATCTTGTAAGTGGGAATTAATTAGATTGAGCTGAAACTCGGCAGATAGACTCGTTGTGCTATGACAATGCATTCTATCAACTTTTGGTGGCATTCATGCGCACACACTAGCGCACAAATCGCAATTTGATGACATATTTAAAAATTTACAAAATAAATGTGGGTTTTCTTTGAAATTGGTTAAAGTCAAATAATAACGAGTTTGTAACATACTGTACGCAAGCAATGCATCTGTCTGAGTACTGTGTTTGCATCAATGATTTCTGCAGTACCTACCTATATATATATTTTAATTTTTTTTAAAACATTTTTTTCTATAATTAATATTAATGTGTCTATATTTATTAAATCATTACTTGTGTATTTTTTAATGATTTTTAATTTGCACAAAATATAATAATTTTTTTTTCTCCACTGCACATTTAAGCACGAAATTATTTTTATCGCATTTAACAAACGCATCATAAACCACTTATTTGAAAAAAATAAATTAATAATTCTTTCACCAAATGTATTTTATAATTACATTTTTTGTGCATAAGACTTCGACGTATAGAACCCTGTCAAATTAATTTAATTTTTTTTCTTTTAAAGAAAAAATTTCGATAATTGAAAATGTTTGACCGATTTCAGTAGAAGTGAGGTAAGATTGGACTTACTTTGGGAACAAGGATACGCCGACAGCGCACTTGTAATCAGTGTTGACGGCTATTAAAGCGAAGACAGCAATCTCCTGCAAAGTTTTTGTGTCATTTTTCTCCGGATAATTTGAAGATATGGTCACTAAACACGGCTAAAACCATTTCAAGCAAAGCTTCAATTCTGAATGTTGATCTGTCACCAGGACGATATTGAGCATCTTTACCGCTCGGAGATTTTTTATGTTATTCCGCACAAGAGTCCCAACTTTTCAGGGCTAGCCGAACTACGGCATCCATAATTGGGGTATATTCTGAGGCTGACTGGAGTGGGGAAGGCAAGGAGATGGATAAGAGGATGGTTCTATAGTACCAGTCTATTTTATAGTTTTTACAGTTAAAAAACAGGGCTTATTACAAATGCTGTACAATGAGATAAATGTATAAATGAATATGAAGCAAAGATTAGTTGTTGCGACGGCAACGTGTGGCGCTTGTTCTTTTCTGCCTATCCCTTTTGGAGAAACACGTTGAGTCGGTATGTGTGACGCGTATTATACAACGTGATATAACTATAATATTAATTAGTCAAATAATGTAATAAATATTATGTATTTAAAATTGTGCAATTCAATCTGCGTGTGCGAGTCGTCTGGTAAATCACGCTACATTCTAATTTGTGCTTGGAATACCAAGCGACCCGCACATTATGCAATATTCGATATCTCATTAAGTATAAGATTAAGTTAACAAAAAAAAATGTATCTAATGTAATTTTGGGTTGTTTATTTTTTAGTCGACCTAAAATTGTAATCATTTCACTCTAGTTCTAGCGAGAAAGGTATACTGCAATTTGCATACCTTCGATATATCTTACAAAACTGGCTTCGCACCTATTCTTTGGACTATTTAATGCAGTGCAACTATTTTGAAAGTTTATCAAAGTTACCGAAAAAAAATCTCAAAATGTGTGATAAATTTTTTTAAAGATATTTTCTGATTCGGTCTTCAATGGATTGAAAAAAACTGGTTTAACCCTTAGGAACCGGAGTCCTGCAATTGCAGCGTTGAAGAATTGTGCCGACGCACGTAACGAAACACTGCAATTGCAGTGTCGACCTTACAAGACTTCATTTTGCCTTTGGATATTACTTCTACTGGGTTCCTTTAACACAAATATGATATTGTCTACACTAGAGGTTCCCAAAATTTTTTGCCCCGTAAACCCTCTGCCTGCCGAATATTGAATTTTTCTAAAACTATTAACGTCCCTTGTGATAATCATTTTTCTTTTTCGTAAGAAGATTCCCTTCCCTTGCCTGTCCAACAACCGGGTGGCGGTATAGTTCCTCTGTCTTTGCATTATGCAGACAGGGGCGCCCTTGTGAGGTATTACACCAAATGAAAATAAAGCAGCATAAGCAACGGGAATATCTTTCTGTAGCTGAAATTCCCCTTAAGTTCTTTGCCAGTGCTTATTCTGGTCAGTTCTTCTTGTCACGTGATATCCGATTCTTCAACGTTCTATTTCCATAGTCAAAATGTCATCAAACTTAGTTTTGAAGTCTGTGTGAAGTGCATTTAAATGTTGAACGTCATTATTACCCTGGACGTATTTCAAAAACAAGTTGTGGAACTAGGAAAATTCGCGGCTATCAATGTGCAATGTTTTGCTTAAATATATTAATTCTGACGAGAAAAGGAACGTAGACTCTATTTATCTACCTCAATTAACAACTTTACGAAATATGAAAATGCAAATATCAAATAAGTAATTTCTCAGTCTATTATATTTGTGTTGGGTCTATTGTGTCATTTACGGAACTCCTAAATGTTGAGTTGAGGTAAATGGCGGTCCGCTCGTATGTACCCCCATTTGAATCTCGTGGACCCCCCGATATCGACCCCTGGGGGTCCAAATAGACCACTTTGGGAACCTCTGGTCTACACGTGTTGGCTTTGATGAAGACGTATTTTTATTTATTGAATATTCTTGCCGACTCCTATGGGTTAAAAAGTGATAATCAAAAACCAGATATGATTTGAGATTTTTACCGCCAAAAGTAATTTATTGTGGTTTATTTTTGAGGTACGCCAGATGTGTCCTGACAGTGTAATGCTGTCCGAAACGTTGGCTAGAGGAGTGAACGCAACACAGCATTATTACAGTGTCCTAAACTTTGGCAATTATGCCAATAAAATAAATCACTATAAAACAAAAACTAGTTTAAATATGTTAGTTTTATTTCATCGCTTGTAATAACTTTATATCACTTTTTAAAGGTGATATAAAGTTATGAATGTGAAACTTAATCTCTTGTTCGCCAGCCCTTAAAAATATAATATTAATAAAAATTTCATTTCTCTGAATACAACTGGCTATTCTGGGGAAAATACAAATGATAGACTATATACTGTTTTTATAAATATATAAACATTATCACAAAATAGAATCAGCTGGCGGCGCGCTGTGAAAATTTTGCATCGGCGATCAAGAAATTAAGCGTAAAAACCTTATTTGTGTCTTAAACTGTAAACCAATTTTTGTTCTGATAAACAAAGTTATTCTGTAAATTATTTAGTAGTATTTGTATCAATATTGTTTTGTATTATTATTTTTAAATTAAAAAAAAAAAAAAAAAACTTGTTCTATTACCGATACAAAATAATTTTTGCGAATTTTTTTCTCAGAGGCACAACAATTTTATTGTGGCATAAAAATAATGTAATTTAGACTTTTTTTTGTATCGGTGTTTTTGAACTACGAAAAACTTTATTTTAAAATAATAGTAATTAGAAAAATGTGATTTTTAGCTAATAAGGAATGTTTTTTGTTCTTGTAAGTGAAAATGAATCAATTAAAATATACATACATAATTTAAATGTGGCTATTGATTTGTTTTATTTAATTGTGAATACCGCACAAAAGTCCCGACTGCCCCCAACCCCCTGGAGCCAGTGAGACTATGGCACCCACGGGAGAGGAAGAACAAGGATTGAGGCTGGGTTCAGATCTGGTCACCAAACACGGCTAAATCCATTTGGAGCAACTTTTCGATTCTGGACGGTGGTCCTTCACTGGGAGTATTTTTTACTTAAATTAATATTAATCGCTCGTCGAGGCGACGACGCGCTACTCGGCGAAATTTGAAATCACCTACTTCCCCCCGCTCCCCGACGTTGACTCTTTCATTACCTTCCTAATTTGAGTAAACAGTGCAGCACGTGACGCGATTGCGGCCACACGCATACTAGGACGTGCCCTATGACCATCTCGTCATCCGCTGGACGAAACTTTAGTTATAACAACAATTTTTTTCATTTTTAACCTTTTGAACGCGTTAATTTGCTCCATTTTTATCTATACCCATACGCGGTACATATTTTCAAATACATATGCACGCAATTAAATGTCAAATTATAGCATTCTGGCATGATTTATTGGACTATATAGACAGAACAGATTATTCTCCACAATATGAAAACAAATCCTCGTGTGTCAACACTTTTAGATGTTTATAAAAACAAAAACATAAAATTTCATACAAAGACGTACCGTATCTTTTGAGTGTGGTCACATGTGGCCATTCACTCGGCGTGTGTGTACTTAGGTGATAGACACAAGTGGGACACCATGATCACTTATCATTTTTAGTTATGAAAACTTTTTCTAAAACTGAACACTTAAATTTTATGTCACGTAATATAATAACAAATTTGGACTAACGCCATCCGTTGACAAAATTGTAAACTACAGCACTCGAAGGCGCAAAGAGGCTCACTTGATTATCGATGTTTTTTAATGAAATACAATTTTATTTTCGAGAAATTCTTGTAGATGTCAGCATCGTGATAGTTCTACGAATGTTTAAGCGAGCGGGAAATAAATTTATGTCGAAAGACCGCTGGAATATCGGCATTCAAAGTTTCCGTATCAACAGTTGATACAGCTGCAAGTGAGTATGGACTTTTTGCCGTAACAGCAGTTGATACGGCCGCGTGCAAAGAGTTGAGGTACGTACAGTCATATATTCTTATATTTATTGTTAATGTTGGCGAATCTTCTACAATAGAAGCTCCAGTTCCATCTACGTCAAACGTGTGTAAAATTAGCTACCTGTGTCCATCCAAGGCCCGGAGGATGACCAAACACCGTTGCACCAGATGTAGAAAGGCTATTTGTGGTCCACATAATGTTGACATGTGTGGTCACTGTGTAGACTGATATTAATTTCATTATAAACCTTACTTTTGTGCCATGTAACAAGTTCCTATCTTAATTAAATATTTTTGATTTATTTCTAGTGTTTTATTGCGTAGTCCACTCGACCAAAGTGTAGTTACAATGAAACAATGAAAACAGTTTAGTTATCAAGGGTTAAAATAAATAAAATGATTTTTTTCTCCACCAAAATAATTTATTAATTTTTAAGAACACAATTTATCATACTTAACATCTTTGTAATTTTATGCTAGTTTTTACCTCATCAAATTTGATCAAACGCTTTTAACTGGTTATATCTAAGCTCTCTTTTTGTCCGGGGGTAAAGTCTTGTTATATAATGGTTATATTAGTTATTTCGCTACATAGTAACATCGCGCATTGGCCATTATTGGTTATGCAGTTATCGCAGGTTATGGTTTTATCAGTGACGTGAGATGCGAGTAGCAGCTCTTTAGCGGCTATGTAGTTGTCTAGTTCGATTAGGTAATCAAATATCCATACCTCATCACAAACGTCATAACATTATAACCAAATAACCGATCTGTCGTTGGCATTGTTGCGGGTATTTCTAATTAACCGTTATATAGTTGGTTATGTTGTAAAGTTGCCAAGACTACCCTCAAAGACAGTTATCTCAAAGCCAAATATAATATTGAAAATAATAGATACAATTTTTCAAATCGGGAGGCGGGTATCGGTAACGCCTACCCGGGAACCATAGAAAAAAGAGAGAGCCAAATGTCAAATACACAATAACTTTAACCAATCAGGCCATAGATGGTAGACATATAATATAAACAGATTTAGAAAGAGAAAACACCAAGCTTTGTCTTTGCATTTAAAAGTTTACCATGGATGCTTTGGAAATTTTCCAGTGCATGTATTTGAATTTCACTTTTGTTTTCTTGAATAAAGTGGAAAATAAGCGACTTCCCGACATCCGATCTCGACAAATAAACTCGTTGTCGATGACAATACATTGTGTCAACTTTTGGTGGCAATCACGCATACACACACAGGACATAAATGCATGGTTCCATGATAACTCAACACACTTTTAAAAAGTGATATAAAGTCATTAGAAACAATGAAAAATTTTTTTTTTTTTAACCTAACCTAACTTACTTAACCCAGTTAATAAAGTTTTTGTTACATCACTTTCCATGACTTTATATAACTTTTTAAAGATGTGATGAATTATCATTGTGATGATTTATCCGGTCACATTCATTCAATGCATTCGTCTGAAATTGATAAAAAACACATTTTTTTTTAATAATGGTTTTTACATAAAACGGAAAAAAGTGACAATATCCTTTATAGTACATTTATCTAATTAAATGTGTTTATGGTTTATTTGAAAAAAAAAACCATCGGTTAGCAATTTTTAAAACTATGTTTGCATATTTAAATTTTAATATTTTTATTTGCGTGTTTCCATTTGTAAAATCAAAAGAGTATTTTATCTGCTTTCAAAAACAGTATTACATTTTGGGATTCATTGAAAAATAGCAAATGTATTTGAAATTGAATATCAAGCGGGATTATTTTTATGACAATACGATATTATTTTGTCTGGGCCCGAACGGATTAAAAATCTTATATAGGTACTTCATAATATATTATATTAAGACAATAACACACAATATATTAATTTAATTTAAAAATTAAAATAAAAAAAAAAAAAACTTAACACTAATGTGATGTGTGCCGCATAAGATTCCCAATTGTTGGCAGCCATTTAGTCAATGGCGTCCACAATTAGACACGGCATTAAAAAATAATATATTAAATTTGTAAATAATAATAATTGCAGTGTTACCCAACTACAAAACAAACAACAAAATTTGTTCTAACCATAGACATTCAAATTAATACACTCGCCCTAACGAGAAATCTGGGCATCATTTCGATGAGCTGAAGGCAAACCACGTGGCCATATTTTTGGTACCACGAGGGTTAGAGAACGCTTTGAATAAACTACGTCATCAGTCGTACATTAACCACCAAAGAGCACACATTAAAAAATTACGCGAGGTGGGTAAATTATAAGTTAATTATAGTTAAGCTTTTTACGCAGCCAGCAATTTGGGCGCCATTGCAAAAAAGACAAGTAATTCGCAAGCAGATTTTATTTAGGGATATAACAATGTGAGTTGTCCGTATGCCGTCAGATTCGTTTATTGACAAAGTGGGTGGTTAATGCCGCCTCCTGCTCTTCACGCATGTTAGTTTTTTCTCCATTTCTCTGATTGGTTCATCTATTAATTTGGACGTATATGGTTCTAATAATAATAAAAAAGAACAAGAACCATAATAAAAAAGTTACATTAAAGATCTACAAAGTCACAGGACATCGATATTAAATGTAAAAAAAAAAAAAAAATTACCTACTTGTAATATTTAAAAAAAAATCATTTTTTAACTTCACGCCCAACTTTGCAGATATTAGCATTATTAACATCAAAGTACAACCTAAAACCATCTTTGGTTGAAAATAACAACACAGAGTTATTTCACAATGTTCTTGATATCTCATCCATAGGATTGTATATTAAATGTATATAAATAAAAATGTAAATGTTCGTTTCTTCAAAATCTTAAATCTACGAAAGTTCTTCACCGATTGCTTTGAAATTTTGACACAGCGTTGCCCTATATTATATAGATTTCACTTGTGACAGGTAAAAATACGCTTTTTTGAAAAAAACAGCGCTTTCTGTTGGACGTAAAAGGAACACGCGCTGTTGTTTATCTATCTGCACAGACAGACTGAGCCACAGCAACGACTGGCGAGGTACAGCTAGTAAACAAATAAATACTTTCAATAGGTAGAAAACTCGGATAACGGTAAATGGATCTACTGTGTCCAATATCTTAAATTTATATACACTAGTCCTTATAATTTCTGTAAAAACCCAAATCGTTCTAGCCAGAGACACAACATATGCGTGTACACAGTGCCTCACTGCAAAACTAGGCTAGCACAAAGACACATTAACTATATTGGCCCAAAATTGTTTAATTCCTTGCCGAGTTCCATCAAGATGTGCCAAAACCTAAACTCGTATAAAATAAATATAAAAAGCTGGGTAAGAAAAAATCTGGATGTGAGAGGATTTTTTCTATAATTTGTACTATGAATATGAAATTATAACTTATAATGTAGGTAATTCCGTTAATGGAGGACAGTTGGCGCTAACAAAAAATTGTCCAAAGAAGCGAAGTTAGCAGTCCACAACGGAGTGCTGGTACCTGCCTTGATGTATGGAAGTGAGGCATGGAACTGGCAAAGAAAGGATGGAAGTAGATTAAATGCTGTTAAAATGAGATCCCTCAGGCGTATGTGTGGTAAAACCATGTTTGATCGTGTGAGGAATGTGGAGTTCTGCAAAGAGTGCAAGGCTGATGTAAGCGTAATGAGTAAGATTAAGAAAGGGACGCTTAGATGGTTTGGGCATGTAGAGCGAATGAGCGAAGATAGGAGTGTAAGGAGGATATATGATGCAAATTTGAATGGTAGCAGAAGTCGGGGACGCCCGAGGAAGACATGGCACGATCAAGTGAATCAGATACTCGAGTTGAACTCGCTACCATCTATAAAATAACCCTAAGCTGGGTACCAGGACATAAAGGTATTGAGGGCAACGAGCGGGCTGACGAACTATCAAGGAAAGGGGCGAAAGCACCACTTGTAGGATCCGAGCCGGCCGTAGGAGTAGCAGCTTGCCACACAAAATTACATATTGATAGGTGGGTCAAATCCCAGCACCGCAAAGAATGGGAGAGGGCACCAGGAATGAGACAATCCAAAGTACTCATAAAAGGACCAGACCCTAGACGAACCAAGAAACTACTCGATATGGACAGAAACTCACTGAGGGAACTGGTAGGACTACTAACGGGACACTGCCATCTCAGGAGACACATGCAGATATTGGGAGTGGAAAACACCAATAGATGCAGGAAATGTGAAGAGGATGAAGAGACTCCAATTCACTTATGGTGCCAATGTCCTGCCCTGGTGGGAACTAGGTGCAGATACCTGGGGAGACATACAGTAGAACCAGAAGACATAGCCACATACCCAATGACAACCCTGTTGAACTTTATTAAGGGGACTGGGTTGTTGTTGAAGGAATGAGGTAAAATGGGAGATAGCACAATGGACCTATGGCCTAAGTGCTCACGAGAACTATGTGTAAATCGTCTCCGCTTTAAAAAAAAAAAAAAATAGTAAATTCGAACTTTATAAACAAATAAATCGAAAATATACATAATCCTGTGGACAAGCTATCTAGAGAGTGAAATACTCCCTTAATTATGCATATTATGAAGAAAATCTGTTTGTATGAAACATCAAAGTGTGATGCTCATGAGGAATAAATAAAATAAAATGAAATAAATACACGGTAACGATTTGTAAACACTTTTTTCAGATTGCTTGCATTTTATGGTTTTAGCTTTTGATCAAGTCGCGATCAGCTGTCAAGCACAACGGTTATGCTTTTGCGTTCGATATTACCACATGGATAACCAACACCTCAAGTGGTTTGATTCATTTGGTGACTTGTTGAACAGGGGTGCCCCGGTTGACGGGGTGAGGTTTGTCCAGGTCTTGATGCTGATCGAGAGAGGCCCATTCACCTCTCCAGCCGGATTCTCTCGACCCTTGCACGGCAGTGGGAGAGATGGCTTCACACGTCCGTCACTCCTGAACATGTTCAACTTCACTTCCTTAAAAGACCCTCCAAATATCCTCAAAGATAAAATAGGAAAATAATTCCACTCAGAACCTCCTGTATGAAGCTAAGCCGACCGAGAACCGGCGATTAATTTCATTTTTCCACTATCGGCCATTATTTACATTACCATGAAACACCCCAACATCGATTTTTATGGTTAAACATAACGTACATTACAATCTAAGCATCACGATTGGCGTTAAAATTTAAAAAAACGACTGTGGACGGCGCGCGCTACAGAGCCATGATTACCGAATTTTTTATTCCTCAATTGGATGATTTGGGACTGGAGAATATGTGGTTCCAACAGGACGGTGCAACGGCGCACAGTGCTCGAGCCATAACCGATACTCTGAAGGAAGCATTTCCGGCTCACTTAATCTCTCGTTTTGGTGATTTGCACTGGCCGGCCAGATCACCAGTTTTTTGAAGTCACGGGTTTACGTCAACAAGCCTCGGACTCTTGAAGCCCTTAAGGAGAATATTTGCCAGGAATGCGGGAACC
The DNA here is from genome assembly GCA_026573805.1 of Hesperophylax magnus. Classification (NCBI taxonomy): domain Eukaryota; kingdom Metazoa; phylum Arthropoda; class Insecta; order Trichoptera; family Limnephilidae; genus Hesperophylax; species Hesperophylax magnus. The sequence continues at coordinate 5,129,739 of JAIUSX010000005.1, read as the reverse complement.
TGTCGCCCGAAGTTCTGGCAAGAGTGATGGAAAATGCCATAAAACGTGTCCGTATGGTCATCAACTCTGGCGGCGGCCACTTGGCCGATATCATTTTCTCGACTTGATGGAATAAATTATAATGGATTAAATAAACAAATTTTACAGGCAGTACAAAAGTTTTTCATAAAAAAAAAATTACAGCAAAAGAACATCGGGTGATTACTTTTGCCCCACCCTGTATTAAAGCATAACTTGCAAGAAGTGTATTTTCATAAATGAATTAAATTAACGCCATCTACGAACGCATGGATTATAACGTATGTTACGTTTACCATTAATTAAAACTATTTATTCTTTATCATTTTTATGCGCCAATCTATGTTTGGCGAAAAACGCCCACGATTTATAGCTGGCCGAACAAATGCCGCAAATAAACTTATTCTGAACAATATCTACTTTGGTCTTGATGTCCGCGTTAGTGTGCGACAACTTATGTATATATAACATCTGTATAATCTTGCAACGAAATCCGCACACATCGCACTCGTATAACGGCGTGCTCGTAAGGCATCTGATCCTATTCGGTTTATGAATCCTTTCGTGCGCCACTAGATCCACTTTCGAACTCGCAACGAATCCGCAAACCCCGCAAGAAGAGGGTTTATTAAAAGAGAAATGCGTACGAACGTGGGCATTAAGTTCGTTCTTGACATTCGTTGTGTATTCGCATTTAGAACACTTATATAACATTGCGATGTTGTGTCTACGTATATGTTCCAATAGTTTATGTTTGATTTTTGCGCTGTATCCGCATATATCGCATGCGTACGGTCTTACTTCTGAGTGTGACGCTTTGTGTGCGCGTAAACCAGCCGGATATTGCGAGCAGTAATCGCATTTGTCACATTTTAGAGGTTTATTTCCCGTGTGTCGCATTTTATGGTAACGCAAGGAAGTTATGTACCTTGTCGTAAAGTCACACAAGTTGCATTTGAACGGACGTTCGTTGTCGTGGATCATCTGATGTTGTTTCATGTTTCCGCCGTGGATTGTCGTGAAGCCGCATTGATTGCAAGTATACTGTTCTGTCGCCATGTGGATGATTCTATGCCGGTTTAATTTACCGTGAGATTTAAAGGTAGCGGAACAAATTTCGCATTTTATCTTCAGTCCAGTGTGTTTGATCATATGATGCTTAAAGAGATAGTCTAGATTGGTACCGTATCCGCAAGTATCGCAGTTATAGAGTTTGTGCTTCACCAGTACGTGCTTTTTTAGTAGTTTTCGGATGGATGTTACGAAGCTGCACTGCGAACATTCATGCGGTTTGCGTTTTAATTTCGGGGGACCCCTCTTTTCGATTCTCTTGATATCTTCGGGGGCTATAATAGTAAATTCAAAATCTTCACACGCCGTACTGGCAACTACTGCAACTTTAGATTCCGCATTAGCAACTAACGAATCTTTATATTCCGTATCAGTTGTTCCTACTGATTCCAGATTGGAAATTCCTGGATTCTTAGATTTCGCATTAGCAACTTCTGAATCTTTATATTTTGTATTATTAATGACTGAATCAATTGATTCTGTATGACCAACTGCTGGATCCTTATATTCCATATTATCTACTCGATCTTTAGATTCCGTATTAGTAACAATTGGATCAATTGATTCCATGTGAGCAACTCCTGGATCTTTATATTCCGCATTAGCAACTTCTGAATCTATACAATCTATTTTAGTTAAATTTGAATCCGTAGATGCCGTATAAGCAATTACTAAATTCTTAGATGCTGTATTAGTAACATTGGAAGCTACAGACGCAGTGTGACCAACTCCTGAATCCACAGACGCTGTTTTAGTAACATTGCAATCCTTAGACGTCACATTACTAACTCCAGCTTCCACAGATCTATTGCCATTATTTTCCAACTTGGACATCACATCAGGATCAAAGTAATAAACTTTATTATTTTTACACTTCCGTGTCTTTGCACCTCTGGTCTTCTTTCTTTTGGGTCGATCTTTGACTCCGGGCACCTTCTCCACAACGATGAAGCCGTCCAAATCTCCCGACCCGACGAAAAGGATAAATTTCTGCTTCTTATTCTTGGGATAAGATTTGTCTTTATTGGACGATTTCCTTTCTGGTGTTTTTATAGTTTGTTTCTTAACCACGACAAAAGCTTCCAAATTGTCCGAAGTCAAATGCGTCATTACCTCCTCTTTCAAATTAATCTCAGAATATTCAATCTCTTCCTGAATCGTGACTTCATTTTCGCCCGTATTGCCAATTTCGTCATCTGGTTCAATTTTCACCATGGCGTCGCAAGGAATGGATTTTGGATACGTAAGATCGACAATTTCGTCTATGTTTTGGCGGGAAGCGGGGGTTTTTCCAATGCCGTTGGGTGTTGAACTCTCTGCCACCACTTTGGCGATGAGGCGGGCTTGCTTTCGTGTACGCATTTTGGAGACTTTTTAACCTAAAAAGGAAGAAAAACATATTATTTAAAAATAATTTAGTGCACTTTACCCCCTCCCCTCCTCGGCACCCTGTATATTACTTCTGTGGCGAGAGATTAATCTAGATTGTCTCGCTAATTGTAAACAAACACGACCTACCTATCTACTTGCTAGTGAACTACCTACTCGCGACGTCTAGAGCTACCTACGACAATACGTTGCGAGTTGGTCTGGCACATTACGCCAACTCAGTAGAAGGTTCTAGCCTGTTGCCTAGAAATAATAGCAGCGCCAACGAAAGTTCCAGTAGGACCCAGACTGAGCGAGTGTTTACGTTTTACTTGCGATCTCGCCTACCCACTGTTGCCGTCGGCCGTTCTGTATATATGCCCAAACCATCTAAGCGTCGCTTCGTTCACTAAGCTTTGGGTAAATATTACCCGGTGCACTCAATAGGCACAGAATATGGAAATTACACTTGGTTTCAACTTAATTAACCCTTTCAATACCAGAGTTCCGCCCGAGGAACATGAACAAAAAAAATAATATCTCTTTGTGAAAAAATATGCAATACCAAATTTTTTGCGTATCACTTGTGAAAGATATTCCTCATAGCGTATTTTTTTTATGCTAGGCTGAAACGTTTATTCCAGCAACAAATACTGTAAATATAATGACAGATCCTGTATTGGCTGTTTTGCTTGGACTGGGATACATTATTATTTTTATGTTTTTTATATTATCTGTTTATTTTGGATATTGATTAATTTTTTTTTTAAATAAAACAACTGTTTGTGTGATAGGTTGTTATCATTACTAATTCAAAATAACCCTTTGAGATCTAAAAATAATAAACTACAAATTAGAAAAAAATCTAAATTAGTGATTTAACATACTTAAAAGGTGGAAATAAAAGTGCAGTGCTGAAAGGGTTAACCCAAAGTACGAACCTATGCGGGCGAAAACATGGATCCCATTCGAGAATATGGATTTTGTTTTAAATCACTACTATTTCTTTGAAAATAATACATATATTTTAATGAGCACACACACACCCCAACTATTAAATAAGTTAGCCTAGTTTTACCATCAACTGAAGTTGAAGGCAGAGTTGACCCATTTGGTGATGCACTACCCTTTAAGTTTAATAAGTTTAAGGTTTAATAAGTGTAAGATTGTATGTATTACCCGTTCTAAGTGTTTAATAAGTGTAGGGATGTATTACCAATTCTACGTGTTTAATAAGTGTAAGGTTGTGTTACCCGTTCTACGTGTGTAATAAGTGTAAGATTGTATGTATTACCCGTTCTAAGTGTTTAATAAGTGTAAGGATGTATTACCCGTTCTACGTGTTTAATAAGTGTAAGGTTGTGTTACCCGTTCTACGTGTTTAACAAGGGTAAGGTTGTATTACCCGTTCTACGTGTTTAATAAGTGTAAGGATGTATTACCCGTTCTACGTGTTTAATAAGTGTAAGGTTGTGTTACCCGTTCTACGTGTTTAACAAGGGTAAGGTTGTATTACCCGCTCTACGTGTTTAATAAGTGTAAGGATGTATTACCCGTTCTACTGGTTTAAATATAGTTTCATTTTGATTAAATATTCTTCTACACAAAAGACAAAAATTTAAAGATGGGAAAGATTTGGTTAACTTTTTAAAATACATATACAAATAGTTGGAACCCGCACAGAGAGATTGGTATAAAATATTTACATAAAATTATCGAACAATGCCTTTTCCGCCATTGAAGTAAGACTGGCGTAAAAGGTATATGTAGCTACCCTCCCGGCCGGAAGTGTGTTAACATTATTTTGTCAAAACATGACGTTGGAATAAACTTGTTGCATTTTGCTGCATGCGTAATACGCAATAAATTATAAATAGCACTTGATTTCAACTCAATTACTACAAAAAATAACTATTTATATCGGGGGAGATGGTAAAAGATGCATCTACCCTTAGAAGAGGGCTTATATTTTGTAAATATCTCAAAGCCAAATATAGGGTTTTCCAATAAGAGGTGTTATGTGTATTTAATTCCGGTCATAAAATGATTTTTTATGGCCGGAATTGGATGGTATTGATCTGGACAACGTTTACTTTCAACAAGACGGCGCTACGTGCCACACGAGCAACGAAACCATTGATCTTTTACGGGAAAAGTTTCCGGACCGTGTTATCTCTCGAAGAGGTGATCACAATTGGCCACCGAGATCTTGTGATTTAACACCTTGCGACTTCTTCCTTTGGGGCCACGTGAAAGAGAAGGTTTACGCCAACAGCCCAGCGTCGATTCAAGACCTCAAAGATGGAATTCATGAGGCTATCGAGGACATAAGGCAGCCACTTTGCGATTTGGTTATGGAAAATTTCATGAAAAGGATATGGTCCTGTAGGCGTGGTCGTGGTGGTCATTTGACTGATGTTATTTTTCACTATTAACGGCATACCTTCCTCTTTATAATGAAATACACATTCGATCATTTATATTAAAAAATGGCATTTTTCTTTGAATATCAAAATAACACCTCTTATTGGAAAACCCTATATAATATTGACAATTATATTAGAAATAATTGACAGGCATCTACAATATCAACGTTTACTTAGGAATTTTCATGGACAATATTGAAAAGCGTTCAAAACTTCTAAATCCTAGCTCTACACTGCACATTGCAGTGCACCTGAAGTGCTATTGTAGTTGGTTGTATCCTAAGGGTTAAAGTTCAATTTTTTCTCAATCAAATCTAAGTATAAGGTTAGGAAATGAGCATTAATTATTAAAATAACCCAAACTAGCAATCTAAAAAGCTGTTTTGTGAATGTTTAATTAAACCCCCGACTTAAATAGTTGTCTCCATTAGATGTTTAAATTGAAATCAAGTGTTATTTTTTTAGAGGATTTGCATTATGCGGAATTCGACAACTTAACCACCATTTTCTGTATATTATAATATACCATAATAAATATAAAACATCAAATTAATGAAATACAGAAGTGCAGATCTTACATTAAAACTGACCTTATTTTAAACAAAATCGTGTAATTTTGAGAAAGCTCACTGCGGAACTGTGAAATTTCTTCATCAATATATGATTGAATGTGTCAATAATTTATATATCTTTAATTTATTGCAGCCTATTTCAATTATCGTTTTTCCCGTGAAATATTGTGTCAAAACCAAATCATTCGATAGGTGATATTGCTTTCTTAAAACTATGGCATCTGGTTTATCTGTGATCTGTCATCTGTCAGATAATAATGTTGCCAGTACTCTGTTATTTCTAAATATGTTTTAAAATTGAAAAAGTTCTTACTTAGGCGATTTCCGTGGTCGAACGGTTAAATCCGGGCGTGCGGAAATGTTTTATTATTTAAAGTGCTTAGTTCTTCTAAACTACGCAACCGATTTTGGCATGGTTTTCACGAGCATTTAGAAAATTTCTTCCGGAAGGCTTACATATATTATACATGCATATTATGTTTATAAAAACTAGAGAAAAGCGAGCAACGCCGGGTCTATGTCAGCTAATATATTTATAATACTAGTTAACTAATTTCTGTGGGTTATCTTTAGGAGATAGACATACAAAACAGCGGGCTTTTTTGTAGGCCTTTTTATGATATACAATTCCGTAGTACATTATTTTGATGTATCTCTGTCTATAAGATGCATAAGCAATGTAAGCGCCCAAAAATTTTTTTTTAACTCGACAAAACATCAACTTTTTGTAAATATAATAGTTTATAATTTATGTATAAACCTTCCGGAATAAATCCTCCTCTTAAAAATTCAATTTTTTAATATCCCGTGATTTTTGCGCTAGTCTTTCAATTTTTAAATAAAAATTAAAACAAAAACAAAATTTTACGTTTATATTATTTGTATTTCTCACAACAAATTTACAATGTTTAAATGTCACACAGTATTATAATGTAAAATAAGTATAGCCTTTACTCACCTTACCGATGGTTTTTACACGATAAAAACCATCGGTAAGCTACTTTAAAAACTGTATATTTTGATTGATGAAGAAGATAATGCATCTAAACGAAACAGAACAAGACACATAAAAATGAATAGATAACGGCCTTAACTGGGAACCGAGCCCAGGATCGCTGTCTTTAACCACGCTTATATATTACATTGATGGGTATAAAACCTTTAAAAGGTGTTCCAATTGAAAAATAAACTCAATCTTAGTTTGCGTTCATAGCTTTTAATATCGATTTGTAATAATAAAATCTGAATGAGTATTTCATCTGCTCGTAAAACTATTGTCTTTTATTTTGAACTACTTTCCAAAACATTTGATGTCGTGATATAATTATTTTGTCTTAGCTCGAGTAGTTATGTGTTATGTCCCCGATTTACAAATTCTACCGAAGCTCTTAAAAAATGTACGTTATTTTTTTAGATAATACATTTATATTTTTTAGATAATACATTTATATTTTTTAGATAATACATTTATATTTTTTAGATAATACATTTATATTTTTTAGATAATACATTTGTATTTTTTAAATAATACATTTATATTTTTTAGATAATACATTTATATTTTTTAGATAATACATTTATATTTTTTAGATAATACATTTATATTTTTTAGATAATACAAATATATTTTTTAGATAATACATTTATATTTTTTAGATAATACATTTATATTTTTTAGATAATACATTTATATTTTTTAGATAATACATTTATATTTGTTGAACCGAAACGGTAATTATATGAAATTCTCTCGGTAGAAAAAATAATCGCTCGTATGAAAAAAGTATAGTACGGAAAATTATTTAAAACACTTTGTCTTTGATGATTAAATATTACACTTTGAAGATAAATTAAAATAATAGTTACACGTCTCACATAAACACAACAGTGTAGCGAAAATGTTATGATTATTTAAAACATTCTAAATTCGAAGTTTAATTAAAATAATAATTACACGTCTCACATAAACACAACAGTGTAGCGAAAATGTTATGATTATTTAAAACATTCTAAATTCGAAGTTTAATTAAAATAATAATTACACGTCTCACATAAACAAAACAGTGTAGCGAAAATGTTATTATTATATAAAACATTCTTAATTCGAAGTTTAATTTCATTCCGCACGTGGACAAATGTACTACAATATGTACTCTGTCACCCATACCATCGTACCTTTCCACTCACACATGCACACGGCACGCCCGTAAACGTACACTGCCACGTAAAACAGGGTGGCCCCTGTAGAATTGGGGTCTGGCAGGGGTAGAAAAAGTTAACTAACTAACTAACCATCACGCCGTTTCCCCGCAGGGGTAGGCAGAGAGGACGGACACCGCACGCTTCTTGCCTCATTCACATTCGTACTGTTCTATTATTCTGACTCTTGACATGGCCCGACTCGAGTATCTGATTCACTTGGTCGTGCCATGTCTTCACATTTGCATCATATTATATCCTTACAATCATTTCTTCGCTCATTCGCTCTACATGCCCAAACCAAGCGTTCCTTTCTTGATCTCACTCATTATGCTTTACATTTACCACACATACGCCTGAGGGATCTCATTTTTACAGCATGCAGTCTACTTCCATCCTTTCTCTGCCAGTTCCGTGTCTCACTTCCGTACATCGGGGTAGGTACCAGCACTCCATTGTGGAAAGTTGGGCATTCGAATATTGATAACTGGATATCCGATTAAATAATCTTTCTCTAGAAGGAGGAGTGTCTGTGGCGGGCGGCGTGGCTTTTTTTTAAATACAAAACTACACTTTTATTTAGAGTTTGATGAAATTTCGCACACTTAAAAACTAGAGGAAGATCATTGTCTATATGAGATCTCGAAAAATTACACCATTCCCTGTTACCGCCCCTTTAAGCAGAATTTTGATACCAATTGATGAAATTTTGTACACTCAACCTTCAAATCAAAGAGGTAGGTCTCTGTCTACCATTTAAACATATCTAATTCATCATAATCTAATTTGGAATGCATTTATAATATAAGACGTTGTCCTGCCACAGACCTTTACAGATACATTTGTCAAATATATTTGTCATTAAGATAGTATTTATAGGCCTTAGTCGTAAGTCACTAGATATAAGTCTTAGAGATAAGTCAGTAGTTCTAGTATTAATTATTTAGTAGATAAATTTGTACAGCGCCCTTGAGGTGATTTTTCACGAAAACGACGCTATATAAATTAGCCTATTATTATTATTATTATAAAGAGACGCGGCTCTTGTGTTTGGTGAGGGAATTCTAGTTAGATAGAGATAGGTATTTTTTGCTTTAAAGTAAGTTTGTTAAAGTAAGTTATACTTAGATAAAAATATGTATTTTTAGATTTAAAGGAAGGTTGTTGAAATAAGTTATACCCTGATAAAGATAAGTATTTCTTAAATTTAAAGGAAGGTTGTTGACGTAAGTTATACCTAGATAGAGATAGGTATTTTTACATTTAAGGGAAGTTAGTTATACCTAGATAGAGATAGGTATTTTCAGATTTAAAGGAAGGTGGTTAAAGTAAGTTCTACATAGATAGAGATAAGTATTTTTACATTTAAAGGAAGTTAGTTATACCTAGATAGAGATAGGTATTTTCAGATTTAAAGGAAGGTGGTTAAAGTAAGTTCTACATAGATAGAGATAAGTATTTTTACATTTTAAGGAAGTTAGTTATACCTAGATAGAGATAGGTATTTTCAGATTTAAAGGAAGGTTGTTAAAATAAGTTCTACATAGATAGAAGAAGTTAGTTATACCTAGATAGAGATAGGTATTTTTAGATTTAAAGGAAGTTTGTTTTACCTAGATAGAGACAGGTATTTATACATTTAAAGGAAGTTAGTTATACCTAGATAGAGATAAGTATTTTCAGATTTAAAGGAAGGTTGTTAAAGTAGATAGATAGAGATAAGTATTTTTACATTTAAAGGAAGTTAGTTATACCTAGATAGAGATAGGTATTTTAAGATTTAAAGGAAGTTTGTTTTACCTAGATAGAGACAGGTATTTTTACATTTAAAGGAAGTTAGTTATACCTAGATAGAGATAAGTATTTTCAGATTTAAAGGAAGGTTGTTAAAGTAGATAGATAGAGATAAGTATTTTTACATTTAAAGGAAGTTAGTTATACCTAGATAGAGATAAGTATTTTCAGATTTAAAGGAAGGTTGTTAAAGTAGATAGATAGAGATAAGTATTTTTACATTTAAAGGAAGTTAGTTATACCTAGATAGAGATAAGTATTTTCAGATTTAAAGGAAGGTTGTTAAAGTAGATAGATAGAGATAAGTATTTTTACATTTAAAGGAAGTTAGTTATACCTAGATAGAGATAAGTATTTTCAGATTTAAAGGAAGGTTGTTAAAGTAGATAGATAGAGATAAGTATTTTTACATTTAAAGGAAGTTAGTTATACCTAGATAGAGATAAGTATTTTCAGATTTAAAGGAAGGTTGTTAAAGTAGATAGATAGAGATAAGTATTTTTACATTTAAAGGAAGTTAGTTATACCTAGATAGAGATAAGTATTTTCAGATTTAAAGGAAGGTTGTTAAAGTAGATAGATAGAGATAAGTATTTTTACATTTAAAGGAAGTTAGTTATACCTAGATAGAGATAAGTATTTTCAGATTTAAAGGAAGGTTGTTAAAGTAGATAGATAGAGATAAGTATTTTTACATTTAAAGGAAGTTAGTTATACCTAGATAGAGATAAGTATTTTCAGATTTAAAGGAAGGTTGTTAAAGTAGATAGATAGAGATAAGTATTTTTACATTTAAAGAAAGTTAGTTATACCTAGATAGAGATAAGTATTTTCAGATTTAAAGGAAGGTTGTTAAAGTAGATAGATAGAGATAAGTATTTTTACATTTAAAGGAAGTTAGTTATACCTAGATAGAGATAAGTATTTTTACATTTAAAGGAAGTTAGTTATACCTAGATAGAGATAAGTATTTTTACATTTAAAGGAAGTTAGTTATACCTAGATAGAGATAAGTATTTTCAGATTTAAAGGAAGGTTGTTAAAGTAGATAGATAGAGATAAGTATTTTTACATTTAAAGGAAGTTAGTTATACCTAGATAGAGATAAGTATTTTCAGATTTAAAGGAAAGTTGTTAAAGTAGATAGATAGAGATAAGTATTTTTACATTTAAAGGAAGTTAGTTATACCTAGATAGAGATAAGTATTTTCAGATTTAAAGGAAGGTTGTTAAAGTAGATAGATAGAGATAAGTATTTTTACATTTAAAGGAAGTTAGTTATACCTAGATAGAGATAAGTATTTTCAGATTTAAAGGAAGGTTGTTAAAGTAGATAGATAGAGATAAGTATTTTTACATTTAAAGGAAGTTAGTTATACCTAGATAGAGATAAGTATTTTCAGATTTAAAGGAAGGTTGTTAAAGTAGATAGATAGAGATAAGTATTTTTACATTTAAAGGAAGTTAGTTATACCTAGATAGAGATAAGTATTTTCAGATTTAAAGGAAGGTTGTTAAAGTAGATAGATAGAGATAAGTATTTTTACATTTAAAGGAAGTTAGTTATACCTAGATAGAGATAAGTATTTTCAGATTTAAAGGAAGGTTGTTAAAGTAGATAGATAGAGATAAGTATTTTTACATTTAAAGGAAGTTAGTTATACCTAGATAGAGATAAGTATTTTTACATTTAAAGGAAGTTAGTTATACCTAGATAGAGATAAGTATTTTCAGATTTAAAGGAAGGTTGTTAAAGTAGATAGATAGAGATAAGTATTTTTACATTTAAAGGAAGTTAGTTATACCTAGATAGAGATAAGTATTTTCAGATTTAAAGGAAGGTTGTTAAAGTAGATAGATAGAGATAAGTATTTTTACATTTAAAGGAAGTTAGTTATACCTAGATAGAGATAAGTATTTTCAGATTTAAAGGAAGGTTGTTAAAGTAGATAGATAGAGATAAGTATTTTTACATTTAAAGGAAGTTAGTTATACCTAGATAGAGATAAGTATTTTCAGATTTAAAGGAAGGTTGTTAAAGTAGATAGATAGAGATAAGTATTTTTACATTTAAAGGAAGTTAGTTATACCTAGATAGAGATAAGTATTTTCAGATTTAAAGGAAGGTTGTTAAAGTAGATAGATAGAGATAAGTATTTTTACATTTAAAGGAAGTTAGTTATACCTAGATAGAGATAAGTATTTTCAGATTTAAAGGAAGGTTGTTAAAGTAGATAGATAGAGATAAGTATTTTTACATTTAAAGGAAGTTAGTTATACCTAGATAGAGATAAGTATTTTCAGATTTAAAGGAAGGTTGTTAAAGTAGATAGATAGAGATAAGTATTTTTACATTTAAAGGAAGTTAGTTATACCTAGATAGAGATAAGTATTTTCAGATTTAAAGGAAGGTTGTTAAAGTAGATAGATAGAGATAAGTATTTTTACATTTAAAGGAAGTTAGTTATACCTAGATAGAGATAAGTATTTTCAGATTTAAAGGAAGGTTGTTAAAGTAGATAGATAGAGATAAGTATTTTCAGATTTAAAGGAAGGTTGTTAAAGTAGATAGATAGAGATAAGTATTTTTACATTTAAAGGAAGTTAGTTATACCTAGATAGAGATAAGTATTTTCAGATTTAAAGGAAGGTTGTTAAAGTAGATAGATAGAGATAAGTATTTTTACATTTAAAGGAAGTTAGTTATACCTAGATAGAGATAAGTATTTTCAGATTTAAAGGAAGGTTGTTAAAGTAGATAGATAGAGATAAGTATTTTTACATTTAAAGGAAGTTAGTTATACCTAGATAGAGATAAGTATTTTTACATTTAAAGGAAGTTAGTTATACCACGATAGTGATAGGTATTTTTTGATTTCAAGTAGGTATTACGAAATTGTTTGGTATTAATTTTTGTGATTTTAATATTATTCTGAAATCTTGCTGATATATTGAATTGTAAGTTATTTAATTGCTTTTCCTTATATATTTGTTGTAACGAATATTTTTTATACTGTCTTCTTTTGTGGCAAATGCGACATTGTTTTAAAATGGTTATTTTGTTGTTGTGAAATTAAAAAGGTCCCCGTTAATCGCCGTTTCTGGATAATCAACAATAAATTACAACTTCTGTCCACGGTCATACGGTTATGATTGCCAGCTGACATTTGGAATGATGAATGAGTCGCCATCAATAACACTCCTTACGTAGATGGCGATAAGGCTTAAATTCCCGCTTCCAGCTGTTTTGATTTAGGCGAGAAAAAAACAGCCAAAAAGTGCCTTTTATTTTATTTTGTGCCCGGGTTGAGCATGTCCGGGCTACGGGTTTAACACATAGACATATGAATATTAGTAGACCTGCCCTAAGTGATTAAAAGCGTATTATCCCCACTCCCCATACCGGTTCCATTGAGCCGGCTGGGCTCGCGTTGGCCTCAAATGAAATTTGAAAACGTGACGTCATCATTCTTGTGCGAACTATGGTCGAGGCATCATCGGTTCATTTTACTAAATAACACGGCAAAATTTTGACTTGTACTATGAAAACTGGTAAAAATAGATGTGAAAAAAGAGAATAAACCCAATTTTCGTATTACATTCCATATATAAGCATTATTTTACTTTATTTTAAGCATATTTACATCGTATAATATGAATCAGTTGTTACTATCACATCGAGAAACGTCTGGACGCGAAACACAAAGCTGGTTGGTTGCTGGGAAGTAAATTATGAACATTTATAAAAGTGTCTTAACTAAATACTCTGAAACTAACTACGACTCTGAAAATAGAAGCTGCCTTACTTTGCCGAATTTGGACTTCACAAATTTGTTCATAACGTGGCGAGTAATTTGCGCTCCCATGTAAAAATGTCTATTCATTCAAAGCAGATTTTACTTTTAAGAAGTAAATGGTGATATTATAATGCGAGATGCCTATTTACTGTCAGATTGATTTATTGACGAATCACAGTCAGCTTCACTCCCTTCGTTCTTCAACAGTTGATTTTACCCCTCGCCCATATCTTCTCGTCTATTAATTCCTATGTCTGTGGGTTTAACATCAATATCTCCGGGTCAGACCGGGCGGTGGTAGCGAAGCGACAGACGACCATCTCGGTAACTGTCTGACTGAGTGAATGCATGATGAATTTTACGGTGCCAAAATAATGAGAAACATAAAGTTTTCTGCCTTCTGATCAGGATCAATTAAAAAAAGAAGCCAATGAAGTTTACAGGAAAACTCTTGAATACATAAAGAAATATTATGATTTTGAGGATTCTGTATTCAAAATCTTTTCCAAATTCGATCTAACAAGTGCAGTAATTTACGAAAATACTGTGGAAGCTGTCGAATCACTTGGTTTGTTCATAAACTTTATGACGAGACCCGAAAATCAAACCAAGTATTTCCTCAGTTCGTACAATCTAGTGATTCAACATTGCCTGTTGATTTACGATGGGTTCAGCTATTCAAAGTCACCTCAACCTTCACCGAACTGCCAAAAATAATTGGACATTTTTTTCAATCCCTTTAAGCCACGCTTTTCTTGAACGCGTCTTTTCTTTAATGGGAAATTTGTGTACAGACGAGCGAAACTGCTTGTCAGTGGACATGGTGAAGGCAGAGTTAATTGTGAAGATTAATTACAATATGAATTGCCAAGTATTTTTGAAGAAACCTGAGCAAGAAAAGATGCTTAAACAATCTCTTCAGAATGATCAATATCAGTTTTGAAGAGAATCAGAATGATCAGATTCAGTGGAATACAAATTGCCTAGTTTTCACGAATAAACTTAGAAAAAATATTTATTTCTTCAAAAACATTAGAAACATACTAGACTCCAAATCTATGAAAATTGTTTTTTACTCTCTTTGTCAATCTATCATTGAGCATGGAATAATCGCATGGGGAGGTGCAACACTATCAGCTATAGATTTATTATCGAAGGCGCAAAAATAATTATGAAAGTTATTCTTAAAGTTCCCTTAATAACAAGTACTGCAGATATATTCTACAAATTCCATGTATTAGATATTCGACAAATTTACACAAAAACTATCTAAACTCATCTGTTTAAAAATAAAACACATCCATTTTATGAAAATACCCAAAATATTGTAAACACGGGGCACAAAACCAAATTACTTATACAAACACCTAAAACAAACACAACATTTGGTCAAAGAAATTTCAAATACATTACGTCTAAAATATACAATAACCTACCTGAAAAAACAAATAAAATCGAATAATATTAACAAATACAAAATCCTGATCAAACAATCGATCATCGAAAAAGATCGTGCAATAATTAGTCACCTCACCCAAATATAATCCTCTATCTCATTATTGTTACCACTACCTACCAACCTGAAAATTTTTGTCAAATATTTTTGCTTTATTGAAAAATGTACTTTACTTTAATATTATAAAATATTTGTAAAGTAGTCTGTCTCGGCACGGGATTTCCTAGTGAGACAGGCAAAGCCAAAAAAATGTTAACTTTTTTATATAGATGCACATAATAAATAAATAAAATTAATAAATAGATGAAGAATATATAGTTTTAAGTGTCAAGCTGGTCCAAGTCAGTTTAGCACTAGCTAGGTCATTTATATTTAAAAAAACATTACCAATGGTAATTTACCATGACATTTTGCCTTAATTAAATAATTCATAATAATTTTTTTTTTATTTTAATAAAAAAAAAACTATATTTCTAAAATCTCCGGGTCTACTGTTTTTGAAAGGTGGCAGCCCTAGTGAGACCTGATGGCGATGAAACGTCAGATAGTTACGCGAATAGAAATATTAGTAATATTGCTTTTGGACACAAGGTGCAAGAGTTAACTTACTAAGTACCCATATAATGTATTTGCACGGAACGATGTTTAATGTCTGCTTTGTTCTGTTTGATATGTTAACGTTATTCAGTCATTTGTACAATGAACCATTGAATTATCGATCTCTCGCGACATGTAGGTGCCAACAGCCGAGTATTGCTTACAGATTACTAATTATTATTGAATACGCCGGTGGTCCACCGATATAAATTTCTCGTGACAAAAATTTAATTTAATTTCAATATACCTAGTACCTAGTTTACACGTCGGCCTAGACCAGAGGTTCACAAAGTGATCTGTATGGACCCCAGGGGTCGATATCGGCTTGCTGGGGGTCTATGTCAGCGAGAAAAAAAATTTGAGGGTCCACGAGATTCAAATCTGGGTACATACTAGCGGATCCCCATTTACCTCAAGTCAACATTTAGGAGTTAAATGACACAATACACCTAACACAAATATAATAGACTGAGAAATTACTTATTCGATATTTGTATGTTTATATTTCGTAAAGTTGTTAATTGAGGTATATAAATAGAGTCTACGTTCCTTTTCTTGTCAGAATTAATATATTCAAGCAAAACATTGCACATTGGAAGCCCCGAATTTTCCTAGTTCCCCAACTTGTTTTTGTAAAACTTCCAGGGTAATAATGACGTTCAACATTTAAATGCACTTCACACAGACTTCAAAACTAAGTTTGAGGACATTTTGACTAAGGAAATGGAACGTTGAAGAATCGGAAAACATGTGACAAGAAGAACTGACCGGAATAAGCACTGACAAAGAACTTAAGGGGCAGTTCTTTAGGGATAGGTACAGAAAGAAATTCCTGTTGCTTATCTTGCTTCATTTTCATTTGGTGTAATACCTCACAAGAGTGCCCCTGTCTGCACAATGTAAAGACAGAGGAACTATACCGCCACCCGGTTGTTGGACAGGCAAGGGAAGGGAATCTTTTTACTAAAAGAATAAATGATTATCACGTGGGACGTTAATAGTTTTTGAAAAATTCAATATTCGGCAGGCAAAAAAGTTTGGGAACCTCTGGCCTAAAATAGACTAGTACTCCATTGTAATCCTTTGCATCTTTGAACAAGAAATTATTATCAAATTATTACATCTGGAAAAAAGCAATAATAATATCGATATAAAAAGAAAATAGTTGACTCAGTTTGATTAAGTTTATAATGAAGCTCTAACCACAGAGATTGTCCGGACCGTGATTAGTTCTTGCGAACATACTCCGCTTCCGCTAGCGATAACAACAGACTTCCTATTACGTGATAATTCAATATTTGGGCTACATGGAAAATTATGTAATTATTAAGGCGAAGCTTAATGCCAAATCACTA
This sequence comes from Hesperophylax magnus, assembly GCA_026573805.1. Classification (NCBI taxonomy): domain Eukaryota; kingdom Metazoa; phylum Arthropoda; class Insecta; order Trichoptera; family Limnephilidae; genus Hesperophylax; species Hesperophylax magnus. The sequence goes on along the minus strand of JAIUSX010000005.1, from coordinate 5,113,086 downwards.
TTTTGATTAATCTTTATATAACGAATTGGTGTACATTATGAATACCAAAAAATATGCTTTACTTAAATTAAAGGTTTTCCTATCGTTTCGCTTGAGTAGAATACAAATAAAAAAATAAATTACTCAATAAAAAATATAAATGCAAACTATTGCAAAAATTATTTTTTCAATGGAAATGTATGAACGCATAAAGGAAACAACTTAAAAAAAATACAGTATTATAGCTAAGATTATCTGTGACAGTTTCACTTGATTAACTTTTTTGCTTTCTTATAAAATTATTTACAAAAATAAATAAAAACCAGTTTTGTGCTTGAAATCGACCGTTTCTAGACTCCGTCTATCACGTGATTTTAATGCCTATTACCTACATTATAAGGTATACCAAGAATATACACATTTTTGGCTTGTAGTTTCATCTTTAAATATAAATAAGAAACATTCCCGGGTTATGAATAAATTGACAGAATTTGAATAATTCCTCCTTTTACCATCATTATAGTGGGTGCGTGTTGCTTGTGCAGTGATGGAGGACTTAGCTAGACAGAGAGTTGAACCTCGATGTCTGTGTGGGAACAGGGAACCCACCGCGTTTGAAAATATGACTATTAGGCCAGTGCATTTAGCGCCAAAAAGGGGGTCGCGATCGTAATTATTCCGGTAGTCCCAATTGTTTTATAAACTGATCCCCTGATGTAAAATCTGAGTTTCCGACCTTGGCGCACCTGTGCTCGCCGCCATTTTGAAAAAACCAGCCGAAATCTCGCCAAAATCTAGTTTTTCCCAAATATCTCATTTCCAATGCAAATTTCGGCTAAAGTAGCTTTACAAGTATAATAGAGCATAAAATTACCTACAAATTTTCTTCTATCTCTAATAGGTACCGAGTTAGAACGTCGTAAAGGTGCGTATATTTCAGAAAAAAACAAGTTTTTCGCGCGAATAGGTTTGGTTTTTCGTAAATACCTCGTTTCCAGTGGAATTTCATGAAAATTTTATAAATACTTACCAATTATGTAGAACATAAAATTTCCAAAAAGATTTGCAATTTTTATGTTTATATAGTTTTTTTACCGATATAAAGTATTAGCAAATCTAGGTAGGTACGCACAGAAAATATATCACGGTTTACTATCACGTTATTAGATTTTTGTTTGCATTTTTAAATACATAAATCTTACGAGTGTGAAAGATTTACAAAAGAGGGCTACTTTATGATTCGACGGTCTCATAAATTTTGGTCAGGAATTTGGTTTGACATGACCATCGAACATGACCATCTGGAGGTTTGACTTGGGTCCTTGGGAACGGGGAATCACAGACAGTTCTAGCCTTCGTTGGACTGCTGGATTCGTTTATCTGCATAACATTTGTGAGGGTATCGAGTCATTCTGTGAGATTGAATTAGGAATGTCAGAGCAACATGTAGAGATGAAGCCTACAAAAGAATTAAGAGGGATTATCAAGACGTTCAAGCTCTCATTGATTGGTTTGCTTGCCATGAACCATTTCCTAAAACAAACGTGATTATGTCTATTAGCAGTGGCACGATCGGGGATAGCAAAGTCACTTGTCAAATGGCTGAAAAGATGGGGAAATTTGCTATGTCTAAAGTTATCAACCAGAACTTTGGAAACCTACACTTAAGAGGAAGCTACAAGCCAAAAATGTGTATATTCTTGGTATACCTCATATTGTAGGTAATAGGCATTAAAATCACATCAATCAATCTTAAAGCAAAAAAGTTAGTCAAGTGAAACTGTCAGAAATAATCTTAGCTATAATACTCTATTTTTTAAAAGATGTTTCCTTTACGCGTTCATACATTTCTAGAGAAAAATATATTTTTTAAGTACTTATATTTTTTATTGTGTAATTTATTATTTTATTTGTATTCTACTCAAGCGAAACGATAGGAAAACCTTCAATTCATCTGAAGCATATTTTTTGGTATTCATAATGTACACCAATTCGTTATAAAGATTAATCAAAATAGTGATTTGGCATTAAGCTTCGCTTTAAAACGTAATGATGCTATATTTTCTCTTCCGGCGGTGATCAAAGCAATGTCAAAAATCAGGATGTGACTATGGCAATAGATCCATTAATGCTATTCCATCGTATGTGTATTGCCAAAAGGTCTGAAAGTGAACTTAAAGAATATTTCCAATATGAACTCTCTCCTGTCCCATTGTCTCTTTTCTCAGAGGAAGGAACGAAGTCTATATATTACTCATTCAACCCTCTACCAAATAATACAGAACTGGGAAGCAGTAAAATACACGTAATTGATGGAGGATATTTATTACACAAAGTTGTATGGGGTCGTGCTCAACCTTTTTCAGTGATTTTCCAGCAATATGTCAGAAATGTACAAAATCATTATGGATCCAATGCAGTAGTGGTATTCGATGGATACCCAGATTCTATAGAAAAGAAAAGCATTAAAGGGGTGGAAGAGTTACAACTTCTGCTGAAGTTTAGTTTTTTGAAAGCATGCACCCACAAGTGTCACAGGAAAAGTTTCTGGGAAATGAGAAGAACAAGTCTCGTTTTATTTCCCTACTCAGAACCTCATTTGCACGATCCCACATAACGACAGTACACGCTGAAGAGGATGCTGACGTTCTTATAGTAACCACAGCAAACTCGTTGTCATCTCAACATGATGTAGTCATAATCGTTGGTCAGGATATTGACCTGCTGGTACTCCTCACAGCTCTCTCACCTCCCAACGTATATTACCAAAAAGTTGGTAAAGATGGTCAAAAGGTTGATCAAAGCAAACACAAATTTTGTAATATTCTTCTCAAGAACCACTCAGTGAATGAACTTGTTCGTGTATTTCAAGATCCAAAAACAAAGCCAGAAACAATCACTTTGGCTGCTGAATAATTATTTGCACTTTTGTATGGCGGCAATGAGATATCAAATTTGTAAAATTTAAGGTCCATCATTTTTGTCAAAGGAGTAAAAAAGAACAAATTAAATTTATCCAGACTACCATCCACCAAAGATGCAGTCCAGCAACACGCTTCAAGAACATACTTACAAGTGCAGACATGGCTTGGTCACGACAATTTTTTAATTTATGTTGATTTTATGGATTCTTTCGTAACCTCTAACTAGCTAGGGCTTATAACAATACGCTTTAATACCACTTGGCCTTATTACTATTACCATCTGATGGTTGTATTAACAAGACTGATTGTACGTTACATTCATGAGTTTTATGAGGAAAAAATGTTAAGGCGATGCACTACGTAGCAATGCAAAATCATGTGTTTTTGGTTTGAAAATTTGGTCGCTTAGAAATGTTTCAGATGCTTTAATTAAATACTGCGAGTAGAATACATCTTGATCTTTGAAACAATCGAGTATTTTTTAGATAAGTCTTTTTATAAGCCCAGAAAAAAATAATTTGTAGGCCTATGAAAACTGCTTTAAAAGTTCAAAATCTCCTACTTACGAACACATTTTCGGTTAAAATTTTATTGTATAATGTGGCAAATTAAGTTATTTATAAAATGATCGGAAAAAAAATAATTATTTATGCCTGAACATCCACAAAATAAAATAAAAGGCACTTTTTGACCATGTTTTTTTCTTGCATAAATCAAAACAGGCGGATGGTGTTAAGCGGGAATTTAAACCTTATCGCCATCTACGGAAGGGTTGTTATTGATAGCGGCTAGATTTAAAATATTACACAACGTAGTGCATCGTCTTTAACTGGATAAAAAACCTCATACAATTGACGGGGAAAAGAAAAACAGTAAGTTCTGAAACTTTTACTATATTTTAATATTATGATTTACTGAACGTAAATATTTCATCTTTGGGCTATGTCCTTTTCGCTTCGGTGGTCCTGCACATTTACCTGCGGGGAGAAAATCATGTGGGAGAAAATAATTTTGTTACATTAAAAAGGATACTTTACTAATACTTATCATCTTCTTCTTCTAATTGTTCGTTCTCACTGTCGTCATTCTCATGGAACTTCATGATGAGGTGTTTGTTTGGGCATCCTATGTTTGTAGTTGAAACCGAGATCCGTTAGCGAGTTGTAATTCCCCAGCGCTTTCATTAACGCATTTTCCGGATTTAGATTGTTGTAAAATCGTTATGTTAGTTGGTATGCGTGTTCCTGTAGTAGTGTGGGTATATCTTCTCGTTCGTGTAGCTTTTTATACATTTGTTTTGTTTAACTTGAAGTTTGTTATGTGTTGTGTGAGCAATGTTACTCCAAACCGGTAAAGCGTACTTAAGCGCTGGGCGAATTATGCTGGGGTACAGATGTATTTTCTTTCTCTTTGCTAGCGAGCTCTATCTGTCGAATTTTGGGCTTATCGATCCTATTGCTTTCTGAGTTGTTGCTTTCGCTATGTCGATGTGAGCTTTCCAATTTAGTCGTGAGTCCATTGTGAGTCACAGGTACTTAACTTCGGATTTCCAATCTAGTATTGGTCACGACAAAAATCCAACTGAATGGGGGTGGAAAAAGGATGCTGTTGGGTTACTAGCTCCAGTATAAATATTGAAGAAAGCTGCAACTCAGGCCTTGCTGAACTTTATATCATGTCAATACAAAAAAGGTTGCGTTGGAAAGTGCATCTGCAGAAAGTCGGGTTTGAAATGCTCCCTACTTTGCATTCATTGGAATGGCAACTCCTGCAAGAATGCTGTAGAAGCCTTCGTTGATGACGATGACGAGGAATATGATGACCCGGTCGAGATAAGACAGATGAAGAATTCAGGTCTAAACTAAAAACTTACCTTTTTAAGCTGTCATACCCTTAAATTAATTATATCATTCCTGAGAGAAAGTCCAGTTATATCCAATTTTCCAATTATGTCCTAAATCCTGCATCTAAATTTCGCCAATAAACAATTAGATAATGTTAATTAAGTGTTAATCTCAAGTGACCTACCAGGTAAGTATTGTACTGTATATTATGTCCATAAATAGTTAAGTAATAACATAGATCACTATAGAAATATATTATAAATTTGTACAGCGCCCTTGAGGTGATTTTGCACAAAAACGGCGCTATACAAGTCATCCAATTATTATTATTATTATTATTATTATTAAGAAGCTATTCATGGCCAGGAGTAAAAAACTGTAGTCAAGGGCTCTACTTCTGTCTAAACTGATCTACCATTAATTTTAATTTTTGTTATGCTGACAACTTAACTAAAAAATAAAATAATGTCATAAAATGTTAATTTTAGGAAAATACAAATTTTTTCTTTTTTATGTAACTTATCATCTTAATTATATTAATAATCTTAAATTTATGTTGTGATTACATTGATAGGCATGTCAGACCAAGCTGCGAGTATAAATGTACCTAGTGGCTTGGCCTATTTTAGTGGTCTTCCCATTGGGCATGTATGGCGACCGATATGCTGAAATATGCCATCTACTACAGGGTTTTCCAATAAGAGGTGTTATTTTGATATTCAATCGTAAAAGATCAATGGTTTCGTTGCTTGTGTGGCACGTAGCGCCGTCTTGTTGAAAGTAAACGTTGTCCAAATCAATACCATCTAATTCCGGCCTTAAAAAATCTTTAATCATCTCTCGATAGCGCAATCTATTCAACGAAACTGTTTCTCCAGCCTATTTTTCGAAAAAGTAAGGTCCAATGACTCCGCCGGACCATAAACAGCACCAAACAGTCACACGTTGAGGATAGAGAAGCTTTTTGACAATAACTCTTGGGTTTTCCGAGCCCCAGATGCGACAATTTTGCTTGTTGACGAAGCCACCGAGGTGGAAATGGGCCTCATCACTCAAGATGATTTGAATTTGATTCACTCAAGTGAATTTTAATAATTTAAATGCGTTGTTGAAGCGTGTATCGTTCCATTTTTATTAATGGCGTAGTTTTTACTTGTCAAATGTCAAAAAATGACAGCTTCAAAAGTAACATCTACCGAAATAGCGGGCTATTCAAAATAACACCTCTTATTGGAAAACCCTGTATATTTATAGCTAGGTCTGACACAGGCATGACGATTGTTGTCAACATATATGTTATTACAACAACAATTGTTAAAGAAAAATAAAATCAAGGAATGCCTAGTTTAAAACACTTTACTTCTGTTTCAATGTTTGGCCTGGTTTTGGTAGATTAGATCTTGAATACGTAATAGAGCGGGTGAAGCGGAAATTTAAGCCTTATCGCCATCTACGTAAGGTGTGTTATTGATAGTGGCTCGATTTAAAATATTACACGACGTAGTGCATCGCCTTAACTTTTTCTTTTCTCTACAATCCCAACAACTTACGATTTTAATTTGATTTTGATTAAAATTATGTTAGGAATCTTAGAATTGGATTTATTTGTACGGTAACCAGATACAACAGAGCATGTTATACGAATAACAATTTAAATTTTGTGCCTAAAATTAACCTACGCTTGCGCTCGTGTATTTACCAAATTCCAGACATGAACAATCTGCGGAATGTAACTCACACTCAATAGACTATATTTATTTATATCTCACGCAGTTTCAACTTGGAGATTTGAAAGATGGCGGCGGCAATCGACCAACGATATCAGCAGACAAATATACCACATCCAGTGGCGTAGCTAGGTAACCAAGGGCCCTAGGGCAAATTAAAAAATGGGGCCCCACTGCTATGTAAACTGATTAGGTTTTATCAAATAAAAATATGAAATATACAAACACTTTAAAAATGCTAAGCTACTTAAGTTTTTTGAAGTGAAACTTCTTTACGCGCGTTATGCAATTTCGAGGACCGGAGTAAAACCAACTCATGACCGTCATGAAAAACCGTGATCATTTCGCTATTGGAGCCTAGCCAATATTATATACCTACTTTAGGTCACTCTCCAAACTCAGCTTCGCGGTCTAGAGGCAGAGTGCAGGATTGTCGTCGTGAAGAACCGAGGTTCGATCCCCGCTTTAACTATTTTTTTTTTCTTTTTGTGATTTTTTTAATAATAATTTTTTTTAAAGTGATAAAATGCTTTAAAGTGATAAAATGCTAAATGTGCTGCGACTTTTAGATATTTTGACTATATGATATTTTGGTCGAATACGTAATAACCGCGGTCTAGAGGCAGAGGGTTCGACACTCGTTATGCAGGACCCGGGTTCGGATCCCATATTTTTATAACTTTTAATTTTTTTTTTATCATATGCTACTTATAAATATGTCAATAGACAGAAAAAAAGAGTGAATGAAATGAAAAGAGAGAGAGAAGAATAATAAAAGTTTCACTTCCGTCGTGCGTAGGCTTGTTTCTGTGCACTGCAGACTGCAGGGCAGGTAATAAAAATATTAAACAGTAACAACATAAATTACAATTAATACTTGGTGTAGGTTTGGCTAATAAAACGAAATAGAGAAGATTCAAGGGTTTATTATATAAAGGTCGGGCCTACCAACTGACTAAATAACAATTATATTTACAATTTTTTCCTAGCTTTAGTTTTCGCAAAAGTATCAATGACTTCGTTTAAATCCAGGCTTGATGCGGTTTTGTTTTCAATTGCTATTAGCGATAAATGTGTTTGGCCCATCTTATTTCTTAAATATTTTTTTTATTATTTTTAATTTGCTAAATGACCTTTCAGCTGCTGCAAAAGGGACAGGAATTGTAAAGAATAATAAAATTCCATATTTGCTCATTATTTCCTTACATAATTGGTGAACAATCCATGCTTGAGTTAGTTGAGGTAAAACTAGATGGTAAATATTAATAAATTGAAGTGAAAAACTAGGGCCTATTATATCTGAATATTTTCTTTGGAATTCGTCACACTTTTGTAATAAAGTTGCTTCATCAACATGTAATAAAAATGTTGGTGTTAGAAAATCGAATATATGACAGACTGCACTCATACCAATAAAACGTGTATCTAATTGAGATATTACTGTGTCTAGTACATTATTGAAAATCTCAATTTTAAATGTTTTTTCTCGGTTTGGAAATCGGTGATCAGCAGCTAATTCATCAAAATGTTTTAAAACTTTGCTTTGTCTTTTTTTTTGAAAATGGGTATCAATACCATATTTTCTTGCAGTTTCACTGGCTTTGCACTTGAATAATTCGAAATCATTTCTATAAATTTGAAACTTTGCTTTGGTCTCTGCTAAAACTTTACTCGCCTCACCCAAATTGATGTCGCATTTTTGTAAAGTTTTGGATGCATAATTGATGTCGTTCAATACACTGTGCATGAATTCGCAAAGCAACACGAACTCACTACGCTCATCTTTATTAGGATTCTTTAGAACTATTTCTGATAAGCTTTGATAATATCAAAATAACGAAGTTTTATTGCAGATATCGTATTGACCCTACTGGACCATCTAGTCGGATTTAGTTTTTTTAGAGTGGTGTCCGATTCGCCAGTGACTTTTGACAGTAGATCCCAACGTTTGATACTGTTTCCTGAATTTAGGGGAATTCTCTAGGCATAACTTTTGAATTTCTCTCAACTGAGTTGTCATGATTAAAGTGGGGTTGCAAGTTGCAACCTGTCATATTTATTTTGAAAATGGGAGAAATTTCCAAAAGTTCAGTTCGATCGAGATTTCTGGTAAGGATATGAGGGCCCCCTGAGCTTGAGGGCCCCGGGGCACTGCCCCGCGTAGCCCATAGGTAGCTACGCCGCTGACCACATCTACATCTGTGGAAATAAGCCACCACGTCATCTGTAGGCCGCAATGTAATGTTTCACCGGTGATGTAATGTTTTGTGAAATTTCCTTATATCTCGGGAGAAAAAAATCCCTCAGGTAATTTTTTCATATCCAAGGTTATCAAATCACCATCCATTGAAAATGTACAGCAAGTAGTTTCATAGTTGATTAGTGGCGAGATTTGTAAACAATTCTCTTGAATGTTTTGAAGGAACTAAGTTGTTGAAAAAAAAGCGCAGTTCCATCACTTTTACTGCAGCAGCGCACAAGAGATGATTCTTCACAAAAACGGCGCTACATAAATTAGCCAAATATTATTATTATTATTCCGATAATTATGAGGAATAATCCAACTTAAACAATAAGGTATTTATGGACATATATTTTCTTTTAAAAGCAACCTAATATTTTTGTATTATTCCAGTTGCCTATGAAAGTGTTGTCTTGAAATGCTTTGATAAAGTGAGATCGAAGCGCTATATTTTACAACAATAAGAAAAAATCAAATCATATAACGCATTTCTTATGAGCTTATATCGTCACATCAGATAAAGCATTTCTTATGTGCTTATATCGTCAAATCATATAACGCATTTCTTATGTACTTATATCGTCACATCATATAAAGCATTAATTATGTGGTTATATCGTCACATCATTTGAAGCATTTATTATGTGCTTATATCGTAAAATCATATAACGCATTTTTATGTGCGTATATCGTCAAATCATATAACGCATTTTTTATGTGCTTATATCGTCACATCATATAAAGCATTTATTATGTGCTTATATCGTCAAATCATATAACGCATTTCTTATGTGCTTATATCGTCACATCATATAACGCATTTCTTATGTACCTACTTATATCGTCAACGCATTTCTTATGTGCTTATATCGTCAAATCATATAACGCATTTCTTATGTGCTTATATCGTCAAATCAAATAACGCATTTCTTATGTGCTTATATCGTCACATCATATAAAGCATTTATTATGTGCTTATATCGTCACATCATATAAAGCATTTCTTATGTGCTTACATCGTCACATCATATAAAGCATTTCTTATGTGCTTATGTCGTCAAATCATATAACGCATTTCTTATGTGCTTATGTCGTCAAATCATATAACGCATTTTTTATTTGCGTATATCGTCAAATCATATAACCAGGATTATTATTGTATTATATATTATGTATCTAAGTTTTAAACAATTAAATAAACGAATAAAATGTATGAAATAAATAAACACTTTCAAGAGTGGAAAATAACCTCAGGCTTTAGCTGTGTATGGTGATCACATCTGAATAACCAGGTAATTCCCAGCGCAAGTTGAATTTTACGCCACTTGTCAAAACCAGTAGACGCCGGTCACTGTCTATAGCTGTTGAGCCTGTTTTAACCGGTATTTTGCCTATTTTTTCAAGGTTGAAGTGCCGAATTTTTCGAATCGGGGAGTTTTTAAAGAAATCTGAGAGTTTTGGCGAAAAAGCTGGGGAGATTTATTTTTTCGCCATACCATCACTGATACTGCAAAAACTTATTTTAACGCGTCCTCTTTCTCCTGGTCACTCGTGGCCAGTGGGTGAAGCTATCTACAACTTACCAGTACCAGTCAGATTCCATCAGTTCATTTTATCGATTAATATTAGAGTCATTAATAACGTTATTTGTGAATACTTATAAAAAGATTTCATTGCTTCGTCGTAGACCGGTTGATTTTTTGTGAAGTTCGTTTGATTAAAATCTAATCTGGACTAAAAGAAGGAGCAAGCACAGAAGCAACCAACCGCCGCGCCGTTATTTATACGTAAGCATATCACAAGTTAATAATTAATCTAATTATTATGTACTTATTTAACCAAGTCATTAATTAAGCGGAAGCTACAAGCCAAAAATGTGTATATTCTTGGTATACCTTATATCGTAGGTAATAGGCATTAAAATCACTTGACAAACGGAGAAACGTTCGATTTCAAGCAAAAATCTAGTTTTTAGTTATTTTGTAAATAATTTTATAAGAAAGCGAAAAAGTTAATTAAGTGAAACTGTCACAGATAATCTTAGCTATAATACTGTATTTTTTAAAGTTGTTTCCTTTATGCGTTCATACATTTCTATTGAGAAAAAATATTTTTTGGTAGTTTGTATTTATATTTTTCATTAAGTAATTTATTATTTTATTTGTATTCTACTCAAGCGAAACGATAAGAAAAGCTTCAATTTATCTAAAGCATATATTTTGGTATTCAAAATGTACACCAATTCGTTATAAAGATTAATCAAAATAGTGATTTGGCATTAAACTTCGCTTTAACCACTAACCAACCGTAAATAACACATTTTTACCGCTGTGTGTGTTGCTTTTTTTTTAAATGTGATTGTCCAAAGAATGAGTGACGTTCTATCCTCTCCGCTTACCCCTTCGGGAAACGGCGTGATGGTTAGTTAGTTAGTGTAGTTTAGCGACCAGTAAAAAAGTTTTTTTACTACCTACAATAAATCCGTTTTTATTCATGGATTATTTAAAAATTCATTTGATTTGGTTTTACTGAGGATTGAATTTTCCTCCCCAGAGACTGCAGTCAACTGCGCTAACAATTAAACCAAATCCCGATTGGATAGGACCGACATTTATTTCGTATATTAACTGCTGCGGTGTCATTCAACATACATTCGCGTGTGTATGCCACCGAAATAGAATGTATTATCATCGACCACGAGTCTATCTGCTGAGTTTCAGCTCGATCAGATATCGGGTTAATTTTCACTTTGATTTGCATTCATACATTAGTGAAATATATTTGAACTATATATATTACTAGATATATTTAAAACACGGTTGATTTCAAATTAGAATAAGTCAAAAAAACCTCTATCAATAGCATCTGATATTTTAATTCGGCGATTTGTTTGCGGGATGTTTATAGTTAGTATCCTGCGTAATTCCTATGAAGAAGCCGACGCGTTGATATAATAATGCGTTACACATAGGGCTGCCACCTAAAAACAGTAGACCCGGAGATTTTAGAAATATAGTTTTTTTATTAAAATAAAACTTTTTTAGTATGAATTATTTAACTAAGGCAAAATGTCATCGTAAATTACCATTGGTAATGTTTTTTTTAAATATAAATAACCTAGCTAGTGCTAAACTGACTTGGACCAGCTTACACTTAAAACTATATTTTTCATTCTGAAGGGATTGTCTAAGCATCTTTTCTTGCTCAAGTTTCTTCAAAAATAATTGGCAATTAATATTGAAATTAATCTTCACAATTAACTCTGCCTTCACCATGTCCACTGACAAGCAGTTTCGCTCGTCTGTCCACAAATTTCCCATTAAAGAAAATACGCGTTCAACAAAAGCATTGCTTATAGGGATTGAAAGAAATTTCCAATTATTTTTGGCAGTTCGGTGAAGATTGAGGTGACTTTTAATAACTGAACCCATCGTAAATCAACAGGCAATGTTGAATCACTAGATTGTACGAACTGAGGAAATACTTGGTTTTATTTTCGGGTCTCGTCGTAAAGTTTATCTTCGTCGACATTTTTCAAACCAAGTGATTCGACAGCTTCCACAGTATTTTCGTAAATTACTGCACTTGTTAGATCGAATTTGGAAAAGATTTTGAATACAGAATCCTCAAAATCATAATATTTCTTTATGTATTCAAGAGTTTTCCTGTAAACTTCATTGGCTTATTGACATTGCCTCAAAAACTTAATGTTTCTCATTATTTTGGCACCGTAAAATTCATCATGCATTCACTCAGTCAGACAGTTACCGTGATGGTCGTCTGTCGATTCGCTACCACCGCCCGGTCTGACCCGGAGATATCGATGTAAAACCCGTATCCCGGACATGCACCATGCAAAACCCGTAGGCTCCGGGTCAAACCCGGAGAGGTGGCAGCCTTAGTTACATATTTGGAATACAAAGTATTATGAATTCATCAAAAATTCTGTACTGGACACGATTGACTGTGAAATGCCGATTTCCTCCCGGGGGTACCTCGGGGAAGGATTCGCAAGGAAACAACTTGACGAAGATCATCGGACAACTGACTGATTGGGCCAGTTGTTTGCGTATTTATTGGGTTAAAATTCAACAGTTGAAACACTCTGTCGTTGAGAGGTACGGCTATGTTGTCTTAAATGTCTTGAATTAAAAATCCTGTCTTCACGACATCAAGCGATCGTTAAGGTAATCAGCTTTCAGAAAAATTAATGTATGAATCTCTTGTCAAGTAACGGGCAGCCTTCAGGCCCTCTAACCCATTATCAAGTTTACATGTATGTAGTTCAAGTTCAGGAATCAGTATTATTTTTTTACTGTCTCTCATGTGACTCTTCTTTAATTGAGTTTGTCTGAACCTTATCTGGTTTCTTATTATTTATTACAATCTTTATTATAAAGTTTATCACGCCTTTTGCGTTTTTATTCCTCGGCTGAGAGAATGAAGCTAGCAGCTTGTACAGCAATTGAATGATTTCCACTCTCGTGCCATTTGGATAACTTCAGCAGTATTTTTGGAGACGAAGTAGTGGGAAACACAAATGATTCTCTCAGTATCAGCAGTGGCGTCACTTCTTCCGTATTGCGCGCTAATAAACTTCGATTGTTTGGTTAAAACTGTATGGTTTTTCCAGGCGATTCTCCCCCAACAGAAATAACTTGTTCTGGTCTTCTGTTTTCATTTCCATCTGGAGAAGCATTTCTTTTATGTTTGCTACAACGGCGATTCTTTGTCCCGTATCTAGGAACCAAGTTTACTCTCTCCATTGTTTATATTGGAAGATTCCTTCCACATCCTCTTCAAAACATATTGTAGGCACAACTGCCAATCACGTTATTATTGTTTATTTGTTCATTTCTCGTGTTCCGTTATTCGGCTTCATAAACATTTTCTTCACAAAGGTATAAACCATTATCTCGTTCGATTAATATTATTTGTGGGTACACTTCTTGTGCCGCTAGTGTTCCGATTTCACGTGGATTAATTTGCTGATAAATATCATTCGGCAGATTCATAAATTGTCATATAATAAAATGAAGACATGAAAGTTGAATATTGAAATGGTGGGAGTATCAAATAATAAAATGAAAACATGACCGGTCAGTGGCCGAGTTGACATCGCGTTTGGGTCCCACCCAGGCGTAGTGTGTTCAATTCCTCGGCTGGCTAAGTCCTCCATCACAACACAAGCAACATTTTCAGCTTACTGTGGTGGTAGTACGAGATTTTCAAATATTGTCAGGTTATTCGTAACCCGGGAATGTTTGTCTTTCTTTAAAAAAAAAATATACATAAGTTGAGGATTGAAATGTCACAAAAAAAAATAAAACCTACTTCAGTTTTAATATACTTTTTAACATAATTTATACAAAATTGTGTGTGTTTCTTTAAATTATCATGTGTTGCTCTTAATCTCTTTCTCTTATCTATACATAATCCTTTCTTTAAATACAGCTACACTGGGCCGGTTCTGAAATACGAATTTTACCTTCCACATTCCTTTTAACGAAATTGTAAGAAAATCGTCAATTATTATTTTTTAATGTTTATACGCCAAGGTTTTTTATGCAAAGCATAAAGGATAACAAATCATTATAAGCAATGATTATTATCCTGAAACACCCAAATAAATTTAAAAAAAAACCTAAAAAAAAAAAAATGCCGCCGACGGGATTCCAACCCGTCTAATAATTATTTATTGCTAATAATATAATCATTTTTTATCCTTTGTGCTTTGCACCTTGTCTTGTAAACATGTTTATCTTATTTATTTATTTATTTATATATATATACGCCTAAAAAGGCTTTTACATAGAAGTGATACATGATGCAGTACAATAAGAGAATATGTATTATACAGGAGATATTGACAGTAAATAGATGTAATCCATTTTAAAGAAGGAAAAAAATAACATAAAGTAAAAAAGAAATTACAACAACATTACATATAAAACAAATCATTAAAACTAATTTACCAAAGCTACTCTAATTTGTAGGATTCAACAAAGTGTTGATGTAGATTATGCTTAATTCTATATATGGAGTCAATAAATAAATCAATAACACCCCCATACTTGTTGCCCAGATCATGCATCCTATTGGTCAGTGAGTGTGTCTGATAGTTGGTCGAGTATGTATTACAGAAGAATGTTATATTTTGCCTTGTATTCCTAGTCGGCACATGTAGTTTAATAGTGGCAAGGATGGCAGGACTATCAATTAAGTTGTTAATGACTCTGTGTAACACAACCAGGTCTGAAATAATTCTCCTGTCAGACAGTGTTATTAGATGCAATTGATTCATCAAACTGACATAATTAATGTAATCAATAGGAATTCCGAGCTTAAAATTTACGTACTTAAGAAATTTGTGCTGAACTCTTTCTATATTATTGGAGTGAACTTTATATAAAGGGGACCAAATAGGTGAATTATACTCCAATTGACTTCTGACTAATGAAGTATAGAGGGTTCTCATACAATCTATGGACTTAAAATCGGTTAAAGTTCTGCGAAGGAAGCCAAGCATCTTTAAAGCCTTATTAGTTATATAGTTGATGTGTTCAATGAATGACAAGTTTTCAACGAATATTACACCCAAGTCACGAATATGTGATACTGGTATTAATTTAATATTATTTAATGTATATTCATGTAATATATTATAACGAGTTTTGGAAAATCGTATTACTTGACATTTCTGAATGTTCAAAAATAAAGCATTTTGTTCACACCATTGATGAAGTTGTTCTAAATTACTCTTTAAAATTTGACAATCGGATACATTTCGTATTCTTTTATATATTTTTAAGTCGTCAGCAAATAGCAGAACTTCTACATCATTAAATTGGTCAACAATATCATTGATGAATAGTAAGAAAAATATTGGGCCGAGGTGGGACCCTTGAGGAACCCCACTTGTGGCCTCGAATATATAAGATTGTACAGAATTAATCTTAACACTAAGCACTCTATGGCTAAGATAACTAACAATCCAACTCAATAATTACAAGTCAAAAATTATTTAGAACATTCCTTTGTTGACTCTGAAGTCACTTTGTATGCCCATTTTCGAGTGCTGATAGCCCCCATACAAATCTCTGGCGTAACTCTATTTGGATTCCTGGACATGTTGGCATCGTGCCTGATATTGCGGATTCCTTGGCAAAACAAGGAGTTTCCAATCCTTTGTTGCCCTCGTAAACCACATTCCCCTATCTGTCGATTTTTCCATCCGTAATGTTTGGTCAGAGTATTGGCTCATTGCTAGTCAATCCAAGGGAGCCTGCTATGCCTCCACACAAAGGACTATCCCATCAAACCGTGGTTTCAACAACTCCTCCATTTCTCCATAATTAAAATTTCCTCACTTATTCGACTGACGATTGGACTTTGTTCCGTTCCTTCCCATCTTTATAAACTTCACGTGCTTGACTCCACAGATTGTACATCCTGTGCTCTACAAGTGGAAACATTAGATCACATACTTTTTGGCTGTCCCTCTTCTATCAAGCCTTATAACTAAAGCAAACAAAATTAATATATCCGTTCGCCTTGTTATTATCATAATTATTCTTCATAATTTGAAATGATGGCCTTCGAGGATGAAATCGAGAAACAAAAATAAATATATATTAAGATTAAGATATAATATATCTTAACGCCACCTAGTAGGAGATTTAGAATTATTTAACAGTGACTTTCAGGTGAATAGAGACGGAAGTGCTGCCCTCTGTTATTTTCAAAAAAGATTCGTTTTCAAACAACACCCCGATGATAAAATGCCAACAAGTAAATGAACAGTACTTGCAATTTCTCAGTTTCAAAAATGTTAACAATTTCCCGAACTATTTTCTAAATTTTATCTAAAATTTCTTTTAAAATCTAACATTAGAAAAATTATCCAAATTTTAGATTAAAAATTCCCTATTTATAGAATGTCCAAACTTCACATAATACCCAAAGATAAATGTTTTCCGAGCAAAGAGGTTCGATTTTTCAATTTTACCGGGATATTTTATAAAGGAAAATATTAAAATTTTGCGACATGGAAAATTTCTAAGCTTCACATAATATCAAAAAGACTTTTATAAGAATTTCACGCCCCATTTTCCGATTTATTTTCCAACACAAAATTTTTCGATTTTCGCAATTTTCTCTAATACATTTATTTCTGAAAAAAAATGACTTATCAATTTTCTGACTGACTTTCCGATCTTAAATTACATATTTTCCCGGAAGATTAAATTAATTTATCATAAAATCATTTCGATAATTTTCGTACGCGTTTTTTGACCGTTTTCCGGAACAATCATTTAAAATGTCCGTTCTTGTAATTTTCCCGAATTTTTTATTCATAAATTTATATAATTGTTAATCTTCACACGAAATCTAAGAAAGTCTTTAAAAAATTATCCGACCAATTTTCCCAGAATAAACTTGTCAATCTTTACATGATATCGAAAAAAGTCTTCAGAAAATATAATGACGTTTTTCTTGGATTCTGATGGATCCTTTTTCAAGATGAACTTCGAATGACAAAATCAAACAGGGTATAAGTATGAACATGCGCGCAACGGTAAACATAATCTACTATTATGTTGCAGCTTGCTTTGAAGCGACCGCTGCAGAAAAGTAACAATTATGCTATTATTATTTATTTATTTATTATTGACGCCCTGCCCCATTGCCCTATTTCCCTATTTACACAAAATGTATATATACATTGTGCAAAACTGTTTTCATAAAATATATTTTAAAAATAACTACATTTTAGCGTTCTAATTGTGTGTTGTTACTTGAATTAATTAATATCTGAAAATATTTCATTAGCGGAATGACAAACTGTTCTAATAATCCCTCATATTTTGACATCCATTAAATCACATTATGAACTTACTTCAAAGGAACTACCAAAAAAAATCGGTTCTCATTAAATTCAATAAAATATTCCTTTTAAAATTGATATACCGAAAGAAAAGTTGTATGTTTAGCTTATTTATTAATAACTAAATAAGGTTTGTTACTATAGCCTTCTTGCAACTATATTCCGCGCAGTTGAACACATCTCGTGCCTTAGTTCTTAGACCATTAATAGACCATTTAGCAAATTTTACAGGAAACGTTTTTTTTGTTTTACTGGCAAATTCTATAAAATTCTCGATTTTGGTCATTTCGTTTAATACATATGTCTAACAGGAAATTATTAAAGATCATTTTTCGAAGATTGAAGCTATAATATGCCCATATTATGACTTATGAAGGTGGACGTTGAACATGGCTTGAAAATGATGAATGATTATTTTGGATATTGAACATATCGTCTGGAGATTGAAAAATTCGGCTCCCATAAGTTTGAGGTATTTTTTGTTCAATTAGCCAATTAGTGGTAAATTGTTTATACAGGGTGATTTTCAGATTTCAAATACTTTACTTTTATCTTAGTTAGTAGTTGACTTAAAGTATTACTTTAAAATATACAAACAGAGTCCTTGAGTTGATTTTTCACAAATAAATCATCCAATATTTTGGAAGTTTGAAAACAATGCACAAGTACAAAGGTACCTACCGCTAATATACTACTATCAGTTGTCGGTGCATGCGTGATGTGAAATATTCTTACATCGTACGTATAGCGGCCTCCGTGGTCTAGGGGTACTCATGACTAGAAATCCGGAGGTCACGGATTCAAATCCCGGCGTGCGCAAGTAAATTTTTATTTGATTCATTTATGTTATTTCACAAATTATTCATTTAAAATAACATATAGTCTATTTGCGGCATGTTCCAGAGAGGAAGATATGGTGTAAATACCACCATAAGAATTGAAATGGCTTTAGCCGTGTTTGGTGATCAGATCTGAATAGATACTCACATACCATCTCTCTTCTCCTTCATCCTCCTTCCTCTCTTTCTTCTCTCCATCTCCTTCCCCTCCACACTACCTTCAGCCTCACAATATACTAATATACCCCAATTGGGGATTCCATAGTCTCACTGGCTCCAGATGGTTGGGAGCAGTTGAGACTGTGTGCGGTATTCCATAAAAAAAAATCCCGAGTGATGCGTAAAATTATTGAAGTTCAATTTTCAGTTGAAAATTTGTTTTTTTTTTATTGTTTCGTTACCTACATTTGATAAATGTAATTTTTAAAGTTTACTTACTTTAGAAAGATTTTTTTTTTCTTTCGGAAGGTCTTATTTGCCGTGAGCTTGAACAAATATCTATAAACTTAAAAAAATATATTATATTCATAAATTTGAGTGTTTGAATGTTCAATATCCAGGAGATTGAACAAATAAGAACTGAAACATTATTCCGTGAGTGGATATTGGCACTCGAAAAATGCTTAAAATGTCACTTAAAAACAAAAAAAATATGTGTTTTTTTTTAACTTCATTAATGCGCAATAGGCTAATGTACATATTGGCATTCATAACTCAGTTTTGCAAAAAAAGGTCTATTGAACATACAAGAACTAGGACAGCGATCTGGTACAAGTGAGTATCTAAATGACTCAGTCCTTTTTTTGTTGTCAAAATTAAAAATAAATTTTGATCGATTAGTTTTAGTTGGTATGTTGAAGATGATCATTAGCCTTAATAAATCAGGGCTGTCTATAATACCATTAAGGCGATGCACTACGTAGTGTAATATTTTAAATCGAGCCGCTATAAATAACACCCCTTACGTAGATGGCGTAAGGTTTAAATTCCTGCTTAACACCATCCGCCTGTTTTGATTTATGCAAGAAAAAACATGGCCAAAAAGTGCCTTTTATTTTATTTTGTGGATGTTCAGGCATAAATATATGTTTTTTTCCCGATCATTTTATAAATAACTTAATTTTCCACATTATACAATAAAATCATAACCGAAAATGGGTTCGTAAGTAGGAGATTATGAACATTTAAAGCGGTTTTCATAGGCCTTATACATTATTTTTTTCTGGGCTTATAAAAAGACTTATCTAAAAAATACTCGATTATTTCAAAGGCCAAGATGTATTCTACTCGCAGTAATTAATTAAAGCATCTGAAACATTTCTAGGCGACCAAATTTTCAAACCAAAAACACATGATTTTGAATTACTACGTAGTGCATCGCCTTAACAATTTTAAAAATAAAAGTCAAGTCGGAAACGAGTCTTCTATCTGCGAGTTTTAATAATTTTAATTATTTCATCAAGTAGTTGAAATTTATACTATCTATTTGTTGACCGAGTTTAAAGTTATTATATCTTAGAAATTTATGTTGAATTTTTTCAAAGGAATCGTAGTGAATTTTAAAGTGACCTCTTACTCGAATAAAATTGTTCTATCTGGTACCTAACAGATAGAAGAATTATATTCCACTTGATAAGTTTGTTTCTTGTTGATAAGTTTTTTAAGTCTCTGCCACTATGGAGAATGAAACCAAAAACTGTTAATCCCATAGACATATGAATATTAGTAGACCTGCCCTAAGTGATTAAAAGCGTATTATCCCCACTCCCCATACCGGTTCAATTGAGCCGGCTGGGCTCGCATATGGCCTCAAGTGAAATTTGAAAACGTGACGTTATCATTCTTGTGCGAACTATGGTCGAGGCATCATCGGTTCATTTTACGAAATAACACGGCAAAATGTTGACTTGTACTATGAAAACTTGTAAAAATAGATGTGAAAAAGAGAATAAACCCAATTGTCGTATTACATTCCATAAGTAAGCATTATTTTACTTTATTTTAAGCTTATTCACACCGTATTATATGGATCAGTTTTAGAAACATATACTATCACATCACAATGTAGCGATTCTCAAGTGTGCTCATCGTTGTTTACTGGGGTAAGTAAATTATGAGACATTTGTAAAAGTGTCTTAACTAAATACTCTGAAACTAACTACGACTCTGAAAATAGAAGCTGCCTTACTTTGCCGAATTTGGACTTCGCAAATTAGTTCATAACGTGGCGAGTAATTTGCGCTCCCATGTAGAAATGTCTATTCATTCAAAAGCAGATTTTACTTTTAAGAACTAAATGGTGATATTATAATGCGAGATGCCTATTTACTGTCAGATTGATTTATTGACGAATCACAGTCAGCCTTACTCCCTTCGTTCTTCAACAGTTGATTTTACCCCTCGCCATTATCTTCTCGTCTATTAATTCCTATGTCTGTGGATGAAACCCTTTATTTGTCACTGTATTGATGTAAGAAAGAAAGTAAAGCCAATTTCATTAATTTTATTTACAGAGGTGAGAGAAACATTATTCATTTTATATTTTAGATTTACGATAAATGTTATGTGTTGGATTTTATCATTTTTACAAATCTTACTTACGAACACCGAACCATTATTTGAAACAATAGTTTCTACTGTTCCCAACTGTGCGAACATCCTCTTTAACTTCATTATCGTTTTACAAGTATTATCATGTTTAGTATTAATACATTATATCCTTACTTACGGTACTTGTATCGACTTTAATTAAAAATTAGTTTCGGCCAACGGACAGAAAAGTTCTATATGGATCCTAGTTCATGGTGTTTTTTCAATTGGCCAATGTTGTAAAGGTGATTTCGGTAGATTACTTTGATTTTCCAAACACTCTTTACTAGACATAATTTTCTATTTCATTGGCCATTTTTGGCCACCAAAAATATCCTCTCACTTTAAAAGAATTTCTTTAGCGTTCTCTTCTGACAAGCATTCTTTTACTTCCTCAGGCATACACCCGATTCCGAATCCCACAAGGAACAGTCCTAGGTCCATTATTATTTATTATTTATGTAAATGAAATGCTGTCAATTCCAAAAACTGTAAAAATAATATAACAAGTCTACAACACAGGCTTGATCATACAAAACAATTAGGAAAAAGCATATCGAAGAGCAAATGTAGAAATAAACAGGTTGAAACAATGTTTGGATGACAATTACCTATCCTTAAACCCGGACAAAACTTACTTTTTTAAATTTTTTTTTTATAGTGAATACCTCACAAGAGTCCCAACTGCTCCCGTCTGGAGCCAGTGAGACTATGGCATCCCCAATTAGGGGGTGTTGTGAGGCTGAAGGTAAGTGGGGAAGGGAAAGAGGAAGGTCGGGAAGTACCTGGCTATTCAGATCTAGTCACTAAACACGGCTAAAGCCATTTAGAGCAACGTTTCAATTCTGAATGGTGGTCTTACACCAGGACGATACTGGTAGTATCTTCCACTCTGGAACGTGCCGCAAATATACTATATATTATTTTAATTAATTAATTGTGAAATAACACAAATTAATCAAATAAAATTTATTTGCGCACGCCGGGTTCAAACCCGCGACCTTCGGAATGGAAGTCCAATGCGTTACCACTGGACTATGCCGGCCGTCAAATA
This sequence comes from Hesperophylax magnus, assembly GCA_026573805.1. Taxonomy (NCBI): domain Eukaryota; kingdom Metazoa; phylum Arthropoda; class Insecta; order Trichoptera; family Limnephilidae; genus Hesperophylax; species Hesperophylax magnus. The sequence goes on along the minus strand of JAIUSX010000005.1, from coordinate 5,091,001 downwards.
CTATACTACATACAATACTACATAACATTTACACTAGATGAATGTAAACACAACCAAGTAAAAGCTTTTTGGTAAATAATATAACACACAGAAACAATTTTTTTTTTAAAAAGAAAGACAAACATTCCCGGGTTACGGATAACTTGACAACATTTGAAAATCTCCTACTATCACCACAGTAAGCGGAAAATGTAGCTTGTGTTATGATGGATGACTTAGCCAGCCGAGGAATCGAACACACTACGCCCGGGTGGGATCCAAACGCGATGTCAACAATTGATCAGCAACATTGTTAGATGATTAGAGATCTACCTGTTAAATTTTACAGTTTCTATACCTTTTCTAAATGAAATGAAAATGCTTAATTTGTCGGACAGATGGATTTTCACTGACTGTATATCTACATAAAATTCTTAATTATGCATTTGATACTCCAGAATTGCTATTACTACGTAATAGTAGAAGTCAGGATTTGTTTCAGTGCAGAAAAATTCTGGGACTTACTACCATATGTATTCTTCATTGCCCAGAATTCTTATGGAGGCAAATAATTATACCGAGTCAGTGGACATCTTTAACTTATCACTTACAAATATTTTACAATCCTTCTCCTCTATAAGTTTACTCCAGTTATAATCTATGATATATCTATCAATATCCTTTTGTGAGATGATTTGAATATACTTATTTGCAAAGTCTACCTGACGTTTATGAGATTTTATATTAATAGCAGTGATAAAATGATCGGCAATATTATTTTCACAGACGCAAGCAGTTATTTTCTTGCCTCTAAATTTGGCAAATATATGGTCAATACACGTGCGAGTAATTTGACCATTTAATACAGCTTCTCTGGTTACTACATTGATGCATTTATTTATTTTTTTATTTATTTAATTACACATAAACGGCACAACATGTGCCATTAACATAATTGACATACTTATAATAGTACAACAACATGAAGAATAACAGTATAAATGTTAGTAAAATTTAAGAAAATAGGTAAAAAGTAAGGTAATAAGTAGTGTATAAAAACTATAATGTATAAAAGTAAATTGTAAAGTGAATAGTTTAAAATATAAAGTATTAAAGTACAAACCATAAATTATTAGGAAAAAGTAAAAATAAAAATTTAAAGATTGAAATAAAACAATAAAATGTACCAATAAGATACCTATCTCAAGGTACCGACAAAGATTTAAATATAAAAAGTAATAAAACCTGGATTATGTTAACCGATATGATAAATTTTACAAGTACTTATGATTTCTAGTGCATTAATGGTTTTAGAAGTACTGGTAGGCATATTATGTTTACATGATGTATTTACGTGGTACTAGCAAACAAATTTAGATAATTTAGTTAAATAATGGTTAGTAAATAATTTTTTCATATGAAGTTACAATATTATCTTGTTCATCAAGCAAATTAAGATCTCAGAAAGATAATATTTTCCTTACTATTAATTGTCTCAAGATATGATGATAATTCCGTCAGAAATGAAGATTTACTGAAATTAGGAGGTCTATAGATAGCTATTATATTCAATTTAGTTTTGTCCTGGAGTATGATCTTTCCTGTTATATTTTCAAAATGTATTGATTGTAAGGTTTTTAGTCTAAATTCAAATTTGTTTCTTGTATACAATATAATACCTCCTCCTGACTTATCAGTCCTGCAGTAGTTATATGCATTATATCCAGGAATATTGTACATAGACATACTTTCAGTTTGAATAGATGTTTCACATAGCATCAGAATGTGAATTTGCTTCAAACAATTAAGTAAATATATATGCAATATATCCCAATATTTTTGTATAGATCTTATATTTAATTGAATACAAACAAGATTATCAGACGTATTTGTGTTTTGTTTTTTTATCCAATCTTCTAAATTATTTACTGTACTACTTTCTATTTCGTTATCATTATCTATATAAGAAATATTGTTCTGCGCCATTTGATTCGTAGTTGAATTTGATGCAGTACAATAAGATGCTGATACGAAGTTTGGTTGATTTTACATATTGAAATATTTCCATGAGAAATATATCTATATAATGCAGATTAAGGTTCAAATTAATACTCGATATAATTACATTTTTTTTCTAATGAACAATTAATATGATAAAGCATTTGTTTTTTTCAAATAAACCACAATTCATTTCCTTAAAGTAAAAGCTGTTAGTAAAATATAATGACACAAAATGGTTTTCCATGCGTTTAGCATTAAATAATTTTACAAATGTTTCATTTTTAGATAAAACAATAAAATTTAATATTTTTGTTAGGTTGATTAAATCCCATACATAGATAATATATATAACACGTATTCTTGTTATCTGTCCAGTAAACATGAAAAGCGCAATGTAAATAACTCCATTTATGAAACCCAAACAATAATTAATATCATTTAAAGGTTTCAGCCCGTGGTAATTAATTATTTTCTTGTTTTGTTTAACAACAGACGTGTTTTGAGTATAAATTGAAGAATTTAATGTTAAATATTTAACAATTTAAAAGTGATTGTATTTGAAGCTAATTGGTACAAGTGCTTTTTGATAAAGGCTTAATAAAAATAAAATAAACTGTATGCTTACATTGCTTACATCTAGTGTTATTTCAGAATATTTGTCATATTTTAAGGTTTTTTTAAAAGCTGTTTTTATAATTATGAATGTGAAATATAGTACACAGTAAATAAATGCATGTTTAAGTAAACAAAAAAATGTTGTTGAAGGTGACGTGATGATATTACTATTCAAAAAATAATGTAATATAATAATGTTATTTTGTGAACTTTTATTATTTTTATAACAATATTTATGTAATAACACTATATCTACTTTGGGACAGGTTAAATGTTATTTCTAGTCAATATTCTATTTTTTCTTATGCTAAAAAGCTCATTTTTTATAAATAATACATTTCGTTTTATCGTTTGCAGAATGCCTGATGTCAATATTCCAGTTAATTTTTTTATTTTTTTTTTATCAAAGTTTTTACATTTAGGTTCTTTATCTTTGTTAGCACAATCTTTGTAGGAATGATCACCAGCACAGTGTGTACACAATGGTTTGTCCTTTTCTTTATTAAGACACCTGACAGAAGTATGTCCAAAGCCCAGGCAGTGATAGCATTGCACTAGAGGATGGGCATCCTCTACTTGTATTCTCTGGTATCCCACATAGATTTTACCGATATATACTAGCCCTCTTCTTATTTCAGTACTAACTTCTATTATGTAATTAGATGTGTTATTATGTTTGTTTTTCAAGACCTTTTTTAACGTCATCTCAATTTCTGGTTTATCTATCATCACATCCTTGATATCTTCATTCTGTTCGATTATATCTTGTATTATATCATCCTTATTATAGTCATTAGCAATGCCCTTAAGTATTATAGTTGGTCTTTTCTTTTTAATTTCTGTAGCACTGATGTATTTGAACTCGTCTCCAATAGCTTTACTCATTTTTTCCACATCGTACTTTGTCGAACATTTTATAAGTATTCTATTTTTAGATATCGCATTAACACCAATCACTTTGGCACCAATCTTACTTAAGTTAATTTTCTTCCTGATTTTATTTTGTATATTTTCTGAAGATTCGTCAGCATTGTTCGATGAAACTATTAATTTGTAATCACTTTCCAATATTTTATTTTGGTTTTCAGCTACTTTCCCGTATCCAAATGTTGGTTTGATTATTTTTTCCTTTGCTTCAGATAACTGAAGAGTTAGTTGTCCCATCCAGTTTAATATAGCACTCGTTTTCGTTGTAATTAAGTAAATTTGTTCTTTATTAAATTTATTCACTTTATCTTGAACACAATTCAATAAATCATTAATTGCTTCCTTCGCAGAATCTATAAATTGATGTGGATTCATTTTTATGAAGCAAAAAACACCGTTTTTATTGAGGTTCTAGATATTTTAGGATGAACTTTAAATTTCGTTATGTTTCACTATTTATTAATTATTTACTTCACTATATTGTTGTCATTTTTTCACAAACAATGAAATAGAGCACAGAGTCACTTTTTTAAAGTTCAAAAACGCACAAACAACGCACGATCGCGAAATCAATATATTCTGCACTTTTTACTGCTTAAATATAGCTTTATTTGCGTTTATTTATAAGTCTAGGTAGATAAAATTATTGTTGATCACGCCGTTTCTTGTAGACGTGTTCAACTGCACGGAATACAGTTCCAAGAAGGCTATAATAACCATCACGCCGTTTCTCTCAAACTGTAGATGTGTTCAACTGCACGGAATACAGTTCCAAGAAGGCTATAATAACCATCACGCCGTTTCTCCCAAATTGTAGATGTGTTCAACTGCACGGAATACAGTTCCAAGAAGGCTATAATAACCATCACGCCGTTTCTCTCAAATTGTAGATGTGTCCAACTGCACGGAATACAGTTCCAAGAAGGCTATAATAACCATCACGCCGTTTCTCTCAAACTGTAGATGTGTTCAACTGCACGGAATACAGTTCCAAGAAGGCTATAATAACCATCACGCCGTTTCTCCCAAATTGTAGATGTGTTCAACTGCACTGAATACAGTTCCAAGAAGGCTATAATAACCATCACGCCGTTTCTCCCAAATTGTAGATGTGTTCAACTGCACGGAATACAGTTCCAAGAAGGCTATAATAACCATCACGCCGTTTCTCCCAAATTGTAGATGTGTTCAACTGCACGGAATATGCTTACAAGAAGGCTATAATAACCCATCTCAGTAATAATAACAATTACGGCTAACGCATAATCCTTTCCCTTTTCTGGGTTGTATTTTATTTTAAAGAATTCTGTTCCACGGAATTATTATGTACATTTTTGTGAAAGCCCATATGGGCGTAAAATATATATATATATATATATATATATATATATATATATATATATATATATATAGGCTATACTATAAAGCGGCTATACTATAAATTATCAGTCTGACCTAAACATATATTGTATAAATGATTAATTAAATACATTATACCAAAAACAAGTTCCCCTCATTGTGTGCACGTGTATTGGTTCCTCCTGTGTATACAAAATAATATTTGTCACTCATTGATAAAATTAAAATAATCTGAAAAAACGTAATATTGCAAGAAAAATTGCCAATGAGTGAAAAATATTATTTTGTATACACAGGAGGAACCAATACACGTGCAAACAATGAAGGGAACTTGTTTTTGGTATAATGTATTTAATTAATCAAACCTTAAACAGGAAACACATTTTTGTGAAAAAAACATCTAAAATAAAATAAGAAAGGTCTAAATAATGTTTCAAAAAATTCTCCATGATAATAATGTGTTCTTCATTGAACATTTATATTTATTTGTGAGAAATCGGATTATTAATCGGCATTCATTCTTGTTGAATTGTGTTAAAGGGGGCAGTGTTCGTTATCAAACATATCTTACAAAACAGCATGCGTCAACATCTTTAGAAATCGGATTACTGTATTCATTCTTGTTGAATTGTGTTAAAGGGGGCAGTGTTCGTTATCAAACATATCTTACAAAACAGCACGCGTCAACATCTTTAGAAATCGGATTACTGTATTCATTCTTGTTGAATTGTGTTAAGAGTGCACTTTCCCTATCAGAATTTGAGAATTGCCTCTACGGCAACTTTTAAACCTTTGTAAGATTGCCTATAGGGTCTCTGTCGTCACTTCAAGAAAAATAATTATATTATTATTATGTCCTGAATTTGAGACATCTATTAACACGACTCCAAACTAAATCTACTTTTACAAATGTGAAATAATATCAACACGTGTCAGCTGCCAACAGCAGAGCTGTGCTGGCACAATACAAAGGAAGTCAAACTGTGGGGTATTTCAGAATCCATAAATTATTTATTTTTTTAATTTTATAATAATATGTAATTTGTAAAAAAATATGATTTTATAAAATCAATATATATAAGTTTATCTATACAGGGTGTCCGGGGGTAAAGTTCAAAAACTTCAGGAGGTTTCAAGGAGGAGAAATTTCATTTTTTTTTTCCTTAAAAAAACATTTTTTCATAGACCAATATACTTTTTTCTGTACAATCAATTAATTTTTTTTATCCGAAAACTAGCTTAAAACGTTAAAATTTCAAAAAATCGTCTTTTTTAATTGTACTATCATGTAGAATCACCTTCCTTGCACATTTAACCCCCGGACATATTGTATAAAAAATATATATGTATTATCTACTTTTGTACATTTATATAAATTATATAGATGTATACGTTTTTTATACTTATCATATTTTGTATTATGAAGATAATTTATACATTTTTAAGCTTTTTTATCAGGGTGTGGGCCATTAGTGTCTCAAGGATTTAAATATAAATCAGAAGACAGTTTTGTAATGATTTATTTATTCATTTAAACAATTCAATAATTATGAGAGTAATATAACATGTATGAATCATAAAATTACATTCCAACATATATTTTTAATGATGTACCTACTCTCACAAAAAAGCTTCTGTATTTTTGTTTGGAGGGTGCTTTATTTATTCACAAAGGTAAGAAATTTTTGTAACTACTATTTTTAATAGTTTAAGTTCATGTGAACTTACAATTTAATTTTGAACTTTATTGGTTATAACATACGATATACTTTTAAATACTCTAAATCTTGTTTGTTTAAATTGTCAAATGTAATTTAATCACAAACATAATACAATGAAGAATTGGTGGTTCTGAGATATACCAATAAATACGGTGAAAGAACCTTAAACTATGTTGTACCCAAAAAATACAATAAACTAAAAACAATCAAAAATAATACCATTTGTATTGCAAGTCAAATATAATAAAAGGAAATTACTATAAGATACAGATATTTATATTGATGCCCTATTGAAGCACTTGTATTTGTAATTAGAATTGACATTGTTAGGAAAAGGAATATCATTATGATATGTTTGTAATACTTCATATACCTACCTATATAATATATGAAACTATTGATGTGACCATTCATTTGTACTTGTTTAGTGTATATCAACAACAATTGCTGCCGCACCGGAGAGGGCTGTATAATTTGTTCTATATGATCGTTTCGACCAACACCCATCCGCGATCACGTCAATCACCGCCACTCCGTCCTGTAGACAACCTTCTTCGATAGCTGCTTGACGCTCTCGTTTCGCTGCGACTTCCATGGCGACTAACGCGCATTTCTCCCATTCTCTTGACACTAATACATTTGTCTTGTGGAAAAATTTTACGGACATCGGGGGTATGTTGACAGCCGTCAAAAACTCGGACAGTTGAGCAAGCCCAATTCCTGCAGGAGTCATCCCCGATACTGCTGCTACATTGACGTCCATGGTATGTTTAGGTTTTGGGTCGCATGTGTTGACTGTAAATTTGGCGCAACACATGTTACATTCAAATAGTATTTTGGACATTAGACCAACTCTTTGCTCAGATTTAAGAATAAGATTTCGAAATCCGCATCCAAAAGGAGAATGGTCCGATATGGATTGCAGCTGGTTAATAAAAAAGAAAATGTCGACGATGCGTCTTTCTTCTCCTCCTTCGACTGCATCATTTTTATCCAACCTAGAAAAGCAAAATTGATTTATGAAAAACTACAAATAAAAGTGGATATTGATAATGATTTGGATACCAATAAAAGTATTATAAATTTTTGAATGTTTGTATTACTGAAGATTAATTTTTTCGAATGAAGCGGATGTTCTTTCACATAAAGCAGATAGTTTGTATATTAATAATTCATCTCTTTAGAACTTATGTTTTACCGTTAGTAAAATAAAATACATAAATGTTAGTAAAGTAAATCACTATAACATACCAATTGTCAATGCTTTGAGAAAGACCTCTCCGGCCGATGGGTTTCTTGTTTACAATTTTACGTTTTTTGTTGTAGTACACACGTACATCAGATTTACTGTAATAAAAAAAAAAGTTAACGGTATATATTTTTTTCACAACACGATAGTTTAATCGAAATTCTGAAATCCATTTTACCTTCCTCCATTATCTATATTCTCCTTAGGTATGTCGTTATATGTATTCTCAACAGGTATGCTTTCCCGTTGTTCGTGGAAGCTGGAACAAAATAAAAACATTGATTATAACTACATTTCAAGAACTTTCTAAATAAATGTGAAGGGCGTAAATGATTTTATTGTTACCTCAGTGCTTCAACATCTTTACAAGATGTGGACAAAACGTTCTTCAGTTGAGTATAGTCACATCTGAAATATAATTAAAGAACAAAATGAAATAAATATTTTGTTTTAACTACTTTATTTTAATTTATATTCGTCGACCGGTTTCGGTTGAACTCAACCTTCTTCAGGACAATAAACATTTATATATATCGACGAATATAAATTAAAGTTAAGTGGTTTTTGTATGAGACGATGTATGAATGTGAGTAAGGCAAAGAGTGCGTGCCAAGACCGAGTTGTTTGGCGGTCCGTCCTCTCTGACTACCTCTGCGGGGAAACGGCCTGATGGTTAGTTAGTTAGTTATTTAAAACAGATCGCCTAAAAAATTAGACTATTTTCAAATGGACGAATTCTGGAATAAATAAGTACGTAACTATAAAATAATAGAAAACCTAATTTTTATTGGAAGAAAAACAAAATAATTATTTATTATATATCCAATCAATAATTAACTTCCTCAAATTAAATTCCCTAAAGTTTGAGAACTAGTATGAAGATCTTTATGTTCTTGGATACATTATCGAAAATGCCGGTAGTTTGCCCCACCGTAAAAGTGTCTTATTATTGTACGAAATCATTGGCAGAGATGCAAATCTGACCGGGTCGCTTTCTACATATTCCAGGTACCTACAGTGTTATTATACATATTACTTGCCTCGATCCAGAAAGCTTAGAATTTGTATCAAGCCTTAGTTGGAACGCGTTCTAACATCAGATATACAGTTCTATGATATGAGATGTCAAAGTTTGCAAAGACGATTTATATATTTACCAATTTCTGATTTGAGTTTTTTGTAAAGTTTTTAAGTTTAATATTTTTAAAATGAAAAATATTTAAATAGGACATATAATTACCATTTTAGAACATACCTAAATATGCATATGGAATATTATGCAATTAGCTAGGGCATAATTATTCATTGTACAAGATTCTAACGAATGCAATTCTGTGCTCTGGCAACGTACTTTATAAATATTTTCCATTAAAATATGACGAACTAAAATAATTTGCACAAGATTGAACCTCAAATTCAAAAATTGTTAAATGGATTACGAAAACTTGTCTTTGCAAACTTTCTCTCCTCAGAACATGGAAAAGCGAAGTTAAAACTATATCCAATCAAAATGAACAACTACAAAACGCCTCAGAAACAGACAAATACAATAGGACAAAAAAAAAACAAACGTAATGCTGTTAGAACGTTGTAAATTAAGTGCGGCTTGATTTTAGAATTTCTTCGCGCAATATATACAGTAGCCATACTACGTGACCCGTTCAGAGAGGGGGAGGGGATCTTCAACATACCACGCGTTTGGTCACAATGGGTTAGGTTTATATACTACACGTGGTCACTGAGGGGGGAGGAGTGGGTCACGTAGTATGGGTACATTCCCTACCTACTAACTAAAATATATAGTTTTACATTCAAGGGTCATTTTTGAAGAAAAAATGTAAATTTAAAAAAAACTTACCCGGCAATTTCAGTTTCAGAGGCCTTGGCAATAGATTTATCTCCCAAAGTACGCATTCTGAAAAATAAAACAATACCTGTCACCTTTGTTACACAATATATACATAATTTATTTTTATAATAAATATTACCTACGTAATAGTAAATAATAATATATTCATCAAATCAAAATTTATATTTTTCTTCTTACCTTACAATGTCCACCATGCGTTTTTGTTTCGAACGAAATAGTCTTTTCTTAGAAATACGAGCACTTTTTCGTTTATTTCCCATTTTCGGAATACAATATTATTATTTACGATAAATATTATTTAGTAGAAATCACGAAACGGAGAACAACACGATCGTCCGCGAAGCTCTCTAAGCAGTGACTGAAAGGCAGATAGCGTACGCGCGTGAGGAAGTGAGAGGGGCTGCAATAATCATGCTTAGAATCATAAGACGTAAGCGACTGTTGTGAAAATGTTTAATAAATCACGGCGTATTTCAAAAATAGCAAAAATCACTTTTGGGGTCTATTGAGTAGCATTAAAAGAAGCATTGTGATTTTTTTCATACACATAACTTGTAAAATAACAGAAATAAACGTGTTAATAATATTTTTCGGAGCATACTTTGCGATTTATTTCTATCGAGGGAATTTCAAATAATTACCGTTTCGGCTTTTGGAACAAATAGATACTATCTTAAAGAATAACATATATTTTTTTAAGAGCTTAAAAACTTCAAACTTTTAAGGAAAATATGTCGGAAATTGGATGAAATTCGAATAGTGGGCCCTTAAAAAGGGCAGTGTTCGTTATCAAACATATCTAGCAAAATTTGTAAAGAATAGCTTGACACTTTTTCTTTGTTCGACGAGAAATACAAAGCGGGAGTCCCTTTCAGAAAAGGTTTGAGAACTCCTGGCCCGTGTTCTACGATATTTTAAAGTTTTTGTTTCCTATTTTATATTTTATGGTACCTAACATTAGATATTTAAATACTCCACATCAATGGGGATAGTCTGGATTCTCGACAAATCAGATCCAGTTTTTAAAATGGCAATTATAATTATTATCTGTTAAAAATATTATGTAGGTAGGTACTTCACCGCTTGTGTGAATTCTCCAAAAAACACTTCCAATTTTGAAAATTATGAGACTTAAATTCAAAGTAAATCCTAGTTCTAGAGTTCATTAAACCGTAGTTACAGACACAGATGACACGCATCAGAAATTATTTTTTGAATAATTACTGCATATTTTTAAAGGAAAAAAAATCCTCTCCGATTTTAGAGAGTAGGTACCTACTTATTATTGTGATCTCTAAATTTATCTGTGCTATCCGCGTCTGTCTGTTTGTGCGCTTAGTTCTTCTAAACTATGCAACGGATTTCGATAGGGTTTTCACTATCATTTAGAAAACTTCTTCCTGAGGGTTTATATAATAAAAAAATAAATATAATTTGCATGTATTATAATTATTTACAACTGACAAAGTGATGGTTGAACATTAAGGACGGGTTGTTTCGGAGAATCTGAACAATTCATCAAATTTCAACGTTCATTTTCGGGTTCTGTGAAAGTCCTATTCAAGTTCTGTTATTATATCATTGTAGGCTAGTTGCTTGACAAAACTGAAATAAAAACAGAACTTGAAAAAATCTTTCACAGAACTTGAAAATGAACGTTGAAATTTGATGAATTGTTCAAATTCTCCGAAACAACCCGTCCTTAGTGAAGCCAAATCGAGTAAATGTTCACCTAATTGACCACACCCAATTGACGTGCTAACGCTACCCAAACAAACTGCAACGCTTGCAATCAAATATAGGTGTAGACCAAAACTAAACTATTCGCGCCTAATGTGGATATTGACTATGTCCCTTAGGAGGTTAGGTTAGGTTAGGTTAGCTTTAAAATAGGCACAATCAATTAAATAATACAATACTACTCAAAATGTAGACAAACTTAACTTTTTTTGAGGAAAACAAACTTATTTTGGAAGCGGATATTTTATTAGAGTAAAAAAACGTTATGTTGTCAGATTTACTAGTTGTGTTGTGAGATTTACTAGTTGTGTTGTCAGATTTACTAGTTGTGTTGTCAGATTTACTAGTTGTTTTGTCAGATTTACTAGTTGTGTTGTCAGATTTACTAGTTGTGTTGTCAGATTTACTAGTTGTGTTGTCAGATTTACTAGTTGTGTTGTGAGATTTACTAGTTGTGTTGTCAGATTTACTAGTAGTGTTGTCAGATTTACTAGTTGTGTTGTCAGATTGTCAGAAAACACAGCTAAAGTAAATAAATAACCACTTTATTTTACTTAAGATCTACACAATAACATGTTTGCTCAGTGCATTGCTGTTTATGTGCTCTTGTAAAGATAAATCGTTAGTAAGATGGTAGGTATGAGGAATTACATATTTAGCTCACTGTCTGTCTGTCTATTAGTAAATACAAAACCAACTCTGACTATTGTTTACTATCTTGCAGAATCCATCTCCATCCATCTTCCGACTCCTCAACATGCTGGAACACCAAAACTTGGTTTACAGTTCTTCCAACTGGCGAGAAATCCTCAAAGAATATTGTCCCATTGTAAACGACAGAGATAAAATGGCGATGGACCCCTATCCCAATGAACAATTGTTGTCGAAGTTCGCGAAGCTGGCCTACACCGATTGCAAGAAGAAGCTAGAACTGACTGGAGATTGGTGCCTGCTCACAACGGCAGAAAACGGCTCTTTGACGGGTAAACTCTTCAACGGATACTTCGGCTGTGCGTTTTGGAGCCCGTCGCTGCAGCAAATCGTCATATCCCATCGAGGGACAGTACTCAGTGAGTTGGGGGCTGTCTGGGTCGATGGAAAAGGCGTATATTGTAACCGCTACACGAATCATATGTGTTCCGCAATCACGTTTGCTGATGAGGTTAAGGAAGAAATTCTGAAAATTAATAAAGAAAACCCCTGCCACCTCGTTTTGTCCTTTAGTGGACACTCGTTGGGGGCCTGGCTGGCAGGGGTTACCACCTTGACCGTTAAATACCTGAAGAGGGAAGGTAAAGGCTTCCGTAAAATCAATAGAAACGAAGAAGGCCTCCATGCGCACACGCTGGCCTTGGAGAGTCCAGGGGTTGAAGATATGTTATTAAAGATACTAAGAGATTTTGACGACCGCTACAACCCTTCCATGTTCCCAGAGGAATTACATATTACCAACATCTTATCCGATCCTAATATGGTAAACAGCACTGGCTTTCATGTGGGAGATATACAACACATCCCAATGAAAGATTTTGATCTCTCCAGTGACTCGAAGAAGGCCACGTTGTTTTACAATGTGGACGCCCATGCTTTAGATCCCTTAATCAAAGCCATCGGTGACGGGAGGACGAGATTTGTAGTAGAGAATTGGCCACAAGGATTTGCCGAGAGAAAAACTTACCAAGAGTTGATGAAACAAAATGAAACGAAGGACGGAACTGACCCATCTTCCAAAAATTACAGATACAATATTTGGTTTGGAAACACTTGTCATCTGGGAGTATTTTCTACGGAGGAGTTGAAATTTGTTAAAAATATGAGTTTTTTTCAAAGCCATATGATTGAATTGTCGGAAATTAAAAAAATTCAGTCTTCCCTAAATCTTGATAAACTAGATTTCCCAGTTGTTGAGATTAATGTAAGAAGAAAAACGATTACTTGTGATTCAAAGGAGGTATTGGTGGAAATTATTAAGCAAACTAAACAATTGTTTCGCTTTTTTCCCGCAGAGATAATGGAGGCTGTGGGGAAACAGAACAGTAGTGTAAAATCGGCCGCCTTGTATTTAACTGGCCAGGCCTACCTCCGCACATTGCCCAATATCCTGGACTGCGAAGACACCTTGGAGTTGAATACATTCTTAGAAAATTCCGAACAACGTGTTTTACAAATTATGACAAATGATTCCAAATTTGAAGCTGCCAGAATAAACAATATCTTGCTTAAGACCAAAATTACAGATTTTAATCAAATATATTTGAAAGATGACAACTGTCACACATCACTTAGTTGGGATAATCTGACTGATATAGCTAAGAAAATAGATATTAAAGCCTTAAACAAGAAGAGTATTACTATTAATAACCTACTCGTTCTTGAGTTCACTTCTCCAACTGATAATTCCCTTCCGAACGATCTATTAAAAAAACTTTTAACAAATTTAGTTGAATGCAGCCGTAAGAAGCTCGTCATCATTCTACCGCTACATAATAATTATCAACTATTGAAGGATTTCAACTTGACCGTTGAAACTAAGTCTTTTAAAAAATTTGAATTGAGTGACCTGGTTTCTACATCTAAAGAAGAAATTTTTACAAGAAATGCAATAGTATTAGGAGGAGAAACACTGAGCCTATTGACATTACTGGGAGATGACTGTAAAACCGACGATAAACTGGTTCAAAAGAAAATCAATGATTTGATTTCACCCATTTTGAAGAACCTTGCGACAGACCACCTGTATAAAATCGAAATCCCAAACAAGCTACCGCAGCTTTGTGAAATAGATGCCCTCTATTCAAAAGTAAACAAGCTAGCGGACAAAGCGAAACTTACCGCGCTGCTGGAGAGGAGCGGGGCTGATGGACCACTGCTGGTGATCAGCGATCCAGAGCAGCTCAGCCAGGACTACTGGGGGGAGGTGGCGGAGGCTGTGCGGGGGAGAATCTTCATCTCGGAGGAAGATGGACGGGACCTGTTTCTGGAAAAGTGTCGGGAGAAGTCAGATAAAGTAATCTACTGGCTCTATTTAAGCGAAGAAGGCCTCACCCTGAGGGAAGTTTACAATGGCGGCCTCTACATGCCTAGGAAGTTCCACACTCGTTTTGTCATTAAATCCATGGAAGAGTTTGTTCGCTCTAACAGAAATAAAGATATTTTTATATTCAACAATGTGGTTGATAAATTATCACTTACTAGTTCTTTCAATTTATCAAGGGAAGACAAGGAAATATTTGTTAAAAAAAAACATTTTAAATTGAAAACTGAAGATATAATAAAAAGGGAGACATTCAACAAACATAATTTCAAAATGCAGAAGATCGGAGGCAGACCGTGTGAAGCTGAGGAACCATTTGTCTCGAGAGATCACTTTGAAATTCAAAATGGTTCTCAAGAATTGAATATGGGAATAAAAAATAATAACGAATTATTCAACAAACATTATTTTGAAAAGCTGGAGATTAGCGGCAGCCCGTGTTTGGTCTGGCAATATTCCCACGGCTCTCTGGATGGCCTGCGCCCCTTCATCGTCAGGGACTACAGCGACCACATGGAGGAAGGCGTCTTCTGCAATACAAGAAAGAAATTGACCATTATTGCTGATGATCCCGGTATGGGAAAATCCACCAGCCTGACGCGCATGTCAGAGCTCATCAAAGGCTCTTGGGTACTGAGAATCGATCACCACAACTTCACTTCCGCTTTCAACAAACGATCATCGGAACTTAGCCTGCAATCGGTTACAAATTGTTTAATTTGTGCTTCTGGTTTACCTACTGATGATGATTTTCTGCGCAGAATTTTACAGTACTGCCTCGAATCGGATCGTTCGATGCAGATTTGTATTGTAGTGGATGCGTTTGATGAAATAATTGAAGAAAATACCAAAGTCAAAATGTTAGAGGTTCTGAAATATTTAAAAAATTCCACAAATTGTAAAACAATAGTCACCACAATGGTGCACTCGCAAGAATGGCTTGAAAATGAACTGTCAGAATTTTCTACAGAATTTGAAAAAATTACAGAGACAGAACAAGATGATTATATGATGAATTCCTGGCTTCCTCACCTGGCCTTGGAACTCCCAGAGCACGGAGAGTCGGGGAAGAGGAGATTGCGCCAGTTTGCCGGAGAGCTCAGGAAGGAGGTGGAGGGAGTGCTACGTAAAGACGTGTCCAGCTTTATGGGCATCCCGCTGCAGATCCGTATGCTGGCCGAAGTGTTCCTCCAGCAGGCCATACAGTCTGTGGTGTCTCCTGAACTAGCACAGAACTTATGCAAAATCACCAATCTACATGACTTGTATACACAGTTTATCGAAGTTAAGAAATCAATATATATTGGGCAGAAGACAAAAGGCAACTTAACAATGCAGCCGATCTTTATAAATTATTTATGGTCAAATATAATGAAACAGCATCGCGTTCTGGCTTTCCAGTTCCTTGACCCACATTTCGACGAAAAATATTTCACAAACATAATTATTTCCGAAGAAGAAAAGAAAGACATAAGTAGAATAGGACTTATTCGGGTTAATATTGATGGAAAATTTTCTTTCATTCACCGCACTTTTGAAGAGTACCTTTGCGCAGATTTCTTTGTCGAATGGCTTAAAAAGAGTCAGGAAAGAAAAAGCAATGAACTAATTACACTCGCTAAAAGTGAGCTGTGTGTTTTATTGCTCAAACCAGAGTATTATTTAATCAGAAAGTTTATAGAGACACAACTTGAAAAGTCACCACCACCGAGCGACGTACTGGAAAACAATCCAATATTGTATCAACACTGGTCTAAACATCGTCAGCTATTCTTTCATGATCGTGTCAAAACTCCATTGCATATAGCAGCTGAAGAACAGAATATGCACACATTTGCAGTCCTCCTGAGTGGCCCGAGCAGTAGGATATCTGAGGAAGCCTACATACAATTTATAGCAGCAAGAGACAAGGCCGGGAGGACAGCACTGAACATAGCATTGGAGAATGGGAATGACAATATAGTAAAGCTACTCATGGAAAATGTTAAGGCCTGCTCGTACGAGTCACTACTTAAACTTATGCTTGCTACTTTTATAGATGTTAGGAGTGACGGAGGCCGCATCTTTTTAAGCAAATATTGCTTAAATGAGCCTTCATATACACAGCTGTCAGATAGTTTAAACAAAGCCTTAATGAGAATTGAACTGATCAGAAAACAAATTGCTCCATTTACGGCAGCAGTGAGAAAGGATGACTACACAAGTGTTAAAAACGTTTTAGATGGCATGGAATATGACACTGAGCGAGCTCACTTATTGATCGCGTTTGATAATCAGGGCAATACTGCCATTAATCTCGCAACAAGTAAAAAAGATCATACGTTATTCAAATTATTTGCTAAACAAGGAGTTTCGATATCATGTGATAAACATGAACGGAATCCCCTGCATTATGCAGCAGGAAAAGGACATACTAGTATTGTAAAATATTTACTAAATCAATTAAAAGAAACCTATAATAGCATAGAAACACTTAACAATATAAATTATCTCTATGAAGAAGCAACCATAAGTCAATACACTAGAATCTATAAAACGTTTGCTTCTATACAATCTAAAGACGGTTTAACTGCCCTGCAATTAGCTGCATTCCGAGGGCACTATGAGATAGTATCGGTGCTATTTGAGAATGGAGCAGACATTCAAATAAGTAATATTAATGGCCAGACTACATTAATGCTAGCTGCAAGTTGCGGACATACAGATGTCGTGGATCTCTTACTGTTAAAAGGCGCTGATTTGAACTCCCGAGATGTGCGTGGTAACTCTGCCCTTCTCAGGGCAGTTGAAAATGGTCACCTTAACAATGTGCGCAAATTATTGGAGAAAGGAGCAGACGTCCGCATAAGTAATAATGACGGCTGGACTACGTTAATGCAAGCTGTACGTGGTGGATATCTAGAGATCATTAAACTCCTACTGTTAAATGGAGCTGATTTGGACACTCAGAAACAAGATGGTTACTCTGCTCTTCTCCTTGCGGCTAATGGTGGTCACCATGACATAGCTCGAAAACTGTTGGAGAACGGAGCAGATATCCACACAAGGAGTAATGACGGCTGGACTGCGTTAATGGAAGCTGCACATCATGGATATCTAGAGATCATTGAACTCCTACTGTTAAATGGAGCTGATATGGATACTCAGAATAAAGTGGGTTCCTCTGCTCTTCACATTGCAGCTCATAATGGTCACCATGACATAGTTCGCAAACTGTTGGAGAACGGAGCAGATATCCACACAAGGAATAATGAGGGCTGGACTGCGTTAATGGAAGCTGTACGTGGTGGATATCTAGAGATCATTGAACTCCTACTGTTAAATGGAGCTGATTTGCACACTCAGAAGCAAGATGGTTACTCTGCTCTTCTCCTTGCGGCTAATGGTGGTCACCATGACATAGTTCGCAAACTGTTGGAGAACGGAGCAGATATCCACACAAGGAATAATGAGGGCTGGACTGCGTTAATGCAAGCTTCACGTCATGGATATCTAGAGATCATTGAACTCCTACTGTTAAATGGAGCTGATTTGCACACTCAGAAGCAAGATGGTTACTCTGCTCTTCTCCTTGCGGCTAATGGTGGTCACCATGAAATAGTTCGCAAACTGTTGGAAAACGGAGCAGATATCCACACAAGTAGTAATGACGGCTGGACTGCGTTAATGAACGCTGCACGTTATGGATATCTAGAGATCATTGAACTCCTACTGTTAAATGGAGCTGATTTGCACACTCAGAAGCAAGATGGTTACTCTGCTCTTCTCCTTGCGGCTAATGGTGGTCACCATGACATAGTTCGCAAACTGTTGGAGAACGGAGCAGATATCCACACAAGGAGTAATGACGGCTGGACTGCGTTAATGGAAGCTGCAAGCCATGGATATCTAGAGATTATTGAACTCTTACTGTCGAATAAAGCTGATTTAAACTCCAGGAATATATATGGTAACACTGCATTTCTCCTGGCAGCTGATAATGGTCACGCAGACATAGTGGTACTCCTGCTGCAGCGCGGTATTGATGCCAACTCTCAGCGTAATGATGGCAGAACAGCCCTGTCATTAGCAGCTCTCAAAGGACACGTAAATGTTGTGGAGGTCCTTCTACAGCACAATGCCGATGTCTCCTGTCAGGACAAGGATGGAAAGACGGCTATCTCCTGGGCGGAAGAAAGGGAACACCAAAAGGTGGTTGATATTCTTCACAGCCACCATGTCGATAATGACTCTCCTCGTCTTATCGCTCTCGATAAGGGTCACTATGACACAGCACACAACAGTCAGACTACATTAATGCTAGCTGCAAGTTGCGGACCTGCAGATGTCGTGGATCTCTTACTGTTAAAAGGCGCTGATTTGAACTCCCGAGATGTAAATGGTGACTATGCCCTTCTCAAGGCAGTTGCTAATGGTTACCATGACAATGTGCGCAAACTGTTGGAGAACGGATCAGATATCCACAAAAGGAATAATGACGGCTTGACTGCGTTAATGGAAGCGGCACGTGGTGGATATCTAGAGATCATTGATCTCCTACTGTTAAATGGAGCAGATTTGGATACTCAGATGCGAGATGGTTCCTCTGCTCTTCTCATTGCGGCTCGTAATGGTCACCATGACATAGCTCGCAAACTATTGGAGAACGGAGCAGACATCGAAATAAGGAATAATCTCGGCTGGACTGCGTTAATGGAAGCTGCACGTCATGGATATCTAGAGATCATTGAACTCCTACTGTTAAATGGAGCTGATTTAGATACTCAGAATAAAGTGGGTTCCTCTGCTCTCCCCATTGCAGCTCATAATGGTCATCATGACATAGTTTGCAAACTGTTGGAGAACGGAGCAGATATCCACACAAGAAGTAATAACGGCTGGAGTGCGTTAATGGAAGCTGCACGTGGTGGATATCTAGAGATCATTGAACTCCTACTGTTAAATGGAGCTGATTTGCACACTCAGAAGCAAGATGGTTACTCTGCTCTTCTCCTTGCGGCTAATGGAGGTCACCATGACATAGCTCGCAAACTGTTAGAGAACGGAGCACACATCAACATAAGGAATAATAAGGGCTGGACTGCGTTAATTGAAGCGGCACATCATGGATATCTAGAGATCATTGAACTCCTACTGTTAAATGGAGCTGATATGGATACTCAGAATAAAGTGGGTTCCTCTGCTCTTCACATTGCAGCTCATAATGGTCACCATGACATAGTTCGCAAACTGTTGGAGAACGGAGCAGATATCCACACAAGGAATAATGAGGGCTGGACTGCGTTAATGGAAGCTGTACGTGGTGGATATCTAGAGATCATTGAACTCCTATTGTTAAATGGAGCTGATTTGGAGACTCAGAATAAAGTGGGTTCCTCTGCTCTTCACATTGCAGCTCATAATGGTCACCATGACATAGTTCGCAAACTGTTGGAGAACGGAGCAGATATCAACACAAGGAGTAATGAGGGCTGGACTGCGTTAATGGAAGCTGCATGTCATGGATATCTAGAGATCATTGAACTCCTACTGTTAATTGGAGCTGATTTGGATACTCAGAATAAAGTGGGTTCCTCTGCTCTTCACATTGCAGCTCATAATGGTCACCATGACATAGTTCACAAACTGTTGGAGAACGGAGCAGATATCCACACAAGGAATAATGAGGGCTGGACTGCGTTAATGGAAGCTGTTTTTGGTGGAAATCTAGAAATCATTGAACTCCTACTGTTAAATGGAGCTGATTTGGACACTCAGAAACAAGATGGTTACTCTGCTCTTCTCCTTGCGGCTAATGGTGGTCACCATGACATAGCTCGAAAACTGTTGGAGAACGGAGCAGATATCCACACAAGGAGTAATGAAGGCTGGACTGCGTTAATGGAAGCTGTACGTGGTGGATATCTAGAGATCATTGAACTCCTATTGTTAAATGGAGCTGATTTGGAGACTCAGAATAAAGATGGTTTCTCTGCTCTTCTCATTGCGGCTCGTAATGGTCACCATGAAATAGCTCGCAAACTGTTGGAGAATGGAGCAGATATCAACACAAGGAGTAATGAGGGCTGGACTGCGTTAATGGCAGCAGCACGTGGTGGATATCTAGAGATCATTGAACTCCTACTGTTAAATGGAGCTGATTTGGACACTAAGAAGCAAGATGGTTCCTCTGCTCTTCTCTTGGCGGTTTGTTTTGATCACCATGACATAACACGCAAACTGTTGGAGAACGGAGCAGATATCAACACAAGGAGTAATGACGGGTGGACTGCGTTAGTGTTGGCTGCACACCGAGGAGATCTAGAGGTTATTGACTTCCTACTGTTAAATGGAGCTGATTTGGACACTCAGAAGAAAGATGGTTACTCTGCTCTTCTCCATGCGGTTCTTAGTGGTCACCATGACATAGCTCGCAAACTGCTGGAGAACGGAGCAGACATCAACATAATGAGTAATAACGGCTGGACTGCGTTAATGGAAGCTGTACGTGGTGGATATCTAGAGATCGTTGAACTCCTACTGTTAAATGGAGCTGATTTGGACACTCAGAACCAAGATGGTTCCTCTGCTCTTCTCATTGCGGCTGATGGTGGTCACCATGACATAGCTCGCAAACTGTTGGAGAACGGAGCAGATATCCATACAAGGAGTAATGACGGCTTGACTGCATTAAACTATGCTGCATCTTATGGACATCTAGAGATTGCCAAACTGCTACTGTCAAATGGAGCTGATTTAAACTCCAGGGATATAGATGGTGACACTGCATTTCTCCAGGCGGCTGCTAATGGTCATGCGGAGATTGTGGTACTCTTGCTGCAGCGCGGTGTTGATGTCAACTCTCAGCGTGATGATGGCAGAACAGCCTTGTCATGGGCAGCTCTCAAAGGACACGTGAATGTTGTGAAGGTCCTTCTACAGCACAATGCCGATGTCTCCTTTCAGGACAGGGATGGGAAGACGGCTCTCTCCTGGGCGGAAGAAAGGCGACACAGAGAAATAGTTGAACTTCTTCGCAGCCCTCAGGAAGCCACCCCGACAGAATGAGTCTCCTCTCCTACAAGACTGTACCACCATAGGGGTCTTTAAAGGCAGTGTCACCAGCCATATATAAAAATAACATGCACAGTAATAACTTTTAAAAATATGTAAATACTTGAAACATGAGCTTTGTAAAACCGTTATAAATTGTCAATCCAAGCAAGAGACAAGGCAGATGCAGCGCCTGCTGACTGAACACTGAACACATGCTCCAGGAACCTCCTGCTCAACTCACTTCAACAGGTAAACTTATCTTTCTTTAAACTTGCGAACCTAGTTCATTTTCTTAAATGCAGAATATTTTCTAAAAGGGTTAAATATATTTTATTAGCTTCTTATTTTACTAACTGTACCCCGCCACGCGTTGCTGTGGCTCTATAATGCTTTTTTCTGTGCATATAAGGAAAAAATAGCGCATTTTGCTTTTACGTCCAACAGATGACACTGTTTTTCAAAAAAGCACGTTTTTACCTCATTCACTTCATGTGAAACTAAAAAAAAACAAATTTATTATTCATATATTACGCAGACTCATTATAAGGTTATTGTCAGTTCACTTCTTTTTTAATTCATATAAAAATAATGAAAAAAAAATTCAGCAACTGGTGTGTGTGGAAAGCTTTTAGATTTGAATATAAAGCGTGGTGTTTTCTCTTTTTAACACTGCTCAGATCATGTATTTCACTTTAAGACAAAAATAAATACATATATGTAATGACTATGTCACGAGTCAGTCTCAGTTTCGTACTGAGTTGACCCTGTTGATACAAAAAGTAATCTTTTTGGGACGTCACAGGCTCCTTCGTGTATGACAAAGATGGACATTCGAAGAATATGTGAATACTACATTCTACATCACGGGTGTGACTAAGATAACAACATACGCTTATTCGCTTACACTATTAGAAGAACACGGAATACTTTATGAGCTACTGTTATTAGGTTGTACTTCTTATACTTACGTGTTGCTACGTTCGCTATCTCACTTTCTCTAATGGCGCTGAAAATCTTTAGGAAATAATTTTCATAATAAAATAATTTGTGTGTATTTACAATGAAATTTCATTCTTGGCTTATACTAGTTTTTGACGAGCATAGAAAACATTTTCTCAAACACACGAGGGCATTTTACTAGACGTATACATAGCACACAACCTTATGCGACGCGTGGCAGTTAAGTACTAAAATTTCGAAATCCAAAGCACTACAATTGACTTGCTTTTTCATGGCTTGCCACTTTGAATTTTCTACAGCGCATCTATATATATTCTAACGTCATTGCTTTTGCTATATTTAAAAATAAATAAAGAAAATCGTAGACCACACATTTTTAATATAATGACGTCATGAGTAAAAAAAACAGGAATTTGTTTATTTTACTATTGAAGAACTATACATTTCAAATTTCTTCATTTTCGTTATCGTAGTAGAAAGCTTTATCTGCACGATTCTTTCTAAGTCATAGTATATATGTAAATACTAGAGTACTTTATTATATTTGGATCACTCTAGGTACATAATGTCATTTAAGAGGGTTCTATATAAGTAGTCTTAATTTATTTTTTGGGTTTCAATTGTGGTCACCGGAGGGAAGGCTTTGTTAGGTATGCATTTGTCGCTCGAAGGGAATTAACGTGAAGTACCATAGAAAAATTCACACTAGCAAAGAGTTTTCTTATAACTAATCACCGGTGCAAAAAACTTTCTCAGATTCACCGTTGACTCGAACGCACTCCCATAATATAGAATTGAAGGATGTAAACTTATTCTTGATACCGCTATTATTATTCGTTACAGATGCTGTGCGAGACATCTCTTGAGGGAAGAACACACTAACACTAGCACTACGCATTCTATCTTAGACCCTGGACACCACTTGAGGGAATAAAACAGCCAAATCCTTTCTATGGCCCTGGCCCCTGGACATTACTTGGACACTACAACAACGCTCTCGAGGCAGCCACATTCTTTCTATGGCCCTGGTTCCTGGACATTACTTGGGGGAAGAACACATTCGACACAGTGGCATTCTTAGGCCCTGGACGCCACTTGAGGGAACAACGCTCTCGAGGCAACCACATTCTTTCTATGGCCCTGGTTACTGGACATTACTTGGGGGAAGAACACATTCGACACGGTGGCATTCTTAGGCCCTGGACGCCACTTGAGGGAACAACGCTCTCGAGGCAGCCACATTCTTTCTATGGCCCTGGTTCCTGGACATTACTTGGGGGAAGAACACATTCGACACGGTGGCATTCTTAAGCCCTGGACGCCACTTGAGGGAACAACGCTCTCGAGGCAGCCACATTCTTTCTATGGCCCTGGTTCCTGGACATTACTTGCGGGAAGAACACATTCGATATGGTGGCATTCTTAGGCCCTGGACGCCACTTGAGGAAACAACTCTCTCGAGGCTGACACATTCTTTCTATGGCCCTGGTTCCTGGACATTACTTGGGGGAAGAACACATTCGACACGGTGACATTCTTAGGCCCTGGACGCCACTTGAGGGAACAACGCTCTCGAGGCAGCCACATTCTTTCTATGGCCCTGGTTCCTGAACATTACTTGGGGGAATAACACATTCGAGACGGTGACATTCTTAGGCCCTGGACGCCACTTGAGGGAACAACGCTCTCGAGGCAGCCACATTCTTTCTATGGCCTTGGTTCCTGGACATTACTTGGCGAAGAACACACTCAAAACAGCAGTATTCTATCTCTATATAAATATGTATATACCTACCAGTTTTCCTAACTAAATAAAAAAAAAGTTTTACCAGTAGACGAATTTCATTACACTCATTGGAAATCCACCCTCAGCACACTTAAGAATTTCATTACCCTCATTGGAAATCCACACTCAGCACACTTAAGAATTTCATTACCCTCATTGGAAATCCACACTCAGCACACTTAAGAATTTCACTACCCTCATTGGAAATCCACACTCAGCACACTTAAGAATTTCATTACCCTCATTGGAAATCCACACTCAGCACACTTAAGAATTTCACTACCCTCATTGGAAATCCACACTCATCACACTTATAAAATTTCACTACCCTCATTGGAAATCCACACTCAGCACACTTAAGAATTTCATTACCCTCATTGGAAATCCACACTCAGCACACTTAAGAATTTCATTACACTCATTGGAAATCCACACTCAGCACACTTAAGAATTTCACTACCCTCATTGGAAATCCACACTCAGCAGACATAAGAATTTCATTACCCTCATTGGAAATCCACACTCAGCACACTTAAGAATTTCATTACCCTCATTGGAAATCCACACTCAGCACACTTAAGAATTTCATTACCCTCATTGGAAATCCACACTCAGCACACTTAAGAATTTCACTACCCTCATTGGAAATCCACACTCAGCACACTTTAGAATTTCACTACCCTCTAAGCACACTTGGACTTGTTGTCGATGACAATGCATTCTACCAACTTTAGGTGACGCATATGCACACACACACATTTTTGGAAAATGGATGACATAATATTCAATAAATAAAAATTTACCTATTACCTGTGAACATCGCACACAAGTCTCATCTGCTCCCAACCGTCTGGAGCCAGTAGTAATATGGTATCCCCAATCGGGGTATGTTGTGAGGCTGAAAATAGTGGGAAGGGGAAGGGGAAGAGAAAGGTTGATCGGTTTAAGCCATTTCAAGCAACGTTTCAATTTTAAACGGTGGTCTTACTGAAAGTATCTTCCACTCTGGAACGTGCCGTAAAAAATATACTATTACCAATGTACCGGACAGCAGATGGATATACCTAAATAATTATTGAACAATTAAGAAAATGAATATCCTGATATCCCACATTTTACGATGAAGAATCCTTTGAGGCTTATCTCGCACGATGAGTCATGTTGCTAAGAATTTAAAGCACCGTACACGTGTCATATCGCCAGTTTAAGGATGAATTACTCGCACGACAAACCATGGGACCTTAGTATATGTTTAGATTTAAGAATAATTGCTCCACATTAACACGTGTAGAAATTATTGAATTTGAACCCAATAAATACGCCAACAACTGGCTCAACCAGTCAGTTGTCCGACGACATTCGCAAGTTGTGTTTCTTTTCAAATCCTTACCCAAGGGACCCCCCAGAGGAAACCGGCATTTACAGTCAATGTCACTGGCGTAGGTGTCCAGTACAACCAATTTGAAATTGTGAATAAACACAATTCCAGGATTTGAATCCGCAACCCACGGATTGCTAGTCAAGAGCCTTACCCCTCGACCACGGAGGCTGTCCAAGCAAACTGGCATCATGATCCTAAAAGTGCCACTTGCACATCGACCTCATCCCGACGAAGTCCTGGATTGTAATCAAAGGAAAGGATGATTCGTTTGTCCTTCTTGCTAAGCATGTCCATCCAGACCTGCTGTTTTTGCATTGCGAACTTCGAGTCTGGTCAACTTAAGAGTCAACTTAACACACTAGGCAAAAGGACCTATTTTAATATTACTATTCACAAACAAATTATGCAGCAAACTCGACAATTCCTCGCCTACATAGTTTAGTAAATGAATGTATATATATTTTTTTTAATGAAAGACAAACATTCCCGGGTTACGAATAACCTGACAATATTTGAAAATCTCCTACTACCACCACAGTAAGCTGGAAATGTTGCTTGTGTTGTGATGGAGGACTTAGCCA
Source organism: Hesperophylax magnus (assembly GCA_026573805.1). Classification (NCBI taxonomy): domain Eukaryota; kingdom Metazoa; phylum Arthropoda; class Insecta; order Trichoptera; family Limnephilidae; genus Hesperophylax; species Hesperophylax magnus. The sequence goes on along the minus strand of JAIUSX010000005.1, from coordinate 5,064,763 downwards.
GCCGAGGAATTGAACACACTACGCCTGGGTGGGACCCAAACGCGATGTCAACTCGGCCACTGACCGTGATATATACCAATGATATGATTTGATAATACTTTTAATCGCGTAATAAACTCAATTCTTTTGAAAAAGCTCGACCTACTTCCAGTGGCGGCTCGTGACAATTAGATGTACTAGAATGATAATATTACAAAAAATGGCATTATTGATGTTGTTGTAGCCGAAAATGTATTTTTATTTTTTTTCCGAAATTCGGTTATTTGTATGAAGACGGTAAAACTGCAATTTTATAAAAATCTTCATACAATGATGACATGAAAATATTCAAAGTTATTCGTTATTTCTCTGACTGTGAAGCGTTACAAAGTGACCCAATAAGGCTTTTGCAAGTATTGCAAAGTTAACAGTGTACATATCAACGTCTGTCATGTCTAAAACGGAATATAAAGATATCTGTGTTTACCTTGACAGCAAACTTATATTTAATAAGCACATTGCCTCATGCTACGTGTAAGTATTCAGAAATCCACGTACAATCGTAATCTTATGAAGTACACTGGAATATGCATCGCCAATTTGGAATCCACAATATAAACTGTACATAGATGGCATAGAACGTACTCAAAACAAATTTATCAAATATCTTACCCCCAAATTCAACAATAACATTGGCAATAGCTAATATGCCCACCATACATGTTCACTAGTATGTTAAGAAATACATTGGCAATAGCTAATAATATGCCCACCATACATGTCCACTAGTATGGTAAGAAAGACATTAGCAATAGCTAATATGCCCACCATACATGTCCACTGGTATGTTAAGAAAGACATAAGCTATTGCTAATATGCCCACCATACATGTCCACTAGTATGTTAAGAAAGACATTAGCAATTGCTAATATGCCCACCATACATGTCCACTAGTATGTTAAGAAAGACATTAGCAATAGCTAATATGCCCACCTGGTATGTTAAGAAAGACATAAGCTATTGCTAATATGCCCACCATACATGTCCACTAGCATGTTAAGAAAGACATAAGCAATTGCTAATATGCCCACCATACATGTCCACTAGTATGTTAAGAAAGACATTAGCAATAGCTAATATGCCCACCAAACATGTCCACTAGTATGTTAAGAAAGACATTAGCAATAGCTAATATGCCCACCTGGTATGTTAAGAAAGACATAAGCTATTGCTAATATGCCCACCATACATGTCCACTAGCATGTTAAGAAAGACATAAGCTATTGCTAATATGCCCACCATACATGTCCACTAGTATGTTAAGAAAGACATAAGCTATTGCTAATATGCCCACCATACATGTCCACTAGTATGTTAAGAAAGACATTAGCAATTGCTAATATGCCCACAATACATGTCCACTAGTATCTTAAGAAAGACATTAGCAATAGCTAATATGCCCACCATACATGTCCACTGGTATGTTAAGAAAGACATAAGCTATTGCTAATATGCCCACCATACATGTCCACTAGCATGTTAAGAAAGACATAAGCAATTGCTAATATGCCCACCATACATGTCCACTAGTATGTTAAGAAAGACATTAGCAATAGCTAATATGCCCACCATACATGTCCACTAGTATGTTAAGAAAGACATTAGCAATAGCTAATATGCCCACCATACATGTCCACTAGTATGTTAAGAAAGACATTAGCAATAACTAATATGCCCACCATACATGACGTAGAGACGTAGGACTGATGATGTACACTCCGGATGCAGGCGGTGATGTGCTGGTCAAGCGCGGGTCAGTGAGTTGACGCCGCTGCTGGTGACCGGACTCGTTGACGGTCAGGAACTGGCGAAGAACGTGGGTCTTCAGGTACTCCAGTTCTGACAGGAAAGCCGAAGGTACGGTGGACCTTGTAGGCGGTTGAACGGGAGGTGCATAGACCATGGAGGAAGCTGCGTGGTCTAGGTGCATGCTGGTCCGGATATAGCGCAGGTCAGATGCGCTGGAACCAGGGCGCTGATATCCGATGTAGCGCTGGCCAGGGACGGTGGCCGGGGCCAAGGCGCTACGATGATATCCCGATGGAGTCCATGGTTGATCCGTGCAGAGCCGGGAATATTGTCCTTCGCGCGATGAAGGTGCGCGGATTATCACTCGTTGAGCCTTGTTAACTGACGGCTGATTGATGACTGACTGACTGCTCACTGCGTCGGGCCCATTTATATAGAACGGCCGACGGCAACAGTAGGTAGGCGAGATCGCAAGTAAAACGGAGACACTCACTCAGTCTGGGTCCTACTGGAACTTTCGTTGGCGCTGCTATTATTTATTTATTTATTTATTTCACGCCTATTAAGGCTTTTACATACATATATATAAAAAATATTTACGAAATTATACATGAAAATAGTGCAGGAAACGACTATTAATACAATTGCAGAAAAATAAATATAAAGTCAAAATATCACTCAACTTGATCTACACAGAATGCAGGCACAACATATAAAAATTCCAAAATATTTTATCTGTTTCAGTTGACAAAATTATTAAATGTTAGTCAAATCAAATTAAATACCTTTATTAAAATATTCCACTACTCGATGAAAAAAAAAACTTCAATAGGGTATGCTTATATATTGAAATTGATGTACTAAATATATCAACAACATCTGAGTATTTGTTTCCTAGTTGTTGAATCCGTCGCATAGGAGTATGATATTGGGACGTTGACATAGAATTGCTACAATAATATGGTAGGTACTGTCTTGAAACCGACCTGCTTGGAGTATGAAAAGAGATTACATATAATAAATCAGGGGTATCAAACATTGAATTAATGATTTTATACAAACAGGTTAAATCGGAAATAATTCTGCGATCAGATAATTTTATTAAATTTAATGAACAAAGTAAGTTATCGTAATTTAGGTTTTCTCTAGGAATGCCCATTTTGAAATTTACATATCTTAAAAATTTATTTTGGATTCTTTCAATCGCATGTGAATAAACCTCATAATTTGGGGACCAAACCGTGGAATTGTATTCTACATGACTCCTTACTAGTGACATATATAATGTTTTTACAGTATTTACATTATTGAAATCACTAGATACCCTTAAAATAAATCCCAACATTTTCAAAGCTTTATTGGTTATTATTTCAATATGCTTGATAAAGTTAAGTTTCGTGTCAAACCAAATACCTAAGTCATTAATTTCCGAGACAGATACTAACGACATGTTGTTAATGGAATAATCAAAAAGTATTGGATACTTTATTCGATGAAACCTCATAATTTGACATTTGCTTATGTTAAGTTGCAAGCGGTTATCACGACACCATATAATTAATCTTGACAAGTTATTTGACAATATATGGCAATCGTTAATGTTTCTGATTGCTTTGAATAATTTCAGGTCGTCTGCAAACATTAACACTTGAACATCATTGAAAATATACAATACATCATTGACAAATAATAAAAACAGGATTGGACCTAAGTGTGATCCCTGGAGAACACCACTCGTAGCAGTGAATTTGTATGAAAGTGTGCCATCAATTTTAACAGCCAGTAATCTGTTGGTCAAGTAACTATTAAACCACTTATATAGTGAACCACCTATACCGAATTTATGGAGTTTATTCAGCAATAACTCATGATTGACTTTATCGAACGCCTTGCTAAAATCGCTATAAATAGAGTCAACTTGACATTTACTAGACATGGAATCAGATATATAGTTTTGATAGGTTAACAAGTTAGTAAGGGTAGATTTTCCAGTAGAGAAACCATGTTGTTTAGGAGAAATGACGTGGTTTAGTCGGAAAATAACTTTTTTAAGAAGAATTTTTTCAAAAACTTTAGGAATTGTTGATAAAAGGCACACCGGTCTGTAATTAATCACCTCGTGTTTATCGCTTTTTTTAAAAATAGGCGTAAGAAAGCTGAATTTCCATTTAGTAGGAAAACATCCTGTTCGTAAAGACTGATTAAACAGCAAATATAAAGGATACGCCAGATTGGTAGCACAATTATTCAAAAATACAGGAGGTATTTTATCTGGTCCACCACTTTTGCTTTGATCTAGTAATTTTAGTTCAGTCAATATATCATTATATTCTATGTGGATAAAAGATAAATTAAGATTATGATCAGTAGTAAAATTTGATACTGTACTAGCAGAAACTGGTGTCTCACATTCATAAACGCTTTTAAAAAAATCAGCAAAAAGGTCAGCGATACTTTGAGTGTCTTTGGCCTTTTTACCTGCATATTCCAAGTTGGCGGGTATACCAAAGTTGTTATTTTTCATTGATTTTGCATAGTTCCAAAAATACTTTACATTATGATTTATTGAAGTTTCAACATTAATAATAAAAGAATTGTAGCACATTTTTGATAAGATTTTACAATCTTTTCTAACGTTTTTAAATTCAATATAATTTGATAATGACCTGTCTTCTTTATATTTCTTATGTAAAACTTTTTTAAGGGCAGTTAATTGAACAAGTTCTTTATTGAACCATCTCGGATATTTTGATTCTTTAAAATGAATGAGTGGGATGAGATCTGTAATAATTTTATTCAGCAAGTAATAAAATGATTCAATATTTTGATTAATGTCGCCTTCTTTAAGAAATGACCAATCTTCCTTGTGGAGACGATCATTTATGTTCCTATAGTTGGCATTTTTAAAGTTATACGTAGGCATTGAATTATTTTTATTGCCTTCTTTAGTACAAGAGATAAGTATTGCTAGTGGGGGATGGTGGTTGTCTATCGGAAGAATAGACTCTAATGATTCATTTATAATTATTACACCACAAAAATTAATAAGAAAATCTCACACAAAAATGTACATATTAAACCATGGATTACACAGAATGTTATAAACTGCATAAGAAAAAGAGACGAGTTACACAAGAAACTTAAAAAAATTCCATACGATATACACATGTTAAGATACTACAAAAGATACAGAAACATTTGCAAAAAAGTTATTATGTGTACAAAAGAAACCTACTATAAGAAAAAAATTGCAGATTGTAAACAAAATCCCAGGAAAATGTGGCAAATAATAAATGAAATAACCAGTTCTAAATCTGCCAACGTTACATCAATTGACGTGCTGAATATAAACAATGTTCCCAGGACATACGCTGATAATCCTGACCAAATACTTGAATACGTCAATAATTTTTTCATAAATATAGGATCAAATCTAGCAAAGCAAGTTACAAAATGTAATGAAGATGTACAAATAAACGAACCACCTGAGCAAGGAAATCAGCTCAATTTTAAACAAATTACAGCTGACGATATCAAAAACACAATTTCTTCTTTAAAATCAAATATTTCTTCAGGGGAGGACACAATCTCAACCAACGCAATAAAATATCTCTGTAAAGAACTTATCGAACCACTTACATACTTAGTCAACATGTCTATAACGAATAGCATATTCCCTACAGCCCTCAAAAAAGCGATTGTTATACCAATATTTAAACAAGGATGTAAAAATGACATAAACAATTACCGACCAATAAGCCTACTAAATACATTTTCAAAAATATTGGAAAGAATACTAAAAAAACAACTCTTATCCTACTTAGAAGACAATAAAAAATTATCAAAAACTCAGTATGGATTTAGGGAGAACTTAAGTACTAGTGACGCCATAGAAAAAATTACCGATATGATCACTAAAAGTTTAGACAGTGGAGAAAAAACTTTGGCAATCTTCATAGACTTACAAAAGGCTTTTGACACAATAGATCACAAAATACTTTTTTCAAAACTTTCAAAAATTGGTATGTCATGTACAACACTAAACTTACTAAAAAGCTATATGACGGAGCGTACACAGAGCGTCCAAATTAATAAGAGAAAAAGCAAACCTCTCCTAATCAACCATGGAGTACCACAAGGAAGCGTACTAGGTCCGATATTATTTTTAATATACATTAATGATATCTGTAACCTAGAAACAAGAGGAAAAATCATTAGTTTTGCTGATGACACAGTAATTTTATTTAAAGAAAAAGATTGGATAAATACCTACAAAGAAGCTGAACACGGACTTGGTCTCCTGCAAAACTGGCTTAAAAGAAACTCCCTGACGCTTAATGTCAATAAAACAAAATATCTGACATTTTCTAAAACAGCCAGAGGGCAGCCGTCAGAGGACCTTAATCTCAAATTACATTCATGCCAAGGAATTTATCAAAAAAATCAATCCTTATCATGCCCATGTCCCACTATAGCACACTCCAAAAGCATCAAATATCTTGGAATTGAAATTGATGATAATCTCCGTTGGAACTCACATATAGATGTAATTACAAAAAAACTAACCAGGTACATATACTTCTTTAGAAACATTCGCAATATCCTCAATATAAACGATATTAAAAAAGTATACTATGCTTTGTGTCAATCACAAATAGAGTACGGAATAACTGGATGGGGGTCTGCCTTGAGCACTCACACAGAGCGGCTCAATATAGCACAAAAAGGAGTATTAAAGACTATACTGAAAGTTCCGCTTAGAACTCCGACAGAAGAAATATTCAAAAACTTCAATGTTTACAATGTACAGAAACTATATTCAAAAAATATTTTATTTAAACTGAAAAAAAACATATCCGAATACTCCACTGCCCAACATAAATACACAACCAGGGCAAAAAGCGAAAATATCCTGATTACTCCCAGTTTGAACACATCCTTTGGACAGAGAAATAATAAATTCCATGCTATAAAATTGTTCAATGCTCTACCAAATGAAACCAAAAAAATAAACGAAATGAATATATTTAAAACAAAAGTCAAAACATGGCTTAGAGATCAAAGTAATAATCAACTTACAAACATTATGAAGACAATGTAAAGACAATTCAAAACTAAATACAAAAATTTAAGAAAAACTACAGGCCGCCTCAGAACAGGAAACCCTAGTGAGGAGGACTGTGAAAAAAATACAAAAAATATACTTATATTATACTTTAAACCTACATATTGTACAAATTTTGCTATTGATATTAATAAAAAAAAAAAAAAAAAAAAAAAAAATTACGTTGCTTTCATTTGACAAAACTAGATCAAGAACACGATTATTAATATTACGTACATGGTTATATTGGGTTAAATTAAAAAGTAAAGACATATCTAGAATTGCTCGTTCGCAGGCGGTTGTTGGTATTGAATTAAAATTACTGTCTAAAACGTTGAAATTGCAATTAGGTAAATTATAATCACCGCAAATAATTATTTGATGATTTGGATATTTTGTTTTTACTAACTCAACATCTTCACAGTGTTTTTTATAGATTGATATGTTGGCATTAGGAGGAATATAAACAGTTCCAATAATAGTTTTCTTGAAATCACCACTTAATAATACGAACAATTGTTCCACATCAGTATTTTTGATTTTGAGTACTTTCGAAGTAATATTTTTGCGGACCGCTATCAGGACACCACCTCCTCTTGTATTGGAGCTGGTATGGTGACTCCGGTCTGCTCGGTGGACATGGTGCCTATGTAGTCCTAGCTCCGCTGAGAAGATTGATGATGTTAGCCATGTTTCAGTGAGTATGATGACATCATTTGAGAAAGATGGAGCATTTACTCTGAACTCCTTTAATTTTGTTCTGATGCCCCTGACGTTCTGGTAGTAGATGAGGCGTTTATATGGCTGGAGTTTTTTGGTTGAACATTGATAATTTTAGGTGAGTTGTTAATATATTTTATGGTTAAATTATTTTCTCCCTTATTTTTCCGATTTTCTAACTCCTTCCATACATTTTGAATTTCTTGGCGCTGAACCCATGTTAAGTCTTTTTTGGTTTTAATACTGAAATTTTTGTAGTCTATCGCCTTTTTTTGAAGAACCAGTTTCACTTGATGTTGGTCTGACAGTTCAATCTTGATCGGACGTATTTTATCCATTTCTTTTTTACCTAAACGGAACATTTTTATTTCAGAGGTATCAACATTTTCAACTTTGCTTAGAATACTCAAAACTTTGTTCTTATCCTCCCTCATGCAGTCAGTTTGAGTACCAGTTGAGCACTCAGGAACATTAAACATTATAATATTCTTAGAACGTAATTTTCTCTCCTCCATTTCCGCTAGTGTTTCGCAAATTCCAGGTAGGTCTTGTATGGTGTTAGGTAGAGGTTGGACCTGAGGTGGCTTCTGTTGTGAGATATTTGTATAGGCCTTCAGCTCTCCTTCCAGGAAGCCCACTTTCGCACCAACAACACTAATATTCCCCAAAAGTTCCGAAAGTTTAGGAGTTAATTTAGCCATTTGTTCTTTGGTAAATTTATTCGATGGATCCATAATGGTACTGTTCATAGAGTTTATTATATTACTTGCCATCGTAATAAAATGGTAGGGATCACACGAATCCATAATTAGTAGATCGAAGCAGAAATATAATATATGAAAAAGTTTAGCTGCCCTGATCACGTACTCGGGATAGTATGCGTAAATGTGAAGGTAACTTTACGTACACACACACTAGAAGCAAGTGCGAACTGACGAATCGACAGTTCTGATGACAGATTTATAATTATTTTGTTTTTGATATATCTTTTAACTGCGAGATTGGAATCACTTGGAATTCTATTCCCAGGCAACAGGCTAGAACCTTCTAGTGAGTTGGGGTAATGTGCCAGACCAACTCGCAACGTATTGTCGTAGGTAGCTCTAGACGTCGCGAGTAGGTAGTCACTAGCAAGTAAATAGGTAGGTCGCGTTGTTTACAATTAGCGAGACAATCTCTAATTGCCACAAAATGTTTAAATACCCTTCTCTTAAGAGGAACGTCTGCGCAGCCTTCAGGGTAGCATCACAATTGTAGGATTTGTGAAGCTGAGAGTAACCGCATCTCTAAATAGTATAATACAAAGTCGCTATTCGCGTCTATCTTTTGTGCGTTTAGTTCTTCTAATCTATGCAACCGATTTTCGTATGATTTTCACTATCATTTAGAGAATTTCTTCAGGAAGTTTTAAATATATTATACATGCATATAATATTTATAAAAAGTAGAGAAAAGTCGAGCAACGCCGGACCAGCTAGTATATTTATAAAACTTGCTAACGAGACTACCCGGCGTTGCTGGGGGTTATCCTTAGGAGATAGACATATAACACACTGAACTTTTCTGTAGGCCTTTTTAAGATATATATTTCCGTAGTACATCATTTTGATGTATCTCATAAGGTTTAGCTAGCGTTAGTAATGTAAGCGCCCGAAATTATTTTTTGTCGACTCGATTAGAAAACATCGACTTTTTTCTACTTTCTAAAAATATAATATGTGTGTATTTTATTTATAAACCTTCCGGAATAATTCCTCCTTTTCAATTTTTTTTTAATATCCCGTGATTTTTGCGCTAGTCTCACAATTTTTAAAAATAAAACCAAATACATAATTTAACCTTTATCTTTTTTATTTATTTATTATTTGATATATTTTACAATAAATTTACAATGTTTACATGTCACACAGTATTATAATGTAAAACAAAATGCTCTGGTTTTAAATTATGTATATATATATTTTTTTTTAGATTTTCACGGCCAAAAGCATTTTTGTTGTTTGTTTTTGGGGTGTTATGCCATACATCTTCGGATCTACCGGATCTGCCCTGATGATGGACACTGCAACGATGTCCGAAACGTCAGCTAAAGAAGGAGTTAGCGCAACACGGCATAACACCCCAAAAACAAACAAGAAAAATATGTATATATTGTTTTAATTTAAAGTAAGGTAGATAGAGATAGGTATTTTTTTTATTTAAAGTAAGTTTGTTAAAGTAAGTTATACCTAGATAGAGATAGGTATTTTTTTATTTAAAGTAAGTTATTGTCACATAAATATTTTGTGACAAGAGAAGTTCTTGCTTAATTGGGTTTATTTTGTCTATGGGTATTTTTTTCGAACTTTGGCAATATTTTGAAGGAAGGAAGTACAGTTTTGTTTATGGTCACTTCCTCCCCGGCCCATTAGGCCGATGGGTCGGTGGATCTAGTCACTCTCCTTTAAAGGGGCTTGAATCTGAGTTAATCATGTGAATAGGAGTTATTATTTCTTTTAAAAAAGGCGCGGGGTGTTTATCCATTCACGCACAGTTCGTGTTTGTTATTATTTTAGTGGGGAATATGGAATCCCGCTTTTATTGAGTGTTGGCCGATGGTCATGTCGTAGTGCTCGTGTTTCGGACTTGAAACCGAGATTGGTTTGGTCCTAGCTGTGGCTGGTTGTTTTTGGCGGAGTGTCCCCGTGTCGCCAGAGAACGGATTGCTGTCTTGGCTCCGTTGAAGAGTCTGGTTGACTAACACGTGCTGCAGGCCTGATGCCCCTGCAGGCGTCCATTGAAGGAGAAGCGTCCTCCTGCTTCCACTAAGAAAACGGATTGCTGTCTTGGCTCCGTTGAAGAGTCTGGTCGACTACCACGTGCTGCAGGCCTGATGCCCCTGCAGGCGTTAATTGAGGGAGTTGCTGTCCTCCTGCTGCCACCAAGAGAAGGATGTCCTGGCTTTTGAGTCGGGTCCGTTCCCCGCTGCCGAGAGCAAGTCTTCGTTCGCCATCCGGTGTCGTTCTTTCGTTTCACGTTAAGTTAGTTTAGTTTAATTCAAGAGTCCATCGGGTATGTGCCTATATTTATTTTTATGGTTACATGTTTATTATCTGTACTCCTTAGTCGTAATCTTTGATGTTTCAATATATTTTCCATTAAGAATTCACTCTTTTTATTTATGATCACTTAACCTACTTGACAGGGAATTAATCCCACAATCTTGAGATGAGAACTCTGCTCTACCGTTTCCTTTTAAACATTGGAATGTTCCTACCTTAGTTACATACATTACATTTGGCGCCCCAACCATTTCTACATTACATTATACCTAGATAAAGATAGGTATTTTTTGATTTAAAGTAAGTTTGTTAAAGTAAGTTATACCTAGATAGAGATAGGTATTACGAATGTGTTTGTTATTAAATTTTGGGATTTTATTATTATTCTGATATAAGATGTAAGTTATTTAATTGTTTTTCCTTATAAATTTGTTGATGTTAATATTTTTATACTGTTTTCTATTGTGGGTAGATTGGGTTTCAGATCGTAATTTCAAAAAATAAGGTTTTACGTTTCATAAAAAATCAAATGCTACATTGTTATAAAATGGTTATTTTGTTGTTGTGAAATTTAAAAGGTCCCCGTTAATCGCCGTTTCTGGATAATCAACAATAAATTACAACTTCTGTCCACGGTCATACGGTTATGATTGCCAGTTGATATTTGGAAAAAATTTTTAAATACTGAAACTCGACAGGTGCGTTCGTTATAGATGACATACGCATTTATCTTAAATTGAATAACATTCATAACAGTCAATGTGCTAAATAAATACTGGTCCTATCCAATCGAGATTTAGCTCAGTTGTTAGCGCGGTTGACTCCCGTCAGTTCCTCGGGAGGAAGATTCTATCCTCAGCAATAATCTCGTCGAATTTAATGTTTCAAAGACCCAATCCTGTCTGATTACGTCTAAAAGGGATCCAAATGATAATCTAGTCTCCTTCAACGGAAGCAATCTTCCGAACAGGCCTTCCATTGATATGCTTGGTGTAACTATAAGTGACCAGCTCAGGTACGGGGGCTCCATCGAAGCCAGAGTAAAGTTGGCCTCTCAGAAGCTGGGCGTACTGTACACTGTACAGGGCCCGCAGATACTTTAATAGTACACAACTGCTGACCCTGTACAAATCGCAAGTGCGCCCTACTGTCGAATTTGGCAGCCATCTCTGGTCCGGAGCCCCTAAATACCTGAAAAAAAACCCTAGACTCTGTGCAAAAACGGGCGGTCCGTTTGATAGATTCCCCAATCTTAACAAACGGACTGCAATCTTTAGAGCACAGGCGTCAGGTAGGTATGCTGTCCTTGTTCTATCGGTATTACAATGGAAGATGCTCTGAGGAACTAGCGTCATTAATCCCTTCGGCACCGGTGCGTAGTCGGGATACACGCCAAACGCGCGCCCAACATTTGTACACAGTTGAAACTTGTCACATGAGAACGGGTCGCTTCTACGATTCGTTCTTAAGTTCAACAGCTCGGCTGTGGAATGAACTGCCGGCCTCTGTGTTTCCTCCCTCCTACAACATGGGACTCTTCAAGACCCATGTTCACTCCTTCCTCTCCACAAAAAGACCCTCCACACAGCATCCCCAAAGATGACATAGGCCCTGAGGGAAATTATTTTCTTCAGGGCCTGCTGTGTGGAGTTAATATAAAAAAAGAAAACCATTTTTTTAAATAATCAAAAGACATTATAAAAGTTCACAGTAGTTTAAAAAACAGTCCCTGAGAGGAAGGTTCAAATCATCAATCAAACAAAAATTTGTTAATTTAAAATCATTTATACAAGATATATTTTCATTAATTTTAGTTATAAGTTACAAGTCTAAATGATAAGGAACAGGTCTAATGTATAATTAATTAATTGTTAGGCGCCCTTGAGGTGATTTTCTCACGAAATGGTGCTATAAAAATGATCCAAAATGGTTTTTACGGGTTCATTGTTTTATTTAACATCGATCTAGCGGTAAACTTCCGAAGCTTCCTACCAAGTATTGCCGCAACACAACGTTGAAAATTTTCTCAACTTTTCTTTGTAGCATTTTCTTCTTTAGTAGCTTCGGTAACTTGTGTAAAGTGGTTGTCAAAAATGTTGCGGTTTTACGAAATGTTTGTAATTTTAATTTTAATAAACAAAAACTTCGTTTTATTGTCAAATTAACCATATTTTCTACATATTACTAACATACTCGTAGTTTAAATCTCCTGACAAAGTTTTGTTAGTGTTTGAACATGTTTAACATTATTTGACTGCAGTTAATTTTAACTATAAAAATGTGGTGATTAAAATAGTGAGTGCTTGACAAAATAATTAATTAATAATTAATTAATTTAGTACTTAGGTACTTGTTTCGACTTTTTGAATTTATTAAAAATGTGCAAAACCTTGTGATTATATACTAGAAAACTAAAAGTCAGTATCGCCCTGGTGTAAGTCCACCTTCCAATTAATTAATTGTAAGCAACATAAATTATTTATGTAATACCGTTTGGCATTTCATCATTATGTCTGTTTAAATTAGTTTGCACGTTCCGTTTTCGGTTTCTAAAATCTGAGGCATCCGTCTTATTATTCAAGCAAGCTTTGACTGAGCTTTTCAATATTATGGTACCTACCTGCCTTGAGAATGTTTAAAAAATGTAATTGAGATAGTGACGTTTCTTTGGGCACTCAATTCGAAATAAAAAATATTATATTATTGTTTTTAATTACTTAGGAATGTTGTGTATTCACAATTTAGTTAGTTTATTACATATTAGTTGAGGTATACCCGGGGTTGCGCGGGGACTTTTTGGTTGTGAATTCTAGAGTTTCTGACAACTGGGTAACTTTTTAAGGTGGAAATAATATTATTTAAATGTAATAAGTATTTGTAGTGTTTTCTTCATACATACTCTTCTATTATTCTGACTCTTGACATTCCCGACTCGAGTATCTGATTAGCTTGATCGTGCCATGTCTTCCTCGGGCGTACCCGACTTCTGCTACAATTCGCATTTGCATCATATATCCTCCTTACACTCCTATCTTCACCCATTCGCTCTACATGCCCAAATCATCTAAGCGTCCCTTTCTTAATCTTACTCATTACGCTTACATCAGCCTTGCACTCTTTGCGGATCTCCACATTCCTCACACGATCAAACATGGTCTTACCACACATACGCCTCAGGGATCTCATTTCAACAGCATTCAATCTACTTTCATCCTCTCTTTTCCAGTTCCATGCCTCACTTCCATACATCAGGGTAGGTACCAGCCCTCCGTTGTGCACTGTTAACTTCGCTTCTTTGGACAATTTTTTGTTAGACACTAATAAGAAAAAACTTTAAACCAAATATGGTAAAAAAAAGTCTTGTTCACAGAATTATTAGTATTATGTAAAATTACCTCCTATTATTAAGGTGTGATTTAAAAAACATGTTCATATCCAATATGAATTTCCGACCCTCACGTTCAATAAATAGGTCATGACCCAAGGTATGACCCGCCTCTGACCTCTACGTAATATCCAGTGTAGGTACCATAGACATATGAATATTAGTAGACCTGCCCTAAGTGATTAAAAGCGTATTATCCCCACTCCCCATACCGGTTCCATTGGAGCCGGCTGTGCTCGCGTATGGCCTCAAGTGAAATTTGAAAACGTGACGTCATCATTCTTGTGCGAACTATGGTCGAGGCATCATCGGTTCATTTTACGAAATAACACGGCAAAATGTTGACTTGTGCTATGAAAACTTGTAAAAATAGATGTGAAAAAGAGAATAAACCCAATTGTTGTATTACATTCCATATATAAGCATTATTTTACTTTATTTTCAGCATATTCACATCGTATAATATAGATCAGTTGTAGAAACATGTCTGGACGCGAAACACAAAGCTGATTGGTTGCTGGGAAGTAAAATATGAACATTTATAAAAGTGTCTTAACTAAATACTTAAACGAAATATTCGACTCTGAAAATAGAACCGAATTTTTTTGCCGAATTTGGACTTCGCAAATTTGTTCATAACGTGGCGAGTAATTTGCGCTCCCATGTAAAAATGTCTATTCATTCAAAAGCAGATTTTACTTTTAAGAAGTAAATGGTGATATTATAATGCGAGATGCCTATTTACTGTCAGATTGATTTATTGACGAATCACAGTCAGCTTTACCCCCTTCGTTCTTCAACAGTTGATTTTACCCCTCGCCATTATCTTCTCGTCTATTAATTCCTATGTCTGTGGTAGGTACGTATTTTCATATGTACATTGGATAAATTAACATGTGCTGCCAATATTTGGGTCACAGGTCACAGCACAAGTGAAATAATAACATCGATTTAAACGGTTTTAAATAGCTCGCATATACTTGCATTCACGTTTGTGAACAAGTGTAACGAATATCCCGCGGGTCGGTAAGGAATCGACAAAAACCGAGTGCTGTAAAGAAGCGAGAAACGTTGCGCGTTTTAGGCTGGCCGCATACATACGTTTTCCGTATTCGATTTCCGAATTCGTTTTCCGTATTCGGACATCCGAATGCACGGAATCAGTAGAAAATACATTAACTGCCGCACACGTTCGTTTTAGTTCCGAACGGAACAAATTCCTTACGCACGTTCCGAATGCAAGCCGGCGCGTTCGGAGAAACCGAATGGAAAAAACCTAATGACGTCATGTGGAACGCAGCTCTTGCATACATTTTGTTTGTGTCGACGCAAACGTTCGGAAATTTCCTGTCAGTAATTCAGTGTTGCCAACGGATCTTGACCTAATATCGCCGTTTCTCATACACAAGGTAGCGTAAAGTAGCCGAATTTGCTGTTAGGTGGGACATGTTTAAAATTGATTTTTTTACGTGAAAATAAAAATTTCGTGGGGGGCTGGCTAGAGAATTTCAAAAAAATAAAATTTGTCCCCAGAAAATAAAAAAAATCATGGGGGGGTGGCTAGAGAATTTCGGGACATGTTTAAAATTGATGTTTTTGAAGTAGCTTAATTGGCGACCAGTCGCCTTTTAGATTTTTTCGGCGCCGATTCTCGCTCTGAGTAGCCTAAATGGCGATGTGTCGCCCTTGTTGGCAACACTGGTACTGACGTTTATACATTCCGAATGAAGAAAATCGAACGTTTGCGCTAGTCTCACGGAATTCCGAATACGGAAAACGTATGTATGCGGCCAGCCTTATGTTGCATGATCTCTCTCCACGGCAGATAAGCTATAAAACTTAGAAACTGTCGGTATTGCAGATTTCTGTTTTCGCATTTACCGCCATTACGCTGAATGTCATGTTGTTTCATCGTCAAATTGACTATTGTAAATATATAATACATTTCTACAGTGATCTATGTTATTACTAACTATATATGGAGATAATATACAGTACAATACTTAGCTGGTAGGTCACTTGAAATTAACACTTAATTAACATTTAACTAATTTTTATTAGCGAAATTTAGATACAGGATTTAGGACATAATTAGAAAATTGGATATAACTGGACTTTCTCTCAGGAATGGTATATTTAATTTAATGGTATGACAGCTTAAGGCGATGCACTACGTAGTAATGCAAAATCATGTGTTTTGGTTTGAAAATTTGGTCGCCTAGAAATGTTTCAGATGCTTTAAATAAATACTGCGAGTAGAATACATCTTGGCCTTTGAAATAATCGAGTATTTTTTACATAATTCTTATTATAAGCCCAGAAAAAAAAATGTATAAGGCCTATGAAAACTGCTAAAGTTCAAAATTTCCTACTTACGAACCCATTTTCGGTTATGGTTTTATTGTATAATGTGGCAAATTAAGTTATTTATAAAATGATCGGAAAACATTTAAATATTTATGCCTGAACATCCACAAAATAAAATAAAAAGCAATTTTCGGCCATGTTTTTTTCTTGCATAAATCAAAACAGGCGGATGGTGTTAAGCGGGAATTTAAGCCTTATCGTCATCTACGTAAGGAATGTTATTGATGGCATCGCCTTTTAAAAGGGTAAGTTTTTAGTTAAGACCTGAATTCTGTTGGACTTGTTATGGATCTTAGTTCCGGAGGGAGTTTATTCCAAGCCTTCGGCCCAGATACTCCGAAAGCGCGATCACCAAACTTAGTATTTGGCTTGCGCTTAGGTTCTATCAGTCTGCCTACAGCTGCTGATGTTGCTGATCTAAGAGTTGACTGCCTCAGACCAGTGTTTTCCGGGACACATAGTTCAGAGATGTAGAGTGGGGCCATTTCATTGATGGATTTAAACACCATCCAGCACAATTTGTACTGGATTCTTTCAGGGCACTTGAGCCAGTGAAGGTTACAAAGGTGTGCTGAAATGTGCGAATATTTTGAAACCCCGGTTATGTTATATTATAAGCTTGAAATAATAGTTCATTATGCACCACTTTGTCATATAAGATGGCTGCCAGGCAATTTCCCCTAAACCTAGATTTGGCTTCAATGCCATTCATACACAATCATATTAATGCTCTGGCCAGCTTTTGGTCAATGATTATAAGGGTACCTTCAATAATCCTTAATCCTTCCTAATAATCAATAAATAGGTAATCATCACTTCTTATTTCCTTCGAATGTTATTCTACTGTTGTGTTTTATTTAAAAAAATCATTTATTGATTGCCATATTTCGGATACATACGGTTTTAATCACCGTCAAACTTGACACTTCATTTAGAGTTTTTTGCAGAGTCCCTTTTGTAAAAATGCAATTAGTTTACAAATGAGATATTTTTGGAATTTCTGACATATAACATACTTTAAACGTAGGTTGAATTAATATTTTGACACACATTTATTTATCGGGAAATAATATTCTGATATATATTTTTGGCAATGTAACGAAAACGATACAATCTGGAAAACCTACAAAAATACCAATTGTAGAAAACCTAGCAAAACAAAGAATTTTTATTTGAATACTAACTGTACCCAGCCACGCGTTGCTGTTGCTCAGTCTGTCTGTGCAGATAGATAAACCATAGTTGTGTCAAAATTTCAATTCAATCGACGAAGAACTTTCGGAGATTTAAGATTGTGAACAAACAAACATTTTTATTTATATAGATTTCTTTACATGAGAAGTTTTTTACAAGACTTCATCACTTATGTCTGTAAGATTCCCAATTTAATTAAGAGATTTGCTAGGGCAAATTCAACCTTAGGTCTGTCCAATACACCAGGGCTGCGCGTCGCATATTTATGTGCATTGCTGCTTAAGAGGAAGCTACAAGTCAATATTGTGGTAATATGCATTAAAATCGCTTGACAAACGGAGTCTAGAAACGTTCGATTTCAAGCACAAAACTGTTTTTTATTTATTTTGTAAATAATTTTATAAGAAAGTAAAAAAGTTAATCAAGTGAAACTGTCGCAGATAATCTTAGCTATAATACTGTATTTTTAAAAATTTGTTTTCTTTATGCGTTCATACATTTCTATTTCAAAAACAATTTTTTTAGTTGTTTACATTTATATTTTTTATTGAGTAATTTATTTCTTTATTTGTATTCTACTCAAGCGAAATGATAGGAAAACCTTCAATTTATCTAAAGCATATTTTTTGGTATTCATAATGTACACAAATTCGTTTTAAAGATTAATCAAAAGCCTTATCTTAGATCGTTAAGATTCTGGCTTTATTTTAGGGTACTGTCTCGTTTTAATATTTTAACGTACACTGTAATTTTATAAGAAACTGAGATAAGGTAAAAGTAAATCGCGTCGCCCCCTCTCGCCGCCTACTCTTGCCGCCCCCTATTGCCGCCCCCTCTTGCCGCCCCCTATAGCCGCCCCCTCTCACCTCCCACCTCGCCCCCAAACCCGTTTTCACTGTTTGCAGGCCTTAATATCAATATATGAATCCGTGGGTTCTCGGTTATTGTCGATTTTACAGAAAAATTCTTATCGTATAAATGAAAAGTCACCTTATAGTCTGAATTCTCCACAAATCAAGTTGACTTGTGGAGTTCTTCAAGAGAATTTAAAATGCATTCTACGTAACATGAGACGGATTATTGATTTTTGTGAGGCTAATGGGTAGTGGGAGGAGAACGAAATTGAAGAAATAAAGGTGGGCAACTTTCTGGCCATTCAGTTCTGGTCACCAAAGCATTTCAAGCTACTTTTTAATTCTGAATTGTGGTCAAATTCTCAATTCCGATATATATTTCAAATTAATTAATTTGAAAGCAACACAAATTATTTAAATAAATCTTGTTTTAACTCGACATTTTGGAATATAATCTGTCTGTGAATTAGTTTGCACGTTCCGTTTCCGGTTTTGAAAATCTGATGCATCCGTCTTATTCAAGCAAGCCTAACATTGACTGAACTACCTACCTGCTCTAAGAAAGTTTGAAAAAATTGTCATTGAGATAGTGACGTTTTTATTCGAAATTTAAAAAAAGTTCAACGAAATACCTGCTTAGAAATCTTATGAAGTCAGATTGAGGCGATGCACTACGTCGTGTAATATTTTAAATTGAGCGGCTATCAATAACACCCCTTACGTAGATGGCGATAAGGTTTAAATTTCCGCTTAACACCATCCGCCTGTTTTGAATTATGCAAGAAAAAAACATAGCCAAAAAGTGCCTTTTATTTTATTTTGTGGATGTTCAGGCATAAATATTTATTTTTTTTTCTATCATTTTATAAATAACTTAATTTGCCACATTATACAATAAAATCATAGCCGAAAATGGGTTCGTAAGTATTTTAGATTTTGAACTTTAAAGCAGTTTTCATAGGCCTTTACATTATTTTTTTCTGGGCTTATAAAAAGACTTATCTAAAAAATACTCGATTATTTCAAAGGCCAAGATGTATTCTACTCGCAGTATTTAATTAAAGCATCTGAAACATTTCTAGGTGACCAAATTTTCAAACCAAAAACACATGATTTTGCATTACTGCGTATCGTATCGCCTTAAATGTTCGTTTGGATGTGTTAAATACTTGACACATCCAAACTCGTTGCTTGGAGACTCATAAATGGTTTGGAGTAATGTTTGACTATCATATTGTAAATTTACAGAGTGTCGGGGAATTTAATCTCCATGTCTCATGAACTGAGGTGAGGGTAAGTACCTGAGGGATGGTTTTTTTCTACCCGATGAGAGGGCTGCCAATATTATCTTTTTTTGTATACCTGGTTGCTTTGTAATTTTTTATTTGAGTCCACTCGTTAAGGGGGGAATGTAATGGAGACTTGGAATGGATAGGTGGGATTGTCATCGGGACTTGAACGCCTGAGACATGCTATGCTCGGGTTTGAGTGCATAGAAAGATTCGAATAGAAGGTTTTGGCTAATTCTACCATGTGGGTTTTCAATGGGGGGATTTTCGTGTCTGAATTAATTATGCTATTTCGGACAAACCAAAGGCTTTTGGTGTATCTTCTAAGTGTGGCATTCTGGAATGTTGCAAGACCATTTGTGTTCCCCGTGCCTCATATGGGTGAGGCGTAAGTCATGATGGGGCGTACCTGTGATTTGTACATGAGAAGTTTGTTTTGAATTGAAGTTTTAGCGTTGGATGTCTTTTTAGCTTTGTTTTGAGTGATTTTAATGTGTTTTCTCCATGTAAGTCGTTTGTTAAGTGTCAATCCAAGATATTTGTCCGATTTTTGCCACGGTATAGCCTGGTCGTACATCGTTATTTCCTGTCTCGAAGTCTGGCCGCTCTTTCTACGGGAGAAAAAGACAGCAACACTCTTTGAGGGATTCACGTCTATACGCCATCTGTGGTACCAATCTTGAAGTATGTCAATGTTTCTTTGAAATCGGTAAGTAATCATCCTGGGTGAACAGTATCTAACCATAACTGTAGTGTCATCTGCGCACTCAAACCCGAGCATAGCATGTCTCGGGCGTTCAAGTCCCGATGATAATCCCACCTATCCATTCCCAAAAAATACAAAAAGGGTAGAAAGAAACCATCCCTCAGGTACATACCCTCACCTCAGTTCATGAGACATGGAGATTAAGTTCCCCGAAATTCATTAATTTTACAATATGATACTACTATCAAATCAGTGTAGCCGGACTCCCGGTAGAGCTATGCAACAGCATCCTAGTGGTCAGTGCTAAATTAACAAACCAGTACCAAGTCGAGAGATCCCTCTGGGTCCTCCTTAGTGGACAATCAATGGAAGAACTGTTTAGTGAGGACAACCGTGAACTTTCTTTTAAACTCTCAGTGATTTTATTTTTTTCTAAATTGTTCTGTAGTCTTGACTAAAATTCTAAGCTGTGAACCCTATATAAGTTATTAAAAATTTAAATTGTGGAAATCGACTATTTGCTTATATTAACACAATCTTTGCGGGAAACGAGAAAACTCATCATACGCCTTTTAACAGTAAGACGCGAGAGACGAGTTTACTCGTTTTGTTGCGCAAAGCGGTAAGGAGCGGGAAACTTGTAAACAAGGGGTTCTAAATGGGTGCGGGGTCATGTGTTTTCTATTGTCGGCGGTACCCGATCTATCTACCTGTCAATACAATGAGTTTGAAACACAACAAAAAAATAAAATCGCCGTCGCGTATGTTCCGCTCACAAACTACGCAGTGAAACGCGGTACATGTGCAAGTTTTGCAATGTGCCCCTGCATAAAGGAAAGTGTTTCGAACGCTATCACACATTGAAGCACTATTAGGTTATAGTTTTTTTTTTATATGTATTGAAAATTTCTAAATAATCTTGTAATTTTGTATGAATAAATTTCGATGTGTTATTTCGATTGTGAAATACTGTTTTTTCTATGATTCCCAAGAAAGTAGAAAGTTTTTGTTCATAAAAAAAGAAATTACACATACATTGCTAAGTAAATAAATAGAGACATCTTTTTATAGTAAAACACTGAAAGTTTCATCGAAAAATATCAAATGGATCATAAGATATGAACATTTTGCGGAAAGTAAAATTTTGGCGCTAAAATTTAAAAAAACACTCGCCCCCAATTTGGCGGTAAAATTTAACCCGCCAAATAATTTAAAATGGGTAGCCGAGTGACTAGTGATTGATCAGTATATGATGACGATCTCGTTATAACCGATTTTTTAAAAATATGACTTGTTTATTTTTCAGAGCTTAAGAGTTAACCATGTCATCGATACAGTGTGGGTCAAACGCAGCCAAAACAATATTGGTTATTTTCAACATTTTCTTTGTGGTAAGTACCTACATTTTTATGTGAATACAAAACAAGAGTCCCAACAGTAAGCCAATAACATATCGCAATTTACGTATGTTAGACTGAAGGGAGAGGGAAAAACTTAAGGTTGGGTTCAAACCCGGCTATTCATATCTGACCACTGTTGAATTTAAAACGCTTAACTCTGTGCAGAAACCTTAGCAGCATTTTTTGCCAACAATTGCCACACGAGAATGGGTCTTTCCTACAACTCGTTCTTGAGTTCAACTTCCTACAATATGGGTCTCAAGAAAACCCTCTGCACAGCATCCCCAAAAATCAGTGTGGATTTAATGTGAAAAAAATGTGTTCTCAACATTTAAATATGGTTGATATTTGCCACTTTAAAATGATTGAGAATTTTCACGGCCAAGTGTATTATAGTGAATTATTTTTGGGGTATTATGCCGCTTTGAGCTACTTCCTTCTTTAGCCGACGTTTCGGACAGCATTGAAGTGTCCATCATCAGGACAGAACAATCTTTTACACATCTGTCCTGGTGATGGCCTCTGTAATTTCACTTACATTGTGCTACAGTACATTCACTTTCAATGTGTGTTATTGTATATGTCTTACTTTTGAATGTGTCTTTTATCTGTTTGCTATATTGTCTTGTACTTTTGAATGTACGTTATCGTGTTGTCATTCAAAGTGTTAGTGTATTTGGGACGCTTTAGTGAGTTCTATGATTGTATGTAAGAGTCTGTTATTTATTTTATATAACGGGAGACTTATATTGTATTATAATTGTATATTGAGATAGAACCTGCAGACAAGCAGCCATGTGGCAGCTTCGTGGGACTATCTATACATTGTCTAAAAAAAAAAAAGTAAAATTTTCAGTCAATAAAGACCAGCTTAAATAAAAACAAAAAAAATGCTGCCCGAAACCTTGGCTAAAGAAGTAGGTAGGGCAACACGGCATAATACCCCAAAAAGAAATCACTATAATCTGATAGTATTAATACGCTTGCGTCTGGACGATGTAGGCCCTGTGATTGGTCAAATTCAAATTGTGTTTAAATAAGACATTAAAAATTAAGACACGATTTCATACTGAAATAGAATTGCCACATGTAATACGATATTTCTTCAAAAATATCGTTTCTGTTCATACAATTTTTGGATAATATCGAAGAAAATATGTCTTAGAAAGTTTATAATCCATTGGATTAATTACATTACAGTGAAAATTATCCACAATTACGTGATTACGTTTGACGTTTGACGAAAAAAGCACGCGTTAATTCAATATGGCCGATACCCGATACGCAATAGGTGGCCGACAGAGCGCACCTCTGGCGGTGTAAGAAAGAATCAAGACTGGCGCGTATATTTAAATATGCAAAATTACTTGAACATCAAGCGTTTAATAATAAGATTTCTTTTGGAAGTTTATTTCAACTTTGCAATGGCATTTTTCATTATTATTTATATTTTTTTTTGCTTATTAATTATATCTGATTTTATATTGACATGTTTTCTAATTTCTAAAATTTCAAAATTATTTATTTGCGATGCTTTAATCCTGAGTGAAGTATTTTAAGACCTGAATTTTTATCGAAAGTGTGATTCAAAAGATGATTTGCAAACTCAGATTCACTATTTCCATTTAGAACCCTGAGATGTTTTTTAGTTCTGACTTCAAAGTTTCTATTGGTTCTACCTTTGTAAAATAAATTACAATCCAGCCCAATTGAGTTTATAAACTCCTGATTTTTTTGTTTGATTTTCGCCATCTTTATTATTAAGAATATATTTATTCATTCTGTTATAAGTGTAAAACGCCGGTTGAATAGTACCAGGAATGTTTATATATATATATATAATTTTAGAAGTGTCGTTATCCACAAACAGAATTCTACGCCATTGTTTATTTATATCTTAAGAAATAGGGTAAAAATACCGTTTGAAGATAATATGTTTAATTATTTTATTTAGTATTTCAACCATCAATTTATTAGAATAACCGTTATTAAATGTTATTTGTCTTATGAATATATTGTTTTATGGTTATATGCAATTTTTTTTTCAGGTCTTAAAATACTTCACACAGGATATAAAGCATCACAAATAAATAATTTCGAAATTTTAGAAATAAGAGAACATGGTTATAAAAGTATATGTAATTAACAAGAATTTTCTTTTCTAAACTCTCTTTTAAATATTTTCCCACTTAACTGGTCTTTCATATTGTAATTCCTAATTCTTATAAACCCAGCCTACTCTTACCCCTCCCCCCTCCTTCCACTTCTACTTTCCAATTGTAATCTATATTTAATTTTTGACTTCGGTGTATACTTCGTTCATGAAACATGTATTGGTTGTATATAATAAAGTGAAGTTAAAAAAGTTATTTGTTTTTTAATAAAATAAAGTTTAATCGGATAACATTATTTTATCTATTTCCATTGTATATTAATGCATACGTACATAATAAAATGTAAACATTATATTTATTTATTAATTGGACAATTTGCATAGCGCCGCTTTTGTGAGATATCACCTCAGGGACGCTATATTGTAATAATCTACCTTTATATATAGATTTTTACTCTCCTGATGAAGGTGTTTATATAATCTAACTTTAAACTTTATTAGATACAGTAACAGTTTTAGGTAAAGAATTACCACCAGTTGGAGTAAAATTCAGACCTTTTAATTAAACCGACTGCTAATCTCATCGCACAATTACCCTCCTATTATCCATAAACACGGGTACAATTAATCAATATGTAATAATCTATTATTTCAGTCAACTTTGTTATAACTATCTTTAATTGTTGTGACAAACTATACGATATTGATTCAACTTATAGACATTGACGGTTGAAACACATATTTGAGCACTGCAAGTCTCCTATGAGCAAATTATATTAGGTACCATAACACTTAATATCAGTTGTAGACATGTAGTCAATAATAGTGTTTCATTTGAAATATTCCATCACAAATACCTACGTAAAATTTCATTTATTCAAACAACTTTCATTCTTATTATGCCTAAATTGAGCATGTTATTATTCATTAACTCCTTCCTGTTCTGTGTTTTACCAATATATACTCACCCTCTCTCTGTGAATGACCTAATATATATATCTATTAAATGTAACTGTTGTTAGTATCACTTAAACTGGGCGCAGCCCAACCAAGTGCCGCCCGCAGGGCCTAGCAGCAAAAACCCGCGGAGCGGGTTTTTAACTGCTAGTATAATATTATTTGTTCCAGATTGCAGGACTGTGTCTATTTTGCTTTTCGGTCTGGTCATCGTGTCATCCATCCAGCTTGTTTGTAACCCTCAAAGGGCTGGACCCTGCCTTTGGTAATGTAAGTGGAAGAAATACAAATTGAAATTGAAACTTGCTTGAAACGGGTTTAGTCGTGTTTGGTGATAAGATCGGAACAGCCAGGTACTCCCCAATCTTCCTCTTCATCATTTCCTTCCCTTACCCACCCCTTTTTTTTACAGTAACATTGTGGTATACAGTAGTGGAAGAAATCGCAGACGCCTGAGAAAGACCACTAGTAATATGTATTGTTTAATTAAATTTCTTGTATATTATAAAATGATAAAAATTAATACTTACTACTAATTGGAAGGTAAAAGAGAAACTGACATAAAATAGTTAATGGAAATATACATTACATATAAAATAGTTAATGGAAATATACATAAGATATAAAATAGTAAATGGAAATATACATAAGATATAAAATAGTTAGTGAAAACATACATTAAATCTAAAACAGTTAATGGAAATATACATTAGATAATAAATATACGACAATGATCCCTTCGGCACCGGTGCGTAATCGGGATACACGCAAAACGCGCGCCCAACATTTGTACACGGTTGACATTTGTCACATGAGAACGGGTCGCTTCTACGATTCGTTCTTAGGTTCAACAGCTCGGCTGTGGAACGAACTGCCGGCCTCTGTGTTTCCTCCCTCCTACAACATGGGACTCTTCAAGACCCATGTTCACTCCTTCTTCTCCACAAAAATACCCTCCACACAGCATCCCCAAAGATGACATAGGCCCTGAGGGAAATTATTTTCTTCAGGGCCTCCTGTGTGGAGTTAATATAAAAAAAAAGATAAAAAATAGTTATTGGAAATATACATTAGATATAAAATAGTTATTGAAAATATACATTAGATATAAAATAGTTATTGGAAACATACATTAGTTATAAAATAGTTATTTAAAATATACATTAGATATAAAATAGTTATTGGAAATATACATCAGTTTTAAAAAAGTTAGTGGAAATATACATTTGATATGAAATAGTTAATGGAAATATACATTGGATATAAAATAGTTATTGAAAATATACATTAGATATAAAATAGTTATTGTAAATATACATTAGTTATAAAATAGTTAGTGGAAATATACATTTGATATGAAATAGTTAATGGAAATATACATTGGATATAAAATAGTTAATGAAAATAAACATTAGACATATGCATTGCTTATCCAGTCAAAGGGAGTTGGTTATCTGTTGTATAAACTAAAAAAAATAATAACTTCTCATCGAATGTCGGATTTTTTCCGAGGTATTTTAAATGTTCTATATTATTATTCATTTTGAAGATGTCGTAAAACCAAAAAACCATTTTAAAAACTAGATAAAATTACCTATAATATTTTTGTATTTAAAAAGTGCAATATTTTAATTTCACAAATGAAAAAAGTTGACAAAAAGCTGATGCCAAATATTTTTGATCACAAAATTCTAAATACACAGTCATATTATTTTAAAGAAGTTGCAAGAAAATTGTCACCACACTTTGTATCTCGTTCTTTCAATTAAAAATGATTAAAAAATATTATAATGATTCCCGGAGGATAACCGAAAAAATCAGGCAATTTGGATTCATTTGTATTTAAATACATACGTTGAAAGCATTACTTCATGGAAATTTTATTAATTTTATGCGGTAAATGTCAATAAAAAAATAATAAATAAGAAATAACCTATCTTTTCAAGTAATATGAAACTATGTTCAAGATGTGACATTATTAATGGATTAAAACAAACGAAAAATAACACAAATTATAGTAAATATATTGAATTATTAACGAAAACATGTTTTAAATCAAAAATCAGAGCATCAGGCGAATGCGTGAGTATGCCAGAGGGCTATGTTATCAGATCTTACGCATCCAGCTAAAAACATTTTTTATTGGTAATAATTCGAGTTAGAAATTGTACAGTCTTTGTACAATTTGTAACAAAAATGTTTTTTTTATTAGTAATGCTGTTGTTTTCTCCGATACTGGTAATTGTTGTATTTACATTAAAACGCACACCTCATCGTTTTCAGCCAGTCAGTAAATGCAACTATAATGATACATATACATACGCGAGCCGAACTGCCGAACTGAACCTCAACTTATGGGAAAAGAACAAAGCAACCGCAAATGGTTGGTTGGCGTTTCGGTTCACAAATGTATGCGTAAAATTAACAGATTTCATAGTTAACTCAAAACTTAAAAAGGTGTGACTTTTCATAAAGAGTAAAAGTCAAAAACAACAATTTTTCAGGATAGCTATTTAAAATTTAAGTTGTCGGTGATTAACCCTTCATGATTATTTGTTTGGTTTAGCGAACCAACAGCTAGTACCTGTAGAATTTATTTGTTCGCTTTTACGAACAGTTCATATGGACTTGAAATCGTTGGTACCTCCCTTACTGCCTAGAAATATGACAAAAATACGACACTACAAATTCAAATATAGAACTTAATCACAGAATAATTAAGAGGAAGCTACAAGCCAAAAATGTGTGTATTCTTGGTATACATTATATTGTAGGTAATAGGCATTAAAATCGCTTGACAAACGAAGTCCTAGAAACGTTCGATTTTAAGCAAAAAACTGTTTTTTTTTTATTTATTTTGTAAATAATTTTATAATAAAGCAAAAAAGTTAATCAAGTGAAACTGTCACAGATAATCTTAGCTATAATACTGCATTTAAAAAAAGTTGTTTCCTTTACGCGTTCATACATTTCTATTGCAAAAACACTTTTTTTAGTAGTTTACATTTATATTTTTTATTGAGTAATTTATTATTTTATTTTTATTCTACTCAAGCGAAACGATAGTAAAACCTTCAATTTATCTAAAGCATATTTTTTGGTATTCATAATGTACACCAGTTTAATCAAAATAGTGATTTGGCATTAAGCTTCGCCTTAAAATGTACACCTATATGGAACCAAAGGTTGCGACCGAAATTTGAGATAAATTTATGAAACGTAAAAAAAATAAGGTGACAGTAATTAATGTTTATAATACATTTAAATATATATATATTTTTTTTGTTAACAGTTATTTAAGTTCAGTTTTTATAGCAAAAAACGTAAGGTGAACCATTTTTAAAAGTTTTTACGATTGCAATAAAATTTTGAATATTTATATCATAAAGTAATACAATTTAATACTTTTCAAAAATAGTTTTCAGTTTTTAAATACGTTCAAATGCCTATTTTTAATTGATATATATTTTGGAGTTTTTTTTCATTTTCATACCACGTCCCAGAGATAAAAAATCAAATAATCCATTATTTAATTTGTTTAACTTTATACTATTTGTATTTGTACGTAGCATGATAAATTGAATCTTATTTTTTATTTATGTGACTTTAAGGCGATGTCATACGTAGTAATGCAAAATCATGTGTTTTTGGTTTGAAAGTTTGGTCGCCTAGAAATGTTTCAGATGCTTTGAATAAATAATGCGAGTAGAATACATCTTGGCCTTTGAAATAATCGAGTACTTTTTAGATAAGTCTTTTTATAAGTCCAGAAAAAAATAATGTAAAGGCCTATGAAAACCGCTTTAAAGTTCAAAATCTCCTACTTACGAACCTATTTTAGGTTATGATTTTATTGTATAACGTGGCAAATAAAGTTATTTATAAAATGATCGAAAAAAAATTAAATATTTATGCATGAACATCCACAAAATAAAATAAAAGGCACTTTTTGGCCATGTTTTTTTCTTGCATAATTCAAAACAGGCGGATGGTGTTAAGCGCGAATTTAAACCTTATCGCCATCTACGTAAGGGTTGTTATTGATAGTGGCTCAATTTAAAATATTACACGACGTAGTGCATCGCCTTAATATGAATGTATTAAATATATAAAACTTTCGAATGATATTTTCTAAACAATCGTGAAAACCCTATCAAAATATGTTACGTGTTTTAGAAGAACTAAGCGCACAAACAGACAGATGCGGTTAGTGAAATTGTTTTATACTATTTAAAGAATACATCTACGATTTTAAAAGGGAGTTCAATGAACATTGTATATTGATTTTAAATCAGATTAGACAGACTTAATTAACACAATTAATTGAAATATATTGACGAAATATCCTGTAATGTTTTAGTTGTTTGTTACCGGGAGTTTTAGGTTACTATGTTATGCGATGTACTGTAAGGATAACCTACTTCCATGGCCGGCGCACGACAGAATCAAGTTGTTAGTTGCGGGAATCCGGTATTTCAAAGGGGACTACGATTGTAGGAGTAACTACCACACACACGCCTTATGTTCTTAGACCTTCGTGTCTGGGTAGTTGTTTGAACTCCGGAATATATTAGCCACGTCTCGAGTCTCGGGGGCTCCCCGACTGAATTATATATGGGAACAATGCGTCGTTATGGGGAACTATACAGGGTGTATCCCTGCCGATACACCCTGTATACGGAATTATATATGGGAACAATGCGCCGTTATGGGGAACTGTATACACATTACAATTGTAGGATTTGTGAAGTTGTTATACTCGTTTTGCAATAGTATCCTCCGCCGCTCATCTCACTAGAGGATTCCTGTGTCGAGATGACCAGCAACACTATTATATATTAAACAAACAAATAGAACACATAACACATCATAAATAATACATAATACATGATACATAATACTTGATACATGATACATAATACATGATAATTGATACATGATACGTGATAAATAATACATGATACATGATACTTAATACATGATACTTGATACATGATACGTGATACATCATACATAATACATCACACATCATACATACTTCTTATTCCACGTGAATTATTCCTGCTTGAAAGTTGCACGTTCAATGAACTCAAATTGGCTTTGAATTTAAGTAACATTTTCAAAATTGGATCTGATAGAGAGAAGAATAATAAAGACAACTATAAAGCTATAAGCTCTCCTATGGTCTCCTTCACCCAGTCTGTCCCAATCCGGCGAAAGGGTCTCCTTCAACCAGTCTGTCCCAATCCGGCGAAAGGGTCTCCTTCACCCAGTCTTTGAAGGTTACGCCCACCCTGTCCCACCCCGGTATAGGTGACTTATGGTCACCCCTTCGGAGTTCTCGCAAGAATCTAATTTTTTTGAATAAACGGCTCTACAATATATAAAAGTGAAGTTAGACCTTCAATGTCCCCGCATACAGTGTTAGAAAGCGGTATGCAAGCGCTTACAGACAAGTAACTACAATGGGTGTTATGTTCAATAAGTACTTCTCGATTAAAAACAAATAAATAATGAGACAAAGAAAGAATAGAACATTGTTGGAGAGCATGGAATTCACAATCATTTAACCGGACCAAAAGAAGAAGGGAAAAAAAATAAGATGACACACAGCACCGGTGTGTCGACAACCTGAGGTAGAAAAAAAAGAAATAAGAAGTGCATAAAGGTAGAATAAAAAAAAGAATGAGATACGTTCAGTAACCATCACGAATATCATGTAGTCACCAAATTCAGGGGAGCTGTAAGCAAAGAGAAAAAAAAAACACAAAAGAAAGGTGGTTCAATGCCTCGCAGCTGTCGGTCCTGAGGATGGATTGGTGGTGGTTGGGAAGACAAATGCAGGTCCAAGTACCGCGCCCCTTAGCCGACCTCGTGGTGGTGCCCAGAAGAAAGTTTATGGGATGAAAGGGATTAACCCTGAAAGCCCTAGGGGAGAAAAGCGTCAGGAAGTCGGAGGCAGGGCGGAAGGCACCCAGGTCCGCACGGACTTCCCTCTG
The DNA here is from genome assembly GCA_026573805.1 of Hesperophylax magnus. NCBI lineage: Eukaryota > Metazoa > Arthropoda > Insecta > Trichoptera > Limnephilidae > Hesperophylax > Hesperophylax magnus. The sequence goes on along the minus strand of JAIUSX010000005.1, from coordinate 5,033,846 downwards.
ACCCACAACCACACTCAGGGGTGGCACAGATGTCTGGCAGAGTTCCATAATCAACAGAGCTTCAGTGAGCTTATGCGGGGACTAGGTCTGTGAACAACCCCTTATGGGGACAACAAACAACACAAAACAAACAATGGAGTTCAGTTCTAGCCTGAGTACGTTGCGAGAGAAGCTAAAGTCAAAAACACTGGTGTTTATTAATAAATAAATAAAGATTTAATAATCACAGTAAACAATATGAAGTTAGCAGGATTGAAAAGTCATGAAAACAAGAAACAAGGTATACGGAATTATAAGAAGAAAAAGAAAGCAAATCATATTATTAAAAAAAAAAAAAAATATATTCTGATTCGTAAAGATAAAAAAAAATAAAAAATAAAAAAAAAAACAAGAAAAACACAAAGCAAAGAAACATAGTCAACGAAAGTGAAGAAGAATGGGAAAGGATGAAAGAGACCTAGTAGGTCAGCAGTATGCGGCATCAATAAAACACATTAAAACTCCTGAAAACAGGAAAAAATAAAAATAGAAAAGTATATAATAGAAAGAAGAAACATGTGGAATTAATCAGTGCCATGAGATTAGCTTGAGCCATAGTCTGTCATTCTCACTTGTACATTGATTGCAGCAGCTTGGGCAGGGCAATCCCTATCCCTTGTGGGATGGTCGGCAGGTTTCTTGAATCGTGTACAAGTGGCGCAGACAGCGGGAAGGGCTTTCTTAGGGCAATTCTCGTAGTTATGCCCCAAAGTGGCGCAGTGACGGCAGGTTTCATTGTCTTGCAAGCAAGACTTACTAATGTGCCCATATTGTTGGCATTTAAAACACCTGGTAGCCCCCGTGTAATCCCGAGTACGGCAGGCGTTCCATCCAAGGAAGCACATCCCGCTGTCTATGAGAATTTTTCTGGCTAGTGGGTGACACGTAACTACCACCCTTCACCCAGTCTGTCCCAATCCGGCCAAAGGGTCTCCTTCAACCAGTCTGTCCCAATCCGGCCAAAGGGTCTCTTTCAACCAGTCTGTCCAATCCGGCCAAAGGGTCTCCTTCAACCAGTCTGTCCCAATCCGGCCAAAGGGTCTCCTTCACCCAGTCTGTCCCAATCCTGCCAAAGTGTCTCCTTCAACCAGTCTGTCCCAATCCGGCCAAAGGGTTTCTTTCACCCAGTCTGTCCCAATCTGGCCAAAGGGTCTCCTTCACCCAGTCTGTCCCAATCCGGCCAAAAGGACTCTTTCAACCAATCTGTCCCAATCCGGCCAAAGGGTCTCCTTCACCCAGTCTGTCCCAATCCGGCCAAAGTGTCTCCTTCAACCAGTCTGTCCCAATCCGGCCAAAGGGTTTCTTTCACCCAGTCTGTCCCAATCTGGCCAAAGGGTCTCCTTCACCCAGTCTGTCCCAATCCGGCCAAAAGGACTCTTTCAACCAATCTGTCCCAATCCGGCCAAAGGGTCTCCTTCACCCAGTCTGTCCCAATCCGGCCAAAGGGTCTCCTTCAACCAGTCTGTCCTAATCCGGCAAAGGGTCTCCTTCAACCAGTCTGCCCCAATCTGGCCAAAGGGTCTCTTTCAACCAGTCTGTCCCAATCCGGCCAAAGGGTCTCCTTCAACCAGTCTGTCCCAATCCGGCCAAAGGGTCTCCTTCAACCAGTCTGTCCCAATCCGGCCAAAGGGTCTCTTTCAACCAGTCTGTCCCAATCCGGCCAAAGGGTCTCCTTCAACCAGTCTGTCCCAATCCGGCCAAAGGGTTTCCTTCAACCAGTCTGTCCCAATCCGGCCAAAGGGTCTCCTTCAACCAGTCTGTCCAAACCCACCCAAAGGGTCTCCTTCAACCAGTCTGTCCCAATCCGGCCAAAGGGTCTCCTTCAACCAGTCTGTCCCAATCCGGCGAAAGGGTCTCCTTCAACCAGTCTGTCCCAATCCGGCCAAAGGGTCTCCTTCAACCAGTCTGTCCAAACCCACCCAAAGGGTCTCCTTCAACCAGTCTGTCCCAATCCGGCCAAAGGGTCTCCTTCAACCAGTCTGTCCCAATCCGGCCAAAGGGTCTCCTTCAACCAGTCTGTCTCAATCCGGCCAACACGGAGAGAAATCGATTGTCATCCTCACGATAAATTAACAGACATTACTAATATATCATCAATTTAATAATGTTACATCGATTTGCCTTGATAATATACCAAAACGATAGAAATAATTTTCGTTTTAATGTAAAAATATTCGGATTTTCATGAACACGTGTTCTGACGTCATGACAATGTTTTCGTACTTTACTAAAAAGTTTACCAGGAAACTGTTAATTAATTCGTTAGGCCAGCAATCCTGTTTAACCGTAATCACATATAATTTAAAGAGATTCTTAATAAATTAGCAAGTCATTTTTCTACACCGCGTACTTTATGGACCGACGTCATGCAATGAACCCGGACACCCCTGCAAAGTCTCCGATCGTAACCCACTTGGGGTGATATATATGGCAGAGGTATTAGTCATCCAATGAATGGTTACCGAGGCGGTGGTATCCATACCCACCTCCCAAATTGTAAAATCACAATGATTGAAGAACAAGAACAAAATTTCCGATTACTTTTTCTTCTGTAAGAAAAAAAAAATCAATCAGATTAGTTTAATTTCTCGGCGTTGATCCCGTCTAGTAGCGTGTCTTGTGTGGTCACCCCCTTGCGCGCCCTGGGGCTGGCGGGAATATCCCTTATTATATTGTACTTATTAGGGGGTAATAACCTTATGAAAACTAACAGGGAAGAAGTGAGAATCATTGTTTTTTAAATTACCTTTTTAAAGAAAGCCAAACATTTGTATGTCACGAAACATCTGACATCTGATTTCCGACTTTATGTCCAGGTTAAATCTTCCCCACAGGAAAAAGTAAACCCTTCCACACACTTTTCCACAATTGATCATCTAGTCAAGCATAATAAATACCAAACAATACAAGAACAACACGTCAACTCACCAGAGATCAAATGGGAAAATAATTCACCGACTTCAGATATTTTCATATCAGAGGGTTCGGCTCTGTAGAACTTCTAACTGGACCTATAAATCCTACTGATCCCTCAATATAAATATTTAAAAAATATTTCGTAATCCTACATGTATTTAAAATGACTGATTTTTGCATTTTTATATATAAATTCTTTGACAGATCTAATACGCCTAAATTTTTAATGAGAGAGCTGGGTATAATGCCAGTAGCAGAAATAACAAATGGTAATATTTTTATCGTCTGAGAATGCCAAATTCTTTTCGTATTATTATTATTATCATCATAATAACAGTACAGTTTAAGATTTTTGCAAGCGGAAGTGGCGCCCTCTGTTATTTTCAAAAATAACAGAAGAAGTTTTCAAATCGCGGCAGCGAGTTTTTATCTGCTAATATTATTTGAATTCCTCCTTCTTCTCATAATTATAATTGGAAAACGTTGTTTGCGCAGTGACCAAGTGGGAGCCAGAGGCATTGACCCACTCGACCAACAAAAGACCTCAAAGATATAATAAATAATGCAAGGTGTCTGTGGTTAAATTGCACTAATTTCAAGGAGGTATATACTAGTGGTCGCGTCAACAAATGGAATATGAGTTGAGTGATTGGCGTTAGAATGGCGTATTATGGCGTGCGATCACTCGAGACGTTTTGTGGATCACTCGAGTGGTTAAGGTAATTTCAAAGTAACGATTTGAATTGTTTGTGTGAAAAAAAAACGTTCCTTGGAGAAATATTTTTTTTGTATAATAATGTTATATAACCTTTACCTCTGGCAACCATATATTTTAACTTATACCTCCATGTGTAATCACCTCCCAAAGTTAGTGCACTTTACCTCTGGAAACCACGTTTTTGTTAATTCTACCGCAATGTATAATCTAAAAATATGACTGTACAGTTGTTTGAGTTTTGAATTCGATCTTTGGACAAAATTGAATGTTCTATTTTTTAAAAACATATTTTTGAATACGGACTTTAGTCATTGTTAAATAAGAACCGGTTTCGGCGATCCGCCCCTGAATAAGGGAAGTTATTTACCCCCGGAAGTAAGAAAACGCAAGGAAGTAGGCTGAATAATGGGGCATGTTTTATCCCCTATTAACTTCCTCGAGTCACGCTCAACATTTTAAACCACAGTTACTTGTTTATAATTTAAAAATTAAATTCAATTTAATATTATTAATAATTTATTTTTGGAATAACTTAATTAGTAAGATTCAAATAAATTTAATTTAATCTCAGGCTGTAAGATTTAATCGTTGAATCGATTTAATAGCGAATCTCAAACGAAAATTTGCAATAGAAAAATAAAAAGGGGTGTTCTGAGAGAGTCCTGCTGGAGAGGTCGAAGGGTCTCCATCAACTAGTCTCTCCTGATCCGGCCTGCCACACAGTTTGTGGGCAGACGCATCTATCGTTAAAACCCTGACAAATCTCTCCCCATGAACCCGAGCACTCCTGCTAAATCAGCAAACATAGCGTAGACCTATAGCAGAGATGTTGGTTATCCAATAAATGTTCCCGGGGCGGCGGTACCCAACCCCGTCTTCATGTGACCTTTTATAATGGCATTCATCGCCGAAACAGCTATCACAATAATGATACTAGCACAGCAATATTAAAAAAAAAATAAGATTAAAAAAATTGCCATCTGTTTGGAAGACAACTAAACTGACCATTACACATAAAATGTATATTGGGTAAAATGTGTAAAAATCACGGATAAAAAATTAATTCAGTAACAAAATAATAAAAAAACGTTTTTTTACTTTAAAATGTATATTTTATAAATTTTTTCATGCGAAACCGAACAATTTCTCAACCATCTGAAGCCAGTGAGACTTTGGTCATACCAATCTATGTTGTGATGATGAATATAGTGGGGACGGGATGGAGATGAAGAAGAGGAAGGTGGGGAAGTATCTGGCTATTCAGACCTGGTCACCAAACACTCTTACACCTGGGCGATACTGAGAGTATTTTCCACTCTGATTGGAATGGTCTATGATTTGCAGATTGCGAAAGGCGCGTTGTACTCTTCGGTTGTTGGAGTGGCGGCTTGTCTTCTCTTCATACCGGGCGTCGCCGGGTGCTGCGGGGCATTACTGGGGCGTCCATCTCTGCTCTACCTGGTCAGTCCAACGTTTCACCACCTGCTCTTCAAATCCATTCAATTAGATTAGTTTCAATAAGCGTTGAAATCGTGATTATATTTTTTCAGTATGCCCTCATAGTGTCGGCGAGTCTCCTTCTTCAGCTGGCGTCCGGTCTGGGCCTCACCATCTATAGGACGGAGGTATGTATATGTAATTAGCATAAAAATGAGTACCCCAACTCCTCTTCTCCTGTTCTCCCATCCTCACCTTCTTCCCTCTCATCGTTCTCCTCTTCTCCCCTTCTCCCCTTTTCCCCATCTCCCTTTCTCCTCTTTCTCCTTCTCACCATATCACCATCTCCCTTTCTCCAATTTTACCCATTCCTCACTCTCCCCCTACTCCCCTTTTCCCCTTATCCGCTTCTCCGTTTATTATCCGTTTCTTCATTTTTCCTTTTATCACCTTCTCCACCTTTTCCACTTTCTCCCCTTCTCCCCTTCTCCCCTTCTCTCCTTCTACCATTCTCTCCTTCTCCCCTTATACCCTTCCCCCTACTCCCTCTACTCCCCTTCTCCCCTTCACCCTTATCCGCTTCTCCGTTTATTATCCGTTTCTTCCTTTTTCCTTTACTCACCTTCTCCACATTTTCCACTTTCTCCCCTTCTCCCCTTCTCCCCTTCGCCCCTTCTCCCCTTCTCCCTTTATACCCTTCCCCCTACTCCCCCTACTCCCCTTCTCCCCTTCATTATCCGTTTCTCCGTCTATTATCCGTTTCTTCCTTTTTCCATTACTCATCTTCTCCACATTCTCCACCTTTTTCCCTTCTCCACTTTTTCCACCTTTAGTATGTTGGGATTACAACACTTATTTTTGACATTTCTACGAATTACAAATATTTTCAATTTTAGTTGGTTTGAAATATTAAAATTGAAGCCATCCTTCCAGCTAGAGTCCAAGAGCCGCAGCTGGCTTCACAGTCGCATCATCAGGGATTACTCCGACTCCTCGACTTGGAGCTCTTCCAAGAGCCTGTGGAATCAACTCTTCACTAGCCTCAAGTGCTGTGGTGTCAACAACTACAGGTGATTTAATCAAACGCAGTAATTAATGGTAGAAGTCCAAAAGTCGAAACTCGAAAAGTCCATTATGGTATATGTCTATATCCTAAGGATAATCCCCAACAACGCTGGGTACACGTCAGATAGTTATTGTAAATGACTAAATTTATAAATGACACAAATCAATCAAATTAAATGGGATTTGAACCCGCTACCTGCGGCTTGCTAGTCGAGAGCCCCTTACCCCTCTACCATGGAGGCTGTCCAAAATGCCTAATCCCTTGGTTTTCATTTGAATCTTCTCAGGTGATAGAGGCTATCTACGTATATATTCACCCAAAAAACCTGTTTGCAGTGACTTCGAAGGTTTCAACTTCCAGAAGAATAATGGAGCAGTGTTTCCAGCCACATGCTGCGAAAAGTCCGACAATAGGACGGAACTGGTCTCTGACAGAGAATGCAATCCATTCAAAAAGGTACAATTAGACTTTTTGCACGCTTCGGAGCATGTTCCATTGAAATACTTGTACCGGTAGAACAAGAACAGCATTTCCGCTTGACGTCTGTGCTGCAAAGATTGCCAGGGGAACCTACCAAATAGTCCGCTCGTAGCTGCACAGAGTTAGAATTGTTTTTTAACTTGACTCTTGCTTCGATGGACAAATCGTCTCCATGTCTGAGCTGTTGAGCATGTCAATGCAAAGTTTGTTGGGATTACAACTATCGATGATTGAGTCCCAACTGTCTGTAGCCATCGAGACAATGGCATCCCAATCGGGGTATGTTGTGAAGCTGAAGGTTGTAGAGAGGAGAAGGAAATGTCGAAGAGGAAGGTTGGCTATTCAGATCTGGTCAAAAAACCTGTTAATTCCATTTAAAAGCAATGTAATGAATAGTGGTCTTGCACCAATTCATCAAATTTCAACGTTCATTTTCGGTTTCTGTGAAAGTCCTTTTCGTGTTCTGTAACTATATCATTATAGGCTAGTTGCTTGACATAACTGAAATAATAACAGAACTTGAACAAATCTTTCACAAAACATGAAAATTATCTTTGAAATTTGAAGAATTGTTCAAATTCTCCGAAACAACCCATCCCTAAAGTATTTTCTACTCTGGAACGTACCGCAAGTATACTATATATTATTTTAAATTAATAAATTGTGAAGTAACACAAATTAATCAAATAAAATCTTCGGCTTACTGATCGATAGCTTTACCCTTCAACCACTGAGGCCGCCAGGTTGTTGGTTGTTTATTAATTATTATTAGTAATTGATCGTTTATCTGTTGTGTAAAAAAAATTATGTTTATTAGAAAAAGCAACGATCACTGGACAATTACATAGAGGGATTATTATGCATTGCATAATAATAATAACATGTAATTTATGCATCGTGCTCTTTTCCTTCGCAGAACCTCTTGTTCTTCATTTTCTTGTTAAGTCAATGATTTGTCGCTTGACACCGTGCGTAATATTTCAACATTAAAAATCTTATATAATTCAAATATATAATTTTTCTTTCACTTCAAAATCCACTCTGACTCCATTGAAAAAAATCAGCATAAATTCCTAAGATTCATTAAGGCGATGCACTACGTAGTGTAATATTTTGAATCGTGCCGCTATCAATAACACACCTTACGCAGATGGCGATAAAGCTTAAATTCCCGCTTAACACCATCCGCCTGTTTTGATTTATGCAAGAAAAAAACATGGCCAAAAAGTGCTTTTTATTTTATTTTGTGGATTTTCAGGCATAAATATTTAAATGTTTTTCGATAATTTTATAAATAACTTGATTAGCCACATTATACAATAAAACCATAACCGAAAATGGGTTCGTAAGTAGGAGATTTTGAACTTTAAAGCAGTTTTCATAGGCCTTAGACATTATTTTTTTTTGGGCTTATAAAAAGACTTATCTAAAAAGTACTCGATTATTTCAAAGGCCAAGATGTATTCTACTCGCAGTATTTAATTAAAGCATCTGAAACATTTCTAGGCGACCAAATTTTCAAACCAAAAACATATGATTTTGCATTACTACGTAGTGCATCGTCTTAACTTCGGTCTACCAATAATTGAAACAATAAACTACAATCACTTGATGAAAGAACTAAAATTATTAAAACTCTCAGATAGAAGACTTGTTTCCGACTTGATTTTTATTTATAACATTGTTAATGGTATTACAGACAGCCCTGATTTATTAAGTATAATTACCTTCCATATACCTATAAGAAATAATCGATCCAAAACTCTTTTTAATTGCAACAAATATCAGGACTGAGTCATTTAGATACTCGCTTATACCTAGATTGCATGCAGTTGGCAATGTTTTCTCAGAAGTAGTAGATGTGTTCAACTGCACGGAATATAGTTATAAGAAGGCTATAATAACATACCTCAAACACAATAATCAATGTCAGGAATGATAATATTCTTCTGCATGGCTCCTATATCATATTTTACTACATCTAAACTATTTTAAAATTATTATTTCTTATCCATAAGTATAATTGAATCGCTGACAGTCCTGAATTGTTAAGCCAAATTCATAGGCATATGAATATTAGTAGACCTGCCCTAAGTGATTAAAAGCGTATTATTCTCCACTCCCCATACCGGTTCCATTGGAGCGGCTGTGCTCGCGTATGGCCTCAAGTGAATTTAGAAAACGTGACGTCATCATTCTTGTGCGAACTATGGTCGAGGCATCATCGGTTCATTTTACGAAATAACACGGCAAATGGTGGCTTGCGCTATGAAAACTTGTAATAATAGATGTGAAAAAGAGAATAAACCCAATTGTCGTATAACGTTCCATATGTAAGCATTATTTTAAGCATATTCACATCGTATACTATGGATCAGTTGTAGAAACATATACTATCACATCGAGATATATCTGGACGCAAAATAAACATTAGTCAACACCTCGACCTCCAACATTGGTCGAATGTAGCGATTCTCAAGTGTGCGCATCTTTGGTTACTGGGAAGTAAGTTATGAACATTTATAAAAGTGTCTTAACTAAATACGTAAACCAAATATTCGACTCTGAAAATAGAAGATTTTTATTTTGCCGAATTTGGACTTCGCAAATTTGTTCATAACGTGGCGAGTAATTTGCGCTCCCATGTAAAAATGTCTATTCATTCAAAAGCAGATTTTACTTTTAAGAACTAAATGGTGATATTATAATGCGAGATGCCTATATACTGTCAGATTGATTTATTGACGAATCACAGTCAGCTTTACCCTCCGCGTTCTTCAACGGTTGATTTTACCCCTCATCTTTAACTTCTAGTCTATTATATTCATATGTCTGTGGCCAAATTGCTATGCCTACTCAGCTATTCCAAGTACAATTAATTTTGACTTTGACTTAACTTTAACAATAAACTCACTACTGACTATTATTATAGACACCTCATACTTCGTCTTATGGCAGGTCTTATACAAGCCTAGTATAAATTAGTTCAACTATTGTTACACTGGTATATATTTCTTTTGAATTATGCATTGTCTTACTGCACTTACATTAATAACTGCATCACTTGCAATAATGTTTTTGTGTACACATTAATTGTTCTTTAATTTATTGCTATTATTATCCTGTTTAACTCTGTACGCTTTTAATTCCATCATCACTGTATTGTATTATTCTCAATTTTATGGCATTTGTATAAATAAATAAATAGCATTTCTTACCACTAATTTTTCCATAATATTTTGTTTCTCTCTTCCAGGGCTGCTTAGAAGTGCTACTGGATCAAATACACAAGTTTCGCCACCATATTGGTATCATACTCTTCATCTTCCTGGCCTGCCAACTCTTCCTGACTATCCTCAGCGTGTACCTCGCACGTACTCACACACTCTACAAGGTGTCATAGCATCCATAATCCCGGTTTATCGGCCCACTAACGGGCCCGAAAGACCGGCCAAAATACGCAAATCAAAGTGAGGCTAGGCAGATTAGAGTTAAGCCTGCGATTGGTGACAGTGGGGGTGGCTCAGTTGATGGCGGTAGGTTGAGTGTAGGTCAGGATAGAAGACCGGGAGATGTGTTCACTATTATAGTTGGTAGTGGTAAGATTGAATGGGTGGGAGGAGTCAACAAGGCTGAATAGTAAATTTTTTAAACGCAACACAGACATAAGAATATATAGACTAGAAATTAAAGGTGAGGGGTAAAATCAACTGTTGAAGAACGAAGGGGGTAAAGCTGACTGTGATTCGTCAATAAATCAATCTGACAGTATATAGGCATCTCGCATTTTAATATCACCATTTAGTTCTTAAAAGAAAAATCTGCTTTTGAATGAATAGACATTTTTACATGGGAGCGCAAATTACTCGCCACGTTATGAACAAATTTGCGAAGTCCAAATTCGGCAAAAAAAATTTCTTCTATTTTCAGAGTCGAATATTTTGTTTACGTATTTAGTTAAGACACTTTTATAAGTTTTCATAATTTACTTCCCAGTAACAACGATGCGCACACTTGAGAATCGCTACATTCGACCAGATGTATCTCGATGTAATAGTATATGTTTCTACAACTGATTCATATTATACGATGTAAATAAGCTTAAAATGATGCTTATATATGGAATGTAATACGACAATTGGGTTTATTCTCTTTTTCACATCTATTTTTTAAAGTTTTCATATTACAAGCCACTATTTTGCCGTGTTATTTCATAAAATGCCTCGACCATAGCTCGACGCTAGTTCGAACAAGAATGATGACGTCACATTCTCAAGATTCACGGGAAGCCATACGCGAGCCCAGCCGGCTCCAATGGAACCGGTATGGGGAGTGGGGAATAATACGCTTTTAATCACTTAGGGCAGGTCTACTAATATTCATATGTCTATGAAACGCAATTATATTCATCTCCCTTTAACAAATGTTCCTGCTTTCCCCCACTCAACCTGTTACCCAATTTCCTGTCCCTGTCTGACAGTGTGGAGTACCTACATCACTGACAATTGCAACAATTTATTTATAAATCATCAGTCTGTTAAGAAAACCGGAACAGTAAACATGTTCCTTTAGCGCGTTTTATTCGATTTAAACATAAAGAGTCTGTTAAGAAAACCGGAAAAGTGAACATGTTCCTTTAGTGTGTTTAATTCGAGTCTGTTACGGAAGTTTGTGCTGTGTCCCTCAATTCCATAATATCGATTGAAAAGACCAAGAGTAAGTCAGATTCCTTTCCAATTCTAACTGTTAACCACGGCTACCTCAATAGTTGTGTCAATTGTTGATTACAGTTCACCATAAGACCACAAACTGATTCTCATACGATCTGCTGTCCTCTGTGTTTCCTCCCTCTTAAAACATGGGTCTCTTCAAGACTTCACACAGCATCCCCAAATTTGACATAAACCTAGAGGGAAATTATTATCCTCAGGGCCTCCTGTAGAGTTAATTGTAAAAAAAAAATTGTTACGTTCAGCACGCGCTCTGTCTCACTCACAATGGCTGACATCGTAGATCTCCATCCCATTTGAATTTTGTAATCATGGTGAAACACTTCTTATGTTCTTCTTTATTCCATGGTTAACGCAGACCCGTGAAAAATCACGGGATATTATAATTATAGGATTTGTGATGTTGAAAATATTTATAAAAACAGATCTAATAAATGTTATATCCTTAATGTGACTAATCATGCAATGTCCAATGTTTTTAATATTATAGTGTGAAATTTAAAAAGGGTATAATGGTGTAATGTCCTAGATATTATTGTATGAACTCACACATAGATGGCACTAGATTAGTCTATTAGGTTACTGATAGATGGCGTTAGCTGTCTAGAATAATAGGATTATTAAATAAGGTGGGAACCTCAACCTCATTCCAACCGCCTGCCAATTAAAAATCAGAACCAATTTCAATCAATCACAATAAAAGTCCAAGTGTTTTGTTCAAGCCGGAGTTTTATTGAAAGAAAGTTTTTGAAAAAACCCTGGAGATACAACAAATATTAATCTAACCATATAAATAAAAATGTAAATGTTCGTTTGTTAAAAATCTTAAATCTCCGAAAGTTCTTCTCCGATTGCTTTGAAATTTTGACACAACATTGCATTTGAATACGCGCGTTATTTTATATATATACAATTAATATGTCACTGTGTTCGTAGACGCCAATCTCCGAAACCACCCAACCGATTTCAATGAAGTTTTGTGAATATGTATGGTTGGTTCCAGCTTGAAACATAGGATAGTTTTGGATAGGTTGTGATTTTGTTGAGATCTAAAAATATATCAATGTTTAGTATTTTTTAATGATAAACTAATGTTTATAAGACAAGGTGTTATGCATAGCACAAAGGATAACAAATAATTATAAGCAATAATTAGTCGCCTGAAATATTAATACAAATTGAAAATATCTCCCGAGTAAAAATAAATTCCGCCAACGGGAATTGAACCTGTGCCTTCTGATGTCCGGTAAGGCGACTAATTATGGTAATAATTATTTGTAATCCTTTATGCTATGCATAAAACCTTGTCCTATAAACATTAGTGTATCATTAAAAAATAATAATATTTGACAAGTCAAAAATATTTCACCAATAAATGAAGGTATAATATATCTCGACGCCATCTAGTGAGAAATTTAGCACTAACAAAGCCTTTCCTACAAAAATAAAGTTGGTGGTTTACAGGTGGAAAAAAATATAATAAGCAGTAATTGTTGATTGAGGTACTAGTACATATTGAATCATTTGGAAATAAGCCGACATAGCTCAGTGGATTCAGAGCACCTGACCGGATGCAGTATTTTGGGCGACTAATTATTGCTTATAATGTATGGTTGGTTCCAGTTTGAAACATAGGATAGTTTTGGACCCGATAGCTTGTGATTTTGTTGATATCTAAAAATATATCAATGTTTAGACTTAAGAAGAAATTTTTATTTACCTCATTTATAGCATTCAATTTTTTATGTATTTTCAATTAAGATATTTCATTTTATTTGCTACACATGAATGTGGATGAATAAAAAATGTATATGGAAAGTGTTTTCTTTGGATCGTAGGTAAAGCGGGGCTACGAGCAAGACTAACTAGTTCTGTACAAACGACTATTTTCGTTCGCTTATTTGTTATAGTTTTCGTATTCGTTCGGTACTGCCTGCCGTTCGGCGTTAGGGGACTTCCCTCTATTTGTGCGGCAATCTGTCACAATGTCACATTTTTATTTATTTTCTATCGTACTGAACAATAATCACAATCTGCTGAAATGATCGATATCAAATGAAACGTCAAAATAATACCTATTCACGATGGATGTGACTTGCGCATGTATTCTATGTAGGTTAGTCAAATGCATAAAATATCCAACAACAGCGACAATATATAAAATGCGGTCTGTATAAAAGGCGGTCTACATAAAATGCGGTCTGTATAAAATACGGTCCATATAAAATGCGGTCTACATAAAATGCGGTCTGTATAAAATGCGGTCTACATAAAATTCGGTCTACATAAAATGCGGTCTGCATAAAAGGCGGTCTACATAAAATGCGGTCTGAATAAAATGCGGTCTGTATAAAATGCGGTCTACATAAAATGCGGTCTACATAAAATGCAGTCCATATAAAATGCGGTCTACATAAAATTCGGTCCATATAAAATGCGGTCTACATAAAATGCGGTCTACATAAAATGCGGTCCATATAAAATGCGGTCTACATAAAATGCGGTCCATATAAAATGCGGTCTACATAAAATGCGGTCTACATAAAATGCGGTCCATATAAAATGCGGCCTACATAAAATGCGGTCCATATAAAATGCGGTCTACATAAAATGCGGTCCATATAAAATGATGTCTACATAAAATGAGGTCTGTATAAAATGCGGTATACATAGTAGGCGGTCTGTTGCAAAAAAAGGTCTGACCAGTAGTATATATATATAACCGCAAAAGAGTCCCAACTGCTCCTAACCATCTGGAGCCAGTGAGACTATGGCATCCCAAATTGGGTATGTTGTGAGGCTGAATGTAGCGGGAGAGGAGAGGGAAGATCAGACAGGTAAGAGGAAGGTGGGAAAGTACATGACTATTTGACAGATCTGTTCAACAAACACGACCGTGATCTTACACCAGGGCGATACTGAGAGTATCTTCTACTCTGAAACGTACCACAAATATGCTATATATAATTTTTAATGAGTAATTTGTGAAACAAAAATTTATTTTTGCATGGACATCATCTGTTGGATGTAAAATCAACACGCTCAATGGTTTCTCTATCTGCACCAACACACTGAGCCACAGCAACGCTTGGCGGGGTACAGCTATTTCAAAATAAATATTTATTAAGAAACGTTTATTTATTTACTTGTTTTAAGGAACAGTAGTCTTAATATTAATTTAATATACAAAGGAGGGTGCAAAAGAAACAGACCAATTATAAATGTTCACAGATGGTTGATTTAGTAATATACAACTAAGTATTTAGAGAATGTAGACTAACATATAAAAAACAGGACTAAGTAACAACTTTAAAAGCCGATCTAAGTAACAAGTATAAAATGATATGTTGCATAACAAATGTTATAAAAGTTAATTCCCAATCACTTATCTTCCACAAGTTCGTCGATTGTACAGTCTTGGACATTTGATTCATCAGACTGAAAGAATATCCTAAATTTCATTATTCTATCGTCTTCAATACAAAGAAAAATGAATCAAAGACCGCGGGAATTACCCGTGGACAGAAAAACAGAAATCTTCAATATCAATTATTTCAAAATTATTTCAACAAACATGCTTTGGTTCTGATCTAGAATGAAAGAACCTTTCATCTTTAAGCTATGTATATTTGTATTCAAAATAACCGTTAGGTGTTAATGCAATGTACCTACTTTTTAAAAGCACATCTAATGTTCAAAGTTTTGCCAAATTTTTCAATTTTTGGCAGTGCAGTCGCGAGAGTGCGTTGATAGGTGGCGAAATAGAAGTAAAAATTACAAAGGTTGCGGAAATCGTCACAGATTGGAGCACAGTACACTGGAGTCCTGTGGGACACTGGTTAAGCCCACACGACGCTCTCAATCCATGGGATGTATGCTGCCACCCACGTGTAGACGGAGCACAGTGCACTAGAGTCCTATGGGGCACAGGTTAGGCCCACACGACGCTCTCAATCCATGGGATGTATGCTGCCACCCACGTGTAGACGGAACACAGTGCACTAGAGTCCTGTGGGGCACTGGTTAAGCCCACACGACGCTCTCAATCCATGGGATGTATGCTGCCACCCGCGTGTAGACGGAACACAGTGCACTAGAGTCCTGTGGGGCACTGGTTAGGCCCACACGACGCTCTCAATCCATGGAATGTATGCTGCCGCTCGCGTGTAGATGGATCACAGTGCACTAGAGTCCTGTGGGGTACTGGTTAAGCCCACACGACGCTCTCAATCCATGGGATATATGCTGCCACCCGCGTGTAGACGCAACACAGTGCACTAGAGTCCTGTGGGGCACTGGTTAAGCCCACACGACGCTCTCAATCCATGGGATGTATGCTGCCACCCGCGTGTAGACGGAACACAGTGCACTAGAGTCCTGTGGGGCACTGGTTAGGCCCACACGACGCTCTCAATCCATGGGATGTATGCTGCCGCTCGTGTGTAGATGGATCACAGTGCACTAGAGTCCTGTGGGGTACTGGTTAAGCCCACACGACGCTCTCAATCCATGGGATGTATGCTGCCACCCGCGTGTAGACGGAACACAGTGCACTAGAGTCCTGTGGGGCACTGGTTAGGCCCACACGACGCTCTCAATCCATGGAATGTATGCTGCCGCTCGCGTGTAGATGGATCACAGTGCACTAGAGTCCCGTGGGGTACTGGTTAAGCCCACACGACGCTCTCAATCCATGGGATATATGCTGCCACCCGCGTGTAGACGGAACACAGTGCACTAGAGTCCTGTGGGGCACTGGTTAAGCCCACACGACGCTCTCAATCCATGGGATGTATGCTGCCACCCGCGTGTAGACGGAACACAGTGCACTAGAGTCCTGTGGGGCACTGGTTAGGCCCACACGACGCTCTCAATCCATGGTATGTATGCTGCCGCTCGTGTGTAGATGGATCACAGTGCACTAGAGTCCTGTGGGGTAGTGGTTAAGCCCACACGACGCTCTCAATCCATGGGATGTATGCTGCCGCTCGCGTGTAGATGGATCACAGTGCACTAGAGTCCTGTGGGGCACTGGTTAAGCCCACACGACGCTCTCAATCCATGGGATGTATGCTGCCACCCGCGTGTATATGGAGCGCAGTGCACTAGAGTACAATGGGGCACTGGTTAAGCCCACACGACGCTCTCAATCCATGGGAAGTATACTAACACCCGCGTGTAGACGGAGCACAGTGCACTAGAGTCCTGTGGGGCACTGGTTAGGCCCACACGACGCTCTCAATCCATGGGATGTATGCTGCCGCTCGTGTGTAGATGGATCACAGTGCACTAGAGTCCTGTGGGGTACTGGTTAAGCCCACACGACGCTCTCAATCCATGGGATGTATGCTGCCGCTCGTGTGTAGATGGATCACAGTGCACTAGAGTCCTGTGGGGTACTGGTTAAGCCCACACGACGCTCTCAATCCATGGGATGTATGCTGCCGCTCGCGTGTAGATGGATCACAGTGCACTAGAGTCCTGTGAGGCACTGGTTAAGCCCACACGACGCTCTCAATCCATGGGATGTATGCTGCCACCCGCGTGTAGACGGAACACAGTGCACTAGAGTCCTGTGGGGCACTGGTTAGGCCCACACGACGCTCTCAATCCATGGTATGTATGCTGCCGCTCGTGTGTAGATGGATCACAGTGCACTAGAGTCCTGTGGGGTAGTGGTTAAGCCCACACGACGCTCTCAATCCATGGGATGTATGCTGCCGCTCGCGTGTAGATGGATCACAGTGCACTAGAGTCCTGTGGGGCACTGGTTAAGCCCACACGACGCTCTCAATCCATGGGATGTATGCTGCCACCCGCGTGTATATGGAGCGCAGTGCACTAGAGTACAATGGGGCACTGGTTAAGCCCACACGACGCTCTCAATCCATGGGAAGTATACTAACACCCGCGTGTAGACGGAGCACAGTGCACTAGAGTCCTGTGGGGCACTGGTTAGGCCCACACGACGCTCTCAATCCATGGGATGTATGCTGCCGCTCGTGTGTAGATGGATCACAGTGCACTAGAGTCCTGTGGGGTACTGGTTAAGCCCACACGACGCTCTCAATCCATGGGATGTATGCTGCCGCTCGTGTGTAGATGGATCACAGTGCACTAGAGTCCTGTGGGGTACTGGTTAAGCCCACACGACGCTCTCAATCCATGGGATGTATGCTGCCGCTCGCGTGTAGATGGATCACAGTGCACTAGAGTCCTGTGGGGCACTGGTTAAGCCCACACGACGCTCTCAATCCATGGGATGTATGCTGCCGCTCGCGTGTAGATGGATCACAGTGCACTAGAGTCCTGTGGGGTACTGGTTAAGCCCACACGATGCTCTCAATCCATGGGATGTATGCTGCCGCTCGCGTGTAGATGGATCACAGTGCACTAGAGTCCTGTGGGGCACTGGTTAAGCCCACACGACGCTCTCAATCCATGGGATGTATGCTGCCGCTCGCGTGTAGATGGATCACAGTGCACTAGAGTCCTGTGGGGCACTGGTTAAGCCCACACGACGCTCTCAATCCATGGGATGTATGCTGCCACCCGCGTGTATATGGAGCGCAGTGCACTAGAGTACAATGGGGCACTGGTTAAGCCCACACGACGCTCTCAATCCATGGGAAGTATACTAACACCCGCGTGTAGACGGAGCACAGTGCACTAGAGTCCTGTGGGGCACTGGTTAGGCCCACACGACGCTCTCAATCCATGGGATGTATGCTGCCGCTCGTGTGTAGATGGATCACAGTGCACTAGAGTCCTGTGGGGTACTGGTTAAGCCCACACGACGCTCTCAATCCATGGGATGTATGCTGCCGCTCGTGTGTAGATGGATCACAGTGCACTAGAGTCCTGTGGGGTACTGGTTAAGCCCACACGACGCTCTCAATCCATGGGATGTATGCTGCCACCCGCGTGTATATGGAGCGCAGTGCACTAGAGTACAATGGGGCACTGGTTAAGCCCACACGACGCTCTCAATCCATGGGAAGTATACTAACACCCGCGTGTAGACGGAGCACAGTGCACTAGAGTCCTGTGGGGCACTGGTTAAGCCCACACGACGCTCTCAATCCATGGGATGTATGCTGCCACCCGCGTGTATATGGAGCGCAGTGCACTAGAGTACAATGGGGCACTGGTTAAGCCCACACGACGCTCTCAATCCATGGGAAGTATACTAACACCCGCGTGTAGACGGAGCACAGTGCACTAGAGTCCTGTGGGGCACTGGTTAGGCCCACACGACGCTCTCAATCCATGGGATGTATGCTGCCGCTCGCGTGTAGATGGAGCACAGTGCACTAGAGTCCTGTGGGGCACTGGTTAGGCCCACACGACGCTCTCAATCCATGGGATGTATGCTGCCGCTCGTGTGTAGATGGATCACAGTGCACTAGAGTCCTGTGGGGTACTGGTTAAGCCCACACGACGCTCTCAATCCATGGGATGTATGCTGCCGCTCGTGTGTAGATGGATCACAGTGCACTAGAGTCCTGTGGGGTACTGGTTAAGCCCACACGACGCTCTCAATCCATGGGATGTATGCTGCCGCTCGTGTGTAGATGGATCACAGTGCACTAGAGTCCTGTGGGGTACTGGTTAAGCCCACACGACGCTCTCAATCCATGGGATGTATGCTGCCGCTCGCGTGTAGATGGATCACAGTGCACTAGAGTCCTGTGGGGCACTGGTTAAGCCCACACGACGCTCTCAATCCATGGGATGTATGCTGCCGCTCGCGTGTAGATGGATCACAGTGCACTAGAGTCCTGTGGGGTACTGGTTAAGCCCACACGATGCTCTCAATCCATGGGATGTATGCTGCCGCTCGCGTGTAGATGGATCACAGTGCACTAGAGTCCTGTGGGGCACTGGTTAAGCCCACACGACGCTCTCAATCCATGGGATGTATGCTGCCACCCGCGTGTAGACGGAACACAGTGCACTAGAGTCCTGTGGGGCACAGGTTAAGCCCACACGACGCTCTCAATCCATGAGATGTATGCTGCCACCCGCGTGTATATGGAGCGCAGTGCACTAGAGTACAATGGGGCACTGGTTAAGCCCACACGACGCTCTCAATCCATGGGAAGTATACTAACACCCGCGTGTAGACGGAGCACAGTGCACTAGAGTCCTGTGGGGCACTGGTTAGGCCCACACGACGCTCTCAATCCATGGGATGTATGCTGCCACCCACGTGTAGACGGAGCACAGTGCACTAGAGTCCTGTGGGGCACAGGTTAGGCCCACACGACGCTCTCAATCCATGGGATGTATGCTGCCACCCACGTGTAGACGGAGCACAGTGCACTAGAGTCCTGTGGGGCACAGGTTAGGCCCACACGACGCTCTCAATCCATGGGATGTATGCTGACACCCGCGTGTAGATGGTCGTGCAGGTTTTAGCGTCCAATGCAGATATGAGCCCAACAAGCAAGTGGGTGCAACTTACCCTGGCGCCGTTGTATATGGACAATGGAGAACCGGTAATGGCGACCTGAGAACAAATAACGAAATACAGTCGGAATAGCAATTTCCAAATATCGGATGCAGAAAAACATACCCTGTTCATCTCGTGTGGAGAGAGTATGAATCTCGGAGTGGTCTCATTCTGTCGGAAGGGTCCTGCCGTTTTCAGTCGTTACCATAATTTGGTCCAAACAACACCGGGGCTTCGCCATCCGCACATTTTCGTTGGCCATCTATCAGGCCTTCCTGGGCAAATTATACAATGAAGGAAAATGTTTTAAACATCGACCTGGAACTTGGAAGGACACAAAGATCTAATTTGGAAGGAAATCGTCTATATATGTGCCAAATGCTATTTTGCCGCACCCCGTTCATAATTTTGCAAAAGACAAATAAGTTAAGGCAGATCTGTTAAGTCAAACTTGGGACATTTCACCGATTTTGTTCTTAATTCAATGGACAAAAAACAGCAGGTTGATTCTATCTATACTGATTATTCCAAGGCTTTCGACAAGGTGAATCATGACACACTCTTAAATAAACTAGAAAAAATTGGTATAAGCGGGAATTTTCTCAGATGGTTCTCATCTTACATTAAAAATAGAAGTCAAGCTGTTGCCCTAAAAGGTTACATGTCACAAGTAATATTTATTCCCTAAGGAGTGCCTCAAGGTTCTCATTTAGGGCCCCTACTCTTTACTTTGTATATTAATGACATCAAACATGTCATCAGATATTCTGATTTCATTTTTTACGCTGAAGATATGAAAATATACAAATGCATAAGCTCAACAGATGATTGCAATAAATTGCAGAAGATATTAATGGAATTAATGAATATTGCAAAGAAAACCAATTATTCCTAAACATAGATAAATGTAATTCAATAATATTTTCACGTAAATATCACCTAATCATCCATACTTACCATCTAAACCATGTCCCTCTCCAACGAGTAGAAAAAATCAGAGACCTTGGAGAATTACTTGACACTAAATTACTTTTTAAAGATCATATTGAAAACATTTTAGAAAAAGCCTACAAACAAATGGGCTTCATTCTACGAATTCTAAGAGAGGTACAACACCTGTCGTATCGTTTTGAAAATCATCAATGTAATCCTATTACTCTTTACAAACGAAGAAATTTTTTTGACGTACTGTTTCTGTACAAAATTGTGAACTGCCTTATTGACTCCCCAGTCCTGTAAGAAAGGATTGCATTTCATTGTCCTGAACGCAATACCAGATCAAATACCTTATTTTATATACAACATTTGAAATCGAAATACGCACAAAACTACTTGCTCTGGGCGTATCTGCAAATCTTATAATGCCTTAAGCGATATTGACATTTTCCACTGTACCCTTAAATCGTTTAAAATCAAATTAACCTTACTACATACCTAAGTTAAAAATATTACTTCTGTATTGTTTAGTATTCTCTTTTTAATAATTTTTCACACACACTATGTACTTTATTACTTTTAATTAATTTCTAGCTTTTATAAATGAATGTAAATGGTTTAAATCATGTTCTATATTTTACGTTCAATTATTTTTTTTATAAAACTGTATGCTTCCTAAATAAAATAAAAAGCTATGACGAAAATAGAATCAGATGGCGCACGCTGAAAATTTTGCCTTGTCAAAGAGTTGACCAAACCAAATACGAAAAATTGTTGCTGGGGCAGTTTAGTAAAGTACAAAAAAAAATAAAAAAACTGTACAATTGCAGTGCTGGGATTTGACCCACCCATCAATATGTAATTACTCCTACGGCCGGCTCGGATCCTACAAGTGGTGCTTTCGCCCTTTTCCTTGCTAGTTCGTCAGCCTAGCTGATGTCGGTTCAACTCCAAATTTAATTTAAAACTTATCATATTTGATAATTATTTTTGCAATCTGTCGGTGCTTTATTCAGGTAGCTAGGTGTCTACAATTCTCATCATTCATTTCTACAGTTTTAGTTCATATTATACGCTACGTACAGTGTTATGTAATAAATCAATAAACGTATATCAACGTTACATACCCGACATGGTCCAGCTGCGTTTATACGACGGCCGCAAAATTGAATGTCATGTTTCACTCCTCCAGGAAGGATGCCACGGCCTCTGGCAGGAAATACTTCAGAACATTGGTCCTCTGGGATTATCATAATTGATGTCTGAAATGCAGATTTTATTTAATGATTTGGTAATTTTATTCAATTAAATCAAATATAATTGTTTTTAACGACAATTACGAGGTTCAATGTAGCGGGGAGGGGAAGGAGACAGGGAGGAGAAAGGTGGGGAAGTATCTGGCTATTCAAATCTGGACACCAAACACGGCCAAAACCATTTCAAGCAACGTTTCAATGCTGAATGGTGGTCTTTCACTAGGGCGATACTGAGAGTATCTATACTATATATTATTTTAAAAGAGTTAGTTGTTAAATAACGCAAATTAATCAAATAAAATTTAGTTGTGATTGCCGGGATTTGAACCCGTGACCCCCGGCCTGCTGGTCGAGCGTCTTACCCTCAACCATGGCGGTCTTACAAATCATACAATTCTTATTTAAATAAAATGTGAATGGTATTGTCTTAATATTGCCATAATATAATTCATCTGCATATTAAATAATATCAAAATGTTTTAAAATAACATTTTCTTTTCATGTTTTGTTTTGAATCTCTGTTTCTCTACTTTTATTTTCTTTGAATTTCTAATCATCCTTACATTATGTAATTCCTTGTTTGTTTTATCATCGCGCCGCTTCCCGCAGCGGTAGGCAGAGAGGATAGACTGCCACACATCTTGGCACACACCCCTTGCTTCATTTACACTCATTCATTGTGTCACACATACTCTTTCGTTATCCTGACCCGACTCAAGTATTTTAACCACTGTATCGTGTTAATTCGGGAGGTCGCCGCCTCGGGAACCATTAATTGGATAACCAACATCTCTGCTAAAGGTTACCCCAAGTGATTCGCTACATTTGGTGACTTAGCAGCGATGCCTGTGTTCATGATATGAGGTTTGCCCATGTCTAAAGCCGGACTCTTGACTCTAACGCCTTGTATTGCAGTGAGAGAGAAGGATTCAGTCAGAAGTCACTCCTGGATACACTGACTCCCAGATTCCTACTCACTCCTCAATCCCTCTTCCTTCCCAGAACTTCTTCTCTTCCCTTCCCTTAAAAAGATCATTAGTACAGCATCTAACCTGCAATGTAATATCCCTGCCAGTGTAGGACCGACGTCTAGAAGAGCAGTTCCCGTGTGGAGACAGGCAGGGAGAATCTATTTGTAAATATAACTCTGAAAAGGTTCTTACTTTAATGACAACCTGCAATGTAATATCCCTGCCAGTGTAGATAAGGCCGGCGCCAGGAAGAGCAGTGCCCGTGCGGAGACACGCAGGGAGAATTCTAGTAGTAAATATAACTCTGAAAAGGTTCTTACTTTAATGTCAACCTGCAATGTAATATGCCTGCCAGTGTAGATAAGGCCTGCGCCAGGAAGAGCAGTGCCCGTGTGGAGACAGGCAGGGAGAATCCTATTAGAAAATATAACTCTGAAAAGGTTCTTACTTTAATGTCAACCTGCAATGTAATATCCCTGCCAGTGTAGATAAGGCCGGCGCTAGTAAGAGCAGTGCCCGTGTGGAGACAGGCAGGGAGAATCCTATTAGTAAATATAACTCTGAAAAGGTTCTTACTTTAATGTCAACCTGCAATGTAATATCCCTGCCAGTGTAGATAAGGCCGGCGCTAGTAAGAGCAGTGCCCGTGTGGAGACAGGCAGGGAGAATCCTATTAGTAAATATAACTCTGAAAAGGTTCTTACTTTAATGTCAACCTGCAATGTAATATCCCTGCCAGTGTAGATAAGGCCTGCGCCAGGAAGAGCAGTGCCCGTGTGGAGACAGGCAGGGAGAATCCTATTAGTAAATATAACTCTGAAAAGGTTCTTACTTTAATGTCAACCTGCAATGTAATATCCCTGCCAGTGTAGATAAGGCCGGCGCTAGTAAGAGCAGTGCCCGTGTGGAGACAGGCAGGGAGAATCCTATTAGTAAATATAACTCTGAAAAGGTTCTTACTTTAATGTCAACCTGCAATGTAATATCCCTGCCAGTGTAGATAAGGCCGGCGCCAGGAAGAGCAGTGCCCGTGTGGAGACAGGCAGGGAGAATCCTATTAGTAAATATAACTCTGAAAAGGTTCTTACTTTAATGTCAACCTGCAATGTAATATCCCTGCCAGTGTAGATAAGGCCGGCGCTAGTAAGAGCAGTGCCCGTGCGGAGACACGCAGGGAGAATTCTATTAGTAAATATAACTCTGAAAAGGTTCTTACTTTAATGTCAACCTGCAATGTAATATCCCTGCCAGTGTAGATAAGGCCTGCGCCAGGAAGAGCAGTGCCCGTGTGGAGACAGGCAGGGAGAATCCTATTAGTAAATATAACTCTGAAAAGGTTCTTACTTTAATGTCAACCTGCAATGTAATATCCCTGCCAGTGTAGATAAGGCCGGCGCTAGTAAGAGCAGTGCCCGTGTGGAGACAGGCAGGGAGAATCCTATTAGTAAATATAACTCTGAAAAGGTTCTTACTTTAATGTCAACCTGCAATGTAATATCCCTGCCAGTGTAGATAAGGCCGGCGCTAGTAAGAGCAGTGCCCGTGTGGAGACAGGCAGGGAGAATCCTATTAGTAAATATAACTCTGAAAAGGTTCTTACTTTAATGTCAACCTGCAATGTAATATCCCTGCCAGTGTAGATAAGGCCGGCGCCAGGAAGAGCAGTGCCCGTGTGGAGACAGGCAGGGAGAATCCTATTAGTAAATATAACTCTGAAAAGGTTCTTACTTTAATGTCAACCTGCAATGTAATATCTCTGCCAGTGTAGATAAGGCCGGCGCTAGTAAGAGCAGTGCCCGTGCGGAGACACGCAGGGAGAATTCTATTAGTAAATATAACTCTGAAAAGGTTCTTACTTTAATGTCAACCTGCAATGAAATATCCCTGCCAGTGTAGATAAGGCCGGCGCTAGTAAGAGCAGTGCCCGTGTGGAGACAGGCAGGGAGAATCCTATTAGTAAATATAACTCTGAAAAGGTTCTTACTTTAATGTAAAATAATTAAAAGTTATATGAGTAACAGAACTCAACAAGTCAAAATTAACAACCATACTAGTAAACCACTGCCGATTACATATGGAGTTCCACAAGGAAGCATACTAGGGCCCGTTCTTTTTACTATTTACATAAATGAACTTTGCAGCATGAAAATAGATGGTGAAATAGTTAGCTATGCTGATGACACAGTTTTACTTTTCAAATCTAAGGATTGGAATAATGTATATATCATAACGAATTTGGGAATCTCGCAAGTCAAAACATGGCTAGACTCAAACATACTTACACTTTACATATCAAAGACAAAATTCACAACATACAGTATAAATAGCACGGGACAGCCAAAAAACAATACAAACACCATAAAAATACACGAATGTTTAAACACCAACATCTGCGATTGCCCTCCTCTAGAAAAAACAGATCAAATAAAGTATCTAGGAATCGTAATTGACCATAACCTTAGATGGATACCTCACATCAAACAAATCACAAATAAACTTCTCAAAACAATACACATTTTCCTTAACATAAGAAACATATATAAAATAAAACAATTGAAAACAATATATTTTGCACTCTGCCAATCAATAATAGAATATGGAATTATTGCTTGGGGAGGAGCAACAAACTCGGCTATCAATTACATAGAAACCGCACAGAAAACGATCTTAAAGGTAATACTAAAAAAACATAGACTGACCGATACAGACCAAATATTCAACAGCTGTGACGTACTAGATATACGCCAATTATACATTAAAACACTACTAAACTACATTTTTAACAAAAAAAATAAATTTCAACACACACAAAATAACACTAACAGACCAGTTAGACAAGCGTACAAAGAAAACATTAAAACTCCAACAGTAAATTCAACCTTTGGACAAAGACACTACCAATACCATGCAATAAAAGCTTTCAACAGTCTAAAAATTGAAATTAAAATTGAGGAAAATAAAAATAAATTCACACACAAAATTACAAAATGGATTAAACAACAAAAAAGACAATATTACCAAAATGTCATAGCATAAAACAAAAATAAAACCTACACGTAACATACAAAACCAACATAAACACACATCACTCACAAACACACAAGATTATTTTCATTGTATTATTTTTTAATTTTAAATGTATTATTATGTATTTTTATTTTTAATTTTAAATTTATTATTTTCTTTTCAAATTTACTATCTTAGATTTTCATATTATAAAATGAAGGCCTGAGCACGGGCAAGCCACCCAGTGAGGCCTACATTACTGGAAAACATAAATTGTAACAAAATAATGTACCAAATAAAATAAATAAAAAAAAAATGTCAACCTGCAATGTAATATCCCTGCCAGTGTAGATAAGGCCGGCGCTAGTAAGAGCAGTGCCCGTGTGGAGACAGGCAGGGAGAATCCTATTAGTAAATATAACTCTGAAAAGGTTCTTACTTTAATGTCAACCTGCAATGTAATATCCCTGCCAGTGTAGATAAGGCCGGCGCCAGGAAGAGCAGTGCCCGTGTGGAGACAGGCAGGGAGAATCCTATTAGTAAATATAACTCTGAAAAGGTTCTTACTTTAATGTCAACCTGCAATGTAATATCCCTGCCAGTGTAGATAAGGCCGGCGCTAGTAAGAGCAGTGCCAGTGCGGAGACACGCAGGGAGAATTCTATTAGGAAATATAACTCTGAAAAGGTTCTTACTTTAATGTCAACCTGCAATGTAATATCCCTGCCAGTGTAGATAAGGCTGGCGCTAGTAAGAGCAGTGCCCGTATGGAGACAGGCAGGGAGAATCCTATTAGTAAATATAAATCTGTTAAGGTTCTTACTTTAATGTCAACCTGCAATGTAATATCCCTGCCAGTGTAGATAAGGCCGGCGCCAGGAAGAGCAGTGCCCGTGTGGAGACAGGCAGGGAGAATCCTATTAGTAAATATAACTCTGAAAAGGTTCTTACTTTAATGTCAACCTGCAATGTAATATCCCTGCCAGTGTAGATAAGGCCGGCGCTAGTAAGAGCAGTGCCCGTGTGGAGACAGGCAGAGAGAATCCTATTAGTAAATATAACTCTGAAAAGATTCTTACTTTAATGTCAACCTGCAATGTAATATACCTGCCAGTGTAGATAAGGCCGGCGCTAGTAAGAGCAGTGCCCGTGCGGAGACACGCAGGGAGAATTCTATTAGTAAATATAACTCTGAAAAGGTTCTTACTTTAATGTCAACCTGCAATGTAATATCCCTGCCAGTGTAGATAAGGCCGGCGCCAGGAAGAGCAGTGCCCGTGTGGAGACAGGCAGGGAGAATCCTATTAGTAAATATAACTCTGAAAAGGTTCTTACTTTAATGTCAACCTGCAATGTAATATCCCTGCCAGTGTAGATAAGGCCGGCGCTAGTAAAAGCAGTGCCCGTGTGGAGACAGGCAGGGAGAATCCTATTAGTAAATATAACTCTGAAAAGGTTCTTACTTTAATGTCAACCTGCAATGTAATATCCCTGCCAGTGTAGATAAGGCCGGCGCTAGTAAGAGCAGTGCCCGTGCGGAGACACGCAGGGAGAATTCTATTAGTAAATATAACTCCTAAAAGGTTCTTACTTTAATGTCAACCTGCAATGTTATATCCCTGCCAGTGTAGATAAGGCCGGCGCTAGTAAGAGCAGTGCCCGTGTGGAGACAGGCAGGGAGAATCCTATTAGTAAATATAACTCTGAAAAGGTTCTTACTTTAATGTCAACCTGCAATGTAATATCCCTGCAGTGTAGATAAGGCCGGCGCCAGGAAGAGCAATGCCCGTGTGGAGACAGGCAGGGAGAATCCTATTAGTAAATATAACTCTGAAAAGGTTCTTACTTTAATGTCAACCTGCAATGTAATATCCCTGCCAGTGTAGATAAGGCCGGCGCTAGTAAGAGCAGTGCCCGTGTGGAGACAGGCAGGGAGAATCCTATTAGTAAATATAACTCTGAAAAGGTTCTTACTTTAATGTCAACCTGCAATGTAATATCCCTGCCAGTGTAGATAAGGCCGGCGCTAGTAAGAGCAGTGCCCGTGTGGAGACAGGCAGGGAGAATCCTATTAGTAAATATAACTCTGAAAAGGTTCTTACTTTAATGTCAACCTGCAATGTAATATCCCTGCCAGTGTAGATAAGGCCGGCGCTAGTAAGAGCAGTGCCCGTGTGGAGACAGGCAGGGAGAATTTTATTAGTAAATATAACTCTGAAAAGGTTCTTACTCTAATGTCAACCTGCAATGTAATATCCCTGCAGTGTAGATAAGGCCGGCGCCAGGAAGAGCAGTGCCCGTGTGGAGACAGGCAGGGAGAATCCTATTAGTAAATATAACTCTGAAAAGGTTCTTACTTTAATGTCAACCTGCAATGTAATATCCCTGCCAGTGTAGATAAGGCCGGCGCTAGTAAGAGCAGTGCCCGTGTGGAGACAGGCAGGGAGAATTTTATTAGTAAATATAACTCTGAAAAGGTTCTTACTTTAATGTCAACCTGCAATGTAATATCCCTGCCAGTGTAGATAAGGCCGGCGCCAGGAAGAGCAGTGCCCGTGTGGAGACAGGCAGGGAGAATCCTATTAGTAAATATAACTCTGAAAAGGTTCTTACTTTAATGTCAACCTGCAATGTAATATCCCTGCCAGTGTAGATAAGGCCGGCGCCAGGAAGAGCAGTGCCCGTGTGGAGACAGGCAGGGAGAATCCTATTAGTAAATATAACTCTGAAAAGGTTCTTACTTGAATGTCAACCTGCAATGTAATATCCCTGCCAGTGTAGATAAGGCCTGCGCCAGGAAGAGCAGTGCCGGTGTGGAGACAGGCAGGGAGAATCTATTAGTAAATATAAGTCTGAAAAGGTTCTTACTTTAATGTCAACCTGCAATGTAATATCCCTGCCAGTGTAGATAAGGCCTGCGCCAGGAAGAGCAGTGCCCGTGTGGAGACAGGCAGGGAGAATCTATTAGTAAATATAAGTCTGAAAAGGTTCTTACTTTAATGTCAACCTGCAATGTAATATCCCTGCCAGTGTAGATAAGGCCGGCGCCAGGAAGAGCAGTGCCCGTGTGGAGACAGGCAGGGAGAATTTTATTTGTAAATATAACTCTGAAACCGATAAAAATGGTAATAATTTATTCCAGAAGAAATAGACCAACGCAATATTTTTCTTATTTTTGTTGTTGTTTTTTCACATTAGCTCCACACAGGAGGCCTTGAGGAAAAAAATACGGTTAGGACCTACGTCATCTTGGGGATGCTGCGTGGAGGGTCTTTTTTATTAAATGGGATTTATTATTTGGGAAAGGAAGAAGAGGAAGTTCTAGGAAAGAAAAAAAAGGTACGAGAAGTAGATAGGAATCTGGGGGTCAGTGTGTCCAGTAGTGACGGTCGTATGAATCTATCCCACCCACTGTGAGAGAGAGTCCGGCTGGTGAGATCAATAGGTCTCTGTTAAAAATGTACGAACCATTAGCAAAGTTCACCACCAGTTACTTTACAGGCTCCTGCCTAGCACCTAGCGGTCAGAGGTAAAACTAGGGCTAACAGATAAAACAGATGCCTTATCAACTGGTCATGATGCCTTATCAATTTGACAGTGTGTGTTTACAATTAGCTTGTCAATGTGGTTTACTCGGTTAGATTATAAAAAGCCTCGCCGACTAGATTTCTGACTTCTTCTCTCCTATAAAATAGTAACAAGCAGTCATTATGGTCTGCAGATCCTTAGTAAAAGTGTTTTGCCCGGGTCGGGAATAATTTAACTCTTTGTAACATTAAAAAAAAGTAAAAGTTTTGTGCAGTAAAAACAAAAAAAAACATGCGTCTGTTATTGAAGACTTCATCAAGCCCAAACAAATCTTATCAGTCTTCCTCAATCAGTCCCGATCTGACCCGCCACGCAGTAGGTGGGCAAACGCATCCGACATCAAGACCTAGACAAACCTCACTCCATGAACACGGGCACCCCTGCTAAGTCACCAAACGTCACTTAGGATGACCTGTGGCAGGAGTGTTGTGAATCCCAAATCGCGGGTATGTGGCAAAAAATGTCGAAAATTAAAAAATAACAGTTTTCAGTTCAATTTTGGAGGTGAGTATGGGTACCATCATAACGGGAACCATTTCATGGGACATCTCTGTCACAGGTCATCCTAAGTGGTCCGCAACGAAGGTGACTTAGCAGGGGTGCCCGGGTTCATGGGATGATTTTTGTCTCAGTGAATTCGTCTGTCCTTCAACTGGACACGCTAACACCCAAATTAGGATTCACACTTCATACTTTTCTCCGTCCCTCAACCTCTTCTCCTTTCTTTCCTTGAAAATACCATCCAACCAGCTTCCACAAAGATGACATTGGCCCTGAGGTAAATTATTATGTCAAGATAATGTAAAATACATAAATATATATTGAACGAAACATGAAACAGAACGAGACACAGAAAAATGAAAAGATAACAGTCACAACTAGGTATTCGAACCCAGGATCCCTTGTCTTACCGAGACAAGCGTCTTTACAAACTTGACCATTGGGACCAATTCATTAATCGTCATATTTGTCCATCTCATATTTCAAATTCATAATTAATCTTGATGCTTACCGTCGATCTAATTGTACCAGAGCTATGTTATTGTACATGTTGGAAGATGTATCGTATTCCGGATGGATGACTATTCTAATAACACCATAGATAGCATCTGGAATATCTGGGTTGAATCTCCCGCCCAACCCCACAAACTTCACATTTTCGGATCTGAAATAAAGAGTGGTTTATCAGTGGTGCAAACATCACCTCTTACGTCAGTACACCACCTGGAATTATTTAAATCAATTTTGTGCTTGGCTTGACAGACTGATCCTTCTCGCTAACTCTCCGGAGGAATACACAAACCTAAAATGTGTATTAT
Source organism: Hesperophylax magnus (assembly GCA_026573805.1). Classification (NCBI taxonomy): domain Eukaryota; kingdom Metazoa; phylum Arthropoda; class Insecta; order Trichoptera; family Limnephilidae; genus Hesperophylax; species Hesperophylax magnus. The sequence continues at coordinate 5,002,929 of JAIUSX010000005.1, read as the reverse complement.
TATTATTTATTGGATAATTTGTATATCGCCGCTTTTGTGAGATATCACTTCAGGGGCGCTTTACAGTTGATGCAGGTATTACAAAAAATAAATATTACAAAAAGAAAGTGAAGTTAAGTTAAGTAAAACTAAGTACAGGAACAGGTGACACAAAGATAGAAGATGGAGACTGCAGCAAGAATTCTAGGTGGTGAAGAAACTGGACCTGCTGCTGCAACGAGAGAGTCCACCGCGTCCACCAACAGCGTCCAGGTATGTGTCTGCTGCTAATAAAGCGCTGACACCTCACATAGATAAGAGACCCTGGCAGCACTGCTGTGACGTTCGGCAAGTCCATCATTCATCTCCATGTAATCCTGTTCCTGGTGATTGTTGAAGTGGTGCATTCTGCCCGCAATAAAAAGCGACGGTCGGGATAGTAAATTACCCTTGGCTTAGCAAAAAACTTGCTTCTATTATTGCTTACATTATTTTTTTATTTTATTTGATTACATAAAACAGGCATGGTGCCCAAAAATGTATAAACATGGATGTTTTAAATACATAATAATAACAAAATGATAATAACAAAAATTATAGTAAAAAAAAAATAAATAATAAAAAAAAAAATAATAATAAGTAAATCGGAAGTAAAAAAAAAAATGGTAATAACAAAATAGTAACAAAATGAAAGCTAAATATGCAGAAGTAAATAACAAATAAGAATGGGTAAAAGGTAAATACAAATATTTTCATAAACGTTTTGTTATTGTCACACCTGTACTGGTGAGATACTGATTAGGTAGGTACAATGTTGCTTCTCTTTAAATAAAGGGCTTCATCACAATATCAGCTTAATATGATTAATGGCAATACGTTTTTTTTAAAGTGCTTAAATTGGTCATTAAAAATGTCTATTTCATTATTAGAACCATGTATGGTGTTATAATTTCTTAATGTTAACGCGGTACAGGGGAGAAATATCCTGTATTTGTGTGGTAGGCTTTAATATAGAAAATGTCTTTCATCTTCCTTGTTGATTTTCTTGATGGTATATTGATGTTAATTTGGAATAAAATATTTGGTGTATCAACTGATGCATGCATAATTATGTGTAGAAGCAATACATCAGAAAGTTTACGACTGTCTGTCAGTGAGTGTAGTTTATAGTGCTAAATTCGGTCATTATATGTTCCAAATTGACCAGATAAACCTTCACGATAAGCAAGCACGGGTTAGTTTTCTTTGTATGGATTCAATCCTATAATTATGAATCTCATAATTGGGAGACCAAATTGTTGATGCGTATTCGAGAATACTTCGCACAATTGTTAAAGTAATAATTTTAAAGTTAATTAGTACTTTGTTAGTACTTTTAAAACAATTTGTGATTCTTAGCGTTAATCCTAATACTTGTGATGCTCTTTTTGAAATTGTATCTACATGTTTTTTGAAGCTAAGTGGCATGTCTATTGAGTCAAATATCACGCCCAAGTCTTACATTGAAGTTGTGTTTAGTAAAGGGACATTGTTAATGTGATGTGTTTAAATCATTTAGTGTGCACCATTCATGAAGTGATGACAAGTCTTTTTGCAAATCGGTGCAATCTTCCAATGATGTAATTTTTGTACAACTATATAATATAATTACTGTATTATAAAACCTACATCCCTGTAATGGTGGTTTACGTTTTACTACCAGTGGTTTTACTACCAGGTTTGCCTAGGTCTTGGCGGCTGATGCGTTTGCCCACCTACTGCGTGGCAGGCAGGATAGGGGGAGATGGTTGAGGGAGAACTTTTAATTTTAAACTCTCCAGCCAGACTCTGACCGCAGTGGTAGGGATGTATTCATTCGTCCGTCCCTCCTACCCCCCCCTCATGTCTTTGTCCTTTCCAGAACTACCTTTCGCTGAGAAGACCCTGCACACAGCATCCCTAAATATGACATTTCTTTCCTTAGGGCCTCCTATGTGTATTTAATAAACCGTTTCTAGACTCCGTTTGCCACGCGATATTTATGCATATTACATATATTTGTGGTGATATAAGGCACACTAAGAATATACACATTTTTGCCTTGTGTATCGTCTTTACCATGGGAGACTGCCCATTTTTAGCGGATAATGCAAATGCACTAATCAATTAAAAAAATAATGAAAAAATGTAGAATGCTTTTTCCGGTCTCTATATTCATCACTTTGAGAGTTGTTTACAAGATGAGTAGAATTTGAAAGTAATAAATCCAAGTAAGTCTGAAGTCATGGTGTTTGAAATAGAGTGCGTACCTACAAGAACTGTGTGCAATATAGTTGTGAATGAGGAATACTTTGAGCAGTTGGATGAGTTTTGTGTATTTAGGAAGTATGTTCTAGAGAGATGGGAAGGCTGACAGAGATATTGAAAGAAGAGTAAATGCAGGTAACTCCATTAATGGAGGACTGAATGCAATTAGCGATAGCAAAAATATGTCCAAAGAAGCGAAGCTAGCAGTCCACAATGGAGTTCTGCTACCATCTCTGTTGTATGGCAGTGAGGCATGGAGATGGTAGAGGAAGGATGAAAGTAGACTGAATGCTGTATAAATGAGATCCCTGAGGCGTATGTGTGGTAAAACCACGTATGATCATGTGAGAACTGTGGAGATCCGCAAAGAATGCAAGGCTGACGTAATCGTGATGAGTAAGATTGATAAAGGGACGCTTTAGTAGATGGTTTGTGCATGTAGAGCGAATGAACGATGTAAGGTGTGTTAGAAGAATATATTACGCAAATGCGAATGGTGGAAGAAATCGGGGTCGCCCGAGGAAGTCATGGCATGATTAAGTGAAGCAGATACTTGAGTCGGGCCATGTATATGTGACCATGTATGAATATGAATGAGGCAAGGAGTGTGTGCCATGACCGAGTTGTTTGGCGGTCTGTCCTGATTGCCAACCCCTGCTGGGAAATGACGTGATGTTTAGTTAGACTCACCCTATGCCGTCAAGGACGTATGCGGTAGTAACAACCCACCGGTCACTCATTAGGGTCCCTCCTGTCTTCTCCCAGGTGATTTTGTCCTTTTCACCACTTCCAAATCGTGCCTGGGAATACAAGCCCTCTTCACATTATACATATGATTATATTCTGTTGGGAATTGAGTTACCTAAGAGCTTCACAGATGCACTCATAGAGGACAGTTCAAAGAGCTTGCTTGAGTAGTCGCCAGGGCCAGTTAGGCAGCTTCCAGACAAACGTGGTGTTTGCAGATCTCATTTAGCCAGCTCCTAGTTAGGTCGACCATTGAAGTCACTCTTGTAATACGTGAAGTATTAAATAAATCCCTGATTTAATATAAAGAACTTATTCTCTAAAATCTCCTTCCACGACAAGTTGGATAACTGTATGTGAGCGAGTCTTCTTTTAAATTGCTCGAAAAGCAATTAAAAAGTCAATTAAATTTATTTGTAAAAATGTGACACTATGGCATCTCCAATACGGGGTATGGCTGGTATGAGTAAGACTTGCTCTACATGCCCAATCCATCTAAGCGTCCCTTTCTTAATCTTACTATTATTTACGGATTACGGATTATTATTATTGACACACATAATCTAAAATAACACTAAATCTATATACTAATATGTAACAACTATGCATTGATAGTGAGTAATGACTAGTCTAAAGTATCTGTACTTAGGTGATTCTTGTTCTTTTGTATGTTAAACTAGCTGACTTGTACACGGCGTTGCTCGACTTTTCTCTACTTTCAATAAATATAATATCCATTTATTATATATAAAAACCTTTAACGCGAGTTATATTATATTATTACGAATTTACTAAAAGTTTATTAGGAAACGGCCTTTAATCCAGTTTGTATTTCATTGTGATCTGATATGTTTCGGGATGTTCCCGAATGTTCCAGACTATACCCTAAAATTCAAGAATGTTCCGGGAAGTTCTGGAATGTTGTGGAATGCTCTCGAATAATCTCGAATGTTCTGGACTGTTCTAAAAATTTGTAGAGGGCGAAACTTACAGCCCATTTATCTTCAAAAGCACGCCCTTCAGGTAAAAACGGAAACCTTCTTCATGGATGCGGGATAGAGGGCTACCACACTATATAACTCCTTTGACCGTACCGGGACTCTTTTCTGACTTTTAGCGGCACGCACATTGTACACTTACTTTTATAATGTATATTGATGATATAAAATAAGCTTTTTTTTAAAATGTAGTTGTAATTTATGTCATTGTTTATAAATGGTTTATTTAATTAACGCAAATAATTTGTATGCAACTTAATACTTCTTACTGCGGTTGTATTAATGTCTGTAACTTACCTTGTAAGGAGCCTCTGTGATAGAGTATATGCGAGTCTCGTGGTGTTCTGTGCCTGTATTAGGTATTGCTGGACACATGTCTCCTCGGGTCCAGCCAAAACTAGTGTGCTGGCAGGGGTACAGTTTCCCTGCCAGCTCTATGCAGTCTGTAGAGGAAAAAAAATAAAAAAATAATGGTCATAACCAACTCCAATTAGTTCAATGGTAAAAATACAGAAAATGGGGACACGGTTACCACTCCGTGTCATTTAGATAAGAATGAGAAGTAAGTATTTCAGTTGCAAAAAATGAAAGAAAAGCATTTTAGTAGGTGTTTCATAAACAAACTGTATAATTTGACGCATTTTCTCCACCCCATATTTTAACGTAACAATTTGAATTTTTTTTATTTAGGCTAGTTTTTTATTTATATTTAAATAAGAAAAGGGAAAAACAAACTAACCGTAAAACTTTGACATCAACAACAATGGCCGCCTAGTAAAAATTGGTTTTAATTTTAACGAAATAACTACTAAAATGCATTATTTTCTATTTGCGGAAACTGAAAAACTTAGTTCTCACTATTAATTAACTACTAAAAAGTTTTTTTAAAACAGAATATACACATTAAGACGTGCGTGTCCCTGTTTTCTGTATATTTACCAGCGCACGCCGTATTTTGTACGATTCGAAGTCGAGAGCTTTATTTCTTGACCACGGAGTCCGCCAAGTCTGGTGCAAACTTCTCACAGGACATTCCAGAAGGCATTAGGACGACTCCGGGAGGACTACAACTGTAACTTCTAGACTGAAGACTTTGGGGCTCATAGCAGATAACAATAATTTATTTTTGTCGCTTATATCAGATACTCGCCGTATAAACTCAACAAAATAAATCCAATATTGCATAAATATATTATACAGGTACATAGACATTCAAAATGATGAACTTGTCCTAACATTAAATCTGGTTATCATTTCGACGACCTGGAGGTATACCACGTAGAAATATTTTTTGTACTAGAAGGGTTCGATAATACTTTGAATAAACTACCACATCAGTCATCCGTTGACCGCCGAAGAGCGCACATTGAAATAACTAGACGCTGTGCAAAATTTTAAAGTTCGATAAAGTAAGTATAGTGGGACTTTTCTGTGCAGAATCTGAATGTTCGATTTTAAGAGGAAGCTACAAGCCAAAAATGTGTATATTCTTGGTATACTTTATATTGTAGGTAATAGGCATTGAAATCGCTTGACAACTTGAGTCTAGAAACGTTCGATTTCAAGCACGAAACTGTTTTTTATTTATTTTGTAAATAGTTTTATAAGAAAGCAAAAAAGTGAATCAAGTGAAACTATCACAGATAATCTAAGCTATAATACTGTATTTTTTAAAGATGTTTCCTTTACGCGTTAATACATTTCTATTGAAAAAAATATTTTTTAGTAGCTTACATTTAAATTTTTTATTGAGAAATACCTTTTTCATTTGTATTCTACTCAAGCGAAACGATAGGAAAACCTTCAATTTATCTAAAGCATATTTTTTGGCATTCATAATGTACACCAATTCGTTATAAAGATTAATCAAAATATTGATTTAGGATTAACCTTCGCCTTAATCGAACACACCAGCGTAGTAATTTGTTTAAATTATAACACATTTGTTAAAGTGTATAACTAAATAGTGTAACAAAATACAACATTTTAAAAACAAGCATAATTTTTTGTTTTACCCGATTTGGGATTTGTAGTTAAATTTGGGCGCCATTGTAAAAAAGGACTAGTAATTCATCAGCATGCGTAAGCATAATGCGAGTTGATGGGTTGGTCTATGAATTATGTATATACCTATATATTCTATGGTGTTCATACAGCAAAAGCGTTGTCTAATTTAAATAATAAATCAACTTGTGTATGGTATTTATACTTACAATCAGCCGCCTTTGATCCGCTTGGTTGCTGCGGTACCAGTATCTTGGACACAGGTGAACACGGCTCGGAGCAGCAAACTAACTGTCCTTCTGTCGCACTGGCATACGGGTTACATATCTGAAACCCAACATGTTATATTGATCATTTGTTTGTTCATCGTTTGATGTCCAATTACAGCATAACATATAACACGACAAGAGAAATAATAGCAGTCCAGACAAAAAAAGTCGGCTGACCCAGGGATTTTTCAATAGGGTCGTCTAAGTGACAGTTAATAAAATTCTCTGTCTAACATCTGCCCTGATGATGGAGACTGCAAGGCTTTATGAAACGTTGAAAAAAAGAGAGATGAGGAAGCGCAATTCAGTTAAATAACTCAAAAAGCAATCACCGCTTGGCAACAGTAATTTGTCTTTGAGCTTCACTCGCGTGGTATTGGGGAGAAATTACCGAACAAAGAATTCTCCCACAGGAATGGAATGTATGTGCAAAGTGACATCTTCACAGACCTCCAACTATCTCTATGCAAAAATTCACGGCGATCAGTGGATCCTTTGAGTCTCGAAGTAATGGCAAACAAACATACTTTCGCATTTGTAATGGTTGTAATTAGTTGGGATTTTCTCTATGACGTTAAATTCACCTACAAAATGTTAGGAACTTTAAATTCAGGTTGCGGTTAGTTTCGTTGACTCAACCTAATTTGTGGCGATTTAGGACACACTAAAAATATGTACATTTTTGGCCTGTGGTTTTGTTGATAAGGAGGTTTAATGATAAAATTTATTGTTTACCTGTGGTAGATTGCCTTTACTTGCAGCAAGCATCGCCACCCGACAGTCTGCGAGTCGACTGCATGCTCCCGTCATCCCCGTTTCCGCCACGATACAGGTGCTACCTACAAGAACACAACACACAGTCACATCAGGGTTACATGTTGGAACTTTGGAAATACCACTTACCTTACCAACGCCTACTGCTGTGTAACGAGTATTTTTTTATATTATCCTTCGCTATATTATTATTCTATCTTAATGGGTATTACAAGGGAATGCGTCAACTATGATTATCTTCTATGTCAACTCAACTTATTAAAATTATCTGAACGTAGAATAGTTAATGACCTGAAATGTTTATATAAAATCATAAATTCAATAATTGACAGCCCTGAACTGTTGACTTGACTTCTTTACATATACCTCGCAAACCAACATCGAGGCATTATCTACCGTTCTATTGTGATAACTCCAACACAGAATTTCAATTCTATACCCCTGTTGGCCGTATACTAAATTTGGGTAATGCCTATAAAGATGTTGTTGATATATTCGACACATCATTCACCAAATATAAACAAGTCATTACCGAATTTATTTCAGCAAGAAGAATACCAAATAAATAACAATTTAACTATAGAAACTACGTAGCTCTGTTTATCTTACCAAAGTTTTGTAATTTTCCTAGTATTATATGTTTCCATCTTGCATGGTGGAGTGTCTAGTTTCCACTTTATTTCGTTTTGACATTGTTTTTGTTTAATAGGTTGTGTTTTATTAGGTCTTCTATTTTCTTTTTGATTTTGTTTTTTGATTTTACTTTGATTTTGTTTTGTTTATTTAGATGTTCTTTGTAAAAAAATAATAAAATAACATGTAAAAGCAAAGCCGGGCGTGAATTTTTAAATAAATAAATGAATTCTATTGTATTCTTAAGGATTCCATGATATTTCATCAAAATCACAATTAAACACACCTTTAAAAAGTGATATAGAGTCATTAAAAGTGATGAAACAAAAACAAGGTTAAATATTTACCTACGTAACATATTTAACCTAGTTTTGAGTCACCACTTTTCATGACTTTATATCACTTTTTGTAGGTGTGTTAAACTGTCATTTTGATGAGATACTCAGTCACCATGCGCATTCAGGAGAGAAACCAAGTCCTGAATGCAACTATTTATGATTTCCTAACACTATTAGCCAAAAATGAACGATTGCAATTCACGAAGACAGTCGGGATGGAAATTACTCCAATGTTCTTGTTTTATTCTCAAAAAATTATACAGAGATTTTCATGAGCTACAAAATTTGAAAGAAAATCGTTGAGTTTTTATAGATTTTCTACGAATATCGGTAAATTTACCCACAGAAGGTACGCGACCCGGCATTTTTATTTCTTGGTGCCCGGTAGTTTATCCCTTATTTTGGGAAATAATTGAAATAATACTGGATTTGATTAGATTCAGATACTGTACCTTCAACTATCTTCACCGGAGGACAGCAGACAATCGCAACGGTACCCTCAAAACTGCAAATCTGAAAACAATATTAATTATAAATATTTGTTTATCCGAGACACTATCAACGTTATTTTTAACCAATTTTTTAGAACTTTGTAACCATTCAAAATATAGCTGTCAAAAATACGGGAAAAATTATTTGCAATTAAATAATTAATAGTTACTTGTAATTGTAATTAACTAGGTATATGACCGGTCAGTGGTTGAGTGGGCATAGCGCTTGGGTCTCACCCGAGCGTCGCGTGTTCGATTCCTCGGCTGGCTAAGTCCTCCATTACAACACAAGCAACATTTTCGGCTTTCTGTGGTGGTAGTAGGAGATTTTCAAACATTGTTGGGTTATTCGTAACCCGGGAATGTTTGTCTTTCTTTTTAAATAAAAAAAAAATAAAAAAATGTAGGTAGGTTTCAGAACACCTTTGTAACCTTCACTGGCTCAAGTGCCCTGAAAGAATCCAGAACATATTGTGCTGGATGGTGTTTAAATCTATCAGTGAAATGGCCCCACCCTACATCTCTGAACTATGCGTCCCGGAAAACACTGGTCTGAGGCAGTCAACTCTTAGATCAGCAACATCAGCAGCTGTAGGCAGACTGATGGAACCTAAGCGCAAGCCAAATACTAAGTTTGGTGATCGCGTTTTCGGAGTATCTGGGCCGAAGGCTTGGAATAAACTCCCTCCGGAACTAAGATCCATAACAAGTCCAACAGAATTCAGGTCTAAACTAAAAACTTACCTTTTTAAGCTGTCATACCCTTAAATTCCTGAGAGAAAGTCCAGTTATATCCAATTTTCTAATTATTTCCTAAATCCTGTATCTAAATTTCGCTAATAAACAATTAGATAATTTTAATTAAGTGTTAATCTCTTGAGACCTACCAGGTAAGTATTGTACTGTATATTATCTCCATAAATAGTTAGTAATAACATAGATCACTGTATAAATGTATTATGTATAAGTTTGTACAGCGCCTTTAAGGTGATTTTGCACAAAAACGGCGCTATACAAGTCTTTCAATTATTATTAACTAGGTTAAATAATAAGGTGACAATGGTCGAGTGGATAAAGGTATTGTCGTGTTCTTGTAAAACAGAGATCCTGGGTTTGATTCCCAGTTGATACCGTTTTCTTTTTATTTTTCTGTGTCTTGTTTTTTTTAATTTTAATTTTTTATTATAACGACTATTTAAACATTAAACATACAAAATATGATGTAATATATATGTGCTGTAAGTTGTATTTCTTATTCCTCCTCACAAGGGTGACCTGTGCTGAGGCGGACTAATGTTTTGTTCAGAGTTTTTTCATTAATCTCTTTAAGCCAGATTTTTATTCTTGATTTGTAATCATTCAAATTTTCTATTCGCTTCATATCAGGGGGAAGGATATTATGGAGTTTCGTCGCAAAATAAATACAATTTCTTTGCCCGAATGTTTTATTTAATTTTTTACTCCAATCACAGAAAAATTAAGAGAACTCGATAATTCGATAAAGTTTTGTTTGGGGAATTTGTAAGAAAACTGTTACTTCACTTTTATTTCGTTCATAGAATAAAAAAAAAAATAAGAAATATTTTTTAAAGTTAAACCGATTTTTACGGTAGAGGCGCAAAATATGAATTTTGTCTATTTTTAGGATTTTATTAATTCGGATTCCAGTATAAATATTTGAGGCAAACTGAAAAGAATAATTATTTCTCTTTCTAACGTCAAATTACTTATTTTTGCATAATAGAAAAAAAAGATAAAACTACTTTTATGAAATATGGACGTCCGGTCATATATGACCCTCAAACGCTGGTTAAAGTTCAACATTTTCTACTCTTAGAGCGGGGGGCTCAAAGAGTGACTCAATTGAACGACGGGGGAGCCGAATGAACAATGAGTAGAGCGAATGAGCATTGAGAACACTGTGGCGCACGATACGAATCACCTGATACGGCTCCCAGCTCCCAGCGTATGAATGTTCGTACCACTGTTGGTACCGGCATGCTGCCTCGTAGCACGACATAAATAAGATGCTAGGTAGTTAGTAGATGTAGGTACATAAGCCCAAGTCCTGTTCAAGGCTGTCAGATTCCATTCACGTCGCGGAGTATTTATAATAACAATTACTACTTAGATAAATTTAATGGTGCTATTTTTCTAAAATACCCCCTGTAGAAAAAAGGGCATCCGTTCAATTGAGCCGTACGAATACGGCTCACCACAAAAGAGCTAGCTCAATTATGTGACTCGCTTATGAACGACTCATCGCTACCACAAATGCGGTTCCGGTTATTATTTTACTTTAGGCATATTGAGGAAAATTAAGTTCTTTAGAAAAATATCGTACAACATTTTAATATTTATGCCTGAACTTCGCAAAATACAATAAAATACACTTTATGTTTATTTCTTGCATTAATCTAAATCTTATCGCCATATACATATGCATTTATCTACATAATAATTGATGGCATACATCATTTGCATTTCAAAGAAAAATTGAAAACCTGCAGCACAAAACAGACGAGGTCGAGGAAAAGAAAAAGAGTGCTAGTGGAACGCTATTGACGGTACTGGTGGCACGCTACTGACAGGGCTAGTGGCACGCTACTGACAGGGCTAGTGGCACGCTACTGACGGTGCTAATGGCATACTACTGACGGTGCTGGTGGCACGCTACTGACAATGCTGGTGGCACGCTACTGACGGTGCTGGTGGCACGCTACTGACAATGCTGGTGGCACGCTACTGACGGTGCTGGTGGCACGCTACTGACAATGCTGGTGGCACGCTACTGACGGTGCTGGTGGCACGCTACTGACAATGCTGGTGGCACGCTACTGACGGTGCTAGTGGCACGCTACTGACAATTCTGGTGACACGCTACTGACGGTGCTGGTGGCACGCTACTGACAATGCTGGTGGCACGCTACTGACGGTGCTAGTGGCACGCTACTGACAATTCTGGTAGCACGATACTGACGGTGCTGGTGGCACGCTACTGACAATGCTGGTGGCACGCTACTGACGGTGCTAGTGGCACGCTACTGACAATTCTGGTAGCACGATACTGACGGTGCTGGTGGCACGCTACTGACGCTACGCTTGTTGCATTTGCATCTCTTACTCGTTTTTACCGAAATGTCATACAAACATGATTTGATTATTCATTTGATATCATTCTCATGTAATGCCCTTCAATTATCATCTCGAAAATATCTTCTTTTAGATTGTTTTATTATACTTGTGAATATAAAGACAAACAATATTATTGTCATCGTCGATAGATTCACTTATATATCCCATGTAGAGGAAGCTACAAGCCAAAAATGTGCATATTCTTGGTATACATTATATCGTAGGTAATAGGCATTAAAATCGCTTGACAAACTGAGTCTAGAAACGTTCGATTTCAAGCAAAAAGTGGTTTTTATTTATTTTTAAAATAATTTTATAAGAAAGCAAAAAAGTTAATGAAGTGAAACTGTCACAGATAATCTTGGCTATAATACTGTATTTTTTAAAAGTTGTTTCATTTTTTTTTGGTATGCATAATGTTCACAAATTCGTTATAAAGATTAATCAAAATAGTGATTTAGCATTAAGGTTCGTAGCGTCACAGTCGCGTAGCTTGTAAGCATCTCTGTGTACAAATGGCCTAAGGGTGTCAAAGTCGAGTGCGTTGCTCCCTCACCTGAGGATCTATTCCCTTATCAACTTCTTCCACGGCAATTGGACACTTTGACAAGTGCAGACACCTGCCGGCCTGCCCTGTACTCTCCATGGTGCACGGATCACCTGTAACAAAATACCACAATAGTTTCAAGACTATGCACTACGTAGTAATTCAAAATCATGTGTTTTTGGTTTGAAAATTTGGTCGCCTAGAAATGTTTCAGATTCTTTAAATAAATACTGCGAGTAGAATACATCTTGGCCTTTGAAACAATCGAATATTTTTTAGATAAGTCTTTTTATAAGCCCAGAAAAAAATAATTTATAAGGTCTATGAAAATTGCTTTAAAGTTCAAAATCTCCTACTTACGAACCCATTTTCAGTTATAATTTTATTTTATAATGTGGCAAATTAATTTACTTATAAAATTATCGAAAAACATTTAAATATTTGTACCTGAACATCCACAAAATAAAATAAAAGGCAATTTTTGGCCATGTTTTTTTCTTGCATAAATCAAAACAGGCGGATGGTGTTAAGAGGAAACCGGGTGGTGTTTTTTCCATACAAACGTATTCCTCATTTCCCTCTCTGGATTTTGACACTAGAGACAATATTTTTTTTACATACTATGAATATTGACCGCAAGCGTGTCGGTACGTTTTGATTTTTTTGATAAGTTACTTTTTATAGGAGTTATAACCCTTCAAAAATTGTTAAAATTGCCTTTTTTTAACGCCATCAACAAACGTTCAGTATACAAATAAGACGATGTATTTTTTAAAAAAGCAAAAAGTACAGACATAGAATGTTTTCTTCCAATACATTTGGTAAAAAAAATCTTGGAAATCGGTTCAGTTTTGGAGTAGAAAAATGAGGACTACAAAACCTCGATTTTGACAATTTTATTTAGGTATTATCAGGCTGAGGTGCATGTGTCCCTTTCTCTCAGTATTCGGGGGTGAGGGGGGGCGGAGAGGGTTTTGTTGAATACGTATACAGTCAACGAAGTGATGTGACATTCTCAATAATTATATCGATACACTAGTCCACTAGTGTTGTCATGTCCCGAGTTATCGATGTTTTTTTTAAATTATTTTTCTGTTTGGTGACTTATCTTGAGTGTGCCAATACTTACCGAGCTTATTTACTAAAGTTATTGTGACAAATTTAATTTGTTTACGTCAAATAAATTAATGGAAAAAAATTGAAAAAAAAACACCTGTTACAGACAGACCCCGAGATGATTCCGTTCCGTATTGCCGAGTTGGATATGGAACACAAAAATTAATTAAAATATTTTTTGATAACTTTTGAAGGTTGTACTCAACATAATATTATCCCTTTATAGGACACTTTTTTTAAGATACAACTACCGAACCAAAAAAAAACTTTTATATTTGACTAAATATATTGTTCTAGATTTTTTTTTCAAAAAAATTATATTTTACAAGAAATTGTGTGATGGTAAGTACATACACCACTGATCGTTTGATGGAATGTTGGTACAGCGTATGTTCAGTGGTACATGCATCTACCACATGTTGTTGAATCGATTATGTTATTATAATATCATATTATACAAATGAATATTGAAATCTATGTATAAGAGGCACCATATTGTTTATTGTGCTACATATTAGGTACATACACATAACTAGTTTAGTTTTTATTTAACTTTTTTAATACGTTATATTATTACAGAAAAATGCACTTTTGGGAATACCTCCTACATCACTTGACATTTTCAATCTTCTTCAATGATCTAATATTTTTTGTTTTTTTAACGCTTTATTGTAAAAAAAATTACTGTTTAACATCTACACAATGAAATTAAAACAATTTATGGTCCAGACCTTTCCCTCGCCGGTAAATTTCTTGGTATGGGACCGTCAATTATTTCTGGTAAAAGGCATTGGTGGTAGAAATTTTCTAACAGTGGAACGATTTTTTGCCAGATTTCATCGTCCCTCTCAATTTTTTCATACAGCAAACCTTTTGGACTCCACACAACAAAATAACAATAATTACGACGAGTAATATGTAACTGGCCTTGTACTTGGTAGAAGTAATTATGATTCCGTTTTAATGTTAAAGAATGGTCTTCCAATTTACATTCTGGTGACATATTTGCTATACTATAAGGCAAGGCTGCCCAACCTTTTTAGCAGTTGGGCGAAATTGACGATTTTGAATCACTGGCGGGCCACTGAATACCTGACGATTCCTATTTCCATGGGGGGGGGGGGGGGGGGGGTTGTTAGAGAATTTCTATAAAACATAATTCCCCACAAAAAAAATCTAAATAGCTCCCCACAAAATATTTGAAATCCATGGTGGGGGGGGGTTGTTACGGAACTTCGCTGAGAAAAAATTCCGCACACCCGAACATGATACCCCACAGCAATTTTTCGAATTCCATGGGGGGGGGTGGCTACAGGATTCCATTTCGACGCAAAGAATATTATGTCGAAAAAAACCGGTGTATTTTTGTTTCAAAAGTAAGTTCAACAGGTTAGATTTTTTCGTCGCTGATTCTCGTTCTGAGTAGCCTAAATAGCGATAAATCGCCGTCGTTGGCAACACTGGTGACCGCGCGCAAGTTGCATTGTTTGTTTTACCGCGGGCCCGCGACACTTTTTCAAATTGGCGGATTGGCGGGTTTTTTGAAAATGTTTCACGCGGGCCACTTATAATTCGGCCACAATGTGGCCCGCGGGCCTGGGGTTGGGCAGCCTTGCTATAAGGGCATTTAATTTCAATTATAAAATCCTCACCGATAAGGCCATCCGGACTTGCCGCTAAAAAGTTTTTGGTTTTATCGATAAATAGCCCACAAGCGGATACCTGCAAACTTGTTTTTTTTTTTTTAAATTGCTCTATTGCTAGGCTTTCATTTTCTTTTCCATAATTTGTGGCCATAGTTCCTTTGAATTGTGAGTACAGTAAAGAGTTTAACACTCCCGTAACTGAAGTTTTTTGCCGAAGCTTATATATTTTTCCAAAGTTAGACGCCGTTATCCGCTTACGTCTTTCAATTGCCCACAGATTGGTATTGCTTTGGCCTACCGTATTCCGTTCGAGCTCTTCCTTATTCGTTGAAGATAATTCTTTGAGAAATTCCTCTTTTTTCGTTTCAAATATTTCAGGTGGCATATCTGGTTCTAATTCCAATTGACCATAATTTTCATCGGGCCCTGTAATTTTTTTTCTTTTTTCTGTCGTATTTTCATTATACTTTAGTTTTTTTTTCGACACATTTGTGTATTCTCCTTCGAACGTCGTTTTCTCTCTATAAAGTGTTTCGTGTATTTGCCGGGACTGTGGCCTTGGATTTTCTTTTGTATTCTTGAATAGTTTCCAGTAAAAAGGCTAGTCAAAAACAGTAGAGTGATGCAGCCAGCGAAAAATAAAAACACTATACAATCACAAAGTACGTGATGTACCTACTGCGCCTATGCTGCCGTTTTATAAAAAAAGATGGTATGAATCTCCCGATATTACTAAACCAAAACAGCGTGCATCTTACTTTACTAATAGTAACAAGATGAATGAACTATGAGCGCAGAAGATATCTATTATATAGGAATACGCACGCTCAAGTCGCGACGCGTATTGACTTATCTGTTGCAGCAGGCAGCAACCTGTATACACGCACGCACAAGTCTCATTGACTTGTGCGTGTGCAGAAGATGAGCTCGGAGCAGGCAGTCACATGTATATACCTACGCACAAGTTGCGATGTGACTGAGATGATGAGTCAACAGCAGGCGCTCTAGTTGCGAGTTGCGACGTGACTTTTTTATGTGAATACCGCACAAGAGTCCGAACTGCTCCCGTCTGGAGCCAGTGAGACTGTGGATTCCCCAATTGGCGACTTAATTGGACTAGTATTACAAAACCCTGTAAGCTGATAGCTGATTTGGCCGTAACTAAGTCGCCGCGTGTATCATTATTTCTCCAGACAATTATTTTATATTATATTTAATTAATATTCTTTTTAATGAATATTATTTTTAATATTGTGAAACAACATAAATTAATTAAAATCAATTTACTTGCGCACGCCGTGATTTGAATCCGAGACCTCCGGACTCGAAGTCGAGAGCCTTACCCCTCAACCACGGAGGCAAAATAAATGTATCTACGTACATATTTGTAGTAAGTAATAATAATAATAAAGTTAAGTACAATACAATATTAAATAATGTAGACCTCGCTATTTTATTACGAATATGTACCTAGGCACCTACTTAATTTTTGGAATAAATGAATAACAGTAAATGAAATAATAAGAACTGATCGCGATAATATGACGCGAAGTCGCTATCGGGCGCGGCGCGACGATTAGTGCTTCCAACACCTGCAGCCACGCACACACACGCATTGGGGTTCACCAATACACCGATAGCGCTTTTGCTGTCCCCGCTGAGATGAACGAAATAGAAATAATTTATACAAATACCTATCGTTAAAATTTCTCGGCGCTCCTGCGCGCCCTTAAGCGGGAATTTAAACCTTATCGCCATCTACGTAAGGGGTGTTATTGATAGTGGCTCGATTTAAAATATTTCACTACGTAGTGCATCGCCTTAATAATAAATAATAATATTTTGATGAATTGTATAGCGCAGTTTTTGTTCAAAATCACATCAAGGGCGGTTTACCAAACGTGACCGTTTATTTTTTCCCTTAAAACTTACTATATATTCCCTAAATGCTTTGATAAAAAATATATTCTCGAAAAACATTAAAAAAACGATCAAATTGCTATCCAACATAGGCTTGCCAGATGGTATCCAAAAGGAGGACATGTCCTCCTTTTACATGTTTTGTCCTCCCTTACCTACTGTAAGTCCTCCTTTTTGCTAAACATCGGGCGGGACTGGCGGGAGATTTTTTAAGTGTTTACAAGGCTTGTGAAGATTACTTGATGGAATGGGTAAAACCCTTGGAAGATTTCAAATGTTTTGAGTGGATGACATTGCTGAAAGAGAGCGAAAACCTAGAATATGATGATTTAGTTTCATGCATTGAGTTTTTGAACATCAGAGGTGTAGAGATTGACGATGTTAAGCTACACGATCAATTTTGTAACTTGATTTCATTTCTTAAATCAAAATCAGGTGAAGATGAAGCACATCATGATTTGAAGTTGCACGAGCAGTGGACAATCTAATTCAAAAGTGTTGAAAACATTGAATGTTTCTCATAACTGCTCAAGATTTGAGAGTTTTATTTTTGTATAAGCGCACATAACGCATAACTCAGTGGAGCAAAGAGAGGAATAGACTAAGTGTGCAGTCAGTCAAATCTTTAATTCTTACTCAATACAACTTCAAAAACATGACATGTGAAGATTTTTATCATTATTTTTAAAAAACCACTTTCTAAAGTTTTCAAACTTCTTTCCAAAATTGGCAGCTCAGCTAAATATGATTAAAATAATATAAAAAATTCGTTTAATTTCTGAATGTCCTCCTTTTTTACAGAAAATCCTCCTTTTTAGACCCATCTGCCCTCCTTTATCAAATTATCATCTGGCAACCCTAATCCAACACACCAGTTCTATGAAGTTTGTATTATATATAAACCTTCCGAAAGAAATTATATAAATGATAGTGAAAATCCTACCGAACTCCGTTGCATAGCTTAGAAGAACTAAGCGCACAAACAGACAGTTTTTAATTTCCTAAAAAAATATATTTTTGAAGATAATTTGTGAACATTTCTAAAGCCAAAACTGTAATTATATGAAATTCTCTCGATAGAAAAAAATTGCAAAGTAAGCTACGAAAATTATTAAAAAGACGTTTTGTTCTGTTATTTATTATGTTAGAGGTATGAAAAAAATCAAAGTGAATCTTTAAATGCAACTTAAGCATTTGTCGACAGATTTTTGTTCTATTTTAAATGAGTCGTGTTTTATTAAATATTTTCACAATTTTCGCTCCATTTTAAGATCGTTTTTTAATATTAGCGCGCTCCCTCTAACATTCGTACCATTTTGAACGCTTACTTCGGGGCCTTAACCCTTTCACACCTGTATTAAAATTGGCAATGATAAAACAAATTTGATTGTTAACAGTTAACTAGTAGAATCATTTGAAAAATTTTGGTGTAGTTTTTGTTTTCAATAAGTTATTCCTGCTATACTTTTTAATATAAAAGATTAAGTTTCTATGGGAGTGTTTAGAAAATGAACAGTTCTCTATAAAATAATTACAACATAAAGCAAAAATTTGCCAGTGATTAAGTTAATTTAATTATCTAATTTGGTCGATGTGTATGATACAGTCAAAACTGGTTTTTAGTTAGAATGCGTTTTCTCTAGTTTTTACTAAAGTATAATCTATTTTTAACAAGTAACAACGCGTTCTTACTATTAATGGGTTTTCCCTCTCTAACATATATGCTACAATTGAAACGGGTAACAGTGAACACATTTATTTTGTGAAAAATCCGATTTAGTACCCTGGTGTCAATGGCTCGCAGAAGCTCTCTCGAACCCCGATCAACTGCTTGAAAAGCAACAATGCTGACCATTAAAACACAAAATATTGAAGCAACGACACCATAACATTTTAATTACTTATAACAATATTGTACTTACGGAGGCATCATAAGGATGCACTATTCTTGTATAAAGTAGTTAACAATAATATTCAATGCCCAGAGTTGCTAAACAAGATTTCATTCAATGTACCTGCGCGTTCAACACGCTCTTGTGTCCTGTTCAGGGTTGATCAAAGTAAAACGAACTCTAAGCAGAATTCTTGCCTGAACAGACTATGCAATAATTACAATAGCGTATTATCTAAGGTTGATATTATCAGTTGCGAACTTACCAAATACAAAAGGTCCATAAAAGAATATTTCTCTGATGGTTTGTGAATAATGTTTATGTCTCTATTGTTGATATTGTTAATATCTCTATTATGCTTTAATTTATATCTACAACCTCTCTCCATGGCTATAAATGTATTGTTTTATAAATTTTTCGTTTTATATTATCTTTTGTTTTGTATAATTTTTTTTTAATTAATATTCCTTTCTCACAAATTTAATTTATGCTGTCTCAGTTAAAGTCACAAGGAGGAAATCCATAATTGGTTTAATTTTACTAAATAACACTTATGTACAAACTGATTAAATGTAAACTGTCGATTTTCCAAAAATGAATAAATAAATAAATAATACACTCACAAATACAAGTACAATCAATGATGTTTTTTTAAAATTGTAAGTTAATTTAATTGAACTTTTTTTTTAAACTTCTTACCTTCCTGTAGTCCCACAACACAAGTCAACATGATCACCGCGGACACAATCTCTAAGAGATAACGCATTATGATTGTTTTAAGCAAACACAGAATTTAAACACGAGGTAAAGGTATTAAGTACCTCCCCAGTTCTGATTTGAAAGCAAAATGCGATGCAAAGACCTTAGCTACCATGTTTATAGTAGCTAAGAGTTACATCAGTATTTTGACTTTAAGGGTCATACAAAAGATAACGAATTGGCGCAGTGTCTTGCAAACAGGGCCGGACTAGACGGGCCGGTTGGAGGCCCGAAAAGCTTCGGCCAGGAAACTTAAAAAAATATATTATTCCCAGGACATTGGCCCATAGGGCCAGGGCTAGATGTCAAAATGTTACCAACTGAACATGGAAAGATTTGTGGAAGAAATTATTCATCTAGGAACAGTAGATAGTAGTTCACAGCGCCCTTGAATGCTCTAAATTTATTTAAAGAAATCCTTTCAATAAATAAAATATAAAATTAACTCTCAGTATCGAAAGCAATCGAAAAATATGGGTGTTCCTCAAGGATCTGCATCGGGTCCAATTGTATTATTTATCCCCTTCTTTAATTAATTAGGTCCTTATGGGCTTTTACATAGGAATATATACTAAGTTTCGCCAATCATATCCACCAAATTGTAAACAAAGGCATGAAAACACTAGGCTTCGTATTAAGAACAACTCAAAACTTTAACTCCATACAAGCTATTAAACTGTTATACATATCTCTAGTTAGAAGCATAATTGAATACACCTCAGTAGTTTGGTCTCCCTCTTACAAAATTCACATTAATAACATTGAGCGAATACAACAAAAAATTCTACGTTTTATAAATTTTAAATTGAATATCTCACTAGAAGACTTACAATATCATTTTTTATTAAATACTTTAAAAATACACACATTGGAAGACAGGCGTAAAATAAACGACTTAACTTTTTATTCAAAATTCTAAACTCTAAATTCGACTGTTGCGAACTTCTGCAACTCATAAACTTACGAATACCTACAATAACAACACGACAAAATACACTATTCCAATGCAACACACATAAGCGCAATTACATTGCGAACTCCCCAATACAACGGTTTCACACTATGGGAAACCAATATTTAGGTGATGTCGATATATTTAATATTAACTTTGCGAATTTTGTGGATCACGTAATCATTTTTTGACTTATTTCAACACTATTCCTAAATGGATGTTATATTTTTGTAAGCCATTCAAATCGCTGTATTTTTTAATTTATGTTCTTTTGTATTTAATATTTCTTTCTCAAGTTTCAAAACTGTCATTAAAATTGTACCACCTACATGTAAAAGCCCTCTGGGCGTTAAATAAATAGCTAAGTCCTCCATCACAACACAAACAACATTTTCAGCTTACTGTGGTGGTAGTAGAAGATTTTCAAATATTGTCAGGTTATTCGTGACCCGGGAATGTTTGACTTTCTTTTTAAAAAAAATATATATATATATATTATACAGTACCTATTACACATAACTGAGCTGTGTCAGAAACAATCTGTTATATTTATTCAGTGACAAGTTGAAAATGTCCACTGACTCAGCATAATTATTTCCCTCCATTAGTATTCTGGGCAATGGAGAATACATTTGGTTGTTAATTCCAGAATTTCTGCACTGAAATAAATCCCGACGTAGTGGAATCCAAAAGCTTATCAACGCAAGAAATTCTGGACTATCAAATGCATAATTTAGAATTTTATTTAGAAATACCAAGTTAGAGAGAATCTTTCTATCAGACAATTTAAGCACATTCAAATAATTTAAAAGAATAGTTCTATAAAATTGCTGAAATACCCAATTAAAATCTTAAGAATTTATTTTGTATTCTTTCAATAATTTGTCCATGAACATTGTAATGTGTTCGGACGGGAGAATTTTACTCAAGTAGATGTAGTAGTTGACTCAACCGTTTAGTAATAATAATAATTGTGTAAAATTACCTTGAGAGGAAGCTACAAGCCAAAAATGTGCATATTCTTGGTATACCTTATATTGTAGGTAATAGGCATTAAAATCGCTTGACAAAAGGAGTCTAGAAACGTTCCATTTGAAGCAAAAAACTGTTTTTTTATTTATTTTGTAAATAATTTTATAACAAAGCAAAAAAGTTAATCAAGTGAAACTGTCACAGATAATTTTGGCTATAATACTTTTTTTTTTAAAGTTGTTTCCTTTTTGCGTTCATACATTTCTATTGAAACTATATATTTTTTAATGAGTAATTTATTTTTTTTATTTGTATTCTACTCAAGTGAAACGATAGTAAAACGTTCAATTTATCTAAAGCATATTTTTTGGTATTCATAATGGACACCAATTCGTTATAAAGATTAATCAAAATAGTGATTTGGCATTAAGCATCGACTTAAGACGAGACCTTAAAATAAAGTCGGAATCTAAACGACGTAAGTGAAGAAGTCAAGCATAAAAATATGCGACGCGCGGCTCTGTGTTTTGGACAGACATACGGTTGAGTTTGCCCTAGCAAATCTCTAAAATAAAGTGGGTAATGGACAGACCTACGGTCGAATTTGCCCTAGCAGGCCTAGAAAATTAATCTTTCCGTGAGGTTTATTTAAATTATTTCTGATAAACGTGTTACTAAAATCTCAATTTTTTCTAGAGGGATCCCTCGGAAAGTTAATAATTCACAGTCTTGAAAAATTAAATCTGTTTCTTCCCGCTAATTATTTTGTAAAACAACGTTTTATAAACTTTTCAAAGTAATGTTTTTATCAATCTAAAATATAAATAACTTCCATCCGTAAAGATCGTTTTAAAATTCGTAATTCGAATTCGTCGGAATTAATTAAAATGTAAGCCTTGAGCAAACCCCCGTTATTAGAGTGTTATTCCTTAGTTCCTAGGCTCTATATAATAATTTAAATATTTACAAGCAGATACATAAAACATACTTGCTTGGCAGGTCACTTTAGATAAACACACTTTAAGGCGATGCACTACGTAATAATGCAAAATCATGTGTTTTTGGTTTGAAAATTTGGTCGCCTAGAAATGTTCCAGATGCTTTAATTAAATACTGCGATTAGAATACATCTTGGCCTTTAAAATGATAGCGTATATTTTACTTAAGTCTTTTTATAAGCCCAGAAAAAAATAATTTATAAGGCCTATGAAAACTACGTTAAAGTTCAAAATCTCCTACTTACGAACCCATTTTCGGTTATGGTTTTATTGTATAATGTGGCAAATTAAGTTATTTATAAAATTATCGAAAAACATTTAAATATTTGTGCCTGAACATCCACAAAATAAAATAAAACGCACTTTTTGGCCATGCCTTTTTCTTCCATAAATCAAAACAGGCGGATTTAAACCTTATCGCCATCTACGTAAGGTGTGTTATTGATAGCGGCTCGATTCAAAATATTACACGACGTAGTGCATCGCCTTAAACTAGTGCTAAATTCCTATTTGTAAGGCCATGTTAGAGATGTCCGTAATGTAAGGCGAAGCTTAATGCTAAATCACTATTTTGATTAATCTTTATAAGGAATTGGTGTACATTATGAATACCAAAAAATATGCTTTAGATAAATTGAAGGTTTTCCTATCGTTTCGCTTGAGTAGAATACAAATAAAATAATAAATTACTCATTAAAAATACAAATGTAACATACTAAATTTTTTTTTTTTTCAATAGAAATGAATGAACGCTTAAAGGAAACAACTTTTAAAAAATACAGTATTATAGCTAAGATTATCTGTGACAGTTTTACTTGATCAACTTTTTTGCTCTCTTATAAAATTATTTACAAAATAAATAAAAACCAGTTTTGTGCTTGAAATCAAACGTTTCTAGACTCCGTTTGTCAAGCGATTTTAATGCCTATTACCTACAATGTAAGGTATTGTGGCTTCCTCTTAAATGATAGATACATTAAAGGACCTACTCTTGTGAATAATGTACACATACAATAAATGAAGAATTGTGTAGTATATTAATTTCAGCATGACTAAAAATGAATGAGAAAATTAATTTTTTAAAAAACCTACCATTCAAATGGTAGATAGTTAAACATTACCTAATTTTATACAGTCTATTATTACTTTTAAATACATCTATTTTAATTTACATTTTGTTTTCTTGAAATAATGAATAAATAAATTAATTAATTAAATGTAAACTTAGAAGTGGAAATTAACCCATTTCCCGACATCCGTTCGAGCTGTAACTCGGCAGATATGCGTGTTGTTAATAACAATGCATTTTATCGACTTTTCGCGACACTCACGCACACAGTAAAATACAAAATAAATCTCGGTATGATCAAATAATGATTTGGCTTAAGTGATAACGCGGTTCACTCATTTTATTCAGTTCCTGGGGAGGAAGCTTCAATCCTCAGTACTTTGATCTCTCCAACTGGTCTCTCTCGACCCATCGCTTTGTGCCGCAGCGGGATGGATGGATCATTCGTCCATCACTCCTAAACACTCTGATCCCTAGATTCCTCCCCACCCCTCATACATTTTTTCTTCCCAGAACTCCCTCTCCTTCCTTTCCTAAAAAAGATCCTCCACATAGCATCCCCAAATATGACATACGCCCCGAGGGAAATTATTACTGTGGCCAGAGATTAATCTAGATTGTCTTGACAAAAGTAAACAACACAACCTACCTATGTACTTGCGAGTTACTACCGAGAACTAATTGTAAACAACGCGAATAAAGAATCAGAATAAAGATCAAAATATTCGTCGAACTGCAATCTAGTCTGAGTCACAAGCACGTTTTATTTTATAAATAAACAATAATAATTATTATCAACTTCGCCCCCTGCTGCAGATCATGTTCCACAGTTATTAATGTCAATATATTGTGTTTTTCATTATTTTTTTAAATAGCTTTGCTAATGACCTCTAGACCACAGAGGTCATTGAGTTGATCTTGATTTGAGTAAGGTACACGTATCAATTTATGAAAACAATAATAATTTATCGATGACTACATTAACCCACGACCTCCACAAATGCTGTTAGGTACTGTACAACATATTATATGATGTGTTTTTAATTTAAGGCCCCGTAGTAAGCGTTCAAAGATGTTTTGGAAGGGGGATATGTAAATACGAATGAAAAGGGAGAGCGCTAATATTCAAAAAACGATAATAATTAAGCGAAAATGGTGAAAATATTTAATGAAACATGACTCGTTTAAAATAGAACAAAATCTCTCGACAAATGCTTTAGTTGAATTTAAAGCCAAAACGTTAATTATATGAAATTCCCTCAATAGAAAAAAATCGCAAAGTAAGCTCCGAAAATTATTTAAAACTCTTTCTGTTCTGTTATTTAATATGTTTTACTTATGAAAAAAATCACAGTGTATCTTCAAATGCAACTAAATAATTTGTCAAAAGATTTTTGCTCTATTTTTAACGAGTGGTGTTTTATTAAATATTTTCACCATTTTCACTTAATTATTATCGTTAATTTAATATTATCATTAAAAAATAATAATATTTGACAAGTCAAAATATTTCACCAACAAATGTAGATATAATATGCCTCGATGCCATCTAGTGGGAAATTCGGCACTAACAAAGCCTTTCCTACAAAAAAAATTTGGTTGTTTAAAGGTAAAAAATATAAAAAGCGATAATTGTCGATTGAAGTACTTGTACATATTGAATAAGCCGACGTAGCTCAGTGATCCAGAGCGCAAATTGAAGTTAGGATCCTGTTCAACTGAGGAGATAAGTTACCAATCATCTTATCTAACACATATCACATTAACAATATCCTTTTACTAAGCACAACTTCAATCAAAGACTTAGGCGTGACATTTGACTCGTCACTTAGCTTCAATAAACATGTAGATACAATTTCAAAAAGTGCATCACAAGTATTAGGATTAACGCTAAGAATCACAAATTGTTTTAAAATTACAGAATTAACTTTAACATTATATAAATCAATTGTGCGAAGTATTCTCGAATACGCATCAACAATTTGGTCTCCCAATTATGAGATTAACCCGTTTAATTGCTTATCGTGAAGGTTTATCTGGTCAATTTGGAACATATAATGACCGAATTTTGCACTACAAACTACACTCACTGACGGTCAGATGTAAACTTTCTGACGTACTGTTCCTGCACAAAATTATACATGCATCAGTTGATACACCAAACATTTTATCCCAAATTAACATCAATATTCCATCAAGAAAATCAACAAGGAGGATGAAAGACATTTTCTATATTAAAGCCTACCACACAAATACAGGATATTTTTCCCCTGTACCGCGAACATTAAGAAATTATAACATTATACATGGCTCTAATAAAAGAAATAGACATTTTTAATGACTAATTTAAACACTTCAAAAAAACGTATTACCTTTAATCATATTAAGCTGATATTGTGATGAAACCATAGACATATGAATATTAGTAGACCTGCCCTAAGTGATTAAAAGCGTATTATCCCCACTCCCCATACCGGTTCCATTGGAGCCGGCTGTGCTCGCGTATGGCCTCAAGTGATTTTTGAAAACGTGACGTCATCATTCTTGTGCGAACTATGGTCGAGGCATCATCGGTACATTTTACAAAATAACACGGCAAAATGTTGACTTGCGCTATGAAAACTTGTAAAAATAGATGTGAAAAAGAGAATAAACCCAATTGTCGTATTACATTCCATATATAAGCATTATTTTACTTTATTTTAAGCATATTCACATCATATAATATGGATCAGTTGTAGAAACATGTGTGGACGCGAAACACAAAGCTGGTTGGTTGCTGGGAAGTAAATTATGAACATTTATAAAAGTGTCTTAACTAAATACTTAAACGAAATATTCGACTCTGAAAATGAAACCGAATTTTTTTGCAGAATTTGGACTTCGCAAATTTGTTCATAATGTGGCGAGTAATTTGCGCTCCCATGTAAAAATGTCTATTCATTCAAAAGCAGATTTTACTTTTAAGAAGTAAATGGTGATATTATAATGCGAGATGCCTATTTACTGTCAGATTGATTTATTGACGAATCACAGTCAGCTTCACCCCCTTCGTTCTTCAACAGTTGATTTTACCCCTCGCCATTATCTTCTCGTCTATTAATTCCTATGTCTGTGGATGAAACCCTTTATTTAAAGAGAAGCAACATTGTACCTACCTAATCAGTGTCTCACCAGTACAGGTGTGACAATAACAAATCGTTTATGAACATATTTGTACTTACCTTTTACCCATTCTTATTTGTTATTTACTTCTGCATATTTATCTTATTCATTTTGTTAATATTTTTGTTATTATTATGTATTTAAACATCCATGTATGTAAATTCTTGGGCACCATGCCTGTTTTATGTACTTAAATAAAATAAAAAATGGTTGGTTTCACTAGATTTGAAGAAAAAAATAACTAAACATAATTGAACAATTTCATGTAACAGGAAAAAGTGGCTGTAATATTAAATACGCCGTTCTGTTTTATTATCAGCAATTTGTTTATGCGGCTAGTGGGAAAACCAGCTGATCATTTGTTATTATGTTTACTATCACAATATATGCAACAACTAACTCGTGGGAGATTAGATTAGCTTTTTTATAATCCTAAAGTGATGAGTGCTGCTTATGGAATGCCACAATGCGACAATGCGCCAATCAACAGAGCGACTCGACTACATTGACCATTGACATTTTAAACGTCCCTTGCGGGTCAGTTTAGAGACCATATTTTGACACGCGTCACAGATTAGTAAAACTGCCCCCAAGACCTTTTTATACTTACTTCTATTATGGTGAAAAAATGTAGAATTAAATTTTAAAAAATAGTTTCAATGTCACTTAGGTGACTTGTTTAATAGAATTACTACCATTGAAATATTTATAAGTTAATTTTTAAATAAAAGACATTGAAAAGCTAAGTTTCTCGAAGGACCGATTTAATAAAACTTATGATATGCGACACATTACGCTATCCGCATCATCTCTTAGCCTATTTCCCATTGGTAGTTTTTGGCGAGCGATATGCTGAAATAGGCCAAGACACGAAAATATAGCGCGCTGATAGCGTGGTCTGTCACAGGCTTTATGCAAATTTCATAGAACTATTTTTTATTGCTTTTATTTGCTGTATTTTCTATTGTATCCGATATTTTATATCATTTTATCATAAGATGGCAAAGATAACTGCACGGAAGTAGTGGTAACTTAATGGCAGTAGTGGTAATTAAATTGAAGTAGTGGTAACTAAATGGAAGTAATGGTGATGTAATGGAAGTCATGGTAACATAATGGATGCAGTGGTAACTGGATGGCAGCAGTGGTAATAATAATAATAGAAGTAGTGGTACCTGAATGGAATTAGTGTTAATGTAACGGAAGTAGTGGTAACTGAATGGAAGTGGTGGTAATATAATATAAGCAGTGGTAATGTAATGGAAGTAGTGGTAACTGAATG
This sequence comes from Hesperophylax magnus, assembly GCA_026573805.1. Classification (NCBI taxonomy): domain Eukaryota; kingdom Metazoa; phylum Arthropoda; class Insecta; order Trichoptera; family Limnephilidae; genus Hesperophylax; species Hesperophylax magnus. Next base: position 4,974,957 of record JAIUSX010000005.1, on the reverse strand, counting down.
GAAGTAGTGGTAACTGAATGGAAGTAGTGGTAACTAAATGGAAGTAGTGTTAATTAAATGGAAGTAGTGGCAATTAAATTGAAGTATTGGTAACTAAATCGAAGTAGTGGTAATTGAATTGATGTAGTGGTAACTAAATGGAAGTAGGGGTAATTTAATTGAAGTAGTGGTAAATAAATGGAACTAGTGGTAACTAAATGGAAGTAGTGGTAACTAAATGGAAGTAGTGGTAACTAAATGGATGTAGTGGTAACTAAATGGAAGTAGTGGTAACTAAATGGATGTAGTGGTAATTAAATTGATGTAGTGGTAATGGAAGTATTGGTGACGTAATGGAAGTCACGGTAACCTAATGGAAGTAGTGGTAACTGAATGGCAGTAGTGGTAATATAATAGAAGTAGTGGTAACTGAATGGAAGTAGTTGTAACTTAATGAAAATTCTTAAGATACGTTTACACAAGTTAAAGAAAAACATTGTATTATTATTTATTTATTTAATGACGTTCAGGAAATCAGCAGTTAAATACTACATATAAGTTTTTACAATTGTCTGCAAAATTACAAAATTATACAAGCCTCACTAGGCTAGCCTGACGCTGGGTTGAGGCACTCATTTTGCAAATCATTTTATAATCCCTATGAATATACACTTATTATAAAACATCTTCACTAAATTAATGGTTTAGTAAAATCAGTAATTTGATGATTTATAAGAATTTGGGTGAGTTTTTGCATTTAAACAAACATATTTCCAGTTTGTTTTCCCGAACGATTGATAAGATAATCAGATGTAGAAGTTCTTCAATAACTTTAATAATTTGGCGGTCGGTGGCTGAGTTGACATCGCGTATGGCTCCCACCTAGGCGTAGTGTGTTAAATTCCTCGGCTGGCTAAGTCCTCCATCACAACACAAGCAACATTTTTCCCTTACTGTGGTGGTAGTAGGTAGTATTATCGCTTTCCTGTGCTGTAAACATTACAATCCATTTGTTAAGAGGAAGCTACAAGCCAAAAATGTGTATATTCTTGGTATACCTTATATTGGAGGTAATAGGCATTCAAATCGCTTGACAAATGGAGTCTAGAAACGTTCGATATCAAGCACAAAACTGGTTTTTATTTATTTTGTAAATAATTTTATAAGAAATCAAAAAGTTAATCAAGTGAAACTGTCACAGATATTCTTAGCTATAATAATGTATTTTTAAAAAGTTGTTTCCTTTACGCGTTGATACATTTCTATTGAAAAAATATATTTTTTTAGTAGTTTACATTCATATTTTTTATTGAGTAAGTAATTTATTTTTTTATTTGTATTCTACTCAAGCGAAACGCTAGAAAAACCTTCAATTTATCTAAAGCATATTTTTTTGTCAAGGGGTTTGTTGGGGCTCCACACCAGAGGTGGCCGCCGAATTCCACAACGGGGTGCAATTACAATCTGTTCAGGCTGTTAAGGGCCCTGTTCTATTGTTCTAACTTGACTCTGGCTTGGATGGAGTCCCCATACCTGAACTAGTCATGGGACCTTTATGGGATGGTCCTATAATAAAATAAATAGCTGTTTTTTATTATGTTTTCTGTCAACTCCGTACAACAAAGTACGGCCACCGTCCATCAAGAAAGTTTAGAAATTTTAAATTAATCCTACTAGAGTAGTTCCACCTGATAATATAGTTATTTTTCTCTACATTACCTGACTTTCGATTCTTGTTATTTGTAAGTATTTAGTCATCTCTAGATAGTATAAAATTAAGTCGCTATCCGCGCCTGTCTGTTTGTGCGCTTAGTTCTTCTAAACTACGCAACGGATATTGATAAGGTTTTCACTTTCATTTAGGGAATTTCTTCCTTTTCTTTCTTAGGTTTTAGAGATTTAGATCAGCAAGGCTTAAGAGGGTTCTTGATATGTGCCGTTGCCTACCCCTTAAAGGGGGTGGTTAGGCCCTTGCCTCTGCACTACATGAGGTGGTTTTATTTTTATCAATTATATTTATGCATTTGTGTATTTTTCTTTTGTTTCTGTCTTAATTTTCCAGAGTTTTATTTCTTTTGTCAATTTGTTTACCTTCATCCATCATTAGCGTAAAGGATTTTATTGACAATAAAGAATACAACAACACTTACACAATACAGAAAAAAAGGTTTCAGTCTGGATTAAAACCAAAGGTGCACATGTTTAAAAATAATTTATTAACATTAAAAAAGTCAAAAAAATTTACAGTACATAATTTATAATAAAAAAAATAATATATAAGTACAAACACATAATAAAAAATAATATTTAAGTACAAACACATAATAAAAAAAGCATTTGCACGCAGTATCTACCCATCATCCCCACCTTACTTAATGCGGTATTGTTGTCTAGAAAGAAAAGGTTATAGAATTGAGTGTAGACTATCCAAACTGAATAGTGATATATTGATAAAGTGATAGAGTTATAGAATAGAGGGAAGTATGAGTACTGACAAGTAGTGAGAAGGCAACAAGTAACAAGAACTGAAGGACAGAATGCCAAACTGACTATAATCCAATTTCCAAGAGAGAGGAACAAGTTGTTCTTGGCCCTGGGTTGGCTGATTAGCTGCTAACTATCAATTACTTCATTTTAATCTCACCCAATGGTACATCCATTTTACACGCACAAATACAAATCGGCAACTACGATTTCTCAATAACCAGTTGGCCGATTGACCAAGGATTTGTTATATTACTTCAGTACTGTTTTTTTTTTAAGTAGCAGAATTTGGTCGATAAAATTTTTATTTTATTTTTATTACTCCGATGAGAATAAAAAAAAATTTAGAAAAATTTGAGGCATACAATTTTTGATTAAAGTTTAGTAAAGAAATAATATTACAAAAGTATGTTTTTCTTCTGTAAAACGTGTTTAAAATTAAAAAAAAAATAAAACTGATGTATATGTTAATAAATCATAAAAATCTCCTTTTTATAGAAATAATATAGGTATGTACCTACATTCCATAATAAGTCAATTTTAAGTACCTTTAACTAATCCCAAGTATGCCTACCCACTGGCCTTGCCTGTGTGGAATTTTTGTTATACATGTTGTCTGGAACTTCATAGTACAAACGGGAAACTGATGAACCTATCACATAAGTATTTTTTATTATGTGATCTTTCATTTTGGGGTAAATCAAGTCCGAAGTTGGAATTTATATATATATATATATATTTTTTTTTTTTTTTAAATTGGTAGTTGAGGGGTTAACACCAGCTGTTTATTTTATTTTAAAATGTGTCGAAGGGTTGGGTCGGCTACAGAAGTTTTTAATAGAAAAAAATGTTAAAAAAACTTGAAATGTTCAGATCCAACCAAACCAGAGTTTTTTGGGGTTTTCTATGTGATGTAGATGCGCCAGTTTGCCGCTTGTACTGCTCTTACTACAAGTTTCAAAACACCGTGTATACAAGTCATGGTAGTCGGCAGGGGGGGGGGGGGGGGGGGGGCAGAGAGAGAGAGCAAGAAGGGGGGGACAGGGAAACAAAAATAAATTTAAAAATTGTCTAAAATAAGGTCCTAGACAACAATACCGCTTTCAGGCCACACAATACCCTCTATCCAGGGGATGTAGGTAGATATCCTCATGTTGGTGTGTGTGCAGGGTGAAGGTGTAGACGAGGATAACAACCCCACCAACAGGTGCGTGCAGCCCACCCTGGGGCTGTTGGGTACCGTCAGCGGGGAGCCCTCGTACCAGCCCTGAGAACAAATAAACCAATAGGTTTATTTTTTTTTAAGGAAAAAAAAAAAGGTGAACACACTCCAAATGGCAGATTATTGATTAATTAATTAATCAGTGGTAGGTAGTCGGTGTTTTCATTTATTTTAAATAGAAATGGTAAACCTAACCTAACCTAACCTTACGTCCAAAAAGTATTTTTCCATTTATCTCTTATTATTAAATAAAAACCAAAATTGCCTATGAAAACTTAAGATTTGTTAAGTATGTACAATCACTACAATCATGAAGCAACTTTTCGATTTGAATGGTGGCCTTCTACCAGGGTGATACTGAGAGTATCTACAACTCCGGAACATGCTGGAAATGTAATAAAGATAAATAATTTCACTAAAATTATCCGTGAAATAAAAATAACAATTAATTTTTAACTTATTTACGCACGCTACTGAATAGATAATAAGTACTAGAAATTCCTTCCATGTAGATTTAAATAGAACTGACCAACGAACACCACTGACTTGGTTTATTTTGGTTCTAGCCCATTTAGCACGCGCTCTGTCTCATCCCATTTGAATTCCATAGTGGTAATGAAACACAGTTCTGCATACAAGAATGAAGCAAAGAATGGTCAGACTTGTTTATACTATGACGCACGCCAATAATGAATGTCGGCTATCTTCCTTCCTTGAACTAAACCTGCTGTATGAAGAGCTATATGCTTAAACCTGGGACGGCTTCTCTGGCCAGAACACCTGTCAGGACAGCCCTTGGCACCAGCACCAGGAACTAGAGGGAAACAGCAGGAACAGAACACCAGTGTTTCCTGTAGATGGAATAGACTCCTTGGAGACTAACCCTTGGAACCGAGGATGTATACTCTATGCCTAAACCTGGGACGCGTTCGCTGGCCAGAACACCTGTCAGGACAGCCCTTGGCACCAGCACCAGGAACTAGAAGGAAACAGCAGGAACAGAACACCAGTGTTTCCTGTAGATGGACTAGACTCCTTGGAGACTAACTGATGGCGCCGAGGATGTATACTATAGATGTATCGTGTCTTTTACAGATGTTTCTGATGTGAGCTCCTGCTAACTAAGTGTGGATGTATAGTTTTATATGGACTAGCGCCCTATATGTACCTGTTTTCCCGGTATCTTACCGGGAAGTGCTTTAAAAGTGTTCATCTCTTTATTTTTACACTATGGAAATCATTGTGATTGACTCGGACTATTTCAAAATGAACTTGCTAATTGTTTTATTTCAATTCAAAATTTACCAAACAGATACTCGGAGGAATTCAGAAATTTATAAATATGGACTCGACAAAGTGTGTTTCAATTTTTGATAATGTGAAAAAAAGTTACCCAAATAATAATCCACGGGAGGAATTAATTAATAGTGGGAACAAGATAAAGGAGGTAGTTTCTCCTTAATATTAGATACATTCTGATAGAAGTGAGTAATCAGATGAATAATAAGGAAGGGTTGTATTGCAGAATTTTAACAATTCGTCAAATTTGAAAGATTATTTTCAAGTTCTGTGTAGGTTCTATTCAAGTTCTATTATTCTATAATAACTGGCCAGAGGCTTCACATAACTGAGAACAGAACTTGGATAGAACCTTCACAGAACTTGAAAATCAGCTTTGAAATTTGATGAATTGTTCAAATTCTATGAAACAACCCGTCCTAAGTAATTGAATCTTACAATACATAATTTAAACATTATTGTGAAGTTAAAACTAATTTTTATATGTAAAATGATTATGTGTTATGTTTATTAAATTAAAGAAAAATGGTAGACCTTGTAGACAAGCTGTCATGGGGCAGGCAGCGGGACTACTCTTTGTTATTTATAAAATTCTTGCAATATCATTGTTTTATTATCAAAATATTAAATAATAAGTACATCAGTATTATAAACACAGGACAGCCAAAAAACAATACAAACACCATAAAAATACACGAATGCATAAACACCAACATCTGCGATTGCCCCCCTCTAGAAAAAACAGAACAAATAAAGTATCTAGGAATCGTAATTGACCATAATCTTAGATGGACACATCACATCAAACAAATCACAAATAGACTCCTCAGAACAATACACATTTTCCTAAATATAAGAAACATATATAAAATAAAACAATTGAAAACAATATATTATGCACTATGCCAATCAATAATAGAATATGGAATAATTGCATGGGGAGGAGCAACAAACGCAGCTACCGCTCAAATAGAAATCGCACAGAAAACGATATTAAAGGTAATACTCAAAAAACATAAACTAACCGACACAGACCAAATATTTAAAAGCTGTGACGTACTTGATATACGCCAATTATATGTTAAAACACTACTAAACTACATTTTCGACCAAAAAAACAATCCCCAACAAACACAAAATATCACTAATAGACCGGTCAGAAAAGCGTATAAAAAAAACATAAAAACTCCGACGGTAAACACTACCTTTGGACAAAGACACCATAAATACCACGCTATTAAAGCATTCAACAGTCTTCCACTTGAAACAAAAATTGAGGAAAATAAAAATAAATTCAAACACAAAATAAAAAAATGGATTAAAGAACAAAAAAGACAATATTTCCAAAATTGTATCAACGCAACACAAAAAATGTATAAGGCAAGCGGCACGCACAAGCACATAGATCATTGTAAGTGCCGATTTCCATTCTCTTCTAATGTTTTTATTTTGGTGTGAGAATTGGATTTTGATTTCTAATCTTTATTTTTGATGTAAATTTATCTTTATTTTAATGTTGTTTTTTGTTTAAATGTATAAATTCGTATATTTTAAAATGGGGGCCTGAGCACGAGTGAACAACCCAGTGAGGCCAACGTTGCTGAATTGAAATGTAAAGTACTGTAGAGTAATGTATCAATAAATAAATAATAAATAATGAGCTTGGTTTACAATACATCCCAGCGTTACATACCTTACATCCTCCAGTTGTGTTGACTGGGCGGCTGCAAATCTCCAGGTCATGTTTTACGCCGGCAGGGTGTCTAGAGCTGCCAGCGGGGAATGTTCTAGAGCACTCCTCCTGAGATACTCTCTGCATTGTCGTCTGAAATATTGAAAAACGTACCAACTAATTGTTTTATCCAATGAGAACAATCCATATAGTATTACAATGTGAAGTGAGGTTTTAAAGAAATGTGTTTTTTAATGTAAATACTGCACAAGTGTTACAACTGCTCCCAACCGTCTAGAATCAGTGGGACTATGACATCCTCAATTGTGTAAAAGGGGAGGGGAAGGAGATGGGAAAGAGGAAGGTGGGGAAGTACCTGACTAATTAGATCTGGTCACCAAACACGACTACAGCCATTTCAAGATACATTCGATTCGAATGAGATCTTTCAACAGGGCGATACTGTGAGTATCTTCGACTCTGGAATGTGCCACAAATATATATGTAAATTACTTTTAATAAATTTATTGTGAAATTTACCACTAGGATTTGAACCAGATACTTCTAGGTGTGTGCTTTAATTAACATTTAATTTAAATAAAATTAAATATTATTTAGTATATTTGCTCCTCTTCAGAGTGGTAGAAATAGGAGAATATAAGACGCGCAAGTGGATGGTAGAAGTAGAAGTAGATGGCAAGTACTTGAATCATCTCAAGAATCAGATTAACAGAATCTATGTATGAATGTGCATGAAGCGAGGAGTGTGTGTTAAAACAGAGTTGTTTGGCGGTCCCTCCTCTCTGCCTACCCCTGCGGGGAGACGGCGTGATGGTTAGATATCTATTTAAATAAATATACATTTAGTACCAGCCACAGCTGTCAATCTTATAGTTATCACATCATCAGTCATTGTTCATCATGAAGACAGAGAAATGTGTTCTAACCTTGTGCTCAGGTATGGTGAGTGTCCAATCCCGCCCAGTGAGGATGAAGCCACTGTCAGGAAGAGTTGTGCCGGTGTGGAGACAGACTGGGATTATACTGCTTGTGAATATTACCCTGAAATGGATATAATTTATTTTTGAATAACTGTGAATGGTAGTGCGATGCAATAATATTACTTCACCCTTTAGGTGCGGTATGCCGATATTCCGGCATGACGCATAACGCATGATGCATGACACTCGTGAGACCCTGTCACCTGTTATTTTTTTTTTTTAACATTATTTCTGGCTTTCACCCTTCAAGGGTGTTCTTGGCCATCATTTGAAATTATTGAGAAATGAAAGGTGAATTTAAATATTAATTTTATTTAAATAGGCAAATTTCAAAATTATAATGAAAATTGGAGTCGAGTTCAGACTTAGAAGAGATGAGATGTTGAATGGAGGGAATGCAATTTTAGATAAGGCTTGATAGAAGAGAGGATATTTGTTTAGAGAGGGACAACCAAAAAATATGTGATCTAAAGTTCCCACTTCTAGACCACAGAATGTACAATCTGGGGAGTCAAGGACGTGAATTTTAAAAAGGTGGGAAGGAACGGAACAATGTCCGATCCTCATTCGAATGAGTGAAGAAATTTCTTTTTTGGAAAAATGAGGGAATTGCTGAAACCACGGTTTTGATGGAATAGTCCTTTGTATTGAGGCATAGCAGGCTCCCTTGGATTGACTAGCAATGTGCCAATACTCCGACCAAACATTGCGGGATCTATCTTTGATGATGGAAAAAATATCAGATAGGGGAATGTGGTTTACGAGGGTAACAACAGGGTTGGACGCTCCTTGTTTTGCCAAGGCATCCGCAATATCATTACCCATGATACCAACATGTCCAGGAATCGAAATCAGAGTTACAGTTTTACCAGAGCTTTGAATGGAGGCTATCATCATTCGAATAAGGCATACATCATCAGGATGAAGAAGAGGACTTGATTTAAGTTTTTGGAGGGAACTGAGAGAGTCAGAGAGAACGAGGGAATGTTCAAAATTATTTTTGATTATATATTTGAGAGATTCTATTATTGCAATGCACTCGGCTGAAAATATTGAAAATTGATTTGAAATTGAATGAAATATTCTGTCATTAGAATTATTGTGGTAAACGTTAATACCTATACCACCACCTGTTATTTGACATAGGAAATAATGGCAATAATTTATTTTGTGACTTTACTTTTGAATAGATTGTAACATTGTAATAATAATTACAAATGGGTTCTAATGTCGGTTGTGACTCTGTCCGTAGCACTGGTTCAATGAACTGCAGAACTTTGATGGTGATTTATTTTTAGGGGGTTATGCCATATTGCGCTACCCCATTCTTTAGCCCACTTTGGACGGCATTACAGTAATTACAAATAAACATGTAATTTCACATTCGATTACACATCTGCCCTGATGATGGACACTATAATGCTGTCCGAAACGTTGTATAAAGAAGGAGTGTACGAAACAATATACTGTCCGTACAATAACTGTAGATACGAAGGTAGCTGGGTACACTTTTAGCGGTTTTCAGTCTTGGTAGATGTTGTAGAGCCTTTGTGGTGGAGTTTAATGCCACGATCAGAGAGGAATTTATTCCAGATCTGAACTGACGAAAGGAATTTATTACTGGCAAAAAACTGAATTTACTACTGAATAAAACACTTATTTGTGAAAATATTTCTTGAGACTTTTGGAGACTTGGAGATGGTTTCTTCAGGAGAGAGGATTCTCTTTCAGAGGTAGTTGTTGAACTGACTTTGTATGGGATTTGATTCTCTATTTATAGAACGTTTTCAAATCGAGCCCTCTCGGAGGCTTTCTATCCTCTTTCGTGAGGAGTAAAGTGGTTAGGTATTTTTCCTCTCTGCAATTATCTTGTTGAGAGGAAAGTTATATTTTAATATGATACCTTTAACCAAGTCAGTTCAATCTACCAAAACCATCTCCCCCAGTCCCGTTTATTTATTTTATAAATAATTATACAATTTTTCATATTGGGTTTGAAGTTAAATATCTTTGGTTTGAACATTTCCCAAAGAGTAACAAATATATTTAGATATAATTTTTCATGTTATTATATTAGTATATAATCATTTCTTGATGTTGACATTTATTTCGTAGTTATATCTTGCATCATTTTCCCGTAAATCCAGTTTGATGATATCACAATTAATCATCTTCGAATCTGTTATCAGTGTTTGATAAGAAATTCAAGGTGATATGCCGGGCTGTGATTGGTTGGAGACGGCGGCCATAATGGAATTCCATCCGGGGAGTAGTGGAGGGGGTCCCACGTAAATACTGTGTAGTCTTCCTAGCTGTGGTCACTTCGTGGGTTGGTGTGTCCGAGGGAGGTAGTGGATGATTATTTTCAGATGTGTTTCAGGCTCTGCTATTATATTGCTATGTAATTATCTTGATTAATCACATATAATACATCATTTGATTGAGTTATTTTGATGTAAAGATTTCCAAATGTGTCGGCGACACGGTATCAAGCGGTTTCGGGGTTGAAGTGTTTTTGTGTTTTTTGGCGTATTCTCTTGAAATATTCTGGAGGTCTGGATACGTATGATACAAGGAGGTAGCGCAACATGGCATAATACCCCAAAAATAAATCACTACAATAATTTTGGCCGTAAAATTCTCAATTCGTATCCAGAACTTTGATTTTGAATTTAAGTGTCATTATTTTCGAAATTGGAACTGATTTGTTGAGAATTCAGACAATCTGTAATTTTTTCGGGTCTGCGCTAGGTATCTTTCTATATTAAAGTGTTTAGTGTGACGCACAGTTTGCTGTAGTCCACCCTTGTATGCGCGCGAGTTCCCTACAGAGCATCAGACCATGTGAAGCAACAGTGGGCCTGTTCCGCTAGCAGGGCATGTAGCAAGAATGGAAGATAGGACAGGACATAGGAGTGTTTGTTGGTCGACCTACACTGAGGTGGAACTATTCCTGCTAATAAGTAATAAGGAACTAACCTAGGAGATGGGGAAGAGGAAGGTGGGAAAGTACCTGGCTGTTCAGATCTGGTTACCAAACACGGCTAAAGCCATCTCAAGCAACGTTACAATTCTGAGTGGTGATCTTACACCAGGGCGATACTGAGAGTATCTTCTACTCTGGAAAGTGCCGCAAATATACTATATTATTTTAAAATTGAATAAATTGCTAAAATAAGATTTACTATTTAAACCTGCGACCTCCGGATTGCTAGTCGAGAGACTTACCACTCGACCACGGTGGCTGTCAGATTTGTAATGTTGATAAAATTATACATAAAAATGTTATCAAATTTAATGCAGAAATACGTCAGGTCTGAAGGTTCGGGAGATAGCTCAGTTGCTAGAGTAAACGCCGGAATAGCAAATGGTCTGTAATTCAAATTCCAGTCGCACCCATGAATATATATTTTTTATTTTTACTAAAATTATTCCAATGTTTTGTATAATTATGAAAAACTTACTGTCTGTCAAGCTGCAGAAGGGCGATGTCGTTATACACTACAGAGTAAGTACTGTTGTATAGTGGGTGGGCGTGTATTTTTATCACATCATATATAGCGTCAGGGTTGTACTGAGGTGTAAAGTTCCCCCCCAATCCGACGAAGTTGATCCGCTCTGAGCTGAAACAAAAGAAGTGCAGGTTATATTAACATTGCCATGTGCATCTTAAGTAGGTCTAATTGTCTAATACAATCACTACGTCATCTGAGATTCACCACCATAATATAATTATTATGGTTATATACTTCAAAGGATTCAATTCAATTCAATTTTTAATTCTTTTAAAAACATTTTTGACCTATTTTATTTATTTAAAATCGTTACCAACCTGTTGAACTCCCCTGAACTTCTTTCGTTAATATGTTTCCATGTACCTCAGTCAATTATGTGATGTAAATTCACTAGTTCGCCACTTATACCACGAGTTTTCAGACACCGTGTATAACACGAGTTTGTGAAATATCGTCTAAAATGTGCTTCAATCTTTAAGGTTAGATCGTTCAAATATCAAACCAATTTGTTTTTTCTATTTTCATCGTTGCAATTTTCATTATAACAATGAAGAGTTGAATTGTAAAATGAAGAAACAATACTCACCCAATGTTTGTAATGGTGAATGCAGAGCACACCACCCACCGGTCACTCAGTAATGTCACTGGATCCCCTCGCCAGGAGATCGCTTCTCTCCGACCTGATGCAATAAGTCCCTGGGAACACAACACATCTTCATATTAATCTCTAAGCAAGTGTTGTTTTAAATTGCTCGCATAATGTTTGCTGATTTTCGTTTTTTCATTTGCTTTGTTCATTTTTACTGCCAACCATCTGGAACCAGTGACACTATGGCATCCCAACCAACCATCTGGAACCAGTGACACTATGGCATCCCAACCAACCATCTGGAACCAGTGACACTATGGCATCCCAACCAACCATCTGGAACCAGTGACACTATGGCATCCCAACCAACCATCTGGAACCAGTGACACTATGGCATCCCAACCAACCATCTGGAACCAGTGACACTATGGCATCCCAACCAACCATCTGGAACCAGTGACACTATGGCATCCCAACCAACCATCTGGAACCAGTGACACTATGGCATCCCAACCAACCATCTGGAACCAGTGACACTATGGCATCCCAACCAACCATCTGGAACCAGTGACACTATGGCATCCCAAATTGCGGTGTGTTGTGAGGTTTAAGGTAGAGGGAAGGGGAACGAGATGCGGGAGAGAAAAGTACCTGCCTATCCAGATATAATCACGTATGACCGTGTTAAAATTGAGGAGATCGTCACCAAACGCGGCTAAAGCCATTTCAAGCAGCGTTTCAATTATGAATGGTAGTCTTACACCAGGGCGATACTGAGAGTATCTTACACTCTGTAATGCGCCGCAAATAACCTATATTTGTATATTATACACTATTTTAAATTAATATATTGTGAAATAACGTGACCAAATATTTTAGCACACATCGAGATTTGAACCCGCGACCTCCAGATTGCTAGTCGGTTGCCCTGGACTGGCCAGAGCTGGTAAGGCTATAAATCTCAGTATTGCCCCTTATTGGCCTTCAGAATGGAAAATATGCTTTAAATGGCTTTAGCCGTGTTTAGTGGCCACCTGTTCCCCACTCCACTACCTTCAGCCTCATAATAACATCTACCCTGATGATGCAAACTGTAATGCTGTCCGAAACTTTGGATAAAGATCGGCAGCGCAACATGGCATAGTACCCCAAAAAGAAATCACCGTAATTAAAAGATGTAATTTACATGGCAGTATGGGTGAATAATATTAATTGAAAAACAATAAATTAAATTGAATATAAATATTTTGAATATCATTACAATTTTTTTTTAATTTAATTTGATCCCGTGACCCTGAATCCAGAGCCAAGGATTTTACCCACCCGCCGATGTTTTCAGAGAAATTTTAGTTCCTTTCTATTCATGGTCTTTCATTTTTGTTTAACAAATTTAGTTTTTCTCCAAAAATTATTAGTTAATAAATAATTACATTTCAAAAGTAATCTTTGATATATATTTTTTTTTCAATACCGAGTTCTAAACATGTAATAAAATCAGCATGAAAATCCGTTTCTTAAACATAATTAAAGAAATATTGATTTGGAGAGAAACGTGCGTTACAAATTAATAACCAATTCTTTACCATAACCAAGTACAAAATAATGAACTGCTGCTGCCGCCTGGTGCGCAGCCAGCCCAACTCTAAGGTCTTGGTATTTCAAAGAGAGAGTACAATATAGAGAATGTAATATAGTTCTGAATGATGAGTACTTGGGGCAGGTGAATGAGTTTGTTTATTTGAGAAGTGTGTTTAGAAAAGAAGGAAAGACTATTTAAAATACAGCAAAATTCAGATTTTTTACTAAAAATTGTGTTTTTTTTTCAACAACAATTTATTTATGTTAACCTTTCCCTTACTGTGCTAAAAAAATCCACGCTTTCCGGTGCTGTGCAGTCAATACACATCTCAAAATAAGCGATTTAATAACGGAAAAATATGAAAATTCATAGCTAATCGCTTATGTTTATTATATTTTATATCAAAAGTGATAATAATTGTAATTTAATTGCTGGAAACACGAAAAAACCATCGGCAGATGCTAAAAAAATGTGTGAGAGGTCCACATTTAACGACGGTCCGCGACCGACTGGCTGGCGGCTGGCACACACACAGCTATGCGGTCGTAGGTATCGATGGTCTAAATCAAAATACAACTGCGGACGTGTGGATTTCTCATGTTCCTGCATAGCAAACTAAAGCGGGACATCAATAGCGTGTCATTTCCTCGCACACTCTTCGCATAGCAGTATCACACGGTTGATTGTATTGGTGTATTTGTTTCCGATTTAACAAAATCTCTGATTTTTAATTGAATTTGAAAACTATGTAAAATATTATTTTTTAATTCAGTGCATAAATGTATAACAGAGAAATACCTAAAATCTGAACCCAGAATTTATTATATTTATAGAGTTATTAAAGTTATTAGAAGCAATGTGTAGTAAAAACACACCACAGATAAGGAAAAGTTAAGTAGCATTATGAAAAGACGCAGAATTTTTTCATACCCACAGGACGTTAAATAATATTACTGGAGCATTTTTTTGTATCAAGGGAATTTCATATTATTTCTTTATTAACTCGGCATCTTGACGCTTAGACAGTTTGGGTATGTGGAGCGGATGAAAGAAGAATGTAGTGTAAGGAAAACATACGAGGTGGAAGTTACTTGAGTCTGGTCGGGTCAAAATTCAGCATAACGCAAGAGTATGTGAGATGAATTATGAATGTGAATAAAGCAAGGAGTGTATGCCAGACAGAGTATTGTAACGGTGTATTCTCTCTGCCTACCCCGAAACGCCTTGATGGCTAGTTAGTTATTTCACAGACATAGGAATTAATAGACGAGAAGATAATGGCGAGGGGTAAAATCAACTGTTGAAGAACGAAGGGGGTGAAGCTGACTGTGATTCGTCAATAAATCAATCTGACAGTAAATAGGCATCTTGCATTATAATATCGCCATTTACTTCTTAAAAGTAAAATCTGCTTTTGAATGAATAGACATTTTTACATGGGAGCGCAAATTACTCGCCACGTTATGAACAATTTGCGAAGTCCAAATTCGGCAAAAAAATTCGGTTCTATTTTCAGAGTCGAATATTTCGTTTAAGTATTTAGTTAAGACACTTTTATAAATGTTCATAATTTACTTCCCAGCAACCAACCAGCTTTGTGTTTCGCGTCCAGACATGTTTCTACAACTGATCCATATTGTATGATGTGAATATGCTTAAAATAAAGTAAAATAATGCTTATATATGGAATGTAATACGACAATTGGGTTTATTCTCTTTTTCACATCTATTTTTACCAGTTTTCATAGCACAAGTCAACATTTTGCCGTGTTATTTAGTAAAATGAACCGATGATGCCTCGACCATAGTTCGCACAAGAATGATGACGTCACGTTTTCAAATTTCACTTGAGGCCATACGCGAGCACAGCCGGCTCCAATGGAACCGGTATGGGGAGTGGGGATAATACGCTTTTAATCACTTAGGGCAGGTCTACTAATATTCATATGTCTATGATTAATATATAATAAATAAAGCTACATAATGTCTGAAACTTACATAGTACGGGACCTCGGCGGCAGTCCTCACGAGAGCCTTGTGATATTGTATGTTGGAGTCTGGTATTTGTCGAGGACACAGGGTTCCCCGAGTCCAACCGAACTTTGTTTTTTGGCACGGGGAAATTTTTTCTGCAAGAGTTATGCAAACTGTAGAGGAAACAAAAAATTACAAGTAAATAAATGTTTGAAGGGTTTACAGTAATTATTCATGGGACTAACAGAGTGGAAGATATTTATAGTATTTTTAGCAGATGTGTATATAAATATAGTGCCTCTTATTTCATTACCTCTGTCAAGTAAATTTGAACATATTATTTTTAAAAAATTAGATTTTTTTTCTTACATGCTTGGTTTGGTAGGATGTCTCAAAATAATAAATTGACATGCCCTACTTAAAGTTAGAGTAACTCTATTATTTAGTCTGAAAATCTATTCATTTAGAAGAGAACTTTGAAAAACAAAAAAATGTCACAGTTTTGTTGTACATCATCCTATTGCATAGTTTGAAATTTGAGAAAATGCAATACGAATTGTTAAATTTAAAACTATGTATTAGGTGTATTTACGACAAAACTAACAAACTAGTAAACAGATTTTCAGATATGTAACATAGTTTTAGAAAATTTATCGTCAGGTTTTATAAAACTCACAGTCTGCGGCCTTGGAGCCAATCGGCAGCTGAGTGACAAGTCCCTTCGGCAGCGGCGGACAGGCGGGCCCCACGCAGCACACCAACTCTGACTCATTATCAGTCAAGTCACATTTCTGGAAGCAAAGAAAGGTCATGTTAGGGGCACAAAGTCAAATATGTTGTTATTGTCACAGACTCATAAAGGGAGGAACAGTACTTGTTGGAAAATGCCTTTACTGGCGGCCTCCTTCGCTGTCTGGCAGTTGGCGAATGGTCTGCACACTCCCGCAGTCCCCGTGCGTTTCATCGTGCAGTTCATCCCTTCAAACAAACAGATACACCAGGGTTAAACAATACAACACAACATGACAATGAATATTCTACCCGCAATCCAGATTCCGATTAATCTTTTCCAGTCTACGGTAAGATGCGTCATCAAAAATTCGGAAGACTAGCTGCCTTTTGCAATGATGGTATTGTGGTGATGAGTGAGCCTAGGGAATCAACGTGCCATCGCTTCGCCTACTGGATTTGTAATGAATGATTATTAAGTTCTGGGTACTATACCTTCAACCAATCTCACCAGAGGGCAGCAGACAATCTGAACGGTGTCCACTAATGCGCTAATCTGAAAAAAAAATTAAGTCTTAGGACGGGTTGTTTCGGAGAATTTGAACAATTCATCAAATTTCAACGTTCATTGTGATTTCAATTAATGAAATAAATTAGAATAAAAAAAAAAATTAATTAATTAAATATTTGTTCTTTTATTTCGTAATCATGATTAGAATGTAACCATAACTATATATACTGCATAAAAATTCTTAATTTTAACATGAATGTTACACTATTTCACAAAATTATGCTTGCATCCTATTATGAAGGTGATATGTTTTTATAAATGTACACTCCTCTTCCATCCACAATCAAATGTTTTAAATGGATGTTATGCACAATGTTACTGAGATTTAAAGACGGTTAAAGAGAAAAAGACACAGAAAATAAGAAATTAAATCTACACCAAGAATTGAGCAAGGACGTCTCCTCCGGGAAGAATGCGATATTACCGCATTACGTTACATTCTTTGATATTATTGAAGCTAAAAAACAAATAATTTTATGAAAAATCTAATATTTGTATGGCCAAGATCATCCTTAACTAAATGTTTTAAGTTATTTAAATAATAAGCTAAATTTATAAGTATTACAAAAAAATGAAAAACCTGATCTAGCAATACTGCACAGGATGATACAGTATTTAAACCTGATTTAGCATTACTGCACAAAATGATACAGTATTTAAACCTGATCTAGCATTACTGAACAGGATTATACAGTATTTAAACCTGATCTAGCATTACTGCACAAAATTATACAGTATTTAAACCTGATCTAGCATTACTGCACAGAATTATACAGTATTTAAACCTGATCTAGCATTACTGCACAGGATGATACAGTATTTAAACCATTTTGGTTTTTCCGCAGTGGCTAATATGAGTATCAAGATGTGTGTTTTTATTTACTACAGAAGTGTTACCGTATTGTGAGCGCTAATCCTCTTAGTGCCGGTATTTCAGTAATTATAATAATTAGTGAAATTAATGTGGTTTTCAACTTTAAATTTGGTATGGTTAATTTGAGCTGGAAAACCAAGATAAAATCCTGCCTTTTCTAGACAAAGAGGTGATGGATTTGCCATGGGAACAATGTGATTAGAAAAGCAACCCAATCTAATGGATATCTACACACTGAATAATATCAACATCCAGAGCAGAAAAGAGAACAAATCAATTCATTGGTGACCCAAGCGAACAGAATACAAGGATTCGAAAATGGGATCAGAGTTTATAAAGCTAACCGACGCATTATATCGAAGTATTTTCTTTGGTAGTTTTTTTATTAATAGAAGGTAAAATTGCCGTGAATATAAAGATTGTTATTTTCAGAGATGCATAAAGGGAAGAACAGTACCTCTGGTAAAATTCCATTAGAAGCGGCCTCCTTCGCTGTCTGGCAGTTGGCGAACGGTTTGTACACTCCTGCTGTCCCCGTGTCCTTCATCGTGCAGCTCATTCCTTCAAACAAACAGACACACCAGGGTTACACAACACAAAATGACAATGAAGATTCTACCCGCAAATATTCTAAACTTTTTTTATTCTTTTTAAATTCTATTATATTTCAATCTTTTGGTATATTGTTTCCAAATTATTTTAACATATTTCACATAAACACTAACTCGCAGATATAAAATATGATAAGTTTATTTTTTTCTCTTATTAGTACATTGATTTCGTAAATGGAATTTATGTAGTATATATATATTTAATTGTATACTACATTTATTATCTTAACCTATATACTCCTTATTTTCTTTTAAATTATATACTTTACATACTTATTTTAATTTCTTCTATATTTCATCAATGATTTATTATTTTAATGTACTGTATATGGTGACCGGATAAATCATCACAATGGTAATTCATCACATCTTTAAAAAGTTATATAAAGTCGTGGAAAGTGATGAAACAAAAACTTTATTAACTGGGTTAAGTAGGTTAGGTTAAGTTAAAAAAAAAATGTCATCGTTTCTAATGACTTTATTTCACTTTTTAAAAGTGTGTTGAATTATCACTAAGTTGAGTTATCATGGAACCACTGTATATATATAGTCAACCACCAAATCACGGGCATGTGCCTAGCTTGGTGGTCCACACCCAAAAATTGTAAAAATCAAAAAACAAAAAATAAAGAAAAATTAAAAAAGTGAAATTTTTGAAGGTTGATGTTTGACATTGTGGTCTGTTTGTACCCCGCCTTAATGACTCGCTGAATTTTGCAATGATGATATTGTGGTGATGGAAATCAAAGTACCGTCGCATCACCTACTGCATTTGTAATGAATGATGATTACATTCTGGGTATGCCTTTTGTATACTATAAATATATGGAAGGTATATATTATACCTTCAACTGCCGTTACCGGAGGACAGCAGACAATCTGGACGGTGTTCTCCAAAGCACTAATCTGAAAAATAAATTAAGCATTAGTCTTTATTGTGATATTAATTAATGAAAAAGACACAGAAAATAAGAGATTCAATCTTCACCTAGAATCGAAGTCGAGACTTCTCCTCCGGGAGGAAGGTATAAATTACCACTGAACGTGCTACTGAAAAACCTTTTCATTCTATTTCATGTTTTGTTTAGATTTATTATTAATATCTTCATCTTCAATGAAATATAAATCTAATTTGTTCCATTACTTTTATTTTTCTAGACACAAATAGACTTGTGATCCGGGGCGTAATGCCAGAAGTTCCTAAGTGATATTGAATATCTATCTACATGAGGGGTAATCTCTTGGGTTTTTTATTCTTAATTTCTGTACACATTTTTACCTACGTATTTTATTTTAGTTTTTTTTTGTTTCCTTTTTTACCTGTGGTAAAATGCCTTTTCTGGCGGCATCTTTCGCTGTCTGGCAGTTGGCGAATGGTCTGTATACTCCCACTATCTCCGTATCCACCACCGTGCAATTATCACCTGCACACAAAAAGACACACCAGGGTTATGCAACACAATACAGCATGACACTGAAAATTTTACCCACAATCCAGAAGTAATGTGCAAAATTTTTTGGGGTTGATGTTTGCCGATTTACAGTGTGAAGTTGTAAACAATCAGAGACATTTGCATTCCAGCTCAACGATGAGGGAGCCTAGGAAATCAACGAACCATCGCATCACCTACTGGATTTCTAACCAATGATGATTAAGTTCTGGGTACTATACCTTCAACTACTGTCACCAGAGGGCAGCAGATAATCTGAACGTTTCCCTCTACGTTGCATGTCTGAAAACAAAACACTTTTGTTATTATTTTAAATAACCTTTTTATAAGTAATCTTCTTTGTGATTTTTTGGTTTAGATGTGGAGGAGAAAAAGGCACAGAAAATAAAAGATTAGCTCACGTACGAGAATCGAACTCGGGACCTGTCCTCGCTCCGAGAGGAATGCATCTAGGAACAGTTGCTCGGCCTTTTTCTTTCAAAACTTAAATTTGGATTTGACACCAAAACATCATTTAAGCAATTTTGGTTTTTTGCAGTGGCTAATAATGTTATGAATTATGAGTCTCCACTTGCATTAATTGTTGAATTAATTTCTATGTTCCTTATGGATATCTTTTCTTTAAGAACTGTTTTATCTCCTGGCCTGTGGGACTAACTTGCCGAATCACTTTGGATGTCTACATCAATTGCGTTTGAACGCTAAGAATTGTTGCATTGTGCATATGTTATTGTACCTTTGGTTATTAAAGGTAAAATCTTTATATTAAATTGTTTTTGTTGCATCCGGACACTCCTTGTTTTTATGAAAGTGATTTAGGAAAAAAGGCCAGAAAGAGAATTGTTTTCAAAAAATTTGTTCATTTCTAGTTTTATTTCAATTATTGTAGGAAATCAAATTGCCGTAAGTTTAAAAACTTGTTATTGTCAGATTAACTTAAAGGGAGGAACACTACCTGTGGCAAAATGCCTTTACTGGCGGCCTCCTTGGCTGTCTGGCAGTTGTCGAATCGACTGCAAACTCCTGCCCTTCCTGTGTCCACCACCGTGCACTTATCACCTACAAACAAACAGACACACAGGGTTACACAACACAACAGGTGAAGGTGAATAAAGTGTATGAAATGAAAGTGAGGTACCTTCTGCAGGGGCAGTTGTGTTTGCGTGGCATCTGGCTTCTAGTGCCGTCTCTTGCCCCGGTACCCAGGGACAGCACACTATCCACTTGTTCTGCGGGGAGGAGCACATCTGAAAACACATCACATTGTACTTTAGTAGTTGTGTTTGCCTGGAAACTGGCTTCCAGTCCTGTCTCTTGCCCCGGTATCCATGGACAGCACACTATTCACTTGTTCTCCGGGGAGATCTCATAGAAACCATTGTATCTCCCTTACTGTCAAGGTGAGAAATTTCCATTATACTAAAATAATGTCACTATCAGCGTCTATCTGTTTGTGCGCAGTTCTTCTAAACTACGCAACGGATTTTGATATGGTTTTCACTATCATGTAGAGAATTTCACCCGGAAGGTTTATACGTATAATACATGCAAATATAGAAACTAAAGAAAAGTCTCCGAGCAAGTCTCGTACACGTCAGCAAGTATTATCTAAACGGTGTTAGAAAGAGAAAACACCAAGCTTTATATTAAAATATAGAATTTAGCCACAGAAGAATTGAAATGTGCACCTTTGAGATATCAAATGCTCCAAAATTACTGCTTATTTTATTTTTTCCACCTGTAAACAACCAACTTTATTTTTGTAGGAAAGGCTTTGTTAGTGCTAGTAGCTTTGTAAGTTCTCACTAGATGGCGTCGAGACATATTATTTCTTCATTTGTTGGTGGAATATTTTGACTTGTCAAATATTATTATTATTTTTATTTTTAATGATAAAATATTAATATCAAGCTAACAATATAAAATGAAACTAGAGTGGTATTATTTGGTATTTAAATATATTTAATGAGGTTGAAGTTCTAGGGAATTTACTATGCCATATTAAGGTTTAATTAAGTGTGTTTTGTTTATGATTTTATTTCAAATAATTGAAAAACATCATTGAAGAAGAAGATAACACTAATGAATCTAAACCAAACATAAAACAGAACAAGGCACTGAAAAATAAAAAGTTAGCGGTCTCTGACTTACCGGTACAACGTCTCTAACCACTCAGGCAATGGGATCTAATTGTCTTATCTTATTTTTTTTTGTCAATCCCATATTTCAAATTCAGAGATAACAATATTATCTTCAACTAATTTTTTGAATGATTACAAATTTCTAAATAATTTTTTTTTAACCTTAATAGTACGGATAAATAAATTTAGAAATGAAAAGTTTTGCCAATAAAACGAAATAATTATAAATAAAGTTGTGACGCACTCACTGAACTGAAATCCCATGTAATTTTAATAAAATCATTGTTTACCACCCCTGAAATCGCCTTCCTAAATGTTGTCTAAATATAAGTAAGGAAAAATATTGTGCCAGGCTGAAAATTTCCGTGATAAGTTGAAACCGGAAACCTTCAAAATTGGAAAAATACATTTAAAATTGTTTAAATATCATTAATTTTTACTGTTTGTGCATTTAATTGTAAAATATCCACATAAGAATACCAAATCTATAATAATAACTTTGACGTATAATTTGATTTACGGATTAAGGCGATGCACTACGTAGTAATGCAAAATCATGTGTTTTTGGTTTGAAAATTTGGTCGCCTAGAAATGTTTCAGATGCTTTAATTAAATACTGCGAGTAGAATACATCTTGGCCTTTGAAATAATCGAGTATTTTTTAGATAAGTCTTTTTATAAGCCCAGAAAAAAATAATGTATGAGCCTATGAAAACTGCTTTAAAGTTCAAAATCTCCTACTTACGAATCCATTTTTGGTTATGGTTTTATTGTATAACGTGGCAAATTAAGTTACTTATAAAATGATCGAAAAACATTTAAATATTTGTGCCTGAAAATCCACAAAATAAAATAAAAGGCACTTTTTGGTCATGTTTTTTTCTTACATAAATCAAAACAGATGGATGGTGATAAGCGGGAATTTAAGCCTTATCGCCATCTATGTAAGGTGTGTTATTGATAGCGGCTCGATTCAAAACTTTACACGACGTAGTAAGTTGATAAGTATAGAAGGACTATACAAGACTATCTATGTGACCTCACCTGTGCTGGTTTTCCTTGAATGGCTGTTTCCAGGACCACGGGGCTCTTAAAGTAATGTGTGCAGACTCCAGGAAGATTGGTTTCAGCCACTACACACAGGTCTCCTGCAACATTATATCAGAACCAAGTGAGAAGAAGTCACAGATAAGAGAAGAACCCGTGAACTCTGAATTCGCAGTTGAGAACATTACCCCTCATTAGTCATTAGTTCACGATAACAGGTCTGTTTTTATTTGGCCATCTCAATGCGGATAGTTATTTCTTTTATATTAACTCAACACAGGATTATTTCACAAAATAATTTCCCTAGGGTAATATGTCATCTTTGATGATGGAGAATCTATTTTGAGGAAAAGTAGGAATGAACTGGGTCTTAAAGAGAACTTTGTTGTAGGAGGGAGGAAACACAGCAAATCATTCCACAGCTGAGCAGTTAACCTCAGCAACGAGTCGTAAAAACTACCTGTTTTCATATGACAAATGCTGGAAGCGCAGTTGGGACGCTAGTTATTCGGAGCACCTTCCATTGAAATACCGGTACAACAAGGATAGCATTCTCACATGACGCCTGTGATCTAAAGATTGCAATCCATTTGTTAAGATAGGAGAATCTATCAAACAAAACCGATTTTTTTTGCGCAAAGTCAATGTTTATTTTAGCATTTTGGGGCTCCAGACTAGAGGTGGATCCTATTTGTCTTTTATTCAAGTTCCTAAAAATATTAAATAAAGGGTTCTGAAGTAAATAATGCTAATTTACATCAAAATTGATTTGATTACTCGCTGTACCCCGCCACGCATTGCTGTACTCAGCCTGTCTGTGCAGACAGAGAAAGCTGTCACAGGAGACATCTTTATAATATAGATATATTATACAGGAATGCTCGATTTCAATACATTAGAAGCCAGCAGAAAAATATTTTTAGGCAAGCACTTTTTTAAGTTAATCTCTGGTACAATACACAATACGCCTATGTTGAAAGAGGTTAACTTTTATGTTCCTAACAATTATACTCGAGGGAGATCCCATGCACTCTTATATGCTCCGAAAGCGAGGACTTCTGCCTATCAGAACGCGCCAATAAACAGAGCGACTCAACTGCTTAACGATTCTGCATTAACCATCGACATTTTCAATGTCACCTACAGACAATTCAGTAACTATCTTATAACATATGTCACAAAATAGTAAAACTGCCTGTGTAAACCTTTAATTTGTAATCTTCTCCATGATATATTGGTGTATAACCGTTTTATGGAGAACATGAAAAAATAAATAAATAAATAAATAAATAAAAACACACGCATACTCGAATGCAACGTTGTGTCAACATTTCAAAGCAATCGGTGAAGAACTTTCGGCAATTTAAGATTTTGAACAAACATTTACATATTTATTCCTTCCACGGCAGAATAACATATTATAAACTAAAACGATCATACATAAAGATAGTTGCCAATAAAAATGTGCGGTGAAAAAATGAAGACAATGTTAGTAGTTCTTATTCGAAGTATGATACAGTTAAAAGTGACCGAGGAGAATAGGGTCCCATTAGCACAGTTGGTAGAGCACTGTCCCGGAAAGACAGGGGTCCTGGGTTCGAGTCCCAGATGTGACCGTTTCTTTTTCTGATTTTTCTGTTTCAGATTTTCGTTTAGAAATCACTAATATTGTCTTCAATATTTAAATATTACAATTTGAGGATTTACTCAATAAAGTTATTCCGAAAAATAAATATTCATTCTAGACTTGCAGAAAAGTCAACAGATGTCGCACATTAAATAAAAAATAAGATAGGTTTATCTAAAAGACGCTGTCTGGATTGCATTTAGTTCGGGTTGAATCTTGCGATCATACATAAAGATAGTTGCCAATAAAAATGTGCGGTGAAAAAATGAAGACAATGTTAGTAGTTCTTATTCGAAGTATGATACAGTTAAAAGTGACCGAGGAGAATAGGGTCCCATTAGCACAGTTGGTAGAGCACTGTCCCGGAAAGACAGGGGTCCTGGGTTCGAGTCCCAGATGTGACCGTTTCTTTTTCTGATTTTTCTGTTTCAGATTTTCGTTTAGAAATCACTAATATTGTCTTCAATATTTAAATATTACAATTTGAGGATTTACTCAATAAAGTTATTCCGGAAAATAAATATTCATTCTAGACTTGCAGAAAAGTCAACAGATGTCGCACATTAAATAAAAAATAAGATAGGTTTATCTAAAAGACGCTGTCTGGATTGCATTTAGTTCGGGTTGAATCTTGCGATCATACATAAAGATAGTTGCCAATAAAAATGTGCGGTGAAAAAATGAAGACAATGTTAGTAGTTCTTATTCGAAGTATGATACAGTTAAAAGTGACCGAGGAGAATAGGGTCCCATTAGCACAGTTGGTAGAGCACTGTCCCGGAAAGACAGGGGTCCTGGGTTCGAGTCCCAGATGTGACCGTTTCTTTTTCTGATTTTTCTGTTTCAGATTTTCGTTTAGAAATCACTAATATTGTCTTCAATATTTAAATATTACAATTTGAGGATTTACTCAATAAAGTTATTCCGAAAAATAAATATTCATTCTAGACTTGCAGAAAAGTCAACAGATGTCGCACATTAAATAAAAAATAAGATAGGTTTATCTAAAAGATGCTGTCTGGATTGCATTTAGTTCGGGTTGAATCTTGCGATCATACATAAAGATAGTTGCCAATAAAAATGTGCGGTGAAAAAATGAAGACAATGTTAGTAGTTCTTATTCGAAGTATGATACAGTTAAAAGTGACCGAGGAGAATAGGGTCCCATTAGCACAGTTGGTAGAGCACTGTCCCGGAAAGACAGGGGTCCTGGGTTCGAGTCCCAGATGTGACCGTTTCTTTTTCTGATTTTTCTGTTTCAGATTTTCGTTTAGAAATCACTAATATTGTCTTCAATATTTAAATATTACAATTTGAGGATTTACTCAATAAAGTTATTCCGAAAAATAAATATTATAAACTATCTGTCTATCTTTGTAGTAAATATAGTGTCAAACCAAACTTGTCTTATAGGCGTTCTATGAATTAGTCAGGCATTAATCTAAATAGTACAGAAATAGCACATGAATGTTTATGAATGTTTTGATGTTCGGCAGCTAAAACTATCCTAACTCATCTGTACACAAATATACATAATTACTAAGAAAAAAGTTCAAATACACAATGTTCTCGAAGCAACAACAAAAACTTACTACAAATACCGATAACGCATACTACTTTTGGTCAACGAAACTTTAAATACTTTGCGACAAGACTCTACAACATTCTTCCAGACAGCATAAAACAATGTGATTCACAAAGAAATTTCAAAGATAATGTAAAAACTTGGACCATAAATAAGAATAGGACCTTTACAGATGCATTCACCCAAATTCGCAGTTATTGAAATAACCACATTATTGAGTGAATACATCTTAATACAAGTATAGGTATGTTCAAAGGTATTAGGAAGTAACTTGAAAAATTCTGCCTCAACACAGGCTAGCCTAGTGAGGCGGTATTTGAGAAACCTCAACTAACTGTACTTTTATATTCTTTTTTACCTTCATCATATTATTTTAGTATTTTTCTGTTAATTTTACAACCTTAAAAAAAAAAGTTGCAAATCAATGTACAATACTATATCCACTGGAGCGACCATGTCGAATAATTCGACGTTTTTTTTTTCTTCTAATATTGAGCATGTCGAATTATTCGACGTTTATTACGTACCACTCGTAAAAAATTAAATATAATAAATAATATTATATTTAATTTTTACGAGTGGTACGTAATAAACGTCGAATAATTCGACATGCTCAATATTAGAAGAAAAAAAAAACGTCGAATTATTCGACATGGTCGCTCCAGTGGATATCTTAACATGCATTTTTAGTTATAATGAGCAAACTTTCTTAAATAAAGATTTTTTTAAATTTTGTGTTTTCCGATTTTATGTCCGGGTTAAATCTTCCCCATAGGAAAAACTAAACCCTTCGACACACTTTTACACAAAAGATCATCTAGTCAATCAACATTATGCAAGTGCATTATATAAGCAAAATAAATACAAAACAATACAAGAACAACACGTCAACTCACCAGAGATCAAATGGGAAAATAATTTACTGACTCCAGATATTTTCATATCAGAGGGTTCGGCTCGGTAGAACTTCTAACAGGGCCTATAAATCCTACTGATCCCTCAACATAAATATTTAAAATATCTTTCGTTATCCTACATGTATTCAAAATGACCGACTTTTGCATCTTTATATATAAATTTTTTGATAGATCTAATACGCCAAAATTTTTAATGAGAGAGCTAGGTATAATGCCAGTAGCCGAAATAACGAATGGTAATATTTTTATAGTCTGAGAATGCCAAATTCTTTTTTATTTAATTTCCTAAATCTTAGTATTTTCTTATTTTTTCATTAACAGATTTTTGAACATTACAGGAATTTGGAATAGCGACATCAATGATATAAGTTATTTTTTTAATTTTGTCATGTAAAACTATATCGGGTCTATTATCACTAATCGTTCGTCTGTTAGTATAGTTTTATCATAATATATTTTTAAAAATTCGTTTTCTAAAAATGAATTATGATATAATTATTATTATCTGCGAAAAATCATGGGAAAGTCTGAATTCTTGACAAATCAGTTCCAATTTTGTAAATATGTTAATAATAATATGTAATGTACATACTTATAAAAAGCATTTTCATAAAATAATTAAAATACGCTTTTGGCAAGTTATGCTTTTAAATATTAAAACAAATTATTTGTTTGCGCCCGTACATACGCAATATGAATAAATAGTTTTCTCAATTCTTTCAAAAGAGGCATACAAATACAATATTGGATGGAATTATCGATACAATATTGTATTCGTATGTTTTTCTTAAAATAATTGATTTTTGAGTGAATTTTAATAAAATAATTAAATTAACGCCATCTATGGATGCGTATATTATAACGTACGTTACATTTCACCTTAACACAAGATTTTCAGAAACTGTCAATTTCACGTGTTCAATTTTTAAGATTAAAAAAATACAGAATTCAATTTGTTTATTCCTTTAAAAACATTACAAAATTACATTTTATTTCGTTTTTAAGTACATTTGTAAAATGGTATTACATAATAGTTAGCGGTGTATAAACTATAGCAGCATCAATAGAGCTTGCCTTTTAAAGGCAGCTTCACCGATGCTAAATATGTCGATATCCGAATTAATTCTGTTCAACAGCAAGACTGCTCTCCCCACCGGCATGACCATTGGCAAGTTGGTCCTGCAGGCCGGGAGATAAAACAGTCTATGCTGTCGGTGACGGAGATAACCATCAGGAACATAGAGACTAATACTCTCCATGATAGTCGGATTTTCAAACCATCCACGAATCAGTTTGAAGAAGTGTGATACAATATGCACATCTCTTCTGACCCGTAGATGGTTCATACCGAGCATGCCCAAGAGAAAGTCAGTAGGATAGAGCCACGGGTAGTAGCCATACTTCCTCAGGTAGAGGAATCTCAGAAATTTCTTCTGTACTCTCTCCAACATAAGGGAATACTTCACCTGATGCGGGCTCCAAACCACCGACCCACTCTTAAGCCTACTCCTAACCAACGCAATGTATAGCACTTGGAGAACCCGGGTGTCTCTAAAATTCATCGCAGTGCGTAGGACGAAGCCCAGCATTTTCAGTGAAGCACTACACGTCATTTCGATATGAGTATGAAATGTCAGCCTACTATCAAACATGATGCCAAGATCTTTCATAGTGGAGACACGTTTTAAACTTCGGGCATTCATGGTATACCGGTAAAACCAAGTATGACGTGCCCGTGTGAAAGAAAGAATGAAACATTTAGAAACATTGAATTCGATCCGATTCCGTTTACTCCAGTCAACAATTCTATTAATGTCCGATTGGAGTCGAATGCAGTCTTCTAAAGTTTTAATTTCCAAGAATAGTTTTAGGTCATCAGCAAAAAGAAGTGACCTGGAATGCAGAATATTTTCTGTAATATCGTTAATAAAAATCAGAAAGAGGAGCGGTCCTAAATTAGAGCCCTGTGGAACGCCTGACAGCACAAGGAATAATTTTGACAAGAATATTCCATGAGATACAAATTGCTTTCTTCCAGTAAAATAGCTTGCAAAGAATATGAGAAACCGTAAAGAAAAACCTATAGTTGACAATTTATTTAATAATATGTCATGGTTTACGGTATCAAATGCCTTCGAGAAATCATTATATGAGCAATCTACTTGGTAGCCCTTATCTAAAGATTTGGAAATATAATCTGCGAGTACCAGTAGGTTAGTATCTGTTGATCGACCTTTTCTAAACCCATGCTGTTCCGATATTAAGAAAGGCTCTACTTGAAACAGCACATGTTTATGAATTATCGATTCGAATAACTTAGCCGGGGCGGAAAGTATTGCCACTGGCCTGAAATTTTCGACAGATGTCTTTGATCCACTTTTGAAAATGGGACAAATTTTTGAGACTTTCCAGGAATCAGGAAATATACCAGTATCTAAAGATAGGTTGAATATAAAACTTAGTGGAATTTTTAAAAATTCAACGCATCCTTTTAAAAAAATACTGGAAGAAAGTCTGGCCCAAGTGAATGTGTATGTTTCATGTTATTAATTGAAGATTTAACATCTGATTCGTCTATATGACTTATATCAATGTTTTGGGCTCCCTTCACATTCATCTTGGAAGCAGAAATGGGATTTAGTAATGGAGGCTCATTACTGTACACTGATTGGAAATGAGTTGCAAATGCATTGGCTACATCCGCTCCTCTAACTTCCCGATCACCATGCATCATGATGTCTGTTATACCACCATCCTTGCGCAGTGATTTTACGTAGTCCCAAAATGCCTTGGGATCATGCTTGATATCACTCTCTATTGAGTCGACATACGTTCGGAATGCTATATGAACATTTCTTCTAACAACTGCCCTGAGATTACTGAACATTTCATACTCATTTTGGTCACCAGTAGCTTTCCATTTTTTATGGTGAGCATGTTTTTTCTCAATGCTCCTGATGTATCTCTAGTGAACCACTTCGGATATCTACGTCCACCTCTGTTGGGAGGTTTCCTAGGGAAACAAGCGTCAAATACATTATATATACATGAATAAAAATGGTGTAGCGCCTCATTAACGGTATCGAATTTAGAAAGTTCCTGCCAATCCAATTGGCTCATCATCTGATAAAGTTTGACAAAATCACCCCTACTAAAAATCCATCCCCGCAAAGTGCCGTCTGTAGTTTTAGGTAATTTGGTAGTCTTCGGAGGCTTTTTACAAGAATACCGGAACTCTAATGCGGGGTGATATTTGTCCTCATATACGAGGGTAGAATCGCTATGTATGACATTTAATTCAATGTTACACAAAACGAGATCCAACATCCTCAATTCAGAATTGGGAATACCATTATTCTGGGTGAGCCCAAACACTTCACATAAAAAATTGAGGTCATTTTCAACATCCTTACCGCTACGCGCTGAATGGATGTTGAAATCTCCCAAAACAATAATATTCCTTCCTCCGAGAAGATCCACGTTTCCGTGAAACTTATCGAAGAATAGTTGATATGTTTCCAGAGTTGATGCCGGTGGAAAATATATTACACATATAAAAGTAACAAAGAAATCGATTGTAATTTTTATCCACAAGTCTTCGATGTCAGCTTCCAGATCAGGCATGTGTTCGGCCTTAAACTTAGTTTTGACAGCCAAAAGGCAGCCTCCGCCTTGTCTGTGGCCACTACCACTATCTCTGTCTTTTCTGTACACTTGAAAACTGTCATCGAATAACTCCTGGTTGCACACACTGGAGTTCAGCCAAGTCTCAGTGAGCCCTATTACATCGTAATTGTTTACCAAAACGTTAGAATAAAATAGAGAACATTTAGTTTTCAGTCCCCTAACGTTTTGGTAAAAAAAATGAAAACTATTGTACTGTCAACTGGGTTTAATATTTGGTAGCCGTGGTGTAATTACTTTATTGACCCATTCTTTTAAGAACGAATGCTTAGGCCAATGCTTAGATTGCAGTAATTCTGCCACCGCTGACCCGGGTACACCGATTTTAAATGATGCATATTCTCCCCTCGTTTTGATTTTTGTTATCTTAAATGAGGAGATACTGACAGATTTACTTATTGTTTTGAGGTGCGATGTTAAGTCATCTACTGTAGTCTCAGGATGCAAGGGGTAAAGATGGAAGTATTTCACTTCCTCCTGGTCCTTTTGACTACCTCGTACGGTGATGGGACGCCGTTTACGATTACGATTAATCAAAGTCCAAGGTTGACTTCCTGGAGTTTGACTTAAGGGCGGTGCATCTGCTTTAGCTCCATCGGGCGGGGGCGGTGCATCCACATCAGTTCCGCCGGCTGGGGGCAGCGCACCACTATCAGATGGCGTGGAGGTAGGCGCTGTGGAGGTAGACGCAACGGGTGTCACATCAGGAGTACTTCGGGATGAAGCATAAGCGGAAGAAGATTGTCCCTTGTCTGAAGCGTTACTCGTTTTTTTCCCTCTTTGGGAGGCTTTTGCAGCCTGCGAGCAAGAATAAAACAAATGTTTTTTTACTGTAATAACATTATTTAGTGTGTCGGTTATAATGATATTTATGAATGTACACCGTGTCCGGAAACTCGTAGAACAACTGGTAAATCTACATCGCATGTGGAGTCACTACATGTTACTGTGGAATATCTTTTTTTATTAATAATTCTGGGCTGTCAATTAGAGATTTGATAATTTTGAATAAAAATAATATATCAGTTAAAACTCTTCTATCTGATAGTTTGAGAAGTCTGGTTTCTGTACGTAAGTTATTATAATTTTATAAATTCGATGGAAATATTCATTTTAAAATTGATGTACCGAAGGAATTTATGTTGTACCTTTTCTAAGGCTTGAGAATGGACTTTGTAGAATGGTGACCATACTGTTGAATTATATTCTAATTTACTTCGTACTAATGAACAATATAGATGTTTTAAAATTAACACATTTTTAAAGTTTGCCCCCATTCTGAAAATAAAAGCGTGCATTCTAATCGCATCGCTTCTAGTTTCATCGATGTGTAAGTTAAACAAACTAATGCTTAACTTAAAGTTACTTTTGCTAATAATACAGTAAATATTTAACTTGAAAATCACTTTTTGACCTTCTCGGGGGAATGATTCTTCTATGAAAAATTTCCACCAATTTTCCGAATCAAAATTTTTTGCACAAAAAATAAAAAATTTTAGCATGTGAAATTTCCAAACATCACATAATTTAAAAAAATTAACATTTTTATAAATATTTCCCCACCAATATTTGATTATACAATTTTCCGGAATTTTTTTTTCCTAAAAATAACAATTTCCCAGCATGGAAAATTGAAATTGAAAAAAGATAAATACATTTAAAAAAAATTACCGAAACATTCTCCGATTTCCTTGGAAGCATAAATGATTTTTTTTTCAAACGTCACATTAAATCAAAAAAAAAACTATAATAATTCTTTTAAAAAAAAAATTCTTACCTTTTTCTGACAAATTTTTCCCGAGGAAATTTTTTAAGCAGAATAAAGGATCCGGGATCAAAAATTTACAAACTTCGAATGAAAAAATCAAAAAGAAAACTAAACATAATGTTTTCCAAAATTAAAAATAATAATTGTTCTGAAAAAACTAACTTATGAACCCAACATCATTTATGACTATTTTCCTGTTTGGTAGGGATAGAAGAATAGAAGGCACGGGTTCGATTCCCGTTGGCGGCATTTATTTTAACTCGGGAGATATTTTCAATTTATATTGGTATTTCAGGCGACTAATTATTGCTTATAATTATTAAAAATAATATGTTATCAGTTGGGACTATTGTGCGGTATTAAAAAAATAACGAAATATTTATGTCAGTAATTAAATAACCAATTTTTTTGAAATTTAGTTTTCACACATACCTACAGAGAATTTAAAAATTTGAAATAATATAATAATTCAATTCTGTAAAATAGGCCGCAACAAGATAAAATCCTGTGTGCGTGATTGTAGTAAAATGAAATAAATATAAACTTATTTACATTTTTCAATTGACTGTTGAATTAGGAAGTGACTATTGCAGACAACCCCACAAAATAACAAAGTTCCAGTTACCTATCATCCAATACTTCTTACATAATATTATAAATCCTACCAGATTGGATTTACGTAACAATATTTGTGAAGTAAATGACATAAATTTGTATTAAAAATATAAACGAAAAACTTTTTTTTAAATTTAAAACATATTATTAAAAAAAAATACTTAAGCCTTTTTATTTAAGGCGATGCCATGCGTAGAAATGCAAAATCATGTGTTTTTGGTTTGAAAATTTGGTCGCCTAGAAATGTTTCAGATGCTTTAATTAAATACTGCGAGTAGAATACATCTTGGCCTTTGAAATAATCGAGTATTTTTTAGATAAGTCTCTTTATAAGTCCAGAAAAAAATAATGTAAAAGCCTATGAAAACTGCTTTAAAGTTCAAAATCTCCTACTTACGAATCCATTTTTGGTTATGGTTTTATTGTATAATGTGGCAAATTAAGTAATTTATAAAACGATCGAAAAAAAATTAAATATATACGCCTGAACATCCACAAAATAAAATAAAAGGCACTTTTTGGCCATGTTTTTTTCTTGCATAAATCAAAACAGGCGGATGGTGTTAAGTGGGAATTTAAACCTTATCGCCATCTACGTAAGGGTTGTTATTGATGGCGGCTCAATTTAAAATATTACAGGACGTAGTGCATCGCCTTAAAGTAAAAATTCTCCGTTATAAATTCCGCTAAATAACACATCTTATTAAAATAGAATATATAATACCAACTGCTCCCCACCGTTTGGAGCCAGTGAGACTATAGTATCCGCGTTGGGATATGTGTTGAGGACGAAGGTGGTGGGGAGGGAAAGGAGATGAGGAAGAGGGAGGTAGGATAGTACCTGGATGTTCAGATTTGGTCACCAAACACGGCTAAAGCCATTTAAAGCAATCTAAGTCCAGAAAAAAATAATGTAAAAGCCTATGAAAACTGCTTTAAAGTTCAAAATCTCCTACTTACGAATCCATTTTTGGTTATGGTTTTATTGTATAATGTGGCAAATTAAGTAATTTATAAAACGATCGAAAAAAAATTAAATATATACGCCTGAACATCCACAAAATAAAATAAAAGGCACTTTTTGGCCATGTTTTTTTCTTGCATAAATCAAAACAGGCGGATGGTGTTAAGCGGGAATTTAAACCTTATCGCCATCTACGCAAGGGTTGTTATTGATAGCGGCTCAATTTTTTTTGGCACACAGAATTTAAAATACTACACGACGTAGTGGATCGCCTTAACAAACAACATTAAATTTTTCGAAATGACGGATTTTAGTAAGAAAAATTAGCATTCAATAAATATCAGTAAATCTATTGTTTAGTGTTGTAAGCATTTGTGTCGAATTGATTGTTTTTTTAAATGTATTAATAAACCTCTTATTAAAAAACTATCGACTTGAATTACGATTAATCAGTCTAATTTATTAAACTGCATTTGATTGTTGATACTAGGTACCCATAATAATCACGGGTTTCAGTAAAAATGAGTATATTACAATCAATGCCAGTTAATCTAGTTTTAATAGACAACAAATTGTATAGTTGTTAGGTATATAACATGTTTCCGATTTTTATGTAACACAGAAGAATAGAAAAATGGCAACACATTATATTCTATTTATTGTTATCAAGTTTAATTTTCGGAAATACATTTTAATTTGAAGTTTTTCTTTAAACTACTCAATTTGCAATAGTATTATTTAATTTATTTAAATAAAGCTTATTTATAAATGTTCTGTTTAATTATTAATGAGCGTGACAGATGTTTCGCCTTTCAAAGGCATTTTCAATCAGTTTGAAAACAAAAAACAATTATTCAGAAATGATTCAAAATGAAAATTTAAAGTGGGTATGTTTATAAAGTATGAAAATATTATTATAATTCTTACCTTGCCGCTGTCCCGAAACTAAAGATGTAATTACTAACACAGTGAACGCGATTTCCTCTAAGAAACTCATTTTGAAAAATACTTTGAAGTGAAGTTATTTTTAAAAAGCGTACTCTACAATGTTACACCTACAACGTTACCTCTACAATGGTTGGAAACAGCCAAGCAATCATATTTATAAAGTTTTTTTATCTGTACACTCAGAGCATGAAAGAGATAACGATTTGGTATATTTAATTTGTCCATAATTATCATTCAAATTGGCAATAAAGAAGTTTTCTTTTCGGTAGATACCGAAATGAAGCCATATCAACGTACCAAATTTTAGTTTTGGGAGAACACTCATTAGCCCTCCCCCTACCTCACTACACCCCTCCTAACTTCTGAAATGCTTTCTCGGAGACAACTGTCTCAAAGAAACACTATTCAAGTGGCACAGAAATATTTATTTATTTATTAACGCCGATTATAGCGGCTTTTACAAAAGAATAACAATTGTTTTACATATGTAGCGTCGATATTAATCCATTGAATAATTAATAATAAACCGTTCGACCTACTTAGTATCTACTCCCGAATTATGTACTTGCATCGTTAAATCGTAAACAAAGTAATCTACGTACTTCAAGTACCGACCTGCCTATTGATGATAATAA
Organism: Hesperophylax magnus; assembly: GCA_026573805.1. NCBI lineage: Eukaryota > Metazoa > Arthropoda > Insecta > Trichoptera > Limnephilidae > Hesperophylax > Hesperophylax magnus. Next base: position 4,939,476 of record JAIUSX010000005.1, on the reverse strand, counting down.
CACCGCAGTCCGTCTCGAATACTACGAGAACTCGCCAGAAGGTTCGAGCCTACGGCCTAGGCATAATTGCCAAGCCGTCGAAAGTTCGCGAATGATCCAGATCGAGCGAGTGTCTTCGATTTAGTTGCCATCCATCTACCCACTGCTACCGTCGGCCGTCTAGTATAAATAGGCCCGACGCAGCGAGCATATTATCAGTGTTCAGTAATTACTATCGTTGTACGCTACGGCTAGACTGCACCTACCTACGATTTACTACGATTTAGTTTCGCGCGCATTCCTTTGTACGTAACAAACGTGAAATATTGTGATTGTAAAAACAGCTGACAATCTATCAATAAACGCTATACTGAGTGAGAGATCTTTTAATTAATACACCACGATAACCACACATATGAATACAGAATATACATAGATAAAAAAAAAATATAAATATAAAATACATAAAAGAGAACAATAGAAATAGTAGTATCAACATAAAAAAGTACAATGAGTAGGTTATTATTAGAGACCGGATTATATGCATTTGCATATTTGCATATGCAAATGCATATTTAGACCCTTTTCAGCGGTAGTTGCATATTTTAGCAAATAATTTGAGATCTTGCATATTTACGCTTGATATCGTTCAGATGCCTCACATAGCGACACTATAGACGTCAGATAGCAAGGCGCGCGGCCAGCGAAGAACTGATAACTGATCTTACTGATCGCTACGGCCGGCGGCCGGAGTGTGGGGGGGACTCTCTCTTATCTTCGCCTGTGCTCGCGCCTACTGGGCTTAATTTGGCTAATTGCCGAAAACAATTCATTCATTCGTATGAGGGGTGATTTGGTATATTTTTATGGTAATTCAGTGAATTGCGAATTTTGTTTTTGACTGGTCGCACGCGCTGTTCTTTAGAGTTTCGTCTTGTGTTTTGTTTGTTTGCACGAAGTTGTACATTGTGAAAGTGAACCATGCCCCCTTATAAAAAAGTGCCCATACGTGGATAGCTGAATATCCTGGAATATTTACATACGACGGAAAAGTTTTATACTGCCGAGTTTGCGAGAAAAACATTTCTAGCACAAAAAAGTTCCAAATAGACCACCATGTCAAAACCAGTGTTCATATCGCAGGAGTGCAGAAAAAGGGCCCACGACAAGTTTTTACAGTGGCAAGTAGCAGTAACAGTGAAGTAACCTACAAAGGTAAACAACAAAATCATTTTAGCATGGATCTATGTGAAGCATTTCTTGCAAGCAATATCCCTCTATACAAACTGACAAATCCTGCCTTGAACGATTTTCTCAGAAAATATTGCATAAATCAAAATATACCGGATGAATCAACTTTACGTAAAAATTACATACCATCAATTTATCTACATGTGCTGGAAGAAATACGCAATGAACTCAAGGATAACATCATATGGATTTCAGCTGACGAAACCACCGACACTTGCGGCCGTTACATTGCAAATTTGATTGTTGTTGCATTAAAACTTGAACCTTCACCTTCCTATTTGGTGGCCTGCAGAGAACTTGAAAAGGCAAATCATTCTACGATCGCCAGATTTGTGAATGAGGGTATAAAAAAAATATTTCCTGAATCTTCTGCGGATGAAAATGTGTATGTGTTGCTCTCAGACGCTGCCCCCTATATGATCAAAGCAGGCAAAGCCCTCCAAGTATTTTATCCCAATTTGATTCATGTGACGTGTTTTGCTCACGGAATTCACAAACTCGCCGAAGAAGTGAGATCCACGTTTGCGAATGTAAATAACCTGATTTCATCAGCAAAGAAAGTGTTTCTTAAGGCGCCTGCTCATATAAAGGCCTACAAAGAAAAACTGCCAAATATCCCTTTACCTCCTGAGCCAGTAATAACACGTTGGGGAACATGGATCGAAGCTGCGATGTTTTACCATGAACATTTTGAAGCCATCAAGGGTGTTATCAATGACTTCGATAGTGCAGAGGCTTTGGCAGTTTTCCAGTGCAAAGAATCGTTTGACGACGCCCGTATTAAAAAAAACCTAGCTATGATTACCACTCATTTCGCCTACATACCTGCAAGTATAAAAACGCTTGAAACTCATGGATTGGCGTTGAATGCATCTATTCAGGTTATGAAGGAAATTCGCCTTATGAATTCCTCGTTGCCAAAGCTATTCCCGAGTAAACTCAAAGAAAAAGTTGAAAACATACTGAATAATAACCCAGGGTTTGAACCTTTGTGCCAAATTAATAACTTCATCAACGGGGCAGGTGAAATTTCGCCCGGAACAATAAGTTCAAAAATCGCACCCAAATTTAAATTCTGTCCAGCCACATCAGTAGACGTAGAACGTTCCTTTTCCGCTTACAAAAATATATTAAGCGATCGTAGACACAATTTGTCTACAGAACATTTAGAACAGTACTTAGTCATATACGTTTTTAAAGGTAAATTCTAAATTATATTGATAAATAGATTTTATAATTGATATTTTCGAAAATATAATTGTTATCCCCGAGAACTAATAGCTTACTAAAATAAAAAAAATATGTAAAAATACGACTTCCTGTATTATTTTATGTTGCATATTTTGACCCTTTTTATGGATTTTCGTGCATATTTTAGCTATTTTTATTGCATATTTGCATGCATATTTTGGGCTATTTTTGTTGCATATAATCCGGTCTCTAGTTATTATAAATACAATACAACATATTATAAATCCCGGATATTATGTAATGAGTGTTGAGAAATTAATACTTTAAAACTGTATTTGATTATAGTCAATCTGAGAAGCGCTGACAGACAGTTTTAATTAAGTAGTGTTTGTATGAGGTTAAACTAGCAATGTTTATAGGTTCATCCAAAACATATTTATTACCAAGTACATGTAGGCGATTCATTATGGAATTGAGTTCAGCGTTAGATCCTGTATTGTTGCAATGATAGGGTAATTTGAAACGAACTGATCGACTAGGTACATGGAAACATATTAACGAAAGAAGTTCAGGGGAGTTCAACAGGTTGGTAACGATTTTAAATAAATAAAATAGGTCAAAACAAATTCTTCTTTCTTTTAATGTATCGAGTCCCAATAATTGTAACAGAGAGGGACAAATATGTAGATATCTTTTGAAACAATCTTTAAATTATTTTTAAACATCTATGCTAGTGTTTGATTTGGCAAAAACTTGTGTGACCGAGATAATCTGCGCATTGGATTAAAATATGCAGATTGACAAAAATTCGGTCCAAAATATGTTAGGGATTCTCGTAGATATAAGTCTAGTATTTAACCCCTTAAAGCTTCTCGTAGATATGGGCCTAGTATATAACCCCTTAAGGTTTCTCGTAGATATGGGCCTAGTATATAACCCCTTAAGAGGAAGCTTCAAGCCAAAAATGTGTAAATTCTTGGTATACCTTATATTGTAAGTAATAGGCATTAAAATCTCTTGACAAACAGAGTCTAGAAACGTTCGATTTTAAGCCAAAAACTGGTTTTTATTTATTTTGTAAATAATTTTATAGGAAAGCAAAAAAGTTAATCAAGTGAAACTGTCACAGATAATCTTAGCTATAATACTATATTTTTTTTTAATTGTTTCCCCTACGCGTTCATACATTTCTATTGAAAAAATGTTTTTTTTAGTAGTTTACATTTATATTTTTTATCGAGTAATTTATTTTATTATTTGTATTCTACTCAAGCGAAGCGATAATAAAACCTTCAATTTATCTAAAGCATATTTTTTGATATTTATAATGTACACCAATTCGTTATAAAGATTAATCAAAATAGTGATTTAGCATTAAACTTCGCCTTAAGGCTTCTCGTGAATATGGGCCTGATAAATATGATTTAAGATTTTCACGGCCAAAAGTATTTTTGATATTTGTTTTTGGGGTGTTATGCCGTGTTGCGCTAACTCCTTCTTTAGCCAACATTTCGGACAGCATTGCAGTGTCTATCATCAGGGCAGATGTGTTATTTGAGGTTGTGTTAAAATGTGAGCTTATGTATGAGGGTGTGATACCGTGTTGCCAGCTCCAACCCTCTGAGCTAACATTAACGTATCATTTTTTTTATTTAAAGTGTTTTTTCTTCGTTTAGCTCTGGAGTAGCCGTCAATTACCGGATACCAAGAACTATTGAGCTTAGCTCCATCGTCTCTATTAATGTTTACGGGATTTTTATGAATTTCAATGGCCTCCGTAATCAGCCGTGCCCTATAAGTTTTGGGTCTCCCCAGGATTTCAGGAACAAATCCAAAGTAATGCCCGGTGTCAATCAAATGCTCGGCAATTGCCGATTTGTCAGGGTGGCCGAGTTTACAAGCTCTGAAGTGTTCTGAAATCCTTTTGGAGATAGTTCGCTCTGTCTGGCCTACATAGACCTTGTCACATCCGGAACAGCTGAGTTTATGCACTCCATCTGTTTCCAGAGGAAACTTAGTCTTTGCAGACCTCAGGAAGTCCTGCATCTTTGTTGTTGTTCTGAAGACAGTCTTGATATTTTCCTTTCTCAATAGCCTGGCAATTCTGTCTGTCACATTGTGCACATAAGGCAGGAAGGCACAGCCTTTCGACTCTTGTTCAATTCTGTCTTCGTTTGGTGCAGATTTGGCTCTTATGATTTGCCTTGTCTAAGCTTACCCAGCAAGTCAGACAAAGTCTGACAAAGGATAGTAACGTTGCTTTATCGGTGGTCCCGTGGTTTCTATATGATGTTGCACAAGATGGGTGAGTCCTAACCCACATTTTTCAAATGAAATTGTTTCAAATTTATTTATAATTTCTTTCACCTTCCAATTATCTTGAGACGAAAGAAAAGAAGCAGCAGTAATTTTTCTAATTTCATTAATGCCCCTCTCAAAATCATTACTTGTGATGTTTACTTCTGGAAACAGTTGCGGAGCTACTTGGAACTGTCTCCAAAAGTCGACCCCCAAAATAATCGTAGGTGAAAGTGACGGAATTACAAAGAATAAAATATCTTTAATTTTATCATTAAAGGTAACAGGTATTCGCATCGTGCCTATTACATCTTGGTGTTTACCGTCTGCAGTGGTAACAAAAGAATTTAAGTATCTTAATTCAAAACCTAAACTAGTAAAAAAATTATAAATATTCCCCCCAAAACAACTAACCGAAGCGCCGCTATCCAATAAACATGAAAAGATCCTATTTGCAATGTTAATATTAATATGTGGTCTGATGTCCTGTCCAGAACTAGTCATCGGCATGCATGCGTCCATGTCACGCTCGAAGAACCGGTTACTGGAGCTATAAACTAAGGGTGATGATCTCCTGGCATCCTTGCTAGCAGGACGCAGAGGATCACACGCTAGTTTTTTTGGTTTGTGCGAGCGGAGTCATCTTTACGTTTACCAGAATTCCTCTGAGATTCAGAGTTCCATAGCCTACAAAATTGTTTTGTATGACCTTGCCTCTTACAATAAAAACAATATAAAGTTTTTCTATTATTAGAAGAAGAAGATGAAGTATGTGTTGATGAAGAGGCAGATCCGGTAGATCCGAAGATGTATGGTATGTATAGTATGTCCGAAACGTCGGCTAAAGAAGGAGTTAGCGCAACACGGCATAACACCCCAAAAACAAACAACAAAAATAGTACCTGGCTGTTCAGATTTGGTCACCAAACACGGCTAAAGCCATTTCCAGCAACTATGTCTTACACCACGGCAATACTTAAAGTATCTGATATATGAATGAATAAATTGTGAGATGCCGTCAACAAGTCATCAATCTATTTTAAATACGTCTACGGATGAATGCAAATCTTGGAAGTGGAATTTAACCTACTTCCCGACAGCCGATCGAGCTGAATCTCGGCAGATACGACTCGCTGTCGATGACAATGCATTTTATCAAAACTTTGGTGGCAATCGCGCATACACACATATACGTTTTACTTTGAATTTGAATGACATCACAGCAGTTAATATTCAAAATAATTTACAGTCTCAGTGGAGGAAATTTCAGTATTATTTGATATTTTGTAATTCATCATATTAATAAAAATAGATGTATTATAGTTTAAAAAAACTATAGTATAATTTCGTTATCTAAGGACGGTTTGTTTATCGTGTCAGTAAAATTTTCAATGATGTCACCATGAATTTTAATTTTGCTCTCATTGTATGACTTCTTATGTGAGTATTTCTCAAAATAAATGTACGTAACGAAAATGTAGTTACGAAATAGTGTTACGAAATAGTCATAAGACGTAACTAAATAGTAAACATAAGGCTTGTTTACACAATGGCAAATTTTATTTTACTTTTTTTATTATTTATTAAATTTAATTAGTTGTCGTCTTTTTTAAATGTAAGTAATTATCCTTTACTTTTTTATTTATTGTACATACTACAAACATACATAAACTCACGACCCAAAAATTTGTATTTTGTTATACCAAAGGGGTTTAAAAAAAACAAGGGAGTATAAATAAATGTTTTTTAATCAAATTATCAGCTCCCAAATTGAAGTACCTAACACAATATTCAACAAATCTTAAGAAATTAAAGAACAGGCACTGTTTAAACTATTAAAAATTTAATAACATACAATTATTTAGTTTGAATCACTATCCATTAGCGTTTTATAAATTTCTTCCTCATCTTTATAATAATTGAAATCTTTCCGAGACACATTTGGTCAGTTTTTCAGTCTTTGGTTTATCACTCCGCTTTGGCGCATGAATATAGTCATTTAGTGATAGAGATTTCGAGATAAGGCCCTTACAAACCACTTTCTTTTTTGTATGTATATTTTCCAGTTTTTCGTTTTTAAGATAGTCACTCCACATGGTTTATCTTTGATTTTGTTCTGATGAATCTTCATTTTCACTATTCATATTTTCAATAGTGTTATTTTCTATGGCATTATTATTTCCTATTATAACATCTCCAATTTATTATATAATCCAGTTTCAATGGGAATAGCATCATTATTAGTCTTAGTTTGTTTATGCAATAATATTTTCAGAATATTCACTTGCCTTTTCATCCGATTACAGCAATGTCTTAAATTCTTATTTCGACTTTTCAATCAAGTATTTTCTTCAGTCAGCTTTTGTAGTCTTTCCTTTAGGATTTTTTTATTATTTTTTCTACGTTCAAATTTACTATTGTCTTGTGTCGTAGGATTAGCCTTTTTCTTTCTTTCAATTCTTTTATCATTGGCTTGTCTCCACATTGCTCGTAGCTCTTCTTTTTCTTCTTCTGTAAGAATTTCTTTTTTATTTTTAATATTTTCTATAACTTTTGTTAAATGCTTAATTCGGATTTCCTCATATTTATTTGGCTTTTCCTTTTTCAGTCTTTCTCTGTAAGCTTTTTGCCTTTCGGCATTGGTTTTTGGGGGCATTCCTTAAAAAAAGTTATGCTGTAGTTATGGTTTTATCAGAGTAAATAAAAATAAATTTATATTTAAATAAGCTTTTATAAAAAACTTAAGGCACTTATAAATATTGTATAGAGCGCCTGTAGAACGGATAGTGTGTATGAGTGCCTCAAGCTTATTTAAAATAAAACCAGTATTGGACGGCTCAGCTTGATCTTCAAGTACTTGTCATTATGTATAATGCCATATAATCGCGATGATAAAACATACAAGTCCGACGACACCTGCTCTGCCATTGACCATCAGGAATTTCCAGCGCATCCTATGTATTACAACCTTCCTACTTTCCAGCGCCATCAACAGATCTGCTCTATGGTATAATAAATTTTATTTTTTCCTATTATCCAAATACATATGTATATTTGTGCATTGTGCATAATATATTACATTATTACTAAACTTACATAAGACTTTCATAAAAATGCTAGACACACTTACAATATACTTACTTTTCTTAATCACGTTGTAACTGTGTACACTCAGCTTTACATTGAACTTTTTCGTTACGTTACGAAATTCATAACAAACGTTACGAAATTGTAATAAGAATTTATGTTATAAAAAGTCAATGGTTTGAAAAAATTTAAAAGCGTTAATATGTAAGCTTAGCAATGTTTGTACCGCACATGTTACAAAAAGATGAGTAGAAAAAGACTTACCGTTTTGTGAAAAAAGGCTAAAATATTTCCTGTTACGAAATAGTGGTGCCACTAAAGAAACACGTTGTTACTGATTTTAACAATTAATGTCATGGCGGAGAAGTCAGACCAACAATCAATCAGAAAGAGGCTAGTGTTGCCCATGTTAAATTTTACGAATGGGTTAAAAAATTACGGTGGAAGTACTAATAAAACGTAACTAAAGAGTAGTTACTAAAAAGTAAATGATGATGTCTCACTTTGTTTTTTGTGCATAAATTATTAATTTATTATGAAACCCCATAGAAAATTACCTTTTTACAGAAACTACATTTAATTAAGATCCTGAAACTTACAAAAAATCACATATTATAACGTTATTATAGCATTTTATGAAGTATAAACAAATGAGGTGGGTAGGGTGGCAATTTTATTTTGTATGGAAGGTAAAAATCGATATTTTTTAAAAAATTAAAATATTTGCGAATTAATACGATTGTAATGTTTATTTTTCGATATTTTAAAGCCTAATATTTATTCTACAAGATGGTGCATATTTTTTTTGTATGATTAATTAAAAACATGTGAAATTTTTGAACTGTTTGTAGGCACACTTTATTTTTCCAAAATGTACACTTTTTTTGAGAAATACTCATGTCCAATTATCAGTAAGTCATTTTAATGCGTTTCCAGTTCATTATTTATAATATTTTATAATTCGTCGTAATTATCTGCAATAATGAATATGATTATCACATCGCCAAATATACTAGCCATTTTGCATGTGATATCGATGATATTTTTAAATGACCTTTCAATGGGGTTATCTGTCACTCTCGAGCGGACTCGTGCTGATGAAGATAATGTATTTGAAATATTATTTCTGCATTTCACTATCAAGGGCCGGCCCTGAGCCTAACGGCGCCTGGAAAGACTCTGTCACTATCGAAGCGCTATTAGTAAATCCCCATAAAGTGGATTAGTGCACCAGCTTCGGAAGGTGATTCTAGTGTAACAGGTTATACAGGGTGTACGGGGGTAAAGTGCACTAGCTTCGGGAGGTGATTCTAGGTAAAAGTAAAAGTAAAAAAGATAAGTAACTTTTTTCTAAATTCCAAAATTTAATGGATGTTTTCAGGTAAATAAGATGAATTTTTTACATGGAAAAATAAATATTCTTTTAAGGAAAAAAAAACAACGGAATCTGGAAAAGAGTTATTTATTATTTTTACTTCTACCACATGTAGAATCACTTCCCGAATTTTGTGCGCTTTACCCCCGGACACAGTGGCGGACTAATCCCGTCAGAGGCCTGGGCGGCAAAGATGAATGAGGCCCCCCCCTAGTTTAAGAAGTTGATGTAATTTTACTTGGTTTTTATTCAGTTCACATTTGTATATACAGGGTGTCCGGAAACTCGTAGTACAAGCGGGAAACTGGTGAATCTACATCACATTTGGAGTCGATTTTGTAGTATATTTTTTTTTTATTTGAGCTTTCGTTATCGAGTAAATCGAGTTAGAAGTTGATTTTTTTTTTTTTTTTTTAATCAAATTCTTATAAATTATTACTGAAGATCAAAGTACCCAACTAATTAAAACTATTTGAAAGTAAAACAAATGAAGAAACTCGGATTTGAAGCATTATTTTGAAATCACCCTTCATTTAACCCGGTGTAATCATAAAATATTTCTGCTCTGCAGGGTTAAAACATCTGTTGTTCAACCCTAAACACCAGAAAAAACTTTAACCCTAAAATAGCCGAAAAATTTTTTTTTTTGGTTTTTTTTTTTTTTTGTGAAAATGCTCAAAAAAAAAAATTTTATGTTTTTTTGGGTTCCCCATGTGGTGTAGATTCTCCAGTTTCCCGCTTGTACTACGAGTTTCCGGACACCGTGTATAATGTTTATTTAATTAAAATCTTGCAAGCGAAATTTAAATATGGATATGGACGAGGAAAATGAAATACGAATCGATCCACAAAAAAAAAATCCAATTTGCATGCACCAAGTCTTACACTTTTTGAAAATCCAGTAAAATGTTAAATACACTTTCTACTAGGAGCACTACTATAGACGAAATGCTGAGTGCACAGTCAGCGCTTTCGTCCAAGCTGGATCAGGCGATAAAAACTCGCCCTGTCATGCCTAGTATCCCTCTTGCCAAGGAAACTATGTCATACGCAAATGCTGCGGCAAATTTGCCAGCTTCAAAAAAGATTTTAATAAATGGCTTTGAGCGACCGATCCCCCAGAAGCCACTTACAGTTCTATTCTACCCAGATGCTCCAGAGGGTAAAACCTCGGAGGAAACTCTTAAAACGCTGGAAAAAATCCTTAATCCCAAGAAGGATGACTTCCAAATTGTACGTTCTAGGAAGATCAAAGGCGCCGGTATGGCTTTTCAAGCCAAAGATAAAAAGGGCCTGGAGAACATTAAGAAAGCCGAAGCAAAACTCGCGGCAAGTGGTCTGAAGATGATCAACCCTCTGGGCCGACTTCCGAAAATTGTAATTTATAATGTGCCTAAAGGAGAACAATCCGCAGATCAGGAGCTCTTTTCCGAGATTTTTGCGAACAATTTATCCGGCCAGACTTCACTGTCTTTGGAGGATCACCTTCGGACCATGCGACGAGTTTCGCTTTTCGGTAAACGAGATACTCCCACCATGAATATGGTGGTGACTTGTCATCCAGCCGCTCGCAAGGTCTTACTAGATAGCGGAATGTGCTTCCTTGGGTGGAATGCCTGTCGCACTCGCGATTATACAGGAGCCACGAGATGCTTCAAGTGTCAACAGTACGGCCATATCAGTAAGTCCTGCTCTCAGGATAAAGAAACCTGTCGCCACTGCGCCGCTGTGGGACACAGTCATGAGGATTGCCCCAAGAAGGCACTTCCCGCTGTCTGTGCTACCTGTACTCGTTTCAGGAAGGTAGCTGACCACCCTACTGGGGATAGGGACTGTCCGGCACAGCTGGCTGCAATCAACGCACAAGTCAGAATGACTGACTATGGCTCCTGCTAATCTCCTCTCCCTAGGTCAGATTAACTTACAGCGTTCCCGGATGGCCACACTGGAGGTGCTGCGGGTCATGTCTGACCTAAACATCGACATCGTGCTTATACAGGAACAGTACACTTGGGAAGGTAAGACTCCTATTGACTTTCCGGGAGCGGTACTCGAGGTCGGCTCTTTACCGGGGGCGGGTGTTCTGGTCAACACTTCGTTGATTAGCCCCCTCCTTCTGGCCGGGCTATCCAATGAGTACCAAACCTGTGTATGTATTAAATTTGCTGATACTGAGATCTATTTGATCTCAGTTTATTTTAAATGGGGAACCCGGTAGGACCACATATCCTGAGTCTGACACGCGCCCTAAACGCGCTTAAAGGTCGTAACATAGTTATCGGAGGTGACTTTAATGCTCGCTCTCCACTATGGTTTGACAATAATAAAATTCATTCAGTACGATCACGGACTGATGCCGTCGAAGACCTGATTGCTGCGCAAGGCCTTTGTATCGTCAACGAACGGAGTTCGTTTTTCACTTTTTCAAACCATATGGGAGAGAGCAACATTGATTTAACTCTTTGCTCTGAATCAGTTGCGGCCAGGATATCAAAATGGATGGTCCACGAATGCGCAATAAATTCGGATCACAGACTTATCACATTTACGATTGGTGTCAAGAAAACCGAAGCTCCAAGATCCTCCTGGAATTTCAACACCACTAGGGCGAACTGGGATAACTTTGGGGAAGCTCTACGAGATACATTAAGGGATTTTCACCACGTAGCAGCTACCGATCCGGACAATTTGGGGAATTTTTTCAACTCGGCTGTAGTATCAGCGGTCAACTCATCTCTGGGCAGAACAAACCCAAAGACAATTATCCGGACGACGTGGTGGTCACCTGAGCTGACTTCGCTTAAAGGAGTTTATAAGAGAGCTTATAGGGCACTGGGTTTGTCCAGGAGGGGTGGCTGCACGGAGGAGGAGACAGCCCCTCTCTGGGCCGAACTCAGAAAGTCCAGGGCGACCTTTAAACACGCTGTACTTTCTGCGAAACGAGCTGCCTGGCATAATTGGGTTAATAATGTGGGCAACGCCAACCCGTGGGAAATCCACAGAGCAATTGAAAAATCCGGAAAAGGATCGGATCGGTATTTGTCTAGTCTCATTGGGATCACAGAAGGTAGGAACGCTGAGACGATAGACGTGGCCTCTACTCTCAACACACTTTTGGGCAAGTTAGTTCCTGTAGAATCAGTAATTGGGGAAAGTGACCACCATAAACAGGTAAGACACCTGGCACGGCTTCCACCTAGAGACCTCGCCCAAGAGGATAGAGTCATTCCAGTCACTAGAGCAGAAATTGATTCAATAATTAAGGGTTTGGGTCCTAGGAAGGCACCAGGGCATGACAGACTCAACGGTGTGATAGCGAAGCAAGTCTGGATCCACGCTAGGGAGGAACTCTTCCAAGTGATGGAAACGTGTTTGAGAAGAGGAGTTTTCCCTTCTGAATGGAAGAGAGGCTTGCTCAGGGTCATACCTAAGGGGAACGGCAAGCCACTAACTGATGTCAAGGCCTATCGGCCCATTACCTTACTTCCAGTGCTTGGCAAGATCCTGGAAAAACTTATCCGGCATAGACTACGACAATCACTCTCCCCGTCCAGCGATCTTCAATTTGGCTTCGTCCCCGGTAGATCCACCGTGCACGCCATGTCGTTTGCGCTTAATTGGGTGAAGGTTTGTACTAAGAGGTATGTAGTTGCAATCTTCCTCGATATCACTGGTGCCTTCGACTACGCGTGGTGGGACATGATACGCATCAAGGTTAAAAATAGGAACTGCCCAAAACTTTTATTTAAATCGGTGGACAATTACTTATCGGGCCGCACCATCATTATATCTCATGGCGACACCGTTATTGAACGCGAAGCCGATATGGGGTGCCCTCAAGGCTCCAACCTAGGTCCTGAATTTTGGAATATAACCTTCGATGACTCCTCTAGGTTACCCTTGCCTGAAGGATGTATCATGATCGACTATGCGGATGATAAAATGTTTCTTGTCTCTGGGGACAGTAGAAGAGAAGTTGAACGTAAGGCTGGTGAAGGTTTGGACACCCTCCTTAAATGGGGGGAGAGGAATAAAATGACCTTCGCTCCCCAGAAGACAATGGGTCTCCTGATGAAGGGTTCTTTCAGTAAGGAAAGAAACCGTACCATCCGTATGGGAGACACTAATATCAAATTTGTGGATAACGTCAAATACTTAGGTGTCACTCTAGATCGATCGTCCTCCTTTCTGGCTCATGTCAAAGATGTATCCAGCAGGGCTCAGGCACTTTTCCTGAAGCTAAGAAGAATCTCCACGGCTGAGTGGGGACTTCGCAGACCGGCTCTGCACGCTCTCTACAGGGGGGTATATGTTGCGCAAGTCTCATATGCTGCCTCTGTTTGGGAGCACCGCCTGGATAACTGCTTAATACTTCTAGCTCTCAATAGGGGTCAACGCACTCCCCTGCTGGCACTATCTGGGGCATATCGAACCGTCGCCTCGGACGCTTTGCCAATTTTGGCTGGTGTACTACCAATTGATCTAGAGATTAGGGAAGTGTTAGCGAAGCAGCGATTAATCCGAGGATCCCCGGCAAACCACCTTGGTGTCGTTCTGACACCGGGTGGACCAGGAACTCTCCCAGGACTGCTCCGAACGATGAGGGACCTGTCGCTCAAAGAGTGGCAGGTCCGTTGGGATAGGTCGAGCAAGGGAAGATGGACCTTCTCCTTCTTCCCTTCAGTTAAACTCAGAATGGAAGGGGCCTTCCTCAAACTGGACCATCACGTTACGCAGCTCCTTTCAGGACATGGGGAATTCAGGGGAAGGCTTCACAGCCTTCCCCTGAATTCCCCATGCCCTGTCCACCCACCCCAATTGCGCTTGTGGCAATAATTACCAGTCGGCCGAGCACATTCTGTGGCACTGTGAGATTTTGAAGGATGCCAGAGACGAAATGATAGAAGGTCTGAATGTCCCCATTAGACCGGTGTGGAACACCGATCTTGTTTCTAACAGTGTGAATTTCGAATGCTTGAGGAAGTTTACTAGGATCTGGGTTGAGAGATGGCCTGTGCTTAGAGTCGTTGACTAGTGTAATAATTGGGAACCCCCGGTGTACTGCTCCTGCTCCATGACTTATTCTTTTACAACTCTTTCATTATTGTATATGCTATTCTGTTTTTCTTATTTTATTATTCTTATCTTATTTCTTTTTCTTACTGTACCAGCTGTTGCAGATGATTTCCATTCGTTTATATTTTGTTTTTTTTTTAATTAACTTGTCTTGTACTTTTTAATTCTTATTTTCTGTTTTCTTTTCATATGTTTCTTTTTCCCTGTCTAAGGTTAACACACTGTTTTTCTTTTTACAGACACTGTAAGCACTCTTATATATTTGTGTTTACTAATTATCTCTCTTACTTTACTTTGTTTTCTTATTCAATACTTACTGTCCTCTCTACAGACCATGCAGATCTTATTTTTACATCTTTACTTTTGTTTTTACTTATTTACCGTTGCCCTTATGTGGCACTTTTTGGATTGATTATTGTTTTTCATTTTTCCTCTTATTTTCTCTTCTTTTTACATGTATTTTTTCCGGTTTTCTTTTCTTTTTTTTAGTAACAGCAACGAGTTTACAGGCGAGAACTGAACTCCGTTGTCTGTTTTGTTTTGTTTATTTTCCCCATTAGGGGTTGGATAACGGGCCTCGTCCCCGCATGCACGACTGGAGCTTCTTATTATTCTTTCTTACCGGGGGACTCCGCCAATCACCTGCGCCACCCCTGATGAGCGTTGGTGGTCAGAGGGGTGACTGTGCGGGCTGGGGTAACCTCCACCCTGCCTCCGACCTCCTGACGCTTCTTTCCCCTAGGTTCTTTAGGGTTTTATCCCTCTTTTTCCAATTCTTATCTTCAGGGCACCACCGGGTGGTCGGCTAAGGGGTGTGGAAGTCCTGACCTGCACCAGTCGCCCCAACCACCACCAATTTCTCAACAGGACTGCCAGTCGTGGTTCGGCGAAACTCCCCCGTCACTCTATTGTTTACTTTACTTTTATGTGTTTACAGGTACTGGAGTGTGGGTCCCCTCCACCAACTATCTGCCTGACACTTGAACTTGATTGTTTTGTTGTTTATTTTTCTGTGTTGTCCTTAGTTTAGTACTTGTAAGCGCTCGCATACCGCTTCATAACACCGTATGCGGGGACATTGAAGGCCTAGCTTCATTTATATAAATTGTAGAGCCGTTTATTCAAAAAAATTAGATTCATGCGAGAGCTCCGAAGGGGTGACCATAAGTCACCTATACCGGGGTGGGACAGGGTGGGTGTACCTTCAATGTTTGCACCACAGAAATAGGAATTAATAGACGAGAAGATAATGGCGAGGGGTAAAATCAACTGTTGAAGAACGAAGGGGGTAAAGCTGACTGTGATTCGTCAATAAATCAATCTGACAGTAAATAGGCATCTCGCATTATAATATCACCATTTACTTCTTAAAAGTAAAATCTGCTTTTGAATGAATAGACATTTTTATATGGGAGCGCAAATTACTCGCCATGTTATGAACAATTTGCGAAGTCCAAATTCGGCAAAAAAATTCGGTTCTATTTTCAGAGTCGAATATTTCGTTTAAGTATTTAGTTAAGACACTTTTATAAATGTTCATAATTTACTTCCCAGCAACCAACCAGCTTTGTGTTTCGCGTCCAGACGTTTCTCGATGTGATAGTAGTATATGTTTCTACAACTGATCGATATTGTACGATGTGAATATGCTTAAAATAAAATAAATAATGCTTATACCTATATGGAATGTAATACGACAATTGGGTTTATTCTCTTTTTCACATCTATTTTTACAAGTTTTCATAGCACAAGTCAACATTTTGCCGTGTTATTTAGTAAAATGAACCGATGATGCCTCGACCATAGTTCGCACAAGAATGATGACGTCACGTTTTCAAATTTCACTTGAGGCCATAAGCGAGCACAGTCGGCTCCAATGGAACCGGTATGGGGAGTGGGGATAATACGCTTTTAATCACTTAGGGCAGGTCTACTAATATTCATATGTCTATGGTTTGCACAGATGACGGCAAGTATGAAAAGCTCGATTACTTTAGTCCACTTGGTAAACCCAATTGCACGCTAATTTACATGTCAGTATAAATCTATCATCACAAAGTTAATAAGTACGTATAACATTATATTAAATATTCCAAGAGGTTTACTTGTGAACTTGCTAACACCGTGTTCTATTGGGGCATTTTGTGCAAATTGTATGCATTATGTATTTACATAATAATACATTTATTGCAGAAAATATGTCTGAAATTTATAATCTTATGTTTTTTCATTCATTATTTATCTCTCCGTAAATTGAGGTCAAATAGCTTGTATTATTATCAAAAATATTATAAACAGAAAATAGTGCTTAGTAATGTACGTCAACAATATTAAATATCTGATCAAATAATTACAAAAGTAATTCAAGAAAAACATTATAATGCAGTGTTTATTATTATTATGTTTAATACCATTTAAAAACATAATAATAATAAACAAAGTATAAAAAAAAATTTAGGCGTATTAGATCTATCAAAAAACTTATATATAAAAATGCAAAAGTCGGTCATTTTGAATACATGTAAGATAACGTAAGATTTTTAAAATATTTATGTTGAAGGATCAGTAGGATTTATAGGCCCTGTTAGAAGTTCTACCGAGCCGAACCCTCTGATATGAAAATATCTGGAGTCTGTGAATTATTTTCCCATTTGATCTCTGGTGAGTTGAAGTGTTGTTCTTGTATTGTTTTGTATGTATTACGCTTATATAATGCACTTGTATAATGTTGATTGACTAGATGATCATTTGTGGAAAAGTGTGCGGAAGGGTTTAGTTTTTCCTATGGGGAAGATTTAACCCGGACATAAAGTCGGAAATTAAAATTTTGTACGCTGATAATACGTAGAAGTGGTCAGCAATTAGTGTTGGTGGCGGGCCGTATGAATGTCAATTATTTATTATAGGGTCCACAACAAGAAGAGATAGTAAGCGACCCACTCGACACTTCCTTCAAGCAGATACAACTGCCGTGTGGAACTATCGGGGAGTGAAAGACTAAATATTGTAGGACGAATCTACCGACAATGTTTTCGTAAGATGTACTGCGGACTGCATGTACTGTAGTCTTCGCAGGCCGGATCTAAAGCGCGGGCCACTAATTGCCGTATTAACTATGTATTATGCAAACTGTTTCTCCTCTAGGGGTATTAGAGCAACTCAACAACGCAGGAAAATGCTATTTTTTCAGCTAAATTATCAACGTAAATTGACACAATTTTCCATAAATTGGGTTGTTTTATCGTCCGTCAAGAGAAAATTCTATGAAACGGCAAATAATTTAAGAATGACGAATGCGCCAAAGGTCAAAATTGGCATCGGACAGGTCTGTCTGCCGTTTACTAGTTATTACGACTGGACTATTTTAGCATACAACGCAAAGAAAACCCAACGATTAAAACTTCAGAAGCTAACTGCGTTGTGCGTTGTGGGAAGAAGTTGAGATACGTTCCCTGCGTATAATATTATCGAAAATCGTTTTTATATAGTTGGTTTCAGTGATTGAAAATAACGAAGAAACATTGACAAAACCACAGTTTGTTATTTTTGTCAACTATATTATTTATAACTAAATTCTATAAATAATTTTTTATGACTGTTAAATATGATAACAATACAGATGACATGTTCTAGTTTATCCGTTTCTGATGAAGAAATGTGCAATATACAATGCGCAGGGATCAGAAAACATTCAACATGCGTAGGGATCAGTTTTTGTTTGACAATTGTTTGCAAGATTACAGAATGTCCAAAAGCGAGTGTAAAAACGTTATATTGCTTAATTGAAAACAGCATAAAGTTAGAAACAAACCTAATTATATATTATATAAATATCAACTTTGTTTACAAGTCTAGCCATCCATCTTTCAGAAATCATGCTGTCAACCGGACAGAGCAAAAGACAGGATCGATGCCGCGTTCTGTGGCAGATGTATCAGGGCTCGATAGTAGACGGTTTCGACAATTATTTGGGAGGTGACAAAGGCAATAGCGAAACTTCGACAGTTATATATTAATGCCGCGGACCCCAGAATAAATTACATCTTCCAACAAACACTGTGCGATTTGGTAAAGTGATCAGGGCTATAGATTGCATCAATCTCCAGGTGGCGACAATACCAAATATTATACAAATCACTCAACGTACAAGTGGTGGTGAACGCCGACATGAATTACCAACATAGTAGCGAGGTGGCCTGGAGTACCAGGTACCCACGATATCAGCATCAAAGCAAGGTTTGAATGGGGCAAGTTTGGAGATCAAGTACTGGTTTTGGAAAAAAGCCATATTTACTAACACCCCTAAGAAATCTCGTTTCTCAAGAACAACATTTATAAAACCGGTTTCCAGTTCCTTCTTCGAAAAACAAAATGCAGATAGGTAAGGTACAAGGGATTACTATAGCCAGCAGTCAGCAGTTCAGTTAAAGGGATTACTGTAGCCAGCAGTCAGCAGTTCAGTTAAAGGGATTACTGTAGCCAGCAGTCGGCAGTTCAGTTAAAGGGATTACTGTAGCCAGCAGTCAGCAGTTCAGTTAAAGGGATTAATTAAGGAGTTAAGATTAATACCAATTAAGAAAAAGATTCTAACCTGTCTCGCCAGACACTTGATATTTTCAAACTGAGCTCGGAGCTGTTTGGTAGAAAGAGCCATCGCCATTAACGTCAGCTACTGATGGTCGCCTCTCGTTGTGTGAAGCTGTCTGCGTCGGTCTTTTTGCTGGTGAGAATATGGTTATTTTTCCTCACCAACAACTCAAACCGATCGCACTCATCTGCAGAACAAATTGCATCGTTTCCTAAAACAGATATCATATTAATAAGATTGTATTACCACACCAAACTACATATCAAGAGGTGGGTCAAATCCCAACACTGGAAGGAATGGAAGAAGGCACCCGGAATGAGGCAATCTAAAGTACTCATAAACGGACCGGACCCTAACCGAACCAGGCAACTACTCGATATGGACAGAAACTCACTGAGGGAACTGGTAGGACTATTAACGGGACACTGTTATCTCAGGAGACACATGCAACTGTTGGGAGTGGAAAACACCAACATCTGTAGGAAATGTGAAGAGGAGGAAGAGACTCCAATTCACCTATGGTGCCAATGTCCCGCTCTGCTGGGAATAAGGCTCAGATACCTGGGAAGACACAGTGTGGAACCAGAAGACATCGCCACATATCCAATGACAGCCCTGGTGAACTTCATTAAAGGGACCGGGTTACTGGCAAGGGAATGAGGTAAAATGGGAGATAGTACAATGGGCCTATGGTATTGTGATATGGTAAGATTGTAACAAGAAACAAACTCTGATACGAACATAAATGTGCACGTCAAATATTATATTTATTAGGATCAACGCAAATCCATCATCTTGTTTCTTGTAAATTATATAATATTCCTCGGTAAAACGTTATTGAAGTGGCAGAGTACATAATAATATATTCGGTAAATATTCGCAATCGCTAGACACGGAT
This sequence comes from Hesperophylax magnus, assembly GCA_026573805.1. Classification (NCBI taxonomy): domain Eukaryota; kingdom Metazoa; phylum Arthropoda; class Insecta; order Trichoptera; family Limnephilidae; genus Hesperophylax; species Hesperophylax magnus. The sequence goes on along the minus strand of JAIUSX010000005.1, from coordinate 4,919,733 downwards.
AATACGAAATATTTTTAAATAAAACCTTCTGATTTACCTTAATTACTAAAGAATCTGACTGCATTCGGGAATTTTTTAAATTTTAGCATTTTAATTTTTAATTACGTAAAATGAAAATTCGCTTTCGTTAGGCTGCCTTTACACTTGTAAGTTTTTTCCTGTAAGTTGCTCACGTAAGCGACTTACGACAAATTTACCAATCTAAACGACACCATAAGTCACTTACTGTAGTTAATACCAAGTTGCACAAATTTTTTTTACGTAAGTTTTAGGCAGGTCTAATCGCTCACGCGGGAATTTACGGCTCTCTCACAGCTTATCAAAACAGATTGATAAGTTGAGATGCTTACAGTAAGTTTTGACGTCACTGTCGGGATGGTAAAACAGAAATCTGCAACACCGAGAGTAAGATTCGGCTTTGTGCCGTTGCTCCTCGGGACTTGTTTACTTATCGCCATGACCAGCTTTATGAAATAATACAATGCAATAATCTATGGAGACTAACATAACATTATTTATCATTAACATAATGTCATGTTTAAAAAATGCCTGTGTAAATGTGTGATAATGATTCTAGTATTCGACTCCACGAACTGATGGATCAGCTATCAAACACTACAAAAAATTAATATCTCCAATGAATGCAATATAAGAATACATAGAAAACGTTACCTGACGCCAAAAATCGAATAGTCATCATTAATTTTTCTAACTAACTAACCATCACACCGTTTCCCCGCAGGGGTAGGCAGAGAGGACGGACCACCAAATAACTCGGTCTTGGAGCACACTTCTTGCCTCATTCACATTCATACATTGTCTAATACATACTCTTCTATTATTCAGACTCTTGACATGGCCTGACTCAAGTATCTGTTTCACTTGATCGTGCCATGTCTTCCTCGGGGGTCCCCGACATCTGCTACCATTCGCATTTGCATCATATATCCTCCATACACTCCTTTCTTCGCTCATTCGCTCTACATGCCCAAACCATCTAAGCGTCCCTTTCTTGATCTTACTCATTTTTTTTTTTTTTGTTTTTATAGTGAATACCTCACAAGAGTCCCAACTGCTCCCGTCTGGAGCCAGTGAGACTATGGCATCCCCAATTGGGGGATGTTGTGAGGCTGAAGGTAAGTGGGGAAGGGAAAGAGGAAGGTGGGGAAGCACCTGGCTATTCAGATCTAGTCACTAAACACGGCTAAAGCCATTTGGAGCAACGTTTCAATTCTGAATGGTGGTCTTACACCAGGGCGATACTGGTAGTATCTTCCACTCTGGAACGTGCCGCAAATATACTATACTATATATTATTTTTAATTAATTAATTGTGAAATAACACAAATTAATCAAATAAAATTTATTTGCGCACGCCGGGTTCGAACCCGCGACCTTCGGAATGGCAGTCCAATGCGTTACCACTGGACTATGCCGGCCGTCAAAATTATCAATTACGCTTACATCAGCCTTGTACTCTTTGCGGATCTCCGCATTTTTCACACGATCGTACATGGTGTTACACACATACGACTAAGGAATCTCATTAATTTTTCAGCTGTTGAAATAGCATTCCGAAAACGAGTATCATTCTTTTTAATTAGCGGTCCAATCATTTCCAATATGTATTAGAAGTCAGTTGCTATAATTTTGATAAAATTAAAGAATTTTTGTTGATCCTCAATTCTTAATTCTGCCGTTAAACGAACGAGCCCCATCAGTACTTCTTCTTTGAAGCCATCTCCTAATCCAACACACTCTGCGTGCTCTTACGTTTTTGTTTGACAAAATTGTGCATATTATCGCAGCGGCAATCCGTTATGTGCGGAAATGGGTATTATATGGGGATCTATGATCTAACCGTAAATAAACAAATCCCTGTTATCAAATATTACTAACTGACAGCTGTCAAAGTCGGCGGCAACGCGTTGTTGTCAGGAAGCCATCTTACCAAAAATAGAATTAAGCTGCTGCCACACGCAAAGCTCACATCAAAAGTTAATGTACAGCGCATCATCTTTTCTACCGACACACGACGCTATCAAATATTTCTTCCTATGGTAGGAGAGGGGGTCAGTTGAATTCGAGAGCGGCCGAGGAACATAATTTCATCTGTCAAAGTGACAACTTTACTTACCTACTGACAGCTAGAGCACGTTTTCGAAATGGATGATACTTGTCGCCTATTGCTGGATCTGTTGGACAGCTCATCCTCGGATGATGATGCCGCCAACTATATAATTATAAATGCTATTTATAAACTTTTTAGATTTTAAACAATCTGCGCGTAAATAGCGCATTTTCACATAACCTGACATAACCTCTCCGTCGAATCAGGAAATTCGCAGTTCGCACGCCGATCGACGAAAGCGACATATAATAAATTATTGTAAAATAAGCTCACGTCGATTTCCAAAAATGTCGAAGGCAAAGGCGGCAAGGACCAACACCAGGGCAGGGAACGAGAAGAGAGCACGAGAGCTGACGAGAGCAAACCAGATTACCCAGGAAAACAATTGAAAACAATCAACAAACGAACAAACTAGAAGCTTCTCTATGTAGGTATCAGGCCGTCCAACTTTATCAAAAAACCGAATGATATTACCATATAAACATACTGAGTTAAAAATATGATTAATTTTGAAAGGGCGAAAATTTGTTTACTTCAAATTCAAATATTGATTATATTTATATTTTAAATATATGTTAAGTATGTTTGCCAAATAAAGTTTTTTTTAATGTTTCTAAATTTACTAGCACACATGACGATATAAGCTAACATAATGGTGCTGCCACACGCAAAGCTCACATCAACAGATAATATAAAGCACAATAGCGCTCGCCATACAATCCCATACAGACCCGACACACGTAAAAAGATAACGCGCTATAAGTGTGGTTCTGAACTTCGCTAACCGAATTTATTTTACGTATCCGCTCCCGAAGCGATATTTGAAAAGTTATGCGTCCCCCTCTCCGCCGTAAAAAGGAGAGGGGGTCATTTTAATTACGGAGCTACCAACTAAGTTCCGTGTTCCCTTAGTAAAGTTGTCACTTTGACAGATGAAATTATGTTCCTCGGCCGCTCTCGAATTCAACTGACCCCCTCTCCTACCATAGGAAGAAATATTTGATAGCGTCGTGTGTCGGTAGAAAAGATGATGCGCTGTACATTAACTTTTGATGTGAGCTTTGCGTGTGGCAGCAGCTTAATAAATAAGAAATGCATTATTAGGCTGCTTATGTCATGGCTGTCAAAGGGAACACGGAACTTAGTTGGTAGCTCCGTAATTAAAATGACCCCCTCTCCTTTTTACGGCAGAGAGGGGGACGCATAACTTTTCAAATATCGCGTCGGGAGCGGTTACGTAAAATAAATTCGGTTAGCGAAGTTCAGAACCACACTTATAGCGCGTTATCTTTTTACGTGTGTCGGGTCTGTATGGGATTGTATGGCGAGCGCTATTGTGCTTTATATTATCTGTTGATGTGAGCTTTGCGTGTGGCAGCAGCTTTACTGGTGTAGCGGTCTCTGTGAGAAGTTCGTAAATTAAACTTCTAAATAAGAAAAACAATGGCGAGTAATTTTGTTTACAATATTAGCGACACGAAACCAAGACATTTAACTCTACCAGCCAATATAAAAAACACCTTTGAAACGAAAAATGTGAAAAAATAATGAATATAATGTAAACAAACCTTTAATCAGAATTACTTGGAAGTTTCTCTCGTAGATTAAGATACTCGTTCAAAACCGCCGAATACTCACTTTCCATCAATTTGTCGTCCTTTATTGTGCTTTCTTTTGCCAATTTTAGCATAGTCAATCTCCACTGTGATGACGCCTCCAATTGTTTGTTTCATTTTGTAGCACCAAATTATGCAAACTTCCCGGCAAAACGAAGACCAATTTACGACTCATACGCATCAAGTTCTTCAAGATTAAGGTTGTTCTCGGTGGCCACAATATTGCCAAAATAGTACAAAAGTGCATATGTTTTCTAGAGAAAGGTTTGACTTAGAAAAAAAGTACCCTTTCTAGCCGAAACAGAAAAATTACACCTGATTTCACGTTTGTGACCGATACTCACTATTTTAGTTTTACGACATCTAGATAAAAGTTTGGAAAAACTACAAACATATCCGCATATTTCACTTGTTTTCCCGCCTGATTACATTGTGACACCTCAACCATTCTAATAAAACCTCCTCCTTTCTAATAACTTACAAAAAACCCAATATACCAAAAGAACAACAACAACACGACATAATAATATTTTTTTCGCACGTCCCGCCGATAAAATAATTACTTGGACGATTCATTTGTTTTAACAAATAACACAACGAGCGGCTAGAGACAATTTAACAACGTAAATTTAAAAAAAAAGTAATACAATATTCCAGTAAAATAGTGCCTACTTAAAAAGCATAAATTATTTATTTAGATATTATTGATATTAATATCATTATTATTGTATTTAACCTGAGCTATCCTAACCTATAATAATCCAACCTAACCTATATCCTAACCTAACATATAATAACCCAACCTCACCTAACCTAACCTTATCTTTTTTAATTTTTCTTTATTTACCTAAATATCTTTATTTTATTTTTCGAGTCTTGCCAAAATAGTACCTACCTAGTATTTGCATAGAGTAAATGGTAAAAAATCTAGCCACTCATGTCAGTAATACCAACAAAAGAAAATGTCATCAACAATCATCCCGAAAGTGAATTTTCGATTTACGTAATTAAAAATTAAAATGCTTAGTTAAAAATTTTCCGATTCCGAATATTTACCATATTTTCAAATAAACAAACAAAACACGGCTAAAATTCATTCCTTAGAGAAAGTGAATATTCCAGAAGGAACTAAATGCAATGCTTTCACCGATCAATACCCGGGAATCAATTCAAAGTAATTCAACACATTTTTACAAGAAAAGAGGATACCAATGATCTTTACAGCAGTAAATGCACCATTCTCAAATGGTTTAAATTTATTTTATTTATTTAAGTTTTAATCCAGCAGGACTGGGAGGATAGTGCAATCCCAGTCTGCCATATTACATGAAATAAAACAGGGAAACAATAAAATAAAGTAAAAAAAATTATAAAAATGGAAATAAGAGAAAAAAAAATTAGTCAGGTACCTAAATATAAAATTAAAATATAAATCAAAAATAAAATAGTCATATAAATACAATAAAAAACAATTAGATTAAGTTTTTTTTTTATTTTTTTTTTTTTTATTTATTAAGTTAAAAGAAATTTACATTTCACTTTCTTAACTTAAATATATAACATTAAATAAATAGTATTCTTATATTGCTCTAATAACTTAAGATTAAAAAGTTTTTTCTTAAATACATTTATTCTCTCCGTCTTAAGTTTATCTGGAAGGAGATTGTATATTTGTACACCCTCGTGGCCAATGCCTCTTTTGCCACTTTCAGTCCTTACAGCATGTGTGTACAATTTGTTATGTTGCCTAGTATAATGTTCGTGTACTTGTGACGTTTGTTTAAATGTTGTGTTTGTGTGTATAAGTCCATTTTGGATTTTGTAGATTAGGAGGCATATGTTGTACTCGTACAATTTTCTTATTTTCAATAGTTTCGTTTCCTGATACAGTTTTTTTGTGGAAGTGTCCGGGTTATAATTGAAGAGTTTTTTAATAACTTTGTTTTGTATTGTTTGTAGATCATTTAGGTATGTAGTGTATGTGTTTCCCCATATTTCTATTAAATAATTTAGATGGGACTGGATTAAACTAAAATATAAGTTTAATTAAACCGTCCATCAGGGAGGTCGCCGCATCATCTGCATCCATCGCTCATTGAGTGGGGAACTGAGCCACTCGGATGCAGCCACAACGATGATGTCGGTTGAGTCCTACCCCAGAAGCTGGCTAGTCGGTGGCGAAGTAAGGCGGGGAATGAGTGCACCCTCCCTTCAGTAAACATTGTGGAGGCACTGCAGAACCTCGGTAGTTGCATGAGCTGCCTGTATGCATTATTGTAGCACACCCTCAGCTTGTCCCATTGCGCTGCTGGGTATTGTGTCCACAGCTCAGATGTGCAGATGACAGTGCAGTGCAGTGCAGAATGCCTTGAAAAGTAGTTTTCTGACATCATCGCTACAGTGGTAGAACCGCCTTGAGAGCATTCCGGCCCGTATATTGATTGCTCTTCTTTGTCGTTCCATGTTTTCTATATCCTTCATATCTTCGGTTAGGATATGTCCCAGATATTTAACCTGCGAGGCTACAAGTAGTTCTTTTCCGTCTAACCAGATTGGAGGAATATTTATTGGCTCCTTGTTGTATTTAAAAACCACGATTACTGACTTTTTTGCATTGTACAGCAGGTTATGTGAGATTGCATACTCTTCGCATATTTGAACAAGTCGTCTCATCGCTTTAATCGAAGGCGCCAACAGCACCATGTCATCCGCGTAATTAATGTTGTTACTGCCTTGACCGCAGATATGACAACCAATTCGTGTATCATTCAGTTCTTGTAAGAGGTCAGTAATGTACACATTAAATAGAATAGGAGACATATTACCCCCTTGCCTGACTCCGCTTTTTAGGAATAAGGGTCTTGAAGAAGCTCCTGCCCATTGAACGTAATTTTTCTGCTGTCCGTACCAAATAGCCAACATATTAACCACTGCTACTGGAACATCTCGTTTTATGAGTTTTTCCCATAATAATTTATGAGAAACACGGTCAAAGGCCTTGCTTAGGTCGAGAAGGCATCCATAATCGGTGGTTTTTCTTTTTTTGTAGTATTCTATTGTTTGTTTAACTCCATAGATGGCCATATCGGTTGATGAGGCGCTTTTGAAGCCGAATTGGTTATCTAGGGTAAATGAGAGACTGAATCAAACTTTAGTAAAAATAAACGAAAAAGAAAAAAGAGAGGCTGGACAACAATAGCCGAGAATGTGTAAGTAAATATAATGAGACTATTCACTCACTCACTGGCTTTGCATCGAGTTACCTGTTATATGGTACGGACATCACGATTTTACCGAATGAATTGAAACAACGAAAATCAAATAGCAACTGGACCAGAGACAGGAAAACAGCACAGGAAAACAGCACAGGAAAACAGCACTAGAAAACACAATAAGATCACAATAACTACAATAAAACATTATTTGATAAAAATCGAAAACACTTTGATTTTAATGTAGGAGACATGGTATTTGTGGAAAATGGAAACAAGCTAAACAAGAAGAAATTGGATGAACTGAAAATTGGACCATATGAGATAGTGGAAAAAATTTCAAACTCAATATACAAGATTAATACAGGGACAGAACATAGAAATATGGAGTCCAATCGATTCCACATTACAAAACTTATTACTGCACACATACTAGAAGAAAATGAAGATTATAAAGAAGCGAAAATCTCCAGAGAAATTTTCTAACCATAGGGGGGAGAATATATGTTATATGAAAAGGAACGTTCATGTAGGCTTAAAATGTTAGGTACAGGAATAAATATTTTCTATATACATTCCGATAATTATTCTTAAAATGTCTTATTTTCGCTTAGGTTTCCCCACAAACCGAGAAAAATTGAGAAATGGATATAAGCAATCCGGATTCAATTTTGTGAAAATAACTCGGTAATATTTATTATATATAACATTCGAAAAAATTCCCCAATTCCTCGTATATGTGCACAATCTAATACAAAATTTTACAGCATTGACATTTTTGGTAATAACCTAAAGAAATATCGATATGAAGTAATGCGTACGATCGATTATTAATATGAGAGTATGGAATGTATCGGGAGCATCTCCTATCCTCTTCCTATTTTCCTCTTCCTCTCCCCTTCCATTAACACCAAATTAATTTTAAGATATTAAAACTTCATTTCCAATGAACTTTAACATAAGAAACTTCTGTGGCTTGACTTCAGTTAACTTGTATATTTATATCTATCATTGTATATTATATAAAAGCTGTTTGTTTCTTACAAAATAAGTAAATAAATATTTACAAATACGCAAAAAATGAGTGTTTGCTAATTTATTTTTAAAAAGCGGATTGCAGGCCTTTAACGAACGAATGAACAGGTTTCGGGTTGAACTTTTAGTAAATTTCGAATACATTCATTATCACGATGTCGGAACAGAGTTTTTCTAATTACTTTAAAAAAAGGATTGCAGGCCCTTAACGAATGAATAAACAGGTTTCCTGTTAAATTGTTAGTAAATTTCGAATACATTAATTATCACGATATCGGAACACGTTGACCGTTATACCATCATCAGGAAGCCATTTATGCTCAAATCATTTTCATCCCAAACGTTTAGACTGCAATTTCCTTCAGGTCCTTTATAATCTTTGAGCATTCTGTGTGGAGGAGAGAATGTAATATACCCACAAATTAGGTATCGTTGCTTAATCTGAGAAAGGTTATTTATTAGTCCTTTACCTGATTCAGACCTGGTTAAGCAAAAAAATGTTATTTTGGTGACGGTTTTGTATTCAAATTACAACAACAACTCGGTAACAAAATGAACGCTGTTCCTTGGTTTCGCTTACGAGTTTGAACGTTTGTACAAGGAGTTTAAACAGAGTTGGGTTGTTAAGTTCATCTCCATATTTGTGACGTACGTATGTGGTGTCATTTTTAAAATGGATTTAACTAGACAAGGCTAATCTAGTATAATACATCAATGTAGGATGCTAATTAATTTATTTTTTATAATGTCTTTTTTGTGGTAATACATTTTTAGTATTCTTAAATATTTTTTATTTCTAGATAATAAACCCATCCTTACTTTTATTTGTTGCCACTTAATCCCACGGTAACAAAACTTTAGATCACTCATTTGCTGGTTGTTCCTCTCTAAACAAATATCCTCTCTTCTATCACAAGCCTTATCTAAAATTGCCTCCCCTCCAATCAATATCTCATCTCTTCTAAGTCTGAATTCGACTCCAATTTTCAATATGATAATTTTGAAATTTGCCCCGATTGGGGATACCATATTCTAATTGGCTCCAGATGGTTGGGAGCAGTTGGGACTCTTGTGCGGTGTTAAAATTTAAAAAAAAATAAAGATAGTTAACACTAAATTAAAAACAAAAAAAAAACAACTTATTATACACCATTTAGCATACAAAAATAAGAATTATTAATTATAATCCACTCTAGGACAAATGCACATCATCGGAATTGCAATAACTTGTGTTTAGTGATAGAAAGCAAACCAAAATAAAATATATAGGCATCACAGTAGACCAATACCTAAAATGGTCCACACACATAAACATAATCAAGACAGAGTGAGGAAACTAGCACACATCTTTAGATTTCTGAGATATTTACTAAATAGTAGACCAATACCTAAAATGGTCCACACACATAAACATAATCAAGACAGAGTGAGGAAACTAGCACACATCTTTAGATTTCTGAGATATTTACTAAATAGTAGACCAATACCTAAAATGGTCCACACACATAAACATAATCAAGACAGAGTGAGGAAACTAGCACACATCTTTAGATTTCTGAGATATTTACTAAATAGTAGACCAATACCTAAAATGGTCCACACACATAAACATAATCAAGACAGAGTGAGGAAACTAGCACACATCTTTAGATTTCTGAGATATTTACTAAATAGTAGACCAATACCTAAAATGGTCCACACACATAAACATAATCAAGACAGAGTGAGGAAACTAGCACACATCTTTAGATTTCTGAGATATTTACTAAATAGTAGACCAATACCTAAAATGGTCCACACACATAAACATAATCAAGACAGAGTGAGGAAACTAGCACACATCTTTAGATTTCTGAGATATTTACTAAATAGTAGACCAATACCTAAAATGGTCCACACACATAAACATAATCAAGACAGAGTGAGGAAACTAGCACACATCTTTAGATTTCTGAGATATATCCTAAATAAAGACTTACTCAAACTGACTTGTTTTTCTTCTGCCAATCAACAATACAATATGGAATTATAGGATTGGATGGAGTTTATGAAAAAAAACACACAACAGCTTTAAATAGTGTAATGTTTTTTTTTTTATTAAAAACAAGATAATATACTATAAAACTGTACCATTTAAAAATAATACAAATCTGAGACAAACATCAATTCTCAAATCAAAAAAAAACAATGGGGCAACTCAACTGTAAATATCTTGAAGCAAAGTTTTTTAATACAATACAAGAAAGTGTCAGAAATATTAATAAAAAAATATTTAAAATTTCATCTTAAATAATATACTAATTTTTTTATTTCATCTCACCATAGATAAATCACGCTTTTCTAATAAAAATCAACCTCACTAGGACTAAGATTGTATCGAGGTTAACAATTTACACTTGAGTGAAGCTAAAATAGAGTAATCACAGATAAAAAGTAATACTACATAGAACACACAAAATATTTAAAAAAAGACAGAATTTTTTTATTTTTTTTTATTGGTGCCCTTTTTACTCATTTAAAGTACGCTCTAGCGTGTTTAAATCGCACTTTATGGAACGCGCGTTTTTCAAAGTTACCATGGCAATATCAACAAATCAACAAAATGTGAAGTCTAATGTCAACTAACTATAAATCCAACTATTAATCTTATGTGACAGATTGCAAATTAATGTTTGTGTTTTTCATTTCCATGACAACAAGATATTGTGATGTCACATCACGAATTCATTAATAGTTCTTATTTCCAAATTTTTAATAATAATATCAAAATTTATGTTTTCAAAGTGTACCAATAAAAAAAAATTGCGTAAAGTATTCGTGGATAACTGGTCTTTAAAACACTTGCTTTATTTCGAGCACTCGGCTACGCCGTCGTGCTCGAAAAATCGCGCGTGTTTTAAAGACCTGTTTATCCACTTATACTTTAATATACTATTGTTTATTATTTGTGTTTTTTACAATAAATATACAATGTTTACAAGTCATACTGTTTTAATTTATACTACACTTCCATTAAAAGTATTTGCTTGTGGATGAAAGAGATATATATTTATATAGATATATTTGATGAGTTACCAGATGTGTAATTTGACAGTATATTGTATCAATATTTGAACCATAACTAATTATTAATCATTTTTCCCAAGAATAAACAAGTAGATAATAAAGACAGCTAGGATGACATTCAGTTTTTCGCAAATGGGATAAAATTTTATTATTTAAGAAAGGACAAGGATGAAAATATATTATGACCATCGTCTGTCAATACAAAAATCTTAATTAACTTTTTAATTTAACCAAGGAATTGGAAGACTTAATATGATTCTGTTATCCATCCAACCTACTTTATAAGGAATGTAATGTTATGTGTATAAAACACCTATTTATCACTCAAATACTTGGTCGATTTTTTATCAATATTAAATTAGCTGAAAGAACTAACTAGAATTGGCTCTACATTGAACTTTGTGGCGGTACATACTAAAACATCTTTTGGTCAAAGAAACTATTTATATCAGGCACCACTTATGTTTAATATTCTTCCAAATCATATTAAGTCTACCAATTCCTTGGTTAAATTTAAAAAAGTTAATTAAGATTTTTGTATTGACAGACGATTGTCATAATATTTTTTCATCTTTGTCCTTTCTTAAATAATAAGATTTTATATAAGTACCATTTGCTAAAAACTGAATGTCACCCTATCTGTCTTTATTATCTACTTTGCTTCTTCTTTTGAATAATGATTAATGATTAGTTATGGTTCAAATATTGTTACAATATACTGTCAAATTACCCATCTGGTAACACATCTAATACTCTTATTTTTTCTTTAATTTTAAAATATTTTGTGTTTGTATGTAAAATTACTTTATGTTTGTGATTACTCTTATGTTTGCTTCACTCAAATGTAGATTGTTAACCTCGATACAGGCTCAGTCCTAGTGAGGTTGATTTTTATATGAAAGTTTTTGTAAAAAGTTTTATGTATAGTGAGATGCAATACATAAATAAATATATACACAAGTCTAGATTTATCATGGTTGTACATAGTTTATATTTTGCTAGATTATACATATTAATATTCTGTTCAAATAAAACATTCTCTGTTATTATAACATTCTAAACCTTACTAGAATTTATTTTATATTAATTACTATTCATTATCATAAACACCTCATACCTCGATTTATCTCGGGTCTTATACAAACCTAGTATTCATTCAACTATTACTACACTAGTAGATAATTATTTTAATTATGTATTGTTTAACTGCACTTCTATTAACAACTGTATCACTTGCAATTATATTTTTGTGTACACATTACTTGTTCTGTAATGTATTACTAATATTCTCCTGTGTACCACTGTATGCTTATAATCCGATGAATCACTCTATTGTAAAAGCCATTTAATGGCGTTTAAATAAATAAATAAATAACACATCCCCCATACACATAAGCCTAGCTTTATCATGGTTGTACATGTACATACTACATATAACATCATGTGAATATACCTACTGATTACTATAGTGTTTTCCAATAAGAGGTGTTATTTTGAAATTCAATCGTAAAAGATCAATGGTTTTGTTGTTGTGTGGCACGTAGCGCCGTCTTGTTGAAAGTAAACGTTGCCCAGATCAATACCATCCAATTCCGGCCATAAAAATCATTAATCATCTCTCGATAGCGCAATCCATTCACCGTAACTATTGCTCCAGCCTCATTTTCGAAAAAGTATTTTGCTTTTTTTTTTTATTATTTTATTTTTAATTTATTTTTTATAATTTTTTTTTTTTTTATAAATTTAATTTAGATTAAATTTGATAATATTATTATTAAGTTCTGCAAGTGTTTTAGTTTTTTATTATTGTGACAGCTGTTTCGGCTTACAAGGCCATTTTCAAACTGTGGTTAGTCCACATTGAGACGACGTATTTGTACTATTTCAAATGTAAATTTTGAAGGTGTATACATTGATTTATTACTGGTTAGACCGATGACATGATATATTGTTGTTTAAACCAGTCTATGTTTCCCCTCAGTAAATGGTAATGAGTTCTTAATTATTTACTAATGACTTTATTGCTATGAATTATTTGGGTGCATTATACTGCTTGGGTTTTGTGAAAATACTGAGAAGTTGTGAGTAAATTATTTTCCGTACTTTATTAATTAGTGTTAAATTTGGGTCATTCGTTCGTTTATTGATTTCTAATTGTTCAAGTAAATTTAATCTAATGCCCTTTTTTTCTATATGCAATGGTTTAGGACCCTTGTTGTTAAGTGGGGTATGATTATTCACCAAGAGATGTTCTGCGAATTTTGAGGATGTGTTTTTATTATTATAACATCGTATATGTTCTTTGAATCTAGTTGAGAATGCCCTCCCCGTTTGTCCGATGTAAGTGGCGTTACAATCGGCGTGGTCACATTTTAATTCATATATGCCACCGTTATTGAGGATTTGAAATAGTATAAATACGTCGTCTCAATGTGGACTAACCACAGTTTGAAAATGGCCTTGTAAGCCGAAACAGCTGTCACAATAATAAAAAACTAAAACACTTGCAGAACTTAATAATAATATTATCAAATTTAATCTAAATTAAATTTATAAAAAAATTAAATGGAGTTCTACGAATTAAACACAAAAACAATAAATAAAGTATTTTGCATTTGATTCACTCAAGTGAATTTTAATAATTTCAATGCGTTGTTGAAGCGTGTATCGTTCCATTTTTATTAATGGCGTAGCTTTTACTTGTCAAATGTCAAAAAAGACAGCTTCATAAGTAACATCTACCGAAATAGCGGGCTATTCAAAATATCACCTCTTATTGGAAAACCCTGTATTTACATTGTAATATTTTCTGTAAATGATATAATATAATTTTTTGAATAAACACATAATAAACAAAAATATCAATTGTATTGTTAATTACTATCTGTATCCAAATATGTTTTCTCCTAAATAAAAAATAAATAATGAAACCATATTTTCTGTAAGAAATACATATTTATGTAATAATAATAATCATGTCTAAGAAAGCAGCAAGCATTTAATACCTAGAATCGTCTTTTTAAAATTTCATTAAATTGGTTTACAATATTGGAATTTCCTTTCTCAATTGCTATATCCTGTGCAGTCCTCCCAGCCACGTCTCTTGCTTTGATGAAGGAGGTGAATGATACCTCAGAGGTCCTGCTGCTCGGGCCACTAAGGAGGACTGCAACAGTGTTCCTGTTCTGTTCTTCAGCTGCTATATGCAATGGAGTTTTGCCAAGATTATGAAAGAATAGCTGACGATGTTCATACCAATGTTGGTACATCTTCGGATGATTTTCCAGTGCATCGTCTGGTATTGGTGATATTTCAAGTTGAGTCTCGATAAACATCCTGATTATTTTGTTATTTGGTCTGAGCAAAAATTTGCCCAGTTCATTTTGAATTAGCATATTTTCTTTTTTGCAGTTTTTTTTCTGTCTGAGCCATTTGACGAAGAAGTCGGAACAAAAGTATTCTTGGAACGTGCGGTGAATAAAAGGAAAAGTTCCGTCGGTTTTGTACCGAATTAGGCCAACAGTGCTTATGTCTTTCAAATCTTCGGGGGATACATCTATGTTTGTGAATTGTTTATTTGCAAACGTTGGGTCATGAAGCTGGAGAGCAAGGAAATAATGTTTTTCCCATATTTTTGTAAATAACTCATTTTGAAAGAACAGTGGGAGTAGTTTTATTATAGCAGCCTTCTGCTCTAAGTATATTGTTTTCTTGACTTCAATGAACTGTTTATATAAGTCAAACAGATTGATGATTTTGAAGTTATTAACTTGTTCAGGAGACACCACATGCAGTAGGGCCTGCCGGAGGAATACTTCGCGGACCATACTGATCTGCAGCGGGACGCCCATGAAGTTGGCCACGTCTTCCCCCAGCACTCCCTCCATCTCCTGCCGCAGCTCTCTAGCAAACTGGTGCAGCCTTCTCTCCTCCAACTCTCCATGCTGTGGGAGTTCCAAGGCTAAATGAGGTAGCCAGGAATCCACCATATATTTCTCCTGTTCTTCTCCTGTAATTTTTTTAAATTCCACTGAAAATTCTTCTAAACCCTTTTCTAGGCTTTCTTGCTGGTATACCCGTGTGGTGACTACTGATCGACACGTTGTCTTAGTTTTTAAAAAATTAAGGAGCTCTACCATTTTAACCATGGTGGTTTCATCCGTTATCTGGTCAAATGCGTCCAGCAAAACACAAACCTGCCTCGAATTATCCGATTCCAGGCAATACCGTAATAGACGGCGCACCATGTCTGTATCCCTGGGTAAACCCGACAAATGCATCAAACAATCTATGGCGGATGTCAGGTCGAGTTTTGGAGGAAGATTTGCAGTGGCAGACTCCAAGCGCTTGTGGTCAATTCTAAGTACCCATGCATCTTGGATGAGCTCCGATATGCGCGTCAGACTGGTGGTCTTGCCCATACCAGGATCATCTGCGATGATGACCATCTTCTTTTTAGTATTGCTGAAGTCCTTTTCATTGATGGGATTCCTGTAGTCCCTGGTGATGAAGGGGCGAAGACCATCCAGAGAGCCCTTGGAATATCTCCACACCAAGCTGCCTGTTATATTACAAAGCGAGAAGAAATGTTTATTCAACAAATCTCCTTTAATTTTGTCTTCACGATTCAATTCTTGAGAAGAAGGGATTCTCATTTTAAAGTGGTCATTTTTGATAAATAAGTCTTCAGATTCTTCAGATAACTCAAAATGACGTATTAACGATTTCTTATCTTTGCCATTGTTGAAAATAAATAAATCCTTTGATCCACTGTACCGAACGAATTCATTGATGGATTTAATGATAAATCGGCTGTAAAACTTTCTGGGCAGGTAAATATTCTCAGTGTAAACTTCACGTAGGGTGAGTCCTTCCTCGGATAAATTGAACCAATAGATTATTCTTTCTCTTTCCTCTCGACACTTTTCCTGAAACATGTCCCGTTTCTCTGTGGCAGCATTGAAGATCCTCCCCTCCGCAGAATCGGGCATCTCACCCCAGTATTTCTGGCTGAGCTGCCCTGGATCGCTGATTACCAGCAGTGGTCCAGCAGCCCCACTCGTCTCCAGCAGTGCAATGAGCTTTGCCTTGTCCACTAGCTTGTTCCCCTTTGAATAGAGAGCATCTAACTCACAATGTCTCGCAAGGTTGTTTGGTATATTAATTATATACTGATTGTCTGTCGCGAGGGTTTTTAAAATGGGTGAAATTAGTTTAGTAATTTTGCTTTGAACGGTTTTATCGTGGGATTTACAGTCATCTCCCAGTAATGAATCGAGACTTAGAGTTTCTTCTCCTATGATTGCGACATCTCTTGCAAATATTCTTTCCCTGGACGTAACAGATAGGTCATTTAAATTAAATACTTTAAATGGCTTTGTTTCAACGGCCAAATTATATTTTGTAAATATATTATGTAAAACAATTAGTTTGTGAAGAACGATCACGAGTTTCTTGTGACTGCACGTTTTTAAATTATTTAATATTCTTCCGAATAGATTGTGATTTAATTCCGCGCTATCGGCTTGATTTTCAAAACAAAGAATGAGAAGGTTGTCATTGGTAACATCGGCCATGTTTAAACCTTCGATGTCTACATTATTAGCCATAACCGTCATGTCAGTCCAACTTAAAAAAGTGCGACACTTTTCTTTCAAATATATTTTTTTCAACTTTGTGTTTTTTATACGGATCAATATATTGTGTAATCTTGCAGCTTCAAATTTAACATCTGTTGTTTGAATGTGTAAAACACGTTGTTCCGAAGATTCCAAGAATGCCTCCAAGCCCAAAGTGTCCTTGCAGTCCAGGATATCAGGAAAAGTGCGAAGATAGGCCTGGCCAGCCATGTATAAGGGGGCGGACTTTATATTACAGTTCTGTTGTTTTAGAACATCCATGATCCCCGGAAACCAGCGCAATAATTGTTTCGCTTGTCTAATTATCTTCACCAAATGTTCCGCTGATTTGCAAGTGATGGTATTACATCTAGAATCCAATTTAAATTTAGGAAAATCTAGTTTTTCCAGATTATTGAGAGATAGGAATTTGTCAATCTCGGTTAGTTTAATTATCGAATTGCTTTGAAATAATTTCCAATGTTGTAAAAACTCCAATTCTGTCGTAGCAAAAACTCCCAATTTACAAGAGTTACCCAACGATAGTTCAACTCTGTAGTGCGAGGATGTTTCTTCATCATCTTCTAGGACTAATTTGTTTTTAAGTCGATCTATAAAACTTAATCGGCCAGCATTGTGTTCCAATGGTCCTGCATCCTGCCCGGAAGGCTCCTTAGTTCTATAATGTGATGATGGCATGTCTTCGGGGTCATCTTCAAATGTATCTGAAACTTGTTCCTCTGCGGCATCCGGACGTAAGATGTAAGAATTGCAATAACTCTCTCGTCTGTGATGACATTTGCGCTCAGCAATTCCCTCAGGCCAGTTATTTACCACGTAGTTATCATTACCAGCTTTAAAAGCTTTGGTAAAGTTGTCTATACCATGTGTCTCTATATTGCGCATGAGAGTGGGCTCCTCTGAGTCGCTTCGGAGAGAATCACGCTTGATATGGACCTGACGTACACCTCCCACGTGAAATCCAGTACTGTTTATCATATTTGCAGCAGCAACGAAGGTAGTGATATCTAATTTTTGGATACACATTGAACGGTTGTAACGGTCGTCGTACTGTCTGCATATCTTTATCAGCATGTCCTCTACCCCCGGGCTGTCGAAGGCCAGCGTGTGAGCGTGGAGGCCTTCGTCAGGACTGGCAATCATACAGAAGCCACCACCTTCACTCTTCAAGTGTTTAACTGTCAAGGTGGTGACCCCGGCCAGCCATGCTCCCAAGGAATGTCCCGTGAAGGACAAAACGAAACGACTGCCGTGTAGTTTATTAATTTCAATGATTGCCTTCTTCACCTCATCTGCAAAAGAGACGGCGGAATTCATATGCCTGGTGAATTTGTTAAAGAAAATACCTTTTGCATCAATCCAGATTGCTCCTAAATTATTAGGGTGGGTCCCTCGGTGGGCCAGGATGACCTGCTGCTGCGAAGGGTTCCACGTTGCACAGCCAAAGTATCCATTATATTTGCTTTGTGCCGTGGTGAGCAGGTACCACCCTTTAGGCATTTCCCCCGAGCAATCCGAGTATACCAGCTCTGCGAAGTCGAGAAGCACTTTATCGTCAGGATACGGTCCCATCGCCAGTTTACTTCTGTTGTCTTCAATGCGATCAAACGATCCAAGGGTTTCCCGCAAGTTGGGTGAGCAGAAAACCAATCGCTTGTCAGACTGCATTTTGAGAAGGTGATGCTATTTCTGCAAAAAGAATAACAACAGATGGAGTTAGTTTTGCTGCACTGCATTTCAATATATCGAGGGGGTTTGAATTGGTTATTGTAAATTAATAATGTTGAAATAAAAACTAGTTAATTTAAAAACTTATTTTTTTTATATTTTAGGAACAACTTTTATGTACAATTACGAAGATAATACTAATAAATCTAAATGAAACATGAAACAGAACAAGACACATAAGAATAAAAAAAGATAACGGTCACAACTAGAAATCGAACCCAGGATCTCTTGTCTTTCCGGGACAGGCGTCTTAAACCACTCGACCATTGGGACCTATTTACTAAACGTCATACTTGTCGATCTCACATTTTCACATTTAGAATTAACAATAACATCTTGCATTTTATTTTCATAACTTTTTTTCTGTTTTTGTTCTGTTCCATGTTTTTTTTGGATTTATTAGAAAGATACGCAGCATTATTGTGATAAGGAACTTACGTTTTATTATTTTTTGCGTCGTAATCGAGAGATTTATTTATATACCCGCCTCCCAAAATAAAAACCCACTAACGTCAACACAATGTCAAGGTATTTAATTCGTTATATCACAGATGAAAATTTCTCTGGACATAGTACCTAAAGTTAAAAAAAAGGTTTATTAACTTAGACGTAAATTAACATAAATTAGTAGAAAACCAAGTGACTTCTTGTTCTTGAAGCAACGCTAACTTCAACCTCAATCAGGAATTGAGCATGAACGGTATACGCTTAGCGAAAAACTTTTAGGAACTTAAATTATAGGAATAACTTGTACGAAAGAGCATTGTACATTCTGTGGCCTAAAGGAGGGAACTTTAGATAACACATTTTTTTGTTGTGCCTCTCTAAACTAATATCCTCACTTCCATCATAAGCCTTATCTAAAATTGCCTCCCCTCCATTCAACATCTCATCTCTTCTAAGTGTGAATTCGACTCCAATTTTCCATATGATAGTTTTTCAATTTGCCCATTTAAATAAAATTAATCAATAAATTCACCTTCCCTTTCTCCATAATGTGAAATGATGGCCTAAAACACCGGTGAGGGGTGAAAGCCAGAAACATTCACCTTCCCTCTCTTCATAATGTGAAATGATGGCCTAGAACACCCTTGAAGGGTGAATGCCAGAAACATTCACCTTTCCTCTCTCCATAATGTGAAATGATGGCCTAAAACACCCTTGAGGGGTGAAAGCCAGAAAAATTCACCTTCCCTCTCTCCATAATGTCAAATGATGGCCTAAAACACCCTTGAGGGGTGAAAGCCAGAAAGATTCGCCTTCCCTCTCTCCATAATATAAAATGATGGCCTAAAACGCCCTTGAGGGGTGAAAGCCTGAAACGTTCACCTTCCCTCTCTCCATAATGTGAAATGATGGCCTGGAACACCCTTGAGGGGTGAAAGCCAGAAACATTCACCTTCCCTCTCTCCATAATGTGAAATGATGGCCTAAAACACCCTTGAGGGGTGAATGCCAGAAACATTCACCTTCCCTCTCTCCATAATGTGAAATGATGGCCTAAAACACCCTTGAGGGGTGAAAGCCAGAAACATTCACCTTCCCTCTCTCCATAATGTGAAATGATGGCCTAAAACACCCTTGAGGGGTGAATGCCAGAAACATTCACCTTCCCTCTCTCCATAATGTGAAATGATGGCCTAAAACACCCTTGAGGGGTGAATGCCAGAAACATTCACCTTCCCTCTCTCCATAATGTGAAATGATGGCCTAAAACACCCTTGAGGGGTGAATGCCAGAAACATTCACCTTCCCTCTCTCCATAATGTGAAATAATGGCCTAAATAACCCTTGAGGGGTGAATGCCAGAAACATTCACCTTCCCTCTCTCCATCATGTGAAATGATGGCCTTAAACACCCTTGAGGGGTGAAAGCCAGAAAAATTCACCTTCCCTCTCTCCATAATGTGAAATAATGGCCTAAAACACCCTTGAGGGGCGAAAGCCAGAAACATTCACCTTCCCTCTCTCCATAATGTGAAATGATGGCCTTGAACACCCTTGAGGGGTGAAAGCCAGAAACATTCACCTTCCCTCTCTCCATAATGAGAAATGATGGCCTAAAACACCCTTGAGGGGTGAATGCCAGAAACATTCACCTTCCCTCTCTCCATAATGTGAAATAATGGCCTAAAAAACCCTTGAGGGGTGAATGCCAGAAACATTCACCTTCCCTCTCTCCATCATGTGAAATGATGGCCTAAAACACCCTTGAGGGGTGAATGCCAGAAACATTCACCTTCCCTCTCTCCATAATATGAAATGATGGCCTAAAACACCCTTGAGGGGTGAATGCCAGAAACATTCACCTTCCCTCTCTCCATAATGTGAAATAATGGCCTAAATAACCCTTGAGGGGTGAATGCCAGAAACATTCACCTTCCCTCTCTCCATCATGTGAAATGATGGCCTTAAACACCCTTGAGGGGTAAAAGCCAGAAACATTCACCTTCCCTCTCTCCATAATGTGAAATAATGGCCTAAAACACCCTTGAGGGGCGAAAGCCAGAAACATTCACCTTCCCTCTCTCCATAATGTGAAATGATGGCCTTGAACACCCTTGAGGGGTGAAAGCCAGAAACATTCACCTTCCCTCTCTCCATAATGTGAAATGATGGCCTAAAACACCCTTGAGGGGTGAATGCCAGAAACATTCACCTTCCCTCTCTCCATAATGTGAAATAATGGCCTAAAAAACCCTTGAGGGGTGAATGCCAGAAACATTCACCTTCCCTCTCTCCATAATGTGAAATGATGGCCTAAAACACCCTTGAGGGGCGAATGCCAGAAACATTCACCTTCCCTCTCTCCATAATGTGAAATGATGGCCTAAAACACCCTTGAGGGGCGAAAGCCAGAAACATTCACCTTCCCTCTCTCCATAATGTGAAATGATGGCCTAAAACACCCTTGAGGGGTGAAAGCCAGAAAGATTCGCCTTCCCTCTCTCCATAATGTGAAATGATGGCATAAAACACCCTTGAGGGGTGAAAGCCTGAAACGTTCACCTTCCCTCTCTCCATAATGTGAAATGATGGCCTAAAACACCCTTGAGGGGTGAAAGCCAGAAACATTCACATTCCCTCTCTCCATAATGTGAAATGATGGCCTAAAACACCCTTGAGGGGTGAATGCCAGAAACATTCACCTTCCCTCTCTCCATAATGTGAAATAATGGCCTAAAACACCCTTGAGGGGTGAATTCCAGAAACATTCACCTTCCCTCTCTCCATAATGTGAAATGATGGCCTAAAACACCCTTGAGGGGTGAATGCCAGAAACATTCACCTTCCCTCTCTCCATAATGTGAAATGATGGCCTAAAACACCCTTGAGGGGTGAATGCCAGAAACATTCACCTTCCCTCTCTCCATAATGTGAAATGATGGCCTAAAACACCCTTGAGGGGTGAAAGCCAGAAACATTCACATTCCCTCTCTCCATAATGTGAAATGATGGCCTAAAACACCCTTGAGGGGTGAATGCCAGAAACATTCACCTTCCCTCTCTCCATAATGTGAAATAATGGCCTAAAACACCCTTGAGGGGTGAATTCCAGAAACATTCACCTTCCCTCTCTCCATAATGTGAAATGATGGCCTAAAACACCCTTGAGGGGTGAATGCCAGAAACATTCACCTTCCCTCTCTCCATAATGTGAAATGATGGCCTAAAACACCCTTGAGGGGTGAATGCCAGAAACATTCACCTTCCCTCTCTCCATAAAGTGAAATAATGGCCTAAAACACCCTTGAGGGGTGAATGCCAGAAACATTCACCTTCCCTCTCTCCATAATGTGAAATAATGGCCTAAAAAACCCTTGAGGGGTGAATGCCAGAAACATTCACCTTCCCTCTCTCCATCATGTGAAATGATGGCCTAAAACACCCTTGAGGGGTGAATGCCAGAAACATTCACCTTCCCTCTCTCCATAATGTGAAATGATGGCCTAAAACACCCTTGAGGGGTGAATGCCAGAAACATTCACCTTCCCTCTCTCCATAATGTGAAATAATGGCCTAAATAACCCTTGAGGGGTGAATGCCAGAAACATTCACCTTCCATCTCTCCATCATGTGAAATGATGGCCTTAAACACCCTTGAGGGGTGAAAGCCAGAAACATTCACCTTCCCTCTCTCCATAATGTGAAATAATGGCCTAAAACACCCTTGAGGGGCGAAAGCCAGAAACATTCACCTTCCCTCTCTCCATAATGTGAAATGATGGCCTTGAACACCCTTGAGGGGTGAAAGCCAGAAACATTCACCTTCCCTCTCTCCATAATGTGAAATGATGGCCTAAAACACCCTTGAGGGGTGAATGCCAGAAACATTCACCTTCCCTCTCTCCATAATGTGAAATAATGGCCTAAAAAACCCTTGAGGGGTGAATGCCAGAAACATTCACCTTCCCTCTCTCCATCATGTGAAATGATGGCCTAAAACACCCTTGAGGGGTGAAAGCCAGAAACATTCACCTTCCCTCTCTCCATAATGTGAAATGATGGCCTAAAACACCCTTGAGGGGCGAATGCCAGAAACATTCACCTTCCCTCTCTCCATAATGTGAAATGATGGCCTAAAACACCCTTGAGGGGCGAAAGCCAGAAACATTCACCTTCCCTCTCTCCATAATGTGAAATGATGGCCTAAAACACCCTTGAGGGGTGAAAGCCAGAAAGATTCGCCTTCCCTCTCTCCATAATGTGAAATGATGGCCTAAAACACCCTTGAGGGGTGAAAGCCTGAAACGTTCACCTTCCCTCTCTCCATAATGTGAAATGATGGCCTGGAACACCCTTGAGGGGTGAAAGCCAGAAACATTCACATTCCCTCTCTCCATAATGTGAAATGATGGCCTAAAACACCCTTGAGGGGTGAATTCCAGAAACATTCACCTTCCCTCTCTCCATAATGTGAAATGATGGCCTAAAACACCCTTGAGGGGTGAATTCCAGAAACATTCACCTTCCCTCTCTCCATAATGTGAAATGATGGCCTAAAACACCCTTGAGGGGTGAAAGCCAGAAACATTCACCTTCCCTCTCTCCATAATGTGAAATGATGGCCTAAAACACCCTTGAAGGGTGAAAGCCAGAAACATTCACCTTCCCTCTCTCCATAATGTGAAATGATGGCCTTAAACACCCCTAAAGGGTGAAAGCCAGTTACATTTGAAAAACAGACATTTTCAAAGAATACATGAAATTCTGCATTTATTCCAGTGACAAGATAAATATGATCACCGCTATCATTGTTCAATTTTTTCCAAAAACTATTTCAATATATTAATTTATAAAACCCAGAAAAATTATTGCTCTTTTCGCTAATCGAATATTGGTATGTATGTAAGCTGTCCAGGAGTACAATTGAGTGAATATTACATAAAATAATAGGCCGAATACAAACAATATAAGCAGGTACAATACTAGTTATTATTGAAAGTT
Source organism: Hesperophylax magnus (assembly GCA_026573805.1). Lineage (NCBI taxonomy): Eukaryota > Metazoa > Arthropoda > Insecta > Trichoptera > Limnephilidae > Hesperophylax > Hesperophylax magnus. The sequence continues at coordinate 4,895,858 of JAIUSX010000005.1, read as the reverse complement.
GTTGTAGATACAAGTAATAGTTGATCGATAAACAAAATACAACAATAAGAGTACCAAAGGTACTATGAAAGTAATAGCGGAACAATATGTAGTAAATTTGATGATATTAGTAAAATAAATATCACATTAAGCTTGTTGGTATTTAGCAAACCCTTATTGATGCCAGATTGGGTATTATACAGAACAATAGCTTAACATTACTATACAAATAAACATGAACGGTTTGTTGTTTAGCGAATTTATAATCAACAAATATTTATTACGCCCTGTTGGGTGTTTTATGGAATATAGAAAAAAATATTTAAAGATAAAGTGTGCATGTAAACAAAAAAAAATGTGGATCAGTTACGAATATTCTAGCATATAGATTTTTTCTTTGGACACTGAGTATACTTATTACCTAGTCTGTGTAGCGTCTGAAATGGCGACTTTTCGAAATATATTGTTAACAGACTTTGGAACATAATTTATTTATTTATTTATTACATGCCCTACAAAGAAAAGCCCACTGGCTTTTCTTTAAAACAAATTACATGCTATTTGACGTATCAGAGTAAACACTTGAAAATTAATTCATTAAAGAAAAATGTAAGGATATTGACAAAAAAGTTTGCAAAAAAACTCAGAACAAAATACATACGAACATTGAAAAACACAACAGAATAATGACAAAAAAATACACAGAACAAAATACATACGAACATTGAAAAACACAACAGAATAATGACAAAAAAATACACAGAACAAAATACATATGAACAGTGAAAAACACAACAGAATAATGACAAAAACACAGAACAAAATACATATGAACAGTGAAAAACAACAGAATAATAACAAAAAAAAACACAGAACAAAATTCATAGTTAAAAATGTGACCAGGAACTCAGAATCCTTACGCATATAATTGAATTTAACACATAATAGTAGAAGCGAAGAAGCTATATGGGTACATAGGTTTATTTGTATCTAGTAGAATAAAAGTGATAGAAAATACAACATATATATTGATTAGTTTTAAGATGAAATATATCACCCAGATCAAAATATTTGTTTCCGAGATTGTGAAGTCTCGGAATCGGAGAATTTTGGTAAGCTAGTCTCCTGGTGAAGTAAAAAGGTAAGGTTAGGGTATATTCATAAATTGAAGTAATTCGGGAGAAGTCAATTTTAAAATGTAGTATTCTTTGTAACAGTATTAAAACTGTGCTTATTTTTCTTTCTGAAAGTTTCAATAGAGACATTTTATCCAGGAGGTAATTGTAATCAATTTTGTTTATAGGAATATGCAATTTATGGTTTATAAACCTTAGAAACTTCCGTTGAATCTTTTCAATGATATCTGAATGAAAATTGAAAAATGGAGACCATAACGTAGAGTTATACTCAAGTTGGCATCTGACAAGGGTTTTATATAACATAATAAATGTTCCTTATTTATTGAAATCTTTTGCAGCTCTCAAAACAAAGCCAATAGTTTTTAGGACCTTGTTGATAATATTATTAATATGACATACAAAGGTGAGTTTACTGTCGAACAGTGAGTTTACTGTGAGTTTACAGCCTAGATCAATAATTTGACACAATTTAAATTTTCACCATTTAATGAATACTGGAAAAATATACGTCATGTATTTATGTTTAATGCTAATTTGTTGATTGAGCACCATTCAAAAAGATATCTCAAGTTAGTTTGAAGTGTAATACAATCATTAATGTGGTTAATCTCTCTATATAGTTTCATGTCATCGGCAAACAGAAGAACGTTTATGTCAGTAAATACATCAACAATGTCATTTATAGACAGCAGTCTGTTTTGTCTTACGCGTGAGTACACGCAAAGTAATAAGGTTTAAATCCCTGGCGTCCAATCCGCCATTTGCTATTTTGAAAAGACAAACTAAATCACTCATTGTGCGCCTTGATGTTAAGTCAGTCAAAAAAGGTGTAATAAAGATCTTCGACCGACCAAAAGTTACCGTTTGATATTTTTCAATATTTAAGAATAGTTCATTACGATTGTACCACTATTGTAGCCTTGCAATATTTAATTGTAATACATAACAGTGATAGAGATTAGTTTATAATAGTTTTGTTAATTTTAAGATCATCAGAAAATAGTAGTATCATAACTACATCAAATGCGTTGTTCATGTGGTTGATAAATAAGGAAAACAATACTGTTCCCAAATGAGACCCCTGTGGAACTCCAGTGAAGACTTCAAACTGGTGTGAAAGTGTGAATTGAGTTTTGTGCAGATAATTTTCAATTCGTCTCTAAATATTCATTCAAGGGTTTAATTTCTGAATTAGAAATTTATGTGAGACTTTGTTAAACGCCTTACTAAAGTCTGTTTGAAGAGGTTTGTTTATTAAATAAATATTCCTGGTAAATCATTAAGATTGTTAGATCATGTTGACGGTGCGAAATTACATTATTGATCTCAGGCGAGAGTTTAGCAAATAATTTCGAAATTGTCGACTGCATACACAATACACATATGTCTATTGTTAAAGATATCTGATTTATTATCTTTTTTAAAGATCGAAGACAAGAAGCTTGTTTTCGTTGATAAGTTAAAAACATTAGCAAGAATATATGTCAAGGCTGATAAACATTTTAATAATAGGATTAGATGAATTTTATTTGTTAAGATCAAGGGATTTAAATTTAGTTCTAATGTCACTATCTTCAAGTATGAATTGATTAAAATCGATATTGTCATCATAATTAATTGATATAGTACAGTCTAACAATGGAGAACAAAGTGATCATCGACTTATTGGATTATAATCCGCCATTGTATTATTTTAATATATCTTAGAGAGATTCTTATCACTAAGCGTTTTGAACATGTTTAATATTGCTTTTGTAGCCAGTAAATAAACAGAAAGTGTAATATTAAAATCTTTTAAGGGTCTGTGGTTCCAAATCTACAAAAAACGGTGGTTGAAATGGATTTAGCCTGAATAGCCGGGTACTTCCCCACCTACCTAGTCTGACTTTTTTTTTTTTTTTTTTTTATATTTACTCCACACAGGAGGCCCTGAAGAAAATAATTTCCCTCAGGGCCTATGTCATCTTTGGGGATGCTGTGTGGAGGGTCTTTTTGTGGAGAGGAAGGAGTGAACATGGGTCTTGAAGAGTCCCATGTTGTAGGAGGGCGATTTTGTTAAGATTGTTAAGATTGGGGAATCTATCAAACGGACCGCCCGTTTCTGCACAGAGTCAAGGGTTTTTTTCAGGTATTTTGGGGCTCCAGACCAGAGATGGCTGCCAAATTCGACAGTAGGGCGCACTTGCGATTTGTACAGGGTGAGCAGTTGTGTACTATTAAAGTATCTGCGGGCCCTGTACAGTACGCCCAGCTTCTGAGAGGCCAACTTTATTCTGGCTTCGATGGAGCCCCCGTACCTGAGCTGGTCACTTATAGTTACACCAAGCATATCAATGGAAGGCCTGTTCGGAAGATTGCTTCCGTTGAAGGAGACTAGATTATCATTTGGATCCCTTTTAGACGTAATCAGACAGGATTGGGTCTTTGAAACATTAAATTCGACGAGATTATTTTTACCCCAGGAGGAAATACTCTCGAGATAACCGTCCATTCTCTGCTTCAAAGCCCTCCGAGCCGTTGGAGTTTGTGTGCCCTTTGGGGGCTTGTCAAACAAAAAGCTATCATGAACTGTACTGTCATCCGCGTAACAATGAATCGGTGCACATGTCAAAAGGTCATTGATGTGCAACAAAAACAAAGTCGGAGACAGAACCGATCCCTGTGGGACGCCAGCATTTATGGAGTGCGAGGAAGAGGTGAAACCGTCAGCAACCGCCTGAATCGACCTATCCCTTAAAAAGTCAGCAATCCACGTACACAGGGATGCGGGAAGTCCGTAAGAATGCAATTTGTTGACAAGTCCTCGGTGCCAGACCCGGTCAAAGGCCTTGGATATGTCTAGTGCGACCGTTTGGGTCTCACCGTGACGTTCCAGGCACCGCCCCCAAACATGCGTCACATACGCGAGAAGATCACCGCACGAGCGGTTCCGCCGGAATCCGTATTGACGGTCGTTGATAATTTTGTTCCTCTCGAGGTATGTGAGCAGTTTGTCGTTGATCACACGTTCCATCACTTTGGACAGAACTGATGTGATCGCTATGGGGCGGTAGTTGGCCGGGTTGGAGCGGTCACCTTTCTTGGGAATAGGGTGAATTACCGCTTTTTTCCAACCAGAGGGCACAGTGCCACACTTCAGGGACATTTTGAAGAGCTTTGTCAAAACTGGAACTATTTCCGCAGCACACCTCTGCAATACCAAGGCAGGTATTCCATCAGGTCCACTAGCTTTGTTAACATCGAGCCCCCGTATGACGTGGAGTACATCCCGATGCCGGATCCTCAGCTTTTTCATATAGAAGCCGCAGTGAGGAACCGACGGCGGAACAGCACCCCCGTCGTCGAGGGTCGAGTTTTCCGCAAACATTTTCCCTAAAAGGTTTGCCTTTTCGGTGGCGGTGTTTGCTAGTGAGCCGTCAGGTCTGGTAAGAGGTGGCAAACTGGGTTTGCAAAAATTTCGACCTATTGAGCCCGCAAGCGACCAGAATGCTCTGCTGCCATGCGGGCAGGCAGCCAGCTTTTTGCTGATCTGCAGGTCGTGTTCGAATTTTGATCTATTGATGATTCTCTTGCATTCCTTTGCCGATTTGTTGTATGCTGATCTGCTTTCGGGCGTTCGAGATGTGTTGTAGGCTCGGTAAGCCGCGTTTTTTCACTTAAAACTCACTTAAAACATAATACCTGTGAGAACGGTTTTATAGTCTGTTTTGACTTCAGTAGTATATGTGACAGAGACAGAAGATGAGGGAGATAGAAACACCTATATAACCCGCTGTAATAGGTAGTTTGCTCTCTCTGTCCACAGTTATAGTTAGATACTAAACTCTGTAAAATACTCGTTGTTACAATTTAAAATTATTAGCATCAAACCGTGTACCTTTAATATAAATATCTGTCATCTCGGCCAGAAGACTAAAAATACAACAATGTTCGAAATACCCTTTTTACAAAAAATGAAAACCGATTTAGTAATAGGTTAAATAATGTTTTTAAAGTTCCACTGTGTAAAACCAGACTTGCGCAAAGACATGCGTATTTTATAACACCAAACATGTATAATGCTCTCTATAAGACTACAGAAATTGAATGTAAAAATAAATCCTCCTCTTGGATAAAATACCTTTGATACAAACATTTACTTGCTGTAACATTTGACCTGCTGTAACATCTGAACTGATGTATCTTAACATTTTTCTTTTCTTTTTTTATATTTTTCTAATCTTCTTAATGTATGTAGGTACATGAGTAAAATTTTTAACTTTAACAAATGGTTGGTTTCTTAGGTTTTTTGTTGGTTTTTTGGTTATTTTGTTTTACTTTACTTTTTAACTGTTTGATGAATCATATTGAGTCTTGGATAAATACCATTGATACAAACATTTACTTGCCGTAACATCCGACCTGCTGTAACATCTGACCTGATGTAACTTAACATTTTTTTAATTTTTTTCAATCATGTCTTTTGAATTCAGTAAACACCATAGACATATGAATATTAGTAGACCTGCCCTAAGTGATTAAAAGCGTATTATCCCCACTCCCCATACCGGTTCCATTGGAGCCGGCTGTGCTCGCGTATGGCCTCAAGTGAAATTTGAAAACGTGACGTCATCATTCTTGTGCGAACTATGGTCGAGGCATCATCGGTTCATTTTACGAAATAACACGGCAAAATGTTGACTTGTACTATGAAAACTTGTAAAAATAGATGTGAAAAAGAGAATAAACCCAATTGTCGTATTACATTCCATATATAAGCATTATTTTACTTTATTTTAAGCATATTCACATCGTATAATATAGATCAGTTTTAGAAACATATACTATCACATCGAGAAACGTCTGGACGCGAATCACAAAGCTGGTTGGTTGCTGGGAAGTAAATTATGAACATTTATAAAAGTGTCTTAATTAAATACTTAAACGAAATATTCAACTCTTAAAATAGAACCGAATTTTTTTGCCGAATTTGGACTTCGCAAATTTGTTCATAACGTGGCGAGTAATTTGCGCTCCCATGTAAAAATGTTTATTCATTCAAAAGCAGATTTTACTTTTAAGAAGTAAATGGTGATATTATAATGCGAGATGCCTATTTACTGTCAGATTGATTTATTGACGAATCACAGTCAGCCTTACTCCCTTCGTTCTTCAACAGTTGATTTTACCCCTCGCCATTATCTTCTCGTCTATTAATTCCTATGTCTGTGGTAAACACTGATTTTTTTTTTATTTTTTCAATTTTATTTTCTAATCTTCTACAAAGATAATGTATGTATGTGAGTAAAATTTTAACTGTTAAGGCCAAGTGTAATAGGTACCTTGTTCAGAACGAAACTACAACAATGCCCCCCAGCGGAGGAACTAGGTTTTAATAGCCATTTAAAGACAGTTCTGTACTAAAGAAGTTCTGTTGAAATTCGTAAGATGTCACTAAAACAACGTCATGACACAAGTAAAAATAAATTACTACTAAATTGCTACTTATAAATTCACATATTAATTTATAAGTAGCATGTGATAAAAAAAAATTAAAAGTTATAAAAATATGGGATTCGAACCCGGGTCCTGCATAACGAGTGTCGAACGCTCTGCCTCTAGACCGCGGTTATTACGTATTCGACCAAAATATCTAAAAGTCGCAGCACGAGAGCATTTTATCACTTTAAAAAAAATTATTATTAAAAAAATCACAAAAAGAAAAAAAAAATTAAAAGTTATAAAAATATCTTCCACTCTGGAACGTGCCGCATATATAATATTTATTATTTTAATTAATCAATTTTGAAATAACACAAATTATACCCACGAACTGGCGATGCCTATGTGGGATTTTTTTTGGTTAATCTGCTAAATGTATTATTCTTTACTTTTTAACTGTTTATATAAAAAAGTGTTTCCTTTATTGTAAAATTATACCAATGTATGTACCAGAAAAATTATTAATAAAAACCAAAAACAAAAAAACACCCTTATCAGCATATTTCCATTTTAGATTATATCCCAAAAAAAAAAATTTCTTTGTGATGTCATAAAAATAGATTAATTGTTAAAAACAATAAATCTCACTAGAAATAGGTATATTTCTTGGAAATTTATTCTGGGCAGCGATACGCAACCTTTGCAATGGGCAAAAGAAATGCTGTTTTCTCTAGACTAAATCTAGACATACCATTGTTACTAGTCATTTTAATTTGTACACGGAGAATACTTTTAATATTTTTGTTTATGTGACACCTCACAAAAGCGCTCTTGTCGGTACCGTGCAAAGGCAGGGGAGCTATGTCGCCACCCGGTTGGGCAGCGTTATCAGATAGGGACTGTAGGAAGCCAAAAATATGTATATTCTTGGTAAACCTTATATTGTAGGTAATAGGCATTAAAATCACTTGACAAACGGAGTCTAGAAACTTACGATTTCAAGCACAAAACTTGTTTTTATTTATTTTGTAAATAATTTTATAAGAAAGCAAAAAAGTTAATCAAGTGAAACTGTCACAAATAATCTTAGTTATAATAATTTATTTTTTAAAAGTTGTTTCCTTTACGCGCTAATATATTTCTATTGGAAATATATTTTTTTTTAGTAGTTTACATTTATATTTTTTATAGAGTAATTTATTTATTGATCTCATCATTCTACTCGAGCGAAACGATAGGAAAATCTTCAATTTATCTAAAGCATATTTTTGGTATTCATAATGTACAACAATTCGTTATAAATATTAATCAAAATAGTGATTTGGCATTAAGCTTCGCCTTAAGAAAAAGAAGAAGAGGAAGTTATGAATAATAAAAATAAAAATTAAAGATCCTTCAAACATGGTTTGCGATACCTGTACTTCTATTGTGAATAATGCTGAATTCTTAAAATATAATCCTAAATAATCTTTATATCTTTTCATGGAATTAAATACTTCATCGACTATTTTGATTTCGACTCTCATCGACTCAATTTCAATCTCAATTTTTTTTTATCATTTGTTTACTACTAAATCAATTCTTTTCTTTGTTTAAATAAATACTTCATGTAGTGTCTCAGAGCGTTCTAGATTTTTTTTAAATAAATACAATATGTACCGTCTCAGATCGTTCTAATTATTTTTTTAAATAAATACAATATGTACCGTCTCAGATCGTTCTAATTATTTTTTTTAAATAAATATAATATGTACTGTCTCAGATCGTTCTAATTATTTTTTCAAATAAATACAATATGTACTGTCTCAGATCGTTCTAATTATTTTTTTTAAATAAATACAATATGTACTGTCTCAGATCGTTCTAATTATTTTTTCAAATAAATACAATATGTACTGTCTCAGATCGTTCTAATTATTTTTTTAAGTAAATACAATATGTAGTGTCTCAGATCGTTCTAATTATTTTTTTAAATAAATACAATGTGTACTGTCTCAGATCGTTCTAATTATTTTTTCAAATAAATACAATATGTACTGTCTCAGATCGTTCTAATTATTTTTTTAAGTAAATACAATATGTAGTGTCTCAGATCGTTCTAATTATTTTTTTAAATAAATACAATATGTACTGTCTCAGATCGTTCTAATTATTTTTTCAAATAAATACAATATGTACTGTCTCAGATCGTTCTAATTATTTTTTTAAATAAATACAATATGTACTGTCTCAGATCGTTCTAATTATTTTTTTTAAATAAATACAATATGTACTGTCTCAGATCGTTCTAATTATTTTTTCAAATAAATACAATATGTACTGTCTCAGATCGTTCTAATTATTTTTTTTAAATAAATACAATATGTACTGTCTCAGATCGTTCTAATTATTTTTTCAAATAAATACAATATGTACTGTCTCAGATCGTTCTAATTATTATTTTTCAATAAATACAATATGTACTGTCTCAGATCGTTCTAGATTTTTTAAATAAATACAAAATGTACTCTCTGATCGTTTTAGATTTTTCAAATAAATACAACATGTACTGTCTCAGATCGTACTAATTATTTTTTCAAATAAATACAATATGTACTGTCTCAGATCGTTCTAATTATTTTTTTTTAAATAAATACAATATGTACTGTCTCAGATCGTTCTAATTATTTTTTCAAATAAATACAATATGTACTGTCTCAGATCGTTCTAATTATTATTTTTCAATAAATACAATATGTACTGTCTCAGATCGTTCTAGATTTTTTAAATAAATACAAAATGTACTCTCTGATCGTTTTAGATTTTTCAAATAAATACAACATGTACTGTCTCAGATCGTTCTAATTATTTTTTCAAATAAATACAATATGTACTGTCTCAGATCGTTCTAATTATTTTTTTTTAAATAAATACAATATGTACTGTCTCAGATCGTTCTAATTATTTTTTCAAATAAATACAATATGTACTGTCTCAGATCGTTCTAATTATTTTTTTTTAAATAAATACAATATGTACTGTCTCAGATCGTTCTAATTATTTTTTTCAAATAAATACAATATGTACTGTCTCAGATCGTTCTAGATTTTTTAAATAAATACAAAATGTACTCTCTGATCGTTTTAGATTTTTCAAATAAATACAACATGTACTGTCTCAGATCGTTCTAATTATTTTTTCAAATAAATACAATATGTACTGTCTCAGATCGTTCTAATTATTTTTTCAAATAAATACAATATGTACTGTCTCAGATCGTTCTAATTATTTTTTTAAATAAATACAATATGTACTGTCTCAGATCGTTCTAATTATTTTTTTTAAATAAATACAATATGTACTGTCTCAGATCGTTCTAATTATTTTTTCAAATAAATACAATATGTACTGTCTCAGATCGTTCTAATTATTATTTTTCAATAAATACAATATGTACTGTCTCAGATCGTTCTAATTATTTTTTCAAATAAATACAATATGTACTGTCTCAGATCGTTCTAATTATTATTTTTCAATAAATACAATATGTACTGTCTCAGATCGTTCTAGATTTTTTAAATAAATACAAAATGTACTCTCTGATCGTTTTAGATTTTTCAAATAAATACAACATGTACTGTCTCAGATCGTACTAATTATTTTTTCAAATAAATACAATATGTACTGTCTCAGATCGTTCTAATTATTTTTTTTCAAATAAATACAATATGTACTGTCTCAGATCGTTCTAATTATTATTTTTCAATAAATACAATATGTACTGTCTCAGATCGTTCTAGATTTTTTAAATAAATACAAAATGTACTCTCTGATCGTTTTAGATTTTTCAAATAAATACAACATGTACTGTCTCAGATCGTTCTAATTATTTTTTCAAATAAATACAATATGTACTGTCTCAGATCGTTCTAATTATTTTTTTTTAAATAAATACAATATGTACTGTCTCAGATCGTTCTAATTATTTTTTCAAATAAATACAATATGTACTGTCTCAGATCGTTCTAATTATTTTTTTTTAAATAAATACAATATGTACTGTCTCAGATCGTTCTAATTATTTTTTTCAAATAAATACAATATGTACTGTCTCAGATCGTTCTAGATTTTTTAAATAAATACAAAATGTACTCTCTGATCGTTTTAGATTTTTCAAATAAATACAACATGTACTGTCTCAGATCGTTCTAATTATTTTTTCAAATAAATACAATATGTACTGTCTCAGATCGTTCTAATTATTTTTTCAAATAAATACAATATGTACTGTCTCAGATCGTTCTAATTATTTTTTTAAATAAATACAATATGTACTGTCTCAGATCGTTCTAATTATTTTTTTTAAATAAATACAATATGTACTGTCTCAGATCGTTCTAATTATTTTTTCAAATAAATACAATATGTACTGTCTCAGATCGTTCTAATTATTATTTTTCAATAAATACAATATGTACTGTCTCAGATCGTTCTAGATTTTTTAAATAAAAACAAAATGTACTCTCTGATCGTTTTAGATTTTTCAAATAAATACAACATGTACTGTCTCAGATCGTACTAATTATTTTTTCAAATAAATACAATATGTACTGTCTCAGATCGTTCTAATTATTTTTTTTCAAATAAATACAATATGTACTGTCTCAGATCGTTCTAATTATTATTTTTCAATAAATACAATATGTACTGTCTCAGATCGTTCTAGATTTTTTAAATAAATACAAAATGTACTCTCTGATCGTTTTAGATTTTTCAAATAAATACAACATGTACTGTCTCAGATCGTTCTAATTATTTTTTCAAATAAATACAATATGTACTGTCTCAGATCGTTCTAATTATTTTTTTTTAAATAAATACAATATGTACTGTCTCAGATCGTTCTAATTATTTTTTCAAATAAATACAATATGTACTGTCTCAGATCGTTCTAATTATTTTTTTTTAAATAAATACAATATGTACTGTCTCAGATCGTTCTAATTATTTTTTTCAAATAAATACAATATGTACTGTCTCAGATCGTTCTAGATTTTTTAAATAAATACAAAATGTACTCTCTGATCGTTTTAGATTTTTCAAATAAATACAACATGTACTGTCTCAGATCGTTCTAATTATTTTTTCAAATAAATACAATATGTACTGTCTCAGATCGTTCTAATTATTTTTTCAAATAAATACAATATGTACTGTCTCAGATCGTTCTAATTATTTTTTTAAATAAATACAATATGTACTGTCTCAGATCGTTCTAATTATTTTTTTTAAATAAATACAATATGTACTGTCTCAGATCGTTCTAATTATTTTTTCAAATAAATACAATATGTACTGTCTCAGATCGTTCTAATTATTATTTTTCAATAAATACAATATGTACTGTCTCAGATCGTTCTAGATTTTTTAAATAAATACAAAATGTACTCTCTGATCGTTTTAGATTTTTCAAATAAATACAACATGTACTGTCTCAGATCGTACTAATTATTTTTTCAAATAAATACAATATGTACTGTCTCAGATCGTTCTAATTATTTTTTTTCAAATAAATACAATATGTACTGTCTCAGATCGTTCTAATTATTATTTTTCAATAAATACAATATGTACTGTCTCAGATCGTTCTAGATTTTTTAAATAAATACAAAATGTACTCTCTGATCGTTTTAGATTTTTCAAATAAATACAACATGTACTGTCTCAGATCGTTCTAATTATTTTTTCAAATAAATACAATATGTACTGTCTCAGATCGTTCTAATTATTTTTTCAAATAAATACAATATGTACTGTCTCAGATCGTTCTAATTATTTTTTTTTAAATAAATACAATATGTACTGTCTCAGATCGTTCTAATTATTTTTTTCAAATAAATACAATATGTACTGTCTCAGATCGTTCTAGATTTTTTAAATAAATACAAAATGTACTCTCTGATCGTTTTAGATTTTTCAAATAAATACAACATGTACTGTCTCAGATCGTTCTAATTATTTTTTCAAATAAATACAATATGTACTGTCTCAGATCGTTCTAATTATTTTTTCAAATAAATACAATATGTACTGTCTCAGATCGTTCTAATTATTTTTTTAAATAAATACAATATGTACTGTCTCAGATCGTTCTAATTATTTTTTTTAAATAAATACAATATGTACTGTCTCAGATCGTTCTAATTATTTTTTCAAATAAATACAATATGTACTGTCTCAGATCGTTCTAATTATTATTTTTCAATAAATACAATATGTACTGTCTCAGATCGTTCTAATTATTTTTTTTCAAATAAATACAATATGTACTGTCTCAGATCGTTCTAATTATTATTTTTCAATAAATACAATATGTACTGTCTCAGATCGTTCTAGATTTTTTAAATAAATACAAAATGTACTCTCTGATCGTTTTAGATTTTTCAAATAAATACAACATGTACTGTCTCAGATCGTTCTAATTATTTTTTTCAAATAAATACAATATGTACTGTCTCAGATCGTTCTAATTATTTTTTTTTAAATAAATACAATATGTACTGTCTCAGATCGTTCTAATTATTTTTTTTTAAATAAATACAATATGTACTGTCTCAGATCGTTCTAATTATTTTTTTTTAAATAAATACAATATGTACTGTCTCAGATCGTTCTAATTATTTTTTTTTAAATAAATACAATATGTACTGTCTCAGATCGTTCTAATTATTTTTTTTTTAATAAATACAATATGTACTGTCTCAGATCGTTCTAATTATTTTTTTTTAAATAAATACAATATGTACTGTCTCAGATCGTTCTAATTATTTTTTCAAATAAATACAATATGTACTGTCTCAGATCGTTCTAATTATTTTTTTTAAATAAATACAATATGTACTGTCTCAGATCGTTCTAATTATTTTTTCAAATAAATACAATATGTACTGTCTCAGATCGTTCTAATTATTATTTTTCAATAAATACAATATGTACTGTCTCAGATCGTTCTAGATTTTTTAAATAAATACAAAATGTACTCTCTGATCGTTCTAGAACTATTGGCCAAACCCAAAAACAAAATATATAATCAAAATCTTTCTTCATTCCAAATACAATAATTTGGATGGATTTTAATTTTGTAATTTATTTTTTACTTTGTAACCTAGTTATATTATTTTTTCACAAATGTACACTCCTCTTCCATCCACAAGCAAATGCTTTTAATGGAAGTGTAGTATAAATTAAAACAGTATGACTTGTAAACATTGTATATTTATTGTAAAAAACACAAATAAAAACATACCTGATAAAAGGACATACCTGATAATGTTGATGATTCTTGCTTGATGCGGAACAAACTGAATCTCTTTAGTTGATACTCTGACCACTTCAATAAAGACACTAGGAATACAATTGGTTTAGGGTTCGTTATGTACACAACAAGATAACACGCAGCTAACTAAGTTCTAAGTTCTATACGAAATACTTGAAAGAAGATATTAGAGGAAGAATAGATTTTAAATACAAAGAATGATGTGTGTTATAATGACAAATCTTGAATTATATCTGCACTTTTTAAATTCATTATATACTTATCTTATATCGAAGATAATGATTTCAGTTTATCCTCAGTAGGTATTTAATCCTTTTGATTAAAATAAATTATCGGAATTCTGATTATGCCTAGAGGGTACAACATAATAACAAGGCCTACTCTCAAATACTTTCTTCCTGACGTGTTTTTATTTGTTGTTTTTGATACTGCGAAGTAAACATAGATCTGTTAAGACGTGACAATACCCTAAAATAATGCCAAAACCTTAACGACATAAATAAGGCACTGTTGTGTTGGACAGACCTGCGGTTGAATTTGCCCTATAAAATGAAGTTAGGATCTTAGCGACATAAGTGATGAAGTCGTATAATAGCTGAAGAGGGTTTAAGAGGAAGCTACAAGCCAAAATGTGTATATTCTTGGTATACCTTACATCGTAGGTAATAGGCATTAAAATCGCTTGACAAACGGAGTCTAGAAACGTTCGATTTCAAGGACAAAACTGGTTTTTATTTATTTTGTAAATAATTTTATAACAAAACAAAAAATTTAATCCAATGAAACTGTCACAGATAATCTTAGCTACAATACTGTATTTTTTTTAAATTTGTTTCCTTTACGCGTTCATAAATTTCTATTGAAAAAAATATTTTTTAATAGTTTACATTTACATTTTTTATTGAGTGATTTATTATTTTGTTTGTATACTACTCAAGCGAAACGATAGGAAAACCTTCAATTTATCTAAAGCAATTTTTTTTGTATTCATAATGTACACCAATTCGTTATAAAGATTTATCAAAATAGTGATTTAGCATTAAGCTTCGCCTGGACGGACCTACGATCGACTTTGCCCCAGCAGGTCTAGAAAATTGATTCTAACATGGGGGTTTATTTTAATTGATTCTGCTGAACGTATTACTCTCAGATTATTTCAGGGGATTCCTCGGGAAGTTAGAAAAATCGGATAGAAGAATAAAATCTGGTGTTTACCGCTATTTTATAGCTCAAAAACGTTTTAAATACGATACACGTAAAATACTTTAATAATAAGGTCCTATTTTATTAATCTTAAGGCGATGCATTACGTCGTGTGATATTTTGAATCGAGCCGCTATCAATAACACACCTTACGTAGATGGCAATAAGGCTTAAATTCCCGCTTAACACAATCCACCTCTTTTGATTTATGCAAGAAAAAAACATGGCCAAGAAGTGCCTTTTATTTTATTTTGTGGATGTTCAGGCACAAATATTTAAATATTTTTCCATCATTTTATAAATAACTTAATTTGCCGTATTATACAATAAAACCATAACCGAAAATGGGTTCGTAAGTAGGAGATTTTGAACTTTAAACAGTTTTTATGGGCCTTATACATTAATTTTTTTCTGGGCTTATAAAAAGACTTATCTTAAAAATACTCGATTATTTTAAAGGCCAGGATGTATTCTACTCGCAGTATTTATTTAAAGCATCTGAAACATTTCTAGGCGACCAAATTTTCAAACCAAAAACATGTGATTTTGCATTACTACGTAGTGCATCGCCTTAAATATAAATAACTTACATCCGTAGGGATATCTCTAGAATCATTTGAGATTTTAGTAATAGGTACGTTCATCAGAAATAATTCAAGTGTGAGCGTCGATCACACCTTCGTTATTAGAGTATTATGTCACCTTAAATTAGGTACATTAAATAGTCAAATTACATTCTTACATATATGTTTTATCAACACAACTTATTTAAAATAACTCATTTCTCTTGAGCTACTTGTAAATATAACCCCGCCAAACGTCAGGCAAGAGATTGTTATGCTGCGTATAAGAAGAAACAGGCGAGCTGAGTCACGAATTATGGGAAGGGAAATTTGCGGAAACATCGTTCCTTTCCTGTAAGTCGTGCTTCAGCTTGGCAGTTTATTACGCTATTCGCATTAAAGTTTTAAACACCATATGGCTTGCCAAATCCCATACAGACCTGTCACACCTGACATAAGATGTGTTATAAGTGTGGGCGTGGTAATGATGATATGCCTTGATCTGCTAGCCAGGCGATATTTATAGTATAGCGTAATGTGTCAACACCCTTAGGCTTTGCACGATGATGTCAACACAGGGCCGGCCACACGCAAGCGCAATTGGAGCAGTCATTTCTGTCCGCTGATTCGCCAAGGAGTCACTACATTTCTTACATTTACATTTCTTACAGTTACATTTCTTAGTACAATTTAGTAAGTTTATTAAATAAAATAAAAGGAAAATATATTAAATGTTTGTGAAGAAAAAAAACATAAGATTAAGATAAATTTAAA
This sequence comes from Hesperophylax magnus, assembly GCA_026573805.1. NCBI lineage: Eukaryota > Metazoa > Arthropoda > Insecta > Trichoptera > Limnephilidae > Hesperophylax > Hesperophylax magnus. The sequence goes on along the minus strand of JAIUSX010000005.1, from coordinate 4,879,464 downwards.
CTAAAAATACAGATTTAAAATTAACTTAAATAAAACATAAATCGGTATTTATATATTATATGTCGTGTGTTTGTGAGTGATGTGTGTTTTATATTGGTTTTGTGTGTTACGTGTAGGTTTTATTGTTTTATGTTTTAAAATTTTGGAAATATTGTCTTTTTTGTTCTTTAATACATTTTGTGTCTGAATTTATTTTTATTTTCCTCAATTTTATTTCAAGTGTTAGACTGTTGAAAGCTTTTATAGCATGGTATTGATAGTGTCATTGTCCAAAGCTTGTATTTACCATCGGAGTTTTTTTATGTATTTTCTTTGTACGCCATATTTACATGCCATAATATAGCGTAATATGTCTAAGCCTTTATTGTATTGCTTTCGATTTCGTAGATTTAGTACCAAGCACTGCCACGCGTCTCGTAAAGTCGTGTGCTACCTCTAAGTAAATTACATTGCGTGATGAGAAATTATTTTCATTACCTAGCAAACACTAGTAGAAGCCAGGAAATAACATTTCATTCGTAAACGAAAACAAATTACTTTATTATTGTAAAAATACAATTATTTCTACTGTTTCCCAAATATTTTCAGCGCCAATACAAAAAGTAAGATTAGGTTGGTTATTGGCCAGGAAAAAATATTAAAAAAAAAAATTCAAATATAAAGATAACAATATTGTTACATTGACGTTTTTGCGAATTGGATACCTACATGATACCTACATCAGCCTATTCATTACAATATAATGCTGTAAACATGTAGGGTGACCATGATATTTAATTGCAATAAAAATGTAACAAACTATTATTTTTTTAAAACAGAGAAGAAAGAAAGAGAGAAAAAAAAATTAAACTAAAAAAGAAAAGGATGAAAAAAATAACTTATTCAAAATATTATGCCACAATTTAAAAGGACAAAGATGAAAGAATATGTTGGAAATCCTCTGATGGCAGAAATAATTTAACATTCTTTTTAAATGTACACAAGGAATTTGACGATTTAATGTGATCTGGAAGGCTATTAAATAGAAGTGGAGCCTGGTACTAATAATGTCTCTGTCCAAATGAGGATTTAGGGTGAATTGCCATAAAGTTCAGACCAGAGCCAATTCTTGTAGTACGAATTTGTTGCGTTCTTTTCGCAGAACTAATATTGTTAAAAAATCTGCATAGCGTTTGAAGGATAAATAGTTTGTTTTAAATTCATGATATTACATTCCTTATAAAGTAACTGTGTAGGATATGTAAATTTTTTCTTGTACATAACTTTGAGAATCAGTTTTTGGGCAATATTAAGTGGTTCTATTACAGTCTTCAGGCAGGAACCCCAGCACACTATATTATACGAAAGTAGGCACTGAATTATAGCAAAATACACTGTTTTTAATTTTTCCTTGTCTAGTACCTACATGTCTGAGATCTTTAAAAATATAGATAAGTCTCCTAACTTTATTTACTAACATTTCGACATGATCATTCCACCTCAAAAATTTATCAATTTTTACCCCCAGGTATTTGAGGCTGTCTACACTTTCCAAGGGGTTGCAGTTACACGTTTCCACACAATTGTGAATAATCAAATTATGAGAGGTAGATGGCTGACTTTTATAAGAAATGTTAAAAGTGATGTATTTGGTTTTTTGTGTATTTAAAGTTAAAATATTATTACTGAGATAATTATTAACTACTCCTAAACCTGCATCACATTTTTCAAAAGTTTCACTCCAATTTTTACCCTCAAATATTAAGGCATTGTCATCTGCAAAACCAACAATGTTACCTGGAATTTTTAGACTGCATAAATCGTTTATATAAATAAGAAATAATATTGGCCCGAGTTCACTATCCTGTGGTACTCCAAATGAGATAGATTTACTATCGCTTAACATTTTATGTATCATTTTTTCAGACCTCCAGAATTTTTCAAGAGAATTCATATTTACGCAAAATTTTTTTTTTTTTTTTGATTTTATGGATTCTTTCGTAATCCTCTAACTAGCTAGGGCTTATAACAATACCCTTCATGTTTCTAGCTGACTAGTACTGCGGCTCATTTGGCCTTATTACTATTACCATCTGATGGTTGTATTTACTTGACTGATTTTATATTACATTAATGAGTTTTATGAGGAAAAATTCTTAACTGGATAAAAAACCTCATACAAGTGACAAGAAAAAGAAAAACAATAACTTCTGAACTTTTTACGCTGTTTTACCTTTGTGAATTACTGAATGTAAATATTTCATTTTTTCATAATTTGGCTGCGTCCTTTTCACTTCGGTGGTCTGTACATCTACCTGCGGTGAGAAAAAGCATTTGGGGGAAAAAACGTGTGGAATAAAAACATTTTGTTATATTAAAAAGGATACTTTGCGCTAATAATTATCGTCTTCTTCTTCTAATTCTTCACCGGTGCTGTCGTCATTCTCATGGAACTTCATGATTAGGTGTTTGGGCATCCTATGTTTGTAGTTGAATGCGAGATCCGCTGGCGAGTTATAATTACCCAGCGCTTTAATTAACGGATTATCCGGGTTCAGAGTGTTGTAGAATCGTGATGTGAGTTGGTATGCGTGCTCCTGTATTGTAGGTATATCTTCTCGTTCGTGTATTCTTTTGAGATTTGTGTATCGTGGAGTGTTGTAGGCTATTTTTATGCATTTGTTTTGGGTAACTTGAAGTTTGTTGAAGGTAGAGTACGCAATGTTACTCCAAACCGGTAAGGCGTATGTTAGCGCAGGGCGTATTAGGCTGAGGTACAGGTGAATTTTCTTTCTCTTAGCTAGCGAGCTCTTTCTGTTGAATATTGGGCTTATCGATCCTATTGCTTTCTGAGTTTTCGCCGTCGCTTTACGCAAAAATCACAAGAACACTCAAACCCCGAAAGCGCTTGATACCGTGTCGCCGACACATTTGGAAATCTTTACATCATAATTACTCAATCAAATGATGTGCTATATGTGATTAATCAAGATAATTACATAGCAATATAATAGCAGAACCTGAAACACATCTAAAAATAACCATCCACCACCTCACTCGGAGCCACCAACCCACGAAATGACCCCCGCTAAGTAAGCGACCCAGTATTTACGTTGACCCCCCTCCATACTACCCGGATGGAATTCCATGATGGCCGCCGAACTTTCGACCAATCACAGCACAGCATACCCCATTGGATTCTTATCAAACAATGTTAACGAAATTCAATGCGACTATTTGTGATGACATCTAACTCAATTTACGGGAAAATGATAGAAGATACGACCACGGAATAAATATCAACATTAAGAAATGATTATATGCTAACATAATAACATAAAAAATTATACCTAAATATGTTTGTTACTCTTTGGAAAATGTTCAAACCAAAGATATTTAACTTCAAACCCAATATGAAAATTTTTACAATTTATTATAAAATAAATAAACGAGACTGGGGGAGATGGTTTTGGTAGATTGAACTGACTTGGTTAAAGGTATCATATTAAAATATAACTTTCCTCTCAACAAGATAATTGCAGAGAGGAAAAATACCTAACCATTTTACTCCTCACTAAAGAGGATAGAACTCCTCCGAGAGGGCCCGATTTGCAAACGTTCTATAAATAGAGAATCGAATTCCATACAAAGTCAGTTCAACAACTACCTCTGAAAGGGAATCCTCTCTCCTGAAAAACCATCTCCAAGTCTCCAAAGTATCAAGAAATATTTTCAAGTGTTTTTATTCAGTATTAAATTCAGTTTTTGCCAGTAATAAATTCTTTTCGTCAGCTCAGATCTGGAAATAAATTCCTCTCTGATCGTGGCTTTAAACTCCACCACAAACCTCTGCAACATCTACCAAGACTGAAAACGCTGACAAGTGTACCCAGCTACCTTCGTATCTACAGTTATTGTATGGACGGAATATTGTCTCGTACATTTTATTTATTTCTACTTGCTGTGTTCTATCACTAAGGTAAGATCTGAACCAACCCATAGCTGTATTATTAATGCCTAAAGATAATAATTTCTTAAGAAGCAACTCGTGGGAAACCGTATCGAAGGCCTTAGATAAGTCTAAAAATACCGCTATAGCTTTGTTGCCATAGTCTAGTGTGTTTATAACTTTGGTCAATCAATACCTTTAATATAGCATCACTCGTACTTCTGTTCTCTCTGAAACCAAATTGGCTGTCGGAGAGTATTTCGTATTTTTCTAAAAATGATACTAATCTTGACTTAGCCAGTCTTTCTATTATTTTTGAGAGAGTATTGAGCAAAGATATTGGTCTGTAATTATTAACATTTTCGTGATCTCCACCTTTGAAAAGAGGTATAATCTTGGCATTTTTAGAGTGAGAAGGAAATATGCCATTCTTAAAACTAAGATTAACAATATGAGTTATAGGACCAGCTAACTCATAAACATGCTGTTTATACACCATGATACTTAAGCCATCGATACCACAGGAAAAAGACATTTTTAATTCATTTATAACTTTAGTAACTTCAAAAATGCTAGTAGTTTTAAATTCAAAACTATCTCCTGTAACTTGAGTACCAGGTATAAAATTGTTAACAAGATAAATTTCGTTGGTTTTATTAGCACTGCACAAGTTTTTTGCGTATGTAGGACCAATATCACTGAAGAAGTTATTAACATGGTTGGTAATTATATGTGGATCCTCCTCCAATGAGATAATTTTGTTATTGATTACTAATTTTTTATGGACACTTGCTCCTTTTGAATATTTATGGCTTCCTTTATAATCTTCCACTGTTGATGCTTGTTATTACCGTTGACTTTATCCAGTTTCCTTCTGTAATACGTTTGCTTTGTATATTTTATAATTTTTGTACACCAGTTTCTGTATCTCTTATAATAAGCCAGCAGTTGAATATTATTAAACTCTCCTCGACATTTGTTGTGCAGTTTGTCGCGGGTTCTAAGGCATTTGATAATTCCATCATTTATCCAAGGTTTTAAATATTTAAATATTATAAGACGAGCAACTTTCCACGTGCATTTTTAAACACTTTACGAAGTTTTCAGTAGCTGAATTAACATCTTGCGATGACAGGACTGACTGCCATGATTCTTCCTTTAATTTAGCCTTCAAAAGATTGTTATTTATGACGGTTTTGATTTTTTCATTTTCCTTTGCTATTTTCTTTTGTCTAAAGCTCATAAATCTCAGCAATACCGCATCATGATCTGTTATGTGAGTAGTGAAGACAGCTCCCTGTGGTTCAAATTTAGATTTTACCATAATGTGATCGATGCAACTTGAAGCAGTAGACGAAACTCGAATGTATTAATATTTATATCACCACATAAAATGATTTCCTTATTTTGTATAGATGTAGAATCAAGTAGGACACTCAGTGATTCAAGGAAACTATCTATATGTGTCTGGGACGGAGATCTGTAAATGGCTATTAAACATATATTATTCGATATCTGCATTCTTAAGCAGTTTGCTCCAGGGAAAACAATTTCCTCAACAGTCGCCTGAACATTTTGTTTCACGTAGGCAACTACACCATCGTTTTGCAAATAGTTATTATTTGTATTGTAAACTGTGTATCCGGGATGCTAGGTATATTGGTCAAATTGGTTGCTGATTTTTTTGTCGCGGCAATTTTTTTGGGCATAGTATCAAAAGATGGAACATCTTATCAAGTTTTATATCTGATAAAGAAGGGGACTCTTCAACTTCGATAACATTAAACACATTGAACCCTACTAGATGGTCAGGACGTTATGATGCTATTTTTGCTTTAAAAGTTCAGTTTGTTGAAGTCCAAAAAGCGCCAACGAAAACAATTCTGTTAAATTGCAAATCGGATGAAAGAAATGAAGCTTTACCAATCAAGAAGAAGATCGAGAACTACAGTTCTATTATTTTATTGGTTTTCCATTGCAAAATTCTACAAATGCAGCCTCTCGATGCAGCCTCTAAAGCACTTTAGTCCAAAGCCATCGATATTTCAAATGTCTTAAAACGTTTGAAAATTTGTCTGGAAGAATTGGAAAGGTATCGACATGAATTTTAAAATTTAAAAAGGAAGCAAGTAGTGTAGCAGAAAAGTGGTCCATCAACCCTGAATTTTCTAAAACCCGTCAGAGGAGAGTGAAACGCCATTTTGACGAACTTTGCAAAGATGAGCGTCTCCAAGATCCGGAAAGGATGTTTAAAGTGAACATATTTTATCAAGTATTGGACATCATTATTAATCAACTGAAATCGCTTTTCCATCCAATTAATGAAATTGTTTCCAATTTCAGTGTTTTGCAACCCGCCACTTCTCTTAAAAAAGCTCTAGAATTTGTTGATGTATATAAAAAAGACATATCTGAACCATTTGCCAAGGAAATTCTTAGTTTTCGGTCCACCTTCAGAAACGAAATAGAAAAGGCTTCGTGTATTAGAAAACTTGCTGATTTATTAATTATAAAGAATCATTTTATGTCGCGCAGCTTTCCTGATGTATGTACTGCGTTAATATTATTAGTTACGATTCCTGTGACTACAGCTCAAAGATATTAGAAGAACGAGATATGCTATGTTGTCCGCCGGACCGTAGCCAGAGTACTACCTAATTAGGGTACTTTGAACGGTATCGGGACGTGTACGCACAGAAATCTGTTCTATGTATTAGTGCGGATACCTTAGATCGCCTTAGCGTAAGCGAAGGTGTGCAGTAGTATTGGTGAACAAAACCGGCGACACTCGGCTAAACCATTCCACTCAGTACGAACTGCGCATAGCACATCTCGTTCTTCTAATATCTTTGCTACAGCTAGTGCCGAAAGGTTTTTTCGGAACTAAAATTAATAAAAACTTATTTTAGAAAGTCAATGGGACAAGACAGCCTACGTAACTTGACTATTCTGTCTATTGAAAATTCATTGACCCGGTCTTTAAACTTTGATGACGTTATTGATACTTTTGCGGAACAGAAAGCTCGGAGAAAAGAATTTTATTCATAAATATCTAATACTAAATTTTTTTCATTATACTTACTTATGTAATACCAATGCTTTAGAAAATAAAATAAAATTGCACACAATATTGGTAATAGAAGTTACTTAAGTTATTTATAAAAAATCAATTACAACGATAGGGGACCCCATCCAATAAATTTGCCACGGGCCCCCGATGGCATAGTAAAGATAAGCCACTGATAAGAGTGTTTCTTACTTGCCACATTCATGTGAGACAATAACAAGTCCAGATGATGTATTGTAAAGTCATTGATAGTAACAGGATAAACACTTTTGTACGACAATATAACTAGTGCAGATCCGTGAAAAATCACGAGATATTTTAATCATAAGATTTGTGAGGCTGAAAGCATTTATAAAATATTGTCCTCGGTTTCATTGTAAATCAAAAATAAATATTGTCAATTTTTTTCAAAGATTAATAATATTTTTGTTGACAAATAATTAAAGAGTCGAACAGAACCGTTCGAAAAAACATCGTCATAATTTATTAGTTCACGAATAAAATAATTTTGGTACCTACTTTATCGCTTGTCAGATAAAATAAAATGTAGTTAAATAAAAGTTAATTGCAGTTGAAAAATGTTACGCATTACGCAGGAATATTTCACATTGCTTATCCATGCACCAACAACGAGAAATTAGTATTATAATAATTTATAATAGTTAAGAAATACGGGCATCTCAATTAACTGCAGTAAATTCTGTAGCCATAAATTCTTCTCTTTTACTTACTGGCAATGCGGCAGAAAAAATGTTGTGTCAAAAAAAATCTCCATAGACAAATCAGAAGCAATCAGAAAGCGATGCAGTCAACAACTCTACCAAATATGGCGGCTCCGTCTAACGACGCCGGGAACTTGGTGGAGGAATTCGAGGAATCCTTTCAGGTAACCAACACTTTTTCTCATCTCAAAATCTTGTTTATAGTTTGAAGCTACTATTTATCGAAAATCTGCATTTTTTTGAGTCGTCTCGACCGTATGCCGCGTCTTTGAACATGTGACATTTTCTTTGTTGATGTCGTCTGCTATCGATCTGTTTGTTGCCGTGCATTTTCAAACATACAAGACGATAGTTGATGTAGCCGAGTGAACGATTGCTTTAGGTTTCCACTGCGTTGTAGCGGGTACAATTTATCTGCTAGATAAGTCCTCCATCATTGCTCCAGCGAAACTTTCTCATTATAATCATGGTAGCGTTATGAATTCAAATATTACCAGGTTATTCGTAACCGAATGTTTGTTTATCTTTTTTTAAATATGTTGGAATGTTTGTTGGAAGAAATTGCCACCAAGTCCACCTGTAGTAAGTATTACGTTGTGTAACATATGTTATCTCAGTAAATAAATAAATTACTGCTATTCGCAATTACGCTATTCTTTCAATGGTAATTATTTCCCTAAACTCCGCACTTTTAGGCACAGATTATGGAAATTACACATTGTTCTACTTTGATTGTATATAAATGGAATTACAATGCATCGTTCACCATCTATTCCGACGTAAATCGTTCTTTCTTGTAGTAATTAAGTTAAAACGAAGTGTAATTTCCATAATCGGTGCGTATTAAAAGTGTGAATTAAATCGGCACCAAAACTCGGATTTATTGCGCCTTAACTGCGCCAACAAAGCGTTGGAAATGTTCATTCGAACACGGTTTTTGGTCTAACGTGAGCAAACGCGGCACCCAACGCGCGGACAGCTTTCTCATGTCTAAATCTTGATTTAATATGTGACAGACACATTCTTTGGACATTTTCATAACCTCTGCTATCTCTCTCACTTTAATTCGGCGGTCGTCTAACACTATTTGGAAGTTTAGCAATGTTATCGTCAGTAGTTGCAGTTTTTGGACGTCCCGAACGTTCATCGTCTCCTAAGCTCTTACGGCCACGTTTAAATTCAGCTGCCCAAAATTTCACTGTGGTAAATGATGGTGCAGAGTCCCCGTACACAGAATCCATCTCATCTTTGATTTGCATAGGCGTATTGCCTTTCAAAAACAAAAATTTAATAACATCTCGTTACTCAATTTTTTCCATTTTCACAAAAACACACGCATCGACTCACTCAAACGACTGTCAACTAAAAACTGCGCGTCCAAAATGGCCAAAACTTTGGTGAGTAACTATCAAAAGATGCACAAATACATTCACTAGCTTTTATTGACGAGTATCGCAATCTTTGTGTTGAGGTCGGAAACTTTTCAGACCACCCTCGTTAATATGTATATTCACCATATTATTCAATTAAGGCGATGCACTACGTCGTGTAATATTTTGAATCGAGCCGCCATCAATAACACTCCTTACGTAGATGGCGATAAGGCATAAATTCCCGCTTAACACCATCCAGCTGTTTTGATTTAGGCGAGAAAAAAACATGGCCAAAAAGTGCCTTTTATTTTATTTTGTGGATGTTCAGGCATAAATATTTAAATGATTTCCGATCATTTTATAAATAACTTAATTTGTCACATTATACAATAAAACCATAACCGAAAATGGGTTCGTAAGTAGGAGATTTTGAACTTTAAAGCAGTTTTCATAGGCCTTATAAATTACTTTTTTCTGGGCTTATAAAAAGACTTACAGATGTAAAAAATACTCGATTATTTCAAAGGCCAAGATGTATTCTACTCGCAGTATTGAATTAAAGCATCTGAAACATTTCTAGGCGACCAAATTTTCAAACCAAAAACACATGATTTTGCATTGCTACGTAGTGCATCGCCTTACTACCATTTCTCAAAATATAAATATGGAAACATATGAACACTGCTTACTGCGATTTTGCTTACAGCCAATGAATCCATCTATATTTGAGGATAATGCAATATTCTGAGAGCATAGGATAAAGAAAAACACAAGAAGTGCCTTGTAGGCGTGTTTCGTGATCCAAATATTTGCCTAATCGAGGCTTAAATTTCCAATTCAAAACTGTGTTAGATATAGATCAGCCTTGCATTCTTCAACGCAAATATATATATTTTTAATGACATGTTTTTTTATATTTTTTTCAGTCGTGCCTGAATGTCCTGACCAAGCAGGAGGCTGGACCTTGTGTGGAAAAGGAGGAGGTTAAAGTTGAAGTGGAAAGGTATTATTATTATCTCATATTTCAATTTGGGAGGCAGGTATGGGTACCGTCGCCCTGGGTGCCATTTATTGGATAACCAACACCTCTGCCATGGGTCACTCCAAGTGGCAAGCTACGGCAGGTGACTTAGCAGGTGTTCACGGGGTGGGGTTTGTCCGGGTCTTGGCGACAGATGCGCCTGCCCACCAACTGCGTGGGAGGCCGAATCGGGAGACCTTTTGACCTCTCCAGCAGGACTCTCTCGAAAGATCGCCTTGCACCGCAGTGGGAGGGATAGATTCATACTTCCGTCACTTCTGGACACACTGACCGCCAGATGCCTATCAGCTCTTCATACCTTGTTCCTTCCCAGAACTTTCGCCATCCCCAAAGATGACATAGACCGGGCCTCCTGCGCGGAGCCAATGTAAAAAAATCTACTAAATCATAATCGCATATTGCTGGGATCATCAAAAGACCAAATGTAATAATGTACTTAATCAAGAAAGCCTTCCTTGATATAACTCTCTTGATAAAAATATAGAAAACATACACTGAGACGATTTACAAAAATACCAGGTGCGTTGAAATACCAGCAATATGAAATTAGACTCATGAAGCTAAGATTACCAACCTTAAAAGAAAGAAGTGCAAGGGGTGACTTGATTGAGACTTTCATAACCAGCAACTGCTCTGGTATTCAAGAAACCTTCACCAACAACACAAATGTAAATCTCCGTGGACACCTTTTGCAGCTAATCTTGGGAAATACTCCCTTGCAAATAGGGTTGTGGAAGCATGGAATTGACTTCCACAACATGTCATCCATTCTACTAACATAGAGTAGTGGAAGCATGGAACTAACTTCCACAACATGTCATCCATTCTACTAACATAGAGTAGTGGAAGCATGGAACTAACTTCCACAACATGTCATCCATGCTACTAACATAGAGTAGTGGAAGCATGGAATTAACTTCCACAACATGTCGTTCATTCTACTAACATAGAGCAGTGGAAGCATGGAATTAAAATCCACAACATGTCATCCATTCTACTAACACAGAGTAGTGGAAGCATGGAACTAACTTCCACAACATGTCATCCATTCTACTAACATAGATCAGTGGAAGCATGGAACTAACTTCCACAACATGTCATCCATTCTACTAATATAGAGCAGTGGAAGCATGGAATTAACTTCCACAACATATCATCCATGCTACTAATATAACTCTATTTAAATATCCATTGGATTCTCATTTGGAGCGAAGAAATGATTGACTTATTGTGAAATTAATGAGTGCATCAGCAGAATGGCTCGGTTACTATCATATAAAGTAACTTATTGTGAATCTAATTTCAATCCATTTGTGTTGATCTAAATTCTTGGGGCACTACACTCCTTGCCTCATTGACATTCATACATCGTCTCATACATACTCTTCTGTTATTCTGTCTCTTTACATGGCCCGACTCAAGTATATGGTTCACTTGATTTACTTTTATTGACTTACACTCCTTTGTTCATTCGCTTTACATGCCCACATCATCTGAGCATTCCTTTCTTAATCTTCATTCTTTGCGAATCTTGCGGTTTTACCCCACATACGCCTCAAGGATCTTATTTCGACAGTATTCAGTCTACTTTCGTTATTCCTCTGCCAATTCCATTAAATTCAATATTAACATTCCAGGTTCATAGAGCTGGCCCGTCAGATGGAGGCATTCTTCCTGCAGAAGCGCTTCCTCCTGTCGGCGCTGAAGCCCGAGCTGCTGGTGAAGGAGGACAACAATGAGCTGCGGCTGGAGCTGGCCCGGAAGGACGAGCTCCTGAAGCGCCACTACGAGAAGATCGCCGTCTGGCAGAATCTCCTGGCCGACCTGCAGGTGAGTGTCCTTAAGAAAAAACTTCTTCAGTAGAATCCAAATTACCTATGTTGTGACACTTGTTATGGTTTATGATGGTTTACTGTTGAACCTCTAAAACCTTCAATGGGATGCTGACACAGAGTAAGGAATAGATCTGCCCATAAGGGCGAGGGGTACAAGCCAAGTGGCACGAAGCAAGGAGAGTTGGGTCGGCGTCTCCCTATCAGTGATTTGTCAATAAAGGAATCTGGCAGTTTACAGGCACCTCACACTGTAATATCACCATTTAATGCGTGAAAGTAAAATCTGCTTATGAATTGACAATGGCGCGAAAATGGCTGTCTGCGTAAAACACTTAAGGCGAAGCTTAATAATAATAATAATGTTTATTTCAGCTGGACAGAGCGGTGTGTGCAATGCTCTGCCTGCCATAAAAGTTGACATTTAAGTTAATACATAAAAATAAAATTAATAAAGAAATAAATAAAAATAATAAATAAAAAATCAATACATTGATGTGCACATTAGGACTTTATGGTGGCTTGAGTGAAATTCAAAATAATAATCAAAATAATGCTAAATCACTATTTTGATTAATATTTATAACGAATTGGTGTACATTATGAATACCAAAAAATATGCTTTAGATAAATTGAAGGTTTTCCTATCGTTTCGTTTCAGTAGAATACAAATAAAAATAAATTACTCAATAAAAAATATAAATGTACAGCTAAAAATAATATTTTTTCAATAGAAATGTATGAACGCGTAAAGGAAACAACTTTAAAAAATAGATTATATTAATACAGTATTATAGCTAAGATTATCTGTGACAGTTTCACTTGATTAACTTTTTTGCTTTCTTATAAAATTATTTACAAAATAAATAAAAACCAGTTTCTAGACTCCGTTTGTCAAGCGATTTTAACGCCTATTACCTACAATATAAGGTATACCAAGAATATACACATTTTTGGCTTGTAGCTTCCTCTTAACTACATATTTATGTTCGTGCCTGTTTCCAAAATTTAATATTTTTACAAATGTCTTATAATTTACCCACCGCACTAGTTAGTTAGTTCAAAAACAAACATTCAAATCCTGTGTAGACAAGTCCCACATTGCAGCCTTTGTCTTATTTTAGCGAACTTTATCACCTTTCTGGGCAGGTTCTGGTTATTTTAATGTGTGCTCTTCGGCTTTCAACGTACGACGGATGTCGTAGATTATTCAAAACATTCTCGAATCCTCACCGTGCCAAAATAAGTCACATTATTGGTCGCCAGCTTGCCAAAATGACAACCAGATGTGGCAGGGTGAGTATGTTTGCATGAGAGCTATGCTTATTTGTAATTTACGGCGGCTGCCCGAACCGTAAATTGTGTTCAGGAGATGGGAGATTCAAATGAGTGTCTGCACAATTAATTAAATTTATTCGTGAGGACGAATATTATAATTTTACAGAACGCGGAGACGGTGGCAGAAAGAAGTAGAGAGAGTGGCGGTAGGATCGAAGGTTGAAACAGGAATGGAGATTTCTCTTCTCCAGCTCGCTTGCGTCTAGCAGCGGATTAATTCACGATAGTATTGCCACATGTGGGAGGAAATAAAGTAGTCCCACACAGATTTCATTTTAGGGCAAATCTATTAATTTGAATGTGTATTAATTTGAATAAAGCAAATATACCCTGGTTGAATATGATTTAAGATTTTCACGGCCAAAAAGTATTTTTGTTATTTGTTTTTGGGGTGTTATGCCGGGTTGCGCTAACTCCTTCTTTAGCCAACGTTTCGGACAACGTTACAGTGGCAGATATCATCAGGGCAGATGTGTCAGGAGACGGGCAGGACACAACTGCCCTAATGATGGACAGTGTAACATTGTCCGAAACGTTGGCTAAAGAAGGAGTTAGCGCAACACGGCATAACACCCTGAAAATAAGTAACAAAAATACCCTGCTTGAGTTTGTGTAGTTGTGGAACTACAAAATTTTAAAAAAGAAATGTATATTTGGAGAAAGAAAAGTCCCAAGGAGCTGACTGATCATTTTTTCACCGAGCCGTTCGGGTTGTGTAGGTCGAGACGCGTAATTTGATACCCATATCGTATGTACGGTTTTTGTCACCGACACTCTTGAAAAGTCCCAGCGAGCTTATTTTGGAAAAAAATTGCTGAATTAATACCCAAAATTTAAAAACTTTTAAAAATGTAATATGTGTGTTTGCATATAAATGAAACAATGAGTGTGTGACCACAAATGTATTAAAATATATGTATAGTTAGAAAGAAATGGATATTTTGAGAAAAAAAAGTGCCAAGGAGCTTACTGATCACTTTTTCACCGAGCCATTCGGATTCTGTAAGTCGAGACGCGTAATTTGATACCCATATCGTATGTACGGTTTTTGTCACTGACATTCTTCAAAAGTCCCAGCGAGTTTTACTTTGGAAAAAAACATTGCTCTATAAACAAACGCAAAATGTAAAAACACTTATTGGAAATTTTTTATTTTTAAATTTAAAATCTACCACTACCACTACCCCTACCACTACCCCTACCCCTACCCCTACCCCTACCCCTACCTCTACCCCTACCCCTACCCCTACCCCTACCCCTACCCCTACCCCTACCCCTACCCCTACCCCTACCCCTACCCCTACCCCTACCCCTACCACTACCCCTACCCCTACCACTACCCCTACCCCTACCCCTACCCCTACCTCTACCCCTACCCCTACCCCTACCCCTACCCCTACCCCTACCACTACCCCTACCCCTACCCCTACCCCTACCCCTACCACTACCCCTACCCCTACCCCTACCACTACCACTACTACTACTACTTGGTACAATTTATCAATTTGCGTGACGCTATTGATGTAGTTTTTCACTACGGGGCGACGGTACCCGTGCTAAATTATTTTCCCCAACTTTATTTCGTTAATAAAAGTTTAAATTTTTGATTAAAAAATGTTTATTTTACATAACAATTAACACCGCTTCACCCTATATAATTTCGGCGCTCCTGGTAGAAATTATAAAATTGCGGGACGTTATTGATGTAGTTTTTCACTACGGGGCGACGGTACCCGTGCTAAATTATTTTCCCCAACTTTATTTCGTTAATAAAAGTTTAAATTTTTGATTAAAAAATGTTTATTTTACATAACAATTAACACCGCTTCACCCTATATAATTTCGGCGCTCCTGGTAGAAATTATAAAATTGCGGGACGTTATTGATGTAGTTTTTCACTACGGGGCGACGGTACCCGTGCTAAATTATTTTCCCCAACTTTATTTCGTTAATAAAAGTTTAAATTTTTGATTAAAAAATGTTTATTTTACATAACAATTAACACCGCTTCACCCTATATAATTTCTGCGCTCCTGGTAGAAATTATAAAATTGCGGGACGCTATTGATGTAGTTTTTCACTACGGGGCGACGGTACCCGTGCTAAATTATTTTCCCCAACTTTATTTCGTTAATACATTTTATTTCGTTCAAAAGCGTTATCGATTTTCAAAGGATAATCCACCAAAGTAAGTACCTACACAGATTTTATCGTTTCTTTAAATTCATATGCCTAAAATAAAAGCACATCACTTCGGTACTTGTCTATGATCGGCTATTATCTCTGATTAACCAAAAGCCCGATCGTTGGCATTTTCGGTTCAAATGGCAAACGTCAAAACTTTAGCCGGTTACTGCGGGACATTTTGAACCGAACGCCATCTGTGGAACGGCCGATAAACGTTCCTAAACCTTCGGAGGATGAATTTTTTTGATAATTTTAACCGTAGATTGCGCCTTTTTGACGGAATTGAATCATCAGGTAGACCGTGTTGATTTTATAAAAAGGCATACCACGTGATTTCGTGTTGACCACGTGACTAATTTTTGTCCAATGATACCATTATGCAAAGAAAAACAATTCCACTTAAATTAAATCAATTTGCCTAAAAGTGAGGAAATTTCGTAATATTTATCGTGAAATTAAAAATTTTTTTTCGTGATATTTAAAAAAAAAATCAACGATACCTGATTAAATCAGACACGACGCTCGATCAAAAATAATCGTCTTTTTAATTTGCGTTCGAGTAATGCGAAAAACGCAAAATTTTCGAGCAAAAAGGCGCAAGAATTTTTTTTTAATGATTTCGCGTTCGGGGTGCGTTCGAAATTGAATAACAATATAAACGGTGAAGGAAAAACAGTTTTACAGATCGATGGTGATCGATGAAAACGAAACATTGAGAAAATGCACCAAAATTTAGCCGTTTCGAAACCGTGCGTGTTGCAACACTCGCGGTGAAAAGTTGATTTGTCGCCGGGAAGCTCTGCCGATTGACCGGCCGCGAATTGACTTATCGGAGTGTTGCCGTCCCGACCGCCGAAGAGCGAGAAAATCAGCGCTCTCGTATGGCGCGCCTCGAGCGCTTCCAGTTTCCGCCGACAGAGTTCCCGGACGATTTTGACGACATTGATGACCGAACGAATCCTCTCGAGTTTCCGGGAATTATTTCGATACAAACTCTGGTTGAATTTCGCCCAAAACGCGTCCCGCCATAGTGAACCTCGAGTCGAAGTGGCTCCGTGAGAGCGGCGGTCGATTTTCGCTCGCCAGGAAATCGGCAAAAAAACAATTGAATGGGACTTTTTTTTCTGGCACGCCAAAACGAACCTCGAGTTGTTTGAACTTAAGGGGGAGAGTGGTCGATTTTTGCCTAAATTTCGGCGAGCAAAAAAAACAAAGAAACTGAGTATTAATATATGTATATAAAGTCATTAAAAACGATGAAATTTTTTTTTTTTTAACATGACCTAACCTAGCCTACTTTGGGTTATGTTAATAAAGTTTTTGTTTCATCACTTTCCATGAGTTTATATAACTTTTTAAAGATGTGATGAATTATCATTTTGATGATTTATCCGGTCACCATCACCGACACCCGACGTTTGGGAGCAGTTGGTAGTCTTGTTGGGTTTTGGGATTTCTCACGAATTGTGTGTAAATTATTATGTATCATTTTTGGTTCAGTAAAATCAACGTGTCTCCCTTTCCAGGGCTACGCCAAGTGCGGTGGCCAGACCGGCGCCAGCACACCGGCCACCGTTGGCGTGGCGTCCCCCTCGCCGGTGCCCCAGCAGCAGGTGGCGGCCCTGCAGCAACAGATGCAGCCTCACAACAACGCCATGCAGGTGGGTCACTAGTCTGACGTGTGCCATGACGGAAAGAGAACTGAAAGCACAAAAAAAGCATTATTTAACTGCGTATCGGCATATCTTTACGTTCCCACAGGTTTTTAACCATCGAAAAAAATGTTAAAATGCGTGGTCATTTTGCTGCCTAGTGATATATTTTTTTTAAATTTAAAACAATAGTATTTTTTTCATCATACGTCGCGTCACGTCTTATGCACTCCGTCTCTCTCCAGTAGCACCGTACAGACGAGACAGAGCGCACATCACGTGATTCGTTGCGATGTGTGATTTAAAAATTATTTTTTTTGGTTTTAAATTGAAAAAAATATATTTTCGGACGGCAAAATGACATCTACATTTTGAACTCCAAATATGCTCGGGAATCACATGATGATACATCCTGAATATAACTAACTAACTAACCATCACGCCAGTTTTAGCACACACTCCTTGCCTCATTCACATTCATACATACTCTTCTATTGTTCTGACTCTTGACATGGCCCGACTCAAGTATCTGATTCACTTGATCGTGCCATGTCTTCCTCGGGCGTCTCCGACTTCTGCTACCATTCACATTTGCATCGTATATTCTCCTTACACTCCTTTCTTCGCTCATTCGCTCTACATGCCCAAACCCTTTCTAAGCGTGCCTTTCTTGATCTTACTCATTACGCTTACATCAGCCTTGCACTCTTTGCGTATCTCCACATTCCTCACACGATCATACATGGTTTTACCACACATACGCCTCAGGGATCTCATTTCAACAGCATTCAATCTACTTTCATCCTTTCTCTGCCAGTTCCATGCCTCACTTCCATACATCAGGGTAGGTACCAGCACTCCGTTGTGGACTGCTAACTTCGCTTCTTTGGACAATGTTTTGTTAGCGCCAACTGCGTTCAGTCCTCCATTAATGGAGTTACCTGCATTTACCCTTCTTTCAATATATCTGTCAGCCTTCCCATCTCTCTAGAACATACTTCCTAAATACACAAACTCATCCACCTGCTCCAAGTATTCCTCATTCACAACTATATTGCACACTGTTTTCGTCCTCTTTCTTTCAAACACCATGACCTTAGACTTACTTACATTCATCATTAACTCATTCTTCATGCATGCTTCGTACATTGTTTGTTTATACAGGGGTATTATGTCGAATCAAAACATTTTTACGAAAGCGTATTAGGACAGTCGTCGATGACTTCATACAATCTCTCTCTGGGAATACTATACTTACCAAAATGTTTACAATAGGTGCAGTTTGTATTTAGTTCTCTTCTCATAATTCGTGGGAAGAATGTGTAATACAATGTTGCGTGGCATCCCATATTCTCTGCCTATCCCTGTGGAGAAAGGCTAAAGATGAACAAACACAGTTATTTAACCGCATACTTTAAAATAAATAACAATGATACCATAATCTTTTTAATACAGGGTTTTCCAATAAGAGGTGTTATTTTGAATAGCCCGCTATTTCGGTAGATGTTACTTTTGAAGCTGTCATTTTTTGACATTTGACAAGTAGAAACTATGTCATTAATAAAAATGGAACGATACACGCTTCAACAACGCATTGAAATTATTAAAATTCACTTGAGTGAATCAAATGCAAATCATCTTGAGTGATGAGGTCCATTTCCACCTCGGTGGCTTCGTCAACAAGCAAAATTGTCGCATCTGGGGCTCGGAAAACCCAAGAGTTATTGTTGAAAAGCCTCTCTATCCTCAACGTGAGTCGGGAGTCATTGGACCTTACTTTTTCTAAAATGAGGCTGGAGCAACAGTTACGGTGAATGGATTGCGCTATCGAGAGATGATTAATGATTTTTTATGGCCGAAATTGGATGGTATTGATCTGGACAACGTTTACTTTCAACAAGACGGCGCTACGTGCCACACAAGCAACGAAACCATTGATCTTTTACGATTGAATATCAAAATAACACCTCTTATTGGAAAACCCTGTATATAAAAATTTTGCCTGCGTTTATTTGCGCTCACAAATCTCGTAAAGTAGTCGACAGATATCGTTGAAAATTTCAAAGTTTGTTCTTATTAGTGCATGAAGTGTTTAGAGAGTGGTTTAAATGGTGTGGGACGCACGAGGAACACTTAACGCAATATCTCTGCACCGAATGAATAAGATACGGAGTCGAATTAAAGTCGATGTAAATGAAAGCACCACTTGTAGGATCCGAGCCGACCGTAGGAGTAAATACATATTGATAGGTGGGTCAAATCCCAGCACTGCAAAGCATGGGAGAGGGCACCAAAAGGACCAGACCGTAGACGAACCAAGAAACTACTCGATATGGACAGAAACTCGCTGAGGGAACTGGTAGGACTACTAACGGGACACTGCCATCTCAGGAGACACATGCAGATATTGGGAGTGGAAAACACCAATAGATGCAGGAAATGTGAAGAGGATGAAGAGACTCCAATTCACCTATGGTGCCAATGTCCTGCCCTGGTGGGAACTAGGCTCAGATACCTGGGGAGACATACAGTAGAACCAGAATAAAATAATAAATAAATAAAAACCAGTTTTGTGCTTGAAATCGAACGTTTCTAGACTCGATTTTAATACCTATTACCTACAATATAAGGTATACCAAGAATATACACATTTTTGGCTTGTAGCTTCCTCTTAATGGTGTTCTTCAATACCGCTAAGACCGTGGTTAAAATCTACTGTTTTCAGTTGTTTAATTAACAGTTATTAAAATTTGGAACAGAGGTTAACCACATGCACTGTACAACTACTGTCAGTATTGCCTTGGTGAAAGACCACCATTCCGAATCAAAACTTTAGCCGTGTTTGGTGAACAGATCGAAATACTCGGGTTTTTTTCAACCTTCCTTTTCGCAAACTCTTTCCATTTGGGCATGCCATGGTCTCACTGGCTAGACTCAGCTCTTTTATGGCTTTAGTTAGATCGCGGATTAAAAACCATGGCCTTAGAACCACTCTAAAAAAGAGTGCTTGCTTGTAATGGAAAGTTTTAAGCCATAACAGTACTGACAGTATCATGCTTAAATTCCGTCCCAATGTGTTTTAACTCTGTGAATTTCATACTAACCTCACTTTACAGTCGACAGAGGTTAAGTAAGTACTCTACTTAAATGTTAAATTGATTGTATTTTATGTATTGTTGGTATATAGTGTTCGGCACCGTCCGCTTCAGGAGCAACTCTATGCTAGTGTCTCTCTCTCTCTCGCAGGGTCAACAACAACAACAGCAGCAGCAACAAGTGGGGCAGCTACAGCAGCAACAACAGCAACAGCAGCAACAGCAGCAACAGCAGATGGTGCAGCTACAGCAGTTGCAACAGCTGCATCAGCAGCAGCACGCCATGCAGCAGGTCAGGGAGCCATTATGACTGTTGGCACTGATGATGATTGTCGCGTAATGACAGTGGTCACTTGTAATGGTGATTGTCTCTCGTAACGACAGTTGTTGTCACACATAACAATGTTCATTGTCTCTCATAATGATGATTATTTTTTGTAATGGTGATTGTCTCTCGTAATGACAGCTATCACACATAATTTCCATTGTATTTCGTAATTATGATGTCTCTCTTAATGATATTTGTGTCTCGTAATGGTAATTGTCTCTCCATAATGATAGTTGTCACTTCTACTGATGATTGTCTCTCGTAATGACAGTTGTCACTTCTACTGATGATTGTCTCTCGTAATGATAGTTGTCACACGTAATATTCACTGTCTCTCATAATGAAGGTGGTCGCTCGTAACCACGGTTGTTTCTCGTAATGATTCTTGCTATTTTTAATTATGCTATTGGCTAACTAACGATGACCATTTTTACTTTTTAGCTCGTAGCACTATTTTTACAAGCAGCCCTATATTATTTTTTTATCTACACATTGTTTAAGTATTATATTTATTTTTTAGCACTGTTATCGGCACCTTATGTTTTCTCTCTAGACCATTTATCAACACTTATATTATGATTTTTTCTACATGTTTTGGTATCATTCTTGTTTTTTAGTACCGTAATTGTCACCTTTTTTTATGAAAAATGCCAACGGCACCACTTAAACATCTAAATAATATGCCGTTTTGTTTTCTTCTTCTTTAGGCCGGTATCAACGATACTTTTACAAAGAGATCAGCGTAGCCCCATTTAAATGGTGTCGTTGGCACCATTAATGGCGCTATAATGAATCACCAATAACAAGCTTATCACCGATTTTGTTTAAATAAGTGCCGAAGGATCTGTGTTATGAACAATGGTTCTAATGTTATTACCGTAGCTATTACGGAACAAACAATGCAATAACGAACCAGAGTGTTGTAAATAGTGCTATCAGGTTGTTTAGTTGTTATTGCTGTAGCTGTTATCGGAATGCCATGCTATCGAACAATGCTATTATGAATCTAAATGATATAAAAAATGCTTTTGGGTCTTGTATTATTTTTAGCACTCGCTGAATAGATCAACTGATCGAACTGTGATCGATTCAATAGAAAACATGATTAACGTGTTGTCAATTTTTATTTTATTTTATTTTGTTTTACGCCCAGCCGGGCTTTTACATGGATTTTAAGAACTAGTGAGCTTTCGAAAATTAAATGCAAAATACCTATTTTCAAAATGCATTGAAAATGCAAACTGGTTTCTCAGGTCAAACAATCAAAATAATTATAGAATTTTTAAACAATTTTGTCATTTAATAATGGACATCAATGTAGAACAAACATATTACATGATGGTAAATCCAAAAACACCACGACTACGGATTATGAAACCACAAAAAATTTGCGCAGGACTAATGTTACCAACGTAAAAACATAGAAACTGCTATCTAACATTTAATATTACAGCGTCATGGCCATGTTCAGTATTTGAATCAGTATTTTTTGTAATTGTATCACTCAATTGCCAGGGCTCCTACCAGGGAGCAACTTGACAAATGTAAATTATCTCTCATAGCGAGGTTGAGGACCGACTGATATTTGGGGCTTATGAAAAAAAGATGAGTGGAGATAGTAGGAAGAATGTTGCAAAAAAGCATTTAAAATGGAAAATGCATTGAGAAAAGCGTTTAAAATGCAAAATGGTTTTTAGAAAAGCATTTAAAATGCAAAATGGAAAATACCCATTTTGCATTTCCATTTGAAATGGATTTATTTGAAATAAAGCACATCTCTGGTTATATAGTGGCAACGATGGCAGGACTGTCAATTAAGTTCTTAATGACTCTGTGTAACACAACCAGGTTTTGTATAAGACCTATCAACTCCTAAATCCCGGACAACTGAATTTGATCATCTGTTATTATTTGATCAATTTCAACCAAAGTAAGATAAAATTGCACTTAAATCTCATATACTGACACGCCAAAAATACACTTACATTAGTTAATCTATTCAGTGTGGCTTTGCTAATTTTATCTGTGTTTTCTGATTAATAATGCTATCAATACAAATATTTTTGTACAATATATTTAATTTTTATATTTTTACTAACATTAGTCGATATTATTTTTACAGTGTGGTATTTTTTCTTGTTGTAAATAATTTATACTAAAAAAAATTAATTAAGAATTGATTAAAAATTATATATTTAATTAAAATTTATTATTATACAGTGTTTTCCAATAAGAGATGTTATTTTGATATTCGATCGTAAAAGATCAATGATTTCGTTGCTTGCGTGGCACGTAGCGCCGTCTTGTTGAAAGTAAACGTTGTCCAGATCAATACCATCCAATTCCGGCCATAAAAGATCATTAATCATCTCTCGATTGCGCAATTTATTCACCGTAACTGTTGCTCCAGCCTCATTTTCGAAAAAGTAAGGTCCAATGACTCTGCCGGACCATAAACCGCACCAAGCAGTCACACGTTGAGGATAGAGAGGCTTTTCAACAATAACTCTTGGGTTTTCCGAGACCCAGATGCGACAATTTTGCTTGTTGACGAAGCCACCGAGGTGGAAATGGTCCTCATCACTCAAGATGATTTGCATTTGATTCACTCAAGTGAATTTTAATAATTTCAATGCGTTGTTGAAGAGTGTATCGTTCCATTTTTAATAATGGCGTAGTTTCTACTTGTCAAATGTCAAAAAATGACAGCTTAAAAAGTACCATCTACTGAAATAGCGGGCTATTTAAAATAACACCTCTTATTGGAAAACCCTATATAATTAAAATCACACTTAAGGCGATGCACCACGTCGTGTAACATTCGGAATGGGGTCACTAACAATAACACTGCTTACGCAGATGGCGATAAGGTTGAAAAAAGCGTGTTTCATTTTATTTTAAGTTCAGACACAAATATTACAATGTTTTCTGATCGTTGTCTCAAAAGGAAATTCTAAAGTAGGTAATTTTACACTTTAACCTTTCAGTACTTGTTTGCAATGTTTTCAGTGTATTTCAAATGCGCTCTGTATATCTTATTTTTTAATTTTCAGTAAAAAAAAATACTGTTTTAGAAACTAGATAAAATTATCTTTAATGTGTACGCATTTAAAATAAAAATTGATTTTTCTAAATAATTAAATTTTAATATCAAACGTGAAAAATGTGGTCAAAAAAACGCTAACCACATTTTGATTGAGAGAACTCGATATTTTAACAGAATCGTTTTGTTTGGGGGAATTTTCTAAGAAAATTGTACCTTCACTTTTATCTCGTTCATATAATAAAAATAATTTTTAAAGTTAAATCGATTGTTACGACAGCGGCGCGAAATATGAATTATTAATTTTGGCTATTTTAAGGATTTTATTAATGGAATCCTGTATAAATATTTGAGGCAAACTGGAAATAATTATTATTTCTCTTTATAACGTCAAAAAAATTGAGTATTTCGACATGATAGAAAAAGAAGATAAAAATTCTTTTATAAAATATGGTCGTCCGGTCATATATGACCCTCAAACGCTGGAGAGGTTAAAGCAGTTTTTATAGGCCTGATACTTAAAATTATCGTTTTCAATGGTCAAGGATGTGTTCTGTTCAACGTATGATTATAACCAAAAACATATGATTTAGCATCACTTCGCAGTGCGTCGCCTTAAAAAAAATTTACTTTCTTAATTTTTGCTTTATTTATATTTTGATCTCTTTTTTTTTTTTTTTTGTAAAACTGCTGAAGAGTGTCAATTTCTCGAAGCCTGTGGGACTACGGCACCCCTTTCGGGAATGTTTTGGGGACAGATGGGAAGTGGAAAGGTTTGAAAGCACCTCCAGCTTTTGGAATTTGGTCAATAAAAGAATGTTGCTTTTTCACCAGGGTGATACTGGAAGTATCTACATATCTCTCCCACTAGAATGAAATCCATATAAAAAAAATTATCTTTAGTATTTATTTTGTCTCGTAATGGATTTTTTTATATTTGTATATTATGCTTTTTTTTTATGGATTATTTACGTTTTTTTCTGATTTGTATTAGTAAGCTTAAATTGTCTAATTTTGTTAATATATTGGAAGTACATACATATTTCTTTTTTATTATTAATAATAACAATTTGATCACTAAACATAGCTAAAGCCATTTCAGGCATTGTTTCAATTCTGATTTGATGTGAAAAATATTGAAATATGACTTTTTTCAAAAATATGTCAATGTAATATTTGTAATATTTTTTTTTCCAATATGCCTACAATTTTGAGATTTGTGTAATTATTTTTAGCTTTATATGTATGTACAGGCAAATCATTTTAAAGATGACACGTTTGAATGTATTTGTGTATCTCAGTCCCCTCTTACGCTGCAAATGCACAAAAATACTGGGTGCGTAGCGACGCGCTTGTCAATTACATTTAAATTTAAACTCTCGATTCAATTCAACAATTGAACTTGCTAACAAAAAAAAAATTAGTATAAATTTTTTTTTTGGTACATCCAGTACATCACTAGCAAGGGTCTCTTTAAAATGATTTTCCTGCACCACCTATTATGTAAAAATTTTTTTTTTTTCTTTGGTTCAAAATAGACTACACAGACGTGTAATTAAGTAACTCATTTTTTCTTTATAAAATGAGTGTCTCTTGACAGCAATTTTAATTTTAAAAATTTTAAGTTACAAGCAAGATTTTAACTGCTCTAGCTAGTGGATCTATCACACACCTGTTTGGGGATTGCTGTGATGTTGAATTAAGAAGAAAGAGGAGGGTTAGGCGTTCCCGACTATTCAAATCTACCAACTAAACACAGCTGTATCCATTTCAATCAACATTTCATTTTTTAATTTTGGTTTATCAAGGTTTCCTAAGGTTTTTGAGGTTTTTATCCTAATTTTCATAAAGATTGACTTTGAACAAGAATTTTTGCTGTGATTTTTTTTTATTTCTTCAAACTTTGGCCATTAAATCGCATCATTAACTCTTTTTGAGTTACTGTCTCAACGTAGTTGACGATTAACAACGTATGAGACGGCACCGTAGTACAAAATTACGCGAACAAATGTGTCGATTATGATTTAAAATTTTCACGGCCAAAAGTATTTTTGTTATTTGTTTTTGGGGTGTTATGCCGTGTTGCGCTAACTTCTTCTTTAGCCAACGTTTCGGACAGCATTGCAGTGTCCATCATCAGGGCAGATGTGTTATTTGAGGTTGTGTTAAAAATGTGAGCTTATGTATGAGGTTGTGATACCGTGTTGCCAGCTCCAACCCTCTGAGCTAACATTAACGTATCATTTTTTAATTTAAAGTGGTTTTCTTCGTTTAGCTCTGGTGTAGCCGTCAATTACCGGATACCAAGAACTATTGAGCTTAGCTCCATCGTCTCTATTAATGTTTACGGGATTTTTATGAATTTCAATGGCCTCCGTAATCAGCCGTGCTCTATAAGTTTTGGGTCTCCCCAGGATTTCAGGAACAAATCCAAAGTAATGCCCGGTGTCAATCAAATGCTCGGCAATTGCCGATTTGTCAGGGTGGCCGAGTTTACAAGCTCTGAAGTGTTCTGAAATCCTTTTGGAGATAGTCCGCTCTGTCTGGCCTACATAGACCTTGTCACATCCGGAACAGCTGAGTTTATACACTCCATCTGTTTCCAGAGGAAACTTAGTCTTTGCAGACCTCAGTAAGTCCTGTATCTTTGTTGTTGTTCCGAAGACAGTCTTGATATTTTCCTTTCTCAATAGCCTGGCAATTCTGTCTGTCACATTGTGTACATAAGGCAGGAAAGCACAGCCTTTCGACTCTTGTTCAATTCTGTCTTCGTTTGGTGCAGATTTGGCTCTTATGATTTGCCTTGTCTGACTTGCTGGGTAGCCGTTACGCTCCAGTGCATCGGTCAGCTTCGTAAGTTCCGCTCCGATTTTATGTTCTTCACATATTCTGGTCGCTCGGGTCACCAATGTATGGATAAGTCCTCTCTTCTGCGCTGGGTGGTGGTGCGAATCAGCATGTAAGTACCGATTCGTATGGGTTGGTTTCCTATATACAGTATGCCCTAGGCTACCATCGCTTTTTCGCATCACCTCCACATCTAGAAAAGGCAGGATTTTATCTTCGTTTTCCAGTTCCATTGTGAATTTAATTTTGCTGTGGAGAGAATTAAGATGTTCCAGGAATTCGTTTAGTTTCTCCGTTCCATGAGGCCAAATGGCGAAGACATCGTCGACGTAGCGCCACCATACTTTAGGGACAGCCGAAGCTGTGTCGAGTGCCACTTCTTCAAACTTCTCCATAAAAAAGTTGGCTAGTACTGGCGATAACGGACTGCCCATCGCAACTCCCTCCAATTGCTCAAATAGTTCACCCTGAAACGCAAAGTATCCCGTTTTGAGGCAGTGTTCAAAAAGTTTGCAAATGTCTTCCTCATATATCTCCCTGAGCATTGTCATGGAGTCTTCTAGAGGCACATTTGTAAAAAGTGACACGACGTCAAAGCTGACCAGAATATCTCCTTCCTCAGTCTTAACTTTCTTGAGCTTACTAATCAGATCTGTTGAATCCTTAATCCACGATTCGGTTTTTCCAGTTTGCATCTGCAGTAATCTCGAGAGGTATTGGGAAAGTTTGTATGTAGGAGCACCAATAGCGCTGACAATCGGTCTCATTGGGATTTCCTTTTTATGTATTTTTGGGAGACCGTACAGGGCAGGAGTTCTAGAGGCTTTTACAAAAAGCTTAGACCAATCCTCTTTCCTGATGCTAGAAGCTTTCACTAGTTCCCTATTTTATAAGAAGATTAAAAACAACCCCACCAACAAGATTGATATAAAGACAAGGGAACTAGTGAAAGCTTCTAGCATCAGGAAAGAGGATTGGTCTAAGCTTTTTGTAAAAGCCTCTAGAACTCCTGCCCTGTACGGTCTCCCAAAAATACATAAAAAGGAAATCCCAATGAGACCGATTGTCAGCGCTATTGGTGCTCCTACATACAAACTTTCCCAATACCTCTCGAGATTACTGCAGATGCAAACTGGAAAAACCGAATCGTGGATTAAGGATTCAACAGATCTGATTAGTAAGCTCAAGAAAGTTAAGACTGAGGAAGGAGATATTCTGGTCAGCTTTGACGTCGTGTCACTTTTTACAAATGTGCCTCTAGAAGACTCCATGACAATGCTCAGGGAGATATATGAGGAAGACATTTGCAAACTTTTTGAACACTGCCTCAAAACGGGATACTTTGCGTTTCAGGGTGAACTATTTGAGCAATTGGAGGGAGTTGCGATGGGCAGTCCGTTATCGCCAGTACTAGCCAACTTTTTTATGGAGAAGTTTGAAGAAGTGGCACTCGACACAGCTTCGGCTGTCCCTAAAGTATGGTGGCGCTACGTCGACGATGTCTTCGCCATTTGGCCTCATGGAACGGAGAAACTAAACGAATTCCTGGAACATCTTAATTCTCTCCACAGCAAAATTAAATTCACAATGGAACTGGAAAACGAAGATAAAATCCTGCCTTTTCTAGATGTGGAGGTGATGCGAAAAAGCGATGGTAGCCTAGGGCATACTGTATATAGGAAACCAACCCATACGAATCGGTACTTACATGCTGATTCGCACCACCACCCAGCGCAGAAGAGAGGACTTATCCATACATTGGTGACCCGAGCGACCAGAATATGTGAAGAACATAAAATCGGAGCGGAACTTACGAAGCTGACCGATGCACTGGAGCGTAACGGCTACCCAGCAAGTCAGACAAGGCAAATCATAAGAGCCAAATCTGCACCAAACGAAGACAGAATTGAACAAGAGTCGAAAGGCTGTGCTTTCCTGCCTTATGTACACAATGTGACAGACAGAATTGCCAGGCTATTGAGAAAGGAAAATATCAAGACTGTCTTCGGAACAACAACAAAGATACAGGACTTACTGAGGTCTGCAAAGACTAAGTTTCCTCTGGAAACAGATGGAGTGTATAAACTCAGCTGTTCCGGATGTGACAAGGTCTATGTAGGCCAGACAGAGCGGACTATCTCCAAAAGGATTTCAGAACACTTCAGAGCTTGTAAACTCGGCCACCCTGACAAATCGGCAATTGCCGAGCATTTGATTGACACCGGGCATTACTTTGGATTTGTTCCTGAAATCCTGGGGAGACCCAAAACTTATAGAGCACGGCTGATTACGGAGGCCATTGAAATTCATAAAAATCCCGTAAACATTAATAGAGACGATGGAGCTAAGCTCAATAGTTCTTGGTATCCGGTAATTGACGGCTACACCAGAGCTAAACGAAGAAAACCACTTTAAATTAAAAAATGATACGTTAATGTTAGCTCAGAGGGTTGGAGCTGGCAACACGGTATCACAACCTCATACATAAGCTCACATTTTTAACACAACCTCAAATAACACATCTGCCCTGATGATGGACACTGCAATGCTGTCCGAAACGTTGGCTAAAGAAGAAGTTAGCGCAACACGGCATAACACCCCAAAAACAAATAACAAAAAAAAAATGTGTCGATGGCTTAAAAGATTAACAGATAAGTACAGGGTGGGGCAAAAGTAATCACCCTATTGGAAAACGCTATTACTTTTGCAAATGGTGCCAAATGTCAATTCGGTTTTGAAATTTGTGAAGTAAACAAACGCAGAATACAAATCGACAAGACATGAATCGATTATGGATTAAATAGACAAATTTTACAAGCAGTACCAAAGTTTATTATAAAAAAAAAAATTACATCAAAAAAACATCGGGTGATTACTTTTGTCCCACCCTGTACGAATCTATCAAAATCAATTTGTCCTTTGACGAGGATATAAATTTTTTCATCCATCAGAAAATCTGCAATCGTAATTTTTGGAATCAAACAAAATTTGTCTCGCGATCGACCGTTTGGGAAAAGTTTTATTAAAATGCAAATGCAAAATAATGTATCTGATACTCTCGACGATTCAAGTATTTTGAAGACTACCGCTGTACATCTTTACGGAGATTTGTACGCAGGCACACGTTGCCCACATTTTGGCGCACTCGTTGGCGAGACCGCATCGCCAAGACATTAAACACGGCGAAGCAATTAATAAACATCATCGTCTCATCGTTACTTGTGTCGGTCATTTTGTAACAATGCTTTTACTTTAAATCGATGCTAGGAACAAAATAGTCGACAAATTGTCGACTATTTTGAACAGATCTTGTTCTGAGATATTAGTGTCAATGTTTGCAAAGATCATTTCTCATAATTTATTTACCGATTTCTGATTTATGCCTGAACATGCAGATAGTACCATATGCAACGATCTAGGGCATAATAATTCATTGCTTAAGGTTCTAACTGCATATCCCTAATGCCATTCCAGGATGGGACCACTTTCTAATCAAATATTTTCTTTTAAAATGTGTTTTACTGAAGTTATGAGAAAATTATGAGAAATCGCCTTTGCAAACATTGACTCCTCGGAACATGATGAGGCGAAATTTGAAGCCTGTTCAGCCTAATGTCAGTTATAATCTTGTTCAACTGAGGTGACGAATTGATTGACAGCTACAGCAGCAAAAGGTATCGAAATGATAATCTAGTCTCTTTCAACGGAAGCAATCTTCCGAACAGGCCTTCCATTGATATGCTTGGTGTAACTATAAGTGACCAGCTCAGGTACGGGGGCTCCATCGAAGCCAGAGTAAAGTTGGCCTCTCAGAAGCTGGGCGTATTGTACAGGGCCCGCAGATACTTTAATAGTACACAACTGCTGACCCTGTACAAATCGCAAGTGCGCCCTACTGTCGAATTTGGCAGCCATCTCTGGTCCGGAGCCCCTAAATACCTGAAAAAAAACCCTAGACTCTGTGCAAAAACGGGCGGTCCGTTTGATAGATTCCCCAATCTTAACAAACGGACTGCAATCTTTAGAGCACAGGCGTCAGGTAGGTATGCTGTCCTTGTTCTATCGGTATTACAATGGAAGATGCTCTGAGGAACTAGCGTCATTGATCCCTTCGGCACCGGTGCGTAGTCGGGATACACGCCAAGCGCGCGCCCAACATTTGTACACGGTTGACATTTGTCACATGAGAACGGGTCGCTTCTACGATTCGTTCTTAAGTTCAACAGCTCGGCTGTGGAACGAACTGCCGGCCTCTGTGTTTCCTCCCTCCTACAACATGGGACTCTTCAAGACCCATGTTCACTCCTTCCTCTCCACAAAAAGACCCTCCACACAGCATCCCCAAAGATGACATAGGCCCTGAGGGAAATTATTTTCTTCATGGCCTCCTGTGTGGAGTTAATATAAAAAAAAAAGTGAGGTAATGAAAGCTAGTTTTGATGTTTGGAGAGGTGATGGCGACGCGGACGTTGTTTCAGTAGCCGCTTGTACGGACTGTGCGCGCCAATTTGTTTGCGACGTGAATACACAACGTCAGTATCGGATACTCTTGTGTTCCCGTGAAAGAAACGTCTTACCCATAAATTAAATACACATTCTTCAAGTCTATTTTGAACCAAATCGTATTATTGTGTAAATTAATTGATATTGAATGGAAACCTGTAAGACTGATTATTTAAAAAAAATTGTTCATTTGTATGTTTAAAAGTTGAGATTAGGTATTTTGTTTATATATGTATGTAAATTATGTTATTGTAAAAGGATCTACGTAATACCCGATTGAACGAGTGCGCACGTATTAATGAAATATAATAAACTAGTTTAATCAATCATGTCTGCGCTGTCGCATAACTGATCCATCGGCAGAGCGGTACGGTACCCGGATATCGCATATGCGATCTATGGAGTTTTGTTACAACAAATTGTGTCAAAACCTGCCGCACGTTGCGATAGGTTATGTAGAAAAGGCCAGCGTTTTTAAGGTTAAGTTGATATGGAAAAATGTGTGCAAGATTGTTTGGATGTGCTTGTCGACATAGAATTGTTGCATTGTCATTGAGGTGCTAGTTGACATAGAACTGTGCAAGTTGTCATTCAGGTGTTAGTTGACATAGAACTGTGCAAGTTGTCATTTAGGTGCTAGTTGGCATAGAACTGTGCAATTTGTCATTATAGTGCTGATTGACGTAGAAATGTGTAGGTTGTCATTAAGGTGTTAGTTGGCATAGAACTGTGCAAGTAGTGCTGATTGACATGGAAACGTGCAGGTTGTCATTGAGGTGCTAGTTGACATAGAAATGTGCAAGTTGTCATTATGATGCTGATTGACATAGAAATACGCAAGTTGTCATTATGGTGCTAGTTGACATAGAAATGTGCAAGTTGTCATTATGGTGCTGATTGACATAGAAACGTGCAATGGTTACATGTCATGAAGGTGCTAGTTGTCATTTAGGTGCTAGGTGACATAGAAATGTGTTACAAAGAGGTTAGTTGACACGTGAAATGTGCAGGTTGAAATTAATGACAGAAATGTACAAGTTATGTGTTTTTAGATGGAAAATTTTGCAAGTTAACATAGATAACGATATATAAGATGACATAAAAGTCTTTGTTGTGTAGTAGATTTTACAAGCTGGCATAAATAAATATTTAGGTGTAAAATTACACTAAAGGTTTATAGAAGTAAATATTGCAAGTTGACGTAGATAAATAGATATAGGATTTCGTCTATGCAAGTTCAATATCGGACTATGTTTTTTTTTTTGGCACTTTCAGTTGAACAGTACATTGCAGCATTGATTGGTGCTTACAAATTTTGAAATATACATTATTATACTAAAATTATACATGCACATCTAGATGGTCCTTGCTGGATATTTTTATTAATATTTCTTCCGTAGTACTGGACTT
Source organism: Hesperophylax magnus (assembly GCA_026573805.1). Classification (NCBI taxonomy): domain Eukaryota; kingdom Metazoa; phylum Arthropoda; class Insecta; order Trichoptera; family Limnephilidae; genus Hesperophylax; species Hesperophylax magnus. Next base: position 4,847,097 of record JAIUSX010000005.1, on the reverse strand, counting down.
AACACTGACAATGTCATAAAAGGCTTTGATAGATGACTATGTATATGTTAAAAGTTGGCATAAATAACTACATAGTTATAAGTTGAACTAAAAAGTTGTATGTAGATAATGAATTAGTATATATATATATATATTTGACATTCTATCCTCGCAGAATACAACAAGTACGTGGGGGTAAGTCTGTTTTACCTAATGCTTTTTTAATTTGCTTTGTAATTAATATCGAACTAAATGTGCTTTTTTATATTAATAATTTGTGCTTTTTTTTAAACAATCTTTTTATTTTATATGTTTTAATTTGATCTGGGAAATGACATAGATAAAATTTGACATGCAGAAGTTTTAATGTTGAGTTATTACTACAGCTGGTCTGTTTCCTATTAAAATAAATATATATATTATATACTAGTCGTTACCTGTGAAAAATCACAGGTTGTAACTTGACTAGCCAAAGTGAAACTGACAAATTTTGTTTTTACACTTTCGAAACGTGTTTATTATGCATTATTACGTGTTTCAAATATAGAATAAAAATAATCTTGTAAGCAACGTTCCCTCTATTTTTTTCATTCTGTGCGCGGCCTGTAACTTACCTGCGATATGAAAGGAAGAAAAAAGGCTAGTGCGCAAATACGCACAATCGTGCATAGATAAAATTAAGTAATCAAGTTGATGTACCACAAAAAAATATCTTTTCATTATGCATTTTCACTATTTTCTTATCCGATAATGTTCATTCATATTGGAAATTCTTCAAGGTTTGTGCGGAAGATGCAAACATGTGTGCGGACAATTCTTAACAGATGTGCGGCCACACACCCGCACTAGTCTTAGAGGGAACATTGCTTGTAAGATATATTATTGTAGGTAGGTACTTTATCGCTTGTCTGGATTTGAAAGTATAATTTTCAAAACATGCGTCAGTTCCAATTTTGAAAATGTCAATTTTGAAGGCTTTATCAAAATGGTGTCTTTCTACAGATCAAAATTTTATTTCATATATGTTTTTAGTATGTAAGTTAATTAATATTTTTTTGTATTTTTGATTTTTTAAATATATTTTTTTGCATAAAATGCTTTTGTTTTTTTTTTTCTGCTTTTTTATTTTATGTTGGTTTTGGAATCTTGCTTCCTGTGGTAACACTGCTTTATAAAATTATTATGTATATAGTTTTCTACACAAGTTTATATATATTATGTTCGTTAGTTTTGCACTATAATTCTTTGGATTCATATTTCTTCTTTATTTTATGAATTTGGGACAGTCAATAACACTATTATAGAGATGTGTAAATATTCTCATCTTAATTGAGATCAGTGGCAGATTTCGCTAAAGTGCGTTAGTGTGGTGATCTCTCATAAAACAATTAACCTGTGAAAATTACCATAATACATATATTTTAAAACTTTTGGCTGAGGATTGAACGGTCCTACCCATAAACTGAATTCGACAACTCTACCTACCTCGCCAAATGCCGATCGGGTATGACCGACATTTATTTAGTATTATCGCCAATTTCAATGGGTTGTTGGCTGAATGATTCTGTGGTTCTCCAATCCGCAGAATCCAAGGTTGCGTGATTACTCTCGGTGTGCAAAAATGAGAATTCGGATATCTTCAATTTAGTTTTTATTTTAACAAAACTCACGTTACAATAATTTTATGAACAAAACAGATCGCGTGCGTTAGAGGAGATTTTAGGGCTAAACCGGCGGCTAGACCACTGGAGATAGAATGAATTATTTGCCGCGCGAGGTGTCGCGCGCAGGTTCACAGTGATACCAGCCTCACAAGGATGTGGGTAAAAGTAATGTTGTTATTATTTTCGGGAGATGTAAACTCCCTATAATTTACCCTACAGTATATTAACTGCTGTAATGTCGTCCGATTTCAGAGAAATACGTATATGGCTGCGTGTGTGTGCGTGATTGACACCAAACGCTGATAGAATGTATTATTATCGACGACGAGTCTATCTGCCGAGTTTCAGCTCGATCGGATGTCGGGAAGTGGGTTAATTCCCGCTTTCAAGATTAACGAAAATTTACATTACCTAAAACAAAAGTCAAATTCAAATAGATGTATTTACCCTTTCCCTTACTGTGCTAAAAAAATCCACGCGTTCCGGTGCTGTGTAGTCAATACACATCTCAAAATAAGCGATTTAATATCGGAAAAATATGAATATTCGTAGCTAATTGCGTATGTTTATTATATTTTATATCAAACGTGATATTAATTGTAATTTAATTGCTGAAAACATGAAAAAACCATCGGCAAATGCTAAAGAAACGTGCGAGGGATCCACATCTAACTACGATTCGCGGGCGACTGGCTGGCGGCTGGCAGCTGGCACACTGTGCGGTCTTAGGTATCGATGGTCTAAATCAAAATACAACTGCAGATGTGTGGATGTCTCATGTTCCCGCATAACGAACTAAAGCGGGACATCAATAGCGTGTCATTTCCTCGCACACTCTTCGCCTAGCATTGTCACACGGTTGATTGTATTGGTATATTTGTTTCTGATTTTTAACAAAAATCTCTGATTTTTAATTGAATTTGAAAACTATGTAAAATATTATTTTTTTAATTCAGTGCATAAATGTATAACGGAGGAATACCTAAAATCTGAACCCAGAATTTATTACATTTATAGAGTTATTAAAGTTATTAGAAGCAATGTGTAGTAAATACACACCACAGATAAGGAATGGTTAAAAGAGAAAATAAAATCAGACTAAATAGTATTACAATTTTACCACACTAAACAACGCGCTATTTAAATTCTGTGGTAAAAAATTCTGCCGTTCGTTTAACACTGCCTGAAAGCGAGTCTGAAATAAATCCCATATTTTCATTCATTATGAATTCAGCGACTATGGGATTTTCTATTCCAAGTAATAGTACGAAACATTACCGGTAAACCGTTGGAGTGTGCAAATCTTAGGAATTTGCTAGCTGCTCGGGTGCGCAGCTAGCAGCTACTATGAGAATTATTAACGTCGAATATTGAATTTTGAAAGAATCAATAGATTTTTTTTTGTGATTATCGTGTCCACGTTATTTTTAAAATTAGTTATTTACTGAAGATGTTACGTTTTCTATTCAAGTCTTTTACAGTTTTATGCGTACATAGAGATTTTTTAAATTTAAAACAACTCTTATATTATAGTCTTTAACCTTTCCTTATCTGTGGTGTGTATTTACTACACATTGCTTCTAATAACTTTATAAATATAATAAATTCTGGGTTCAGATTTTAGGTATTTCTCCATTATACATTTATGTTCACTGAATTAAAAAATAATATTTTACATACTTTTCAAATTCAATTAAAAATCAAGAGTGTTTTGTTAAAAATCGGGAACAAATACACCAATACAATCAACCATGTGACACTGCTACGCGAAGAGTGTGCGAGGAAATGACACGCTATTGATGTCCTGCTTTAGTTCGCTATGCGGGAACATGAGAAATCCACACGTCCGCAGTTGTATTTAGACCATCAATACCTACGACCGCATAGCTGTGTGTGTGCGTCCAGCGCCCATCCAGCACCTGCAGCCAGTCGATCGCGGGCCGTCGTTAGATAAGGACTCCTCGCACGTTTTTTTAGTATCTGCCGATGGTTTTTTCATGTTTTCAGCAATTAAATTACAATTATTATCACTTTTGATATAAAATATAATAAACATAAGCGATTAACTATGAATATTCACATTTTTCCGATATTAAATCGCTTATTTTGAGATGTGTTGACTACACAGCACCGGAATGCGTGGATTTTTTTAGCACAGTAAGGGAAAGGTTAACAGTTTTATGCGCGTGTATAAGTTTATAAATTTTACAACTATTTATAAAAATCATGCTGAGGTCCTGGGTTCTATTCCTAGCTAGATGCTACCAAATCTTTTCCTGATTTTTCTATTTCACATTGTCATCAATGATTAAATATTACATTTTGGGGTTTTCTCGTTAAGTTATCCAAAAATATTCATCCTAGACGTAGAAAAAGTCAATAGATACATTTATCTAAGCCATTACTAGATTGCATTTAGTATGGGTAGAATTATGATACGGTTAAATATGACCGAAGTGGTGACCGGATAACTCGTCAAAATGACAATTCAACACACCTATAAAAAGTGTTATAAAGCGATGAAACAAAAACTAGGTTAAACTAACTAAGAGCGTAGTTAGTTCACCCCCCTTCATAAATAAGCCAGTTATTTTGCATAACGAATGTATTATCCAAAAAGTCTTGCATATTGACAGCTTATGCAACGTCTTAGGGGCCGCGCTAAAAGTAGCGGCTTTTGTGCACCGATTGTCAGAATCATATTCTGAACGTGCTCGCAAATATTTCGTCAGTATCGTAATGACATGGGGCTTTATCCATCATCCGTGCTAGTCCTCCAGAGATTTGTCTGCTTCCCATCAAAGCTGTATATTTGGGAGGCGTGTAAGGGTACCACAGCCCCGGGAATCATTTGTTGGATTACCAACACCTTTATCACAGGTCACTCAGAGTGGCAAGCTTTGGCCGGTGATTTAGCAGGGTTTATAGGGCGAGGGTGGTCTAGGTCTCTTTGACCTCTCCAGTCAGATTATCAACGCATCACACTGCACCTGCAGTGGGAGCGATGGATTCATAAGTCACTGAGAAGTAGACTTTTGTCTTTGTCAGCAAGAAAACAACATCAGATATCAAGTGCAGGTATACCTACGTTGATCGAATTTGAATATTTCAGAAGTTTTCCAGTTAATTATTTTAAAATAACAAGTCATTTGAGATATTTTTAATTTTTAATGTGAATACCTGCTCCCAACCGTCTGGAGCCTGTGAGACTAAGGCATCCCCCAACTGAGGTATGTTGTGAAGCTGAAGGTAGTACGGTAGGAAGGAGATGGAGGAGTACTATTCAGATGTGGTAAACCAAAAACGGCTAAGGCCATTTCAATTCTGAATGATTGTCTTACACCGTATCTTTCACTCTGGAACGTGCCGCAAGTATACTATATATTATTTTAAATTAATAAAATTTACCTGCGCACGCCGGGATTTGAACCCGCGACCATCGGCTTGCTAGTCGACAGCCTTACCCCTCGACCACGGAGACCGTCGAAGTGATGTATGTGAGAACTATGTTGGGTAAACTCTGGTTGCGATACCTACACTGCACAAAGCTCTAACTCTCTGGAACCAGTGGAATTACATCATTCTGTAGTGTTGTGTATGGGAATGTTCTGATTGAGTGGGTGTTCAGGGAATTTATGCCTCGCTAAACGTAGCTACTACCAGTTTGTCTTCCACGCTGGAAATATGTGAAAATTTACTACATATTCAACCTTATCTATATGGCTATCCATGGGCTACACTGGAAGGGCTAGACGACTTACAGATTGAGACGCATGCGTACCCTACATAAGCATCTCCCGCAAGTTCCATCGACACTGGTTCCGTTCCTAGATTTATTTTCTGTCAGGATGTTTTCAAAGACAAATTCAATTGCCATTAGTAAATTTGAGTGGTTTGTAATAAATTTTAGAGGCAGGATACCGGATAGTAACCGGATATCCGTTACATCTCTAATATAGACCACCTCTATCAGTCAGTTTGGAGTAGCGAGTATCGGCTTTACATTTCTGTTTGTGTTGTGGGAACCCCCGTTTTGCTGGTCTCCAGCGAGTGTCTGTACGCCTCCCCCCTGTCTGTTTGTTGCAGATGGCCGGGGTGAACCAGGGCATGTTCATGCAGCAGGGGGGCCCCTTCCAGCCGCCCGGAGCTCTGCAGGGCCCCCTTGCCTACCTGGAGAAGACCACCACCAATATAGGTAACTATTTCATACTTAAATCTGGTAACATTGATGACATTAAAATTACGACTAACCATGTAAAATCTTCCCTATTGGTTACAATCAAAATCAATATCAATCAAACCCTGAAACTTTTCATATTCCTTTCCAAAGAATCAAACCTTCTCCCATCCTCTTGTGTGAATGTGTCAACTATATAGCATCCACTGTAGTGGCAAGATTTCGGATTGTTGCCTACAGAACTTTTCAAAATATCACAAATCAATTCTTTGACTTTGATTTTAGGGCCTCTTGTTTTTCTTTTTGTTTTATATACAGGGTTTTCCAATAAGAGGTGTTCTTTTGAATAGCCCTCTATTTCGGTAGATTTTACTTTTGAAGCTGTCATTTTTTGACATTTGACAAGTAGAAACTACGCCATTAATAAAAATGGAACGATACTAGCTTCAACAACGCATTGAAATTATTAAAATTCACTATTATTAATTATTAGAATTCCATTGAAAAATCATCTTGAGTGATGAGGCCCATTTCCACCTCGGTGGCTTCGTCAACAAGCAAAATTGTCGCATCTGGGGCTCGGAAAACCCTAGAGTTATTGTTGAAAAGCTTCTCTATCCTCAACGTGTGACTGCTTGGTGCGGTTTATGGTCCGGCGGAGTCATTGGACCTTACTTTTTCGAAAATGAGGTTGGAGCAACAGTTACGGTGAATGGATTGCGCTATCGAGAGATGATTAATGATTTTTTATGGCCGGAATTGGATGGTATTGATCTGGACAACGTTTACTTTCAACAAGACTGTGCTACGTGCCACACAAGCAACGAAACCATTGATCTTTTACGATTGAATATCAAAATAACACCTCTTATTGGAAAACCCTGTACAATCAAACCTTACTCAATGACGTTTATAATGACCTTAGACAAACGCGCTGTAGAAATCTAAAAGTGGCAAGCTAAAAGTAAAAGTCAATTGTAGTGCTTTCGATTTTGTAGGTTTCAATAAGATTTCATTTGTAAATACACACAAATAATTTTATTATTAAAAAAAATACAATTATTTCGATTGTTTCTAAACGTTCAGAACCATTAGAGAAAGTGAGATAGCGAACGTAGCAACATATAAGTATGAGATGGACAACCTAATAGCAGTAGGTCGTCTCGTACAGTATTACTTGTTCGTCTTATAGTGTAAGCGATTCAGAGTATCTTGTTATCTCAGTCACACCTGTGATGTAGAAGCAACACTGTACTGACTGTGTGTTATAATTTACCCACCTCTCTCATTTTTGCATCGCTACGCGACTTGATATGTACGCGGTTCGGCTATAAACGAACATTCAGACACTGCGCAGAAAAGTGCCGCAATGGACTGCGTTGAAAACTGTTGCCTTTCTTTAGCAAAGTTTACTTTTCTGCGCAGTGTCTGGATATTTCAATGTGTGCTCTTCGGCGGTCAACGCACGACTTATATTGTGGTTTATTCATTCATTAAGCATCGATCTATGAACTTGAATAATTTTACACATTAAGCGGGAATACAATTTCAAATCATGCACACACCCTCGCACCGACAGATGAAATTAGTAATAATAGTGTTTAATTTTAGTTGTGTTTGGTGTTGCAGATCTGGTGGGAATGGGCGATGGGAGAAGGTGACGGGGACGAGGGAGGGGTAGGGGACGCGGCCGCGGCAGAGGACGGGGCAGAGGTGAGTGCCGAGCAACCAAACAACCCTTCTCCACCCCGCCCACCCTATGGGAACACACTTCCTATGGGAAGAGTAGTTCTACCTTATACGCCGGTCCTACTTGAATGGCTGTAGAGGCATAATTCTGTATAAATATTGTATACCAATCTTTTTGTGCAGGTCCCAATTATAAATATGTATATTTATACAAGATGATGCAAGTCTCCCATTTAGTTATCTTCCTGTCTCTTGTGTGGAAGAATATTTAATCAAAAGGAAATATACTAAACCTTTGCCTGCAGAATGGGGAATAACATTCATACACTTATGGTGCTGGAGATGCGGAAATCATTACAAAATAGGCTTTAATTTCGTACAGTACTTTCATAGTTGCGGTGTGATGACTACTACGTAAAAAAATAAATTTAAGTTTATGTATAATTTTAAAAGTTACGGGACCCTATTTTCGTCTGCTTGAAGCACTCGCAGTGGAGATATAAATCCGCCTGCCCAACTGGCTAGTATGAAAATCCATTCATAGGAGCGGAATCTGGAAAGCACCTATGAAAAGATTCCTATGAAACATTTCATGCGAACAATGTTCTGTCTCTTAGAGTGAAAGGTACTTACCTCTCTATTTCCAGGGCCAAAAGGTTCGTATTTTGTCGCAACGCACCATCCACTAGTATTTTTAACATACATTGTGCATTATTGATCTAATTGTTGTGTTTTCTGCTTGCAGGTCGTGGAACGTCCCCCGAATACGGCGGCAGCAGCATGACGCCTCCCTAGTAGAGACCCCTCCCTCCGTCTCTCTCACACCACCCAACACACCCGGAACAACACCCCACCCCACCCTCCCCCACCCCATATACACAACCACACCTTAACCAATCTAACCCAATTCAACCAAGCTTAGGTTAGGTTACATAACTAACTATTTTTTAAATTATTATGCTGTGTTGCGTTTCCTCTTTCTTTAGCCAACATTTCGGACAGCGTTACACTGTCCATCATCAGATCAGATGTGTTGATTGTAGCGAAGTGAATGTTTATGTATGTAGAAGTGATACCGTGTTGCAGGCGTCAATCTTGTATCCGGAATTTCAGCATAATAATTAATTGAAATTAGTGTGGTTTTCGGCGTTTAGTTTACGTGTAGCTGTCAAGTACCGGATAACAAGAACTGTTAAGCTTAGACCCGTTGTCTCTATTAATATTAATGGCACGCATAATGAGCGCATCTGCCAACACGGCAAAATAACCAAAAAATAAATCACGATAATCTAAGCTCAACTAAACCAATGTAACCTAACCTATCAAGTCAACCCAACAACCCAACAGCCAACCTAACATAACCCAACCTAACCTAACATATGGACCCATCGCTGAAAGTTCAATTCTAACCTCTCTTTTTGTTACATGCGTCTTTAACCCTTTAGCCACATCTGGGGCACATGTATGTGATTTGGAAAATAGAGCCCACTCTACTGCCATCACATAAGCGAATTAAATTAACACCATCTGTGAACGCGTAGATTACAAAGTATTTTACGTTTAACCTTAAAGTGAGGTTCATTTTTTATTCTATTGACATCTGTAGATATAATCAAAAAGGAGTGTATTATTTTTTATTCAGATTTGTGAAAAAACAAAATTATGAATTTAGAATGTCAAAATCGAGATGCGTTGAGTTGAACTCTGATGTTACAGCAGAGCTCGCACTAAACCTCACCTAACCTAACCTCACGCCACCTTTCCTATCCTCACCTGAACCAATAGTGTCCCTGGACTGATTGTGATAGTGAACACTAAATCTGAAAGTATGAACATTTGCATTATTGTTTTTTTGGATACACAGTGATTTATTGATTGAAATATGTTTATAAAATATATTGTTGTACCGATTTTATTTTGTAAATTTTCTATTTTATATACTGTATAGATATTTAAAACTTATTATAATTTCAGACATATTTTGAACACAACTGTTGTGAATACTGTTTCAAACATTGGAACGCAACAGTTTTGGACAATTCATGTTTTGAACACTGTGTTTCAAACGTTGGAACACAACAGTTGTGGACAATTCATGTTTTCGACACTATTTCGAAGGTTATGTGTTTGATCGCAACTGTTGTAGACAATGCAAGTTTTGAACACTGTCTTTCATTACCTGTGTTTGGAACACAACAGTTGTGGACAATTCATGTTTTGAACACTGTGTTTCAAACGTTGGAACACAACAGTTGTGGACAATTCATGTTTTCGACACTATTTCGAAGGTTATGTGTTTGATCGCAACTGTTGTAGACAATGCAAGTTTTGAACACTGTCTTTCATTACCTGTGTTTGGAACACAACAGTTGTGGACAATTCATGTTTTGAACACTGTGTTTCAAACGTTGGAACACAACAGTTGTGGACAATTCATGTTTTCGACACTATTTCGAAGGTTATGTGTTTGATCGCAACTGTTGTAGACAATGCAAGTTTTGAACACTGTCTTTCATTACCTGTGTTTGGATCACAACAGTTGTGGACAATTCATGTTTTGAACACTGTGTTTCGGATGTTGTGTGTTTTAACGCAATTTTTGTTGACAATTCATGTTTTGGACACTATTACGGACGTTGTATATTTGAACACAACTGTTGTGAACAATTAATGTTTTGGAAACTGTGTTTCGGACATTGTGTGTTTGAACACAACAGTTTTGGACAATGTAATTTGAACATATAATAACTAGTAAATACGTTATTGATTGCGATTCGAGCTGATGCGAACAATACGTACTTCAGATTGCATGTATTGGTGCGTATGTTTACCTTCACTTCTCACAGCGATGTCCTCGCCAAATGTCACGTAGAAACAGCTTATTGCGTGCTATTTTTAATATATGAAAAATTCAGTCTTTTTTTTCGTATCCAAGCAATGCATCAGCGTGAGTACAGTGTTCGCATCAACATTCTCTGCGATATCATATACATTTTGTACATTACTTCTTCTGTTTTATGTAAATTTATTTTTATCTACTTCTAAAGTACTCTCTCACTTATCTGCCATCCCAAAAACCAGGCAAATTTCCTATTAGTAAAACCGTTGGATTATAGTGCCTACTTATTAAATATGCTAAAATTAAAACAGGAATTTTGTAAAACCAAACAAACCTCTCGATCGATCTTTCGCAAAATTTCCCTTTTTTCGGAATCGGGCCGCTAACAATAACACTATCAAAATCGACATTATCAAAGTTTATTTAATTTTGCGAAGTTCAGGCATAAATATTAGAATGTTTTACGATCATTTTCTGAAGAATTTAATTTGTTACATTATACAATAAGACCATAACCGAAAAGGGGTTTGTAAGTCGGAGATTTTGAACTTTAATAGGCCTGATACTTTATTTTTTTTTGGGCTTATAAAAAGACTTGTTTACAGAATAGCTCAATTATTCTAAAGACCAAGATGTGTTTTGCTCGCAGTATTTAATTAAAAATCTAAAATATTTCTAATTGATCAAATTTTGAAGCCAAGAACACACGATTTTGCATGAGTTCGTAGTACTTCTCTTGTGAGAACATTCCATTTTGTAAACTTATTTAAACAAAAAATGTGGCAGAACGAAACAAACAGAAACCCATGCGACAGTTGCAAGAATAACCGGAGGACTAACAGAAATGTCTTGCAACAACAATAATGAACCCTCGTGACTGGTAAAATGGTCAGCTCTAGCAAGACACGGAGGTATAGAGACTGCGTGTGTACGAGTAAGATAACTAGTGCAAGTGTACTTGGCTTTGCCCCCCAGTCTAGGAACACGGCGGACTACTGAATTTAACATACAAATACCGGCTTTTTATAGAGCTTGATTTTGTGATTTCAACTAGTCAAAATATTGGCGGATTATAGTAATTGTGGGTTTACTGAGAGAGGACTGTATTTAATTTAGCCACAAAAAACCCTTTTGGAAAATATTTTTCTAACGAAATGTAAAGTTACATACATGGATAGTTTGAAATATAGATCGATATATTTATAAATAAATGAAATATCTGTAGGTACTAATTCCCATGTATTGTCACTTTCAATGATGACTGTATCGTCAGCATAAGAGGTTATATTACCATGCAAGTGTTTGAGAAAATATCGTGTTTACATATAATATGAATAATATTGGACCCAGTACCGTACCTTGTGGGATTCCATAATTAGATGTATCTTCGTTGCTGTACACAGCTCCTCTCTAAATATTTATAAAAACTCTTAGTTTATAATTATTAAAATATGATGCATAATTATAAAACAAACTTCTTGTTACTTTTATATTAAATAAATCAAATGTTTATATTTATTATTTCACCTCCTCTTAGTGACTTTTTATCGAAGGACTTTAATCACAGGATTAAGAAGAACGGCTGCGTTGCCTTTTTCATACAAAACTTAAATTTGAATTTGATGCCAAAAAACTTGAACAAACTAAACTGCTCGATTTTAGATGCAACTTTTGAAATTTTTTTGTGAGTTAATGATTATTAAAAATTATTTAAAATATATATGTAAATAAAATAAATATAAATTAAAGAATAAAACATTGTAAAAAGGCGTTTTTTGTGTCGGAATTTAAAATTTATGCAAGACTGTGTTCCAATATAAATCGGTCCTTTGAAAATTAAATTTAAACTCATCAAAATAGTTTTTTTTAATATTTCATATTGTTTTATTTTACATCTCACTGTATTTGAATTGTAAAAATGGGAACCATTAAGTCACAAATAGTTGTCAAACTTGACACTAAAATCGTAAATAATTCATTTCTTTATTTCCCCATATTTTCTAATTTGATAGACAAATAAACAAAATATCACATATCCGTACTAGATTTTTGTTCTATCCTTTGATTAACACTATATGGTCGCTCATTTTACGGCCAAATTGGGGGCGAAGCGCGGGTGTTTTTTTAAATTTTAGCGCCAAAATTAGACTTTCCGCAAAATATTCATATCTTATGATCTATTTGATATTTTTCGATGAAACTTTCAGTGTTTTACTTTAAAAAGATGTCTCTATTTATTTACATAGCAATGTATGTGTAATTCCTTTTTTTATGAACAAAAACTTTCTACTTTCTTGTGCATCATAGAAAAAACAGTATTTCACAATCGAAATACCACATCGAAATTTATTCATACAAAATTACAAGATTATTTAGAAATTTTCAATACATATAAAAAAAAAACTATAACCTAATAGTGCTTCAATGTGTGATAGCGTTCGAAACACTTTCCTTTATGCAGGGGCACATTGCAAAACTTGCACATGTACCGCGTTTCACTGCGTAGTTTGTGAGCGGAACATACGCGACAACGATTTTATTTTTTTGTTGTGTTTCAAACTCATTGTATTGACAGGTAGATAGATCGGGTACCGCCGACAATAGAAAACACATGACCCCGCACCCATTTAGAACCCCTTGTTTACAAGTTTCCCGCTCCTTACCGCTTTGCGCAACAAAACGAGTAAACTCCGTCTCCCGCGTCTTACTGTAAAAAGGCGTATGACGAGTTTTCTCGTTTCCCGCAAAGAATGTGTTAAAATAAATATTTTAAGTTTGGTTGGGTATTTTGGCCTCAAATCCAAATTTAAATTTTGTATGAAAAAGGCCGCGCCACCATTCTTCTTAACATGGCTGTAAAAACAGGCATTTACTAGACTGGCGGCATAACTTAGCAGCTGTAAAACAGATACTATATGTTACTTGACGAGTAGTTCTAATTTATAGTTGTATTATTTTTAAAACTCAATTTTTAGTTACATATTAAAAATTATTTTATTTAAGAATCAATTAAAAACATTTTTCTGTTGTTTAAATAAAAACATTTTACAGGTATGATAAATTTTGACAAAATTGTTACCGTTTTTAAAAATAAATACAACAATTTTTTTGTATATATGTTTCTAATGCTGCGTTCAGACTTGATCTATTCTACTAGAATCTATGGTCAATTTATTTGAATTTCTGTTCCATAGAGAAGCCCGTTGTCACATAGATTCTATGAAATAGATCAGGTAAGAACGCGCCATAAGTTTATTCTATCTGACTCGGAAAAAATACGTCATATGCCCAAAAATATTTTAATATTTTTCTAAGAACATCTTATTGTATTGGATTAACTTATTTTTTAATAACTTTTGAAGGTTATAACTAACAATGTAATATATTATTGAAGAAGAAGATAATAGTGATAAATAAAAACGAAACATGGAATAGAAAAAGGTAAAAACAAAAAGTTAACCCACATTTATCCAAGACACTATCTAGGTTACATACCAATTTCATTAAAAACTTTGTTTCCATTTAAATAGGTAGATGCCAAAAATATGGGAAAAAATCATTGATAGATGAAATTGTTAGTACTGACATAAAATAAATAGGTTTCAATGGCTGAGTGATTAGTGGCGTTGTCCCAGTAAGACAGATTCATGTTTCGTTTAGTATTAGTTATTTAGTATTATTGTTTATTTCTTCAGTAATTTATTTAATATTTGTTCCAATTTTCAATCTGTACTTAGACATCGTTAAAGTAATTCATTGTTTAATATGTACTGTCTTTTTATGAATAAAGTCCATTTTACATAGATTAGTTAATTGCTCAGAATCTCTGATATTGAATTTTTTGTAAAATTGGTTTAACAACCTTTTTTTTTACAGACTTTTTTCTTAGCTTTATATGCAAGGAATTTATTTGTTGCAGAAAAATTTTTGTGAACTCTGGCGCCATGAAATTTGTACAGGTTTTACCGTCTGGCATTTCTAGGTCAAAGTAATTTTTATCAGCTAACAATGGTACTTTTTATAATGGGCTTATTGAGATGTCTGTATTAGGTTAGAAATCACAATTTTCGAAAATTTGTCGAATATATTTACTGGATCATATTGTACAGTAGACTTAATTTATCGAATATATTTATTGGATCATATTGTACAGTAGACTTAATTTATCGAATATATTTATTGGATCATATTGTACAGTAGACTTAATTTATAGAATATAAATATTGGATCATTTTGTACAGTAGACTTAATAACGATAGAATATAGTAAAATAATTTTAAATAAATTTTTGCTGTTTTTTAATCATAAATCCTTCTTTTCCATTATTTTTAAACTGATAATTTCATATTATGTGGTATATTAGGTGTGCGTTGGTTAGTCCTGCGTGAAATCTAGTTCAATGAACTCAAATTTTCTTTGGATTGAAGTGACATTTTAAAATTGGAACTTTTTTTATGCGAGTCCCAACTTCTGCCAACCGTCTGGAGCCAGTGAGACTATGGCATCCCCAATTGAGGTATTTTGTGAGGCTAAAGGTAGCGGAGAGGGGAAGAGGAAAGTGGGGAAGTACCTGGCTATTCAGATCTGGTCATCAAACACAGCCAAAGCCATTTCAAGCAAAGTTTCAATTCTGAATGTTGGTCTTGTATCAGGGCGATACCGAGAGTATTGAACTGATTATTTGAAGCATTCGGACAGTCGATAAAAGTACCTACCTTTAATATAGTTTAATAATTTTTAACCTAAAATTATTATTATTGCCATTTTTTTAAATTGGAACTGATTTGTTGAGAATTCAGACTATCCTATGATTTTCCACAGATCTGCTCTAGTATATTATAATTCCCTTTCTTCGTACGAGTGAATCATTTTCAAAATAAATCATCTTCTCTCTTAACTGGTTTATAAACTATCTTCTTATTTCTTAACAGATACTTAACAATCTCCACATTTCTTAACATTCTTATTGTTCCTTAACAGGTTTATAACGGTCTTCTTGTTTCATAGCAGATTTACCATCATCTTCTTGTTTCTTAACAGATACATAACGATTATCTTGTTTCTTAACATATTTGCTACCATTGTCTTGTTTATTAACATTTATAACCATTTCCTTGTTTCTTAACAAATTTATAACTTTCTTGATCCTTAATATGCTTATAACTATTTTTACCGTTACCGTCTATTATAATTCTTTGACTTTCATCAAATAAATCATAATTTACATCTTCACAATCAGGTAGGTCGTCTACACTATCATAGCTGGCAGCTTCAAAACAACTAGAAGTATCTCCATCATAAACATCACTTGCAGGATCTAAGTAACTCATTTCCTCTAAAAATATACCATATTCATATTCGGGATTAAACGGTTTTAAACCGTGTCCTGCATTAACAGGTTTAAATTGGCTTTCGCCTTTGGTGGGATTGCCGGGTTTTAAACAACCAAATCCTTTACAAGGTTTATCAGGCTTATATCCACCGGTTTCAAAGGGTTTTTCACTGATGTAATGTTGTTTTTCCGGGTTCAGACAGCCTATTCCTTCACAAGGTCTATCAGGTTTGAATCCACCAGTTTCAAAGCCAAATTGAAGTGGACTTCCATTGATGTGATGCTGTTTTTCAGGGTTTAGACAGTCAATTCCTTCACAAGGTGTACCAGGTTTAAAGCCACTGGTTTCAAAGCCCAATTCGTAATCGGAATACTTGGATTCATCAGTTTTTATTTCGTGAATATGTTTGCCAGGTTTGCTAAAAGCAGTTTCATAATCCAGATTAAATTTATAATCTGTTTTTATCCCATTGTTAGGTTTTCCAGGGTTAACTGCCTCTTGTTTATCAAAATTATAGCCATCATCTTCATAATTGAGATTAAAAGGTTTGTTAGTTTTTATACCGTTGTTAGGTATTCCAGGATTAAGTACATGTTGCTTACTAGGCATTCCAAGATAAGGAATATATTTACTAGGGTTAGGAATATTCGACTTATTAGGTTTTCCAGAAATAATAACACTTGACTCACCAGTTATTCCCGGAATAAAAACGTTTGGTGTACTAGGTTTTGGAGTTATATATTCTTCACGGTATTCATAATCCCTTCCGTTGGGTTTTTCAGGCATATATTCATCCGTTTCATAATCCAGATATTCATCAGTTTTGATTGCATCGTTATGAATTCCAGGGTTAAGAAGATTAGGCTTACTAGGTATTCCAGAATTAAAAACGTTAGGCTTTGTGGGTATACCAGGACTAGAAATTGGGTTTGGGATGTATGGATTACTAGGTATTCCAGGGCTAGGAATGAATGGATTTTTAGATATTCCAGGGTTTGGAATGTATGGCTTACTGGGTATTCCAGGGTCAGGGATATATGTATTGCTAGGTATACCAGGATTAGAAATATATGGATTATAAGTTTGTTTTATAAGCTTAATGCCTTCAACATCATTAGTATTCACAGATTTAATGCTGTCAAGTCCCTTACCAGATTGAATAGATATGTAACTGTCAAATTCATTACTAGATTTGTAAGGTTTTTGACCATCAACTCCAATACTGTATTTATAACTATCAGCACCATTTTTAATAGAATTATGACTTTTTCCATCATATTCTTCTTCATAAGTCTGTTGTATTTGTTTAATTCCTCTGAGATCTTCACTGGGCTTTACTTCTATAAAGCCATCAGCTCTATTACCGTCATAATACTTTTCTTCATAAGTTTCTTTTATATGTTTGACGTTTCCAAGACCATCACTAATGATGTTACTTACCGTTTTAAAGCCATCAACTCCATTACTAGTTTTGACAGGTTTATGGTTTATTAGGTTTATTCTGTCAATTTCGTTACTAGTTTTAACAGGTTTAAGACCATCAATGCCATTTGTAATAGGATATTGATTTTCTCCATCATATGTTTGCTGTATAATCTTGACGCCTCCCATATCATGATTATTGAAGTCATCAACTCCATTACTAGATAGAATTGATATATAACTGTCAAATCCATCACTAGATTTGATGGGTTTATGACCATCAACTTCGTTACTACCTTTAACAGGTATCAATGGACCATCAAAGCCATTACCAATATGTTTGTGAGTTTCTCTGTCATAGTTAAAGCCATCAACTCTATTACTCGTTTGAATTAATGTATATCTGTCAAATACATCACTAGATTGTGTAGGATCATGACCGTCAACTTCATTACTAGTTTTAACAGGAATCAACAGACCATCAAAGCCATTACCAATAAGTTTGTGAGTTTCTCCGTTATGGTATTCATCTTCATAAGTTTGTTTTATAAGTACAACGCCTCCAATATCATTGCTAAGGCTATTGCTTACGGTTTTAAACCCATCAACTTCATTACTAGTTTTGATCGGTTTATGACCACTAACTCCGATACTATATTTATCACTTTCAATGCCATTTTGAATAGAATTATGGCTTTGTCCATCATAATCTTCTTCATAAGTTGGTTGTATTTGTTTGATTCCTCCGAGATCTTCACTAGGATCTACTTCTCTAAAGATGTTAAATGCATTACCAGGTTTATGGCTTTGTCCATTATTACTATTTATAACAACTTTAAAGCCCTCGACTCCATTAGTAGTTTCGATGGGTATATGACCGTCAATACCGTTACTAGTTTGAACAGATATATGATCATCATGATATATTCTTGTTTTATCACCATCAACATTTATACTAGATTTATTAGTTCTATCCAAACCAGTTTCGTAATCGTAATCATAGTCGAAATACCCATCATTTTCTGGTCTTGGGTTATAAGCATCTTCAATTTTGTGGTCTGCATCAAAATGTGTGCAGACATCGTTTGAATTGTGACTATTGTCTGCATTGCTGGGTTTATCACTGTCATAATTTGGTTTGCTGGGTTTATTACTGTTTTTGTCCTTATTAGGTTTGATTGGTTTATCGCTATCATTTACATAATTTGTTTTGCTGGGCTTATCATTATCATATATAAGTTTGCTGTTTTTATAACCTTCATTGTGATTAGTTTGGCTGGGCATAGCATTGTTGTCAAGTGCAGGGATGGTATGTTTGAATCCATCATTTTCAAACTTAATTTTGCTGGGCTTATAATCATAGATATCATAGACAAGTTTACTGGGTTTGAAACCATCGGTGTTATATATAGGTTTACTATAATCACCATTTTCATAGTTAGGTTTGCTTGATTTATAACCATCATTGTCATTATTTGTTTTGCTGGGTTTATATTCATCATAGTCTATATCAGTTCTGCTGTGTTCGTTACCATCTTTATCATAATTAGTTTTGCTGGGCCATTGGCCATCGTTGTCAAATATAAATTTGCTGGGTTTATGACCATACTTGTCATAATCAGTTTGGCTGGGTTTATAACTGACATTGTCATAAATATTTTTGGTTGGTTTATAATGATTTTCAGGTCCTACGGGTTTCATACTGTGCATATTAGATTTACTTATTTCATAGTCATCGTTTTCATAATAAGATTTAATGGGTTTATAATCATGTTCACTATCGGAAGAGGGAAGTTTAAAATCGTTGTTGTTGTGGAAAGTTGTAACTGGTTTCTTATTGGGTATATAACCATGTTCATTGTCGGAAGAGGGAAGATTAAAATCGTTGTTGTTGTTGTGGAAAGTTATAACTGGTTTCTTATTTGGTAGATAACCATGTTCATTATCGGAAGAGGGAAGTTTAAAATCGTTGTTGTTGTGGAATGTTATAACTGGTTTCTTATTGGGTATATAACCAACTTCTCCGTTAACAGGCGAGGGACGTTTAATACTATATTTGTCATATAAATAATTACTAGGTTTATATCCATTTTCATTATCAGAGAAAGGAATTTTAAATCCACCATTGTCATAAAAATTTTGTATGGGTTTCTGATTGAGTATATAACTATCATCTCCTTTATCAGAAGAGGTAATTTTTAATCTATCATTGTCATAATAAGTTTTAATGGCTTTATGACCACCTGCTCCGTTATCATGACTGGGAATTTTTGTTCTTTCGTTGTCGTAATTAGTTTCAATGACTTTATAACCACTTTCTCCATTATCAGAGAAGGGAACTTTTAATCCGTCGTTGCCATAATAAGTTTTAATTGCTTTATGACCACCTGCTCCGTTATCATGGATGGGAAGTTTTGTTCTTTCGTTGTCGTAATTAGTTTTAATGACTTTATAACCACTTTCTCCATTATCAGGGAAGGGAATTTTTAATCCGTCGTTGCCATAATAAGTTTTAATGGCTTTATGACCACCTGCTCCGTTATCATAGATGGGAATTTTAGTTCTTTCGTTGTTGTAATTAGTTTCAATGACTTTATAACCACTTTCTCCATTATCAGAGAAGGGAATTTTTAATCCGTCGTTGCCATAATAAGTTTTAATGGCTTTATGACCACCTGCTCCGTTATCATGGCTGGGAATTTTTGTTCTTTCGTTGTCGTAATTAGTTTCAATGACTTTATAACCACTTTCTCCATTATCAGAGAAGGGAACTTTTAATCCGTCGTTGCCATAATAAGTTTTAATGGCTTTATGACCACCTGCTCCGTTATCATGACTGGGAATTTTTGTTCTTTCGTTGTCGTAATTAGTTTCAGTGACTTCATAACCACTTTCTCCATTATCAGAGAAGGGAATTTTTAATCCGTCGTTGCCATAAAAAGTTTTAATAGCTTTATAACCACTTTCTCCATTATTTGAGGAGGAATGATAAGTTTTAATAGCTTTATAACCATCTTCTCCGTTATCATGGTAGGGAATTTTTGTCCCATCATTGTCATAATAAGTTTTAATGACTTTAAAACCATTTTCACCGCTACCATGGTAGGGAATTTTTTTCCCATCGTTATCATAATAAGTTTTGATGGGTATATAACCACCTCCTCCGTTATCGGTGAAAAGAATTTTTGACCCATCATTGTAATTAGTTTTAATGACTTTGTAACCACTTTCTCCGTTATTATGGGAGGGCATTTTCAACCCATCGTTATGATAGTATGTTTTGGTGGGTATATAACCACCTCCTCCGTTATCAGTGGAGAGAATTTTTGACCCATCGTTGTAATAAGTTTTAATGCCTTTGTAACCACTTTCTTCGTTATTATGGGAGGGCATTTTTAAACCATCGTTATCATAATAAGTTTTGATGGGCTTACCAGAGATGAAACCGTTGTCATCAAAATGGTGTTCAATGGGTTTGAAAGCAGGTTTATAACCAATTTGGGGTCTCAAACCATAATTATTATAATTGCGATGTTCATCATAGTGAGGGTAATTATGTTTAAACCCAGTTTGATAATTTGGTTTCCATCTGTTTGGCTTGATGGGTTTTTTGATTTTTGAAGGTGGTTTACATTTTTTTGGTTTTTTAGAATCATTCGGTTGCTTTTGTGTTCTCATAGGTATTTTTTCGTATGTAACAATTTTACACACCAATATGATTGTCTTTTTGACAATAGTATGTTGACCTGATCTCTGTTTAAATCTTCCATCTGGGTTTTCACTGTTTTCTTCCTCAACTTCAATTTCCGTACTGACTAGTTCAAATCCTTCCTTTTCATCGAAGTCTTCCCACTCTATGTTTTCTTTAAGTGCTATTTCTTCTTTTATGTGTTCCAATTCACCAACATCTATTTCCATTTCTTCATTTTCCTTTTCTCCGATTGCCTCTTCTTCAAATGTCTTGTTTTCATTTGCATTTCTTTCAAATGCCAATCCTTCAGTTGCTATTCCCTCAATAGCACTTTCTTCAATTGATTTTCCTTCAATAGCATTTTCTTCAATTGATTTTCCCTCAATAGCATTTTCTTCAATTGATTTTCCTTCAATGGCGTTTTCTCCAATAACACCCCCCTCAAAAGATTCTTCTTTAAATGCGGTTCCTTCAGTACTTGTTTTTCCCTCAATTGCCTCACGTTGATTAACACCGATTTCTTTATTATTACTTGATCTACTATTAATTCCTTCATTTAATAATTCAGGGTATATTACACCGTCCATTAACTTGATTTCTGAATTCAATAACTTATTTTTATCATCTCCAAAATCTTTTTTCGATTTCTTTAAATCATCAGCAAAATTCAAACCATCAATTTTCGCATCCGAATCAATTATTTCTAAACCAATATCTTTATCACTTGTTTCCGAAAAAGCCCCACAAGAATAAACCACCAAAAACACAATCCATCTCGACTTGTTCAACATTGATAATTAGTGATTTTAAGACTTCGTTAAAAAACCTGCTGCATTTGTCAAAATTGTTCTCCGTTCTTCACAGTGTTTCAAACAATAGCCGTCAATAATATATTGTAGTGTACAAATTAGTCTTAATGTAATGACAAAAGAAACGAAGCAATTAGTTTTAAATAAAATTGTTGAACCGTGACGGTATAATTTATAAATTTTCTGATTAGAATTCCGTTAAATCGTGATTTTAAGCCTTGCTTCTGACTTGTGTAATAATATGTTTTATTTTTGTAAATTTCAAGCATGTTACGATTTGTTGCGGAGTGAAAATTTACACAGAAAGCTGGGTCATTGTTTTAAAACTACCTATTTATTTTGTTATTAATGTCAGCCAGTATCAAATTTACAGATTTAGTCCTTACTGCCCATGTCCAGCGGTACCATGATATCATATAGGATGAAGGGAAATGAGGAGGGGAGGGAAACGGAGAAGAAGTTAGTTGAAAAATATCTAGGTATTCTGATCTTGTTATCAAACACGGCTAATGCCATTAAAAGTAACTTTTAGATTGTGTTATTGTGTTTTTTTCACCAGGGCTGTAGTGGAATATAGTAGTACCAGAGAGAGTTGGTACGTTTTAGAATATTCTCTCTTTTTCGTAATCGGTTATCATATAATGATAACATGTCACAGTTAAAATCGACTTATATAATTTAAGATTTTCACGGTTTTCCACGTATTTTTGTTATTTGTTTTTGGGGTGCTATCCCGGGTTGCGCTAACTCCTTTAGCCAACGGTGTCCACCATAGGGGCAGATGTGTGATGTGTAGGGCACATCTGCCCTAATGATGGTCACTGTAACGTTGTCCGAAACGTTGGCTAAAGAAAGAGTTAGCGCAATACGGCATAACACCCCAAAAACAAATAACAAAAAAGGAAAAATTGTCAAAGATTGTCTTCGATAACGTGCTTTTGACTTCTCTCTAGGACTACTTTGTCATATTTCACTTTGAAAAGAAGTGCAATTTTACTGGATATAATTAATTTATTGTTTAGGCAATAATATAATAAATCTTATCAATTTATTGATTTGGGTCCAGAATGAAAGCGCTTACCGCTCTGCCATAGAAGTCATTACAAAAGCTCCAATTGCGCCGAGCTAGTGCGGCCATGGCATCCCCAATTGGTGTATATTGATGCGATGAAGAAAATGAGGAAAGGAAGGTTGGGTTCCCTCCTCTTTCGTAGCTTTAGTATTACCCGGCTATGTTACACATGGTCACCAAACACGGCTAAATCCATTGAAAAGCAATCTTTAAGCAAGTCTCTATTATGAGTGTGGTAATTCAACAGGGCGATAATGACTGTATTTAACGAGTTGTGTATATGTTTACTATTTTTTTAATGTTCCATAAATAACCAATTCGGAACTGTGCGCATTGGTTATTCACGCATTAGATTTATCGGATTAGTCAAAGCATTCGTTTCCGGCAGCCATATCAAATTAATTGTTTTGCAAATCAACGAGATTTATTTCAATGTTTATCAGTACATTTTCATGATGAAACTTATAATGCCAATCCAACAATGTTCCAGAAAGCACGCACAATGAAAATATCATTTTTTACTATATTGATAGTGTCATTTATTGTGGTTGTTTCGTCTAAATCAATATCTAAAGACGGTGAAGATGATTTGAAATCATTTGACGTTCGGAGTCGAGAAACAAAACACACAGAAGAAGAAATTGATCCTGCAGAAGAAGATGAGGATATAAAACGAGGAAAACAACAATTAAAAAATGCTTCAAATTCCGCGTTGGGTGAAATGATAGAGAAGGAAGATATAACAAACCTAGTCGAGTCGAAAGCTGTTGAACCAAATCCAATTGAAGAGAATGTTGCTAAAGCAGTAATTAACCCTTTGGAAGAAGAATTCGAACACGAAAGTGCGGGAAAAGATTTGAATCTTACTTCTTTGGGTTTCGGTCATATAAATGAGGCTAAAGAAGTAAAACCGAAGGAGGAGGAGAAGGAAGGTGTTAAACCAAATTCCGTTGAAGATAATATCGCGGGGGAAATAAAACTTTCAGAAAAAGAATTTAAAGAGAAAAATGATGAAAAAAATACGTATTATGATTCATCTTTTACGCTGAGTAAAAAAAATCTTGCGGAAGCAGAATTAAAAACTGTTAAATTAAGAAAGAAAGAAGAAATGAAACTTCGAAATGAAGAATTTGAAGACAGTAATGCTGGAAACGATGTGAATCTTACTTCTTCTCTAAGACTGGGTAGTATGAATGAGGCTAAAGACGAAATGAAACCGATGGAAGAAGAAATTAAACATATTGAAAAAGATTATGAATCTTCTTTAGCTTTGGATAAAATAAATCAAACGAAGAAAGTTCTAAATCTGGTAGGAGAAAAAATGGAATTCGTCGAATCAAATTCTATTGAAGATAAGGTTGTAATAGAAGAAATGCCTGAAGAAAAAGAGACGATTCTCAAAACATTTTTGAATCAATCGAAGGAAGAAAAAAAACTTGTGGATAAAAAATTAGACGCTGGAAT
Source organism: Hesperophylax magnus (assembly GCA_026573805.1). Classification (NCBI taxonomy): domain Eukaryota; kingdom Metazoa; phylum Arthropoda; class Insecta; order Trichoptera; family Limnephilidae; genus Hesperophylax; species Hesperophylax magnus. The sequence continues at coordinate 4,822,958 of JAIUSX010000005.1, read as the reverse complement.
ATCAAATTCTGTTGAAAAAAACGTTGCGGAAGAAGAAATAAAGCTCCCGAGAGAAGAATTGGAAGTTGCTGAAAACAACGTTGATCTTGCATCTTCTTTAAGGTTGGGTGAAATAAATCAAACGAAAGATGTAACAAATCTGGCTGAAGAAAAAATAGGAGTTGTTGGCCCAAATTCTATCGAAGATAATGTTGCAGAAGAAAAAATGAAAATTCCCTTCAAAGAATTCGAAGAGAAGCATATTGATCTTAAATCCTCTTTAACTTTAGGTAAAATGAATCTGACGAAAGAACGTAATCTGGTGAAAGGAGAATTAGACGCTGTGAAATCAAATTCCGTTGAAGATAATATTGCGGAAATAGAAACAAAGCTCACAGAACAAGAATTAAAACAAGCAGAAAAAGAAATTGATCCTGCGTCCTCTTTAAGGTTGGGTGAAATAAAGCAGACAAAAGAAGAAAGAAATATGGTGGAAGGAGAATTAAACGCTGTGAAATTAAATTCTGTTGATGGAAACGTTGCAGAAAAAGATTTCAAAGGAAAGAATCTAGTTAAAGAAATGGATATTGCAAAACCTTTGGGGTTGGATAATATAAAAGAGACGAAAGAAGGAAAAATAATTACGGAACAAGAATTAGGGGCAGCTGAATCAATTTATAATGCTGATCAAATTTTGAAAGAAGAATTTTTGAAAAACAATACTGGAAAAAATATGTCTCTATGGTCCTCTTTGAAGTTGAGTAAAATAAAACCGACGGAAGAAGAAAAAAACATGATGGAAGAAGTAATGATAGCTGTTGAACCAAATCCCATTGAAGATAATTTTTCGAAAGAAGAAAAAAACCTGCTGGAAGAAGAATTAGAAGCTGTAGAATCCAATATTGTTAAAAAAGAATTAAAACTTTCTGAGGATTATTTTGGGGAAAAGAATGCAGAAAGGGAAATTAATCTTACACCGCATTTAAAGTTGGGTAAAATAAAACAGACAAAAGAAGAAGAAAATCTGACAGAAGAAGAAATGCGAAATGCTGAATCAAATTATAATGATTATGTTGCAGAAAAAGATTTTAAACTCGTAGAAGAAGATTTAAAGCTTGCAGAAGAACATTTCAAGTTTGCGGAAGAAGATCCGAAGTTGGTGGAAGAAGATACAAAGCTTGCGGAAAAAAATCTGGTGGAAGAAAAAATAGGAGATGCTGAATCTGTTGTAGTAGAAGATGTTGAACTCGCAAAATATATAAAGCTTGCAAAAGAAGATTCCAATCTTACGGAGAAATTAAAGAAAGAAGAAATGAGAGATGCTGAATCAAATTATATCCACGATTATGTTGCAGTAGAAGATTTTAAACTCGCAGAAGACGATTTAAAGTTTGCGGAAGATAAATCAAAGCTTTCGGAAGATAAATCAAAGCTTTCGGAAAAAAATCTGGTGGAAGAAGAAATAGGAGATACTGAATCAAATTATATCGACGATTATCTTGCAGAAGAAGATTTTAAAGTCGAAAAAGAAGATTTAAAGCTTGCGGAAGAAGATCCAAATCTTGCGGAAGATGAACCAACGTTTACGAAAGAAGATCCGAAGCTTGCGGAATATGAATCAATGCTTGCGAAAGAAGATTCAAAGCTTGCGGAAGACGAATCAAAGCTAGTGGAAGAAGATCCAAAGTTTGTGGAAGAAGATTCAAAGCTTGCAGAAGAAGTTTCAAAGCTTGCAGAAGTAGCCCCAAAGCTTGCAGAAGATTCACACCTTGAGAATGAAGATTTAAGGCTTGTTGAAGAATATTCAAAACTTGCAAAACAAGGTGCTGCAAAAAATGAACCGAACTTTAAGGACAATCTTTCTGAAGAAGATATTGATCAAATCGAAGAAGAAACCGGTATTTCTGCTTCGGAGGAGATGAAACAATCCGAGAAGGGTGTGAAACCGAAGTCTAGATCTCTTTCGGGTCCTGTACGGTGTAGAGGGCGTGGATTTGACCCGAAAAGTGCTTTCTATAACAATAGAGCCCCCTTCGGTGGTTGCAACAAACAAATAATAGGAAAAGAGCCCTGTGGTCCGAACTTAAGGCCACATAAAGTTTGCAAGTCTCAACTCCGATATAACGGTGAATTGGATTATTTTGATGGTGAATATATTGATCCATCTATCAAAACATCCATTAAATCACCAGGATTGAAACCCATAGGTTATAAACCCTATAAAGTTCCAAGTAAGCAACCAGGTGGTTATAAACCCGGCAAGCCTGTTGTATATACACCAAATAAAGTTGGAATCGATTGGACCCCAGATGAGAACATTGGTCATAAGCCTTCTATAAGTTGGGAACCCGAGGGTGGTGATAACTACCTAATGTATGGGTATCAATCCAATAAGCAACCTTCTAGTTTAACTTTAACCAGTGTTAACGATGGTCCACCCAGCAGTTATAAACCTCCAATAAGTTGGGAACCTGAAGGTGGCGAAAGATACCTAATAGATGGTTATAACCCGAATAAGCCCGCCATTGGCTTAGCTCTTGGTGGCGGCGGTGATTACGACAGTCCACCCAATAAATATATACCCAATAAATCTTCAATAACGTGGTTTTCTGGTGATATACACAATCCCAGTGGACAAATATTGGGTTTGAAACCTAACGATGGTACAGTAAGGGGTGTCAAAAATTCTTATACACCAGTAAAACGACCACCTGGTTGGCTTTACTCAATTGGTCCGTATGGAAACTATAAACCCGTAAAGCCATCAATTGAGTGGAATTTTTATGATTCTAGTGACCATCCTGCTGCTGGGTTTGCACCCAATACAGAGGTCTTCTATGGCCCAAATATGGAATTTAAACCCAACAAGCCACAAATAAGCTCGGGTGACCAACAAGGTTATAATCCAATTAAACCATTGATGAGTTGGGAACCGAATGACCAGAGAATTAATGAACCCAACAAGATATCTGTGAATCGGGAACCGGACGCTGTTAAAACTATTTCATTCGGTAGTTATAAACCTATCCAGCCATCAGTGAGTTGGGAACCTGAAAATGTTAACACTATTCAATATGGTAGTTATAAACCCATTAAATCAGTGAGCTGGGAACCTAGCGATCATAAAATTAATATTCCCAATAAGTCATTAAGTTGGGAACCTGAAAATGTTAACACTTTTGAATATGGTAGTTATAAACCTAACCAACCATCGGTGAGTTGGGAACCTGATGGAGTCAATACGCTTGTATCCGGAAGTTATAAACCTAGCAAACCATCAGTGAGTTGGGAACCCGATGGTGTTAAAACACTTGAATACAGCAGTAATACATCTAAAAACCCATCAGTGAGTTGGGAACCCAATGGTTTTAAAACTCTTGAATACGATAGTTATAAACATAACAAACCACCAGTGAGTTGGGAACCTAATGGTATTAAAACGATTAAAAACGGTAGTTATAAACCTAACAATCCATCAGTGAGTTGGGAACCCAATGGTTTTAAAACCCTTGAATACGATAGTTATAAACCTAACCAACCATCGGTGAGTTGGGAACCTGATGGAGTTAACACGCTTGTATCCGGAAGTTATAAACCTAGCAAACCATCGGTGAGTTGGGAACCAGATGAGGTTAGTTATAAGCCTGATAAACCACCAGTGAGTTGGGAACCCAAAGATATTAAAACGATTGAATACAGTAGTTAGAAAACTAGCAAACCTTCGGTGAGTTTTGAACCTAATGGTATTAAAAGGCTTGAATACGATAGTTATAAACCTAACAAAGCATCAGTCAGTTGGGAACCTTATGGTGACAATACTTTCGAATCTGGTGGTTATAAACCTAACAATCCAGCCGTAAGTTTGGAACTCGATGGTAAAAAAACTCATAAACACGGTAGATATGGAACTAAAAAAGAATCAGTGAGTTGGAAACCCGATGGTATTACAACTCCGAATCACGGTAGTTACACACCTAACAAACCATCAGTAAAGTGGGAACCTGATGGTGTCAATAATAAAGAAACCGGTAGTTATAAACCTAACCAATCATTTGTAAGTTGGGAACCTGACAAGACAACACCAATTAGTTGGAAAATTGAATACGAAAGTTCAAAACCTGATGGTGTTAAAACTCTTAAATACTAGTAGTTATAAACTTGACAAACCATCAGTAAGCAGCTGGGAACCCAATGGTGTTAATACGCTTAAATACGATAATTATAAACCCAACCAACCATTAGTAAGTTGGGAAACTGACAATCATAAAATCAATATAGAGTATGGCTATACACCTAACAGGACACAATTAAATGCAAAAAATGATTTACGGTTGTTTATTTTATTTATTTATTCCTTTAGATTTACTCACAGTACAATATGATTCAAGATATAATTAAAATATTTTTAGTGATTATAGATTATTGTATAGATTATTGTAACCAATAAATTCGACCTGATAAGGATCAGGTCGAATTTATTGGTTCCTAATTATGCCAATTGCCCGTTCCAAGGAACCAAAATATGTGAAAGTAAGTGTGTGATTTGTCTATCTCTATAATATATCTCATTAATGTTATAATTTGCGATGTTTAATCGTTACAATCTTATGATAGAATCGAACTTGAGCTGTTGTGTATGTTTCAATTGTGTACGCGCAATAGTTAGAATAGTGGAAAATACATATGTGTGTGATTAGTCTATGTCTATTTCTTGTCGAAAGTAGCCAATAGGGAAAGGAAGAATACATATGTAGTGTTATAAAATAACGGATAAAAGCATTTTATAAAACAAACATTAGTGTATACACTTGATAGATTATAGAAGAATAATTTATATCTCGTGTAAAATATCATGGTGGTGTTATGACTCATAAAACAAAAATAAAAATTCGATCTAGATAATAATAATATTAAGTAGAGAGTGAGTACATTATTTTGAGTATGTTTTTTCTTGTCGAAAGTAGCCAATAGGGAAAGTAAGAATACATTTCAATAAGAATACGTTTCAAACCATCATTAATAAAAGATTCGGACTGGCATATTATGAAAAAAAACTATTCGTTCAGTCTCTCGTGGCAGTGTCAGCAAGAATAAAACATCAAATGCTTCGAAGACTGGTGTTGAAGATGGTATGATCCTCTAACGAAATATATAAGTGAGATTAATTCAGGACCCAGAAAGCAACCTTATGATACCCCGAAAAAATCTTTACACGTTATTTTTAATTCAGCCGATAAGTAAGTAGTTTAAATTATTGGCCGAGTTAACAATGCGTCTGGTTCCCACTCACCCTTAGCCAAGTCCTCCATCATTGTACAATGGTAGAAGAAAGTATTTCAAATATTGTATCTTATAAAAAAAATCATGCGTTCTGTAAACCTATAGAGGTGTACTGTCAAACATTTTCAGAATACAAAATTTTTGCTTGAGCAGATAATAGATTTATTTGACCTGTGAGGAACCTAGGAGTCAAAAAGTTTTGCATAAATTGTCGCGACATGTGTATTCTTTCAATACTTTTACATATCGCACAAATCCGTTTATATTTACTTGTGTTTCCAAGGATTTCCACCAATTTCATTTTTTAATTTCTGGAAACCTTTTAAAAAATGTCGAAATAAATATTTTATGTGTTTTTTTTTATCTAAATATCGCACAAGCGTCTATACTGCACAGAGGCAGTGGGACTATGATATCCCCGATTCTAGTGTGTGTGCGGCTGAAGGGAGTATAATAAGTTTAGGAAACCTAACCTAACCTAACCTAACCATCAAACATAAATACGGCTAAAACTATTTTAAGCAATGTTTCGATTATGAATTCACCAGTTCTATACCTACTGATGGTATTTAATGTATCCAAGGGACTAGAACTGCGCTGGTTCAAAATTAATAATTTACTTATCAATAAACAAAAGTGAGTTCCAGGACACATTATTTTATTTCAAACAGAACCCAACCCTTATAAGAACATACAAAGGAAAGGCTGTGCGGCATTCTTCATACAAAACTTCAATTTTAATTTGTGGCCAAAATACTTGACCAAACTGAATGATATTTTGTTAAATCAAAGGGTAGAGTAAAAATCTATGAATATATGGTACTTTATTTATTTGTGTTTTACACCATTTTTCACGATTTTAGAAGCATATTTTGGCAATTATTTGTGACTTAAAAAAAAACTTGCCATTTTTACTATGCAAAAATAATGGAATTTAAAATAAAAAATATGACTTATTAAAACAAATATTTTGATGGTTTAAAATTATAATTCTAAGCGTCCCTTTCTTAATCTTACTCACTACGCTTACATCAGACTTGTGTTCGTTGCGGATCTCAACATTTTTCCACCTGTTTTAGCATACATACGCCTCAGGGATCTCATTTCTACAGCATTCAATCTACTTTCATCCTTTCTCTGCCAGTTCCATGCTTCACTTCCATACATCAGGGTAGGTACCAGCACTCCATTGTTGACTGCTAACTTTGCTTCTTTGGACACATTTTTGCTAGCGCCAACTGCGCTCCGTCCTCCATTAATGGAGTTACACAATAATTTTATTTCATAAATCAAGATAGTGACAAAAAACTCTATATGCAAGGTTTTTTTTAACAGGAATTTCTTTTAAATCGATAAATTATTCAAATATAAATTTATTCGAAATAAAATCATTACATTGTCAACTCTACTTCGTTTATTGAATCTGTGGATATTTCCTAGGGTTCTCGCTGTGTATGGGAACTGTCACCGACATCGATCCCTTTGTACCGATAAAACCTTTAGCCCTTCAGGCCTCTGGCATAATGACCGTTATGTTTCTTGAGATGCTGTCAGAAAGTCAGAGAATTTGTGTGTACTTCCGTTTCTCGTTTTTCTAAATTAGAAAAATGAAAACATTAAAAAATAAACATTATTATTTATTCTTGTTGAACATACAGTGGGTTGCCAAATTAATAGGGACACCTATGGAAAATGTGTTTTTCACACTTTGTGTTCATAAAACAAAAAAAGTTTATGTTTTTACGAATTATGATTTATGAAGTACGGTTATTATTATTTATTAAAAAGGACATTGAATTTCGAAAATTTAAACACCATATCTGTGTCCTTAATCTGCGATTATTTGATTATTTTTAAACATTATCGCACAGAAAGTTTATATTTCGTAATATCGCCTTTAGCCACAGTGGTATACTCTTAATGCATAATTTTGCATCAATCTTTAGGCCAGGATAATGATGCCACACCCGGATGAGGGTTTCGATGAGCTGCTGCTTCGTTGTGATCACCTCCTTGGCAATCTCCCTCTTGGAGAGCTCCTACAGGTTTTCAATAGGGTTCATGATGGAGGAATTCCCCGTCCAAGGTAAAACCTGCACATTTTTTTCAGCCAGGAATGCAGTGTTAGTCCTGGCTTTATGACACGGTGCGGAGTTGTGCATAAAGACGTATTCCTGGCCACCAGGGAACCATTCTCCGACTTGAGGAGTAATCGATTTTCCAGTACTGGTCTGTACTGATCCTGCCTCATAGTCCCTTGCACGATGTGGAGGCGCCCCATCCCTTTGGAAGAGATGACTGACCACACCATGATACTGGTAGGGTGTTTGATCGTCTCCACAAGGCAGTCCGGATGGAATTTCTCTCCTGGGCGTCGTCGGACGAACGATGATTTGTCCACCAAAATTTGGAATATGGACTCGTCAGAGATACACACCTAAAAAAGGAGACAATCAAACGAATGGAATTTTTGGAAGTTTGAAAACCACAAAAATGTTAATTTCCATATTCCAGTTCTCTATAGTCATGTTTTGATGTGCATTGCCCATTCCAGTAGTTTTTTCCATCATATCTACCGTGAGGCGAGGTTTTTTAGCTGGCCGTTGACCAAAGAGGTTCTCCTCAGCCAATCTCCTCTGGACTGTCCTTTGGGAGACTTCGATACCTTCTTCGTTGATCATCAAAGTCAGACGAGCCACACTCTTTTTGTGGTTTTGGAGACTGACGTCTCTGATTTTGCGGTTAGTACGAGGTGTAGTGATTTGTTTTCTGCCACATTTCTCATTGTGATCCACTTCAAGGGGCAGGTTTAAATTGATTTTCTAATTTATCCAGTTAACCACAGACTTTAAAATACCTGTAATGGCTGCTATTTCCCTTTGAGAATGTTGAGTGTTTATCAATAGTGTCTTGACTTCCGGAAATTTTCTTATGAAGACCTAGCCATACTAAAAAACAGAACACTGGACTCAATGTGGCAAAACTATTAAGATATGAACAAAAAATTACAAAATTAATAGATAATTAATAATTACTTATATTTTTGTACAGCTTAGCTGTGAAAACTCGTAAATAAAATTATTATGTATATTAATCTTCCTCACTATCTTCCTAAATTTTTGAAAGAGTATTAAAAAACCAAATTATAAAATATGCAGAAGAAAACAAATTAATCTCAAAGATAAATAATATGGATTTAGAGAAAGAAGAGGCATAAAAGAGGTTTTGGCATATGTAATAGATTATTTACATAGCAACCTAGATTGGTCATGGGCAAACATGAATAGCCAAATATCTAGATTTAGCGAAAGCCTCTGAATCAATCTGCCACTGAACTGATATCAAAAACTTTGATACTGGTATCAAAGGCAAGGAACTCCAACTTATGAATATTTATATGAGTAACAGAACTCGGCAAATAAAAATTAATCACCATTCTAGCAAGCCACTGCCGATTACATATGGAGTCCCACAAGGTGGCATATTAGGACCTGTTCTATTCACTATCTACATAAATGAACTCATGCAATATGCAAATAGCCTGTGAATTAGTTTGTTACTCTTAAAATCTAAAATGTCTTCAATAAATCGGAAGGATTAGGAATTACGCAGGTGAAAACCTGGCGACACACAAACATACTTACACTAAGCATATAATCAAAATATATCAAAAACAAAATTCACAACATTTTGTAAATCATCCAAAAAATAATAAAAAAAACCTTAAAAATACACCAATGTATAAGCACCGAAATCTGCGATTGCCCTTCTGTAGAAAAAAAACAGAACAAATAAAATATCACGGAACCATAATAGACTACAACCTCAGATGGATTGACACATCATATCACAACAAATCACAAATAAACTCCTCAAAACAATTCACACTTTCCTAAGCGTATTAAAACTAAAACAAATGAGAAAAATATACTAGTTTAGAAGAAACAGAAAGACGCAGAAGTGACTTTGTTTAATACTATTTAGAGATTTCATAATCATTTTATAAATTATTTTTTTAACTATAAAATGGGGGCCTTAGCACTGGTAAATCACCCAACGAGGTAAAAATTATCAAATAATGTCTTAATATATAGGTATTGTACCAAATAAATAAAAAATTCCGGTTATCTACACTGCACGGCCGTACAAAGTCTTATCACAAATACGCCTCAGTGATCTTATTTCTACAGCATTCAGTCAACTTTCATCCTTCCTCTTCCAGGTCCATGCATCACTGCGATACATCAGGGTTGGTATCAGCACTGCATTGTGGACTGCTAGCTTCGCTTCTTTGATTGACATTTTTTTAATTAAATAGTTTGTATCAAATTAAAAAAAAGGTTTATTATTGAATTAAAAATTACATTTAACATCAACATCCAATTTAAACTAATATAAAATAACAAATTATGTTTAAAATTAAATTACAGAAGAACATAATGGCTTTGATTCTGAGTGAGTTAACACGTGTTTCTTTAAAACTGATTCTTGTGAACATGAATAGTTACATTCAGAACACGAAAATGGTTTGTCTAATCTGTGTTTCATCGCATAGTGGCTATTCAATTGCGACTTTCGTGAACACGAATAGTCACAGACGGAACACGAGAAAAGCTTTAATCTACTGTGAGTCACGACGTGTCTGTCTAAATCAAACTCTAGTAAAAATGACTGTTGACAAACGGAACATAAGAATGTTTTTTCTGCGTCGTGAGTCAATTCATGTTGCTTCAAAACTGATTCAATCAAAGAAGTGTAACTACAAATTGAACACGAGAAAGGTTTTTGGCCACAACTAGTAGCAATATGTCTAGTTAGTAAAAACTTTTGCGAAAAAGAAGTGTTACAGTCCAAACACGAGAATGGTTTTTCTCCGCTGTGAACAACTGTAACATGTCTCTTTAATAAATACTTTCGTGGGAAAGAAGAATTATAGTCGGGACACGAAAATGGTTTATCGCGGTGAATTAGTTGGTGTTGCTTCAATCGCGCCTTTCGTGAACACGAATAGTTACACACGGCGCATGAAAATGGTTTTTCTCCGCTGTAATTTTTCATATGTAAGTTCAAATCTGTCTTTCGTGAGCATGTATACTCGCAATCGGAACACGAAAATGGTTTGTCTCCGCTGTGAATCACAGCGTGCATTGTCATATCATGTTTTCGTTTACATGAATAGTTACAGTTGGAACATGAGAATGGTTTCGTACTGCTGTGAGTAAGCTTGTGTCTATTTAATAAATACTGTTGAGAAAATGAATAGTTGCAGTCCGAACATGAGAATGGTTTAATTTTGCTGTGAATCAGACGGTGTTGTGTAAGTCGTGAGTTTCGTGAACACGAATAATGGCAGTCCGGACACGAAAAAGGCTTTTCCACGTTGTGACCCATCATGTGCGTTCTTAAATCAATCTTTCGTGAACACGAATAATTACAGATGGAACACGAAAACGGATTTTCCCCGTTGTGAACCAACGTGTGCCTTTTTAAATCACACTCTCGTGAAAACGAATAGTTGCATATGGAACACGAAAAAGACTTTGTGTTTGAAGACGATTGACCATGTTCTTGAGTTTCCCGGTGTGCTTCTGTAATGAAAAAAAAGTTACACATTGTTTTAAAAATATATATATCAACATGTTTCGGAACTAGGATCATTCATCGGGGTACAAAGCATACTGTGTACCTAACGAAGGAACCATTGATTAAATCGGTGGTTAAAACAAAGTGTTTAATTAACTATTGAATAAATAAACAGCTATGTTACCAGTGGTTCCAAGATAAAATTTGATTGAAGAAAACACCACTAACATAACCTAACCTTAAACTTTACCTAAAGCTTTATCTCTGTTCTGTTCTAATCGGTTAACGATACGAGAGTAGGATAATAACGGCAAGTAGTATTATTGTTTCTTTTTTGGGGTATTTGGCCGTATTACAATTTCTCCTCTTTTTGAGCCAGTACTGCAGCGTATGGACGCTATAGGAGAATTTTGCATCAAGAGCTAATAGTTTATTTGTGTAACTTAAAATGGCATCTGTCCTATAATATATTCTAAACTGAACCCGGAACCCTAAATTAAAAAATCCACTACCTTAGAAAAAATTATTATAACCATTGCAGAAGGAGATAACACTAAAAAATTTAAATTTTACACAGTAAATAAATAGGTAACGGTCGCAACTGGGAATGGAACCCAGGATCTCTGTCTTAAAATGTATCTGTCGAGACAAATCTAAAATTGAAATAAGAGAACGAAAATAATTACGGAAAATAATCAGGTCTCAATAGTGGTTAGTTATAATCCTTGTCCCGATAAGTCAGAGATCAAAGATTCGTTTCCCAGTTGCGACCGTTAAGATTTTTCTTGGTCTCGTTCTGTTTTATGTTTAATTTACATTGACCGGTCAATGGCTGAGTTGGCATCGCATTTGGGTCCCACCCAAGCGTCGTGCGTTCAATTCCTCGGCTGGTTAAAATCCTTCCTGGTCTCGTTCTGTTTTATGTTTAATTTACATTGACCGGTCAGTGGCTGAGTTGGCATCGCATTTGGGTCCCACCCAAGTGTCGTACGTTCAATTCCTCGGTGGGTTAAAATCCTCTATCACGACACAAGCAACATTTTCCGCTTACCGTGGTGGTAGAGGGAGATTTTCAAATATTGTCAGGTTATTCGTAATCCGGGAATGTTTGTCTTTCTTTTTAAAGAAATAAATAAATATTCAATTATTGAAGACGATTAGCGATTTCTGTTTAAAATTTTCGTTTAAGAATCGTTAATATTGTCTTCAACAATTTAATATTACAAGTTGAGGTTTTAATGATTAAATACTACATTAATGGGTGTAAACCTTCAAGTTATTCCAATAAATTGAATTATTATTTTTTTAAATAAAACAAACACTTTGTATTTAACCACGTATATTTATTATTTTACACATCGATGGGTTTCCCTTCAACCAAGCTTCATCAGGATATAATAATAACTTATTATTATATCCTGATGAAGCTTGGTTGAAGCGAAACCGGTCGATGTGTAAAATAATAAATATTCGTGGTTAAATACAAAGTGTTTGTTTTATTTTTTTAAATATAATGTCTAACCACAAAGTAATTGCTTCTTATGAAAGAATTATTATTTACACAATAAAGTTTTCTTACCAGTTGTCGTATCAGTAGACTCTGAATATGCCAAACATTTGTTCTTAACATCGGGTAGATCTATCTCAATATCTCTGCACAGCATTTCATCTTTTTCATCTTCGAGAACCATTGGTTCCACCTTGATAGGGATGCTCTCTGGGTTTATAAACTCATTAACTTCATCTTTGATTTCTTCTTTAGGTCCTGGTTCCACCTTTATGGAGATGCTCTCTGTCTTGAGACATTTTAACGTATGGATAAGTTCATCTCCGTTTTCTTCTTTTGATCCTAACTCCACGTTCTCCGGGTTTAGAAACTTGTACTTATCGGAAAGTTCATCTCTGTTTTCTGAAACCATTGGTTCCACCTTGATGGTGATTTTCCTAGGATTAAAAATGTTCGTAAGTTCACCTTCGAGTTCTTCTTTAGACCCTAGTTCCACCTTGATAGAGTGACTCTTTGAGTCGATACATTGGAAATTATCGGTAATTTCACTTCCAATTTCTTCATCAGGATCTGGTTCCACTTTTATGGTGAAATTATTCGTTTTAGGAAGATCCATTGTAATTTTGAAAATGTTAAAACAATGCTGATATTTGGAATCGGTTCACAAATTAATTAATCCTGGAACAAAACAGTAAAATTTAAAGGCCATTTGCTGAATAAATTTTTAAGAAAAGAGTTTGTTAGGATTCATCGAACTAAGTTACGAAACGTTTCTAATACGATATACTATAAAAACACAATGTAAATAAATTAAACGTTTTTTATCACGTAACTACTCATTTTGTTAAACTTTGATTCACGAATACCGTTCGTAATATGCATTTAAACAAAAACAAACCTTCGATTCAACAGCAGCAATAAAAAAAGAATATTACAGTTTTCAGAGCAGGGAAACAAGTGCAATTTATTAGCTATTTCGTTCAAATCGAAATGAATATTTTACATAAGTGTGGCGACCATCTGTCATGTTGAGAAAACCATAACCTATAATTAATAATTAAATAGGGTTTTAGTAAATTGATTTGATCTTTTTTACCTAAACCCAAACTAAAAACATAAAAAACGAATTTGTTTAATAGATTTTTAGTTTTATAGTTTGAGTTCCAAATAAAAACATTGTTTTTGGCAACTAATTATGTGTATTCTGCGTGGTAGTCCCAAGAATAACTTTACCTAAAATTTCTTTCAAAACTGTATTAAAAATGTTTGAATACTATCCCATTTATGCAAGAAGATTGTATTACTTTTCGGAATAAAGCAGGATTAATGAATTATTTTTTCATTTAGAAATACGGAAGCCAAGATACGTGTCAACCATAAATCATATATCTCAGGTTAACTAATTACATAGACAAAATTGGAGACAGAAGCGGGAGATGCCAATCATTACAGGAATATTGATGTTTTAGGTACCTGCCTATTTTATTAATAATTATTTATATTTATATCTATATTTTACAGGATGATTTGTTAAATGTATTCATAGGACGCCCAATTAGAATCAATACAAATATATACTTAGGATTTTGGTGCATTGGCGCGCCTTTAAGGGTATCTTTTCACGAAAACGGCGCTGTAGAAATGGTCTAATCATTGTAGTTTTTATATAAATTATATGCTTCCGACAGCAGAGAATGGCCAAAGCTATTATTGAAAAGTCAGTCTGTGTCTTAACTCCTCCAGCGTTTGAAGATTATATATGACCGGGCGTCTATATTTTGTATGAGTATTTTTATCTTCTTTTCTATCATGCGGAAATACATAATTTTTTGATCAGAAAGAGAAATACTTATTATTTTCAGATTGCCCCAAATCCAAATCCTAAAAATAGCCGAAATTAGTAATTCATATTTCGCGCCGCTATTGTAACAATCGGTTCCATGTTAATTCAAATACGAAAATTCATCATATGAGTTTTCGAAATTTTTTTTTATTCAACACATGATAATTCAAGACAGTCATAGTTTATCATATTACAGATTCAAAACAATACAGTCAGAAAAATACATTTTCATCACACGGGATTCAGCATACTTTTTGCGGATTCACTTTTACCAATAGACACGCGCCAAAACTTGCCTTCCATTTTATGGCTGTTTAAGCTTGTCAAAACAATAGACAATCTATAGTTAATTTGGAACTTTCTTATAATACCAGAATATCGCGTGATTCATGCGCATTTCGCGTTATTTGCTTGAAAATGGCAAAATTCACTTTATCAACGATCTTATAATTGTTATTCTGGGCACTAATTTCATTGGAAGGGAAGAGGTTTCGATGTAGGCCGAGAAGTATGAAAAAATTGATGTTTTACTTTTGACCGGTCAGTGGCTGAGTTGACATCGTGTTTGGGTCCGACTCAGGCGTAGAGTGTACAATTCCTCGGCTGGATAAGTCCTCCATCACAACACTATCAACATTTTCCGCTTACTGTGGTGGTAGTACATAGGAGATTTTCAAATATTGTCAGGTTATTCGTAACCCGAAAATATTTGTCTTTCATTAAAAATGAAAAACAAAAATTTCGTCCAAATTTGAAAATCGTTTGTTTATGTTTTGACCCACTTGACATAATACATTTCATTATATCCATTGGGTAAATTACTTGTATAAAGGTGAAGAGTGTTAGTACTTTTGCGTAAAAATCACATATGTCCTTCAAAGGTATAAATATAGATATTCCTTTTAAAGAGTACATATAAGATTCTGCATGGCGGAATTTTGTATGTTATTTTAAAACTTTATTATCCTCTCCTAATGTTTTTATAAAACGTATCACCAAATCATTTAAAATAATGTTGGAATAACGCTTTATGAATATTTTTGACCTTTCCCTTACTTTGTTAAAAAAATAAAATCCACGCGTTGCGGTGTTGTGTAGTCAATACACATCTCAAAATAAGCGATTTAATATCGGAAAAGTATGAATATTCATAGTTAATCGCTTATATTTATTATATTTTAAATCAAAAGTCTCTTGCATTCGGTAGTTATAAACCTATCGAGCCATCATTGAGTTGGGAACCTGAAAATGTTAACACTATTCAATATGGTAGTTATAAACCCATTAAATCAGTGAGCTGGGAACCTAGCGATCAGAAAATTAATATTCCCAATAAGTCATTAAGTTAGGAACCCGAAAATGTTAACACTTTTGAATATGGTATTTATAAACCTAACCAACCATCGGTGAGTTGGGAACCTGATGAAGTTAACACGCTTGTATCCGGAAGTTATAAACCTAGCAAACCACCGGTGAGTTGGGAACCAGATGAGGTTAGTTATAAGCCTGATAAAACACCAGAGAGTTGGGAACCCAATGTTTTTAAAACGATTGAATACAGTAGTTATAAAACTAGCAAACCTTCGGTGAGTTTTGAACCTAATGGTATTAAAAGGCTTGAATACGATAGTTATAAACCTAACAAAGCATCAGTCAGTTGGGAAACTTATGGTGACAATACTTTCAAATCTGGTGGTTATAAACCTAACAATCCAGCCATAAGTTTGGAACTCGATGGTAAAAAAACTCATAAACACGGCAGATATGGAACCAAAAAAGCATCAGTGATTTGGAAACCCGATGGTATTACAACTCCGAATCACGGTAGTTACACACCTAACAAACCATCAGTAAAGTGGGATCCTGATGGTGTCAATAATAAAGAAACCGGTAGTTATAAACCTAACCAACCATTTGTAAGCTGGGAACCTGACAAGACAACACCAATTAGTCCGAAAATTGAATACGAAAGTACAAAACCTGATGGTGTTAAAACTCTTAAATACTAGTAGTTATAAACCTGACAAACCATCAGTAAGCAGCTGGGAAACCAATGGTGTTAATACGCTTAAATATGATAATTATTAACCCAACCAACCATTAGTAAGTTGGGAAACTGACAATCATCAAATCAATATAGAGTATGGCTATACACCTAACAAGACACAATTAAATGCGAAAATGATTTACGGTTGTTTCAAACCATCATTAATAAAAGATTAAGACTGGCATATTATGAAAAAAAAACTATTGGTTCAGCCTTTCGTGGCAGTGTCAGCAAGAATGAAACATCAAATGCTTCGAAGACTGGTGTTGAAGATGGTATGATTTTCTAACGAAATATTTAAATGAGATTAATTCAGGACCCAGAAAGTAACCTTGTGTTAACCCCAAAAAATCTTTACACGTTATTTTTAATTTAGCCGATAAGTTAGTTAAATTATTGGCCGAGTTAACAAGGCGTCCGGTTCCCACTCACCATGGCTTTAATTCCACTCTTAGCTAAGTCCTCCATCATTGTACAAACAAAATTTTCGCACAATGGTAGAAGAAATAATTTCAAATATTGTATCTTATAAAAAAAATCATGCGATCTGTAAACTTATAGAGGTGTATTGTCAAACATTTTCAGAATACAAAATTTTTGCTTGAGCAGATAATAGATTTATTTGACCTGTGTGGGACCTAGGAGTCAAAAAGTTTTGCATAAATTGTCGCGACATGTGTTTTCTTTCAATACTTTTACATATCGCACAAATCCGTCTAAATTTACTTGTGTTTCTAAGGATTTCCACCAATTTCATTATTTAATTTCTGGAAACCCTTTAAAAAATGTCAAAATAAATATTTTATGTGTTTTTTTAATCTAAATATTGCACAAGAGTCTATACTGCACATAGGCAGTGGGACTATGATATCCCCGATTCTAGTGTGTATGCGGCTGAAAGGAGTATAATAAGTTTAGGAAACCTAGCCATCAAACATACACACGGCTAAAACTATTTCAAGCAATGTTTCGATTATGAATTCACCACGGCTAAACTGATGGTATTTAATGTGAAGTGTCGCTATTGCCACTATCCAAGGGACTAGAACTGCGCTGGTTTACAATGAATAATTTACTTATCAATAAACGAAAGTGAGTTCCAGAACACATTATTTTATTTCAAACAGAACCCAACCCTAATTTGTGGCCAAAATACTTGACCAAACTGACTAATATTTTTTTAAATCAAAGGGTAGAGTAAAAATCTATGAATATATGGTACTTTATTTATTTGTGTTTTACACCATTTTTCACGATTTTAGAAGCATATTTTGGCAATAATTTGTGACTTAAAAGAAAACTTGCCATTTTTACTATGCAAAAATAATGGAATTTAAAATAAAAATATGACTTATTAAAATAAATATTTTGATGGCTTAAAAATATAATTCGCTCCACATGCCCAAACCATCTAAGCGTCCCTTTCTTAATCTTACTCACTACGCTTACATCAGCCTTGTGTTCGTTGCGGATCTCCACATTTTTCCACCTGTTTTACCATACATACGCCTCAGGGTTCTCATTTCTACAGCATTCAGTCTACTTTCATCCTTTCTCTGCCAGTTCCACGCCTCACTTCCATACATGAGGGTAGGTACCAGCACTCCATTGTTGACTGCTAACTTCGCTTCTTTGGACATATTTTTGTTAGCGCCAATTGCGTTCAGTCCTCCATTAATGGAGTTATACAATAATTTTATTTTATAAATCAAGATAGTGTCAAAAAACTCCATATGGAAGTTTTTTTAACAGGAATTTCTTTTTAATGGATAAATTATTAAAATATAAATTTATTCAAAATAAAATCATTACAGTGTCAACTCTACTTCGTTTATTGAATCTGTGGATATTTCCTAGGGTTCTCGGTGTGTATGGGGACTGTCACCAAAATCGATCCCTTTGTACCGATAAAACCTTTAGCCCTTCAGGCCTCTGGCATAATGACCGTTATGTTTCTTAAGATGCTGTCAGAAAGTCGGAGAATTTGTGTGTATTTCCGTTTCTCGTTTTTCTAAATTAGAAAAATGAAAACATTAAAACATACACATTATTATTTAATTCTTCTTCAACATACAGTGGGTTGCCAAATTAATAGGGACACCTATGGAAAATGTGTTTTTCACACTTTGTGTTCATAAAACAAATTTTTTTATGATTTTAAGTGCGGTTATTATTATTTATTAAAAAGAACATTGAATTTGGAAAATATAAACACCGTATTTGTCCTTTATCTGCGATTACTTTATTATTTTTAAACATTATCGCACAGAAAGTTTATATTTCGTAATATCGCCTTTAGCCGCAATAATAGCTTGTGCACGCCGTGGTATACTCTTAATGGATAATTTTGCATCAATCTTATAGTCATGTTTTGATGTGCGTTGCCCATTCCAGTAGTTTTTTCCTCATATCTACCGTGAGGCGAGGTTTTTTAGCTGGCCGTTGACCAATGAGGTTCTCCTCAGCCAATCTCCTCTGGACTGTCCTTTGGGAGACTTCGATACCTTCTTCGTTGATCATCAAAGTCAGACGAGCCACAGTCTTTTTGTGGTTTTGGAGACTGACCTCTCTCATTTTGCGGTTAGTACGAGGTGTAGTGATTTGTTTTCTGCCACATTTCTCATTGTGATCCACTTCAAGGGGCAGGTTTAAATTGATTTTCTAATTTATCCTGTTAACCACAGACTTTAAAATACCTGTAATGGCTGCTATTTCCCTTTGAGAATGTTGAGTGTTTAACAATAGTGTCTTGACTTCCGGAAATTTTCTTGGGGACGTTTATGAAGACCTTGCCATACTAAAAAAACAGAACATTGGACTCAATATGGCAAAACTATTAAGATATGAACAAAAAAATTACAAAATTAATAGATAATTAATAATTACTTATATTTTTGTACAGATTAGCTGTGAAAACTCGTAAATATAATTATTATGTATATTAATCTTCCTCACTATCTTCCTAAATCTTTGAAAGAGTATTAAAAAACCAAATTATAAAATATGCAGAAGAAAACAAATTACTCTCAAAGATAAATAATATGGATTTAGAGAAAGAAGAGGTATAAAAGAGGTTTTGGCATATGTAATAGATTATTTACATAGCAACCTAGATTGGTCATGAGCAAACATGAATAGCCAAATATCTAGATTTAGCGAAAGCCTGTGAATCAATCTGCCACTTAACTCTAATATTAGTATCAAAGGCAAGGAACTCCAACTTTTGAAAATTTATATGAGTAACAAAACTCAGCAAAGTAAAAATTAATCACCATTCTAGCAAGCTACTGCTGATTACATATGGAGTCCCACAAGGTGGCAAACTAGGGCCTGTTCTATTCACTATCTACATAAACGAACTCATGCAATATGCAAATAGCCAGTGAATTAGTTTGAGGACGACACTGTTTTGTGTTTGTGTTTTGAAAACATGGCTACACATAAACATACTTACACTAAACATATAATCAAAATCTATCAAAAACAAAAATTCACAACATATTGTATAAATAGCAAGGGACATCCAATAAATAATACAAACACCTTAAAAATACACCAATTTCACCATCCTCATGGATGGACACATCGTATCACAACAAATCACAAATAAACTCATCAAAACAATTCACACTTTCCTAAGCGTATAAAAACTAAAACAAAAGAGAAAAATATACTTCGCACTTTTTTAATCCACAGTAGAATATTAAATCATTTTTTGGAGAGGAGCAACAAACTCGGTTATCGGTCAGATTGAAGTCGCACAAAAACCATAATAAAGATAGTACTATAGATTGACTAAGACAGACCAAATATATTTGCATATTTGACTTACTAGACATACGACAATTATACCCAAAAACGTTTCAGAGACCAAACAAAAAGATGGATTAAAGAAATTAAATGCATAATACACAACACCATACAATGCACATATTATTATGTACAACCGTACCTCATAAAGAGGCACAAGAACTACTGTTTTTTTTTCATGATTACAGCCTTGATTATCGGTATTTAATTTTCAATTTATTATTTCATTGGCTGACATGTACCCGACGTTGCTCGACATTTCTCTACTTTCAATAAATATAATTTCCATGTATTACATATTAGTAAACCTTCCAGAAGAAATCCTCTAAATGATAGTGAAAACCCCATCAAACTCCGTTGTACAGTTTAGAAGAAACAGACAGACGCAGAAGTATTTTATACTATTTAGAAATTTCATATAATTCTATAAATTATTTTTTAAACTGTAAAATGAGGGCCTCAGCACGGGTAAAGCACCCAACTAGGTCCACATTATCAAATAATGTATTAATATATAATTATTGTAATAAATAAAAAAATATTTTTATTTCCGGTTCTCCACACTGCACGGCCATACAAATACCTTACCTTATCACAAATACGCCTCAGTGATCTTATTTATCCAGCATTCAGTCAACTTTCATCCTTCCTCTTCCAGGTCCATGCATCACTGCGATACATCAGGGTTGGCATCAGCACTGCATTGTGGACTGCTAGCTTCGCTTCTTTGATTGACATTTTTTGAATTAAATAGTTTGTATCAAATTAAAAAAAGGTTTATTATTGAATTAAAAATTACATTTAACATCAACATCCTATTTAAACTTATATAAAATAACAAATTATGTTTAAAATTAAATTACAGAAGAACATAATGGCTTTGCTTCTGAGTGAGTCAACACGTGTTTCTTTAAAAGTGATTCTTGTGAATATGAATAGTTACATTCAGAACACGAAAATAGTTTTTCTAATCTGTGCTTCATCGCGTAGTGGCTATTCAATTGTGGCTTTTGTGAACACGAATAGTCACAGACGGAACACGAGAAAAGCCTTAATCTACTGTGAGTCAAGACGTGTCTTTCTAAATTGAACTTTCGTAAAAATGACTGTTGACAAACGGAACATACGAATGTTTTTTCTGCATCGTGAGTCAATTCGTGTCGCTTCAAAACTGATTCAATCAAAGAAGTGTAACTACAAATTGAACAAGAGAAAGGTTTTTGGCCACAACTAGTAGCAATATGTCTAGTAAGTAAAAACTTTTTCGAAAAAGAAATGTTACAGTCTGAACACGAGAATGGTTTTTCTCCGCTGTGAACAGCTGTAACATGTCTCCTTAATAAATACTTTCGTGGGAAAGAAGAATTACAGTCGGGACACGAAAATGGTTTATCGCGGTGAATTAGTTGGTGTTGCTTCAATCGCGCCTTTCGTAAACACGAATAGTTACACACGGCGCATGAAAATGGTTTTTCTCCGCTGTGATTTTTCATATGTATCAAATCTTTCTTTCGTGAGCATGTATACTCGCAATCGGAACACGAAAATGGTTTGTCTCCGCTGTGAATCACAGCGTGCATTGTCATATAATGTTTTCGTTTACATGAATATTTACAGTTGGAACATGAGAATGGTTTCGTACTGCTGTGAGTAAGCTTGTGTTTATTTAATAAATACTGGTGTGAAAATGAATAGTTGCAGTCCAAACACGAGAATGGTTTTACTTTGCTGTGAATCAGACGGTGTTGTGTTAGTCGTGAGTTCCGTGAACACGAATAATGGCAGTCCGGACACGAAAATGGCTTTTCCACGTTGTGACCCATCATGTGCGTTCTTAAATTAAACTTTCGTGAACACGAATAATTACAGATGGAACACGAAAACGGTTTTTCCCCGTTGTGAACCAACGTGTGCCTTTTTAAATCACACTTTCGTGAAAACGAATAGTTGCATATGGAACACGAGAAAGACTTTGTGTTTGAAGATGATTGAACATGTTCTTGAGTTTCCCGGTGTGGTCCTGTAATGAAAAAAAAAAGATACACATCATACAAAAATTCACTACCAAAGAAATAATTATCAGAATCATTTCAGAAGGAGATAACACTTATAAATATAAATTTAACACATAATAAATAGGTAACGGTCGCAACTGGGAATGGAATCTAGGATCTCTGTCTTAAAATGTATCTGTCGAGACAAATCTAAAATTGAAATATGAGAACGAAAATAATTACGGAAAATAATCAGGTCTCAATAGTGGTTAGTTAAAATCCTTGTCCCGACAAGTCAGAGATCACAGATTCGTTTCCCAGTTGCGACCGTTAAGATTTTTCTTGGTCTCGTTCTGTTTTATATTTAATTTACATTGACCGGTCAATGGCCGAGTTGGGTCCCACCCAAGCCTCGTGCGTTCAATTCCTCGGCTGGTTAAAATCCTCTATCACGACACAAGCAACATTTTCCGCTTACTGTCGTGGTAGTGGGAGATTTTTTTAAATATTTTCAGGTTATTCGTAATCCGGGAATGTTTGTATTACTTTTTAAAGAAATAAATAAATATTCAATTATTGAAGACAATATTAGCGATTTCTGTTTAAAATTTTCGTTTAAGAATCGTTAATATTGTCTTCAACAATTTAATATTACAAGTTGAGATTTCAATGAATAAATACTACATTGATGGGTGTAAACCTTCACAACTTATTCCAATAAATTGAATTATTATTTACACAATAAAGTTTTTTTACCAGTTGTCGTATCAGTAGACTCTGAATATGCCAAACATTCGTTCTTAACATCGGGTAGTTCTATATCAATATCTCTGCACATCATTTCACCTCTGTCATCTTCGAGAACCATTGGTTCGACCTTGATAGTGATGCTCTCTGGGTTTATAAACTCCTTAACTTCATCTTTGATTTCTTCTTTAGGTCCTGGTTCCACCTTTATGGAGATGCTTTCTGTCTTAAGACATTTTAACGTATGGATAAGTCCATCTCCGTTTTCTTCTTTAGATCCTGACTCCGCATTGATTGCGACATTCTCCGGGTTTAGAAATTTGTACTTATCGGAAAGTTCATCTCTGTTTTCTGAAACCATTGGTTCCACCTTGATGGTGATTTCCCTGGGGTTAAAAACGTTCGTAAGTTCACCTTCGAGTTCTTCTTTAGACCCTAGTTCCACCTTGATAGAGTGACTCTTTGAGTCGATACATTGGAAATTATCGGTAATTTCACTTCCAATTTCTTCATCAGGATCTGGTTCCACTTTTATGTTGAAACTATTCGTTTTGAGAAGATCCATTGTAATTTTTAAAATGTTTAAAAAATGCTGATATTTGGAATCGGTTCACAAATTAATTAATCCTGGAACAAAACAGTAAAATTTAAAGGCCATTTGCTGAATAAATTTTTAAGAAAAGAGTTTGTTAGGACTCATCGAACTAAGTTACGAAACGTTTCTAATACGTTATAATATAAAAGAATTCAATGTAAATAAATTAAACGTTTTTTATCACGTAAGTACTCATTTTGTCAAACTTTGGTAAAATTTCGATCACGCTGGCCTCACTTATTATGAATATTTTTTAGATAAGACCTTTAGATTCACCTTAATTACTGTACGACACAACTTTTTGCATTCGGGGCGGTGGAAAATGGTTTGAAAATGTGTACACTTGTTGACACTTTCTTTTGAATCACAAACCATGTTACACAAACCTAGCGTAGCCGCTAAACTACTTGAAAACTGGGATGTTTTTCTTGCCTTGACGCGAGCAGGCGCTATAAAGGGGGCACTTTCTTTTGTATCACAAATGCAAAAAGTTGTGTTATTCAGTAATTAAGGTGAATCTAAAGGTTTTATCTAAAAAATATTCATAATAAGCGAGGCCAGCGCGATCGAAATTTTACCGACATATTTATCAATATATCCCACTGGTTAGGTTAGGTTAGGTAGTATAGTAAACTTGTAAAAATAATTATATCATTAGAAATCAACATGGCCGCTTATAATTTGTTAATAAATGTCTATCTCAAACTATTTTCTGTTTTTTTTCATGTTTTTCCTTTATTATTTCAACTAAAATGAAGCATAATACGTTTGCCCCAAGGTAAGTTCATAATTACTTCTCATACCATCGAGATTTGGCTTAATTTGACAATTTTAGCGCAAAAACAGTGAGGGCACTGCTAGACAGCAAGTTCCAAATGTTTGAATATTATCCCATTTACGCAAGAAGATTGTATTACTTTTCGGAATAAAGCAGGATCAATGGATTATTTGTTTCGTTTAGATATACGGAAGCCAAGGTACGTGTCAACTGTCAACATAAACCATATATCTCAGGTTAACTAATTACATAGACAAAATTGGAGACAGAAACCGAAGATGCAAATCATTACAGGAATATTGATGTTGTAGGTACCTGCCTATTTTATTAATAATTATTTATATCTATATTTTACTAGATGATTTGTTAAATGTGTTCATAGGACGCACAATTAGAATCAATACAAACACATACAATTTTGATGCATTGACGCGCTCCTAGGTGATCTTTTCACGAAAACGGCGCTGTAGAAATGGTCCAATTATTATTGTATTTATATATATTTGCTTCCGACAGCAGTGAATGGCCAAAGCTATTATTGAAAAGTCAATCTGTGTCTTAACTCCTCTAGCATTTGAAGATTATATATGACCGGGCGTCCATATTTTGTAAAAAATATTTTTATCTTTTTTACTATCGTGCGGAAATACATAATTTTTTGATCAGAAAGAGAAATACTTATTATTTTCAGATTGCCCCAAATACTTGTACTAGAATCCATTAATAAAATCCTAAAAATAGCCAAAATTAGTAATTCATATTTCGCGCCGCTATTGTAACAATCGGTTCCATGTTAATTCAAATACGAATAATCATCATATGAGTTTTCGAACAAATTTATTATTCAACACATGATAATTCAACACAGTCATAGTTCATCAAATTACATATTCAAAACAATACAGTCATAGTTTGTAGCAGTCTTTACTCTGATAATATATAAATTTGTTCAGAATTATCTAATTCTGAGCTGGCGCCCATTTAACTCTTTATAGCATCATTTATTCTTTCGTAATTACAACTGTCATGACTTGCCTTTTGTTCAACTATCGAGAATAACTATCTCGACACGCCTTGAGATTTAAACCTTATATAATGAGTCTCTTGCTTCATTAGCTATGTGTTTAGTAACCGCATTTTTATATAATAAATGTTGTATTTGTTATAAGAGTTTTTATTACTGGTGCAAGCATTATTCTACCCACATGTAACCTCGAGTTCCATTTTAGGGAAGTAATTAATATTGGTAAGATATTTGCTACAAATGGCGCCCGACTTTGGTAGAATCTAGTTGACGAGAATACGCAAGTTTATCCTCATTTTAATGTTGTTTCCTGAATTTTGTTTAAATTTTTGGTAAAGGTTACGAATTCCGCTTCACTCTTAATACGCAATATTTCACTTTCAAATAAATAGATTTAGCTTTATTAATTCAAAACATGATTTATTATGTCGGGGGAGACGGAAATATACGCACTTTTAATTTTAATTTCGTTTATTAAGTCACTTACGCGATATGTCACGGGAATCGCTATATGCACAGCGACTAGTCGACAGGGGGCGTGGCCAACATATCCGAGCATACCCGAACTGTTCCAAGTTTTTTTAAATGTTAAATTCCGTCAAATTAGTATTTACCTAATATGCATGCATTGTGATTGAAATTTATTAGCTGGATTTTATTATTTTACGTTCAAATTTTATTTAAGTTAACTATTTCTGCGATGTTGAGCGGCTACGCTAAGTTTGTGTAACATGGTTTATGATGAAAAAGAAAATGTCCCTTTTATACCGCCTGCTCGCGTCAAGGCAAGAAAAACATCCTAGTTTTCAATTAGTTTAGCGGCTACGCTAGGTTTGTGTAACACGGTTTGTGATTCAAAAGAAAGTGTCCCTTTTATACCGCCTGCTCACGTCAAGGCAAGAAAAACATCCCAGTTTTCAAATAGTTTAGCGGCTACGCTAGGTTTGTGTAACATGGTTTGTGATTCAAAAGAAATTCAGGATTGTTGAAGCTGGAGTTTCCTCAGTACGAGATGTGTCTATTGTTGGAGCAATTTATTAAACATAAATTTCAGGATGAGGCAGAACCTGATCGGCTCAATTCAGGGTTTATCTGTCATGTTTTTAAAGGGGTTTGTTCCCTCAATGTTTATATTTCCTTTTTGTGGTGTAATGTATTATTTTCTATTAGTAAAATAATGTCAAATATCAAATATGCAGCTTATATGTATCAACTTAAATTCAGTTTTTTGTAATATTTATATTTTTGTAATACCTGCATCAACTGTAAAGCGCCCCTGAGGTGATATCTCACAAAAGCGGCGCTATACAAATTGTCCAATAAATAAATAAATAAATAAATGTATCAATGAATTGCCCAACTTCCTTCATTGCTCACTTATCCTTCAACATGCTATATGGCATCCAAATTTTCACATAGACTCCAAATAATGCTAGTTTTACTTTCCCATAGGTGTACTGTTTTGTAATGTAAAAAGATTAGATACTTTGAGTATATATAGGCCTAATACGAATCTGTACAAAAGTTGAACATAGGACCTACCACAAGTCTTTTATTGTCCAAAAGTTAATTATATTTGCAGGAATTAGAATGTGGTTGCCATACCAAACAGTCTTTATTAAGGCTTTGGAATCGACTTTATGATATTGGCCCTATAGTAATGTAATCTAACCAAATGAAATCAAGGTGCAAGAATCGTATGAAATGAAAGATGAAAATTAGCTATCGGCTGCTCGGCAATATTCGGAAATGCTCGGCCGTGACGTCACAAAAAAAATCTGAACGGAGAACCAATTTCAAATAAAGCGCCGAAACACTTCACTTCGGGTATGCTCGGAAATGTTGGCCACGCCCCCTGTCGATTAGTCGCTGTGCATATAGCGACTCCCATATGTCACACGAGATTTCAAAGAAACAAAATAATGTGACATTTGCCGGAAATACCACAACTAGTTATTTACCTAGCCAGTGCGCGGGTTAGGTACAGTACCTACCTACGAACTAATTCAGTTAAAGAAAATAAAATCTTGAAACATTTAATTAATATATATAACCTAACCTAATCTAACTGTGATTTTCTATAGCAAAAAATGCCCCTTTAATAACGCCTGCTCGCGTCCCCTTTAGAGTTACATCCCAGTTTTCAAATAGTATGTGGGCTACGCTAGGTTTGTATAGACTGGTTTGTGATTTAATTCTAATACCTATTTTCCATGTTCTAACCTAACCTAACCTAAACTACCTAAACGGAATACGTTTAATCACATTTTATTCTATTTGTTTGTTATTCGGGTTATTTTATTTAAATATATGTTGATTATTTGTTATAAATAATACATTGACTTACATATTAATATGGATTAATTATACACGATGATATTATTTATTTTATATGGCAATACTAATTTTTTTTTGGTTGGCAGCAGTGTCTATGAAATATTTTGTAGGTATGAATTACGATATTATGAATATAATCCAACTCTTGATATGAATATAGTCGCTTTCGGCGGCGCCGCTTACTAATAAGGAAGTTGAGTCCATTTTTTTTATTTTTTTTTTATCAATGTTCGCTTTCAAACTTAAATACGAGTATTTTTTATTTTTTTTTAAAGTTTGTTTTCATAGTTAAATTAATTGTCAAAGTTTGAATTTTATTAAGCCCGCCAAAACGAGCGGAATCCGAGCGGTAAGAGGCGGGGGTGGGTGTGACGTCATTCAAACTGTAAGAACCACGTCGCTTTAACATTTTGTATGGAAAAAAAATTAATTCTTCAATAAGGAATTCCAGTAATTTTTTTACCAATGTTAACCGTCTATTAGAATTGATGTTATTAAAAAAAAAAGAAAATTGATTGAGATTTCATAGTTAAATTAATATTTTAAGTTAGAATATTTGCTTTTCCCGCCCGGTACGGTATTCCGTCGCTATTTGTTGACTTGCCACGCGCGAATTCAGGACCACCGCGCAGAAAAGTAAAGACCAAAAGTAAAATAACAGTTTACAGCCCAGTTCACTGTGAGACTTTTCTGGGTGGCCGGCGGCCTGAAGTGTATCACATGTTATGTGACATGTATAATAATAAAAACTTCTAAGTTATGCAATAAACAACATATTATTATAAAGCACTATACGAATATGTATCTTTAGAAATCCATTTCATATAATAATAACAACAAATACGTACATATATTTGACAAACCCAAATAAACATTTGGCCTATACACCTCTCTCATCTAAACCGACCGTCTCTCATGTAATAGAAAGAGATGCACCATAGGTGATCCGTTGTACGTACAAGTCACGACACACGTGACGTCAGAATTCTTTCGACCAATCGTGGAGCGTATACAGTCTATTGCCATTGAATGCTTTTTCAAGAACGTTTAACTAATTCTAAGAATAATAATATAGAAATATATTTATATATTTAGAATCGATATTTTTTGATCTACATGAACATATTTTTTATAAGTCAAAATATTTTTCACTCAACTTCCTTATTGACATATCGCGTAAGTGACAATAAACGAAATTAAAATTAAAAGTGTGTATATTTCCGTCTCCCCCGACATAATAAATCATGTTTTGAATTAATAAAGCTAAATCCATTTATTCGAAAGTGAAATATTGCGTATTAAGAGTGAGGCGGAATAGGAGAAAATTAATAAATTTTTTTTACAGAGATAAGTGATGCTATAATTTACTTTCCCGTTTGTCAATCTCTTTTTGGAGGGTCTCTTGTAGATTGTGGGTGGTCGGTGACCTTTTTCATTGTATCGTGTCCACGTGTCTAATTTAAATTTTCATTTTATGCAGTTTTGTTATCTCGGCCCAACTCATAGACGTTTCGTCTTTTTTACTCATCTGTGTTGGCACTAGGTTGTCGCACATATTTTTATTTTTATTTTATTACATAGCAATTTGTGTGACAATTTTGTTGTATGTTTTAGCGTGATTTAACCCTACCCACATAGTTGTGTAGGTATGACGGATTTTCCAATTGTGACTAGAAGCCAAACGAAACTGAAAGTCATCATGTCGAAATCAAACGAGGACTGTTCAAAATTCCACGGTTTGGTCAGGCTCAGTTCCCGTACATAAATGGATTTTAACTTTTGACGGTTCCGGCGATGTCCGTCATTTTATAGAAAGAGTCAACGAGTTAGCTATCTCTCGTAATGTAAGTACCATTTCTCTTTTCTCTTCTGCTGTGGAACTCTTTTCAGGAAGTGTCTTGGATTGGTTCAGAGTAAATTGCGAGTCGTTCTCTTCCTGGGCAGACATTGTTGTCGCGTTAAAAGATGAATTTGAATTGTTGGACCACGAAAGACGTCTTCTAGCGCAGATCAGAGCTACGTTTCAGCATCAAAAGGAAAACCTTGGGTGCTTCATTACTCGAGTTTTACTGTTAAATAATCGCTTGACCTCTAAGTTGCCTGACGATGAAATTCTTGAAATTTTACAGTGTAACATGCTTCCTAGGTAGATTCAGAAACTATCTCTTTCTGTAATAACGGATGTGAATTCTCTAAAGAAGTTGGGGAAAATGATTGAGTTGGCTGACAGTCGTTCAGATTCCAGATCTTCCTCTGCAGAAGCAAACTGTAACAATAAAAACGCAAATCGTTCAACTTTTAATAATGCTTCATCCAGAGGAAATAATAGGAATAATTCTGGTAATCCTAATTTAAATCCAGATCGTATTGCTGACCAAAATAATTTAAATAATCCCAATAATAGGAGTTTTCGGCAATCTTTTAATTTCAATAATCACAGCCCGTCTAACATGAATTCTAGGGAGGTGAGATGCTTTCGCTGCGGTCGTCCTGGTGTTAAGGCGCCTTCATGCAACTGCCGGCGTTCAAAAAACTAGATGCCCTGGGGGTCCTGTCTGCGAGCGACAAGTCGACATCGTTCGCTGACATCACCTCTAGGCATCGGGTTGCTGTGCTGGCTGAAACCAGAGTTTTCTTCGAGAGCCTTTGGACTTCGAAGGTGGTGCGTGCGGCCGACAGGGATGGCCGTCCACACATCATTTTCCGGGTTCGGAATTTTCTGGCCTTCTTGATACTGGGTCACATGTCTCCATTATTGGTAACAATTTTCATCGTCATTTTTTAAAGTTAGGTTTGAAACTTTCAAATCTTGGGAAGAAGTTCTCTCTCACTTCTGCTACGGGTCATACAGTGATGTGCGTTCATAAAATATCGGTTCCAGTAGTTCTCGGTAACGTTGAGAAATTATTCAATTTTGTAGTTATGCCAGAGATCAAATCAAATATCATCCTTGGTTGCGACTTTTGGAAAGTCTTTAATATTTGTCCGAAGGTCACAAAATTAATGTCTAACGAGGCAGTCAAGAATTGCGTAGCTGAGGTGGTTGGCCTGTATAGCTATGAGAATTTAAATTCTTCGCAACAATTGATCGTAAATAACGTTATTCGTGAATTTGAATCCTTTTCAGGAAATCGCTTGGGTAGAACGTCACTTGAAAAACACGTTATTGACACAGGTGATTGCCAGCCAATTAAACAACGTGTTTATCCGATATCTCCTCATTTATTGCCAGAAGCACATAGAGAACTCGACAGACTGTTAAATCTAGGCATAGTAGAACCCAGCAATAGCTCGTGGAATAATCTCATTGTTTTAGTGCCCAAGAAAAATGGTTCCTTCAGACTTTGCCTTGATAGTAAAAAACTTAACGCAGTCTCGAGACGTGACGCCTATAATTTACCGCTTATATCTGACATTTTAAATAGTCTCGGAGGAGCTCGTTATCTCACGACTTTAGACCTAAATGATGCATTCTTTCAAATTCCGTTAGAGAAAAATTCAAAAGAGAAAACCGCGTTCACTATCCCAAAACGAGGCCTTTTTCACTTTGTGACAATGCCTTTTGGCCTTCATGGTGCGAGTTCTCGGATGATGAGGTTGATGGACAAGGTTTTGGGTCCGGAGTTTGATGGGAAGGTTTTTTGTTATCTGGATGACATCATTATAATTAGTTCTACTTTTGAAGAGCACATTGAACTTTTAAGACGGGTTAAACTAAAGTTACAAGCTGCGGGTTTGACAATTAACGTAAATAAGTCAGTATTTTGTCGTGATTCCCTTAAATACTTAGGTTTCGTTATTGATAAGGATGGTTTGAGAACTGATCCTGAAAAAGTAAAAGCAATAGTTGACTTCCCCATACCAACGGCAGTTAGACTACAGCAGTTTAACTTTAAAATTATATACATAGGAGCGGTAAAGACAACGTTGTTCCGGACGCACTGTCTCGTGACCCCTTACATGTTGACTTGATGATCAGTCCTTTTCCACTTCCGACCATTGGTATTTAAGTTTGAGAGAGAAAATTTTAGCTAATCCGGGGAAATTTTCAGCGTGGAAAGTCTGCGATGGAGTTATTTTCAAACACATTCCGAGCATGGAGGCACTACACAGGTCTTATGACTGGAAAGAAGTTCTCCCTAAAGAGTGTAGGAAAAACGTCATAATTCAACATCACGTTCCTCCCCCATGTGCACATTTTGGCATAATGAAAACCATTAATAGAATTAGACAAAAATACTATTGGCCCAAAATGGCAGCGGATGTCAAGTCCTTTGTAAGTAAGTGTCACACTTGTTTGGGATACAAGAGCTCAAATTTGTTACCCCCTGGTCTCATGGGAGACCCTAAACTTGTACAACGCCCGTGGTAAATTATAGCGACGGACCTTTTAGGTCCTTATCCCAGTTCTTACAAAAAAGGTTATACTTATTTATTAGTAGTCTCAGATTTCTTCTCTAAGTATACAAGACTTTTTCCACTTAGAAGAGCTACTGGTAAGGTCATTGCTGAAACTCTGGAAACTGAAATATTTTATAAATTCGGGGTACCTGATACGATTATCTTGGACAACGGTCCGCAGTACATATCGCGTGACATGAAAGCGCTAGCCGATAAATTTCACATCCGTCACCTGTTCTATAATTGCAGATATCATCCGCAGAACAATCCTGTTGAACGCATAAACAAGGTGCTGGTATCAACCCTGGGCTCATTCGTAGGTTCTGATCACAGATCCTGGGGTAACCATCTTCCGGAAATTGAATTGGCAATTAACACTGCTGTGCATGAGGTTACAGGTTATACTCCGTTTTTCCTAAATTTCGGGAGGGAAATTGTGATTTCAGGGAACGAGTATAAGGGTGCTGACTTCAACGCTGAAGACATTAGATTTTCAGTTCGGGATACGTGGGCATCAGATTTGCAGGAACTAAATGACATATTTTCCCAAGTTCGCACGTCCCTAAGACGTTCGTATGAACGTAACAAGGTAAATTATAATCTTCATCGTAGGGATGTTCAATACGATGTCGGGAACATTGTCTGGAGAAGGTCGTTTGCTCTGTCTGATGCTAGTAAATACTTTTCAGCTAAGCTAGCACCTAAATTTATTCGCAGCAAAATTATTGGGAAGATTTCGCCGGTGGCATATCAATTAGCGGATATGGCTGGTAAGCCAGTTGGTACTTTCCACATCAAAGACATAATAAAACTAGAAGATCCCGATGATTAGTCATTTCATCGAGGGGGGACTTCCTTTTCTATATTGAGGATATTTTCTCGTGTCACATAAATTTTAGTTATAGGTTTTGTTTTGGTTATAAGCTTACATGATTCGCCTTATGTTTGCTTATTTATTTATGTTAATGGGTATTTTGTAGGCAATCACTGTGAAGACATTTATTTATTTATTTATACAGGGTGTCCGGAAACTCGTAGTACAAGCGGGAAACTGGTGAATCTACATCACATTTGGAGTCGATTTTGTAGTATACTTTTTTTTTTTTTGAGCTTTCGTTATCGAGTAGGTAAATCGAGTTTGAAGTTGATTTTTTTTTTTTTTTTTTTTTTTTTTTTTAATCAAATTCTTATAAATTATTACTGAAAATCAAAGTACCCAACTAATTAAAACTATTTGAAAGTAAAACAAATGAAGAAACTCGGATTTGAAGCATTATTTTGAAATCACCCTTCATTTAACCCGGTGTAATCATAAAATATTTCTGCTCTGCAGGGTTAAAACATCTGTTATTCAACCCTAAACACCAGAAAAAACTTTAACCCTAAAATAGCCGAAAAATATTTTTTTTTGGTTTTTTTTTTTTTTTTTTTGAAAATGCTCAAATCAAAAAACTTTATGTTTTTTTGGGTTCCCCATGTGGTGTAGATTCTCCAGTTTCCCGCTTGTACTACGAGTTTCCGGACACCGTGTATATACGCCTAAAAAGGCTTTTACATAGAAGTGATACATGATGCAGTGTACATAGGAAAATATGTATTATACAGGAGATATTGACAGTAAATAGATGTAATCCATTTTAAAGAAGGTAAAAAATACACACTTGTAAAATTGTGATTACAAATTTAATGAGAAAATATTAAATATGACCTTATATTTATAAAATTGTGTCTTCACATTGATTTTATGTGTTTGTTATTATGGGTTCTGTCTACCTTGTTTTTATTGTAGTCATAGTTTGGGTATTTTGTTCCTTTCAACGCGTGAGATTGACTCACACTTAGTCCCACGCATTGAAAACTATAAATTAGCTTGGTACATCCTTGGGCATTAATTTGTGCAACTTCAGCAGGCCACTGTAGTTGTGCTAATTTCTGTCCACTTTTAAATTTTAATTTTTACGAGATTGTGCTGTTTTGTTTTACAAAACTTTAGTCCGTGATAGTGACTGCGCACTTTGTTTTGGAATACTGGTATGTCTTTTCCCTGTAGACAACCTTTCAATAATTTTCAACTCACATTTCAGTCATGTTTTCGGAAAATTTTTCCTAGCACTTAGTTTTGTTTTATGAAGTTTTTATTATGTGCATGCTTCCATTATACCAATTTTGGTGGTGATTTTACTGTGTTTTAGTTTACCAAACTTTCTCCTCTTTATAATTTGGGTAAACCTCCATGCTATTCAAACACGAGAGCCTCAGAAGCTAATATTTATCTATTTTTGAGGTTTTATGAAACCTCATGCATGGTTCTTTGCCGATAAGTTTTATTGATTTTCATTATACACAGCATCGTCTTAATTTATTATTATAATGGGTAATTTTAATTACTATGATAAGTAAATGAAAACTTTATTCTTAATTATTATTATCTCATTGTAATTATTTTAATGAGTTTTGAATAATCTTTTTAAAATGATTATCTAATTCTTTTGTTGAATTATCTAATTTTTAATATTATAATAGTAATCTGTTATTATGGGAGTTGTTATTTAAGTTTTCTTTTGCAATTTTCATTTGTGCAAAATTCTTAATTTCTTTGAAACTCCTTTTTGACTTGCAACTTGGGTTTGGGTCTTGGGTTTCAGTTTGTTTTCTCTTATGGCTCACAGATGGCAGTCTGATAGATTTTGCATTTGAATGCGTTTCGTGCATTGTGTTCTGTTAATTTAATAAAAAAAATATATATATATAATATAAATTATAACTTTTTTTTTGGGCCCTTAGATTCACGTAGTCTGTTAGTTTTTTTAGCAACCGTTTATTAATATTCTAGCTCTTGGTAATTTTCACCACAGTTTAATTTTTGGAATTCGTGTTATTCTAGGTTTTATGATAAATCATTCTTATTTTCTTTTCATTTTAGTAATCCATATTGTAAGCTTTAGTTTAGTTCT
This sequence comes from Hesperophylax magnus, assembly GCA_026573805.1. Taxonomy (NCBI): domain Eukaryota; kingdom Metazoa; phylum Arthropoda; class Insecta; order Trichoptera; family Limnephilidae; genus Hesperophylax; species Hesperophylax magnus. Next base: position 4,788,079 of record JAIUSX010000005.1, on the reverse strand, counting down.
CAATTCAGACGCTTCATGATAGTCAATCTCCTTCTACATTCTTCATACTTCATCACTTCAAGACCTTATCAAGATTATACTTCAAGGATGCGGCTTATCATGATTATACTTCAAGGATGCGGCTTATCAAGATTATACTTCAAGGATGCAGCTTATCAAAACTATACTTCAAGCAAGCGGCCTGTTATCTTTAATTTTGTGCTTAAGGCAATTCAAGATCTTTTCTCTTTGAGGGTCCATCATCAACTGGAACTGTCAAGATTGATCTGAATGGACGCGTCTTGTCGGGAGCCGATTCATTGATGGGTGGAGCAGTTACTTCTGGCTCCTGTAGCTGTCGTCTTGCTATCCGACTTACTATTGCAGTTGTCCATAATTACTACCCTGCGCTTTCGGATTTCTTCAAGGATATCAGAAGATGTTCAACACTCTGGCGTCGCTAGATCTCCATGGCTTGCTGCTCATCTTGGCGTCATCCATAGGCATGATCAGCTCTTGCTTCTGCCATAACCTGGAGGGCTTGGATCTTTCTAAAAGGAACTTAGACTATTGAGACACAATGGAAAAAAAAAAAAAAAATTGGAATTTTTTTTTTTTGCTGAGGAAAGGGGATAATGTAGCAGTCTTGCTTGTTGAAGTACCTACCGTATCAGCAGACAGCATTCTCAAGTTGCCGTCTTGTTTTGCGAACGTGTCTGATGGGCGCTGCGCAGCATTTGGATTTTGTTCCAGCAGTTGTGGCTCGAGACTCGTGTGACAAGGAATGGTTGGAGACTTGCCGACCTAGGCGGACTTAGAATTTACGTAAGAGGCCCTCTAAATTGAGATTGGTATTTTATACTTTAGTTTCTTAGGGATTACTCTGATAATATATAAATTTGTTCAGAATTATCTAATTCTGAGCTGGCGCCCATTTAACTCTTTATAGCATCATTTATTTTTTCGTAATTACAACTGTCATGACTTGCCTTTTGTTCAACTATCGAGAATATCTATCTCGACACGCCTTGAGATTTAAACCTTATATAATGAGTCTCTTGCTTCATTTATTAACTTCCTAGAGCTATGTGTTTAGTAACCGCATTTTTATATAATAAATGTTATATTTGTTATAAGAGTTTTTATTACTGGTGCAAGCATTTATTCTACCCACATGTAACCTCGAGTTCCATTTTAGGGAAGTAATTAATATTGGTAAGATATTTGCTACAAATTTTTTTTTTTTTTTTTTTTTTATTAGTAGCTATATTATACATTTTTTTTACATTTTTAAAAGAATATATATAAAAAATAGATGTTGATTATATTCATAGCTCCTCACTAGGAGATCCTGTGCTGAGGGGGACTAGGTTTTGGATAAGTTATTCAGCGACTTCTATGGTATGACTCCATGTTTTGGGTAAGGGTTTCCAGAAACTTCTACGACGATGTTTTAAATATGCTAGTAAGTTCTTTTTCCGGTAATTCCTTAAGCCAAGATTTAATGTTCTTAATGCAGTTGTTTTTTTTTTGATTTGTTTGATACTAAGTGGGAGTTTGTTATATACCTTTACTGCTAAAAATTCAGAGCTTCTTTGTCCAAAGGTAGAGTTACACTTTGGTATAGTTAGTATCTCTGTTTGTTTGGCTCTGGTTTTATGAGTATGTGAGGTGTTTTCCTGAGAATTATTTTTGAGGTGTTGTACCAAAATGTTTTTGGCATAGATTTTCTGTATGCTTGGAACGTCAAATTCAAATGGCGCCCGACTTTGGTAGAATCTAGTTGACGAGAATACGCAAGTTTATCCTCATTTTAATGTTGTTTCCTGAATTTTGTTTAAATTTTTTTTACAGAGATAAGTGATGCTATAGTTTACTTTCCCGTTTGTCAATCTCTTTTTGGAGGGTCTCTTGTAGATTCTGGGTGGTCGGTGACCTTTTTCATTGTATCGTGTCCACGTGTCTAATTTAAATTTTCATTTTATGCAGTTTTGTTATCTCGGCCCAACTCATAGACGTTTCGTCTTTTTTACTCATCTGTGTTGGCACTAGGTTGTCGCACATATTTTTCTTTTTATTTTATTACATGGCAATTTGTGTGACAATTTTGTTGTATGTTTTAGCGTGATCTAACTATTTTTCTACCCACATAGTTGTGTAGGTATGACGGATTTTCCAATTGTGACTAGAAGCCAAACGAAACTGAAAGTCATCATGTCAAAATCAAACGAGGACTGTTCAAAATTCCACGGTTTCGTCAGGCTCAGTTCCCGTACATAAATGGAATTTAACTTTTGACGGTTCCGGCGATGTCCGTCATTTTATAGAAAGAGTCAACGAGTTAGCCATCTCTCGTGATGTAAGTACCATTTCTCTTTTCTCTTCTGCTGTGGAACTCTTTTCAGGAAGTGTCTTGGATTGGTTCAGAGTAAATCGCGAGTCGTTCTCTTCCTGGGGAGGCATTGTTGTCGCGTTAAAAGATGAATTCAAGTTCATCAAATTACATATTCAAAACAATACAGTCAGTATAGTACATTTTCATCACACGGGATTCAGAACACTTTTTGCGGATTCACTGTTACCAATAGACACGCGCCAAAACTTGCCTTCCATTTTATGGCTGTTCAAGCTTGTCAAAACCATAGACAATCGATAGTTAATTTAGAACTTTCTTATAATACCAGAATATCGTGTGATTCATGCGCATTTCGCGTTATTTGCTTGAAAATGGCAAAATTCACGTTATCAACGATCTTGTAATTGTTATTCTGGGCACTAATTTCATTTGAAGGGAAGAGGTTTCGATGTAGGCGGAGAAGTATGAAAAAATTGATATTTTACTTTTGACCGGTCAGTGGCTGAGTTGACATCGTGTTTGGGTCCGACTCAGGCGTAGAGTGTACAATTCCTCGGCTGGCTACTTAGCAGATCCTCCATCATAACACAATCAACATTTTCCGCTTACTGTGTTGGTAGTAGGAGATTTTCAAATATTGTCAGGTTATTCGTAACCCGAGAACATTTGTCTTTCTTTAAAAATGAAAAACAAAAATTTCGTCCAAATTTGAAAATCGTTTGTTGATGTTTTGACCCACTTGACATAGTACATTTCATTATATCCATTGGGTAAATTACTTGTATAAAGGTGAATAGTGTTAATACTTTTGCGTAAAAATCACATATATGTCCTTCAAAGGGATAAATATAGATATTCCTTTTAAAGAGGACATATAAGATTCTGCATGGCGGAATTTTGTATGTTATCTTAAAACTTTATTATCCTCTTCTAATGTTTTTATAAAACGTATCACCAAATCATTTAAAAATAATGTTGGAATAACGCTTTATGAATATTTTTGACCTTTCCCTTACTGTGTTAAAAAAATCCACGCGTTCCGGTGTTGTGTAGTCAATACACATCTCAAAAAAGGCGATTTAATATCAGAAAAGTATGAATATTAAAAGCTAATCGCTTATGTTTATTATATTTTATATCAAAAGTCTCTTCCATTCGGTAGTTATAAGCCTATCGAGCCATCAGTGAGTTGGGAACTAAATAATCATTAATTAAAGATGGCATATTATGAAAAAAAAACTATTCGTTCAGTCTCTCGTGGCAGTGTCAGCAAGAATGAAACATCAAATGCTTCGAAGACTGGTGTTGAAGATGGTATGATTTCTAACGAAATATTTAAATGAGATTAATTCTGGACCCAGAAAGCAACCTTGTGATACCCCGAAAAAATCTTTACACGTTATTTTTAATTCAGCCGATAAGTAAGAAGTTTAAATTATTGGCCGAGTTAACAAGGCGTCTCGTTCCCACTCACCATGGCTTTAATTCCACTCTTGGCTAAGTCCTCCATCATTGTACAAACAAAATTTTCGCACAATGGTAGAAGAAATAATTTCAAATATTTTATCTTATAAAAAACATCATGCGATCTGTAAACTTATAGAGGTGTATTGTCAAACATTTTCAGAATACAAAATTTTTGCTTGAGCAGATAATAGATTTATTTGACCTGTGTGGGACCTAGGAGTCAAAAAGTTTTGCATAAATTGTCGCGACATGTGTTTTCTTTCAATACTTTTACATCGCACAAATCCGTTTATATTTACTTGTGTTTCCAAGGATTTCCACCAATTTCATTTTTTAATTTCTGGAAACCTTTTAAAAAATGTCAAAATAAATATTGTATGTGTTTTTTTTATCTAAATATCGCACAAGAGTCTATACTGCACAGAGGCAGTGGGACTATGATATCCCCGATTCTAGTGTGTGTGCGGCTGAAGGGAGTATAATAAGTTTAGGAAACCTAGCCATCAAACATAAACACGGCTAAAACTATTTCAAGCAATGTTTCAATTATGATTTCACCAGGGCTATACTGATGGTATTTAAGTGTTGCTATAGCCACTATCCAAAGGACTAGAACTGCGCTGGTTCACAATGAATAATTTACTTATCAATAAACGAAAGTGAGTTCCAGAACACATTGTTTTATTTCAAACAGAACCCAACCCTTATAAGAACATACAGAGGAACGGATGTGCAGCATTCTTCAAACAAACTTAAATTTAAATTTGTGGCCAAAATACTTTTTTTTTTTTTTTTTTTTTTTTAATATTTACTCCACACAGGAGGCCCTGAAGAAAATAATTTCCCTCAGGGCCTATGTCATCTTTGGGGATGCTGTGTGGAGGGTCTTTTTGTGGAGAGGAAGGAGTGAACATGGGTCTTGAAGAGTCCCATGTTGTAGGAGGGAGGAAACACAGAGGCCGGCAGTTCGTTCCACAGCCGAGCTGTTGAACTTAAGAACGAATCGTAGAAGCGACCCGTTCTCATGTGACAAGTGTCAACTGTGTACAAATGTTGGGCGCGCGTTTGGCGTGTATCCCGACTACGCACCGGCGCCGAAGGGATCAATGACGCTAGTTCCTCAGAGCATCTTCCATTGTAATACCGATAGAACAAGGACAGCATACCTACCCGACGTCTGTGCTCTAAAGATTGCAGTCCGTTTGTTAAGATTGGGGAATCTATCAAACGGACCGCCCGTTTCTGCACAGAGTCAAGGGTTTTTTTCAGGTATTTTGGGGCTCCAGACCAGAGATGGCTGCCAAATTCGACAGTAGGGCGCACTTGCGATTTGTACAGGGTGAGCAGTTGTGTACTATTAAAGTATCTGCGGGCCCTGTACAGTACGCCCAGCTTCTGAGAGGCCAACTTTACTCTGGCTTCGATGGAGCCCCCGTACCTGAGCTGGTCACTTATAGTTACACCAAGCATATCAATGGAAGGCCTGTTCGGAAGATTGCTTCCGTTGAAGGAGACTAGATTATCATTTGGATCCCTTTTAGACGTAATCAGACAGGATTGGGTCTTTGAAACATTAAATTCGACGAGATTATTTTTACCCCAGGAGGAAATACTCTCGAGATAACCGTCCATTCTCTGCTTCAAAGCCCTCCGAGCCGTTGGAGTTTATGTGCCCTTTGGGGGCTTGTCAAACAAAAAGCTATCATGAACTGTACTGTCATCCGCGTAACAATGAATCGGTGCACATGTCAAAAGGTCATTGATGTGCAACAAAAACAAAGTCGGAGACAGAACCGATCCCTGTGGGACGCCAGCATTTATGGAGTGCGAGGAAGAGGTGAAACCGTCAGCAACCGCCTGAATCGACCTATCCCTTAAAAAGTCAGCAATCCACGTACACAGGGATGCGGGAAGTCCGTAAGAATGCAATTTGTTGACAAGTCCTCGGTGCCAGACCCGGTCAAAGGCCTTGAATATGTCTAGTGCGACCGTTTGGGTCTCACCGTGACGTTCCAGGCACCGCCCCCAAACATGCGTCACATACGCGAGAAGATCACCGCACGAGCGGTTCCGCCGGAATCCGTATTGACGGTCGTTGATAATTTTGTTCTTCTCGAGGTATGTGAGCAGTTTGTCGTTGATCACACGTTCCATCACTTTGGACAGAACTGATGTGATCGCTATGGGGCGGTAGTTGGCCGGGTTGGAGCGGTCACCTTTCTTGGGAATAGGGTGAATTACCGCTTTTTTCCAACCAGAGGGCACAGTGCCACACTTCAGGGACATTTTGAAGAGCTTTGTCAAAACTGGAACTATTTCCGCAGCACACCTCTGCAATACCAAGGCAGGTATTCCATCAGGTCCACTAGCTTTGTTAACATCGAGCCCCCGTATGACGTGGAGTACATCCCGATGCCGGATCCTCAGCTTTTTCATATAGAAGCCGCAGTGAGGAACCGACGGCGGAACAGCACCCCCGTCGTCGAGGGTCGAGTTTTCCGCAAACATTTTCCCTAAAAGGTTTGCCTTTTCGGTGGCGGTGTTTGCTAGTGAGCCGTCAGGTCTGGTAAGAGGTGGCAAACTGGGTTTGCAAAAATTTCGACCTATTGAGCCCGCAAGCGACCAGAATGCTCTGCTGCCATGCGGGCAGGCAGCCAGCTTTTTGCTGATCTGCAGGTCGTGTTCGAATTTTGATCTATTGATGATTCTCTTGCATTCCTTTGCCGATTTGTTGTATGCTGATCTGCTTTCGGGCGTTCGAGATGTGTTGTAGGCTCGGTAAGCCGCGTTTTTTCGTCGAACTGCTTCGGAGCATTGTCGACTGAACCACGGCTTTGAGCCCACACCAGTTTCTTTAGTAGTCGATTGTATGAAGCCATCCATCGCCGATTTGATGACTTCACCAATCTCCTGGGCACATCTTGAAGGGTCCGAAGTCCGAAAACAAACAGCTGACCACGGAAAAGCATTGAAATGGGCCCGCATACCGAACCAATCTGCTGACCTATAGTGCCACACTTTTCTCCTCAGCCTCTCATTGGTTGGTCTGAGGCTAACGGGGATTGATGTCGTCACTAGGCAGTGGTCAGATGATCCCAGAGGCGCTGTGACGTCAATCTTATAACCGTGTGGCACAGTAGTTAAGAATAGGTCTAACAGATTGGAGCGGTGAGTCTGGACATCAGGAACCCTTGTAGGCTCCTGAACCAATTGCTCTAATCCGTAGCAAATGGCAAAGGCTTCCGCCTGTCGGCCAGCCGAGTCCGTTGGGCCTGAGAACTTCAACCATGGTTCGTTATGAACGTTGAAGTCCCCCAGAACAACAAACTCGGCCGAAGGGTAGCGGGGCAAGAGATCATCAATAGTATCGCTCAAATGTTTGAAGAGCTCGGAAGTGTCTGATTCGCTATGGTTCGGTGAGCGGTATAGACATGCGTAGAATCTTGCCGTACTGGCAAGATTGACGCGCACCCACATTACGTCGAATCTGGAGTTTTCCAGACTCAATAGTCGCACACAGTTGATGTCAGCTCGACTATAGAGGCAGACTCCTCCTTTCAGCCAGAATTTGCTTGCGAGGGTAAAGCCCGGGCAGTCCAGATAGGAGGAGTCTGGCGGCTCGGCTATCTGAGTTTCGGATAGGAAAAGAAGGTTGGGACGTTGGGACAAAAGATGGTGATGGACGGAATTTAAATTTGTGTGCAGGCCGCGAATGTTGGCAAAATTTACCAACAGTTTTGGCCCGCACCGGGGACGCCTGCTACTCGCCGCTGTAATGATGTTAAGATTGTTGTTTTGTATGTTCATGAATTTAATTTTTTTTTTTTGTAGGTGTAGGAGGTGAAAGGAAAGGTCTGGAAAGGAAAGGTATGAGGGGTGGGTAGGAATCTGGGGTTCAGGCTGTCTAGGAGTGATGAGCGTTTGGTTCCAGCCCACCCACTGCGGTGCTAGGCGATAGGCCGGGAGAGTCCGGCTGGAGAGGGCATCCAATGCGCCCCAAACGCTGCTGCTGGGTCCCCTCCGGTCACGAACCGGCACAACAGCAGTGGCGGGGTTTTTTCACTCGCTGATGGGGCAGTACTATCCCCTGTCACATTGTGCACATAAGGCAGGAAGGCACAGCCTTTCGACTCTTGTTCAATTCTGTCTTCGTTTGGTGCAGATTTGGCTCTTATGATTTGCCTTGTCTGACTTGCTGGGTAACCGTTACGCTCCAATGCATCAGTCAGCTTTGTAAGTTCCGCTCCGATTTTATGTTCTTCACATATTCTGGTCGCTCGGGTCACCAATGTATGGATAAGTCCTCTCTTCTGCGCTGGGTGGTGGTGCGAATCAGCGTTCGCACCACCACCCAGCGCAGAAGAGTGCACAATGTGACAGACAGAATTGCCAGGCTATTGAGAAAGGAAAGTATCAAGACTGTCTTCGGAACAACAACAAAGATACAGGACTTACTGAGGTCTGCAAAGACTAAGTTTTCTCTGGAAACAGATGGAGTGTATAAACTCAGCTGTTCCGGATGTGACAAGGTCTATGTAGGCCAGACAGAGCGGACTATCTCCAAAAGGATTTCAGAACACTTCAGAGCTTGTAAACTCGGCCACCCTGACAAATCGGCAATTGCCGAGCATTTGATTGACACCGGGCATTACTTTGGATTTGTTCCTGAAATCCTGGGGAGACCCAAAACTTATAGAGCACGGCTGATTACGGAAGCCATTGAAATTCATAAAAATCCCGTAAACATTAATAGAGACGATGGAGCTAAGCTCAATAGTTCTTGGTATCCGGTAATTGACGGATACACCAGAGCTAAACGAAGAAAACCACTTTAAATAAAAAAAATGATACGTTAATATTATACGCTCAGAAGGTTGGAGCTGGCAACACGGTATCACAACCTCATACATAAGCTCACATTTTAACACAACCTCAAATAACACATCTGCCCTGATGATGGACACTGCAATGTTGTCCGAAACGTTGGCTAAAGAAGGAGTTAGCGCAACACGGCATAACACCCCAAAAACAAATAACAAAAATACTTTTGGCCGTGAAAATCTTAAATCATATTTATCGCATAGAAAGTTTATATTTCGTAATATCGCCTTTAGTCGCAATAACAGCTTGTACACGCCGTGGTATACTCTCAATGCATAATTTTGCATCAATCTTTAGGCCAGGATAATGATGCCACACCCGGATGAGGGTTTCGATGAGCTGCTGCTTCGTTGTGATCACCTCCTTGGCAATCTCCCTCTTGGAGAGCTCCTACAGGTTTTCAATAGGGTTTATGTTAGAGGAATTCCCCGGCCAAGGTAAAATCTGCACATTTTGTTCAGCCAGGAATGCAGTGACAGTCCTGGCTTTATGACCGGGTGTGGAGTTGTGCATAAAGACGTGTTCCTGGCCACCAGGGAACCATTCTCCGACTTGAGGAGTAATCGATTTTCCAGTACTTTTCTGTACTGATCCTGCCTCATAGTCCCTTGCACGATGTGGAGGCGCCCCATCCCTTTGGAAGAGATGACTGACCACACCATGATACTGGTAGGGTGTTTTATCGTCTCCACAAGGCAGTCCGGATGGAATGTCTCTCCTGGGCGTCGTCGGACGAACGATGATTTGTCCACCAAAATTTGGAATATGGACTCGTCAGAGAAGCACACCTAAAAAAAGGCCACAATCAAACGAATGGAATTTTTTCGAAAGTTTGAAAACCACAAAAATGTTAATTACCATATTCCGGTTCTCTATAGTCATGTTTTGATGTGCGTTGCCCATTCCAGTAGTTTTTTCTTCATATCTACCGTGAGGTGAGTTTTTTTAGCTGGCCGTTGACTAATGAGGTTCTCCTCAGCCAATCTCCTCTTTTTTTTTTTTTTTTTTTTTTAATATTAACTCCACACAGGAGGCCGTGAAGAAAATAATTTCACTCAGGGCCTATGTCATCTTTGGGGATGCTGTGTGGAGGGTCTTTTTGTGGAGAGGAAGGAGTGAACATGGGTCTTGAAGAGTCCCATGTTGTAGGAGGGAGGAAACACTGAGGCCGGCAGTTCGTTCCACAGCCGAGCTGTTGAACTTAAGAACGAATCGTAGAAACGACCCGTTCTCATGTGACAAATGTCAACCGTGTACAAATGTTGGGCGCGCGTTTGGCGTGTATCCCGACTATGCACCGGTGCCGAAGGGATCAATGACGCTAGTTCCTCAGAGCATCTTCCATTGTAATACCGATAGAACAAGGACAGCATACCTACCTGACGCCTGTGCTCTAAAGATTGCAGTCCGCTTGTTAAGATTGGGGAATCTATCAAACGGACCGCCCGTTTTTGCACAGAGTCAAGGGTTTTTTTCAGGTATTTAGGGGCTCCGGACCAGAGATGGCTACCAAATTCGAGAGTAGGGCGCACTTGCGATTTGTACAGGGTCAGCAGTTGTGTACTATTAAAGTATCTGCGGGCCCTGTACAGTACGCCCAGCTTCTGAGAGGCCAACTTTACTCTGGCTTCAATGGAGCCCCCGTACCTGAGCTGGTCACTTATAGTTACACCAAGCATATCAATGGAAGGCCTGTTCGGAAGATTGCTTCTGTTGAAGGAGACTAGATTGTCATTTGGATCCCTTTTAGACGTAATCAGACAGGATTGGGTCTTTGAAACATTAAATTCAACGAGATTATTTTTACCCCAGGAGGAAATACTCTCGAGATAACCGTCCATTCTCTGCTTCAAAGCCCTCCGAGCCGTTGGAGTTTGTGTGCCCTTTGGGGGCTTGTCAAACAAAAAGCTATCATGAACTGTACTGTCATCCGCGTAACAATGAATTGGTGCACATGTCAAAAGGTCATTGATGTGCAACAAAAACAAAGTCGGAGACAGAACCGATCCCTGTGGGACGCCAGCATTTATGAAGTGTAAGGAAGAGGTGAAACCGTCAGCAACCGCCTGAATCGACCTATCCCTTAAAAAGTCAGCAATCCACGTACATAGGGATGCGGGAAGTCCGTAAGAAGGCAATTTGTTGACAAGTCCTCGGTGCCAGACCCGGTCAAAGGCCTTGGATATGTCTAGTGCGACCGTTTGGGTCTCACCGTGACGTTCCAGGCACCGCCCCCAAACATGCGTCACATACGCGAGAAGATCACCGCACGAGCGGTTCCGACGGAATCCGTATTGACGGTCGTTGATAATTTTGTTCTTCTCGAGGTATGTGAGCAGTTTGTCGTTGATCACACGTTCCATCACTTTGGACAGAACTGATGTGATCGCTATGGGGCGGTAGTTGGCCGGGTTGAAGCGGTCACCTTTCTTGGGAATAGGGTGAATGACTGCTTTTTTCCAACCAGAGGGCACAGTGCCACACTTCAGGGACATTTTGAAGAGCTTTGTCAAAACTGTAACTATTTCCGCAGCACACCTCTGCAATACCAGGGTAGGTATTCCATCAGGTCCACTAGCTTTGTTAACATCGAGCCCCCGTATAACGTGGAGTACATCCCGATGCCGGATCCTCAGCTTTTTCATAAAGAAGCCGCAGTGAGGAACCGACGGCGGAACAGCACCTCCGTCATCGAGGGTCGAGTTTTCCGCAAACATTTTCCCTAATAAGTTAGCCTTTTCGGTGGCGGTGTTTGCTAGTGAGCCGTCAGGTCTGGTAAGAGGTGGCAAACTGGGTTTGCAAAAATTCCGACCTATTGAGCCCGCAAGCGACCAGAATGCTCTGCTGCCATGCGGGCAGGCAGCCAGCTTTTTGCTGATCTGCAGGTCGTGTTCGAATTTTGACCTATTAATGATTCTCTTGCATTCCTTTGCCGATTTGTTGTATGCTGATCTGCTTTCGGACGTTCGAGATGTGTTGTAGGCTCGTTAAGCCGCGTTTTTTCGTCGAACTGCTTCGGAGCATTGTCGACTGAACCACGGCTTTGAGCCCACACCAGTTTCTTTAGTAGTCGATTGTACGAAGCCATCCATCGCCGATTTGATGACTTCACCAATCTCCTGGGCACATCTTGAAGGGTCCGAAGTCCGAAAACAAACAGCTGACCACGGAAAAGCGTTAAAATGGGCCCGCATGCCGAACCAATCTGCTGACCTATAGTGCCACACTTTTCTCCACAGCCTCTCATTGGTTGGTCTGAGGTTAACGGGGATTGATGTCGTCACTAGGCAGTGGTCAGATGATCCCAGAGGCGCTGTGACGTCAATCTTATAACCGTGTGGCACAGTAGTTAAGAATAGGTCTAACAGATTGGAGCGGTGAGTCTGGACATCAGGAACCCTTGTAGGCTCCTGAACTAGTTGCTCTAATCCGTAGCAAATGGCAAAGGATTCCGCCTGTCGGCCAGCCGAGTCCGTTGGGCCTGAGAACTTCAACCATGGTTCGTTATGAACATTGAAGTCCCCCAGAACAATAAACTCGGCCGAACTCGGCCTCTAGACTGTCCTTTGGGACACTTCGATATTTTCTTCGTTGATCATCAAAGTCAGACGAGCCACACTCTTTTTGTGGTTTTGGAGACTGACATCTCTGATTTTGCGGTTAGTACGAGGTGTAGTGATTCGTTTTCTGCCACATTTCCCATTGTGATCCACTTCAAGGGGCAGGTTTTGATTGATTTTCTAATTTATCCTGTTAATCACAGACTTTAAAATACCTGTAATGGCTGCTATTTCCCTTTGAGAATGTTGAGTGTATAACAATAGTGTTTTGACTTCCGGAAATTTTCTTGGGGACGTGTCTGAAGACCTAGCCATACTAAAAAAACACAACATTGGACTCAATGTGGCAAAACTATTCATGAAATAAGATATGAACAAAAAAATTACAAAATTAATAGATACATTTGTATAGCTTATCTGTTAAAACTCGTAAATATAATTATTATGTATATTTATTTACCAGAACTTCAATCACGTATTTTCACAAAAAAGCTGACCACGTGGAAAAAAACTTTAAATTTTCGAGGAATGTGGCACTTTGCGAGTGTCTCCACTTCTTAAAAATGTTAGTGGTGATACCAGAAACAAAAATAACGAAGAAATGGCCATCGTATCCAAGTTTTTTAGAAGCCTTAAACCTTACAATAACACAAATCTTAAAGTACACTTAAAAAAGCTTGGTTATCTCTTTTTATGAAACAGGAGACAACATGGAAATAACCAACTGTAGACCAATCACACTGTTAATCTCACTATCGAGTATTAAAAAACCAAATTATAAAATATGCAGAAGAAAACAAATTAATCTCAAAGATAAATAATATGGATTTAGAGAAAGAAAAGGCATAAAAGAGGTTTTGGCATATGTAATAGATTATATACATAGCAACCTAGATTGGTAATGGGCAAACATGAATAGCCAAATATCTAGATTTAGCGAAAGCCTGTGAATCAATCTGCCACTTAACTCTATACTGGTATCAAAGGCAAGGAACTCCAACTTATGAAAATTTATATTAGTAACAGAACTCAGCAAGTAAAAATTAATCACCATTCTAGCAAGCCACTGCCGATTACATATGGAGTCCCACAATTGCTTCTTTGAATGACATTTTTCAATTAAAGATTTAGTATGAAATTGGAAACAGGTTTAATATTGAATTAAAAATTACATTTAACATCAAATTGATCTAATATTAAATAACAAATAATGTTTAAAATTAAATTACAGAAGAACATAATGGCTTTGCTTCTGAGTGAGTCAACACGTGTTTCTTTAAAAGTGATTCTTGTGAACATGAATAGTTACATTTAGAACATGAAAATGGTTTTTCTAAGCTGTGCTTCATCGCATAGTGGCTATTTAATTGTGACTTTCGTGAACACGAATAGTCACAGATGGAACACGAGAAAAGCTTTAATCTACTGTGAGTCAAGACGTGTCTTTCTAAATCAAACTTTCGTAAAAATGACTGTTGACAAATGGAACATAAGAATGTTTTTTCTGCATCATGAGTCAATTCATGTTGCTTCAAAACTGATTCAATCAAAGAAGTGTAACTACAAATTGAACACGAGAAAGGTTTTTGGCCACAACTAGTAGCAATATGTCTAGTTAGTAAAAACTTTTGCGAAAAGGAAATATTACAGTCCGAACACGAGAATGGTTTTTCTCCGCTGTGAACAACTGTAACATGTCTCTTTAATAAATACTTTCGTGGGAAAGAAGAATTACAGTCGGGACACGAAAATGGTTTATCGCGGTGAATTAGTTGGTGTTCCTTCAATCGCGCCTTTCGTGAACACGAATAGTTACACACGGCACATGAAAATGGTTTTTCTCCGCTGTGATTTTTCATATGTAAGTTCAAATCTTTCTTTCGTGAACATGTATACTCGCAATCTGAACACGAAAATGGTTTGTCTCCGCTGTGAATCACAGCGTGCATTGTCATATCATGTTTTCGTTTACATGAATAGTTACAGTTGGAACAAGAGAATGGTTTCGTACTGCTGTGAGTAAGCTTGTGTCTATTTAATAAATACTGCTGAGAAAATGAATAGTTGCAGTCCGAACATGAGAATGGTTTTACTTTGCTGTGAATCAGACGGTGTTGTTGTAGTCGTGAGTTTCGTGAACACGAATAATGGCAGTCCGGACACGAAAATGGTTTTTCCACGTTGTGACCCATCATGTGCGTTCTTAAATCAAACTTTCGTGAACACGAATAGTTACAGATAGAACACGAAAACGGTTTTTCCCCGTTGTGAACCAACGTGTGCCTTTTTAAATCACACTTTCGTGAAAACGAATAGTTGCATATGGAACACGAAAAAGACTTTGTGTTTGAAGACGATTGAACATGTTCTTGAGTTTCCCGGTGTGCTCCTGTAATGACAAAAAAAATAATACACATTGTTTTAACATGTTTCGGAACTAGGATCCTTCATCGGGGTACAAATTATACTGTGTACCTACCCAACGAAGGAACCATTGATCAAATCGGTGGTTGAAACAAAGTGTTTCATTAACTATTGAATAAATAAACAGCTATGTTACCAGTGGTTCCAAGATAAAATAGAACATTGAAGAAAACACCACTAACATAACCTAACCTTAAACTTTACCTAAAGCTTTATCTCTGTTCTGTTCTAATCGGTTACCGATACGAGAGTAGGATAAAAATGGCAAGTGGTATTAGTGTTTCTTTTTTGGGGTATTTAGCCGTATTACAATTTCTCCTCTTGTTGAGCCAGTACCGTACCAGACAGTATCGCAGCGTATCTTTCTTAGATATAATATATTCTAGACTGAACCCGGAACCCTAAATGCGAAAATTCACTACTAAATAAATAATTATTATAATGATTGCAGAAGGAGATAACACTAAAATAACAGAGAAAATAAATAGGTAACGGTCGCAACTGGGAATGGAACCCAGGATCTCTGTCTTAAAATGTATCTGTCGAGACAAATCTAAAATTGAAATACGAGAACAAAAATAATGACGGAAACTAATCAGGTCTCAATAGAGGTTAGTTAAAATCCTTGTCCCGATAAGTCAGAGATCACAGATTCGTTTCCCAGTTGCGACCGTTAAGATTTTTCTTGGTCTCGTTCTGTTTTATGTTTAATTTACATTGACCGGTCAGTGGCTGAGTTGGCATCGCATTTGGGTCCCACCCAAGCGTAGTGTGTTCAATTCCTCGGCTGGTTAAAATCCTCTATCACGACACAAGCAACATTTTCCGCTTACCGTGGGGGTAGTGGGAGGTTTTCAAATATTGTCAGGTTATTCGTCATCCGGGAATGTTTGTCTTACTTTTTAAACAAATAAATAAATATTCAATTATTGAAGACAATATTAGCGATTTCTGTTTAAAATTTTCGTTTAAGAATCGTTAATATTGTCTTCAACAATTTAATATTACAAGTTGAGATTTCAATGATTAAATACTACATTGATGGGTGTAAACCTTTACAACTTATTCCAATAAATTGAATTATTATTTACACAATAAAGATTTCTTACCAGTTGTCGTATCAGTAGACTCTGAATTTGCCAAACATTTGTTCTTAACATCGGGTATTTCTATCTCAATATCTCTGCACATCATTTCACCTCTGTCATCTTCGAGAACCATTGGTTCCACCTTGATAGTGATGCTCTCTGGGTTTATAAACTCCTTAACTTCATCTTTGATTTCTTCTTTAGGTCCTGGTTCCACCTTTATGGAGATGCTCTCTGACTTGAGATATTTTAACGTATGGATAAGTTCATCTCCGTTTTCTTCTTTTGATACTGACTCCACCTTGATTGCGACATTCTTCGGGTTTAGAAACTTGTACTTATCGGTAAGTTCATCTCTGTTTTCTGAAACCATTGGTTCCACCTTGATGGTGATTTTCCTCGGGTTAAAAATATTCGTAAGATCACCTTCGATTTCTTCTTTAGACTCTAGTTCTACCTTGATAGAGTGACTCTTTGAGTCGATACATTGGAAATTATCGGTAATTTCACTTCCGATTTCTTCATCAGGGTCGGGTTCCACTTTTATGGTGAAATTATTCGTTTTAGGAAGATCCATTGTAATTTTGAAAATGTTAAAACAATGCTGATATTTGGAATCGGTTCACAAATGAATTAATTCTGGAACAAAACAGTAAAATTTAAAGGCCATTTGCTGAATATTTTTTTAAGAAAAGAGTTTGTTAGGACTCATCGAACTAAGTTACGAAACGTATCCAATACGTAATACTATAAAAATACAATGTAAATAAATTAAACGTTTTTTATCACGTAACTACTCATTTTGTTAAACTTTTATCCACGAATACCGTTTGTAATATGCATTTAAACAAAAACAAACCTTCGATTCAACAGTAGCAATAAGAAATGACTATTTCAGTTTTCAGAGACGGAAACTAATGCAATTTTATAGCTATTTCATTCAAATCAAACAATATTTTACACCATTTGTGTGGCGACCATCTGTCATGTTGGGAGAACCATAACCTATAATTAATAATAAAATAGGGTTTTAGTCAATTTATTTCATCTTTTTTACTTGAACCCACGCTAAAAACCTTAAAAACGAATGTGTTTAATAAGATTTTTAGATTTATAATTTGAGTTCCAAATAAAAACATTGTTTTTGGCACCTAATTATGCGTATTCTGCGAGGTAGTCCCAAGAATAACTTTACCTACAATTTATTTCAAAACTGTATTAAAAATGTTTGAATACTATCCCATTTATGCAAGAAGATTGTATTACTTTTCGGAATAAAGCAGGAAGAATGTATTATTTGTTTCGTTTAGAAATATGGAAGTCAAGATAGGTGTCAACCATAAATAAACCACTCTCGGTGTCAACTGTCAACCTAAACCATATATCTCAGGTTAACTAATTACATAGACAAAATTGGATACAGAAACGGGAGATGCAAAACATTACAGGAATATTGATGTTGGTAGGTACCTGCCTATTTTATTAATAATTATTTATATCTATATTTTACAAAATGATTTTTGTTAAATGTGTTCATAGGACGCACAATTAGAATCAATACAAACACACACTTAGGATTTTGGTGCATTGGCGCGCCCTTAGATGATCTTTTCACGAAAACGGCGCTGTAGAAATGGTTCAATCATTGTAGTTTTTTATATATATGCTTCCGACAGCAGAGAATGGCCAAAGCTATTATTGAAAAGTCAGTCTGTGTCTTAACTCCTCCAGCGTTTGAAGATTATATATGACCGGGCGTCCATATTTTGTAAAAAATATTTTTATCTTTTTTACTATCGTGCGGAAATACATAATTTTTTGATCAGAAAGAGAAATACTTATTATTTTCAGATTGCACCAAATACTTGTACTGGAATCCATTAATAAAATTCTAAAAATAGCCGAAATTAGTAATGCATATTTCGCGCCGCTATTGTAACAATCGGTTCCATGTTAATTCAAATACGAAAATTCATCATACGAGTTTTCTAACAAATTTATTATTCAACACAGTCATAGTTCATCATATTACAGATTCAAAACAATACAGTCAGAATAGTGCATTTTCATCACACGGGATTCAGCACACTTTTTGCGGATTCACTGTTACCAATAGACACGCGTCAAAACTTGCCTTCCATTTTATGGCTGTTCAAGCTTGTCAAAACCATAGACAATCGATAGTTAATTTAGAACTTTCTTATAATACCAGAATATTGCGTGATTCATGTGCATTTCGCGTTATTTGCTTGAAAATGGCAAAATTCACGTTATCAACGATCTTATAATTGTTATTCTGGGCACTAATTTCATTGGAAGGGAAGAGGTTTCTATGTAGGCGGAGAAGTATTAAAAAATTGATGTTTTACTTTTGACCGGTCGTCGGCTGAGTTGACATTGATATGTCCCTAGGTATATACATGACTTGAATTCACAGAAAGACCAAAGCGAACACGTGCTCCCGCATCTGTCTCTGTAATTTTACACGCAGATGGAGGCGGCAGTTCGAATTATTAGACCTTAAGTATTTAGTGAATAGTTTCACCGGTCCCGCAATAAAAAAATAGAAAGCGAACTTGGAAATACACCCATCAAGTCGTAATCCGAAATGGGTGTATTGTTAAACCAGCGACCCGGCAATAACCTTCGCCCAAGGCTAGGCTATATTGTAATTGTTTGAAGGTCTTTTGTAGAAATTTTAACATCTTTTAAAATAATAGTAACTCTAGCGGTGAGAATGTCGATGCCAGCGCCACGGACTCAAACAACGTACCGAAGTGGTGTAAAGCGGAACCACTTTAGTTCCAGCACCCCACGACAGGCGCGCTACGGTCGCCAGATTGCGCAGCTCAACAGATTCCGCAACCAACAGCCCCGAGTCAAACAGTTGACAGTTGATTTTTTGGCACTGGAGAGTGATCATCTCGCCCCCCCCTTGGGGCGGTCGCCGAGGAAGCTGCCCTCTCGGCAGTTCTCATCTCGCCTCAACAGCTGAAGACAGATTCCGCAACCAACAGTTGATTTTTTTTTTGGCACCCGACAGTCATCACCTCGCCTCCCCTTGGGGCGGCCGCCGAGGCGCCTCCGCCCAGGAGGCTGCCCTCTCGGCGGTCACGATCTCACCTAGTTCTCGACAGTTCACATTTCCGCACTCGACAGTCATCATCTTGGGAGTCATCATCCTGCTCTCCCCCTTGGAGCGGCGCCGAGGCAGCTGCCGACCAGGGAACTGCCCTAGCAGAAGTTACCGTCTCGCCTCCGCCGAGAAACTTCCTGGTCTCCCCCTTGGAGCGGCGCTGAGGATATCCCTACGAGGAAGTTGCCCTCTCAGGAGTCGCTGCCTGCCGACTCCGCCCCTCGGAGCCTTGGCCCAGGTTGAACTAATTCCGCCCTTCGGATCCAACCCAAGTTGCCGCTTGTGTGATGTCGGTGATAAGTGCGAACATGGAGATCCGCGGTTCCAGATAAGAACTATAATTTACGACTAGTATTAAGCTAGATTAAGACTAACCCTTTTTTTTGTACTCGTTCCTCCTTATCTTTAACTTGAATAGTATTAATATTAAACTTCCCTTAAGTAGAGTTATAACAACATCGTGTTTGGGTCCGACTCAGGCGTAGAGTGTACAATTCCTCGGCTGGCTAAGTCCTCCATCACAACACAATCAACATTTTCCGCTTACTGTGATGGTAGTAGGAGATTTTCAAATATTGTCAGGTTATTCGTAACCCGAGAATATTTGTCTTTCTTTAAAAATGAAAAACAAAAATTTCGTCCAAATTTGAAAATCGTAAATTTAATTGCTGAAACCTGTAAAAACCATCGGCAGATGCTAAAAAAACGTGCGAGGGGTTCACATATAATGACGGTCCGCGACCGACTGGCTGGCGGCTGGCACACACACAGCTACGCGGTCGTGGGTATCGATGGTCTACATCAAAATACAACTGCGGACGTGTGGATTTCTCATGTTCCCCCATAGCGAACTAAAGCGGGACATCAATAGCGTGTCATTTCCTCGCACACTCTTCGCGTAGCAGTGTCACACGGTTGATTGTATTGGTGTATTTGTTTCCAATTTTTAACAAAAATCTCTGATTTTTAATTGAATTTGAAAACTATGTAAAATATTATTTTTTAATTCAGTGAAGATAAATGTATAACAGAGGAATACCTAAAATCTGAACCCCGAAATTAATATTTATAGAGTTATTAAACGCAATGTGTAGTAAATACACACCACAGATAAGGAAAGGTTAATAAATTCTTGCCTCAAAAACCAAATAAAATAAATAACGAGATATGTTAAAATTCTATAAATTTGTTCTTTCTCCGTGCTTATCAAGAGATTTTGGATGTATACTACTTGCCTACAAATATTCTAAAAGTTGCCGGCGGTACCGCGAAGTTACTCGTGAAGCGTAGATCTATTTATTTCGAACCCAACTCTAAAATTAGTTCCCATAAAAATGATGATTTTTCTAAAAATACAACTTTATGCAGATATTGTGACGGATTTCTTTTTGTACCACGATTTTTATTAACATTCCAAAATTTCAGCCCGTTTGGTACCATAGAGCCTGAAAAAAGGCTTCGAAAGTTCGAACCCAAGTCTGAAATTAGTTCCCATAAAAATGATGATTTTTCTAAAAATACAACTTTATGCAGATTTTTTGAATGATTTCGTTTCGGACCAAGATTCTCATTACTATTTCAAAATTTCAACCCGTTTGATACCATATAACCTGAAAAAAAAGTCATCAAAAGTTCGAACCCAAGTATGAAATAAGCGTCCATAAAAATCATGATTATTCTAAAAATAATATTTTATGGAGATTTTGTGACTGAATTCGATTTGGACTACGATTTTTTTATTAATAATTTTCTTTTGTTACATGCATAAAAATATAATTATAAAAATCAAGTATTACAAAAACGAGTATTACATTATTAAAATTATTAAGTATTACAAAAAGCATTTCATTCACAGGTAAAGAAGGTACCATAAAAAATAAAAAAAGGTAGCTTTAAGATAAGAAAAATAAAATGATACAATTAAATTAAAAAAAATATAATAAAATAGTATGCATATATACCAAAAAAAAAATCCCACATAGGCATCGCCAGTTCGTGGGTATACTTATTTTGTTTAGTGCAGTTTATAAAACAAATAATTCCGTTTGTACAAAATAATAATTAAGAAAAAAAGGTTAAAAAATAGAAAAATTAAGGATTTGTAAATTTACAAAAGGTTGGATGTTATAGCAGCTAAGTATTTGTATCAATGGTAGTGATCCAAGTCTTTATTACATTTTTGTATATGCTTTAAGGCGATAAATTTTTAGATCTAATTTCTATAGTCTGATAGAGTGCATTGTAGATTTTTGGGGCAATGAAAAAAGCATGTCTCTGCGCAAGCCTAGTTTTGCATAGTGGAACCTCATATGCATTATTTACTCTACTGCTAGAACGATTTTCGTTTTTTGTAAAATGTACATTTCGTGAAAATATATATTTCAGACATTGCATAAAGTAATTTTTTCTTATATCTAAGAGTTTAGCTTCTTGAAATAATTGCAAGGAGCGGTAGGTAACATCTTTTTGCAACATTATTTTTAGTATTAATTTTTAAGCTATTTCTAGCGGCTTAATGTGGTTATTATAGATACCCCCATCCAATTATTCCATAAGATATTGATGATTGTACCAATGCATGATAAATAAGTTTCATTCTTTTGATATCAACCATGTTATTTAATCGTTTAAAAATGTAAGTTAAATACCTAAGTTTATTTACAAGCTTTTCTACGTGATTTGTCCATTTTAGTTGGCTGTCTATAGTAATTCCTAGGTATTTAACTGTGTTCCCCGAATTCATTTCTACACAGTTAGAGCACGAGACAGGGTTGCAAGTATTGTTGTTAAACCTTATATTTAGGTGAGTTAAGGGTGCCGTCCTTTAGGTATTATAAAATGGAATATAAATAGTTTTTTCACAGTTCAGAGTTAGTAGGTTTTAGTTTAGCCATTCTTTGACAATGGATGTGCACTTATTTGCATTTTCAGAGACTTCTTTCCAAGTTTTACCATCGACTGTGATTGCAGGATCATCAGCATACGAGAATAACTTTCCCGGAATACTGATATTACACAGATCATTGATATAGATTAGGAACAATAACGGACCGATAACTGTTCCTTGTGGAACCCCATGTCTCACAGATTCTGGTTTACTAATAATATCACCAATTTTTTAACATAGACAATGTTAAAAAATTGGTGATATTATCGCAGACAGCGATCAAGTAAATAATTTGTTAAAAGTGACAGACAATTATTTTTAATTCCTATATTATTGAGTTTTCTAATCAGTTTATTATGATTAACTGTATCAAACGCTTTTTTCAGGTCTAAAAAGATTGTTAAACTTTTCATATTTAAGTCAAGATTGGTGTATATATTTTTTGTTAGATTAAATAAAGCATCATCTGTACCAAGACCTGTTCTGAAACAAAAGTGCATTTGATTCTAAAAACTCTAATACTTGTATTTTAATATTTTTTGTAGTATCTTTGCTAGTTGGGATATTAGCGATATTGGTCTGTAATTGTCTAGTTTAGAGAATGATCCAGATTTATGTATTGGTACAATATTGGAGAGTTTAAATGCGTCTGGGAAAACATTTTTTTCAAAGCAGGAATTAAAAATGTGTTGCAAGGGCTTCGAAATGTATTGTTTAGTAGACTTGATAACGATGGCGCTCAATTCATCTGAACCATTGGCTGAATTTGTGTTAAGATTGTCAATGTGTTTTATTATTTCAAATTCGGTAACACGTTTAAATTGAGATAATTTAGGACAATTTTTAGAGTGTTCGTCCATTTGAGTGGGTTGATGTATATGGTTTTGAAATGCGGGATTGTAATAAATTATATCTGAGGAAACATTTGTAAAAGAATCATTGAATTTATTTGCAATATCCGTTATGACTATTTTATCATCTGTAACAATTTTTTCAGGGAATGTGTTTACTTTATGTTTTCTATTTGTTATTTCATTTATGACTTGCCAGATTTTTTTAGAATCATTATCAGCTTTTTGTAATTGTTTAATATAGTACTCATGTTTACATTTTTTTTAAGAATATTAAAAAAATTTCTATATGTGATGTATTGCTGTCGTAAATTTCCATAAGGTGGAATATTTTTTTCTTATTTTTTATTATCACAATTCCAGAATTTCAGCCCGGATGGTCCTTTAGAGCCTGAAAAAACTGCTTCCTAAGTTCGAACCCAAGTCTGAAAATAGCGTCCATTAAAATCATGATTTTTCTAAAAATACAACTTTATGGAGGTTTTTTAGACTGAATTCGATTTAAACTTCTATTCTTATCACAATTTCAAAATTTCAGCCCCTTGGGTCCCATAGAGCCTGAAAAAACTGCTTCCTAAGTTCGAACCCAAGTCTGAAAATAGCGTCCATTAAAATCATGATTTTTCTAAAAATACAACTTTATGGAGGATTTTGACTGAATTCGATTTGAACTTCAATTCTTATAACAATTCCGAAATTTCAGCCCGTTTGGTCATAAAGAGCCTGAAAAAACTGCTTCCAAAGATGAAACCCAAGTCTGAAATTAGCATCCATAAAAATCATGATTGTTCTAAGAATACAACTTTATGGAGGTTTTTTGACTGAATTCGATTTGGAGTACAATTCTCATCAAAATTCCAAAATTTCAGCCCCTTGGGTCCTATAGAGCCTGAAAAACCTGCTTCCAAAGTTCGAACCCAAGTCTGAAATAAGCGTCCATTAAAATCATGATTTTTCAAAAAATACAACTTTTTGGAGGTTTTGTCACTGAATTCGATTTAAACTTCAATTATTATCACAATTCCAAAATTTCAGCTCCTTGGGTCCCATAGAGCCTGAAAAAACTGCTTCCAAAATTCGAACCCAAGTCTGAAATTAGCGTCCATAAAAATCATGATTTTTCTAAAAATACAAATTTCTGTAGATTTTGGGACTGAATTCGATTTGAACTTCAATTCTTATCACAATTCCAAAATTTCAGCTCCTTGGGTCCCATAAAGCCTGAAAAAACTGCTTCCAAAGTTCGAACCCAAGTCTGAAATTACCGACCACAAAAATCATGATTTTTCTAAAATTTCAGCCCCTTGGGTCCCATGGAGTCTGAAAAAACTGTTTCCAAAGTTCGAACCCAAGTCTGAAATAAGCGTGCATTAAAATCATGATATTTCAAAAAATACAACTTTATGGAGGTTTTAAAACTGAATTCGATTTGAACTTCAATTCTTATAACAATTCCAAAATTTCAGCCCGTTTGGTCAAATAGAGCCTAAAAAAACTGCTTCCAAAGTTCGAACCCAGGTCTGAAATTCGCGTACATAAAAACCATAATTTTTCTAAAAATACAACTTTATGGAGGTTTTTTGACTGAATTCGATTTGAACTTCAATTCTTATAAAAATTCCAAAGTTTCAGCCCGTTTGGTCATATAGAGCCTAAAAAAACTGCTTCCAAAGTTCCAACCCAAGTCTGAAATTAGCGTCCATAAAAATCATGATTTTTCTAAAAATACAAATTTCTGTAGATTTTGGGACTGAATTCGATTTGAACTTCAATTCTTATCACAATTCCAAAATTTCAGCTCCTTGGGTCCCATAAAGCCTGAAAAAACTGCTTCCAAAGTTCGAACCCAAGTCCGAAATTACCGACCACAAAAATCATGATTTTTCTAAAATTTCAGCCCCTTGGGTCCCATGGAGTCTGAAAAAACTGTTTCCAAAGTTCGAACCCAAGTCTGATGTAACGGACGTAGTTGATCACATTATTCAATTTTATAAAATCTGTTTTTACATTTATAAAATGTGCCTACTCCACGCCACTGGCGAAATCATCACTCCCCGCCACTGGCCATTTTGTTCCCGGCCGCTTGAAAAACTTTGTCTACGAATGGCTTCGATACCGCATCGCCGGCTTACCTGCCGCGTGGATCGATGTCCAGCATTTTTTCTATGTAAATTTTACATAGAAAAATCAATTTTTAAACATTGCAAATATGTATATTTTACTTGTTCATCCCCTCGGCGGTAGTCAAATAAACACTATTTTCGATATACTACCGCTGAGGAGATATTAAAAAAGCTGTTTTTCACCCATATGTAAACCCATTTTTGAACAATATTTTTTACCCTTTTTGCGTGTACAAAAATCCAGGAACCTCGTAGCATAGTGAATCTTATCTCTTTCTGAGCGCTATGTTACGGGGGACCTCGGAAAAATACTAACTTAACATGTTTTACAAATTTGATCGCTTGAGATCATTTTTACACATTTATTTTACAAACATTTCTTATTTTTTGTCGTATCTTGACAAACAAAAAATCTAGTTGTCAAGATACACATTCCTATAACTACTATGCATTTAAACTATGTAATTATCATTCATGTAAGCGCTCAAAATCTTTTCTAACTCTCAAATTTAAGCGACTGCCTTCAAGTGTGCTACCGGCAAAATGAATATGCGACATTTTTCCGGGGCATATAAACACATATCTGGCGCGGGTACAATCCCCCACCACTTTTGGACTCAAAACCCAATGTCGGGTGCGAGTCAGGCTAATTAAATATAAGCAGCCACATAATTGAAAATAAATTAGTTCATCTTTACCACCAAAACCAAGCGTTTTATTTATCAACAAGTGACTCCTGCTCAATATCTGCCTCACCTCGCCAAGTCTGCTGCTCCAAGATCTTCTGGTGTTACCTCTTCGAGACCAGCCGGCCCTCCTTTGGAAAACCGCCAACACCAGAAGCGAGCAGAGACAAAAGCACACCCAGTGCCCACCATTCACCAAGCCTGGGTGCGGGAGGCAGATTTCATCACCAATATCAACTACAATCATCATCATCGGCCGTAAAGGAGCATCTCATCGGTTGAAGACACGGTTTGGACCCGGCGCCTAAATCTACAGTCTTGTGCGGACTCCCGTCCAGTACAAGTGGTCCTTCGAGCCGGGATTCTCACACGCCTTCAACCAGGATGTCTCCAACTTTACGGTCGAGCCGGATCCAAGACGATGGATCCTCAACACCATCTGCAGATGCCCTGGACGCTGGGTCTCAGGCCACGGCTGTGGTTCACGTCACGCCTGACGTAACCCCCATGCCCACGCCCAGCACTACTCCTGACATGGCACCACCTGCAGATCATGACTCACCACCCTCTATATCTCAAGAGGATGCGATGGAGTCATTGCGACAACAGCTTCGCAGTCAAACCGAGCACATTGAGAGACTCAAAGCAGCTCTTCAATCAGCTCCAACAGCAGCAGCCCCTGCCCCTCCTGGACCTTCGAAGCTCCTGGAGAGGTCACCACCATCATGGACGCAGCCCGGCCAATCGAGCCCGGTGCCTCTGGTGGACCAGAGGTATGAGGAACCAGCAGCAGCAGCGCCTGCCCGATCTGGACCCGTACTCCTGGAAGGGTACCCTGCTCAAGGAGGACCCTGGCGCTTCCAAGGGTACAGCCCTGGATGGGTGCAGCCCGGCCAACCGAGCCCGGTGCCTCTGGTGGACCAGAGGTACTCAGCAGCGGCGCAGCCAAGGCCAGCCGGTCCCCCGCCCTCGTCACCCTGGCCCGATGCAGGGTGGCCAAACATGATGCAGCCTGGACCCTCTGGCCCCGTACCGCCCGCCCCTCTGATAGAACAGAGGCAAGCCGTACGTGAAGTGCCAGCCGGACCTGTACCTCTGGTGGACCAGAGGTACGCATCACATGCGCAGCAAGAGCCAGCAGGCCCTGCGCAACCAGCACCCTGGCCCAATGCAGGGTGGCCAAACATGATGCAGCCTGGACCCTCTGGCCCCGTACCGCCCGCCCCTCTGATAGAACAGAGGCAAGCCGTACCTGAAGTGCCAGCCGGACCTGTACCTCTGGTGGACCAGAGGTACGCATCACGAGCGCAGCAAGAGCCAGCAGGCCCTGCGCAACCAGCACCCTGGACCATTCAGGGATGCCCAGTACTGGTGCAGCCTGGACCTCATGGCCCTGTGCTGCCCGTACCTCTGCCCCACCCGGGGTACCCAGCGCCGACGCCAGGATCACCTGCCGGACTGCTGGAGCAGTGGGACGTGCCATGGACACAGCCTGGACCACCTGGACCCTCTGGACCATCTGGACCATCTGGACATGTGCCGCCCGTACCACTGCGCGAACAGGAGTATGGCGTGCCGGCACGGCCAGATGGCCCGCCCACAGCCAGTACCAGCTCCATGCCGAGATTCCCGCCCCAACCTACGGCGGATGAGACGGCCCAACATACCAGAGCCTGGGTTCAGCATGATGGCAGTCCCATGGCTCAGCTGGCCTCCGCCCTGACAGAAGCCATCAGAGCTTCAAGGGCTCAGGACAGCCCCCGTCCCACAATCGAGGACGATCCACGAATGGCGGCCCTTATTGCCAGACAATCAATGGCCAAGGACCTGCCTCCATTCTCTGGAGATCCACTGGAGTGGCCCACCTGGAGGGCACAGTTTAACCAGTCTACCTCCACATGTCGGATGACCTCCAGCGAAAACTTGATCCGCCTACAGCGGGCCCTCAAGGGGAAAGCCCGAGAAGCCGTCGGCCCCCTTCTGATGGACCCTGCTCAGGTTCCGGAGATCCTGGCAGTCCTGGAGCAGCGATTTGGAGGGACTACTTCACTCGCTGCTCTGATGCTGGACAAAGTGAAGAAGCTGCCCCACCTCACAATTGAGGCCTCTCTGGAGGACATCGCAGACTTCTCTGGCACAGTCCAGAACCTGGTGGCATCACTCCGCTCCCTCAACAATGATGGCTACCTGACGAATCCAGCGCTGCTCAGTGACATCGCGGGGAAGATGCCGCCCACCTTGCGGTTGGCGTGGCTGATGGAAGTGCGGCACTACGAGGCCTCCGCTACCATCTGCCAGTTTGCCGCCTTCCTGAAAACCGTCGCGAACGCCATCCCAAAGTCCGGTTTGGTTGACCCCGCGAGGTCCCGCCCACGCCGTGAACATTCGTTCTCAATAACGGAACAGTTTTCGCGAAAAAACAGTGCTCAAAATCGTGAAACATGTGACGAAAACCGTTTAGAGAACACGTCTGCCGCGTCAGAACAGTTTTGGCGAAAAAACAGTGCGCGCCAACGTGATACCTGTGACATAAATACGTCTGCCGCGTCAGAAAAGTTTTCGCGAAAAAACAATTCGAACAAAAGTGACACTTGTGACAACAGTTTAAACACGTCTGCCGCGTCAGAACGGTTTTTATCGCGGGAAAACAATGTTTACAACAACAATTCTAGTGAAAAACAACATTTCGCGCAAAATAATCGAAAGCCCCAAAATTTGTCTGGTAATAATCGAATGCCCCAAATTTTGTCTGGTAATAATCGAGAAAATAATCGAAGCGGGGAAAAAGTGCAAAACAGTTACAGTGAAGTTCGCGAGTTCGACAACCGCGCCGGGTGTGTCGAGTGTGGTGAAAATGGCCACCAACTTAGCGAATGTCGCACTTTCGCCGCGAAAGACTTAAAATATCGTTTTGAAACAGTGAACGACGCCGGTTTGTGCCGATTGTGCCTCAATGGCAAACATTATACAAAACAGTGCAAAGTTAGTGAATGGTGCGGCGTGGGGGAGTGCAGATCCCCCCACCACCGACTTCTTCACAACCCGAACTATCGTGAAAATAACAATACAGTGGCAGACGTTCACAATATGTGACGCCACACCGAAAGTGCCGTGTTAAAAGTGGTGGGGGTCATATTGTCGGGCCCCAAGCGACAGATTAAAACCTTTGCGCTTCTGGACGAGGGCTCAACTGTCACCCTTATTGATGCCACCACAGCACAGAAAATCGGCACAACCGGACCTACCCGTGAGCTACGACTACACGGAGCAAAAAACATGTGCTCAACAGACATAACGTCCCGCCGCGTGCCAATCACTCTACGCGGCGCCGGAATTGCTGATGAGTTTATCATCAGAGCAAATACCATCAAGCAGCTCAGCCTTCCTGTACAGAGGTACCACGGTCGCTACATCACCCCCACACTTCTCGTCGGGCAAGACAATGCTCACCTTATTGTCTCGAGGGAAGTGCGCGACGTTCGTGATTCTACGCGAATATTATCACGAACGGCGTTGGGGTGGACCACCCATGGCGGAGGGACCTCTGAACATGTGGATGAAGCTACCACATTGGCCATACGAGCCACACTGTCACCCAGGCGCACTGCCGGGAGGCATTATACAGTGCAACATGGACCATCTGGCCCCGTACCGCGAGCACCTCTGGACCTCATACAGGCGGCCGTACGAGGAGCACCAGCTGGACCTGTGCCAGCATTTTCGCAGAGAAGGCCAGTCGGCCCCGCGAAAGGGTCTCCCAGGCACGTTGCCGAGAGACTTCAAACAGTGCAACATGGACCATCTGGACCCGTACCGCGAGCACCTCTGATACAGGCGGCCGTACGAGGAGTACCAGCTGGATCTGTGCCAGCATCTTTGCAGAGAAGACCACCCAGGCACCATGCCCGGTGGCATTCTACCATGCCACATGGACCATCTGGCCCCGTACCGCGAGCACCTCTGATACAGGCGGCCGTACGAGGAGTACCAGCTGGATCTGTGCCAGCATCTTCGCCGAGAAGGCCAGTCGGCCCCGCGAAACGGCCACCCAGGCACCATGCCCGGTGGCATTCTACCACGCCCCATGGACCATCTGGCCCCGTACCGCGAGCACCTCTTATACAGGCGGCCGTACGAGGAGTACCAGCTGGATCTGTGCCTGCAAATGATACGAGAGAATCAGTCGGCCCCGCGAAAGGGTCTCCCAGGCACATTGAAGTAAGGCGCCAAAACGTTGGCCTTTCTTCAACTGTGGCAGAGACACTGCCCGACATCAAGAAATTTTCCTCATTCAATCATCTTATTCAAACTACCTGCTGGATACATCGTTCTATTAAAAGGTGTCGGGGAAAAAGCCACGAACAACCTGATAATCATTTAAGAACCGATGAAATCAAGGAAGCAGAGGCCCGATGGGCAAGAAAATGTCAAGAAGAAACATTTTATCGTGATATAAATGCGCTCCAGAAAGGAGATCCACTACCAAGTGACAGTCGGCTCAAAGCCTTGAGCCCCTTCCTTGGACCTGACGGCCTACTGAGGATGAACTCAAGAATACGAGCCCTCAGTAACGTGCCCCAAGCAGTGCGGACACCAATAATTTTGGATGGTGATCATGCATATGCACGACTTCTAGTGAGATATCATCACCAGGAAGCCGATCATCCGAGTAATGAGAGAACAATGGCTGAGGTGCGAGGCAACTACCATGTGCTGCGACTGCGAACAAATATTCGCAAGATCGCCCACAACTGCCCCACCTGCAAGATGAGCAGGAGCAAGCCAGCCCCCCCCTCTGATGGGGCCCTTGCCGCCATCAAGGCTAGCCCACCATGTTCCTCCATTCACCCCTGCTGCAGACGGCCGAGTGAGGACCGCCAGGATCCAGACGAGCACCGGATTTTACGTCCACCCCGATGTGAAGCTCGCTGTAATCCTGCCGGCTCCACCTACCGATGCAACCTCAACAGTACCACCAGCCCAGCACCATCCCAGAGGGACTGGCCGCCGCGGACTGCACCGTACCAACAAACGTCCTATTTTTTAGTTCAGCATAGCTAAACGGGGGGAGTGTAACGGACGTAGTTGATCACATTATTCAATTTTATAAAATCTGTTTTTACATTTATAAAATGTGCCTACTCCACGCCACTGGCGAAATCATCACTCCCCGCCACTGGCCATTTTGTTCCCGGCCGCTTGAAAAACTTTGTCTACGAATGGCTTCGATACCGCATCGCCGGCTTACCTGCCGCGTGGATCGATGTCCAGCATTTTTTCTATGTAAATTTTACATAGAAAAATCAATTTTTAAACATTGCAAATATGTATATTTTACTTGTTCATCCCCTCGGCGGTAGTCAAATAAACACTATTTTCGATATACTACCGCTGAGGAGATATTAAAAAAGCTGTTTTTCACCCATATGTAAACCCATTTTTGAACAATATTTTTTACCCTTTTTGCGTGTACAAAAATCCAGGAACCTCGTAGCATAGTGAATCTTATCTCTTTCTGAGCGCTATGTTACGGGGGACCTCGGAAAAATACTAACTTAACATGTTTTACAAATTTGATCGCTTGAGATCATTTTTACACATTTATTTTACAAACATTTCTTATTTTTTGTCGTATCTTGACAAACAAAAAATCTAGTTGTCAAGATACACATTCCTATAACTACTATGCATTTAAACTATGTAATTATCATTCATGTAAGCGCTCAAAATCTTTTCTAACTCTCAAATTTAAGCGACTGCCTTCAAGTGTGCTACCGGCAAAATGAATATGCGACATTTTTCCGGGGCATATAAACACATATCTGGCGCGGGTACAATCCCCCACCACTTTTGGACTCAAAACCCAATGTCGGGTGCGAGTCAGGCTAATTAAATATAAGCAGCCACATAATTGAAAATAAATTAGTTCATCTTTACCACCAAAACCAAGCGTTTTATTTATCAACAAGTGACTCCTGCTCAATATCTGCCTCACCTCGCCAAGTCTGCTGCTCCAAGATCTTCTGGTGTTACCTCTTCGAGACCAGCCGGCCCTCCTTTGGAAAACCGCCAACACCAGAAGCGAGCAGAGACAAAAGCACACCCAGTGCCCACCATTCACCAAGCCTGGGTGCGGGAGGCAGATTTCATCACCAATATCAACTACAATCATCATCATCGGCCGTAAAGGAGCATCTCATCGGTTGAAGACACGGTTTGGACCCGGCGCCTAAATCTACAGTCTTGTGCGGACTCCCGTCCAGTACAAGTGGTCCTTCGAGCCGGATTCTCACACGCCTTCAACCAGGATGTCTCCAACTTTACGGTCGAGCCGGATCCAAGACGATGGATCCTCAACACCATCTGCAGATGCCCTGGACGCTGGGTCTCAGGCCACGGCTGTGGTTCACGTCACGCCTGACGTAACCCCCATGCCCACGCCCAGCACTACTCCTGACATGGCACCACCTGCAGATCATGACTCACCACCCTCTATATCTCAAGAGGATGCGATGGAGTCATTGCGACAACAGCTTCGCAGTCAAACCGAGCACATTGAGAGACTCAAAGCAGCTCTTCAATCAGCTCCAACAGCAGCAGCCCCTGCCCCTCCTGGACCTTCGAAGCTCCTGGAGAGGTCACCACCATCATGGACGCAGCCCGGCCAATCGAGCCCGGTGCCTCTGGTGGACCAGAGGTATGAGGAACCAGCAGCAGCAGCGCCTGCCCGATCTGGACCCGTACTCCTGGAAGGGTACCCTGCTCAAGGAGGACCCTGGCGCTTCCAAGGGTACAGCCCTGGATGGGTGCAGCCCGGCCAACCGAGCCCGGTGCCTCTGGTGGACCAGAGGTACTCAGCAGCGGCGCAGCCAAGGCCAGCCGGTCCCCCGCCCTCGTCACCCTGGCCCGATGCAGGGTGGCCAAACATGATGCAGCCTGGACCCTCTGGCCCCGTACCGCCCGCCCCTCTGATAGAACAGAGGCAAGCCGTACGTGAAGTGCCAGCCGGACCTGTACCTCTGGTGGACCAGAGGTACGCATCACATGCGCAGCAAGAGCCAGCAGGCCCTGCGCAACCAGCACCCTGGCCCAATGCAGGGTGGCCAAACATGATGCAGCCTGGACCCTCTGGCCCCGTACCGCCCGCCCCTCTGATAGAACAGAGGCAAGCCGTACCTGAAGTGCCAGCCGGACCTGTACCTCTGGTGGACCAGAGGTACGCATCACGAGCGCAGCAAGAGCCAGCAGGCCCTGCGCAACCAGCACCCTGGACCATTCAGGGATGCCCAGTACTGGTGCAGCCTGGACCTCATGGCCCTGTGCTGCCCGTACCTCTGCCCCACCCGGGGTACCCAGCGCCGACGCCAGGATCACCTGCCGGACTGCTGGAGCAGTGGGACGTGCCATGGACACAGCCTGGACCACCTGGACCCTCTGGACCATCTGGACCATCTGGACATGTGCCGCCCGTACCACTGCGCGAACAGGAGTATGGCGTGCCGGCACGGCCAGATGGCCCGCCCACAGCCAGTACCAGCTCCATGCCGAGATTCCCGCCCCAACCTACGGCGGATGAGACGGCCCAACATACCAGAGCCTGGGTTCAGCATGATGGCAGTCCCATGGCTCAGCTGGCCTCCGCCCTGACAGAAGCCATCAGAGCTTCAAGGGCTCAGGACAGCCCCCGTCCCACAATCGAGGACGATCCACGAATGGCGGCCCTTATTGCCAGACAATCAATGGCCAAGGACCTGCCTCCATTCTCTGGAGATCCACTGGAGTGGCCCACCTGGAGGGCACAGTTTAACCAGTCTACCTCCACATGTCGGATGACCTCCAGCGAAAACTTGATCCGCCTACAGCGGGCCCTCAAGGGGAAAGCCCGAGAAGCCGTCGGCCCCCTTCTGATGGACCCTGCTCAGGTTCCGGAGATCCTGGCAGTCCTGGAGCAGCGATTTGGAGGGACTACTTCACTCGCTGCTCTGATGCTGGACAAAGTGAAGAAGCTGCCCCACCTCACAATTGAGGCCTCTCTGGAGGACATCGCAGACTTCTCTGGCACAGTCCAGAACCTGGTGGCATCACTCCGCTCCCTCAACAATGATGGCTACCTGACGAATCCAGCGCTGCTCAGTGACATCGCGGGGAAGATGCCGCCCACCTTGCGGTTGGCGTGGCTGATGGAAGTGCGGCACTACGAGGCCTCCGCTACCATCTGCCAGTTTGCCGCCTTCCTGAAAACCGTCGCGAACGCCATCCCAAAGTCCGGTTTGGTTGACCCCGCGAGGTCCCGCCCACGCCGTGAACATTCGTTCTCAATAACGGAACAGTTTTCGCGAAAAAACAGTGCTCAAAATCGTGAAACATGTGACGAAAACCGTTTAGAGAACACGTCTGCCGCGTCAGAACAGTTTTGGCGAAAAAACAGTGCGCGCCAACGTGATACCTGTGACATAAATACGTCTGCCGCGTCAGAAAAGTTTTCGCGAAAAAACAATTCGAACAAAAGTGACACTTGTGACAACAGTTTAAACACGTCTGCCGCGTCAGAACGGTTTTTATCGCGGGAAAACAATGTTTACAACAACAATTCTAGTGAAAAACAACATTTCGCGCAAAATAATCGAAAGCCCCAAAATTTGTCTGGTAATAATCGAATGCCCCAAATTTTGTCTGGTAATAATCGAGAAAATAATCGAAGCGGGGAAAAAGTGCAAAACAGTTACAGTGAAGTTCGCGAGTTCGACAACCGCGCCGGGTGTGTCGAGTGTGGTGAAAATGGCCACCAACTTAGCGAATGTCGCACTTTCGCCGCGAAAGACTTAAAATATCGTTTTGAAACAGTGAACGACGCCGGTTTGTGCCGATTGTGCCTCAATGGCAAACATTATACAAAACAGTGCAAAGTTAGTGAATGGTGCGGCGTGGGGGAGTGCAGATCCCCCCACCACCGACTTCTTCACAACCCGAACTATCGTGAAAATAACAATACAGTGGCAGACGTTCACAATATGTGACGCCACACCGAAAGTGCCGTGTTAAAAGTGGTGGGGGTCATATTGTCGGGCCCCAAGCGACAGATTAAAACCTTTGCGCTTCTGGACGAGGGCTCAACTGTCACCCTTATTGATGCCACCACAGCACAGAAAATCGGCACAACCGGACCTACCCGTGAGCTACGACTACACGGAGCAAAAAACATGTGCTCAACAGACATAACGTCCCGCCGCGTGCCAATCACTCTACGCGGCGCCGGAATTGCTGATGAGTTTATCATCAGAGCAAATACCATCAAGCAGCTCAGCCTTCCTGTACAGAGGTACCACGGTCGCTACATCACCCCCACACTTCTCGTCGGGCAAGACAATGCTCACCTTATTGTCTCGAGGGAAGTGCGCGACGTTCGTGATTCTACGCGAATATTATCACGAACGGCGTTGGGGTGGACCACCCATGGCGGAGGGACCTCTGAACATGTGGATGAAGCTACCACATTGGCCATACGAGCCACACTGTCACCCAGGCGCACTGCCGGGAGGCATTATACAGTGCAACATGGACCATCTGGCCCCGTACCGCGAGCACCTCTGGACCTCATACAGGCGGCCGTACGAGGAGCACCAGCTGGACCTGTGCCAGCATTTTCGCAGAGAAGGCCAGTCGGCCCCGCGAAAGGGTCTCCCAGGCACGTTGCCGAGAGACTTCAAACAGTGCAACATGGACCATCTGGACCCGTACCGCGAGCACCTCTGATACAGGCGGCCGTACGAGGAGTACCAGCTGGATCTGTGCCAGCATCTTTGCAGAGAAGACCACCCAGGCACCATGCCCGGTGGCATTCTACCATGCCACATGGACCATCTGGCCCCGTACCGCGAGCACCTCTGATACAGGCGGCCGTACGAGGAGTACCAGCTGGATCTGTGCCAGCATCTTCGCCGAGAAGGCCAGTCGGCCCCGCGAAACGGCCACCCAGGCACCATGCCCGGTGGCATTCTACCACGCCCCATGGACCATCTGGCCCCGTACCGCGAGCACCTCTTATACAGGCGGCCGTACGAGGAGTACCAGCTGGATCTGTGCCTGCAAATGATACGAGAGAATCAGTCGGCCCCGCGAAAGGGTCTCCCAGGCACATTGAAGTAAGGCGCCAAAACGTTGGCCTTTCTTCAACTGTGGCAGAGACACTGCCCGACATCAAGAAATTTTCCTCATTCAATCATCTTATTCAAACTACCTGCTGGATACATCGTTCTATTAAAAGGTGTCGGGGAAAAAGCCACGAACAACCTGATAATCATTTAAGAACCGATGAAATCAAGGAAGCAGAGGCCCGATGGGCAAGAAAATGTCAAGAAGAAACATTTTATCGTGATATAAATGCGCTCCAGAAAGGAGATCCACTACCAAGTGACAGTCGGCTCAAAGCCTTGAGCCCCTTCCTTGGACCTGACGGCCTACTGAGGATGAACTCAAGAATACGAGCCCTCAGTAACGTGCCCCAAGCAGTGCGGACACCAATAATTTTGGATGGTGATCATGCATATGCACGACTTCTAGT
This sequence comes from Hesperophylax magnus, assembly GCA_026573805.1. Taxonomy (NCBI): domain Eukaryota; kingdom Metazoa; phylum Arthropoda; class Insecta; order Trichoptera; family Limnephilidae; genus Hesperophylax; species Hesperophylax magnus. The sequence continues at coordinate 4,752,080 of JAIUSX010000005.1, read as the reverse complement.
GAGATATCATCACCAGGAAGCCGATCATCCGAGTAATGAGAGAACAATGGCTGAGGTGCGAGGCAACTACCATGTGCTGCGACTGCGAACAAATATTCGCAAGATCGCCCACAACTGCCCCACCTGCAAGATGAGCAGGAGCAAGCCAGCCCCCCCCTCTGATGGGGCCCTTGCCGCCATCAAGGCTAGCCCACCATGTTCCTCCATTCACCCCTGCTGCAGACGGCCGAGTGAGGACCGCCAGGATCCAGACGAGCACCGGATTTTACGTCCACCCCGATGTGAAGCTCGCTGTAATCCTGCCGGCTCCACCTACCGATGCAACCTCAACAGTACCACCAGCCCAGCACCATCCCAGAGGGACTGGCCGCCGCGGACTGCACCGTACCAACAAACGTCCTATTTTTTAGTTCAGCATAGCTAAACGGGGGGAGTGTAACGGACGTAGTTGATCACATTATTCAATTTTATAAAATCTGTTTTTACATTTATAAAATGTGCCTACTCCACGCCACTGGCGAAATCATCACTCCCCGCCACTGGCCATTTTGTTCCCGGCCGCTTGAAAAACTTTGTCTACGAATGGCTTCGATACCGCATCGCCGGCTTACCTGCCGCGTGGATCGATGTCCAGCATTTTTTCTATGTAAATTTTACATAGAAAAATCAATTTTTAAACATTGCAAATATGTATATTTTACTTGTTCATCCCCTCGGCGGTAGTCAAATAAACACTATTTTCGATATACTACCGCTGAGGAGATATTAAAAAAGCTGTTTTTCACCCATATGTAAACCCATTTTTGAACAATATTTTTTACCCTTTTTGCGTGTACAAAAATCCAGGAACCTCGTAGCATAGTGAATCTTATCTCTTTCTGAGCGCTATGTTACGGGGGACCTCGGAAAAATACTAACTTAACATGTTTTACAAATTTGATCGCTTGAGATCATTTTTACACATTTATTTTACAAACATTTCTTATTTTTTGTCGTATCTTGACAAACAAAAAATCTAGTTGTCAAGATACACATTCCTATAACTACTATGCATTTAAACTATGTAATTATCATTCATGTAAGCGCTCAAAATCTTTTCTAACTCTCAAATTTAAGCGACTGCCTTCAAGTGTGCTACCGGCAAAATGAATATGCGACATTTTTCCGGGGCATATAAACACATATCTGGCGCGGGTACAATCCCCCACCACTTTTGGACTCAAAACCCAATGTCGGGTGCGAGTCAGGCTAATTAAATATAAGCAGCCACATAATTGAAAATAAATTAGTTCATCTTTACCACCAAAACCAAGCGTTTTATTTATCAACAAGTGACTCCTGCTCAATATCTGCCTCACCTCGCCAAGTCTGCTGCTCCAAGATCTTCTGGTGTTACCTCTTCGAGACCAGCCGGCCCTCCTTTGGAAAACCGCCAACACCAGAAGCGAGCAGAGACAAAAGCACACCCAGTGCCCACCATTCACCAAGCCTGGGTGCGGGAGGCAGATTTCATCACCAATATCAACTACAATCATCATCATCGGCCGTAAAGGAGCATCTCATCGGTTGAAGACACGGTTTGGACCCGGCGCCTAAATCTACAGTCTTGTGCGGACTCCCGTCCAGTACATCTGAAATAAGCGTGCATTAAAATCATGATTTTTCAAAAAATACAACTTTATGGAGGTTTTAAAACTGAATTCGATTTTAAATTCAATTCTTATCACAATTCCAAAATTTCAGCCCGTTTGGTCATATAGAGCCTGAATAAACTGCTTCCAAAGTTCAAACCCAAGTCTGAAATGAGCGTCCGAAATAATCATGATTTTTCTTAAAATACAACTTTATAGAGATTTTATGACTGAATTTGATTTGAACTTCAATTCTTATCACAATTCCAAAATTTCAGCCCCTTGGGTCCCATAGAGCCTGAAAAAACTGCTTCCAAAGATCGAACCCAAGTCTGAAATTAGCGTCCATAAAAATCATGATTTTTCTAAAAATACAAATTTCTGTAGATTTTGGGACTGAATTCGATTTGAACTTCAATTCTTATCACAATTCCAAAATTTCAGCTCCTTGGGTCCCATAAAGCCTGAAAAAACTGCTTCCAAAGTTCGAACCCAAGTCTGAAATTACCGACCACAAAAATCATGATTTTTCTAAAATTTCAGCCCCTTGGGTCCCATGGAGTCTGAAAAAACTGTTTCCAAATTTCGAACCCAAGTCTGAAATAAGCGTCCATTAAAATCATGATTTTTCTAAAAATAAAACTTTATGGAGACTTTGCGAGTGAATTCGATTTGGACTAAAATTTTCATCAAAATTCCAGAGCCTGAATAAACTGCTTCCAAAGTTCAAACCCAAGTCTGAAATGAGCGTCCGAAATAATCATGATTTTTCTTAAAATACAACTTTATAGAGATTTTATGACTGAATTTGATTTGAACTTCAATTCTTATCACAATTCCAAAATTTCAGCCCCTTGGGTCCCATAGAGCCTGAAAAAACTGCTTCCAAAGTTCGAACCCAAGTCTGAAATTAGCGTCCATAAAAATCATGATTTTTCTAAAAATACAAATTTCTGTAGATTTTGGGACTGAATTCGATTTGAACTTCAATTCTTATCACAATTCCAAAATTTCAGCTCCTTGGGTCCCATAAAGCCTGAAAAAACTGCTTCCAAAGTTCGAACCCAAGTCTGAAATTACCGACCACAAAAATCATGATTTTTCTAAAATTTCAGCCCCTTGGGTCCCATGGAGTCTGAAAAAACTGTTTCCAAATTTCGAACCCAAGTCTGAAATAAGCGTCCATTAAAATCATGATTTTTCTAAAAATAAAACTTTATGGAGACTTTGCGAGTGAATTCGATTTGGAGTAAAATTTTCATCAAAATTCCAGAGCCTGAATAAACTGCTTCCAAAGTTCAAACCCAAGTCTGAAATGAGCGTCCGAAATAATCATGATTTTTCTTAAAATACAACTTTATTGAGATTTTATGACTGAATTTGATTTGAACTTCAATTCTTATCACAATTCCAAAATTTCAGCTCCTTGGGTCCCATAGAGCCTGAAAAAACTGCTTCCAAAGTTCGAACCCAAGTCTGAAATAAGCGTCCAAAAAAATCATGATTTTTCTAAAAATACAACTTTATGGAGTTTTTTAACCTGAATTCGATTTGAACTTCAATTCTTATCACAATTCCAAAATTTCAGCCTGTTTGGTCTTTTAGAGCCTGAATGAAATGCTTCCAAAGTTCCAACCCAAGTCTGAAATGAGCGTCCGAAATAATCATGATTTTTCTGAAAATACAACTTTCTGGAGATTTTGTGACTGAATTCGATTTGAACTACAATTCTTATCACAATTCCAAAATTTCAGCCCCTTGGGTCCCATAGAGCCTGAAAAACTTGCTTCCAAAGTTCGAACCCAAGTCTGAAATAAACGTCCAAAAAAATCATGATTTTTCTAAAAGTACAACTTTATGGAGATATTGAGACTGAATTCGATTTGAACTACAATTCTTATCACAATTCCAAAATTTCAGCCCCTTGGGTCCCATAGAGCCTGAAAAAACTGCTTCGAAAGTTCGAACCCAAGTCTGAAATGAGCGTCCGAAATAATCATGATTTTTCTTAAAATACAACTTTCTGGAGATTTTGTGACTGAATTCGATTTGAACTACAATTCTTATCTTAATTCCAAAATTTCAGCCCCTAGGGTCCCATAGAGCCTGAAAAAACTGCTTCCAAAGTTCGAACCCAAGTCTGAAATAAACGTCCAAAAAAATCATGATTTTTCTAAAAGTACAACTTTATGGAGATTTTATGACTGAATTTGATTTGAACTTCAATTCTTATCACAATTCCAAAATTTCAGCCTGTTTGGTCTTTTTGAGCCTGAATGAAATGCTTCCAAAGTTCGAACCCAAGTCTGAAATGAGCGTCCGAAATAATCATGATTTTTCTTGAAATACAACTTTCTGGAGATTTTGTGACTGTATTCGATTCGAACTTCAATTCTTATCACAATTCCAAAATTTCAGCCTGTTTGGTCTTTTAGAGCCTGAATGAAATGTTTCCAAAGTTCGAACCCAAGTCTGAAATGAGCGTCCGAAATAATCATGATTTTTCTTAAAATACAACTTTCTGGAGATTTTGTGACTGTATTCGATTCGAACTTCAATTCTTGTCAAAATTCCAAAATTTCAGCCCCTTGGGTCCCATAGAGCCTGAAAAAACTGCTTCCAAAGTTCGAACCCAAGTCTGAAATGAGCGTCCGAAATAATCATGATTTTTCTTAAAATACAACTTTCTGGAGATTTTGTGACTGAATTCGATTTGAACTACAATTCTTATCACAATTCCAAAATTTCAGCCCCTTGGGTCCCATAGAGCCTGAAAAAACTGCTTCCAAAGTTCGAACCCAAGTCTGAAATGAGCGTCCGAAATAATCATGATTTTTCTTAAAATACAACTTTCTGGAGATTTTGTGACTGTATTCGATTCGAACTTCAATTCTTATCACAATTCCAAAATTTCAGCCTGTTTGGTCTTTTAGAGCCTGAATGAAATGTTTCCAAAGTTCGAACCCAAGTCTGAAATGAGCGTCCGAAATAATCATGATTTTTCATAAAATACAACTTTCTGGAGATTTTGTGACTGAATTCGATTTGAACTACAATTCTTGTCAAAATTCCAAAATTTCAGCCCCTTGGGTCCCATAGAGCCTGAAAAAACTGCTTCCAAAGTTCGAACCCAAGTCTGAAATGAGCGTCCGAAATAATCATGATTTTTCTTAAAATACAACTTTCTGGAGATTTTGTGACTGAATTCGATTTGAACTACAATTCTTATCACAATTCCAAAATTTCAGCCTGTTTGGTCTTTTTGAGCCTGAATGAAATGCTTCCAAAGTTCGAACCCAAGTCTGAAATGAGCGTCCGAAATAATCATGATTTTTCTTGAAATACAACTTTCTGGAGATTTTGTGACTGTATTCGATTCGAACTTCAATTCTTATCACAATTCCAAAATTTCAGCCTGTTTGGTCTTTTAGAGCCTGAATGAAATGTTTCCAAAGTTCGAACCCAAGTCTGAAATGAGCGTCCGAAATAATCATGATTTTTCTTAAAATACAACTTTCTGGAGATTTTGTGACTGTATTCGATTCGAACTTCAATTCTTATCACAATTCCAAAATTTCAGCCTGTTTGGTCTTTTAGAGCCTGAATGAAATGTTTCCAAAGTTCGAACCCAAGTCTGAAATGAGCGTCCGAAATAATCATGATTTTTCTTAAAATACAACTTTCTGGAGATTTTGTGACTGAATTCGATTTGAACTACAATTCTTATCACAATTCCAAAATTTCAGCCCTTTGGGTCCCATAGAGCCTGAAAAAACTGCTTCCAAAGTTCGAACCCAAGTCTGAAATGAGCGTCCGAAATAATCATGATTTTTCTTAAAATACAATTTTCTGGAGATTTTGTGACTGTATTCGATTCGAACTTCAATTCTTATCACAATTCCAAAATTTCAGCCTGTTTGGTCTTTTAGAGCCTGAATGAAATGCTTCCAAAGTTCGAACCCAAGTCTGAAATGAGCGTCCGAAATAATCATGATTTTTCTTAAAATACAACTTTCTGAAGATTTTGTGACTGAATTCGATTTGAACTACAATTTTTTTTTTATTTTTATTTTATTTATTTTTTTATTTCATTCAAAAAACAGTTTTTACATAAAAAGCATACTCTGCACATCTCACTAGGGCATTCCTGTATTAAGATGTGCAGCTTTACAATAATATCATTTAAAAAAATACATATATGTAAATTTAAAATAATAACAACATTAAATTAAATTTAAACCAAAAAAGAAAAGTTTATGACACGGACGTTTCGAGACCGGTAGACAAAAATAAACAAAATTTTAGTAACAAATATATGAAAAAAAATAAAAACAAAAAAGTCAACAAAAGAAGCATTATTAAGTAAGTTGGCAACAATAATATTCTTCTGTTAACTAAAGTACAAGGTACCTGTGCTGGCTTATCAGACACAAGCATAGGGTAACCATACTAACAATTACAACATGGATAGTATGAATAATAGATTATAAGAAAAAATAAAAATAACTAAATAAAAAAAGGTAAATAATAACCGATAGGTAAGTAGATAATATTATAATAAAAAGTAAGTAAGTAAATAATTTAGCTAGACAATAATTAAAGTAAATATTAATACGAAAATTAAGTAGATAATAATAATAATAAGTAACATAATAATAAAAACCAAAAGTTATTTTAGAAGTAAATAAGTACATGCGCAGTAAGTAAATAAGGATTGTATCGAAACAGAGCTTCCACAAGGAATTATGATATAAGCGACAACATGGGTGATCCAAAATCATCACTCTCAGCTAGTACGGAGATTTTGACCATTTTCTTGAATGAATTTAACGTACCTATAGTTTTTATATTTTCTCCAAGCATATTATATAGCAACGGAGCTTTATATGAAAAACTTCTTTGTCCGAAGGATGTTCTGGTAAACACCGGCTGATACATTAAAGAAGAACCCATTCTAGTGCTGCGCACTTGTTGAGATCTTTTAGCAGTAATAGTGTTGTTGAAAAATTTACAGAGAGCCTGTATTATGTACAACTGTCTTATTGTCATAATTTTGCTTTCACTATATAATAACTTTGATGGATACATAAAATTTCTCTTATACATTATTTTTAAAATTAATTTTTGTGCAACATTCAAAGGCTCTAAGGTAGTCTTGTTACAAGAACCCCAACAGACAACATTATATGAAAGCATTGATTGAACAAGAGCATAATATACAGTTTTTAATGTAACTTTGTCCAATATGTTTCTTAGATTTTTGAAAATGTAGGCCAGCCTTCTTATTTTGTTTCTTAATATAGTAATGTGATTGTTCCATTTTAAATTTTTATCAATAATCAAACCCAGGTATTTGATGTTGTCTACTCTTTCCAAAGATTGACAGTTACACTCCTACACACAACAATGTAATTTTAATGAACGTTCCAAAGATGGTTGATTTACAGAGGAAATGCTAAAAGTAATATATTTAGTTTTGTTCATGTTTAAGGTTAACAAGTTTTGATCAAGCCAATTTTTGACTGCCCTTAATCCTGCCTCACACTTAGCATACGTTTCGTTCCATGTGTCAGCAGCAAACACCAAGACAGTGTCATCTGCAAATACAATTGAAGATCCAGAAAATTTCAGTTTACAGAGGACGTTAATATATAACAAAAATAGAATTGGACCCCGAACACTACCTTGAGGAACACCATATACAATTGATTTATTTGAGCTAATGTGATCATTAATTATTACTCTCTGTGTTCTATTTTCAAGATATGATCTGAACCAATCTAAAGATTTATTAACAATACCCATTGAACTGAGTTTTTTTAAGAGTAAACCGTGGGATACGGTATCAAATGCCTAAGACAAGTCTAAAAAGACGGCCATTGCTTTATTGCCAGTATCAAGAGCTTCTACGACTGTGGTGATCATTTTTACTTAATTTTTTCATTTTTCATAATTAATTTAATTCTTATCCTAATTCCAAAATTTCAGCCCCTTGGGTCCCATAGAGCCTGAAAAAACTGCTTCCAAAGTTCGAACCCAAGTCTGAAATAAACGTCCAAAAAAATCATGATTTTTCTAAAAATACAACTTTATGGAGTTTTTTAAACTTAATTCGATTTGAACTTCAATTCTTATCACAATTCCAAAATTTCAGCCTGTTTGGTCCCATAGAGCCTGAAAAATCTGCTTCCAAAGTTCGAACCCAAGTTCCAAATTAGCTTCCATAAAAATCATGATTTTTCTAAAAATACAAGTTTATGGAGATTTTGTGACTGAATTTGATTTGGACTACTATTCTTATCGCAATTCATAAATTTCAGCCCCTTGGGTCCCATAGAGCCTGAAAAATCTGCTTCCAAAGTTCGAACCCAAGTCCCAAATTAGCTTCCATAAAAATCATGATTTTTCTAAAAATACAAGTATATGGAGATTTCGTGACTGAATTCGATTTGAACTTCAATTCTTATAACAATTCATAAATTTCAGCCCCTTGGGTCCCATAGAGCCTGAATAAACTGTTTCCAAAGTTCGAACCCAAGTCTGAAATGAGCGTCCATAAAAATCATGATTTTTCTAAAAATACTAGTTTATGGAGATTTTGTGACTGAATTTGATTTGGACTACTATTCTTATCACAATTCATAAATTTCAGCCCCTTGGGTCCCATAGAGCCTGACTAATTTGCTTCCAAAGTTCGAACCCAAGTCTGAAATAAGCGTCCAAAAAAATCATGATTTTTCTAAAAATACAACTTTATGGAGATTTTGTGACTGAATTCGATTTGGACTACTATTCTTATCACAATTCATTAATTTCAGCCCCTTGGGTCCCATAGAGCCTGAAAAATCTGTTTCCAAAGTTCGAACCCAAGTCCCAAATTAGCTTCCATAAAAATCATGATTTTTCTAAAAATACAAGTATATGGAGATTTCGTGACTGAATTCGATTTAAACTTATATTCTTATAACAATTCATAAATTTCAGCCCCTTGGGTCCCATGGAGCCTGAATAAACTGTTTCCAAAGTTCGAACCCAAGTCTGAAATTGGCGTCCATAAATATCATGATTTTTCTAAAAATACAACTATATGGAGATTTCGTGAATGAATTCTATTTGGACTACTATTCTTATCACAATTCAATAATTTCAGCCCCTTGGGTCCCATAGAGCCTGAAAAATCTGCTTCCAAAGTTCGAACCCAAGTTCCAAATTAGCTTCCATAAAAATCATGATTTTTCTAAAAATACAAGTTTATGGAGATTTTGTGACTGAATTTGATTTGGACTACTATTCTTATCACAATTCATAAATTTCAGCCCCTTGGGTCCCATAGAGCCTGACTAATCTGCTTCCAAAGTTCGAACCCAAGTCCCAAATTAGCTTCCATAAATATCATGATTTTTCTAAAAATACAACTTTATGGAGATTTCGTGACTGAATTCGATTTGAACTTCAATTCTTATAACAATTTAAAAATTTCAGCCCCTTGGGTCCCATAGAGCCTGACTAATCTGCTTTAAAGTTCGAACCCAAGTCCCAAATTAGCTTCCATACAAATCATGATTTTTCTAAAAATACAAGTTTATGGAGATTTCGTGACTGAATTCGATTTGAACTTCAATTCTTATAACAATTCATAAATTTCAGCCCCTTGGGTCCCATAGAGCCTGAATAAACTGCTTCCAAAGTTCGAACCCAAGTCTGAAATGAGCGTCCATAAAAATCATGATTTTTCTAAAAATACTAGTTTATGGAGATTTTGTGACTGAATTTGATTTGGACTACTATTCTTATCACAATTCATAAATTTCAGCCCCTTGGGTCCCATAGAGCCTGACTAATCTGCTTTAAAGTTCGAACCCAAGTCCCAAATTAGCTTCCATACAAATCATGATTTTTCTAAAAATACAAGTTTATGGAGATTTTGTGACTGAATTCGATTTGGACTACTATTCTTATAACAATTCATAAATTTCAGCCCCTTGGGTCCCATAGATCCTGAAAAATCTGCTTCCAAAGTTCGAAACCAAGTCTGAAATGAGCGTCCATAAAAATCATGATTTTTCTAAAAATACAAGTTTATGGAGATTTTGTGACTGAATTCGATTTGGACTACTATTCTTATCGCAATTCATAAATTTCAGCCCCTTGGGTCCCATAGAGCCTGAAAAATCTGCTTCCAAAGTTCGAACCCAAGTCCCAAATTAGCTTCCATAAAAATCATGATTTTTCTAAAAATACAAGTATATGGAGATTTCGTGACTGAATTCGATTTGAACTTCAATTCTTATAACAATTCATAAATTTCAGCCCCTTGGGTCCCATAGAGCCTGAATAAACTGGTTCCAAAGTTCGAACCCAAGTCTGAAATGAGCGTCCATAAAAATCATGATTTTTCTAAAAATACTAGTTTAGTGAGATTTTGTGACTGAATTTGATTTGGACTACTATTCTTATCACAATTCATAAATTTCAGCCCCTTGGGTCCCATAGAGCCTGACTAATTTGCTTCCAAAGTTCGAACCCAAGTCTGAAATAAGCGTCCAAAAAAATCATGATTTTTCTAAAAATACAACTTTATGGAGATTTTGTGACTGAATTCGATTTGGACTACTATTCTTATCGCAATTCATAAATTTCAGCCCCTTGGGTCCCATAGAGCCTGAAAGATCTGCTTCCAAAGTTCGAACCCAAATCCCAAATTAGCTTCCATAAAAATCATGATTTTTCTAAAAATACAAGTTTATGGAGATTTTGTGACGGAATTCGATTTGGACTACTATTTTATCACAATTCATAAATTTCAGCCCCTTGGGTCCCATAGAGCCTGAAAAAACTGCTTCCAAAGGTCGAACCCAAGTCTAAAATAAGCGTCCAAAAAAATCATGATTTTTCTAAAAATAAAACTTTATGGAAATTTTGTGACTGAATTCGATTTGGACTACTATTCTCATCACAATTCATAAATTTCAGCCCCTTGGGTCTCATAGAGCCTGAAAAATCTGCTTCCAAAGTTCGAACCCAAGTCCCAAATTAGCTTCCATAAAAATCATGATTTTTCTAAAAATACAAGTATATGGAGATTTCGTGACTGAATTCGATTTGAACTTCAATTCTTATAACAATTCCAAAATTTCAGCCTGTTTGGTCCTATTGAGCCTGAATAAACCGCTTCCAAAGTTCGAACCCAAGTCTGAAATAAGCGTCCAAAAAAATCATGATTTTTCTAAAAATACAACTTTATGGAGATTTTGTGACTAAATTCGATTTGAACTACAATTCTTATCACAATTCCAAAATTTCAGCCATTTGGGTCACATAGATCCTGAAAAATCTGCTTTCAAAGTTCGAACCCAAGTCTGAAAATAGCGTCCATACAAATCATGATTTTTCTAAAAATACAAGTTTATGGAGATTTTGTGACTGAATTCGATTTGGACTACTATTCTTATCACAATTCATTAATTTCAGCCCCTTGGATCCCGCAGAACAAGAAAAACCTGCTTCCAAAGTTCGAACCCAAGTCTGAAATAAGCGTCCAAAAAAATCATGATTTTTCTAAAAATACAACTTTATGGAAATTTTGTGACTGAATTCGATTTGGACTACTATTCTTATCACAATTCATTAATTTCAGCCCCTTGGGTCCCATAGAGCGTGAAAAATCTGCTTCCAAAGTTCGAACCCAAGTTCCAAATTAGCTTCCATAAAAATCATGATTTTTCTAAAAATACAAGTTTATGGAGATTTTGTGACTGAATTCGATTAAGACTACTATTCTTATCACAATTCCAAAATTTCAGCCATTTGGGTCACATAGATCCTGAAAAATCTGCTTTCAAAGTTCGAACCCAAGTCTGAAAATAGCGTCCATAAAAATCATGATTTTTCTAAAAATACAAGTTTATGGAGATTTTGTGACTGAATTCGATTTGGACTACTATTATTATCACAATTCATAAATTTCAGCCCCTTGGGTACCATAGAGCCTGAAAAATCTGCTTCCAAAGTTCGAACCCAAGTCCCAAATTAGCTTCCATACAAATCATGATTTTTCTAAAAATACAAGTTTATGGAGATTTTGTGACTGAATTCGATTTGAACTTCAATTCTTATAACAATTCCAAAATTTCAGCCTGTTTGGTCCTATTGAGCCTGAATAAACCGCTTCCAAAGTTCGAACCCAAGTCTGAAATAAGCGTCCAAAAAAATCATGATTTTTCTAAAAATACAACTTTATGGAGATTTCGTGACTGAATTCGATTTGAACTTCAATTCTTATAACAATTCAAAAATTTCAGCCCCTTGGGTCCCATAGAGCCTGAAAAATCTGCTTCCAAAGTTCGAACCCAAGTCCCAAATTAGCTTCCATAAAAATCATGATTTTTCTAAAAATACAAGTATATGGAGATTTCGTGACTGAATTCGATTTGAACTTCAATTCTTATAACAATTCATAAATTTCAGCCCCTTGGGTCCCATAGAGCCTGAATAAACTGTTTCCAAAGTTCGAACCCAAGTCTGAAATTGGCGTCCATAAATATCATGATTTTTCTAAAAATACAACTATATGGAGATTTCGTGAATGAATTTGATTTGGACTACTATTCTTATCACAATTCATAAATTTCAGCCCCTTGGGTCCCATAGAGCCTGACTAATCTGCTTCCAAAGTTCGAACCCAAGTCCCAAATTAGCTTCCATAAATATCATGATTTTTCTAAAAATACAACTTTATGGAGATTTCGTGACTGAATTCGATTTGAACTTCAATTCTTATAACAATTCAAAAATTTCAGCCCCTTCGGTCCCATAGAGCCTGAATAAACTGCTTCCAAAGTTCGAACCCAAGTCTGAAATGAGCGTCCATAAAAATCATGATTTTTCTAAAAATACTAGTTTATGGAGATTTTGTGACTGAATTTGATTTGGACTACTATTCTTATCACAATTCATAAATTTCAGCCCCTTGGGTCCCATAGAGCCTGACTAATCTGCTTTAAAGTTCGAACCCAAGTCCCAAATTAGCTTCCATACAAATCATGATTTTTCTAAAAATACAAGTTTATGGAGATTTTGTGACTGAATTCGATTTGGACTACTATTCTTATCACAATTCATAAATTTCAGCCCCTTGGGTCCCATAGAGCCTGAAAGATCTGCTTCCAAAGTTCGAACCCAAATCCCAAATTAGCTTCCATAAAAATCATGATTTTTCTAAAAATACAAGTTTATGGAGATTTTGTGACGGAATTCGATTTGGACTACTATTTTATCACAATTCATAAATTTCAGCCCCTTGGGTCCCATAGAGCCTGAAAAAACTGCTTCCAAAGGTCGAACCCAAGTCTAAAATAAGCGTCCAAAAAAATTATGATTTTTCTAAAAATAAAACTTTATGGAAATTTTGTGACTGAATTCGATTTGGACTACTATTCTCATCACAATTCATAAATTTCAGCCCCTTGGGTCTCATAGAGCCTGAAAAATCTGCTTCCAAAGTTCGAACCCAAGTCCCAAATTAGCTTCCATAAAAATCATGATTTTTCTAAAAATACAAGTATATGGAGATTTCGTGACTGAATTCGATTTGAACTTCAATTCTTATAACAATTCCAAAATTTCAGCCTGTTTGGTCCTATTGAGCCTGAATAAACCGCTTCCAAAGTTCGAACCCAAGTCTGAAATAAGCGTCCAAAAAAATCATGATTTTTCTAAAAATACAACTTTATGGAGATTTTGTGACTAAATTCGATTTGAACTACAATTCTTATCACAATTCCAAAATTTCAGCCATTTGGGTCACATAGATCCTGAAAAATCTGCTTTCAAAGTTCGAACCCAAGTCTGAAAATAGCGTCCATACAAATCATGATTTTTCTAAAAATACAAGTTTATGGAGATTTTGTGACTGAATTCGATTTGGACTACTATTCTTATCACAATTCATTAATTTCAGCCCCTTGGATCCCGCAGAACAAGAAAAACCTGCTTCCAAAGTTCGAACCCAAGTCTGAAATAAGCGTCCAAAAAAATCATGATTTTTCTAAAAATACAACTTTATGGAAATTTTGTGACTGAATTCGATTTGGACTACTATTCTTATCACAATTCATTAATTTCAGCCCCTTGGGTCCCATAGAGCGTGAAAAATCTGCTTCCAAAGTTCGAACCCAAGTTCCAAATTAGCTTCCATAAAAATCATGATTTTTCTAAAAATACAAGTTTATGGAGATTTTGTGACTGAATTCGATTAAGACTACTATTCTTATCACAATTCCAAAATTTCAGCCATTTGGGTCACATAGATCCTGAAAAATCTGCTTTCAAAGTTCGAACCCAAGTCTGAAAATAGCGTCCATAAAAATCATGATTTTTCTAAAAATACAAGTTTATGGAGATTTTGTGACTGAATTCGATTTGGACTACTATTATTATCACAATTCATAAATTTCAGCCCCTTGGGTACCATAGAGCCTGAAAAATCTGCTTCCAAAGTTCGAACCCAAGTCCCAAATTAGCTTCCATACAAATCATGATTTTTCTAAAAATACAAGTTTATGGAGATTTTGTGACTGAATTCGATTTGAACTTCAATTCTTATAACAATTCCAAAATTTCAGCCTGTTTGGTCCTATTGAGCCTGAATAAACCGCTTCCAAAGTTCGAACCCAAGTCTGAAATAAGCGTCCAAAAAAATCATGATTTTTCTAAAAATACAACTTTATGGAGATTTCGTGACTGAATTCGATTTGAACTTCAATTCTTATAACGATTCAAAAATTTCAGCCCCTTGGGTCCCATAGAGCCTGAAAAATCTGCTTCCAAAGTTCGAACCCAAGTCCCAAATTAGCTTCCATAAAAATCATGATTTTTCTAAAAATACAAGTATATGGAGATTTCGTGACTGAATTCGATTTGAACTTCAATTCTTATAACAATTCATAAATTTCAGCCCCTTGGGTCCCATAGAGCCTGAATAAACTGTTTCCAAAGTTCGAACCCAAGTCTGAAATTGGCGTCCATAAATATCATGATTTTTCTAAAAATACAACTATATGGAGATTTCGTGAATGAATTTGATTTGGACTACTATTCTTATCACAATTCATAAATTTCAGCCCCTTGGGTCCCATAGAGCCTGACTAATCTGCTTCCAAAGTTCGAACCCAAGTCCCAAATTAGCTTCCATAAATATCATGATTTTTCTAAAAATACAACTTTATGGAGATTTCGTGACTGAATTCGATTTGAACTTCAATTCTTATAACAATTCAAAAATTTCAGCCCCTTGGGTCCCATAGAGCCTGAAAAATCTGCTTCCAAAGTTCGAACCCAAGTCCCAAATTAGCTTCCATAAAAATCATGATTTTTCTAAAAATACAAGTATATGGAGATTTCGTGACTGAATTCGATTTGAACTTCAATTCTTATAACAATTCCAAAATTTCAGCCTGTTTGGTCCTATTGAGCCTGAATAAACCGCTTCCAAAGTTCGAACCCAAGTCTGAAATAAGCGTCCAAAAAAATCATGATTTTTCTAAAAATACAACTTTATGGAGATTTTGTGACTAAATTCGATTTGAACTACAATTCTTATCACAATTCCAAAATTTCAGCCATTTGGGTCACATAGATCCTGAAAAATCTGCTTTCAAAGTTCGAACCCAAGTCTGAAAATAGCGTCCATACAAATCATGATTTTTCTAAAAATACAAGTTTATGGAGATTTTGTGACTGAATTCGATTTGGACTACTATTCTTATCACAATTCATTAATTTCAGCCCCTTGGATCCCGCAGAACAAGAAAAACCTGCTTCCAAAGTTCGAACCCAAGTCTGAAATAAGCGTCCAAAAAAATCATGATTTTTCTAAAAATACAACTTTATGGAAATTTTGTGACTGAATTCGATTTGGACTACTATTCTTATCACAATTCATTAATTTCAGCCCCTTGGGTCCCATAGAGCGTGAAAAATCTGCTTCCAAAGTTCGAACCCAAGTTCCAAATTAGCTTCCATAAAAATCATGATTTTTCTAAAAATACAAGTTTATGGAGATTTTGTGACTGAATTCGATTAAGACTACTATTCTTATCACAATTCCAAAATTTCAGCCATTTGGGTCACATAGATCCTGAAAAATCTGCTTTCAAAGTTCGAACCCAAGTCTGAAAATAGCGTCCATAAAAATCATGATTTTTCTAAAAATACAAGTTTATGGAGATTTTTTGACTGAATTCGATTTGGACTACTATTCTTATCACAATTCATTAATTTCAGCCCCTTGGATCCCGCAGAACCTGAAAAACCTGCTTCCAAAGTTCGAACCCAAGTCTGAAATAAGCGTCCAAAAAAATCATGATTTTTCTAAAAATACAAGTTTATGGAGATTTTGTGACTGAATTCGATTTGGAATACTATTCTTAGCACAATTCATAAATTTCAGCCCCTTGGGTACCATAGAGCCTGAAAAATCTGCTTCCAAAGTTCGAACCCAAGTCCCAAATTAGCTTCCATACAAATCATGATTTTTCTAAAAATACAACTTTATGGAGATTTTGTGACTAAATTCGATTTGGACTACTATTCTTATCACAATTCATTAATTTCAGCCCCTTGGGTCCCATAGAGCCTGAAAAATCTGCTTCCAAAGTTCGAACCCAAGTTCCAAATTAGCTTCCATAAAAATCATGATTTTTCTAAAAATACAAGTTTATGGAGATTTTGTGACTGAATTTGATTTGGACTACTATTCTTATCACAATTCATAAATTTCAGCCCCTTGGGTCCCATAGAGCCTGACTAATCTGCTTCCAAAGTTCGAACCCAAGTCCCAAATTAGCTTCCATAAATATCATGATTTTTCTAAAAATACAACTTTATGGAGATTTCGTGACTGAATTCGATTTGAACTTCAATTCTTATAACAATTCAAAAATTTCAGCCCCTTGGGTCCCATAGAGCCTGAAAAAACTGCTTCCAAAGTTCGAACCCAAGTCTGAAATGAGCGTCCATAAAAATCATGATTTTTCTCAAAATACTAGTTTATGGAGATTTTGTGACTGAATTTTATTTGGACTACTATTCTTATCACAATTCATAAATTTCAGCCCCTTGGGTCCCATAGAGCCTGACTAATCTGCTTTAAAGTTCGAACCCAAGTCCCAAATTAGCTTCCATACAAATCATGATTTTTCTAAAAATACAAGTTAATGGAGATTTTGTGACTGAATTCGATTTGGACTACTATTCTTATCACAATTCATAAATTTCAGCCCCTTCGGTCCCATAGAGCCTGATATAACTACTTCCAAAGTTCGAACCCAAGTCTGAAATAAGCGTCCAAAAAAATCATGATTTTTCTAAAAATGAAAGTTTATGGAGATTTTGTGACTGAATTCGATTTGGACTACTATTCTTATCAGAATTCATAAATTTCAGCCCCTTGGGTCCCATAGAGCCTGAAAAATCTGCTTCCAAAGTTCGAACCCAAGTCCCAAATTAGCGTCCAAAAAAATTTTTTCTAAAAATGAAAGTATATGGAGATTTCGTGACTGAATTCGATTTGAACCTCAATTCTTATAACAATTCATAAATTTCAGCCCCTTGGGTCCCATAGAGCCTGAATAAACTGCTTGCAAAGTTCGAACCTAAGTCTTAAATGAGCGTCCATAAAATGCATGATTTTTCTAAAAATACTAGTTTATGGAGATTTTGTGACTGAATTTGATTTGGACTACTATTCTTATCACAATTCATAAATTTCAGCCCCTTGGGTCCCATAGATCCTGAAAAATCTGCTTCCAAAGTTCGAAACCAAGTCTGAAATGAGCGTCCATAAAAATCATGATTTTTCTAAAAATACAAGTTTATGGAGATTTTGTGAATGAATTCGATTTGGACTACTATTCTTATCACAATTCATAAATTTCAGCCCCTTGGGTCCCATAGAGCCTGAAAAATCTGCTTCCAAAGTTCGAACCCAAATCCCAAATTAGCTTCCATAAAAATCATGATTTTTCTAAAAATACAAGTTTATGGAGATTTTGTGACGGAATTCGATTTGGACTACTATTTTATCACAATTCATAAATTTCAGCCCCTTGGGTCCCATAGAGCCTGAAAAAACTGCTTGCAAAGTTCGAACCCAAGTCTGAAATAAGCGTCCAAAAAAATCATGATTTTTCTAAAAATAAAACTTTATGGAAATTTTGTGACTGAATTCGATTTGGACTACTATTCTTATCACAATTCATAAATTTCAGCCCCTTGGGTCTCATAGAGCCTGAAAAATCTGCTTCCAAAGTTCGAACCCAAGTCCCAAATTAGCTTCCATAAAAATCATGATTTTTCTAAAAATACAAGTTTATGGAGATTTTGTGACTGAATTCGATTTAGACTACAATTCTTATCACAATTCCAAAATTTCAGCCATTTGGATCACATAGATCCTGAAAAATCTGCTTTCAAAGTTCGAACCCAAGTCTGAAAATAGCGTCCATAAAAATCATGATTTTTCTAAAAATACAAGTTTATGGAGATTTTGTGACTGAATTCGATTTGGACTACTATTCTTATCACAATTCATTAATTTCAGCCCCTTGGATCCCGCAGAACCTGAAAAACCTGCTTCCAAAGTTCGAACCCAAGTCTGAAATAAGCGTCCAAAAAAATCATGATTTTTCTAAAAATACAAGTTTATGGAGATTTTGTGACTGAATTCGATTTGGAATACTATTCTTAGCACAATTCATAAATTTCAGCCCCTTGGGTACCATAGAGCCTGAAAAATCTGCTTCCAAAGTTCGAACCCAAGTTCCAAATTAGCTTCCATAAAAATCATGATTTTTCTAAAAATACAAGTTTATGCAGATTTTGTGACTCAATTTGATTTGGACTACTATTATTATCACAATTCATAAATTTCAGCCCCTTGGGTCCCATAGAGCCTGACTAATCTGCTTCCAAAGTTCGAACCCAAGTCCCAAATTAGCTTCCATAAATATCATGATTTTTCTAAAAATACAACTTTATGGAGATTTCGTGACTGAATTCGATTTGAACTTCAATTCTTATAACAATTCAAAAATTTCAGCCCCTTGGGTCCCATAGAGCCTGAAAAAACTGCTTCCAAAGTTCGAACCCAAGTCTGAAATGAGCGTCCATAAAAATCATGATTTTTCTAAAAATACAAGTTTATGGAGATTTTGTGACGGAATTCGATTTGGACTACTATTCTTATCACAATTCATTAATTTCAGCCCCTTGGATCCCGCAGAACCTGAAAAACCTGCTTCCAAAGTTCGAACCCAAGTCTGAAATAAGCGTCCAAAAAAATCATGATTTTTCTAAAAATACAAGTTTATGGAGATTTTGTGACTGAATTCGATTTGGAATACTATTCTTAGCACAATTCATAAATTTCAGCCCCTTGGGTACCATAGAGCCTGAAAAATCTGCTTCCAAAGTTCGAACCCAAGTCCCAAATTAGCTTCCATACAAATCATGATTTTTCTAAAAATACAACTTTATGGAGATTTTGTGACTGAATTCGATTTGGACTACTATTCTTATCACAATTCATTAATTTCAGCCCCTTGGGTCCCATAGAGCCTGAAAAATCTGCTTCCAAAGTTCGAACCCAAGTTCCAAATTAGCTTCCATAAAAATCATGATTTTTCTAAAAATACAAGTTTATGGAGATTTTGTGAATGAATTTGATTTGGACTACTATTCTTATCACAATTCATAAATTTCAGCCCCTTGGGTCCCATAGAGCCTGACTAATCTGCTTCCAAAGTTCGAACCCAAGTCCCAAATTAGCTTCCATAAATATCATGATTTTTCTAAAAATACAACTTTATGGAGATTTCGTGACTGAATTCGATTTGAACTTCAATTCTTATAACAATTCAAAAATTTCAGCCCCTTGGGTCCCATAGAGCCTGAAAAAACTGCTTCCAAAGTTCGAACCCAAGTCTGAAATGAGCGTCCATAAAAATCATGATTTTTCTCAAAATACTAGTTTATGGAGATTTTGTGACTGAATTTTATTTGGACTACTATTCTTATCACAATTCATAAATTTCAGCCCCTTGGGTCCCATAGAGCCTGACTAATCTGCTTTAAAGTTCGAACCCAAGTCCCAAATTAGCTTCCATAAAAATCATGATTTTTCTAAAAATACAAGTTAATGGAGATTTTGTGACTGAATTCGATTTGGACTACTATTCTTATCAGAATTCATAAATTTCAGCCCCTTGGGTCCCATAGAGCCTGATATAACTACTTCCAAAGTTCGAACCCAAGTCTGAAATAAGCGTCCAAAAAAATCATGATTTTTCTAAAAATGAAAGTTTATGGAGATTTTGTGACTGAATTTGATTTGGACTACTATTCTTATCAGAATTCATAAATTTCAGCCCCTTGGGTCCCATAGAGCCTGAAAAAACTGCTTCCAAAGTTCGAACCCAAGTCTGAAATAAGCGTCCAAAAAAATCATGATTTTTCTAAAAATAAAACTTTATGGAAATTTTGTGACTGAATTCGATTTGGACTACTATTCTGATCACAATTCATAAATTTCAGCCCCTTGGGTCCCATAGAGCCTGAAAAAACTGCTTCCAAAGTTCGAACCCATGTCTGAAATAAGCGTCCAAAAAAATCATGATTTTTCTAAAAATAAAACTTTATGGAAATTTTGTGACTGAATTCGATTTGGACTACTTTTCTCATCACAATTCATGAATTTCAGCCCCTTGGGTCTCATAGAGCCTGAAAAATCTGCTTCCAAAGTTCGAACCCAAGTCCCAAATTAGCTTCCATAAAAATCATGATTTTTCTAAAAATACAAGTTTATGGAGATTTTGTGACTGAATTCGATTAAGACTACTATTCTTATCACAATTCCAAAATTTCAGCCATTTGGATCACATAGATCCTGAAAAATCTGCTTTCAAAGTTCGAACCCAAGTCTGAAAATAGCGTCCATAAAAATCATGATTTTTCTAAAAATACAAGTTTATGGAGATTTTGTGACTGAATTCGATTTGGACTACTATTCTTATCACAATTCATTAATTTCAGCCCCTTGGATCCCGCAGAACCTGAAAAACCTGCTTCCAAAGTTCGAACCCAAGTCTGAAATAAGCGTCCAAAAAAATCATGATTTTTCTAAAAATACAAGTTTATGGAGATTTTGTGACTGAATTCGATTTGGAATACTATTCTTAGCACAATTCATAAATTTCAGCCCCTTGGGTCCCATAGAGCCTGACTAATCTGCTTCCAAAGTTCGAACCCAAGTCCCAAATTAGCTTCCATAAAAATCATGATTTTTCTAAAAATATAAGTTTATGGAGATTTTGTGAATGAATTTGATTTGGACTACTATTCTTATCACAATTCATTAATTTCAGCCATTTGTGTCACATAGATCCTGAAAAATCTGCTTCCAAAGTTCGAACCCAAGTCCCAAATTAGCTTCCATAAATATCATGATTTTTCTAAAAATACAACTTTATGGAGATTTCGTGACTGAATTCGATTTGAACTTCAATTCTTATAACAATTCAAAAATTTCAGCCCCTTGGGTCCCATAGAGCCTGAAAAAACTGCTTCCAAAGTTCGAACCCAAGTCTGAAATGAGCGTCCATAAAAATCATGATTTTTCTAAAAATACTAGTTTATGGAGATTTTGTGACTGAATTTGATTTGGACTACTATTCTTATCACAATTCATAAATTTCAGCCCCTTGGATCCCGCAGAACCTGAAAAACCTGCTTCCAAAGTTCGAACCCAAGTTTGAAATAAGCCTCCAAAAAAATCATGATTTTTCTAAAAATACAACTTTATGGAGATTTTGTGACTGAATTCGATTTGGACTACTATTCTTATCACAATTCATTAATTTCAGCCCCTTGGGTCCCATAGAGCCTGAAAAATCTGCTTCCAAAGTTCGAACCCAAGTTCCAAATTAGCTTCCATAAAAATCATGATTTTTCTAAAAATACAAGTTTATGGAGATTTTGTGACTGAATTTGATTTGGACTACTATTCTTATCACAATTCATAAATTTCAGCCCCTTGGGTCCCATAGAGCCTGACTAATCTGCTTCCAAAGTTCGAACCCAAGTCCCAAATTAGCTTCCATAAATATCATGATTTTTCTAAAAATACAACTTTATGGAGATTTCGTGACTGAATTCGATTTGAACTTCAATTCTTATAACAATTCAAAAATTTCAGCCCCTTGGGTCCCATAGAGCCTGACTATTCTGCTTCCAAAGTTCGAACCCAAGTCTGAAATAAGCGTCCAAAAAAATCATGATTTTTCTAAAAATACAACTTTATGGAGATTTTGTGACTGAATTTGATTTGGACTACTATTCTTATCACAATTCATAAATTTCAGCCCCTTGGGTCCCATAGAGCCTGACTAATCTGCTTCCAAAGTTCGAACCCAAGTCCCAAATTAGCTTCCATACATATCATGATTTTTCTAAAAATACAACTTTATGGAGATTTTGTGACTGAATTCAATTTGGACTACTATTCTTATCACAATTCATTAATTTCAGCCCCTTGGGTCCCATAGAGCCTGAAAAATCTGCTTCCAAAGTTCGAACCCAAGTTCCAAATTAGCTTCCATAAATATCATGATTTTTCTAAAAATACAACTTTATGGAGATTTCGTGACTGAATTCGATTTGAACTTCAATTCTTATAACAATTCAAAAATTTCAGCCCCTTGGGTCCCATAGAGCCTGAAAAAACTGCTTCCAAAGTTCGAACCCAAGTCTGAAATGAGCGTCCATAAAAATCATGATTTTTCTAAAAATACTAGTTTATGGAGATTTTGTGACTGAATTTGATTTGGACTACTATTCTTATCACAATTCATAAATTTCAGCCCCTTGGATCCCGCAGAACCTGAAAAACCTGCTTCCAAAGTTCGAACCCAAGTCTGAAATAAGCCTCCAAAAAAATCATGATTTTTCTAAAAATACAACTTTATGGAGATTTTGTGACTGAATTCGATTTGGACTACTATTCTTATCACAATTCATTAATTTCAGCCCCTTGGGTCCCATAGAGCCTGAAAAATCTGCTTCCAAAGTTCGAACCCAAGTTCCAAATTAGCTTCCATAAAAATCATGATTTTTCTAAAAATACAAGTTTATGGAGATTTTGTGACTGAATTTGATTTGGACTACTATTCTTATCACAATTCATAAATTTCAGCCCCTTGGGTCCCATAGAGCCTGACTAATCTGCTTCCAAAGTTCGAACCCAAGTCCCAAATTAGCTTCCATAAATATCATGATTTTTCTAAAAATACAACTTTATGGAGATTTCGTGACTGAATTCGATTTGAACTTCAATTCTTATAACAATTCAAAAATTTCAGCCCCTTGGGTCCCATAGAGCCTGACTATTCTGCTTCCAAAGTTCGAACCCAAGTCTGAAATAAGCGTCCAAAAAAATCATGATTTTTCTAAAAATACAACTTTATGGAGATTTTGTGACTGAATTTGATTTGGACTACTATTCTTATCACAATTCATAAATTTCAGCCCCTTGGGTCCCATAGAGCCTGACTAATCTGCTTCCAAAGTTCGAACCCAAGTCCCAAATTAGCTTCCATACATATCATGATTTTTCTAAAAATACAACTTTATGGAGATTTTGTGACTGAATTCAATTTGGACTACTATTCTTATCACAATTCATTAATTTCAGCCCCTTGGGTCCCATAGAGCCTGAAAAATCTGCTTCCAAAGTTCGAACCCAAGTTCCAAATTAGCTTCCATAAAAATCATGATTTTTCTAAAAATACAAGTTTATGGAGATTTTGTGACTGAATTTGATTTGGACTACTAATCTTATCACATTTCATAAATTTCAGCCCCTTGGGTCCCATAGAGCCTGACTAATCTGCTTCCAAAGTTCGAACCCAAGTCCCAAATTAGCTTCCATAAATATCATGATTTTTCTATAAATACAACTTAATGGAGATTTCGTGACTGAATTCGATTTGAACTTCAATTCTTATAACAATTCAAAAATTTCAGCCCCTTGGGTCCCATAGAGCCTGAAAAAACTGCTTCCAAAGTTCGAACCCAAGTCTGAAATGAGCGTCCATAAAAATCATGATTTTTCTAAAAATACTAGTTTATGGAGATTTTGTGACTGAATTTGATTTGGACTACTATTCTTATCACAATTCATAAATTTCAGCCCCTTGGGTCCCATAGAGCCTGACTATTCTGCTTCCAAAGTTCGAACCCAAGTCTGAAATAAGCGTCCAAAAAAATCATGATTTTTCTAAAAATACAACTTTATGGAGATTTTGTGACTGAATTTGATTTGGACTACTATTCTTATCACAATTCATAAATTTCAGCCCCTTGGGTCCCATAGAGCCTGACTAATCTGCTTCCAAAGTTCGAACCCAAGTCCCAAATTAGCTTCCATAAATATCATGATTTTTCTAAAAATACAACTTTATGGAGATTTCGTGACTGAATTCGATTTGAACTTCAATTCTTATAACAATTCAAAAATTTCAGCCCCTTGGGTCCCATAGAGCCTGAAAAAACTGCTTCCAAAGTTCGAACCCAAGTCTGAAATGAGCGTCCATAAAAATCATGATTTTTCTAAAAATACAAGTTTATGGAGATTTTGTGACTGAATTCGATTTGGACTACTATTCTTATCACAATTCATAAATTTCAGCCCCTTGGGTCCCATAGAGCCTGAAAAATCTGCTTCCAAAGTTCGAACCCAAGTTCCAAATTAGCTTCCATAAAAATCATGATTTTTCTAAAAATACAAGTTTATGGAGATTTTGTGACTGAATTTGATTTGGACTACTATTCTTATCACAATTCATAAATTTCAGCCCCTTGGGTCCCATAGAGCCTGACTAATCTGCTTCCAAAGTTCGAACCCAAGTCCCAAATTAGCTTCCATAAATATCATGATTTTTCTAAAAATACAACTTTATGGAGATTTCGTGACTGAATTCGATTTGAACTTCAATTCTTATAACAATTCAAAAATTTCAGCCCCTTGGGTCCCATAGAGCCTGAAAAAACTGCTTCCAAATTTCGAACCCAAGTCTGAAATGAGCGTCCATAAAAATCATGATTTTTCTAAAAATACTAGTTTATGGAGATTTTGTGACTGAATTTGATTTGGACTACTATTCTTATCAAAATTCATAAATTTCAGCCCCTTGGGTCCCATTGAGCCTGACTATTCTGCTTCCAAAGTTCGAACCCAAGTCTGAAATAAGCGTCCAAAAAAATCATGATTTTTCTAAAAATACAACTTTATGGAGATTTTGTGACTGAATTTGATTTGGACTACTATTCTTATCACAATTCATAAATTTCAGCCCCTTGGGTGCCATAGAGCCTGACTAATCTGCTTCCAAAGTTCGAACCCAAGTCCCAAATTAGCTTCCATAAATATCATGATTTTTCTAAAAATACAACTTTATGGAGATTTCGTGACTGAATTCGATTTGAACTTCAATTCTTATATCAATTCAAAAATTTCAGCCCCTTGGGTCCCATAGAGCCTGAAAAAACTGCTTCCAAAGTTCGAACCCAAGTCTGAAATGAGCGTCCATAAAAATCATGATTTTTCTAAAAATACAAGTTTATGGAGATTTTGTGACTGAATTCGATTTGGACTACTATTCTTATCACAATTCATAAATTTCAGCCCCTTGGGTCCCATAGAGCCTGACTAATCTGCTTTAAAGTTCGAACCCAAGTCCCAAATTAGCTTCCATACAAATAATGATTTTTCTAAAAATACAAGTTTATGGAGATTTTGTGACTGAATTCGATTTGGACTACTATTCTTATCACAATTCATAAATTTCAGTCCCTTGGGTCCCATAGATCCTGAAAAATCTGCTTCCAAAGTTCGAAACCAAGTCTGAAATGAGCGTCCATAAAAATCATGATTTTTCTAAAAATACAAGTTTATGGAGATTTTGTGAATGAATTCGATTTGGACTACTATTCTTATCACAATTCATAAATTTCAGCCCCTTGGGTCCCATAGAGCCTGAAAAATCTGCTTCCAAAGTTCGAACCCAAATCCCAAATTAGCTTACATAAAAATCATGATTTTTCTAAAAATACAAGTTTATGGAGATTTTGTGACGGAATTCGATTTGGACTACTATTTTATCACAATTCATAAATTTCAGCCCCTTGGGTCCCATAGAGCCTGAAAAAACTGCTTGCAAAGTTCGAACCCAAGTCTGAAATAAGCGTCCAAAAAAATCATGATTTTTCTAAAAATAAAACTTTATGGAAATTTTGTGACTGAATTCGATTTGGACTACTATTCTTATCACAATTCATAAATTTCAGCCCCTTGGGTCTCATAGAGCCTGAAAAATCTGCTTCCAAAGTTCGAACCCAAGTCCCAAATTAGCTTCCATACAAATCATGATTTTTCTAAAAATACAACTTTATGGAGATTTTGTGACTGAATTCGATTTGGACTACTATTCTTATCACAATTCATTAATTTCAGCCCCTTGGGTCCCATAGAGCCTGAAAAATCTGCTTCCAAAGTTCGAACCCAAGTCCCAAATTAGCTTCCATAAATATCATGATTTTTCTAAAAATACAACTTTATGGAGATTTCGTGACTGAATTCGATTTGAACTTCAATTCTTATAACAATTCAAAAATTTCAGCCCCTTGGGTCCCATAGAGCCTGAAAAAACTGCTTCCAAAGTTCGAACCCAAGTCTGAAATGAGCGTCCATAAAAATCATGATTTTTCTAAAAATACAAGTTTATGGAGATTTTGTGACGGAATTCGATTTGGACTACTATTTTATCACAATTCATAAATTTCAGCCCCTTGGCTCCCATAGAGCCTGAAAAAACTGCTTCCAAAGTTCGAACCCAAGTCTGAAATAAGCGTCCAAAAAAATCATGATTTTTCTAAAAATAAAACTTTATGGAAATTTTGTGACTGAATTCGATTTGGACTACTATTCTCATCACAATTCATAAATTTCAGCCCCTTGGGTCTCATAGAGCCTGAAAAATCTGCTTCCAAAGTTCGAACCCAAGTCCCAAATTAGCTTCCATAAAAATCATGATTTTTCTAAAAATACAAGTTTATGGAGATTTTGTGACTGAATTCGATTAAGACTACTATTTTATCACAATTCATAAATTTCAGCCCCTTGGGTCCCATAGAGCCTGAAAAAACTGCTTGCAAAGTTCGAACCCAAGTCTGAAATAAGCGTCCAAAAAAATCATGATTTTTCTAAAAATAAAACTTTATGGAAATTTTGTGACTGAATTCGATTTGGACTACTATTCTTATCACAATTCATAAATTTCAGCCCCTTGGGTCTCATAGAGCCTGAAAAATCTGCTTCCAAAGTTCGAACCCAAGTCCCAAATTAGCTTCCATACAAATCATGATTTTTCTAAAAATACAACTTTATGGAGATTTTGTGACTGAATTCGATTTGGACTACTATTCTTATCACAATTCATTAATTTCAGCCCCTTGGGTCCCATAGAGCCTGAAAAATCTGCTTCCAAAGTTCGAACCCAAGTTCCAAATTAGCTTCCATAAAAATCATGATTTTTCTAAAAATACAAGTTTATGGAGATTT
This sequence comes from Hesperophylax magnus, assembly GCA_026573805.1. Lineage (NCBI taxonomy): Eukaryota > Metazoa > Arthropoda > Insecta > Trichoptera > Limnephilidae > Hesperophylax > Hesperophylax magnus. The sequence goes on along the minus strand of JAIUSX010000005.1, from coordinate 4,724,777 downwards.
TGTGACTCAATTTGATTTGGACTACTATTATTATCACAATTCATAAATTTCAGCCCCTTGGGTCCCATAGAGCCTGACTAATCTGCTTCCAAAGTTCGAACCCAAGTCCCAAATTAGCTTCCATAAATATCATGATTTTTCTAAAAATACAACTTTATGGAGATTTCGTGACTGAATTCGATTTGAACTTCAATTCTTATAACAATTCAAAAATTTCAGCCCCTTGGGTCCCATAGAGCCTGAAAAAACTGCTTCCAAAGTTCGAACCCAAGTCTGAAATGAGCGTCCATAAAAATCATGATTTTTCTAAAAATACAAGTTTATGGAGATTTTGTGACGGAATTCGATTTGGACTACTATTTTATCACAATTCATAAATTTCAGCCCCTTGGCTCCCATAGAGCCTGAAAAAACTGCTTCCAAAGTTCGAACCCAAGTCTGAAATAAGCGTCCAAAAAAATCATGATTTTTCTAAAAATAAAACTTTATGGAAATTTTGTGACTGAATTCGATTTGGACTACTATTCTCATCACAATTCATAAATTTCAGCCCCTTGGGTCTCATAGAGCCTGAAAAATCTGCTTCCAAAGTTCGAACCCAAGTCCCAAATTAGCTTCCATAAAAATCATGATTTTTCTAAAAATACAAGTTTATGGAGATTTTGTGACTGAATTCGATTAAGACTACTATTCTAATCACAATTCCAAAATTTCAGCCATTTGGATCACATAGATCCTGAAAAATCTGCTTTCAAAGTTCGAACCCAAGTCTGAAAATAGCGTCCATAATAATCATGATTTTTCTAAAAATACAAGTTTATGGAGATTTTGTGACTGAATTCGATTTGGACTACTATTCTTATCACAATTCATTAATTTCAGCCCCTTGGATCCCGCAGAACCTGAAAAACCTGCTTCCAAAGTTCGAACCCAAGTCTGAAATAAGCGTCCAAAAAAATCATGATTTTTCTAAAAATACAAGTTTATGGAGATTTTGTGACTGAATTCGATTTGGAATACTATTCTTAGCACAATTCATAAATTTCAGCCCCTTGGGTCCCATAGAGCCTGACTAATCTGCTTCCAAAGTTCGAACCCAAGTCCCAAATTAGCTTCCATACAAATCATGATTTTTCTAAAAATACAACTTTATGGAGATTTTGTGACTGAATTCGATTTGGACTACTATTCTTATCACAATTCATTAATTTCAGCCCCTTGGGTCCCATAGAGCCTGAAAAATCTGCTTCCAAAGTTCGAACCCAAGTTCCAAATTAGCTTCCATAAAAATCATGATTTTTCTAAAAATACAAGTTTATGGAGATTTTGTGACTCAATTTGATTTGGACTACTATTATTATCACAATTCATAAATTTCAGCCCCTTGGGTCCCATAGAGCCTGACTAATCTGCTTCCAAAGTTCGAACCCAAGTCCCAAATTAGCTTCCATAAATATCATGATTTTTCTAAAAATACAACTTTATGGAGATTTCGTGACTGAATTCGATTTGAACTTCAATTCTTATAACAATTCAAAAATTTCAGCCCCTTGGGTCCCATAGAGCCTGAAAAAACTGCTTCCAAAGTTCGAACCCAAGTCTGAAATGAGCGTCCATAAAAATCATGATTTTTCTAAAAATACAAGTTTATGGAGATTTTGTGACGGAATTCGATTTGGACTACTATTTTATCACAATTCATAAATTTCAGCCCCTTGGCTCCCATAGAGCCTGAAAAAACTGCTTCCAAAGTTCGAACCCAAGTCTGAAATAAGCGTCCAAAAAAATCATGATTTTTCTAAAAATAAAACTTTATGGAAATTTTGTGACTGAATTCGATTTGGACTACTATTCTCATCACAATTCATAAATTTCAGCCCCTTGGGTCTCATAGAGCCTGAAAAATCTGCTTCCAAAGTTCGAACCCAAGTCCCAAATTAGCTTCCATAAAAATCATGATTTTTCTAAAAATACAAGTTTATGGAGATTTTGTGACTGAATTCGATTAAGACTACTATTCTAATCACAATTCCAAAATTTCAGCCATTTGGATCACATAGATCCTGAAAAATCTGCTTTCAAAGTTCGAACCCAAGTCTGAAAATAGCGTCCATAATAATCATGATTTTTCTAAAAATACAAGTTTATGGAGATTTTGTGACTGAATTCGATTTGGACTACTATTCTTATCACAATTCATTAATTTCAGCCCCTTGGATCCCGCAGAACCTGAAAAACCTGCTTCCAAAGTTCGAACCCAAGTCTGAAATAAGCGTCCAAAAAAATCATGATTTTTCTAAAAATACAAGTTTATGGAGATTTTGTGACTGAATTCGATTTGGAATACTATTCTTAGCACAATTCATAAATTTCAGCCCCTTGGGTCCCATAGAGCCTGACTAATCTGCTTCCAAAGTTCGAACCCAAGTCCCAAATTAGCTTCCATAAAAATCATGATTTTTCTAAAAATATAAGTTTATGGAGATTTTGTGAATGAATTTGATTTGGACTACTATTCTTATCACAATTCATTAATTTCAGCCATTTGTGTCACATAGATCCTGAAAAATCTGCTTCCAAAGTTCGAACCCAAGTCCCAAATTAGCTTCCATAAATATCATGATTTTTCTAAAAATACAACTTTATGGAGATTTCGTGACTGAATTCGATTTGAACTTCAATTCTTATAACAATTCAAAAATTTCAGCCCCTTGGGTCCCATAGAGCCTGAAAAAACTGCTTCCAAAGTTCGAACCCAAGTCTGAAATGAGCGTCCATAAAAATCATGATTTTTCTAAAAATACTAGTTTATGGAGATTTTGTGACTGAATTTGATTTGGACTACTATTCTTATCACAATTCATAAATTTCAGCCCCTTGGATCCCGCAGAACCTGAAAAACCTGCTTCCAAAGTTCGAACCCAAGTCTGAAATGAGCGTCCATAAAAATCATGATTTTTCTAAAAATACTAGTTTATGGAGATTTTGTGACTGAATTTGATTTGGACTACTATTCTTATCACAATTCATAAATTTCAGCCCCTTGGGTCCCATAGAGCCTGACTAATCTGCTTCCAAAGTTCGAACCCAAGTCCCAAATTAGCTTCCATAAAAATCATGATTTTTCTAAAAATACAAGTATATGGAGATTTCGTGACTGAATTCGATTTGAACTTCAATTCTTATAACAATTCAAAAATTTCAGCCCCTTGGGTCCCATAGAGCCTGAAAAAACTGCTTCCAAAGTTCGAACCCAAGTCTGAAATGAGCGTCCGTAAAAATCATGATTTTTCTAAAAATACAAGTTTATGGAGATTTTGTGACTGAATTCGATTTGGACTACTATTCTTATCACAATTCATAAATTTCAGCCCCTTGGGTCCCATAGAGCCTGAAAAATCTGCTTCCAAAGTTCGAACCCAAGTTCCAAATTAGCTTCCATAAAAATCATGATTTTTCTAAAAATACAAGTTTATGGAGATTTTGTGACTGAATTTGATTTGGACTACTATTCTTATCACAATTCATAAATTTCAGCCCCTTGGGTCCCATAGAGCCTGACTAATCTGCTTCCAAAGTTCGAACCCAAGTCCCAAATTAGCTTCCATAAATATCATGATTTTTCTAAAAATACAACTTTATGGAGATTTCGTGACTGAATTCGATTTGAACTTCAATTCTTATAACAATTCAAAAATTTCAGCCCCTTGGGTCCCATAGAGCCTGAAAAAACTGCTTCCAAATTTCGAACCCAAGTCTGAAATGAGCGTCCATAAAAATCATGATTTTTCTAAAAATACTAGTTTATGGAGATTTTGTGACTGAATTTGATTTGGACTACTATTCTTATCAAAATTCATAAATTTCAGCCCCTTGGGTCCCATAGAGCCTGACTATTCTGCTTCCAAAGTTCGAACCCAAGTCTGAAATAAGCGTCCAAAAAAATCATGATTTTTCTAAAAATACAACTTTATGGAGATTTTGTGACTGAATTTGATTTGGACTACTATTCTTATCACAATTCATAAATTTCAGCCCTTTGGGTCCCATAGAGCCTGACTAATCTGCTTCCAAAGTTCGAACCCAAGTCCCAAATTAGCTTCCATAAATATCATGATTTTTCTAAAAATACAACCTTATGGAGATTTCGTGACTGAATTCGATTTGAACTTCAATTCTTATAACAATTCAAAAATTTCAGCCCCTTGGGTCCCATAGAGCCTGACTATTCTGCTTCCAAAGTTCGAACCCAAGTCTGAAATAAGCGTCCAAAAAAATCATGATTTTTCTAAAAATACAACTTTATGGAGATTTTGTGACTGAATTTGATTTGGACTACTATTCTTATCACAATTCATAAATTTCAGCCCCTTGGGTCCCATAGAGCCTGACTAATCTGCTTCCAAAGTTCGAACTCAAGTCCCAAATTAGCTTCCAAACAAATCATGATTTTTCTAAAAATACAACTTTATGGAGATTTTGTGACTGAATTCGATTTGGACTACTATTCTTATCACAATTCATTAATTTCAGCCCCTTGGGTCCCATAGAGCCTGAAAAATCTGCTTCCAAACTTCGAACCCAAGTTCCAAATTAGCTTCCATAAAAATCATGATTTTTCTAAAAATACAAGTTTATGGAGATTTTGTGACTGAATTTGATTTGGACTACTATTCTTATCACATTTCATAAATTTCAGCCCCTTGGGTCCCATAGAGCCTGACTAATCTGCTTCCAAAGTTCGAACCCAAGTCCCAAATTAGCTTCCATAAATATCATGATTTTTCTAAAAATACAACTTAATGGAGATTTCGTGACTGAATTCGATTTGAACTTCAATTCTTATAACAATTCAAAAATTTCAGCCCCTTGGGTCCCATAGAGCCTGAAAAAACTGCTTCCAAAGTTCCAACCCAAGTCTGAAATGAGCGTCCATAAAAATCATGATTTTTCTAAAAATACTAGTTTATGGAGATTTTGTGACTGAATTTGATTTGGACTACTATTCTTATCACAATTCATAAATTTCAGCCCCTTGGGTCCCATAGAGCCTGACTATTCTGCTTCCAAAGTTCGAACCCAAGTCTGAAATAAGCGTCCAAAAAAATCATGATTTTTCTAAAAATACAACTTTATGGAGATTTTGTGACTGAATTCGATTTGGACTACTATTCTTATCACAATTCATAAATTTCAGCCCCTTGGGTCCCATAGAGCCTGAAAAATCTGCTTCCAAAGTTCGAACCCAAGTTCCAAATTAGCTTCCATAAAAATCATGATTTTTCTAAAAATACAAGTTTATGGAGATTTTGTGACTGAATTTGATTTGGACTACTATTCTTATCACAATTCATAAATTTCAGCCCCTTGGGTCCCATAGAGCCTGACTAATCTGCTTCCAAAGTTCGAACCCAAGTCCCAAATTAGCTTCCATAAATATCATGATTTTTCTAAAAATACAACTTTATGGAGATTTCGTGACTGAATTCGATTTGAACTTCAATTCTTATAACAATTCAAAAATTTCAGCCCCTTGGGTCCCATAGAGCCTGAAAAAACTGCTTCCAAATTTCGAACCCAAGTCTGAAATGAGCGTCCATAAAAATCATGATTTTTCTAAAAATACTAGTTTATGGAGATTTTGTGACTGAATTTGATTTGGACTACTATTCTTATCAAAATTCATAAATTTCAGCCCCTTGGGTCCCATAGAGCCTGACTATTCTGCTTCCAAAGTTCGAACCCAAGTCTGAAATAAGCGTCCAAAAAAATCATGATTTTTCTAAAAATACAACTTTATGGAGATTTTGTGACTGAATTTGATTTGGACTACTATTCTTATCACAATTCATAAATTTCAGCCCTTTGGGTCCCATAGAGCCTGACTAATCTGCTTCCAAAGTTCGAACCCAAGTCCCAAATTAGCTTCCATAAATATCATGATTTTTCTAAAAATACAACCTTATGGAGATTTCGTGACTGAATTCGATTTGAACTTCAATTCTTATAACAATTCAAAAATTTCAGCCCCTTGGGTCCCATAGAGCCTGACTATTCTGCTTCCAAAGTTCGAACCCAAGTCTGAAATAAGCGTCCAAAAAAATCATGATTTTTCTAAAAATACAACTTTATGGAGATTTTGTGACTGAATTTGATTTGGACTACTATTCTTATCACAATTCATAAATTTCAGCCCCTTGGGTCCCATAGAGCCTGACTAATCTGCTTCCAAAGTTCGAACTCAAGTCCCAAATTAGCTTCCAAACAAATCATGATTTTTCTAAAAATACAACTTTATGGAGATTTTGTGACTGAATTCGATTTGGACTACTATTCTTATCACAATTCATTAATTTCAGCCCCTTGGGTCCCATAGAGCCTGAAAAATCTGCTTCCAAACTTCGAACCCAAGTTCCAAATTAGCTTCCATAAAAATCATGATTTTTCTAAAAATACAAGTTTATGGAGATTTTGTGACTGAATTTGATTTGGACTACTATTCTTATCACATTTCATAAATTTCAGCCCCTTGGGTCCCATAGAGCCTGACTAATCTGCTTCCAAAGTTCGAACCCAAGTCCCAAATTAGCTTCCATAAATATCATGATTTTTCTAAAAATACAACTTAATGGAGATTTCGTGACTGAATTCGATTTGAACTTCAATTCTTATAACAATTCAAAAATTTCAGCCCCTTGGGTCCCATAGAGCCTGAAAAAACTGCTTCCAAAGTTCCAACCCAAGTCTGAAATGAGCGTCCATAAAAATCATGATTTTTCTAAAAATACTAGTTTATGGAGATTTTGTGACTGAATTTGATTTGGACTACTATTCTTATCACAATTCATAAATTTCAGCCCCTTGGGTCCCATAGAGCCTGACTATTCTGCTTCCAAAGTTCGAACCCAAGTCTGAAATAAGCGTCCAAAAAAATCATGATTTTTCTAAAAATACAACTTTATGGAGATTTTGTGACTGAATTTGATTTGGACTACTATTCTTATCACAATTCATAAATTTCAGCCCCTTGGGTCCCATAGAACCTGACTAATCTGCTTCCAAAGTTCGAACCCAAGTCCCAAATTAGCTTCCATAAATATCATGATTTTTCTAAAAATAAAACTTTATGGAGATTTCGTGACTGAATTCGATTTGAACTTCAATTCTTATAACAATTCAAAAATTTCAGCCCCTTGGGTCCCATAGAGCCTGAAAAAACTGCTTCCAAAGTTCGAACCCAAGTCTGAAATGAGCGTCCATAAAAATCATGATTTTTCTAAAAATACAAGTTTATGGAGATTTTGTGACTGAATTCGATTTGGACTACTATTCTTATCACAATTCATAAATTTCAGCCCCTTGGGTCCCATAGAGCCTGAAAAATCTGCTTCCAAAGTTCGAACCCAAGTTCCAAATTAGCTTCCATAAAAATCATGATTTTTCTAAAAATACAAGTTTAAGGAGATTTTGTGACTGAATTTGATTTGGACTACTATTCTTATCACAATTCATAAATTTCAGCCCCTTGGGTCCCATAGAGCCTGACTAATCTGCTTCCAAAGTTCGAACCCAAGTCCCAAATTAGCTTCCATAAATATCATGATTTTTCTAAAAATACAACTTTATGGAGATTTTGTGACTGAATTCGATTTGGACTACTATTCTTATCACAATTCATTAATTTCAGCCATTTGTGTCACATAGATCCTGAAAAATCTGCTTTCAAAGTTCGAACCCAAGTCTGAAAATAGCGTCCATAAAAATCATGATTTTTCTAAAAATACAAGTTTATGGAGATTTTGTGACTGAATTCGATTTGGACTACTATTCTTATCACAATTCATTAATTTCAGCCCCTTGGATCCCGCAAAACCTGAAAAACCTGCTTCCAAAGTTCGAACCCAAGTTTGAAATAAGCGTCCAAAAAAATCATGATTGTAACGGACGTAGTTGACCATTTAATTTAATTTCATAAAAATTGTTTTACTTTTATAAAATGTCCCTACTCCACGCCACTGGCAAAATCACCACTCCCCGCCACTGGTCATTTTTGTCCAGTTTTCGGCCCAAGCGGCTTGAAAACTTTGACTCCGAATGGCTTCGATACCACATCGCCGGCTTACCTGCCGCGTGGATCAATGTCCAGCATTTTTTCTATGTAAAAATTACATAGAAAAATCAATTTTTAAACATTGCAAATATGTATATTTTACTTGTTCATCCCCTCGGCGGTAGTCAAATAAACACTATTTTCGATATACTACCGCTGAGGAGATATTAAAAAAGCTGTTTTTCACCCATATGTAAACCCATTTTTGAACAATATTTTTTACCCTTTTTGCGTGTACAAAAATCCAGGAACCTCGTAGCATAGTGAATCTTATCTCTTTCTGAGCGCTATGTTACGGGGGACTTCGGAAAAATACTAACTTAACATGTTTTACAAATTTGATCGCTTGAGATCATTTTTACACATTTATTTTACAAACATTTCTTATTTTTTGTCGTATCTTGACAAACAAAAAATCTAGTTGTCAAGATACACATTCCTATAACTACTATGCATTTAAACTATGTAATTATCATTCATGTAAGCGCTCAAAATCTTTTCTAACTCTCAAATTTAAGCGACTGCCTTCAAGTGTGCTACCGGCAAAATGAATATGCGACATTTTTCCGGGGCATATAAACACATATCTGGCGCGGGTACAATCCCCCACCACTTTTAGACTCAAAACCCAATGTCGGGTGCGAGTCAGGCTAATTAAATATAAGCAGCCACATAATTGAAAATAAATTAGTTCATCTTTACCACCAAAACCAAGCGTTTTATTTATCAACAAGTGACTCCTGCTCAAGAATCTGCCTCACCTCGCCAAGTCTGCTGCTCCAAGATCTTCTGGTGTTACCTCTTCGAGACCAGCCGGCCCTCCTTTGGAAAACCGCCAACACCAGAAGCGAGCAGAGACAACAGCACACCCAGGGCCCAACATTCACCAAGCCTGGGTGCGGGAGGCAGATTTCATCACAATACCAACTACAATCATCATCATCGGCCGTAAAGGAGCATCTCATCGGTTGAAGACACGGTTTGGACCCGGCGCCTAAATCTACAGTCTTGTGCGGACTCCCGTCCAGTACAATGATTTTTCTAAAAATACAAGTTTATGGAGATTTTGTGACTGAATTCGATTTGGAATACTATTCTTAGCACAATTCATAAATTTCAGCCCCTTGGGTACCATAGAGCCTGAAAAATCTGCTTCCAAAGTTCGAACCCAAGTCCCAAAATAGCTTCCATACAAATCATGATTTTTCTAAAAATACAACTTTATGGAGATTTTGTGACTGAATTCGATTTGGACTACTATTCTTATCACAATTCATTAATTTCAGCCCCTTGGGTCCCATAGAGCCTGAAAAATCTGCTTCCAAAGTTCGAACCCAAGTTCCAAATTAGCTTCCATAAAAATCATGATTTTTCTAAAAATACAAGTTTATGGAGATTTTGTGACTGAATTTGATTTGGACTACTATTCTTATAACATTTCATAAATTTCAGCCCCTTGGGTCCCATAGAGCCTGACTAATCTGCTTCCAAAGTTCGAACCCAAGTCCCAAATTAGCTTCCATAAATATCATGATTTTTCTAAAAATACAACTTTATGGAGATTTCGTGACTGAATTCGATTTGAACTTCAATTCTTATAACAATTCAAAAATTTCAGCCCCTTGGGTCCCATAGAGCCTGAAAAAACTGCTTCCAAAGTTCGAACCCAAGTCTGAAATGAGCGTCCATAAAAATCATGATTTTTCTAAAAATACTAGTTTATGGAGATTTTGTGACTGAATTTGATTTGGACTACTATTCTTATCACAATTCATAAATTTCAGCCCCTTGGGTCCCATAGAGCCTGACTATTCTGCGTCCAAAGTTCGAACCCAAGTCTGAAATAAGCGTCCAAAAAAATCATGATTTTTCTAAAAATACAACTTTATGGAGATTTTGTGAATGAATTTGATTTGGACTACTATTCTTATCACAATTCATAAATTTCAGCCCCTTGGGTCCCATAGAGCCTGACTAATCTGCTTCCAAAGTTCGAACCCAAGTCCCAAATTAGCTTCCATAAATATCATGATTTTTCTAAAAATACAACTTTATGGAGATTTCGTGACTGAATTCGATTTGAACTTCAATTCTTATAACAATTCAAAAATTTCAGCCCCTTGGGTCCCATAGAGCCTGAAAAAACTGCTTCCAAAGTTCGAACCCAAGTCTGAAATGAGGGTCCATAAAAATCATGATTTTTCTAAAAATACTAGTTTATGGAGATTTTGTGACTGAATTTGATTTGGACTACTATTCTTATCACAATTCATAAATTTCAGCCCCTTGGGTCCCATAGAGCCTGACTAATCTGCTTTAAAGTTCGAACCCAAGTCCCAAATTAGCTTGCATACAAATCATGATTTTTCTAAAAATACAAGTTTATGGAGATTTTGTGACTGAATTCGATTTGGACTACTATTCTTATCACAATTCATAAATTTCAGCCCCTTCGGTCCCATAGAGCCTGATAAAACTACTTCCAAAGTTCGAACCCAAGTCTGAAATAAGCGTCCAAAAAAATCATGATTTTTCTAAAAATACAAGTTTATGGAGATTTTGTGACTGAATTCGATTTGGACTACTATTCTTATCACAATTCATTAATTTCAGCCCCTTGGGTCCCATAGAGCCTGAAAAATCTGCTTCCAAAGTTCGAACCCAAATCCCAAATTAGCTTCCATAAAAATCATGATTTTTCTAAAAATACAAGTTTATGGAGATTTTGTGACTGAATTCGATTTAGACTACTATTCTTATCACAATTCCAAAATTTCAGCCATTTGGGTCACATAGATCCTGAAAAATCTGCTTTCAAAGTTCGAACCCAAGTCTGAAAATAGCGTCCATAAAAATCATGATTTTTCTAAAAATACAAGTTTATGGAGATTTTGTGACTGAATTCGATTTGGACTACTATTCTTATCACAATTCATTAATTTCAGCCCCTTGGATCCCGCAGAACCTGAAAAACCTGCTTCCAAAGTTCGAACCCAAGTCTGAAATGAGCGTCCATAAAAATCATGATTTTTCTAAAAATACTAGTTTATGGAGATTTTGTGACTGAATTTGATTTGGACTACTATTCTTATCACAATTCATAAATTTCAGCCCCTTGGGTCCCATAGAGCCTGACTAATCTGCTTTAAAGTTCGAACCCAAGTCCCAAATTAGCTTCCATACAAATCATGATTTTTCTAAAAATACAAGTTTATGGAGATTTTGTGACTGAATTCGATTTGGACTACTATTCTTATCACAATTCATAAATTTCAGCCCCTTCGGTCCCATAGAGCCTGATAAAACTACTTCCAAAGTTCGAACCCAAGTCTGAAATAAGCGTCCAAAAAAATCATGATTTTTCTAAAAATACAAGTTTATGGAGATTTTGTGACTGAATTCGATTTGGACTACTATTCTTATCACAATTCATTAATTTCAGCCATTTGTGTCACATAGATCCTGAAAAATCTGCTTCCAAAGTTCGAACCCAAATCCCAAATTAGCTTCCATAAAAATCATGATTTTTCTAAAAATACAAGTTTATGGAGATTTTGTGACTGAATTCGATTAAGACTACTATTCTTATCACAATTCCAAAATTTCAGCCATTTGGGTCACATAGATCCTGAAAAATCTGCTTTCAAAGTTCGAACCCAAGTCTGAAAATAGCGTCCATAAAAATCATGATTTTTCTAAAAATACAAGTTTATGGAGATTTTGTGACTGAATTCGATTTGGACTACTATTTTTATCACAATTCATTAACTTCCGCCCCTTGGGTCCCATAGAGCCTGAAAAATCTGCTTCCAAAGTTCGAACCCAAGTTCCAAATTAGCTTCCATAAAAATCATGATTTTTCTAAAAATACAAGTTTATGGAGATTTTGTGACTGAATTTGATTTGGACTACTATTCTTATCACAATTCATAAATTTCAGCCCCTTGGGTCCCATAGAGCCTGACTAATCTGCTTTAAAGTTCGAACCCAAGTCCCAAATTAGCTTCCATAAAAATCATGATTTTTCTAAAAATACAAGTTTATGGAGATTTTGTGACTGAATTCGATTTGGACTACTATTCTTATCACAATTCATTAATTTCAGCCCCTTGGATCCCGCAGAACCTGAAAAACCTGCTTCCAAAGTTCGAACCCAAGTCTGAAATGAGCGTCCATAAAAATCATGATTTTTCTAAAAATACTAGTTTATGGAGATTTTGTGACTGAATTTGATTTGGACTACTATTCTTATCACAATTCATAAATTTCAGCCCCTTGGGTCCCATAGAGCCTGACTATTCTGCTTCCAAAGTTCGAACCCAAGTCTGAAATGAGCGTCCATAAAAATCATGATTTTTCTAAAAATACTAGTTTATGGAGATTTTGTGACTGAATTTGATTTGGATTACTATTCTTATCACAATTCATAAATTTCAGCCCCTTCGGTCCCATAGAGCCTGATAAAACTACTTCCAAAGTTCGAACCCAAGTCTGAAATAAGCGTCCAAAAAAATTAGTATTTTTCTAAAAATACAAATTTATGGAGATTTTGTGACTGAATTCGATTTGGACTACTATTCTTATCACAATTCATTAATTTCAGCCATTTGTGTCACATAGATCCTGAAAAATCTGCTTCCAAAGTTCGAACCCAAATCCCAAATTAGCTTCCATAAAAATCATGATTTTTCTAAAAATACAAGTTTATGGAGATTTTGTGACTGAATTCGATTAAGACTACTATTCTTATCACAATTCCAAAATTTCAGCCATTTGGGTCACATTGATCCTGAAAAATCTGCTTTCAAAGTTCGAACCCAAGTCTGAAAATAGCGTCCATAAAAATCATGATTATTCTAAAAATACAAGTTTATGGAAATTTTGTGACTGAATTCGATTTGGAATACTATTCTTAGCACAATTCATAAATTTCAGCCCCTTGGGTACCATAGAGCCTGAAAAATCTGCTTCCAAAGTTCGAACCCAAGTCCCAAAATAGCTTCCATACAAATCATGATTTTTCTATAAATACAACTTTAAGGAGATTTTGTGACTGAATTCGATTTGGACTACTATTCTTATCACAATTCATTAATTTCCGCCCCTTGGGTCCCATAGAGCCTGAAAAATCTGCTTCCAAAGTTCGAACCCAAGTTCCAAATTAGCTTCCATAAAAATCATGATTTTTCTAAAAATACAAGTTTATGGAGATTTTGTGACTGAATTTGATTTGGACTACTATTCTTATCACAATTCATAAATTTCAGCCCCTTGGGTCCCATAGAGCCTGACTAATCTGCTTTAAAGTTCGAACCCAAGTCCCAAATTAGCTTCCATACAAATCATGATTTTTCTAAAAATACAAGTTTATGGAGATTTTGTGACTGAATTCGATTTGGACTACTATTCTTATCACAATTCATTAATTTCAGCCCCTTCGGTCCCATAGAGCCTGAAAAATCTGCTTCCAAAGTTCGAACCCAAGTCCCAAAATAGCTTCCATACAAATCATGATTTTTCTAAAAATACAACTTTAAGGAGATTTTGTGACTGAATTCGATTTGGACTACTATTCTTATCACAATTCATTAATTTCCGCCCCTTGGGTCCCATAGAGCCTGAAAAATCTGCTTCCAAAGTTCGAACCCAAGTTCCAAATTAGCTTCCATAAAAATCATGATTTTTCTAAAAATACAAGTTTATGGAGATTTTGTGACTGAATTTGATTTGGACTACTATTCTTATCACAATTCATAAATTTCAGCCCCTTGGGTCCCATAGAGCCTGACTAATCTGCTTTAAAGTTCGAACCCAAGTCCCAAATTAGCTTCCATACAAATCATGATTTTTCTAAAAATACAAGTTTATGGAGATTTTGTGACTGAATTCGATTTGGACTACTATTCTTATCACAATTCATAAATTTCAGCCCCTTCGGTCCCATAGAGCCTGATAAAACTACTTCCAAAGTTCGAACCCAAGTCTGAAATAAGAGTCCAAAAAAATCATGATTTTTCTAAAAATACAAGTTTATGGAGATTTTGTGACTGAATTCGATTTGGACTACTATTCTTATCACAATTCATTAATTTCAGCCATTTGTGTCACATAGATCCTGAAAAATCTGCTTCCAAAGTTCGAACCCAAATCCCAAATTAGCTTCCATAAAAATCATGATTTTTCTCAAAATACAAGTTTATGGAGATTTTGTGACTGAATTCGATTAAGACTACTATTCTTATCACAATTCTAAAATTTCAGCCATTTGGGTCACATAGATCCTGAAAAATCTGCTTCCAAAGTTCGAACCCAAATCCCAAATTAGCTTCCATAAAAATCATGATTTTTCTAAAAATACAAGTTTATGGAGATTTTGTGACTGAATTCGATTTGGACTACTATTCTTATCACAATTCATTAATTTCAGCCCCTTGGATCCCGCAGAACCTGAAAAACCTGCTTAAAAAGTTCGAACCCAAGTCTGAAATAAGCGTCCAAAAAAATCATGATTTTTCTAAAAATACAAGTTTATGGAGATTTTGTGACTGAATTCGATTTGGAATACTATTCTTAGCACAATTCATAAATTTCAGCCCCTTGGGTACCATAGAACCTGAAAAATCTGCTTCCAAAGTTCGAACCCAAGTCCCAAAATAGCTTCCATACAAATCATGATTTTTCTAAAAATACAACTTTAAGGAGATTTTGTGACTGAATTCGATTTGGACTACTCTTCTTATCACAATTCATTAATTTCCGCCCCTTGGGTCCCATAGAGCCTGAAAAATCTGCTTCCAAAGTTCGAACCCAAGTTCCAAATTAGCTTCCATAAAAATCATGATTTTTCTAAAAATACAAGTTTATGGAGATTTTGTGACTGAATTTGATTTGGACTACTATTCTTATCACAATTCATAAATTTCAGCCCCTTGGGTCCCATAGAGCCTGACTAATCTGCTTCCAAAGTTCGAACCCAAGTCCCAAATTAGCTTCCATAAATATCATGATTTTTCTAAAAATACAACTTTATGGAGATTTCGTGACTGAATTCGATTTGAACTTCAATTCTTATAACAATTCAAAAATTTCAGCCCCTTGGGTCCCATAGAGCCTGAAAAAACTGCTTCCAAAGTTCGAACCCAAGTCTGAAATGAGCGTCCATAAAAATCATGATTTTTCTAAAAATACTAGTTTATGGAGATTTTGTGACTGAATTTGATTTGGACTACTATTCTTATCACAATTCATAAATTTCAGCCCCTTGGGTCCCATAGAGCCTGACTAATCTGCTTTAAAGTTCGAACCCAAGTCCCAAATTAGCTTCCATACAAATCATGATTTTTCTAAAAATACAAGTTTATGGAGATTTTGTGACTGAATTCGATTTGGACTACTATTCTTATCACAATTCATAAATTTCAGCCCCTTCGGTCCCATAGAGCCTGATAAAACTACTTCCAAAGTTCGAACCCAAGTCTGAAATAAGCCTCCAAAAAAATCATGATTTTTCTAAAAATACAAGTTTATGGAGATTTTGTGACTGAATTCGATTTGGACTACTATTCTTATCACAATTCATAAATTTCAACCCCTTGGGTCCCATAGAGCCTGAAAAATCTGCTTCCAAAGTTCGAACCCAAGTCCCAAATTAGCTTCCATAAAAATCATGATTTTTCTAAAAATACAAGTATATGGAGATTTCGTGACTGAAATCGATTTGAACCTCAATTCTTATAACAATTCATAAATTTCAGCCCCTTGGGTCCCATAGAGCCTGAATAAACTGCTTCCAAAGTTCGAACCCAAGTCTGAAATGAGCGTCCATAAAAATCATGATTTTTCTAAAAATACTAGTTTATGGAGATTTTGTGACTGAATTTGATTTGGACTACTATTCTTATCACAATTCATAAATTTCAGCCCCTTGGATCCCATAGAGCCTGACTAATCTGCTTCCAAAGTTCGAACCCAAGTCCCAAATTAGCTTCCATAAATATCATGATTTTTCTAAAAATACAACTTTATGGAGATTTCGTGACTGAATTCGATTTGAACTTCAAATCTTATAACAATTCAAAAATTTCAGCCCCTTGGGTCCCATAGAGCCTGAAAAAACTGCTTCCAAAGTTCGAACCCAAGTCTGAAATGAGCGTCCATAAAAATCATGATTTTTCTAAAAATACTAGTTTATGGAGATTTTGTGACTGAATTCGATTTGGACTACTATTCTTATCACAATTCATAAATTTCAGCCCCTTGGGTCCCATAGAGCCTGAAAAATCTGCTTCCAAAGTTCGAACCCAAGTCCCAAATTAGCTTCCATAAAAATCATGATTTTTCTAAAAATACAAGTATATGGAGATTTCGTGACTGAATTCGATTTGAACTTCAATTCTTATAACAATTCATAAATTTCAGCCCCTTGGGTCCCATAGAGCCTGAATAAACTGCTTCCAAAGTTCGAACCCAAGTCTGAAATGAGCGTCCATAAAAATCATGATTTTTCTAAAAATACAAGTTTATGGAGATTTTGTGACTGAATTCGATTTGGACTACTATTCTTATCACAATTCATAAATTTCAGCCCCTTGGGTCCCATAGAGCCTGAAAGATCTGCTTCCAAAGTTCGAACCCAAATCCCAAATTAGCTTCCATAAAAATCATGATTTTTCTAAAAATACAAGTTTATGGAGATTTTGTGACGGAATTTGATTTGGACTACTATTTTATCACAATTCATACATTTCAGCCCCTTGGGTCCCATAGAGCCTGAAAAAACTGCTTCCAAAGTTCGAACCCAAGTCTGAAATAAGCGTCCAAAAAAATCATGATTTTTCTAAAAATAAAACTTTATTGAAATTTTGTGACTGAATTCGATTAAGACTATTATTCTTATCACAATTCCAAAATTTCAGCCATTTGGGTCACATAGATCCTGAAAAATCTGCTTTCAAAGTTCGAACCCAAGTCTGAAAATAGCGTCCATAAAAATTATGATTTTTCTAAAAATACAAGTTTATGGAGATTTTGTGACTGAATTCGATTTGGACTACTATTCTTATCAAAATTCATTAATTTCAGCCCCTTGGATCCCGCAGAACCTGAAAAACCTGCTTCCAAAGTTCGAACCCAAGTCTGAAATAAGCGTCCAAAAAAATCATGATTTTTCTAAAAATACAAGTTTATGGAGATTTTGTGACTGAATTCGATTTGGAATACTATTCTTAGCACAATTCATAAATTTCAGCCCCTTGGGTACCATAGAGCCTGAAAAAACTGCTTCCAAAGTTCGAACCCAAGTCTGAAATGAGCGTCCATAAAAATCATGATTTTTCTAAAAATACTAGTTTATGGAGATTTTGTGACTGAATTTGATTTGAACTACTATTCTTATCACAATTCATAAATTTCAGCCCCTTGGGTCCCATAGAGCCTGACTTATCTGCTTTAAATTTCGAACCCAAGTCCCAAATTAGCTTCCTTACAAATCATGATTTTTCTAAAAATACAAGTTTATGGAGATTTTGTGACTGAATTCGATTTGGACTACTATTCTTATCACAATTCATAAATTTCAGCCCCTTGGGTCCCATAGATCCTGAAAAATTTGCTTCCAAAGTTCGAAACCAAGTCTGAAATGAGCGTCCATAAAAATCATGATTTTTCTAAAAATACAAGTTTATGGAGATTTTGTGACTGAATTCGATTTGGACTACTATTCTTATCACAATTCATAAATTTCAGCCCCTTGGGTCCCATAGAGCCTGAAAGATATGCTTCCAAAGTTCGAACCCAAATCCCAAATTAGCTTCCATAAAAATCATGATTTTTCTAAAAATACAAGTTTATGGAGATTTTGTGACGGAATTTGATTTGGACTACTATTTTATCACAATTCATAAATTTCAGCCCCTTGGGTCCCATAGAGCCTGAAAAAACTGCTTCCAAAGTTCGAACCCAAGTCTGAAATAAGCGTCCAAAAAAATCATGATTTTTCTAAAAATAAAACTTTATTGAAATTTTGTGACTGAATTCGATTTAGACTATTATTCTTATCACAATTCCAAAATTTCAGCCATTTGGGTCACATAGATCCTGAAAAATCTGCTTTCAAAGTTCGAACCCAAGTCTGAAAATAGCGTCCATAAAAATCATGATTTTTCTAAAAATACAAGTTTATGGAGATTTTGTGACTGAATTCGATTTGGAATACTATTCTTAGCACAATTCATAAATTTCAGCCCCTTGGGTACCATAGAGCCTGAAAAATCTGCTTCCAAAGTTCGAACCCAAGTCCCAAATTAGCTTCCATACAAATCATGATTTTTCTAAAAATACAACTTTATGGAGATTTTGTGACTGAATTCGATTTGGACTACTATTCTTATCACAATTCATTAATTTCAGCCCCTTGGGTCCCATAGAGCCTGAAAAATCTGCTTCCAAAGTTCGAACCCAAGTTCCAAATTAGCTTCCATAAAAATCATGATTTTTCTAAAAATACAAGTTTATGGAGATTTTGTGACTGAATTTGATTTGGACTACTATTCTTATCACAATTCATAAATTTCAGCCCCTTGGGTCCCATAGAGCCTGACTAATCTGCTTCCAAAGTTCGAACCCAAGTCCCAAATTAGCTTCCATACAAATCATGATTTTTCTAAAAATACAAGTTTATGGAGATTTTGTGACTGAATTTGATTTGGACTACTATTCTTATCACAATTCATTAATTTCAGCCCCTTGGGTCCGATAGAGCAGGAAAAAACTGCTTCCAAAGTTCGAACCCAAGTCTGAAATAAGCGTCCAAAAAAATCATGATTTTTCTAAAAGTACAAGTTTATGGAGATTTTGTAACTGAATTCGATTTGGAATACTATTCTTATCACAATTCATAAATTTCAGCCCTTTGGGTCCCATAGAGCCTGAAAAATCTGCTTCCAAAGTTCGAACCCAAGTCCCAAATTAGCTTCCATACAAATCATGATTTTTCTAAAAATAAAACTTTATGGAGATTTCGTGACCGAATTCGATTTGAACTTCAATTCTTATAACAATTCAAAAATTTCAGCCCCTTGGGTCCCATAGAGCCTGAAAAAACTGCTTCCAAAGTTCGAACCCAAGTCTGAAATTAGCGTCCATAAAAATCATGATTTTTCTAAAAATACAAGTTTATGGAGATTTATTGACTTAATTCGATTTGAACTACAATTCCTATCACAATTCCAAAATCTCAGCCATTTATGTGACATAGATCCTGAAAAATCTGCTTCCAAAGTTCGAACCCAAATCCCAAATTAGCTTCCATAAAAATCATGATTTTTCTAAAAATACAAGTTTATGGAGATTTTGTGACTGAATTCGATTTGGACTACTATTCTTATCACAATTCATAGATTTCAGCCCCTTGGTTCCCATAGAGCCTGAAAAAACTGCTTCCAAAGTTCGAACCCAAGTCTGAAATAAGCGTCCAAAAAAATCATGATTTTTCTAAAAATACAACTTTATGGAGATTTTGTGACTGAATTCGATTTGGACTACTATTCTTATCACAATTCATAAATTTCAGCCCCTTGGTTCCCATAGAGCCTGAAAAAACTGCTTCCAAAGTTCGAACCCAAGTCTGAAATAAGCGTCCAAAAAAATCATGATTTTTCTAAAAATACAAGTTTATGGAGATTTTGTGACTGAATTCGATTTGGACTACTATTCTTATCACAATTCATAAATTTCAGCCCCTTGGTTCCCATAGAGCCTGAAAAAACTGCTTCCAAAGTTCGAACCCAAGTCTGAAATTAGCGTCCATAAAAATCATGATTTTTCTAAAAATACAAGTTTATGGAGATTTTTTGACTTAATTCGATTTGAACTACAATTCCTATCACAATTCCAAAATCTCAGCCATTTATGTGACATAGATCCTGAAAAATCTGCTTCCAAAGTTCAAACCCAAATCCCAAATTAGCTTCCATAAAAATCATGATTTTTCTAAAAATACAAGTTTATGGAGATTTTGTGACTGAATTGGATTTGGACTACTATTCTTATCACAATTCATTAATTTCAGCCCCTTGGGTCCAAGAGAACATGAAAAAAATGCTTCCAAAGTTCGAACCCAAGTCTGAAATAAGCGTCCAAAAAAATCATGATTTTTCTAAAAATACAAGTTTATGGAGATTTTGTGACTGAATTCGATTTGGACTACTATTCTTATCACAATTCAAAAATTTCAGCCCCTTGGGTCCCATAGAGCCTGAAAAAACTGCTTCCAAAATTCGAACCCAAGTCTGAAATGAGCGTCCATAAAAATCATGATTTTTCTAAAAATACAAGTTTATGGAGATTTTGTGACTGAATTTTATTTGGACTACTATTCTTATCACAATTCATTAATTTCAGCCCCTTGGGTCCGATAGAGCAGGAAAAAACTGCTTCCAAAGTTCGAACCCAAGTCTGAAATAAGCGTCCAAAAAAATCATGATTTTTCTAAAATTACAACTTTATGGAGATTTTGTGACTGAATTCGATTTGGACTACTATTCTCATCACAATTCATAAATTTCAGCCCCTTGGGTCTCATAGAGCCTGAAAAATCTGCTTCCAAAGTTCGAACCCAAGTCCCAAATTAGCTTCCATAAAAATCATGACTTTTCTAAAAAGACAAGTATATGGAGATTTCGTGACTGAATTCGATTTGAACTTCAATTCTTATAACAATTCATAAATTTCAGCCCCTTGGGTCCCATAGAGCCTGACTAATATGCTTTCAAAGTTCGAACCCAAGTCTGAAAATAGCGTCCATAAAAATCATGATTTTTCTAAAAATACAAGTTTATGGAGATTTTGTGACTGAATTCGATTTGGAATACTATTCTTAGCACAATTCATAAATTTCAGCCCCTTGGGTACCATAGAGCCTGAAAAATCTGCTTCCAAAGTTCGAACCCAAGTCCCAAATTAGCTTCCATACAAATCATGATTTTTCTAAAAATACAAGTTTATGGAGATTTTGTGACTGAATTCGATTTGGACTACTATTCTTATCACAATTCATTAATTTCAGCCCCTTGGGTCCAAGAGAACATGAAAAAAATGCTTCCAAAGTTCGAACCCAAGTCTGAAATAAGCGTCCAAAAAAATCATGATTTTTCTAAAAATACAAGTTTATGGAGATTTTGTGACTGAATTCGATTTGGACTACTATTCTTATCACAATTCATAAATTTCAGCCCCTTGGTTCCCATAGAGCCTGAAAAAACTGCTTCCAAAGTTCGAACCCAAGTCTGAAATAAGCGTCCAAAAAAATCATGATTTTTCTAAAATTACAACTTTATGGAGATTTTGTGACTGAATTCGATTTGGACTACTATTCTCATCACAATTCATAAATTTCAGCCCCTTGGGTCTCATAGAGCCTGAAAAATCTGCTTCCAAAGTTCGAACCCAAGTCCCAAATTAGCTTCCATAAAAATCATGACTTTTCTAAAAAGACAAGTATATGGAGATTTCGTGACTGAATTCGATTTGAACTTCAATTCTTATAACAATTCATAAATTTCAGCCCCTTGGGTCCCATAGAGCCTGACTAATATGCTTTCAAAGTTCGAACCCAAGTCTGAAATTAGCGTCCATAAAAATCATGATTTTTCTAAAAATACAAGTTTATGGAGATTTTGTGACTGAATTCGATTTGGACTACTATTCTTATCACAATTCATTAATTTCAGCCCCTTCGGTCCCATAGAGCCTGATAAAACTGCTTCCAAAGTTCGAACCCAAGTCTGAAATAAGCGTCCAAAAAAATCATGATTTTTCTAAAAATACAACTTTATGGAGATTTTGTGACTGAATTCGATTTGGACTACTATTCTTATCACAATTCATTAATTTCAGCCCCTTGGGTCCCATAGAGCCTGAAAAATCTGCTTCCAAAGTTCTAACCCAAGTTCCAAATTAGCTTCCATAAAAATCATGATTTTTCTAAAAATACAAGTTTATGGAGATTTTGTGACTGAATTCGATTTGGACTACTATTCTTATCACAATTCATTAATTTCAGCCCCTTCGGTCCCATAGAGCCTGATAAAACTGCTTCCAAAGTTCGAACCCAAGTCTGAAATAAGCGTCCATAAATATCATGATTTTTCTAAAAATACAACTATATGGAGATTTCGTGAATGAATTCGATTTGAACTTCAATTCTTATAACAATTCCAAAATTTCAGCCTGTTTGGTCCTATTGAGCCTGAATAAACCGTTTCCAAAGTTCGAACCCAAGTCCCAAATTAGCTTCCATAAAAATCATGATTTTTCTAAAAATACAAGTATATGGAGATTTCGTGACTGAATTCGATTTGAACTTTAATTCTTATAACAATTCATAAATTTCAGCCCCTTGGGTCCCATAGAGCCTGAATAAACTGCTTCCAAAGTTCGAACCCAAGTCTGAAATTAGCGTCCATAAATATCATGATTTTTCTAAAAATACAACTTTATGGAGATTTCGTGAATGAATTCGATTTGAACTTCAATTCTTATAACAATTCCAAAATTTCAGCCTGTTTGGTCCTATTGAGCCTGAATAAACCGTTTCCAAAGTTCGAACCCAAGTCCCAAATTAGCTTCCATAAAAATCATGATTTTTCTAAAAATACAAGTTTATGGAGATTTTGTGACTGAATTCGATTTGGACTACTATTCTTATCACAATTCATAAATTTCAGCCCCTTGGTTTCCATAGAGCCTGAACAAACTGCTTCCAAAGTTCGAACCCAAGTCTGAAATAAGCGTCCAAAAAAATCATGATTTTTCTAAAAATACAAGTTTATGGAGATTTTGTGACTGAATTCGATTTGGACTACTATTCTTATCACAATTCAAAAATTTCAGCCCCTTGGGTCCCATAGAGCCTGAAAAAACTGCTTCCAAAATTCGAACCCAAGTCTGAAATGAGCGTCCATAAAAATCATGATTTTTCTAAAAATACAAGTTTATGGAGATTTTGTGACTGAATTTTATTTGGACTACTATTCTTATCACAATTCATAAGTTTCAGCCCCTTGGGTCCCATAGAGCCTGAAAAAACTGCTTCCAAAGTTCGAACCCAAGTCTGAAATGAGCGTCCATAAAAATCATGATTTTTCTAAAAATACTAGTTTATGGAGATTTTGTGACTGAATTTGATTTGGACTACTATTCTTATCACAATTCATAAATTTCAGCCCCTTGGGTCCCATAGAGCCTGACTAATCTGCTTTAAAGTTCGAACCCAAGTCCCAAATTAGCTTCCATACAAATCATGATTTTTCTAAAAATACAAGTTTATGGAGATTTTGTGACTGAATTTGATTTGGACTACTATTCTTATCACAATTCATTAATTTCAGCCCCTTGGGTCCGATAGAGCAGGAAAAAACTGCTTCCAAAGTTCGAACCCAAGTCTGAAATAAGCGTCCAAAAAAATCATGATTTTTCTAAAAGTACAAGTTTATGGAGATTTTGTAACTGAATTCGATTTGGAATACTATTCTTATCACAATTCATAAATTTCAGCCCTTTGGGTCCCATAGAGCCTGAAAAATCTGCTTCCAAAGTTCGAACCCAAGTCCCAAATTAGCTTCCATACAAATCATGATTTTTCTAAAAATAAAACTTTATGGAGATTTCGTGACCGAATTCGATTTGAACTTCAATTCTTATAACAATTCAAAAATTTCAGCCCCTTGGGTCCCATAGAGCCTGAAAAAACTGCTTCCAAAGTTCGAACCCAAGTCTGAAATTAGCGTCCATAAAAATCATGATTTTTCTAAAAATACAAGTTTATGGAGATTTATTGACTTAATTCGATTTGAACTACAATTCCTATCACAATTCCAAAATCTCAGCCATTTATGTGACATAGATCCTGAAAAATCTGCTTCCAAAGTTCGAACCCAAATCCCAAATTAGCTTCCATAAAAATCATGATTTTTCTAAAAATACAAGTTTATGGAGATTTTGTGACTGAATTTGATTTGGACTACTATTCTTATCACAATTCATAAATTTCAGCCCCTTGGGTCCCATAGAGCCTGACTAATCTGCTTTAAAGTTCGAACCCAAGTCCCAAATTAGCTTCCATACAAATCATGATTTTTCTGAAAGTACAAGTTTATGGAGATTTTGTAACTGAATTCGATTTGGACTACTATTCTTATCACAATTCATAAATTTCAGCCCCTTGGTTCCCATAGAGCCTGAAAAAACTGCTTCCAAAGTTCGAACCCAAGTCTGAAATTAGCGTCCATAAAAATCATGATTTTTCTAAAAATACAAGTTTATGGAGATTTTTTGACTTAATTCGATTTGAACTACAATTCCTATCACAATTCCAAAATCTCAGCCATTTATGTGACATAGATCCTGAAAAATCTGCTTCCAAAGTTCAAACCCAAATCCCAAATTAGCTTCCATAAAAATCATGATTTTTCTAAAAATACAAGTTTATGGAGATTTTGTGACTGAATTGGATTTGGACTACTATTCTTATCACAATTCATTAATTTCAGCCCCTTGGGTCCAAGAGAACATGAAAAAAATGCTTCCAAAGTTCGAACCCAAGTCTGAAATAAGCGTCCAAAAAAATCATGATTTTTCTAAAAATACAAGTTTATGGAGATTTTGTGACTGAATTCGATTTGGACTACTATTCTTATCACAATTCATAAATTTCAGCCCCTTGGTTCCCATAGAGCCTGAAAAAACTGCTTCCAAAGTTCGAACCCAAGTCTGAAATAAGCGTCCAAAAAAATCATGATTTTTCTAAAATTACAACTTTATGGAGATTTTGTGACTGAATTCGATTTGGACTACTATTCTTATCACAATTCATTAATTTCAGCCCCTTGGATCCCGCAGAACCTGAAAAACCTGCTTCCAAAGTTCGAACCCAAGTCTGAAATAAGCGTCCAAAAAAATCATGATTTTTCTAAAAATACAAGTTTATGGAGATTTTGTGACTGAATTCGATTTGGAATACTATTCTTAGCACAATTCATAAATTTCAGCCCCTTGGGTACCATAGAGCCTGAAAAATCTGCTTCCAAAGTTCGAACCCAAGTCCCAAATTAGCTTCCATACAAATCATGATTTTTCTAAAAATACAACTTTATGGAGATTTTGTGACTGAATTCGATTTGGACTACTATTCTTATCTTAATTCATTAATTTCAGCCCCTTGGGTCCCATAGAGCCTGAAAAATCTGCTTCCAAAGTTCGAACCCAAGTTCCAAATTAGCTTCCATAAAAATCATGATTTTTCTAAAAATACAAGTTTATGGAGATTTTGTGACTGAATTTGATTTGGACTACTATTCTTATCACAATTCATAAATTTCAGCCCCTTGGGTCCCATAGAGCCTGACTAATCTGCTTCCAAAGTTCGAACCCAAGTCCCAAATTAGCTTCCATAAATATCATGATTTTTCTAAAAATACAACTTTATGGAGATTTCGTGACTGAATTCGATTTGAACTTCAATTCTTATAACAATTCAAAAATTTCAGCCCCTTGGGTCCCATAGAGCCTGAAAAAACTGCTTCCAAAGTTCGAACCCAAGTCTGAAATGAGCGTCCATAAAAATCATGATTTTTCTAAAAATACTAGTTTATGGAGATTTTGTGACTGAATTTGATTTGGACTACTATTCTTATCACAATTCATAAATTTCAGCCCCTTGGGTCCCATAGAGCCTGACTAATCTGCTTTAAAGTTCGAACCCAAGTCCCAAATTAGCTTCCATACAAATCATGATTTTTCTAAAAATACAAGTTTATGGAGATTTTGTGACTGAATTTGATTTGGACTACTATTCTTATCACAATTCATTAATTTCAGCCCCTTGGGTCCGATAGAGCAGGAAAAAACTGCTTCCAAAGTTCGAACCCAAGTCTGAAATAAGCGTCAAAAAAAATCATGATTTTTCTAAAAGTACAAGTTTATGGAGATTTTGTAACTGAATTCGATTTGGAATACTATCCTTATCACAATTCATAAATTTCAGCCCTTTGGGTCCCATAGAGCCTGAAAAATCTGCTTCCAAAGTTCGAACCCAAGTCCCAAATTAGCTTCCATACAAATCATGATTTTTCTAAAAATAAAACTTTATGGAGATTTCGTGACCGAATTCGATTTGAACTTCAATTCTTATAACAATTCAAAAATTTCAGCCCCTTGGGTCCCATAGAGCCTGAAAAAACTGCTTCCAAAGTTCGAACCCAAGTCTGAAATTAGCGTCCATAAAAATCATGATTTTTCTAAAAATACAAGTTTATGGAGATTTATTGAATTAATTCGATTTGAACTACAATTCCTATCACAATTCCAAAATCTCAGCCATTTATGTGACATAGATCCTGAAAAATCTGCTTCCAAAGTTCGAACCCAAATCCCAAATTAGCTTCCATAAAAATCATGATTTTTCTAAAAATACAAGTTTATGGAGATTTTGTGACTGAATTCGATTTGGACTACTATTCTTATCACAATTCATAGATTTCAGCCCCTTGGTTCCCATAGAGCCTGAAAAAACTGCTTCCAAAGTTCGAACCCAAGTCTGAAATAAGCGTCCAAAAAAATCATGATTTTTCTAAAAATACAACTTTATGGAGATTTTGTGACTGAATTCGATTTGGACTACTATTCTTATCACAATTCATAAATTTCAGCCCCTTGGTTCCCATAGAGCCTGAAAAAACTGCTTCCAAAGTTCGAACCCAAGTCTGAAATAAGCGTCCAAAAAAATCATGATTTTTCTAAAAATACAAGTTTATGGAGATTTTGTGACTGAATTCGATTTGGACTACTATTCTTATCACAATTCATAAATTTCAGCCCCTTGGTTCCCATAGAGCCTGAAAAAACTGCTTCCAAAGTTCGAACCCAAGTCTGAAATTAGCGTCCATAAAAATCATGATTTTTCTAAAAATACAAGTTTATGGAGATTTTTTGACTTAATTCGATTTGAACTACAATTCCTATCACAATTCCAAAATCTCAGCCATTTATGTGACATAGATCCTGAAAAATCTGCTTCCAAAGTTCAAACCCAAATCCCAAATTAGCTTCCATAAAAATAATGATTTTTCTAAAAATACAAGTTTATGGAGATTTTGTGACTGAATTCGATTTGGACTACTATTCTTATCACAATTCATTAATTTCAGCCCCTTCGGTCCCATAGAGCCTGATAAAACTGCTTCCAAAGTTCGAACCCAAGTCTGAAATAAGCGTCCATAAATATCATGATTTTTCTAAAAATACAACTATATGGAGATTTCGTGAATGAATTCGATTTGAACTTCAATTCTTATAACAATTCCAAAATTTCAGCCTGTTTGGTCCTATTGAGCCTGAATAAACCGTTTCCAAAGTTCGAACCCAAGTCCCAAATTAGCTTCCATAAAAATCATGATTTTTCTAAAAATACAAGTATATGGAGATTTCGTGACTGAATTCGATTTGAACTTTAATTCTTATAACAATTCATAAATTTCAGCCCCTTGGGTCCCATAGAGCCTGAATAAACTGCTTCCAAAGTTCGAACCCAAGTCTGAAATTAGCGTCCATAAATATCATGATTTTTCTAAAAATACAACTTTATGGAGATTTCGTGAATGAATTCGATTTGAACTTCAATTCTTATAACAATTCCAAAATTTCAGCCTGTTTGGTCCTATTGAGCCTGAATAAACCGTTTCCAAAGTTCGAACCCAAGTCCCAAATTAGCTTCCATAAAAATCATGATTTTTCTAAAAATACAAGTTTATGGAGATTTTGTGACTGAATTCGATTTGGACTACTATTCTTATCACAATTCATAAATTTCAGCCCCTTGGTTCCCATAGAGCCTGAACAAACTGCTTCCAAAGTTCGAACCCAAGTCTGAAATAAGCGTCCAAAAAAATCATGATTTTTCTAAA
The DNA here is from genome assembly GCA_026573805.1 of Hesperophylax magnus. Lineage (NCBI taxonomy): Eukaryota > Metazoa > Arthropoda > Insecta > Trichoptera > Limnephilidae > Hesperophylax > Hesperophylax magnus. The sequence continues at coordinate 4,696,709 of JAIUSX010000005.1, read as the reverse complement.
AATACAAGTTTATGGAGATTTTGTGACTGAATTCGATTTGGACTACTATTCTTATCACAATTCATAAATTTCAGCCCCTTGGTTCCCATAAAGCCTGAAAAAACTGCTTCCAAAGTTCGAACCCAAGTCTGAAATTAGCGTCCATAAAAATCATGATTTTTCTAAAAATACAAGTTTATGGAGATTTTGTGACTGAATTCAATTTAGACTACTATTCTTATCACAATCCCAAAATCTCAGCCATTTGGGTCACATAGATCCTGAAAAATCTGCTTCCAAAGTTCGAACCCAAATCCCAAATAAGCTTCCATAAAAATCATGATTTTTCTAAAAATACAAGTTTATGGAGATTTTGTGACTGAATTCGATTAAGACTACTATTCTTATCACAATTCTTTAATTTCAGCCCCTTGGGTCCCATAGAACATGAAAAAACTGCTTCCAAAGTTCGAACCCAAGTCTGAAATAAGCGTCCAAAAAAATCATGATTTTTCTAAAAATACAAGTTTATGGAGATTTTGTGACTGAATTCGATTTGGACTACTATTCTTATCTCAATTCATAAATTTCAGCCCCTTGGGTCCCATAAAGCCTGAAAAAACTGCTTCCAAAGTTCGAACCCAAGTCTGAAATAAGCGTCCAAAAAAATCATGATTTTTCTAAAAATACAAGTTTATGGAGATTTTGTGACTGAATTCGATTTGGGCTACTATTCTTATCACAATTCCTTAATTTCAACCCCTTGGGTCCCATAGAACATGAAAAAAATGCTTCCAAAGTTCGAACCCAAGTCTGAAATAAGCGTCCAAAAAAATCATGATTTTTCTAAAAATACAAGTTTATGGAGATTTTGTGACTGAATTCGATTTGGACTACTATTCTTATCACAATTCATATATTTCATCCCCTTGGGTCCCATAGATCCTGAAAAATCTGCTTCCAAAGTTCGAACCCAAATCCCAAATTAGCTTCCATAAAAATCATGATTTTTCTAAAAATATAACTTTATGGAGATTTTGTGACTGAATTCGATTTGGACTACTATTCTTATCACAATTCATTAATTTCAGCCCCTTGGGTCCCATAGAGCCTGAAAAATCTGCTTCCAAATTTCGAACCCAAGTTCCAAATTAGCTTCCATAAAAATCATGATTTTTCTAAAAATACAAGTTTATGGAGATTTTGTGACTGAATTTGATTTGGACTACTATTCTTATCACAATTCATAAATTTCAGCCCCTTGGGTCCCATAGAGCCTGACTAATCTGCTTCCAAAGTTCGAACCCAAGTCCCAAATTAGCTTCCATAAATATCATGATTTTTCTAAAAATACAACTTTATGGAGATTTCGTGACTGAATTCGATTTGAACTTCAATTCTTATAACAATTCAAAAATTTCAGCCCCTTGGGTCCCATAGAGCCTGAAAAAACTGCTTCCAAAGTTCGAACCCAAGTCTGAAATGAGCGTCCATAAAAATCATGATTTTTCTAAAAATACAAGTTTATGGAGATTTTGTGACTGAATTTGATTTGGACTACTATTCTTATCACAATTCATAAATTTCAGCCCCTTGGGTCCCATAGAGCCTGACTAATATGCTTTCAAAGTTCGAACCCAAGTCTGAAATTAGCGTCCATAAAAATCATGATTTTTCAAAAAATACAAGTTTATGGAGATTTTGTGACTGAATTCGATTTGGACTACTATTCTTATCACAATTCATTAATTTCAGCCCCTTCGGTCCCATAGAGCCTGATAAAACTGCTTCCAAAGTTCGAACCCAAGTCTGAAATAAGCGTCCAAAAAAATCATGATTTTTCTAAAAATACAACTTTATGGAGATTTTGTGACTGAATTCGATTTGGACTACTATTCTTATCACAATTCATTAATTTCTTCCCCTTGGGTCCCATAGAGCCTGAAAAATCTGCTTCCAAAGTTCTAACCCAAGTTCCAAATTAGCTTCCATAAAAATCATGATTTTTCTAAAAATACAAGTTTATGGAGATTTTGTGACTGAATTCGATTTGGACTACTATTCTTATCACAATAAATTAATTTCAGCCCCTTCGGTCCCATAGAGCCTGATAAAACTGCTTCCAAAGTTCGAACCCAAGTCTGAAATAAGCGTCCAAAAAAATCATGATTTTTCTAAAAATACAACTTTATGGAGATTTTGTGACTGAATTCGATTTGGACTACTATTCTCATCACAATTCATAAATTTCAGCCCCTTGGGTCCCATAGAGCCTGAATAAACTGCTTCCAAAGTTCGAACCCAAGTCTGAAATTAGCGTCCATAAATATCATGATTTTTCTAAAAATACAACTTTATGGAGATTTCGTGAATGAATTCGATTTGAACTTCAATTCTTATAACAATTCCAAAATTTCAGCCTGTTTGGTCCTATTGAGCCTGAATAAACCGTTTCCAAAGTTCGAACCCAAGTCCCAAATTAGCTTCCATAAAAATCATGATTTTTCTAAAAATACAAGTATATGGAGATTTCGTGACTGAATTCGATTTGAACTTCAATTCTTATAACAATTCCAAAATTTCAGCCTGTTTGGTCCTATTGAGCCTGAATAAACCGCTTCCAAAGTTTGAACCCAAGTCTGAAATAAGCGTCCAAAAAAATCATGATTTTTCTAAAAAACAACTTTATGGAGATTTTGTGACTAAATTCGATTTGAACTACAATTCTTATCACAATTCCAAAATTTCGGCCATTTGGATCACATAGATCCTGAAAAATCTGCTTTCAAAGTTCGAACCCAAGTCTGAAATTAGCGTCCATAAAAATCATGATTTTTCTAAAAATACAAGTTTATGGAGATTTTGTGACTGAATTCGATTTGGACTACTATTCTTATCACAATTCATTAATTTCAGCCCCTTGGGTCCCATAGAACATGAAAAAACTGCTTCCAAAGTTCGAACCCAAGTCTGAAATAAGCGTCCAAAAAAATCATGATTTTTCTAAAAATACAAGTTTATGGAGATTTTGTTACTGAATTCGATTTGGACTACTATTCTTATCACAATTCATTAATTTCAGCCCCTTGGGTCCGATAGAGCAGGAAAAAACTGCTTCCAAAGTTCGAACCCAAGTCTGAAATAAGCGTCCAAAAAAATCATGATTTTTCTAAAAGTACAAGTTTATGGAGATTTTGTAACTGAATTCGATTTGGAATACTATTCTTATCACAATTCATAAATTTCAGCCCTTTGGGTCCCATAGAGCCTGAAAAATCTGCTTCCAAAGTTCGAACCCAAGTCCCAAATTAGCTTCCATACAAATCATGATTTTTCTAAAAATAAGACTTTATGGAGATTTCGTGACCGAATTCGATTTGAACTTCAATTCTTATAACAATTCAAAAATTTCAGCCCCTTGGGTCCCATAGAGCCTGAAAAAACTGCTTCCAAAGTTCGAACCCAAGTCTGAAATTAGCGTCCATAAAAATCATGATTTTTCTAAAAATACAAGTTTATGGAGATTTTTTGACTTAATTCGATTTGAACTACAATTCCTATCACAATTCCAAAATCTCAGCCATTTATGTGACATAGATCCTGAAAAATCTCCTTCCAAAGTTCGAACCCAAATCCCAAATTAGCTTCCATAAAAATCATGATTTTTCTAAAAATACAAGTTTATGGAGATTTTGTGACTGAATTCGATTTGGACTACTATTCTTATCACAATTCATTAATTTCAGCCCCTTGGGTCCCATAGAACATGAAAAAAATGCTTCCAAAGTTCGAACCCAAGTCTGAAATAAGCGTCCAAAAAAATCATGATTTTTCTAAAAATACAAGTTTATGGAGATTTTGTGACTGAATTCGATTTGGACTACTATTCTTATCACAATTCATAAATTTCAGCCCCTTGGTTCCCATAGAGCCTGAAAAAACTGCTTCCAAAGTTCGAACCCAAGTCTGAAATAAGCGTCCAAAAAAATCATGATTTTTCTAAAAATACAAGTTTATGGAGATTTTGTGACTGAATTCGATTTGGACTACTATTCTTATCACAATTCATAAATTTCAGCCCCTTGGGTCCCATAGAGCCTGAAAAAACTGCTTCCAAAGTTCGAACCCAAGTCTGAAATAAGCGTCCAAAAAAATCATGATTTTTCTAAAAATACAAGTTTATGGAGATTTTGTGACTGAATTCGATTTGGACTTCTATTCTTATCACAATTCATAAATTTCAGCCCCTTGGTTCCCATAGAGCCTGAAAAAACTGCTTCCAAAGTTCGAACCCAAGTCGGAAATTAGCGTCCATAAAAATCATGATTTTTCTAAAAATACAAGTTTATGGAGATTTTTTGACTTAATTCGATTTGAACTACAATTCCTATCACAATTCCGAAATCTCAGCCATTTATGTGATATAGATCCTGAAAAATCTGCTTCCAAAGTTCAAACCCAAATCCCAAATTAGCTTCCATAAAAATCATGATTTTTCTAAAAATACAAGTTTATGGAGATTTTGTGACTGAATTCGATTTGGACTACTATTCTTATCACAATTCATTAATTTCAGCCCCTTGGGTCCCATAGAACATGGAAAAAATGCTTCCAAAGTTCGAACCCAAGTCTGAAATAAGCGTCCAAAAAAATCATGATTTTTCTAAAAATACAAGTTTATGGAGATTTTTTGACTGAATTCGATTTGGACTACTATTCTCATCACAATTCATAAATTTCAGCTCCTTGGGTCTCATAGAGCCTGAAAAATCTGCTTCCAAAGTTCGAACCCAAGTCTGAAATTAGCGTCCATAAATATCATGATTTTTCTAAAAGTACAAGTTTATGGAGATTTTGTAACTGAATTCGATTTGGAATACTATTCTTATCACAATTCATAAATTTCAGCTCTTTGGGTCCCATAGAGCCTGAAAAATCTGCTTCCAAAGTTCGAACCCAAGTCCCAAATTAGCCTCCATACAAATCATGATTTTTCTAAAAATACAACTTTATGGAGATTTTGTGACTGAATTCGATTTGGACTACTATTCTTATAACAATTCAAAAATTTCAGCGCCTTGGGTCCCATAGAGCCTGAAAAAACTGCTTCCAAAGTTCGAACCCAAGTCTGAAATTAGCGTCCATAAAAATCATGATTTTTCTAAAAATACAAGTTTATGGATATTTTTTGACTTAATTCGATTTGAACTACAATTCCTATCACAATTCCAAAATCTCAGCCATTTGTGTGACATAGATCCTGAAAAATCTGCTTCCAAAGTTCGAACCCAAATCCCAAATTAACTTCCATAAAAATCATGATTTTTCTAAAAATACAAGTTTATGGAGATTTTGTGACTGAATTCGATTTGGACTACTATTCTTATCACAATTCATTAATTTCAGCCCCTTGGGTCCCATAGAACATGAAAAAAATGCTTCCAAAATTCGAACCCAAGTCTGAAATAAGCGTCCAAAAAAATCATGATTTTTCTAAAAATATAACTTTATGGAGATTTTGTGAATGAATTCGATTTGGACTACTATTCTTATCACAATTCATTAATTTCAGCCCCTTGGGTCCCATAGAGCCTGAAAAATCTGCTTCCAAAGTTCGAACCCAAGTTCCAAATTAGCTTCCATAAAAATCATGATTTTTCTAAAAATACAAGTTTATGGAGATTTTGTGACTGAATTCGATTTGAACTACTATTCTTATCACAATTCATAAATTTCAGCCCCTTGGGTCCCATAGAGCCTGAAAAAACTGCTTCCAAAGTTCGAACCCAAGTCTGAAATAAGCGTCCAAAAAAATCATGATTTTTCTAAAAATACAAGTTTATGGAGATTTTGTGACTGAATTCGATTTGGACTACTATTCTTATCACAATTCATAAATTTCAGCCCCTTGGGTCCCATAGATCCTGAAAAATCTGCTTCCAAAGTTCGAACCCAAATCCCAAATTAGCTTCCATAAAAATCATGATTTTTCTAAAAATATAACTTTATGGAGATTTTGTGACTGAATTCGATTTGGACTACTATTCTTATCGCAATTCATTAATTTCAGCCCCTTGGGTCCCATAGAGCCTGAAAAATCTGCTTCCAAAGTTCGAACCCAAGTTCCAAATTAGCTTCCATAAAAATCATGATTTTTCTAAAAATACAAGTTTATGGAGATTTTGTGACTGAATTTGATATGGACTACTATTCTTATCACAATTCATAAATTTCAGCCCCTTGGGTCCCATAGAGCCTGACTAATCTGCTTCCAAAGTTCGAACCCAAGTCTGAAATGAGCGTCCATAAAAATCATGATTTTACTAAAAATACAAGTTTATGGAGATTTTGTGACTGAATTCGATTTGGACTACTATTCTTATCACAATTCATTAATTTCAGCCCCTTCGGTCCCATAGAGCCTGATAAAACTGCTTCCAAAGTTCGAACCCAAGTCTGAAATAAGCGTCCAAAAAAATCATGATTTTTCTAAAATTACAACTTTATGGAGATTTTGTGACTGAATTTGATTTGGACTACTATTCTTATCACAATTCATTAATTTCAGCCCCTTGGGTCCCATAGAGCCTGAAAAATCTGCTTCCAAAGTTCGAACCCAAGTTCCAAATTAGCTTCCATAAAAATCATGATTTTTCTAAAAATACAAGTTTATGGAGATTTTGTGACTGAATTCGATTTGGACTACTATTCTTATCACAATTCATTAATTTCAGCCCCTTGGGTCCCATAGAACATGGAAAAAATGCTTCCAAAGTTCGAACCCAAGTCTGAAATAAGCGTCCAAAAAAATCATGATTTTTCTAAAAATACAAGTTTATGGAGATTTTTTGACTGAATTCGATTTGGACTACTATTCTCATCACAATTCATAAATTTCAGCTCCTTGGGTCTCATAGAGCCTGAAAAATCTGCTTCCAAAGTTCGAACCCAAGTCTGAAATTAGCGTCCATAAATATCATGATTTTTCTAAAAGTACAAGTTTATGGAGATTTTGTAACTGAATTCGATTTGGAATACTATTCTTATCACAATTCATAAATTTCAGCTCTTTGGGTCCCATAGAGCCTGAAAAATCTGCTTCCAAAGTTCGAACCCAAGTCCCAAATTAGCCTCCATACAAATCATGATTTTTCTAAAAATACAACTTTATGGAGATTTTGTGACTGAATTCGATTTGGACTACTATTCTTATAACAATTCAAAAATTTCAGCGCCTTGGGTCCCATAGAGCCTGAAAAAACTGCTTCCAAAGTTCGAACCCAAGTCTGAAATTAGCGTCCATAAAAATCATGATTTTTCTAAAAATACAAGTTTATGGATATTTTTTGACTTAATTCGATTTGAACTACAATTCCTATCACAATTCCAAAATCTCAGCCATTTGTGTGACATAGATCCTGAAAAATCTGCTTCCAAAGTTCGAACCCAAATCCCAAATTAACTTCCATAAAAATCATGATTTTTCTAAAAATACAAGTTTATGGAGATTTTGTGACTGAATTCGATTTGGACTACTATTCTTATCACAATTCATTAATTTCAGCCCCTTGGGTCCCATAGAACATGAAAAAAATGCTTCCAAAATTCGAACCCAAGTCTGAAATAAGCGTCCAAAAAAATCATGATTTTTCTAAAAATATAACTTTATGGAGATTTTGTGAATGAATTCGATTTGGACTACTATTCTTATCACAATTCATTAATTTCAGCCCCTTGGGTCCCATAGAGCCTGAAAAATCTGCTTCCAAAGTTCGAACCCAAGTTCCAAATTAGCTTCCATAAAAATCATGATTTTTCTAAAAATACAAGTTTATGGAGATTTTGTGACTGAATTCGATTTGAACTACTATTCTTATCACAATTCATAAATTTCAGCCCCTTGGGTCCCATAGAGCCTGAAAAAACTGCTTCCAAAGTTCGAACCCAAGTCTGAAATAAGCGTCCAAAAAAATCATGATTTTTCTAAAAATACAAGTTTATGGAGATTTTGTGACTGAATTCGATTTGGACTACTATTCTTATCACAATTCATAAATTTCAGCCCCTTGGGTCCCATAGATCCTGAAAAATCTGCTTCCAAAGTTCGAACCCAAATCCCAAATTAGCTTCCATAAAAATCATGATTTTTCTAAAAATATTACTTTATGGAGATTTTGTGACTGAATTCGATTTGGACTACTATTCTTATCGCAATTCATTAATTTCAGCCCCTTGGGTCCCATAGAGCCTGAAAAATCTGCTTCCAAAGTTCGAACCCAAGTTCCAAATTAGCTTCCATAAAAATCATGATTTTTCTAAAAATACAAGTTTATGGAGATTTTGTGACTGAATTTGATATGGACTACTATTCTTATCACAATTCATAAATTTCAGCCCCTTGGGTCCCATAGAGCCTGACTAATCTGCTTCCAAAGTTCGAACCCAAGTCTGAAATGAGCGTCCATAAAAATCATGATTTTACTAAAAATACAAGTTTATGGAGATTTTGTGACTGAATTCGATTTGGACTACTATTCTTATCACAATTCATTAATTTCAGCCCCTTCGGTCCCATAGAGCCTGATAAAACTGCTTCCAAAGTTCGAACCCAAGTCTGAAATAAGCGTCCAAAAAAATCATGATTTTTCTAAAATTACAACTTTATGGAGATTTTGTGACTGAATTTGATTTGGACTACTATTCTTATCACAATTCATAAATTTCAGCCCCTTGGGTCCCATAGAGCCTGACTAATCTGCTTCCAAAGTTCGAACCCAAGTTCCAAATTAGCTTCCATAAAAATCATGATTTTTCTAAAAATACAAGTTTATGGAGATTTTGTGACTGACTTCGATTTGAACTTCAATTCTTATAACAATTCAAAAATTTCAGCCCCTTGGGTCCCATAGAGCCTGAAAAAACTGCTTCCAAAGTTCGAACCCAAGTCTGAAATTAGCGTCCATAAAAATCATGATTTTTCTAAAAATACAAGTTTATGGAGATTTTTTGACTTAATTCGATTTGAACTACAATTCTTATCACAATTCCAAAATCTCAGCCATTTGTGTGACATAGATCATGAAAAATCTGCTTCCAAAGTTCGAACCCAAATCCCAAATTAACATCCATAAAAATCATGATTTTTCTAAAAATACAAGTTTATGGAGATTTTGTGACTGAATTCGATTTGGACTACTATTCTTATCACAATTCCTTAATTTCAGCCCCTTGGGTCCCATAGAACATGAAAAAAATGCTTCCAAAAATCGAACCCAAGTCTGAAATAAGCGTCCAAAAAAATCATGATTTTTCTAAAAATACAAGTTTATGGAGATTTTGTGACTGAATTCGATTTGGACTACTATTCTTATCACAATTCATAAATTTCATCCCCTTGGGTCCCATAGATCCTGAAAAATCTGCTTCCAAAGTTCGAACCCAAATCCCAAATTAGCTTCCATAAAAATCATGATTTTTCTAAAAATATAACTTTATGGAGATTTTGTGACTGAATTCGATTTGGACTACTATTCTTATCACAATTCATTAATTTCAGCCCCTTGGGTCCCATAGAGCCTGAAAAATCTGCTTCCAAATTTCGAACCCAAGTTCCAAATTAGCTTCCATAAAAATCATGATTTTTCTAAAAATACAAGTTTATGGAGATTTTGTGACTGAATTTGATTTGGACTACTATTCTTATCACAATTCATAAATTTCAGCCCCTTGGGTCCCATAGAGCCTGACTAATATGCTTTCAAAGTTCGAACCCAAGTCTGAAATTAGCGTCCATAAAAATCATGATTTTTCAAAAAATACAACTTTATGGAGATTTCGTGACTGAATTCGATTTGGACTACTATTCTTATCACAATTCATTAATTTCAGCCCCTTCGGTCCCATAGAGCCTGATAAAACTGCTTCCAAAGTTCGAACCCAAGTCTGAAATAAGCGTCCAAAAAAATCATGATTTTTCTAAAAATACAACTTTATGGAGATTTTGTGACTGAATTCGATTTGGACTACTATTCTTATCACAATTCATTAATTTCAGCCCCTTGGGTCCCATAGAGCCTGAAAAATCTGCTTCCAAAGTTCTAACCCAAGTTCCAAATTAGCTTCCATAAAAATCATGATTTTTCTAAAAATACAACTTTATGGAGATTTTGTGACTGAATTCGATTTGGACTACTATTCTCATCACAATTCATAAATTTCAGCCCCTTGGGTCTCATAGAGCCTGAAAAATCTGCTTCCAAAGTTCGAACCCAAGTCTGAAATTAGCGTCCATAAATATCATGATTTTTCTAAAAATACAACTATATGGAGATTTCGTGAATGAATTCGATTTGAACTTCAATTCTTATAACAATTCCAAAATTTCAGCCTGTTTGGTCCTATTGAGCCTGAATAAACCGTTTCCAAAGTTTGAACCCAAGTCCCAAATTAGCTTCCATAAAAATCACGATTTTTCTAAAAATACAAGTATATGGAGATTTCGTGACTGAATTCGATTTGAACTTTAATTCTTATAACAATTCATAAATTTCAGCCCCTTGGGTCCCATAGAGCCTGAAAAAACTGCTTCCAAAGTTCGAACCCAAGTCGGAAATTAGCGTCCATAAAAATCATGATTTTTCTAAAAATACAAGTTTATGGAGATTTTTTGACTTAATTCGATTTGAACTACAATTCCTATCACAATTCCAAAATCTCAGCCATTTATGTGACATAGATCCTGAAAAATCTGCTTCCAAAGTTCAAACCCAAATCCCAAATTAGCTTCCATAAAAATCATGATTTTTCTAAAAATACAAGTTTATGGAGATTTTGTGACTGAATTCGATTTGGACTACTTTTCTTATCACAATTCATAAATTTCAGCCCCTTGGTTCCCATAGAGCCTGAAAAAACTGCTTGGCAGCAGTTGGAAAGTTCGAACCCAAGTCTGAAATAAGCGTCCAAAAAAATCATGATTTTTCTAAAATTACAACTTTATGGAGATTTTGTGACTGAATTCGATTTGGACTACTATTCTCATCACAATTCATAAATTTCAGCCCCTTGGGTCTCATAGAGCCTGAAAAATCTGCTTCCAAAGTTCGACCCCAAGTCCCAAATTAGCTTCCATAAAAATCATGACTTTTCTAAAAAGACAAGTATATGGAGATTTCGTGACTGAATTCGATTTCAACTTCAATTCTTATAACAATTCATAAATTTCAGCCCCTTGGGTCCCATAGAGCCTGACTAATATGCTTTCAAAGTTCGAACCCAAGTCTGAAATTAGCGTCCATAAAAATCATGATTTTTCTAAAAATACAAGTTAATGGAGATTTTGTGACTGAATTCGATTTGGACTACTATTCTTATCACAATTCATTAATTTCAGCCCCTTCGGTCCCATAGAGCCTGATAAAACTGCTTCCAAAGTTCGAACCCAAGTCTGAAATAAGCGTCCAAAAAAATCATGATTTTTCTAAAAATACAACTTTATGGAGATTTTGTGACTGAATTCGATTTGGACTACTATTCTTATCACAATTCATTAATTTCAGCCCCTTGGGTCCCATAGAGCCTGAAAAATCTGCTTCCAAAGTTCTAACCCAAGTTCCAAATTAGCTTCCATAAAAATCATGATTTTTCTAAAAATACAAGTTTATGGAGATTTTGTGACTGAATTCGATTTGGACTACTATTCTTATCACAAGTCATTAATTTCAGCCCCTTCGGTCCCATAGAGCCTGATAAAACTGCTTCCAAAGTTCGAACCCAAGTCTGAAATAAGCGTCCATAAATATCATGATTTTTCTAAAAATACAACTATATGGAGATTTCGTGAATGAATTCGATTTTAACTTCAATTCTTATAACAATTCCAAAATTTCAGCCTGTTTGGTCCTATTGAGCCTGAATAAACCGTTTCCAAAATTGGAACCCAAGTCCCAAATTAGCTTCCATAAAAATCATGATTTTTCTAAAAATACAAGTATATGGAGATTTCGTGACTGAATTCGATTTGAACTTTAATTCTTATAACAATTCATAAATTTCAGCCCCTTGGGTCCCATAGAGCCTGAATAAACTGCTTCCAAAGTTCGAACCCAAGTCTGAAATTAGCGTCCATAAATATCATGATTTTTCTAAAAATACAACTTTATGGAGATTTCGTGAATGAATTCGATTTGAACTTCAATTCTTATAACAATTCCAAAATTTCAGCCTGTTTGGTCCTATTGAGCCTGAATAAACCGTTTCCAAAGTTCGAACCCAAGTCCCAAATTAGCTTCCATAAATATCATGATTTTTCTAAAAATACAACTTTATGGAGATTTCGTGACTGAATTCGATTTGAACTTCAATTCTTATAACAATTCAAAAATTTCAGCCCCTTGGGTCCCATAGAGCCTGAAAAAACTGCTTCCAAAGTTCGAACCCAAGTCTGAAATGAGCGTCCATAAAAATCATGATTTTTCTAAAAATACTAGTTTATGGAGATTTTGTGACTGAATTTGATTTGGACTACTATTCTTATCACAATTCATAAATTTCAGCCCCTTGGGTCCCATAGAGCCTGACTAATCTGCTTTAAAGTTCGAACCCAAGTCCCAAATTAGCTTCCATACAAATCATGATTTTTCTAAAAATACAAGTTTATGGAGATTTTGTGACTGAATTTGATTTGGACTACTATTCTTATCACAATTCATTAATTTCAGCCCCTTGGGTCCGATAGAGCAGGAAAAAACTGCTTCCAAAGTTCGAACCCAAGTCTGAAATAAGCGTCAAAAAAAATCATGATTTTTCTAAAAGTACAAGTTTATGGAGATTTTGTAACTGAATTCGATTTGGAATACTATTCTTATCACAATTCATAAATTTCAGCCCTTTGGGTCCCATAGAGCCTGAAAAATCTGCTTCCAAAGTTCGAACCCAAGTCCCAAATTAGCTTCCATACAAATCATGATTTTTCTAAAAATAAAACTTTATGGAGATTTCGTGACCGAATTCGATTTGAACTTCAATTCTTATAACAATTCAAAAATTTCAGCCCCTTGGGTCCCATAGAGCCTGAAAAAACTGCTTCCAAAGTTCGAACCCAAGTCTGAAATTAGCGTCCATAAAAATCATGATTTTTCTAAAAATACAAGTTTATGGAGATTTATTGAATTAATTCGATTTGAACTACAATTCCTATCACAATTCCAAAATCTCAGCCATTTATGTGACATAGATCCTGAAAAATCTGCTTCCAAAGTTCGAACCCAAATCCCAAATTAGCTTCCATAAAAATCATGATTTTTCTAAAAATACAAGTTTATGGAGATTTTGTGACTGAATTCGATTTGGACTACTATTCTTATCACAATTCATAGATTTCAGCCCCTTGGTTCCCATAGAGCCTGAAAAAACTGCTTCCAAAGTTCGAACCCAAGTCTGAAATAAGCGTCCAAAAAATCATGATTTTTCTAAAAATACAACTTTATGGAGATTTTGTGACTGAATTCGATTTGGACTACTATTCTTATCACAATTCATAAATTTCAGCCCCTTGGTTCCCATAGAGCCTGAAAAAACTGCTTCCAAAGTTCGAACCCAAGTCTGAAATAAGCGTCCAAAAAAATCATGATTTTTCTAAAAATACAAGTTTATGGAGATTTTGTGACTGAATTCGATTTGGACTACTATTCTTATCACAATTCATAAATTTCAGCCCCTTGGTTCCCATAGAGCCTGAAAAAACTGCTTCCAAAGTTCGAACCCAAGTCTGAAATTAGCGTCCATAAAAATCATGATTTTTCTAAAAATACAAGTTTATGGAGATTTTTTGACTTAATTCGATTTGAACTACAATTCCTATCACAATTCCAAAATCTCAGCCATTTATGTGACATAGATCCTGAAAAATCTGCTTCCAAAGTTCAAACCCAAATCCCAAATTAGCTTCCATAAAAATAATGATTTTTCTAAAAATACAAGTTTATGGAGATTTTGTGACTGAATTCGATTTGGACTACTATTCTTATCACAATTCATTAATTTCAGCCCCTTCGGTCCCATAGAGCCTGATAAAACTGCTTCCAAAGTTCGAACCCAAGTCTGAAATAAGCGTCCATAAATATCATGATTTTTCTAAAAATACAACTATATGGAGATTTCGTGAATGAATTCGATTTGAACTTCAATTCTTATAACAATTCCAAAATTTCAGCCTGTTTGGTCCTATTGAGCCTGAATAAACCGTTTCCAAAGTTCGAACCCAAGTCCCAAATTAGCTTCCATAAAAATCATGATTTTTCTAAAAATACAAGTATATGGAGATTTCGTGACTGAATTCGATTTGAACTTTAATTCTTATAACAATTCATAAATTTCAGCCCCTTGGGTCCCATAGAGCCTGAATAAACTGCTTCCAAAGTTCGAACCCAAGTCTGAAATTAGCGTCCATAAATATCATGATTTTTCTAAAAATACAACTTTATGGAGATTTCGTGAATGAATTCGATTTGAACTTCAATTCTTATAACAATTCCAAAATTTCAGCCTGTTTGGTCCTATTGAGCCTGAATAAACCGTTTCCAAAGTTCGAACCCAAGTCCCAAATTAGCTTCCATAAAAATCATGATTTTTCTAAAAATACAAGTTTATGGAGATTTTGTGACTGAATTCGATTTGGACTACTATTCTTATCACAATTCATAAATTTCAGCCCCTTGGTTCCCATAGAGCCTGAACAAACTGCTTCCAAAGTTCGAACCCAAGTCTGAAATAAGCGTCCAAAAAAATCATGATTTTTCTAAAAATACAAGTTTATGGAGATTTTGTGACTGAATTCGATTTGGACTACTATTCTTATCACAATTCATAAATTTCAGCCCCTTGGTTCCCATAGAGCCTGAAAAAACTGCTTCCAAAGTTCGAACCCAAGTCTGAAATTAGCGTCCATAAAAATCATGATTTTTCTAAAAATACAAGTTTATGGAGATTTTGTGACTGAATTCAATTTAGACTACTATTCTTATCACAATCCCAAAATCTCAGCCATTTGGGTCACATAGATCCTGAAAAATCTGCTTCCAAAGTTCGAACCCAAATCCCAAATAAGCTTCCATAAAAATCATGATTTTTCTAAAAATACAAGTTTATGGAGATTTTGTGACTGAATTCGATTAAGACTACTATTCTTATCACAATTCTTTAATTTCAGCCCCTTGGGTCCCATAGAACATGAAAAAACTGCTTCCAAAGTTCGAACCCAAGTCTGAAATAAGCGTCCAAAAAAATCATGATTTTTCTAAAAATACAAGTTTATGGAGATTTTGTGACTGAATTCGATTTGGACTACTATTCTTATCTCAATTCATAAATTTCAGCCCCTTGGGTCCCATAAAGCCTGAAAAAACTGCTTCCAAAGTTCGAACCCAAGTCTGAAATAAGCGTCCAAAAAAATCATGATTTTTCTAAAAATACAAGTTTATGGAGATTTTGTGACTGAATTCGATTTGGGCTACTATTCTTATCACAATTCCTTAATTTCAGCCCCTTGGGTCCCATAGAACATGAAAAAAATGCTTCCAAAGTTCGAACCCAAGTCTGAAATAAGCGTCCAAAAAAATCATGATTTTTCTAAAAATACAAGTTTATGGAGATTTTGTGACTGAATTCGATTTGGACTACTATTCTTATCACAATTCATATATTTCATCCCCTTGGGTCCCATAGATCCTGAAAAATCTGCTTCCAAAGTTCGAACCCAAATCCCAAATTAGCTTCCATAAAAATCATGATTTTTCTAAAAATATAACTTTATGGAGATTTTGTGACTGAATTCGATTTGGACTACTATTCTTATCACAATTCATTAATTTCAGCCCCTTGGGTCCCATAGAGCCTGAAAAATCTGCTTCCAAATTTCGAACCCAAGTTCCAAATTAGCTTCCATAAAAATCATGATTTTTCTAAAAATACAAGTTTATGGAGATTTTGTGACTGAATTTGATTTGGACTACTATTCTTATCACAATTCATAAATTTCAGCCCCTTGGGTCCCATAGAGCCTGACTAATCTGCTTCCAAAGTTCGAACCCAAGTCCCAAATTAGCTTCCATAAATATCATGATTTTTCTAAAAATACAACTTTATGGAGATTTCGTGACTGAATTCGATTTGAACTTCAATTCTTATAACAATTCAAAAATTTCAGCCCCTTGGGTCCCATAGAGCCTGAAAAAACTGCTTCCAAAGTTCGAACCCAAGTCTGAAATGAGCGTCCATAAAAATCATGATTTTTCTAAAAATACAAGTTTATGGAGATTTTGTGACTGAATTTGATTTGGACTACTATTCTTATCACAATTCATAAATTTCAGCCCCTTGGGTCCCATAGAGCCTGACTAATATGCTTTCAAAGTTCGAACCCAAGTCTGAAATTAGCGTCCATAAAAATCATGATTTTTCAAAAAATACAAGTTTATGGAGATTTTGTGACTGAATTCGATTTGGACTACTATTCTTATCACAATTCATTAATTTCAGCCCCTTCGGTCCCATAGAGCCTGATAAAACTGCTTCCAAAGTTCGAACCCAAGTCTGAAATAAGCGTCCAAAAAAATCATGATTTTTCTAAAAATACAACTTTATGGAGATTTTGTGACTGAATTCGATTTGGACTACTATTCTTATCACAATTCATTAATTTCTTCCCCTTGGGTCCCATAGAGCCTGAAAAATCTGCTTCCAAAGTTCTAACCCAAGTTCCAAATTAGCTTCCATAAAAATCATGATTTTTCTAAAAATACAAGTTTATGGAGATTTTGTGACTGAATTCGATTTGGACTACTATTCTTATCACAATAAATTAATTTCAGCCCCTTCGGTCCCATAGAGCCTGATAAAACTGCTTCCAAAGTTCGAACCCAAGTCTGAAATAAGCGTCCAAAAAAATCATGATTTTTCTAAAAATACAACTTTATGGAGATTTTGTGACTGAATTCGATTTGGACTACTATTCTCATCACAATTCATAAATTTCAGCCCCTTGGGTCCCATAGAGCCTGAATAAACTGCTTCCAAAGTTCGAACCCAAGTCTGAAATTAGCGTCCATAAATATCATGATTTTTCTAAAAATACAACTTTATGGAGATTTCGTGAATGAATTCGATTTGAACTTCAATTCTTATAACAATTCCAAAATTTCAGCCTGTTTGGTCCTATTGAGCCTGAATAAACCGTTTCCAAAGTTCGAACCCAAGTCCCAAATTAGCTTCCATAAAAATCACGATTTTTCTAAAAATACAAGTATATGGAGATTTCGTGACTGAATTCGATTTGAACTTTAATTCTAATTACAATTCATAAATTTCAGCCCCTTGGGTCCCATAGAGCCTGAATAAACTGCTTCCAAAGTTCGAACCCAAGTCTGATATTAGCGTCCATAAATATCATGATTTTTCTAAAAATACAACTTTATGGAGATTTCGTGAATGAATTCGATTTGAACTTCAATTCTTATAACAATTCCAAAATTTCAGCCTGTTTGGTCCTATTGAGCCTGAATAAACCGTTTCCAAAGTTCGAACCCAAGTCCCAAATTAGCTTCCATAAAAATCATGATTTTTCTAAAAATACAAGTATATGGAGATTTCGTGACTGAATTCGATTTGAACTTCAATTCTTATAACAATTCCAAAATTTCAGCCTGTTTGGTCCTATTGAGCCTGAATAAACCGCTTCCAAAGTTTGAACCCAAGTCTGAAATAAGCGTCCAAAAAAATCATGATTTTTCTAAAAAACAACTTTATGGAGATTTTGTGACTAAATTCGATTTGAACTACAATTCTTATCACAATTCCAAAATTTCGGCCATTTGGATCACATAGATCCTGAAAAATCTGCTTTCAAAGTTCGAACCCAAGTCTGAAATTAGCGTCCATAAAAATCATGATTTTTCTAAAAATACAAGTTTATGGAGATTTTGTGACTGAATTCGATTTGGACTACTATTCTTATCACAATTCATTAATTTCAGCCCCTTGGGTCCCATAGAACATGAAAAAACTGCTTCCAAAGTTCGAACCCAAGTCTGAAATAAGCGTCCAAAAAAATCATGATTTTTCTAAAAATACAAGTTTATGGAGATTTTGTTACTGAATTCGATTTGGACTACTATTCTTATCACAATTCATTAATTTCAGCCCCTTGGGTCCGATAGAGCAGGAAAAAACTGCTTCCAAAGTTCGAACCCAAGTCTGAAATAAGCGTCCAAAAAAATCATGATTTTTCTAAAAGTACAAGTTTATGGAGATTTTGTAACTGAATTCGATTTGGAATACTATTCTTATCACAATTCATAAATTTCAGCCCTTTGGGTCCCATAGAGCCTGAAAAATCTGCTTCCAAAGTTCGAACCCAAGTCCCAAATTAGCTTCCATACAAATCATGATTTTTCTAAAAATAAGACTTTATGGAGATTTCGTGACCGAATTCGATTTGAACTTCAATTCTTATAACAATTCAAAAATTTCAGCCCCTTGGGTCCCATAGAGCCTGAAAAAACTGCTTCCAAAGTTCGAACCCAAGTCTGAAATTAGCGTCCATAAAAATCATGATTTTTCTAAAAATACAAGTTTATGGAGATTTTTTGACTTAATTCGATTTGAACTACAATTCCTATCACAATTCCAAAATCTCAGCCATTTATGTGACATAGATCCTGAAAAATCTCCTTCCAAAGTTCGAACCCAAATCCCAAATTAGCTTCCATAAAAATCATGATTTTTCTAAAAATACAAGTTTATGGAGATTTTGTGACTGAATTCGATTTGGACTACTATTCTTATCACAATTCATTAATTTCAGCCCCTTGGGTCCCATAGAACATGAAAAAAATGCTTCCAAAGTTCGAACCCAAGTCTGAAATAAGCGTCCAAAAAAATCATGATTTTTCTAAAAATACAAGTTTATGGAGATTTTGTGACTGAATTCGATTTGGACTACTATTCTTATCACAATTCATAAATTTCAGCCCCTTGGGTCCCATAGAGCCTGAAAAAACTGCTTCCAAAGTTCGAACCCAAGTCTGAAATAAGCGTCCAAAAAAATCATGATTTTTCTAAAAATACAAGTTTATGGAGATTTTGTGACTGAATTCGATTTGGACTTCTATTCTTATCACAATTCATAAATTTCAGCCCCTTGGTTCCCATAGAGCCTGAAAAAACTGCTTCCAAAGTTCGAACCCAAGTCGGAAATTAGCGTCCATAAAAATCATGATTTTTCTAAAAATACAAGTTTATGGAGATTTTTTGACTTAATTCGATTTGAACTACAATTCCTATCACAATTCCGAAATCTCAGCCATTTATGTGACATAGATCCTGAAAAATCTGCTTCCAAAGTTCAAACCCAAATCCCAAATTAGCTTCCATAAAAATCATGATTTTTCTAAAAATACAAGTTTATGGAGATTTTGTGACTGAATTCGATTTGAACTACTATTCTTATCACAATTCATAAATTTCAGCCCCTTGGGTCCCATAGAGCCTGAAAAATCTGCTTCCAAAGTTCGAACCCAAGTCTGAAATAAGCGTCCAAAAAAATCATGATTTTTCTAAAAATACAAGTTTATGGAGATTTTGTGACTGAATTCGATTTGGACTACTATTCTTATCACAATTCATAAATTTCAGCCCCTTGGGTCCCATAGATCCTGAAAAATCTGCTTCCAAAGTTCGAACCCAAATCCCAAATTAGCTTCCATAAAAATCATGATTTTTCTAAAAATACAAGTTTATGGATATTTTTTGACTTAATTCGATTTGAACTACAATTCCTATCACAATTCCAAAATCTCAGCCATTTGTGTGACATAGATCCTGAAAAATCTGCTTCCAAAGTTCGAACCCAAATCCCAAATTAACTTCCATAAAAATCATGATTTTTCTAAAAATACAAGTTTATGGAGATTTTGTGACTGAATTCGATTTGGACTACTATTCTTATCACAATTCATTAATTTCAGCCCCTTGGGTCCCATAGAACATGAAAAAAATGCTTCCAAAATTCGAACCCAAGTCTGAAATAAGCGTCCAAAAAAATCATGATTTTTCTAAAAATATAACTTTATGGAGATTTTGTGAATGAATTCGATTTGGACTACTATTCTTATCACAATTCATTAATTTCAGCCCCTTGGGTCCCATAGAGCCTGAAAAATCTGCTTCCAAAGTTCGAACCCAAGTTCCAAATTAGCTTCCATAAAAATCATGATTTTTCTAAAAATACAAGTTTATGGAGATTTTGTGACTGAATTCGATTTGAACTACTATTCTTATCACAATTCATAAATTTCAGCCCCTTGGGTCCCATAGAGCCTGAAAAAACTGCTTCCAAAGTTCGAACCCAAGTCTGAAATAAGCGTCCAAAAAAATCATGATTTTTCTAAAAATACAAGTTTATGGAGATTTTGTGACTGAATTCGATTTGGACTACTATTCTTATCACAATTCATAAATTTCAGCCCCTTGGGTCCCATAGATCCTGAAAAATCTGCTTCCAAAGTTCGAACCCAAATCCCAAATTAGCTTCCATAAAAATCATGATTTTTCTAAAAATATAACTTTATGGAGATTTTGTGACTGAATTCGATTTGGACTACTATTCTTATCGCAATTCATTAATTTCAGCCCCTTGGGTCCCATAGAGCCTGAAAAATCTGCTTCCAAAGTTCGAACCCAAGTTCCAAATTAGCTTCCATAAAAATCATGATTTTTCTAAAAATACAAGTTTATGGAGATTTTGTGACTGAATTTGATATGGACTACTATTCTTATCACAATTCATAAATTTCAGCCCCTTGGGTCCCATAGAGCCTGACTAATCTGCTTCCAAAGTTCGAACCCAAGTCTGAAATGAGCGTCCATAAAAATCATGATTTTACTAAAAATACAAGTTTATGGAGATTTTGTGACTGAATTCGATTTGGACTACTATTCTTATCACAATTCATTAATTTCAGCCCCTTCGGTCCCATAGAGCCTGATAAAACTGCTTCCAAAGTTCGAACCCAAGTCTGAAATAAGCGTCCAAAAAAATCATGATTTTTCTAAAATTACAACTTTATGGAGATTTTGTGACTGAATTTGATTTGGACTACTATTCTTATCACAATTCATAAATTTCAGCCCCTTGGGTCCCATAGAGCCTGACTAATCTGCTTCCAAAGTTCGAACCCAAGTTCCAAATTAGCTTCCATAAAAATCATGATTTTTCTAAAAATACAAGTTTATGGAGATTTTGTGACTGACTTCGATTTGAACTTCAATTCTTATAACAATTCAAAAATTTCAGCCCCTTGGGTCCCATAGAGCCTGAAAAAACTGCTTCCAAAGTTCGAACCCAAGTCTGAAATTAGCGTCCATAAAAATCATGATTTTTCTAAAAATACAAGTTTATGGAGATTTTTTGACTTAATTCGATTTGAACTACAATTCTTATCACAATTCCAAAATCTCAGCCATTTGTGTGACATAGATCATGAAAAATCTGCTTCCAAAGTTCGAACCCAAATCCCAAATTAACATCCATAAAAATCATGATTTTTCTAAAAATACAAGTTTATGGAGATTTTGTGACTGAATTCGATTTGGACTACTATTCTTATCACAATTCCTTAATTTCAGCCCCTTGGGTCCCATAGAACATGAAAAAAATGCTTCCAAAAATCGAACCCAAGTCTGAAATAAGCGTCCAAAAAAATCATGATTTTTCTAAAAATACAAGTTTATGGAGATTTTGTGACTGAATTCGATTTGGACTACTATTCTTATCACAATTCATAAATTTCATCCCCTTGGGTCCCATAGATCCTGAAAAATCTGCTTCCAAAGTTCGAACCCAAATCCCAAATTAGCTTCCATAAAAATCATGATTTTTCTAAAAATATAACTTTATGGAGATTTTGTGACTGAATTCGATTTGGACTACTATTCTTATCACAATTCATTAATTTCAGCCCCTTGGGTCCCATAGAGCCTGAAAAATCTGCTTCCAAATTTCGAACCCAAGTTCCAAATTAGCTTCCATAAAAATCATGATTTTTCTAAAAATACAAGTTTATGGAGATTTTGTGACTGAATTTGATTTGGACTACTATTCTTATCACAATTCATAAATTTCAGCCCCTTGGGTCCCATAGAGCCTGACTAATATGCTTTCAAAGTTCGAACCCAAGTCTGAAATTAGCGTCCATAAAAATCATGATTTTTCAAAAAATACAACTTTATGGAGATTTCGTGACTGAATTCGATTTGGACTACTATTCTTATCACAATTCATTAATTTCAGCCCCTTCGGTCCCATAGAGCCTGATAAAACTGCTTCCAAAGTTCGAACCCAAGTCTGAAATAAGCGTCCAAAAAAATCATGATTTTTCTAAAAATACAACTTTATGGAGATTTTGTGACTGAATTCGATTTGGACTACTATTCTTATCACAATTCATTAATTTCAGCCCCTTGGGTCCCATAGAGCCTGAAAAATCTGCTTCCAAAGTTCTAACCCAAGTTCCAAATTAGCTTCCATAAAAATCATGATTTTTCTAAAAATACAACTTTATGGAGATTTTGTGACTGAATTCGATTTGGACTACTATTCTCATCACAATTCATAAATTTCAGCCCCTTGGGTCTCATAGAGCCTGAAAAATCTGCTTCCAAAGTTCGAACCCAAGTCTGAAATTAGCGTCCATAAATATCATGATTTTTCTAAAAATACAACTATATGGAGATTTCGTGAATGAATTCGATTTGAACTTCAATTCTTATAACAATTCCAAAATTTCAGCCTGTTTGGTCCTATTGAGCCTGAATAAACCGTTTCCAAAGTTTGAACCCAAGTCCCAAATTAGCTTCCATAAAAATCACGATTTTTCTAAAAATACAAGTATATGGAGATTTCGTGACTGAATTCGATTTGAACTTTAATTCTTATAACAATTCATAAATTTCAGCCCCTTGGGTCCCATAGAGCCTGAAAAAACTGCTTCCAAAGTTCGAACCCAAGTCGGAAATTAGCGTCCATAAAAATCATGATTTTTCTAAAAATACAAGTTTATGGAGATTTTTTGACTTAATTCGATTTGAACTACAATTCCTATCACAATTCCAAAATCTCAGCCATTTATGTGACATAGATCCTGAAAAATCTGCTTCCAAAGTTCAAACCCAAATCCCAAATTAGCTTCCATAAAAATCATGATTTTTCTAAAAATACAAGTTTATGGAGATTTTGTGACTGAATTCGATTTGGACTACTTTTCTTATCACAATTCATAAATTTCAGCCCCTTGGTTCCCATAGAGCCTGAAAAAACTGCTTGGCAGCAGTTGGAAAGTTCGAACCCAAGTCTGAAATAAGCGTCCAAAAAAATCATGATTTTTCTAAAATTACAACTTTATGGAGATTTTGTGACTGAATTCGATTTGGACTACTATTCTCATCACAATTCATAAATTTCAGCCCCTTGGGTCTCATAGAGCCTGAAAAATCTGCTTCCAAAGTTCGACCCCAAGTCCCAAATTAGCTTCCATAAAAATCATGACTTTTCTAAAAAGACAAGTATATGGAGATTTCGTGACTGAATTCGATTTCAACTTCAATTCTTATAACAATTCATAAATTTCAGCCCCTTGGGTCCCATAGAGCCTGACTAATATGCTTTCAAAGTTCGAACCCAAGTCTGAAATTAGCGTCCATAAAAATCATGATTTTTCTAAAAATACAAGTTAATGGAGATTTTGTGACTGAATTCGATTTGGACTACTATTCTTATCACAATTCATTAATTTCAGCCCCTTCGGTCCCATAGAGCCTGATAAAACTGCTTCCAAAGTTCGAACCCAAGTCTGAAATAAGCGTCCAAAAAAATCATGATTTTTCTAAAAATACAACTTTATGGAGATTTTGTGACTGAATTCGATTTGGACTACTATTCTTATCACAATTCATTAATTTCAGCCCCTTGGGTCCCATAGAGCCTGAAAAATCTGCTTCCAAAGTTCTAACCCAAGTTCCAAATTAGCTTCCATAAAAATCATGATTTTTCTAAAAATACAAGTTTATGGAGATTTTGTGACTGAATTCGATTTGGACTACTATTCTTATCACAAGTCATTAATTTCAGCCCCTTCGGTCCCATAGAGCCTGATAAAACTGCTTCCAAAGTTCGAACCCAAGTCTGAAATAAGCGTCCATAAATATCATGATTTTTCTAAAAATACAACTATATGGAGATTTCGTGAATGAATTCGATTTTAACTTCAATTCTTATAACAATTCCAAAATTTCAGCCTGTTTGGTCCTATTGAGCCTGAATAAACCGTTTCCAAAATTGGAACCCAAGTCCCAAATTAGCTTCCATAAAAATCATGATTTTTCTAAAAATACAAGTATATGGAGATTTCGTGACTGAATTCGATTTGAACTTTAATTCTTATAACAATTCATAAATTTCAGCCCCTTGGGTCCCATAGAGCCTGAATAAACTGCTTCCAAAGTTCGAACCCAAGTCTGAAATTAGCGTCCATAAATATCATGATTTTTCTAAAAATACAACTTTATGGAGATTTCGTGAATGAATTCGATTTGAACTTCAATTCTTATAACAATTCCAAAATTTCAGCCTGTTTGGTCCTATTGAGCCTGAATAAACCGTTTCCAAAGTTCGAACCCAAGTCCCAAATTAGCTTCCATAAAAATCATGATTTTTCTAAAAATACAAGTATATGGAGATTTCGTGACTGAATTCGATTTGAACTTCAATTCTTATAACAATTCCAAAATTTCAGCCTGTTTGGTCCTATTGAACCTGAATAAACCGCTTCCAAAGTTCGAACCCAAGTCTGAAATAAGCGTCCAAAAAAATCATGATTTTTCTAAAAAACAACTTTATGGAGATTTTGTGACTAAATTCGATTTGAACTACAATTCTTATCACAATTCCAAAATTTCGGCCATTTGGATCACATAGATCCTGAAAAATCTGCTTTCAAAGTTCGAACCCAAGTCTGAAATTAGCGTCCATAAAAATCATGATTTTTCTAAAAATACAAGTTTATGGATATTTTGTGACTGAATTCGATTTGGACTACTATTCTTATAACAATTCATTAATTTCAGCCACTTGGGTCCCATAGAACATGAAAAAACTGCTTCCAAAGTTCGAACCCAAGTCTGAAATAAGCGTCCAAAAAAATCATGATTTTTCTAAAAATACAAGTTTATGGAGATTTTGTTACTGAATTCGATTTGGACTACTATTCTTATCACAATTCATTAATTTCAGCCCCTTGGGTCCGATAGAGCAGGAAAAAACTGCTTCAAAAGTTCGAACCCAAGTCTGAAATAAGAGTCCAAAAAAATCATGATTTTTCTAAAAGTACAAGTTTATGGAGATTTTGTAACTGAATTCGATTTGGAATACTATTCTTATCACAATTCATAAATTTCAGCTCTTTGGGTCCCATAGAGCCTGAAAAATCTGCTTCCAAAGTTCGAACCCAAGTCCCAAATTAGCCTCCATACAAATCATGATTTTTCTAAAAATACAACTTTATGGAGATTTTGTGACTGAATTCGATTTGGACTACTATTCTTATAACAATTCAAAAATTTCAGCGCCTTGGGTCCCATAGAGCCTGAAAAAACTGCTTCCAAAGTTCGAACCCAAGTCTGAAATTAGCGTCCATAAAAATCATGATTTTTCTAAAAATACAAGTTTATGGATATTTTTTGACTTAATTCGATTTGAACTACAATTCCTATCACAATTCCAAAATCTCAGCCATTTGTGTGACAGATCCTGAAAAATCTGCTTCCAAAGTTCGAACCCAAATCCCAAATTAGCTTCCATAAAAATCATGATTTTTCTAAAAATACAAGTTTATGGAGATTTTGTGACTGAATTCGATTTGGACTACTATTCTTATCACAATTCATTAATTTCAGCCCCTTGGGTCCCATAGAACATGAAAAAAATGCTTCCAAAATTCGAACCCAAGTCTGAAATAAGCGTCCAAAAAAATCATGATTTTTCTAAAAATATAACTTTATGGAGATTTTGTGACTGAATTCGATTTGGACTACTATTCTTATCAAAATTCATTAATTTCAGCCCCTTGGGTCCCATAGAGCCTGAAAAATCTGCTTCCAAAGTTCGAACCCAAGTTCCAAATTAGCTTCCATAAAAATCATGATTTTTCTAAAAATACAAGTTTATGGAGATTTTGTGACTGAATTCGATTTGGACTACTATTCTTATCACAATTCATAAATTTCAGCCCCTTGGGTCCCATAGAGCCTGAAAAAACTGCTTCCAAAGTTCGAACCCAAGTCTGAAATAAGCGTCCAAAAAAATCATGATTTTTCTAAAAATACAAGTTTATGGAGATTTTGTGACTGAATTCGATTTGGACTACTATTCTTATCACAATTCATAAATTTCAGCCCCTTGGGTCCCATAGATCCTGAAAAATCTGCTTCCAAAGTTCGAACCCAAATCCCAAATTAGCTTCCATAAAAATCATGATTTTTCTAAAAATATTACTTTATGGAGATTTTGTGACTGAATTCGATTTGGACTACTATTCTTATCACAATTCATTAATTTCAGCCCCTTGGGTCCCATAGAGCCTGAAAAATCTGCTTCCAAAGTTCGAACCCAAGTTCCAAATTAGCTTCCATAAAAATCATGATTTTTCTAAAAATACAAGTTTATGGAGATTTTGTGACTGAATTTGATTTGGACTACTATTCTTATCACAATTCATAAATTTCAGCCCCTTGGGTCCCATAGAGCCTGACTAATCTGTTTCCAAAGTTCGAACCCAAGTCTGAAATGAGCGTCCATAAAAATCATGATTTTACTAAAAATACAAGTTTATGGAGATTTTGTGACTGAATTCGATTTGGACTACTATTCTTATCACAATTCATTAATTTCAGCCCCTTCGGTCCCATAGAGCCTGATAAAACTGCTTCCAAAGTTCGAACCCAAGTCTGAAATTAGCGTCCATAAAAATCATGATTTTTCTAAAAATACAAGTTTATGGATATTTTTTGACTTAATTCGATTTGAACTACAATTCCTATCACAATTCCAAAATCTCAGCCATTTGTGTGACATAGATCCTGAAAAATCTGCTTCCAAAGTTCGAACCCAAATCCCAAATTAGCTTCCATAAAAATCATGATTTTTCTAAAAATACAAGTTTATGGAGATTTTGTGACTGAATTCGATTTGGACTACTATTCTTATCACAATTCATTAATTTCAGCCCCTTGGGTCCCATAGAACATGAAAAAAATGCTTCCAAAATTCGAACCCAAGTCTGAAATAAGCGTCCAAAAAAATCATGATTTTTCTAAAAATATAACTTTATGGAGATTTTGTGACTGAATTCGATTTGGACTACTATTCTTATCAAAATTCATTAATTTCAGCCCCTTGGGTCCCATAGAGCCTGAAAAATCTGCTTCCATAGTTCGAACCCAAGTTCCAAATTAGCTTCCATAAAAATCATGATTTTTCTAAAAATACAAGTTTATGGAGATTTTGTGACTGAATTCGATTTGGACTACTATTCTTATCACAATTCATAAATTTCAGCCCCTTGGGTCCCATAGAGCCTGAAAAAACTGCTTCCAAAGTTCGAACCCAAGTCTGAAATAAGCGTCCAAAAAAATCATGATTTTTCTAAAAATACAAGTTTATGGAGATTTTGTGACTGAATTCGATTTGGACTACTATTCTTATCACAATTCATAAATTTCAGCCCCTTGGGTCCCATAGATCCTGAAAAATCTGCTTCCAAAGTTCGAACCCAAATCCCAAATTAGCTTCCATAAAAATCATGATTTTTCTAAAAATATTACTTTATGGAGATTTTGTGACTGAATTCGATTTGGACTACTATTCTTATCACAATTCATTTATTTCAGCCCCTTGGGTCCCATAGAGCCTGAAAAATCTGCTTCCAAAGTTCGAACCCAAGTTCCAAATTAGCTTCCATAAAAATCATGATTTTTCTAAAAATACAAGTTTATGGAGATTTTGTGACTGAATTTGATTTGGACTACTATTCTTATCACAATTCATAAATTTCAGCCCCTTGGGTCCCATAGAGCCTGACTAATCTGTTTCCAAAGTTCGAACCCAAGTCTGAAATGAGCGTCCATAAAAATCATGATTTTACTAA
This sequence comes from Hesperophylax magnus, assembly GCA_026573805.1. Classification (NCBI taxonomy): domain Eukaryota; kingdom Metazoa; phylum Arthropoda; class Insecta; order Trichoptera; family Limnephilidae; genus Hesperophylax; species Hesperophylax magnus. Next base: position 4,668,477 of record JAIUSX010000005.1, on the reverse strand, counting down.
AAATACAAGTTTATGGAGATTTTGTGACTGAATTCGATTTGGACTACTATTCTTATCACAATTCATTAATTTCAGCCCCTTCGGTCCCATAGAGCCTGATAAAACTGCTTCCAAAGTTCGAACCCAAGTCTGAAATAAGCGTCCAAAAAAATCATGATTTTTCTAAAAATACAAGTTTATGGAGATTTTGTGACTGAATTCGATTTGGACTACTATTCTTATCACAATTCATTAATTTCAGCCCCTTCGGTCCCATAGAGCCTGATAAAACTGCTTCCAAAGTTCGAACCCAAGTCTGAAATAAGCGTCCAAAAAAATCATGATTTTTCTAAAAATACAACTTTATGGAGATTTTGTGACTGAATTCGATTTGGACTACTATTCTTATCACAATTCATTAATTTCAGCCCCTTGGGTCCCATAGAGCCTGAAAAATCTGCTTCCAAAGTTCTAACCCAAGTTCCAAATTAGCTTCCATAAAAATCATGATTTTTCTAAAAATACAAGTTTATGGAGATTTTGTGACTGAATTCGATTTGGACTACTATTCTTATCACAATTCATTAATTTCAGCCCCTTCGGTCCCATAGAGCCTGATAAAACTGCTTCCAAAGTTCGAACCCAAGTCTGAAATAAGCGTCCATAAATATCATGATTTTTCTAAAAATACAACTATATGGAGATTTCGTGAATGAATTCGATTTTAACTTCAATTCTTATAACAATTCCAAAATTTCAGCCTGTTTGGTCCTATTGAGCCTGAATAAACCGTTTCCAAAATTGGAACCCAAGTCCCAAATTAGCTTCCATAAAAATCATGATTTTTCTAAAAATACAAGTATATGGAGATTTCGTGACTGAATTCGATTTGAACTTTAATTCTTATAACAATTCATAAATTTCAGCCCCTTGGGTCCCATAGAGCCTGAATAAACTGCTTCCAAAGTTCGAACCCAAGTCTGAAATTAGCGTCCATAAATATCATGATTTTTCTAAAAATACAACTTTATGGAGATTTCGTGAATGAATTCGATTTGAACTTCAATTCTTATAACAATTCCAAAATTTCAGCCTGTTTGGTCCTATTGAGCCTGAATAAACCGTTTCCAAAGTTCGAACCCAAGTCCCAAATTAGCTTCCATAAAAATCATGATTTTTCTAAAAATACAAGTATATGGAGATTTCGTGACTGAATTCGATTTGAACTTCAATTCTTATAACAATTCCAAAATTTCAGCCTGTTTGGTCCTATTGAACCTGAATAAACCGCTTCCAAAGTTCGAACCCAAGTCTGAAATAAGCGTCCAAAAAAATCATGATTTTTCTAAAAAACAACTTTATGGAGATTTTGTGACTGAATTTGATTTGGACTACTATTCTTATCACAATTCATAAATTTCAGCCCCTTGGGTCCCATAGAGCCTGACTAATCTGCTTCCAAAGTTCGAACCCAAATCCCAAATTAGCTTCCATAAAAATCATGATTTTTCTAAAAATATAACTTTATGGAGATTTTGTGACTGAATTCGATTTGGACTACTATTCTTATCACAATTCATTAATTTCAGCCCCTTGGGTCCCATAGAGCCTGAAAAATCTGCTTCCAAAGTTCGAACCCAAGTTCCAAATTAGCTTCCATAAAAATCATGATTTTTCTAAAAATACAAGTTTATGGAGATTTTGTGACTGAATTTGATTTGGACTACTATTCTTATCACAATTCATAAATTTCAGCCCCTTGGGTCCCATAGAGCCTGACTAATCTGCTTCCAAAGTTCGAACCCAAGTCTGAAATGAGCGTCCATAAAAATCATGATTTTACTAAAAATACAAGTTTATGGAGATTTTGTGACTGAATTCGATTTGGACTACTATTCTTATCACAATTCATTAATTTCAGCCCCTTCGGTCCCATAGAGCCTGATAAAACTGCTTCCAAAGTTCGAACCCAAGTCTGAAATAAGCGTCCAAAAAAATCATGATTTTTCTAAAATTACAACTTTATGGAGATTTTGTGACTGAATTTGATTTGGACTACTATTCTTATCACAATTCATAAATTTCAGCCCCTTGGGTCCCATAGAGCCTGACTAATCTGCTTCCAAAGTTCGAACCCAAGTTCCAAATTAGCTTCCATAAAAATCATGATTTTTCTAAAAATACAAGTTTATGGAGATTTTGTGACTGAATTTGATTTGGACTACTATTCTTATCACAATTCATAAATTTCAGCCCCTTGGGTCCCATAGAGCCTGACTAATCTGCTTCCAAAGTTCGAACCCAAGTACCAAATTAGCTTCCATAAATATCATGATTTTTCTAAAAATACAATTTTATGGAGATTTCGTGACTGAATTCGATTTGAACTTCAATTCTTATAACAATTCAAAAATTTCAGCCCCTTGGGTCCCATAGAGCCTGAAAAAACTGCTTCCAAAGTTCGAACCCAAGTCTGAAATTAGCGTCCATAAAAATCATGATTTTTCTAAAAATACAAGTTTATGGAGATTTTGTGACTGAATTCGATTTGGACTACTATTCTTATCACAATTCATTAATTTCAGCCCCTTCGGTCCCATAGAGCCTGATAAAACTGCTTCCAAAGTTCGAACCCAAGTCTGAAATAAGCGTCCAAAAAAATCATGATTTTTCTAAAAATACAACTTTATGGAGATTTTGTGACTGAATTCGATTTGGACTACTATTCTTATCACAATTCATTAATTTCAGCCCCTTGGGTCCCATAGAGCCTGAAAAATCTGCTTCCAAAGTTCTAACCCAAGTTCCAAATTAGCTTCCATAAAAATCATGATTTTTCTAAAAATACAAGTTTATGGAGATTTTGTGACTGAATTCGATTTGGACTACTATTCTTATCACAATTCATTAATTTCAGCCCCTTCGGTCCCATAGAGCCTGATAAAACTGCTTCCAAAGTTCGAACCCAAGTCTTAAATAAGCGTCCATAAATATCATGATTTTTCTAAAAATACAACTATATGGAGATTTCGTGAATGAATTCGATTTGAACTTCAATTCTTATAACAATTCCAAAATTTCAGCCTGTTTGGTCCTATTGAGCCTGAATAAACCGTTTCCAAAGTTCGAACCCAAGTCCCAAATTAGCTTCCATAAAAATCATGATTTTTCTAAAAATACAAGTATATGGAGATTTCGTGACTGAATTCGATTTGAACTTTAATTCTTATAACAATTCATAAATTTCAGCCCCTTGGGTCCCATAGAGCCTGAATAAACTGCTTCCAAAGTTCGAACCCAAGTCTGAAATTAGCGTCCATAAATATCATGATTTTTCTAAAAATACAACTTTATGGAGATTTCGTGAATGAATTCGATTTGAACTTCAATTCTTATAACAATTCCAAAATTTCAGCCTGTTTGGTCCTATTGAGCCTGAATAAACCGTTTCCAAAGTTCGAACCCAAGTCCCAAATTAGCTTCCATAAAAATCATGATTTTTCTAAAAATACAAGTATATGGAGATTTCGTGACTGAATTCGATTTGAACTTCAATTCTTATAACAATTCCAAAATTTCAGCCTGTTTGGTCCTATTGAGCCTGAATAAACCGCTTCCAAAGTTCGAACCCAAGTCTGAAATAAGCGTCCAAAAAAATCATGATTTTTCTAAAAAACAACTTTATGGAGATTTTGTGACTAAATTCGATTTGAACTACAATTCTTATCACAATTCCAAAATTTCGGCCATTTGGATCACATAGATCCTGAAAAATCTGCTTTCAAAGTTCGAACCCAAGTCTGAAATTAGCGTCCATAAAAATCATGATTTTTCTAAAAATACAAGTTTATTGAGATTTTGTGACTGAAATCGATTTGGACTACTATTCTTATAACAATTCATTAATTTCAGCCACTTGGGTCCCATAGAACATGAAAAAACTGCTTCCAAAGTTCGAACCCAAGTCTGAAATAAGCGTCCAAAAAAATCATGATTTTTCTAAAAATACAAGTTTATGGAGATTTTGTTACTGAATTCGATTTGGACTACTATTCTTATCACAATTCATTAATTTCAGCCCCTTGGGTCCGATAGAGCAGGAAAAAACTGCTTCCAAAGTTCGAACCCAAGTCTGAAATAAGAGTCCAAAAAAATCATGATTTTTCTAAAAGTACAAGTTTATGGAGATTTTGTAACTGAATTCGATTTGGAATACTATTCTTATCACAATTCATAAATTTCAGCTCTTTGGGTCCCATAGAGCCTGAAAAATCTGCTTCCAAAGTTCGAACCCAAGTCCCAAATTAGCCTCCATACAAATCATGATTTTTCTAAAAATACAACTTTATGGAGATTTTGTGACTGAATTCGATTTGGACTACTATTCTTATAACAATTCAAAAATTTCAGCGCCTTGGGTCCCATAGAGCCTGAAAAAACTGCTTCCAAAGTTCGAACCCAAGTCTGAAATTAGCGTCCATAAAAATCATGATTTTTCTAAAAATACAAGTTTATGGATATTTTTTGACTTAATTCGATTTGAACTACAATTCCTATCACAATTCCAAAATCTCAGCCATTTGTGTGACATAGATCCTGAAAAATCTGCTTCCAAAGTTCGAACCCAAATCCAAAATTAGCTTCCATAAAAATCATGATTTTTCTAAAAATACAAGTTTATGGAGATTTTGTGACTGAATTCGATTTGGACTACTATTCTTATCACAATTCATTAATTTCAGCCCCTTGGGTCCCATAGAACATGAAAAAAATGCTTCCAAAATTCGAACCCAAGTCTGAAATAAGCGTCCAAAAAAATCATGATTTTTCTAAAAATATAACTTTATGGAGATTATGTGACTGAATTCGATTTGGACTACTATTCTTATCACAATTCATTAATTTCAGCCCCTTGGGTCCCATAGAGCCTGAAAAATCTGCTTCCAAAGTTCGAACCCAAGTTCCAAATTAGCTTCCATAAAAATCATGATTTTTCTAAAAATACAAGTTTATGGAGATTTTGTGACTGAATTCGATTTGGACTACTATTCTTATCACAATTCATAAATTTCAGCCCCTTGGGTCCCATAGAGCCTGAAAAAACTGCTTCCAAAGTTCGAACCCAAATCCCAAATTAGCTTCCATAAAAATCATGATTTTTCTAAAAATATAACTTTATGGAGATTTTGTGACTGAATTCGATTTGGACTACTATTCTTATCACAATTCATTAATTTCAGCCCCTTGGGTCCCATAGAGCCTGAAAAATCTGCTTCCAAAGTTCGAACCCAAGTCCCAAATTAGCTTCCATAAATATCATGATTTTTCTAAAAATACAAGTTTATGGAGATTTTGTGACTGAATTTGATTTGAACTACTATTCTTATCACAATTCATAAATTTCAGCCCCTTGGGTCCCATAGAGCCTGACTAATATGCTTTCAAAGTTCGAACCCAAGTCTGAAATTAGCGTCCATAAAAATAATGATTTTTCAAAAAATACAACTTTATGGAGATTTTGTGACTGAATTCGATTTGGACTACTATTCTTATCACAATTCATTAATTTCAGCCCCTTCGGTCCCATAGAGCCTGATAAAACTGCTTCCAAAGTTCGAACCCAAGTCTGAAATAAACGTCCAAAAAAATCATGATTTTTCTAAAATTACAACTTTATGGAGATTTTGTGACTGAATTTGATTTGGACTACTATTCTTATCACAATTCATAAATTTCAGCCCCTTGGGTCCCATAGAGCCTGACTAATCTGCTTCCAAAGTTCGAACCCAAGTCCCAAATTAGCTTCCATAAATATCATGATTTTTCTAAAAATACAATTTTATGGAGATTTCGTGACTGAATTCGATTTGAACTTCAATTCTTATAACAATTCAAAAATTTCAGCCCCTTGGGTCCCATAGAGCCTGAAAAAAATGCTTCCAAAGTTCGAACCCAAGTCTGAAATTAGCGTCCATAAAAATCATGATTTTTCTAAAAATACAAGTTTATGGAGATTTTTTGACTTAATTCGATTTGAACTACAATTCTTATCACAATTCCAAAATCTCAGCCATTTGTGTGACATAGATCCTGAAAAATCTGCTTCCAAAGTTCGAACCCAAATCCCAAATTAACATCCATAAAAATCATGATTTTTCTAAAAATACAAGTTTATGGAGATTTTGTGACTGAATTCGATTTGGACTACTATTCTTATCACAATTCCTTAATTTCAGCCCCTTGGGTCCCATAGAACATGAAAAAAATGCTTCCAAAAATCGAACCCAAGTCTGAAATAAGCGTCCAAAAAAATCATGATTTTTCTAAAAATACAAGTTTATGACGATTTTGTGACTGAATTCGATTTGGACTACTATTCTTATCACAATTCATAAATTTCATCCCCTTGGGTCCCATAGATCCTGAAAAATCTGCTTCCAAAGTTCGAACCCAAATCCCAAATTAGCTTCCATAAAAATCATGATTTTTCTAAAAATATAACTTTATGGAGATTTTGTGACTGAATTCGATTTGGACTACTATTCTTATCACAATTCATTAATTTCAGCCCCTTGGGTCCCATAGAGCCTGAAAAATCTGCTTCCAAATTTCGAACCCAAGTTCCAAATTAGCTTCCATAAAAATCATGATTTTTCTAAAAATACAAGTTTATGGAGATTTTGTGACTGAATTTGATTTGGACTACTATTCTTATCACAATTCATAAATTTCAGCCCCTTGGGTCCCATAGAGCCTGACTAATCTGCTTCCAAAGTTCGAACCCAAGTCCCAAATTAGCTTCCATAAATATCATGATTTTTCTAAAAATACAACTTTATGGAGATTTCGTGACTGAATTCGATTTGAACTTCAATTCTTATAACAATTCAAAAATTTCAGCCCCTTGGGTCCCATAGAGCCTGAAAAAACTGCTTCCAAAGTTCGAACCCAAGTCTGAAATGAGCGTCCATAAAAATCATGATTTTTCTAAAAATACAAGTTTATGGAGGTTTTTTGACTGAATTTGATTTGGACTACTATTCTTATCACAATTCATAAATTTCAGCCCCTTGGGTCCCATAGAGCCTGACTAATATGCTTTCAAAGTTCGAACCCAAGTCTGAAATTAGCGTCCATAAAAATCATGATTTTTCAAAAAATACAACTTTATGGAGATTTCGTGACTGAATTCGATTTGGACTACTATTCTTATCACAATTCATTAATTTCAGCCCCTTCGGTCCCATAGAGCCTGATAAAACTGCTTCCAAAGTTCGAACCCAAGTCTGAAATAAGCGTCCAAAAAAATCATGATTTTTCTAAAAATACAACTTTATGGAGATTTTGTGACTGAATTCGATTTGGACTACTATTCTTATCACAATTCATTAATTTCAGCCCCTTGGGTCCCATAGAGCCTGAAAAATCTGCTTCCAAAGTTCTAACCCAAGTTCCAAATTAGCTTCCATAAAAATCATGATTTTTCTAAAAATACAAGTTTATGGAGATTTTGTGACTGAATTCGATTTGGACTACTATTCTTATCACAATTCATTAATTTCAGCCCCTTCGGTCCCATAGAGCCTGATAAAACTGCTTCCAAAGTTCGAACCCAAGTCTGAAATAAGCGTCCAAAAAAATCATGATTTTTCTAAAAATACAACTTTATGGAGATTTTGTGACTGAATTCGATTTGGACTACTATTCTCATCACAATTCATAAATTTCAGCCCCTTGGGTCTCATAGAGCCTGAAAAATCTGCTTCCAAAGTTCGAACCCAAGTCTGAAATTAGCGTCCATAAATATCATGATTTTTCTAAAAATACAACTATATGGAGATTTCGTGAATGAATTCGATTTGAACTTCAATTCTTATAACAATTCCAAAATTTCAGCCTGTTTGGTCCTATTGAGCCTGAATAAACCGTTTCCAAAGTTCGAACCCAAGTCCCAAATTAGCTTCCATAAAAATCACGATTTTTCTAAAAATACAAGTATATGGAGATTTCGTGACTGAATTCGATTTGAACTTCAATTCTTATAACAATTCCAAAATTTCAGCCTGTTTGGTCCTATTGAGCCTGAATAAACCGCTTCCAAAGTTCGAACCCAAGTCTGAAATAAGCGTCCAAAAAAATCATGATTTTTCTAAAAAACAACTTTATGGAGATTTTGTGACTAAATTCGATTTGAACTACAATTCTTATCACAATTCCAAAATTTCGGCCATTTGGATCACATAGATCCTGAAAAATCTGCTTTCAAAGTTCGAACCCAAGTCTGAAATTAGCGTCCATAAAAATCATGATTTTTCTAAAAATACAACTATATGGAGATTTCGTGAATGAATCCGATTTGAACTTCAATTCTTATAACAATTCCAAAATTTCAGCCTGTTTGGTCCTATTGAGCCTGAATAAACCGTTTCCAAAGTTCGAACCCAAGTCCCAAATTAGCTTCCATAAAAATCACGATTTTTCTAAAAATACAAGTATATGGAGATTTCGTGACTGAATTCGATTTGAACTTCAATTCTTATAACAATTCCAAAATTTCAGCCTGTTTGGTCCTATTGAGCCTGAATAAACCGCTTCCAAAGTTCGAACCCAAGTCTGAAATAAGCGTCCAAAAAAATCATGATTTTTCTAAAAAACAACTTTATGGAGATTTTGTGACTAAATTCGATTTGAACTACAATTCTTATCACAATTCCAAAATTTCGGCCATTTGGATCACATAGATCCTGAAAAATCTGCTTTCAAAGTTCGAACCCAAGTCTGAAATTAGCGTCCATAAAAATCATGATTTTTCTAAAAATACAAGTTTATGGAGATTTTGTGACTGAATTCGATTTGGACTACTATTCTTATCACAATTCATTAATTTCAGCCCCTTGGGTCCCATAGAACATGAAAAAACTGCTTCCAAAGTTCGAACCCAAGTCTGAAATAAGCGTCCTAAAAAATCATGATTTTTCTAAAAATACAAGTTTATGGAGATTTTGTGACTGAATTCGATTTGGACTACTATTCTTATCACAATTCATTAATTTCAGCCCCTTCGGTCCCATAGAGCCTGATAAAACTGCTTCCAAAGTTCGAACCCAAGTCTGAAATAAGCGTCCAAAAAAATCATGATTTTTCTAAAAATACAACTTTATGGAGATTTTGTGACTGAATTCGATTTGGACTACTATTCTCATCACAATTCATTAATTTCAGCCCCTTGGGTCCCATAGAACATGAAAAAAATGCTTCCAAAATTCGAACCCAAGTCTGAAATAAGCGTCCAAAAAAATCATGATTTTTCTAAAAATATAACTTTATGGAGATTATGTGACTGAATTCGATTTGGACTACTATTCTTATCACAATTCATTAATTTCAGCCCCTTGGGTCCCATAGAGCCTGAAAAATCTGCTTCCAAAGTTCGAACCCAAGTTCCAAATTAGCTTCCATAAAAATCATGATTTTTCTAAAAATACAAGTTTATGGAGATTTTGTGACTGAATTCGATTTGAACTTCAATTCTTATAACAATTCCAAAATTTCAGCCTGTTTGGTCCTATTGAGCCTGAATAAACCGTTTCCATAGTTCGAACCCAAGTCTGAAATATGCGTCCAAAAAAATCATGATTTTTCTAAAAATACAACTTTATGGAGATTTTGTGACTAAATTCGATTTGAACTACAATTCTTATCACAATTCCAAAATTTCAGCCTGTTTGGTCCTATTGAGCCTGAATAAACCGTTTCCATTGTTCGAACCCAAGTCTAAAATATGCGTCCAAAAAAATCATAATTTTTCTAAAAATACAACTTTATGGAGATTTTGTGACTAAATTCGATTTGAACTACAATTCTTATCACAATTCCAAAATTTCAGCCATTTGGGACACATAGATCCTGAAAAATCTGCTTTCAAAGTTCGAACCCAAGTCTGAAATTAGCGTCCAAAAAAATCATGATTTTTCTAAAAGTACAAGTTTATGGAGATTTTGTGACTGAATTCGATTTAAACTACAATTCTTATCACAATTCCAAAATTTCAGCCATTTGGGTCACACAGATCCTGAAAAATCTGCTTTCAAAGTTCGAACCCAAGTCTGAAATAAGCTTCCATAAATATCATGATTTTTCTAAAAATACAACTTTATGGAGATTTCGTGACTGAATTTGATTTGAACTTCAATTCTTATAACAATTCAAAAATTTCAGCCCCTTGGGTCCCATAGAGCCTGAAAAAACTGCTTTCAAAGTTCGAACCCAAGTCTGAAATTAGCGTCCATAAAAATCATGATTTTTCTAAAAATACAAGTTTATGGAGATTTTGTGAATGATTTCGATTTGGACAACTATTCTTATCACAATTCCTTAATTTCAGCCCCTTGGGTCCCATAGAGCCTGACTAATCTGCTTCCAAAGTTCGAACCCAAGTCCCAAATTAGCTTCCATAAATATCATGATTTTTCTAAAAATACAACTTTATGGAGATTTCGTGACTGAATTTGATTTGAACTTCAATTCTTATAACAATTCAAAAATTTCAGCCCCTTGGGTCCCATAGAGCCTGAAAAAACTGCTTCCAAAGTTCGAACCCAAGTCTGAAATGAGCGTCCATAAAAATCATGATTTTTCTAAAAATACTAGTTTATGGAGATTTTGTGACTGAATTTGATTTGGACTACTATTCTTATCACAATTCATAAATTTCAGCCCCTTGGATCCCATAGAGCCTGACTAATCTGCTTTCAAAGTTCGAACCCAAGTCTGAAATTAGCGTCAATAAAAATCATGATTTTTCTAAAAATACAAGTTTATGGAGATTTTGTGACTGAATTCGATTTGGACTACTATTCTTATCACAATTCATTAATTTCAGCCCCTTCGGTCCCATAGAGCCTGATAAAACTGCTTCCAAAGTTCGAACCCAAGTCTGAAATAAGCGTCCAAAAAAATCATGATTTTTCTAAAAATACAACTTTATGGAGATTTTGTGACTGAATTCGATTTGGACTACTATTCTCATCACAATTCATAAATTTCAGCCCCTTGGGTCTCATAGAGCCTGATAAAACTGCTTCCAAAGTTCGAACCCAAGTCTGAAATTAGCGTCCATAAATATCATGATTTTTCTAAAAATACAACTATATGGAGATTTCGTGAATGAATTCGATTTGAACTTCAATTCTTATAACAATTCCAAAATTTCAGCCTGTTTGGTCCTATTGAGCCTGAATAAACCGTTTCCAAAGTTCGAACCCAAGTCTGAAATATGCGTCCAAAAAAATCATGATTTTTCTAAAAATACAACTTTATGGAGATTTTGTGACTAAATTCGATTTGAACTACAATTCTTATCACAATTCCAAAATTTCAGCCATTTGGTTCACATAGATCCTGAATAATCTGCTTTCAAAGTACGAACCCAAGTCTGAAATTAGCGTCCATAAAAATCATGATTTTTCTAAAAATACAAGTTTATGGAGATTTTGTGACTGAATTCGATTTGGACTACTATTCTTATCACAATTCATTAATTTCAGCCCCTTGGGTCCCATAGAACATGAAAAAAATGCTTCCAAAATTCGAACCCAAGTCTGAAATAAGAGTCCAAAAAAATCATGATTTTTCAAAAAATACAAGTTTATGGAGATTTTGTGACTGAATTCGATTTGGACTACTATTCTTATCACAATTCATAAATTTCAGCCCCTTGGGTCCCATAGAGCCTGAAAAAACTGCTTCCAAAGTTCGAACCCAAGTCTGAAATAAGCGTCCAAAAAAATCATGATTTTTCTAAAAATACAAGTTTATGGAGATTTTGTGACTGAATTCGATTTGGACTACTATTCTTATTACAATTCATAAATTTCAGCCCCTTGGGTCCCATAGATCCTGAAAAATCTGCTTCCAAAGTTCGAACCCAAATCCCAAATTAGCTTCCATAAAAATCATGATTTTTCTAAAAATATAACTTTATGGAGATTTTGTGACTGAATTCGATTTGGACTACTATTCTTATCACAATTCATTAATTTCAGCCCCTTGGGTCCCATAGAGCCTGAAAAATCTGCTTCCAAAGTTCGAACCCAAGTTCCAAATTAGCTTCCATAAAAATCATGATTTTTCTAAAAATACAAGTTTATGGAGATTTTGTGACTGAATTCGATTTGAACTTCAATTCTTATAACAATTCCAAAATTTCAGCCTGTTTGGTCCTATTGAGCCTGAATAAACCGTTTCCATAGTTCGAACCCAAGTCTGAAATATGCGTCCAAAAAAATCATGATTTTTCTAAAAATACAACTTTATGGAGATTTTGTGACTAAATTCGATTTGAACTACAATTCTTATCACAATTCCAAAATTTCAGCCATTTGGTTCACATAGATCCTGAAAAATCGGCTTTCAAAGTTCGAACCCAAGTCTGAAATTAGCGTCCATAAAAATCATGATTTTTCGAAAAATACAAGTTTATGGAGATTTTGTGAATGAATTCGATTTGGACAACTATTCTTATCACAATTCATTAATTTCAGCCCCTTGGGTCCCATAGAACCTGATAAAACTGCTTCCAAAGTTCGAACCCAAGTCCCAAATTAGCTTCCATACAAATCATGATTTTTCTAAAAATACAAGTTTATGGAGATTTTGTGACTGAATTCGATTTGGACTACTATTCTTATCACAATTCATAAATTTCAGCCCCTTGGGTCCCATAGAGCCTGAAAGATCTGCCTCCAAATTTCGAACCCAAATCCCAAATTAGCTTCCATAAAAATCATGATTTTTCTCAAAATACAAGTTTATGGAGATTTTGTGACTGAATTCGATTTGGACTACTATTCTTATCACAATTCATAAATTTCAGCCCCTTGGGTCCCAGAGAGCCTGAAAAAACTGCTTCCAAAGTTCGAACCCAAGTCTGAAATAAGCGTCCAAAAAAATCATGATTTTTCTAAAAATACAAGTTTATGGAGATTTTGTGACTGAATTCGATTTGGACTACTATTCTTATTACAATTCATAAATTTCAGCCCCTTGGGTCCCATAGATCCTGAAAAATCTGCTTCCAAAGTTCGAACCCAAATCCCAAATTAGCTTCCATAAAAATCATGATTTTTCTAAAAATATAACTTTATGGAGATTTTGTGACTGAATTCGATTTGGACTACTATTCTTATCATAATTCATTTATTTCAGCCCCTTGGGTCCCATAGAGCCTGAAAAATCTGCTTCCAAAGTTCGAACCCAAGTTCCAAATTAGCTTCCATAAAAATCATGATTTTTCTAAAAATACAAGTTTATGGAGATTTTGTGACTGAATTTGATTTGGACTACTATTCTTATCACAATTCATAAATTTCAGCCCCTTGGGTCCCATAGAGCCTGACTAATCTGCTTCCAAAGTTCGAACCCAAGTCTGAAATGAGCGTCCATAAAAATCATGATTTTACTAAAAATACAAGTTTATGGAGATTTTGTGACTGAATTCGATTTGGACTACTATTCTTATCACAATTCATTAATTTCAGCCCCTTCGGTCCCATAGAGCCTGATAAAACTGCTTCCAAAGCGCGAACACAAGTCTGAAATAAGCGTCCCAAAAAATCATGATTTTTCTAAAATTACAACTTTATGGAGATTTTGTGAATGAATTCGATTTGGACAACTATTCTTATCACAATTCATAAATTTCAGCCCCTTGGGTCTCATAGAGCCTGATAAAACTGATTCCAAAGTTCGAACCCAAGTCTGAAATGAGCGTCCATAAAAATCATGATTTTACTAAAAATACAAGTTTATGGAGATTTTGTGACTGAATTCGATTTGGACTACTATTCTTATCACAATTCATTAATTTCAGCCCCTTCGGTCCCATAGAGCCTGAATAAACTGCTTCCAAAGTTCGAACCCAAGTCTGAAATTAGCGTCCATAAAAATCATGATTTTTCGAAAAATACAAGTTTATGGAGATTTTGTGACTGAATTCGATTTGGAATACTATTCTTAGCACAATTCATAAATTTCAGCCCCTTGGGTACCATAGAGCCTGAAAAATCTGCTTCCAAAGTTCGAAACCAAGTCTGAAATGAGCGTCCATAAAAATCATGATTTTTCTAAAATTACTAGTTTATGGAGATTTTGTGACTGAATTTGATTTGGACTACTATTCTTATCACAATTCATAAATTTCAGCCCCTTGGGTCCCATAGAGCCTGACTAATCTGCTTCCAAAGTTCGAACCCAAGTCCCAAATTAGCTTCCATAAATATCATGATTTTTCTAAAAATACAACTTTATGGAGATTTCGTGACTGAATTCGATTTGAACTTCAAATCTTATAACAATTCAAAAATTTCAGCCCCTTGGGTCCCATAGAGCCTGAAAAAACTGCTTCCAAAGTTCGAACCCAAGTCTGAAATGAGCGTCCATAAAAATCATGATTTTTCTAAAAATACTAGTTTATGGAGATTTTGTGACTGAATTTGATTTGAACTACTATTCTTATCACAATTCATAAATTTCAGCCCCTTGGGTCCCATAGAGCCTGACTTATCTGCTTTAAAGTTCGAACCCAAGTCCCAAATTAGCTTCCTTACAAATCATGATTTTTCTAAAAATACAAGTTTATGGAGATTTTGTGACTGAATTCGATTTGGACTACTATTCTTATCACAATTCATAAATTTCAGCCCCTTGGGTCCCATAGATCCTGAAAAATCTGCTTCCAAAGTTCTAAACCAAGTCTGAAATGAGCGTCCATAAAAATCATGATTTTTCTAAAAATACAAGTTTATGGAGATTTTGTTTCTGAATTCGATTTGGACTACTATTCTTATCACAATTCATAAATTTCAGCCCCTTGGGTCCCATAGAGCCTGAAAGATCTGCTTCCAAAGTTCGAACCCAAATCCCAAATTAGCTTCCATAAAAATCATGATTTTTCTAAAAATACAAGTTTATGGAGATTTTGTGACGGAATTTGATTTGGACTACTATTTTATCACAATTCATAAATTTCAGCCCCTTGGGTCCCATAGAGCCTGAAAAAACTGCTTCCAAAGTTCGAACCCAAGTCTGAAATAAGCGTCCAAAAAAATCATGATTTTTCTAAAAATAAAACTTTTTGAAATTTTGTGACTGAATTCGATTTAGACTATTATTCTTATCACAATTCCAAAATTTCAGCCATTTGGGTCACATAGATCCTGAAAAATCTGCTTTCAAAGTTCGAACCCAAGTCTGAAAATAGCGTCCATAAAAATCATGATTTTTCTAAAAATACAAGTTTATGGAGATTTTGTGACTGAATTCGATTTGGACTACTATTCTTATCACAATTCATTAATTTCAGCCCCTTGGATCCCGCAGAACCTGAAAAACCTGCTTCCAAAGTTCGAACCCAAGTCTGAAATAAGCGTCCAAAAAAATCATGATTTTTCTAAAAATACAAGTTTATGGAGATTTTGTGACTGAATTCGATTTGGAATACTATTCTTAGCACAATTCATAAATTTCAGCCCCTTGGGTACCATAGAGCCTGAAAAATCTGCTTCCAAAGTTCGAACCCAAGTCCCAAATTAGCTTCCATACAAATCATGATTTTTCTAAAAATACAACTTTATGGAGATTTTGTGACTGAATTCGATTTGGACTACTATTCTTATCACAATTCATTAATTTCAGCCCCTTGGGTCCCATAGAGCCTGAAAAATCTGCTTCCAAAGTTCGAACCCAAGTTCCAAATTAGCTTCCATAAAAATCATGATTTTTCTAAAAATACAAGTTTATGGAGATTTTGTGACTGAATTTGATTTGGACTACTATTCTTATCACAATTCATAAATTTCAGCCCCTTGGGTCCCATAGAGCCTGACTAATCTGCTTCCAAAGTTCGAACCCAAGTCCCAAATTAGCTTCCATAAATATCATGATTTTTCTAAAAATACAACTTTATGGAGATTTCGTGACTGAATTCGATTTGAACTTCAATTCTTATAACAATTCAAAAATTTCAGCCCCTTGGGTCCCATAGAGCCTGAAAAAACTGCTTCCAAAGTTCGAACCCAAGTCTGAAATGAGCGTCCATAAAAATCATGATTTTTCTAAAAATACTAGTTTATGGAGATTTTGTGACTGAATTTGATTTGGACTAATATTCTTATCACAATTCATAAATTTCAGCCCCTTGGGTCCCATAGAGCCTGACTAATCTGCTTTAAAGTTCGAACCCAAGTCCCAAATTAGCTTCCATACAAATCATGATTTTTCTAAAAATACAAGTTTATGGAGATTTTGTGACTGAATTTGATTTGGACTACTATTCTTATCACAATTCATTAATTTCAGCCCCTTGGGTCCGATAGAGCAGGAAAAAACTGCTTCCAAAGTTCGAACCCAAGTCTGAAATAAGCGTCCAAAAAAATCATGATTTTTCTAAAAGTACAAGTTTATGGAGATTTTGTAACTGAATTCGATTTGGAATACTATTCTTATCACAATTCATAAATTTCAGCCCTTTGGGTCCCATAGAGCCTGAAAAATCTGCTTCCAAAGTTCGAACCCAAGTCCCAAATTAGCTTCCATACAAATCATGATTTTTCTAAAAATAAAACTTTATGGAGATTTCGTGACCGAATTCGATTTGAACTTCAATTCTTATAACAATTCAAAAATTTCAGCCCCTTGGGTCCCATAGAGCCTGAAAAAACTGCTTCCAAAGTTCGAACCCAAGTCTCAAATTAGCGTCCATAAAAATCATGATTTTTCTAAAAATACAAGTTTATGGAGATTTATTGACTTAATTCGATTTGAACTACAATTCCTATCACAATTCCAAAATCTCAGCCATTTATGTGACATAGATCCTGAAAAATCTGCTTCCAAAGTTCGAACCCAAATCCCAAATTAGCTTCCATAAAAATCATGATTTTTCTAAAAATACAAGTTTATGGAGATTTTGTGACTGAATTCGATTTGGACTACTATTCTTATCACAATTCATAGATTTCAGCCCCTTGGTTCCCATAGAGCCTGAAAAAACTGCTTCCAAAGTTCGAACCCAAGTCTGAAATAAGCGTCCAAAAAAATCATGATTTTTCTAAAAATACAACTTTATGGAGATTTTGTGACTGAATTCGATTTGGACTACTATTCTTATCACAATTCATAAATTTCAGCCCCTTGGTTCCCATAGAGCCTGAAAAAACTGCTTCCAAAGTTCGAACCCAAGTCTGAAATAAGCGTCCAAAAAAATCATGATTTTTCTAAAAATACAAGTTTATGGAGATTTTGTGACTGAATTCGATTTGGACTACTATTCTTATCACAATTCATAAATTTCAGCCCCTTGGTTCCCATAGAGCCTGAAAAAACTGCTTCCAAAGTTCGAACCCAAGTCTGAAATTAGCGTCCATAAAAATCATGATTTTTCTAAAAATACAAGTTTATGGAGATTTTTTGACTTAATTCGATTTGAACTACAATTCCTATCACAATTCCAAAATCTCAGCCATTTATGTGACATAGATCCTGAAAAATCTGCTTCCAAAGTTCAAACCCAAATCCCAAATTAGCTTCCATAAAAATCATGATTTTTCTAAAAATACAAGTTTATGGAGATTTTGTGACTGAATTGGATTTGGACTACTATTCTTATCACAATTCATTAATTTCAGCCCCTTGGGTCCAAGAGAACATGAAAAAAATGCTTCCAAAGTTCGAACCCAAGTCTGAAATAAGCGTCCAAAAAAATCATGATTTTTCTAAAAATACAAGTTTATGGAGATTTTGTGACTGAATTCAATTTGGACTACTATTCTTATCACAATTCAAAAATTTCAGCCCCTTGGGTCCCATAGAGCCTGAAAAAACTGCTTCCAAAATTCGAACCCAAGTCTGAAATGAGCGTCCATAAAAATCATGATTTTTCTAAAAATACAAGTTTATGGAGATTTTGTGACTGAATTCGATTTGGAATACTATTCTTAGCACAATTCATAAATTTCAGCCCCTTGGGTACCATAGAGCCTGAAAAATCTGCTTCCAAAGTTCGAACCCAAGTCCCAAATTAGCTTCCATACAAATCATGATTTTTCTAAAAATACAAGTTTATGGAGATTTTGTGACTGAATTCGATTTGGACTACTATTCTTATCACAATTCATTAATTTCAGCCCCTTGGGTCCGATAGAGCAGGAAAAAACTGCTTCCAAAGTTCGAAACCAAGTCTGAAATAAGCGTCCAAAAAAATCATGATTTTTCTAAAATTACAACTTTATGGAGATTTTGTGACTGAATTCGATTTGGACTACTATTCTCATCACAATTCATAAATTTCAGCCCCTTGGGTCTCATAGAGCCTGAAAAATCTGCTTCCAAAGTTCGAACCCAAGTCCCAAATTAGCTTCCATAAAAATCATGACTTTTCTAAAAAGACAAGTATATGGAGATTTCGTGACTGAATTCGATTTGAACTTCAATTCTTATAAAAATTCATAAATTTCAGCCCCTTGGGTCCCATAGAGCCTGACTAATATGCTTTCAAAGTTCGAACCCAAGTCTGAAAATAGCGTCCATAAAAATCATGATTTTTCTAAAAATACAAGTTTATGGAGATTTTGTGACTGAATTCGATTTGGAATACTATTCTTAGCACAATTCATAAATTTCAGCCCCTTGGGTACCATAGAGCCTGAAAAATCTGCTTCCAAAGTTCGAACCCAAGTCCCAAATTAGCTTCCATACAAATCATGATTTTTCTAAAAATACAAGTTTATGGAGATTTTGTGACTGAATTCGATTTGGACTACTATTCTTATCACAATTCATTAATTTCAGCCCCTTGGGTCCAAGAGAACATGAAAAAATGCTTCCAAAGTTCGAACCCAAGTCTGAAATAAGCGTCCAAAAAAATCATGATTTTTCTAAAAATACAAGTTTATGGAGATTTTGTGACTGAATTCGATTTGGACTACTATTCTTATCACAATTCATAAATTTCAGCCCCTTGGTTCCCATAGAGCCTGAAAAAACTGCTTCCAAAGTTCGAACCCAAGTCTGAAATAAGCGTCCAAAAAAATCATGATTTTTCTAAAATTACAACTTTATGGAGATTTTGTGACTGAATTCGATTTGGACTACTATTCTCATCACAATTCATAAATTTCAGCCCCTTGGTTCCCATAGAGCCTGAAAAAACTGCTTCCAAAGTTCGAACCCAAGTCTGAAATAAGCGTCCAAAAAAATCATGATTTTTCTAAAAATATAAGTTTATGGAGATTTTGTGACTGAATTCGATTTGGACTACTATTCTTATCACAATTCATAAATTTCAGCCCCTTGGTTCCCATAGAGCCTGAAAAAACTGCTTCCAAAGTTCGAACCCAAGTCTGAAATTAGCGTCCATAAAAATCATGATTTTTCTAAAAATACAAGTTTATGGAGATTTTTTGACTTAATTCGATTTGAACTACAATTCCTATCACAATTCCAAAATCTCAGCCATTTATGTGACATAGATCCTGAAAAATCTGCTTCCAAAGTTCAAACCCAAATCCCAAATTAGCTTCCATAAAAATCATGATTTTTCTAAAAATACAAGTTTATGGAGATTTTGTGACTGAATTGGATTTGGACTACTATTCTTATCACAATTCATTAATTTCAGCCCCTTGGGTCCAAGAGAACATGAAAAAAATGCTTCCAAAGTTCGAACCCAAGTCTGAAATAAGCGTCCAAAAAAATCATGATTTTTCTAAAAATACAAGTTTATGGAGATTTTGTGACTGAATTCAATTTGGACTACTATTCTTATCACAATTCAAAAATTTCAGCCCCTTGGGTCCCATAGAGCCTGAAAAAACTGCTTCCAAAATTCGAACCCAAGTCTGAAATGAGCGTCCATAAAAATCATGATTTTTCTAAAAATACAAGTTTATGGAGATTTTGTGACTGAATTCGATTTGGAATACTATTCTTAGCACAATTCATAAATTTCAGCCCCTTGGGTACCATAGAGCCTGAAAAATCTGCTTCCAAAGTTCGAACCCAAGTCCCAAATTAGCTTCCATACAAATCATGATTTTTCTAAAAATACAAGTTTATGGAGATTTTGTGACTGAATTCGATTTGGACTACTATTCTTATCACAATTCATTAATTTCAGCCCCTTGGGTCCGATAGAGCAGGAAAAAACTGCTTCCAAAGTTCGAAACCAAGTCTGAAATAAGCGTCCAAAAAAATCATGATTTTTCTAAAATTACAACTTTATGGAGATTTTGTGACTGAATTCGATTTGGACTACTATTCTCATCACAATTCATAAATTTCAGCCCCTTGGGTCTCATAGAGCCTGAAAAATCTGCTTCCAAAGTTCGAACCCAAGTCCCAAATTAGCTTCCATAAAAATCATGACTTTTCTAAAAAGACAAGTATATGGAGATTTCGTGACTGAATTCGATTTGAACTTCAATTCTTATAAAAATTCATAAATTTCAGCCCCTTGGGTCCCATAGAGCCTGACTAATATGCTTTCAAAGTTCGAACCCAAGTCTGAAAATAGCGTCCATAAAAATCATGATTTTTCTAAAAATACAAGTTTATGGAGATTTTGTGACTGAATTCGATTTGGAATACTATTCTTAGCACAATTCATAAATTTCAGCCCCTTGGGTACCATAGAGCCTGAAAAATCTGCTTCCAAAGTTCGAACCCAAGTCCCAAATTAGCTTCCATACAAATCATGATTTTTCTAAAAATACAAGTTTATGGAGATTTTGTGACTGAATTCGATTTGGACTACTATTCTTATCACAATTCATTAATTTCAGCCCCTTGGGTCCAAGAGAACATGAAAAAATGCTTCCAAAGTTCGAACCCAAGTCTGAAATAAGCGTCCAAAAAAATCATGATTTTTCTAAAAATACAAGTTTATGGAGATTTTGTGACTGAATTCGATTTGGACTACTATTCTTATCACAATTCATAAATTTCAGCCCCTTGGTTCCCATAGAGCCTGAAAAAACTGCTTCCAAAGTTCGAACCCAAGTCTGAAATAAGCGTCCAAAAAAATCATGATTTTTCTAAAATTACAACTTTATGGAGATTTTGTGACTGAATTCGATTTGGACTACTATTCTCATCACAATTCATAAATTTCAGCCCCTTGGGTCTCATAGAGCCTGAAAAATCTGCTTCCAAAGTTCGAACCCAAGTCCCAAATTAGCTTCCATAAAAATCATGACTTTTCTAAAAAGACAAGTATATGGAGATTTCGTGACTGAATTCGATTTGAACTTCAATTCTTATAACAATTCATAAATTTCAGCCCCTTGGGTCCCATAGAGCCTGACTAATATGCTTTCAAAGTTCGAACCCAAGTCTGAAATTAGCGTCCATAAAAATCATGATTTTTCTAAAAATACAAGTTTATGGAGATTTTGTGACTGAATTCGATTTGGACTACTATTCTTATCACAATTCATTAATTTCAGCCCCTTCGGTCCCATAGAGCCTGATAAAACTGCTTCCAAAGTTCGAACCCAAGTCTGAAAATAGCGTCCATAAAAATCATGATTTTTCTAAAAATACAAGTTTATGGAGATTTTGTGACTGAATTCGATTTGGAATACTATTCTTAGCACAATTCATAAATTTCAGCCCCTTGGGTACCATAGAGCCTGAAAAA
Organism: Hesperophylax magnus; assembly: GCA_026573805.1. Classification (NCBI taxonomy): domain Eukaryota; kingdom Metazoa; phylum Arthropoda; class Insecta; order Trichoptera; family Limnephilidae; genus Hesperophylax; species Hesperophylax magnus. Next base: position 4,646,804 of record JAIUSX010000005.1, on the reverse strand, counting down.
TCTGCTTCCAAAGTTCTAACCCAAGTTCCAAATTAGCTTCCATAAAAATCATGATTTTTCTAAAAATACAAGTTTATGGAGATTTTGTGACTGAATTCGATTTTGACTACTATTCTTATCACAATTCATTAATTTCAGCCCCTTCGGTCCCATAGAGCCTGATAAAACTGATTCCAAAGTTCGAACGCAAGTCTGAAATAAGCGTCCAAAAAAATCATGATTTTTCTAAAAATACAACTTTATGGAGATTTTGTGACTGAATTCGATTTGGACTACTATTCTTATCACAATTCATTAATTTCAGCCCCTTGGGTCCCATAGAGCCTGAAAAATCTGCTTCCAAAGTTCTAACCCAAGTTCCAAATTAGCTTCCATAAAAATCATGATTTTTCTAAAAATACAAGTTTATGGAGATTTTGTGACTGAATTCGATTTGGACTACTATTCTTATCACAATTCATTAATTTCAGCCCCTTCGGTCCCATAGAGCCTGATAAAACTGCTTCCAAAGTTCGAACCCAAGTCTGAAATAAGCGTCCATAAATATCATGATTTTTCTAAAAATACAACTATATGGAGATTTCGTGAATGAATTCGATTTGAACTTCAATTCTTATAACAATTCCAAAATTTCAGCCTGTTTGGTCCTATTGAGCCTGAATAAACCGTTTCCAAAGTTCGAACCCAAGTCCCAAATTAGCTTCCATAAAAATCATGATTTTTCTAAAAATACAAGTATATGGAGATTTCGTGACTGAATTCGATTTGAACTTTAATTCTTATAACAATTCATAAATTTCAGCCCCTTGGGTCCCATAGAGCCTGAATAAACTGCTTCCAAAGTTCGAACCCAAGTCTGAAATTAGCGTCCATAAATATCATGATTTTTCTAAAAATACAACTTTATGGAGATTTCGTGAATGAATTCGATTTGAACTTCAATTCTTATAACAATTCCAAAATTTCAGCCTGTTTGGTCCTATTGAGCCTGAATAAACCGTTTCCAAAGTTCGAACCCAAGTCCCAAATTAGCTTCCATAAAAATCATGATTTTTCTAAAAATACAAGTTTATGGAGATTTTGTGACGGAATTCGATTTGGACTACTATTCTTATCACAATTCATAAATTTCAGCCCCTTGGTTCCCATAGAGCCTGAACAAACTGCTTCCAAAGTTCGAACCCAAGTCTGAAATAAGCGTCCAAAAAAATCATGATTTTTCTAAAAATACAAGTTTATGGAGATTTTGTGACTGAATTCGATTTGGACTACTATTCTTATCACAATTCAAAAATTTCAGCCCCTTGGGTCCCATAGAGCCTGAAAAAACTGCTTCCAAAATTCGAACCCAAGTCTGAAATGAGCGTCCATAAAAATCATGATTTTTCTAAAAATACAAGTTTATGGAGATTTTGTGACTGAATTTTATTTGGACTACTATTCTTATCACAATTCATAAGTTTCAGCCCCTTGGGTCCCATAGAGCCTGAAAAAACTGCTTCCAAATTCGAACCCAAGTCTGAAATAAGCGTCCATAAAAATCATGATTTTTCTAAAAATACTAGTTTATGGAGATTTTGTGACTGAATTTGATTTGGACTACTATTCTTATCACAATTCATAAATTTCAGCCCCTTGGGTCCCATAGAGCCTGACTAATCTGCTTTAAAGTTCGAACCCAAGTCCCAAATTAGCTTCCATACAAATCATGATTTTTCTAAAAATACAAGTTTATGGAGATTTTGTGACTGAATTTGATTTGGACTACTATTCTTATCACAATTCATTAATTTCAGCCCCTTGGGTCCGATAGAGCAGGAAAAAACTGCTTCCAAAGTTCGAACCCAAGTCTGAAATAAGCGTCCAAAAAAATCATGATTTTTCTAAAAGTACAAGTTTATGGAGATTTTGTAACTGAATTCGATTTGGAATACTATTCTTATCACAATTCATAAATTTCAGCCCTTTTGGTCCCATAGAGCCTGAAAAATCTGCTTCCAAAGTTCGGACCCAAGTCCCAAATTAGCTTCCATACAAATCATGATTTTTCTAAAAATAAAACTTTATGGATATTTCGTGACCGAATTCGATTTGAACTTCAATTCTTATAACAATTCAAAAATTTCAGCCCCTTGGGTCCCATAGAGCCTGAAAAAACTGCTTCCAAAGTTCGAACCCAAGTCTGAAATTAGCGTCCATAAAAATCATGATTTTTCTAAAAATACAAGTTTATGGAGATTTATTGACTTAATTCGATTTGAACTACAATTCCTATCACAATTCCAAAATCTCAGCCATTTATGTGACATAGATCCTGAAAAATCTGCTTCCAAAGTTCGAACCCAAATCCCAAATTAGCTTCCATAAAAATCATGATTTTTCTAAAAATACAAGTTTATGGAGATTTTGTGACTGAATTCGATTTGGACTACTATTCTTATCACAATTCATAGATTTCAGCCCCTTGGTTCCCATAGAGCCTGAAAAAACTGCTTCCAAAGTTCGAACCCAAGTCTGAAATAAGCGTCCAAAAAAATCATGATTTTTCTAAAAATACAACTTTATGGAGATTTTGTGACTGAATTCGATTTGGACTACTATTCTTATCACAATTCATAAATTTCAGCCCCTTGGTTCCCATAGAGCCTGAAAAAACTGCTTCCAAAGTTCGAACCCAAGTCTGAAATAAGCGTCCAAAAAAATCATGATTTTTCTAAAAATACAAGTGTATGGAGATTTTGTGACTGAATTCGATTTGGACTACTATTCTTATCACAATTCATAAATTTCAGCCCCTTGGTTCCCATAGAGCCTGAAAAAACTGCTTCCAAAGTTCAAACCCAAGTCTGAAATTAGCGTCCATAAAAATCATGATTTTTCTAAAAATACAAGTTTATGGAGATTTTTTGACTTAATTCGATTTGAACTACAATTCCTATCACAATTCCAAAATCTCAGCCATTTATGTGACATAGATCCTGAAAAATCTGCTTCCAAAGTTCAAACCCAAATCCCAAATTAGCTTCCATAAAAATCATGATTTTTCTAAAAATACAAGTTTATGGAGATTTTGTGACTGAATTGGATTTGGACTACTATTCTTATCACAATTCATTAATTTCAGCCCCTTGGGTCCAAGAGAACATGAAAAAAATGCTTCCAAAGTTCGAACCCAAGTCTGAAATAAGCGTCCAAAAAAATCATGATTTTTCTAAAAATACAAGTTTATGGAGATTTTGTGACTGAATTCGATTTGGACTACTATTCTTATCACAATTCATAAATTTCAGCCCCTTGGTTCCCATAGAACCTGAAAAAACTGCTTCCAAAGTTCGAACCCAAGTCTGAAATAAGCGTCCAAAAAAATCATGATTTTTCTAAAATTACAACTTTATGGAGATTTTGTGACTGAATTCGATTTGGACTACTATTCTCATCACAATTCATAAATTTCAGCCCCTTGGGTCTCATAGAGCCTGAAAAATCTGCTTCCAAAGTTCGAACCCAATTCCCAAATTAGCTTCCATAAAAATCATGACTTTTCTAAAAAGACAAGTATATGGAGATTTCGTGACTGAATTCGATTTGAACTTCAATTCTTATAACAATTCATAAATTTCAGCCCCTTGGGTCCCATAGAGCCTGACTAATATGCTTTCAAAGTTCGAACCCAAGTCTGAAAATAGCGTCCATAAAAATCATGATTTTTCTAAAAATACAAGTTTATGGAGATTTTGTGACTGAATTCGATTTGGACTACTATTCTCATCACAATTCATAAATTTCAGCCCCTTGGTTCCCATAGAGCCTGAAAAAACTGCTTCCAAAGTTCGAACCCAAGTCTGAAATTAGCGTCCATAAAAATCATGATTTTTCTAAAAATACAAGTTTATGGAGATTTTTTGACTTAATTCGATTTGAACTACAATTCCTATCACAATTCCAAAATCTCAGCCATTTATGTGACATAGATCCTGAAAAATCTGCTTCCAAAGTTCAAACCCAAATCCCAAATTAGCTTCCATAAAAATCATGATTTTTCTAAAAATACAAGTTTATGGAGATTTTGTGACTGAATTCGATTTGGACTACTATTCTTATCACAATTCATTAATTTCAGCCCCTTGGGTCCAAGAGAACATGAAAAAAATGCTTCCAAAGTTCGAACCCAAGTCTGAAATAAGCGTCCAAAAAAATCATGATTTTTCTAAAAATACAAGTTTATGGAGATTTTGTGACTGAATTCGATTTGGACTACTATTCTTATCACAATTTATAAAATTCAGCCCCTTGGTTCCCATAGAGCCTGAAAAAACTGCTTCCAAAGTTCGAACCCAAGTCTGAAATAAGCGTCCAAAAAAATCATGATTTTTCTAAAATTACAACTTTATGGAGATTTTGTGACTGAATTCGATTTGGACTACTATTCTCATCACAATTCATAAATTTCAGCCCCTTGGGTCTCATAGAGCCTGAAAAATCTGCTTCCAAAGTTCGAACCCAAGTCCCAAATTAGCTTCCATAAAAATCATGACTTTTCTAAAAAGACAAGTATATGGAGATTTCGTGACTGAATTCGATTTGAACTTCAATTCTTATAACAATTCATAAATTTCAGCCCCTTGGGTCCCATAGAGCCTGACTAATATGCTTTCAAAGTTCGAACCCAAGTCTGAAATTAGCGTCCATAAAAATCATGATTTTTCTAAAAATACAAGTTTATGGAGATTTTGTGACTGAATTCGATTTGGACTACTATTCTTATCACAATTCATTAATTTCAGCCCCTTCGGTCCCATAGAGCCTGATAAAACTGCTTCCAAAGTTCGAACCCAAGTCTGAAATAAGCGTCCAAAAAAATCATGATTTTTCTAAAAATACAACTTTATGGAGATTTTGTGACTGAATTCGATTTGGACTACTATTCTTATCACAATTCATTAATTTCAGCCCCTTGGGTCCCATAGAGCCTGAAAAATCTGCTTCCAAAGTTCTAACCCAAGTTCCAAATTAGCTTCCATAAAAATCATGATTTTTCTAAAAATACAAGTTTATGGAGATTTTGTGACTGAATTCGATTTGGACTACTATTCTTATCACAATTCATTAATTTCAGCCCCTTCGGTCCCATAGAGCCTGATAAAACTGCTTCCAAAGTTCGAACCCAAGTCTGAAATAAGCGTCCATAAATATCATGATTTTTCTAAAAATACAACTATATGGAGATTTCGTGAATGAATTCGATTTGAACTTCAATTCTTATAACAATTCCAAAATTTCAGCCTGTTTGGTCCTATTGAGCCTGAATAAACCGTTTCCAAAGTTCGAACCCAAGTCCCAAATTAGCTTCCATAAAAATCATGATTTTTCTAAAAATACAAGTATATGGAGATTTCGTGACTGAATTCGATTTGAACTTTAATTCTTATAACAATTCATAAATTTCAGCCCCTTGGGTCCCATAGAGCCTGAATAAACTGCTTCCAAAGTTCGAACCCAAGTCTGAAATTAGCGTCCATAAATATCATGATTTTTCTAAAAATACAACTTTATGGAGATTTCGTGAATGAATTCGATTTGAACTTCAATTCTTATAACAATTCCAAAATTTCAGCCTGTTTGGTCCTATTGAGCCTGAATAAACCGTTTCCAAAGTTCGAACCCAAGTCCCAAATTAGCTTCCATAAAAATCATGATTTTTCTAAAAATACAAGTTTATGGAGATTTTGTGACTGAATTCGATTTGGACTACTATTCTTATCACAATTCATAAATTTCAGCCCCTTGGTTCCCATAGAGCCTGAACAAACTGCTTCCAAAGTTCGAACCCAAGTCTGAAATAAGCGTCCAAAAAAATCATGATTTTTCTAAAAATACAAGTTTATGGAGATTTTGTGACTGAATTCGATTTGGACTACTATTCTTATCACAATTCAAAAATTTCAGCCCCTTGGGTCCCATAGAGCCTGAAAAAACTGCTTCCAAAATTCGAACCCAAGTCTGAAATGAGCGTCCATAAAAATCATGATTTTTCTAAAAATACAAGTTTATGGAGATTTTGTGACTGAATTTTATTTGGACTACTATTCTTATCACAATTCATAAGTTTCAGCCCCTTGGGTCCCATAGAGCCTGAAAAAACTGCTTCCAAAGTTCGAACCCAAGTCTGAAATGAGCGTCCATAAAAATCATGATTTTTCTAAAAATACAAGTTTATGTAGATTTTGTGACTGAATTTGATTTGGACTACTATTCTTATCACAATTCATAAATTTCAGCCCCTTGGGTCCCATAGAGCCTGACTAATCTGCTTTAAAGTTCGAACCCAAGTCCCAAATTAGCTTCCATACAAATCATGATTTTTCTAAAAATACAAGTTTATGGAGATTTTGTGACTGAATTTGATTTGGACTACTCTTCTTATCACAATTCATTAATTTCAGCCCCTTGGGTCCGGTAGAGCAGGAAAAAACTGCTTCCAAAGTTCGAACCCAAGTCTGAAATAAGCGTCCAAAAAAATCATGATTTTTCTAAAAGTACAAGTTTATGGAGATTTTGTAACTGAATTCGATTTGGAATACTATTCTTATCACAATTCATAAATTTCAGCCCTTTGGGTCCCATAGAGCCTGAAAAATCTGCTTCCAAAGTTCGAACCCAAGTCCCAAATTAGCTTCCATACAAATCATGATTTTTCTAAAAATACAACTTTATGGAGATTTTGTGACTGAATTCGATTTGAACTTCAATTCTTATAACAATTCATTAATTTCAGCCCCTTGAGTCCCATAGAACCTGAAAAAACTGCTTCCAAAGTTCGAACCCAAGTCTGAAATAAGCGTCCAAAAAAATCATGATTTTTCTAAAAATACAATTTTATTGAGATTTTGTGACTAAATTCGATTTGAACTACAATTCTTATCACAATTCATTAATTTCAGCCCCTTGAGTCCCATAGAACCTGAAAAAACTGCTTCCAAAGTTCGAACCCAAGTCCCAAATTAGCTTCCATAAATATCATGATTTTTCTAAAAATACAACTTTATGGAGATTTTGTGACTGAATTCGATTTGAACTTCAATTCTTATAACAATTCATTAATTTCAGCCCCTTGAGTCCCATAGAACCTGAAAAAACTGCTTCCAAAGTTCGAACCCAAGTCTGAAATAAGCGTCCAAAAAAATCATGATTTTTCTAAAAATACAAGTTTATTGAGATTTTGTGACTAAATTCGATTTGAACTACAATTCTTATCACAATTCATTAATTTCAGCCCCTTGAGTCCCATAGAACCTGAAAAAACTGCTTCCAAAGTTCGAACCCAAGTCCCAAATTAGCTTCCATAAATATCATGATTTTTCTAAAAATACAACTTTATGGAGATTTCGTGACTGAATTCGATTTGAACTTCAATTCTTATATCAATTTCAAAATTTCAGCCTGTTTGGTCCTATTGAGCCTGAATAAACCGCTTCCAAAGTTCGAACCCAAGTCTGAAATAAGCGTCCAAAAAAATCATGATTTTTCTAAAAATACAAGTTTATTGAGATTTTGTGACTAAATTCGATTTGAACTACAATTCTTATCACAATTCATTAATTTCAGCCCCTTGAGTCCCATAGAACCTGAAAAAACTGCTTCCAAAGTTCGAACCCAAGTCCCAAATTAGCTTCCATAAATATCATGATTTTTCTAAAAATACAACTTTATGGAGATTTTGTGACTGAATTCGATTTGAACTTCAATTCTTATAACAATTCATTAATTTCAGCCCCTTGAGTCCCATAGAGCCGGAAAAAACTGCTTCCAAAGTTCGAACCCAAGTCTGAAAATAGCGTCCATACAAATCATGATTTTTCTAAAAATACAAGTTTATGGAGATTTTGTTTCTGAATTCGATTTGAACTACAATTCTTATCACAATTCCAAAATTTCAGCCATTTGGGTCACATAGATCCTGAAAAATCTGCTTTCAAAGTTCGAACCCAAGTCTGAAATAAGCGTCCATAAAAATCATGATTTTTCTTAAAATACAAGTTTATGGAGATTTTGTGACTGAATTCGATTTGGACTACTATTCTTATCACAATTCATAAATTTCAGCCCCTTGGGTCCCATAGAGCCTGACTAATCTGCTTCCAAATTTCGAACCCAAGTCCCAAATTAGCTTCCATTAATATCGTTATTTTTCTAAAAATCCAACTTTATGGAGATTTCGTGACTGAATTCGATTTGAACTTCAATTCTTATAACAATTCCGAAATTTCAGCCTGTTTGGTCCTATTGAGCCTGAATACACCGCTTCCAAAGTTCGAACCCCAGTCTGAAAATAGCGTCCATACAAATCATGATTTTTCTAAAAATACAAGTTTATGGAGATTTCGTGACTGAATTCGATTTGAACTTCAATTCTTATAACAATTCATTAATTTCAGCCCCTTGAGTCCCATAGAACCTGAAAAAACTGCTTCCAAAGTTCGAACCCAAGTCTGAAATAAGCGTCCAAGAAAATCATGATTTTTCTAAAAGTACAAGTTTATGGAGATTTTGTGACTGAATTCGATTTGGAATACTATTCTTATCACAATTCATAAATTTCAGCCCATTGGGTCCCATAGAGCCTGAAAAATCTGCTTCAAAAGTTCGAACCCAAGTCCCAAATTAGCTTCCATAAAAATTATGATTTTTCTAAAAATACAAGTTTATGGAGATTTTGTGACGGAATTCGATTTGGACTAGTATTCTTATCACAATTCATAAATTTCAGCCACTTGGGTCCCATAGAGCCTGACTAATCTGCTTCCAAATTTCGAACCCAAGTCCCAAATTAGCTTCCATAAATATCGTTATTTTTCTAAAAATCCAACTTTATGGAGATTTCGTGACTGAATTCGATTTGAACTTCAATTCTTATAACAATTCATAAATTTCAGCCCCTTGGTTCCAATAGAGCCTGAAAAAACTGCTTCCAAAGTTCGAACCCAAGTCTGAAATAAGCGTCCAAGAAAATCATGATTTTTCTAAAAGTACAAGTTTATGGAGATTTTGTGACTGAATTCGATTTGGAATACTATTCTTATCACAATTCATAAATTTCAGCCCCTTGGGTCCCATAGAGCCTGAAAAATCTGCTTCAAAAGTTCGAACCCAAGTCTGAAATAAGCGTCCAAAAAAATCATGATTTTTCTAAAAATACAAGTTTATGGAGATTTTGTGACTGAATTCGATTTGGACTACTATTCTTATCACAATTCATTAATTTCAGCCCCTTGGGTCCCATAGAACATGAAAAAAATGCTTCCAAAATTCGAACCCAAGTCTGAAATAAGCGTCCAAAAAAATCATGATTTTTCTAAAAATACAAGTTTATGGAGATTTTGTGACTGAATTCGATTTGGACTACTATTCTTATCACAATTCATAAATTTCAGCCCCTTGGGTCCCATAGAGCCTGAAAAAACTGCTTCCAAAGTTCGAACCCAAGTCTGAAATAAGCGTCCAAAAAAATCATGATTTTTCTAAAAATACAAGTTTATGGAGATTTTGTGACTGAATTCGATTTGGACTACTATTCTTATCACAATTCATAAATTTCAGCCCCTTGGGTCCCATAGATCCTGAAAAATCTGCTTCCAAAGTTCGAAACCAAATCCCAAATTAGCTTCCATAAAAATCATGATTTTTCTAAAAATATAACTTTATGGAGATTTTGTGACTGAATTCGATTTGGACTACTATTCTTATCACAATTCATTAATTTCAGCCCCTTGGGTCCCATAGAGCCTGAAAAATCTGCTTCCAAAGTTCGAACCCAAGTTCCAAATTAGCTTCCATAAAAATCATGATTTTTCTAAAAATACAAGTTTATGGAGATTTTGTGACTGAATTTGATTTGGACTACTATTCTTATCACAATTCATAAATTTCAGCCCCTTGGGTCCCATAGAGCCTGACTAATCTGCTTCCAAAGTTCGAACCCAAGTCTGAATTGAGCGTCCATAAAAATCATGATTTTACTAAAAATACAAGTTTATGGAGATTTTGTGACTGAATTCGATTTAGACTACTATTCTTATCACAATTCATTAATTTCAGCCCCTTCGGTCCCATAGAGCCTGATAAAACTGCTTCCAAAATTCGAACCCAAGTCTGAAATAAGCGTCCAAAAAAATCATGATTTTTCTAAAATTACAACTTTATGGAGATTTTGTGACTGAATTCGATTTGGACTACTATTCTCATCACAATTCATAAATTTCAGCCCCTTGGGTCTCATAGAGCCTGATAAAACTGATTCCAAAGTTCGAACCCAAGTCTGAAATTAGCGTCCATAAATATCATGATTTTTCTAAAAATACAACTTTATGGAGATTTTGTGACTAAATTCGATTTGAACTACAATTCTTATCACAATTCATTAATTTCAGCCCCTTGGGTCCCATAGAGCCTGAAAAATCTGCTTCCAAAGTTAGAACCCAAGTCCCAAATTAGCATCCATACAAATCATGATTTTTCTAAAAATACAAGTTTATGGAGATTTTGTGACTGAATTCGATTTGAACTTCAATTCTTATAACAATTCCAAAATTTCAGCCTGTTTGGTTTTATTGAGCCTGAATAAACCGTTTCCATAGTTCGAACCCAAGTCTGAAATATGCGTCCAAAAAAATCATGATTTTTCTAAAAATACAACTTTATGGAGATTTTGTGACTAAATTCGATTTGAACTACAATTCTTATCACAATTCCAAAATTTCAGCCATTTGGTTCACATAGATCCTGAAAAATCGGCTTTCAAAGTTCGTACCCAAATCTGAAATTAGCGTCCATAAAAATCATGATTTTTCGAAAAATACAAGTTTATGGAGATTTTGTGAATGAATTCGATTTGGACAACTATTCTTATCACAATTCATTAATTTCAGCCCCTTGGGTCCCATAGAACCTGATAAAACTGCTTCCAAAGTTCGAACCCAAGTCCCAAATTAGCTTCCATACAAATCATGATTTTTCTAAAAATACAAGATTATGGAGATTTTGTGACTGAATTCGATTTGAACTACAATTCTTATCACAATTCCAAAATTTCAGCCATTTGGGTCACATAGATCCTGAAAAATCTGCTTCCAAAGTTCGAACCTAAGTCTGAAATGAGCGTCCATAAAAATCATGATTTTTCTAAAAATACAAGTTTATGGAGATTTTGTGACTGAATTCGATTTGGACTACTATTCTTATCACAATTCATAAATTTCAGCCCCTTGGGTCCCATAGAGCCTGAAAAATCTGCCTCCAAAGTTCGAACCCAAATCCCAAATTAGCTTCCATAAATATCATGATTTTTCTCAAAATACAAGTTTATGGAGATTTTGTGAAGGAATTCTATTTGGATTACTATTCTTATCACAATTCATAAATTTCAGCCCTTTGGGTCCCATAGGGCCTGAAAAAACTGCTTCCAAAGTTCGAACCCAAGTCTGAAATAAGCGTCCAAAAAAATCATGATTTTTCTAAAAATACAACTTTATGGAGATTTTGTGACTGAATTCGATTTGGACTACTATTCTCATCACAATTCATAAATTTCAGCCTCTTGGGTCTCATAGAGCCTGAAAAATCTGCTTCCAAAGTTCGAACCCAAGTCCCAAATTAGCTTCCATAAAAATCATGACTTTTCTAAAAATACAAGTATATGGAGATTTCGTGACTGAATTCGATTTGAACTTCAATTCTTATAACAATTCATAAATTTCTGCCTCTTGGGTCCCATAGAGCCTGAATAAACTGCTTCCAAAGTTCGAACCCAAGTCTGAAATTAGCGTCCATAAATATCATGATTTTTCTAAAAATACAAATTTATGGAGATTTTGTGACTAAATTCGGTTTGAACTACAATTCTTATCACAATTCATTAATTTCAGCCCCTTGGGTCCCATAGAGCCTGAAAAATCTGCTTCCAAAGTTAGAACCCAAGTCCCAAATTAGCTTCCATACAAATCATGATTTTTCTAAAAATACAAGTTTATGGAGATTTTGTGACTGAATTCGATTTGAACTTCAATTCTTATAACAATTCCAAAATTTCAGCCTGTTTGGTCCTATTGAGCCTGAATAAACCGTTTCCATAGTTCGAACCCAAGTCTGAAATATGCGTCCAAAAAAATCATGATTTTTCTAAAAATACAACTTTATGGAGATTTTGTGACTAAATTCGATTTGAACTACAATTCTTATCACAATTCCAAAATTTCAGCCTGTTTGGTCCTATTGAGCCTGAATAAACCGTTTCCATTGTTCGAACCCAAGTCTAAAATATGCGTCCAAAAAAATCATAATTTTTCTAAAAATACAACTTTATGGAGATTTTGTGACTAAATTCGATTTGAACTACAATTCTTATCACAATTCCAAAATTTCAGCCATTTGGGACACATAGATCCTGAAAAATCTGCTTTCAAAGTTCGAACCCAAGTCTGAAATTAGCGTCCAAAAAAATCATGATTTTTCTAAAAGTACAAGTTTATGGAGATTTTGTGACTGAATTCGATTTAAACTACAATTCTTATCACAATTCCAAAATTTCAGCCATTTGGGTCACACAGATCCTGAAAAATCTGCTTTCAAAGTTCGAACCCAAGTCTGAAATAAGCTTCCATAAATATCATGATTTTTCTAAAAATACAACTTTATGGAGATTTCGTGACTGAATTTGATTTGAACTTCAATTCTTATAACAATTCAAAAATTTCAGCCCCTTGGGTCCCATAGAGCCTGAAAAAACTGCTTTCAAAGTTCGAACCCAAGTCTGAAATTAGCGTCCATAAAAATCATGATTTTTCTAAAAATACAAGTTTATGGAGATTTTGTGAATGATTTCGATTTGGACAACTATTCTTATCACAATTCCTTAATTTCAGCCCCTTGGGTCCCATAGAGCCTGACTAATCTGCTTCCAAAGTTCGAACCCAAGTCCCAAATTAGCTTCCATAAATATCATGATTTTTCTAAAAATACAACTTTATGGAGATTTTGTGACTAAATTCGATTTGAACTACAATTCTTATCACAATTCCAAAATTTCAGCCATTTGGTTCACATAGATCCTGAATAATCTGCTTTCAAAGTACGAACCCAAGTCTGAAATTAGCGTCCATAAAAATCATGATTTTTCTAAAAATACAAGTTTATGGAGATTTTGTGACTGAATTCGATTTAGACTACTATTCTTATCACAATTCATTAATTTCAGCCCCTTGGGTCCCATAGAACATGAAAAAAATGCTTCCAAAATTCGAACCCAAGTCTGAAATAAGAGTCCAAAAAAATCATGATTTTTCAAAAAATACAAGTTTATGGAGATTTTGTGACTGAATTCGATTTGGACTACTATTCTTATCACAATTCATAAATTTCAGCCCCTTGGGTCCCATAGAGCCTGAAAAAACTGCTTCCAAAGTTCGAACCCAAGTCTGAAATAAGCGTCCAAAAAAATCATGATTTTTCTAAAAATACAAGTTTATGGAGATTTTGTGACTGAATTCGATTTGGACTACTATTCTTATTACAATTCATAAATTTCAGCCCCTTGGGTCCCATAGATCCTGAAAAATCTGCTTCCAAAGTTCGAACCCAAATCCCAAATTAGCTTCCATAAAAATCATGATTTTTCTAAAAATATAACTTTATGGAGATTTTGTGACTGAATTCGATTTGGACTACTATTCTTATCACAATTCATTAATTTCAGCCCCTTGGGTCCCATAGAGCCTGAAAAATCTGCTTCCAAAGTTCGAACCCAAGTTCCAAATTAGCTTCCATAAAAATCATGATTTTTCTAAAAATACAAGTTTATGGAGATTTTGTGACTGAATTCGATTTGAACTTCAATTCTTATAACAATTCCAAAATTTCAGCCTGTTTGGTCCTATTGAGCCTGAATAAACCGTTTCCATAGTTCGAACCCAAGTCTGAAATATGCGTCCAAAAAAATCATGATTTTTCTAAAAATACAACTTTATGGAGATTTTGTGACTAAATTCGATTTGAACTACAATTCTTATCACAATTCCAAAATTTCAGCCATTTGGTTCACATAGATCCTGAAAAATCGGCTTTCAAAGTTCGAACCCAAGTCTGAAATTAGCGTCCATAAAAATCATGATTTTTCGAAAAATACAAGTTTATGGAGATTTTGTGAATGAATTCGATTTGGACAACTATTCTTATCACAATTCATTAATTTCAGCCCCTTGGGTCCCATAGAACCTGATAAAACTGCTTCCAAAGTTCGAACCCAAGTCCCAAATTAGCTTCCATACAAATCATGATTTTTCTAAAAATACAAGTTTATGGAGATTTTGTGACTGAATTCGATTTGAACTACAATTCTTATCACAATTCCAAAATTTCAGCCATTTGGGTCACATAGATCCTGAAAAATCTGCTTCCAAAGTTCGAACCCAAGTCTGAAATGAGCGTCCATAAAAATCATGATTTTTCTAAAAATACAAGTTTATGGATATTTTGTGACTGAATTCGATTTGGACTACTATTCTTATCACAATTCATAAATTTCAGCCCCTTGGGTCCCATAGAGCCTGAAAGATCTGCCTCCAAAGTTCGAACCCAAATCCCAAATTAGCTTCCATAAAAATCATGATTTTTCTCAAAATACAAGTTTATGGAGATTTTGTGACTGAATTCGATTTGGACTACTATTCTTATCACAATTCATAAATTTCAGCCCCTTGGGTCCCAGAGAGCCTGAAAAAACTGCTTCCAAAGTTCGAACCCAAGTCTGAAATAAGCGTCCAAAAAAATCATGATTTTTCTAAAAATACAAGTTTATGGAGATTTTGTGACTGAATTCGATTTGGACTACTATTCTTATCACAATTCATAAATTTCAGCCCCTTGGGTCCCATAGAGCCTGAAAAAACTGCTTCCAAAGTTCGAACCCAAGTCTGAAATAAGCGTCCAAAAAAATCATGATTTTTCTAAAAATACAAGTTTATGGAGATTTTGTGACTGAATTCGATTTGGACTACTATTCTTATCACAATTCATAAATTTCAGCCCCTTGGGTCCCATAGATCCTGAAAAATCTGCTTCCAAAGTTCGAAACCAAATCCCAAATTAGCTTCCATAAAAATCATGATTTTTCTAAAAATATAACTTTATGGAGATTTTGTGACTGAATTCGATTTGGACTACTATTCTTATCACAATTCATTAATTTCAGCCCCTTGGGTCCCATAGAGCCTGAAAAATCTGCTTCCAAAGTTCGAACCCAAGTTCCAAATTAGCTTCCATAAAAATCATGATTTTTCTAAAAATACAAGTTTATGGAGATTTTGTGACTGAATTTGATTTGGACTACTATTCTTATCACAATTCATAAATTTCAGCCCCTTGGGTCCCATAGAGCCTGACTAATCTGCTTCCAAAGTTCGAACCCAAGTCTGAATTGAGCGTCCATAAAAATCATGATTTTACTAAAAATACAAGTTTATGGAGATTTTGTGACTGAATTCGATTTAGACTACTATTCTTATCACAATTCATTAATTTCAGCCCCTTCGGTCCCATAGAGCCTGATAAAACTGCTTCCAAAATTCGAACCCAAGTCTGAAATAAGCGTCCAAAAAAATCATGATTTTTCTAAAATTACAACTTTATGGAGATTTTGTGACTGAATTCGATTTGGACTACTATTCTCATCACAATTCATAAATTTCAGCCCCTTGGGTCTCATAGAGCCTGATAAAACTGATTCCAAAGTTCGAACCCAAGTCTGAAATTAGCGTCCATAAATATCATGATTTTTCTAAAAATACAACTTTATGGAGATTTTGTGACTAAATTCGATTTGAACTACAATTCTTATCACAATTCATTAATTTCAGCCCCTTGGGTCCCATAGAGCCTGAAAAATCTGCTTCCAAAGTTAGAACCCAAGTCCCAAATTAGCATCCATACAAATCATGATTTTTCTAAAAATACAAGTTTATGGAGATTTTGTGACTGAATTCGATTTGAACTTCAATTCTTATAACAATTCCAAAATTTCAGCCTGTTTGGTTTTATTGAGCCTGAATAAACCGTTTCCATAGTTCGAACCCAAGTCTGAAATATGCGTCCAAAAAAATCATGATTTTTCTAAAAATACAACTTTATGGAGATTTTGTGACTAAATTCGATTTGAACTACAATTCTTATCACAATTCCAAAATTTCAGCCATTTGGTTCACATAGATCCTGAAAAATCGGCTTTCAAAGTTCGTACCCAAATCTGAAATTAGCGTCCATAAAAATCATGATTTTTCGAAAAATACAAGTTTATGGAGATTTTGTGAATGAATTCGATTTGGACAACTATTCTTATCACAATTCATTAATTTCAGCCCCTTGGGTCCCATAGAACCTGATAAAACTGCTTCCAAAGTTCGAACCCAAGTCCCAAATTAGCTTCCATACAAATCATGATTTTTCTAAAAATACAAGATTATGGAGATTTTGTGACTGAATTCGATTTGAACTACAATTCTTATCACAATTCCAAAATTTCAGCCATTTGGGTCACATAGATCCTGAAAAATCTGCTTCCAAAGTTCGAACCTAAGTCTGAAATGAGCGTCCATAAAAATCATGATTTTTCTAAAAATACAAGTTTATGGAGATTTTGTGACTGAATTCGATTTGGACTACTATTCTTATCACAATTCATAAATTTCAGCCCCTTGGGTCCCATAGAGCCTGAAAAATCTGCCTCCAAAGTTCGAACCCAAATCCCAAATTAGCTTCCATAAATATCATGATTTTTCTCAAAATACAAGTTTATGGAGATTTTGTGAAGGAATTCTATTTGGATTACTATTCTTATCACAATTCATAAATTTCAGCCCTTTGGGTCCCATAGGGCCTGAAAAAACTGCTTCCAAAGTTCGAACCCAAGTCTGAAATAAGCGTCCAAAAAAATCATGATTTTTCTAAAAATACAACTTTATGGAGATTTTGTGACTGAATTCGATTTGGACTACTATTCTTATCACAATTCATAAATTTCAGCCCCTTGGGTCCCATAGATCCTGAAAAATCTGCTTCCAAAGTTCGAAACCAAATCCCAAATTAGCTTCCATAAAAATCATGATTTTTCTAAAAATATAACTTTATGGAGATTTTGTGACTGAATTCGATTTGGACTACTATTCTTATCACAATTCATTAATTTCAGCCCCTTGGGTCCCATAGAGCCTGAAAAATCTGCTTCCAAAGTTCGAACCCAAGTTCCAAATTAGCTTCCATAAAAATCATGATTTTTCTAAAAATACAAGTTTATGGAGATTTTGTGACTGAATTTGATTTGGACTACTATTCTTATCACAATTCATAAATTTCAGCCCCTTGGGTCCCATAGAGCCTGACTAATCTGCTTCCAAAGTTCGAACCCAAGTCTGAATTGAGCGTCCATAAAAATCATGATTTTACTAAAAATACAAGTTTATGGAGATTTTGTGACTGAATTCGATTTAGACTACTATTCTTATCACAATTCATTAATTTCAGCCCCTTCGGTCCCATAGAGCCTGATAAAACTGCTTCCAAAATTCGAACCCAAGTCTGAAATTAGCGTCCATAAATATCATGATTTTTCTAAAAATACAACTTTATGGAGATTTTGTGACTAAATTCGATTTGAACTACAATTCTTATCACAATTCATTAATTTCAGCCCCTTGGGTCCCATAGAGCCTGAAAAATCTGCTTCCAAAGTTAGAACCCAAGTCCCAAATTAGCATCCATACAAATCATGATTTTTCTAAAAATACAAGTTTATGGAGATTTTGTGACTGAATTCGATTTGAACTTCAATTCTTATAACAATTCCAAAATTTCAGCCTGTTTGGTTTTATTGAGCCTGAATAAACCGTTTCCATAGTTCGAACCCAAGTCTGAAATATGCGTCCAAAAAAATCATGATTTTTCTAAAAATACAACTTTATGGAGATTTTGTGACTAAATTCGATTTGAACTACAATTCTTATCACAATTCCAAAATTTCAGCCATTTGGTTCACATAGATCCTGAAAAATCGGCTTTCAAAGTTCGTACCCAAATCTGAAATTAGCGTCCATAAAAATCATGATTTTTCGAAAAATACAAGTTTATGGAGATTTTGTGAATGAATTCGATTTGGACAACTATTCTTATCACAATTCATTAATTTCAGCCCCTTGGGTCCCTTAGAACCTGATAAAACTGCTTCCAAAGTTCGAACCCAAGTCCCAAATTAGCTTCCATACAAATCATGATTTTTCTAAAAATACAAGATTATGGAGATTTTGTGACTGAATTCGATTTGAACTACAATTCTTATCACATTTCCAAAATTTCAGCCATTTGGGTCACATAGATCCTGAAAAATCTGCTTCCAAAGTTCGAACCTAAGTCTGAAATGAGCGTCCATAAAAATCATGATTTTTCTAAAAATACAAGTTTATGGAGATTTTGTGACTGAATTCGATTTGGACTACTATTCTTATCACAATTCATAAATTTCAGCCCCTTGGGTCCCATAGAGCCTGAAAAATCTGCCTCCAAAGTTCGAACCCAAATCCCAAATTAGCTTCCATAAATATCATGATTTTTCTCAAAATACAAGTTTATGGAGATTTTGTGAAGGAATTCTATTTGGATTACTATTCTTATCACAATTCATAAATTTCAGCCCTTTGGGTCCCATAGGGCCTGAAAAAACTGCTTCCAAAGTTCGAACCCAAGTCTGAAATAAGCGTCCAAAAAAATCATGATTTTTCTAAAAATACAACTTTATGGATATTTTGTGACTGAATTCGATTTGGACTACTATTCTCATCACAATTCATAAATTTCAGCCTCTTGGGTCTCATAGAGCCTGAAAAATCTGCTTCCAAAGTTCGAACCCAAGTCCCAAATTAGCTTCCATAAAAATCATGACTTTTCTAAAAATACAAGTATATGGAGATTTCGTGACTGAATTCGATTTGAACTTCAATTCTTATAACAATTCATAAATTTCTGCCTCTTGGGTCCCATAGAGCCTGAATAAACTGCTTCCAAAGTTCGAACCCAAGTCTGAAATTAGCGTCCATAAATATCATGATTTTTCTAAAAATACAAATTTATGGAGATTTTGTGACTAAATTCGGTTTGAACTACAATTCTTATCACAATTCATTAATTTCAGCCCCTTGGGTCCCATAGAGCCTGAAAAATCTGCTTCCAAAGTTAGAACCCAAGTCCCAAATTAGCTTCCATACAAATCATGATTTTTCTAAAAATACAAGTTTATGGAGATTTTGTGACTGAATTCGATTTGAACTTCAATTCTTATAACAATTCCAAAATTTCAGCCTGTTTGGTCCTATTGAGCCTGAATAAACCGTTTCCATAGTTCGAACCCAAGTCTGAAATATGCGTCCAAAAAAATCATGATTTTTCTAAAAATACAACTTTATGGAGATTTTGTGACTAAATTCGATTTGAACTACAATTCTTATCACAATTCCAAAATTTCAGCCTGTTTGGTCCTATTGAGCCTGAATAAACCGTTTCCATTGTTCGAACCCAAGTCTAAAATATGCGTCCAAAAAAATCATAATTTTTCTAAAAATACAACTTTATGGAGATTTTGTGACTAAATTCGATTTGAACTACAATTCTTATCACAATTCCAAAATTTCAGCCATTTGGGACACATAGATCCTGAAAAATCTGCTTTCAAAGTTCGAACCCAAGTCTGAAATTAGCGTCCAAAAAAATCATGATTTTTCTAAAAGTACAAGTTTATGGAGATTTTGTGACTGAATTCGATTTAAACTACAATTCTTATCACAATTCCAAAATTTCAGCCATTTGGGTCACACAGATCCTGAAAAATCTGCTTTCAAAGTTCGAACCCAAGTCTGAAATAAGCTTCCATAAATATCATGATTTTTCTAAAAATACAACTTTATGGAGATTTCGTGACTGAATTTGATTTGAACTTCAATTCTTATAACAATTCAAAAATTTCAGCCCCTTGGGTCCCATAGAGCCTGAAAAAACTGCTTTCAAAGTTCGAACCCAAGTCTGAAATTAGCGTCCATAAAAATCATGATTTTTCTAAAAATACAAGTTTATGGAGATTTTGTGAATGATTTCGATTTGGACAACTATTCTTATCACAATTCCTTAATTTCAGCCCCTTGGGTCCCATAGAGCCTGACTAATCTGCTTCCAAAGTTCGAACCCAAGTCCCAAATTAGCTTCCATAAATATCATGATTTTTCTAAAAATACAACTTTATGGAGATTTTGTGACTAAATTCGATTTGAACTACAATTCTTATCACAATTCCAAAATTTCAGCCATTTGGTTCACATAGATCCTGAATAATCTGCTTTCAAAGTACGAACCCAAGTCTGAAATTAGCGTCCATAAAAATCATGATTTTTCTAAAAATACAAGTTTATGGAGATTTTGTGACTGAATTCGATTTGGACTACTATTCTTATCACAATTCATTAATTTCAGCCCCTTGGGTCCCATAGAACATGAAAAAAATGCTTCCAAAATTCGAACCCAAGTCTGAAATAAGAGTCCAAAAAAATCATGATTTTTCAAAAAATACAAGTTTATGGAGATTTTGTGACTGAATTCGATTTGGACTACTATTCTTATCACAATTCATAAATTTCAGCCCCTTGGGTCCCATAGAGCCTGAAAAAACTGCTTCCAAAGTTCGAACCCAAGTCTGAAATAAGCGTCCAAAAAAATCATGATTTTTCTAAAAATACAAGTTTATGGAGATTTTGTGACTGAATTCGATTTGGACTACTATTCTTATTACAATTCATAAATTTCAGCCCCTTGGGTCCCATAGATCCTGAAAAATCTGCTTCCAAAGTTCGAACCCAAATCCCAAATTAGCTTCCATAAAAATCATGATTTTTCTAAAAATATAACTTTATGGAGATTTTGTGACTGAATTCGATTTGGACTACTATTCTTATCACAATTCATTAATTTCAGCCCCTTGGGTCCCATAGAGCCTGAAAAATCTGCTTCCAAAGTTCGAACCCAAGTTCCAAATTAGCTTCCATAAAAATCATGATTTTTCTAAAAATACAAGTTTATGGAGATTTTGTGACTGAATTCGATTTGAACTTCAATTCTTATAACAATTCCAAAATTTCAGCCTGTTTGGTCCTATTGAGCCTGAATAAACCGTTTCCATAGTTCGAACCCAAGTCTGAAATATGCGTCCAAAAAAATCATGATTTTTCTAAAAATACAACTTTATGGAGATTTTGTGACTAAATTCGATTTGAACTACAATTCTTATCACAATTCCAAAATTTCAGCCATTTGGTTCACATAGATCCTGAAAAATCGGCTTTCAAAGTTCGAACCCAAGTCTGAAATTAGCGTCCATAAAAATCATGATTTTTCGAAAAATACAAGTTTATGGAGATTTTGTGAATGAATTCGATTTGGACAACTATTCTTATCACAATTCATTAATTTCAGCCCCTTGGGTCCCATAGAACCTGATAAAACTGCTTCCAAAGTTCGAACCCAAGTCCCAAATTAGCTTCCATACAAATCATGATTTTTCTAAAAATACAAGTTTATGGAGATTTTGTGACTGAATTCGATTTGAACTACAATTCTTATCACAATTCCAAAATTTCAGCCATTTGGGTCACATAGATCCTGAAAAATCTGCTTCCAAAGTTCGAACCCAAGTCTGAAATGAGCGTCCATAAAAATCATGATTTTTCTAAAAATACAAGTTTATGGAGATTTTGTGACTGAATTCGATTTGGACTACTATTCTTATCACAATTCATAAATTTCAGCCCCTTGGGTCCCATAGAGCCTGAAAGATCTGCCTCCAAAGTTCGAACCCAAATCCCAAATTAGCTTCCATAAAAATCATGATTTTTCTCAAAATACAAGTTTATGGAGATTTTGTGACTGAATTCGATTTGGACTACTATTCTTATCACAATTCATAAATTTCAGCCCCTTGGGTCCCAGAGAGCCTGAAAAAACTGCTTCCAAAGTTCGAACCCAAGTCTGAAATAAGCGTCCAAAAAAATCATGATTTTTCTAAAAATACAAGTTTATGGAGATTTTGTGACTGAATTCGATTTGGACTACTATTCTTATTACAATTCATAAATTTCAGCCCCTTGGGTCCCATAGATCCTGAAAAATCTGCTTCCAAAGTTCGAACCCAAATCCCAAATTAGCTTCCATAAAAATCATGATTTTTCTAAAAATATAACTTTATGGAGATTTTGTGACTGAATTCGATTTGGACTACTATTCTTATCATAATTCATTTATTTCAGCCCCTTGGGTCCCATAGAGCCTGAAAAATCTGCTTCCAAAGTTCGAACCCAAGTTCCAAATTAGCTTCCATAAAAATCATGATTTTTCTAAAAATACAAGTTTATGGAGATTTTGTGACTGAATTTGATTTGGACTACTATTCTTATCACAATTCATAAATTTCAGCCCCTTGGGTCCCATAGAGCCTGACTAATCTGCTTCCAAAGTTCGAACCCAAGTCTGAAATGAGCGTCCATAAAAATCATGATTTTACTAAAAATACAAGTTTATGGAGATTTTGTGACTGAATTCGATTTGGACTACTATTCTTATCACAATTCATTAATTTCAGCCCCTTCGGTCCCATAGAGCCTGATAAAACTGCTTCCAAAGCGCGAACACAAGTCTGAAATAAGCGTCCCAAAAAATCATGATTTTTCTAAAATTACAACTTTATGGAGATTTTGTGAATGAATTCGATTTGGACTACTATTCTTATCACAATTCATTAATTTCAGCCCCTTGGGTCCCATAGAACATGAAAAAAATGCTTCCAAAATTCGAACCCAAGTCTGAAATAAGAGTCCAAAAAAATCATGATTTTTCAAAAAATACAAGTTTATGGAGATTTTGTGACTGAATTCGATTTGGACTACTATTCTTATCACAATTCATAAATTTCAGCCCCTTGGGTCCCATAGAGCCTGAAAAAACTGCTTCCAAAGTTCGAACCCAAGTCTGAAATAAGCGTCCAAAAAAATCATGATTTTTCTAAAAATACAAGTTTATGGAGATTTTGTGACTGAATTCGATTTGGACTACTATTCTTATTACAATTCATAAATTTCAGCCCCTTGGGTCCCATAGATCCTGAAAAATCTGCTTCCAAAGTTCGAACCCAAATCCCAAATTAGCTTCCATAAAAATCATGATTTTTCTAAAAATATAACTTTATGGAGATTTTGTGACTGAATTCGATTTGGACTACTATTCTTATCACAATTCATTAATTTCAGCCCCTTGGGTCCCATAGAGCCTGAAAAATCTGCTTCCAAAGTTCGAACCCAAGTTCCAAATTAGCTTCCATAAAAATCATGATTTTTCTAAAAATACAAGTTTATGGAGATTTTGTGACTGAATTCGATTTGAACTTCAATTCTTATAACAATTCCAAAATTTCAGCCTGTTTGGTCCTATTGAGCCTGAATAAACCGTTTCCATAGTTCGAACCCAAGTCTGAAATATGCGTCCAAAAAAATCATGATTTTTCTAAAAATACAACTTTATGGAGATTTTGTGACTAAATTCGATTTGAACTACAATTCTTATCACAATTCCAAAATTTCAGCCATTTGGTTCACATAGATCCTGAAAAATCGGCTTTCAAAGTTCGAACCCAAGTCTGAAATTAGCGTCCATAAAAATCATGATTTTTCGAAAAATACAAGTTTATGGAGATTTTGTGAATGAATTCGATTTGGACAACTATTCTTATCACAATTCATTAATTTCAGCCCCTTGGGTCCCATAGAACCTGATAAAACTGCTTCCAAAGTTCGAACCCAAGTCCCAAATTAGCTTCCATACAAATCATGATTTTTCTAAAAATACAAGTTTATGGAGATTTTGTGACTGAATTCGATTTGAACTACAATTCTTATCACAATTCCAAAATTTCAGCCATTTGGGTCACATAGATCCTGAAAAATCTGCTTCCAAAGTTCGAACCCAAGTCTGAAATGAGCGTCCATAAAAATCATGATTTTTCTAAAAATACAAGTTTATGGAGATTTTGTGACTGAATTCGATTTGGACTACTATTCTTATCACAATTCATAAATTTCAGCCCCTTGGGTCCCATAGAGCCTGAAAGATCTGCCTCCAAAGTTCGAACCCAAATCCCAAATTAGCTTCCATAAAAATCATGATTTTTCTCAAAATACAAGTTTATGGAGATTTTGTGACTGAATTCGATTTGGACTACTATTCTTATCACAATTCATAAATTTCAGCCCCTTGGGTCCCAGAGAGCCTGAAAAAACTGCTTCCAAAGTTCGAACCCAAGTCTGAAATAAGCGTCCAAAAAAATCATGATTTTTCTAAAAATACAAGTTTATGGAGATTTTGTGACTGAATTCGATTTGGACTACTATTCTTATTACAATTCATAAATTTCAGCCCCTTGGGTCCCATAGATCCTGAAAAATCTGCTTCCAAAGTTCGAACCCAAATCCCAAATTAGCTTCCATAAAAATCATGATTTTTCTAAAAATATAACTTTATGGAGATTTTGTGACTGAATTCGATTTGGACTACTATTCTTATCATAATTCATTTATTTCAGCCCCTTGGGTCCCATAGAGCCTGAAAAATCTGCTTCCAAAGTTCGAACCCAAGTTCCAAATTAGCTTCCATAAAAATCATGATTTTTCTAAAAATACAAGTTTATGGAGATTTTGTGACTGAATTTGATTTGGACTACTATTCTTATCACAATTCATAAATTTCAGCCCCTTGGGTCCCATAGAGCCTGACTAATCTGCTTCCAAAGTTCGAACCCAAGTCTGAAATGAGCGTCCATAAAAATCATGATTTTACTAAAAATACAAGTTTATGGAGATTTTGTGACTGAATTCGATTTGGACTACTATTCTTATCACAATTCATTAATTTCAGCCCCTTCGGTCCCATAGAGCCTGATAAAACTGCTTCCAAAGCGCGAACACAAGTCTGAAATAAGCGTCCCAAAAAATCATGATTTTTCTAAAATTACAACTTTATGGAGATTTTGTGAATGAATTCGATTTGGACAACTATTCTTATCACAATTCATAAATTTCAGCCCCTTGGGTCTCATAGAGCCTGATAAAACTGATTCCAAAGTTCGAACCCAAGTCTGAAATGAGCGTCCATAAAAATCATGATTTTACTAAAAATACAAGTTTATGGAGATTTTGTGACTGAATTCGATTTGGACTACTATTCTTATCACAATTCATTAATTTCAGCCCCTTCGGTCCCATAGAGCCTGAATAAACTGCTTCCAAAGTTCGAACCCAAGTCTGAAATTAGCGTCCATAAAAATCATGATTTTTCGAAAAATACAAGTTTATGGAGATTTTGTGACTGAATTCGATTTGGAATACTATTCTTAGCACAATTCATAAATTTCAGCCCCTTGGGTACCATAGAGCCTGAAAAATCTGCTTCCAAAGTTCGAAACCAAGTCTGAAATGAGCGTCCATAAAAATCATGATTTTTCTAAAATTACTAGTTTATGGAGATTTTGTGACTGAATTTGATTTGGACTACTATTCTTATCACAATTCATAAATTTCAGCCCCTTGGGTCCCATAGAGCCTGACTAATCTGCTTCCAAAGTTCGAACCCAAGTCCCAAATTAGCTTCCATAAATATCATGATTTTTCTAAAAATACAACTTTATGGAGATTTCGTGACTGAATTCGATTTGAACTTCAAATCTTATAACAATTCAAAAATTTCAGCCCCTTGGGTCCCATAGAGCCTGAAAAAACTGCTTCCAAAGTTCGAACCCAAGTCTGAAATGAGCGTCCATAAAAATCATGATTTTTCTAAAAATACTAGTTTATGGA
Organism: Hesperophylax magnus; assembly: GCA_026573805.1. Classification (NCBI taxonomy): domain Eukaryota; kingdom Metazoa; phylum Arthropoda; class Insecta; order Trichoptera; family Limnephilidae; genus Hesperophylax; species Hesperophylax magnus. Next base: position 4,620,831 of record JAIUSX010000005.1, on the reverse strand, counting down.
GATTTTGTGACTGAATTTGATTTGAACTACTATTCTTATCACAATTCATAAATTTCAGCCCCTTGGGTCCCATAGATCCTGAAAAATCTGCTTCCAAAGTTCTAAACCAAGTCTGAAATGAGCGTCCATAAAAATCATGATTTTTCTAAAAATACAAGTTTATGGAGATTTTGTTTCTGAATTCGATTTGGACTACTATTCTTATCACAATTCATAAATTTCAGCCCCTTGGGTCCCATAGAGCCTGAAAGATCTGCTTCCAAAGTTCGAACCCAAATCCCAAATTAGCTTCCATAAAAATCATGATTTTTCTAAAAATACAAGTTTATGGAGATTTTGTGACGGAATTTGATTTGGACTACTATTTTATCACAATTCATAAATTTCAGCCCCTTGGGTCCCATAGAGCCTGAAAAAACTGCTTCCAAAGTTCGAACCCAAGTCTGAAATAAGCGTCCAAAAAAATCATGATTTTTCTAAAAATAAAACTTTTTGAAATTTTGTGACTGAATTCGATTTAGACTATTATTCTTATCACAATTCCAAAATTTCAGCCATTTGGGTCACATAGATCCTGAAAAATCTGCTTTCAAAGTTCGAACCCAAGTCTGAAAATAGCGTCCATAAAAATCATGATTTTTCTAAAAATACAAGTTTATGGAGATTTTGTGACTGAATTCGATTTGGACTACTATTCTTATCACAATTCATTAATTTCAGCCCCTTGGATCCCGCAGAACCTGAAAAACCTGCTTCCAAAGTTCGAACCCAAGTCTGAAATAAGCGTCCAAAAAAATCATGATTTTTCTAAAAATACAAGTTTATGGAGATTTTGTGACTGAATTCGATTTGGAATACTATTCTTAGCACAATTCATAAATTTCAGCCCCTTGGGTACCATAGAGCCTGAAAAATCTGCTTCCAAAGTTCGAACCCAAGTCCCAAATTAGCTTCCATACAAATCATGATTTTTCTAAAAATACAACTTTATGGAGATTTTGTGACTGAATTCGATTTGGACTACTATTCTTATCACAATTCATTAATTTCAGCCCCTTGGGTCCCATAGAGCCTGAAAAATCTGCTTCCAAAGTTCGAACCCAAGTTCCAAATTAGCTTCCATAAAAATCATGATTTTTCTAAAAATACAAGTTTATGGAGATTTTGTGACTGAATTTGATTTGGACTACTATTCTTATCACAATTCATAAATTTCAGCCCCTTGGGTCCCATAGAGCCTGACTAATCTGCTTCCAAAGTTCGAACCCAAGTCCCAAATTAGCTTCCATAAATATCATGATTTTTCTAAAAATACAACTTTATGGAGATTTCGTGACTGAATTCGATTTGAACTTCAATTCTTATAACAATTCAAAAATTTCAGCCCCTTGGGTCCCATAGAGCCTGAAAAAACTGCTTCCAAAGTTCGAACCCAAGTCTGAAATGAGCGTCCATAAAAATCATGATTTTTCTAAAAATACTAGTTTATGGAGATTTTGTGACTGAATTTGATTTGGACTAATATTCTTATCACAATTCATAAATTTCAGCCCCTTGGGTCCCATAGAGCCTGACTAATCTGCTTTAAAGTTCGAACCCAAGTCCCAAATTAGCTTCCATACAAATCATGATTTTTCTAAAAATACAAGTTTATGGAGATTTTGTGACTGAATTTGATTTGGACTACTATTCTTATCACAATTCATTAATTTCAGCCCCTTGGGTCCGATAGAGCAGGAAAAAACTGCTTCCAAAGTTCGAACCCAAGTCTGAAATAAGCGTCCAAAAAAATCATGATTTTTCTAAAAGTACAAGTTTATGGAGATTTTGTGACTGAATTCGATTTGGACTACTATTCTTATCACAATTCATAAATTTCAGCCCCTTGGTTCCCATAGAGCCTGAAAAAACTGCTTCCAAAGTTCGAACCCAAGTCTGAAATTAGCGTCCATAAAAATCATGATTTTTCTAAAAATACAAGTTTATGGAGATTTTTTGACTTAATTCGATTTGAACTACAATTCCTATCACAATTCCAAAATCTCAGCCATTTATGTGACATAGATCCTGAAAAATCTGCTTCCAAAGTTCAAACCCAAATCCCAAATTAGCTTCCATAAAAATCATGATTTTTCTAAAAATACAAGTTTATGGAGATTTTGTGACTGAATTGGATTTGGACTACTATTCTTATCACAATTCATTAATTTCAGCCCCTTGGGTCCAAGAGAACATGAAAAAAATGCTTCCAAAGTTCGAACCCAAGTCTGAAATAAGCGTCCAAAAAAATCATGATTTTTCTAAAAATACAAGTTTATGGAGATTTTGTGACTGAATTCAATTTGGACTACTATTCTTATCACAATTCAAAAATTTCAGCCCCTTGGGTCCCATAGAGCCTGAAAAAACTGCTTCCAAAATTCGAACCCAAGTCTGAAATGAGCGTCCATAAAAATCATGATTTTTCTAAAAATACAAGTTTATGGAGATTTTGTGACTGAATTCGATTTGGAATACTATTCTTAGCACAATTCATAAATTTCAGCCCCTTGGGTACCATAGAGCCTGAAAAATCTGCTTCCAAAGTTCGAACCCAAGTCCCAAATTAGCTTCCATACAAATCATGATTTTTCTAAAAATACAAGTTTATGGAGATTTTGTGACTGAATTCGATTTGGACTACTATTCTTATCACAATTCATTAATTTCAGCCCCTTGGGTCCGATAGAGCAGGAAAAAACTGCTTCCAAAGTTCGAAACCAAGTCTGAAATAAGCGTCCAAAAAAATCATGATTTTTCTAAAATTACAACTTTATGGAGATTTTGTGACTGAATTCGATTTGGACTACTATTCTCATCACAATTCATAAATTTCAGCCCCTTGGGTCTCATAGAGCCTGAAAAATCTGCTTCCAAAGTTCGAACCCAAGTCCCAAATTAGCTTCCATAAAAATCATGACTTTTCTAAAAAGACAAGTATATGGAGATTTCGTGACTGAATTCGATTTGAACTTCAATTCTTATAAAAATTCATAAATTTCAGCCCCTTGGGTCCCATAGAGCCTGACTAATATGCTTTCAAAGTTCGAACCCAAGTCTGAAAATAGCGTCCATAAAAATCATGATTTTTCTAAAAATACAAGTTTATGGAGATTTTGTGACTGAATTCGATTTGGAATACTATTCTTAGCACAATTCATAAATTTCAGCCCCTTGGGTACCATAGAGCCTGAAAAATCTGCTTCCAAAGTTCGAACCCAAGTCCCAAATTAGCTTCCATACAAATCATGATTTTTCTAAAAATACAAGTTTATGGAGATTTTGTGACTGAATTCGATTTGGACTACTATTCTTATCACAATTCATTAATTTCAGCCCCTTGGGTCCAAGAGAACATGAAAAAATGCTTCCAAAGTTCGAACCCAAGTCTGAAATAAGCGTCCAAAAAAATCATGATTTTTCTAAAAATACAAGTTTATGGAGATTTTGTGACTGAATTCGATTTGGACTACTATTCTTATCACAATTCATAAATTTCAGCCCCTTGGTTCCCATAGAGCCTGAAAAAACTGCTTCCAAAGTTCGAACCCAAGTCTGAAATAAGCGTCCAAAAAAATCATGATTTTTCTAAAATTACAACTTTATGGAGATTTTGTGACTGAATTCGATTTGGACTACTATTCTCATCACAATTCATAAATTTCAGCCCCTTGGGTCTCATAGAGCCTGAAAAATCTGCTTCCAAAGTTCGAACCCAAGTCCCAAATTAGCTTCCATAAAAATCATGACTTTTCTAAAAAGACAAGTATATGGAGATTTCGTGACTGAATTCGATTTGAACTTCAATTCTTATAACAATTCATAAATTTCAGCCCCTTGGGTCCCATAGAGCCTGACTAATATGCTTTCAAAGTTCGAACCCAAGTCTGAAATTAGCGTCCATAAAAATCATGATTTTTCTAAAAATACAAGTTTATGGAGATTTTGTGACTGAATTCGATTTGGACTACTATTCTTATCACAATTCATTAATTTCAGCCCCTTCGGTCCCATAGAGCCTGATAAAACTGCTTCCAAAGTTCGAACCCAAGTCTGAAAATAGCGTCCATAAAAATCATGATTTTTCTAAAAATACAAGTTTATGGAGATTTTGTGACTGAATTCGATTTGGAATACTATTCTTAGCACAATTCATAAATTTCAGCCCCTTGGGTACCATAGAGCCTGAAAAATCTGCTTCCAAAGTTCTAACCCAAGTTCCAAATTAGCTTCCATAAAAATCATGATTTTTCTAAAAATACAAGTTTATGGAGATTTTGTGACTGAATTCGATTTTGACTACTATTCTTATCACAATTCATTAATTTCAGCCCCTTCGGTCCCATAGAGCCTGATAAAACTGATTCCAAAGTTCGAACGCAAGTCTGAAATAAGCGTCCAAAAAAATCATGATTTTTCTAAAAATACAACTTTATGGAGATTTTGTGACTGAATTCGATTTGGACTACTATTCTTATCACAATTCATTAATTTCAGCCCCTTGGGTCCCATAGAGCCTGAAAAATCTGCTTCCAAAGTTCTAACCCAAGTTCCAAATTAGCTTCCATAAAAATCATGATTTTTCTAAAAATACAAGTTTATGGAGATTTTGTGACTGAATTCGATTTGGACTACTATTCTTATCACAATTCATTAATTTCAGCCCCTTCGGTCCCATAGAGCCTGATAAAACTGCTTCCAAAGTTCGAACCCAAGTCTGAAATAAGCGTCCATAAATATCATGATTTTTCTAAAAATACAACTATATGGAGATTTCGTGAATGAATTCGATTTGAACTTCAATTCTTATAACAATTCCAAAATTTCAGCCTGTTTGGTCCTATTGAGCCTGAATAAACCGTTTCCAAAGTTCGAACCCAAGTCCCAAATTAGCTTCCATAAAAATCATGATTTTTCTAAAAATACAAGTATATGGAGATTTCGTGACTGAATTCGATTTGAACTTTAATTCTTATAACAATTCATAAATTTCAGCCCCTTGGGTCCCATAGAGCCTGAATAAACTGCTTCCAAAGTTCGAACCCAAGTCTGAAATTAGCGTCCATAAATATCATGATTTTTCTAAAAATACAACTTTATGGAGATTTCGTGAATGAATTCGATTTGAACTTCAATTCTTATAACAATTCCAAAATTTCAGCCTGTTTGGTCCTATTGAGCCTGAATAAACCGTTTCCAAAGTTCGAACCCAAGTCCCAAATTAGCTTCCATAAAAATCATGATTTTTCTAAAAATACAAGTTTATGGAGATTTTGTGACGGAATTCGATTTGGACTACTATTCTTATCACAATTCATAAATTTCAGCCCCTTGGTTCCCATAGAGCCTGAACAAACTGCTTCCAAAGTTCGAACCCAAGTCTGAAATAAGCGTCCAAAAAAATCATGATTTTTCTAAAAATACAAGTTTATGGAGATTTTGTGACTGAATTCGATTTGGACTACTATTCTTATCACAATTCAAAAATTTCAGACCCTTGGGTCCCATAGAGCCTGAAAAAACTGCTTCCAAAATTCGAACCCAAGTCTGAAATGAGCGTCCATAAAAATCATGATTTTTCTAAAAATACAAGTTTATGGAGATTTTGTGACTGAATTTTATTTGGACTACTATTCTTATCACAATTCATAAGTTTCAGCCCCTTGGGTCCCATAGAGCCTGAAAAAACTGCTTCCAAAGTTCGAACCCAAGTCTGAAATAAGCGTCCATAAAAATCATGATTTTTCTAAAAATACTAGTTTATGGAGATTTTGTGACTGAATTTGATTTGGACTACTATTCTTATCACAATTCATAAATTTCAGCCCCTTGGGTCCCATAGAGCCTGACTAATCTGCTTTAAAGTTCGAACCCAAGTCCCAAATTAGCTTCCATACAAATCATGATTTTTCTAAAAATACAAGTTTATGGAGATTTTGTGACTGAATTTGATTTGGACTACTATTCTTATCACAATTCATTAATTTCAGCCCCTTGGGTCCGATAGAGCAGGAAAAAACTGCTTCCAAAGTTCGAACCCAAGTCTGAAATAAGCGTCCAAAAAAATCATGATTTTTCTAAAAGTACAAGTTTATGGAGATTTTGTAACTGAATTCGATTTGGAATACTATTCTTATCACAATTCATAAATTTCAGCCCTTTTGGTCCCATAGAGCCTGAAAAATCTGCTTCCAAAGTTCGGACCCAAGTCCCAAATTAGCTTCCATACAAATCATGATTTTTCTAAAAATAAAACTTTATGGATATTTCGTGACCGAATTCGATTTGAACTTCAATTCTTATAACAATTCAAAAATTTCAGCCCCTTGGGTCCCATAGAGCCTGAAAAAACTGCTTCCAAAGTTCGAACCCAAGTCTGAAATTAGCGTCCATAAAAATCATGATTTTTCTAAAAATACAAGTTTATGGAGATTTATTGACTTAATTCGATTTGAACTACAATTCCTATCACAATTCCAAAATCTCAGCCATTTATGTGACATAGATCCTGAAAAATCTGCTTCCAAAGTTCGAACCCAAATCCCAAATTAGCTTCCATAAAAATCATGATTTTTCTAAAAATACAAGTTTATGGAGATTTTGTGACTGAATTCGATTTGGACTACTATTCTTATCACAATTCATAGATTTCAGCCCCTTGGTTCCCATAGAGCCTGAAAAAACTGCTTCCAAAGTTCGAACCCAAGTCTGAAATAAGCGTCCAAAAAAATCATGATTTTTCTAAAAATACAATTTTATGGAGATTTTGTGACTGAATTCGATTTGGACTACTATTCTTATCACAATTCATAAATTTCAGCCCCTTGGTTCCCATAGAGCCTGAAAAAACTGCTTCCAAAGTTCGAACCCAAGTCTGAAATAAGCGTCCAAAAAAATCATGATTTTTCTAAAAATACAAGTGTATGGAGATTTTGTGACTGAATTCGATTTGGACTACTATTCTTATCACAATTCATAAATTTCAGCCCCTTGGTTCCCATAGAGCCTGAAAAAACTGCTTCCAAAGTTCAAACCCAAGTCTGAAATTAGCGTCCATAAAAATCATGATTTTTCTAAAAATACAAGTTTATGGAGATTTTTTGACTTAATTCGATTTGAACTACAATTCCTATCACAATTCCAAAATCTCAGCCATTTATGTGACATAGATCCTGAAAAATCTGCTTCCAAAGTTCAAACCCAAATCCCAAATTAGCTTCCATAAAAATCATGATTTTTCTAAAAATACAAGTTTATGGAGATTTTGTGACTGAATTGGATTTGGACTACTATTCTTATCACAATTCATTAATTTCAGCCCCTTGGGTCCAAGAGAACATGAAAAAAATGCTTCCAAAGTTCGAACCCAAGTCTGAAATAAGCGTCCAAAAAAATCATGATTTTTCTAAAAATACAAGTTTATGGAGATTTTGTGACTGAATTCGATTTGGACTACTATTCTTATCACAATTCATAAATTTCAGCCCCTTGGTTCCTATAGAACCTGAAAAAACTGCTTCCAAAGTTCGAACCCAAGTCTGAAATAAGCGTCCAAAAAAATCATGATTTTTCTAAAATTACAACTTTATGGAGATTTTGTGACTGAATTCGATTTGGACTACTATTCTCATCACAATTCATAAATTTCAGCCCCTTGGGTCTCATAGAGCCTGAAAAATCTGCTTCCAAAGTTCGAACCCAATTCCCAAATTAGCTTCCATAAAAATCATGACTTTTCTAAAAAGACAAGTATATGGAGATTTCGTGACTGAATTCGATTTGAACTTCAATTCTTATAACAATTCATAAATTTCAGCCCCTTGGGTCCCATAGAGCCTGACTAATATGCTTTCAAAGTTCGAACCCAAGTCTGAAAATAGCGTCCATAAAAATCATGATTTTTCTAAAAATACAAGTTTATGGAGATTTTGTGACTGAATTCGATTTGGACTACTATTCTCATCACAATTCATAAATTTCAGCCCCTTGGTTCCCATAGAGCCTGAAAAAACTGCTTCCAAAGTTCGAACCCAAGTCTGAAATTAGCGTCCATAAAAATCATGATTTTTCTAAAAATACAAGTTTATGGAGATTTTTTGACTTAATTCGATTTGAACTACAATTCCTATCACAATTCCAAAATCTCAGCCATTTATGTGACATAGATCCTGAAAAATCTGCTTCCAAAGTTCAAACCCAAATCCCAAATTAGCTTCCATAAAAATCATGATTTTTCTAAAAATACAAGTTTATGGAGATTTTGTGACTGAATTCGATTTGGACTACTATTCTTATCACAATTCATTAATTTCAGCCCCATGGGTCCAAGAGAACATGAAAAAAATGCTTCCAAAGTTCGAACCCAAGTCTGAAATAAGCGTCCAAAAAAATCATGATTTTTCTAAAAATACAAGTTTATGGAGATTTTGTGACTGAATTCGATTTGGACTACTATTCTTATCACAATTTATAAAATTCAGCCCCTTGGTTCCCATAGAGCCTGAAAAAACTGCTTCCAAAGTTCGAACCCAAGTCTGAAATAAGCGTCCAAAAAAATCATGATTTTTCTAAAATTACAACTTTATGGAGATTTTGTGACTGAATTCGATTTGGACTACTATTCTCATCACAATTCATAAATTTCAGCCCCTTGGGTCTCATAGAGCCTGAAAAATCTGCTTCCAAAGTTCGAACCCAAGTCCCAAATTAGCTTCCATAAAAATCATGACTTTTCTAAAAAGACAAGTATATGGAGATTTCGTGACTGAATTCGATTTGAACTTCAATTCTTATAACAATTCATAAATTTCAGCCCCTTGGGTCCCATAGAGCCTGACTAATATGCTTTCAAAGTTCGAACCCAAGTCTGAAATTAGCGTCCATAAAAATCATGATTTTTCTAAAAATACAAGTTTATGGAGATTTTGTGACTGAATTCGATTTGGACTACTATTCTTATCACAATTCATTAATTTCAGCCCCTTCGGTCCCATAGAGCCTGATAAAACTGCTTCCAAAGTTCGAACCCAAGTCTGAAATAAGCGTCCAAAAAAATCATGATTTTTCTAAAAATACAACTTTATGGAGATTTTGTGACTGAATTCGATTTGGACTACTATTCTTATCACAATTCATTAATTTCAGCCCCTTGGGTCCCATAGAGCCTGAAAAATCTGCTTCCAAAGTTCTAACCCAAGTTCCAAATTAGCTTCCATAAAAATCATGATTTTTCTAAAAATACAAGTTTATGGAGATTTTGTGACTGAATTCGATTTGGACTACTATTCTTATCACAATTCATTAATTTCAGCCCCTTCGGTCCCATAGAGCCTGATAAAACTGCTTCCAAAGTTCGAACCCAAGTCTGAAATAAGCGTCCATAAATATCATGATTTTTCTAAAAATACAACTATATGGAGATTTCGTGAATGAATTCGATTTGAACTTCAATTCTTATAACAATTCCAAAATTTCAGCCTGTTTGGTCCTATTGAGCCTGAATAAACCGTTTCCAAAGTTCGAACCCAAGTCCCAAATTAGCTTCCATAAAAATCATGATTTTTCTAAAAATACAAGTATATGGAGATTTCGTGACTGAATTCGATTTGAACTTTAATTCTTATAACAATTCATAAATTTCAGCCCCTTGGGTCCCATAGAGCCTGAATAAACTGCTTCCAAAGTTCGAACCCAAGTCTGAAATTAGCGTCCATAAATATCATGATTTTTCTAAAAATACAACTTTATGGAGATTTCGTGAATGAATTCGATTTGAACTTCAATTCTTATAACAATTCCAAAATTTCAGCCTGTTTGGTCCTATTGAGCCTGAATAAACCGTTTCCAAAGTTCGAACCCAAGTCCCAAATTAGCTTCCATAAAAATCATGATTTTTCTAAAAATACAAGTTTATGGAGATTTTGTGACTGAATTCGATTTGGACTACTATTCTTATCACAATTCATAAATTTCAGCCCCTTGGTTCCCATAGAGCCTGAACAAACTGCTTCCAAAGTTCGAACCCAAGTCTGAAATAAGCGTCCAAAAAAATCATGATTTTTCTAAAAATACAAGTTTATGGAGATTTTGTGACTGAATTCGATTTGGACTACTATTCTTATCACAATTCAAAAATTTCAGCCCCTTGGGTCCCATAGAGCCTGAAAAAACTGCTTCCAAAATTCGAACCCAAGTCTGAAATGAGCGTCCATAAAAATCATGATTTTTCTAAAAATACAAGTTTATGGAGATTTTGTGACTGAATTTTATTTGGACTACTATTCTTATCACAATTCATAAGTTTCAGCCCCTTGGGTCCCATAGAGCCTGAAAAAACTGCTTCCAAAGTTCGAACCCAAGTCTGAAATGAGCGTCCATAAAAATCATGATTTTTCTAAAAATACTAGTTTATGTAGATTTTGTGACTGAATTTGATTTGGACTACTATTCTTATCACAATTCATAAATTTCAGCCCCTTGGGTCCCATAGAGCCTGACTAATCTGCTTTAAAGTTCGAACCCAAGTCCCAAATTAGCTTCCATACAAATCATGATTTTTCTAAAAATACAAGTTTATGGAGATTTTGTGACTGAATTTGATTTGGACTACTCTTCTTATCACAATTCATTAATTTCAGCCCCTTGGGTCCGGTAGAGCAGGAAAAAACTGCTTCCAAAGTTCGAACCCAAGTCTGAAATAAGCGTCCAAAAAAATCATGATTTTTCTAAAAGTACAAGTTTATGGAGATTTTGTAACTGAATTCGATTTGGAATACTATTCTTATCACAATTCATAAATTTCAGCCCTTTGGGTCCCATAGAGCCTGAAAAATCTGCTTCCAAAGTTCGAACCCAAGTCCCAAATTAGCTTCCATACAAATCATGATTTTTCTAAAAATACAACTTTATGGAGATTTTGTGACTGAATTCGATTTGAACTTCAATTCTTATAACAATTCATTAATTTCAGCCCCTTGAGTCCCATAGAACCTGAAAAAACTGCTTCCAAAGTTCGAACCCAAGTCTGAAATAAGCGTCCAAAAAAATCATGATTTTTCTAAAAATACAATTTTATTGAGATTTTGTGACTAAATTCGATTTGAACTACAATTCTTATCACAATTCATTAATTTCAGCCCCTTGAGTCCCATAGAACCTGAAAAAACTGCTTCCAAAGTTCGAACCCAAGTCCCAAATTAGCTTCCATAAATATCATGATTTTTCTAAAAATACAACTTTATGGAGATTTTGTGACTGAATTCGATTTGAACTTCAATTCTTATAACAATTCATTAATTTCAGCCCCTTGAGTCCCATAGAACCTGAAAAAACTGCTTCCAAAGTTCGAACCCAAGTCTGAAATAAGCGTCCAAAAAAATCATGATTTTTCTAAAAATACAAGTTTATTGAGATTTTGTGACTAAATTCGATTTGAACTACAATTCTTATCACAATTCATTAATTTCAGCCCCTTGAGTCCCATAGAACCTGAAAAAACTGCTTCCAAAGTTCGAACCCAAGTCCCAAATTAGCTTCCATAAATATCATGATTTTTCTAAAAATACAACTTTATGGAGATTTCGTGACTGAATTCGATTTGAACTTCAATTCTTATATCAATTTCAAAATTTCAGCCTGTTTGGTCCTATTGAGCCTGAATAAACCGCTTCCAAAGTTCGAACCCAAGTCTGAAATAAGCGTCCAAAAAAATCATGATTTTTCTAAAAATACAAGTTTATTGAGATTTTGTGACTAAATTCGATTTGAACTACAATTCTTATCACAATTCATTAATTTCAGCCCCTTGAGTCCCATAGAACCTGAAAAAACTGCTTCCAAAGTTCGAACCCAAGTCCCAAATTAGCTTCCATAAATATCATGATTTTTCTAAAAATACAACTTTATGGAGATTTTGTGACTGAATTCGATTTGAACTTCAATTCTTATAACAATTCATTAATTTCAGCCCCTTGAGTCCCATAGAGCCGGAAAAAACTGCTTCCAAAGTTCGAACCCAAGTCTGAAAATAGCGTCCATACAAATCATGATTTTTCTAAAAATACAAGTTTATGGAGATTTTGTTTCTGAATTCGATTTGAACTACAATTCTTATCACAATTCCAAAATTTCAGCCATTTGGGTCACATAGATCCTGAAAAATCTGCTTTCAAAGTTCGAACCCAAGTCTGAAATAAGCGTCCATAAAAATCATGATTTTTCTTAAAATACAAGTTTATGGAGATTTTGTGACTGAATTCGATTTGGACTACTATTCTTATCACAATTCATAAATTTCAGCCCCTTGGGTCCCATAGAGCCTGACTAATCTGCTTCCAAATTTCGAACCCAAGTCCCAAATTAGCTTCCATTAATATCGTTATTTTTCTAAAAATCCAACTTTATGGAGATTTCGTGACTGAATTCGATTTGAACTTCAATTCTTATAACAATTCCGAAATTTCAGCCTGTTTGGTCCTATTGAGCCTGAATACACCGCTTCCAAAGTTCGAACCCCAGTCTGAAAATAGCGTCCATACAAATCATGATTTTTCTAAAAATACAAGTTTATGGAGATTTCGTGACTGAATTCGATTTGAACTTCAATTCTTATAACAATTCATTAATTTCAGCCCCTTGAGTCCCATAGAACCTGAAAAAACTGCTTCCAAAGTTCGAACCCAAGTCTGAAATAAGCGTCCAAGAAAATCATGATTTTTCTAAAAGTACAAGTTTATGGAGATTTTGTGACTGAATTCGATTTGGAATACTATTCTTATCACAATTCATAAATTTCAGCCCATTGGGTCCCATAGAGCCTGAAAAATCTGCTTCAAAAGTTCGAACCCAAGTCCCAAATTAGCTTCCATAAAAATTATGATTTTTCTAAAAATACAAGTTTATGGAGATTTTGTGACGGAATTCGATTTGGACTAGTATTCTTATCACAATTCATAAATTTCAGCCACTTGGGTCCCATAGAGCCTGACTAATCTGCTTCCAAATTTCGAACCCAAGTCCCAAATTAGCTTCCATAAATATCGTTATTTTTCTAAAAATCCAACTTTATGGAGATTTCGTGACTGAATTCGATTTGAACTTCAATTCTTATAACAATTCATAAATTTCAGCCCCTTGGTTCCAATAGAGCCTGAAAAAACTGCTTCCAAAGTTCGAACCCAAGTCTGAAATAAGCGTCCAAGAAAATCATGATTTTTCTAAAAGTACAAGTTTATGGAGATTTTGTGACTGAATTCGATTTGGAATACTATTCTTATCACAATTCATAAATTTCAGCCCCTTGGGTCCCATAGAGCCTGAAAAATCTGCTTCAAAAGTTCGAACCCAAGTCCCAAATTAGCTTCCATAAAAATTATGATTTTTCTAAAAATACAAGTTTATGGAGATTTTGTGACGGAATTCGATTTGGACTAGTATTCTTATCACAATTCATAAATTTCAGCCCCTTGGGTCCCATAGAGCCTGAATAAACTGCTTCCAAAGTTCGAACCCAAGTCTGAAATTAGCGTCCATAAATATCATGATTTTTCCAAAAATACAACTTTATGGAGATTTCGTGACTGAATTCGATTTGAACTTCAATTCTTATAAAAATTCCAAAATTTCAGCCTGTTTGGTCCTATTGAGCCTGAATAAACCGCTTCCAAAGTTCGAACCCAAGTCTGAAATTAGCGTCCATAAAAATCATGATTTTTCTAAAAATACAAGTTTATGGAGATTTTGTGACTAAATTCGATTTGAACTACTATTCTTATCACAATTCATTAATTTCAGCCCCTTGGGTCCCATAGAGCCTGAAAAATCTGCTTCCAAAGTTCGAACCCAAGTCCCAAATTAGCTTCCATACAAATCATGATTTTTCTAAAAATATAAGTTAATGGAGATTTTGTGACGGAATTCGATTTGGACTACTATTCTTATCACAATTCATAAATTTCAGCCCCTTGGGTCCCATAGAGCCTGAATAAACTGCTTCCAAAGTTCGAACCCAAGTCTGAAATTAGCGTCCATTAATATCATGATTTTTCCAAAAATACATCTTTATGGAGATTTCGTGACTGAATTCGATTTGAACTTCAATTCTTATATCAATTCCAAAATTTCAGCCTGTTTGGTCCTATTGAGCCTGAATAAACCGCTTCCAAAGTTCGAACCCAAGTCTGAAATAAGCGTCCAAAAAAATCATGATTTTTCTAAAAATACAACTTTATGGAGATTTTGTGACTGAATTCGATTTGGACTACTATTCTTATCACAATTCATAAATTTCAGCCCCTTGGTTCCCATAGAGCCTGAAAAAACTGCTTCCAAAGTTCGAACCCAAGTCTGAAATAAGCGTCCAAAAAAATCATGATTTTTCTAAAAATACAAGTTTATGGAGATTTTGTGACTGAATTCGATTTGGACTACTATTCTTATCACAATTCATAAATTTCAGCCCCTTGGTTCCCATAGAGCCTGAAAAAACTGCTTCCAAAGTTCGAACCCAAGTCTGAAATTAGCGTCCATAAAAATCATGATTTTTCTAAAAATACAAGTTTATGGAGATTTTTTGACTTAATTCGATTTGAACTACAATTCCTATCACAATTCCAAAATCTCAGCCATTTATGTGACATAGATCCTGAAAAATCTGCTTCCAAAGTTCAAACCCAAATCCCAAATTAGCTTCCATAAAAATCATGATTTTTCTAAAAATACAAGTTTATGGAGATTTTGTGAATGAATTCGATTTAGATTACTATTCTTATCACAATTCATAAATTTCAGCCCCTTGGGTCCCATAGAGCCTGAAAAATCTGCTTCAAAAGTTCGAACCCAAGTCCCAAATTAGCTTCCATAAAAATCATGATTTTTCTAAAAATACATGTTTATGGAGATTTTGTGACGGAATTCGATTTGGACTACTATTCTTATCACAATTCATAAATTTCAGACCCTTGGGTCCCATAGGGCCTGCATAACCTGCTTCCAAAGTTCGAACCCAAGTCTGAAATTAGCGTCCATAAATATCATGATTTTTATAAAAATACAAATTTATGGAGATTACGTTACTGAATTCGATTTGAACTACAATTCCAAAATTTCAGCCATTTGGGTCACATAGATCCTGAAAAATCTGCTTTCAAAGTTCGAACCCAAGTCTGAAATTAGCGTCCATAAAAATCATGATTTTTCTAAAAATACAAGTTTATGGAGATTTTGTCACAATTCATTAATTTCAGCCCCTTGGGTCCCATAGAGCCTGAAAAAACTGCTTCCAAAGTTCGAACCCAAGTCTGAAATAAGCGTCCAAAAAAAACTGCTTTCAAAGTTCGAACCCAAGTCTGAAATAAGCGTCCAAAAAAATCATGATTTTTCTAAAAATACAACTTTATGGAGATTTTGTGACTGAATTCGATTTGGACTACTATTCTTATCACAATTCATTAATTTCAGCCCCTTGGGTCCCATAGAACCTGAAAAAACTGCTTCCAAAGTTCGAACCCAAGTCTGAAATAAGCGTCCAAAAAAATCATGATTTTTCTAAAAGTACAAGTTTATGGAGATTTTGTGACTGAATTCGATTTGGAATACTATTCTTAACACAATTCATAAATTTCAGCCCCTTGGGTCCCATAGAGCCTGAAAAATCTGCTTCCAAAGTTCGAACCCAAGTCCCAAATTAGCTTCCATACAAATCATGATTTTTCTAAAAATACAAGTTTATGGAGATTTTGTTTCTGAATTCGATTTGAACTACTATTCTTATCACAATTCATAAATTTCAGCCCCTTGGGTCCCATAGAGCCTGAATAAACTGCTTCCAAAGTTCGAACCCAAGTCTGAAATTAGCGTCCATTAATATCATGATTTTTCCAAAAATACATCTTTATGGAGATTTCGTGACTGAATTCGATTTGAACTTCAATTCTTATATCAATTCCAAAATTTCAGCCTGTTTGGTCCTATTGAGCCTGAATAAACCGCTTCCAAAGTTCGAACCCAAGTCTGAAATAAGCGTCCAAAAAAATCATGATTTTTCTAAAAATACAACTTTATGGAGATTTTGTGACTGAATTCGATTTGGACTACTATTCTTATCACAATTCATAAATTTCAGCCCCTTGGTTCCCATAGAGCCTGAAAAAACTGCTTCCAAAGTTCGAACCCAAGTCTGAAATAAGCGTCCAAAAAAATCATGATTTTTCTAAAAATACAAGTTTATGGAGATTTTGTGACTGAATTCGATTTGGACTACTATTCTTATCACAATTCATAAATTTCAGCCCCTTGGTTCCCATAGAGCCTGAAAAAACTGCTTCCAAAGTTCGAACCCAAGTCTGAAATTAGCGTCCATAAAAATCATGATTTTTCTAAAAATACAAGTTTATGGAGATTTTTTGACTTAATTCGATTTGAACTACAATTCCTATCACAATTCCAAAATCTCAGCCATTTATGTGACATAGATGCTGAAAAATCTGCTTCCAAAGTTCAAACCCAAATCCCAAATTAGCTTCCATAAAAATCATGATTTTTCTAAAAATACAAGTTTATGGAGATTTTGTGACTGAATTCGATTTAGATTACTATTCTTATCACAATTCATAAATTTCAGCCCCTTGGGTCCCATAGAGCCTGAAAAATCTGCTTCCAAAGTTCGAACCCAAGTCCCAAATTAGCTTCCATAAAAATCATGATTTTTCTAAAAATACATGTTTATGGAGATTTTGTGACGGAATTCGATTTGGACTACTATTCTTATCACAATTCATAAATTTCAGACCCTTGGGTCCAGTAGGGCCTGCATAACCTGCTTCCAAAGTTCGAACCCAAGTCTGAAATTAGCGTCCATAAATATCATGATTTTTATAAAAATACAACTTTATGGAGATTACGTTACTGAATTCGATTTGAACTACAATTCCAAAATTTCAGCCATTTGGGTCACATAGATCCTGAAAAATCTGCTTTCAAAGTTCGAACCCAAGTCTGAAATTAGCGTCCATAAAAATCATGATTTTTCTAAAAATACAAGTTTATGGAGATTTTGTCACAATTCATTAATTTCAGCCCCTTGGGTCCCATAGAGCCTGAAAAAACTGCTTCCAAAGTTCGAACCCAAGTCTGAAATAAGCGTCCAAAAAAAACTGCTTTCAAAGTTCGAACCCAAGTCTGAAATAAGCGTCCAAAAAAATCATGATTTTTCTAAAAATACAACTTTATGGAGATTTTGTGACTGAATTCGATTTGGACTACTATTCTTATCACAATTCATTAATTTCAGCCCCTTGGGTCCCATAGAACCTGAAAAAACTGCTTCCAAAGTTCGAACCCAAGTCTGAAATAAGCGTCCAAAAAAATCATGATTTTTCTAAAAATACAAGTTTATGGAGATTTTGTTTCTGAATTCGATTTGAACTACAATTCTTATCACAATTCCAAAATTTCAGCCATTTGGGTGACATAGATCCTGAAAAATCTGCTTTCAAAGTTCGAACCCAAGTCTGAAATAAGCGTCCATAAAAATCATGATTTTTCTTAAAATACAAGTTTATGGAGATTTTGTGACTGAATTCGATTTGGACAACTATTCTTTTTACAATTCATTAATTTAAGCCCCTTGGGTCACATAGATCCTGAAAAATCTGCTTTCAAAGTTCGAACCCAAGTCTGAAATAAGCGTCACAAAATCATTATTTTTCTAAAAATACAAGTTTATGGAGATTTTGTGACTGAATTCGATTTGGACTACTATTCTTATCAAAATTCATAAATTTCAGCCCATTGGGTCCCATAGAGCCTGAAAAATCTGCTTCCAAAGTTCGAACCCAAGTCCCAAATTAGCTTCCATACAAATCATGATTTTTCTAAAAATACAAGTTTATGGAGATTTTGTTTCTGAATTCGATTTGAACTACTATTCTTATCACAATTCATTAATTTCAGCCCCTTGGGTCCCATAGAGCCTGAAAAATCTGCTTCCAAAGTTCGAACCCAAGTCCCAAATTAGCTTCCATAAAAATCATGATTTTTCTAAAAATACATGTTTATGGAGATTTTGTGACGGAATTCGATTTGGACTACTATTCTTATCACAATTCATAAATTTCAGACCCTTGGGTCCAGTAGGGCCTGCATAACCTGCTTCCAAAGTTCGAACCCAAGTCTGAAATTAGCGTCCATAAATATCATGATTTTTATAAAAATACAACTTTATGGAGATTACGTTACTGAATTCGATTTGAACTACAATTCCAAAATTTCAGCCATTTGGGTCACATAGATCCTGAAAAATCTGCTTTCAAAGTTCGAACCCAAGTCTGAAATTAGCGTCCATAAAAATCATGATTTTTCTAAAAATACAAGTTTATGGAGATTTTGTCACAATTCATTAATTTCAGCCCCTTGGGTCCCATAGAGCCTGAAAAAACTGCTTCCAAAGTTCGAACCCAAGTCTGAAATAAGCGTCCAAAAAAAACTGCTTTCAAAGTTCGAACCCAAGTCTGAAATAAGCGTCCAAAAAAATCATGATTTTTCTAAAAATACAACTTTATGGAGATTTTGTGACTGAATTCGATTTGGACTACTATTCTTATCACAATTCATTAATTTCAGCCCCTTGGGTCCCATAGAACCTGAAAAAACTGCTTCCAAAGTTCGAACCCAAGTCTGAAATAAGCGTCCAAAAAAATCATGATTTTTCTAAAAATACAAGTTTATGGAGATTTTGTTTCTGAATTCGATTTGAACTACAATTCTTATCACAATTCCAAAATTTCAGCCATTTGGGTCACATAGATCCTGAAAAATCTGCTTTCAAAGTTCGAACCCAAGTCTGAAATAAGCGTCCATAAAAATCATGATTTTTCTTAAAATACAAGTTTATGGAGATTTTGTGACTGAATTCGATTTGGACAACTATTCTTTTTACAATTCATTAATTTAAGCCCCTTGGGTCACATAGATCCTGAAAAATCTGCTTTCAAAGTTCGAACCCAAGTCTGAAATAAGCGTCACAAAATCATTATTTTTCTAAAAATACAAGTTTATGGAGATTTTGTGACTGAATTCGATTTGGACTACTATTCTTATCAAAATTCATAAATTTCAGCCCATTGGGTCCCATAGAGCCTGAAAAATCTGCTTCCAAAGTTCGAACCCAAGTCCCAAATTAGCTTCCATACAAATCATGATTTTTCTAAAAATACAAGTTTATGGAGATTTTGTTTCTGAATTCGATTTGAACTACTATTCTTATCACAATTCATTAATTTCAGCCCCTTGGGTCCCATAGAGCCTGAAAAATCTGCTTCCAAAGTTCGAACCCAAGTCCCAAATTAGCTTCCATACAAATCATGATTTTTCTAAAAATACAAGTTAATGGAGATTTTGTGACGGAATTCGATTTGGACTACTATTCTTATCACAATTCATAAATTTCAGCCCCTTGGGTCCCATAGAGCCTGAAAAATCTGCTTCCAAAGTTCGAACCCAAGTCCCAAATTAGCTTCCATACAAATCATGATTTTTCTAAAAATACAAGTTTATGGAGATTTTGTTTCTGAATTCGATTTGAACTACAATTCTTATCACAATTCCAAAATTTCAGCCATTTGGGTCACATAGATCCTGAAAAATCTGCTTTCAAAGTTCGAACCCAAGTCTGAAATAAGTGTGGTGAACGTATGTCTGTCGGTATGAAAGAGACAGGCATATCTGAGTGAGACAGCATGACCGAGACGTATAAAAAGGCGTGTCTGTTGTAACTCGTCCTCTCTTTGCAACAACATCTCGAATACTGTACATTAGTAATAACACTAAATAAACCAAATAGTATGGAGTATCCAAACGACTATTATTTACATCATATCTGAGTGATCGACACGGCAGATCACCACAGTTGGCGCAGCCGAAAAAGGAAGCTGAACGGCCGCAAAATTCTTCCTGGAGGAAGAACCGTAGCCGCAGCTGAAAGAACTACAGTTGGAGCAGCCGAAAAAGGAATCTGAACAGCTATTAAATTCTTCCTGGAGGAAGAACTACAGTTGGAGCAGCCGAAAAAGGAAGCTGATCAGCCATTAAATTCTTCCTGGAGGAAGAACCACAGTAGGCGCAGCTGAAAGAACCATAGTTTGGTTATAATCCCACCGAGCACCGCGGAAGGGATTATTGTCGCATAAAAAATAAAATAATTTGGGGGCAGCTTCACGGACAGTATCGGACATTGAAGGAGCATCAAGGCAAGGAACTGGTGAGGAGATTCAAGGCGCTGAGCTCAAGGAATCAGCAGCCGAGAAACCGGATGAAAAACGGATCCAGGCAGCTTGTACGGGGACCCGACACGGGAAGGCGTGGCGGTGGTGACCGGACGAGAAGGACGACCAGGAATCCGGACGGAGCCAGAAGACGGTCGGACGCGGAAGGGCGGCGATCGGCGGCAGCATCAATCATCAGATTCGTGAGTTGAGTGCTGTTTGTTGTTGTTTTTTCTGATTATTGGTAATCTGTGTGGAAATGGAGGGAGTGGGTTTACCCAGGTTTTGTCACCTTAGGGACGGGCTGGAGACGTTCGTGCTACAGTTTGAGCAGTTGATCCTCGTCAATGATGACAAATTTAAATCCGAGGATAAAAAGAGGGCGGTTTTAATATCCCACCTACACACAGACACGATTAATCTACTGATAGATTTATGTTTTCCAAAAAAAATAACAGAATTATCGGTTGAAAATATATTTTTGTTATTAGGAAACCACATTGGTGTTTCAAAGAATGTGTTTAAGCAACGTGGAAATTTTTTTGCGGCGAAACAAAAAGTTGGGGAATCTATAAATGATTATATAGCTAGGTTACGTTGTCTAACAAGATTCTGCAAATTTGAAAGCAGACTGGAAGAAAACTTAAAAG
Organism: Hesperophylax magnus; assembly: GCA_026573805.1. Lineage (NCBI taxonomy): Eukaryota > Metazoa > Arthropoda > Insecta > Trichoptera > Limnephilidae > Hesperophylax > Hesperophylax magnus. Next base: position 4,599,884 of record JAIUSX010000005.1, on the reverse strand, counting down.
ATATTTTTGTGACTGGTTTATTAGAAGGTCGTATTAAAGAAAAAATGTTTTTAGATGCAGAGAAGCTGACTTTAAAAAGTACATTAGAGTGCGCATCGGGAATGGATTCATTTCATAAAAATATTACGTGTATTAAATCCGAGAGTGTCGGGCTCATTTCTAGAAGTAAGAAAAATTTTAATAGTAGTGCAGGTAGGAATTATTCTACTTCACCGGCGCGGGCGAAAGACAAAAATGTTACAATTCCCAGAAAGAAATCAGTAGAACGTATACAACAGTTGAAGTGCAAATATTGTAATTTAAATAATCATGATTCCAGTAATTGTAGATTAAAAAAACGTGACGTGTTTTAATTGCAAAAACAAGGGACATTTTAGTAAAAATTGTCGCGAAAAAAAACGGGAGGAAGTTTCATCTGTGTTTGTGAATTCAAGTGAAATAAATTCAAGGTTAACAAGAAATACCGATCCCATTTATTTATCGTTAAAAGTTAATAACGGTATCATCATAAAAGGATTATTTGACACGGGTGCAGGAATATCGATCCTATCGGATAAAGATTATTGGGAACATTTTAAAGATGTACAATTGAAGCCGAAGAATTTAACCCTGAAGGGTTACAATAATTGTAAGTTACAGTTACTTGGATGTTTAATTTTGTCAATTAATTTCAATGGTATTACTAAAATAATGGAATTTTGTGTTGTAAAGGATGGTTCAACCACTGTGCTAGGTAGAGACTTCGTAAAAGAATTTAACATTGGTTTTACGGGTTTCGAGACGGTTTCTTCACAGTTGAAAAGTGAAATACTCACGCATAATATTCACGACGTAAACAGAGATTATTCAGTTATTTCGGTAGTGTACAAACCTTAGTTTCTGATAATGGAGCAGCATTCATGTCAGCAGACTTTAAACAGTTTTGCGAGAGAAATGGCATTAAACATTTAACAACACCTATAAATCATCCTCAATCAAATGGATTGGCAGAGAATGCAGTCAAAACGTGTAAAAATTTTTTAAAGAAAATATTGTTAGAAAAAAAATTTCAGTCAGGTTATAATGAGAAGTTAGAATGTTTTCTCATAGATTATAGGAATGCACCACACTGTACAACAGGGTTAGAGCCAGCAGTTGTAATGTTTGGTAGAAGGTTAAGGTCAAATTTGAATAATTTTATACCTAAAGGGGGGAAGGTAAAGGAAAATGTGATTGATAAAGATACCAAAATGAAAATGTCAAAATGTCAGGAAAATCAGAAATTCTATTATAAAAGGAATAACAAAGTATCAACGAATTTTAAGATTAATCAGAAAGTTATGGTTAGGGATTTTAGAGACCAAAACAATGATAAGTGGGTACCAGGGAAAGTACATAAACGTTTGGGAAATAAACTATATTTAATTGAGGTTAAATTGAATGATAAAATCATGTACTGGAAAAGACATTTTGATCAATTATCCAAACTGTGTGTATCATGGGAAAAGAACCCTAGTATTTTAATCCCTGAGTCTGAGACGAGGAGGCTATCGTTCGATGAGTACGATGTCTCCGACTTTGTTTCGGATGACAATCTAACGGGTGACCCTCTTTTTCCTTCCAGCTCCAGTGAACCCGTGGCGTCAACGTCGGGGAACTGGAAGGAGCGCCTTCGACCAAGGACAGAGAAATCAAAATAAGCAGCAGTCAACTCTCCGAATCAACATGGTTATAAATAAAAAAGAAAATGTTGTAAAATAATAATTAAATATGTGTATGTATGTTTTATAATTATTATTATGATAATCATGTTGTGTTACTGTCTGCTGATTTAAGTGTGGAGGGATGTGGTGAACGTATGTCTGTCGGTATGAAAGAGACAGGCATATCTGAGTGAGACAGCATGACCGAGACGTATAAAAAGGCGTGTCTGTTGTAACTCGTCCTCTCTTTGCAACAACATCTCGAATACTGTACATTAGTAATAACACTAAATAAACCAAATAGTATGGAGTATCCAAACGACTATTATTTACATCATATCTGAGTGATCGACACGGCAGATCACCACAATAAGCGTCCATAAAAATCATGATTTTTCTTAAAATACAAGTTTATGGAGATTTTGTGACTGAATTCGATTTGGACAACTATTCTTTTTACAATTCATTAATTTAAGCCCCTTGGGTCACATAGATCCTGAAAAATCTGCTTCCAAAGTTCGAACCCAAGTCCCAAATTAGCTTCCATAAAAATTATGATTTTTCTAAAAATACAAGTTTATGGAGATTTTGTGACGGAATTCGATTTGGACTACTATTCTTATCACAATTCATAAATTTCAGCCCCTTGGGTCCCATAGAGCCTGACTAATCTGCTTCCAAATTTCGAACCCAAGTCCCAAATTAGCTTCCATAAATATCGTTATTTTTCTAAAAATCCAACTTTATGGAGATTTCGTGACTGAATTCGATTTGAACTTCAATTCTTATAACAATTCATAAATTTCAGCCCCTTGGGTCCCATAGAGCCTGAAAAAACTGCTTCCAAAGTTCGAACCCAAGTCCCAAATTAGCTTCCATAAATATCATGATTTTTCTAAAAATACAACTTTATGGAGATTTTGTGACTGAATTCGATTTGAACTTCAATTCTTATAACAATTCATTAATTTCAGCCCCTTGAGTCCCATAGAGCCTGAAAAAACTGCTTCCAAAGTTCGAACCCAAGTCCCAAATTAGCTTCCATAAAAATTATGATTTTTCTAAAAATACAAGTTTATGGAGATTTTGTGACGGAATTCGATTTGGACTAGTATTCTTTTCACAATTCATAAATTTCAGCCCCTTGGGTCCCATAGAGCCTGACTAATCTGCTTCCAAATTTCGAACCCAAGTCCCAAATTAGCTTCCATTAATATCGTTATTTTTCTAAAAATCCAACTTTATGGAGATTTCGTGACTGAATTCGATTTGAACTTCAATTCTTATAACAATTCATAAATTTCAGCCCCTTGGTTCCAATAGAGCCTGAAAAAACTGCTTCCAAAGTTCGAACCCAAGTCTGAAATAAGCGTCCAAGAAAATCATGATTTTTCTAAAAGTACAAGTTTATGGAGATTTTGTGACTGAATTCGATTTGGAATACTATTCTTATCACAATTCATAAATTTCAGCCCCTTGGGTCCCATAGAGCCTGAAAAATCTGCTTCAAAAGTTCGAACCCAAGTCCCAAATTAGCTTCCATAAAAATTATGATTTTTCTAAAAATACAAGTTTATGGAGATTTTGTGACGGAATTCGATTTGGACTAGTATTCTTATCACAATTCATAAATTTCAGCCCCTTGGGTCCCATAGAGCCTGAATAAACTGCTTCCAAAGTTCGAACCCAAGTCTGAAATTAGCGTCCATAAATATCATGATTTTTCCAAAAATACAACTTTATGGAGATTTCGTGACTGAATTCGATTTGAACTTCAATTCTTATAACAATTCCAAAATTTCAGCCTGTTTGGTCATATTGAGCCTGAATAAACCGCTTCCAAAGTTCGAACCCAAGTCTGAAATTAGCGTCCATAAAAATCATGATTTTTCTAAAAATACAAGTTTATGGAGATTTTGTGACTAAATTCGATTTGAACTACTATTCTTATCACAATTCATTAATTTCAGCCCCTTGGGTCCCATAGAGCCTGAAAAATCTGCTTCCAAAGTTCGAACCCAAGTCCCAAATTAGCTTCCATACAAATCATGATTTTTCTAAAAATACAAGTTAATGGAGATTTTGTGACGGAATTCGATTTGGACTACTATTCTTATCACAATTCATAAATTTCAGCCCCTTGGGTCCCATAGAGCCTGAATAAACTGCTTCCAAAGTTCGAACCCAAGTCTGAAATTAGCGTCCATTAATATCATGATTTTTCCAAAAATACATCTTTATGGAGATTTCGTGACTGAATTCGATTTGAACTTCAATTCTTATATCAATTCCAAAATTTCAGCCTGTTTGGTCCTATTGAGCCTGAATAAACCGCTTCCAAAGTTCGAACCCAAGTCTGAAATAAGCGTCCAAAAAAATCATGATTTTTCTAAAAATACAAGTTTATGGAGATTTTGTTTCTGAATTCGATTTGAACTACAATTCTTGTCACAATTCCAAAATTTCAGCAATTTGGGTCACATAGATCCTGAAAAATCTGCTTTCAAAGTTCGAACCCAAGTCTGAAATTAGCGTCCATAAAAATCATGATTTTTCTTAAAATACAAGTTTATGGAGATTTTGTGACTGAATTCGATTTGGACTACTATTCTTATCACAATTCATAAATTTCAGCCCCATGGGTCCCATAGAGCCTGACTAATCTGCTTCCAAATTTCGAACCCAAGTCCCAAATTAGCTTCCATAAATATCGTTATTTTTCTAAAAATCCAACTTTATGGAGATTTCGTGACTGAATTCGATTTGAACTTCAATTCTTATAACAATTCATAAATTTCAGCCCCTTGGGTCCCATAGAGCCTGAAAAAACTGCTTCCAAAGTTCGAACCCAAGTCCCAAATTAGCTTCCATAAATATCATGATTTTTCTAAAAATACAACTTTATGGAGATTTTGTGACTGAATTCGATTTGAACTTCAATTCTTATAACAATTCAGTAATTTCAGCCCCTTGAGTCCCATAGAACCTGAAAAAACTGCTTCCAAAGTTCGAACCCAAGTCTGAAATAAGCGTCCAAAAAAATCATGATTTTTCTAAAAATACAATTTTATTGAGATTTTGTGACTAAATTCGATTTGAACTACAATTCTTATCACAATTCATTAATTTCAGCCCCTTGAGTCCCATAGAACCTGAAAAAACTGCTTCCAAAGTTCGAACCCAAGTCCCAAATTAGCTTCCATAAATATCATGATTTTTCTAAAAATACAACTTTATGGAGATTTTGTGACTGAATTCGATTTGAACTTCAATTCTTATAACAATTCATTAATTTCAGCCCCTTGAGTCCCATAGAACCTGAAAAAACTGCTTCCAAAGTTCGAACCCAAGTCTGAAATAAGCGTCCAAAAAAATCATGATTTTTCTAAAAATACAAGTTTATTGAGATTTTGTGACTAAATTCGATTTGAACTACAATTCTTATCACAATTCATTAATTTCAGCCCCTTGAGTCCCATAGAACCTGAAAAAACTGCTTCCAAAGTTCGAACCCAAGTCCCAAATTAGCTTCCATAAATATCATGATTTTTCTAAAAATACAACTTTATGGAGATTTCGTGACTGAATTCGATTTGAACTTCAATTCTTATATCAATTTCAAAATTTCAGCCTGTTTGGTCCTATTGAGCCTGAATAAACCGCTTCCAAAGTTCGAACCCAAGTCTGAAATAAGCGTCCAAAAAAATCATGATTTTTCTAAAAATACAAGTTTATTGAGATTTTGTGACTAAATTCGATTTGAACTACAATTCTTATCACAATTCATTAATTTCAGCCCCTTGAGTCCCATAGAACCTGAAAAAACTGCTTCCAAAGTTCGAACCCAAGTCCCAAATTAGCTTCCATAAATATCATGATTTTTCTAAAAATACAACTTTATGGAGATTTTGTGACTGAATTCGATTTGAACTTCAATTCTTATAACAATTCATTAATTTCAGCCCCTTGAGTCCCATAGAGCCGGAAAAAACTGCTTCCAAAGTTCGAACCCAAGTCTGAAAATAGCGTCCATACAAATCATGATTTTTCTAAAAATACAAGTTTATGGAGATTTTGTTTCTGAATTCGATTTGAACTACAATTCTTATCACAATTCCAAAATTTCAGCCATTTGGGTCACATAGATCCTGAAAAATCTGCTTTCAAAGTTCGAACCCAAGTCTGAAATAAGCGTCCATAAAAATCATGATTTTTCTTAAAATACAAGTTTATGGAGATTTTGTGACTGAATTCGATTTGGACTACTATTCTTATCACAATTCATAAATTTCAGCCCCTTGGGTCCCATAGAGCCTGACTAATCTGCTTCCAAATTTCGAACCCAAGTCCCAAATTAGCTTCCATTAATATCGTTATTTTTCTAAAAATCCAACTTTATGGAGATTTCGTGACTGAATTCGATTTGAACTTCAATTCTTATAACAATTCCGAAATTTCAGCCTGTTTGGTCCTATTGAGCCTGAATACACCGCTTCCAAAGTTCGAACCCCAGTCTGAAAATAGCGTCCATACAAATCATGATTTTTCTAAAAATACAAGTTTATGGAGATTTCGTGACTGAATTCGATTTGAACTTCAATTCTTATAACAATTCATTAATTTCAGCCCCTTGAGTCCCATAGAACCTGAAAAAACTGCTTCCAAAGTTCGAACCCAAGTCTGAAATAAGCGTCCAAGAAAATCATGATTTTTCTAAAAGTACAAGTTTATGGAGATTTTGTGACTGAATTCGATTTGGAATACTATTCTTATCACAATTCATAAATTTCAGCCCATTGGGTCCCATAGAGCCTGAAAAATCTGCTTCAAAAGTTCGAACCCAAGTCCCAAATTAGCTTCCATAAAAATTATGATTTTTCTAAAAATACAAGTTTATGGAGATTTTGTGACGGAATTCGATTTGGACTAGTATTCTTATCACAATTCATAAATTTCAGCCACTTGGGTCCCATAGAGCCTGACTAATCTGCTTCCAAATTTCGAACCCAAGTCCCAAATTAGCTTCCATAAATATCGTTATTTTTCTAAAAATCCAACTTTATGGAGATTTCGTGACTGAATTCGATTTGAACTTCAATTCTTATAACAATTCATAAATTTCAGCCCCTTGGTTCCAATAGAGCCTGAAAAAACTGCTTCCAAAGTTCGAACCCAAGTCTGAAATAAGCGTCCAAGAAAATCATGATTTTTCTAAAAGTACAAGTTTATGGAGATTTTGTGACTGAATTCGATTTGGAATACTATTCTTATCACAATTCATAAATTTCAGCCCCTTGGGTCCCATAGAGCCTGAAAAATCTGCTTCAAAAGTTCGAACCCAAGTCCCAAATTAGCTTCCATAAAAATTATGATTTTTCTAAAAATACAAGTTTATGGAGATTTTGTGACGGAATTCGATTTGGACTAGTATTCTTATCACAATTCATAAATTTCAGCCCCTTGGGTCCCATAGAGCCTGAATAAACTGCTTCCAAAGTTCGAACCCAAGTCTGAAATTAGCGTCCATAAATATCATAATTTTTCCAAAAATACAACTTTATGGAGATTTCGTGACTGAATTCGATTTGAACTTCAATTCTTATAACAATTCCAAAATTTCAGCCTGTTTGGTCCTATTGAGCCTGAATAAACCGCTTCCAAAGTTCGAACCCAAGTCTGAAATTAGCGTCCATAAAAATCATGATTTTTCTAAAAATACAAGTTTATGGAGATTTTTTGACTTAATTCGATTTGAACTACTATTCTTATCACAATTCATTAATTTCAGCCCCTTGGGTCCCATAGAGCCTGAAAAATCTGCTTCCAAAGTTCGAACCCAAGTCTGAAATTAGCGTCCATTAATATCATGATTTTTCCAAAAATACATCTTTATGGAGATTTCGTGACTGAATTCGATTTGAACTTCAATTCTTATATCAATTCCAAAATTTCAGCCTGTTTGGTCCTATTGAGCCTGAATAAACCGCTTCCAAAGTTCGAACCCAAGTCTGAAATAAGCGTCCAAAAAAATCATGATTTTTCTAAAAATACAACTTTATGGAGATTTTGTGACTGAATTCGATTTGGACTACTATTCTTATCACAATTCATAAATTTCAGCCCCTTGGTTCCCATAGAGCCTGAAAAAACTGCTTCCAAAGTTCGAACCCAAGTCAGAAATAAGCGTCCAAAAAAATCATGATTTTTCTAAAAATACAAGTTTATGGAGATTTTGTGACTGAATTCGATTTGGACTACTATTCTTATCACAATTCATAAATTTCAGCCCCTTGGTTCCCATAGAGCCTGAAAAAACTGCTTCCAAAGTTCGAACCCAAGTCTGAAATTAGCGTCCATAAAAATCATGATTTTTCTAAAAATACAAGTTTATGGAGATTTTTTGACTTAATTCGATTTGAACTACAATTCCTATCACAATTCCAAAATCTCAGCCATTTATGTGACATAGATCCTGAAAAATCTGCTTCCAAAGTTCAAACCCAAATCCCAAATTAGCTTCCATAAAAATCATGATTTTTCTAAAAATACAAGTTTATGGAGATTTTGTGACTGAATTCGATTTAGATTACTATTCTTATCACAATTCATAAATTTCAGCCCCTTGGGTCCCATAGAGCCTGAAAAATCTGCTTCCAAAGTTCGAACCCAAGTCCCAAATTAGCTTCCATAAAAATCATGATTTTTCTAAAAATACATGTTTATGGAGATTTTGTGACGGAATTCGATTTGGACTACTATTCTTATCACAATTCATAAATTTCAGACCCTTGGGTCCCATAGGGCCTGCATAACCTGCTTCCAAAGTTCGAACCCAAGTCTGAAATTAGCGTCCATAAATATCATGATTTTTATAAAAATACAACTTTATGGAGATTACGTTACTGAATTCGATTTGAACTACAATTCCAAAATTTCAGCCATTTGGGTCACATAGATCCTGAAAAATCTGCTTTCAAAGTTCGAACCCAAGTCTGAAATTAGCGTCCATAAAAATCATGATTTTTCTAAAAATACAAGTTTATGGAGATTTTGTCACAATTCATTAATTTCAGCCCCTTGGGTCCCATAGAGCCTGAAAAAACTGCTTCCAAAGTTCGAACCCAAGTCTGAAATAAGCGTCCAAAAAAAACTGCTTTCAAAGTTCGAACCCAAGTCTGAAATAAGCGTCCAAAAAAATCATGATTTTTCTAAAAATACAACTTTATGGAGATTTTGTGACTGAATTCGATTTGGACTACTATTCTTATCACAATTCATTAATTTCAGCCCCTTGGGTCCCATAGAACCTGAAAAAACTGCTTCCAAAGTTCGAACCCAAGTCTGAAATAAGCGTCCAAAAAAATCATGATTTTTCTAAAAGTACAAGTTTATGGAGATTTTGTGACTGAATTCGATTTGGAATACTATTCTTAACACAATTCATAAATTTCAGCCCCTTGGGTCCCATAGAGCCTGAAAAATCTGCTTCCAAAGTTCGAACCCAAGTCCCAAATTAGCTTCCATACAAATCATGATTTTTCTAAAAATACAAGTTTATGGAGATTTTGTTTCTGAATTCGATTTGAACTACAATTCTTATCACAATTCCAAAATTTCAGCCATTTGGGTCACATAGATCCTGAAAAATCTGCTTTCAAAGTTCGAACCCAAGTCTGAAATAAGCGTCCATAAAAATCATGATTTTTCTTAAAATACAAGTTTATGGAGATTTTGTGACTGAATTCGATTTGGACAACTATTCTTTTTACAATTCATTAATTTAAGCCCCTTGGGTCACATAGATCCTGAAAAATCTGCTTTCAAAGTTCGAACCCAAGTCTGAAATAAGCGTCACAAAATCATTATTTTTCTAAAAATACAAGTTTATGGAGATTTTGTGACTGAATTCGATTTGGACTACTATTCTTATCAAAATTCATAAATTTCAGCCCATTGGGTCCCATAGAGCCTGAAAAATCTGCTTCCAAAGTTCGAACCCAAGTCCCAAATTAGCTTCCATACAAATCATGATTTTTCTAAAAATACAAGTTTATGGAGATTTTGTTTCTGAATTCGATTTGAACTACAATTCTTATCACAATTCCAAAATTTCAGCCATTTGGGTCACATAGAGCCTGAAAAATCTGCTTCCAAAGTTCGAACCCAAGTCCCAAATTAGCTTCCATAAAAATTATGATTTTTCTAAAAATACAAGTTTATGGAGATTTTGTGACGGAATTCGATTTGGACTACTATTCTTATCACAATTCATAAATTTCAGCCCCTTGGGTCCCATAGAGCCTGACTAATCTGCTTCCAAATTTCGAACCCCAGTCCCAAATTAGCTTCCATAAATATCGTTATTTTTCTAAAAATCCAACTTTATGGAGATTTCGTGACTGAATTCGATTTGAACTTCAATTCTTATAACAATTCATAAATTTCAGCCCCTTGGGTCCCATAGAGCCTGAAAAAACTGCTTCCAAAGTTCGAACCCAAGTCCCAAATTAGCTTCCATAAATATCATGATTTTTCTAAAAATACAACTTTATGGAGATTTTGTGACTGAATTCGATTTGAACTTCAATTCTTATAACAATTCATTAATTTCAGCCCCTTGAGTCCCATAGAGCCTGAAAAAACTGCTTCCAAAGTTCGAACCCAAGTCCCAAATTAGCTTCCATAAAAATTATGATTTTTCTAAAAATACAAGTTTATGGAGATTTTGTGACGGAATTCGATTTGGACTAGTATTCTTTTCACAATTCATAAATTTCAGCCCCTTGGGTCCCATAGAGCCTGACTAATCTGCTTCCAAATTTCGAACCCAAGTCCCAAATTAGCTTCCATTAATATCGTTATTTTTCTAAAAATCCAACTTTATGGAGATTTCGTGACTGAATTCGATTTGAACTTCAATTCTTATAACAATTCATAAATTTCAGCCCCTTGGTTCCAATAGAGCCTGAAAAAACTGCTTCCAAAGTTCGAACCCAAGTCTGAAATAAGCGTCCAAGAAAATCATGATTTTTCTAAAAGTACAAGTTTATGGAGATTTTGTGACTGAATTTGATTTGGAATACTATTCTTATCACAATTCATAAATTTCAGCCCCTTGGGTCCCATAGAGCCTGAAAAATCTGCTTCAAAAGTTCGAACCCAAGTCCCAAATTAGCTTCCATAAAAATTATGATTTTTCTAAAAATACAAGTTTATGGAGATTTTGTGACGGAATTCGATTTGGACTAGTATTCTTATCACAATTCATAAATTTCAGCCCCTTGGGTCCCATAGAGCCTGAATAAACTGCTTCCAAAGTTCGAACCCAAGTCTGAAATTAGCGTCCATAAATATCATGATTTTTCCAAAAATACAACTTTATGGAGATTTCGTGACTGAATTCGATTTGAACTTCAATTCTTATAACAATTCCAAAATTTCAGCCTGTTTGGTCCTATTGAGCCTGAATAAACCGCTTCCAAAGTTCGAACCCAAGTCTGAAATTAGCGTCCATAAAAATCATGATTTTTCTAAAAATACAAGTTTATGGAGATTTTGTGACTAAATTCGATTTGAACTACTATTCTTATCACAATTCATTAATTTCAGCCCCTTGGGTCCCATAGAGCCTGAAAAATCTGCTTCCAAAGTTCGAACCCAAGTCCCAAATTAGCTTCCATACAAATCATGATTTTTCTAAAAATACAAGTTAATGGAGATTTTGTGACGGAATTCGATTTGGACTACTATTCTTATCACAATTCATAAATTTCAGCCCCTTGGGTCCCATAGAGCCTGAATAAACTGCTTCCAAAGTTCGAACCCAAGTCTGAAATTAGCGTCCATTAATATCATGATTTTTCCAAAAATACATCTTTATGGAGATTTCGTGACTGAATTCGATTTGAACTTCAATTCTTATATCAATTCCAATATTTCAGCCTGTTTGGTCCTATTGAGCCTGAATAAACCGCTTCCAAAGTTCGAACCCAAGTCTGAAATAAGCGTCCAAAAAAATCATGATTTTTCTAAAAATACAAGTTTATGGAGATTTTGTTTCTGAATTCGATTTGAACTACAATTCTTGTCACAATTCCAAAATTTCAGCCATTTGGGTCACATAGATCCTGAAAAATCTGCTTTCAAAGTTCGAACCCAAGTCTGAAATTAGCGTCCATAAAAATCATGATTTTTCTTAAAATACAAGTTTATGGAGATTTTGTGACTGAATTCGATTTGGACTACTATTCTTATCACAATTCATAAATTTCAGCCCCATGGGTCCCATAGAGCCTGACTAATCTGCTTCCAAATTTCGAACCCAAGTCCCAAATTAGCTTCCATAAATATCGTTATTTTTCTAAAAATCCAACTTTATGGAGATTTCGTGACTGAATTCGATTTGAACTTCAATTCTTATAACAATTCATAAATTTCAGCCCCTTGGGTCCCATAGAGCCTGAAAAAACTGCTTCCAAAGTTCGAACCCAAGTCCCAAATTAGCTTCCATAAATATCATGATTTTTCTAAAAATACAACTTTATGGAGATTTTGTGACTGAATTCGATTTGAACTTCAATTCTTATAACAATTCATTAATTTCAGCCCCTTGAGTCCCATAGAACCTGAAAAAACTGCTTCCAAAGTTCGAACCCAAGTCTGAAATAAGCGTCCAAAAAAATCATGATTTTTCTAAAAATACAATTTTATTGAGATTTTGTGACTAAATTCGATTTGAACTACAATTCTTATCACAATTCATTAATTTCAGCCCCTTGAGTCCCATAGAACCTGAAAAAACTGCTTCCAAAGTTCGAACCCAAGTCCCAAATTAGCTTCCATAAATATCATGATTTTTCTAAAAATACAACTTTATGGAGATTTTGTGACTGAATTCGATTTGAACTTCAATTCTTATAACAATTCATTAATTTCAGCCCCTTGAGTCCCATAGAACCTGAAAAAACTGCTTCCAAAGTTCGAACCCAAGTCTGAAATAAGCGTCCAAAAAAATCATGATTTTTCTAAAAATACAAGTTTATTGAGATTTTGTGACTAAATTCGATTTGAACTACAATTCTTATCACAATTCATTAATTTCAGCCCCTTGAGTCCCATAGAACCTGAAAAAACTGCTTCCAAAGTTCGAACCCAAGTCCCAAATTAGCTTCCATAAATATCATGATTTTTCTAAAAATACAACTTTATGGAGATTTTGTGACTGAATTCGATTTGAACTTCAATTCTTATAACAATTCATTAATTTCAGCCCCTTGAGTCCCATAGAGCCGGAAAAAACTGCTTCCAAAGTTCGAACCCAAGTCTGAAAATAGCGTCCATACAAATCATGATTTTTCTAAAAATACAAGTTTATGGAGATTTTGTTTCTGAATTCGATTTGAACTACAATTCTTATCACAATTCCAAAATTTCAGCCATTTGGGTCACATAGATCCTGAAAAATCTGCTTTCAAAGTTCGAACCCAAGTCTGAAATAAGCGTCCATAAATATCATGATTTTTCTTAAAATACAAGTTTATGGAGATTTTGTGACTGAATTCGATTTGGACTACTATTCTTATCACAATTCATAAATTTCAGCCCCTTGGGTCCCATAGAGCCTGACTAATCTGCTTCCAAATTTCGAACCCAAGTCCCAAATTAGCTTCCATTAATATCGTTATTTTTCTAAAAATCCAACTTTATGGAGATTTCGTGACTGAATTCGATTTGAACTTCAATTCTTATAACAATTCCGAAATTTCAGCCTGTTTGGTCCTATTGAGCCTGAATACACCGCTTCCAAAGTTCGAACCCCAGTCTGAAAATAGCGTCCATACAAATCATGATTTTTCTAAAAATACAAGTTTATGGAGATTTCGTGACTGAATTCGATTTGAACTTCAATTCTTATAACAATTCATTAATTTCAGCCCCTTGAGTCCCATAGAACCTGAAAAAACTGCTTCCAAAGTTCGAACCCAAGTCTGAAATAAGCGTCCAAGAAAATCATGATTTTTCTAAAAGTACAAGTTTATGGAGATTTTGTGACTGAATTCGATTTGGAATACTATTCTTATCACAATTCATAAATTTCAGCCCATTGGGTCCCATAGAGCCTGAAAAATCTGCTTCAAAAGTTCGAACCCAAGTCCCAAATTAGCTTCCATAAAAATTATGATTTTTCTAAAAATACAAGTTTATGGAGATTTTGTGACGGAATTCGATTTGGACTAGTATTCTTATCACAATTCATAAATTTCAGCCACTTGGGTCCCATAGAGCCTGACTAATCTGCTTCCAAATTTCGAACCCAAGTCCCAAATTAGCTTCCATAAATATCGTTATTTTTCTAAAAATCCAACTTTATGGAGATTTCGTGACTGAATTCGATTTGAACTTCAATTCTTATAACAATTCATAAATTTCAGCCCCTTGGTTCCAATAGAGCCTGAAAAAACTGCTTCCAAAGTTCGAACCCAAGTCTGAAATAAGCGTCCAAGAAAATCATGATTTTTCTAAAAGTACAAGTTTATGGAGATTTTGTGACTGAATTCGATTTGGACTACTATTCTTATCACAATTCATAAATTTCAGCCCCTTGGGTCCCATAGAGCCTGAATAAACTGCTTCCAAAGTTCGAACCCAAGTCTGAAATTAGCGTCCATTAATATCATGATTTTTCCAAAAATACATCTTTATGGAGATTTCGTGACTGAATTCGATTTGAACTTCAATTCTTATATCAATTCCAAAATTTCAGCCTGTTTGGTCCTATTGAGCCTGAATAAACCGCTTCCAAAGTTCGAACCCAAGTCTGAAATAAGCGTCCAAAAAAATCATGATTTTTCTAAAAATACAACTTTATGGAGATTTTGTGACTGAATTCGATTTGGACTACTATTCTTATCACAATTCATAAATTTCAGCCCCTTGGTTCCCATAGAGCCTGAAAAAACTGCTTCCAAAGTTCGAACCCAAGTCAGAAATAAGCGTCCAAAAAAATCATGATTTTTCTAAAAATACAAGTTTATGGAGATTTTGTGACTGAATTCGATTTGGACTACTATTCTTATCACAATTCATAAATTTCAGCCCCTTGGTTCCCATAGAGCCTGAAAAAACTGCTTCCAAAGTTCGAACCCAAGTCTGAAATTAGCGTCCATAAAAATCATGATTTTTCTAAAAATACAAGTTTATGGAGATTTTTTGACTTAATTCGATTTGAACTACAATTCCTATCACAATTCCAAAATCTCAGCCATTTATGTGACATAGATCCTGAAAAATCTGCTTCCAAAGTTCAAACCCAAATCCCAAATTAGCTTCCATAAAAATCATGATTTTTCTAAAAATACAAGTTTATGGAGATTTTGTGACTGAATTCGATTTAGATTACTATTCTTATCACAATTCATAAATTTCAGCCCCTTGGGTCCCATAGAGCCTGAAAAATCTGCTTCCAAAGTTCGAACCCAAGTCCCAAATTAGCTTCCATAAAAATCATGATTTTTCTAAAAATACATGTTTATGGAGATTTTGTGACGGAATTCGATTTGGACTACTATTCTTATCACAATTCATAAATTTCAGACCCTTGGGTCCCATAGGGCCTGCATAACCTGCTTCCAAAGTTCGAACCCAAGTCTGAAATTAGCGTCCATAAATATCATGATTTTTATAAAAATACAACTTTATGGAGATTACGTTACTGAATTCGATTTGAACTACAATTCCAAAATTTCAGCCATTTGGGTCACATAGATCCTGAAAAATCTGCTTTCAAAGTTCGAACCCAAGTCTGAAATTAGCGTCCATAAAAATCATGATTTTTCTAAAAATACAAGTTTATGGAGATTTTGTCACAATTCATTAATTTCAGCCCCTTGGGTCCCATAGAGCCTGAAAAAACTGCTTCCAAAGTTCGAACCTAAGTCTGAAATAAGCGTCCAAAAAAAACTGCTTTCAAAGTTCGAACCCAAGTCTGAAATAAGCGTCCAAAAAAATCATGATTTTTCTAAAAATACAACTTTATGGAGATTTTGTGACTGAATTCGATTTGGACTACTATTCTTATCACAATTCATTAATTTCAGCCCCTTGGGTCCCATAGAACCTGAAAAAACTGCTTCCAAAGTTCGAACCCAAGTCTGAAATAAGCGTCCAAAAAAATCATGATTTTTCTAAAAGTACAAGTTTATGGAGATTTTGTGACTGAATTCGATTTGGAATACTATTCTTAACACAATTCATAAATTTCAGCCCCTTGGGTCCCATAGAGCCTGAAAAATCTGCTTCCAAAGTTCGAACCCAAGTCCCAAATTAGCTTCCATACAAATCATGATTTTTCTAAAAATACAAGTTTATGGAGATTTTGTTTCTGAATTCGATTTGAACTACAATTCTTATCACAATTCCAAAATTTCAGCCATTTGGGTCACATAGATCCTGAAAAATCTGCTTTCAAAGTTCGAACCCAAGTCTGAAATAAGCGTCCATAAAAATCATGATTTTTCTTAAAATACAAGTTTATGGAGATTTTGTGACTGAATTCGATTTGGACAACTATTCTTTTTACAATTCATTAATTTAAGCCCCTTGGGTCACATAGATCCTGAAAAATCTGCTTTCAAAGTTCGAACCCAAGTCTGAAATAAGCGTCACAAAATCATTATTTTTCTAAAAATACAAGTTTATGGAGATTTTGTGACTGAATTCGATTTGGACTACTATTCTTATCAAAATTCATAAATTTCAGCCCATTGGGTCCCATAGAGCCTGAAAAATCTGCTTCCAAAGTTCGAACCCAAGTCCCAAATTAGCTTCCATACAAATCATGATTTTTCTAAAACTACAAGTTTATGGAGATTTTGTTTCTGAATTCGATTTGAACTACAATTCTTATCACAATTCCAAAATTTCAGCCATTTGGGTCACATAGAGCCTGAAAAATCTGCTTCCAAAGTTCGAACCCAAGTCCCAAATTAGCTTCCATAAAAATTATGATTTTTCTAAAAATACAAGTTTATGGAGATTTTGTGACGGAATTCGATTTGGACTACTATTCTTATCACAATTCATAAATTTCAGCCCCTTGGGTCCCATAGAGCCTGACTAATCTGCTTCCAAATTTCGAACCCCAGTCCCAAATTAGCTTCCATAAATATCGTTATTTTTCTAAAAATCCAACTTTATGGAGATTTCGTGACTGAATTCGATTTGAACTTCAATTCTTATAACAATTCATAAATTTCAGCCCCTTGGGTCCCATAGAGCCTGAAAAAACTGCTTCCAAAGTTCGAACCCAAGTCCCAAATTAGCTTCCATAAATATCATGATTTTTCTAAAAATACAACTTTATGGAGATTTTGTGACTGAATTCGATTTGAACTTCAATTCTTATAACAATTCATTAATTTCAGCCCCTTGAGTCCCATAGAGCCTGAAAAAACTGCTTCCAAAGTTCGAACCCAAGTCCCAAATTAGCTTCCATAAAAATTATGATTTTTCTAAAAATACAAGTTTATGGAGATTTTGTGACGGAATTCGATTTGGACTAGTATTCTTTTCACAATTCATAAATTTCAGCCCCTTGGGTCCCATAGAGCCTGACTAATCTGCTTCCAAATTTCGAACCCAAGTCCCAAATTAGCTTCCATTAATATCGTTATTTTTCTAAAAATCCAACTTTATGGAGATTTCGTGACTGAATTCGATTTGAACTTCAATTCTTATAACAATTCATAAATTTCAGCCCCTTGGTTCCAATAGAGCCTGAAAAAACTGCTTCCAAAGTTCGAACCCAAGTCTGAAATAAGCGTCCAAGAAAATCATGATTTTTCTAAAAGTACAAGTTTATGGAGATTTTGTGACTGAATTTGATTTGGAATACTATTCTTATCACAATTCATAAATTTCAGCCCCTTGGGTCCCATAGAGCCTGAAAAATCTGCTTCAAAAGTTCGAACCCAAGTCCCAAATTAGCTTCCATAAAAATTATGATTTTTCTAAAAATACAAGTTTATGGAGATTTTGTGACGGAATTCGATTTGGACTAGTATTCTTATCACAATTCATAAATTTCAGCCCCTTGGGTCCCATAGAGCCTGAATAAACTGCTTCCAAAGTTCGAACCCAAGTCTGAAATTAGCGTCCATAAATATCATGATTTTTCCAAAAATACAACTTTATGGAGATTTCGTGACTGAATTCGATTTGAACTTCAATTCTTATAACAATTCCAAAATTTCAGCCTGTTTGGTCCTATTGAGCCTGAATAAACCGCTTCCAAAGTTCGAACCCAAGTCTGAAATTAGCGTCCATAAAAATCATGATTTTTCTAAAAATACAAGTTTATGGAGATTTTGTGACTAAATTCGATTTGAACTACTATTCTTATCACAATTCATTAATTTCAGCCCCTTGGGTCCCATAGAGCCTGAAAAATCTGCTTCCAAAGTTCGAACCCAAGTCCCAAATTAGCTTCCATACAAATCATGATTTTTCTAAAAATACAAGTTAATGGAGATTTTGTGACGGAATTCGATTTGGACTACTATTCTTATCACAATTCATAAATTTCAGCCCCTTGGGTCCCATAGAGCCTGAATAAACTGCTTCCAAAGTTCGAACCCAAGTCTGAAATTAGCGTCCATTAATATCATGATTTTTCCAAAAATACATCTTTATGGAGATTTCGTGACTGAATTCGATTTGAACTTCAATTCTTATATCAATTCCAAAATTTCAGCCTGTTTGGTCCTATTGAGCCTGAATAAACCGCTTCCAAAGTTCGAACCCAAGTCTGAAATAAGCGTCCAAAAAAATCATGATTTTTCTAAAAATACAAGTTTATGGAGATTTTGTTTCTGAATTCGATTTGAACTACAATTCTTGTCACAATTCCAAAATTTCAGCCATTTGGGTCACATAGATCCTGAAAAATCTGCTTTCAAAGTTCGAACCCAAGTCTGAAATTAGCGTCCATAAAAATCATGATTTTTCTTAAAATACAAGTTTATGGAGATTTTGTGACTGAATTCGATTTGGACTACTATTCTTATCACAATTCATAAATTTCAGCCCCATGGGTCCCATAGAGCCTGACTAATCTGCTTCCAAATTTCGAACCCAAGTCCCAAATTAGCTTCCATAAATATCGTTATTTTTCTAAAAATCCAACTTTATGGAGATTTCGTGACTGAATTCGATTTGAACTTCAATTCTTATAACAATTCATAAATTTCAGCCCCTTGGGTCCCATAGAGCCTGAAAAAACTGCTTCCAAAGTTCGAACCCAAGTCCCAAATTAGCTTCCATAAATATCATGATTTTTCTAAAAATACAACTTTATGGAGATTTTGTGACTGAATTCGATTTGAACTTCAATTCTTATAACAATTCATTAATTTCAGCCCCTTGAGTCCCATAGAACCTGAAAAAACTGCTTCCAAAGTTCGAACCCAAGTCTGAAATAAGCGTCCAAAAAAATCATGATTTTTCTAAAAATACAATTTTATTGAGATTTTGTGACTAAATTCGATTTGAACTACAATTCTTATCACAATTCATTAATTTCAGCCCCTTGAGTCCCATAGAACCTGAAAAAACTGCTTCCAAAGTTCGAACCCAAGTCCCAAATTAGCTTCCATAAATATCATGATTTTTCTAAAAATACAACTTTATGGAGATTTTGTGACTGAATTCGATTTGAACTTCAATTCTTATAACAATTCATTAATTTCAGCCCCTTGAGTCCCATAGAACCTGAAAAAACTGCTTCCAAAGTTCGAACCCAAGTCTGAAATAAGCGTCCAAAAAAATCATGATTTTTCTAAAAATACAAGTTTATTGAGATTTTGTGACTAAATTCGATTTGAACTACAATTCTTATCACAATTCATTAATTTCAGCCCCTTGAGTCCCATAGAACCTGAAAAAACTGCTTCCAAAGTTCGAACCCAAGTCCCAAATTAGCTTCCATAAATATCATGATTTTTCTAAAAATACAACTTTATGGAGATTTCGTGACTGAATTCGATTTGAACTTCAATTCTTATATCAATTTCAAAATTTCAGCCTGTTTGGTCCTATTGAGCCTGAATAAACCGCTTCCAAAGTTCGAACCCAAGTCTGAAATAAGCGTCCAAAAAAATCATGATTTTCTAAAAATACAAGTTTATTGAGATTTTGTGACTAAATTCGATTTGAACTACAATTCTTATCACAATTCATTAATTTCAGCCCCTTGAGTCCCATAGAACCTGAAAAAACTGCTTCCAAAGTTCGAACCCAAGTCCCAAATTAGCTTCCATAAATATCATGATTTTTCTAAAAATACAACTTTATGGAGATTTTGTGACTGAATTCGATTTGAACTTCAATTCTTATAACAATTCATTAATTTCAGCCCCTTGAGTCCCATAGAGCCGGAAAAAACTGCTTCCAAAGTTCGAACCCAAGTCTGAAAATAGCGTCCATACAAATCATGATTTTTCTAAAAATACAAGTTTATGGAGATTTTGTTTCTGAATTCGATTTGAACTACAATTCTTATCACAATTCCAAAATTTCAGCCATTTGGGTCACATAGATCCTGAAAAATCTGCTTTCAAAGTTCGAACCCAAGTCTGAAATAAGCGTCCATAAAAATCATGATTTTTCTTAAAATACAAGTTTATGGAGATTTTGTGACTGAATTCGATTTGGACTACTATTCTTATCACAATTCATAAATTTCAGCCCCTTGGGTCCCATAGAGCCTGACTAATCTGCTTCCAAATTTCGAACCCAAGTCCCAAATTAGCTTCCATTAATATCGTTATTTTTCTAAAAATCCAACTTTATGGAGATTTCGTGACTGAATTCGATTTGAACTTCAATTCTTATAACAATTCCGAAATTTCAGCCTGTTTGGTCCTATTGAGCCTGAATACACCGCTTCCAAAGTTCGAACCCCAGTCTGAAAATAGCGTCCATACAAATCATGATTTTTCTAAAAATACAAGTTTATGGAGATTTCGTGACTGAATTCGATTTGAACTTCAATTCTTATAACAATTCATTAATTTCAGCCCCTTGAGTCCCATAGAACCTGAAAAAACTGCTTCCAAAGTTCGAACCCAAGTCTGAAATAAGCGTCCAAGAAAATCATGATTTTTCTAAAAGTACAAGTTTATGGAGATTTTGTGACTGAATTCGATTTGGAATACTATTCTTATCACAATTCATAAATTTCAGCCCATTGGGTCCCATAGAGCCTGAAAAATCTGCTTCAAAAGTTCGAACCCAAGTCCCAAATTAGCTTCCATAAAAATTATGATTTTTCTAAAAATACAAGTTTATGGAGATTTTGTGACGGAATTCGATTTGGACTAGTATTCTTATCACAATTCATAAATTTCAGCCACTTGGGTCCCATAGAGCCTGACTAATCTGCTTCCAAATTTCGAACCCAAGTCCCAAATTAGCTTCCATAAATATCGTTATTTTTCTAAAAATCCAACTTTATGGAGATTTCGTGACTGAATTCGATTTGAACTTCAATTCTTATAACAATTCATAAATTTCAGCCCCTTGGTTCCAATAGAGCCTGAAAAAACTGCTTCCAAAGTTCGAACCCAAGTCTGAAATAAGCGTCCAAGAAAATCATGATTTTTCTAAAAGTACAAGTTTATGGAGATTTTGTGACTGAATTCGATTTGGAATACTATTCTTATCACAATTCATAAATTTCAGCCCCTTGGGTCCCATAGAGCCTGAAAAATCTGCTTCAAAAGTTCGAACCCAAGTCCCAAATTAGCTTCCATAAAAATTATGATTTTTCTAAAAATACAAGTTTATGGAGATTTTGTGACGGAATTCGATTTGGACTAGTATTCTTATCACAATTCATAAATTTCAGCCCCTTGGGTCCCATAGAGCCTGAATAAACTGCTTCCAAAGTTCGAACCCAAGTCTGAAATTAGCGTCCATAAATATCATGATTTTTCCAAAAATACAACTTTATGGAGATTTCGTGACTGAATTCGATTTGAACTTCAATTCTTATAACAATTCCAAAATTTCAGCCTGTTTGGTCCTATTGAGCCTGAATAAACCGCTTCCAAAGTTCGAACCCAAGTCTGAAATTAGCGTCCATAAAAATCATGATTTTTCTAAAAATACAAGTTTATGGAGATTTTGTGACTAAATTCGATTTGAACTACTATTCTTATCACAATTCATTAATTTCAGCCCCTTGGGTCCCATAGAGCCTGAAAAATCTGCTTCCAAAGTTCGAACCCAAGTCCCAAATTAGCTTCCATACAAATCATGATTTTTCTAAAAATACAAGTTAATGGAGATTTTGTGACGGAATTCGATTTGGACTACTATTCTTATCACAATTCATAAATTTCAGCCCCTTGGGTCCCATAGAGCCTGAATAAACTGCTTCCAAAGTTCGAACCCAAGTCTGAAATTAGCGTCCATTAATATCATGATTTTTCCAAAAATACATCTTTATGGAGATTTCGTGACTGAATTCGATTTGAACTTCAATTCTTATATCAATTCCAAAATTTCAGCCTGTTTGGTCCTATTGAGCCTGAATAAACCGCTTCCAAAGTTCGAACCCAAGTCTGAAATAAGCGTCCAAAAAAATCATGATTTTTCTAAAAATACAAGTTTATGGAGATTTTGTTTCTGAATTCGATTTGAACTACAATTCTTATCACAATTCCAAAATTTCAGCCATTTGGGTCACATAGATCCTGAAAAATCTGCTTTCAAAGTTCGAACCCAAGTCTGAAATTAGCGTCCATAAAAATCATGATTTTTCTTGAAATACAAGTTTATGGAGATTTTGTGACTGAATTCGATTTGGACTACTATTCTTATCACAATTCATAAATTTCAGCCCCATGGGTCCCATAGAGCCTGACTAATCTGCTTCCAAATTTCGAACCCAAGTCCCAAATTAGCTTCCATAAATATCGTTATTTTTCTAAAAATCCAACTTTATGGAGATTTCGTGACTGAATTCGATTTGAACTTCAATTCTTATAAAAATTCATAAATTTCAGCCCCTTGGGTCCCATAGAGCCTGAAAAAACTGCTTCCAAAGTTCGAACCCAAGTCCCAAATTAGCTTCCATAAATATCATGATTTTTCTAAAAATACAACTTTATGGAGATTTTGTGACTGAATTCGATTTGAACTTCAATTCTTATAACAATTCATTAATTTCAGCCCCTTGAGTCCCATAGAACCTGAAAAAACTGCTTCCAAAGTTCGAACACAAGTCTGAAATAAGCGTCCAAAAAAATCATGATTTTTCTAAAAATACAAGTTTATTGAGATTTTGTGACTAAATTCGATTTGAACTACAATTCTTATCACAATTCATTAATTTCAGCCCCTTGAGTCCCATAGAACCTGAAAAAACTGCTTCCAAAGTTCGAACCCAAGTCCCAAATTAGCTTCCATAAATATCATGATTTTTCTAAAAATACAACTTTATGGAGATTTTGTGACTGAATTCGATTTGAACTTCAATTCTTATAACAATTCATTAATTTCAGCCCCTTGAGTCCCATAGAACCTGAAAAAACTGCTTCCAAAGTTCGAACCCAAGTCTGAAATAAGCGTCCAAAAAAATCATGATTTTTCTAAAAATACAAGTTTATTGAGATTTTGTGACTAAATTCGATTTGAACTACAATTCTTATCACAATTCATTAATTTCAGCCCCTTGAGTCCCATAGAACCTGAAAAAACTGCTTCCAAAGTTCGAACCCAAGTCCCAAATTAGCTTCCATAAATATCATGATTTTTCTAAAAATACAACTTTATGGAGATTTCGTGACTGAATTCGATTTGAACTTCAATTCTTATATCAATTTCAAAATTTCAGCCTGTTTGGTCCTATTGAGCCTGAATAAACCGCTTCCAAAGTTCGAACCCAAGTCTGAAATAAGCGTCCAAAAAAATCATGATTTTTCTAAAAATACAAGTTTATTGAGATTTTGTGACTAAATTCGATTTGAACTACAATTCTTATCACAATTCATTAATTTCAGCCCCTTGAGTCCCATAGAACCTGAAAAAACTGCTTCCAAAGTTCGAACCCAAGTCCCAAATTAGCTTCCATAAATATCATGATTTTTCTAAAAATACAACTTTATGGAGATTTTGTGACTGAATTCGATTTGAACTTCAATTCTTATAACAATTCATTAATTTCAGCCCCTTGAGTCCCATAGAGCCGGAAAAAACTGCTTCCAAAGTTCGAACCCAAGTCTGAAAATAGCGTCCATACAAATCATGATTTTTCTAAAAATACAAGTTTATCGAGATTTTGTTTCTGAATTCGATTTGAACTACAATTCTTATCACAATTCCAAAATTTCAGCCATTTGGCTCACATAGATCCTGAAAAATCTGCTTTCAAAGTTCGAACCCAAGTCTGAAATTAGCGTCCATAAAAATCATGATTTTTCTTAAAATACAAGTTTATGGAGATTTTGTGACTGAATTCGATTTGGACTACTATTCTTATCACAATTCATAAATTTCAGCCCCTTGGGTCCCATAGAGCCTGAAAAATCTGCTTCCAAAGTTCGAACCCAAGTCCCAAATTAGCTTCCATAAAAATTATGATTTTTCTAAAAATACAAGTTTATGGAGATTTTGTGACGGAATTCGATTTGGACTAGTATTCTTATCACAATTCATAAATTTCAGCCCCTTGGGTCCCATAGAGCCTGACTAATCTGCTTCCAAATTTCGAACCCAAGTCCCAAATTAGCTTCCATTAATATCGTTATTTTTCTAAAAATCCAACTTTATGGAGATTTCGTGACTGAATTCGATTTGAACTTCAATTCTTATAACAATTCCGAAATTTCAGCCTGTTTGGTCCTATTGAGCCTGAATAAACCGCTTCCAAAGTTCGAACCCCAGTCTGAAATTAGCGTCCATAAATTTCATGATTTTTCTTAAAATACAACTTTATGGAGATTTCGTGACTAAATTCGATTTGAACTACTATTCTTATCACAATTCATTAATTTCAGCCCCTTGAGTCCCATAGAACCTGAAAAAACTGCTTCCAAAGTTCGAACCCAAGTCCCAAATTAGCTTCCATACAAATCATGATTTTTCTAAAAATACAAGCTTATGGAGATTTTGTGACGGAATTCGATTTGGACTAATATTCTTATCACAATTCATAAATTTCAGCCCCTTGGGTCCCATAGAGCCTGACTAATCTGCTTCCAAATTTCGAACCCAAGTCCCAAATTAGCTTCCATTAATATCGTTATTTTTCTAAAAATCCAACTTTATGGAGATTTCGTGACTGAATTCGATTTGAACTTCAATTCTTATAACAATTCCGAAATTTCAGCCTGTTTGGTCCTATTGAGCCTGAATAAACCGCTTCCAAAGTTCGAACCCCAGTCTGAAAATAGCGTCCATACAAATCATGATTTTTCTAAAAATACAAGTTTATGGAGATTTCGTGACTGAATTCGATTTGAACTTCAATTCTTATAACAATTCATTAATTTCAGCCCCTTGAGTCCCATAGAACCTGAAAAAACTGCTTCCAAAGTTCGAACCCAAGTCTGAAATAAGCGTCCAAGAAAATCATGATTTTTCTAAAAGTACAAGTTTATGGAGATTTTGTGACTGAATTCGATTTGGAATACTATTCTTATCACAATTCATAAATTTCAGCCCCTTGGGTCCCATAGAGCCTGAAAAATCTGCTTCAAAAGTTCGAACCCAAGTCCCAAATTAGCTTCCATAAAAATTATGATTTTTCTAAAAAGACAAGTTTATGGAGATTTTGTGACGGGATTCGATTTGGACTAGTATTCTTATCACAATTCATAAATTTCAGCCCCTTGGGTCCCATAGAGCCTGACTAATCTGCTTCCAAATTTCGAACCCAAGTCCCAAATTAGCTTCCATAAATATCGTTATTTTTCTAAAAATCCAACTTTATGGAGATTTCGTGACTGAATTCGATTTGAACTTCAATTCTTATAACATTTCAAAAATTTCAACCCCTTGGGTCCCATAGAGCCTGAAAAAACTGCTTCCAAAGTTCGAACCCAAGTCTGAAATAAGCGTCCATAAATATCATGATTTTTCCAAAAATACAACTTTATGGAGATTTCGTGACTGAATTCGATTTGAACTTCAATTCTTATAACAATTCATAAATTTCAGCCCCTTGGGTCCCATAGAGCCTGAATAAACTGCTTCCAAAGTTCGAACCCAAGTCTGAAATTAGCGTCCATAAATATCATGATTTTTCCAAAAATACAACTTTATGGAGATTTCGTGACTGAATTCGATTTGAACTTCAATTCTTATAACAATTCCAAAATTTCAGCCTGTTTGGTCCTATTGAGCCTGAATAAACCGCTTCCAAAGTTCGAACCCAAGTCTGAAATTAGCGTCCATAAAAATCATGATTTTTCTAAAAATACAAGTTTATGGAGATTTTGTGACTAAATTCGATTTGAACTACTATTCTTATCACAATTCATTAATTTCAGCCCCTTGGGTCCCATAGAGCCTGAAAAATCTGCTTCCAAAGTTCGAACCCAAGTCCCAAATTAGCTTCCATACAAATCATGATTTTTCTAAAAATACAAGTTAATGGAGATTTTGTGACGGAATTCGATTTGGACTACTATTCTTATCACAATTCATAAATTTCAGCCCCTTGGGTCCCATAGAGCCTGAATAAACTGCTTCCAAAGTTCGAACCCAAGTCTGAAATTAGCGTCCATTAATATCATGATTTTTCCAAAAATACATCTTTATGGAGATTTCGTGACTGAATTCGATTTGAACTTCAATTCTTATATCAATTCCAAAATTTCAGCCTGTTTGGTCCTATAGAGCCTGAATAAACCGCTTCCAAAGTTCGAACCCAAGTCTGAAATAAGCGTCCAAAAAAATCATGATTTTTCTAAAAATACAAGTTTATGGAGATTTTGTGACGGAATTCGATTTGGACTAGTATTCTTATCACAATTCATAAATTTCAGCCCCTTGGGTCCCATAGAGCCTGACTAATCTGCTTCCAAATTTCGAACCCAAGTCCCAAATTAGCTTCCATAAATATCGTTATTTTTCTAAAAATCCAACTTTATGGAGATTTTGTGACTGAATTCGATTTGAACTACAATTCTTATCACAATTCATTAATTTCAGCCCCTTGAGTCCCATAGAACCTGAAAAAACTGCTTCCAAAGTTCGAACCCAAGTCCCAAATTAGCTTCCATAAATATCATGATTTTTCTAAAAATACAACTTTATGGAGATTTTGTGACTGAATTCGATTTGAACTTCAATTCTTATAACAATTCATTAATTTCAGCCCCTTGAGTCCCATAGAACCTGAAAAAACTGCTTCCAAAGTTCGAACCCAAGTCTGAAATAAGCGTCCAAAAAAATCATGATTTTTCTAAAAATACAAGTTTATTGAGATTTTGTGACTAAATTCGATTTGAACTACAATTCTTATCACAATTCATTAATTTCAGCCCCTTGAGTCCCATAGAACCTGAAAAAACTGCTTCCAAAGTTCGAACCCAAGTCCCAAATTAGCTTCCATAAATATCATGATTTTTCTTAAAATACAACTTTATGGAGATTTTGTGACTGAATTCGATTTGGACTACTATTCTTATCACAATTCATAAATTTCAGCCCCATGGGTCCCATAGAGCCTGAAAAATCTGCTTCCAAAGTTCGCACCCAAGTCCCAAATTAGCTTCCATAAAAATTATGATTTTTCTAAAAATACAAGTTTATGGAGATTTTGTGACGGAATTCGATTTGGACTAGTATTCTTATCACAATTCATAAATTTCAGCCCCTTGGGTCCCATAGAGCCTGAAAAAACTGCTTCCAAAGTTCGAACCCAAGTCTGAAATTAGGGTCCATAAATATCATGATTTTTCTAAAAATACAACTTTATGGAGATTTCGTGACTGAATTCGATTTGAACTTCAATTCTTATATCAATTCCAAAATTTCAGCCTGTTTGGTCCTATTGAGCCTGAATAAACCGCTTCCAAAGTTCGAACCCAAGTCTGAAATAAGCGTCCAAAAAAATCATGATTTTTCTAAAAATACAAATATATGGAGATTTCGTGATTGAATTCGATTTGAACTTCAATTCTTATATCAATTCATAAATTTCAGCCCCTTGGGTCCCATAGAGCCTGAATAAACTGCTTCCAAAGTTCGAACCCAAGTCTGAAATTAGCGTCCATAAATATCATGATTTTTCTAAAAATACAACTTTATGGAGATTTCGTGACTGAATTCGATTTGAACTTCAATTCTTATATCAATTCCAAAATTTCAGCCTGTTTGGTCCTATTGAGCCTGAATAAACCGCTTCCAAAGTTCGAACCCAAGTCTGAAATAAGCGTCCAAAAAAATCATGATTTTTCTAAAAATACAAGTTTATGGAGATTTTGTGACTAAATTCGATTTGAACTACTATTCTTATCACAATTCATTAATTTCAGCCCCTTGGGTCCCATAGAGCCTGAAAAATCTGCTTCCAAAGTTCGAACCCAAGTCCCAAATTAGCTTCCATACAAATCATGATTTTTCTAAAAATACAAGCTTATGGAGATTTTGTGACGGAATTCGATTTGGACTACTATTCTTATCACAATTCATAAATTTCAGCCCCTTGGGTCCCATAGAGCCTGACTAAACTGCTTCCAAAGTTCAAACCCAAGTCTGAAATTAGCGTCCATTAATATCATGATTTTTCTAAAAATACAACTTTATGGAGATTTCGTGACTGAATTCGATTTGAACTTCAATTCTTATAACAATTCCGAAATTTCAGCCTGTTTGGTCCTATTGAGCCTGAATAAACCGCTTACAAAGTTCGAACCCAAGTCTGAAATTAGCGTCCATAAATATCATGATTTTTCTAAAAATACAACTTTATGGAGATTTCGTGACTGAATTCTATTTGAACTTCAATTCTTATAACAATTCCAAAATTTCAGCCTGTTTGGTCCTATTGAGCCTGAATAAACCGCTTCCAAAGTTCGAACCCAAGTCTGAAATTAGCGTCCATAAAAATCATGATTTTTCTAAAAATACAAGTTTATGGAGATTTTGTGACTAAATTCGATTTGAACTACTATTCTTATCACAATTCATTAATTTCAGCCCCTTGAGTCCCATAGAACCTGAAAAAACTGCTTCCAAAGTTCGAACCCAAGTCCCAAATTAGCTTCCATAAATATCATGATTTTTCTAAAAATACAACTTTATGGAGATTTTGTGACTGAATTCGATTTGAACTTCAATTCTTATAACAATTCATTAATTTCAGCCCCTTGAGTCCCATAGAACCTGAAAAAACTGCTTCCAAAGTTCGAACCCAAGTCTGAAATAAGCGTCAGAAAATATCATGATTTTTCTAAAAATACAAATATATGGAGATTTCGTGACTGAATTCGATTTGAACTTCAATTCTTATAACAATTCATAAATTTCAGCCCCTTGGGTCCCATAGAGCCTGAATAAACTGCTTCCAAAGTTCGAACCCAAGTCTGAAATTAGCGTCCATAAATATCATGATTTTTCTAAAAATACAACTTTATGGAGATTTCGTGACTGAATTCGATTTGAACTTCAATTCTTATATCAATTCCAAAATTTCAGCCTGTTTGGTCCTATTGAGCCTGAATAAACCGCTTCCAAAGTTCGAACCCAAGTCTGAAATAAGCGTCCAAAAAAATCATGATTTTTCTAAAAATACAAGTTTATTGAGATTTTGTGACTAAATTCGATTTGAACTACAATTCTTATCACAATTCATTAATTTCAGCCCCTTGAGTCCCACAGAACCTGAAAAAACTGCTTCCAAAGTTCGAACCCAAGTCCCAAATTAGCTTCCATAAATATCATGATTTTTCTAAAAATACAACTTTATGGAGATTTTGTGACTGAATTCGATTTGAACTTCAATTCTTATAACAATTCATTAATTTCAGCCCCTTGAGTCCCATAGAACCTGAAAAAACTGCTTCCAAAGTTCGAACCCAAGTCTGAAATAAGCGTCCAAAAAAATCATGATTTTTCTAAAAATACAAGTATATGGAGATTTCGTGACTGAATTCGATTTGAACTTCAATTCTTATAACAATTCATAAATTTCAGCCCCTTGGGTCCCATAGAGCCTGAATAAAATGCTTCCAAAGTTCGAACCCAAGTCTAAAATTAGCGTCCATAAATATCATGATTTTTCTAAAAATACAAGTTTATGGAGATTTTGTGACTGAATTCGATTTGAACTTCAATTCTTATAACAATTCCAAAATTTCAGCCTGTTTGGTCCTATTGAGCCTGAATAAACCGCTTCCAAAGTTCGAACCCCAGTCTGAAGTTAGCGTCCATAAATTTCATGATTTTTCTTAAAATACAACTTTATGGAGATTTCGTGACTAAATTCGATTTGAACTACTATTCTTATCACAATTCATTAATTTCAGCCCCTTGAGTCCCATAGAACCTGAAAAAACTGCTTCCAAAGTTCGAACCCAAGTCCCAAATTAGCTTCCATACAAATCATGATTTTTCTAAAAATACAAGCTTATGGAGATTTTGTGACGGAATTCGATTTGGACTACTATTCTTATCACAATTCATAAATTTCAGCCCCTTGGGTCCCATAGAGCCTGACTAATCTGCTTCCAAATTTCGAACCCAAGTCCCAAATTAGCTTCCATTAATATCGTTATTTTTCTAAAAATCCAACTTTATGGAGATTTCGTGACTGAATTCGATTTGAACTTCAATTCTCATAACAATTCCGAAATTTCAGCCTGTTTGGTCCTATTGAGCCTGAATAAACCGCTTCCAAAGTTCGAACCCCAGTCTGAAAATAGCGTCCATACAAATCATGATTTTTCTAAAAATACAAGTTTATGGAGATTTTGTGACTGAATTCGATTTGAACTTCAATTCTTATAACAATTCATTAATTTCAGCCCCTTGAGTCCCATAGAACCTGAAAAAACTGCTTCCAAAGTTCGAACCCAAGTCTGAAATAAGCGTCCAAGAAAATCATGATTTTTCTAAAAGTACAAGTTTATGGAGATTTTGTGACTGAATTCGATTTGGAATACTATTCTTATCACAATTCATAAATTTCAGCC
Source organism: Hesperophylax magnus (assembly GCA_026573805.1). Lineage (NCBI taxonomy): Eukaryota > Metazoa > Arthropoda > Insecta > Trichoptera > Limnephilidae > Hesperophylax > Hesperophylax magnus. The sequence goes on along the minus strand of JAIUSX010000005.1, from coordinate 4,569,001 downwards.
CCTTGGGTCCCATAGAGCCTGAAAAATCTGCTTCCAAAGTTCGAACCCAAGTCCCAAATTAGCTTCCATAAAAATTATGATTTTTCTAAAAATACAAGTTTATGGAGATTTTGTGACGGAATTCGATTTGGACTAGTATTCTTATCACAATTCATAAATTTCAGCCCCTTGGGTCCCATAGAGCCTGACTAATCTGCTTCCAAATTTCGAACCCATGTCCCAAATTAGCTTCCATAAATATCGTTATTTTTCTAAAAATCCAACTTTATGGAGATTTCGTGACTGAATTCGATTTGAACTTCAATTCTTATAACATTTCAAAAATTTCAACCCCTTGGGTCCCATAGAGCCTGAATAAACTGCTTCCAAAGTTCGAACCCAAGTCTGAAATTAGCGTCCATAAATATCATGATTTTTCCAAAAATACAACTTTATGGAGATTTCGTGACTGAATTCGATTTGAACTTCAATTCTTATATCAATTCCAAAATTTCAGCCTGTTTGGTCCTATTGAGCCTGAATAAACCGCTTCCAAAGTTCGAACCCAAGTCTGAAATAAGCGTCCAAAAAAATCATGATTTTTCTAAAAATACAAGTTTATTGAGATTTTGTGACTAAATTCGATTTGAACTACAATTCTTATCACAATTCATTAATTTCAGCCCCTTGAGTCCCATAGAACCTGAAAAAACTGCTTCCAAAGTTCGAACCCAAGTCCCAAATTAGCTTCCATAAATATCATGATTTTTCTAAAAATACAACTTTATGGAGATTTTGTGACTGAATTCGATTTGAACTTCAATTCTTATAACAATTCATTAATTTCAGCCCCTTGAGTCCCATAGAGCCGAAAAAAACTGCTTCCAAAGTTCGAACCCAAGTCTGAAATTAGCGTCCATAAAAATCATGATTTTTCTAAAAATACAAGTTTATGGAGATTTTGTGACTGAATTCGATTTGAACTTCAATTCTTATAACAATTCATTAATTTCAGCCCCTTGGGTCCCATAGAGCCTGAAAAATCTGCTTCCAAAGTTCGAACCCAAGTCCCAAATTAGCTTCCATACAAATCATGATTTTTCTAAAAATACAAGTTTATGGAGATTTTGTGACGGAATTCGATTTGGACTACTATTCTTATCACAATTCATAAATTTCAGCCCCTTGGGTCCCATAGAGCCTGAATAAACTGCTTCCAAAGTTCGAACCCAAGTCTGAAATTAGCGTCCATTAATATCATGATTTTTCCAAAAATACATCTTTATGGAGATTTCGTGACTGAATTCGATTTGAACTTCAATTCTTATATCAATTCCAAAATTTCAGCCTGTTTGGTCCTATTGAGCCTGAATAAACCGCTTCCAAAGTTCGAACCCAAGTCTGAAATAAGCGTCCAAAAAAATCATGATTTTTCTAAAAATACAAGTTTATGGAGATTTTGTTTCTGAATTCGATTTGAACTACAATTCTTATCACAATTCCAAAATTTCAGCCATTTGGGTCACATAGATCCTGAAAAAATCTGCTTTCAAAGTTCGAACCCAAGTCTGAAATTAGCGTCCATAAAAATCATGATTTTTCTAAACATACAAGTTTATGGAGATTTTGTGACTAAATTCGATTTGAACTACTATTCTTATCACAATTCATTAATTTCAGCCCCTTGAGTCCCATAGAACCTGAAAAAACTGCTTCCAAAGTTCGAACCCAAGTCCCAAATTAGCTTCCATAAATATCATGATTTTTCTAAAAATACAACTTTATGGAGATTTTGTGACGGAATTCGATTTGGACTAGTATTCTTATCACAATTCATAAATTTCAGCCCCTTGGGTCCCATAGAGCCTGACTAATCTGCTTCCAAATTTCGAACCCAAGTCCCAAATTAGCTTCCATAAATATCGTTATTTTTCTAAAAATCCAACTTTATGGAGATTTCGTGACTGAATTCAATTTGAACTTCAATTCTTATAACAATTCAAAAATTTCAACCCCTTGGGTCCCATAGAGCCTGAAAAAACTGCTTCCAAAGTTCGAACCCAAGTCTGAAATAAGCGTCCAAAAAAATCATGATTTTTCTAAAAATACAAATATATGGAGATTTCGTGATTGAATTCGATTTGAACTTCAATTCTTATAACAATTCATAAATTTCAGCCCCTTGGGTCCCATAGAGCCTGAATAAACTGCTTCCAAAGTTCGAACCCAAGTCTGAAATTAGCGTCCATAAATATCATGATTTTTCTAAAAATACAACTTTATGGAGATTTCGTGACTGAATTCGATTTGAACTTCAATTCTTATATCAATTCCAAAATTTCAGCCTGTTTGGTCCTATTGAGCCTGAATAAACCGCTTCCAAAGTTCGAACCCAAGTCTGAAATAAGCGTCCAAAAAAATCATGATTTTTCTAAAAATACAAGTTTATGGAGATTTTGTGACTAAATTCGATTTGAACTACTATTCTTATCACAATTCATTAATTTCAGCCCCTTGGGTCCCATAGAGCCTGAAAAATCTGCTTCCAAAGTTCGAACCCAAGTCCCAAATTAGCTTCCATACAAATCATGATTTTTCTAAAAATACAAGCTTATGGAGATTTCGTGACTGAATTCGATTTGAACTTCAATTCTTATAACAATTCCGAAATTTCAGCCTGTTTGGTCCTATCTAGCCTGAATAAACCGCTTCCAAAGTTCGAACCCAAGTCTGAAATTAGCGTCCATAAATATCATGATTTTTCTAAAAATACAACTTTATGGAGATTTCGTGACTGAATTCGATTTGAACTTCAATTCTTATATCAATTCCAAAATTTCAGCCTGTTTGGTCCTATTGAGCCTGAATAAACCGCTTCCAAAGTTCGAACCCAAGTCTGAAATTAGCGTCCATAAAAATCATGATTTTTCTAAACATACAAGTTTATGGAGATTTTGTGACTAAATTCGATTTGAACTACTATTCTTATCACAATTCATTAATTTCAGCCCCTTGAGTCCCATAGAACCTGAAAAAACTGCTTCCAAAGTTCGAACCCAAGTCCCAAATTAGCTTCCATAAATATCATGATTTTTCTAAAAATACAACTTTATGGAGATTTTGTGACTGAATTCGATTTGAACTTCAATTCTTATAACAATTCATAAATTTCAGCCCCTTGGGTCCCATAGAGCCTGAATAAACTGCTTCCAAAGTTCGAACCCAAGTCTGAAATTAGCTTCCATAAATATCATGATTTTTCTAAAAATACAACTTTATGGAGATTTCGTGACTGAATTCGATTTGAACTTCAATTCTTATATCAATTCCAAAATTTCAGCCTGTTTGGTCCTATTGAGCCTGAATAAACCGCTTCCAAAGTTCGAACCCAAGTCTGAAATAAGCGTCCAAAAAAATCATGATTTTTCTAAAAATACAAGTTTATTGAGATTTTGTGACTAAATTCGATTTGAACTACAATTCTTATCACAATTCATTAATTTCAGCCCCTTGAGTCCCATAGAACCTGAAAAAACTGCTTCCAAAGTTCGAACCCAAGTCCAAAATTAGCTTCCATAAATATCATGATTTTTCTAAAAATACAACTTTATGGAGATTTTGTGACTGAATTCGATTTGAACTTCAATTCTTATAACAATTCATTAATTTCAGCCCCTTGAGTCCCATAGAACCTGAAAAAACTGCTTCCAAAGTTCGAACCCAAGTCTGAAATAAGCGTCCAAAAAAATCATGATTTTTCTAAAAATACAAATATATGGAGATTTCGTGACTGAATTCGATTTGAACTTCAATTCTTATAACAATTCATAAATTTCAGCCCCTTGGGTCCCATAGAGCCTGAATAAACTGCTTCCAAAGTTCGAACCCAAGTCTGAAATTAGCTTCCATAAATATCATGATTTTTCTAAAAATACAACTTTATGGAGATTTTGTTTCTGAATTCGATTTGAACTACAATTCTTATCACAATTCCAAAATTTCAGCCATTTGGGTCACATAGATCCTGAAAAAATCTGCTTTCAAAGTTCGAACCCAAGTCTGAAATTAGCGTCCATAAAAATCATGATTTTTCTTAAAATACAAGTTTATGGAGATTTTGTGACTGAATTCGATTTGGACTACTATTCTTATCACAATTCATAAATTTCAGCCCCATGGGTCCCATAGAGCCTGAAAAATCTGCTTCCAAAGTTCGAACCCAAGTCCCAAATTAGCTTCCATAAAAATTATGATTTTTCTAAAAATTCAAGTTTATGGAGATTTTGTGACGGAATTCGATTTGGACTAGTATTCTTATCACAATTCATAAATTTCAGCCCCTTGGGTCCCATAGAGCCTGACTAATCTGCTTCCAAATTTCGAACCCAAGTCCCAAATTAGCTTCCATAAATATCGTTATTTTTCTAAAAATCCAACTTTATGGAGATTTCGTGACTGAATTCGATTTGAACTTCAATTCTTATAACAATTCAAAAATTTCAACCCCTTGGGTCCCATAGAGCCTGAAAAAACTGCTTCCAAAGTTCGAACCCAAGTCTGAAATAAGCGTCCAAAAAAATCATGATTTTTCTAAAAATACAAATATATGGAGATTTCGTGATTGAATTCGATTTGAACTTCAATTCTTATAACAATTCATAAATTTCAGCCCCTTGGGTCCCATAGAGCCTGAATAAACTGCTTCCAAAGTTCGAACCCAAGTCTGAAATTAGCGTCCATAAATATCATGATTTTTCTAAAAATACAACTTTATGGAGATTTCGTGACTGAATTCGATTTGAACTTCAATTCTTATATCAATTCCAAAATTTCAGCCTGTTTGGTCCTATTGAGCCTGAATAAACCGCTTCCAAAGTTCGAACCCAAGTCTGAAATAAGCGTCCAAAAAAATCATGATTTTTCTAAAAATACAAGTTTATGGAGATTTTGTGACTAAATTCGATTTGAACTACTATTCTTATCACAATTCATTAATTTCAGCCCCTTGGGTCCCATAGAGCCTGAAAAATCTGCTTCCAAAGTTCGAACCCAAGTCCCAAATTAGCTTCCATACAAATCATGATTTTTCTAAAAATACAAGCTTATGGAGATTTCGTGACTGAATTCGATTTGAACTTCAATTCTTATAACAATTCCGAAATTTCAGCCTGTTTGGTCCTATCTAGCCTGAATAAACCGCTTCCAAAGTTCGAACCCAAGTCTGAAATTAGCGTCCATAAATATCATGATTTTTCTAAAAATACAACTTTATGGAGATTTCGTGACTGAATTCTATTTGAACTTCAATTCTTATAACAATTCCAAAATTTCAGCCTGTTTGGTCCTATTGAGCCTGAATAAACCGCTTCCAAAGTTCGAACCCAAGTCTGAAATTAGCGTCCATAAAAATCATGATTTTTCTAAACATACAAGTTTATGGAGATTTTGTGACTAAATTCGATTTGAACTACTATTCTTATCACAATTCATTAATTTCAGCCCCTTGAGTCCCATAGAACCTGAAAAAACTGCTTCCAAAGTTCGAACCCAAGTCCCAAATTAGCTTCCATAAATATCATGATTTTTCTAAAAATACAACTTTATGGAGATTTTGTGACTGAATTCGATTTGAACTTCAATTCTTATAACAATTCATTAATTTCAGCCCCTTGAGTCCCATAGAACCTGAAAAAACTGCTTCCAAAGTTCGAACCCAAGTCTGAAATAAGCGTCCAAAAAAATCATGATTTTTCTAAAAATACAAATATATGGAGATTTCGTGACTGAATTCGATTTGAACTTCAATTCTTATAACAATTCATAAATTTCAGCCCCTTGGGTCCCATAGAGCCTGAATAAACTGCTTCCAAAGTTCGAACCCAAGTCTGAAATTAGCTTCCATAAATATCATGATTTTTCTAAAAATACAACTTTATGGAGATTTCGTGACTGAATTCGATTTGAACTTCAATTCTTATATCAATTCCAAAATTTCAGCCTGTTTGGTCCTATTGAGCCTGAATAAACCGCTTCCAAAGTTCGAACCCAAGTCTGAAATAAGCGTCCAAAAAAATCATGATTTTTCTAAAAATACAAGTTTATTGAGATTTTGTGACTAAATTCGATTTGAACTACAATTCTTATCACAATTCATTAATTTCAGCCCCTTGAGTCCCATAGAACCTGAAAAAACTGCTTCCAAAGTTCGAACCCAAGTCCAAAATTAGCTTCCATAAATATCATGATTTTTCTAAAAATACAACTTTATGGAGATTTTGTGACTGAATTCGATTTGAACTTCAATTCTTATAACAATTCATTAATTTCAGCCCCTTGAGTCCCATAGAGCCGGAAAAAACTGCTTCCAAAGTTCGAACCCAATTCTGAGAATAGCGTCCATAAAAATCATGATTTTTCTAAAAATACAAGTTTATGGAGATTTTGTGACTAAATTCGATTTGAACTACTATTCTTATAACAATTCATAAATTTCAGCCCCTTGGGTCCCATAGAGCCTGAATAAACTGCTTCCAAAGTTCGAACCCAAGTCTGTAATTAGCGTCCATAAATATCATGATTTTTCTAAAAATACAACTTTATGGAGATTTCGTGACTGAATTCGATTTGAACTTCAATTCTTAGATCAATTCCAAAATTTCAGCCTGTTTGGTCCTATTGAGCCTGAATAAACCGCTTCCAAAGTTCGAACCCAAGTCTGAAATAAGCGTCCAAAAAAATCATGATTTTTCTAAAAATACAAGTTTATTGAGATTTTGTGACTAAATTCGATTTGAACTACAATTCTTATCACAATTCATTAATTTCAGCCCCTTGAGTCCCATAGAACCTGAAAAAACTGCTTCCAAAGTTCGAACCCAAGTCCCAAATTAGCTTCCATAAATATCATGATTTTTCTAAAAATACAACTTTATGGAGATTTTGTGACTGAATTCGATTTGAACTTCAATTCTTATAACAATTCATTAATTTCAGCCCCTTGAGTCCCATAGAGCCGGAAAAAACTGCTTCCAAAGTTCGAACCCAAGTCTGAAAATAGCGTCCATACATATCATGATTTTTCTAAAAATACAAGTTTATGGAGATTTTGTTTCTGAATTCGATTTGAACTACAATTCTTATCACAATTCCAAAATTTCAGCCTTTTGGGTCACATAGATCCTGAAAAATCTGCTTTCAAAGTTCGAACCCAAGTCTGAAATTAGCGTCCATAAAAATCATGATTTTTCTTAAAATACAAGTTTATGGAGATTTTGTGACTGAATTCGATTTGGACTACTATTCTTATCACAATTCATAAATTTCAGCCCCTTGGGTCCCATAGAGCCTGAAAAATCTGTTTCCAAAGTTCGAACCCAAGTCCCAAATTAGCTTCCATAAAAATTATGATTTTTCTAAAAATACAAGTTTATGGAGATTTTGTGACGGAATTCGATTTGGACTAGTATTCTTATCACAATTCATAAATTTCAGCCCCTTGGGTCCCATAGAGCCTGACTAATCTGCTTCCAAATTTCGAACCCAAGTCCCAAATTAGCTTCCATAAATATCGTTATTTTTCTAAAAATCCAACTTTATGGAGATTTCGTGACTGAATTCGATTTGAACTTCAATTCTTATAACAATTCCGAAATTTCAGCCTGTTTGGTCCTATTGAGCCTGAATAAACCGCTTCCAAAGTTCGAACCCAAGTCTGAAATTAGCGTCCATAAATATCATGATTTTTCTAAAAATACAACTTTATGGAGATTTCGTGACCAAATTCGATTTGAACTACTATTCTTATCACAATTCATTAATTTCAGCCCCTTGAGTCCCATAGAACCTGAAAAAACTGCTTCCAAAGTTCGAACCCAAGTCCCAAATTAGCTTCCATAAATATCATGATTTTTCTAAAAATACAACTTTATGGAGATTTTGTGACTGAATTCGATTTGAACTTCAATTCTTATAACAATTCATTAATTTCAGCCCCTTGAGTCCCATAGAACCTGAAAAAACTGCTTCCAAAGTTCGAACCCAAGTCTGAAATAAGCGTCCAAGAAAATCATGATTTTTCTAAAAATACAAGTTTATGGAGATTTTGTGACTGAATTCGATTTGAACTTCAATTCTTATAACAATTCATTAATTTCAGCCCCTTGAGTCCCATAGAACCTGAAAAAACTGCTTCCAAAGTTCGAACCCAAGTCCCAAATTAGCTTCCATAAATATCATGATTTTTCTAAAAATACAACTTTATGGAGATTTTGTGACTGAATTCGATTTGAACTTCAATTCTTATAACAATTCATTAATTTCAGCCCCTTGAGTCCCATAGAGCCGAAAAAAACTGCTTCCAAAGTTCGAACCCAAGTCTGAAATTAGCGTCCATAAAAATCATGATTTTTCTAAAAATACAAGTTTATGGAGATTTTGTGACTGAATTCGATTTGAACTTCAATTCTTATAACAATTCATTAATTTCAGCCCCTTGGGTCCCATAGAGCCTGAAAAATCTGCTTCCAAAGTTCGAACCCAAGTCCCAAATTAGCTTCCATACAAATCATGATTTTTCTAAAAATACAAGTTTATGGAGATTTTGTGACGGAATTCGATTTGGACTACTATTCTTATCACAATTCATAAATTTCAGCCCCTTGGGTCCCATAGAGCCTGAATAAACTGCTTCCAAAGTTCGAACCCAAGTCTGAAATTAGCGTCCATTAATATCATGATTTTTCCAAAATACATCTTTATGGAGATTTCGTGACTGAATTCGATTTGAACTTCAATTCTTATATCAATTCCAAAATTTCAGCCTGTTTGGTCCTATTGAGCCTGAATAAACCGCTTCCAAAGTTCGAACCCAAGTCTGAAATAAGCGTCCAAAAAAATCATGATTTTTCTAAAAATACAAGTTTATGGAGATTTTGTTTCTGAATTCGATTTGAACTACAATTCTTATCACAATTCCAAAATTTCAGCCATTTGGGTCACATAGATCCTGAAAAAATCTGCTTTCAAAGTTCGAACCCAAGTCTGAAATTAGCGTCCATAAATATCATGATTTTTCTAAAAATACAACTTTATGGAGATTTCGTGACTGAATTCGATTTGAACTTCAATTCTTATATCAATTCCAAAATTTCAGCCTGTTTGGTCCTATTGAGCCTGAATAAACCGCTTCCAAAGTTCGAACCCAAGTCTGAAATAAGCGTCCAAAAAAATCATGATTTTTCTAAAAATACAAGTTTATGGAGATTTTGTGACTAAATTCGATTTGAACTACTATTCTTATCACAATTCATTAATTTCAGCCCCTTGAGTCCCATAGAGCCGAAAAAAACTGCTTCCAAAGTTCGAACCCAAGTCTGAAATTAGCGTCCATAAAAATCATGATTTTTCTAAAAATACAAGTTTATGGAGATTTTGTGACTGAATTCGATTTGAACTTCAATTCTTATAACAATTCATTAATTTCAGCCCCTTGAGTCCCATAGAACCTGAAAAAACTGCTTCCAAAGTTCGAACCCAAGTCCCAAATTAGCTTCCATAAATATCATGATTTTTCTAAAAATACAACTTTATGGAGATTTTGTGACGGAATTCGATTTGGACTAGTATTCTTATCACAATTCATAAATTTCAGCCCCTTGGGTCCCATAGAGCCTGACTAATCTGCTTCCAAATTTCGAACCCAAGTCCCAAATTAGCTTCCATAAATATCGTTATTTTTCTAAAAATCCAACTTTATGGAGATTTCGTGACTGAATTCAATTTGAACTTCAATTCTTATAACAATTCAAAAATTTCAACCCCTTGGGTCCCATAGAGCCTGAAAAAACTGCTTCCAAAGTTCGAACCCAAGTCTGAAATAAGCGTCCAAAAAAATCATGATTTTTCTAAAAATACAAATATATGGAGATTTCGTGATTGAATTCGATTTGAACTTCAATTCTTATAACAATTCATAAATTTCAGCCCCTTGGGTCCCATAGAGCCTGAATAAACTGCTTCCAAAGTTCGAACCCAAGTCTGAAATTAGCGTCCATAAATATCATGATTTTTCTAAAAATACAACTTTATGGAGATTTCGTGACTGAATTCGATTTGAACTTCAATTCTTATATCAATTCCAAAATTTCAGCCTGTTTGGTCCTATTGAGCCTGAATAAACCGCTTCCAAAGTTCGAACCCAAGTCTGAAATAAGCGTCCAAAAAAATCATGATTTTTCTAAAAATACAAGTTTATGGAGATTTTGTGACTAAATTCGATTTGAACTACTATTCTTATCACAATTCATTAATTTCAGCCCCTTGGGTCCCATAGAGCCTGAAAAATCTGCTTCCAAAGTTCGAACCCAAGTCCCAAATTAGCTTCCATACAAATCATGATTTTTCTAAAAATACAAGCTTATGGAGATTTCGTGACTGAATTCGATTTGAACTTCAATTCTTATAACAATTCCGAAATTTCAGCCTGTTTGGTCCTATCTAGCCTGAATAAACCGCTTCCAAAGTTCGAACCCAAGTCTGAAATTAGCGTCCATAAATATCATGATTTTTCTAAAAATACAACTTTATGGAGATTTCGTGACTGAATTCTATTTGAACTTCAATTCTTATAACAATTCCAAAATTTCAGCCTGTTTGGTCCTATTGAGCCTGAATAAACCGCTTCCAAAGTTCGAACCCAAGTCTGAAATTAGCGTCCATAAAAATCATGATTTTTCTAAACATACAAGTTTATGGAGATTTTGTGACTAAATTCGATTTGAACTACTATTCTTATCACAATTCATTAATTTCAGCCCCTTGAGTCCCATAGAACCTGAAAAAACTGCTTCCAAAGTTCGAACCCAAGTCCCAAATTAGCTTCCATAAATATCATGATTTTTCTAAAAATACAACTTTATGGAGATTTTGTGACTGAATTCGATTTGAACTTCAATTCTTATAACAATTCATAAATTTCAGCCCCTTGGGTCCCATAGAGCCTGAATAAACTGCTTCCAAAGTTCGAACCCAAGTCTGAAATTAGCTTCCATAAATATCATGATTTTTCTAAAAATACAACTTTATGGAGATTTCGTGACTGAATTCGATTTGAACTTCAATTCTTATATCAATTCCAAAATTTCAGCCTGTTTGGTCCTATTGAGCCTGAATAAACCGCTTCCAAAGTTCGAACCCAAGTCTGAAATAAGCGTCCAAAAAAATCATGATTTTTCTAAAAATACAAGTTTATTGAGATTTTGTGACTAAATTCGATTTGAACTACAATTCTTATCACAATTCATTAATTTCAGCCCCTTGAGTCCCATAGAACCTGAAAAAACTGCTTCCAAAGTTCGAACCCAAGTCCAAAATTAGCTTCCATAAATATCATGATTTTTCTAAAAATACAACTTTATGGAGATTTTGTGACTGAATTCGATTTGAACTTCAATTCTTATAACAATTCATTAATTTCAGCCCCTTGAGTCCCATAGAACCTGAAAAAACTGCTTCCAAAGTTCGAACCCAAGTCTGAAATAAGCGTCCAAAAAAATCATGATTTTTCTAAAAATACAAATATATGGAGATTTCGTGACTGAATTCGATTTGAACTTCAATTCTTATAACAATTCATAAATTTCAGCCCCTTGGGTCCCATAGAGCCTGAATAAACTGCTTCCAAAGTTCGAACCCAAGTCTGAAATTAGCTTCCATAAATATCATGATTTTTCTAAAAATACAACTTTATGGAGATTTTGTTTCTGAATTCGATTTGAACTACAATTCTTATCACAATTCCAAAATTTCAGCCATTTGGGTCACATAGATCCTGAAAAAATCTGCTTTCAAAGTTCGAACCCAAGTCTGAAATTAGCGTCCATAAAAATCATGATTTTTCTTAAAATACAAGTTTATGGAGATTTTGTGACTGAATTCGATTTGGACTACTATTCTTATCACAATTCATAAATTTCAGCCCCATGGGTCCCATAGAGCCTGAAAAATCTGCTTCCAAAGTTCGAACCCAAGTCCCAAATTAGCTTCCATAAAAATTATGATTTTTCTAAAAATTCAAGTTTATGGAGATTTTGTGACGGAATTCGATTTGGACTAGTATTCTTATCACAATTCATAAATTTCAGCCCCTTGGGTCCCATAGAGCCTGACTAATCTGCTTCCAAATTTCGAACCCAAGTCCCAAATTAGCTTCCATAAATATCGTTATTTTTCTAAAAATCCAACTTTATGGAGATTTCGTGACTGAATTCGATTTGAACTTCAATTCTTATAACAATTCAAAAATTTCAACCCCTTGGGTCCCATAGAGCCTGAAAAAACTGCTTCCAAAGTTCGAACCCAAGTCTGAAATAAGCGTCCAAAAAAATCATGATTTTTCTAAAAATACAAATATATGGAGATTTCGTGATTGAATTCGATTTGAACTTCAATTCTTATAACAATTCATAAATTTCAGCCCCTTGGGTCCCATAGAGCCTGAATAAACTGCTTCCAAAGTTCGAACCCAAGTCTGAAATTAGCGTCCATAAATATCATGATTTTTCTAAAAATACAACTTTATGGAGATTTCGTGACTGAATTCGATTTGAACATCAATTCTTATATCAATTCCAAAATTTCAGCCTGTTTGGTCCTATTGAGCCTGAATAAACCGCTTCCAAAGTTCGAACCCAAGTCTGAAATAAGCGTCCAAAAAAATCATGATTTTTCTAAAAATACAAGTTTATGGAGATTTTGTGACTAAATTCGATTTGAACTACTATTCTTATCACAATTCATTAATTTCAGCCCCTTGGGTCCCATAGAGCCTGAAAAATCTGCTTCCAAAGTTCGAACCCAAGTCCCAAATTAGCTTCCATACAAATCATGATTTTTCTAAAAATACAAGCTTATGGAGATTTCGTGACTGAATTCGATTTGAACTTCAATTCTTATAACAATTCCGAAATTTCAGCCTGTTTGGTCCTATCTAGCCTGAATAAACCGCTTCCAAAGTTCGAACCCAAGTCTGAAATTAGCGTCCATAAATATCATGATTTTTCTAAAAATACAACTTTATGGAGATTTCGTGACTGAATTCTATTTGAACTTCAATTCTTATAACAATTCCAAAATTTCAGCCTGTTTGGTCCTATTGAGCCTGAATAAACCGCTTCCAAAGTTCGAACCCAAGTCTGAAATTAGCGTCCATAAAAATCATGATTTTTCTAAACATACAAGTTTATGGAGATTTTGTGACTAAATTCGATTTGAACTACTATTCTTATCACAATTCATTAATTTCAGCCCCTTGAGTCCCATAGAACCTGAAAAAACTGCTTCCAAAGTTCGAACCCAAGTCCCAAATTAGCTTCCATAAATATCATGATTTTTCTAAAAATACAACTTTATGGAGATTTTGTGACTGAATTCGATTTGAACTTCAATTCTTATAACAATTCATTAATTTCAGCCCCTTGAGTCCCATAGAACCTGAAAAAACTGCTTCCAAAGTTCGAACCCAAGTCTGAAATAAGCGTCCAAAAAAATCATGATTTTTCTAAAAATACAAATATATGGAGATTTCGTGACTGAATTCGATTTGAACTTCAATTCTTATAACAATTCATAAATTTCAGCCCCTTGGGTCCCATAGAGCCTGAATAAACTGCTTCCAAAGTTCGAACCCAAGTCTGAAATTAGCTTCCATAAATATCATGATTTTTCTAAAAATACAACTTTATGGAGATTTCGTGACTGAATTCGATTTGAACTTCAATTCTTATATCAATTCCAAAATTTCAGCCTGTTTGGTCCTATTGAGCCTGAATAAACCGCTTCCAAAGTTCGAACCCAAGTCTGAAATAAGCGTCCAAAAAAATCATGATTTTTCTAAAAATACAAGTTTATTGAGATTTTGTGACTAAATTCGATTTGAACTACAATTCTTATCACAATTCATTAATTTCAGCCCCTTGAGTCCCATAGAACCTGAAAAAACTGCTTCCAAAGTTCGAACCCAAGTCCAAAATTAGCTTCCATAAATATCATGATTTTTCTAAAAATACAACTTTATGGAGATTTTGTGACTGAATTCGATTTGAACTTCAATTCTTATAACAATTCATTAATTTCAGCCCCTTGAGTCCCATAGAGCCGGAAAAAACTGCTTCCAAAGTTCGAACCCAATTCTGAGAATAGCGTCCATAAAAATCATGATTTTTCTAAAAATACAAGTTTATGGAGATTTTGTGACTAAATTCGATTTGAACTACTATTCTTATAACAATTCATAAATTTCAGCCCCTTGGGTCCCATAGAGCCTGAATAAACTGCTTCCAAAGTTCGAACCCAAGTCTGTAATTAGCGTCCATAAATATCATGATTTTTCTAAAAATACAACTTTATGGAGATTTCGTGACTGAATTCGATTTGAACTTCAATTCTTAGATCAATTCCAAAATTTCAGCCTGTTTGGTCCTATTGAGCCTGAATAAACCGCTTCCAAAGTTCGAACCCAAGTCTGAAATAAGCGTCCAAAAAAATCATGATTTTTCTAAAAATACAAGTTTATTGAGATTTTGTGACTAAATTCGATTTGAACTACAATTCTTATCACAATTCATTAATTTCAGCCCCTTGAGTCCCATAGAACCTGAAAAAACTGCTTCCAAAGTTCGAACCCAAGTCCCAAATTAGCTTCCATAAATATCATGATTTTTCTAAAAATACAACTTTATGGAGATTTTGTGACTGAATTCGATTTGAACTTCAATTCTTATAACAATTCATTAATTTCAGCCCCTTGAGTCCCATAGAGCCGGAAAAAACTGCTTCCAAAGTTCGAACCCAAGTCTGAAAATAGCGTCCATACATATCATGATTTTTCTAAAAATACAAGTTTATGGAGATTTTGTTTCTGAATTCGATTTGAATTACAATTCTTATCACAATTCCAAAATTTCAGCCTTTTGGGTCACATAGATCCTGAAAAATCTGCTTTCAAAGTTCGAACCCAAGTCTGAAATTAGCGTCCATAAAAATCATGATTTTTCTTAAAATACAAGTTTATGGAGATTTTGTGACTGAATTCGATTTGGACTACTATTCTTATCACAATTCATAAATTTCAGCCCCTTGGGTCCCATAGAGCCTGAAAAATCTGTTTCCAAAGTTCGAACCCAAGTCCCAAATTAGCTTCCATAAAAATTATGATTTTTCTAAAAATACAAGTTTATGGAGATTTTGTGACGGAATTCGATTTGGACTAGTATTCTTATCACAATTCATAAATTTCAGCCCCTTGGGTCCCATAGAGCCTGACTAATCTGCTTCCAAATTTCGAACCCAAGTCCCAAATTAGCTTCCATAAATATCGTTATTTTTCTAAAAATCCAACTTTATGGAGATTTCGTGACTGAATTCGATTTGAACTTCAATTCTTATAACAATTCCGAAATTTCAGCCTGTTTGGTCCTATTGAGCCTGAATAAACCGCTTCCAAAGTTCGAACCCAAGTCTGAAATTAGCGTCCATAAATATCATGATTTTTCTAAAAATACAACTTTATGGAGATTTCGTGACCAAATTCGATTTGAACTACTATTCTTATCACAATTCATTAATTTCAGCCCCTTGAGTCCCATAGAACCTGAAAAAACTGCTTCCAAAGTTCGAACCCAAGTCCCAAATTAGCTTCCATAAATATCATGATTTTTCTAAAAATACAACTTTATGGAGATTTTGTGACTGAATTCGATTTGAACTTCAATTCTTATAACAATTCATTAATTTCAGCCCCTTGAGTCCCATAGAACCTGAAAAAACTGCTTCCAAAGTTCGAACCCAAGTCTGAAATAAGCGTCCAAGAAAATCATGATTTTTCTAAAAATACAAGTTTATGGAGATTTTGTGACTGAATTCGATTTGAACTTCAATTCTTATAACAATTCCGAAATTTCAGCCTGTTTGGTCCTATTGAGCCTGAATAAACCGCTTCCAAAGTTCGAACCCAAGTCTGAAATTAGCGTCCATAAATATCATGATTTTTCTAAAAATACAACTTTATGGAGATTTCGTGACCAAATTCGATTTGAACTACTATTCTTATCACAATTCATTAATTTCAGCCCCTTGAGTCCCATAGAACCTGAAAAAACTGCTTCCAAAGTTCGAACCCAAGTCCCAAATTAGCTTCCATAAATATCATGATTTTTCTAAAAATACAACTTTATGGAGATTTTGTGACTGAATTCGATTTGAACTTCAATTCTTATAACAATTCATTAATTTCAGCCCCTTGAGTCCCATAGAACCTGAAAAAACTGCTTCCAAAGTTCGAACCCAAGTCTGAAATAAGCGTCCAAGAAAATCATGATTTTTCTAAAAGTACAAGTTTATGGAGATTTTGTGACTGAATTCGATTTGGAATACTATTCTTATAACAATTCCGAAATTTCAGCCTGTTTGGTCCTATTGAGCCTGAATAAACCGCTTCCAAAGTTCGAACCCAAGTCTGAAATTAGCGTCCATAAATATCATGATTTTTCTAAAAATACAACTTTATGGAGATTTTGTGACTAAATTCGATTTGAACTACTATTCTTATAACAATTCATAAATTTCAGCCCCTTGGGTCCCATAGAGCCTGAATAAACTGCTTCCAAAGTTCGAACCCAAGTCTGAAATTAGCGTCCATAAATATCATGATTTTTCCAAAAATACAACTTTATGGAGATTTCGTGACTGAATTCGATTTGAACTTCAATTCTTATATCAATTCCAAAATTTCAGCCTGTTTGGTCCTATTGAGCCTGAATAAACCGCTTCCAAAGTTCGAACCCAAGTCTGAAATAAGCGTCCAAAAAAATCATGATTTTTCTAAAAATACAAGTTTATTGAGATTTTGTGACTAAATTCGATTTGAACTGAAATTCTTATCACAATTCATTAATTTCAGCCCCTTGAGTCCCATAGAACCTGAAAAAACTGCTTCCAAAGTTCGAAACAAAGTCCCAAATTAGCTTCCATAAATATCATGATTTTTCTAAAAATACAACTTTATGGAGATTTTGTGACTGAATTCGATTTGAACTTCAATTCTTATAACAATTCATTAATTTCAGCCCCTTGAGTCCCATAGAGCCGGAAAAAACTGCTTCCAAAGTTCGAACCCAAGTCTGAAATTAGCGTCCATAAAAATCATGATTTTTCTAAAAATACAAGTTTATGGAGATTTTGTGACTAAATTCGATTTGAACTACTATTCTTATCACAATTCATAAATTTCAGCCCCTTGGGTCCCATAGAGCCTGAATAAACCGCTTCCAAAGTTCGAACCCAAGTCTTCAGACTTGGGTTCGAAAAAATAAAATAAATAAGCGTCCAAAAAAATCATGATTTTTCAAAAAATACAAGTTTATGGAGATTTTGTGACTAAATTCGATTTGAACTACAATTCTTATCACAATTCATTAATTTCAGCCCCTTGAGTCCCATAGAGCCGGAAAAAACTGCTTCCAAAGTTCGATCCCAAGTCTGAAATTAGCGTCCATAAAAATCATGATTTTTCTAAAAATACAAGTTTATGGAGATTTTGTGACTAAATTCGATTTGAACTACTATTCTTATCACAATTCATTAATTTCAGCCCCTTGACTCCCATAGAACCTGAAAAAACTGCTTCCAAAATTCGAACCCAAGTCCCAAATTAGCTTCCATAAATATCATGATTTTTCTAAAAATACAACTTTATGGAGATTTTGTGACTGAATTCGATTTGAACTTCAATTCTTATAACAATTCATTAATTTCAGCCCCTTGAGTCCCATAGAGCCGGAAAAAACTGCTTCCAAAGTTCGAACCCAAGTCCCAAATTAGCTTCCATAAATATCATGATTTTTCTAAAAATACAACTTTATGGAGATTTTGTGACTGAATTCGATTTGAACTTCAATTCTTATAACAATTCATTAATTTCAGCTTCTTGAGTCCCATAGAGCCGGAAAAAACTGCTTCCAAAGTTCGATCCCAAGTCTGAAATTAGCGTCCATAAAAATCATGATTTTTCTAAAAATACAAGTTTATGGAGATTTTGTGACTAAATTCGATTTAAACTACTATTCTTATCACAATTCATTAATTTCAGCCCCTTGAGTCCCATAGAACCTGAAAAAACTGCTTCCAAAGTTCGAACCCAAGTCTGAAATAAGCGTCCAAAAAAATCATGATTTTTCTAAAAATACAAGTTTATGGAGATTTTGTGACTGAATTCGATTTGGAATACTATTCTTATCACAATTCATAAATTTCAGCCCCTTGGGTCCCATAGAGCCTGAAAAATCTGCTTCCAAAGTTCGAACCCAAGTCCCAAATTAGCTTCCATACAAATCATGATTTTTCTAAAAATACAAGTTTATGGAGATTTTGTGACTGAATTCGATTTGGACTACTATTCTTATCACAATTCATAAATTTCAGCCCCTTGGGTCCCAAAGAGCCTGAAAAATCTGCTTCCAAAGTTCGAACCCAAGTCCCAAATTAGCTTCCATAAAAATCATGATTTTTCTAAAAATACAAGTATATGGAGATTTCCTGACTGAATTCGATTTGAACTTCAATTCTTATAACAATTCATAAATTTCAGCCCCTTGGGTCCCATAGAGCCTGAATAAACCGCTTCCAAAGTTCGAACCCAAGTCTGAAATTAGCGTCCATAAATATCATGATTTTTCTAAAAATACAACTATATGGAGATTTCGTGAATGAATTCGATTTGAACTCCAATTCTTATAACAATTCCAAAATTTCAGCCTGTTTGGTCCTAATGAGCCTGAATAAACCGTTTCCAAAGTTCGAACCCAAGTCTGAAATATGCGTCCAAAAAAATCATGATTTTTCTAAAAATACAAGTTTATGGAGATTTTGTGACTGAATTCGATTTGGACTACTATTCTTATCACAATTCATAAATTTCAGCCCCTTGGGTCCCAAAGAGCCTGAAAAATCTGCTTCCAAAGTTCGAACCCAAGTCCCAAATTAGCTTCCATAAAAATCATGATTTTTCTAAAAATACAAGTATATGGAGATTTCGTGACTGAATTCGATTTGAACTTCAATTCTTATAACAATTCATAAATTTCAGCCCCTTGGGTCCCATAGAGCCTGAATAACTTGCTTCCAAAGTTCGAACCCAAGTCTGAAATTAGCGTCCATAAATATCATGATTTTTCTAAAAATACAACTATATGGAGATTTCGTGAATGAATTCGATTTGAACTTCAATTCTTATAACAATTCCAAAATTTCAGCCTGTTTGGTCCTATTGAGCCTGAATAAACCGCTTCCAAAGTTCGAACCCAAGTCTTCAGACTTGGGTTCGAAAAAATAAAATAAATAAGCGTCCAAAAAAATCATGATTTTTCTAAAAATACAAGTTTATGGAGATTTTGTGACTAAATTCGATTTGAACTACAATTCTTATTACAATTCATTAATTTCAGCCCCTTGGGTCCCATAGAGCCTGAAAAATATGCTTCAAAAGTTCGAACCCAAGTCCCAAATTAGCTTCCATACAAATCATGATTTTTCTAATAATACAAGTTTGTGGAGATTTTGTGACTGAATTCGATTTGGACTACTATTCTTATCACAATTCATAAATTTCAGCCCCATGGGTCCCATAGAGCCTGAAAAATCTGCTTCCAAAGTTCGAACCCAAGTCCCAAATTAGCTTCCATAAAAATTATGATTTTTCTAAAAATACAAGTTTATGGAGATTTTGTGACGGAATTCGATTTGGACTAGTATTCTTATCACAATTCATAAATTTCAGCCCCTTGGGTCCCATAGAGCCTGACTAATCTGCTTCCAAATTTCGAACCCAAGTCCCAAATTAGCTTCCATAAATATCGTTATTTTTCTAAAAATCCAACTTTATGGAGATTTCGTGACTGAATTCGATTTGAACTTCAATTCTTATAACAATTCAAAAATTTCAACCCCTTGGGTCCCATAGAGCCTGAAAAAACTGCTTCCAAATTTCGAACCCAAGTCTGAAATAAGCGTCCAAAAAAATCATGATTTTTCTAAAAATACAAATATATGGAGATTTCGTGATTGAATTCGATTTGAACTACTATTCTTATCACAATTCATTAATTTCAGCCCCTTGACTCCCATAGAACCTGAAAAAACTGCTTCCAAAATTCGAACCCAAGTCCCAAATTAGCTTCCATAAATATCATGATTTTTCTAAAAATACAACTTTATGGAGATTTTGTGACTGAATTCGATTTGAACTTCAATTCTTATAACAATTCATTAATTTCAGCCCCTTGAGTCCCATAGAGCCGGAAAAAACTGCTTCCAAAGTTCGAACCCAAGTCCCAAATTAGCTTCCATAAATATCATGATTTTTCTAAAAATACAACTTTATGGAGATTTTGTGACTGAATTCGATTTGAACTTCAATTCTTATAACAATTCATTAATTTCAGCTTCTTGAGTCCCATAGAGCCGGAAAAAACTGCTTCCAAAGTTCGATCCCAAGTCTGAAATTAGCGTCCATAAAAATCATGATTTTTCTAAAAATACAAGTTTATGGAGATTTTGTGACTAAATTCGATTTAAACTACTATTCTTATCACAATTCATTAATTTCAGCCCCTTGAGTCCCATAGAACCTGAAAAAACTGCTTCCAAAGTTCGAACCCAAGTCTGAAATAAGCGTCCAAAAAAATCATGATTTTTCTAAAAAT
Source organism: Hesperophylax magnus (assembly GCA_026573805.1). Classification (NCBI taxonomy): domain Eukaryota; kingdom Metazoa; phylum Arthropoda; class Insecta; order Trichoptera; family Limnephilidae; genus Hesperophylax; species Hesperophylax magnus. The sequence goes on along the minus strand of JAIUSX010000005.1, from coordinate 4,548,269 downwards.
ACAAGTTTATGGAGATTTTGTGACTGAATTCGATTTGGAATACTATTCTTATCACAATTCATAAATTTCAGCCCCTTGGGTCCCATAGAGCCTGAAAAATCTGCTTCCAAAGTTCGAACCCAAGTCCCAAATTAGCTTCCATACAAATCATGATTTTTCTAAAAATACAAGTTTATGGAGATTTTGTGACTGAATTCGATTTGGACTACTATTCTTATCACAATTCATAAATTTCAGCCCCTTGGGTCCCAAAGAGCCTGAAAAATCTGCTTCCAAAGTTCGAACCCAAGTCCCAAATTAGCTTCCATAAAAATCATGATTTTTCTAAAAATACAAGTATATGGAGATTTCCTGACTGAATTCGATTTGAACTTCAATTCTTATAACAATTCATAAATTTCAGCCCCTTGGGTCCCATAGAGCCTGAATAAACCGCTTCCAAAGTTCGAACCCAAGTCTGAAATTAGCGTCCATAAATATCATGATTTTTCTAAAAATACAACTATATGGAGATTTCGTGAATGAATTCGATTTGAACTCCAATTCTTATAACAATTCCAAAATTTCAGCCTGTTTGGTCCTAATGAGCCTGAATAAACCGTTTCCAAAGTTCGAACCCAAGTCTGAAATATGCGTCCAAAAAAATCATGATTTTTCTAAAAATACAAGTTTATGGAGATTTTGTGACTGAATTCGATTTGGACTACTATTCTTATCACAATTCATAAATTTCAGCCCCTTGGGTCCCAAAGAGCCTGAAAAATCTGCTTCCAAAGTTCGAACCCAAGTCCCAAATTAGCTTCCATAAAAATCATGATTTTTCTAAAAATACAAGTATATGGAGATTTCGTGACTGAATTCGATTTGAACTTCAATTCTTATAACAATTCATAAATTTCAGCCCCTTGGGTCCCATAGAGCCTGAATAACTTGCTTCCAAAGTTCGAACCCAAGTCTGAAATTAGCGTCCATAAATATCATGATTTTTCTAAAAATACAACTATATGGAGATTTCGTGAATGAATTCGATTTGAACTTCAATTCTTATAACAATTCCAAAATTTCAGCCTGTTTGGTCCTATTGAGCCTGAATAAACCGCTTCCAAAGTTCGAACCCAAGTCTTCAGACTTGGGTTCGAAAAAATAAAATAAATAAGCGTCCAAAAAAATCATGATTTTTCTAAAAATACAAGTTTATGGAGATTTTGTGACTAAATTCGATTTGAACTACAATTCTTATTACAATTCATTAATTTCAGCCCCTTGGGTCCCATAGAGCCTGAAAAATATGCTTCAAAAGTTCGAACCCAAGTCCCAAATTAGCTTCCATACAAATCATGATTTTTCTAATAATACAAGTTTGTGGAGATTTTGTGACTGAATTCGATTTGGACTACTATTCTTATCACAATTCATAAATTTCAGCCCCATGGGTCCCATAGAGCCTGAAAAATCTGCTTCCAAAGTTCGAACCCAAGTCCCAAATTAGCTTCCATAAAAATTATGATTTTTCTAAAAATACAAGTTTATGGAGATTTTGTGACGGAATTCGATTTGGACTAGTATTCTTATCACAATTCATAAATTTCAGCCCCTTGGGTCCCATAGAGCCTGACTAATCTGCTTCCAAATTTCGAACCCAAGTCCCAAATTAGCTTCCATAAATATCGTTATTTTTCTAAAAATCCAACTTTATGGAGATTTCGTGACTGAATTCGATTTGAACTTCAATTCTTATAACAATTCAAAAATTTCAACCCCTTGGGTCCCATAGAGCCTGAAAAAACTGCTTCCAAATTTCGAACCCAAGTCTGAAATAAGCGTCCAAAAAAATCATGATTTTTCTAAAAATACAAATATATGGAGATTTCGTGATTGAATTCGATTTGAACTACTATTCTTATCACAATTCATTAATTTCAGCCCCTTGGGTCCCATAGAGCCTGAATAAACTGCTTCCAAAGTTCAAACCCAAGTCTGAAATTAGCGTCCATTAATATCATGATTTTTCTAAAAATACAACTTTATGGAGATTTCGTGACTGAATTCGATTTGAACTTCAATTCTTATATCAATTCCAAAATTTCAGCCTGTTTGGTCCTATTGAGCCTGAATAAACCGCTTCCAAAGTTCGAACCCAAGTCTGAAATAAGCGTCCAAAAAAATCATGATTTTTCTAAAAATACAAGTTTATGGAGATTTTGTTTCTGAATTCGATTTGAACTACAATTCTTATCACAATTCCAAAATTTCAGCCATTTGGGTCACATAGATCCTGAAAAAATCTGCTTTCAAAGTTCGAACCCAAGTCTGAAATTAGCGTCCATAAAAATCATGATTTTTCTTAAAATACAAGTTTATGGAGATTTTGTGACTGAATTCGATTTGGACTACTATTCTTATCACAATTCATAAATTTCAGCCCCATGGGTCCCATAGAGCCTGAAAAATCTGCTTCCAAAGTTCGAACCCAAGTCCCAAATTAGCGTCCATAAAAATCATGATTTGTCATAAAATACAAGTTTATGGAGATTTTGTGACTAAATTCGATTTGAACTACTATTCTTATCACAATTCATTAATTTCAGCCCCTTGGGTCCCATAGAGCCTGAAAAATCTGCTTCCAAAGTTCGAACCCAAGTCCCAAATTAGCTTCCATACAAATCATGATTTTTCTAAAAATACAAGCTTATGGAGATTTTGTGACGGAATTCGATTTGGACTACTATTCTTATCATAATTCATAAATTTCAGCCCCTTGGGTCCCATAGAGCCTGAATAAACTGCTTCCAAAGTTAAAACCCAAGTCTGAAATTAGCGTCCATTAATATCATGATTTTTCTAAAAATACAACTTTATGGAGATTTCGTGACTGAATTCGATTTGAACTTCAATTCTTATAACAATTCCGAAATTTCAGCCTGTTTGGTCCTATTGAGCCTGAATAAACCGCTTCCAAAGTTCGAACCCAAGTCTGAAATTAGCGTCCATAAATATCATGATTTTTCTAAAAATACAACTTTATGGAGATTTCGTGACTGAATTCTATTTGAACTTCAATTCTTATAACAATTCCAAAATTTCAGCCTGTTTGGTCCTATTGAGCCTGAATAAACCGCTTCCAAAGTTCGAACCCAAGTCTGAAATTAGCGTCCATAAAAATCATGATTTTTCTAAACATACAAGTTTATGGAGATTTTGTGACTAAATTCGATTTGAACTACTATTCTTATCACAATTCATTAATTTCAGCCCCTTGAGTCCCATAGAACCTGAAAAAACTGCTTCCAAAGTTCGAACCCAAGTCCCAAATTAGCTTCCATAAATATCATGATTTTTCTAAAAATACAACTTTATGGAGATTTTGTGACTGAATTCGATTTGAACTTCAATTCTTATAACAATTCATTAATTTCAGCCCCTTGAGTCCCATAGAGCCGGAAAAAACTGCTTCCAAAGTTCGAACCCAAGTCCCAAATTAGCTTCCATACAAATCATGATTTTTCTAAAAATACAAGTTTATGGAGATTTTGTGACTGAATTCGATTTGGACTACTATTCTTATCACAATTCATAAATTTCAGCCCCTTGGGTCCCAAAGAGCCTGAAAAATCTGCTTCCAAAGTTCGAACCCAAGTCCCAAATTAGCTTCCATAAAAATCATGATTTTTCTAAAAATACAAGTATATGGAGATTTCGTGACTGAATTCGATTTGAACTTCAATTCTTATAACAATTCATAAATTTCAGCCCCTTGGGTCCCATAGAGCCTGAATAAACCGCTTCCAAAGTTCGAACCCAAGTCTGAAATTAGCGTCCATAAATATCATGATTTTTCTAAAAATACAACTATATGGAGATTTCGTGAATGATTTCGATTTGAACTCCAATTCTTATAACAATTCCAAAATTTCAGCCTGTTTGGTCCTAATGAGCCTGAATAAACCGTTTCCAAAGTTCGAACCCAAGTCTGAAATATGCGTCCAAAAAAATCATGATTTTTCTAAAAATACAAGTTTATGGAGATTTTGTGACTGAATTCGATTTGGACTACTATTCTTATCACAATTCATAAATTTCAGCCCCTTGGGTCCCAAAGAGCCTGAAAAATCTGCTTCCAAAGTTCGAACCCAAGTCCCAAATTAGCTTCCATAAAAATCATGATTTTTCTAAAAATACAAGTATATGGAGATTTCGTGACTGAATTCGATTTGAACTTCAATTCTTATAACAATTCATAAATTTCAGCCCCTTGGGTCCCATAGAGCCTGAATAACTTGCTTCCAAAGTTCGAACCCAAGTCTGAAATTAGCGTCCATAAATATCATGATTTTTCTAAAAATACAACTATATGGAGATTTCGTGAATGAATTCGATTTGAACTTCAATTCTTATAACAATTCCAAAATTTCAGCCTGTTTGGTCCTATTGAGCCTGAATAAACCGCTTCCAAAGTTCGAACCCAAGTCTTCAGACTTGGGTTCGAAAAAATAAAATAAATAAGCGTCCAAAAAAATCATGATTTTTCTAAAAATACAAGTTTATGGAGATTTTGTGACTAAATTCGATTTGAACTACAATTCTTATTACAATTCATTAATTTCAGCCCCTTGGGTCCCATAGAGCCTGAAAAATATGCTTCCAAAGTTCGAACCCAAGTCCCAAATTAGCTTCCATACAAATCATGATTTTTCTAATAATACAAGTTTGTGGAGATTTTGTTACTGAATTCGATTTGGACTACTATTCTTATCACAATTCATAAATTTCAGCCCCTTGGGTCCCAAAGAGCCTGAAAAATCTGCTTCCAAAGTTCGAACCCAAGACCCAAATTAGCTTCCATACAAATCATGATTTTTCTAAAAATACAAGTTTATGGAGATTTTGTGACGGAATTCGATTTGGACTACTATTCTTATCACAATTCATAAATTTCAGCCCCTTGGGTCCCATAGAGCCTGAATAAACTGCTTCCAAAGTTCGAACCCAAGTCTGAAATTAGCGTCCATAAATATCATGATTTTTCTAAAAATACAACTTTATGGAGATTTTGTGACTGAATTCGATTTGAACTTCAATTCTTATAACAATTCATTAATTTCAGCCCCTTGAGTCCCATAGAGCCGGAAAAAACTGCTTCCAAAGTTCGAACCCAAGTCTGAAAATAGCGTCCATACAAATCATGATTTTTCTAAAAATACAAGTTTATGGAGATTTTGTTTCTGAATTCGATTTGAACTACAATTCTTATCACAATTCCAAAATTTCAGCCATTTGGGTCACATAGATCCTGAAAAATCTGCTTTCAAAGTTCGAACCCAAGTCTGAAATTAGCGTCCATAAAAATCATGATTTTTCTTAAAATACAAGTTTATGGAGATTTTGTGACTGAATTCGATTTGGACTACTATTCTTATCACAATTCATAAATTTCAGCCCCTTGGGTCCCATAGAGCCTGAAAAATCGGCTTCCAAAGTTCGAACCCAAGTCCCAAATTAGCTTCCATAAAAATTATGATTTTTCTAAAAATACAAGTTTATGGAGATTTTGTGACGGAATTCGATTTGGACTAGTATTCTTATCACAATTCATAAATTTCAGCCCCTTGGGTCCCATAGAGCCTGACTAATCTGCTTCCAAATTTCGAACCCAAGTCCCAAATTAGCTTCCATTAATATCGTTATTTTTCTAAAAATCCAACTTTATGGAGATTTCGTGACTGAATTCGATTTGAACTTCAATTCTTATAACAATTCCGAAATTTCAGCCTGTTTGGTCCTATTGAGCCTGAATAAACCGCTTCCAAAGTTCGAACCCCAGTCTGAAATTAGCGTCCATAAATTTCATGATTTTTCTTAAAATACAACTTTATGGAGATTTCGTGACTAAATTCGATTTGAACTACTATTCTTATCACAATTCATAAATTTCAGCCCCTTGGGTCCCATAGAGCCTGACTAAACTGCTTCCAAAGTTCAAACCCAAGTCTGAAATTAGCGTCCATTAATATCATGATTTTTCTAAAAATACAACTTTATGGAGATTTCGTGACTGAATTCGATTTGAACTTCAATTCTTATAACAATTCCGAAATTTCAGCCTGTTTGGTCCTATTGAGCCTGAATAAACCGCTTACAAAGTTCGAACCCAAGTCTGAAATTAGCGTCCATAAATATCATGATTTTTCTAAAAATACAACTTTATGGAGATTTCGTGACTGAATTCTATTTGAACTTCAATTCTTATAACAATTCCAAAATTTCAGCCTGTTTGGTCCTATTGAGCCTGAATAAACCGCTTCCAAAGTTCGAACCCAAGTCTGAAATTAGCGTCCATAAAAATCATGATTTTTCTAAAAATACAAGTTTATGGAGATTTTGTGACTAAATTCGATTTGAACTACTATTCTTATCACAATTCATTAATTTCAGCCCCTTGAGTCCCATAGAACCTGATAAAACTGCTTCCAAAGTTCGAACCCAAGTCCCAAATTAGCTTCCATAAATATCATGATTTTTCTAAAAATACAACTTTATGGAGATTTTGTGACTGAATTCGATTTGAACTTCAATTCTTATAACAATTCATTAATTTCAGCCCCTTGAGTCCCATAGAACCTGAAAAAACTGCTTCCAAAGTTCGAACCCAAGTCTGAAATAAGCGTCAGAAAAAATCATGATTTTTCTAAAAATACAAATATATGGAGATTTCGTGACTGAATTCGATTTGAACTTCAATTCTTATAACAATTCATAAATTTCAGCCCCTTGGGTCCCATAGAGCCTGAATAAACTGCTTCCAAAGTTCGAACCCAAGTCTGAAATTAGCGTCCATAAATATCATGATTTTTCTAAAAATACAACTTTATGGAGATTTCGTGACTGAATTCGATTTGAACTTCAATTCTTATATCAATTCCAAAATTTCAGCCTGTTTGGTCCTATTGAGCCTGAATAAACCGCTTCCAAAGTTCGAACCCAAGTCTGAAATAAGCGTCCAAAAAAATCATGATTTTTCTAAAAATACAAGTTTATTGAGATTTTGTGACTAAATTCGATTTGAACTACAATTCTTATCACAATTCATTAATTTCAGCCCCTTGAGTCCCATAGAACCTGAAAAAACTGCTTCCAAAGTTCGAACCCAAGTCCCAAATTAGCTTCCATAAATATCATGATTTTTCTAAAAATACAAGTTTATGGAGATTTTGTGACTAAATTCGATTTGAACTACTATTCTTATCACAATTCATTAATTTCAGCCCCTTGGGTCCCATAGAACCTGAAAAAACTGCTTCCAAAGTTCGAACCCAAGTCTGAAATAAGCGTCCAAAAAAATCATGATTTTTCTAAAAATACAAATATATGGAGATTTCGTGACTGAATTCGATTTGAACTTCAATTCTTATAACAATTCCAAAATTTCAGCCTGTTTGGTCCTATTGAGTCTTAATAAACCGCTTCCAAAGTTCGAACCCAAGTCTGAAATTAGCGTCCATAAAAATCATGATTTTTCTAAAAATACAAGTTTATGGAGATTTTGTGACTAAATTCGATTTGAACTACTATTCTTATAACAATTCCGAAATTTCAGCCTGTTTGGTCCTATTGAGCCTGAATAAACCGCTTACAAAGTTCGAACCCAAGTCTGAAATTAGCGTCCATAAATATCATGATTTTTCTAAAAATACAACTTTATGGAGATTTCGTGACTGAATTCTATTTGAACTTCAATTCTTATAACAATTCCAAAATTTCAGCCTGTTTGGTCCTATTGAGCCTGAATAAACCGCTTCCAAAGTTCGAACCCAAGTCTGAAATTAGCGTCCATAAAAATCATGATTTTTCTAAAAATACAAGTTTATGGAGATTTTGTGACTAAATTCGATTTGAACTACTATTCTTATCACAATTCATTAATTTCAGCCCCTTGAGTCCCATAGAACCTGATAAAACTGCTTCCAAAGTTCGAACCCAAGTCCCAAATTAGCTTCCATAAATATCATGATTTTTCTAAAAATACAACTTTATGGAGATTTTGTGACTGAATTCGATTTGAACTTCAATTCTTATAACAATTCATTAATTTCAGCCCCTTGAGTCCCATAGAACCTGAAAAAACTGCTTCCAAAGTTCGAACCCAAGTCTGAAATAAGCGTCAGAAAAAATCATGATTTTTCTAAAAATACAAATATATGGAGATTTCGTGACTGAATTCGATTTGAACTTCAATTCTTATAACAATTCATAAATTTCAGCCCCTTGGGTCCCATAGAGCCTGAATAAACTGCTTCCAAAGTTCGAACCCAAGTCTGAAATTAGCGTCCATAAATATCATGATTTTTCTAAAAATACAACTTTATGGAGATTTCGTGACTGAATTCGATTTGAACTTCAATTCTTATATCAATTCCAAAATTTCAGCCTGTTTGGTCCTATTGAGCCTGAATAAACCGCTTCCAAAGTTCGAACCCAAGTCTGAAATAAGCGTCCAAAAAAATCATGATTTTTCTAAAAATACAAGTTTATTGAGATTTTGTGACTAAATTCGATTTGAACTACAATTCTTATCACAATTCATTAATTTCAGCCCCTTGAGTCCCATAGAACCTGAAAAAACTGCTTCCAAAGTTCGAACCCAAGTCCCAAATTAGCTTCCATAAATATCATGATTTTTCTAAAAATACAAGTTTATGGAGATTTTGTGACTAAATTCGATTTGAACTACTATTCTTATCACAATTCATTAATTTCAGCCCCTTGAGTCCCACAGAACCTGAAAAAACTGCTTCCAAAGTTCGAACCCAAGTCCCAAATTAGCTTCCATAAATATCATGATTTTTCTAAAAATACAACTTTATGGAGATTTTGTGACTGAATTCGATTTGAACTTCAATTCTTATAACAATTCATTAATTTCAGCCCCTTGAGTCCCATAGAACCTGAAAAAACTGCTTCCAAAGTTCGAACCCAAGTCTGAAATAAGCGTCCAAAAAAATTATGATTTTTCTAAAAATACAAATATATGGAGATTTCGTGACTGAATTCGATTTGAACTTCAATTCTTATAACAATTCATAAATTTCAGCCCCTTGGGTCCCATAGAGCCTGAATAAACTGCTTCCAAAGTTCGAACCCAAGTCTGAAATTAGCGTCCATAAATATCATGATTTTTCAAAAAATACAACTTTATGGAGATTTCGTGACTGAATTCGATTCGAACTTCAATTCTTATAACAATTCATAAATTTCAGCCCCTTGGGTCCCATAGAGCCTGAATAAACTGCTTCAAAAGTTCGAACCCAAGTCTGAAATTAGCGTCCATAAATATCATGATTTTTCTAAAAATACAAGTTTATGGAGATTTTGTGACTGAATTCGATTTGAACTTCAATTCTTATAACAATTCCAAAATTTCAGCCTGTTTGGTCCTATTGAGCCTGAATAAACCGCTTCCAAAGTTCGAACCCCAGTCTGAAGTTAGCGTCCATAAATTTCATGATTTTTCTTAAAATACAACTTTATGGAGATTTCGTGACTAAATTCGATTTGAACTACTATTCTTATCACAATTCATTAATTTCAGCCCCTTGAGTCCCATAGAACCTGAAAAAACTGCTTCCAAAGTTCGAACCCAAGTCCCAAATTAGCTTCCATACAAATCATGATTTTTCTAAAAATACAAGCTTATGGAGATTTTGTGACGGAATTCGATTTGGACTACTATTCTTATCACAATTCATAAATTTCAGCCCCTTGGGTCCCATAGAGCCTGACTAATCTGCTTCCAAATTTCGAACCCAAGTCCCAAATTAGCTTCCATTAATATCGTTATTTTTCTAAAAATCCAACTTTATGGAGATTTCGTGACTGAATTCGATTTGAACTTCAATTCTCATAACAATTCCGAAATTTCAGCCGGTTTGGTCCTATTGAGCCTGAATAAACCGCTTCCAAAGTTCGAACCCCAGTCTGAAAATAGCGTCCATACAAATCATGATTTTTCGAAAAAAACAAGTTTATGGATATTTTGTGAATGAATTCGATTTGGACAACAATTCTTATCACAATTCATTAATTTCAGCCCCTTGGGTCCCATAGAACCTGAAAAAACTGCTTCCAAAGTTCGAACCCAAGTCTGAAATAAGCGTCCAAAAAAATCATGATTTTTCTAAAAATACAAATATATGGAGATTTCGTGACTGAATTCGATTTGAACTTCAATTCTTATAACAATTCCAAAATTTCAGCCTGTTTGGTCCTATTGAGCCTGAATAAACCGCTTCCAAAGTTCGAACCCAAGTCTGAAATTAGCGTCCATAAAAATCATGATTTTTCTAAAAATACAAGTTTATGGAGATTTTGTGACTAAATTCGATTTGAACTACTATTCTTATCACAATTCATTAATTTCAGCCCCTTGAGTCCCACAGAACCTGAAAAAACTGCTTCCAAAGTTCGAACCCAAGTCCCAAATTAGCTTCCATAAATATCATGATTTTTCTAAAAATACAACTTTATGGAGATTTTGTGACTGAATTCGATTTGAACTTCAATTCTTATAACAATTCATTAATTTCAGCCCCTTGAGTCCCATAGAACCTGAAAAAACTGCTTCCAAATTTCGAACCCAAGTCCCAAATTAGCTTCCATTAATATCGTTATTTTTCTAAAAATCCAACTTTATGGAGATTTCGTGACTGAATTCGATTTGAACTTCAATTCTTATAACATTTCAAAAATTTCAACCCCTTGGGTCCCATAGAGCCTGACTAATCTGCTTCCAAATTTCGAACCCAAGTCCCAAATTAGCTTCCATAAATATCGTTATTTTTCTAAAAATCCAACTTTATGGAGATTTCGTGACTGAATTCGATTTGAACTTCAATTCTTATAACATTTCAAAAATTTCAACCCCTTGGGTCCCATAGAGCCTGAATAAACTGCTTCCAAAGTTCGAACCCAAGTCTGAAATTAGCGTCCATAAATATCATGATTTTTCCAAAAATACAACTTTATGGAGATTTCGTGACTGAATTCGATTTGAACTTCAATTCTTATATCAATTCCAAAATTTCAGCCTGTTTGGTCCTATTGAGCCTGAATAAACCGCTTCCAAAGTTCGAACCCAAGTCTGAAATAAGCGTCCAAAAAAATCATGATTTTTCTAAAAATACAAGTTTATTGAGATTTTGTGACTAAATTCGATTTGAACTACAATTCTTATCACAATTCATTAATTTCAGCCCCTTGAGTCCCATAGAACCTGAAAAAACTGCTTCCAAAGTTCGAACCCAAGTCCCAAATTAGCTTCCATAAATATCATGATTTTTCTAAAAATACAACTTTATGGAGATTTTGTGACTGAATTCGATTTGAACTTCAATTCTTATAACAATTCATTAATTTCAGCCCCTTGAGTCCCATAGAGCCGAAAAAACTGCTTCCAAAGTTCGAACCCAAGTCTGAAATTAGCGTCCATAAAAATCATGATTTTTCTAAAAATACAAGTTTATGGAGATTTTGTGACTGAATTCGATTTGAACTTCAATTCTTATAACAATTCATTAATTTCAGCCCCTTGGGTCCCATAGAGCCTGAAAAATCTGCTTCCAAAGTTCGAACCCAAGTCCCAAATTAGCTTCCATACAAATCATGATTTTTCTAAAAATACAAGTTTTTGGAGATTTTGTGACGGAATTCGATTTGGACTACTATTCTTATCACAATTCATAAATTTCAGCCCCTTGGGTCCCATAGAGCCTGAATAAACTGCTTCCAAAGTTCGAACCCAAGTCTGAAATTAGCGTCCATTAATATCATGATTTTTCCAAAAATACATCTTTATGGAGATTTAGTGACTGAATTCGATTTGAACTTCAATTCTTATATCAATTCCAAAATTTCAGCCTGTTTGGTCCTATTGAGCGTGAATAAACCGCTTCCAAAGTTCGAACCCAAGTCTGAAATAAGCGTCCAAAAAAATCATGATTTTTCTAAAAATACAAGTTTATGGAGATTTTGTTTCTGAATTCGATTTGAACTACAATTCTTATCACAATTCCAAAATTTCAGCCATTTGGGTCACATAGATCCTGAAAAAATCTGCTTTCAAAGTTCGAACCCAAGTCTGAAATTAGCGTCCATAAAAATCATGATTTTTCTTAAAATACAAGTTTATGGAGATTTTGTGACTGAATTCGATTTGGACTACTATTCTTATCACAATTCATAAATTTCAGCCCCATGGGTCCCATAGAGCCTGAAAAATCTGCTTCCAAAGTTCGAACCCAAGTCCCAAATTAGCTTCCATAAAAATTATGATTTTTCTAAAAATACAAGTTTATGGAGATTTTGTGACGGAATTCGATTTGGACTAGTATTCTTATCACAATTCATAAATTTCAGCCCCTTGGGTCCCATAGAGCCTGACTAATCTGCTTCCAAATTTCGAACCCAAGTCCCAAATTAGCTTCCATAAATATCGTTATTTTTCTAAAAATCCAACTTTATGGAGATTTCGTGACTGAATTCGATTTGAACTTCAATTCTTATAACAATTCAAAAATTTCAACCCCTTGGGTCCCATAGAGCCTGAAAAAACTGCTTCCAAAGTTCGAACCCAAGTCTGAAATAAGCGTCCAAAAAAATCATGATTTTTCTAAAAATACAAATATATGGAGATTTCGTGATTGAATTCGATTTGAACTTCAATTCTTATATCAATTCCAAAATTTCAGCCTGTTTGGTCCTATTGAGCCTGAATAAACCGCTTCCAAAGTTCGAACCCAAGTCTGAAATAAGCGTCCAAAAAAATCATGATTTTTCTAAAAATACAAGTTTATTGAGATTTTGTGACTAAATTCGATTTGATCTACTATTCTTATCACAATTCATTAATTTCAGCCCCTTGGGTCCCATAGAGCCTGAAAAATCTGCTTCCAAAGTTCGAACCCAAGTCCCAAATTAGCTTCCATACAAATCATGATTTTTCTAAAAATACAAGCTTATGGAGATTTCGTGACTGAATTCGATTTGAACTTCAATTCTTATAACAATTCCGAAATTTCAGCCTGTTTGGTCCTATCTAGCCTGAATAAACCGCTTCCAAAGTTCGAACCCAAGTCTGAAATTAGCGTCCATTAATATCATGATTTTTCTAAAAATACAACTTTATGGAGATTTCGTGACTGAATTCGATTTGAACTTCAATTCTTATATCAATTCCAAAATTTCAGCCTGTTTGGTCCTATTGAGCCTGAATAAACCGCTTCCAAAGTTCGAACCCAAGTCTGAAATAAGCGTCCAAAAAAATCATGATTTTTCTAAAAATACAAGTTTATGGAGATTTTGTTTCTGAATTCGATTTGAACTACAATTCTTATCACAATTCCAAAATTTCAGCCATTTGGGTCACATAGATCCTGAAAAAATCTGCTTTCAAAGTTCGAACCCAAGTCTGAAATTAGCGTCCATAAAAATCATGATTTTTCTTAAAATACAAGTTTATGGAGATTTTGTGACTGAATTCGATTTGGACTACTATTCTTATCACAATTCATAAATTTCAGCCCCATGGGTCCCATAGAGCCTGAAAAATCTGCTTCCAAAGTTCGAACCCAAGTCCCAAATTAGCGTCCATAAAAATCATGATTTTTCATAAAATACAAGTTTATGGAGATTTTGTGACTAAATTCGATTTGAACTACTATTCTTATCACAATTCATTAATTTCAGCCCCTTGGGTCCCATAGAGCCTGAAAAATCTGCTTCCAAAGTTCGAACCCAAGTCCCAAATTAGCTTCCATACAAATCATGATTTTTCTAAAAATACAAGCTTATGGAGATTTTGTGACGGAATTCGATTTGGACTACTATTCTTATCACAATTCATAAATTTCAGCCCCTTGGGTCCCATAGAGCCTGAATAAACTGCTTCCAAAGTTAAAACCCAAGTCTGAAATTAGCGTCCATTAATATCATGATTTTTCTAAAAATACAACTTTATGGAGATTTCGTGACTGAATTCGATTTGAACTTCAATTCTTATAACAATTCCGAAATTTCAGCCTGTTTGGTCCTATTGAGCCTGAATAAACCGCTTCCAAAGTTCGAACCCAAGTCTGAAATTAGCGTCCATAAATATCATGATTTTTCTAAAAATACAACTTTATGGAGATTTCGTGACTGAATTCTATTTGAACTTCAATTCTTATAACAATTCCAAAATTTCAGCCTGTTTGGTCCTATTGAGCCTGAATAAACCGCTTCCAAAGTTCGAACCCAAGTCTGAAATTAGCGTCCATAAAAATCATGATTTTTCTAAACATACAAGTTTATGGAGATTTTGTGACTAAATTCGATTTGAACTACTATTCTTATCACAATTCATTAATTTCAGCCCCTTGAGTCCCATAGAACCTGAAAAAACTGCTTCCAAAGTTCGAACCCAAGTCCCAAATTAGCTTCCATAAATATCATGATTTTTCTAAAAATACAACTTTATGGAGATTTTGTGACTGAATTCGATTTGAACTTCAATTCTTATAACAATTCATTAATTTCAGCCCCTTGAGTCCCATAGAGCCGGAAAAAACTGCTTCCAAAGTTCGAACCCAAGTCCCAAATTAGCTTCCATACAAATCATGATTTTTCTAAAAATACAAGTTTATGGAGATTTTGTGACTGAATTCGATTTGGACTACTATTCTTATCACAATTCATAAATTTCAGCCCCTTGGGTCCCAAAGAGCCTGAAAAATCTGCTTCCAAAGTTCGAACCCAAGTCCCAAATTAGCTTCCATAAAAATCATGATTTTTCTAAAAATACAAGTATATGGAGATTTCGTGACTGAATTCGATTTGAACTTCAATTCTTATAACAATTCATAAATTTCAGCCCCTTGGGTCCCATAGAGCCTGAATAAACCGCTTCCAAAGTTCGAACCCAAGTCTGAAATTAGCGTCCATAAATATCATGATTTTTCTAAAAATACAACTATATGGAGATTTCGTGAATGAATTCGATTTGAACTCCAATTCTTATAACAATTCCAAAATTTCAGCCTGTTTGGTCCTAATGAGCCTGAATAAACCGTTTCCAAAGTTCGAACCCAAGTCTGAAATATGCGTCCAAAAAAATCATGATTTTTCTAAAAATACAAGTTTATGGAGATTTTGTGACTGAATTCGATTTGGACTACTATTCTTATCACAATTCATAAATTTCAGCCCCTTGGGTCCCAAAGAGCCTGAAAAATCTGCTTCCAAAGTTCGAACCCAAGTCCCAAATTAGCTTCCATAAAAATCATGATTTTTCTAAAAATACAAGTATATGGAGATTTCGTGACTGAATTCGATTTGAACTTCAATTCTTATAACAATTCATAAATTTCAGCCCCTTGGGTCCCATAGAGCCTGAATAACTTGCTTCCAAAGTTCGAACCCAAGTCTGAAATTACCGTCCATAAATATCATGATTTTTCTAAAAATACAACTATATGGAGATTTCGTGAATGAATTCGATTTGAACTTCAATTCTTATAACAATTCCAAAATTTCAGCCTGTTTGGTCCTATTGAGCCTGAATAAACCGCTTCCAAAGTTCGAACCCAAGTCTTCAGACTTGGGTTCGAAAAAATAAAATAAATAAGCGTCCAAAAAAATCATGATTTTTCTAAAAATACAAGTTTATGGAGATTTTGTGACTAAATTCGATTTGAACTACAATTCTTATTACAATTCATTAATTTCAGCCCCTTGGGTCCCATAGAGCCTGAAAAATATGCTTCCAAAGTTCGAACCCAAGTCCCAAATTAGCTTCCATACAAATCATGATTTTTCTAATAATACAAGTTTGTGGAGATTTTGTTACTGAATTCGATTTGGACTACTATTCTTATCACAATTCATAAATTTCAGCCCCTTGGGTCCCAAAGAGCCTGAAAAATCTGCTTCCAAAGTTCGAACCCAAGTCCCAAATTAGCTTCCATACAAATCATGATTTTTCTAAAAATACAAGTTTATGGAGATTTTGTGACGGAATTCGATTTGGACTACTATTCTTATCACAATTCATAAATTTCAGCCCCTTGGGTCCCATAGAGCCTGAATAAACTGCTTCCAAAGTTCGAACCCAAGTCTGAAATTAGCGTCCATAAATATCATGATTTTTCTAAAAATACAACTTTATGGAGATTTTGTGACTGAATTCGATTTGAACTTCAATTCTTATAACAATTCATTAATTTCAGCCCCTTGAGTCCCATAGAGCCGGAAAAAACTGCTTCCAAAGTTCGAACCCAAGTCTGAAAATAGCGTCCATACAAATCATGATTTTTCTAAAAATACAAGTTTATGGAGATTTTGTTTCTGAATTCGATTTGAACTACAATTCTTATCACAATTCCAAAATTTCAGCCATTTGGGTCACATAGATCCTGAAAAATCTGCTTTCAAAGTTCGAACCCAAGTCTGAAATTAGCGTCCATAAAAATCATGATTTTTCTTAAAATACAAGTTTATGGAGATTTTGTGACTGAATTCGATTTGGACTACTATTCTTATCACAATTCATAAATTTCAGCCCCTTGGGTCCCATAGAGCCTGAAAAATCGGCTTCCAAAGTTCGAACCCAAGTCCCAAATTAGCTTCCATAAAAATTATGATTTTTCTAAAAATACAAGTTTATGGAGATTTTGTGACGGAATTCGATTTGGACTAGTATTCTTATCACAATTCATAAATTTCAGCCCCTTGGGTCCCATAGAGCCTGACTAATCTGCTTCCAAATTTCGAACCCAAGTCCCAAATTAGCTTCCATTAATATCGTTATTTTTCTAAAAATCCAACTTTATGGAGATTTCGTGACTGAATTCGATTTGAACTTCAATTCTTATAACAATTCCGAAATTTCAGCCTGTTTGGTCCTATTGAGCCTGAATAAACCGCTTCCAAAGTTCGAACCCCAGTCTGAAATTAGCGTCCATAAATTTCATGATTTTTCTTAAAATACAACTTTATGGAGATTTCGTGACTAAATTCGATTTGAACTACTATTCTTATCACAATTCATTAATTTCAGCCCCTTGAGTCCCATAGAACCTGAAAAAACTGCTTCCAAAGTTCGAACCCAAGTCCCAAATTAGCTTCCATACAAATCATGATTTTTCTAAAAATACAAGCTTATGGAGATTTTGTGACGGAATTCGATTTGGACTAATATTCTTATCACAATTCATAAATTTCAGCCCCTTGGGTCCCATAGAGCCTGACTAATCTGCTTCCAAATTTCGAACCCAAGTCCCAAATTAGATTCCATTAATATCGTTATTTTTCTAAAAATCCAACTTTATGGAGATTTCGTGACTGAATTCGATTTGAACTTCAATTCTTATAACAATTCCGAAATTTCAGCCTGTTTGGTCCTATTGAGCCTGAATAAACCGCTTCCAAAGTTCGAACCCCAGTCTGAAAATAGCGTCCATACAAATCATGATTTTTCTAAAAATACAAGTTTATGGAGATTTCGTGACTGAATTCGATTTGAACTTCAATTCTTATAACATTTCATTAATTTCAGCCCCTTGAGTCCCATAGAACCTGAAAAAACTGCTTCCAAAGTTCGAACCCAAGTCTGAAATAAGCGTCCAAGAAAATCATGATTTTTCTAAAAGTACAAGTTTATGGAGATTTTGTGACTGAATTCGATTTGAACTACAATTCTTATCACAATTCATAAATTTCAGCCATTTGGGTCACATAGATCCTGAAAAATCTGCTTTCAAAGTTCGAACCCAAGTCTGAAATTAGCGTCCATAAAAATCATGATTTTTCTAAAAGTACAAGTTTATGGAGATTTTGTGACTGAATTCGATTTGGACTACTATTCTTATCACAATTCATAAATTTCAGCCCCATGGGTCCCATAGAGCCTGAAAAATCTGCTTCCAAAGTTCGAACCCAAGTCTGAAATTAGCGTCCAAAAAAATCATGATTTTTCTAAAAATACAAATATATGGAGATTTCGTGATTGAATTCGATTTGAACTTCAATTCTTATATCAATTCATAAATTTCAGCCCCTTGGGTCCCATAGAGCCTGAATAAACTGCTTCCAAAGTTCGAACCCAAGTCTGAAATTAGCGTCCATAAATATCATGATTTTTCTAAAAATACAACTTTATGGAGATTTCGTGACTGAATTCGATTTGAACTTCAATTCTTATATCAATTCCAAAATTTCAGCCTGTTTGGTCCTATTGAGCCTGAATAAACCGCTTCCAAAGTTCGAACCCAAGTCTGAAATAAGCGTCCAAAAAAATCATGATTTTTCTAAAAATACAAGTTTATGGAGATTTTGTGACTAAATTCGATTTGAACTACTATTCTTATCACAATTCATTAATTTCAGCCCCTTGGGTCCCATAGAGCCTGAAAAATCTGCTTCCAAAGTTCGAACCCAAGTCCCAAATTAGCTTCCATACAAATCATGATTTTTCTAAAAATACAAGCTTATGGAGATTTTGTGACGGAATTCGATTTGGACTACTATTCTTATCACAATTCATAAATTTCAGCCCCTTGGGTCCCATAGAGCCTGACTAAACTGCTTCCAAAGTTCAAACCCAAGTCTGAAATTAGCGTCCATTAATATCATGATTTTTCTAAAAATACAACTTTATGGAGATTTCGTGACTGAATTCGATTTGAACTTCAATTCTTATAACAATTCCGAAATTTCAGCCTGTTTGGTCCTATTGAGCCTGAATAAACCGCTTACAAAGTTCGAACCCAAGTCTGAAATTAGCGTCCATAAATATCATGATTTTTCTAAAAATACAACTTTATGGAGATTTCGTGACTGAATTCTATTTGAACTTCAATTCTTATAACAATTCCAAAATTTCAGCCTGTTTGGTCCTATTGAGCCTGAATAAACCGCTTCCAAAGTTCGAACCCAAGTCTGAAATTAGCGTCCATAAAAATCATGATTTTTCTAAAAATACAAGTTTATGGAGATTTTGTGACTAAATTCGATTTGAACTACTATTCTTATCACAATTCATTAATTTCAGCCCCTTGAGTCCCATAGAACCTGAAAAAACTGCTTCCAAAGTTCGAACCCAAGTCCCAAATTAGCTTCCATAAATATCATGATTTTTCTAAAAATACAACTTTATGGAGATTTTGTGACTGAATTCGATTTGAACTTCAATTCTTATAACAATTCATTAATTTCAGCCCCTTGAGTCCCATAGAACCTGAAAAAACTGCTTCCAAAGTTCGAACCCAAGTCTGAAATAAGCGTCAGAAAAAATCATGATTTTTCTAAAAATACAAATATATGGAGATTTCGTGACTGAATTCGATTTGAACTTCAATTCTTATAACAATTCATAAATTTCAGCCCCTTGGGTCCCATAGAGCCTGAATAAACTGCTTCCAAAGTTCGAACCCAAGTCTGAAATTAGCGTCCATAAATATCATGATTTTTCTAAAAATACAACTTTATGGAGATTTCGTGACTGAATTCGATTTGAACTTCAATTCTTATATCAATTTCAAAATTTCAGCCTGTTTGGTCCTATTGAGCCTGAATAAACCGCTTCCAAAGTTCGAACCCAAGTCTGAAATAAGCGTCCAAAAAAATCATGATTTTTCTAAAAATACAAGTTTATTGAGATTTTGTGACTAAATTCGATTTGAACTACAATTCTTATCACAATTCATTAATTTCAGCCCCTTGAGTCCCATAGAACCTGAAAAAACTGCTTCCAAAGTTCGAACCCAAGTCCCAAATTAGCTTCCATAAATATCATGATTTTTCTAAAAATACAAGTTTATGGAGATTTTGTGACTAAATTCGATTTGAACTACTATTCTTATCACAATTCATTAATTTCAGCCCCTTGGGTCCCATAGAACCTGAAAAAACTGCTTCCAAAGTTCGAACCCAAGTCTGAAATAAGCGTCCAAAAAAATCATGATTTTTCTAAAAATACAAATATATGGAGATTTCGTGACTGAATTCGATTTGAACTTCAATTCTTATAACAATTCCAAAATTTCAGCCTGTTTGGTCCTATTGAGCCTGAATAAACCGCTTCCAAAGTTCGAACCCAAGTCTGAAATTAGCGTCCATAAAAATCATGATTTTTCTAAAAATACAAGTTTATGGAGATTTTGTGACTAAATTCGATTTGAACTACTATTCTTATCACAATTCATTAATTTCAGCCCCTTGAGTCCCACAGAACCTGAAAAAACTGCTTCCAAAGTTCGAACCCAAGTCCCAAATTAGCTTCCATAAATATCATGATTTTTCTAAAAATACAACTTTATGGAGATTTTGTGACTGAATTCGATTTGAACTTCAATTCTTATAACAATTCATTAATTTCAGCCCCTTGAGTCCCATAGAACCTGAAAAAACTGCTTCCAAAGTTCGAACCCAAGTCTGAAATAAGCGTCCAAAAAAATTATGATTTTTCTAAAAATACAAATATATGGAGATTTCGTGACTGAATTCGATTTGAACTTCAATTCTTATAACAATTCATAAATTTCAGCCCCTTGGGTCCCATAGAGCCTGAATAAACTGCTTCCAAAGTTCGAACCCAAGTCTGAAATTAGCGTCCATAAATATCATGATTTTTCAAAAAATACAACTTTATGGAGATTTCGTGACTGAATTCGATTCGAACTTCAATTCTTATAACAATTCATAAATTTCAGCCCCTTGGGTCCCATAGAGCCTGAATAAACTGCTTCAAAAGTTCGAACCCAAGTCTGAAATTAGCGTCCATAAATATCATGATTTTTCTAAAAATACAAGTTTATGGAGA
Organism: Hesperophylax magnus; assembly: GCA_026573805.1. Taxonomy (NCBI): domain Eukaryota; kingdom Metazoa; phylum Arthropoda; class Insecta; order Trichoptera; family Limnephilidae; genus Hesperophylax; species Hesperophylax magnus. The sequence continues at coordinate 4,527,424 of JAIUSX010000005.1, read as the reverse complement.
TTTTGTGACTGAATTCGATTTGAACTTCAATTCTTATAACAATTCCAAAATTTCAGCCTGTTTGGTCCTATTGAGCCTGAATAAACCGCTTCCAAAGTTCGAACCCCAGTCTGAAGTTAGCGTCCATAAATTTCATGATTTTTCTTAAAATACAACTTTATGGAGATTTCGTGACTAAATTCGATTTGAACTACTATTCTTATCACAATTCATTATTTTCAGCCCCTTGAGTCCCATAGAACCTGAAAAAACTGCTTCCAAAGTTCGAACCCAAGTCCCAAATTAGCTTCCATACAAATCATGATTTTTCTAAAAATACAAGCTTATGGAGATTTTGTGACGGAATTCGATTTGGACTACTATTCTTATCACAATTCATAAATTTCAGCCCCTTGGGTCCCATAGAGCCTGACTAATCTGCTTCCAAATTTCGAACCCAAGTCCCAAATTAGCTTCCATTAATATCGTTATTTTTCTAAAAATCCAACTTTATGGAGATTTCGTGACTGAATTCGATTTGAACTTCAATTCTCATAACAATTCCGAAATTTCAGCCTGTTTGGTCCTATTGAGCCTGAATAAACCGCTTCCAAAGTTCGAACCCCAGTCTGAAAATAGCGTCCATACAAATCATGATTTTTCTAAAAATACAAGTTTATGGAGATTTTGTGACTGAATTCGATTTGAACTTCAATTCTTATAACAATTCATTAATTTCAGCCCCTTGAGTCCCATAGAACCTGAAAAAACTGCTTCCAAAGTTCGAACCCAAGTCTGAAATAAGCGTCCAAGAAAATCATGATTTTTCTAAAAGTACAAGTTTATGGAGATTTTGTGACTGAATTCGATTTGGAATACTATTCTTATCACAATTCATAAATTTCAGCCCCTTGGGTCCCATAGAGCCTGAAAAATCTGCTTCCAAAGTTCGAACCCAAGTCCCAAATTAGCTTCCATAAAAATTATGATTTTTCTAAAAATACAAGTTTATGGAGATTTTGTGACGGAATTCGATTTGGACTAGTATTCTTATCACAATTCATAAATTTCAGCCCCTTGGGTCCCATAGAGCCTGACTAATCTGCTTCCAAATTTCGAACCCAAGTCCCAAATTAGCTTCCATAAATATCGTTATTTTTCTAAAAATCCAACTTTATGGAGATTTCGTGACTGAATTCGATTTGAACTTCAATTCTTATAACATTTCAAAAATTTCAACCCCTTGGGTCCCATAGAGCCTGAATAAACTGCTTCCAAAGTTCGAACCCAAGTCTGAAATTAGCGTCCATAAATATCATGATTTTTCCAAAAATACAACTTTATGGAGATTTCGTGACTGAATTCGATTTGAACTTCAATTCTTATATCAATTCCAAAATTTCAGCCTGTTTGGTCCTATTGAGCCTGAATAAACCGCTTCCAAAGTTCGAACCCAAGTCTGAAATAAGCGTCCAAAAAAATCATGATTTTTCTAAAAATACAAGTTTATTGAGATTTTGTGACTAAATTCGATTTGAACTACAATTCTTATCACAATTCATTAATTTCAGCCCCTTGAGTCCCATAGAACCTGAAAAAACTGCTTCCAAAGTTCGAACCCAAGTCCCAAATTAGCTTCCATAAATATCATGATTTTTCTAAAAATACAACTTTATGGAGATTTTGTGACTGAATTCGATTTGAACTTCAATTCTTATAACAATTCATTAATTTCAGCCCCTTGAGTCCCATAGAGCCGAAAAAACTGCTTCCAAAGTTCGAACCCAAGTCTGAAATTAGCGTCCATAAAAATCATGATTTTTCTAAAAATACAAGTTTATGGAGATTTTGTGACTGAATTCGATTTGAACTTCAATTCTTATAACAATTCATTAATTTCAGCCCCTTGGGTCCCATAGAGCCTGAAAAATCTGCTTCCAAAGTTCGAACCCAAGTCCCAAATTAGCTTCCATACAAATCATGATTTTTCTAAAAATACAAGTTTTTGGAGATTTTGTGACGGAATTCGATTTGGACTACTATTCTTATCACAATTCATAAATTTCAGCCCCTTGGGTCCCATAGAGCCTGAATAAACTGCTTCCAAAGTTCGAACCCAAGTCTGAAATTAGCGTCCATTAATATCATGATTTTTCCAAAAATACATCTTTATGGAGATTTAGTGACTGAATTCGATTTGAACTTCAATTCTTATATCAATTCCAAAATTTCAGCCTGTTTGGTCCTATTGAGCCTGAATAAACCGCTTCCAAAGTTCGAACCCAAGTCTGAAATAAGCGTCCAAAAAAATCATGATTTTTCTAAAAATACAAGTTTATGGAGATTTTGTTTCTGAATTCGATTTGAACTACAATTCTTATCACAATTCCAAAATTTCAGCCATTTGGGTCACATAGATCCTGAAAAAATCTGCTTTCAAAGTTCGAACCCAAGTCTGAAATTAGCGTCCATAAAAATCATGATTTTTCTTAAAATACAAGTTTATGGAGATTTTGTGACTGAATTCGATTTGGACTACTATTCTTATCACAATTCAAAAATTTCAACCCCTTGGGTCCCATAGAGCCTGAAAAAACTGCTTCCAAAGTTCGAACCCAAGTCTGAAATAAGCGTCCAAAAAAATCATGATTTTTCTAAAAATACAAATATATGGAGATTTCGTGATTGAATTCGATTTGAACTTCAATTCTTATATCAATTCCAAAATTTCAGCCTGTTTGTTCCTATTGAGCCTGAATAAACCGCTTCCAAAGTTCGAACCCAAGTCTGAAATAAGCGTCCAAAAAAATCATGATTTTTCTAAAAATACAAGTTTATTGAGATTTTGTGACTAAATTCGATTTGAACTACTATTCTTATCACAATTCATTAATTTCAGCCCCTTGGGTCCCATAGAGCCTGAAAAATCTGCTTCCAAAGTTCGAACCCAAGTCCCAAATTAGCTTCCATACAAATCATGATTTTTCTAAAAATACAAGTTTTTGGAGATTTTGTGACGGAATTCGATTTGGACTACTATTCTTATCACAATTCATAAATTTCAGCCCCTTGGGTCCCATAGAGCCTGAATAAACTGCTTCCAAAGTTCGAACCCAAGTCTGAAATTAGCGTCCATTAATATCATGATTTTTCCAAAAATACATCTTTATGGAGATTTAGTGACTGAATTCGATTTGAACTTCAATTCTTATATCAATTCCAAAATTTCAGCCTGTTTGGTCCTATTGAGCCTGAATAAACCGCTTCCAAAGTTCGAACCCAAGTCTGAAATAAGCGTCCAAAAAAATCATGATTTTTCTAAAAATACAAGTTTATGGAGATTTTGTTTCTGAATTCGATTTGAACTACAATTCTTATCACAATTCCAAAATTTCAGCCATTTGGGTCACATAGATCCTGAAAAAATCTGCTTTCAAAGTTCGAACCCAAGTCTGAAATTAGCGTCCATAAAAATCATGATTTTTCTTAAAATACAAGTTTATGGAGATTTTGTGACTGAATTCGATTTGGACTACTATTCTTATCACAATTCATAAATTTCAGCCCCATGGGTCCCATAGAGCCTGAAAAATCTGCTTCCAAAGTTCGAACCCAAGTCCCAAATTAGCTTCCATAAAAATTATGATTTTTCTAAAAATACAAGTTTATGGAGATTTTGTGACGGAATTCGATTTGGACTAGTATTCTTATCACAATTCATAAATTTCAGCCCCTTGGGTCCCATAGAGCCTGACTAATCTGCTTCCAAATTTCGAACCCAAGTCCCAAATTAGCTTCCATAAATATCGTTATTTTTCTAAAAATCCAACTTTATGGAGATTTCGTGACTGAATTCGATTTGAACTTCAATTCTTATAACAATTCAAAAATTTCAACCCCTTGGGTCCCATAGAGCCTGAAAAAACTGCTTCCAAAGTTCGAACCCAAGTCTGAAATAAGCGTCCAAAAAAATCATGATTTTTCTAAAAATACAAATATATGGAGATTTCGTGATTGAATTCGATTTGAACTTCAATTCTTATATCAATTCCAAAATTTCAGCCTGTTTGTTCCTATTGAGCCTGAATAAACCGCTTCCAAAGTTCGAACCCAAGTCTGAAATAAGCGTCCAAAAAAATCATGATTTTTCTAAAAATACAAGTTTATTGAGATTTTGTGACTAAATTCGATTTGAACTACTATTCTTATCACAATTCATTAATTTCAGCCCCTTGGGTCCCATAGAGCCTGAAAAATCTGCTTCCAAAGTTCGAACCCAAGTCCCAAATTAGCTTCCATACAAATCATGATTTTTCTAAAAATACAAGCTTATGGAGATTTCGTGACTGAATTCGATTTGAACTTCAATTCTTATAACAATTCCGAAATTTCAGCCTGTTTGGTCCTATCTAGCCTGAATAAACCGCTTCCAAAGTTCGAACCCAAGTCTGAAATAAGCGTCCAAAAAAATCATGATTTTTCTAAAAATACAAGTTTATGGAGATTTTGTTTCTGAATTCGATTTGAACTACAATTCTTATCACAATTCCAAAATTTCAGCCATTTGGGTCACATAGATCCTGAAAAAATCTGCTTTCAAAGTTCGAACCCAAGTCTGAAATTAGCGTCCATAAAAATCATGATTTTTCTTAAAATACAAGTTTATGGAGATTTTGTGACTGAATTCGATTTGGACTACTATTCTTATCACAATTCATAAATTTCAGCCCCATGGGTCCCATAGAGCCTGAAAAATCTGCTTCCAAAGTTCGAACCCAAGTCCCAAATTAGCTTCCATAAAAATTATGATTTTTCTAAAAATACAAGTTTATGGAGATTTTGTGACGGAATTCGATTTGGACTAGTATTCTTATCACAATTCATAAATTTCAGCCCCTTGGGTCCCATAGAGCCTGACTAATCTGCTTCCAAATTTCGAACCCAAGTCCCAAATTAGCTTCCATAAATATCGTTATTTTTCTAAAAATCCAACTTTATGGAGATTTCGTGACTGAATTCGATTTGAACTTCAATTCTTATAACAATTCAAAAATTTCAACCCCTTGGGTCCCATAGAGCCTGAAAAAACTGCTTCCAAAGTTCGAACCCAAGTCTGAAATAAGCGTCCAAAAAAATCATGATTTTTCTAAAAATACAAATATATGGAGATTTCGTGATTGAATTCGATTTGAACTTCAATTCTTATATCAATTCCAAAATTTCAGCCTGTTTGGTCCTATTGAGCCTGAATAAACCGCTTCCAAAGTTCGAACCCAAGTCTGAAATAAGCGTCCAAAAAAATCATGATTTTTCTAAAAATACAAGTTTATTGAGATTTTGTGACTAAATTCGATTTGAACTACTATTCTTATCACAATTCATTAATTTCAGCCCCTTGGGTCCCATAGAGCCTGAAAAATCTGCTTCCAAAGTTCGAACCCAAGTCCCAAATTAGCTTCCATACAAATCATGATTTTTCTAAAAATACAAGCTTATGGAGATTTCGTGACTGAATTCGATTTGAACTTCAATTCTTATAACAATTCCGAAATTTCAGCCTGTTTGGTCCTATCTAGCCTGAATAAACCGCTTCCAAAGTTCGAACCCAAGTCTGAAATTAGCGTCCATTAATATCATGATTTTTCTAAAAATACAACTTTATGGAGATTTCGTGACTGAATTCGATTTGAACTTCAATTCTTATATCAATTCCAAAATTTCAGCCTGTTTGGTCCTATTGAGCCTGAATAAACCGCTTCCAAAGTTCGAACCCAAGTCTGAAATAAGCGTCCAAAAAAATCATGATTTTTCTAAAAATACAAGTTTATGGAGATTTTGTTTCTGAATTCGATTTGAACTACAATTCTTATCACAATTCCAAAATTTCAGCCATTTGGGTCACATAGATCCTGAAAAAATCTGCTTTCAAAGTTCGAACCCAAGTCTGAAATTAGCGTCCATAAAAATCATGATTTTTCTTAAAATACAAGTTTATGGAGATTTTGTGACTGAATTCGATTTGGACTACTATTCTTATCACAATTCATAAATTTCAGCCCCATGGGTCCCATAGAGCCTGAAAAATCTGCTTCCAAAGTTCGAACCCAAGTCCCAAATTAGCGTCCATAAAAATCATGATTTTTCATAAAATACAAGTTTATGGAGATTTTGTGACTAAATTCGATTTGAACTACTATTCTTATCACAATTCATTAATTTCAGCCCCTTGGGTCCCATAGAGCCTGAAAAATCTGCTTCCAAAGTTCGAACCCAAGTCCCAAATTAGCTTCCATACAAATCATGATTTTTCTAAAAATACAAGCTTATGGAGATTTTGTGACGGAATTCGATTTGGACTACTATTCTTATCACAATTCATAAATTTCAGCCCCTTGGGTCCCATAGAGCCTGAATAAACTGCTTCCAAAGTTAAAACCCAAGTCTGAAATTAGCGTCCATTAATATCATGATTTTTCTAAAAATACAACTTTATGGAGATTTCGTGACTGAATTCGATTTGAACTTCAATTCTTATAACAATTCCGAAATTTCAGCCTGTTTGGTCCTATTGAGCCTGAATAAACCGCTTCCAAAGTTCGAACCCAAGTCTGAAATTAGCGTCCATAAATATCATGATTTTTCTAAAAATACAACTTTATGGAGATTTCGTGACTGAATTCTATTTGAACTTCAATTCTTATAACAATTCCAAAATTTCAGCCTGTTTGGTCCTATTGAGCCTGAATAAACCGCTTCCAAAGTTCGAACCCAAGTCTGAAATTAGCGTCCATAAAAATCATGATTTTTCTAAACATACAAGTTTATGGAGATTTTGTGACTAAATTCGATTTGAACTACTATTCTTATCACAATTCATTAATTTCAGCCCCTTGAGTCCCATAGAACCTGAAAAAACTGCTTCCAAAGTTCGAACCCAAGTCCCAAATTAGCTTCCATAAATATCATGATTTTTCTAAAAATACAACTTTATGGAGATTTTGTGACTGAATTCGATTTGAACTTCAATTCTTATAACAATTCATTAATTTCAGCCCCTTGAGTCCCATAGAGCCGGAAAAAACTGCTTCCAAAGTTCGAACCCAAGTCCCAAATTAGCTTCCATACAAATCATGATTTTTCTAAAAATACAAGTTTATGGAGATTTTGTGACTGAATTCGATTTGGACTACTATTCTTATCACAATTCATAAATTTCAGCCCCTTGGGTCCCAAAGAGCCTGAAAAATCTGCTTCCAAAGTTCGAACCCAAGTCCCAAATTAGCTTCCATAAAAATCATGATTTTTCTAAAAATACAAGTATATGGAGATTTCGTGACTGAATTCGATTTGAACTTCAATTCTTATAACAATTCATAAATTTCAGCCCCTTGGGTCCCATAGAGCCTGAATAAACCGCTTCCAAAGTTCGAACCCAAGTCTGAAATTAGCGTCCATAAATATCATGATTTTTCTAAAAATACAACTATATGGAGATTTCGTGAATGAATTCGATTTGAACTCCAATTCTTATAACAATTCCAAAATTTCAGCCTGTTTGGTCCTAATGAGCCTGAATAAACCGTTTCCAAAGTTCGAACCCAAGTCTGAAATATGCGTCCAAAAAAATCATGATTTTTCTAAAAATACAAGTTTATGGAGATTTTGTGACTGAATTCGATTTGGACTACTATTCTTATCACAATTCATAAATTTCAGCCCCTTGGGTCCCAAAGAGCCTGAAAAATCTGCTTCCAAAGTTCGAACCCAAGTCCCAAATTAGCTTCCATAAAAATCATGATTTTTCTAAAAATACAAGTATATGGAGATTTCGTGACTGAATTCGATTTGAACTTCAATTCTTATAACAATTCATAAATTTCAGCCCCTTGGGTCCCATAGAGCCTGAATAACTTGCTTCCAAAGTTCGAACCCAAGTCTGAAATTAGCGTCCATAAATATCATGATTTTTCTAAAAATACAACTATATGGAGATTTCGTGAATGAATTCGATTTGAACTTCAATTCTTATAACAATTCCAAAATTTCAGCCTGTTTGGTCCTATTGAGCCTGAATAAACCGCTTCCAAAGTTCGAACCCAAGTCTTCAGACTTGGGTTCGAAAAAATAAAATAAATAAGCGTCCAAAAAAATCATGATTTTTCTAAAAATACAAGTTTATGGAGATTTTGTGACTAAATTCGATTTGAACTACAATTCTTATTACAATTCATTAATTTCAGCCCCTTGGGTCCCATAGAGCCTGAAAAATATGCTTCCAAAGTTCGAACCCAAGTCCCAAATTAGCTTCCATACAAATCATGATTTTTCTAATAATACAAGTTTGTGGAGATTTTGTTACTGAATTCGATTTGGACTACTATTCTTATCACAATTCATAAATTTCAGCCCCTTGGGTCCCAAAGAGCCTGAAAAATCTGCTTCCAAAGTTCGAACCCAAGTCCCAAATTAGCTTCCATACAAATCATGATTTTTCTAAAAATACAAGTTTATGGAGATTTTGTGACGGAATTCGATTTGGACTACTATTCTTATCACAATTCATAAATTTCAGCCCCTTGGGTCCCATAGAGCCTGAATAAACTGCTTCCAAAGTTCGAACCCAAGTCTGAAATTAGCGTCCATAAATATCATGATTTTTCTAAAAATACAACTTTATGGAGATTTTGTGACTGAATTCGATTTGAACTTCAATTCTTATAACAATTCATTAATTTCAGCCCCTTGAGTCCCATAGAGCCGGAAAAAACTGCTTCCAAAGTTCGAACCCAAGTCTGAAAATAGCGTCCATACAAATCATGATTTTTCTAAAAATACAAGTTTATGGAGATTTTGTTTCTGAATTCGATTTGAACTACAATTCTTATCACAATTCCAAAATTTCAGCCATTTGGGTCACATAGATCCTGAAAAATCTGCTTTCAAAGTTCGAACCCAAGTCTGAAATTAGCGTCCATAAAAATCATGATTTTTCTTAAAATACAAGTTTATGGAGATTTTGTGACTGAATTCGATTTGGACTACTATTCTTATCACAATTCATAAATTTCAGCCCCTTGGGTCCCATAGAGCCTGAAAAATCGGCTTCCAAAGTTCGAACCCAAGTCCCAAATTAGCTTCCATAAAAATTATGATTTTTCTAAAAATACAAGTTTATGGAGATTTTGTGACGGAATTCGATTTGGACTAGTATTCTTATCACAATTCATAAATTTCAGCCCCTTGGGTCCCATAGAGCCTGACTAATCTGCTTCCAAATTTCGAACCCAAGTCCCAAATTAGCTTCCATTAATATCGTTATTTTTCTAAAAATCCAACTTTATGGAGATTTCGTGACTGAATTCGATTTGAACTTCAATTCTTATAACAATTCCGAAATTTCAGCCTGTTTGGTCCTATTGAGCCTGAATAAACCGCTTCCAAAGTTCGAACCCCAGTCTGAAATTAGCGTCCATAAATTTCATGATTTTTCTTAAAATACAACTTTATGGAGATTTCGTGACTAAATTCGATTTGAACTACTATTCTTATCACAATTCATTAATTTCAGCCCCTTGAGTCCCATAGAACCTGAAAAAACTGCTTCCAAAGTTCGAACCCAAGTCCCAAATTAGCTTCCATACAAATCATGATTTTTCTAAAAATACAAGCTTATGGAGATTTTGTGACGGAATTCGATTTGGACTAATATTCTTATCACAATTCATAAATTTCAGCCCCTTGGGTCCCATAGAGCCTGACTAATCTGCTTCCAAATTTCGAACCCAAGTCCCAAATTAGCTTCCATTAATATCGTTATTTTTCTAAAAATCCAACTTTATGGAGATTTCGTGACTGAATTCGATTTGAACTTCAATTCTTATAACAATTCCGAAATTTCAGCCTGTTTGGTCCTATTGAGCCTGAATAAACCGCTTCCAAAGTTCGAACCCCAGTCTGAAAATAGCGTCCATACAAATCATGATTTTTCTAAAAATACAAGTTTATGGAGATTTCGTGACTGAATTCGATTTGAACTTCAATTCTTATAACAATTCATTAATTTCAGCCCCTTGAGTCCCATAGAACCTGAAAAAACTGCTTCCAAAGTTCGAACCCAAGTCTGAAATAAGCGTCCAAGAAAATCATGATTTTTCTAAAAGTACAAGTTTATGGAGATTTTGTGACTGAATTCGATTTGAACTACAATTCTTATCACAATTCATAAATTTCAGCCATTTGGGTCACATAGATCCTGAAAAATCTGCTTTCAAAGTTCGAACCCAAGTCTGAAATTAGCGTCCATAAAAATCATGATTTTTCTAAAAGTACAAGTTTATGGAGATTTTGTGACTGAATTCGATTTGGACTACTATTCTTATCACAATTCATAAATTTCAGCCCCATGGGTCCCATAGAGCCTGAAAAATCTGCTTCCAAAGTTCGAACCCAAGTCTGAAATTAGCGTCCAAAAAAATCATGATTTTTCTAAAAATACAAATATATGGAGATTTCGTGATTGAATTCGATTTGAACTTCAATTCTTATATCAATTCATAAATTTCAGCCCCTTGGGTCCCATAGAGCCTGAATAAACTGCTTCCAAAGTTCGAACCCAAGTCTGAAATTAGCGTCCATAAATATCATGATTTTTCTAAAAATACAACTTTATGGAGATTTCGTGACTGAATTCGATTTGAACTTCAATTCTTATATCAATTCCAAAATTTCAGCCTGTTTGGTCCTATTGAGCCTGAATAAACCGCTTCCAAAGTTCGAACCCAAGTCTGAAATAAGCGTCCAAAAAAATCATGATTTTTCTAAAAATACAAGTTTATGGAGATTTTGTGACTAAATTCGATTTGAACTACTATTCTTATCACAATTCATTAATTTCAGCCCCTTGGGTCCCATAGAGCCTGAAAAATCTGCTTCCAAAGTTCGAACCCAAGTCCCAAATTAGCTTCCATACAAATCATGATTTTTCTAAAAATACAAGCTTATGGAGATTTTGTGACGGAATTCGATTTGGACTACTATTCTTATCACAATTCATAAATTTCAGCCCCTTGGGTCCCATAGAGCCTGACTAAACTGCTTCCAAAGTTCAAACCCAAGTCTGAAATTAGCGTCCATTAATATCATGATTTTTCTAAAAATACAACTTTATGGAGATTTCGTGACTGAATTCGATTTGAACTTCAATTCTTATAACAATTCCGAAATTTCAGCCTGTTTGGTCCTATTGAGCCTGAATAAACCGCTTACAAAGTTCGAACCCAAGTCTGAAATTAGCGTCCATAAATATCATGATTTTTCTAAAAATACAACTTTATGGAGATTTCGTGACTGAATTCTATTTGAACTTCAATTCTTATAACAATTCCAAAATTTCAGCCTGTTTGGTCCTATTGAGCCTGAATAAACCGCTTCCAAAGTTCGAACCCAAGTCTGAAATTAGCGTCCATAAAAATCATGATTTTTCTAAAAATACAAGTTTATGGAGATTTTGTGACTAAATTCGATTTGAACTACTATTCTTATCACAATTCATTAATTTCAGCCCCTTGAGTCCCATAGAACCTGAAAAAACTGCTTCCAAAGTTCGAACCCAAGTCCCAAATTAGCTTCCATAAATATCATGATTTTTCTAAAAATACAACTTTATGGAGATTTTGTGACTGAATTCGATTTGAACTTCAATTCTTATAACAATTCATTAATTTCAGCCCCTTGAGTCCCATAGAACCTGAAAAAACTGCTTCCAAAGTTCGAACCCAAGTCTGAAATAAGCGTCAGAAAAAATCATGATTTTTCTAAAAATACAAATATATGGAGATTTCGTGACTGAATTCGATTTGAACTTCAATTCTTATAACAGTTCATAAATTTCAGCCCCTTGGGTCCCATAGAGCCTGAATAAACTGCTTCCAAAGTTCGAACCCAAGTCTGAAATTAGCGTCCATAAATATCATGATTTTTCTAAAAATACAACTTTATGGAGATTTCGTGACTGAATTCGATTTGAACTTCAATTCTTATATCAATTCCAAAATTTCAGCCTGTTTGGTCCTATTGAGCCTGAATAAACCGCTTCCAAAGTTCGAACCCAAGTCTGAAATAAGCGTCCAAAAAAATCATGATTTTTCTAAAAATACAAGTTTATTGAGATTTTGTGACTAAATTCGATTTGAACTACAATTCTTATCACAATTCATTAATTTCAGCCCCTTGAGTCCCATAGAACCTGAAAAAACTGCTTCCAAAGTTCGAACCCAAGTCCCAAATTAGCTTCCATAAATATCATGATTTTTCTAAAAATACAAGTTTATGGAGATTTTGTGACTAAATTCGATTTGAACTACTATTCTTATCACAATTCATTAATTTCAGCCCCTTGGGTCCCATAGAACCTGAAAAAACTGCTTCCAAAGTTCGAACCCAAGTCTGAAATAAGCGTCCAAAAAAATCATGATTTTTCTAAAAATACAAATATATGGAGATTTCGTGACTGAATTCGATTTGAACTTCAATTCTTATAACAATTCCAAAATTTCAGCCTGTTTGGTCCTATTGAGCCTGAATAAACCGCTTCCAAAGTTCGAACCCAAGTCTGAAATTAGCGTCCATAAAAATCATGATTTTTCTAAAAATACAAGTTTATGGAGATTTTGTGACTAAATTCGATTTGAACTACTATTCTTATCACAATTCATTAATTTCAGCCCCTTGAGTCCCACAGAACCTGAAAAAACTGCTTCCAAAGTTCGAACCCAAGTCCCAAATTAGCTTCCATAAATATCATGATTTTTCTAAAAATACAACTTTATGGAGATTTTGTGACTGAATTCGATTTGAACTTCAATTCTTATAACAATTCATTAATTTCAGCCCCTTGAGTCCCATAGAACCTGAAAAAACTGCTTCCAAAGTTCGAACCCAAGTCTGAAATAAGCGTCCAAAAAAATTATGATTTTTCTAAAAATACAAATATATGGAGATTTCGTGACTGAATTCGATTTGAACTTCAATTCTTATAACAATTCATAAATTTCAGCCCCTTGGGTCCCATAGAGCCTGAATAAACTGCTTCCAAAGTTCGAACCCAAGTCTGAAATTAGCGTCCATAAATATCATGATTTTTCAAAAAATACAACTTTATGGAGATTTCGTGACTGAATTCGATTCGAACTTCAATTCTTATAACAATTCATAAATTTCAGCCCCTTGGGTCCCATAGAGCCTGAATAAACTGCTTCAAAAGTTCGAACCCAAGTCTGAAATTAGCGTCCATAAATATCATGATTTTTCTAAAAATACAAGTTTATGGAGATTTTGTGACTGAATTCGATTTGAACTTCAATTCTTATAACAATTCCAAAATTTCAGCCTGTTTGGTCCTATTGAGCCTGAATAAACCGCTTCCAAAGTTCGAACCCCAGTCTGAAGTTAGCGTCCATAAATTTCATGATTTTTCTTAAAATACAACTTTATGGAGATTTCGTGACTAAATTCGATTTGAACTACTATTCTTATCACAATTCATTAATTTCAGCCCCTTGAGTCCCATAGAACCTGAAAAAACTGCTTCCAAAGTTCGAACCCAAGTCCCAAATTAGCTTCCATACAAATCATGATTTTTCTAAAAATACAAGCTTATGGAGATTTTGTGACGGAATTCGATTTGGACTACTATTCTTATCACAATTCATAAATTTCAGCCCCTTGGGTCCCATAGAGCCTGACTAATCTGCTTCCAAATTTCGAACCCAAGTCCCAAATTAGCTTCCATTAATATCGTTATTTTTCTAAAAATCCAACTTTATGGAGATTTCGTGACTGAATTCGATTTGAACTTCAATTCTCATAACAATTCCGAAATTTCAGCCTGTTTGGTCCTATTGAGCCTGAATAAACCGCTTCCAAAGTTCGAACCCCAGTCTGAAAATAGCGTCCATACAAATCATGATTTTTCTAAAAATACAAGTTTATGGAGATTTTGTGACTGAATTCGATTTGAACTTCAATTCTTATAACAATTCATTAATTTCAGCCCCTTGAGTCCCATAGAACCTGAAAAAACTGCTTCCAAAGTTCGAACCCAAGTCTGAAATAAGCGTCCAAGAAAATCATGATTTTTCTAAAAGTACAAGTTTATGGAGATTTTGTGACTGAATTCGATTTGGAATACTATTCTTATCACAATTCATAAATTTCAGCCCCTTGGGTCCCATAGAGCCTGAAAAATCTGCTTCCAAAGTTCGAACCCAAGTCCCAAATTAGCTTCCATAAAAATTATGATTTTTCTAAAAATACAAGTTTATGGAGATTTTGTGACGGAATTCGATTTGGACTAGTATTCTTATCACAATTCATAAATTTCAGCCCCTTGGGTCCCATAGAGCCTGACTAATCTGCTTCCAAATTTCGAACCCAAGTCCCAAATTAGCTTCCATAAATATCGTTATTTTTCTAAAAATCCAACTTTATGGAGATTTCGTGACTGAATTCGATTTGAACTTCAATTCTTATAACATTTCAAAAATTTCAACCCCTTGGGTCCCATAGAGCCTGAATAAACTGCTTCCAAAGTTCGAACCCAAGTCTGAAATTAGCGTCCATAAATATCATGATTTTTCCAAAAATACAACTTTATGGAGATTTCGTGACTGAATTCGATTTGAACTTCAATTCTTATATCAATTCCAAAATTTCAGCCTGTTTGGTCCTATTGAGCCTGAATAAACCGCTTCCAAAGTTCGAACCCAAGTCTGAAATAAGCGTCCAAAAAAATCATGATTTTTCTAAAAATACAAGTTTATTGAGATTTTGTGACTAAATTCGATTTGAACTACAATTCTTATCACAATTCATTAATTTCAGCCCCTTGAGTCCCATAGAACCTGAAAAAACTGCTTCCAAAGTTCGAACCCAAGTCCCAAATTAGCTTCCATAAATATCATGATTTTTCTAAAAATACAACTTTATGGAGATTTTGTGACTGAATTCGATTTGAACTTCAATTCTTATAACAATTCATTAATTTCAGCCCCTTGAGTCCCATAGAGCCGAAAAAACTGCTTCCAAAGTTCGAACCCAAGTCTGAAATTAGCGTCCATAAAAATCATGATTTTTCTAAAAATACAAGTTTATGGAGATTTTGTGACTGAATTCGATTTGAACTTCAATTCTTATAACAATTCATTAATTTCAGCCCCTTGGGTCCCATAGAGCCTGAAAAATCTGCTTCCAAAGTTCGAACCCAAGTCCCAAATTAGCTTCCATACAAATCATGATTTTTCTAAAAATACAAGTTTTTGGAGATTTTGTGACGGAATTCGATTTGGACTACTATTCTTATCACAATTCATAAATTTCAGCCCCTTGGGTCCCATAGAGCCTGAATAAACTGCTTCCAAAGTTCGAACCCAAGTCTGAAATTAGCGTCCATTAATATCATGATTTTTCCAAAAATACATCTTTATGGAGATTTAGTGACTGAATTCGATTTGAACTTCAATTCTTATATCAATTCCAAAATTTCAGCCTGTTTGGTCCTATTGAGCCTGAATAAACCGCTTCCAAAGTTCGAACCCAAGTCTGAAATAAGCGTCCAAAAAAATCATGATTTTTCTAAAAATACAAGTTTATGGAGATTTTGTTTCTGAATTCGATTTGAACTACAATTCTTATCACAATTCCAAAATTTCAGCCATTTGGGTCACATAGATCCTGAAAAAATCTGCTTTCAAAGTTCGAACCCAAGTCTGAAATTAGCGTCCATAAAAATCATGATTTTTCTTAAAATACAAGTTTATGGAGATTTTGTGACTGAATTCGATTTGGACTACTATTCTTATCACAATTCATAAATTTCAGCCCCATGGGTCCCATAGAGCCTGAAAAATCTGCTTCCAAAGTTCGAACCCAAGTCCCAAATTAGCTTCCATAAAAATTATGATTTTTCTAAAAATACAAGTTTATGGAGATTTTGTGACGGAATTCGATTTGGACTAGTATTCTTATCACAATTCATAAATTTCAGCCCCTTGGGTCCCATAGAGCCTGACTAATCTGCTTCCAAATTTCGAACCCAAGTCCCAAATTAGCTTCCATAAATATCGTTATTGTGGTGATCTGCCGTGTCGATCACTCAGATAAGATGTAAATAATAGTCGTTTGGATACTCCATACTATTTGGTTTATTTAGTGTTATTACTAATGTACAGTATTCGAGATGTTGTTGTTAAGAGAGCACGAGTTACAACAGACACGCCTTTTTATACGTCTCGGTCATGCTGTCTCACTCAGATATGCCTGTCTCTTTCATACCGACAGACATACGTTCACCACATCCCTCCACACTTAAATCAGCAGACAGTAACACAACATGATTATCATAATAATAATTATAAAACATACATACACATATTTAATTATTATTTTACAACATTTTCTTTTTTATTTATAACCATGTTGATTCGGAGAGTTGACTGCTGCTTATTTTGATTTCTCTGTCCTTGGTCGAAGGCGCTCCTTCCAGTTCCCCGACGTTGACGCCACGGGTTCACTGGAGCTGGAAGGAAAAAGAGGGTCACCCATTAGATTGTCATCCGAAACAAAGTCGGAGACATCGTACTCATCGAACGATAGCCTCCTCGTCTCAGACTCAGGGATTAAAATACTAGGGTTCTTTTCCCATGATACACACAGTTTGGATAATTGATCAAAATGTCTTTTCCAGTACATGATTTTATCATTCAATTTAACCTCAATTAAATATAGTTTATTTCCCAAACGTTTATGTACTTTCCCTGGTACCCACTTATCATTGTTTTGGTCTCTAAAATCCCTAACCATAACTTTCTGATTAATCTTAAAATTCGTAGATACTTTGTTATTCCTTTTATAATAGAATTTCTGATTTTCCTGACATTTTGACATTTTCATTTTGGTATCTTTATCAATCACATTTTCCTTTACCTTCCCCCCTCTAGGTATAAAATTATTCAAATTTGACCTTAACCTTCTACCAAACATTACAACTGCTGGCTCTAACCCTGTTGTACAGTGTGGTGCATTCCTATAATCTATGAGAAAACATTCTAACTTCTCATTATAACCTGACTGAAATTTTTTTTCTAACAATATTTTCTTTAAAAAATTTTTACACGTTTTGACTGCATTCTCTGCCAATCCATTTGATTGAGGATGATTTATAGGTGTTGTTAAATGTTTAATGCCATTTCTCTCGCAAAACTGTTTAAAGTCTGCTGACATGAATGCTGCTCCATTATCAGAAACTAAGGTTTGTACACTACCGAAATAACTGAATAATCTCTTTAAGATTTTAATGGTATTATCTGAGTTAGGTGAATTTACTTCCACGCAATCCAACCATTTTGAGGTTGAATCTATGATTACCAAAAAATATTTATTTCCGATAGGCCCTACGTAATCTATATGAACCCTACTCCAAATTTCTTCCGTTATCGGCCATGGAGTTAACTCACTCTTGGGTTGTGATGGTTGAATTTCCGCACAAATTCCGCACTCTCTAACTAAAAATTCAATTTGACTGTCAATCCCTGGCCACCAAAAATAGCCTCTAGCTAGCCCTTTCATCTTGGCAATCCCTAGATGAGATCTATGCAATAAGCTTAATATCTTATCCCTTAAACTTATTGGAATTACTAACCTATGGTTCCAGAAAATACAATCATCAATTATTGATAAATCGTTCCTTTTTATCCAATAAATCCATTTGCAATCATCCTTATTGACTTTATTTGGCCACCCTGTTCTAAGATAATTTTTTATCTCTAATAATAATTTATCCGTATTAGATTCTGCTTTAACTTCCTCAACATCTATTGGCATCTCGCTATTATTTTTGAATAAACACAAAATTCTTGAATCAAAGTTATTATTTTCCTCAACAGGATCTCCTACAGGTACGCGAGATAAGTAATCCGAACAATTTAATGTTGATTTTACGTATTGAACTTTATAATTGAAAGATGAGAGAATTACACCATAACGTTGTAATCTATTACAAGTTAAAACAGGAATTCCTTTTTTTTCACCAAAAATTCTACATAAAGGTTCATTATCTATTTCTAGAATGAATTCCCTTCCGTAAATGTACTCGAAAAACTTCTTAAAAGCAAACACAATTGCACAAGCCTCGAGGTCTAAAATTGAATATTTCTTTTCCG
Organism: Hesperophylax magnus; assembly: GCA_026573805.1. Classification (NCBI taxonomy): domain Eukaryota; kingdom Metazoa; phylum Arthropoda; class Insecta; order Trichoptera; family Limnephilidae; genus Hesperophylax; species Hesperophylax magnus. Next base: position 4,509,230 of record JAIUSX010000005.1, on the reverse strand, counting down.
CTTCTGTCAGTTTACGAGAAACAAAAGAAATAGGTCTTTGTAAATTATTTTCATACACATGTAACAATGTTGCACCCAAACCTTTCGTTGAGGCGTCCGTAACTACCTTCAAAGTAACATTTGGATCGTAATGTGCTAACACTCGATTATCACATAAAATTAATTTTATTTTATTAAAAACTTTTACGCAATCTTGATTAAAATCAAAATTCGTATTTTTTTTCAATAATTTGTGCAAAGGATCTAATAACATAGACATATTTGGCACAAAAGATCGGTAAAAATTTACCATTCCTAAAAAACTGCGTAGCTCTGATAAATCTTTTGGTTGCGCGACTTTACTAATTGCGTTCGTTTTATCTTCCATAGGTTTAATCCCTTCCTTCGAGATTTCAAACCCTAAGAAACATACCGATGAAGCGTTAAAATTGCACTTTTGAATATTTACGCACAAACCGCAATCTTTTAACCTATTAAGAACTGCATTTAAATTAGCATTATGTTCCTCTATCGTTTCTCCTGTAACCATAATATCATCCAGGAAAACCGCTGTTTTCTTCAAACCTTGTAGACATGAAGCTATAGTTCTACAAAATATTGCCGGTGCACTGTTAATCCCAAACACTAGCCTAGTGAATTTAAATAATCCTAAATGTGTAGAAATCGTAGTATATTCCATACTTTCTTCGTCTAGTTCCAACTGTAAATAAGCTTGACGTAAATCAATTTTTGAAAATATTATTCCGCCCGAAATTTGTGATAATAAAACTTCTATCTTCGGCATGGGATATTTGTCAACAATCAATTGTGGATTCACAGTACATTTATAATCCCCGCAAATTCTAATGCTTCCATCGCTTTTAACTACGGGCACGATAGGAGATGCAAACTTGCTATAACTAATCGGAACTAAAATTCCCTCTTCCTGTAAACGGTTCAATTCCGTTTCAACTTTCGCTTTCAAAGCGAAAGGAATACTTCTCGGATTGCAGAATTTCGGTTCTGCATTTTCTTTCAATTTTAAATGAACTTTAAATTTATTGAATCTACCTAGTTTACTTGAAAATACCTCCGGATATTTACGCACTAACGTATCGACACTATTATTGTTTACGTCGTGAATATTATGCGTGAGTATTTCACTTTTCAACTGTGAAGAAACCGTCTCGAAACCCGTAAAACCAATGTTAAATTCTTTTACGAAGTCTCTACCTAGCACAGTGGTTGAACCATCCTTTACAACACAAAATTCCATTATTTTAGTAATACCATTGAAATTAATTGACAAAATTAAACATCCAAGTAACTGTAACTTACAATTATTGTAACCCTTCAGGGTTAAATTCTTCGGCTTCAATTGTACATCTTTAAAATGTTCCCAATAATCTTTATCCGATAGGATCGATATTCCTGCACCCGTGTCAAATAATCCTTTTATGATGATACCGTTATTAACATTTAACGATAAATAAATGGGATCGGTATTTCTTGTTAACCTTGAATTTATTTCACTTGAATTCACAAACACAGATGAAACTTCCTCCCGTTTTTTTTCGCGACAATTTTTACTAAAATGTCCCTTGTTTTTGCAATTAAAACACGTCACGTTTTTTAATCTACAATTACTGGAATCATGATTATTTAAATTACAATATTTGCACTTCAACTGTTGTATACGTTCTACTGATTTCTTTCTGGGAATTGTAACATTTTTGTCTTTCGCCCGCGCCGGTGAAGTAGAATAATTCCTACCTGCACTACTATTAAAATTTTTCTTACTTCTAGAAATGAGCCCGACACTCTCGGATTTAATACACGTAATATTTTTATGAAATGAATCCATTCCCGATGCGCACTCTAATGTACTTTTTAAAGTCAGCTTCTCTGCATCTAAAAACATTTTTTCTTTAATACGACCTTCTAATAAACCAGTCACAAAAATATCTTTTAAGTTTTCTTCCAGTCTGCTTTCAAATTTGCAGAATCTTGTTAGACAACGTAACCTAGCTATATAATCATTTATAGATTCCCCAACTTTTTGTTTCGCCGCAAAAAAATTTCCACGTTCCTTAAACACATTCTTTGAAACACCAATGTGGTTTCCTAATAACAAAAATATATTTTCAACCGATAATTCTGTTATTTTTTTTTGGAAAACATAAATCTATCAGTAGATTAATCGTGTCTGTGTGTAGGTGGGATATTAAAACCGCCCTCTTTTTATCCTCGGATTTAAATTTGTCATCATTGACGAGGATCAACTGCTCAAACTGTAGCACGAACGTCTCCAGCCCGTCCCTAAGGTGACAAAACCTGGGTAAACCCACTCCCTCCATTTCCACACAGATTACCAATAATCAGAAAAAACAACAACAAACAGCACTCAACTCACGAATCTGATGATTGATGCTGCCGCCGATCGCCGCCCTTCCGCGTCCGACCGTCTTCTGGCTCCGTCCGGATTCCTGGTCGTCCTTCTCGTCCGGTCACCACCGCCACGCCTTCCCGTGTCGGGTCCCCGTACAAGCTGCCTGGATCCGTTTTTCATCCGGTTTCTCGGCTGCTGATTCCTTGAGCTCAGCGCCTTGAATCTCCTCACCAGTTCCTTGCCTTGATGCTCCTTCAATGTCCGATACTGTCCGTGAAGCTGCCCCCAAATTATTTTATTTTTTTATGCGACAATAATCCCTTCCGCGGTGCTCGGTGGGATTATAACCAAACTATGGTTCTTTCAGCTGCGCCTACTGTGGTTCTTCCTCCAGGAAGAATTTAATGGCTGATCAGCTTCCTTTTTCGGCTGCTCCAACTGTAGTTCTTCCTCCAGGAAGAATTTAATAGCTGTTCAGATTCCTTTTTCGGCTGCTCCAACTGTAGTTCTTTCAGCTGCGGCTACGGTTCTTCCTCCAGGAAGAATTTTGCGGCCGTTCAGCTTCCTTTTTCGGCTGCGCCAACTGTGGTGATCTGCCGTGTCGATCACTCAGATAAGATGTAAATAATAGTCGTTTGGATACTCCATACTATTTGGTTTATTTAGTGTTATTACTAATGTACAGTATTCGAGATGTTGTTGTTAAGAGAGCACGAGTTACAACAGACACGCCTTTTTATACGTCTCGGTCATGCTGTCTCACTCAGATATGCCTGTCTCTTTCATACCGACAGACATACGTTCACCACAGTTATTTTTCTAAAAATCCAACTTTATGGAGATTTCGTGACTGAATTCGATTTGAACTTCAATTCTTATAACAATTCAAAAATTTCAACCCCTTGGGTCCCATAGAGCCTGAAAAAACTGCTTCCAAAGTTCGAACCCAAGTCTGAAATAAGCGTCCAAAAAAATCATGATTTTTCTAAAAATACAAATATATGGAGATTTCGTGATTGAATTCGATTTGAACTTCAATTCTTATATCAATTCCAAAATTTCAGCCTGTTTGGTCCTATTGAGCCTGAATAAACCGCTTCCAAAGTTCGAACCCAAGTCTGAAATAAGCGTCCAAAAAAATCATGATTTTTCTAAAAATACAAGTTTATTGAGATTTTGTGACTAAATTCGATTTGAACTACTATTCTTATCACAATTCATTAATTTCAGCCCCTTGGGTCCCATAGAGCCTGAAAAATCTGCTTCCAAAGTTCGAACCCAAGTCCCAAATTAGCTTCCATACAAATCATGATTTTTCTAAAAATACAAGCTTATGGAGATTTCGTGACTGAATTCGATTTGAACTTCAATTCTTATAACAATTCCGAAATTTCAGCCTGTTTGGTCCTATCTAGCCTGAATAAACCGCTTCCAAAGTTCGAACCCAAGTCTGAAATTAGCGTCCATAAATATCATGATTTTTCTAAAAATACAACTTTATGGAGATTTCGTGACTGAATTCTATTTGAACTTCAATTCTTATAACAATTCCAAAATTTCAGCCTGTTTGGTCCTATTGAGCCTGAATAAACCGCTTCCAAAGTTCGAACCCAAGTCTGAAATTAGCGTCCATAAAAATCATGATTTTTCTAAACATACAAGTTTATGGAGATTTTGTGACTAAATTCGATTTGAACTACTATTCTTATCACAATTCATTAATTTCAGCCCCTTGAGTCCCATAGAACCTGAAAAAACTGCTTCTAAAGTTCGAACCCAAGTCCCAAATTAGCTTCCATAAATATCATGATTTTTCTAAAAATACAACTTTATGGAGATTTTGTGACTGAATTCGATTTGAACTTCAATTCTTATAACAATTCATTAATTTCAGCCCCTTGAGTCCCATAGAACCTGAAAAAACTGCTTCCAAAGTTCGAACCCAAGTCTGAAATAAGCGTCCAAAAAAATCATGATTTTTCTAAAAATACAAATATATGGAGATTTCGTGACTGAATTCGATTTGAACTTCAATTCTTATAACAATTCATAAATTTCAGCCCCTTGGGTCCCATAGAGCCTGAATAAACTGCTTCCAAAGTTCGAACCCAAGTCTGAAATTAGCGTCCATAAATATCATGATTTTTCTAAAAATACAACTTTATGGAGATTTCGTGACTGAATTCGATTTGAACTTCAATTCTTATATCAATTCCAAAATTTCAGCCTGTTTGGTCCTATTGAGCCTGAATAAACCGCTTCCAAAGTTCGAACCCAAGTCTGAAATAAGCGTCCAAAAAAATCATGATTTTTCTAAAAATACAAGTTTATTGAGATTTTGTGACTAAATTCGATTTGAACTACAATTCTTATCACAATTCATTAATTTCAGCCCCTTGAGTCCCATAGAACCTGAAAAAACTGCTTCCAAAGTTCGAACCCAAGTCCAAAATTAGCTTCCATAAATATCATGATTTTTCTAAAAATACAACTTTATGGAGATTTTGTGACTGAATTCGATTTGAACTTCAATTCTTATAACAATTCATTAATTTCAGCCCCTTGAGTCCCATAGAGCCGGAAAAAACTGCTTCCAAAGTTCGAACCCAATTCTGAGAATAGCGTCCATAAAAATCATGATTTTTCTAAAAATACAAGTTTATGGAGATTTTGTGACTAAATTCGATTTGAACTACTATTCTTATAACAATTCATAAATTTCAGCCCCTTGGGTCCCATAGAGCCTGAATAAACTGCTTCCAAAGTTCGAACCCAAGTCTGTAATTAGCGTCCATAAATATCATGATTTTTCTAAAAATACAACTTTATGGAGATTTCGTGACTGAATTCGATTTGAACTTCAATTCTTATAACAATTCAAAAATTTCAACCCCTTGGGTCCCATAGAGCCTGAAAAAACTGCTTCCAAAGTTCGAACCCAAGTCTGAAATAAGCGTCCAAAAAAATCATGATTTTTCTAAAAATACAAATATATGTAGATTTCGTGATTGAATTCGATTTGAACTTCAATTCTTATATCAATTCCAAAATTTCAGCCTGTTTGGTCCTATTGAGCCTGAATAAACCGCTTCCAAAGTTCGAACCCAAGTCTGAAATAAGCGTCCAAAAAAATCATGATTTTTCTAAAAATACAAGTTTATTGAGATTTTGTGACTAAATTCGATTTGAACTACTATTCTTATCACAATTCATTAATTTCAGCCCCTTGGGTCCCATAGAGCCTGAAAAATCTGCTTCCAAAGTTCGAACCCAAGTCCCAAATTAGCTTCCATACAAATCATGATTTTTCTAAAAATACAAGCTTATGGAGATTTCGTGACTGAATTCGATTTGAACTTCAATTCTTATAACAATTCCGAAATTTCAGCCTGTTTGGTCCTATCTAGCCTGAATAAACCGCTTCCAAAGTTCGAACCCAAGTCTGAAATTAGCGTCCATAAATATCATGATTTTTCTAAAAATACAACTTTATGGAGATTTCGTGACTGAATTCTATTTGAACTTCAATTCTTATAACAATTCCAAAATTTCAGCCTGTTTGGTCCTATTGAGCCTGAATAAACCGCTTCCAAAGTTCGAACCCAAGTCTGAAATTAGCGTCCATAAAAATCATGATTTTTCTAAACATACAAGTTTATGGAGATTTTGTGACTAAATTCGATTTGAACTACTATTCTTATCACAATTCATTAATTTCAGCCCCTTGAGTCCCATAGAACCTGAAAAAACTGCTTCTAAAGTTCGAACCCAAGTCCCAAATTAGCTTCCATAAATATCATGATTTTTCTAAAAATACAACTTTATGGAGATTTTGTGACTGAATTCGATTTGAACTTCAATTCTTATAACAATTCATTAATTTCAGCCCCTTGAGTCCCATAGAACCTGAAAAAACTGCTTCCAAAGTTCGAACCCAAGTCTGAAATAAGCGTCCAAAAAAATCATGATTTTTCTAAAAATACAAATATATGGAGATTTCGTGACTGAATTCGATTTGAACTTCAATTCTTATAACAATTCATAAATTTCAGCCCCTTGGGTCCCATAGAGCCTGAATAAACTGCTTCCAAAGTTCGAACCCAAGTCTGAAATTAGCGTCCATAAATATCATGATTTTTCTAAAAATACAACTTTATGGAGATTTCGTGACTGAATTCGATTTGAACTTCAATTCTTATATCAATTCCAAAATTTCAGCCTGTTTGGTCCTATTGAGCCTGAATAAACCGCTTCCAAAGTTCGAACCCAAGTCTGAAATAAGCGTCCAAAAAAATCATGATTTTTCTAAAAATACAAGTTTATTGAGATTTTGTGACTAAATTCGATTTGAACTACAATTCTTATCACAATTCATTAATTTCAGCCCCTTGAGTCCCATAGAACCTGAAAAAACTGCTTCCAAAGTTCGAACCCAAGTCCAAAATTAGCTTCCATAAATATCATGATTTTTCTAAAAATACAACTTTATGGAGATTTTGTGACTGAATTCGATTTGAACTTCAATTCTTATAACAATTCATTAATTTCAGCCCCTTGAGTCCCATAGAGCCGGAAAAAACTGCTTCCAAAGTTCGAACCCAATTCTGAGAATAGCGTCCATAAAAATCATGATTTTTCTAAAAATACAAGTTTATGGAGATTTTGTGACTAAATTCGATTTGAACTACTATTCTTATAACAATTCATAAATTTCAGCCCCTTGGGTCCCATAGAGCCTGAATAAACTGCTTCCAAAGTTCGAACCCAAGTCTGTAATTAGCGTCCATAAATATCATGATTTTTCTAAAAATACAACTTTATGGAGATTTCGTGACTGAATTCGATTTGAACTTCAATTCTTAGATCAATTCCAAAATTTCAGCCTGTTTGGTCCTATTGAGCCTGAATAAACCGCTTCCAAAGTTCGAACCCAAGTCTGAAATAAGCGTCCAAAAAAATCATGATTTTTCTAAAAATACAAGTTTATTGAGATTTTGTGACTAAATTCGATTTGAACTACAATTCTTATCACAATTCATTAATTTCAGCCCCTTGAGTCCCATAGAACCTGAAAAAACTGCTTCCAAAGTTCGAACCCAAGTCCCAAATTAGCTTCCATAAATATCATGATTTTTCTAAAAATACAACTTTATGGAGATTTTGTGACTGAATTCGATTTGAACTTCAATTCTTATAACAATTCATTAATTTCAGCCCCTTGAGTCCCATAGAGCCGGAAAAAACTGCTTCCAAAGTTCGAACCCAAGTCTGAAAATAGCGTCCATACAAATCATGATTTTTCTAAAAATACAAGTTTATGGAGATTTTGTTTCTGAATTCGATTTGAACTACAATTCTTATCACAATTCCAAAATTTCAGCCTTTTGGGTCACATAGATCCTGAAAAATCTGCTTTCAAAGTTCGAACCCAAGTCTGAAATTAGCGTCCATAAAAATCATGATTTTTCTTAAAATACAAGTTTATGGAGATTTTGTGACTGAATTCGATTTGGACTACTATTCTTATCACAATTCATAAATTTCAGCCCCTTGGGTCCCATAGAGCCTGAAAAATCTGTTTCCAAAGTTCGAACCCAAGTCCCAAATTAGCTTCCATAAAAATTATGATTTTTCTAAAAATACAAGTTTATGGAGATTTTGTGACGGAATTCGATTTGGACTAGTATTCTTATCACAATTCATAAATTTCAGCCCCTTGGGTCCCATAGAGCCTGACTAATCTGCTTCCAAATTTCGAACCCAAGTCCCAAATTAGCTTCCATAAATATCGTTATTTTTCTAAAAATCCAACTTTATGGAGATTTCGTGACTGAATTCGATTTGAACTTCAATTCTTATAACAATTCCGAAATTTCAGCCTGTTTGGTCCTATTGAGCCTGAATAAACCGCTTCCAAAGTTCGAACCCAAGTCTGAAATTAGCGTCCATAAATATCATGATTTTTCTAAAAATACAACTTTATGGAGATTTTGTGACTAAATTCGATTTGAACTACTATTCTTATAACAATTCATAAATTTCAGCCCCTTGGGTCCCATAGAGCCTGAATAAACTGCTTCCAAAGTTCGAACCCAAGTCTGAAATTAGCGTCCATAAAAATCATGATTTTTCTAAAAATACAAGTTTATGGAGATTTTGTGACTAAATTCGATTTGAACTACTATTCTTATCACAATTCATAAATTTCAGCCCCTTGGGTCCCATAGAGCCTGAATAAACCGCTTCCAAAGTTCGAACCCAAGTCTTCAGACTTGGGTTCGACAAAATAAAATAAATAAGCGTCCAAAAAAATCATGATTTTTCTAAAAATACAAGTTTATGGAGATTTTGTGACTAAATTCGATTTGAACTACAATTCTTATCACAATTCATTAATTTCAGCCCCTTGAGTCCCATAGAGCCGGAAAAAACTGCTTCCAAAGTTCGATCCCAAGTCTGAAATTAGCGTCCATAAAAATCATGATTTTTCTAAAAATACAAGTTTATGGAGATTTTGTGACTAAATTCGATTTGAACTACTATTCTTATCACAATTCATTAATTTCAGCCCCTTGAGTCCCATAGAACCTGAAAAAACTGCTTCCAAAATTCGAACCCAAGTCCCAAATTAGCTTCCATAAATATCATGATTTTTCTAAAAATACAACTTTATGGAGATTTTGTGACTGAATTCGATTTGAACTTCAATTCTTATAACAATTCATTAATTTCAGCCCCTTGAGTCCCATAGAGCCGGAAAAAACTGCTTCCAAAGTTCGAACCCAAGTCCCAAATTAGCTTCCATAAATATCATGATTTTTCTAAAAATACAACTTTATGGAGATTTTGTGACTGAATTCGATTTGAACTTCAATTCTTATAACAATTCATTAATTTCAGCCCCTTGAGTCCCATAGAGCCGGAAAAAACTGCTTCCAAAGTTCGATCCCAAGTCTGAAATTAGCGTCCATAAAAATCATGATTTTTCTAAAAATACAAGTTTATGGAGATTTTGTGACTAAATTCGATTTGAACTACTATTCTTATCACAATTCATTAATTTCAGCCCCTTGAGTCCCATAGAACCTGAAAAAACTGCTTCCAAAGTTCGAACCCAAGTCTGAAATAAGCGTCCAAAAAAATCATGATTTTTCTAAAAATACAAGTTTATGGAGATTTTGTGACTGAATTCGATTTGGAATACTATTCTTATCACAATTCATAAATTTCAGCCCCTTGGGTCCCATAGAGCCTGAAAAATCTGCTTCCAAAGTTCGAACCCAAGTCCCAAATTAGCTTCCATACAAATCATGATTTTTCTAAAAATACATGTTTATGGAGATTTTGTGACTGAATTCGATTTGGACTACTATTCTTATCACAATTCATAAATTTCAGCCCCTTGGGTCCCAAAGAGCCTGAAAAATCTGCTTCCAAAGTTCGAACCCAAGTCCCAAATTAGCTTCCATAAAAATCATGATTTTTCTAAAAATACAAGTATATGGAGATTTCGTGACTGAATTCGATTTGAACTTCAATTCTTATAACAATTCATAAATTTCAGCCCCTTGGGTCCCATAGAGCCTGAATAAACCGCTTCCAAAGTTCGAACCCAAGTCTGAAATTAGCGTCCATAAATATCATGATTTTTCTAAAAATACAACTATATGGAGATTTCGTGAATGAATTCGATTTGAACTCCAATTCTTATAACAATTCCAAAATTTCAGCCTGTTTGGTCCTAATGAGCCTGAATAAACCGTTTCCAAAGTTCGAACCCAAGTCTGAAATATGCGTCCAAAAAAATCATGATTTTTCTAAAAATACAAGTTTATGGAGATTTTGTGACTGAATTCGATTTGGACTACTATTCTTATCACAATTCATAAATTTCAGCCCCTTGGGTCCCAAAGAGCCTGAAAAATCTGCTTCCAAAGTTCGAACCCAAGTCCCAAATTAGCTTCCATAAAAATCATGATTTTTCTAAAAATACAAGTATATGGAGATTTCGTGACTGAATTCGATTTGAACTTCAATTCTTATAACAATTCATAAATTTCAGCCCCTTGGGTCCCATAGAGCCTGAATAACTTGCTTCCAAAGTTCGAACCCAAGTCTGAAATTAGCGTCCATAAATATCATGATTTTTCTAAAAATACAACTATATGGAGATTTCGTGAATGAATTCGATTTGAACTTCAATTCTTATAACAATTCCAAAATTTCAGCCTGTTTGGTCCTATTGAGGCTGAATAAACCGCTTCCAAAGTTCGAACCCAAGTCTTCAGACTTGGGTTCGAAAAAATAAAATAAATAAGCGTCCAAAAAAATCATGATTTTTCTAAAAATACAAGTTTATGGAGATTTTGTGACTAAATTCGATTTGAACTACAATTCTTATTACAATTCATTAATTTCAGCCCCTTGGGTCCCATAGAGCCTGAAAAATATGCTTCCAAAGTTCGAACCCAAGTCCCAAATTAGCTTCCATACAAATCATGATTTTTCTAATAATACAAGTTTATGGAGATTTTGTTTCTGAATTCGATTTGAACTACAATTCTTATCACAATTCCAAAATTTCAGCCTTTTGGGTCACATAGATCCTGAAAAATCTGCTTTCAAAGTTCGAACCCAAGTCTGAAATTAGCGTCCATAAAAATCATGATTTTTCTTAAAATACAAGTTTATGGAGATTTTGTGACTGAATTCGATTTGGACTACTATTCTTATCACAATTCATAAATTTCAGCCCCTTGGGTCCCATAGAGCCTGAAAAATCTGTTTCCAAAGTTCGAACCCAAGTCCCAAATTAGCTTCCATAAAAATTATGATTTTTCTAAAAATACAAGTTTATGGAGATTTTGTGACGGAATTCGATTTGGACTAGTATTCTTATCACAATTCATAAATTTCAGCCCCTTGGGTCCCATAGAGCCTGACTAATCTGCTTCCAAATTTCGAACCCAAGTCCCAAATTAGCTTCCATAAATATCGTTATTTTTCTAAAAATCCAACTTTATGGAGATTTCGTGACTGAATTCGATTTGAACTTCAATTCTTATAACAATTCCGAAATTTCAGCCTGTTTGGTCCTATTGAGCCTGAATAAACCGCTTCCAAAGTTCGAACCCAAGTCTGAAATTAGCGTCCATAAATATCATGATTTTTCTAAAAATACAACTTTATGGAGATTTTGTGACTAAATTCGATTTGAACTACTATTCTTATAACAATTCATAAATTTCAGCCCCTTGGGTCCCATAGAGCCTGAATAAACTGCTTCCAAAGTTCGAACCCAAGTCTGAAATTAGCGTCCATAAAAATCATGATTTTTCTAAAAATACAAGTATATGGAGATTTCGTGACTGAATTCGATTTGAACTTCAATTCTTATAACAATTCATAAATTTCAGCCCCTTGGGTCCCATAGAGCCTGAATAAACCGCTTCCAAAGTTCGAACCCAAGTCTGAAATTAGCGTCCATAAATATCATGATTTTTCTAAAAATACAACTATATGGAGATTTCGTGAATGAATTCGATTTGAACTCCAATTCTTATAACAATTCCAAAATTTCAGCCTGTTTGGTCCTAATGAGCCTGAATAAACCGTTTCCAAAGTTCGAACCCAAGTCTGAAATATGCGTCCAAAAAAATCATGATTTTTCTAAAAATACAAGTTTATGGAGATTTTGTGACTGAATTCGATTTGGACTACTATTCTTATCACAATTCATAAATTTCAGCCCCTTGGGTCCCAAAGAGCCTGAAAAATCTGCTTCCAAAGTTCGAACCCAAGTCCCAAATTAGCTTCCATAAAAATCATGATTTTTCTAAAAATACAAGTATATGGAGATTTCGTGACTGAATTCGATTTGAACTTCAATTCTTATAACAATTCATAAATTTCAGCCCCTTGGGTCCCATAGAGCCTGAATAACTTGCTTCCAAAGTTCGAACCCAAGTCTGAAATTAGCGTCCATAAATATCATGATTTTTCTAAAAATACAACTATATGGAGATTTCGTGAATGAATTCGATTTGAACTTCAATTCTTATAACAATTCCAAAATTTCAGCCTGTTTGGTCCTATTGAGGCTGAATAAACCGCTTCCAAAGTTCGAACCCAAGTCTTCAGACTTGGGTTCGAAAAAATAAAATAAATAAGCGTCCAAAAAAATCATGATTTTTCTAAAAATACAAGTTTATGGAGATTTTGTGACTAAATTCGATTTGAACTACAATTCTTATTACAATTCATTAATTTCAGCCCCTTGGGTCCCATAGAGCCTGAAAAATATGCTTCCAAAGTTCGAACCCAAGTCCCAAATTAGCTTCCATACAAATCATGATTTTTCTAATAATACAAGTTTGTGGAGATTTTGTGACTGAATTCGATTTGGACTACTATTCTTATCACAATTCATAAATTTCAGCCCCTTGGGTCCCAAAGAGCCTGAAAAATCTGCTTCCAAAGTTCGAACCCAAGTCCCAAATTAGCTTCCATACAAATCATGATTTTTCTAAAAATACAAGTTTATGGAGATTTTGTGACGGAATTCGATTTGGACTACTATTCTTATCACAATTCATAAATTTCAGCCCCTTGGGTCCCATAGAGCCTGAATAAACTGCTTCCAAAGTTCGAACCCAAGTCTGAAATTAGCGTCCATAAATATCATGATTTTTCTAAAAATACAACTTTATGGAGATTTCGTGACTGAATTCGATTTGAACTTCAATTCTTATAACAATTCCGAAATTTCAGCCTGTTTGGTCCTATTGAGCCTGAATAAACCGCTTCCAAAGTTCGAACCCAAGTCTTCAGACTTGGGTTCGAAAAAATAAAATAAATAAGCGTCCAAAAAAATCATGATTTTTCTAAAAATACAAGTTTATGGAGATTTTGTGACTAAATTCGATTTGAACTACAATTCTTATCACAATTCATTAATTTCAGCCCCTTGGGTCCCATAGAGCCTGAAAAATCTGCTTCCAAAGTTCGAACCCAAGTCTGAAATTAGCGTCCATAAAAATCATGATTTTTTTAAAAATACAAGTTTATGGAGATTTTGTGACTGAATTCGATTTGGACTACTATTCTTATTACAATTCATTAATTTCAGCCCCTTGGATCCCATAGAACCTGAAAAAACTGCTTCCAAAGTTCGAACCCAAGTCTGAAATAAGCGTCCAAAAAAATCATGATTTTTCTAAAAATACAAATATATGGAGATTTCGTGACTGAATTCGATTTGAACTTCAATTCTTATAACAATTCATAAATTTCAGCCCCTTGGGTCCCATAGAGCCTGAATAAACTGCTTCCAAAGTTCGAACCCAAGTCTGAAATTAGCGTCCATAAATATCATGATTTTTCTAAAAATACAACTTTATGGAGATTTCGTGACTGAATTCGATTTGAACTTCAATTCTTATATCAATTCCAAAATTTCAGCCTGTTTGGTCCTATTGAGCCTGAATAAACCGCTTCCAAAGTTCGAACCCAAGTCTGAAATAAGCGTCCAAAAAAATCATGATTTTTCTAAAAATACAAGTTTATGGAGATTTTGTTTCTGAATTCGATTTGAACTACAATTCTTATCACAATTCCAAAATTTCAGCCATTTGGGTCACATAGATCCTGAAAAAATCTGCTTTCGAAGTTCGAACCCAAGTCTGAAATTAGCGTCCATAAAAATCATGATTTTTCTTAAAATACAAGTTTATGGAGATTTTGTGACTGAATTCGATTTGGACTACTATTCTTATCACAATTCATAAATTTCAGCCCCATGGGTCCCATAGAGCCTGAAAAATCTGCTTCCAAAGTTCGAACCCAAGTCTCAAATTAGCTTCCATAAAAATTATGATTTTTCTAAAAATACAAGTTTATGGAGATTTTGTGACGGAATTCGATTTGGACTAGTATTCTTATCACAATTCATAAATTTCAGCCCCTTGGGTCCCATAGAGCCTGACTAATCTGCTTCCAAATTTCGAACCCAAGTCCCAAATTAGCTTCCATAAATATCGTTATTTTTCTAAAAATCCAACTTTATGGAGATTTCGTGACTGAATTCGATTTGAACTTCAATTCTTATAACAATTCAAAAATTTCAACCCCTTGGGTCCCATAGAGCCTGAAAAAACTGCTTCCAAATTTCGAACCCAAGTCTGAAATAAGCGTCCAAAAAAATCATGATTTTTCTAAAAATACAAATATATGGAGATTTCGTGATTGAATTCGATTTGAACTACTATTCTTATCACAATTCATTAATTTCAGCCCCTTGGGTCCCATAGAGCCTGAATAAACTGCTTCCAAAGTTCAAACCCAAGTCTGAAATTAGCGTCCATTAATATCATGATTTTTCTAAAAATACAACTTTATGGAGATTTCGTGACTGAATTCGATTTGAACTTCAATTCTTATATCAATTCCAAAATTTCAGCCTGTTTGGTCCTATTGAGCCTGAATAAACCGCTTCCAAAGTTCGAACCCAAGTCTGAAATAAGCGTCCAAAAAAATCATGATTTTTCTAAAAATACAAGTTTATGGAGATTTTGTTTCTGAATTCGATTTGAACTACAATTCTTATCACAATTCCAAAATTTCAGCCATTTGGGTCACATAGATCCTGAAAAAATCTGCTTTCAAAGTTCGAACCCAAGTCTGAAATTAGCGTCCATAAAAATCATGATTTTTCTTAAAATACAAGTTTATGGAGATTTTGTGACTGAATTCGATTTGGACTACTATTCTTATCACAATTCATAAATTTCAGCCCCATGGGTCCCATAGAGCCTGAAAAATCTGCTTCCAAAGTTCGAACCCAAGTCCCAAATTAGCGTCCATAAAAATCATGATTTTTCTTAAAATACAAGTTTATGGAGATTTTGTGACTAAATTCGATTTGAACTACTATTCTTATCACAATTCATTAATTTCAGCCCCTTGGGTCCCATAGAGCCTGAAAAATCTGCTTCCAAAGTTCGAACCCAAGTCCCAAATTAGCTTCCATACAAATCATGATTTTTATAAAAATACAAGCTTATGGAGATTTTGTGACGGAATTCGATTTGGACTACTATTCTTATCACAATTCATAAATTTCAGCCCCTTGGGTCCCATAGAGCCTGAATAAACTGCTTCCAAAGTTCAAACCCAAGTCTGAAATTAGCGTCCATTAATATCATGATTTTTCTAAAAATACAACTTTATGGAGATTTCGTGACTGAATTCGATTTGAACTTCAATTCTTATAACAATTCCGAAATTTCAGCCTGTTTGGTCCTATTGAGCCTGAATAAACCGCTTCCAAAGTTCGAACCCAAGTCTGAAATTAGCGTCCATAAATATCATGATTTTTCTAAAAATACAACTTTATGGAGATTTCGTGACTGAATTCTATTTGAACTTCAATTCTTATAACAATTCCAAAATTTCAGCCTGTTTGGTCCTATTGAGCCTGAATAAACCGCTTCCAAAGTTCGAACCCAAGTCTGAAATTAGCGTCCATAAAAATCATGATTTTTCTAAACATACAAGTTTATGGAGATTTTGTGACTAAATTCGATTTGAACTACTATTCTTATCACAATTCATTAATTTCAGCCCCTTGAGTCCCATAGAACCTGAAAAAACTGCTTCCAAAGTTCGAACCCAAGTCCCAAATTAGCTTCCATAAATATCATGATTTTTCTAAAAATACAACTTTATGGAGATTTTGTGACTGAATTCGATTTGAACTTCAATTCTTATAACAATTCATTAATTTCAGCCCCTTGAGTCCCATAGAACCTGAAAAAACTGCTTCCAAAGTTCGAACCCAAGTCTGAAATAAGCGTCCAAAAAAATCATGATTTTTCTAAAAATACAAATATATGGAGATTTCGTGACTGAATTCGATTTGAACTTCAATTCTTATATCAATTCCAAAATTTCAGCCATTTGGGTCACATAGATCCTGAAAAAATCTGCTTTCAAAGTTCGAACCCAAGTCTGAAATTAGCGTCCATAAAAATCATGATTTTTCTTAAAATACAAGTTTATGGAGATTTTGTGACTGAATTCGATTTGGACTACTATTCTTATCACAATTCATAAATTTCAGCCCCATGGGTCCCATAGAGCCTGAAAAATCTGCTTCCAAAGTTCGAACCCAAGTCCCAAATTAGCGTCCATAAAAATCATGATTTTTCTTAAAATACAAGTTTATGGAGATTTTGTGACTAAATTCGATTTGAACTACTATTCTTATCACAATTCATTAATTTCAGCCCCTTGGGTCCCATAGAGCCTGAAAAATCTGCTTCCAAAGTTCGAACCCAAGTCCCAAATTAGCTTCCATACAAATCATGATTTTTATAAAAATACAAGCTTATGGAGATTTTGTGACGGAATTCGATTTGGACTACTATTCTTATCACAATTCATAAATTTCAGCCCCTTGGGTCCCATAGAGCCTGAATAAACTGCTTCCAAAGTTCAAACCCAAGTCTGAAATTAGCGTCCATTAATATCATGATTTTTCTAAAAATACAACTTTATGGAGATTTCGTGACTGAATTCGATTTGAACTTCAATTCTTATAACAATTCCGAAATTTCAGCCTGTTTGGTCCTATTGAGCCTGAATAAACCGCTTCCAAAGTTCGAACCCAAGTCTGAAATTAGCGTCCATAAAAATCATGATTTTTCTAAACATACAAGTTTATGGAGATTTTGTGACTAAATTCGATTTGAACTACTATTCTTATCACAATTCATTAATTTCAGCCCCTTGAGTCCCATAGAACCTGAAAAAACTGCTTCCAAAGTTCGAACCCAAGTCCCAAATTAGCTTCCATAAATATCATGATTTTTCTAAAAATACAACTTTATGGAGATTTTGTGACTGAATTCGATTTGAACTTCAATTCTTATAACAATTCATTAATTTCAGCCCCTTGAGTCCCATAGAACCTGAAAAAACTGCTTCCAAAGTTCGAACCCAAGTCTGAAATAAGCGTCCAAAAAAATCATGATTTTTCTAAAAATACAAATATATGGAGATTTCGTGACTGAATTCGATTTGAACTTCAATTCTTATATCAATTCCAAAATTTCAGCCATTTGGGTCACATAGATCCTGAAAAAATCTGCTTTCAAAGTTCGAACCCAAGTCTGAAATTAGCGTCCATAAAAATCATGATTTTTCTTAAAATACAAGTTTATGGAGATTTTGTGACTGAATTCGATTTGGACTACTATTCTTATCACAATTCATAAATTTCAGCCCCATGGGTCCCATAGAGCCTGAAAAATCTGCTTCCAAAGTTCGAACCCAAGTCCCAAATTAGCGTCCATAAAAATCATGATTTTTCTTAAAATACAAGTTTATGGAGATTTTGTGACTAAATTCGATTTGAACTACTATTCTTATCACAATTCATTAATTTCAGCCCCTTGGGTCCCATAGAGCCTGAAAAATCTGCTTCCAAAGTTCGAACCCAAGTCCCAAATTAGCTTCCATACAAATCATGATTTTTATAAAAATACAAGCTTATGGAGATTTTGTGACGGAATTCGATTTGGACTACTATTCTTATCACAATTCATAAATTTCAGCCCCTTGGGTCCCATAGAGCCTGAATAAACTGCTTCCAAAGTTCAAACCCAAGTCTGAAATTAGCGTCCATTAATATCATGATTTTTCTAAAAATACAACTTTATGGAGATTTCGTGACTGAATTCGATTTGAACTTCAATTCTTATAACAATTCCGAAATTTCAGCCTGTTTGGTCCTATTGAGCCTGAATAAACCGCTTCCAAAGTTCGAACCCAAGTCTGAAATTAGCGTCCATAAATATCATGATTTTTCTAAAAATACAACTTTATGGAGATTTCGTGACTGAATTCTATTTGAACTTCAATTCTTATAACAATTCCAAAATTTCAGCCTGTTTGGTCCTATTGAGCCTGAATAAACCGCTTCCAAAGTTCGAACCCAAGTCTGAAATTAGCGTCCATAAAAATCATGATTTTTCTAAACATACAAGTTTATGGAGATTTTGTGACTAAATTCGATTTGAACTACTATTCTTATCACAATTCATTAATTTCAGCCCCTTGAGTCCCATAGAACCTGAAAAAACTGCTTCCAAAGTTCGAACCCAAGTCCCAAATTAGCTTCCATAAATATCATGATTTTTCTAAAAATACAACTTTATGGAGATTTTGTGACTGAATTCGATTTGAACTTCAATTCTTATAACAATTCATAAATTTCAGCCCCTTGGGTCCCATAGAGCCTGAATAAACTGCTTCCAAAGTTCGAACCCAAGTCTGAAATTAGCGTCCATAAATATCATGATTTTTCTAAAAATACAACTTTATGGAGATTTCGTGACTGAATTCGATTTGAACTTCAATTCTTATATCAATTCCAAAATTTCAGCCTGTTTGGTCCTATTGAGCCTGAATAAACCGCTTCCAAAGTTCGAACCCAAGTCTGAAATAAGCGTCCAAAAAAATCATGATTTTTCTAAAAATACAAGTTTATTGAGATTTTGTGACTAAATTCGATTTGAACTACAATTCTTATCACAATTCATTAATTTCCGCCCCTTGAGTCCCATAGAACCTGAAAAAACTGCTTCCAAAGTTCGAACCCAAGTCCAAAATTAGCTTCCATAAATATCATGATTTTTCTAAAAATACAACTTTATGGAGATTTTGTGACTGAATTCGATTTGAACTTCAATTCTTATAACAATTCATTAATTTCAGCCCCTTGAGTCCCATAGAGCCCGAAAAAACTGCTTCCAAAGTTCGAACCCAAGTCCCAAATTAGCTTCCATAAATATCATGATTTTTCTAAAAATACAACTTTATGGAGATTTCGTGACTGAATTCGATTTGAACTTCAATTCTTATATCAATTCCAAAATTTCAGCCTGTTTGGTCCTATTGAGCCTGAATAAACCGCTTCCAAAGTTCGAACCCAAGTCTGAAATAAGCGTCCAAAAAAATCATGATTTTTCTAAAAATACAACTTTATGGAGATTTTGTGACTGAATTCGATTTGGACTACTATTCTTATCACAATTCATTAATTTCAGCCCCTTGGGTCCCATAGAGCCTGAAAAATCTGCTTCCAAAGTCGAACCCAATTAACAATTCCAAAATTTCAGCCTGTTTGGTCCTATTGAGCCTGAATAAACCGTTTCCATAGTTCGAACCCAAGTCTGAAATATGCGTCCAAAAAAATCATGATTTTTCTAAAAATACAACTTTATGGAGATTTTGTGACTAAATTCGATTTGAACTACAATTCTTATCACAATTCATTGATTTCAGCCATTTGGTTCACATAGATCCTGAAAAAACTGCTTCCAAAGTTCGAACCCAAGTCCCAAATTAGCTTCCATACAAATCATGATTTTTCTAAAAATACAAGTTTATGGAGATTTTGTGACTGAATTCGATTTGGACTACTATTCTTATCACAATTCATAAATTTCAGCCCCTTGGGTCCCATAGAGCCTGAAAGATCGGCTTCCAAAGTTCGAACCCAAATCCAAAATCAGCTTCCATAAAAATCATGATTTTTCTAAAAATACAAGTTTATGGAGATTTTGTGAATGAATTCGATTTGGACAACTATTCTTATCACAATTCATTAATTTCAGCCCCTTGGGTCCCATAGAACCTGAAACAACTGCTTCCAAAGTTCGAACCCAAGTCTGAAATAAGCGTCCAAAAAAATCATGATTTTTCTAAAAATACAACTTTAACGAGATTTTGTGACTGAATTCGATTTGGACTACTATTCTCATCACAATTCCAAAATTTCAGCCTGTTTGGTCCTAATGAGCCTGAATAAACCGTTTCCAAAGTTCGAACCCAAGTCTGAAATATGCGTCCAAAAAAAAAAGGATTTTTCTAAAAATACAACTTTATGGAGATTTTGTGACGGAATTCGATTTAGACTACTATTCTTATCACAATTCATAAATTTCAGCCCCTTGGGTCCCATAGGGCCTGAAAAAACTGCTTCCAAAGTTCGAACCCAAATCTGAAATAAGCGTCCAAAAAAATCATGATTTTTCTAAAAATACAACTTTAACGAGATTTTGTGACTGAATTCGATTTGGACTACTATTCTCATCACAATTCATAAATTTCAGCCCCTTGGGTCTCATAGAGCCTGAAAAAACTGCTTCCAAAGTTCGAACCCAAGTCTGAAATTAGCGTCCATAAATATCATGATTTTTCTAAAAATACAACTTTATGGAGATTTTGTGACTAAATTCGATTTGAACTACAATTCTTATCACAATTCCAAAATTTCAGCCATTTGGTTCACATAGATCCTGAAAAATCTGCTTTCAAAGTTCGAACCCAAGTCTGAAATTAGCGTCCATAAAAATCATGATTTTTCTAAAAATACAAGTTTATGGAGATTTTGTGAATGAATTCGATTTGGACAACTATTCTTATCACAATTCATTAATTTCAGCCCCTTGGGTCCCATAGAGCCTGAAAAATCTGCTTCCAAAGTCGAACCCAATTAACAATTCCAAAATTTCAGCCTGTTTGGTCCTATTGAGCCTGAATAAACCGTTTCCATAGTTCGAACCCAAGTCTGAAATATGCGTCCAAAAAAATCATGATTTTTCTAAAAATACAACTTTATGGAGATTTTGTGACTAAATTCGATTTGAACTACAATTCTTATCACAATTCCAAAATTTCAGCCATTTGGTTCACATAGATCCTGAAAAATCGGCTTTCAAAGTTCGAACCCAAGTCCCAAATTAGCGTCCATAAAAATCATGATTTTTCTTAAAATACAAGTTTATGGAGATTTTGTGACTAAATTCGATTTGAACTACTATTCTTATCACAATTCATTAATTTCAGCCCCTTGGGTCCCATAGAGCCTGAAAAATCTGCTTCCAAAGTTCGAACCCAAGTCCCAAATTAGCTTCCATACAAATCATGATTTTTATAAAAATACAAGCTTATGGAGATTTTGTGACGGAATTCGATTTGGACTACTATTCTTATCACAATTCATAAATTTCAGCCCCTTGGGTCCCATAGAGCCTGAATAAACTGCTTCCAAAGTTCAAACCCAAGTCTGAAATTAGCGTCCATTAATATCATGATTTTTCTAAAAATACAACTTTATGGAGATTTCGTGACTGAATTCGATTTGAACTTCAATTCTTATAACAATTCCGAAATTTCAGCCTGTTTGGTCCTATTGAGCCTGAATAAACCGCTTCCAAAGTTCGAACCCAAGTCTGAAATTAGCGTCCATAAATATCATGATTTTTCTAAAAATACAACTTTATGGAGATTTCGTGACTGAATTCTATTTGAACTTCAATTCTTATAACAATTCCAAAATTTCAGCCTGTTTGGTCCTATTGAGCCTGAATAAACCGCTTCCAAAGTTCGAACCCAAGTCTGAAATTAGCGTCCATAAAAATCATGATTTTTCTAAACATACAAGTTTATGGAGATTTTGTGACTAAATTCGATTTGAACTACTATTCTTATCACAATTCATTAATTTCAGCCCCTTGAGTCCCATAGAACCTGAAAAAACTGCTTCCAAAGTTCGAACCCAAGTCCCAAATTAGCTTCCATAAATATCATGATTTTTCTAAAAATACAACTTTATGGAGATTTTGTGACTGAATTCGATTTGAACTTCAATTCTTATAACAATTCATTTATTTCAGCCCCTTGAGTCCCATAGAACCTGAAAAAACTGCTTCCAAAGTTCGAACCCAAGTCTGAAATAAGCGTCCAAAAAAATCATGATTTTTCTAAAAATACAAATATATGGAGATTTCGTGACTGAATTCGATTTGAACTTCAATTCTTATAACAATTCATAAATTTCAGCCCCTTGGGTCCCATAGAGCCTGAATAAACTGCTTCCAAAGTTCGAACCCAAGTCTGAAATTAGCGTCCATAAATATCATGATTTTTCTAAAAATACAACTTTATGGAGATTTCGTGACTGAATTCGATTTGAACTTCAATTCTTATATCAATTCCAAAATTTCAGCCTGTTTGGTCCTATTGAGCCTGAATAAACCGCTTCCAAAGTTCGAACCCAAGTCTGAAATAAGCGTCCAAAAAAATCATGATTTTTCTAAAAATACAAGTTTATTGAGATTTTGTGACTAAATTCGATTTGAACTACAATTCTTATCACAATTCATTAATTTCCGCCCCTTGAGTCCCATAGAACCTGAAAAAACTGCTTCCAAAGTTCGAACCCAAGTCCAAAATTAGCTTCCATAAATATCATGATTTTTCTAAAAATACAACTTTATGGAGATTTTGTGACTCTATTCGATTTGAACTTCAATTCTTATAACAATTCATTAATTTCAGCCCCTTGAGTCCCATAGAGCCCGAAAAAACTGCTTCCAAAGTTCGAACCCAAGTCCCAAATTAGCTTCCATAAATATCATGATTTTTCTAAAAATACAACTTTATGGAGATTTCGTGACTGAATTCGATTTGAACTTCAATTCTTATATCAATTCCAAAATTTCAGCCTGTTTGGTCCTATTGAGCCTGAATAAACCGCTTCCAAAGTTCGAACCCAAGTCTGAAATAAGCGTCCAAAAAAATCATGATTTTTCTAAAAATACAACTTTATGGAGATTTTGTGACTGAATTCGATTTGGACTACAATTCTTATCACAATTCATTGATTTCAGCCATTTGGTTCACATAGATCCTGAAAAAACTGCTTCCAAAGTTCGAACCCAAGTCCCAAATTAGCTTCCATACAAATCATGATTTTTCTAAAAATACAAGTTTATGGAGATTTTGTGACTGAATTCGATTTGGACTACTATTCTTATCACAATTCATAAATTTCAGCCCCTTGGGTCCCATAGAGCCTGAAAGATCGGCTTCCAAAGTTCGAACCCAAATCCAAAATCAGCTTCCATAAAAATCATGATTTTTCTAAAAATACAAGTTTATGGAGATTTTGTGAATGAATTCGATTTGGACAACTATTCTTATCACAATTCATTAATTTCAGCCCCTTGGGTCCCATAGAACCTGAAACAACTGCTTCCAAAGTTCGAACCCAAGTCTGAAATAAGCGTCCAAAAAAATCATGATTTTTCTAAAAATACAACTTTAACGAGATTTTGTGACTGAATTCGATTTGGACTACTATTCTCATCACAATTCCAAAATTTCAGCCTGTTTGGTCCTAATGAGCCTGAATAAACCGTTTCCAAAGTTCGAACCCAAGTCTGAAATATGCGTCCAAAAAAATCAGGATTTTTCTAAAAATACAACTTTATGGAGATTTTGTGACGGAATTCGATTTGGACTACTATTCTTATCACAATTCATAAATTTCAGCCCCTTGGGTCCCATAGGGCCTGAAAAAACTGCTTCCAAAGTTCGAACCCAAATCTGAAATAAGCGTCCAAAAAAATCATGATTTTTCTAAAAATACAACTTTAACGAGATTTTGTGACTGAATTCGATTTGGACTACTATTCTCATCACAATTCATAAATTTCAGCCCCTTGGGTCTCATAGAGCCTGAAAAAACTGCTTCCAAAGTTCGAACCCAAGTCTGAAATTAGCGTCCATAAATATCATGATTTTTCTAAAAATACAACTTTATGGAGATTTTGTGACTAAATTCGATTTGAACTACAATTCTTATCACAATTCCAAAATTTCAGCCATTTGGTTCACATAGATCCTGAAAAATCTGCTTTCAAAGTTCGAACCCAAGTCTGAAATTAGCGTCCATAAAAATCACGATTTTTCTAAAAATACAAGTTTATGGAGATTTTGTGAATGAATTCGATTTGGACAACTATTCTTATCACAATTCATTAATTTCAGCCCCTTGGGTCCCATAGAGCCTGAAAAATCTGCTTCCAAAGTCGAACCCAATTAACAATTCCAAAATTTCAGCCTGTTTGGTCCTATTGAGCCTGAATAAACCGTTTCCATAGTTCGAACCCAAGTCTGAAATATGCGTCCAAAAAAATCATGATTTTTCTAAAAATACAACTTTATGGAGATTTTGTGACTAAATTCGATTTGAACTACAATTCTTATCACAATTCCAAAATTTCAGCCATTTGGTTCACATAGATCCTGAAAAATCGGCTTTCAAAGTTCGAACCCAAGTCTGAAATTAGCGTCCATAAAAATCATGATTTTTCGAAAAATACAAGTTTATGGAGATTTTGTGAATGAATTCGATTTGGACAACTATTCTTATCACAATTCATTAATTTCAGCCCCTTGGGTCCCATAGAACCTGAAAAAACTGCTTCCAAAGTTCGAACCCAAGTCCCAAATTAGCTTCCATACAAATAATGATTTTTCTAAAAATACAAGTTTATGGAGATTTCGTGACTGAATTCGATTTGAACTACAATTCTTATCACAATTCCAAAATTTCAGCCATTTGGGTGACATAGATCCTGAAAAATCTGCTTTCAAAGTTCGAACCCAAGTCTGAAATAAGCGTCCATAAAAATCATGATTTTTTTAAAAATACAAGTTTATGGAGATTTTGTGACTGAATTCGATTTGGACTACTATTCTTATTACAATTCATTAATTTCAGCCCCTTGGATCCCATAGAACCTGAAAAAACTGCTTCCAAAGTTCGAACCCAAGTCTGAAATAAGGGTCCAAAAAATCATGATTTTTCTAAAAATACATGTTTATGGAGATTTTGTGACTGAATTCGATTTGGAATACTATTCTTATCACAATTCATAAATTTCAGCCCCTTGGGTCCCATAGAGCCTGAAAAATCTGCTTCCAAAGTTTGAACCCAAGTCCCAAATTAGCTTCCATACAAATCATGATTTTTCTAAAAATAAAAGTTTATGGAGATTTTGTGACTGAATTCGATTTGAACTACAATTCTTATCACAATTCCAAAATTTCAGCCATTTGGTTCACATAGATCCTGAAAAATCGGCTTTCAAAGTTCGAACCCAAGTCTGAAATTAGCGTCCATAAAAATCATGATTTTTCGAAAAATACAAGTTTAATGAGATTTTGTGAATGAATTCGATTTGGACAACTATTCTTATCACAATTCATTAATTTCAGCCCCTTGGGTCCCATAGAACCTGAAAAAACTGCTTCCAAAGTTCGAACCCAAGTCCCAAATTAGCTTCCATACAAATCATGATTTTTCTAAAAATACAAGTTTATGGAGATTTCGTGACTGAATTCGATTTGAACTACAATTCTTATCACAATTCATAAATTTCAGCCCCTTAGGTCCCATAGGGCCTGAAAAAACTGCTTCCAAAGTTCGAACCCAAGTCCCAAATTAGCTTCCATACAAATCATGATTTTTCTAAAAATACAAGTTTATGGAGATTTTGTGACTGAATTCGATTTGGACTACTATTCTTATCACAATTCATAAATTTCAGCCCCTTGGGTCCCATAGAGCCTGAAAAATCTGCTTCCAAAGTTCGAACCCAAGTCCCAAATTAGCTTCCATACAAATCATGATTTTTCTAAAAATACAAGTTTATGGAGATTTTGTGACTGAATTCGATTTGGACTACTATTCTTATCACAATTCATAAATTTCAGCCCCTTGGGTCCCAAAGAGCCTGAAAAATCTGCTTCCAAATTTCGAACCCAAGTCCCAAATTAGCTTCCATAAAAATCATGATTTTTCTAAAAATACAAGTATATGGAGATTTCGTGACTGAATTCGATTTGAACTTCAATTCTTATAACAATTCATAAATTTCAGCCCCTTGGGTCCCATAGAGCCTGAATAAACTGCTTCCAAAGTTCGAACCCAAGTCTGAAATTAGCGTCCATAAATATCATGATTTTTCTAAAAATACAACTATATGGAGATTTCGTGAATGAATTCGATCTGAACTCCAATTCTTATAACAATTCCAAAATTTCAGCCTGTTTGGTCCTAATGAGCCTGAATAAACCGTTTCCAAAGTTCGAACCCAAGTCTGAAATATGCGTCCAAAAAAATCAGGATTTTTCTAAAAATACAACTTTATGGAGATTTTGTGACGGAATTCGATTTGGACTACTATTCTTATCACAATTCATAAATTTCAGCCCCTTGGGTCCCATAGGGCCTGAAAAAACTGCTTCCAAAGTTCGAACCCAAGTCTGAAATAAGCGTCCAAAAAAATCATGATTTTTCTAAAAATACAACTTTAACGAGATTTTGTGACTGAATTCGATTTGGACTACTATTCTCATCACAATTCATAAATTTCAGCCCCTTGGGTCTCATAGAGCATGAAAAAACTGCTTCCAAAGTTCGAACCCAAGTCTGAAATTAGCGTCCATAAATATCATGATTTTTCTAAAAATACAACTTTATGGAGATTTTGTGACTAAATTCGATTTGAACTACAATTCTTATCACAATTCCAAAATTTCAGCCATTTGGTTCACATAGATCCTGAAAAATCGGCTTTCAAAGTTCGAACCCAAGTCTGAAATTAGCGTCCATAAAAATCATGATTTTTCGAAAAATACAAGTTTATGGAGATTTTGTGAATGAATTCGATTTGGACAACTATTCTTATCACAATTCATTAATTTCAGCCCCTTGGGTCCCATAGAACCTGAAAAAACTGCTTCCAAAGTTCGAACCCAAGTCCCAAATTAGCTTCCATACAAATCATGATTTTTCTAAAAAAACAAGTTTATGGAGATTTCGTGACTGAATTCGATTTGAACTACAATTCTTATCACAATTCCAAAATTTCAGCCATTTGGGTCACATAGATCCTGAAAAATCTGCTTTCAAAGTTCGAACCCAAGTCTGAAATTAGCGTCAATAAAAATCATGATTTTTTTAAAAATACAAGTTTATGGAGATTTTGTGACTGAATTCGATTTGGACTACTATTCTTATTACAATTCATTAATTTCAGCCCCTTGGATCCCATAGAGCCTGAATAAACTGCTTCCAAAGTTCGAACCCAAGTCTGAAATTAGCGTCCATAAATATCATGATTTTTCTAAAAATACAACTATATGGAGATTTGGTGAATGAATTCGATCTGAACTCCAATTCTTATAACAATTCCAAAATTTCAGCCTGTTTGGTCCTAATGAGCCTGAATAAACCGTTTCCAAAGTTCGAACCCAAGTCTGAAATATGCGTCCAAAAAAATCAGGATTTTTCTAAAAATACAACTTTATGGAGATTTTGTGACGGAATTCGATTTGGACTACTATTCTTATCACAATTCATAAATTTCAGCCCCTTGGGTCCCATAGGGCCTGAAAAAACTGCTTCCAAAGTTCGAACCCAAGTCTGAAATAAGCGTCCAAAAAAATCATGATTTTTCTAAAAATACAACTTTAACGAGATTTTGTGACTGAATTCGATTTGGACTACTATTCTCATCACAATTCATAAATT
Source organism: Hesperophylax magnus (assembly GCA_026573805.1). NCBI lineage: Eukaryota > Metazoa > Arthropoda > Insecta > Trichoptera > Limnephilidae > Hesperophylax > Hesperophylax magnus. Next base: position 4,481,409 of record JAIUSX010000005.1, on the reverse strand, counting down.
TCAGCCCCTTGGGTCTCATAGAGCATGAAAAAACTGCTTCCAAAGTTCGAACCCAAGTCTGAAATTAGCGTCCATAAATATCATGATTTTTCTAAAAATACAACTTTATGGAGATTTTGTGACTAAATTCGATTTGAACTACAATTCTTATCACAATTCCAAAATTTCAGCCATTTGGTTCACATAGATCCTGAAAAATCGGCTTTCAAAGTTCGAACCCAAGTCTGAAATTAGCGTCCAAAAAAATCATGATTTTTCTAAAAATACAAGTTTATGGAGATTTTGTGACTGAATTCGATTTGGACTACTATTCTTATCACAATTCATAAATTTCAGCCCCTTGGGTCCCAAAGAGCCTGAAAAATCTGCTTCCAAATTTCGAACCCAAGTCCCAAATTAGCTTCCATAAAAATCATGATTTTTCTAAAAATACAAGTATATGGAGATTTCGTGACTGAATTCGATTTGAACTTCAATTCTTATAACAATTCATAAATTTCAGCCCCTTGGGTCCCATAGAGCCTGAATAAACTGCTTCCAAAGTTCGAACCCAAGTCTGAAATTAGCGTCCATAAATATCATGATTTTTCTAAAAATACAACTATATGGAGATTTCGTGAATGAATTCGATCTGAACTCCAATTCTTATAACAATTCCAAAATTTCAGCCTGTTTGGTCCTAATGAGCCTGAATAAACCGTTTCCAAAGTTCGAACCCAAGTCTGAAATATGCGTCCAAAAAAATCAGGATTTTTCTAAAAATACAACTTTATGGAGATTTTGTGACGGAATTCGATTTGGACTACTATTCTTATCACAATTCATAAATTTCAGCCCCTTGGGTCCCATAGGGCCTGAAAAAACTGCTTCCAAAGTTCGAACCCAAGTCTGAAATAAGCGTCCAAAAAAATCATGATTTTTCTAAAAATACAACTTTAACGAGATTTTGTGACTGAATTCGATTTGGACTACTATTCTCATCACAATTCATAAATTTCAGCCCCTTGGGTCTCATAGAGCATGAAAAAACTGCTTCCAAAGTTCGAACCCAAGTCTGAAATTAGCGTCCATAAATATCATGATTTTTCTAAAAATACAACTTTATGGAGATTTTGTGACTAAATTCGATTTGAACTACAATTCTTATCACAATTCCAAAATTTCAGCCATTTGGTTCACATAGATCCTGAAAAATCGGCTTTCAAAGTTCGAACCCAAGTCTGAAATTAGCGTCCATAAAAATCATGATTTTTCGAAAAATACAAGTTTATGGAGATTTTGTGAATGAATTCGATTTGGACTACTATTCTTATTACAATTCATTAATTTCAGCCCCTTGGGTCTCATAGAGCATGAAAAAACTGCTTCCAAAGTTCGAACCCAAGTCTGAAATTAGCGTCCATAAATATCAAGATTTTTCTAAAAATACAACTTTATGGAGATTTTGTGACTAAATTCGATTTGAACTACAATTCTTATCACAATTCCAAAATTTCAGCCATTTGGTTAACATAGATCCTGAAAAATCGGCTTTCAACGTTCGAACCCAAGTCTGAAATTAGCGTCCATAAAAATCATGATTTTTCGAAAAATACAAGTTTATGGAGATTTTGTGAATGAATTCGATTTGGACAACTATTCTTATCACAATTCATTAATTTCAGCCCCTTGGGTCCCATAGAACCTGAAAAAACTGCTTCCAAAGTTCGAACCCAAGTCCCAAATTAGCTTCCATACAAATCATGATTTTTCTAAAAATACAAGTTTATGGAGATTTCGTGACTGAATTCGATTTGAACTACAATTCTTATCACAATTCCAAAATTTCAGCCATTTGGGTCACATAGATCCTGAAAAATCTGCTTTCAAAGTTCGAACCCAAGTCTGAAATTAGCGTCCATAAAAATCATGATTTTTTTAAAAATACAAGTTTATGGAGATTTTGTGACTGAATTCGATTTGGACTACTATTCTTATTACAATTCATTAATTTCAGCCCCTTGGATCCCATAGAACCTGAAAAAACTGCTTCCAAAGTTCGAACCCAAGTCTGAAATAAGGGTCCAAAAAATCATGATTTTTCTAAAAATACATGTTTATGGAGATTTTGTGACTGAATTCGATTTGGAATACTATTCTTATCACAATTCATAAATTTCAGCCCCTTGGGTCCCATAGAGCCTGAAAAATCTACTTCCAAAGTTCGAACCCAAGTCCCAAATTAGCTTCCATACAAATCATGATTTTTCTAAAAATACAAGTTGATGGAGATTTTGTGACTGAATTCGATTTGAACTACAATTCTTATCACAATTCCAAAATTTCAGCCATTTGGTTCACATAGATCCTGAAAAATCGGCTTTCAAAGTTCGAACCCAAGTCTGAAATTAGCGTCCATAAAAATCATGATTTTTCGAAAAATACAAGTTTAATGAGATTTTGTGAATGAATTCGATTTGTACAACTATTCTTATCACAATTCATTAATTTCAGCCCCTTGGGTCCCATAGAACTTGAAAAAACTGCTTCCAAAGTTCGAACCCAAGTCCCAAATTAGCTTCCATACAAATTATGATTTTTCTAAAAATACAAGTTTATGGAGATTTCGTGACTGAATTTGATTTGAACTACAATTCTTATCACAATTCCAAAATTTCAGCCATTTGGGTGACATAGAGCCTGAAAAAACTGCTTCCAAAGTTCGAACCCAAGTCTGAAATTAGCGTCCATAAAAATCATGATTTTTCTAAAAATACAAGTTTATGGAGATTTTGTGACTGAATTCGATTTGGACTACTATTCTTATTACAATTCATTAATTTCAGCCCCTTGGATCCCATAGAACCTGAAAAAACTGCTTCCAAAGTTCGAACCCAAGTCTGAAATAAGCGTCCAAAAAATCATGATTTTTCTAAAAATACATGTTTATGGAGATTTTGTGACTGAATTCGATTTGGAATACTATTCTTATCACAATTCATAAATTTCAGCCCCTTGGGTCCCATAGAGCCTGAAAAATCTGCTTCCAAAGTTCGAACCCAAGTCCCAAATTAGCTTCAATACAAATCATGATTTTTCTAAAAATACAAGTTTATGGAGATTTTGTGACGGAATTCGATTGCGACTACTATTCTTATCACAATTCATAAATTTCAGCCCCTTGGGTCCCATAGGGCCTGAAAAAACTGCTTCCAAAGTTCGAACCCAAGTCTGAAATAAGCGTCCAAAAAAATCATGATTTTTCTAAAAATACAACTTTAACGAGATTTTGTGACTAAATTCGATTTGGACTACTATTCTCATCACAATTCATAAATTTCAGCCCCTTGGGTCCCATAGAGCCTGAGAGATCTGCCTCCAAAGTTCGAACCCAAATCCCAAATTAGCTTCCATAAAAATAATGATATTTCTCAAAATAAAAGTTTATGGAGATTTTGTGACTGAATTCGATTTGAACTTCAATTCTTATAACAATTCAAAAATTTCAGCCCCTTGGGTCCCATAGAGCCTGAAAAAACTGCTTCCAAAGTTCGAACCCAAGTCTGAAATGAGCGTCCATAAAAATCATGATTTTTCTAAAAATACAAGTTTATGGAGATTTTGTGACTGAATTCGATTTGGACTACTATTCTTATCACAATTCATAAATTTCAGCCCCTTAGGTCCCATAGGGCCTGAAAAAACTGCTTCCAAAGTTCGAACCCAAGTCTGAAATAAGCGTCCAAAAAAATCATGATTTTTCTAAAAATAAAACTTTATGGAGATTTTGTGACTGAATTCGATTTGGACTACTATTCTCATCACAATTCATAAATTTCAGCCCCTTGGGTCTCATAAAGCCTGAAAAATCTGCTTCCAAAGTTCGAACCCAAGTCCCAAATTTGCTTCCATAAAAATCATGACTTTTCTAAAAATACAAGTATATGGAGATTTCGTGACTGAATTCGATTTGAACTTCAATTCTTATAACAATTCATAAATTTCAGCCCCTTGGGTCCCATAGAGCATGAATAAACTGCTTCCAAAGTTCGAACCCAAGTCTGAAATTAGCGTCCATAAATATCATGATTTTTCTAAAAATACAACTTTATGGAGATTTTGTGACTAAATTCGATTTGAACTACAATTCTTATCACAATTCCAAAATTTCAGCCATTTGGTTCACATAGATCCTGAAAAATCTGCTTTCAAAGTTCGAACCCAAGTCTGAAATTAGCGTCCATAAAAATCATGATTTTTCTAAAAATACAAGTTTATGGAGATTTTGTGAATGAATCCGATTTGGACAACTATTCTTATCACAATTCATTAATTTCAGCCCCTTGGGTCCCATAGAACCTGAAAAAACTGCTTCCAAAGTTCGAACCCAAGTCTGAAATAAGCGTCCAAAAAAATCATGATTTTTCTAAAAGTACAAGTTTATGGAGATTTTGTGACTGAATTCGATTTGGAATACTATTCTTAACACATTTCATGAATTTCAGCCCCTTGGGTCCCATAGAGCCTGAAAAATCTGCTTCCAAAGTTCGAACCCAAGTCCCAAATTAGCTTCCATACAAATCATGATTTTTCTAAAAATACAAGTTTATGGAGATTTTTTGACTGAATTCGATTTGAACTTCAATTCTTATAACAATTCCAAAATTTCAGCCTGTTTGGTCCTATTGAGCCTGAATAAACCGTTTCCATAGTTCGAACCCAAGTCTGAAATATGCGTCCAAAAAAATCATGATTTTTCTAAAAATACAACTTTATGGAGATTTTGTGACTAAATTCGATTTGAACTACAATTCTTATCACAATTCCAAAATTTCAGCCATTTGGTTCACATAGATCCTGAAAAATTGGCTTTCAAAGTTCGAACCCAAGTCTGAAATTAGCGTCCATAAAAATCATGATTTTTCGAAAAATACAAGTTTATGGAGATTTTGTGAATGAATTCGATTTGGACTACTATTCTTATTACAATTCATTAATTTCAGCCCCTTGGATCCCATAGAACCTGAAAAAACTGCTTCCAAAGTTCGAACCCAAGTCTGAAATAAGCGTCCAAAAAATCATGATTTTTCTAAAAATACATGTTTATGGAGATTTTGTGACTGAATTCGATTTGGAATACTATTCTTATCACAATTCATAAATTTCAGCCCCTTGGGTCCCATAGGGCCTGAAAAAACTGCTTCCAAAGTTCGAACCCAAGTCTGAAATTAGCGTCCAAAAAAATCATGATTTTTCTAAAAATACAACTTTAACGTGATTTTGTGACTGAATTCGATTTGGACTACTATTCTCATCACAATTCATAAATTTCAGCCCCTTAGGTCCCATAGGGCCTGAAAAAACTGCTTCCAAAGTTCGAACCCAAGTCTGAAATAAGCGTCCAAAAAAATCATGATTTTTCTAAAAATACAACATTATGGAGATTTTGTGACTGAATTCGATTTGGACTACTATTCTCATCACAATTCATAAATTTCAGCCCCTTGGGTCTCATAGAGCCTGAAAAATCTGCTTCCAAAGTTCGAACCCAAGTCCCAAATTTGCTTCCATAAAAATCATGACTTTTCTAAAAATACAAGTATATGGAGATTTCGTGACTGAATTCGATTTGAACTTCAATTCTTATAACAATTCATAAATTTCAGCCCCTTGGGTCCCATAGAGCATGAATAAACTGCTTCCAAAGTTCGAACCCAAGTCTGAAATTAGCGTCCATAAATATCATGATTTTTCTAAAAATACAACTTTATGGAGATTTTGTGACTAAATTCGATTTGAACTACAATTCTTATCACAATTCCAAAATTTCAGCCATTTGAATCACATAGATCCTGAAAAATCTGCTTTCAAAGTTCGAACCCAAGTCTGAAAGTGGCACCATAAAAATCATGATTTTTCTAAAAATACAAGTTTATGGAGATTTTGTGAATGAATTCGATTTGGACAACTATTCTTATCACAATTCATTAATTTCAGCCCCTTGGGTCCCATAGAACCTGAAAAAACTGCTTCCAAAGTTCGAACCCAAGTCTGAAATAAGCGTCCAAAAAAATCATGATTTTTCTAAAAGTACAAGTTTATGGAGATTTTGTGAATGAATTCGATTTGGACAACTATTCTTATCACAATTCATTAATTTCAGCCCCTTGGGTCCCATAGAACCTGAAAAAACTGCTTCCAAAGTTCGAACCCAAGTCTGAAATAAGCGTCCATAAAAATCATGATTTTTCTAAAAATACAAGTATATGGAGATTTCGTGACTGAATTCGATTTGAACTTCAATTCTTATAACAATTCATAAATTTCAGCCCCTTGGGTCCCATAGAGCCTGAATAAACTGCTTCCAAAGTTCGAACCCAAGTCTGAAATTAGCGTCCATAAATATCATGATTTTTCTAAAAATACAACTATATGGAGATTTCGTGAATGAATTCGATTTGAACTCCAATTCTTATAACAATTCCAAAATTTCAGCCTGTTTGGTCCTAATGAGCCTGAATAAACCGTTTCCAAAGTTCGAACCCAAGTCTGAAATATGCGTCCAAAAAAATCAGGATTTTTCTAAAAATACAACTTTATGGAGATTTTGTGACGGAATTCGATTTGGACTACTATTCTTATCACAATTCATAAATTTCAGCCCCTTGGGTCCCATAGGGCCTGAAAAAACTGCTTCCAAAGTTCGAACCCAAGTCTGAAATAAGCGTCCAAAAAAATCATGATTTTTCTAAAAATACAACTTTAACGAGATTTTGTGACTGAATTCGATTTGGACTACTATTCTCATCACAATTCATAAATTTCAGCCCCTTGGGTCTCATAGAGCATGAAAAAACTGCTTCCAAAGTTCGAACCCAAGGCTGAAATTAGCGTCCATAAATATCATGATTTTTCTAAAAATACAACTTTATGGAGATTTTGTGACTAAATTCGATTTGAACTACAATTCTTATCACAATTCCAAAATTTCAGCCATTTGGTTCACATAGATCCTGAAAAATCGGCTTTCAAAGTTCGAACCCAAGTCTGAAATTAGCGTCCATAAAAATCATGATTTTTCGAAAAATACAAGTTTATGGAGATTTTGTGAATGAATTCGATTTGGACAACTATTTTTTTTTTTTTTTTTTTTTTTTTTTTTTAATATTTTTTTTGTTACATACATGGTTTTAAAATACAAATTATGTTTTTTACATACATATTAAAAAAAGAAAGAAACAATGCGAATTACAGAAAAGTATATGTACACATGCACATATGTATACATATATAGTGTATTACACATCATACATAACATACACACACAATACACGTACACACATACGAGTTCATAAACAGCATATACATAAAAATAATAATATGCATAAATGTATGATAGCAAAAAAATCCCACATAGGCATCGCCAGTTCGTGGGTATACTTGTGTTTCTTTAAGGCAGTTCAGTTAAAATTACTCTAAATATACATATTTTATCTTTGTAGAAAATTGAAAAGAAAAGAATGAAAATATTTATAGTAAAATCATTATTTACTGTATTTACGGAATTAAATATGAAAAATAAAAGTTAATAAGGATTTGTTAAAAGTTAATAGAGATTAATATCAGATGTTACAGCAGGTAAATATTAATATCTATGGTATTTATCCAAGACTTTATTACATTTTTATGTTTCCTGTAGGATGATATATTTTCACATTTGATTTCTGTATTGGTATAGAGTGCATTATAAATTTTTGGTGTAATAAAATAAGCATGTCTTTGCGCAAGCCTTGTTTTGCACAGTGGAACTTTAAATACATTATTTACCCTATTACTAGACCGATTTTCATTTTTTATAAAAAGAAAATTTCGAGCAAATATATATTTTAAACATTGTGTACAGTAAATTTTTCTTATCTCTAACAATTTAGCCTCTTCGAATAATTGCAAGGAGGGGTAGGTCATATCTTTATGCAACATTATTTTTAGTATTAGTTTTTGTGTTATTTCTAGTGGCTTAATATGGGTGTTATAAATCCCCCCCCATGCAATTATTCCATAAGATACTGATGATTGCACCAATGCATGATACACCAATTTGATTCTTTTGATATCTACTATGTTATTTAAACGTTTAAAAATATAAGTTAAATATCTAAGTTTATTTACAAGCTTTTCTACTTGATTTGTCCATTTGAGTTGGCTGTCTATTATAATTCCTAAATATTTAACTGTATTCCCCGATTTCATTTCTGTACAGTTAGTGCATAAGACAGGATTGCAAGTATTTTTGTGAAACCTAATACTTAGATGAGTTAAGGGTGCCGCTTTTTTGGTATTATAAAAAGGAATATATATAGTTTTTTCACAGTTCAGAGTTAGAAGGTTTTGATTGAGCCATTCATTGACAATAATTGTGCACTTATTTGCATTTTTAGAGACCTCGTCCCAGGATTTACCATGAACTGTGATTGCAGTATCGTCAGCATACGAGAAAAGTTTTCCCGGAATACTAATATTACATAGGTCATTAATATAAATTAGAAACAAAAGCGGACCTATAACTGTTCCTTGTGGAACCCCATGTCTCATAGATGCTGGTTTACTAATATTTACGCCAATTTTTGTGGATTGTCTGCGATCAAGTAAATAATTTGTTAAAAGTGACAGACAATTATTTTTGATTCCCATATTATTAAGTTTTCCAAGCAGTTTATTATGATTGACGGTATCAAAAGCCTTTTTTAGGTCTAAGAATATTGTTAAACTTTTCATATTCGAATCTAGATTGGTGTATAATTTTTTTGTTAGATTAAATAAAGCATCATCAGTACTAAGACCTGATCTGAAACCATATTGGTTTGGTGACAAGAGTGCATTAGATTCTAGAAACTCTAGTACTTGTATCTTTATGATTTTTTCTAATATCTTTGCAAGTTGGGATATCAGCGATATTGGTCTGTAGTTGTCAAGTTTAGAGATCGATCCAGATTTATGTATGGGTACAATAATTGAGAGTTTAAATGCATTTGGGAAAATGTTTTTTTCAAGGCAGGAATTAAAATGTGTTGTAAGGGCATAGAAATGTGTTGTTTAATAGACTTGATTGTGATACAGCTTAATTCATCTGGACCATTGGCTGTATTTGTTTTAAGATTGTCAATGTGTTTTATAATTTCAGATTCAGTTATCCGTTTAAATTGAGATAAATTAGGAGTATATTCGGGGGTGGGTATGTCTATTTGGGTTGATTTATGTATACTGTTTTGAAATGAGGGATTATTATTTATTAAATCTGCGGCAACGTTTGTAAAGAAATCATTGAATTTATTTGCGATTTTTTCTACATCCGTTATGACTATTTTATCGTCTGTTACAATTTTTTCGGGAAATCTTTTTATTTTGTGTGTTCTATTCGTTATTTCATTTATGACTTGTCATGTTTTTTTAGAATCATTATCAGCTTTTTGCAATTGGTTTGCATAGTATTCTTGTTTACATTTCTTCATAAGAATATTAAAAAAATTTCTATAGATTATGTATTGCTGACGTAAATTTCCATTAGATGGTACACCTTTTACCATACAGTAATTCTCATGGTTTTTGTAAATTTTGTACAGTTTGTTCCTGTGTTGACTTGCAATTATCAGTCCACGCGTGATCCATGGTTTAATTTTTTTATGTTTTCTTTTAGGTGTTCGTGTTAATTCTAGACTATTTTTGATATTATTATTTAATATCGAATAGAATGTATTCAGTGATTGATTTGGGTCATCATTGGATAAAACTTGGTTCCAAGTTTCTTTTTTTAGAGAATTGTTTAGTGTTTGGTAGTTAATTTTATTTTTTTCCACTTGTTGTTCTTTAGTTGTATGATGAAAATTTAATTTACTGTGACCGAAAAAGGTTGGGTAGTGGTCAGTGATATCGAATTTTAGGACAGCTGATCTGGGTATAAAATTTTTATTAGTTTTGAGTAATATATGATCGAGGCAAGAGTCAGCGTGATGGCCATATCTAGTGGGTTTATTTATGTAAGACAGATAACCCTCGCTATATATAACATTTAGATATTCGTTTGCAATAGGGTTTAGGATCGAATTATCAATGTTGATGTTTATATCACCTACAATAAATGAGAAATCGGATTGATTGCAATTATTTTCATTTATAAAATATTTAAGTTCTGTAATAAAGGATTTAGAGTCTAAGGAAGGGGAGCGATATATAGCAAGTATAGAGTATGTTTTACTGTTATGTGTGAAGGATAAATGTATGGCATTAGAAAACTTAAATTTGGGGATATTAATTATTACGTTAGTTATTTTATTTGAACTGTAAAATATTGAGAGACCATCGTGAGAAGTGTGTTTACAGGGTAGTGAGTAAGTCTCATAATCGGAGATGTGGTAGGGTATTGAGTCACGCATTTGCGTTTCGGTAAGTATGATTACATTTGGACGAAAATCTAGAGAATTGAGGAAAATACAGAAATCATCAAAATGTTTGCGTATGCTTCTTATATTTAAATTTATTAAATTGAAATCTGTATTTCCCTCAATTATGTAGTTATTTAGTTCTGTCATATTTTCATAAACCTTAGTGTCTGGGACCGAAAAATCGTCATAGTAATCCATTTTCAAATTTAATTATAAAAATTTCTTACTCTAGTAGGTACATGATTATTGGGTTGGAATGTCGTTAACATCATTTATTCTTATTATAGGGGATTCTTCGTTCTTTCTCAGTAATACATTTCCATCCTTCGTCCAAACGTATTTATATCCCAAAGATTTGGTAGATTTTGTTAACCAAAGAAGTTGTTTATTCTTTGGGGTAAGTTTATCATTTATGAATATTTTTTCAGTTGATTCTGAGTACCTGATGTCCTTGGGAGTGAAGATTCCTTTATTTTTTTTTTGCTTGATGACCTTTTCCTTCGTTTCCTTTGTATCAAATTGAATAGTAATAATTTGTTTGACCGGGTTGTTATAGTAATTCACCAATGAGTTATTTTTTAGGAGGTCACTACAGTCTAGTGTCGACATCAGCATTTCTACTGGTTTTCTGATGTCGTCATTTTTTTTCAGTGTGATTCCTTGAATTTCAATGGATGTTTCTAGTGAGCTCTGTTGGATATGGTTTACTGACTGTTTAAGATTTTTTATTTCTTTTTGTAGTTCTTCAATTTTCGATTCATTTTTTTTTTGATGTTCATTGGTTTTTTTTAATTCATTTTCGAAATCATCAATTTTGTTAGAGCAGAATTCTACGCTCTTAACTATATCCTGAATTTCTTTTTTAATGTCTAAGAATATTTTATTGACATCTTTTTTTAGAAAATTTTTTAGTTGAAGGTCAAATCTGTCGCTCATTGTTTGTAACAATTGTTCTTTGAAACATTCTAATTTTTGTTCCATTGTATCACTTTTGGGAGCCATTTTTAAATGATTTTTATTTATTTTGGATATTATAAAATTTCAATTTTGGGCTAGAGTGACATCTATTGGCAGCAACTTATTTATGGTGTTTTTGGCAGCAGATTAAGCTTCGTCTGTTGGTCGATAGATGTGATAAGATAAAAATAAATAATCGATATCAACTTTAGTATTATTTATTGCATTTGAAATTTATTTTTATACTTAATTATTAATTTTTATGTATGATGAGTAAAACCGCAGATGATTTAATGTCAATTTGATTGTTTTGAGTATCACTTTTCGTATCCACTATTAATTGTCCAAATTGTTATTGCCAATTTCTAGGTTAAGTTGATAAAAGTTTTTAACTGATATTCTTTTGCTTTATGTTGAACTAATCAGCTGATTATTATTATTTAATTGCTATGGAAAGCCACTGTTTTGTTCACTTTACATTTGCACTTATTGGATACTGAAGAATATAGTGTTGACAAATTCTATTCAAAGACAGTTAGAATTTGTCAGATAAAGTTTGTTCTATTGGGTTTATTTTTATTTAGGATTCACTAACTTGTGTATCAATTTAGGATTAATTCACTAGAACAGTTTTCTGTTACTATTTCACTTCAAATTCTCAAAGATTTCAAAAAAATATCGGAAGATACTTTGACAGCTGGTAACTGCTCAAATATATTGATATTCTTATCACAATTCATTAATTTCAGCCCCTTCGGTCCCATAGAACCTGAAAAAACTGCTTCCAAAGTTCGAACCCAAGTCCCAAATTAGCTTCCATACAAATCATGATTTTTCTAAAAATACAAGTTTATGGAGATTTCGTGACTAAATTCGATTTGAACTACAATTCTTATCACAATTCCAAAATTTCAGCCATTTGGGTCACATAGATCCTGAAAAATCTGCTTTCAAAGTTCGAACCCAAGTCTGAAATTAGCGTCGATAAAAATCATGATTTTTCTAAAAATACAAGTTTATGGAGATTTTGTGAATGAATTCGATTTGGACAACTATTCTTATCACAATTCATTAATTTCAGCCCCTTGGGTCCCATAGAACCTGAAAAAACTGCTTCCAAAGTTCGAACCCAAGTCTGAAATAAGCGTCCAAAAAAATCATGATTTTTCTAAAAGTACAAGTTTATGGAGATTTTGTGACTGAATTCGATTTGGAATACTATTCTTAACACAATTCATGAATTTCAGCCCCTTGGGTCCCATAGAGCCTGAAAAATCTGCTTCCAAAGTTCGAACCCAAGTCCCAAATTAGCTTCCATAGAAATCATGATTTTTCTAAAAATACAAGTTTATGGAGATTTTGTGACTGAATTCGATTTGAACTTCAATTCTTATAACAATTCCAAAATTTCAGCCTGTTTGGTCCTATTGAGCCTGAATAAACCGTTTCCATAGTTCGAACCCAAGTCTGAAATATGCGTCCAAAAAAATCATGATTTTTCTAAAAATACAACTTTATGGAGATTTTGTGACTAAATTCGATTTGAACTACAATTCTTATCACAATTCCAAAATTTCAGCCATTTGGTTCACATAGATCCTGAAAAATTGGCTTTCAAAGTTCGAACCCAAGTCTGAGATTAGCGTCCATAAAAATCATGATTTTTCGAAAAATACAAGTTTATGGAGATTTTGTGAATGAATTCGATTTGGACTACTATTCTTATTACAATTCATTAATTTCAGCCCCTTGGATCCCATAGAACCTGAAAAAACTGCTTCCAAAGTTCGAACCCAAGTCTGAAATAAGCGTCCAAAAAAATCATGATTTTTCTAAAAATACAACTTTAACGAGATTTTGTGACTGAATTCGATTTGGACTACTATTCTCATCACAATTCATAAATTTCAGCCCCTTGGGTCCCATAGAGCCTGAGAGATCTGCCTCCAAAGTTCGAACCCAAATCCCAAATTAGCTTCCATAAAAATAATGATATTTCTCAAAATACAAGTTTATGGAGATTTTGTGACTGAATTCGATTTGAACTTCAATTCTTATAACAATTCAAAAATTTCAGCCCCTTGGGTCCCATAGAGCCTGAAAAAACTGCTTCCAAAGTTCGAACCCAAGACTGAAATGAGCGTCCATAAAAATCATGATTTTTCTAAAAATACAAGTTTATGGAGATTTTGTGACTGAATTCGATTTGGACTACTATTCTTATCACAATTCATAAATTTCAGCCCCTTAGGTCCCATAGGGCCTGAAAAAACTGCTTCCAAAGTTCGAACCCAAGTCTGAAATAAGCGTCCAAAAAAATCATGATTTTTCTAAAAATACAACTTTATGGAGATTTTGTGACTGAATTCGATTTGGACAACTATTCTTATCACAATTCATTAATTTCAGCCCCTTGGGTCCCATAGAGCCTGAAAAATCTGCTTCCAAAGTCGAACCCAATTAACAATTCCAAAATTTCAGCCTGTTTGGTCCTATTGAGCCTGAATAAACCGTTTCCATAGTTCGAACCCAAGTCTGAAATATGCGTCCAAAAAAATCATGATTTTTCTAAAAATACAACTTTATGGAGATTTTGTGACTAAATTCGATTTGAACTACAATTCTTATCACAATTCCAAAATTTCAGCCATTTGGTTCACATAGATCCTGAAAAATCGGCTTTCAAAGTTCGAACCCAAGTCTGAAATTAGCGTCCATAAAAATCATGATTTTTCGAAAAATACAAGTTTATGGAGATTTTGTGAATGAATTCGATTTGGACAACTATTCTTATCACAATTCATTAATTTCAGCCCCTTGGGTCCCATAGAGCCTGAATAAACTGCTTCCAAAGTTCGAACCCAAGTCTGAAATTAGCGTCCATAAATATCATGATTTTTCTAAAAATACAACTATATGGAGATTTCGTGAATGAATTCGATTTGAACTCCAATTCTTATAACAATTCCAAAATTTCAGCCTGTTTGGTCCTAATGAGCCTGAATAAACCGTTTCCAAAGTTCGAACCCAAGTCTGAAATATGCGTCCAAAAAAATCAGGATTTTTCTAAAAATACAACTTTAACGAGATTTTGTGACTGAATTCGATTTTGACTACTATTCTCATCACAATTCATAAATTTCAGCCCCTTGGGTCCCATAGAGCCTGAATAAACTGCTTCCAAAGTTCGAACCCAAGTCTGAAATTAGCGTCCATAAAAATCATGATTTTTCTAAAAATACAAGTTTATGGAGATTTTGTGACTGAATTCGATTTGAACTTCAATTCTTATAACAATTCAAAAATTTCAGCCCCTTGGGTCCCATAGAGCCTGAAAAAACTGCTTTCAAAGTTCGAACCCAAGTCTGAAATGAGCGTCCATAAAAATCATGATTTTTCTAAAAATACAAGTTTATGGAGATTTTGTGACTGAATTCGATTTGGACTACTATTCTCATCACAATTCATAAATTTCAGCCCCTTGGGTCTCATAGAACCTGAAAAAACTGCTTCCAAAGTTCGAACCCAAGTCTGAAATAAGCGTCCAAAAAATCATGATTTTTCTAAAAATACATGTGGTGTGTAAGAAGTTATGAAGTTATTTATTATGTTAGTGTAAAAAAATGATTGTCGAAGGACCTTGAGTGATTGAGCAATGCCCACTGCACATAAGATAATATTTGTTGTATGGATACAGGAAGGACTCACCATTAGGAAAGGGGCACTTGTTTCTTCCCGTCTTTTCTTCACAACAATGTCACTTAACACAAGCGGATTGCACTATATCGTCGCGAATAATAATGTCGTAAGATAAGGGAGATGAGACCTCGCGCTGATGCGGTTTATTGTTAGCGGTTCGGGTTATTGCAACATACTGACAGATTACCAAATGGCACATAAATTTAGCAGGAATGGGAAGGAAGGTAGGACAAAGGATAACAATACTATCTCAGTACAGTGGTCGCAGGTATGTGTATATCTGTGCATGAGATGTATGTATAAATTAATGTCTATTGCAAATTGGCCCAACCATGCCCCCCGCCTGGAAGGGGATGAAAGAATCCACTTCCATAAACCATAAAAAGGTCAGAACGCTTTAACGTTAAAACGAACAAAATTGTAGTAACACGCGGTAAAATTAGTATTAATTTGTAAAAAGGTCAGAAAAATGTTAATATGTGATGCTATTGTATTAATTTAGTAATAAAATTAATCAGCGGTAAATTTAAACTAAATTAAATAGAATAATGTAGAAAATAAAAAAGAGGGCCATAGATGTACCATCTGATGACCAAGTTGCCAAGGACTATTATTGCGACGGTAAAGGGCAGAGTTTTACTACTGCTCTGCGGTATATGCCGGTGTTCGTTTTGACATCAGCAACACGGGTCACTCCGTCCAAACCGGGATATACGTTGACTATTATGCCAATAGGCCATTGAAGAGGCGCAATATTGTCACACTTGATCATTACAATTGTGCCTGCCGTTACCGGGTTTGAACTCGTGTTCCATTTCTGCCGCGATTGTAAAGTATTTAAATATTCCATACGCCAGCGGTTCCAGAAAGTCTGGACGAGATGATCGACGAGATGCTTCCTTTGCAGTAAGTTTACAGACTCGTTGGACAAGTCAGCGGCGGGTAGAGATTTTAACGGCGTAAGTGTTAAAAAATGCGCGGGTGTTAAAGGTAACGGAGCTGAAACATCGGTGACACTAAGTACCGACAGCGGACGTGAGTTTAAAATTGCTTCAATCTGAGAAAGCACTGTCTGCATCTCTTCGTAAGTCAGTAGAGAGGTGCCTACGATTTTATTTAAATAACTCTTCAGGCATTTAATGTTACTTTCCCAGATTCCACCAAAGTGTGGAGCTTGAGGAGGATTCATTTTCCATTCGATGCGGTTTTCCCGTAGATTATTTGAGAGTTCCTTCTTATAATTACGAGACTCTATTAGATCGAATAAAGAGTTTAAATGAGACTTAGCTCCCACGAAGTTCGTTCCATTATCGGAGTATATTACACTCACAGGACCACGTCTAGATAAAAAACGCTTGAAAGCGTTGAGAAAGACTTCGGTGGAAAGATCTGAAGCGAGTTCGATATGAACTGCACGGGTCACTAGGCAGATAAATATGCAAATGTATGCCTTTTGACTTCGGACCCCCCGACGTCTATAAGGGATTATTTGAAGCGGGCCAGCGTAGTCAACACCTGTGTGTAGAAAAGCCTTGGCTTCGCGGACGCGACAAGCGGGTAAATCTCCCATTATTGGGAATTGTGGTTTAGGCTTAACCTTGAAGCACGTATTGCAACGGTGCACGCGCTTCCGGACCAGATTACGCGAGGAAAGTATCCAGAATCTTTGTCTCAGCAGAGACATGAGTAAAGTGGGACCCGTATGTAAGTTCTTGATATGATAGTAATCTATTATTAAATCGACTACATGATCACGCGCGGGTAATAGAATGGGATGACGACTGTCAAATTCTATTTCAGCGTTTTTTAATCTGCCTCCTACCCTTAGAATACCGTGATGAAGAAACGGATTCAATTTTGCAATAGCTCGCCGAATCTTCTTCCCATCATTGACTGCCTTTATATCTTCGGAGAAATGTTCTTGCTGTATTGATTTTATAACAGCTATTTCTGCAGTTAAGATATGACTTAATTCGAATGTTCGCGGTAATTTCTTGATGAAACGAAAAACATAGATTACAATCCGAATTAATTTTGGCCATGAACTAACACGAGTAGCTAGTGCACACAGTAAAGGTGGAGCAATTGTTTTGAGGCGGTTATTGTTTTGAACGGACATCAAAACTTTAGTTTTCAGTTCGGGTGGATCAGATACAGATTTCGAATCAAAACGCTGTAAAGGCCAATCATTTTTAGGTAACTGAGCGAATGCGGGGCCATTAAACCATAACGGATGGTCTATGAGTTGAGCGGGGGTAAGACCACGCGACAGGCAGTCGGCGGGATTGTCTTTCCCTTTTATATGATAGAAGCATTCAGCCCCCAGGTGTTTGTGTATTTGTGACACACGATTGGCAACGAAGGTCTGCCATTTAGCAGGCGGTGAATTTATCCACGCTAGAGCAACCGTGCTGTCGCAAAAAGCTAATGTCGTATGAGCTCTTGAATTTGATGCGTAGGTATTACTGACCGTATGCATTAATCGCGCAAGTATTAGCGCTCCACATAGTTCTAATCGCGCAAGTGAAACCGTCTTAGCGGGAGCGACTTTGGATTTGGCACATAATAAACTAATTGTGATTTTATCAGTATTCGGACAGTAAACATGTAAGTAAATAACACCTCCGTATGCGCGTTCACTTGCGTCTGAAAACCCGATAAGGGTTAGTACACATTGGTGTTCGATTCCTACAAAACGAGGAATTTTAATAGATTGCAGCAATGGCAATTCTTTTTCAAACTGTCGCCAAAGCGTGACAACAGTTCCAGGAGGAGTATCGTCCCAATCAAGCTTGTATTCCCAAAGAGACTTAATTATAAGCTTGGCTAATAATACAACTGGTGCAACGAAACCCATCAAATCCCAAAGACGAGCAATCGTCGAGAGAATGTTTCGTTTAGTACAAATTCTTTCGTTGGAGTTTACAACAAATACGAAATTATCTGAAGCGGGTATCCAATGAAGCCCTAGTATTTTAAGGTTTTCATCAGGATTAAATTCCACATGTTCCTTAACACGACGAGCTGAAGGAATTGTGGACAAAAGATTAGGAGAATTGCTAGAGAACTTTACAAGGTCAAATCCTCCAGAAGCGAACAGCTGAATTAATTCCGTCGATAACTCGGAGGCTTCCTCGACCGACGAACAACTGGTGACGAAATCGTCCATATAGAAAGAGCCATTTTCCACTAAGTTTGCAGCAAGTGGAAAACGAGGTCGTTCATGCGACGCGAGTTGGCGCAGTGTACGCATTGCCAAAAATGGGCTGCAAGACATGCCGAATGTGACGCGATTAAATTCGAACAATTGTAAAGGGTCGCTATTGTTAAATCTATAAAGTATTCGCTGATAACGACAGCATTCTTCTTGCACTACAATTTGAAGATACATTTGTTTTATGTCGGCGGTTATAGCTACTGCAAACAATCGGAACTTAAGTATAATCCGAAACAAATCACCTTGTAAATTCTTACCGGTATGTAGAATGTCGTTGAGCGAGTAGCCCGAATCGGATTTCATGCTCGCGTCCAGAACCATGCGGATTTTGGTGGTTAATTTATCCTCGCGAACTACAATATGATGCGGAATGACGTAATGGGGTAAGTCAGTATTATCGACAGGCGAAATGTACCCTTTCTGTAGGTATTCGCGTAATATTTTGTCGTACTCTAATTTTATAGCGGGTTGAGCGATTAGTCGGCGTTCGAGAGATCGGAACCGGCGCTCAGCGGCTGGCAACGATTCACCGAGGATAGAAGGACTGTTGCGAAACGGCAACGCAACAATGTAACGACCTGTCGTGTCACGGGAAGTGGTGAGTTTAAAAGTCTCTTCACATTCCTGTTCATCAGGCGTTAAAAACTTCTCGTCTGGAATGTCTTCCAATTCGAAGAAGCACGAAAGGCAAAAGTCATCATTTTTCGCGAACGTACAAAATGATGGTGTGGCGTTTATACTTGGGGTTTCAGTCATCGTTGGAGCAGTGCCTAGGATGAGATAGCCCAAAGTAGTTTCTATAGCAATTGGCTGGCCGGGATAACCTGATATTTTGTGTGCTTTAAAAATGCGAGCAAACATGTCACATCCCAAGATAATATCGATTTCACCGGGCGTGCAGAAAGTATTATCTGCTAAGGGCAAATTGTCGAGATACGACAACGAGGCGCGGTTGACGTTAACAGTAGGCAACTCACTAGTTATAGTTTCTACTACATAAGGTTCAATCATATACGAGTGAGTGTCGTCGTAGCGGGAGTATAATTTTAGACAAGTCATGCCCTTTGTCAAATTTCTTGAGTCGCCTATTCCCGTGACGTAAGTGCCTTGCGATGATCGCACCGTGAGATTCAAACGTAAACAGCATTTACGCGTAATAATATCCCTTTGGGAGCCGCTATCTATCAGAGCACGTATTGTCTGCACCTGGCCCTTAGCATCTCGGGTAGTGCAAACGGCAGTTCCTAAGAGTGCAGTAGTATTTGCTCTAGTAAATGAATTTGTCACGCACAGTGATACCGGGCTTGCAGAATTTGAATCGTCATTATCGACGTCTGCTGGCGACGCGGGAGACGGTATTTGGTCTCGTTGTGGTTTTCGCTGATCAGTTTGTTTGAAATGCAACAAACTATGGTGGTTGAGAGTGCATGATTTGCACGTACTCTTTGATTTGCACGCTTTTGTGCCGTGCCTAGTACTGAGGCAGTTCACGCAAACTCGTATATTCGATGACTTGATTAAATTAAATCGCTCGCGTGGTTCTAAACCATTAAATTTAGAGCATTGATACAAAGGGTGCGATCCCCTTTGACAACAAAAACAAATTTCGACAGAGTGATTGTCGCCTTTTTCGACATTAATAAATGTCTTTGCGGAATTATTATTATTTGAGCCAAGACGGCTCGACGTAGGTTGTGCAATTTGCGCGCGATTAAGAATTCGTTGCTGTCCTCTCACAAAATCAATTAAATCAGAGCTGGACGGGAAAATTTCATCATTCCGAATAGACGATTCGAAAGCCTTCACTGTCTCTATGTCAAGACGTTTAAGGCCCAGTTGTAGCAATATAAATTCTGCGAGATCCTTGATTCGTAACTGTTTCAGTGCGGCAATGTTAGTCGCGTATGTATCTGCAAATTTTTCTAGCGAAGCGGGCGTAACCGAAGTAACAGCAGGTATTTTCAGCAATCGATCAAAGTATGACTCAGCGAGAACGCGTGGATCATTATATTTGGTACACAATGCGTCCCATATCACTTGATAATTTGTACCGGTAGGTGTGATAGTTTTGCAAATATTTAAAGCTTTTCCCGTCAACTTGGACATCAGATACTGCATCTTTTCTGAATTATCCAATGAATTATTTGAATGGATAACCGAGATATAAGTCTCATAGAAAAGAGGCCAATTTTCTAATTTTCCGTCAAAGCACGCTATTTCTAAAGGCGGTAATTTAATTTGACGGCGAGGTTTTTCAACCGGATTGGCCAGCATGTTCGCTTCGGTATATTTAATAATGCCGAAAATTTCCTCAAAGGCATTTAATTGAGAATATTCAGCGACTGCTTCTGGATTTAATTCCAGTTCACAATTAACCTTTTCATCTAAAAGCGTTATAAATTCGGACCGAATTCTTTCTAATGTACTTGCGCCTGATAAAAAAGATTGCCGATTGTTAACACTATCAGAAGCCTTCTTCATCTTGTCAAAGACTGATTGCAAACATGCAAAATTAGCGGCCAATTTTGCATTTAAACGTTTCAAGAGTCTTTCGTCCCGTGACCCGGACGCGCTTGTAGCCATTTTCTGATTCTGGTTATTTTATTATATAATGCGGTAAAAAATAATATAGTAATAATATTTATAGAAAATAAATTTATTGATATTTAATTTTTATTCAATAAATTAACCTTTATGCCCGTAGGGTTAACTCAGTGCGGGTGCCGTGAAGGGTTAAGTATAGATAATGCAGGTAGAACAAATTTATCACTTTACGTCTTATTGAAGTATTATTCTTTTTATGTATAATACATCCAATACTGGGATGTATTACAATAACTAAATTATTTATAATGAAATGCGGCTAATTTTAAATGCGGTTGATATAACAATATCGGTATTATTATTAGAAATAGATATTAAATAGCGGTATTGGCATATATTATAAATCTATTCTATTTGCGGGTAAGTATGTTATTTCCATTCAATCCATCCAGTAATATCGGATAGGAATCTCCAGAAATAAAATGCGGGTAATTATTAATTGATTACGCGGGTATGTAAAACGCAATAACACTCTTATGGTTTATTACCGAAATTACGGAAATTACGGTTCAATATCAGGCTCGTTTGGGCCAACTATGATGTGTAAGAAGTTATGAAGTTATTTATTATGTTAGTGTAAAAAAATGATTGTCGAAGGACCTTGAGTGATTGAGCAATGCCCACTGCACATAAGATAATATTTGTTGTATGGATACAGGAAGGACTCACCATTAGGAAAGGGGCACTTGTTTCTTCCCGTCTTTTCTTCACAACAATGTCACTTAACACAAGCGGATTGCACTATATCGTCGCGAATAATAATGTCGTAAGATAAGGGAGATGAGACCTCGCGCTGATGCGGTTTATTGTTAGCGGTTCGGGATATTGCAACATACTGACAGATTACCAAATGGCACATAAATTTAGCAGGAATGGGAAGGAAGGTAGGACAAAGGATAACAATACTATCTCAGTACAGTGGTCGCAGGTATGTGTATATCTGTGCATGAGATGTATGTATAAATTAATGTCTATTGCAAATTGGCCCAACCAACATGTTTATGGAGATTTTGTGAATGAATTCGATTTGGAATACTATTCTTATCACAATTCATAAATTTCAGCCCCTTGGGTCCCATAGAGCCTGAAAAATCTGCTTCCAAAGTTCGAACCCAAGTCCCAAATTAGCTTCCATACAAATCATGATTTTTCTAAAAATACAAGTTTATGGAGATTTTGTGACTGAATTCGATTTGGACTACTATTCTTATCACAATTCATAAATTTCAGCCCCTTGGGTCCCAAAGAGCCTGAAAAATCTGCTTCCAAAGTTCGAACCCTAGTCCCAAATTAGCTTCCATAAAAATCATGATTTTTCTAAAAATACAAGTATATGGAGATTTCGTGACTGAATTCGATTTGAACTTCAATTCTTATAACAATTCATAAATTTCAGCCCCTTGGGTCCCATAGAGCCTGAATAAACCGTTTCCAAAGTTCGAACCCAAGTCTGAAATATGCGTCCAAAAAAATCAGGATTTTTCTAAAAATACAGCTTTATGGAGATTTTGTGACTGAATTCGATTTGGACTACTATTCTCATCACAATTCATAAATTTCAGCCCCTTGGGTCTCATAGAGCCTGAAAAAACTGCTTCCAAAGTTCGAACCCAAGTCTGAAATTAGCGTCCATAAATATCATGATTTTTCTAAAAATACAACTTTATGGAGATTTTGTGACTAAATTCGATTTGAACTACAATTCTTATCACAATTCCAAAATTTCAGCCATTTGGTTCACATAGATCCTGAAAAATCTGCTTTCAAAGTTCGAACCCAAGTCTGAAATTAGCGTCCATAAAAATCATGATTTTTCTAAAAATACAAGTTTATGGAGATTTTGTGAATGAATTCGATTTGGACAACTATTCTTATCACAATTCATTAATTTCAGCCCCTTGGGTCCCATAGATCCTGAAAAATCTGCTTCCAAAGTCGAACCCAATTAACAATTCCAAAATTTCAGCCTGTTTGGTCCTATTGAGCCTGAATAAACCGTTTCCATAGTTCGAACCCAAGTCTGAAATATGCGTCCAAAAAAATCATGATTTTTCTAAAAATACATGTTTATGGAGATTTTGTGACTGAATTCGATTTGGAATACTATTCTTATCACAATTCATAAATTTCAGCCCCTTGGGTCCCATAGAGCCTGAAAAATCTGCTTCCAAAGTTCGAACCCAAGTCCCAAATTAGCTTCCATACAAATCATGATTTTTCTAAAAATACAAGTTTATGGAGATTTTGTGACTGAATTCGATTTGAACTACAATTCTTATCACAATTCCAAAATTTCAGCCATTTGGTTCACATAGATCCTGAAAAATCGGCTTTCAAAGTTCGAACCCAAGTCTGAAATTAGCGTCCATAAAAATCAAGATTTTTCGAAAAATACAAGTTTAATGAGATTTTGTGAATGAATTCGATTTGGACAACTATTCTTATCACAATTCATTAATTTCAGCACCTTGGGTCCCATAGAACCTGAAAAAACTGCTTCCAAAGTTCGAACCCAAGTCCCAAATTAGCTTCCATACAAATCATGATTTTTCTAAAAATACAAGTTTATGGAGATTTCGTGACTGAATTCGATTTGAACTACAATTCTTATCACAATTCCAAAATTTCAGCCATTTGGGTCACATAGATCCTGAAAAATCTGCTTTCAAAGTTCGAACCCAAGTCTGAAATTAGCGTCCATAAAAATCATGATTTTTCTAAAAATACAAGTTTATGGAGATTTTGTGACTGAATTCGATTTGGACTACTATTCTTATTACAATTCATTAATTTCAGCCCCTTGGATCCCATAGATCCTGAAAAAACTGCTTCCAAAGTTCGAACCCAAGTCTGAAATAAGCGTCCAAAAAATCATGATTTTTCTAAAAATACATGTTTATGGAGATTTTGTGACTGAATTCGATTTGGAATACTATTCTTATCACAATTCATAAATTTCAGCCCCTTGGGTCCCATAGAGCCTGAAAAATCTGCTTCCAAAGTTCGAACCCAAGTCCCAAATTAGCTTCCATACAAATCATGATTTTTCTAAAAATACAAGTTTATGGAGATTTTGTGACGGAATTCGATTGCGACTACTATTCTTATCACAATTCATAAATTTCAGCCCCTTGGGTCCCATAGGGCCTGAAAAAACTGCTTCCAAAGTTCGAACCCAAGTCTGAAATAAGCGTCCAAAAAAATCATGATTTTTCTAAAAATACAACTTTATGGAGATTTTGTGACTGAATTTTATTTGGACTACTATTCTCATCACAATTCATAAATTTCAGCCCCTTGGGTCTCATAGAGCCTGAAAAATCTGCTTCCAAAGTTCGAACCCAAGTCTGAAATTAGCGTCCATAAATATCATGATTTTTCTAAAAATACAACTTTATGGAGATTTTGTGACTAAATTCGATTTGAACTACAATTCTTATCACAATTCCAAAATTTCAGCCATTTGGTTCACATAGATCCTGAAAAATCTGCTTTCAAAGTTCGAACCCAAGTCTGAAATTAGCGTCCATAAAAATCATGATTTTTCTAAAAATACAAGTTTATGGAGATTTTGTGACTGAATTCGATTTGTACTACTATTCTTATCACAATTCATAAATTTCAGCCCCTTGGGTCCCATAGAGCCTGAAAGATCTGCTTCCAAAGTTCGAACCCAAATCCCAAATCAGCTTCCATAAAAATCATGATTTTTCTAAAAATACAAGTTTATGGAGATTTTGTGAATGAATTCGATTTGGACAACTAGTCTTGTCACAATTCATTAATTTCAGCCCCTTGGGTCCCATAGAACCTGAAAACACTGCTTCCAAAGTTCGAACCCAAGTCTGAAATAAGCGTCCAAAAAAATCATGATTTTTCTAAAAGTACAAGTTTATGGAGATTTTGTGACTGAATTCGATTTGGAATACTATTCTTATCACAATTCATAAATTTCAGCCCCTTGGGTCCCATAGAGCCTGAAAAATCTGCTTCCAAAGTTCGAACCCAAGTCCCAAATTAGCTTCCATACAAATCATGATTTTAAAAATACAAGTATATGGAGATTTCGTGACTGAATTCGATTTGAACTTCAATTCTTATAACAATTCATAAATTTCAGCCCCTTGGGTCACATAGAGCCTGAAAGATCTGCCTCCAAAGTTCGAACCCAAATCCCAAATTAGCTTCCATAAAAATCATGATTTTTCTCAAAATACAAGTTTATGGAGATTTTGTGACTGAATTCGATTTGAACTTCAATTCTTATAACAATTCAAAAATTTCAGCCCCTTGGGTCCCATAGAGCCTGAAAAAACTGCTTTCAAAGTTCGAACCCAAGTCTGAAATGAGCGTCCATAAAAATCATGATTTTTCTAAAAATACAAGTTTATGGAGATTTTGTGACTGAATTCGATTTGGACTACTATTCTTATCACAATTCATAAATTTCAGCCCCTTAGGTCCCATAGGGCCTGAAAAAACTGCTTCCAAAGTTCGAACCCAAGTCTGAAATAAGCGTCCAAAAAAATCATGATTTTTCTAAAAATACAACTTTATGGAGATTTTGTGACTGAATTCGATTTGGACTACTATTCTCATCACAATTCATAAATTTCAGCCCCTTGGGTCTCATAGAACCTGAAAAAACTGCTTCCAAAGTTCGAACCCAAGTCTGAAATAAGCGTCCAAAAAATCATGATTTTTCTAAAAATACATGTTTATGGAGATTTTGTGACTGAATTCGATTTGGAATACTATTCTTATCACAATTCATAAATTTCAGCCCCTTGGGTCCCATAGAGCCTGAAAAATCTGCTTCCAAAGTTCGAACCCAAGTCCCAAATTAGCTTCCATACAAATCATGATTTTTCTAAAAATACAAGTTTATGGAGATTTTGTGACTGAATTCGATTTGGACTACTATTCTTATCACAATTCATAAATTTCAGCCCCTTGGGTCCCAAAGAGCCTGAAAAATCTGCTTCCAAAATTCGAACCCAAGTCCCTAATTTGCTTCCATAAAAATCATGACTTTTCTAAAAATACAAGTTTATGGAGATTTCGTGACTGAATTCGATATGAACTTCAATTCTTTTAACAATTCATAAATTTCAGCCCCTTGGGTCCCATAGAGCATGAATAAACTGCTTCCAAAGTTCGAACCCAAGTCTGAAATAAGCTTCCAAAAAATCATGATTTTTCTAAAAATACAAGTTTATGGAGATTTTGTGACTGAATTCGATTTGGAATACTATTCTTATCACAATTCATAAATTTCAGCCCCTTGGGTCCCATAGAGCCTGAAAAATCTGCTTCCAAAGTTCGAACCCAAGTCCCAAATTAGCTTCCATACAAATCATGATTTTTCTAAAAATACAACTTTATGGAGATTTTGTGACTTAATTCGATTTGGACTACTATTCTTATCACAATTCATTAATTTCAGCCCCTTGGGTCCCATAGAGCCTGAAAAATCTGCTTCCAAAGTTCGAACCCAAGTCCCAAATTAGCTTCCATACAAATCATGATTTTTCTAAAAATACAAGTTTATGGAGATTTTGTGACTGAATTCGATTTGAACTTCAATTCTTATAACAATTCCAAAATTTCAGCCTGTTTGGTCCTATTGAGCCTGAATAAACCGTTTCCATAGTTCGAACCCAAGTCTGAAATATGCGTCCAAAAAAATCATGATTTTTCTAAAAGTACAAGTTTATGGAGATTTTGTGACTGAATTCGATTTGGAATACTATTCTTATCACAATTCATAAATTTCAGCCCCTTGGGTCACATAGAGCCTGAAAGATCTGCCTCCAAAGTTCGAACCCAAATCCCAAATTAGCTTCCATAAAAATCATGATTTTTCTCAAAATACAAGTTTATGGAGATTTTGTGACTGAATTCGATTTGAACTTAAATTCTTATAACAATTCAAAAATTTCAGCCCCTTGGGTCCCATAGAGCCTGAAAAAACTGCTTTCAAAGTTCGAACCCAAGTCTGAAATGAGCGTCCATAAAAATCATGATTTTTCTAAAAATACAAGTTTATGGAGATTTTGTGACTGAATTCGATTTGGATGACTATTCTTATCACAATTCATAAATTTCAGCCCCTTAGGTCCCATAGGGCCTGAAAAAACTGCTTCCAAAGTTCGAACCCAAGTCTGAAATAAGCGTCCAAAAAAATTATGATTTTTCTAAAAATACAACTTTATGGAGATTTTGTGACTGAATTCGATTTGGACTACTATTCTCATCACAATTCATAAATTTCAGCCCCTTGGGTCTCATAGAGCCTGAAAAATCTGCTTCCAAAGTTCGAACCCAAGTCCCTAATTTGCTTCCATAAAAATCATGACTTTTCTAAAAATACAAGTTTATGGAGATTTCGTGACTGAATTCGATTTGAACTTCAATTCTTTTAACAATTCATAATTTTCAGCCCCTTGGGTCCCATAGAGCATGAAAAAACTGCTTCCAAAGTTCGAACCCAAGTCTGAAATTAGCGTCCATAAATATCATGATTTTTCTAAAAATACAACTTTATGGAGATTTTGTGACTAAATTCGATTTGAACTACAATTCTTATCACAATTCCAAAATTTCAGCCATTTGATTCACATAGATCCTGAAAAATCTGCTTTCAAAGTTCGAACCCAAGTCTGAAATTAGCGTCCATAAAAATCATGATTTTTCTAAAAATACAAGTTTATGGAGATTTTGTGAATGAATTCGATTTGGACAACTATTCTTATCACAATTCATTAATTTCAGCCCATTGGGTCCCATAGAACCTGAAAAAACTGCTTCCAAAGTTCGAACCCAAGTCTGAAATAAGCGTCCAAAAAAATCATGATTTTTCTAAAAGTACAAGTTTATGGAGATTTTGTCACTGAATTCGATTTGGAATACTATTCTTAACACAATTCATAAATTTCAGCCCCTTGGGTCCCATAGAGCCTGAAAAATCTGCTTCCAAAGTTCGAACCCAAGTCCCAAATTAGCTTCCATACAAATCATGATTTTTCTAAAAATACAAGTTTATGGAGATTTTGTGACTGAATTCGATTTGAACTTCAATTCTTATAACAATTCCAAAATTTCAGCCTGTTTGGTCCTATTGAGCCTGAATAAACCGTTTCCATAGTTCGAACCCAAGTCTGAAATATGCGTCCAAAAAAATCATGATTTTTCTAAAAATACAACTTTATGGAGATTTTGTGACTAAATTCGATTTGAACTACAATTCTTATCACAATTCCAAAATTTCAGCCATTTGGTTCACATAGATCCTGAAAAATCGGCTTTCAAAGTTCGAACCCAAGTCTGAAATTAGCGTCCATAAAAATCATGATTTTTCGAAAAATACAAGTTTATGGAGATTTTGTGAATGAATTCGATTTGGACAACTATTCTTATCACAATTCATTAATTTCAGCCCCTTGGGTCCCATAGAACCTGAAAAAACTGCTTCCAAAGTTCGAACCCAAGTCCCAAATTAGCTTCCATACAAATCATGATTTTTCTATAAATACAAGTATATGGAGATTTCGTGACTGAATTCGATTTGAACTACAATTCTTATCACAATTCCAAAATTTCAGCCATTTGGGTCACATAGATCATGAAAAATCTGCTTTCAAAGTTCGAACCCAAGTCTGAAATTAGCGTCCATAAAAATCATGATTTTTCTAAAAATACAAGTTTATGGAGATTTTGTGACTGAATTCGATTTGGACTACTATTCTTATTACAATTCATTAATTTCATCCCCTTGGATCCCATAGAACCTGAAAAAACTGCTTCCAAAGTTCGAACCCAAGTCTGAAATAAGCTTCCAAAAAATCATGATTTTTCTAAAAATACAAGTTTATGGAGATTTTGTGACTGAATTCGATTTGGAATACTATTCTTATCACAATTCATAAATTTCAGCCCCTTGGGTCCCATAGAGCCTGAAAAATCTGCTTCCAAAGTTCGAACCCAAGTCCCAAATTAGCTTCCATACAAATCATGATTTTTCTAAAAATACAACTTTATGGAGATTTTGTGACTTAATTCGATTTGGACTACTATTCTTATCACAATTCATTAATTTCAGCCCCTTGGGTCCCATAGAGCCTGAAAAATCTGCTTCCAAAGTTCGAACCCAAGTCCCAAATTAGCTTCCATACAAATCATGATTTTTCTAAAAATACAAGTTTATGGAGATTTTGTGACTGAATTCGATTTGAACTTCAATTCTTATAACAATTCCAAAATTTCAGCCTGTTTGGTCCTATTGAGCCTGAATAAACCGTTTACATAGTTCGAACCCAAGTCTGAAATATGCGTCCAAAAAAATCATGATTTTTCTAAAAATACAACTTTATGGAGATTTTGTGACTAAATTCGATTTGAACTACAATTCTTATCACAATTCCAAAATTTCAGCCATTTGGTTCACATAGATCCTGAAAAATCGGCTTTCAAAGTTCGAACCCAAGTCTGAAATTAGCGTCCATAAAAATCATGATTTTTCGAAAAAAACAAGTTTATGGATATTTTGTGAATGAATTCGATTTGGACAACAATTCTTATCACAATTCATTAATTTCAGCCCCTTGGGTCCCATAGAACCTGAAAAAACTGCTTCCAAAGTTCGAACCCAAGTCCCAAATTAGCTTCCATACAAATCATGATTTTTCTATAAATACAAGTTTATGGAGATTTCGTGACTGAATTCGATTTGAACTACAATTCTTATCACAATTCCAAAATTTCAGCCATTTGGGTCACATAGATCCTGAAAATTCTGCTTTCAAAGTTCGAACCCAAGTCTGAAATTAGCCTCCATAAAAATCATGATTTTTCTAAAAATACAAGTTTATGGAGATTTTGTGACTGAATTCGATTTGGACTACTATTCTTATTACAATTCATTAATTTCATCCCCTTGGATCCCATAGAACCTGAAAAAACTGCTTCCAAAGTTCGAACCCAAGTCTGAAATAAGCTTCCAAAAAATCATGATTTTTCTAAAAATACAAGTTTATGGAGATTTTGTGACTGAATTCGATTTGGAATACTATTCTTATCACAATTCATAAATTTCAGCCCCTTGGGTCCCATAGAGCCTGAAAAATCTGCTTCCAAAGTTCGAACCCAAGTCCCAAATTAGCTTCCATACAAATCATGATTTTTCTAAAAATACAAGTTTATGGAGATTTTGTGACTTAATTCGATTTGGACTACTATTCTTATCACAATTCATAAATTTCAGCCCCTTGGGTCCCATAGAGCCTGAAAAATCTGCTTCCAAAGTTCGAACCCAAGTCTGAAATTAGCGTCCATAAAAATCATGATTTTTCTAAAAATACAAGTTTATGGAGATTTTGTGACTGAATTCGATTTGGACTACTATTCTTATCACAATTCATAAATTTCAGCCCCTTGGGTCCCATAGAGCCTGAAAGATCTGCTTCCAAAGTTCGAACCCAAATCCCAAATCAGCTTCCATAAAAATCATGATTTTTCTAAAAATACAAGTTTATGGAGATTTTGTGACTGAATTCGATTTGGAATACTATTCTTATCACAATTCATAATTATCAGCCCCTTGGGTCCCATAGAGCCTGAAAAATCTGCTTCGAAAGTTCGAACCCAAGTCCCAAATTAGCTTCCATACAAATCATGATTTTTCTAAAAATACAAGTTTATGGAGATTTTGTGACTGAATTCGATTTGGACTACTATTCTTATCACAATTCATAAATTTCAGCCCCTTGGGTCCCATAGAGCCTGAAAAATCTGCTTCCAAAGTTCGAACCCAAGTCTGAAATTAGCGTCCATAAAAATCATGATTTTTCTAAAAATACAAGTTTATGGAGATTTTGTGACTGAATTCGATTTGGACTACTATTCTTATCACAATTCATAAATTTCAGCCCCTTGGGTCCCATAGAGCCTGGAAGATCTGCTTCCAAAGTTCGAACCCAAATCCCAAATCAGCTTCCATAAAAATCATGATTTTTCTAAAAATACAAGTTTATGGAGATTTTGTGACTGAATTCGATTTGGAATACTATTCTTATCACAATTCATAAATTTCAGCCCCTTGGGTCCCATAGAGCCTGAAAAATCTGCTTCGAAAGTTCGAACCCAAGTCCCAAATTAGCTTCGATACAAATCATGATTTTTCTAAAAATACAAGTTTATGGAGATTTTGTGACTGAATTCGATTCGAACTTCAATTCTCATAACAATTCCAAAATTTTAGCCTGTTTTGTCCTATTGAGCCTGAATAAACCGTTTCCATAGTTCGAACCCAAGTCTGAAATATGCGTCCAAAAAAATCATGATTTTTCTAAAAATACAACTTTATGGAGATTTTGTGACTAAATTCGATTTGAACTACAATTCTTATCACAATTCCAAAATTTCAGCCATTTGGTTCATATAGATCCTGAAAAATCTGCTTTCAAAGTTCGAACCCAAGTCTGAAATTAGTGACCATAAAAATCATGATTTTTCTAAAAAGACAAGTTTATGGAGATTTTAAGAATGAATTCGATTTGGACAACTATTCTTATCACAATTCATTAATTTCAGCCCCTTGGGTAAATGAACCTGAAAAAACTGTTTCCAAAGTTCGAACCCAAGTCTGAAATAAGCGTCCAAAAAAATATGATTTTTCTAAAAGTACAAGTTTATGGAGATTTTGTGAATGAATTCGATTTGGAATACTATTCTTATCACAATTCATAAATTTCAGCCCCTTGGGTCCCATAGAGCCTGAAAAATCTGCTTCCAAAGTTCGAACCCAAGTCCCAAATTAGCTTCCATAAAAATCATGATTTTTCTAAAAATACAAGTTTATGGAGATTTTTTGACTGAATTCGATTTGAACTTCAATTCTTATAACAATTCCAAAATTTAAGCCTTTTTTGTCCTATTGAGCCTGAATAAACCGTTTCCATAGTTCGAACCCAAATCTGAAATATGCGTCCAAAAAAATCATGATTTTTCTAAAAATACAACTTTATGGAGATTTTGTGACTAAATTCGATTTGAACTACAATTCTTATCACAATTCCAAAATTTCAGCCATTTGGTTCACATAGATCCTGAAAAATCTGCTTTCAAAGTTCGAACCCAAGTCTGAAATTAGCGTCCATAAAAATCATGATTTTTCTAAAAATACAAGTTTATGGAGATTTTGTGAATGAATTCGATTAGGACAACTATTCTTATCACAATTCATTAATTTCAGCCCCTTGGGTCCCATAGAACCTGAAAAAACTGCTTCCAAAGTTCGAACCCAAGTCTGAAATAAGCGTCCAAAAAAATCATGATTTTTTTAAAAATACAACTTTATGGAGATTTCGTGACTGAATTCGATTTGAACTTCAATTCTTGTATCAATTCCAAAATTTCAGCCTGTTTGGTCCTATTGAGCCTGAATAAAGCACTTCCAAATTTCGAACCCAAGTCTGAAATAAGCGTCTAAAAAAATCATGATTTTTCTAAAAATACAACTTTATGGAGATTTTGTGACTAAATTCGATTTGAACTACAATTCTTATCACAATTCCAAAATTTCAGCCATTTGGGTCACATAGATCCTGAAAAATCTGCTTTCAAAGTTCGAACCCAAGTCTGAAATTAGCGTCCATAAAAATAATGATTTTTCTAAAAATACAAGTTTATGGAGATTTTAAGACTGAATTCGATTTGGACTACTATTCTTATCACAATTCATTAATTTCAGCCCCTTGGGTCCCATAGAACCTGAAAAAACTGCTTCCAAAGTTCGAACCCAAGTCTGAAATTAGCGTCCAAAAAAATCATGATTTTTCTAAAAGTACAAGTTTATGGAGATTTTGTGACTGAATTCGATTTGGAATACTATTCTTATAACAATTCATAAATTTCAGCCCCTTGGGTCCCATAGAGCCTGAAAAATCTGCATCCAAAGTTCGAACCCAAGTCCCAAATTAGCTTCCATACAAATCATGATTTTTCTCAAAATACAAGTTTATGGAGATTTTGTGACTGAATTCAATTTGAACTATAATTCTTATCACAATTCCAAAATTTCAGCCATTTGGGTCACATAGATCCTGAAAAATCTGCTTTCAAAGTTCGAACCCAAGTCTGAAATTAGCGTCCATAAAAATCATGATTTTTCTAAAAATACAAGTTTATGGAGATTTTGTGAATGAATTCGATTTGGACAACTATTCTTATCACAATTCATTAATTTCAGCCCCTTGGGACCCATAGAACCTGAAAAAACTGCTTCCAAAGTTCGAACCCAAGTTTGAAATAAGCGTCCAAGAAAATCATGATTTTTCTAAAAGTACAAGTTTATGGAGATTTTGTGACTGAATTCGATTTGAACTTCAATTCTTGTATCAATTCCAAAATTTCAGCCTGTTTGGTCCTATTGAGCCTGAATTAAGCACTTCCAAATTTCGAACCCAAGTCTGAAATAAGCGTCTAAAAAAATCATGATTTTTCTAAAAATACAACTTTATGGAGATTTTGTGACTAAATTCGATTTGAACTACAATTCTTATCACAATTCCAAAATTTCAGCCATTTGGGTCACATAGATCCTGAAAAATCTGCTTTCAAAGTTCGAACCCAAGTCTGAAATTAGCGTCCATAAAAATAATGATTTTTCTAAAAATACAAGTTTATGGAGATTTTGTGACTGAATTCGATTTGGACTACTATTCTTATCACAATTCATTAATTTCAGCCCCTTGGGTCCCATAGAACCTGAAAAAACTGCATCCAAAGTTCGAACCCAAGTCTGAAATAAGCGTCCAAAAAAATCATGATTTTTCTAAAAGTACAAGTTTATGGAGATTTTGTGACTGAATTCGATTTGGAATACTATTCTTATCACAATTCATAAATTTCAGCCCCTTGGGTCCCATAGAGCCTGAAAAATCTGCATCCAAAGTTCGAACCCAAGTCCCAAATTAGCTTCCATACAAATCATGATTTTTCTCAAAATACAAGTTTATGGAGATTTTGTGATTGAATTCGATTTGAACTACAATTCTTATCACAATTCCAAAATTTCAGCCATTTGGGTCACATAGATCCTGAAAAATCTGCTTTCAAAGTTCGAACCCAAGTCTGAAATTAGCGTCCATAAAAATCATGATTTTTCTAAAAATACAAGTTTATGGAGATTTTGTGAATGAATTCGATTTGGACAACTATTCTTATCACAATTCATTAATTTCAGCCCCTTGGGTCCCATAGAACCTGAAAAAACTGCTTCCAAAGTTCGAACCCAAGTCTGAAAATAGCGTCCATAAAAATCATGATTTTTCTAAAAATACAAGTTTATGGAGATTTTGTGACTGAATTCGATTTGGACTACTATTCTTATCACAATTTCAGACCCTTGGATCCCATAGAACCTGAAAAAACTGCTTCCAAAGTTCGAACCCAAGTCTGAAATAAGCGTCCAAAAAAATCATGATTTTTCTAAAAATACAAGTTTATGGAGATTTTATGACTGAATTCGATTTGGACTACTATTCTCATCACAATTCATAAATTTCAGCCCCTTGGGTCCCATAGAGTCTGACTAATCTGCTTTCAAAATTCGAACCCAAGTCTGAAAATAGCGTCCATAAAAATCATGATTTTTCTAAAAATACAAGTTTATGGAGATTTTGTGACTGAATTCGATTTGGACTACTATTCTTATCACAATTTCAGACCCTTGGATCCCATAGAACCTGAAAAAACTGCTTCCAAAGTTCGAACCCAAGTCTGAAATAAGCGTCCAAAAAAATCATGATTTTTCTAAAAATACAAGTTTATGGAGATTTTGTGACTGAATTCGATTTGGACTACTATTCTTATTACAATTCATTAATTTCAGCCCCTTGGATCCCATAGATCCTGAAAAAACTGCTTCCAAAGTTCGAACCCAAGTCTGAAATAAGCGTCCAAAAAATCATGATTTTTCTAAAAATACATGTTTATGGAGATTTTGTGACTGAATTCGATTTGGAATACTATTCTTATCACAATTCATAAATTTCAGCCCCTTGGGTCCCATAGAGCCTGAAAAATCTGCTTCCAAAGTTCGAACCCAAGTCCCAAATTAGCTTCCATACAAATCATGATTTTTCTAAAAATACAAGTTTATGGAGATTTTGTGACGGAATTCGATTGCGACTACTATTCTTATCACAATTCATAAATTTCAGCCCCTTGGGTCCCATAGGGCCTGAAAAAACTGCTTCCAAAGTTCGAACCCAAGTCTGAAATAAGCGTCCAAAAAAATCATGATTTTTCTAAAAATACAACTTTATGGAGATTTTGTGACTGAATTTTATTTGGACTACTATTCTCATCACAATTCATAAATTTCAGCCCCTTGGGTCTCATAGAGCCTGAAAAATCTGCTTCCAAAGTTCGAACCCAAGTCTGAAATTAGCGTCCATAAATATCATGATTTTTCTAAAAATACAACTTTATGGAGATTTTGTGACTAAATTCGATTTGAACTACAATTCTTATCACAATTCCAAAATTTCAGCCATTTGGTTCACATAGATCCTGAAAAATCTGCTTTCAAAGTTCGAACCCAAGTCTGAAATTAGCGTCCATAAAAATCATGATTTTTCTAAAAATACAAGTTTATGGAGATTTTGTGACTGAATTCGATTTGTACTACTATTCTTATCACAATTCATAAATTTCAGCCCCTTGGGTCCCATAGAGCCTGAAAGATCTGCTTCCAAAGTTCGAACCCAAATCCCAAATCAGCTTCCATAAAAATCATGATTTTTCTAAAAATACAAGTTTATGGAGATTTTGTGAATGAATTCGATTTGGACAACTAGTCTTGTCACAATTCATTAATTTCAGCCCCTTGGGTCCCATAGAACCTGAAAACACTGCTTCCAAAGTTCGAACCCAAGTCTGAAATAAGCGTCCAAAAAAATCATGATTTTTCTAAAAGTACAAGTTTATGGAGATTTTGTGACTGAATTCGATTTGGAATACTATTCTTATCACAATTCATAAATTTCAGCCCCTTGGGTCCCATAGAGCCTGAAAAATCTGCTTCCAAAGTTCGAACCCAAGTCCCAAATTAGCTTCCATACAAATCATGATTTTAAAAATACAAGTATATGGAGATTTCGTGACTGAATTCGATTTGAACTTCAATTCTTATAACAATTCATAAATTTCAGCCCCTTGGGTCACATAGAGCCTGAAAGATCTGCCTCCAAAGTTCGAACCCAAATCCCAAATTAGCTTCCATAAAAATCATGATTTTTCTCAAAATACAAGTTTATGGAGATTTTGTGACTGAATTCGATTTGAACTTCAATTCTTATAACAATTCAAAAATTTCAGCCCCTTGGGTCCCATAGAGCCTGAAAAAACTGCTTTCAAAGTTCGAACCCAAGTCTGAAATGAGCGTCCATAAAAATCATGATTTTTCTAAAAATACAAGTTTATGGAGATTTTGTGACTGAATT
Organism: Hesperophylax magnus; assembly: GCA_026573805.1. Lineage (NCBI taxonomy): Eukaryota > Metazoa > Arthropoda > Insecta > Trichoptera > Limnephilidae > Hesperophylax > Hesperophylax magnus. The sequence continues at coordinate 4,445,008 of JAIUSX010000005.1, read as the reverse complement.
CGATTTGGACTACTATTCTTATCACAATTCATAAATTTCAGCCCCTTAGGTCCCATAGGGCCTGAAAAAACTGCTTCCAAAGTTCGAACCCAAGTCTGAAATAAGCGTCCAAAAAAATCATGATTTTTCTAAAAATACAACTTTATGGAGATTTTGTGACTGAATTCGATTTGGACTACTATTCTCATCACAATTCATAAATTTCAGCCCCTTGGGTCTCATAGAACCTGAAAAAACTGCTTCCAAAGTTCGAACCCAAGTCTGAAATAAGCGTCCAAAAAATCATGATTTTTCTAAAAATACATGTTTATGGAGATTTTGTGACTGAATTCGATTTGGAATACTATTCTTATCACAATTCATAAATTTCAGCCCCTTGGGTCCCATAGAGCCTGAAAAATCTGCTTCCAAAGTTCGAACCCAAGTCCCAAATTAGCTTCCATACAAATCATGATTTTTCTAAAAATACAAGTTTATGGAGATTTTGTGACTGAATTCGATTTGGACTACTATTCTTATCACAATTCATAAATTTCAGCCCCTTGGGTCCCAAAGAGCCTGAAAAATCTGCTTCCAAAATTCGAACCCAAGTCCCTAATTTGCTTCCATAAAAATCATGACTTTTCTAAAAATACAAGTTTATGGAGATTTCGTGACTGAATTCGATATGAACTTCAATTCTTTTAACAATTCATAAATTTCAGCCCCTTGGGTCCCATAGAGCATGAATAAACTGCTTCCAAAGTTCGAACCCAAGTCTGAAATTAGCGTCCATAAATATCATGATTTTTCTAAAAATACAACTTTATGGAGATTTTGTGAATGAATTCGATTTGGACAACTATTCTTATCACAATTCATTAATTTCAGCCCCTTGGGTCCCATAGAACCTGAAAAAACTGCTTCCAAAGTTCGAACCCAAGTCTGAAATAAGCGTCCAAAAAAATCATGATTTTTCTAAAAGTACAAGTTTATGGAGATTTTGTGACTAAATTCGATTTGAACTACAATTCTTATCACAATTCCAAAATTTCAGCCATTTGGTTCACATAGATCCTGAAAAATCGGCTTTCAAAGTTCGAACCCAAGTCTGAAATTAGCGTCCATAAGAATCATGATTTTTCGAAAAATACAAGTTTATGGAGATTTTGTGAATGAATTCGATTTGGACAACTATTCTTATCACAATTCATTAATTTCAGCCCCTTGGGTCCCATAGAACCTGAAAAAACTGCTTCCAAAGTTCGAACCCAAGTCCCAAATTAGCTTCCATACAAATCATGATTTTTCTATAAATACAAGTTTATGGAGATTTCGTGACTGAATTCGATTTGAACTACAATTCTTATCACAATTCCAAAATTTCAGCCATTTGGGTCACATAGATCATGAAAAATCTGCTTTCAAAGTTCGAACCCAAGTCTGAAATTAGCGTCCATAAAAATCATGATTTTTCTAAAAATACAAGTTTATGGAGATTTTGTGACTGAATTCGATTTGGACTACTATTCTTATTACAATTCATTAATTTCATCCCCTTGGATCCCATAGAACCTGAAAAAACTGCTTCCAAAGTTCGAACCCAAGTCTGAAATAAGCTTCCAAAAAATCATGATTTTTCTAAAAATACAAGTTTATGGAGATTTTGTGACTGAATTCGATTTGGAATACTATTCTTATCACAATTCATAAATTTCAGCCCCTTGGGTCCCATAGAGCCTGAAAAATCTGCTTCCAAAGTTCGAACCCAAGTCCCAAATTAGCTTCCATACAAATCATGATTTTTCTAAAAATACAACTTTATGGAGATTTTGTGACTAAATTCGATTTGGACTACTATTCTTATCACAATTCATTAATTTCAGCCCCTTGGGTCCCATAGAGCCTGAAAAATCTGCTTCCAAAGTTCGAACCCAAGTCCCAAATTAGCTTCCATACAAATCATGATTTTTCTAAAAATACAAGTTTATGGAGATTTTGTGACTGAATTCGATTTGAACTTCAATTCTTATAACAATTCCAAAATTTCAGCCTGTTTGGTCCTATTGAGCCTGAATAAACCGTTTCCATAGTTCGAACCCAAGTCTGAAATATGCGTCCAAAAAAATCATGATTTTTCTAAAAGTACAAGTTTATGGAGATTTTGTGACTGAATTCGATTTGGAATACTATTCTTATCACAATTCATAAATTTCAGCCCCTTGGGTCACATAGAGCCTGAAAGATCTGCCTCCAAAGTTCGAACCCAAATCCCAAATTAGCTTCCATAAAAATCATGATTTTTCTCAAAATACAAGTTTATGGAGATTTTGTGACTGAATTCGATTTGAACTTAAATTCTTATAACAATTCAAAAATTTCAGCCCCTTGGGTCCCATAGAGCCTGAAAAAACTGCTTTCAAAGTTCGAACCCAAGTCTGAAATGAGCGTCCATAAAAATCATGATTTTTCTAAAAATACAAGTTTATGGAGATTTTGTGACTGAATTCGATTTGGATGACTATTCTTATCACAATTCATAAATTTCAGCCCCTTAGGTCCCATAGGGCCTGAAAAAACTGCTTCCAAAGTTCGAACCCAAGTCTGAAATAAGCGTCCAAAAAAATTATGATTTTTCTAAAAATACAACTTTATGGAGATTTTGTGACTGAATTCGATTTGGACTACTATTCTCATCACAATTCATAAATTTCAGCCCCTTGGGTCTCATAGAGCCTGAAAAATCTGCTTCCAAAGTTCGAACCCAAGTCCCTAATTTGCTTCCATAAAAATCATGACTTTTCTAAAAATACAAGTTTATGGAGATTTCGTGACTGAATTCGATTTGAACTTCAATTCTTTTAACAATTCATAATTTTCAGCCCCTTGGGTCCCATAGAGCATGAAAAAACTGCTTCCAAAGTTCGAACCCAAGTCTGAAATTAGCGTCCATAAATATCATGATTTTTCTAAAAATACAACTTTATGGAGATTTTGTGACTAAATTCGATTTGAACTACAATTCTTATCACAATTCCAAAATTTCAGCCATTTGATTCACATAGATCCTGAAAAATCTGCTTTCAAAGTTCGAACCCAAGTCTGAAATTAGCGTCCATAAAAATCATGATTTTTCTAAAAATACAAGTTTATGGAGATTTTGTGAATGAATTCGATTTGGACAACTATTCTTATCACAATTCATTAATTTCAGCCCCTTGGGTCCCATAGAACCTGAAAAAACTGCTTCCAAAGTTCGAACCCAAGTCTGAAATAAGCGTCCAAAAAAATCATGATTTTTCTAAAAGTACAAGTTTATGGAGATTTTGTGACTGAATTCGATTTGGAATACTATTCTTAACACAATTCATAAATTTCAGCCCCTTGGGTCCCATAGAGCCTGAAAAATCTGCTTCCAAAGTTCGAACCCAAGTCCCAAATTAGCTTCCATACAAATCATGATTTTTCTAAAAATACAAGTTTATGGAGATTTTGTGACTGAATTCGATTTGAACTTCAATTCTTATAACAATTCCAAAATTTCAGCCTGTTTGGTCCTATTGAGCCTGAATAAACCGTTTCCATAGTTCGAACCCAAGTCTGAAATATGCGTCCAAAAAAATCATGATTTTTCTAAAAATACAACTTTATGGAGATTTTGTGACTAAATTCGATTTGAACTACAATTCTTATCACAATTCCAAAATTTCAGCCATTTGGTTCACATAGATCCTGAAAAATCGGCTTTCAAAGTTCGAACCCAAGTCTGAAATTAGCGTCCATAAAAATCATGATTTTTCGAAAAATACAAGTTTATGGAGATTTTGTGAATGAATTCGATTTGGACAACTATTCTTATCACAATTCATTAATTTCAGCCCCTTGGGTCCCATAGAACCTGAAAAAACTGCTTCCAAAGTTCGAACCCAAGTCCCAAATTAGCTTCCATACAAATCATGATTTTTCTATAAATACAAGTATATGGAGATTTCGTGACTGAATTCGATTTGAACTACAATTCTTATCACAATTCCAAAATTTCAGCCATTTGGGTCACATAGATCATGAAAAATCTGCTTTCAAAGTTCGAACCCAAGTCTGAAATTAGCGTCCATAAAAATCATGATTTTTCTAAAAATACAAGTTTATGGAGATTTTGTGACTGAATTCGATTTGGACTACTATTCTTATTACAATTCATTAATTTCATCCCCTTGGATCCCATAGAACCTGAAAAAACTGCTTCCAAAGTTCGAACCCAAGTCTGAAATAAGCTTCCAAAAAATCATGATTTTTCTAAAAATACAAGTTTATGGAGATTTTGTGACTGAATTCGATTTGGAATACTATTCTTATCACAATTCATAAATTTCAGCCCCTTGGGTCCCATAGAGCCTGAAAAATCTGCTTCCAAAGTTCGAACCCAAGTCCCAAATTAGCTTCCATACAAATCATGATTTTTCTAAAAATACAACTTTATGGAGATTTTGTGACTTAATTCGATTTGGACTACTATTCTTATCACAATTCATTAATTTCAGCCCCTTGGGTCCCATAGAGCCTGAAAAATCTGCTTCCAAAGTTCGAACCCAAGTCCCAAATTAGCTTCCATACAAATCATGATTTTTCTAAAAATACAAGTTTATGGAGATTTTGTGACTGAATTCGATTTGAACTTCAATTCTTATAACAATTCCAAAATTTCAGCCTGTTTGGTCCTATTGAGCCTGAATAAACCGTTTACATAGTTCGAACCCAAGTCTGAAATATGCGTCCAAAAAAATCATGATTTTTCTAAAAATACAACTTTATGGAGATTTTGTGACTAAATTCGATTTGAACTACAATTCTTATCACAATTCCAAAATTTCAGCCATTTGGTTCACATAGATCCTGAAAAATCGGCTTTCAAAGTTCGAACCCAAGTCTGAAATTAGCGTCCATAAAAATCATGATTTTTCGAAAAAAACAAGTTTATGGATATTTTGTGAATGAATTCGATTTGGACAACAATTCTTATCACAATTCATTAATTTCAGCCCCTTGGGTCCCATAGAACCTGAAAAAACTGCTTCCAAAGTTCGAACCCAAGTCCCAAATTAGCTTCCATACAAATCATGATTTTTCTATAAATACAAGTTTATGGAGATTTCGTGACTGAATTCGATTTGAACTACAATTCTTATCACAATTCCAAAATTTCAGCCATTTGGGTCACATAGATCCTGAAAATTCTGCTTTCAAAGTTCGAACCCAAGTCTGAAATTAGCCTCCATAAAAATCATGATTTTTCTAAAAATACAAGTTTATGGAGATTTTGTGACTGAATTCGATTTGGACTACTATTCTTATTACAATTCATTAATTTCATCCCCTTGGATCCCATAGAACCTGAAAAAACTGCTTCCAAAGTTCGAACCCAAGTCTGAAATAAGCTTCCAAAAAATCATGATTTTTCTAAAAATACAAGTTTATGGAGATTTTGTGACTGAATTCGATTTGGAATACTATTCTTATCACAATTCATAAATTTCAGCCCCTTGGGTCCCATAGAGCCTGAAAAATCTGCTTCCAAAGTTCGAACCCAAGTCCCAAATTAGCTTCCATACAAATCATGATTTTTCTAAAAATACAAGTTTATGGAGATTTTGTGACTTAATTCGATTTGGACTACTATTCTTATCACAATTCATAAATTTCAGCCCCTTGGGTCCCATAGAGCCTGAAAAATCTGCTTCCAAAGTTCGAACCCAAGTCTGAAATTAGCGTCCATAAAAATCATGATTTTTCTAAAAATACAAGTTTATGGAGATTTTGTGACTGAATTCGATTTGGACTACTATTCTTATCACAATTCATAAATTTCAGCCCCTTGGGTCCCATAGAGCCTGAAAGATCTGCTTCCAAAGTTCGAACCCAAATCCCAAATCAGCTTCCATAAAAATCATGATTTTTCTAAAAATACAAGTTTATGGAGATTTTGTGACTGAATTCGATTTGGAATACTATTCTTATCACAATTCATAATTATCAGCCCCTTGGGTCCCATAGAGCCTGAAAAATCTGCTTCGAAAGTTCGAACCCAAGTCCCAAATTAGCTTCCATACAAATCATGATTTTTCTAAAAATACAAGTTTATGGAGATTTTGTGACTGAATTCGATTTGGACTACTATTCTTATCACAATTCATAAATTTCAGCCCCTTGGGTCCCATAGAGCCTGAAAAATCTGCTTCCAAAGTTCGAACCCAAGTCTGAAATTAGCGTCCATAAAAATCATGATTTTTCTAAAAATACAAGTTTATGGAGATTTTGTGACTGAATTCGATTTGGACTACTATTCTTATCACAATTCATAAATTTCAGCCCCTTGGGTCCCATAGAGCCTGGAAGATCTGCTTCCAAAGTTCGAACCCAAATCCCAAATCAGCTTCCATAAAAATCATGATTTTTCTAAAAATACAAGTTTATGGAGATTTTGTGACTGAATTCGATTTGGAATACTATTCTTATCACAATTCATAAATTTCAGCCCCTTGGGTCCCATAGAGCCTGAAAAATCTGCTTCGAAAGTTCGAACCCAAGTCCCAAATTAGCTTCGATACAAATCATGATTTTTCTAAAAATACAAGTTTATGGAGATTTTGTGACTGAATTCGATTCGAACTTCAATTCTCATAACAATTCCAAAATTTTAGCCTGTTTTGTCCTATTGAGCCTGAATAAACCGTTTCCATAGTTCGAACCCAAGTCTGAAATATGCGTCCAAAAAAATCATGATTTTTTTAAAAATACAACTTTATGGAGATTTTGTGACTAAATTCGATTTGAACTACAATTCTTATCACAATTCCAAAATTTCAGCCATTTGGTTCATATAGATCCTGAAAAATCTGCTTTCAAAGTTCGAACCCAAGTCTGAAATTAGTGACCATAAAAATCATGATTTTTCTAAAAAGACAAGTTTATGGAGATTTTAAGAATGAATTCGATTTGGACAACTATTCTTATCACAATTCATTAATTTCAGCCCCTTGGGTAAATGAACCTGAAAAAACTGTTTCCAAAGTTCGAACCCAAGTCTGAAATAAGCGTCCAAAAAAATATGATTTTTCTAAAAGTACAAGTTTATGGAGATTTTGTGAATGAATTCGATTTGGAATACTATTCTTATCACAATTCATAAATTTCAGCCCCTTGGGTCCCATAGAGCCTGAAAAATCTGCTTCCAAAGTTCGAACCCAAGTCCCAAATTAGCTTCCATAAAAATCATGATTTTTCTAAAAATACAAGTTTATGGAGATTTTTTGACTGAATTCGATTTGAACTTCAATTCTTATAACAATTCCAAAATTTAAGCCTTTTTTGTCCTATTGAGCCTGAATAAACCGTTTCCATAGTTCGAACCCAAATCTGAAATATGCGTCCAAAAAAATCATGATTTTTCTAAAAATACAACTTTATGGAGATTTTGTGACTAAATTCGATTTGAACTACAATTCTTATCACAATTCCAAAATTTCAGCCATTTGGTTCACATAGATCCTGAAAAATCTGCTTTCAAAGTTCGAACCCAAGTCTGAAATTAGCGTCCATAAAAATCATGATTTTTCTAAAAATACAAGTTTATGGAGATTTTGTGAATGAATTCGATTAGGACAACTATTCTTATCACAATTCATTAATTTCAGCCCCTTGGGTCCCATAGAACCTGAAAAAACTGCTTCCAAAGTTCGAACCCAAGTCTGAAATAAGCGTCCAAAAAAATCATGATTTTTTTAAAAATACAACTTTATGGAGATTTCGTGACTGAATTCGATTTGAACTTCAATTCTTGTATCAATTCCAAAATTTCAGCCTGTTTGGTCCTATTGAGCCTGAATAAAGCACTTCCAAATTTCGAACCCAAGTCTGAAATAAGCGTCTAAAAAAATCATGATTTTTCTAAAAATACAACTTTATGGAGATTTTGTGACTAAATTCGATTTGAACTACAATTCTTATCACAATTCCAAAATTTCAGCCATTTGGGTCACATAGATCCTGAAAAATCTGCTTTCAAAGTTCGAACCCAAGTCTGAAATTAGCGTCCATAAAAATAATGATTTTTCTAAAAATACAAGTTTATGGAGATTTTAAGACTGAATTCGATTTGGACTACTATTCTTATCACAATTCATTAATTTCAGCCCCTTGGGTCCCATAGAACCTGAAAAAACTGCTTCCAAAGTTCGAACCCAAGTCTGAAATTAGCGTCCAAAAAAATCATGATTTTTCTAAAAGTACAAGTTTATGGAGATTTTGTGACTGAATTCGATTTGGAATACTATTCTTATAACAATTCATAAATTTCAGCCCCTTGGGTCCCATAGAGCCTGAAAAATCTGCATCCAAAGTTCGAACCCAAGTCCCAAATTAGCTTCCATACAAATCATGATTTTTCTCAAAATACAAGTTTATGGAGATTTTGTGACTGAATTCAATTTGAACTATAATTCTTATCACAATTCCAAAATTTCAGCCATTTGGGTCACATAGATCCTGAAAAATCTGCTTTCAAAGTTCGAACCCAAGTCTGAAATTAGCGTCCATAAAAATCATGATTTTTCTAAAAATACAAGTTTATGGAGATTTTGTGAATGAATTCGATTTGGACAACTATTCTTATCACAATTCATTAATTTCAGCCCCTTGGGTCCCATAGAACCTGAAAAAACTGCTTCCAAAGTTCGAACCCAAGTTTGAAATAAGCGTCCAAGAAAATCATGATTTTTCTAAAAGTACAAGTTTATGGAGATTTTGTGACTGAATTCGATTTGAACTTCAATTCTTGTATCAATTCCAAAATTTCAGCCTGTTTGGTCCTATTGAGCCTGAATTAAGCACTTCCAAATTTCGAACCCAAGTCTGAAATAAGCGTCTAAAAAAATCATGATTTTTCTAAAAATACAACTTTATGGAGATTTTGTGACTAAATTCGATTTGAACTACAATTCTTATCACAATTCCAAAATTTCAGCCATTTGGGTCACATAGATCCTGAAAAATCTGCTTTCAAAGTTCGAACCCAAGTCTGAAATTAGCGTCCATAAAAATAATGATTTTTCTAAAAATACAAGTTTATGGAGATTTTGTGACTGAATTCGATTTGGACTACTATTCTTATCACAATTCATTAATTTCAGCCCCTTGGGTCCCATAGAACCTGAAAAAACTGCATCCAAAGTTCGAACCCAAGTCTGAAATAAGCGTCCAAAAAAATCATGATTTTTCTAAAAGTACAAGTTTATGGAGATTTTGTGACTGAATTCGATTTGGAATACTATTCTTATCACAATTCATAAATTTCAGCCCCTTGGGTCCCATAGAGCCTGAAAAATCTGCATCCAAAGTTCGAACCCAAGTCCCAAATTAGCTTCCATACAAATCATGATTTTTCTCAAAATACAAGTTTATGGAGATTTTGTGATTGAATTCGATTTGAACTACAATTCTTATCACAATTCCAAAATTTCAGCCATTTGGGTCACATAGATCCTGAAAAATCTGCTTTCAAAGTTCGAACCCAAGTCTGAAATTAGCGTCCATAAAAATCATGATTTTTCTAAAAATACAAGTTTATGGAGATTTTGTGAATGAATTCGATTTGGACAACTATTCTTATCACAATTCATTAATTTCAGCCCCTTGGGTCCCATAGAACCTGAAAAAACTGCTTCCAAAGTTCGAACCCAAGTCTGAAAATAGCGTCCATAAAAATCATGATTTTTCTAAAAATACAAGTTTATGGAGATTTTGTGACTGAATTCGATTTGGACTACTATTCTTATCACAATTTCAGACCCTTGGATCCCATAGAACCTGAAAAAACTGCTTCCAAAGTTCGAACCCAAGTCTGAAATAAGCGTCCAAAAAAATCATGATTTTTCTAAAAATACAAGTTTATGGAGATTTTATGACTGAATTCGATTTGGACTACTATTCTCATCACAATTCATAAATTTCAGCCCCTTGGGTCCCATAGAGCCTAACTAATCTGCTTTCAAAATTCGAACCCAAGTCTGAAAATAGCGTCCATAAAAATCATGATTTTTCTAAAAATACAAGTTTATGGAGATTTTGTGACTGAATTCGATTTGGACTACTATTCTTATCACAATTCATTAATTTCAGGCCCTTGGATCCCATAGAACCTGAAAAAACTGCTTCCAAAGTTCGAACCCAAGTCTGAAATAAGCGTCCAAAAAAATCATGATTTTTCTAAAAATACAAGTTTATGGAGATTTTGTGACTGAATTCGATTTGGACTACTATTCTTATCACATTTCATAAATTTCAGCCCCTTGGGTCCCATAGAGCCTGAAAAATCTGCTTCCAAAGTTCGAACCCAAGACCCAAATTAGCTTCCATACAAATCATGATTTTTCTAAAAATACAAGTTTATGGAGATTTTGTGACTGAATTCGATTTGAACTACAATTCTTATCACAATTCCAAAATTTCAGCCATTTGGGTCACATAGATCCTGAAAAATCTGCTTTCAAAATTCGAACCCAAATCTGAAATATGCGTCCAAAAAAATCATGATTTTTCTAAAAATACAACTTTATGGAGATTTTGTGACTAAATTCGATTTGAACTACAATTCTTATCACAATTCCAAAATTTCAGCCATTTGGTTCACATAGATCCTGAAAAATCTGCTTTCAAAGTTCGAACCCAAGTCTGAAATTAGCGTCCATAAAAATCATGATTTTTCTAAAAATACAAGTTTATGGAGATTTTGTGAATGAATTCGATTAGGACAACTATTCTTATCACAATTCATTAATTTCAGCCCCTTGGGTCCCATAGAACCTGAAAAAACTGCTTTCAAAATTCGAACCCAAGTCTGAAAATAGCGTCCATAAAAATCATGATTTTTCTAAAAATACAAGTTTATGGAGATTTTGTGACTGAATTCGATTTGGACTACTATTCTTATCACAATTCATTAATTTCAGCCCCTTGGGTCCCATAGAGCCTGACTAATCTGCTTCCAAAGTTCGAACCCAAGTCTGAAATTAGCGTCCATAAAAATCATGATTTTTCTAAAAATACAAGTTTATGGAGATTTTGTGACTGAATTCGATTTGGACTACTATTCTTATCACAATTCATAAATTTCAGCCCCTTGGGTCCCATAGAGCCTGAAAGATCTGCTTCCAAAGTTCGAACCCAAGTCCCAAATTAGCTTCCATACAAATCATGATTTTTCTAAAAATACAAGTTTATGGAGATTTTGTGACTGAATTCGATTTGGACTACTATTCTTATCACAATTCATAAATTTCAGCCCCTTGGGTCCCATAGAGCCTGAAAAATCTGCTTCCAAAGTTCGAACCCAAGTCTGAAATTAGCGTCCATAAAAATCATGATTTTTCTAAAAATACAAGTTTATGGAGATTTTGTGACTGAATTCGATTTGGACTACTATTCTTATCACAATTCATAAATTTCAGCCCCTTGGGTCCCATAGAGCCTGGAAGATCTGCTTCCAAAGTTCGAACCCAAATCCCAAATCAGCTTCCATAAAAATCATGATTTTTCTAAAAATACAAGTTTATGGAGATTTTGTGACTGAATTCGATTTGGAATACTATTCTTATCACAATTCATAAATTTCAGCCCCTTGGGTCCCATAGAGCCTGAAAAATCTGCTTCGAAAGTTCGAACCCAAGTCCCAAATTAGCTTCGATACAAATCATGATTTTTCTAAAAATACAAGTTTATGGAGATTTTGTGACTGAATTCGATTCGAACTTCAATTCTCATAACAATTCCAAAATTTTAGCCTGTTTTGTCCTATTGAGCCTGAATAAACCGTTTCCATAGTTCGAACCCAAGTCTGAAATATGCGTCCAAAAAAATCATGATTTTTCTAAAAATACAACTTTATGGAGATTTTGTGACTAAATTCGATTTGAACTACAATTCTTATCACAATTCCAAAATTTCAGCCATTTGGTTCATATAGATCCTGAAAAATCTGCTTTCAAAGTTCGAACCCAAGTCTGAAATTAGTGACCATAAAAATCATGATTTTTCTAAAAAGACAAGTTTATGGAGATTTTAAGAATGAATTCGATTTGGACAACTATTCTTATCACAATTCATTAATTTCAGCCCCTTGGGTAAATGAACCTGAAAAAACTGTTTCCAAAGTTCGAACCCAAGTCTGAAATAAGCGTCCAAAAAAATATGATTTTTCTAAAAGTACAAGTTTATGGAGATTTTGTGAATGAATTCGATTTGGAATACTATTCTTATCACAATTCATAAATTTCAGCCCCTTGGGTCCCATAGAGCCTGAAAAATCTGCTTCCAAAGTTCGAACCCAAGTCCCAAATTAGCTTCCATAAAAATCATGATTTTTCTAAAAATACAAGTTTATGGAGATTTTTTGACTGAATTCGATTTGAACTTCAATTCTTATAACAATTCCAAAATTTAAGCCTTTTTTGTCCTATTGAGCCTGAATAAACCGTTTCCATAGTTCGAACCCAAATCTGAAATATGCGTCCAAAAAAATCATGATTTTTCTAAAAATACAACTTTATGGAGATTTTGTGACTAAATTCGATTTGAACTACAATTCTTATCACAATTCCAAAATTTCAGCCATTTGGTTCACATAGATCCTGAAAAATCTGCTTTCAAAGTTCGAACCCAAGTCTGAAATTAGCGTCCATAAAAATCATGATTTTTCTAAAAATACAAGTTTATGGAGATTTTGTGAATGAATTCGATTAGGACAACTATTCTTATCACAATTCATTAATTTCAGCCCCTTGGGTCCCATAGAACCTGAAAAAACTGCTTCCAAAGTTCGAACCCAAGTCTGAAATAAGCGTCCAAAAAAATCATGATTTTTTTAAAAATACAACTTTATGGAGATTTCGTGACTGAATTCGATTTGAACTTCAATTCTTGTATCAATTCCAAAATTTCAGCCTGTTTGGTCCTATTGAGCCTGAATAAAGCACTTCCAAATTTCGAACCCAAGTCTGAAATAAGCGTCTAAAAAAATCATGATTTTTCTAAAAATACAACTTTATGGAGATTTTGTGACTAAATTCGATTTGAACTACAATTCTTATCACAATTCCAAAATTTCAGCCATTTGGGTCACATAGATCCTGAAAAATCTGCTTTCAAAGTTCGAACCCAAGTCTGAAATTAGCGTCCATAAAAATAATGATTTTTCTAAAAATACAAGTTTATGGAGATTTTAAGACTGAATTCGATTTGGACTACTATTCTTATCACAATTCATTAATTTCAGCCCCTTGGGTCCCATAGAACCTGAAAAAACTGCTTCCAAAGTTCGAACCCAAGTCTGAAATTAGCGTCCAAAAAAATCATGATTTTTCTAAAAGTACAAGTTTATGGAGATTTTGTGACTGAATTCGATTTGGAATACTATTCTTATAACAATTCATAAATTTCAGCCCCTTGGGTCCCATAGAGCCTGAAAAATCTGCATCCAAAGTTCGAACCCAAGTCCCAAATTAGCTTCCATACAAATCATGATTTTTCTCAAAATACAAGTTTATGGAGATTTTGTGACTGAATTCAATTTGAACTATAATTCTTATCACAATTCCAAAATTTCAGCCATTTGGGTCACATAGATCCTGAAAAATCTGCTTTCAAAGTTCGAACCCAAGTCTGAAATTAGCGTCCATAAAAATCATGATTTTTCTAAAAATACAAGTTTATGGAGATTTTGTGAATGAATTCGATTTGGACAACTATTCTTATCACAATTCATTAATTTCAGCCCCTTGGGTCCCATAGAACCTGAAAAAACTGCTTCCAAAGTTCGAACCCAAGTCTGAAATAAGCGTCCAAGAAAATCATGATTTTTCTAAAAGTACAAGTTTATGGAGATTTTGTGACTGAATTCGATTTGAACTTCAATTCTTGTATCAATTCCAAAATTTCAGCCTGTTTGGTCCTATTGAGCCTGAATTAAGCACTTCCAAATTTCGAACCCAAGTCTGAAAATAGCGTCCATAAAAATCATGATTTTTCTAAAAATACAAGTTTATGGAGATTTTGTGACTGAATTCGATTTGGACTACTATTCTTATCACAATTCATTAATTTCAGCCCCTTGGGTCCCATAGAGCCTGACTAATCTGCTTCCAAAGTTCGAACCCAAGTCCCAAATTAGCTTCCATAAGTATCATGATTTTTCTAAAAATACAACTATATGGAGATTTCGTGACTGAATTCGATTTGAACTTCAATTTTTATAACAATTCAAAAATTTCAGCCCCCTGGGTCCCATAGAGCCTGAAAAAACTGCTTCCAAAGTTCGAACCCAAGTCTGAAATAAGCGTCCAAAAAAATCATGATTTTTCTAAAAATACAACTTTATGGAGATTTTGTGACTGAATTCGATTTGGACTTCTATTCTTATCACAATTCATTAATTTCAGCCCCTTGGGTCCCATAGAGCCTGAATAAACCACTTCCAAAGTTCGAACCCAAGTCTGAAATGAGCGTCCACAAAAATCATGATTTTTCTAAAAATACAACTTTATGGAGATTTTGTGACTGAATTCGATTTGGACTACTATTCTTATCACAATTCATAAATTTCAGCCCCTTCGGTCCCATAGAGCCTGATAAAACTGCTTCCAAAGTTCAAACCCAAGTTTGAAATAAGCGTCCAAAAAAATCATGATTTTTCTAAAAATACAACTTACAATACAAGTTTATGGAGATTTTGTGACGGAATTCGATTTGGACTACTATTTTATCACAATTCATAAATTTCAGTCCCTTGGGTCCCATAGAGCCTGAAAAAACTGCTTCCAAAGTTCGAACCAAAGTCTGAAATAAGCGTCCAAAAAATCATGATTTTTCTAAAAATACAACTTTATGGAAATTTTGTGACTGAATTCGATTTGGACTACTATTCTCATCACAATTCATAAATTTCAGCCCCTTGGGTCTCATGGAGCCTGAAAAATCTGCTTCCAAAGTTCGAACCCAAGTCCCAAATTAGCTTCCATAAAAATCATGATTTTTCTAAAAATACAAGTTTATGGAGATTTTGTGACTGAATTCGATTTGGACTACTATTCTTATCACAATTCATTAATTTCAGCCCCTTGGATCCCATAGAACCTGAAAAAACTGCTTCCAAAGTTCGAACCCAAGTCTGAAATAAGCGTCCAAAAAAATCATGATTTTTCTAAAAATACAAGTTTATGGAGATTTTGTGACTGAATTCGATTTGGACTACTATTCTTATCACATTTCATAAATTTCAGCCCCTTGGGTCCCATAGAGCCTGAAAAATCTGCTTCCAAAGTTCGAACCCAAGACCCAAATTAGCTTCCATACAAATCATGATTTTTCTAAAAATACAAGTTTATGGAGATTTTGTGACTGAATTCGATTTGAACTACAATTCTTATCACAATTCCAAAATTTCAGCCATTTGGTTCACATAGATCCTGAAAAATCTGCTTTCAAAATTCGAACCCAAGTCTGAAAATAGCGTCCATAAAAATCATGATTTTTCTAAAAATACAAGTTTATGGAGATTTTGTGACTGAATTCGATTTGGACTACTATTCTTATCACAATTCATTAATTTCAGACCCTTGGATCCCATAGAACCTGAAAAAACTGCTTCCAAAGTTCGAACCCAAGTCTGAAATAAGCGTCCAAAAAAATCATGATTTTTCTAAAAATACAAGTTTATGGAGATTTTGTGACGGAATTCGATTTGGACTACTATTTTATCACAATTCATAAATTTCAGTCCCTTGGGTCCCATAGAGCCTGAAAAAACTGCTTCCAAAGTTCGAACCCAAGTCTGAAATAAGCGTCCAAAAAATAATGATTTTTCTAAAAATACAACTTTATGGAAATTTTGTGACTGAATTCGATTTGGACTACTATTCTCATCACAATTCATAAATTTCAGCCCCTTGGGTCTCATGGAGCCTGAAAAATCTGCTTCCAAAGTTCGAACCCAAGTCCCAAATTAGCTTCCATAAAAATCATGATTTTTCTAAAAATACAAGTTTATGGAGATTTTGTGACTGAATTCGATTTGGACTACTATTCTTATCACAATTCATTAATTTCAGCCCCTTGGATCCCATAGAACCTGAAAAAACTGCTTCCAAAGTTCGAACCCAAATCCCAAATTAGCTTCCATAAAAATCATGATTTTGTGACGGAATTCGATTTGGACTACTATTTTATCACAATTCATAAATTTCAGTCCCTTGGGTCCCATAGAGCCTGAAAAAACTGCTTCCAAAGTTCGAACCCAAGTCTGAAATAAGCGTCCAAAAAATCATGATTTTTCTAAAAATACAACTTTATGGAAATTTTGTGACTGAATTCGATTTGGACTACTATTCTCATCACAATTCATAAATTTCAGCCCCTTGGGTCTCATGGAGCCTGAAAAATCTGCTTCCAAAGTTCGAACCCAAGTCCCAAATTAGCTTCCATAAAAATCATGATTTTTCTAAAAATACAAGTTTATGGAGATTTTGTGACTGAATTCGATTTGGACTACTATTCTTATCACAATTCATTAATTTCAGCCCCTTGGATCCCATAGAACCTGAAAAAACTGCTTCCAAAGTTCGAACCCAAGTCTGAAATAAGCGTCCAAAAAAATCATGATTTTTCTAAAAATACAAGTTTATGGAGATTTTGTGACTGAATTCGATTTGGACTACTATTCTTATCACATTTCATAAATTTCAGCCCCTTGGGTCCCATAGAGCCTGAAAAATCTGCTTCCAAAGTTCGAACCCAAGACCCAAATTAGCTTCCATACAAATCATGATTTTTCTAAAAATACAAGTTTATGGAGATTTTGTGACTGAATTCGATTTGAACTACAATTCTTATCACAATTCCAAAATTTCAGCCATTTGGGTCACATAGATCCTGAAAAATCTGCTTTCAAAATTCGAACCCAAGTCTGAAAATAGCGTCCATAAAAATCATGATTTTTCTAAAAATACAAGTTTATGGAGATTTTGTGACTGAATTCGATTTGGACTACTATTCTTATCACAATTTCAGACCCTTGGATCCCATAGAACCTGAAAAAACTGCTTCCAAAGTTCGAACCCAAGTCTGAAATAAGCGTCCAAAAAAATCATGATTTTTCTAAAAATACAAGTTTATGGAGATTTTATGACTGAATTCGATTTGGACTACTATTCTCATCACAATTCATAAATTTCAGCCCCTTGGGTCCCATAGAGCCTGACTAATCTGCTTCCAAAGTTCGAACCCAAGTCCCAAATTAGCTTCCATAAGTATCATGATTTTTCTAAAAATACAACTATATGGAGATTTCGTGACTGAATTCGATTTGAACTTCAATTCTTATAACAATTCAAAAATTTCAGCCTCCTGGGTCCCATAGAGCCTGAAAAAACTGCTTCCAAAGTTCGAACCCAAGTCTGAAATAAGCGTCCAAAAAAATCATGATTTTTCTAAAAATACAACTTTATGGAGATTTTGTGACTGAATTCGATTTGGACTTCTATTCTTATCACAATTCATTAATTTCAGCCCCTTGGGTCCCATAGAGCCTGAATAAACCACTTCCAAAGTTCGAACCCAAGTCTTAAATGAGCGTCCATAAAAATCATGATTTTTCTAAAAATACAACTTTATGGAGATTTTGTGACTGAATTCGATTTGGACTACTATTCTTATCACAATTCATAAATTTCAGCCCCTTCGGTCCCATAGAGCCTGATAAAACTGTTTCCAAAGTTCAAACCCAAGTTTGAAATAAGCGTCCAAAAAAATCATGATTTTTCTAAAAATACAACTTTATCGAGATTTCGTGACTGAATTCGATTTGAACTACAATTCTTATCACAATTCCAAAATTTCAGCCATTTGGGTCACATAGATCCTGAAAAATCTGCTTTCAAAGTTCGAACCCAAGTCTGAAATTAGCGTCCATAAAAATCATGATTTTTCTAAAAATACAAGTTTATGGAGATTTTGTGACTGAATTCGATTTGGACTACTATTCTTATCACAATTCATTAATTTCAGCCCCTTGGGTCCCATAGAACCTGAAAAAACTGCTTCCAAAGTTCGAACCCAAGTCTGAAATAAGCGTCCAAAAAAATCATGATTTTTCTAAAAGTACAAGTTTATGGAGATTTTGTGACTGAATTCGATTTGGAATACTATTCTTATCACAATTCATAAATTTCAGCCCCTTGGGTCCCATAGAGCCTGAAAAATCTGCTTCCAAAGTTCGAACCCAAGTCCCAAATTAGCTTCCATACAAATCATGATTTTTCTAAAAATACAATTTTTTGGAGATTTTGTGACTGAATTCGATTTGAACTACAATTCTTATCACAATTCGAAAATTTCAGCCATTTGGGTCACATAGATCCTGAAAAATCTGCTTTCAAAGTTCGAACCCAAGTCTGAAATTAACGTCCATAAAAATCATGATTTTTCTAAAAATACAAGTTTATGGAGATTTTGTGACTGAATTCGATTTGGAATACTATTCTTATCACAATTCCAAAATTTCAGCCCCTTGGGTCCCATAGAGCCTGAAAAATCTGCTTCCAAAGTTCGAACCCAAGTCCCAAATTAGCTTCCATACAAATCATGATTTTTCTAAAAATACAAGTTTATGGAGATTTTGTGACGGAATTCGATTTGGACTACTATTTTATCACAATTCATAAATTTCAGTCCCTTGGGTCCCATAGAGCCTGAAAAAACTGCTTCCAAAGTTCGAACCCAAGTCTGAAATAAGCGTCCAAAAAATCATGATTTTTCTAAAAATACAACTTTATGGAAATTTTGTGACTGAATTCGATTTGGACTACTATTCTCATCACAATTCCAAAATTTCAGCCCCTTGGGTCCCATAGAGCCTGAAAAATCTGCTTCCAAAGTTCGAACCCAAGTCCCAAATTAGCTTCCATACAAATCATGATTTTTCTAAAAATACAAGTTTATGGAGATTTTGTGACGGAATTCGATTTGGACTACTATTCTTATCACAATTCATAAATTTCAGCCCCTTGGGTCCCATAGAGCCTGAAAAATCTGCTTACAAAGTTCGAACCCAAGTCCCAAATTAGCTTCCATACAAATCATGATTTTTCTAAAAATACAAGTTTATGGAGATTTTGTTACTGAATTCGATTTGAACTTCAATTCTTATAACAATTCCAAAATTTTAGCCTGTTTTGTCCTATTGAGCCTGAATAAACGGTTTCCATAGTTCGAACCCAAGTCTGAAATTAGCGTCCATAAAAATCATGATTTTTCTAAAAATACAAGTTTATGGAGATTTTGTGAATGAATTCGATTTGGACAACTATTCTTATCACAATTCAATAATTTCAGCCCCTTGGGTCCCATAGAACCCGAAAAAACTGCTTCCAAAGTTCGAACCCAAGTCTGAAATAAGCGTCCAAAAAAATCATGATTTTTCTAAAAATACAACTTTATGGAGATTTCGTGACTGAATTCGATTTGAACTACAATTCTTATCACAATTCCAAAATTTCAGCCATTTGGGTCACATAGATCCTGAAAAATCTGCTTTCAAAGTTCGAACCCAAGTCTGAAATTAACGTCCATAAAAATCATGATTTTTCTAAAAATACAAGTTTATGGAGATTTTGTGACTGAATTCGATTTGGAATACTATTCTTATCACAATTCATAAATTTCAGCCCCTTGGGTCCCATAGAGCCTGAAAAAACTGCTTCCAAAGTTCGAACCCAAGTCCCAAATTAGCTTCCATACAAATCATGATTTTTCTAAAAATACAAGTTTATGGAGATTTTGTTACTGAATTCGATTTGAACTTCAATTCTTATAACAATTCCAAAATTTTAGCCTGTTTTGTCCTATTGAGCCTGAATAAACGGTTTCCATAGTTCGAACCCAAGTCTGAAATATGCGTCCAAAAAATCATGATTTTTCTAAAAATACAACTTTATGGAGATTTTGTGACTAAATTCGATTTGAACTACAATTCTTATCACAATTCCAAAATTTCAGCCATTTCGTTCACATAGATCCTGAAAAATCTGCTTTCAAAGTTCGAACCCAAGTCTGAAATTAGCGTCCATAAAAATCATGATTTTTCTAAAAATACAAGTTTATGGAGATTTTGTGAATGAATTCGATTTGGACAACTATTCTTATCACAATTCAATAATTTCAGCCCCTTGGGTCCCATAGAACCCGAAAAAACTGCTTCCAAAGTTCGAACCCAAGTCTGAAATAAGCGTCCAAAAAAATCATGATTTTTCTAAAAATACAACTTTATGGAGATTTCGTGACTGAATTCGATTTGAACTACAATTCTTATCACAATTCCAAAATTTCAGCCATTTCACATAGTCACATAGATCCTAAAAAATCTGCTTTCAAAGTTCGAACCCAAGTCTGAAATTAGCGTCCATAAAAATCATGATTTTTCTAAAAATACAAGTTTATGGAGATTTTGTGACTGAATTCGATTTGGACTACTATTCTTATCACAATTCATTAATTTCAGCCCCTTGGGTCCCATAGAGCCTGAAAAAACTGCTTCCAAAGTTCGAACCCAAGTCTGAAATAAGCGTCCAAAAAAATCATGATTTTTCTAAAAATACAACTTTATGGAGATTTTGTGACTAAATTCGATTTGAACTGCAATTCTCATCACAACTCCAAAATTTCAGCCATTTGGGTCACATAGATCCTGAAAAATCTGCTTTAAAAGTTCGAACCCAAGTCTGAAATTAGCGTCCATAAAAATCATGATTTTTCTAAAAATACAAGTTTATGGAGATTTTGTGACTGAATTCGATTTGGACTACTATTCTTATCATAATTCCAAAATTTCAGCCCCTTGGGTCCCATAGAGCCTGAAAGATCGGCTTCCAAAGTTCGAACCCAAATCCAAAATCAGCTTCCATAAAAATCATGATTTTTCTAAAAATACAAGTTTATGGAGATTTTGTGAATGAATTCGATTTGGACAACTATTCTTATCACAATTCATTAATTTCAGCCCCTTGGGTCCCATAGAGCCTGACTAATCTGCTTCCAAAGTTCGAACCCAAGTCCCAAATTAGCTTCCATAAGTATCATGATTTTTCTAAAAATACAACTATATGGAGATTTCGTGACTGAATTCGATTTGAACTTCAATTTTTATAACAATTCAAAAATTTCAGCCCCCTGGGTCCCATAGAGCCTGAAAAAACTGCTTCCAAAGTTCGAACCCAAGTCTGAAATAAGCGTCCAAAAAAATCATGATTTTTCTAAAAATACAACTTTATGGAGATTTTGTGACTGAATTCGATTTGGACTTCTATTCTTATCACAATTCATTAATTTCAGCCCCTTGGGTCCCATAGAGCCTGAATAAACCACTTCCAAAGTTCGAACCCAAGTCTGAAATGAGCGTCCACAAAAATCATGATTTTTCTAAAAATACAACTTTATGGAGATTTTGTGACTGAATTCGATTTGGACTACTATTCTTATCACAATTCATAAATTTCAGCCCCTTCGGTCCCATAGAGCCTGATAAAACTGCTTCCAAAGTTCAAACCCAAGTTTGAAATAAGCGTCCAAAAAAATCATGATTTTTCTAAAAATACAACTTACAATACAAGTTTATGGAGATTTTGTGACGGAATTCGATTTGGACTACTATTTTATCACAATTCATAAATTTCAGTCCCTTGGGTCCCATAGAGCCTGAAAAAACTGCTTCCAAAGTTCGAACCAAAGTCTGAAATAAGCGTCCAAAAAATCATGATTTTTCTAAAAATACAACTTTATGGAAATTTTGTGACTGAATTCGATTTGGACTACTATTCTCATCACAATTCATAAATTTCAGCCCCTTGGGTCTCATGGAGCCTGAAAAATCTGCTTCCAAAGTTCGAACCCAAGTCCCAAATTAGCTTCCATAAAAATCATGATTTTTCTAAAAATACAAGTTTATGGAGATTTTGTGACTGAATTCGATTTGGACTACTATTCTTATCACAATTCATTAATTTCAGCCCCTTGGATCCCATAGAACCTGAAAAAACTGCTTCCAAAGTTCGAACCCAAGTCTGAAATAAGCGTCCAAAAAAATCATGATTTTTCTAAAAATACAAGTTTATGGAGATTTTGTGACTGAATTCGATTTGGACTACTATTCTTATCACATTTCATAAATTTCAGCCCCTTGGGTCCCATAGAGCCTGAAAAATCTGCTTCCAAAGTTCGAACCCAAGACCCAAATTAGCTTCCATACAAATCATGATTTTTCTAAAAATACAAGTTTATGGAGATTTTGTGACTGAATTCGATTTGAACTACAATTCTTATCACAATTCCAAAATTTCAGCCATTTGGTTCACATAGATCCTGAAAAATCTGCTTTCAAAATTCGAACCCAAGTCTGAAAATAGCGTCCATAAAAATCATGATTTTTCTAAAAATACAAGTTTATGGAGATTTTGTGACTGAATTCGATTTGGACTACTATTCTTATCACAATTCATTAATTTCAGACCCTTGGATCCCATAGAACCTGAAAAAACTGCTTCCAAAGTTCGAACCCAAGTCTGAAATAAGCGTCCAAAAAAATCATGATTTTTCTAAAAATACAAGTTTATGGAGATTTTGTGACGGAATTCGATTTGGACTACTATTTTATCACAATTCATAAATTTCAGTCCCTTGGGTCCCATAGAGCCTGAAAAAACTGCTTCCAAAGTTCGAACCCAAGTCTGAAATAAGCGTCCAAAAAATAATGATTTTTCTAAAAATACAACTTTATGGAAATTTTGTGACTGAATTCGATTTGGACTACTATTCTCATCACAATTCATAAATTTCAGCCATTTGGGTCACATAGATCCTGAAAAATCTGCTTTCAAAATTCGAACCCAAGTCTGAAAATAGCGTCCATAAAAATCATGATTTTTCTAAAAATACAAGTTTATGGAGATTTTGTGACTGAATTCGATTTGGACTACTATTCTTATCACAATTTCAGACCCTTGGATCCCATAGAACCTGAAAAAACTGCTTCCAAAGTTCGAACCCAAGTCTGAAATAAGCGTCCAAAAAAATCATGATTTTTCTAAAAATACAAGTTTATGGAGATTTTATGACTGAATTCGATTTGGACTACTATTCTCATCACAATTCATAAATTTCAGCCCCTTGGGTCCCATAGAGCCTGACTAATCTGCTTCCAAAGTTCGAACCCAAGTCCCAAATTAGCTTCCATAAGTATCATGATTTTTCTAAAAATACAACTATATGGAGATTTCGTGACTGAATTCGATTTGAACTTCAATTCTTATAACAATTCAAAAATTTCAGCCTCCTGGGTCCCATAGAGCCTGAAAAAACTGCTTCCAAAGTTCGAACCCAAGTCTGAAATAAGCGTCCAAAAAAATCATGATTTTTCTAAAAATACAACTTTATGGAGATTTTGTGACTGAATTCGATTTGGACTTCTATTCTTATCACAATTCATTAATTTCAGCCCCTTGGGTCCCATAGAGCCTGAATAAACCACTTCCAAAGTTCGAACCCAAGTCTTAAATGAGCGTCCATAAAAATCATGATTTTTCTAAAAATACAACTTTATGGAGATTTTGTGACTGAATTCGATTTGGACTACTATTCTTATCACAATTCATAAATTTCAGCCCCTTCGGTCCCATAGAGCCTGATAAAACTGTTTCCAAAGTTCAAACCCAAGTTTGAAATAAGCGTCCAAAAAAATCATGATTTTTCTAAAAATACAACTTTATCGAGATTTCGTGACTGAATTCGATTTGAACTACAATTCTTATCACAATTCCAAAATTTCAGCCATTTGGGTCACATAGATCCTGAAAAATCTGCTTTCAAAGTTCGAACCCAAGTCTGAAATTAGCGTCCATAAAAATCATGATTTTTCTAAAAATACAAGTTTATGGAGATTTTGTGACTGAATTCGATTTGGACTACTATTCTTATCACAATTCATTAATTTCAGCCCCTTGGGTCCCATAGAACCTGAAAAAACTGCTTCCAAAGTTCGAACCCAAGTCTGAAATAAGCGTCCAAAAAAATCATGATTTTTCTAAAAGTACAAGTTTATGGAGATTTTGTGACTGAATTCGATTTGGAATACTATTCTTATCACAATTCATAAATTTCAGCCCCTTGGGTCCCATAGAGCCTGAAAAATCTGCTTCCAAAGTTCGAACCCAAGTCCCAAATTAGCTTCCATACAAATCATGATTTTTCTAAAAATACAATTTTTTGGAGATTTTGTGACTGAATTCGATTTGAACTACAATTCTTATCACAATTCGAAAATTTCAGCCATTTGGGTCACATAGATCCTGAAAAATCTGCTTTCAAAGTTCGAACCCAAGTCTGAAATTAACGTCCATAAAAATCATGATTTTTCTAAAAATACAAGTTTATGGAGATTTTGTGACTGAATTCGATTTGGAATACTATTCTTATCACAATTCCAAAATTTCAGCCCCTTGGGTCCCATAGAGCCTGAAAAATCTGCTTCCAAAGTTCGAACCCAAGTCCCAAATTAGCTTCCATACAAATCATGATTTTTCTAAAAATACAAGTTTATGGAGATTTTGTGACGGAATTCGATTTGGACTACTATTTTATCACAATTCATAAATTTCAGTCCCTTGGGTCCCATAGAGCCTGAAAAAACTGCTTCCAAAGTTCGAACCCAAGTCTGAAATAAGCGTCCAAAAAATCATGATTTTTCTAAAAATACAACTTTATGGAAATTTTGTGACTGAATTCGATTTGGACTACTATTCTCATCACAATTCCAAAATTTCAGCCCCTTGGGTCCCATAGAGCCTGAAAAATCTGCTTCCAAAGTTCGAACCCAAGTCCCAAATTAGCTTCCATACAAATCATGATTTTTCTAAAAATACAAGTTTATGGAGATTTTGTGACGGAATTCGATTTGGACTACTATTCTTATCACAATTCATAAATTTCAGCCCCTTGGGTCCCATAGAGCCTGAAAAATCTGCTTACAAAGTTCGAACCCAAGTCCCAAATTAGCTTCCATACAAATCATGATTTTTCTAAAAATACAAGTTTATGGAGATTTTGTTACTGAATTCGATTTGAACTTCAATTCTTATAACAATTCCAAAATTTTAGCCTGTTTTGTCCTATTGAGCCTGAATAAACGGTTTCCATAGTTCGAACCCAAGTCTGAAATTAGCGTCCATAAAAATCATGATTTTTCTAAAAATACAAGTTTATGGAGATTTTGTGAATGAATTCGATTTGGACAACTATTCTTATCACAATTCAATAATTTCAGCCCCTTGGGTCCCATAGAACCCGAAAAAACTGCTTCCAAAGTTCGAACCCAAGTCTGAAATAAGCGTCCAAAAAAATCATGATTTTTCTAAAAATACAACTTTATGGAGATTTCGTGACTGAATTCGATTTGAACTACAATTCTTATCACAATTCCAAAATTTCAGCCATTTGGGTCACATAGATCCTGAAAAATCTGCTTTCAAAGTTCGAACCCAAGTCTGAAATTAACGTCCATAAAAATCATGATTTTTCTAAAAATACAAGTTTATGGAGATTTTGTGACTGAATTCGATTTGGAATACTATTCTTATCACAATTCATAAATTTCAGCCCCTTGGGTCCCATAGAGCCTGAAAAAACTGCTTCCAAAGTTCGAACCCAAGTCCCAAATTAGCTTCCATACAAATCATGATTTTTCTAAAAATACAAGTTTATGGAGATTTTGTTACTGAATTCGATTTGAACTTCAATTCTTATAACAATTCCAAAATTTTAGCCTGTTTTGTCCTATTGAGCCTGAATAAACGGTTTCCATAGTTCGAACCCAAGTCTGAAATATGCGTCCAAAAAATCATGATTTTTCTAAAAATACAACTTTATGGAGATTTTGTGACTAAATTCGATTTGAACTACAATTCTTATCACAATTCCAAAATTTCAGCCATTTCGTTCACATAGATCCTGAAAAATCTGCTTTCAAAGTTCGAACCCAAGTCTGAAATTAGCGTCCATAAAAATCATGATTTTTCTAAAAATACAAGTTTATGGAGATTTTGTGACTGAATTCGATTTGGACTACTATTCTTATCACAATTCATAAATTTCAGCCCCTTAGGTCCCATAGGGCCTGAAAAAACTGCTTCCAAAGTTCGAACCCAAGTCTGAAATAAGCGTCCAAAAAAATCATGATTTTTCTAAAAATACAACTTTATGGAGATTTTGTGACTGAATTCGATTTGGACTACTATTCTCATCACAATTCATAAATTTCAGCCCCTTGGGTCTCATAGAACCTGAAAAAACTGCTTCCAAAGTTCGAACCCAAGTCTGAAATAAGCGTCCAAAAAATCATGATTTTTCTAAAAATACATGTTTATGGAGATTTTGTGACTGAATTCGATTTGGAATACTATTCTTATCACAATTCAATAATTTCAGCCCCTTGGGTCCCATAGAACCCGAAAAAACTGCTTCCAAAGTTCGAACCCAAGTCTGAAATAAGCGTCCAAAAAAATCATGATTTTTCTAAAAATACAACTTTATGGAGATTTCGTGACTGAATTCGATTTGAACTACAATTCTTATCACAATTCCAAAATTTCAGCCATTTCACATAGTCACATAGATCCTAAAAAATCTGCTTTCAAAGTTCGAACCCAAGTCTGAAATTAGCGTCCATAAAAATCATGATTTTTCTAAAAATACAAGTTTATGGAGATTTTGTGACTGAATTCGATTTGGACTACTATTCTTATCACAATTCATTAATTTCAGCCCCTTGGGTCCCATAGAGCCTGAAAAAACTGCTTCCAAAGTTCGAACCCAAGTCTGAAATAAGCGTCCAAAAAAATCATGATTTTTCTAAAAATACAACTTTATGGAGATTTTGTGACTAAATTCGATTTGAACTGCAATTCTCATCACAACTCCAAAATTTCAGCCATTTGGGTCACATAGATCCTGAAAAATCTGCTTTAAAAGTTCGAACCCAAGTCTGAAATTAGCGTCCATAAAAATCATGATTTTTCTAAAAATACAAGTTTATGGAGATTTTGTGACTGAATTCGATTTGGACTACTATTCTTATCATAATTCCAAAATTTCAGCCCCTTGGGTCCCATAGAGCCTGAAAGATCGGCTTCCAAAGTTCGAACCCAAATCCAAAATCAGCTTCCATAAAAATCATGATTTTTCTAAAAATACAAGTTTATGGAGATTTTGTGAATGAATTCGATTTGGACAACTATTCTTATCACAATTCATTAATTTCAGCCCCTTGGGTCCCATAGAACCTGAAACAACTGCTTCCAAAGTTCGAACCCAAGTCTGAAATAAGCGTCCCAAAATATCATGATTTTTCTAAAAGTACAAGTTTATGGAGATTTTGTGACTGAAATCGATTTGGAATACTATTCTTATCACAATTCATTAATTTCAGCCCCTTGGGTCCCATAGAACCTGAAAAAACTGCTTCCAAAGTTCGAACCCAAGGCTGAAATAAGCGTCCAAAAAAATCATGATTTTTCTAAAAATACAAGTTTATGGAGATTTTGTGAATGAATTCGATTTGGAATACTATTCTTATCACAATTCATAAATTTCAGCCCCTTGGGTCCCATAGAGCCTGAAAAATCTGCTTACAAAGTTCGAACCCAAGTCCCAAATTAGCTTCCATACAAATCATGATTTTTCTAAAAATACAAGTTTATGGAGATTTTGTTACTGAATTCGATTTGAACTTCAATTCTTATAACAATTCCAAAATTTTAGCCTGTTTTGTC
Organism: Hesperophylax magnus; assembly: GCA_026573805.1. Lineage (NCBI taxonomy): Eukaryota > Metazoa > Arthropoda > Insecta > Trichoptera > Limnephilidae > Hesperophylax > Hesperophylax magnus. The sequence goes on along the minus strand of JAIUSX010000005.1, from coordinate 4,417,115 downwards.
CTATTGAGCCTGAATAAACGGTTTCCATAGTTCGAACCCAAGTCTGAAATATGCGTCCAAAAAAATCATGATTTTTCTAAAAATACAACTTTATGGAGATTTTGTGACTAAATTCGATTTGAACTACAATTCTTAACACAATTCCAAAATTTCAGCCATTTCGTTCACATAGATCCTGAAAAATCTGCTTTCAAAGTTCGAACCCAAGTCTGAAATTAGCGTCCATAAAAATCATGATTTTTCTAAAAATACAAGTTTATGGAGATTTTGTGAATGAATTCGATTTGGACAACTATTCTTATCACAATTCAATAATTTCAGCCCCTTGGGTCCCATAGAACCCGAAAAAACTGCTTCCAAAGTTCGAACCCAAGTCTGAAATAAGCGTCCAAAAAAATCATGATTTTTCTAAAAATACAACTTTATGGAGATTTCGTGACTGAATTCGATTTGAACTACAATTCTTATCACAATTCCAAAATTTCAGCCATTTGGGTCACATAGATCCTGAAAAATCTGCTTTCAAAGTTCGAACCCAAGTCTGAAATTAACGTCCATAAAAATCATGATTTTTCTAAAAATACAAGTTTATGGAGATTTTGTGACTGAATTCGATTTGGAATACTATTCTTATCACAATTCATAAATTTCAGCCCCTTGGGTCCCATAGAGCCTGAAAAAACTGCTTCCAAAGTTCGAACCCAAGTCCCAAATTAGCTTCCATACAAATCATGATTTTTCTAAAAATACAATTTTTTGGAGATTTTGTGACTGAATTCGATTTGAACTACAATTCTTATCACAATTCCAAAATTTCAGCCATTTGGGTCACATAGATCCTGAAAAATCTGCTTTCAAAGTTCGAACCCAAGTCTGAAAGTAACGTCCATAAAAATCATGATTTTTCTAAAAATACAAGTTTATGGAGATTTTGTGACTGAATTCGATTTGGAATACTATTCTTATCACAATTCCAAAATTTCAGCCCCTTGGGTCCCATAGAGCCTGAAAAATCTGCTTCCAAAGTTCGAACCCAAGTCCCAAATTAGCTTCCATACAAATCATGATTTTTCTAAAAATACAAGTTTATGGAGATTTTGTGACGGAATTCGATTTGGACTACTATTTTATCACAATTCATAAATTTCAGCCCCTTGGGTCCCATAGAGCCTGAAAAAACTGCTTCCAAAGTTCGAACCCAAGTCTGAAATAAGCGTCCAAAAAATCATGATTTTTCTAAAAATACTTTATGGAAATTTTGTGACTGAATTCGATTTGGACTACTATTCTCATCACAATTCAGAAAATTTCAGCCCCTTGGGTCCCATAGAGCCTGAAAAAACTGCTTCCAAAGTTCGAACCCAAGTCTGAAATAAGCGTCCAAAAAAATAATGATTTTTCTAAAAATACAACTTTATGGAGATTTTGTGACTGAATTCGATTTGGACTTCTATTCTTATCACAATTCATTAATTTCAGCCCCTTGGGTCCCAAAGAGCCTGAAAGATCTGCTTCCAAAGTTCCAACCCAAATCCCAAATTAGCTTCCATACAAATCATGATTTTTCTAAAAATACAAGTTTATGGAGATTTTGTTACTGAATTCGATTTGAACTTCAATTCTTATAACAATTCTAAAAATTTTAGCCTGTTTTGTCCTATTGAGCCTGAATAAACGGTTTCCATAGTTCGAACCCAAGTCTGAAATATGCGTCCAAAAAAATCATGATTTTTCTAAAAATACAACTTTATGGAGATTTTGTGACTAAATTCGATTTGAACTACAATTCTTATCACAATTCCAAAATTTCAGCCATTTCGTTCACATAGATCCTGAAAAATCTGCTTTCAAAGTTCGAACCCAAGTCTGAAATTAGCTTCCATAAAAATCATGATTTTTCTAAAAATACAAGTTTATGGAGATTTTGTGACGGAATTCGATTTGGACTACTATTTAATCACAATTCATAAATTTCAGTCCCTTGGGTCCCATAGAGCCTGAAAAAACTGCTTCCAAAGTTCGAACCCAAGTCTGAAATAAGCGTCCAAAAAATCATGATTTTTCTAAAAATACAACTTTATGGAAATTTTGTGACTGAATTCGATTTGGACTACTATTCTCATCACAATTCATAAATTTCAGCCCCTTGGGTCTCATGGAGCCTGAAAAATCTGCTTCCAAAGTTCGAACCCAAGTCCCAAATTAGCTTCCATAAAAATCATGATTTTTCTAAAAATACATGTTTATGGAGATATTGTGACTGAATTCGATTTGGACTACTATTCTTATCACAATTCATTAATTTCAGCCCCTTGGGTCCCATAGAGCCTGAAAAAACTGCTTCCAAAGTTCGAACCCAAGTCTGAAATAAGCGTCCAAAAAATCATGATTTTTCTAAAAATACTTTATGGAAATTTTGTGACTGAATTCGATTTGGACTACTATTCTCATCACAATTCAGAAAATTTCAGCCCCTTGGGTCCCATAGAGCCTGAAAAAACTGCTTCCAAAGTTCGAACCCAAGTCCCAAATTAGCTTCCATACAAATCATGATTTTTCTAAAAATACAAGTTTATGGAGATTTTGTTACTGAATTCGATTTGAACTTCAATTCTTATCACAATTCATTAATTTCAGCCCCTTGGGTCCCATAGAACCTGAAAAAACTGCTTACAAAGTTCGAACCCAAGTCTGAAATAAGCGTCCAAAAAAATCATGATTTTTCTAAAAGTACAAGTTTATGTAGATTTTGTGACTGAATTCGATTTGGAATACTATTCTTATCACAATTCATAAATTTCAGCCCCTTGGGTCCCATAGAGCCTGAAAAATCTGCTTCCAAAGTTCGAACCCAAGTCCCAAATTAGCTTCCATACAAATCATGATTTTTCTAAAAATACAAGTTTATGGAGATTTTGTTACTGAATTCGATTTGAACTTCAATTCTTATAACAATTCCAAAATTTTAGCCTGTTTTGTCCTATTGAGCCTGAATAAACGGTTTCCATAGTTCGAACCCAAGTCTGAAATATGCGTCCAAAAAAATCATGATTTTTCTAAAAATACAACTTTATGGAGATTTTGTGACTAAATTCGATTTGAACTACAATTCTTATCACAATTCCAAAATTTCAGCCATTTCGTTCAAATAGATCCTGAAAAATCTGCTTTCAAAGTTCGAACCCAAGTCTGAAATTAGCTTCCATACAAATCATGATTTTTCTAAAAATACATGTTTATGGAGATTTTGTGACTGAATTCGATTTGGACTACTATTCTTATCACAATTCATTAATTTCAGCCCCTTGGGTCCCATAGAACCTGAAAAAACTGCTTCCAAAGTTCGAACCCAAGTCTGAAATAAGCGTCCAAAAAAATCATGATTTTTCTAAAAGTACAAGTTTATGTAGATTTTGTGACTGAATTCGATTTGGAATACTATTCTTATCACAATTCATAAATTTCAGCCCCTTGGGTCCCATAGAGCCTGAAAAATCTGCTTCCAAAGTTCGAACCCAAGTCCCAAATTAGCTTCCATACAAATCATGATTTTTCTAAAAATACAATTTTTTGGAGATTTTGTGACTGAATTCGATTTGAACTACAATTCTTATCACAATTCCAAAATTTCAGCCATTTGGGTCACATAGATCCTGAAAAATCTGCTTTCAAAGTTCGAACCCAAGTCTGAAATTAACGTCCATAAAAATCATGATTTTTCTAAAAATACAAGTTTATGGAGATTTTGTGACTGAATTCGATTTGGAATACTATTCTTATCACAATTCCAAAATGTCAGCCCCTTGGGTCCCATAGAGCCTGAAAAATCTGCTTCCAAAGTTCGAACCCAAGTCCCAAATTAGCTTCCATACAAATCATGATTTTTCTAAAAATACAAGTTTATGGAGATTTTGTAACTGAATTCGATTTGAACTACAATTCTTATCACAATTCAATAATTTCAGCCCCTTGGGTCCCATAGAGCCTGAAAAATCTGCTTCCAAAGTTCGAACCCAAGTCCCAAATTAGCTTCCATACAAATCATGATTTTTCTAAAAATACAAGTTTATGGAGATTTTGTGAATGAATTCGATTTGAACTTCAATTCTTATAACAATTCCAAAATTTTAGCCTGTTTTGTCCTATTGAGCCTGAATAAACGGTTTCCATAGTTCGAACCCAAGTCTGAAATATGCGTCCAAAAAAATCATGATTTTTCTAAAAATACAACTTTATGGAGATTTTGTGACTAAATTCGATTTGAACTACAATTCTTATCACAATTCCAAAATTTCAGCCATTTCGTTCACATAGATCCTGAAAAATCTGCTTTCAAAGTTCGAACCCAAGTCTGAAATTAGCGTCCATAAAAATCATGATTTTTCTAAAAATACAAGTTTATGGAGATTTTGTGAATGAATTCGATTTGGACAACTATTCTTATCACAATTCAATAATTTCAGCCCCTTGGGTCCCATAGAACCCGAAAAAACTGCTTCCAAAGTTCGAACCCAAGTCTGAAATAAGCGTCCAAAAAAATCATGATTTTTCTAAAAATACAACTTTATCGAGATTTCGTGACTGAATTCGATTTGAACTACAATTCTTATCACAATTCCAAAATTTCAGCCATTTGGGTCACATAGATCCTGAAAAATCTGCTTTCAAAGTTCGAACCCAAGTCTGAAATTAGCGTCCATAAAAATCATGATTTTTCTAAAAATACAAGTTTATGGAGATTTTGTGACTGAATTCGATTTGGACTACTATTCTTATCACAATTCATTAATTTCAGCCCCTTGGGTCCCATAGAACCTGAAAAAACTGCTTCCAAAGTTCGAACCCAAGTCTGAAATAAGCGTCCAAAAAAATCATGATTTTTCTAAAAGTACAAGTTTATGGAGATTTTGTGACTGAATTCGATTTGGAATACTATTCTTATCACAATTCATAAATTTCAGCCCCTTGGGTCCCATAGAGCCTGAAAAATCTGCTTCCAAAGTTCGAACCCAAGTCCCAAATTAGCTTCCATACAAATCATGATTTTTCTAAAAATACAATTTTTTGGAGATTTTGTGACTGAATTCGATTTGAACTACAATTCTTATCACAATTCCAAAATTTCAGCCATTTGGGTCACATAGATCCTGAAAAATCTGCTTTCAAAGTTCGAACCCAAGTCTGAAATTAACGTCCATAAAAATCATGATTTTTCTAAAAATACAAGTTTATGGAGATTTTGTGACTGAATTCGATTTGGAATACTATTCTTATCACAATTCCAAAATTTCAGCCCCTTGGGTCCCATAGAGCCTGAAAAATCTGCTTCCAAAGTTCGAACCCAAGTCCCAAATTAGCTTCCATACAAATCATGATTTTTCTAAAAATACAAGTTTATGGAGATTTTGTGACGGAATTCGATTTGGACTACTATTTTATCACAATTCATAAATTTCAGCCCCTTGGGTCCCATAGAGCCTGAAAAAACTGCTTCCAAAGTTCGAACCCAAGTCTGAAATAAGCGTCCAAAAAATCATGATTTTTCTAAAAATACTTTATGGAAATTTTGTGACTGAATTCGATTTGGACTACTAATCTCATCACAATTCAGAAAATTTCAGCCCCTTGGGTCCCATAGAGCCTGAAAAAACTGCTTCCAAAGTTCGAACCCAAGTCTGAAATAAGCGTCCAAAAAAATAATGATTTTTCTAAAAATACAACTTTATGGAGATTTTGTGACTGAATTCGATTTGGACTTCTATTCTTATCACAATTCATTAATTTCAGCCCCTTGGGTCCCAAAGAGCCTGAAAGATCTGCTTCCAAAGTTCCAACCCAAATCCCAAATTAGCTTCCATACAAATCATGATTTTTCTAAAAATACAAGTTTATGGAGATTTTGTTACTGAATTCGATTTGAACTTCAATTCTTATAACAATTCTAAAAATTTTAGCCTGTTTTGTCCTATTGAGCCTGAATAAACGGTTTCCATAGTTCGAACCCAAGTCTGAAATATGCGTCCAAAAAAATCATGATTTTTCTAAAAATACAACTTTATGGAGATTTTGTGACTAAATTCGATTTGAACTACAATTCTTATCACAATTCCAAAATTTCAGCCATTTCGTTCACATAGATCCTGAAAAATCTGCTTTCAAAGTTCGAACCCAAGTCTGAAATTAGCTTCCATAAAAATCATGATTTTTCTAAAAATACAAGTTTATGGAGATTTTGTGACGGAATTCGATTTGGACTACTATTTAATCACAATTCATAAATTTCAGTCCCTTGGGTCCCATAGAGCCTGAAAAAACTGCTTCCAAAGTTCGAACCCAAGTCTGAAATAAGCATCCAAAAAATCATGATTTTTCTAAAAATACAACTTTATGGAAATTTTGTGACTGAATTCGATTTGGACTACTATTCTCATCACAATTCATAAATTTCAGCCCCTTGGGTCTCATGGAGCCTGAAAAATCTGCTTCCAAAGTTCGAACCCAAGTCCCAAATTAGCTTCCATAAAAATCATGATTTTTCTAAAAATACATGTTTATGGAGATATTGTGACTGAATTCGATTTGGACTACTATTCTTATCACAATTCATTAATTTCAGCCCCTTGGGTCCCATAGAGCCTGAAAAAACTGCTTCCAAAGTTCGAACCCAAGTCTGAAATAAGCGTCCAAAAAATCATGATTTTTCTAAAAATACTTTATGGAAATTTTGTGACTGAATTCGATTTGGACTACTATTCTCATCACAATTCAGAAAATTTCAGCCCCTTGGGTCCCATAGAGCCTGAAAAAACTGCTTCCAAAGTTCTAACCCAAGTCTGAAATAAGCGTCCAAAAAAATCATGATTTTTCTAAAAATACAACTTTATGGAGATTTTGTGACTGAATTCGATTTGGACTTCTATTCTTATCACAATTCATAAATTTCAGCCCCTTGGGTCCCAAAGAGCCTGAAAAATCTGCTTTCAAAGTTCGAACCCAAGTCTGAAATTAACGTCCATAAAAATCATGATTTTTCTAAAAATACAAGTTTATGGAGATTTTGTGACTGAATTCGATTTGGAATACTATTCTTATTACAATTCCAAAATGTCAGCCCCTTGGGTCCCATAGAGCCTGAAAAATCTGCTTCCAAAGTTCGAACCCAAGTCCCAAATTAGCTTCCATACAAATCATGATTTTTCTAAAAATACAAGTTTATGGAGATTTTGTAACTGAATTCGATTTGAACTACAATTCTTATCACAATTCAATAATTTCAGCCCCTTGGGTCCCATAGAGCCTGAAAAATCTGCTTCCAAAGTTCGAACCCAAGTCCCAAATTAGCTTCCATACAAATCATGATTTTTCTAAAAATACAAGTTTATGGAGATTTTGTGAATGAATTCGATTTGAACTTCAATTCTTATAACAATTCCAAAATTTTAGCCTGTTTTGTCCTATTGAGCCTGAATAAACGGTTTCCATAGTTCGAACCCAAGTCTGAAATATGCGTCCAAAAAAATCATGATTTTTCTAAAAATACAACTTTATGGAGATTTTGTGACTAAATTCGATTTGAACTACAATTCTTATCACAATTCCAAAATTTCAGCCATTTCGTTCACATAGATCCTGAAAAATCTGCTTTCAAAGTTCGAACCCAAGTCTGAAATTAGCGTCCATAAAAATCATGATTTTTCTAAAAATACAAGTTTATGGAGATTTTGTGAATGAATTCGATTTGGACAACTATTCTTATCACAATTCAATAATTTCAGCCCCTTGGGTCCCATAGAACCCGAAAAAACTGCTTCCAAAGTTCGAACCCAAGTCTGAAATAAGCGTCCAAAAAAATCATGATTTTTCTAAAAATACAACTTTATCGAGATTTCGTGACTGAATTCGATTTGAACTACAATTCTTATCACAATTCCAAAATTTCAGCCATTTGGGTCACATAGATCCTGAAAAATCTGCTTTCAAAGTTCGAACCCAAGTCTGAAATTAGCGTCCATAAAAATCATGATTTTTCTAAAAATACAAGTTTATGGAGATTTTGTGACTGAATTCGATTTGGACTACTATTCTTATCACAATTCATTAATTTCAGCCCCTTGGGTCCCATAGAACCTGAAAAAACTGCTTCCAAAGTTCGAACCCAAGTCTGAAATAAGCGTCCAAAAAAATCATGATTTTTCTAAAAGTACAAGTTTATGGAGATTTTGTGACTGAATTCGATTTGGAATACTATTCTTATCACAATTCATAAATTTCAGCCCCTTGGGTCCCATAGAGCCTGAAAAATCTGCTTCCAAAGTTCGAACCCAAGTCCCAAATTAGCTTCCATACAAATCATGATTTTTCTAAAAATACAATTTTTTGGAGATTTTGTGACTGAATTCGATTTGAACTACAATTCTTATCACAATTCCAAAATTTCAGCCATTTGGGTCACATAGATCCTGAAAAATCTGCTTTCAAAGTTCGAACCCAAGTCTGAAATTAACGTCCATAAAAATCATGATTTTTCTAAAAATACAAGTTTATGGAGATTTTGTGACTGAATTCGATTTGGAATACTATTCTTATCACAATTCCAAAATTTCAGCCCCTTGGGTCCCATAGAGCCTGAAAAATCTGCTTCCAAAGTTCGAACCCAAGTCCCAAATTAGCTTCCATACAAATCATGATTTTTCTAAAAATACAAGTTTATGGAGATTTTGTGACGGAATTCGATTTGGACTACTATTTTATCACAATTCATAAATTTCAGCCCCTTGGGTCCCATAGAGCCTGAAAAAACTGCTTCCAAAGTTCGAACCCAAGTCTGAAATAAGCGTCCAAAAAATCATGATTTTTCTAAAAATACTTTATGGAAATTTTGTGACTGAATTCGATTTGGACTACTAATCTCATCACAATTCAGAAAATTTCAGCCCCTTGGGTCCCATAGAGCCTGAAAAAACTGCTTCCAAAGTTCGAACCCAAGTCTGAAATAAGCGTCCAAAAAAATAATGATTTTTCTAAAAATACAACTTTATGGAGATTTTGTGACTGAATTCGATTTGGACTTCTATTCTTATCACAATTCATTAATTTCAGCCCCTTGGGTCCCAAAGAGCCTGAAAGATCTGCTTCCAAAGTTCCAACCCAAATCCCAAATTAGCTTCCATACAAATCATGATTTTTCTAAAAATACAAGTTTATGGAGATTTTGTTACTGAATTCGATTTGAACTTCAATTCTTATAACAATTCTAAAAATTTTAGCCTGTTTTGTCCTATTGAGCCTGAATAAACGGTTTCCATAGTTCGAACCCAAGTCTGAAATATGCGTCCAAAAAAATCATGATTTTTCTAAAAATACAACTTTATGGAGATTTTGTGACTAAATTCGATTTGAACTACAATTCTTATCACAATTCCAAAATTTCAGCCATTTCGTTCACATAGATCCTGAAAAATCTGCTTTCAAAGTTCGAACCCAAGTCTGAAATTAGCTTCCATAAAAATCATGATTTTTCTAAAAATACAAGTTTATGGAGATTTTGTGACGGAATTCGATTTGGACTACTATTTAATCACAATTCATAAATTTCAGTCCCTTGGGTCCCATAGAGCCTGAAAAAACTGCTTCCAAAGTTCGAACCCAAGTCTGAAATAAGCATCCAAAAAATCATGATTTTTCTAAAAATACAACTTTATGGAAATTTTGTGACTGAATTCGATATGGACTACTATTCTCATCACAATTCATAAATTTCAGCCCCTTGGGTCTCATGGAGCCTGAAAAATCTGCTTCCAAAGTTCGAACCCAAGTCCCAAATTAGCTTCCATAAAAATCATGATTTTTCTAAAAATACATGTTTATGGAGATATTGTGACTGAATTCGATTTGGACTACTATTCTTATCACAATTCATTAATTTCAGCCCCTTGGGTCCCATAGAGCCTGAAAAAACTGCTTCCAAAGTTCGAACCCAAGTCTGAAATAAGCGTCCAAAAAATCATGATTTTTCTAAAAATACTTTATGGAAATTTTGTGACTGAATTCGATTTGGACTACTATTCTCATCACAATTCAGAAAATTTCAGCCCCTTGGGTCCCATAGAGCCTGAAAAAACTGCTTCCAAAGTTCTAACCCAAGTCTGAAATAAGCGTCCAAAAAAATCATGATTTTTCTAAAAATACAACTTTATGGAGATTTTGTGACTGAATTCGATTTGGACTTCTATTCTTATCACAATTCATTAATTTCAGCCCCTTGGGTCCCAAAGAGCCTGATAGATCTGCTTCCAAAGTTCGAACCCAAGTCCCAAATTAGCTTCCATACAAATCATGATTTTTCTAAAAATACAAGTTTATGGAGATTTTGTTACTGAATTCGATTTGAACTTCAATTCTTATAACAATTCCAAAATTTTAGCCTGTTTTGTCCTATTGAGCCTGAATAAACGGTTTCCATAGTTCGAACCCAAGTCTGAAATATGCGTCCAAAAAAATCATGATTTTTCTAAAAATACAACTTTATGGAGATTTTGTGACTAAATTCGATTTGAACTACAATTCTTATCACAATTCCAAAATTTCAGCCATTTCGTTCACATAGATCCTGAAAAATCTGCTTTCAAAGTTCGAACCCAAGTCTGAAATTAGCTTCCATACAAATCATGATTTTTCTAAAAATACATGTTTATGGAGATTTTGTGACTGAATTCGATTTGGACTACTATTCTTATCACAATTCATTAATTTCAGCCCCTTGGGTCCCATAGAACCTGAAAAAACTGCTTCCAAAGTTCGAACCCAAGTCTGAAATAAGCGTCCAAAAAAATCATGATTTTTCTAAAAGTACAAGTTTATGTAGATTTTGTGACTGAATTCGATTTGGAATACTATTCTTATCACAATTCATAAATTTCAGCCCCTTGGGTCCCATAGAGCCTGAAAAATCTGCTTCCAAAGTTCGAACCCAAGTCCCAAATTAGCTTCCATACAAATCATGATTTTTCTAAAAATACAATTTTTTGGAGATTTTGTGACTGAATTCGATTTGAACTACAATTCTTATCACAATTCCAAAATTTCAGCCATTTGGGTCACATAGATCCTGAAAAATCTGCTTTCAAAGTTCGAACCCAAGTCTGAAATTAACGTCCATAAAAATCATGATTTTTCTAAAAATACAAGTTTATGGAGATTTTGTGACTGAATTCGATTTGGAATACTATTCTTATCACAATTCCAAAATTTCAGCCCCTTGGGTCCCATAGAGCCTGAAAAATCTGCTTCCAAAGTTCGAACCCAAGTCCCAAATTAGCTTCCATACAAATCATGATTTTTCTAAAAATACAAGTTTATGGAGATTTTGTGACTGAATTCGATTTGAACTACAATTCTTATCACAATTCAATAATTTCAGCCCCTTGGGTCCCATAGAGCCTGAAAAATCTGCTTCCAAAGTTCGAACCCAAGTCCCAAATTAGCTTCCATACAAATCATGATTTTTCTAAAAATACAAGTTTATGGAGATTTTGTGAATGAATTCGATTTGGACAACTATTCTTATCACAATTCATTAATTTCAGCCCCTCGGGTCCCATAGAGCCTGAAAAAACTGCTTCCAAAGTTCGAACCCAAGTCTGAAATAAGCGTCCAAAAAATCATGATTTTTCTAAAAATACTTTATGGAAATTTTGTGACTGAATTCGATTTGGACTACTATTCTCATCACAATTCAGAAAATTTCAGCCCCTTGGGTCCCATAGAGCCTGAATAAACTGCTTCCAAAGTTCGAACCCAAGTCTGAAATTAGCGTCCATAAAAATCATGATTTTTCTAAAAATACAAGTTTATGGAGATTTTGTGACTGAATTCGATTTGGACTACTATTCTTATCACAATTCATAAATTTCAGCCCCTTGGGTCCCATAGAGCCTGAAAGATCGGCTTCCAAAGTTCGAACCCAAATCCAAAATCAGCTTCCATAAAAATCATGATTTTTCTAAAAATACAAGTTTATGGAGATTTTGTGACTGAATTCGATTTGGACTACTATTCTTATCACAATTCATTAATTTCAGCCCCTTGGGTCCCATAGAACCTGAAACAACTGCTTCCAAAGTTCGAACCCAAGTCTGAAATAAGCGTCCAAAAAAATCATGATTTTTCTAAAAGTACAAGTTTATGGAGATTTTGTGACTGAAATCTATTTGGAATACTATTCTTATCACAATTCATTAATTTCAGCCCCTTGGGTCCCATAGAACCTGAAAAAACTGCTTCCAAAGTTCGAACCCAAGTCTGAAATAAGCGTCCAAAATAATCATGATTTTTCTAAAAGTACAAGTTTATGGAGATTTTGTGACTGAATTCGATTTGGAATACTATTCTTATCACAATTCATAAATTTCAGCCCCCTGGGTCCCATAGAGCCTGAAAAATCTGCTTTCAAAGTTCGAACCCAAGTCTGAAATTAGCTTCCATACAAATAATGATTTTTCTAAAAATACAAGTTTATGGAGATTTTGTGAATGAATTCGATTTGGACAACTATTCTTATCACAATTCATTAATTTCAGCCCCTTGGGTCCCATAGAACCTAAAAAAACTGCTTCCAAAGTTCGAACCCAAGTCTGAAATTAGCTTCCATACAAATCATGATTTTTCTAAAAATACAAGTTCATGGAGATTTTGTGAATGAATTCGATTTGGACAACTATTCTTATCACAATTCATTAATTTCAGCCCCTTGGGTCCCATTAAGCCTGAAAAATCTGCTTCCAAAGTCGAACCCAATTAACAATTCCAAAATTTCAGCCTGTTTGGTCCTATTGAGCCTGAATAAACCGTTTCCATAGTTCGAACCCAAGTCTGAAATATGCGTCCAAAAAAATCATGATTTTTCTAAAAATACAACTTTATGGAGATTTTGTGACTAAATTCGATTTGAACTACAATTCTTATCACAATTCCAAAATTTCAGCCATTTGGTTCACATAGATCCTGAAAAATCGGCTTTCAAAGTTAGAACCCAAGTCTGAAATTAGCGTCCATAAAAATCATGATTTTTCTAAAAATACTTTATGGAAATTTTGTGACTGAATTCGATTTGGACTACTATTCTCATCACAATTCAGAAAATTTCAGCCCCTTGGGTCCCATAGAGCCTGAATAAACTGCTTCCAAAGTTCGAACCCAAGTCTGAAATTAGCGTCCATAAAAATCATGATTTTTCTAAAAATACAAGTTTATGGAGATTTTGTGACTGAATTCGATTTGGACTACTATTCTTATCACAATTCATAAATTTCAGCCCCTTGGGTCCCATAGAGCCTGAAAGATCGGCTTCCAAAGTTCGAACCCAAATCCAAAATCAGCTTCCATAAAAATCATGATTTTTCTAAAAATACAAGTTTATGGAGATTTTGTGACTGAATTCGATTTGGACTACTTTTCTTATCACAATTCATTAATTTCAGCCCCTTGGGTCCCATAGAACCTGAAACAACTGCTTCCAAAGTTCGAACCCAAGTCTGAAATAAGCGTCCAAAAAAATCATGATTTTTCTAAAAGTACAAGTTTATGGAGATTTTGTGACTGAAATCTATTTGGAATACTATTCTTATCACAATTCATTAATTTCAGCCCCTTGGGTCCCATAGAACCTGAAAAAACTGCTTCCAAAGTTCGAACCCAAGTCTGAAATAAGCGTCCAAAATAATCATGATTTTTCTAAAAGTACAAGTTTATGGAGATTTTGTGACTGAATTCGATTTGGAATACTATTCTTATCACAATTCATAAATTTCAGCCCCCTGGGTCCCATAGAGCCTGAAAAATCTGCTTTCAAAGTTCGAACCCAAGTCTGAAATTAGCTTCCATACAAATAATGATTTTTCTAAAAATACAAGTTTATGGAGATTTTGTGAATGAATTCGATTTGGACAACTATTCTTATCACAATTCATTAATTTCAGCCCCTTGGGTCCCATAGAACCTGAAAAAACTGCTTCCAAAGTTCGAACCCAAGTCTGAAATTAGCTTCCATACAAATCATGATTTTTCTAAAAATACAAGTTTATGGAGATTTTGTGAATGAATTCGATTTGGACAACTATTCTTATCACAATTCATTAATTTCAGCCCCTTGGGTCCCATTAAGCCTGAAAAATCTGCTTCCAAAGTCGAACCCAATTAACAATTCCAAAATTTCAGCCTGTTTGGTCCTATTGAGCCTGAATAAACCGTTTCCATAGTTCGAACCCAAGTCTGAAATATGCGTCCAAAAAAATCATGATTTTTCTAAAAATACAACTTTATGGAGATTTTGTGACTAAATTCGATTTGAACTACAATTCTTATCACAATTCCAAAATTTCAGCCATTTGGTTCACATAGATCCTGAAAAATCGGCTTTCAAAGTTAGAACCCAAGTCTGAAATTAGCTTCCATACAAATAATGATTTTTCTAAAAATACAAGTTTATGGAGATTTTGTGACTGAAATCTATTTGGAATACTATTCTTATCACAATTCATTAATTTCAGCCCCTTGGGTCCCATAGAACCTGAAAAAACTGCTTCCAAAGTTCGAACCCAAGTCTGAAATAAGCGTCCAAAATAATCATGATTTTTCTAAAAGTACAAGTTTATGGAGATTTTGTGACTGAATTCGATTTGGAATACTATTCTTATCACAATTCATAAATTTCAGCCCCCTGGGTCCCATAGAGCCTGAAAAATCTGCTTTCAAAGTTCGAACCCAAGTCTGAAATTAGCTTCCATACAAATAATGATTTTTCTAAAAATACAAGTTTATGGAGATTTTGTGAATGAATTCGATTTGGACAACTATTCTTATCACAATTCATTAATTTCAGCCCCTTGGGTCCCATAGAACCTGAAAAAACTGCTTCCAAAGTTCGAACCCAAGTCTGAAATTAGCTTCCATACAAATCATGATTTTTCTAAAAATACAAGTTCATGGAGATTTTGTGAATGAATTCGATTTGGACAACTATTCTTATCACAATTCATTAATTTCAGCCCCTTGGGTCCCATTAAGCCTGAAAAATCTGCTTCCAAAGTCGAACCCAATTAACAATTCCAAAATTTCAGCCTGTTTGGTCCTATTGAGCCTGAATAAACCGTTTCCATAGTTCGAACCCAAGTCTGAAATATGCGTCCAAAAAAATCATGATTTTTCTAAAAATACAACTTTATGGAGATTTTGTGACTAAATTCGATTTGAACTACAATTCTTATCACAATTCCAAAATTTCAGCCATTTGGTTCACATAGATCCTGAAAAATCGGCTTTCAAAGTTAGAACCCAAGTCTGAAATTAGCGTCCATAAAAATCATGATTTTTCTAAAAATACTTTATGGAAATTTTGTGACTGAATTCGATTTGGACTACTATTCTCATCACAATTCAGAAAATTTCAGCCCCTTGGGTCCCATAGAGCCTGAATAAACTGCTTCCAAAGTTCGAACCCAAGTCTGAAATTAGCGTCCATAAAAATCATGATTTTTCTAAAAATACAAGTTTATGGAGATTTTGTGACTGAATTCGATTTGGACTACTATTCTTATCACAATTCATAAATTTCAGCCCCTTGGGTCCCATAGAGCCTGAAAGATCGGCTTCCAAAGTTCGAACCCAAATCCAAAATCAGCTTCCATAAAAATCATGATTTTTCTAAAAATACAAGTTTATGGAGATTTTGTGACTGAATTCGATTTGGACTACTTTTCTTATCACAATTCATTAATTTCAGCCCCTTGGGTCCCATAGAACCTGAAACAACTGCTTCCAAAGTTCGAACCCAAGTCTGAAATAAGCGTCCAAAAAAATCATGATTTTTCTAAAAGTACAAGTTTATGGAGATTTTGTGACTGAAATCTATTTGGAATACTATTCTTATCACAATTCATTAATTTCAGCCCCTTGGGTCCCATAGAACCTGAAAAAACTGCTTCCAAAGTTCGAACCCAAGTCTGAAATAAGCGTCCAAAATAATCATGATTTTTCTAAAAGTACAAGTTTATGGAGATTTTGTGACTGAATTCGATTTGGAATACTATTCTTATCACAATTCATAAATTTCAGCCCCCTGGGTCCCATAGAGCCTGAAAAATCTGCTTTCAAAGTTCGAACCCAAGTCTGAAATTAGCTTCCATACAAATAATGATTTTTCTAAAAATACAAGTTTATGGAGATTTTGTGAATGAATTCGATTTGGACAACTATTCTTATCACAATTCATTAATTTCAGCCCCTTGGGTCCCATAGAACCTGAAAAAACTGCTTCCAAAGTTCGAACCCAAGTCTGAAATTAGCTTCCATACAAATCATGATTTTTCTAAAAATACAAGTTTATGGAGATTTTGTGAATGAATTCGATTTGGACAACTATTCTTATCACAATTCATTAATTTCAGCCCCTTGGGTCCCATTAAGCCTGAAAAATCTGCTTCCAAAGTCGAACCCAATTAACAATTCCAAAATTTCAGCCTGTTTGGTCCTATTGAGCCTGAATAAACCGTTTCCATAGTTCGAACCCAAGTCTGAAATATGCGTCCAAAAAAATCATGATTTTTCTAAAAATACAACTTTATGGAGATTTTGTGACTAAATTCGATTTGAACTACAATTCTTATCACAATTCCAAAATTTCAGCCATTTGGTTCACATAGATCCTGAAAAATCGGCTTTCAAAGTTAGAACCCAAGTCTGAAATTAGCGTCCATAAAAATCATGATTTTTCGAAAAATACAAGTTTATGGAGATTTTGTGAATGAATTCGATTTGGACAACTATTCTTATCACAATTCATTAATTTCAGCCCCTTGGGTCCCATAGAACCTGAAAAAACTGCTTCCAAAGTTCGAACCCAAGTCCCAAATTAGCTTCCATACAAATCATGATTTTTCTAAAAATACAAGTTTATGGAGATTTCGTTACTGAATTCGATTTGAACTACAATTCTTATCACAATTCCAAAATTTCAGCCATTTGGGTCACATAGATCCTGAAAAATCTGCTTTCAAAGTTCGAACCCAAGTCTGAAATTAGCGTCCATAAAAATCATGATTTTTTTAAAAATACAAGTTTATGGAGATTTTGTGACTGAATTCGATTTGGACTACTATTCTTATTACAATTCATTAATTTCAGCCCCTTGGATCCCATAGAACCTGAAAAAACTGCTTCCAAAGTTCGAACCCAAGTCTGAAATAAGCGTCCAAAAAATCATGATTTTTCTAAAAATACATGTTTATGGAGATTTTGTGACTGAATTCGATTTGGAATACTATTCTTATCACAATTCATAAATTTCAGCCCCTTGGGTCCCATAGAGCCTGAAAAATCTGCTTCCAAAGTTCGAACCCAAGTCCCAAATTAGCTTCCAAAAAAATCATGATTTTTCTAAAAATACAAGTTATGGAGATTTTGTGACTAAATTCGATTTGTACTACAATTCTTATCACAATTCCATAATTTCAGCCATTTGGTTCACATAGATCCTGAAAAATCGGCTTCCAAAGTTCGAACCCAAGTCTGAAATTAGCGTCCATAAAAATCATGATTTTTCGAAAAATACAAGTTTATGGAGATTTTGTGACTGAATTCGATTTGGACTACTATTCTTATCACAATTCATTAATTTCAGCCCCTTGGGTCCCATAGAGCCTGAAAGATCGGCTTCCAAAGTTCGAACCCAAATCCAAAATCAGCTTCCATAAAAATCATGATTTTTCTAAAAATACAAGTTTATGGAGATTTTGTGACTGAATTCGATTTGGACTACTATTCTTATCACAATTCATTAATTTCAGCCCCTTGGGTCCCATAGAACCTGAAACAACTGCTTCCAAAGTTCGAACCCAAGTCTGAAATAAGCGTCCAAAAAAATCATGATTTTTCTAAAAGTACAAGTTTATGGAGATTTTGTGACTGAAATCTATTTGGAATACTATTCTTATCACAATTCATTAATTTCAGCCCCTTGGGTCCCATAGAACCTGAAAAAACTGCTTCCAAAGTTCGAACCCAAGTCTGAAATAAGCGTCCAAAAAAATCATGATTTTTCTAAAAGTACAAGTTTATGGAGATTTTGTGACTGAATTCGATTTGGAATACTATTCTTATCACAATTCATAAATTTCAGCCCCTTGGGTCCCATAGAGCCTGAAAAATCTGCTTTCAAAGTTCGAACCCAAGTCTGAAATTAGCTTCCATACAAATCATGATTTTTCTAAAAATACAAGTTTATGGAGATTTTGTGAATGAATTCGATTTGGACAACTATTCTTATCACAATTCATTAATTTCAGCCCCTTGGGTCCCATAGAACCTGAAAAAACTGCTTCCAAAGTTCGAACCCAAGTCTGAAATAAGCGTCCAAAAAAATCATGATTTTTCTAAAAGTACAAGTTTATGGAGATTTTGTGACTGAATTCGATTTGGAATACTATTCTTATCACAATTCATAAATTTCAGCCCCTTGGGTCCCATAGAGCCTTAAAAATCTGCTTTCAAAGTTCGAACCCAAGTCTGAAATTAGCTTCCATACAAATCATGATTTTTCTAAAAATACAAGTTTATGGAGATTTTGTGAATGAATTCGATTTGGACAACTATTCTTATCACAATTCATTAATTTCAGCCCCTTGGGTCCCATAGAACCTGAAAAAACTGCTTCCAAAGTTCGAACCCAAGTCTGAAATTAGCTTCCATACAAATCATGATTTTTCTAAAAATACAAGTTTATGGAGATTTTGTGAATGAATTCGATTTGGACAACTATTCTTATCACAATTCATTAATTTCAGCCCCTTGGGTCCCATTAAGCCTGAAAAATCTGCTTCCAAAGTCGAACCCAATTAACAATTCCAAAATTTCAGCCTGTTTGGTCCTATTGAGCCTGAATAAACCGTTTCCATAGTTCGAACCCAAGTCTGAAATATGCGTCCAAAAAAATCATGATTTTTCTAAAAATACAACTTTATGGAGATTTTGTGACTAAATTCGATTTGAACTACAATTCTTATCACAATTCCAAAATTTCAGCCATTTGGTTCACATAGATCCTGAAAAATCGGCTTTCAAAGTTAGAACCCAAGTCTGAAATTAGCGTCCATAAAAATCATGATTTTTCGAAAAATACAAGTTTATGGAGATTTTGTGAATGAATTCGATTTGGACAACTATTCTTATCACAATTCATTAATTTCAGCCCCTTGGGTCCCATAGAACCTGAAAAAACTGCTTCCAAAGTTCGAACCCAAGTCCCAAATTAGCTTCCATACAAATCATGATTTTTCTAAAAATACAAGTTTATGGAGATTTCGTGACTGAATTCGATTTGAACTACAATTCTTATCCTAATTCCAAAATTTCAGCCATTTGGGTCACATAGATCCTGAAAAATCTGCTTTCAAAGTTCGAACCCAAGTCTGAAATTAGCGTCCATAAGAATCATGATTTTTTTAAAAATACAAGTTTATGGAGATTTTGTGACTGAATTCGATTTGGACTACTATTCTTATTACAATTCATTAATTTCAGCCCCTTGGATCCCATAGAACCTGAAAAAACTGCTTCCAAAGTTCGAACCCAAGTCTGAAATAAGCGTCCAAAAAATCATGATTTTTCTAAAAATACATGTTTATGGAGATTTTGTGACTGAATTCGATTTGGAATACTATTCTTATCACAATTCATAAATTTCAGCCCCTTGGGTCCCATAGAGCCTGAAAAATCTGCTTCCAAAGTTCGAACCCAAGTCCCAAATTAGCTTCCAAAAAAATCATGATTTTTCTAAAAATACAAGTTATGGAGATTTTGTGACTAAATTCGATTTGTACTACAATTCTTATCACAATTCCAAAATTTCAGCCATTTGGTTCACATAGATCCTGAAAAATCGGCTTTCAAAGTTCGATCCCAAGTCTGAAATTAGCGTCCATAAAAATCATGATTTTTCGAAAAATACAAGTTTATGGAGATTTTGTGACTGAATTCGATTTGGACTACTATTCTTATCACAATTCATTAATTTCAGCCCCTTGGGTCCCATAGAGCCTGAAAGATCGGCTTCCAAAGTTCGAACCCAAATCCAAAATCAGCTTCCATAAAAATCATGATTTTTCTAAAAATACAAGTTTATGGAGATTTTGTGACTGAATTCGATTTGGACTACTATTCTTATCACAATTCATTAATTTCAGCCCCTTGGGTCCCATAGAACCTGAAACAACTGCTTCCAAAGTTCGAACCCAAGTCTGAAATAAGCGTCCAAAAAAATCATGATTTTTCTAAAAGTACAAGTTTATGGAGATTTTGTGACTGAAATCTATTTGGAATACTATTCTTATCACAATTCATTAATTTCAGCCCCTTGGGTCCCATAGAACCTGAAAAAACTGCTTCCAAAGTTCGAACCCAAGTCTGAAATAAGCGTCCAAAAAAATCATGATTTTTCTAAAAGTACAAGTTTATGGAGATTTTGTGACTGAATTCGATTTGGAATACTATTCTTATCACAATTCATAAATTTCAGCCCCTTGGGTCCCATAGAGCCTGAAAAATCTGCTTTCAAAGTTCGAACCCAAGTCTGAAATTAGCTTCCATACAAATCATGATTTTTCTAAAAATACAAGTTTATGGAGATTTTGTGAATGAATTCGATTTGGACAACTATTCTTATCACAATTCATTAATTTCAGCCCCTTGGGTCCCATAGAACCTGAAAAAACTGCTTCCAAAGTTCGAACCCAAGTCTGAAATAAGCGTCCAAAAAAATCATGATTTTTCTAAAAGTACAAGTTTATGGAGATTTTGTGACTGAATTCGATTTGGAATACTATTCTTATCACAATTCATAAATTTCAGCCCCTTGGGTCCCATAGAGCCTGAAAAATCTGCTTTCAAAGTTCGAACCCAAGTCTGAAATTAGCTTCCATACAAATCATGATTTTTCTAAAAATACAAGTTTATGGAGATTTTGTGAATGAATTCGATTTGGACAACTATTCTTATCACAATTCATTAATTTCAGCCCCTTGGGTCCCATAGAACCTGAAAAAACTGCTTCCAAAGTTCGAACCCAAGTCTGAAATTAGCTTCCATACAAATCATGATTTTTCTAAAAATACAAGTTTATGGAGATTTTGTGAATGAATTCGATTTGGACAACTATTCTTATCACAATTCATTAATTTCAGCCCCTTGGGTCCCATTAAGCCTGAAAAATCTGCTTCCAAAGTCGAACCCAATTAACAATTCCAAAATTTCAGCCTGTTTGGTCCTATTGAGCCTGAATAAACCGTTTCCATAGTTCGAACCCAAGTCTGAAATATGCGTCCAAAAAAATCATGATTTTTCTAAAAATACAACTTTATGGAGATTTTGTGACTAAATTCGATTTGAACTACAATTCTTATCACAATTCCAAAATTTCAGCCATTTGGTTCACATAGATCCTGAAAAATCGGCTTTCAAAGTTCGAACCCAAGTCTGAAATAAGCGTCCAAAAAATCATGATTTTTCTAAAAATACATGTTTATGGAGATTTTGTGACTGAATTCGATTTGGAATACTATTCTTATCACAATTCATAAATTTCAGCCCCTTGAGTCCCATAGAGCCTGAAAAATCTGCTTCCAAAGTTCGAACCCAAGTCCCAAATTAGCTTCCAAAAAAATCATGATTTTTCTAAAAATACAAGTTATGGAGATTTTGTGACTAAATACGATTTGTACTACAATTCTTATCACAATTCCAAAATTTCAGCCATTTGGTTCACATAGATCCTGAAAAATCGGTTTTCAAAGTTCGAACCCAAGTCTGAAATTAGCGTCCATAAAAATCATGATTTTTCGAAAAATACAAGTTTATGGAGATTTTGTGACTGAATTCGATTTGGACTACTATTCTTATCACAATTCATCAATTTCAGCCCCTTGGGTCCCATAGAGCCTGAAAGATCGGCTTCCAAAGTTCGAACCCAAATCCAAAATCAGCTTCCATAAAAATCATGATTTTTCTAAAAGTACAAGTTTATGGAGATTTTGTGACTGAATTCGATTTGGAATACTATTCTTATCACAATTCATAAATTTCAGCCCCTTGGGTCCCATAGAGCCTGAAAAATCTGCTTTCAAAGTTCGAACCCAAGTCTGAAATTAGCTTCCATACAAATCATGATTTTTCTAAAAATACAAGTTTATGGAGATTTTGTGAATGAATTCGATTTGGACAACTATTCTTATCACAATTCATTAATTTCAGCCCCTTGGGTCCCATAGAACCTGAAAAAACTGCTTCCAAAGTTCGAACCCAAGTCTGAAATAAGCGTCCAAAAAAATCATGATTTTTCTAAAAGTACAAGTTTATGGAGATTTTCTGACTGAATTCGATTTGGAATACTATTCTTATCACAATTCATAAATTTCAGCCCCTTGGGTCCCATAGAACCTGAAAAAACTGCTTCCAAAGTTCGAACCCAAGTCTGAAATAAGCGTCCAAAAAAATCATGATTTTTCTAAAAGTACAAGTTTATGGAGATTTTGTGACTGAATTCGATTTGGAATACTATTCTTATCACAATTCATAAATTTCAGCCCCTTGGGTCCCATAGAGCCTGAAAAATCTGCTTTCAAAGTTCGAACCCAAGTCTGAAATTAGCTTCCATACAAATCATGATTTTTCTAAAAATACAAGTTTATGGAGATTTTGTGAATGAATTCGATTTGGACAACTATTCTTATCACAATTCATTAATTTCAGCCCCTTGGGTCCCATAGAGCCTGAAAAATCTGCTTCCAAAGTCGAACCCAATTAACAATTCCAAAATTTCAGCCTGTTTGGTCCTATTGAGTGTGAATAAACCGTTTCCATAGTTCGAACCCAAGTCTGAAATATGCGTCCAAAAAAATCATGATTTTTCTATAAATACAACTTTATGGAGATTTTGTGACTAAATTCGATTTGAACTACAATTCTTATCACAATTCCAAAATTTCAGCCATTTGGTTCACATAGATCCTGAAAAATCGGCTTTCAAAGTTCGAACCCAAGTCTGAAATTAGCGTCCATAAAAATCATGATTTTTCGAAAAATTCAAGTTTATGGAGATTTTGTGAATGAATTCGATTTGGACAACTATTCTTATCACAATTCATTAATTTCAGCCCCTTGGGTCCCATAGAACCTGAAAAAACTGCTTCCAAAGTTCGAACCCAAGTCCCAAATTAGCTTCCATACAAATCATGATTTTTCTAAAAATACAAGTTTATGGAGATTTCGTGAGTGAATTCGATTTGAACTACAATTCTTATCACAATTCCAAAATTTCAGCCCCTTGGGTCCCAAAGAGCCTGAAAGATCTGCTTCCAAAGTTCGAACCCAAGTCCCAAATTAGCTTCCATACAAATCATGATTTTTCTAAAAATACAAGTTTATGGAGATTTTGTTACTGAATTCGATTTGAACTTCAATTCTTATAACAATTCCAAAATTTTAGCCTGTTTTGTCCTATTGAGCCTGAATAAACGGTTTCCATAGTTCGAACCCAAGTCTGAAATAAGCGTCCAAAAAATCATGATTTTTCTAAAAATACATGTTTATGGAGATTTTGTGACTGAATTCGATTTGGAATACTATTCTTATCACAATTCATAAATTTCAGCCCCTTGGGTCCCATAGAGCCTGAAAAATCTGCTTCCAAAGTTCGAACCCAAGTCCCAAATTAGTTTCCAAAAAAATCATGATTTTTCTAAAAATACAAGTTATGGAGATTTTGTGACTAAATTCGATTTGTACTACAATTCTTATCACAATTCCAAAATTTCAGCCATTTGGTTCACATAGATCCTGAAAAATCGGCTTTCAAAGTTCGAACCCAAGTCTGAAATTAGCGTCCATAAAAATCATGATTTTTCGAAAAATACAAGTTTATGGAGATTTTGTGACTGAATTCGATTTGGACTACTATTCTTATCACAATTCATAAATTTCAGCCCCTTGGGTCCCAAAGAGCCTAAAAAATCTGCTTCCAAAGTTCGAACCCAAGTCCCAAATTAGCTTCCATAAAAATCATGATTTTTCTAAAAATACAAGTATATGGAGATTTCGTGACTGAATTCGATTTGAACTTCAATTCTTATAACAATTCATAAATTTCAGCCCCTTGGGTCCCATAGAGCCTGAATAAACTGCTTCCAAAGTTCGAACCCAAGTCTGAAATTAGCGTCCATAAATATCATGATTTTTCTAAAAATACAACTATATGGAGATTTCGTGAATGAATTCGATTTGAACTCCAATTCTTATAACAATTCCAAAATTTCAGCCTGTTTGGTCCTAATGAGCCTGAATAAACCGTTTCCAAAGTTCGAACCCAAGTCTTAAATATGCGTCCAAAAAAATCAGGATTTTTCTAAAATACAACTTTATGGAGATTTTGTGACGGAATTCGATTTGGACTACTATTCTTATCACAATTCATAAATTTCAGCCCCTTGGGTCCCATAGGGCCTGAAAAAACTGCTTCCAAAGTTCGAACCCAAGTCTGAAATAAGCATCCAAAAAAATCATGATTTTTCTAAAAATACAACTTTAACGAGATTTTGTGACTGAATTCGATTTGGACTACTATTCTCATCACAATTCATAAATTTCAGCCCCTTGGGTCTCATAGAGCCTGAAAAAACTGCTTCCAAAGTTCGAACCCAAGTCTGAAATAAGCGTCCATAAAAATCATGATTTTTCTAAAAATACAAGTTTATGGAGATTTTGTGACGGAATTCGATTTGGACAACTATTCTTATCACAATTCATTAATTTCAGCCCCTTGGGTCCCATAGAGCCTGAAAAATCTGCTTCCAAAGTCGAACCCAATTAACAATTCCAAAATTTCAGCCTGTTTGGTCCTATTGAGCCTGAATAAACCGTTTCCATAGTTCGAACCCAAGTCTGAAATATGCGTCCAAAAAAATCATGATTTTTCTAAAAATACAACTTTATGGAGATTTTGTGACTAAATTCGATTTGAACTACAATTCTTATCACAATTCCAAAATTTCAGCCATTTGGTTCACATAGATCCTGAAAAATCGGCTTTCAAAGTTCGAACCCAAGTCTGAAATTAGCGTCCATAAAAATCATGATTTTTCGAAAAATTCAAGTTTTTGGAGATTTTGTGACTGAATTCGATTTGGACTACTATTCTTATTACAATTCATTAATTTCAGCCCCTTGGATCCCATAGAACCTGAAAAAACTGCTTACAAAGTTCGAACCCAAGTCTGAAATAAGCGTCCAAAAAAATCATGATTTTTCTAAAAGTACAAGTTTATGGAGATTTTGTGACTGAATTCGATTTGGAATACTCTTCTTATCACAATTCATAAATTTCAGCCCCTTGGGTCCCATAAAGCCTGAAAAATCTGCTTTCAAAGTTCGAACCCAAGTCTGAAATTAGCTTCCATACAAATCATGATTTTTCTAAAAATACAAGTTTATGGAGATTTTGTGAATGAATTCGATTTGGACAACTATTCTTATCACAATTCATTAATTTCAGCCCCTTGGGTCCCATAGAACCTGAAAAAACTGCTTCCAAAGTTCGAACCCAAGTCTGAAATTAGCTTCCATACAAATCATGATTTTTCTAAAAATACAAGTTTATGGAGATTTTGTGAATGAATTCGATTTGGACAACTATTCTTATCACAATTCATTAATTTCAGCCCCTTGGGTCCCATAGAGCCTGAAAAATCTGCTTCCAAAGTCGAACCCAATTAACAATTCCAAAATTTCAGCCTGTTTGGTCCTATTGAGCCTGAATAAACCGTTTCCATAGTTCGAACCCAAGTCTGAAATATGCGTCCAAAAAAATCATGATTTTTCTAAAAATACAACTTTATGGAGATTTTGTGACTAAATTCGATTTGAACTACAATTCTTATCACAATTCCAAAATTTCAGCCATTTGGTTCACATAGATCCTGAAAAATCGGCTTTCAAAGTTCGAACCCAAGTCTGAAATTAGCGTCCATAAAAATCATGATTTTTCGAAAAATTCAAGTTTATGGAGATTTTGTGAATGAATTCGATTTGGACAACTATTCTTATCACAATTCATTAATTTCAGCCCCTTGGGTCCCATAGAACCTGAAAAAACTGCTTCCAAAGTTCGAACCCAAGTCCCAAATTAGCTTCCATACAAATCATGATTTTTCTAAAAATACAAGCTTATGGAGATTTCGTGACTGAATTCGATTTGAACTACAATTCTTATCACAATTCCAAAATTTCAGCCATTTGGGTCACATAGATCCTGAAAAATCTGCTTTCAAAGTTCGAACCTAAGTCTGAAATTAGCGTCCATAAAATCATGATTTTTTTAAAAATACAAGTTTATGGAGATTTTGTGACTGAATTCGATTTGGACTACTATTCTTATTACAATTCATTAATTTCAGCCCCTTGGATCCCATAGAACCTGAAAAAACTGCTTCCAAAGTTCGAACCCAAGTCTGAAATAAGCGTCCAAAAAATCATGATTTTTCTAAAAATACATGTTTATGGAGATTTTGTGACTGAATTCGATTTGGAATACTATTCTTATCACAATTCATAAATTTCAGCCCCTTGGGTCCCATGGAGCCTGAAAAATCTGCTTCCAAAGTTCGAACCCAAGTCCCAAATTAGCTTCCAAAAAAATCATGATTTTTCTAAAAATACAAGTTATGGAGATTTTGTGACTAAATTCGATTTGTACTACAATTCTTATCACAATTCCAAAATTTCAGCCATTTGGTTCACATAGATCCTGAAAAATCGGCTTTCAAAGTTCGAACCCAAGTCTGAAATTAGCGTCCATAAAAATCATGATTTTTCGAAAAATACAAGTTTATGGAGATTTTGTGACTGAATTCGATTTGGACTACTATTCTTATCACAATTCATAAATTTCAGCCCCTTGGGTCCCAAAGAGCCTGAAAAATCTGCTTCCAAAGTTCGAACCCAAGTCCCAAATTAGCTTCCATAAAAATCATGATTTTTCTAAAAATACAAGTATATGGAGATTTCGTGACTGAATTCGATTTGAACTTCAATTCTTATAACAATTCATAAATTTCAGCCCCTTGGGTCCCATAGAGCCTGAATAAACTGCTTCCAAAGTTCGAACCCAAGTCTGAAATTAGCGTCCATAAATATCATGATTTTTCTAAAAATACAACTATATGGAGATTTCGTGAATGAATTCGATTTGAACTCCAATTCTTATAACAATTCCAAAATTTCAGCCTGTTTGGTCCTAATGAGCCTGAATAAACCGTTTCCAAAGTTCGAACCCAAGTCTTAAATATGCGTCCAAAAAAATCAGGATTTTTCTAAAAATACAACTTTATGGAGATTTTGTGACGGAATTCGATTTGGACTACTATTCTTATCACAATTCATAAATTTCAGCCCCTTGGGTCCCATAGGGCCTGAAAAAACTGCTTCCAAAGTTCGAACCCATGTCTGAAATAAGCGTCCAAAAAAATCATGATTTTTCTAAAAATACAACTTTAACGATATTTTGTGACTGAATTCGATTTGGACTACTATTCTCATCACAATTCATAAATTTCAGCCCCTTGGGTCTCATAGAGCCTGAAAAAACTGCTTCCAAAGTTCGAACCCAAGTCTGAAATTAGCGTCCATAAATATCATGATTTTTCTAAAAATACAACTTTATGGAGATTTTGTGACTAAATTCGATTTGAACTACAATTCTTATCACAATTCCAAAATTTCAGCCATTTGGTTCACATAGATCCTGAAAAATCTGCTTTCAAAGTTCGAACCCAAGTCTGAAATAAGCGTCCATAAAAATCATGATTTTTCTAAAAATACAAGTTTATGGAGATTTTGTGAATGAATTCGATTTGGACAACTATTCTTATCACAATTCATTAATTTCAGCCCCTTGGGTCCCATAGAGCCTGAAAAATCTGCTTCCAAAGTCAAACCCAATTAACAATTCCAAAATTTCAGCCTGTTTGGTCCTATTGAGCCTGAATAAACCGTTTCCATAGTTCGAACCCAAGTCTGAAATATGCGTCCAAAAAAATCATGTTTTTTCTAAAAATACAAGTTATGGAGATTTTGTGACTAAATTCGATTTGTACTACAATTCTTATCACAATTCCAAAATTTCAGCCATTTGGTTCACATAGATCCTGAAAAATCGGCTTTCAAAGTTCGAACCCAAGTCTGAAATTAGCGTCCATAAAAATCATGATTTTTCGAAAAATACAAGTTTATGGAGATTTAGTGAATGAATTCGATTTGGACAACTATTCTTATCACAATTCATTAATTTCAGCCCCTTGGGTCCCATAGAACCTGAAAAAACTGCTTCCAAAGTTCGAACCCAAGTCCCAAATTAGCTTCCATACAAATCATGATTTTTCTAAAAATACAAGTTTATGGAGATTTCGTGACTGAATTCGATTTGAACTACAATTCTTATCACAATTCCAAAATTTCAGCCATTTGGGTCACATAGATCCTGAAAAATCTGCTTTCAAAGTTCGAACCCAAGTCTGAAATTAGCGTCCATAAAAATCATGATTTTTCTAAAAATACAAGTTTATGGAGATTTCGTGACTGAATTCGATTTGAACTACAATTCTCATAACAATTCCAAAATTTCAGCCATTTGGGTCACATAGATCCTGAAAAATCTGCTTTCAAAGTTCGAACCCAAGTCTGAAATTAGCGTCCATAAAAATCATGATTTTTTTAAAAATACAAGTTTATGGAGATTTTGTGACTGAATTCGATTTGGACTACTATTCTTATTACAATTCATTAATTTCAGCCCCTTGGATCCCATAGAACCTGAAAAAACTGCTTCCAAAGTTCGAACCCAAGTCTGAAATAAGGGTCCAAAAAATCATGATTTTTCTAAAAATACATGTTTATGGAGATTTTGTGACTGAATTCGATTTGGAATACTATTCTTATCACAATTCATAAATTTCAGCCCCTTGGGTCCCATAGAGCCTGAAAAATCTGCTTCCAAAGTTCGAACCCAAGTCCCAAATTAGCTTCCAAAAAAATCATGATTTTTCTAAAAATACAAGTTATGGAGATTTTGTGACTAAATTCGATTTGTACTACAATTCTTATCACAATTCCAAAATTTCAGCCATTTGGTTCACATAGATCCTGATAAATCGGCTTTCAAAGTTCGAACCCAAGTCTGAAATTAGCGTCCATAAAAATCATGATTTTTCGAAAAATACAAGTTTATGGAGATTTTGTGAATGAATTCGATTTGGACAACTATTCTTATCACAATTCATTAATTTCAGCCCCTTGGGTCCCATAGAACCTGAAAAAACTGCTTCCAAAGTTCGAACCCAAGTCTCAAATTAGCTTCCATACAAATCATGATTTTTCTTAAAATACAAGTTTATGGAGATTTCGTGACTGAATTCGATTTGAACTACAATTCTTATCACAATTCCAAAATTTCAGCCATTTGGGTCACATAGATCCTGAAAAATCTGCTTTCAAAGTTTGAACCCAAGTCTGAAATTAGCGTCCATAAAAATCATGATTTTTCTAAAAATACAAGTTTATGGAGATTTCGTGACTGAATTCGATTTGAACTACAATTCTCATAACAATTTCAAAATTTCAGCCATTTGGGTCACATAGATCCTGAAAAATCTGCTTTCAAAGTTCGAACCCAAGTCTGAAATTAGCGTCCATTAAAATCATGATTTTTTTTAAAATACAAGTTTATGGAGATTTTGTGACTGAATTCGATTTGGACTACTATTCTTATTACAATTCATTAATTTCAGCCCCTTGGATCCCATAGAACCTGAAAAAACTGCTTCCAAAGATCGAACCCAAGTCTGAAATAAGGGTCCAAAAAATCATGATTTTTCTAAAAATACATGTTTATGGAGATTTCGTGACTGAATTCGATTTGGAATACTATTCTTATCACAATTCATAAATTTCAGCCCCTTGGGTCCCATAGAGCCTGAAAAATCTGCTTCCAAAGTTCGAACCCAAGTCCCAAATTAGCTTCCACACAAATCATGATTTTTCTAAAAATACAAGTTTATGGAGATTTTGTGACTGAATTCGATTTGAACTACAATTCTTATCACAATTCCAAAATTTCAGCCATTTGGTTCACATAGATCCTGAGAAATCGGCTTTCAAAGTTCGAACCCAAGTCTGAAATTAGCGTCCATAAAAATCATGATTTTTCGAAAAATACAAGTTTAATGAGATTTTGTGAATGAATTCGATTTGGACAACTATTCTTATCACAATTCATTAATTTCAGCCCCTTGGGTCCCATAGAACCTGAAAAAACTGCTTCCAAAGTTCGAACCCAAGTCCCAAATTAGCTTCCATACAAATCATGATTTTTCTAAAAATACAAGTTTATGGAGATTTCGTGACTGAATTCGATTTGAACTACAATTCTTATCACAATTTCAAAATTTCAGCCATTTGGGTCACATAGATCCTGAAAAATCTGCTTTCAAAGTTCGAACCCAAGTCTGAAATTAGCGTCCATAAAAATCATGATTTTTCTAAAAATACAAGTTTATGGAGATTTTGTGACTGAATTCGATTTGGACTACTATTCTTATTACAATTCATTAATTTCAGCCCCTTGGATCCCATAGAACCTGAAAAAACTGCTTCCAAAGTTCGAACCCAAGTCTGAAATAAGCGTCCAAAAAATCATGATTTTTCTAAAAATGCATGTTTATGGAGATTTTGTGACTGAATTCGATTTGGAATACTATTCTTATCACAATTCATAAATTTCAGCCCCTTGGGTCCCATAGAGCCTGAAAAATCTGCTTCCAAAGTTCGAACCCAAGTCCCAAATTAGCTTCCATACAAATCATGATTTTTCTAAAAATACAAGTTTATGGAGATTTTGTGACGGAATTCGATTTGGACTACTATTCTTATCACAATTCATAAATTTCAGCCCCTTGGGTCCCATAGGGCCTGAAAAAACTGCTTCCAAAGTTCGAACCCAAGTCTGAAATAAGCGTCCAAAAAAATCATGATTTTTCTAAAAATACAACTTTAACGAGATTTTGTGACTGAATTCGATTTGGACTACTATTCTCATCACAATTCATAAATTTCAGCCCCTTGGGTCTCATAGAGCCTGAAAAATCTGCTTCGAAAGTTCGAACCCAAGTCTGAAATTAGCGTCCATAAAAATCATGATTTTTCTAAAAATACAAGTTTATGGAGATTTTGTGACTGAATTCGATTTGGACTACTATTCTTATCACAATTCATAAATTTCAGCCCCTTGGGTCCCATAGAGCCTGAAAGATCTGCTTCCAAAGTTCGAACCCAAATCCCAAATCAGCTTCCATAAAAATCATGATTTTTCTAAAAATACAAGTTTATGGAGATTTTGTGACTGAATTCGATTTGGAATACTATTCTTATCACAATTCATAAATTTCAGCCCCTTGGGTCCCATAGAGCCTGAAAGATCTGCTTCCAAAGTTCCAACCCAAATCCCAAATCAGCTTCCATAAAAATCATGATTTTTCTAAAAATACAAGTTTATGGAGATTTTGTGACTGAATTCGATTTGGACTACTATTCTTATCACAATTCATAAATTTCAGCCCCTTGGGTCCCATAGAGCCTGAAAAATCTGCTTCCAAAGTTCGAACCCAAGTCCCAAATTAGCTTCGATACAAATCATGATTTTTCTAAAAATACAAGTTTATGGAGATTTTGTGACTGAATTCGATTTGAACTTCAATTCTCATAACAATTCCAAAATTTTAGCCTGTTTTGTCCTATTGAGCCTGAATAAACCGTTTCCATAGTTCGAACCCAAGTCTGAAATATGCGTCCAAAAAAATCATGATTTTTCTAAAAATACAACTTTATGGAGATTTTGTGACTAAATTCGATTTGAACTACAATTCTTATCACAATTCCAAAATTTCAGCCATTTGGTTCACATAGATCCTGAAAAATCTGCTTTCAAAGTTCGAACCCAAGTCTGAAATTAGCGTCCATAAAAATCATGATTTTTCTAAAAATACAACTTTATGGAGATTTTGTGAATGAATTCGATTAGGACAACTATTCTTATCACAATTCATTAATTTCAGCCCCTTGGGTCCCATAGAACCTGAAAAAACTGCTTCCAAAGTTCGAACCCAAGTCTGAAATAAGCGTCCAAAAAAATCATGATTTTTTTAAAAATACAACTTTATGGAGATTTCGTGACTGAATTCGATTTGAACTTCAATTCTTGTATCAATTCCAAAATTTCAGCCTGTTTGGTCCTATTGAGCCTGAATAAAGCACTTCCAAATTTCGAACCCAAGTCTGAAATAAGCGTCTAAAAAAATCATGATTTTTCTAAAAATACAACTTTATGGAGATTTTGTGACTAAATTCGATTTGAACTACAATTCTTATCACAATTCCAAAATTTCAGCCATTTGGGTCACATAGATCCTGAAAAATCTGCTTTCAAAGTTCGAACCCAAGTCTGAAATTAGCGTCCATAAAAATAATGATTTTTCTTAAAATACAAGTTTATGGAGATTTTGTGACTGAATTCTATTTGGACTACTATTCTTATCACAATTCATTAATTTCAGCCCCTTGGGTCCCATAGAACCTGAAAAAACTGCTTCCACTGAACTTCAATTCTTATAACAATTCAAAAATTTCAGCCATTTGGGTCACATAGATCCTGAAAAATCTGCTTTCAAAGTTCGAACCCAAGTCTGAAATTAGCGTCCATAAAAATAATGATTTTTCTAAAAATACAAGTTTATGGAGATTTTGTGACTGAATTCGATTTGGACTACTATTCTTATCACAATTCATTAATTTCAGCCCCTTGGGTCCCATAGAACCTGAAAAAACTGCTTCCAAAGTTCGAACCCAAGTCTGAAATAAGCGTCCAAAAAAATCATGATTTTTCTAAAAGTACAAGTTTATGGAGATTTTGTGACTGAATTCGATTTGGAATACTATTCTTATCACAATTCATAAATTTCAGCCCCTTGGGTCCCATAGAGCCTGAAAAATCTGCATCCAAATTTCGAACCCAAGTCCCAAATTAGCTTCCATACAAATCATGATTTTTCTCAAAATACAAGTTTATGGAGATTTTGTGACTGAATTCGATTTGAACTACAATTCTTATCACAATTCCAAAATTTCAGCCATTTGGGTCACATAGATCCTGAAAAATCTGCTTTCAAAGTTCGAACCCAAGTCTGAAATTAGCGTCCATAAAAATCATGATTTTTCTAAAAATACAAGTTTATGGAGATTTTGTGAATGAATTCGATTTGGACAACTATTCTTATCACAATTCATTAATTTCAGCCCCTTGGGTCCCATAGAACCTGAAAAAACTGCTTCCAAAGTTCGAACCCAAGTCTGAAATAAGCGTCCAAGAAAATCATGATTTTTCTAAAAGTACAAGTTTATGGAGATTTTGTGACTGAATTCGATTTGGAATACTATTCTTATCACAATTCATAAATTTCAGCCCCTTGGGTCCCATAGAGCCTGAAAAATCTGCTTCCAAAGTTCGAACCCAAGACCCAAATTAGCTTCCATACAAATCATGATTTTTCTAAAAATACAAGTTTATGGAGATTTCGTGACTGAATTCGATTTGAACTTCAATTCTTATAACAATTCAAAAATTTCAGCCCCTTGGGTCCCATAGAGCCTGAAAAAACTGCTTCCAAAGTTCGAACCCAAGTCTGAAATAAGCGTCCAAAAAAATCATGATTTTTCTAAAAATACAACTTTATGTAGATTTTGTGACTGAATTCGATTTGGACCTCTATTCTTATCACAATTCATTAATTTCAGCCCCTTGGGTCCCATAGAGCCTGAATAAACCACTTCCAAAGTTCGAACCCAAGTCAGAAATGAGCGTCCATAAAAATCATGATTTTTCTAAAAATACAACTTTATGGAGATTTTGTGACTGAATTCGATTTGGACTACTATTCTTATCACAATTCATAAATTTCAGCCCCTTCGGTCCCATAGAGCCTGATAAAACTGCTTCCAAAGTTCAAACCCAAGTTTGAAATAAGCGTCCAAAAAAATCATGATTTTTCTAAAAATACAACTTTATGGAGATTTTGTGACTGAATTCGATTTGGACTTCTATTCTTATCACAATTCATTAATTTCAGCCCCTTGGGTCCCATAGAGCCTGAATAAACCACTTCCAAAGTTCGAACCCAAGTCTGAAATGAGCGTCCATAAAAATCATGATTTTTCTAAAAATACAACTTTATGGAGATTTTGTGACTGAATTCGATTTGGACTACTATTCTTATCACAATTCATAAATTTCAGCCCCTTCGGTCCCATAGAGCCTGATAAAACTGCTTCCAAAGTTCAAACCCAAGTTTGAAATAAGCGTCCAAAAAAATCATGATTTTTCTAAAAATACAACTTTATGGAGATTTTGTGACTGAATTCGATTTGGACTACTATTCTTATCACAATTCATAAATTTCAGCCCCTTGGGTCCCATAGAGCCTGAAAGATCTGCTTCCAAAGTTCCAACCCAAATCCCAAATTAGCTTCCATAAAAATCATGATTTTTCTAAAAATACAAGTTTATGGAGATTTTGTGACGGAATTCGATTTGGACTACTATTTTATCACAATTCATAAATTTCAGTCCCTTGGGTCCCATAGAGCCTGAAAAAACTG
The DNA here is from genome assembly GCA_026573805.1 of Hesperophylax magnus. Lineage (NCBI taxonomy): Eukaryota > Metazoa > Arthropoda > Insecta > Trichoptera > Limnephilidae > Hesperophylax > Hesperophylax magnus. The sequence goes on along the minus strand of JAIUSX010000005.1, from coordinate 4,382,318 downwards.
CTTCCAAAGTTCGAACCCAAGTCTGAAATAAGCGTCCAAAAAATCATGATTTTTCTAAAAATACAACTTTATGGAAATTTTGTGACTGAATTCGATTTGGACCACTATTCTCATCACAATTCATAAATTTCAGCCCCTTGGGTCTCATGGAGCCTGAAAAATCTGCTTCCAAAGTTCGAACCCAAGTCCCAAATTAGCTTCCATAAAAATCATGATTTTTCTAAAAATACAAGTTTATGGAGATTTTGTGACTGAATTCGATTTGGACTACTATTCTTATCACAATTCATTAATTTCAGCCCCTTGGATCCCATAGAACCTGAAAAAACTGCTTCCAAAGTTCGAACCCAAGTCTGAAATAAGCGTCCAAAAAAATCATGATTTTTCTAAAAATACAAGTTTATGGAGATTTTGTTACTGAATTCGATTCGGAATACTATTCTTATCACAATTCATAAATTTCAGCCCCTTGGGTCCCATAGAGCCTGAAAAATCTGCTTCCAAAGTTCGAACCCAAGTCCCAAATTAGCTTCCATACAAATCATGAATTTTCTAAAAATACAAGTTTATGGAGATTTCGGGACTGAATTCGATTTGGACTACTATTTTTATCACAATTCATAAATTTCAGCCCCTTCGGTCCCATAGAGCCTGATAAAACTGCTTCCAAAGTTCAAACCCAAGTCTGAAATAAGCGTCCAAAAAAATCATGATTTTTCTAAAAATACAACTTTATGGAGATTTTGTGACTGAATTCGATTTGGACTACTATTCTTATCACAATTCATTAATTTCAGCCCCTTGGGTCCCATAGAGCCTGAAAAAACTGCTTCCAAAGTTCGAACCCAAGTCTGAAATAAGCGTCCAAAAAAATCATGATTTTTCTAAAAATACAACTTTATGGAGATTTTGTGACTAAATTCGATTTGAACTGCAATTCTTATCACAATTCCAAAATTTCAGCCATTTGGGTCACATAGATCCTGAAAAATCTGCTTTAAAAGTTCGAACCCAAGTCTGAAATTAGCGTCCATAAAAATCATGATTTTTCTAAAAATACAAGTTTATGGAGATTTTGTGACTGAATTCGATTTGGACTACTATTCTTATCACAATTCATTAATTTCAGCCCCTTGGGTCCCATAGAGCCTGAAAAATCTGCTTCCAAAGTTCGAACCCAAGTCCCAAATTAGCTTCCATACAAATCATGATTTTTCTAAAAATACAAGTTTATGGAGATTTTGTGAGGGAATTCGATTTGGACTACTATTTTATCACAATTCATAAATTTCAGCCCCTTGGGTCCCATAGAGCCTGAAAAAACTGCTTCCAAAGTTCGAACCCAAGTCTGAAATAAGCGTCCAAAAAATCATGATTTTTCTAAAAATACTTTATGGAAATTTTGTGACTGAATTCGATTTGGACTACTATTCTCATCACAATTCAGAAAATTTCAGCCCCTTGGGTCCCATAGAGCCTGAATAAACTGCTTCCAAAGTTCGAACCCAAATCTGAAATTAGCGTCCATAAAAATCATGATTTTTCTAAAAATACAAGTTTATGGAGATTTTGTGACTGAATTCGATTTGGACTACTATTCTTATCACAATTCATAAATTTCAGCCCCTTGGGTCCCATAGAGCCTGAAAGATCGGCTTCCAAAGTTCGAACCCAAATCCAAAATCAGCTTCCATAAAAATCATGATTTTTCTAAAAATACAAGTTTATGGAGATTTTGTGAATGAATTCGATTTGGACAACTATTCTTATCACAATTCATTAATTTCAGCCCCTTGGGTCCCATAGAACCTGAAACAACTGCTTCCAAAGTTCGAACCCAAGTCTGAAATAAGCGTCCAAAAAAATCATGATTTTTCTAAAAGTACAAGTTTATGGAGATTTTGTGACTGAATTCGATTTGAACTACAATTCTTATAACAATTCCAAAATTTCAGCCATTTGGGTCACATAGAACCTGAAAAAACTGCTTCCAAAGTTCGAACCCAAGGCTGAAATAAGCGTCCAAAAAAATCATGATTTTTCTAAAAGTACAAGTTTATGGAGATTTTGTGAATGAATTCGATTTGGAATACTATTCTTATCACAATTCATAAATTTCAGCCCCTTGGGTCCCATAGAGCCTGAAAAATCTGCTTCCAAAGTTCGAACCCAAGTCCCAAATTAGCTTCCATACAAATCATGATTTTTCTAAAAATACAAGTTTATGGAGATTTTGTGACTGAATTCGATTTGAACTTCAATTCTTATAACAATTCCAAAATTTTAGCCTGTTTTGTCCTATTGAGCCTGAATAAACGGTTTCCATAGTTCGAACCCAAGTCTGAAATATGCGTCCAAAAAAATCATGATTTTTCTGAAAATACAACTTTATGGAGATTTTGTGACTAAATTCGATTTGAACTACAATTCTCATCACAATTCCAAAATTTCAGCCATTTCGTTCACATAGATCCTGAAAAATCTGCTTTCAAAGTTCAGACCCAAGTCTGAAATTAGCGTCCATAAAAATCATGATTTTTCTAAAAATACAAGTTTATGGAGATTTTGTGAATGAATTCGATTTGGACAACTATTCTTATCACAATTCAATAATTTCAGCCCCTTGGGTCCCATAGAACCCGAAAAAACTGCTTCCAAAGATCGAACCCAAGTCTGAAATAAGCGTCCAAAAAAATCATGATTTTTCTAAAAATACAACTTTATGGAGATTTCGTGACTGAATTCGATTTGAACTACAATTCTTATCACAATTCCAAAATTTCAGCCATTTGGGTCACATAGATCCTGAAAAATCTGCTTTCAAAGTTCGAACCCAAGTCTGAAATTAGCGTCCATAAAAATCATGATTTTTCTAAAAATACAAGTTTATGGAGATTTTGTGACTGAATTCGATTTGGACTACTATTCTTATCACAATTCATTAATTTCAGCCCCTTGGGTCCCATAGAACCTGAAAAAACTGCTTCCAAAGTTCGAACCCAAGTCTGAAATAAGCGTCCAAAAAAATTATGATTTTTCTAAAAGTACAAGTATATGGAGATTTTGTGACTGAATTCGATTTGGAATACTATTCTTATCACAATTCATAAATTTCAGCCCCTTGGGTCCCATAGAGCCTGAAAAATCTGCTTCCAAAGTTCGAACCCAAGTCCCAAATTAGCTTCCATACAAATCATGATTTTTCTAAAAATACAAGTTTATGGAGATTTTGTGACTGAATTCGATTTGGACTACTATTCTTATCACAATTCATTAATTTCAGCCCCTTGGGTCCCATAGAACCTGAAAAAACTGCTTCCAAAGTTCGAACCCAAGTCTGAAATAAGCGTCCAAAAAAATCATGATTTTTCTAAAAGTACAAGTATATGGAGATTTTGTGACTGAATTCGATTTGGAATACTATTCTTATCACAATTCATAAATTTCAGCCCCTTGGGTCCCATAGAGCCTGAAAAATCTGCTTCCAAAGTTCGAACCCAAGTCCCAAATTAGCTTCCATACAAATCATGATTTTTCTAAAAATACAATTTTTTGGAGATTTTGTGACTGAATTCGATTTGAACTACAATTCTTATCACAATTCCAAAATTTCAGCCATTTAGGTCACATAGATCCTGAAAAATCTGCTTTCAAAGTTCGAACCCAAGTCTGAAATTAACGTCCATAAAAATCATGATTTTTCTAAAAATACAAGTTTATGGAGATTTTGTGAATGAATTCGATTTGAACTTCAATTCTTATAACAATTCCAAAATTTCAGCCTGTTTGGTCCTATTGAGCCTGAATAAACCGTTTCCAAAGTTCGAACCCAAGTCTGAAATATGCGTCCAAAAAAATCATGATTTTTCTAAAAATACAACTTTATGGAGATTTTGTGACGGAATTCGATTTGGACTACTATTCTTATCACAATTCATAAATTTCAGCCCCTTGGGTCCCATAGGGCCTGAAAAAACTGCTTCCAAAGTTCGAACCCAAGTCCCAAATTAGCTTCCATACAAATCATGGTTTTTCTAAAAATACAGTTTTATGGAGATTTTGTGACTGAATTCGATTTGAACTACAATTCTTATCACAATTCAATAATTTCAGCCCCTTGGGTCCCATAGAGCCTGAAAAATCTGCTTCCAAAGTTCGAACCCAAGTCTGAAATTAGCGTCCATAAATATCATGATTTTTCTAAAAATACAACTATATGGAGATTTCGTGAATGAATTCGATTTGAACTTCAATTCTTATAACAATTCCAAAATTTCAGCCTGTTTGGTCCTATTGAGCCTGAATAAACCGTTTCCAAAGTTCGAACCCAAGTCTGAAATATGCGTCCAAAAAAATCATGATTTTTCTAAAAATACAACTTTATGGAGATTTTGTGACGGAAATCGATTTGGACTACTATTCTTATCACAATTCATAAATTTCAGCCCCTTGGGTCCCATAGGGCCTGAAAAAACTGCTTCCAAAGTTCGAACCCAAGTCTGAAATAAGCGTCCAAATAAATCATGATTTTTCTAAAAATACAACTTTAATGAGATTTTGTGACTGAATTTGATTTGGACTACTATTCTCATCACAATTCATAAATTTCAGCCCCTTGGGTCCCATAGAGCCTGAATGATCTGCTTCCAAAGTTCGAACCCAAGTCTGAAATGAGCGTCCATAAAAATCATGATTTTTCGAAAAATACAAGTTTATGGAGATTTTGTGACTAAATTCGATTTGAACTACAATTCTTATCACAATTCCAAAATTTCAGCCATTTGGTTCACATAGATCCTGAAAAATCTGCTTTCAAAGTTCGAACCCAAGTCTGAAATTAGCGTCCATAAAAATCATGATTTTTCTAAAAATACAACTTTATGGAGATTTTGTGACTGAATTCGATTTGGACTACTATTCTTATCACAATTCATAAATTTCAGCCCCTTGGGTCCCATAGAGCCGGAAAAAACTGCTTCCAAAGTTCGAACCCAAGTCTGAAATTAACGTCCATAAAATTCATAATTTTTCTAAAAATACAACTTTATCTAGATTTTGTGACTGAATTCGATTTGGACTACTATTCTCATCACAATTCATAAATTTCAGCCCCTTGGGTCTCATAGAGCCTGAAAAATCTGCTTCCAAAGTTCGAACCCAAGTCCCAAATTAGCTTCGATAAATATCATGATTTTTCTAAAATTCCATCTTTATGGAGATTTCGTGACTGAATTCGATTTGAACTTCAATTCTTATAACAATTCAAAAATTTCAACCACTTGGGTCCCATAGGGCCTGAAAAAACTGCTTTCAAAGTTCGAACCCAAGTCTGAAATAAGCGTCCAAAAAAATCATGATTTTTCTAAAAATAAAACTTTATGGAGATTTTGTGACTGAATTCGATTTGGACTACTATTCTCATCACAATTCATAAATTTCAGCCCCTTGGGTCTCATAGAGCCTGAAAAATCTGCTTACAAAGTTCGAACCCAAGTCTGAAATAAGCTTCCAAATAAATCATGATTTTTCTAAAAATACAACTTTAATGAGATTTTGTGACTGAATTCGATTTGGACTACTATTCTCATCACAATTCATAAATTTCAGCCCCTTGGGTCCCATAGAGCCTGAATGATCTGCTTCCAAAGTTCGAACCCAAGTCTGAAATTAGCGTCCATAAAAATCATGATTTTTATAAAAATACAAGTTTATGGAGATTTTGTGACTGAATTCGATTTGGATTACCATTCTTATCACAATTCATAAATTTCAGCTCCTTGGGTCCCATAGAGCCTGAAAAATCTGCTTCCAAAGTTCGAACCCAATTCTGAAATAAGCGTCCAAAAAAATCATGATTTTTCTAAAAATACAACTTTATGGAGATTTTGTGACTGAATTCGATTTTGACTACTATTCTTATCACAATTCATAAATTTCAGCCCCTTGGGTCCCATAGAGCCGGAAAAAACTGCTTCCAAAGTTCGAACCCAAGTCTGAAATTAGCGTCCATAAAAATCATGATATTTCTAAAAATACAACTTTATCTAGATTTTGTGACTGAATTCGATTTGCACTACTATTCTCATCACAATTCATAAATTTCAGCCCCTTGGGTCTCATAGAGCCTGAAAAATCTGCTTCCAAAGTTCGAACCCAAGTCCCAAATTAGCTTCAATAAAAATCATGATTTTTCTAAAAATACAAGTATATGGAGATTTCGTGACTGAATTCGATTTGAACTTCAATTCTTTTAACAATTCCAAAATTTCAGCCATTCTGATCACATAGATCCTGAAAAATCTGCTTTCAAAGTTCGAACCCAAGTCTGAAATTAGCGTCCATAAAAATCATGATTTTTCTAAAAATACAAGTTTATGGAGATTTTGTGACTGAATTCGATTTGAACTTCAATTCTTATATTAATTCAAAAATTTCAACCCCTTGGGTCTCATAGAGCCTGAAAAATCTGCTTCCAAAGTTCGAACCCAAGTCCCAAATTAGCTTCCATAAAAATCATGATTTTTCTAAAAATACAAGTATATGAAGATTTTGTGACTGAATTTGATTTGGACTACTATTCTTATCACAATTCATAAATTTCAGCCCCTTGGGTCCCGTAGAGCCTGACTAATCTGCTTCCAAAGTTCGAACCCAAGTCCCAAATTAGCTTCCATAAAAATCATGATTTTTCTAAAAATACAAGTTTATGGAGATTTCGTGACTGAATTCGATTTGAACTTCAATTCTTATAACAATTCCAAAATTTCAGCCATTCTGATGACATAGATCCTGAAAAATCTGCTTTCAAAGTTCGAACCCAAGTCTGAAATTAGCGTCCATAAAAATCATGATTTTTCTAAAAATACAAGTTTATGGAGATTTTGTGACTGAATTCGATTTGAACTAAAATTCTTATAACAATTCCAAAATTTCAGCCATTTGGGTCACATAGATCCTGAAAAATCTGCTTTCAAAGTTCGAACCCAAGTCTGAAATTAGCGTCCATAAAAATCATGATTTTTCTAAAAATACAAGTTTATGGAGATTTTGTGACTGAATTTGATTTGGACTACTATTCTTATCACAATTCATAAATTTCAGCCCCTTGGGTCCCATAGAGCCGGAAAAAACTGCTTCCAAAGTTCGAACCCAAGTCTGAAATTAGCGTCCATAAAAATCATGATTTTTCTAAAAATACAACTTTATCTAGATTTTGTGACTGAATTCGATTTGGACTACTATTCTCATCACAATTCATAAATTTCAGCCCCTTGGGTCTCATAGAGCCTGAAAAATCTGCTTCCAAAGTTCGAACCCAAGTCCCAAATTAGCTTCCATAAATATCATGATTTTTCTAAAAATCCATCTTTATGGAGATTTCGTGACTGAATTCGATTTGAACTTCAATTCTTATAACAATTCAAAAATTTCAACCACTTGGGTCCCATAGAGCCTGAAAAAACTGCTTCCAAAGTTCGAACCCAAGTCTGAAATAAGCGTCCAAAAAAATCATGATTTTTCTAAAAATACAACTTTATGGAGGTTTTGTGACTAAATTCGATTTGAACTACAATTCTTATCACAATTCCAAAATTTCAGCCATTTGGGTCACATAGAGCCTGAAAAATCTGCTTCCAAAGTTCGAACCCAATTCTGAAATAAGCGTCCAAAAAAATCATGATTTTTCTAAAAATACAAGTTTATGGAGATTTTGTTCCTGAATTCGATTTGGAATACTATTCTTCTCACAATTCATAAATTTCAGCCCCTTGGGTCCCATAGAGCCTGACTAATCTGCTTCCAAATTTCGAACCCAAGTCCCAAATTAGCTTCCATACAAATCATGATTTTTCTAAAAATACAAGTTTATGGAGATTTTGTGACTGAATTCGATTTGGACTACTATTCTTATCACAATTCATAAATTTCAGCCCCTTGGGTCCCATAGAGCCTGAAAAATCTGCTTCCAAAGTTCGAACCCAAGTCTGAAATAAGCGTCCATAAAAATCATGATTTTTCTAAAAATACAAGTTTATGGAGATTTCGTGACTGAATTCGATTTGAACTACAATTCTTATAACAATTCCAAAATTTCAGCCATTTGGGTCACATAGATCCTGAAAAATCTGCTTTCAAAGTTCGAACCCAAGTCTGAAATTAGCGTCCATAAAAATCATGATTTTTCTAAAAATACAAGTTTATGGAGATTTCGTGACTGAATTCGATTTGAACTTCAATTCTTATAACAATTCCAAAATTTCAGCCATTCTGATCACATAGATCCTGAAAAATCTGCTTTCAAAGTTCGAACCCAAGTCTGAAATTAGCGTCCATAAAAATCATGATTTTTCTAAAAATACAAGTTTATGGAGATTTTGTGACTGAATTCGATTTGAACTACAATTCTTATAACAATTCCAAAATTTCAGCCATTTGGGTCACATAGATCCTGAAAAATCTGCTTTCAAAGTTCGAACCCAAGTCTGAAATTAGCGGCCATTAAAATCATGATTTTTCTAAAAATACAAGTTTTTGGAGATTTTGTGACTGAATTTGATTTGGACTACTATTCTTATCACAATTCATAAATTTCAGCCCCTTGGGTCCCATAGAGCCGGAAAAAACTGCTTCCAAAGTTCGAACCCAAGTCCCAAATTAGCTTCCATAAATATCATGATTTTTCTAAAAATCCATCTTTATGGAGATTTCGTGACTGAATTCGATTTGAACTTCAATTCTTATAACAATTCAAAAATTTCAACCACTTGGGTCCCATAGAGCCTGAAAAAACTGCTTCCAAAGTTCGAACCCAAGTCTGAAATAAGCGTCCAAAAAAATCATGATTTTTCTAAAAATACAACTTTATGGAGGTTTTGTGACTAAATTCGATTTGAACTACAATTCTTATCACAATTCCAAAATTTCAGCCATTTGGGTCACATAGAGCCTGAAAACGCTGCTTCCAAAGTTCGAACCCAATTCTGAAATAAGCGTCCAAAAAAATCATGATTTTTCTAAAAATACAAGTTTATGGAGATTTTGTTCCTGAATTCGATTTGGAATACTATTCTTCTCACAATTCATAAATTTCAGCCCCTTGGGTCCCATAGAGCCTGACTAATCTGCTTCCAAATTTCGAACCCAAGTCCCAAATTAGCTTCCATACAAATCATGATTTTTCTAAAAATACAAGTTTATTGAGATTTTGTGACTGAATTCGATTTGGACTACTATTCTTATCACAATTCATAAATTTCAGCCCCTTGGGTCCCATAGAGCCTGAAAAATCTGCTTCCAAAGTTCGAACCCAAGTCTGAAATAAGCGTCCATAAAAATCATGATTTTTCTAAAAATACAAGTTTATGGAGATTTCGTGACTGAATTCGATTTGAACTACAATTCTTATAACAATTCCAAAATTTCAGCCATTTGGGTCACATAGATCCTGAAAAATCTGCTTTCAAAGTTCGAACCCAAGTCTGAAATTAGCGTCCATAAAAATCATGATTTTTCTAAAAATACAAGTTTATGGAGATTTCGTGACTGAATTCGATTTGAACTTCAATTCTTATAACAATTCCAAAATTTCAGCCATTCTGATCACATAGATCCTGAAAAATCTGCTTTCAAAGTTCGAACCCAAGTCTGAAATTAGCGTCCATAAAAATCATGATTTTTCTAAAAATACAAGTTTATGGAGATTTTGTGACTGAATTCGATTTGAACTACAATTCTTATAACAATTCCAAAATTTCAGCCATTTGGGTCACATAGATCCTGAAAAATCTGCTTTCAAAGTTCGAACCCAAGTCTGAAATTAGCGGCCATTAAAATCATGATTTTTCTAAAAATACAAGTTTTTGGAGATTTTGTGACTGAATTTGATTTGGACTACTATTCTTATCACAATTCATAAATTTCAGCCCCTTGGGTCCCATAGAGCCGGAAAAAACTGCTTCCAAAGTTCGAACCCAAGTCTGAAATTAGCGTCCATAAAAATCATGATTTTTCTAAAAATACAACTTTATCTAGATTTTGTGACTGAATTCGATTTGGACTACTATTCTCATCACAATTCATAAATTTCAGCCCCTTGGGTCTCATAGAGCCTGAAAAATCTGCTTCCAAAGTTCGAACCCAAGTCCCAAATTAGCTTCCATAAAAATCATGATTTTTCTAAAAATACAAGTATATGGAGATTTCGTGACTGAATTCGATTTGAACTTCAATTCTTATAACAATTCCAAAACTTCAGCCATTCTGATCACATAGATCCTGAAAAATCTGCTTTCAAAGTTCGAACCCAAGTCTGAAATTAGCGTCCATAAAAATCATGATTTTTCTAAAAATACAAGTTTATGGAGATTTTGTGACTGAATTCGATTTGAACTACAATTCTTATAACAATTCCAAAATTTCAGCCATTTGGGTCACATAGAGCCTGACTAATCTGCTTCCAAAGTTCGAACCCAAGTCCCAAATTAGCTTCCATAAAAATCATGATTTTTCTAAAAATACAACTTTAATGAGATTTTGTGACTGAATTCGATTTTGACTACTATTCTTATCACAATTCATAAATTTCAGCCCCTTGGGTCCCATAGAGCCGGAAAAAACTGCTTCCAAAGTTCGAACCCAAGTCTGAAATTAGCGTCCATAAAAATCATGATATTTCTAAAAATACAACTTTATCTAGATTTTGTGACTGAATTCGATTTGCACTACTATTCTCATCACAATTCATAAATTTCAGCCCCTTGGGTCTCATAGAGCCTGAAAAATCTGCTTCCAAAGTTCGAACCCAAGTCCCAAATTAGCTTCAATAAAAATCATGATTTTTCTAAAAATACAAGTATATGAAGATTTTGTGACTGAATTTGATTTGGACTACTATTCTTATCACAATTCATAAATTTCAGCCCCTTGGGTCCCGTAGAGCCTGACTAATCTGCTTCCAAAGTTCGAACCCAAGTCCCAAATTAGCTTCCATAAAAATCATGATTTTTCTAAAAATACAAGTTTATGGAGATTTCGTGACTGAATTCGATTTGAACTTCAATTCTTATAACAATTCCAAAATTTCAGCCATTCTGATGACATAGATCCTGAAAAATCTGCTTTCAAAGTTCGAACCCAAGTCTGAAATTAGCGTCCATAAAAATCATGATTTTTCTAAAAATACAAGTTTATGGAGATTTTGTGACTGAATTCGATTTGAACTAAAATTCTTATAACAATTCCAAAATTTCAGCCATTTGGGTCACATAGATCCTGAAAAATCTGCTTTCAAAGTTCGAACCCAAGTCTGAAATTAGCGTCCATAAAAATCATGATTTTTCTAAAAATACAAGTTTATGGAGATTTTGTGACTGAATTTGATTTGGACTACTATTCTTATCACAATTCATAAATTTCAGCCCCTTGGGTCCCATAGAGCCGGAAAAAACTGCTTCCAAAGTTCGAACCCAAGTCTGAAATTAGCGTCCATAAAAATCATGATTTTTCTAAAAATACAACTTTATCTAGATTTTGTGACTGAATTCGATTTGGACTACTATTCTCATCACAATTCATAAATTTCAGCCCCTTGGGTCTCATAGAGCCTGAAAAATCTGCTTCCAAAGTTCGAACCCAAGTCCCAAATTAGCTTCCATAAATATCATGATTTTTCTAAAAATCCATCTTTATGGAGATTTCGTGACTGAATTCGATTTGAACTTCAATTCTTATAACAATTCAAAAATTTCAACCACTTGGGTCCCATAGAGCCTGAAAAAACTGCTTCCAAAGTTCGAACCCAAGTCTGAAATAAGCGTCCAAAAAAATCATGATTTTTCTAAAAATACAACTTTATGGAGGTTTTGTGACTAAATTCGATTTGAACTACAATTCTTATCACAATTCCAAAATTTCAGCCATTTGGGTCACATAGAGCCTGAAAAATCTGCTTCCAAAGTTCGAACCCAATTCTGAAATAAGCGTCCAAAAAAATCATGATTTTTCTAAAAATACAAGTTTATGGAGATTTTGTTCCTGAATTCGATTTGGAATACTATTCTTCTCACAATTCATAAATTTCAGCCCCTTGGGTCCCATAGAGCCTGACTAATCTGCTTCCAAATTTCGAACCCAAGTCCCAAATTAGCTTCCATACAAATCATGATTTTTCTAAAAATACAAGTTTATGGAGATTTTGTGACTGAATTCGATTTGGACTACTATTCTTATCACAATTCATAAATTTCAGCCCCTTGGGTCCCATAGAGCCTGAAAAATCTGCTTCCAAAGTTCGAACCCAAGTCTGAAATAAGCGTCCATAAAAATCATGATTTTTCTAAAAATACAAGTTTATGGAGATTTCGTGACTGAATTCGATTTGAACTACAATTCTTATAACAATTCCAAAATTTCAGCCATTTGGGTCACATAGATCCTGAAAAATCTGCTTTCAAAGTTCGAACCCAAGTCTGAAATTAGCGTCCATAAAAATCATGATTTTTCTAAAAATACAAGTTTATGGAGATTTCGTGACTGAATTCGATTTGAACTTCAATTCTTATAACAATTCCAAAATTTCAGCCATTCTGATCACATAGATCCTGAAAAATCTGCTTTCAAAGTTCGAACCCAAGTCTGAAATTAGCGTCCATAAAAATCATGATTTTTCTAAAAATACAAGTTTATGGAGATTTTGTGACTGAATTCGATTTGAACTACAATTCTTATAACAATTCCAAAATTTCAGCCATTTGGGTCACATAGATCCTGAAAAATCTGCTTTCAAAGTTCGAACCCAAGTCTGAAATTAGCGGCCATTAAAATCATGATTTTTCTAAAAATACAAGTTTTTGGAGATTTTGTGACTGAATTTGATTTGGACTACTATTCTTATCACAATTCATAAATTTCAGCCCCTTGGGTCCCATAGAGCCGGAAAAAACTGCTTCCAAAGTTCGAACCCAAGTCCCAAATTAGCTTCCATAAATATCATGATTTTTCTAAAAATCCATCTTTATGGAGATTTCGTGACTGAATTCGATTTGAACTTCAATTCTTATAACAATTCAAAAATTTCAACCACTTGGGTCCCATAGAGCCTGAAAAAACTGCTTCCAAAGTTCGAACCCAAGTCTGAAATAAGCGTCCAAAAAAATCATGATTTTTCTAAAAATACAACTTTATGGAGGTTTTGTGACTAAATTCGATTTGAACTACAATTCTTATCACAATTCCAAAATTTCAGCCATTTGGGTCACATAGAGCCTGAAAAATCTGCTTCCAAAGTTCGAACCCAATTCTGAAATAAGCGTCCAAAAAAATCATGATTTTTCTAAAAATACAAGTTTATGGAGATTTTGTTCCTGAATTCGATTTGGAATACTATTCTTCTCACAATTCATAAATTTCAGCCCCTTGGGTCCCATAGAGCCTGACTAATCTGCTTCCAAATTTCGAACCCAAGTCCCAAATTAGCTTCCATACAAATCATGATTTTTCTAAAAATACAAGTTTATTGAGATTTTGTGACTGAATTCGATTTGGACTACTATTCTTATCACAATTCATAAATTTCAGCCCCTTGGGTCCCATAGAGCCTGAAAAATCTGCTTCCAAAGTTCGAACCCAAGTCTGAAATAAGCGTCCATAAAAATCATGATTTTTCTAAAAATACAAGTTTATGGAGATTTCGTGACTGAATTCGATTTGAACTACAATTCTTATAACAATTCCAAAATTTCAGCCATTTGGGTCACATAGATCCTGAAAAATCTGCTTTCAAAGTTCGAACCCAAGTCTGAAATTAGCGTCCATAAAAATCATGATTTTTCTAAAAATACAAGTTTATGGAGATTTCGTGACTGAATTCGATTTGAACTTCAATTCTTATAACAATTCCAAAATTTCAGCCATTCTGATCACATAGATCCTGAAAAATCTGCTTTCAAAGTTCGAACCCAAGTCTGAAATTAGCGTCCATAAAAATCATGATTTTTCTAAAAATACAAGTTTATGGAGATTTTGTGACTGAATTCGATTTGAACTACAATTCTTATAACAATTCCAAAATTTCAGCCATTTGGGTCACATAGATCCTGAAAAATCTGCTTTCAAAGTTCGAACCCAAGTCTGAAATTAGCGGCCATTAAAATCATGATTTTTCTAAAAATACAAGTTTTTGGAGATTTTGTGACTGAATTTGATTTGGACTACTATTCTTATCACAATTCATAAATTTCAGCCCCTTGGGTCCCATAGAGCCGGAAAAAACTGCTTCCAAAGTTCGAACCCAAGTCTGAAATTAGCGTCCATAAAAATCATGATTTTTCTAAAAATACAACTTTATCTAGATTTTGTGACTGAATTCGATTTGGACTACTATTCTCATCACAATTCATAAATTTCAGCCCCTTGGGTCTCATAGAGCCTGAAAAATCTGCTTCCAAAGTTCGAACCCAAGTCCCAAATTAGCTTCCATAAAAATCATGATTTTTCTAAAAATACAAGTATATGGAGATTTCGTGACTGAATTCGATTTGAACTTCAATTCTTATAACAATTCCAAAACTTCAGCCATTCTGATCACATAGATCCTGAAAAATCTGCTTTCAAAGTTCGAACCCAAGTCTGAAATTAGCGTCCATAAAAATCATGATTTTTCTAAAAATACAAGTTTATGGAGATTTTGTGACTGAATTCGATTTGAACTACAATTCTTATAACAATTCCAAAATTTCAGCCATTTGGGTCACATAGAGCCTGACTAATCTGCTTCCAAAGTTCGAACCCAAGTCCCAAATTAGCTTCCATAAAAATCATGATTTTTCTAAAAATACATGTTTATGGAGATTTTGTGACGGAATTCGATTTGGACTACTATTCTTATCACAATTCATAAACTTCAGCCCCTTCGGTCCCATAGAGCCTGATAAAACTGCTTCCAAAGTTCGAACCCAAGTCTGAAATAAGCGTCCAAAAAAATCATGATTTTTCTAAAAATACAAGTTTATGGAGATTTTGTGACTGAATTCGATTTGGACTACTATTCTTATCACAATTCATTAATTTCAGCCCCTTGGGTCCCATAGAGCCTGAAAAATCTGCTTCCAAAGTTCGAACCCAAGTCCCAAATTAGCTTCCATACAAATCATGATTTTTCTAAAAATACAAGTTTATGGAGATTTTGTGACTGAATTCGATTTAGACTACTATTCTTATCACAATTCATAAATTTCAGCCCCTTGGGTCCCATAGAGCCGGAAAAAACTGCTTCCAAAGTTCGAACCCAAGTCTGAAATTAGCGTCCATAAAAATCATGATTTTTCTAAAAATACAACTTTATCTAGATTTTGTGACTGAATTCGATTTGGACTACTATTCTCATCACAATTCATAAATTTCAGCCCCTTGGGTCTCATAGAGCCTGAAAAATCTGCTTCCAAAGTTCGAACCCAAGTCCCAAATTAGCTTCCATAAAAATCATGATTTTTCTAAAAATACAAGTATATGGAGATTTCGTGACTGAATTCGATTTGAAATTCAATTCTTATAACAATTCCAAAATTTCAGCCATTCTGATCACATAGATCCTGAAAAATCTGCTTTCAAAGTTCGAACCCAAGTCTGAAATTAGCGTCCATAAAAATCATGATTTTTCTAAAAATACAAGTTTATGGAGATTTTGTGACTGAATTTGATTTGGACTACTATTCTTATCACAATTCATAAATTTCAGCCCCTTGGGTCCCATAGAGCCTGAAAAATCTGCTTCCAAAGTTCGAACCCAAGTCCCAAATTAGCTTCCATACAAATCATGATTTTTCTAAAACTACAAGTTTATGGAGATTTTGTGACTGAATTCGATTTGAACTACAATTCTTATAACAATTCCAAAATTTCAGCCATTTGGGTCACATAGATCCTGAAAAATCTGCTTTCAAAGTTCGAACCCAAGTCTGAAATTAGCGTCCATAAAAATCATGATTTTTCTAAAAATACAAGTTTATGGAGATTTTGTGACTGAATTTGATTTGGACTACTATTTTTATCACAATTCATAAATTTCAGCCCCTTGGGTCCCATAGAGCCTGACTAATCTGCTTCCAAAGTTCGAACCCAAGTCCCAAATTAGCTTCCATAAATATCATGATTTTTCTAAAAATCCATCTTTATGGAGATTTCGTGACTGAATTCGATTTGAACTTCAATTCTTATAACAATTCATAAATTTCAGCCATTTGGGTCACATAGATCCTGAAAAATCTGCTTTCAAAGTTCGAACCCAAGTCTGAAATTAGCGTCCATAAAAATCATGATTTTTCTAAAAATACAAGTTTATGGAGATTTTGTGAATGAATTCGATTTGGACTACTATTCTTATCACAATTCATAAATTTCAGCCCCTTGGGTCCCATAGAGCCGGAAAAAACTGCTTCCAAAGTTCGAAACCAAGTCTGAAATAAGCGTCCAAAAAAATCATGATTTTTCTAAAAATACAACTTTATGGAGATTTTGTGACTGAATTCGATTTGGACTACTATTCTTATCACAATTCATAAATTTCAGCCCCTTGGGTCCCATAGAGCCGGAAAAAACTGCTTCCAAAGTTCGAACCCAAGTCTGAAATTAGCGTCCATAAAAATAATGATTTTTCTAAAAATACAACTTTATCTAGATTTTGTGACTGAATTCGATTTGGACTACTATTCTCATCACAATTCATAAATTTCAGCCCCTTGGGTCTCATAGAGCCTGAAAAATCTGCTTCCAAAGTTAGAACCCAAGTCCTAAATTAGCTTCCATAAAAATCATGATTTTTCTAAAAATACAAATATATGGAGATTTCGTGACTGAATTCGATTTGAACTTCAATTCTTATAACAATTCCAAAATTTCAGCCATTCTGATCACATAGATCCTGAAAAATCTGCTTTCAAAGTTCGAACCCAAGTCTGAAATTAGCGTCCATAAAAATCATGATTTTTCTAAAAATACAAGTTTATGGAGATTTTGTGACTGAATTTGATTTGGACTACTATTCTTATCACAATTCATAAATTTCAGCCCCTTGGGTCCCATAGAGCCTGACTAATCTGCTTCCAAAGTTCGAACCCAAGTCCCAAATTAGCTTCCATAAATATCATGATTTTTCTAAAAATCCATCTTTATGGAGATTTCGTGACTGAATTCGATTTGAACTTCAATTCTTATAACAATTCAAAAATTTCAACCCCTTGGGTCCCATAGAGCCTGAAAAATCTGCTTCCAAAGTTCGAACCCAATTCTGAAATAAGCGTCCAAAAAAATCATGATTTTTCTAAAAATACAAGTTTATGGAGATTTTGTGACTGAATTCGATTTGGAATACTATTCTTCTCACAATTCATAAATTTCAGCCCCTTGGGTCCCATAGAGCCTGAAAAATCTGATTCCAAAGTTCGAACCCAAGTCCCAAATTAGCTTCCATACAAATCATGATTTTTCTAAAAATACATGTTTATGGAGATTTTGTGACGGAATTCGATTTGGACTACTATTCTTATCACAATTCATAAATTTCAGCCCCTTGGGTCCCATAGAGCCTGACTAATCTGCTTCCAAAGTTCGAACCCAAGTCCCAAATTAGCTTCCATAAATATCATGATTTTTCTAAAAATCCAACTTTATGGAGATTTCGTGACTGAATTCGATTTGAACTTCAATTCTTATCACAATTCCAAAATTTCAGCCATTTGGGTCACATAGATCCTGAAAAATCTGCTTTCAAAGTTCGAACCCAAGTCTGAAATTAGCGTCCATAAAAATCATGATTTTTCTAAAAATACAAGTTTATGGAGATTTTGTGACTGAATTCGATTTGGACTACTATTCTTATCACAATTCATTAATTTTAGCCCCTTGGGTCCCATAGAGCCTGAAAAATCTGCTTCCAAAGTTCGAACCCAAGTCCCAAATTAGCTTCCATACAAATCATGATTTTTCTAAAAATACAAGTTTATGGAGATTTTGTGACTGAATTCGATTTGGACTACTATTCTTATCACAATTCATAAATTTCAGCCCCTTGGGTCTCATAGAGCCTGAAAAATCTGCTTCCAAAGTTCGAACCCAAGTCCCAAATTAGCTTCCATAAAAATCATGATTTTTCTAAAAATACATGTTTATGGAGATTTTGTGACGGAATTCGATTTGGACTACTATTCTTATCACAATTCATAAATTTCAGCCCCTTCGGTCCCATAGAGCCTTAAAAATCTGCTTCCAAAGTTCGAAACCAAGTCTGAAATAAGCGTCCAAAAAAATAATGATTTTTCTAAAAATACAAGTTTATTGAGATTTTGTGACTGAATTCGATTTGGAATACTATTCTTCTCACAATTCATACATTTCAGCCCCTTGGGTCCCATAGAGCCTGATAAATCTGCTTCCAAAGTTCGAACCCAAGTCTGAAATAAGCGTCCAAAAAAATCATGATTGTTCTAAAAATACAACTTTATGGAGATTTTGTGACTAAATTCGATTTCAACTACAATTCTTATCACAATTCATTAATTTCAGCCCCTTGGGTCCCATAGAGCCTGAAAAATCTGCTTCCAAAGTTCGAACCCAAGTTCCAAATTAGCTTCCATACAAATCATGATTTTTCTAAAAATACAAGTTTATCGAGATTTTGTGACTGAATTCGATTTGGACTACTATTCTTATCACAATTCCAAAATTTCAGCCATTTGGGTCACATATATCCTGAAAAATCTGCTTTCAAAGTTCGAACCCAAGTCTGAAATTAGCGTCCATAAAAATCATGATTTTTCTAAAAATACAAGTTTATGGAGATTTTGTGACTGAATTCGATTTGGACTACTATTCTTATCACAATTCATTAATTTCAGCCCCTTGGGTCCCATAGAGCCTGAAAAATCTGCTTCCAAAGTTCGAAACCAAGTCTGAAATAAGCGTCCAAAAAAATCATGATTTTTCTAAAAATACAAGTTTATGGAGATTTTGTGACTGAATTCGATTTGGAATACTATTCTTCTCCCAATTCATAAATTTCAGCCCCTTGGGTCCCATAGAGCCTGATAAATCTGCTTCCAAAGTTCGAACCCAAGTCTGAAATAAGCGTCCAAAAAAATCATGATTTTTCTAAAAATACAACTTTATGGAGATTTTGTGACTAAATTCGATTTCAACTACAATTCTTATCACAATTCCAATATTTCAGCCATTTGGGTAACATAGATCCTGAAAAATCTGCTTTCAAAGTTCGAACCCAAGTCTGAAATTAGCGTCCATAAAAATCATGATTTTTTTAAAAATACAAGTTTATGGAGATTTTGTGACTGAATTCGATTTGGACTACTATTCTTATCACAATTCATTAATTTCAGCCCCTTGGGTCCCATAGAGCCTGAAAAATCTGCGTCCAAAGTTCGAACCCAAGTCCCAAATTAGCTTCCATACAAATCATGATTTTTCTAAAAATACAAGTTTATGGAGAATTTGTGACTGAATTCGATTTGGACTACTATTCTTATCACAATTCATAAATTTAAGCCCCTTGGGTCCCATAGAGCCTGAAAAATCTGCTTCCAAAGTTCGAACCCAAGTCCCAAATTAGCTTCCATAAAAATCATGATTTTTCTAAAAATACATGTTTATGGAGATTTTGTGACGGAATTCGATTTGGACTACTATTCTTATCACAATTCATAAATTTCAGCCCCTTCGGTCCCATAGAGCCTGAAAAATCTGCTTCCAAAGTTCGAACCCAAGTCCCAAATTAGCTTCCATAAACATCATGATTTTTCTAAAAATACAAGTATATGGAGATTTCGTGACTGAATTCGATTTGAACTTCAATTCTTATAACAATTCCAAAACTTCAGCCATTCTGATCACATAGATCCTGAAAAATCTGCTTTCAAAGTTCGAACCCAAGTCTGAAATTAGCGTCCATAAAAATCATGATTTTTCTAAAAATACAAGTTTATGGAGATTTTGTGACTGAATTCGATTTGAACTACAATTCTTATAACAATTCCAAAATTTCAGCCATTTGGGTCACATAGAGCCTGACTAATCTGCTTCCAAAGTTCGAACCCAAGTCCCAAATTAGCTTCCATAAAAATCATGATTTTTCTAAAAATACATGTTTATGGAGATTTTGTGACGGAATTCGATTTGGACTACTATTCTTATCACAATTCATAAATTTCAGCCCCTTCGGTCCCATAGAGCCTGATAAAACTGCTTCCAAAGTTCGAACCCAAGTCTGAAATAAGCGTCCAAAAAAATCATGATTTTTCTAAAAATTCAAGTTTATGGAGATTTTGTGACTGAATTCGATTTGGACTACTATTCTTATCACAATTCATTAATTTCAGCCCCTTGGGTCCCATAGAGCCTGAAAAATCTGCTTCCAAAGTTCGAACCCAAGTCCCAAATTAGCTTCCATACAAATCATGATTTTTCTAAAAATACAAGTTTATGGAGATTTTGTGACTGAATTCGATTTGGACTACTATTCTTATCACAATTCATAAATTTCAGCCCCTTGGGTCCCATAGAGCCGGAAAAAACTGCTTCCAAAGTTCGAACCCAAGTCTGAAATTAGCGTCCATAAAAATCATGATTTTTCTAAAAATACAACTTTATCTAGATTTTGTGACTGAATTCGATTTGGACTACTATTCTCATCACAATTCATAAATTTCAGCCCCTTGGGTCTCATAGAGCCTGAAAAATCTGCTTCCAAAGTTCGAACCCAAGTCCCAAATTAGCTTCCATAAAAATCATGATTTTTCTAAAAATACAAGTATATGGAGATTTCGTGACTGAATTCGATTTGAACTTCAATTCTTATAACAATTCCAAAATTTCAGCCATTCTGATCACATAGATCCTGAAAAATCTGCTTTCAAAGTTCGAACCCAAGTCTGAAATTAGCGTCCATATAAATCATGATTTTTCTAAAAATACAAGTTTATGGAGATTTTGTGACTGAATTTGATTTGGACTACTATTCTTATCACAATTCATAAATTTCAGCCCCTTGGGTCCCATAGAGCCTGAAAAATCTGCTTCCAAAGTTCGAACCCAAGTCCCAAATTAGCTTCCATACAAATCATGATTTTTCTAAAAATACAAGTTTATGGAGATTTTGTGACTGAATTCGATTTGAACTACAATTCTTATAACAATTCCAAAATTTCAGCCATTTGGGTCACATAGATCCTGAAAAATCTGCTTTCAAAGTTCGAACCCAAGTCTGAAATTAGCGTCCATAAAAATCATGATTTTTCTAAAAATACAAGTTTATGGAGATTTTGTGACTGAATTTGATTTGGACTACTATTCTTATCACAATTCATAAATTTCAGCCCCTTGGGTCCCATAGAGCCTGACTAATCTGCTTCCAAAGTTCGAACCCAAGTCCCAAATTAGCTTCCATAAATATCATGATTTTTCTAAAAATCCATCTTTATGGAGATTTCGTGACTGAATTCGATTTGAACTTCAATTCTTATAACAATTCATAAATTTCAGCCAATTGGGTCACATAGATCCTGAAAAATCTGCTTTCAAAGTTCGAACCCAAGTCTGAAATTAGCGTCCATAAAAATCATGATTTTTCTAAAAATACAAGTTTATGGAGATTTTGTGACGGAATTCGATTTGGACTACTATTCTTATCACAATTCATAAATTTCAGCCCCTTCGGTCCCATAGAGCCTGATAAAACTGCTTCCAAAGTTCGAACCCAAGTCTGAAATAAGCGTCCAAAAAAATCATGATTTTTCTAAAAATACAAGTTTATGGAGATTTTGTGACTGAATTCGATTTGGACTACTATTCTTATCACAATTCATTAATTTCAGCCCCTTGGGTCCCATAGAGCCTGAAAAATCTGCTTCCAAAGTTCGAACCCAAGTCCCAAATTAGCTTCCATACAAATCATGATTTTTCTAAAAATACAAGTTTATGGAGATTTTGTGACTGAATTCGATTTGGACTACTATTCTTATCACAATTCATAAATTTCAGCCCCTTGGGTCCCATAGAGCCGGAAAAAACTGCTTCCAAAGTTCGAACCCAAGTCTGAAATTAGCGTCCATAAAAATCATGATTTTTCTAAAAATACAACTTTATCTAGATTTTGTGACTGAATTCGATTTGGACTACTATTCTCATCACAATTCATAAATTTCAGCCCCTTGGGTCTCATAGAGCCTGAAAAATCTGCTTCCAAAGTTCGAACCCAAGTCCCAAATTAGCTTCCATAAAAATCATGATTTTTCTAAAAATTCAAGTATATGGAGATTTCGTGACTGAATTCGATTTGAACTTCAATTCTTATAACAATTCCAAAATTTCAGCCATTCTGATCACATAGATCCTGAAAAATCTGCTTTCAAAGTTCGAACCCAAGTCTGAAATTAGCGTCCATAAAAATCATGATTTTTCTAAAAATACAAGTTTATGGAGATTTTGTGACTGAATTTGATTTGGACTACTATTCTTATCACAATTCATAAATTTCAGCCCCTTGGGTCCCATAGAGCCTGAAAAATCTGCTTCCAAAGTTCGAACCCAAGTCCCAAATTAGCTTCCATACAAATCATGATTTTTCTAAAAATACAAGTTTATGGAGATTTTGTGACTGAATTCGATTTGAACTACAATTCTTATAACAATTCCAAAATTTCAGCCATTTGGGTCACATAGATCCTGAAAAATCTGCTTTCAAAGTTCGAACCCAAGTCTGAAATTAGCGTCCATAAAAATCATGATTTTTCTAAAAATACAAGTTTATGGAGATTTTGTGACTGAATTTGATTTGGACTACTATTCTTATCACAATTCATAAATTTCAGCCCCTTGGGTCCCATAGAGCCTGACTAATCTGCTTCCAAAGTTCGAACCCAAGTCCCAAATTAGCTTCTATAAATATCATGATTTTTCTAAAAATCCATCTTTATGGAGATTTCGTGACTGAATTCGATTTGAACTTCAATTCTTATAACAATTCATAAATTTCAGCCAATTGGGTCACATAGATCCTGAAAAATCTGCTTTCAAAGTTCGAACCCAAGTCTGAAATTAGCGTCCATAAAAATCATGATTTTTCTAAAAATACAAGTTTATGGAGATTTTGTGAATGAATTCGATTTGGACTACTATTCTTATCACAATTCATAAATTTCAGCCCCTTGGGTCCCATAGAGCCGGAAAAAACTGCTTCCAAAGTTCGAAACCAAGTCTGAAATAAGCGTCCAAAAAAATCATGATTTTTCTAAAAATACAACTTTATGGAGATTTTGTGACTGAATTCGATTTGGACTACTATTCTTATCACAATTCATAAATTTCAGCCCCTTGGGTCCCATAGAGCCGGAAAAAACTGCTTCCAAAGTTCGAACCCAAGTCTGAAATTAGCGTCCATAAAAATCATGATTTTTCTCAAAATACAACTTTATCTAGATTTTGTGACTGAATTCGATTTGGACTACTATTCTCATCACAATTCATAAATTTCAGCCCCTTGGGTCTCATAGAGCCTGAAAAATCTGCTTCCAAAGTTAGAACCCAAGTCCCAAATTAGCTTCCATAAAAATCATGATTTTTCTAAAAATACAAGTATATGGAGATTTCGTGACTGAATTCGATTTGAACTTCAATTCTTATAACAATTCCAAAATTTCAGCCATTCTGATCACATAGATCCTGAAAAATCTGCTTTCAAAGTTCGAACCCAAGTCTGAAATTAGCGTCCATAAAAATCATGATTTTTCTAAAAATACAAGTTTATGGAGATTTTGTGACTGAATTTGATTTGGACTACTATTCTTATCACAATTCATAAATTTCAGCCCCTTGGGTCCCATAGAGCCTGACTAATCTGCTTCCAAAGTTCGAACCCAAGTCCCAAATTAGCTTCCATAAATATCATGATTTTTCTAAAAATCCATCTTTATGGAGATTTCGTGACTGAATTCGATTTGAACTTCAATTCTTATAACAATTCAAAAATTTCAACCCCTTGGGTCCCATAGAGCCTGAAAAAACTGCTTCCAAAGTTCGAACCCAAGTCTGAAATAAGCGTCCAAAAAAATCATGATTTTTCTAAAAATACAACTTTATGGAGATTTTGTGACTAAATTCGATTTGAACTACAATTCTTATCACAATTCCAAAATTTCAGCCATTTGGGTCACATAGATCCTGAAAAATCTGCTTTCAAAGTTTGAACCCAAGCCTGAAATTAGCGTCCATAAAAATCATGATTTTTCTAAAAATACAAGTTTATGGAGATTTTGTGACTGAATTCGATTTGGACTACTATTCTTATCACAATTCATTAATTTCAGCCCCTTGGGTCCCATAGAGCCTGAAAAATCTGCTTCCAAAGTTCGAACCCAATTCTGAAATAAGCGTCCAAAAAAATCATGATTTTTCTAAAAATACAAGTTTATGGAGATTTTGTGACTGAATTCGATTTGGAATACTATTCTTCTCACAATTCATAAATTTCAGCCCCTTGGGTCCCATAGAGCCTGAAAAATCTGATTCCAAAGTTCGAACCCAAGTCCCAAATTAGCTTCCATACAAATCATGATTTTTCTAAAAATACATGTTTATGGAGATTTTGTGACGGAATTCGATTTGGACTACTATTCTTATCACAATTCATAAATTTCAGCCCCTTGGGTCCCATAGAGCCTGACTAATCTGCTTCCAAAGTTCGAACCCAAGTCCCAAATTAGCTTCCATAAATATCATGATTTTTCTAAAAATCCAACTTTATGGAGATTTCGTGACTGAATTCGATTTGAACTTCAATTCTTATCACAATTCCAAAATTTCAGCCATTTGGGTCACATAGATCCTGAAAAATCTGCTTTCAAAGTTCGAACCCAAGTCTGAAATTAGCGTCCATAAAAATCATGATTTTTCTAAAAATACAAGTTTATGGAGATTTTGTGACTGAATTCGATTTGGACTACTATTCTTATCACAATTCATTAATTTTAGCCCCTTGGGTCCCATAGAGCCTGAAAAATCTGCTTCCAAAGTTCGAACCCAAGTCCCAAATTAGCTTCCATACAAATCATGATTTTTCTAAAAATACAAGTTTATGGAGATTTTGTGACTGAATTCGATTTGGACTACTATTCTTATCACAATTCATAAATTTCAGCCCCTTGGGTCTCATAGAGCCTGAAAAATCTGCTTCCAAAGTTCGAACCCAAGTCCCAAATTAGCTTCCATAAAAATCATGATTTTTCTAAAAATACATGTTTATGGAGATTTTGTGACGGAATTCGATTTGGACTACTATTCTTATCACAATTCATAAATTTCAGCCCCTTCGGTCCCATAGAGCCTTAAAAATCTGCTTCCAAAGTTCGAAACCAAGTCTGAAATAAGCGTCCAAAAAAATCATGATTTTTCTAAAAATACAAGTTTATGGAGATTTTGTGACTGAATTCGATTTGGAATACTATTCTTCTCACAATTCATACATTTCAGCCCCTTGGGTCCCATAGAGCCTGATAAATCTGCTTCCAAAGTTCGAACCCAAGTCTGAAATAAGCGTCCAAAAAAATCATGATTTTTCTAAAAATACAACTTTATGGAGATTTTGTGACTAAATTCGATTTCAACTACAATTCTTATCACAATTCATTAATTTCAGCCCCTTGGGTCCCATAGAGCCTGAAAAATCTGCTTCCAAAGTTCGAACCCAAGTTCCAAATTAGCTTCCATACAAATCATGATTTTTCTAAAAATACAAGTTTATCGAGATTTTGTGACTGAATTCGATTTGGACTACTATTCTTATCACAATTCCAAAATTTCAGCCATTTGGGTCACATAGATCCTGAAAAATCTGCTTTCAAAGTTCGAACCCAAGTCTGAAATTAGCGTCCATAAAAATCATGATTTTTCTAAAAATACAAGTTTATGGAGATTTTGTGACTGAATTCGATTTGGACTACTATTCTTATCACAATTCATTAATTTTAGCCCCTTGGGTCCCATAGAGCCTGAAAAATCTGCTTCCAAAGTTCGAACCCAAGTCCCAAATTAGCTTCCATACAAATCATGATTTTTCTAAAAATACAAGTTTATGGAGATTTTGTGACTGAATTCGATTTGGACTACTATTCTTATCACAATTCATAAATTTCAGCCCCTTGGGTCTCATAGAGCCTGAAAAATCTGCTTCCAAAGTTCGAACCCAAGTCCCAAATTAGCTTCCATAAAAATCATGATTTTTCTAAAAATACATGTTTATGGAGATTTTGTGACGGAATTCGATTTGAACTACTATTCTTATCACAATTCATAAATTTCAGCCCCTTCGGTCCCATAGAGCCTTAAAAATCTGCTTCCAAAGTTCGAAACCAAGTCTGAAATAAGCGTCCAAAAAAATCATGATTTTTCTAAAAATACAAGTTTATGGAGATTTTGTGACTGAATTCGATTTGGAATACTATTCTTCTCACAATTCATACATTTCAGCCCCTTGGGTCCCATAGAGCCTGATAAATCTGCTTCCAAAGTTCGAACCCAAGTCTGAAATAAGCGTCCAAAAAAATCATGATTTTTCTAAAAATACAACTTTATGGAGATTTTGTGACTAAATTCGATTTCAACTACAATTCTTATCACAATTCATTAATTTCAGCCCCTTGGGTCCCATAGAGCCTGAAAAATCTGCTTCCAAAGTTCGAACCCAAGTTCCAAATTAGCTTCCATACAAATCATGATTTTTCTAAAAATACAAGTTTATCGAGATTTTGTGACTGAATTCGATTTGGACTACTATTCTTATCACAATTCCAAAATTTCAGCCATTTGGGTCACATATATCCTGAAAAATCTGCTTTCAAAGTTCGAACCCAAGTCTGAAATTAGCGTCCATAAAAATCATGATTTTTCTAAAAATACAAGTTTATGGAGATTTTGTGACTGAATTCGATTTGGACTACTATTCTTATCACAATTCATTAATTTCAGCCCCTTGGGTCCCATAGAGCCTGAAAAATCTGCTTCCAAAGTTCGAAACCAAGTCTGAAATAAGCGTCCAAAAATATCATGATTTTTCTAAAAATACAAGTTTATGGAGATTTTGTGACTGAATTCGATTTGGAATACTATTCTTCTCCTAATACATAAATTTCAGCCCCTTGGGTCCCATACAGCCTGATAAATCTGCTTCCAAAGTTCGAACCCAAGTCTGAAATAAGCGTCCAAAAAAATCATGATTTTTCTAAAAATACAACTTTATGGAGATTTTGTGACTAAATTCGATTTCAACTACAATTCTTATCACAATTCCAATATTTCAGCCATTTGGGTAACATAGATCCTGAAAAATCTGCTTTCAAAGTTCGAACCCAAGTCTGAAATTAGCGTCCATAAAAATCATGATTTTTTTAAAAATACAAGTTTATGGAGATTTTGTGACTGAATTCGATTTGGACTACTATTCTTATCACAATTCATTAATTTCAGCCCCTTGGGTCCCATAGAGCCTGAAAAATCTGCTTCCAAAGTTCGAACCCAAGTCCCAAATTAGCTTCCATACAAATCATGATTTTTCTAAAAATACAAGTTTATGGAGAATTTGTGACTGAATTCGATTTGGACTACTATTCTTATCACAATTCATAAATTTAAGCCCCTTGGGTCCCATAGAGCCTGAAAAATCTGCTTCCAAAGTTCGAACCCAAGTCCCAAATTAGCTTCCATAAAAATCATGATTTTTCTAAAAATACATGTTTATGGAGATTTTGTGACGGAATTCGATTTGGACTACTATTCTTATCACAATTCATAAATTTCAGCCCCTTCGGTCCCATAGAGCCTGATAAAACTGCTTCCAAAGTTCGAACCCAAGTCTGAAATAAGCGTCCAAAAAAATCATGATTTTTCTAAAAATACAAGTTTATTGAGATTTTGTGACTAAATTCGATTTGAACTACAATTCTTATCACAATTCATTAATTTCAGCCCCTTGAGTCCCATAGAACCTGAAAAAACTGCTTCCAAAGTTCGAACCCAAGTCCCAAATTAGCTTCCATAAATATCATGATTTTTCTAAAAATACAAGTTTATGGAGATTTTGTGACTAAATTCGATTTGAACTACTATTCTTATCACAATTCATTAATTTCAGCCCCTTGGGTCCCATAGAGCCTGAAAAATCTGCTTCCAAAGTTCGAACCCAAGTCCCAAATTAGCTTCCATACAAATCATGATTTTTCTAAAAATACAAGTTTATGGAGATTTTGTGACGGAATTCGATTTGGACTACTATTCTTATCACAATTCATTAATTTCAGCCCCTTGGGTCCCATAGAGCCTGAAAAATCTGCTTCCAAAGTTCGAACCCAAATCCCAAATTAGCTTCCATAAATATCATGATTTTTCTAAAAATACAAGTTTATGGAGATTTTGTGACTAAATTCGATTTGAACTACTATTCTTATCACAATTCATTAATTTCAGCCCCTTGGGTCCCATAGAGCCTGAAAAATCTGCTTCCAAAGTTCGAACCCAAGTCCCAAATTAGCTTCCATACAAATCATGATTTTTCTAAAAATACAAGTTTATGGAGATTTTGTGACTAAATTCGATTTGAACTACTATTCTTATCATAATTCATTAATTTCAGCCCCTTGAGTCCCATAGAACCTGAAAAAACTGCTTCCAAAGTTCGAACCCAAGTCTGAAATTAGCGTCCATAAAAATCATGATTTTTCTAAAAATACAAGTTTATGGAGATTGTGTGACTGAATTCGATTTGGACTACTATTCTTATCACAATTTATTAATTTCAGCCCCTTGGATCCCATAGAACCTGAAAGAACTGCTTCCAAAGTTCGAACCCAAGTCTGAAATAAGCGTCCATAAAAATCATGATTTTTTTAAAAATACAAGTTTATGGAGATTTTGTGACTGAATTCGATTTGGACTACTATTCTTATCACAATTCATTAATTTCAGCCCCTTGGGTCCCATAGAGCCTGAAAAATCTGCTTCCAAAGTTCGAACCCAAGTCCCAAATTAGCTTCCATACAAATCATGATTTTTCTAAAAATACAAGTTTATGGAGAATTTGTGACTGAATTCGATTTGGACTACTATTCTTATCACAATTCATAAATTTAAGCCCCTTGGGTCCCATAGAGCCTGAAAAATCTGCTTCCAAAGTTCGAACCCAAGTCCCAAATTAGCTTCCATAAAAATCATGATTTTTCTAAAAATACATGTTTATGGAGATTTTGTGACGGAATTCGATTTGGACTACTATTCTTATCACAATTCATAAATTTCAGCCCCTTCGGTCCCATAGAGCCTGATAAAACTGCTTCCAAAGTTCGAACCCAAGTCTGAAATAAGCGTCCAAAAAAATCATGATTTTTCTAAAAATACAAGTTTATTGAGATTTTGTGACTAAATTCGATTTGAACTACAATTCTTATCACAATTCATTAATTTCAGCCCCTTGAGTCCCATAGAACCTGAAAAAACTGCTTCCAAAGTTCGAACCCAAGTCCCAAATTAGCTTCCATAAATATCATGATTTTTCTAAAAATACAAGTTTATGGAGATTTTGTGACTAAATTCGATTTGAACTACTATTCTTATCACAATTCATTAATTTCAGCCCCTTGGGTCCCATAGAGCCTGAAAAATCTGCTTCCAAAGTTCGAACCCAAGTCCCAAATTAGCTTCCATACAAATCATGATTTTTCTAAAAATACAAGTTTATGGAGATTTTGTGACGGAATTCGATTTGGACTACTATTCTTATCACAATTCATTAATTTCAGCCCCTTGGGTCCCATAGAGCCTGAAAAATCTGCTTCCAAAGTTCGAACCCAAATCCCAAATTAGCTTCCATAAATATCATGATTTTTCTAAAAATACAAGTTTATGGAGATTTTGTGACTAAATTCGATTTGAACTACTATTCTTATCACAATTCATTAATTTCAGCCCCTTGGGTCCCATAGAGCCTGAAAAATCTGCTTCCAAAGTTCGAACCCAAGTCCCAAATTAGCTTCCATACAAATCATGATTTTTCTAAAAATACAAGTTTATGGAGATTTTGTGACTAAATTCGATTTGAACTACTATTCTTATCATAATTCATTAATTTCAGCCCCTTGAGTCCCATAGAACCTGAAAAAACTGCTTCCAAAGTTCGAACCCAAGTCTGAAATTAGCGTCCATAAAAATCATGATTTTTCTAAAAATACAAGTTTATGGAGATTGTGTGACTGAATTCGATTTGGACTACTATTCTTATCACAATTTATTAATTTCAGCCCCTTGGATCCCATAGAACCTGAAAGAACTGCTTCCAAAGTTCGAACCCAAGTCTGAAATAAGCGTCCAAAAAAATCATGATTTTTCTAAAAATACAAGTTTATGGAGATTTTGTGACTGAATTCGCTTTGGAATACTATTCTTATCACAATTCATAAATCTCAGCCCCTTGGGTCCCATAGAGCCTGAAAAATCTGCTTCCAAAGTTCGAACCCAAGTCCCAAATTAGCTCCATAAATATCATGATTTTTCTAAAAATACAACTTTATGGAGATTTTGTGACTGAATTCGATTTGAACTTCAATTCTTATAACAATTCATTAATTTCAGCCCCTTGAGTCCCATAGAACCTGAAAAAACTGCTTCCAAAGTTCGAACCCAAGTCCCAAATTAGCTCCATAAATATCATGATTTTTCTAAAAATACAACTTTATGGAGATTTTGTGACTGAATTCGATTTGAACTTCAATTCTTATAACAATTCATTAATTTCAGCCCCTTGAGTCCCATAGATCCGGAAAAAACTGCTTCCAAAGTTCGAACCCAAGTCTGAAATTAGCGTCCATAAAAATCATGATTTTTCTAAAAATACAAGTTTATGGAGATTTTGTGACTAAATTCGATTTGAACTACTATTCTTATCATAATTCATTAATTTCAGCCCCTTGAGTCCCATAGAACCTGAAAAAACTGCTTCCAAAGTTCGAACCCAAGTCTGAAATTAGCGTCCATAAAAATCATGATTTTTCTAAAAATACAAGTTTATGGAGATTTTGTGACTGAATTCGATTTGGACTACTATTCTTACCACAATTTATTAATTTCAGCCCCTTGGATCCCATAGAACCTGAAAGAACTGCTTCCAAACTTCGAACCCAAGTCTGAAATTAGCGTCCATAAAAATCATGATTTTTCTAAAAATACAAGTTTATGGAGATTTTGTGACTGAATTCGATTTGGACTACTATTTTTATCACAATTCATTAATTTCAGCCCCTTGGAACCCATAGAACCTGAAAAAACTGCTTCCAAAGTTCGAACCCAAGTCTGAAATAAGCGTCCAAAAAATCATGATTTTTCTAAAAATACAAGTTTATGGAGATTTTGTGACTGAATTCGATTTGAACTACTATTCTTATCACAATTCATAAATTTCAGCCCCTTGGGTCCCATAGAGCCTGAAAAATCTGCTTCCAAAGTTCGAACCCAAGTCCCAAATTAGCTTCCATAAAAATTATGATTTTTCTAAAAATACACGTTTATGGAGATTTTGTGACGGAATTCGATTTGGACTACTATTCTTATCACAATTCATTAATTTCAGCCCCTTGAGTCCCATAGAACCTGAAAAAACTGCTTCCAAAGTTCGAACCCAAGTCCCAAATTAGCTTCCATAAATATCATGATTTTTCTAAAAATACAACTTTATGGAGATTTTGTGACTGAATTCGATTTGAACTTCAATTCTTATAACAATTCATTAATTTCAGCCCCTTGAGTCCCATAGAACCTGAAAAAACTGCTTCCAAAGTTCGAACCCAAGTCCCAAATTAGCTCCATAAATATCATGATTTTTCTAAAAATACAACTTTTTGGAGATTTTGTGACTGAATTCGATTTGAACTTCAATTCTTATAACAATTCATTAATTTCAGCCCCTTGAGTCCCATAGATCCGGAAAAAACTGCTTCCAAAGTTCGAACCCAAGTCTGAAATTAGCGTCCATAAAAATCATGATTTTTCTAAAAATACAAGTTTATGGAGATTTTGTGACTAAATTCGATTTGAACTACTATTCTTATCATAATTCATTAATTTCAGCCCCTTGAGTCCCATAGAACCTGAAAAAACTGCTTCCAAAGTTCGAACCCAAGTCTGAAATTAGCGTCCATAAAAATCATGATTTTTCTAAAAATACAAGTTTATGGAGATTTTGTGACTGAATTCGATTTGGACTACTATTCTTATCACAATTTATTAATTTCAGCCCCTTGGATCCCATAGAACCTGAAAGAACTGCTTCCAAAGTTCGAACCCAAGTCTGAAATTAGCGTCCATAAAAATCATGATTTTTCTAAAAATACAAGTTTATGGAGATTTTGTGACTAAATTCGATTTGAACTACTATTCTTATCATAATTCATTAATTTCAGCCCCTTGAGTCCCATAGAACCTGAAAAAACTGCTTCCAAAGTTCGAACCCAAGTCTGAAATTAGCGTCCATAAAAATCATGATTTTTCTAAAAATACAAGTTTATGGAGATTTTGTGACTGAATTCGATTTGGACTACTATTCTTATCACAATTTATTGATTTCAGCCCCTTGTATCCCATAGAACCTGAAAGAACTGCTTCCAAAGTTCGAACCCAAGTCTGAAATTAGCGTCCATAAAAATCATGATTTTTCTAAAAATACAAGTTTATGGAGATTTTGTGACTGAATTCGATTTGGACTACTATTTTTATCACAATTCATTAATTTCAGCCCCTTGGAACCCATAGAACCTGAAAAAACTGCTTCCAAAGTTCGAACCCAAGTCTGAAATAAGCGTCCAAAAAATCATGATTTTTCTAAAAATACAAGTTTATGGAGATTTTGTGACTGAATTCGATTTGAACTACTATTCTTATGAAAATCCATAAATTTCAGCCCCTTGGGTCCCATAGAGCCTGAAAAATCTGCTTCCAAAGTTCGAACCCAAATCCCAAATTAGCTTCCATACAAATCATGATTTTTCCAAAAATACAAGTTTATGGAGATCTTGTGACTGAATTCGATTTGGACTACTATTCTTATCACAATTCGTAAATTTCAGCCCCTTGGGTCCCATAGAGCCTGAAAAATCTGCTTCCAAAGTACGAACCCAAGTCCCAAATTAGCTTCCATAAAAATTATGATTTTTCTAAAAATACAAGTTTATGGAGATTTTGTGACCGAATTCGATTTAGACTACTATTCTTATCACAATTCATAAATTTCAGCCCCTTCGGTCCCATATAGCCTAATAAAACTGCTTCCAAAGTTCGAACCCAAATCTTAAATAAGCGTCCAAAAAAATCATGATTTTTCTAAAAATACAACTTTATGGAGATTTTGTGACTGAATTCGATTTGGACTACTATTCTTATCACAATTCATTAATTTCAGCCCCTTGGGTCCCATAGAGCCTGAAAAATCTGCTTCCAAAGTTCGAACCCAAGTTCCAAATTAGCTTCCATAAAAATCATGATTTTTCTAAAAATACAAGTTTATGGAGATTTTGTGACTGAATTTGATTTGGACTACTATTCTTATCACAATTCATAAATTTCAGCCCCTTGGGTCCCATAGAGCCTGACTAATCTGCTTCCAAAGTTCGAACCCAAGTTTGAAATAAGCGTCCAAAAAAATCAAGATTTTTCTAAAAATACAACTTTATGGAGATTTTGTGACTGAATTCGATTTGGACTACTATTCTTATCACAATTCATTAATTTCAGCCCCTTGGGTCCCATAGAGCCGGAAAAAACTGCTTCCAAAGTTCGAACCCAAGTCTGAAATTAGCGTCCATAAAAATCATGATTTTTCTAAAAATACAATTTTATCTAGATTTTGTGACTGAATTCGATTTGGACTACTATTCTCATCACAATTCATAAATTTCAGCTCCTTGGGTCCCATAGAGCCTGAAAAATCTGCTTCCAAAGTTCGAACCCAATTCCCAAATTAGCTTCCATAAAAATTATGATTTTTCTAAAAATACACGTTTATGGAGATTTTGTGACGGAATTCGATTTGGACTACTATTCTTATCACAATTCATTAATTTCAGCCCCTTGAGTCCCACAGAACCTGAAAAAACTGCATCCAAAGTTCGAACCCAAGTCCCAAATTAGCTTCCATAAATATCATGATTTTTCTGAAAATACAACTTTATGGAGATTTTGTGACTGAATTCGATTTGAACTTCAATTCTTATAACAATTCATTAATTTCAGCCCCTTGAGTCCCATAGAACCTGAAAAAACTGCTTCCAAAGTTCGAACCCAAGTCCCAAATTAGCTCCATAAATATCATGATTTTTCTAAAAATACAACTTTATGGAGATTTTGTGACTGAATTCGATTTGGACTACTATTCTTATCACAATTTATTAATTTCAGCCCCTTGGATCCCATAGAACCTGAAAGAACTGCTTCCAAAGTTCGAACCCAAGTCTGAAATTAGCGTCCATAAAAATCATGATTTTTCTAAAAATACAAGTTTATGGAGATTTTGTGACTAAATTCGATTTGAACTACTATTCTTATCATAATTCATTAATTTCAGCCCCTTGAGTCCCATAGAACCTGAAAAAACTGCTTCCAAAGTTCGAACCCAAGTCTGAAATTAGCGTCCATAAAAATCATGATTTTTCTAAAAATACAAGTTTATGGAGATTTTGTGACTGAATTCGATTTGGACTACTATTCTTATCACAATTTATTAATTTCAGCCCCTTGGATCCCATAGAACCTGAAAGAACTGCTTCCAAAGTTCGAACCCAAGTCCCAAATTAGCGTCCATAAAAATCATGATTTTTCTAAAAATACAAGTTTATGGAGATTTTGTGACTGAATTCGATTTGGACTACTATTCTTATCACAATTCATTAATTTTAGCCCCTTGGGTCCCATAGAGCCTGAAAAATCTGCTTCCAAAGTTCGAACCCAAGTCCCAAATTAGCTTCCATACAAATCATGATTTTTCTAAAAATACAAGTTTATGGAGATTTTGTGACTGAATTCGATTTGGACTACTATTCTTATCACAATTCATAAATTTCAGCCATTTGGGTCACATATATCCTGAAAAATCTGCTTTCAAAGTTCGAACCCAAGTCTGAAATTAGCGTCCATAAAAATCATGATTTTTCTAAAAATACAAGTTTATGGAGATTTTGTGACTGAATTCGATTTGGACTACTATTCTTATCACAATTCATTAATTTCAGCCTCTTGGGTCCCATAGAGCCTGAAAAATCTGCTTCCAAAGTTCGAAACCAAGTCTGAAATAAGCGTCCAAAAAAATCATGATTTTTCAAAAAATACAAGTTTATGGAGATTTTGTGACTGAATTCGATTTGGAATACTATTCTTCTCCCAATTCATAAATTTCAGCCCCTTGGGTCCCATAGAGCCTGATAAATCTGCTTCCAAAGTTCGAACCCAAGTCTGAAATAAGCGTCCAAAAAAATCATGATTTTTCTAAAAATACAACTTTATGGAGATTTTGTGACTAAATTCGATTTCAACTACAATTCTTATCACAATTCCAATATTTCAGCCATTTGGGTAACATAGATCCTGAAAAATCTGCTTTCAAAGTTCGAACCCAAGTCTGAAATTAGCGTCCATAAAAATCATGATTTTTTTAAAAATACAAGTTTATGGAGATTTTGTGACTGAATTCGATTTGGACTACTATTCTTATCACAATTCATTAATTTCAGCCCCTTGGGTCCCATAGAGCCTGAAAAATCTGCTTCCAAAGTTCGAACCCAAGTCCCAAATTAGCTTCCATACAAATCATGATTTTTCTAAAAATACAAGTTTATGGAGAATTTGTGACTGAATTCGATTTGGACTACTATTCTTATCACAATTCATAAATTTAAGCCCCTTGGGTCCCATAGAGCCTGAAAAATCTGCTTCCAAAGTTCGAACCCAAGTCCCAAATTAGCTTCCATAAAAATCATGATTTTTCTAAAAATACATGTTTATGGAGATTTTGTGACGGAATTCGATTTGGACTACTATTCTTATCACAATTTATTAATTTCAGCCCCTTGTATCCCATAGAACCTGAAAGAACTGCATCCAAAGTTCGAACCCAAGTCTGAAATTAGCGTCCATAAAAATCATGATTTTTCTAAAAATACAAGTTTATGGAGATTTTGTGACTGAATTCGATTTGAACTTCAATTCTTATAACAATTCATTAATTTCAGCCCCTTGAGTCCCATAGATCCGGAAAAAACTGCTTCCAAAGTTCGAACCCAAGTCTGAAATTAGCGTCCATAAAAATCATGATTTTTCTAAAAATACAAGTTTATGGAGATTTTGTGACTAAATTCGATTTGAACTACTATTCTTATCATAATTCATTAATTTCAGCCCCTTGAGTCCCATAGAACCTGAAAAAACTGCTTCCAAAGTTCGAACCCAAGTCTGAAATTAGCGTCCATAAAAATCATGATTTTTCTAAAAATACAAGTTTATGGAGATTTTGTGACTGAATTCGATTTGGACTACTATTCTTATCACAATTTATTAATTTCAGCCCCTTGGATCCCATAGAACCTTAAAGAACTGCTTCCAAAGTTCGAACCCAAGTCTGAAATTAGCTTCCATAAAAATCATGATTTTTCTAAAAATACAAGTTTATGGAGATTTTGTGGCTAAATTCGATTTGAACTACTATTCTTATCATAATTCATTAATTTCAGCCCCTTGAGTCCCATAGAACCTGAAAAAACTGCTTCCAAAGTTCGAACCCAAGTCTGAAATTAGCGTCCATAAAAATCATGATTTTTCTAAAAATACAAGTTTATGGAGATTTTGTGACTGAATTCGATTTGGACTACTATTCTTATCACAATTTATTAATTTCAGCCCCTTGTATCCCATAGAACCTGAAAGAACTGCTTCCAAAGTTCGAACCCAAGTCTGAAATTAGCGTCCATAAAAATCATGATTTTTCTAAAAATACAAGTTTATGGAGATTTTGTGACTGAATTCGATTTGGACTACTATTTTTATCACAATTCATTAATTTCAGCCCCTTGGAACCCATAGAACCTGAAAAAACTGCTTCCAAAGTTCGAACCCAAGTCTGAAATAAGCGTCCAAAAAATCATGATTTTTCTAAAAATACAAGTTTATGGAGATTTTGTGACTGAATTCGATTTGAACTACTATTCTTATCACAATTCATAAATTTCAGCCCCTTGGGTCCCATAGAGCCTGAAAAATCTGCTTCCAAAGTTCGAACCCAAGTCCCAAATTAGCTTCCATAAAAATTATGATTTTTCTAAAAATACAAGTTTATGGAGATTTTGTGACCGAATTCGATTTGGACTACTATTCTTATCACAATTCATAAATTTCAGCCCCTTCGGTCCCATAAAGCCTAATAAAACTGCTTCCAAAGTTCGAACCCAAGTCTGAAATAAGCGTCCAAAAAAATCATGATTTTTCTAAAAATACAACTTTATGGAGATTTTGTGACTGAATTCGATTTGGACTACTATTCTTATCACAATTCATTAATTTCAACCCCTTGGGTCCCATAGAGCCTGAAAAATCTGCTTCCAAAGTTCGAACCCAAGTTCCAAATTAGCTTCCATAAAAATCATGATTTTTCTAAAAATACAAGTTTATGGAGATTTTGTGACTGAATTTGATTTGGACTACTATTCTTATCACAATTCATAAATTTCAGCCCCTTGGGTCCCATAGAGCCTGACTAATCTGCTTCCAAAGTTCGAACCCAAGTTTGAAATAAGCGTCCAAAAAAATCAAGATTTTTCTAAAAATACAACTTTATGGAGATTTTGTGACTGAATTCGATTTGGACTACTATTCTTATAACAATTCATTAATTTCAGCCCCTTGGGTCCCATAGAGCCGGAAAAAACTGCTTCCAAAATTCGAACCCAAGTCTGAAATTAGCGTCCATAAAAATCATGATTTTTCTAAAAATACAACTTTATCTAGATTTTGTGACTGAATTCGATTTGGACTACTATTCTCATCACAATTCATAAATTTCAGCTCCTTGGGTCCCATAGAGCCTGAAAAATCTGCTTCCAAAGTTCGAACCCAAGTCCCAAATTAGCTTCCATAAAAATTATGATTTTTCTAAAAATACACGTTTATGGAGATTTTGTGA
Organism: Hesperophylax magnus; assembly: GCA_026573805.1. Taxonomy (NCBI): domain Eukaryota; kingdom Metazoa; phylum Arthropoda; class Insecta; order Trichoptera; family Limnephilidae; genus Hesperophylax; species Hesperophylax magnus. Next base: position 4,344,064 of record JAIUSX010000005.1, on the reverse strand, counting down.
CGGAATTCGATTTGGACTACTATTCTTATCACAATTCATTAATTTCAGCCCCTTGAGTCCCATAGAACCTGAAAAAACATCTTCCAAAGTTCGAACCCAAGTCCCAAATTAGCTTCCATAAATATCATGATTTTTCTAAAAATACAACTTTATGGAGATTTTGTGACTGAATTCGATTTGAACTTCAATTCTTATAACAATTCATTAATTTCAGCCCCTTGAGTCCCATAGAACCTGAAAAAACTGCTTCCAAAGTTCGAACCCAAGTCCCAAATTAGCTCCATAAATATAATGATTTTTCTAAAAATACAACTTTATGGAGATTTTGTGACTGAATTCGATTTGGACTACTATTCTTATCACAATTTATTAATTTCAGCCCCTTGGAACCCATAGAACCTGAAAAAACTGCTTCCAAAGTTCGAACCCAAGTCTGAAATTAGCGTCCATAAAAATCATGATTTTTCTAAAAATACAAGTTTATGGAGATTTTGTGACTGAATTCGATTTGGACTACTATTCTTATCACAATTCATTAATTTCAGCCCCTTGGGTCCCATAGAGCCTGAAAAATCTGCTTCCAAAGTTCGAAACCAAGTCTGAAATAAGCGTCCAAAAAAGTCATGATTTTTCTAAAAATACAAGTTTATGGAGATTTTGTGACTGAATTCGATTTGGAATACTATTCTTCTCCCAATTCATAAATTTCAGCCCCTTGGGTCCCATAGAGCCTGATAAATCTGCTTCCAAAGTTCGAACCCAAGTCTGAAATAAGCGTCCAAAAAAATCATGATTTTTCTAAAAATACAACTTTATGGAGATTTTGTGACTAAATTCGATTTCAACTACAATTCTTATCACAATTCCAATATTTCAGCCATTTGGGTAACATAGATCCTGAAAAATCTGCTTTCAAAGTTCGAACCCAAGTATGAAATTAGCGTCCATAAAAATCATGATTTTTTTAAAAATACAAGTTTATGGAGATTTTGTGACTGAATTCGATTTGGACTACTATTCTTATCACAATTCATTAATTTCAGCCCCTTGGGTCCCATAGAGCCTGAAAAATCTGCTTCCAAAGTTCGAACCCAAGTCCCAAATTAGCTTCCATACAAATCATGATTTTTCTAAAAATACAAGTTTATGGAGAATTTGTGACTGAATTCGATTTGGACTACTATTCTTATCACAATTCATAAATTTAAGCCCCTTGGGTCCCATAGAGCCTGAAAAATCTGCTTCCAAAGTTCGAACCCAAGTCCCAAATTAGCTTCCATAAAAATCATGATTTTTCTAAAAATACATGTTTATGGAGATTTTGTGACGGAATTCGATTTCAACTACAATTCTTATCACAATTCATAAATTTCAGCCCCTTCGGTCCCATAGAGCCTGATAAAACTGCTTCCAAAGTTCGAACCCAAGTCTGAAATAAGCGTCCAAAAAAATCATGATTTTTCTAAAAATATAAGTTTATTGAGATTTTGTGACTAAATTCGATTTGAACTACAATTCTTATCACAATTCATTAATTTCAGCCCCTTGAGTCCCATAGAACCTGAAAAAACTGCTTCCAAAGTTCGAACCCAAGTCCCAAATTAGCTTCCATAAATATCATGATTTTTCTAAAAATACAAGTTTATGGAGATTTTGTGACTAAATTCGATTTGAACTACTATTCTTATCACAATTCATTAATTTCAGCCCCTTGGGTCCCATAGAGCCTGAAAAATCTGCTTCCAAAGTTCGAACCCAAGTCCCAAATTAGCTTCCATACAAATCATGATTTTTCTAAAAATACAAGTTTATGGAGATTTTGTGACGGAATTCGATTTGGACTACTATTCTTATCACAATTCATTAATTTCAGCCCCTTGGGTCCCATAGAGCCTGAAAAATCTGCTTCCAAAGTTCGAACCCAAGTCCCAAATTAGCTTCCATACAAATCATGATTTTTCTAAAAATACAAGTTTATGGAGATTTTGTGACGGAATTCGATTTGGACTACTATTCTTATCACAATTCATAAATTTCAGCCCCTTGGGTCCCATAGAGCCTGAATAAACTGCTTCCAAAGTTCGAACCCAAGTCTGAAATTAGCGTCCATAAATATCATGATTTTTCTAAAAATACAACTTTATGGAGATTTCGTGACTGAATTCGATTTGAACTTCAATTCTTATAACAATTCCGAAATTTCAGCCTGTTTGGTCCTATTGAGCCTGAATAAACCGCTTCCAAAGTTCGAACCCAAGTCTGAAATTTGCGTCCATAAATATCATGATTTTTCTAAAAATACAACTTTATGGAGATTTTGTGACTGAATTCGATTTGAACTTCAATTCTTATAACAATTCCAAAATTTCAGCCTGTTTGGTCCTATTGAGCCTGAATAAACCGCTTCCAAAGTTCGAACCCAAGTCTGAAATTAGCGTCCATAAAAATCATGATTTTTTTAAAAATACAAGTTTATGGAGATTTTGTGACTGAATTCGATTTGGACTACTATTCTTATCACAATTCATTAATTTCAGCCCCTTGGGTCCCATAGAGCCTGAAAAATCTGCTTCCAAAGTTCGAACCCAAGTCCCAAATTAGCTTCCATACAAATCATGATTTTTCTAAAAATACAAGTTTATGGAGATTTTGTGACTGAATTCGATTTGGACTACTATTCTTATCACAATTCATAAATTTCAGCCCCTTGGGTCCCATAGAGCCTGAAAAATCTGCTTCCAAAGTTCGAACCCAAGTCCCAAATTAGCTTCCATAAAAATCATGATTTTTCTAAAAATACATGTTTATGGAGATTTTGTGACGGAATTCGATTTGGACTACTATTCTTATCACAATTCATAAATTTCAGCCCCTTCGGTCCCATAGAGCCTGATAAAAATGCTTCCAAAGTTCGAACCCAAGTCTGAAATAAGCGTCCAAAAAAATCATGATTTTTCTAAAAATACAAGTATATGGAGATTTCGTGACTGAATTCGATTTGAACTTCAATTCTTATAACAATTCATAAATTTCAGCCCCTTGGGTCCCATTGAGCCTGAATAAACTGCTTCCAAAGTTCGAACCCAAGTCTGAAATTAGCGTCCATAAATATCATGATTTTTCTAAAAATACAACTTTATGGAGATTTCGTGACTGAATTCGATTTGAACTTCAATTCTTATATCAATTCCAAAATTTCAGCCTGTTTGGTCCTATTGAGCCTGAATAAACCGCTTCCAAAGTTCGAACCCAAGTCTGCAATAAGCGTCCAAAAAAATCATGATTTTTCTAAAAATACAAGTTTATTGAGATTTTGTGACTAAATTCGATTTGAACTACAATTCTTATCACAATTCATTAATTTCAGCCCCTTGAGTCCCATAGAACCTGAAAAAACTGCTTCCAAAGTTCGAACCCAAGTCCCAAATTAGCTTCCATAAATATCATGATTTTTCTAAAAATACAAGTTTATGGAGATTTTGTGACTAAATTCGATTTGAACTACTATTCTTATCACAATTCATTAATTTCAGCCCCTTGGGTCCCATAGAGCCTGAAAAATCTGCTTCCAAAGTTCGAACCCAAGTCCCAAATTAGCTTCCATACAAATCATGATTTTTCTAAAAATACAAGTTTATGGAGATTTTGTGACTAAATTCGATTTGAACTACTATTCTTATCATAATTCATTAATTTGAGCCCCTTGAGTCCCATAGAACCTGAAAAAACTGCTTCCAAAGTTCGAACCCAAGTCTGAAATTAGCGTCCATAAAAATCATGATTTTTCTAAAAATACAAGTTTATGGAGATTTTGTGACTGAATTCGATTTGGACTACTATTCTTATCACAATTTATTAATTTCAGCCCCTTGGATCCCATAGAACCTGAAAGAACTGCTTCCAAAGTTCGAACCCAAGTCTGAAATAAGCGTCCAAAAAAATCATGATTTTTCTAAAAATACAAGTTTATGGAGATTTTGTGACTGAATTCGCTTTGGAATACTATTCTTATCACAATTCATAAATCTCAGCCCCTTGGGTCCCATAGAGCCTGAAAAATCTGCTTCCAAAGTTCGAACCCAAGTCCCAAATTAGCTCCATAAATATCATGATTTTTCTAAAAATACAACTTTATGGAGATTTTGTGACTGAATTCGATTTGAACTTCAATTCTTATAACAATTCATTAATTTCAGCCCCTTGAGTCCCATAGAACCTGAAAAAACTGCTTCCAAAGTTCGAACCCAAGTCCCAAATTAGCTCCATAAATATCATGATTTTTCTAAAAATACAACTTTATGGAGATTTTGTGACTGAATTCGATTTGAACTTCAATTCTTATAACAATTCATTAATTTCAGCCCCTTGAGTCCCATAGATCCGGAAAAAACTGCTTCCAAAGTTCGAACCCAAGTCTGATATTAGCGTCCATAAAAATCATGATTTTTCTAAAAATACAAGTTTATGGAGATTTTGTGACTAAATTCGATTTGAACTACTATTCTTATCATAATTCATTAATTTCAGCCCCTTGAGTCCCATAGAACCTGAAAAAACTGCTTCCAAAGTTCGAACCCAAGTCTGAAATTAGCGTCCATAAAAATCATGATTTTTCTATAAATACAAGTTTATGGAGATTTTGTGACTGAATTCGATTTGGACTACTATTCTTATCACAATTTATTAATTTCAGCCCCTTGGATCCCATAGAACCTGAAAGAACTGCTTCCAAAGTTCGAACCCAAGTCTGAAATTAGCGTCCATAAAAATCATGATTTTTCTAAAAATACAAGTTTATGGAGATTTTGTGACTGAATTCGATTTGGACTACTATTTTTATCACAATTCATTAATTTCAGCCCCTTGGAACCCATAGAACCTGAAAAAACTGGTTCCAAAGTTCGAACCCAAGTCTGAAATAAGCGTCCAAAAAATCATGATTTTTCTAAAAATACAAGTTTATGGAGATTTTGTGACCGAATTCGATTTGGACTACTATTCTTATCACAATTCATAAATTTCAGCCCCTTCGGTCCCATATAGCCTAATAAAACTGCTTCCAAAGTTCGAACCCAAGTCTGAAATAAGCGTCCAAAAAAATCATGATTTTTCTAAAAATACAACTTTATGGAGATTTTGTGACTGAATTCGCTTTGGAATACTATTCTTATCACAATTCATAAATCTCAGCCCCTTGGGTCCCATAGAGCCTGAAAAATCTGCTTCCAAAGTTCGAACCCAAGTCCCAAATTAGCTCCATAAATATCATGATTTTTATAAAAATACAACTTTATGGAGATTTTGTGACTGAATTCGATTTGAACTTCAATTCTTATAACAATTCATTAATTTCAGCCCCTTGAGTCCCATAGAACCTGAAAAAACTGCTTCCAAAGTTCGAACCCAAGTCCCAAATTAGCTCCATAAATATCATGATTTTTCTAAAAATACAACTTTATGGAGATTTTGTGACTGAATTCGATTTGAACTTCAATTCTTATAACAATTCATTAATTTCAGCCCCTTGAGTCCCATAGATCCGGAAAAAACTGCTTCCAAAGTTCGAACCCAAGTCTGAAATTAGCGTCCATAAAAATCATGATTTTTCTAAAAATACAAGTTTATGGAGATTTTGTGACTAAATTCGATTTGAACTACTATTCTTATCATAATTCATTAATTTCAGCCCCTTGAGTCCCATAGAACCTGAAAAAACTGCTTCCAAAGTTCGAACCCAAGTCTGAAATTAGCGTCCATAAAAATCATGATTTTTCTATAAATACAAGTTTATGGAGATTTTGTGACTGAATTCGATTTGGACTACTATTCTTATCACAATTTATTAATTTCAGCCCCTTGGATCCCATAGAACCTGAAAGAACTGCTTCCAAAGTTCGAACCCAAGTCTGAAATTAGCGTCCATAAAAATCATGATTTTTCTAAAAATACAAGTTTATGGAGATTTTGTGACTGAATTCGATTTGGACTACTATTTTTATCACAATTCATTAATTTCAGCCCCTTGGAACCCATAGAACCTGAAAAAACTGGTTCCAAAGTTCGAACCCAAGTCTGAAATAAGCGTCCAAAAAATCATGATTTTTCTAAAAATACAAGTTTATGGAGATTTTGTGACTGAATTCGATTTGAACTACTATTCTTATCACAATTCATAAATTTCAGCCCCTTGGGTCCCATAGAGCCTGAAAAATCTGCTTCCAAAGTTCGAACCCAAATCCCAAATTAGCTTCCATACAAATCATGATATTTCCAAAAATACAAGTTTATGGAGATCTTGTGACTGAATTCGATTTGGACAACTATTCTTATCACAATTCATAAATTTCAGCCCCTTGGGTCCCATAGAGCTTGAAAAATCTGCTTCCAAAGTTCGAACCCAAGTCCCAAATTAGCTTCCATAAAAATTATGATTTTTCTAAAAATACAAGTTTATGGAGATTTTGTGACCGAATTCGATTTGGACTACTATTCTTATCACAATTCATAAATTTCAGCCCCTTCGGTCCCATATAGCCTAATAAAACTGCTTCCAAAGTTCGAACCCAAGTCTGAAATAAGCGTCCAAAAAAATCATGATTTTTCTAAAAATACAACTTTATGGAGATTTTGTGACTGAATTCGATTTGGACTACTATTCTTATCACAATTCATTAATTTCAGCCCCTTGGGTCCCATAGAGCCTGAAAAATCTGCTTCCAAAGTTCGAACCCAAGTTCCAAATTAGCTTCCATAAAAATCATGATTTTTCTAAAAATACAAGTTTATGGAGATTTTGTGACTGAATTTTATTTGGACTACTATTCTTATCACAATTCATAAATTTCAGCCCCTTGGGTCCCATAGAGCCTGACTAATCTGCTTCCAAAGTTCGAACCCAAGTTTGAAATAAGCGTCCAAAAAAATCAAGATTTTTCTAAAAATACAACTTTATGGAGATTTTGTGACTGAATTCGATTTGGACTACTATTCTTATCACAATTCATTAATTTCAGCCCCTTGGGTCCCATAGAGCCGGAAAAAACTGCTTCCAAAGTTCGAACCCAAGTCTGAAATTAGCGTCCATAAAAATCATGATTTTTCTAAAAATACAACTTTATCTAGATTTTGTGACTGAATTCGATTTGGACTACTATTCTCATCACAATTCATAAATTTCAGCTCCTTGGGTCCCATAGAGCCTGATAAATCTGCTTCCAAAGTTCGAACCCAAGTCCCAAATTAGCTTCCATAAAAATTATGATTTTTCTAAAAATACACGTTTATGGAGATTTTGTGACGGAATTCGATTTGGACTACTATTCTTATCACAATTCATTAATTTCAGCCCCTTGAGTCCCATAGAACCTGAAAAAACTGCTTCCAAAGTTCGAACCCAAGTCCCAAATTAGCTTCCATAAATATCATAATTTTTCTAAAAATACAACTTTATGGAGATTTTGTGACTGAATTCGATTTGAACTTCAATTCTTATAACAATTCATTAATTTCAGCCCCTTGAGTCCCATAGAACCTGAAAAAACTGCTTCCAAAGTTCGAACCCAAGTCCCAAATTAGCTCCATAAATATCATGATTTTTCTAAAAATACAACTTTATGGAGATTTTGTGACTGAATTCGATTTGAACTTCAATTCTTATAACAATTCATTAATTTCATCCCCTTGAGTCCCATAGATCCGGAAAAAACTGCTTCCAAAGTTCGAACCCAAGTCTGAAATTAGCGTCCATAAAAATCATGATTTTTCTAAAAATACAAGTTTATGGAGATTTTGTGATTGAATTTTATTTGGACTACTATTCTTATCACAATTCATAAATTTCAGCCCCTTGGGTCCCATAGAGCCTGACTAATCTGCTTCCAAAGTTCGAACCCAAGTTTGAAATAAGCGTCCAAAAAAATCAAGATTTTTCTAAAAATACAACTTTATGGAGATTTTGTGACTGAATTCGATTTGGACTACTATTCTTATCACAATTCATTAATTTCAGCCCCTTGGGTCCCATAGAGCCGGAAAAAACTGCTTCCAAAGTTCGAACCCAAGTCTGAAATTAGCGTCCATAAAAATCATGATTTTTCTAAAAATACAACTTTATCGAGATTTTGTGACTGAATTCGATTTGGACTACTATTCTCATCACAATTCATAAATTTCAGCTCCTTGGGTCCCATAGAGCCTGAAAAATCTGCTTCCAAAGTTCGAACCCAAGTCCCAAATTAGCTTCCATAAAAATTATGATTTTTCTAAAAATACACGTTTATGGAGATTTTGTGACGGAATTCGATTTGGACTTCTATTCTTATCACAATTCATTAATTTCAGCCCCTTGAGTCCCATAGAACCTGTAAAAACTGCTTCCAAAGTTCGAACCCAAGTCCCAAATTAGCTTCCATAAATATCATGATTTTTCTAAAAATACAAGTTTATGGAGATTTTGTGACTAAATTCGATTTGAACTACTATTCTTATCATAATTCATTAATTTCAGCCCCTTGAGTCCCATAGAACCTGAAAAAACTGCTTCCAAAGTTCGAACCCAAGTCTGAAATTAGCGTCCATAAAAATCATGATTTTTCTATAAATACAAGTTTATGGAGATTTTGTGACTGAATTCGATTTGGACTACTATTCTTATCACAATTTATTAATTTCAGCCCCTTGGATCCCATAGAACCTGAAAGAACTGCTTCCAAAGTTCGAACCCAAGTCTGAAATTAGCGTCCATAAAAATCATGATTTTTCTAAAAATACAAGTTTATGGAGATTTTGTGACTGAATTCGATTTGGACTACTATTTTTATCACAATTCATTAATTTCAGCCCCTTGGAACCCATAGAACCTGAAAAAACTGGTTCCAAAGTTCGAACCCAAGTCTGAAATAAGCGTCCAAAAAATCATGATTTTTCTAAAAATACAAGTTTATGGAGATTTTGTGACTGAATTCGATTTGAACTACTATTCTTATCACAATTCATAAATTTCAGCCCCTTGGGTCCCATAGAGCCTGAAAAATCTGCTTCCAAAGTTCGAACCCAAATCCCAAATTAGCTTCCATACAAATCATGATATTTCCAAAAATACAAGTTTATGGAGATCTTGTGACTGAATTCGATTTGGACAACTATTCTTATCACAATTCATAAATTTCAGCCCCTTGGGTCCCATAGAGCTTGAAAAATCTGCTTCCAAAGTTCGAACCCAAGTCCCAAATTAGCTTCCATAAAAATTATGATTTTTCTAAAAATACAAGTTTATGGAGATTTTGTGACCGAATTCGATTTGGACTACTATTCTTATCACAATTCATAAATTTCAGCCCCTTCGGTCCCATATAGCCTAATAAAACTGCTTCCAAAGTTCGAACCCAAGTCTGAAATAAGCGTCCAAAAAAATCATGATTTTTCTAAAAATACAACTTTATGGAGATTTTGTGACTGAATTCGCTTTGGAATACTATTCTTATCACAATTCATAAATCTCAGCCCCTTGGGTCCCATATAGCCTGAAAAATCTGCTTCCAAAGTTCGAACCCAAGTCCCAAATTAGCTCCATAAATATCATGATTTTTCTAAAAATACAACTTTATGGAGATTTTGTGACTGAATTCGATTTGAACTTCAATTCTTATAACAATTCATTAATTTCAGCCCCTTGAGTCCCATAGAACCTGAAAAAACTGCTTCCAAAGTTCGAACCCAAGTCCCAAATTAGCTCCATAAATATCATGATTTTTCTAAAAATACAACTTTATGGAGATTTTGTGACTGAATTCGATTTGAACTTCAATTCTTATAACAATTCATTAATTTCAGCCCCTTGAGTCCCATAGATCCGGAAAAAACTGCTTCCAAAGTTCGAACCCAAGTCTGAAATTAGCGTCCATAAAAATCATGATTTTTCTAAAAATACAAGTTTATGGAGATTTTGTGACTAAATTCGATTTGAACTACTATTCTTATCATAATTCATTAATTTCAGCCCCTTGAGTCCCATAGAACCTGAAAAAACTGCTTCCAAAGTTCGAACCCAAGTCTGAAATTAGCGTCCATAAAAATCATGATTTTTCTATAAATACAAGTTTATGGAGATTTTGTGACTGAATTCGATTTGGACTACTATTCTTATCACAATTTATTAATTTCAGCCCCTTGGATCCCATAGAACCTGAAAGAACTGCTTCCAAAGTTCGAACCCAAGTCTGAAATTAGCGTCCATAAAAATCATGATTTTTCTAAAAATACAAGTTTATGGAGATTTTGTGACTGAATTCGATTTGGACTACTATTTTTATCACAATTCATTAATTTCAGCCCCTTGGAACCCATAGAACCTGAAAAAACTGGTTCCAAAGTTCGAACCCAAGTCTGAAATAAGCGTCCAAAAAATCATGATTTTTCTAAAAATACAAGTTTATGGAGATTTTGTGACTGAATTCGATTTGAACTACTATTCTTATCACAATTCATAAATTTCAGCCCCTTGGGTCCCATAGAGCCTGAAAAATCTGCTTCCAAAGTTCGAACCCAAATCCCAAATTAGCTTCCATACAAATCATGATATTTCCAAAAATACAAGTTTATGGAGATCTTGTGACTGAATTCGATTTGGACAACTATTCTTATCACAATTCATAAATTTCAGCCCCTTGGGTCCCATAGAGCTTGAAAAATCTGCTTCCAAAGTTCGAACCCAATTCCCAAATTAGCTTCCATAAAAATTATGATTTTTCTAAAAATACAAGTTTATGGAGATTTTGTGACCGAATTCGATTTGGACTACTATTCTTATCACAATTCATAAATTTCAGCCCCTTCGGTCCCATATAGCCTAATAAAACTGCTTCCAAAGATCGAACCCAAGTCTGAAATAAGCGTCCAAAAAAATCATGATTTTTCTAAAAATACAACTTTATGGAGATTTTGTGACTGAATTCGATTTGGACTACTATTCTTATCACAATTCATTAATTTCAGCCCCTTGGGTCCCATAGAGCCTGAAAAATCTGCTTCCAAAGTTCGAACCCAAGTTCCAAATTAGCTTCCATAAAAATCATGATTTTTCTAAAAATACAAGTTTATGGAGATTTTGTGACTGAATTTTATTTGGACTACTATTCTTATCACAATTCATAAATTTCAGCCCCTTGGGTCCCATAGAGCCTGACTAATCTGCTTCCAAAGTTCGAACCCAAGTTTGAAATAAGCGTCCAAAAAAATCAAGATTTTTCTAAAAATACAACTTTATGGAGATTTTGTGACTGAATTCGATTTGGACTACTATTCTTATCACAATTCATTAATTTCAGCCCCTTGGGTCCCATAGAGCCGGAAAAAACTGCTTCCAAAGTTCGAACCCAAGTCTGAAATTAGCGTCCATAAAAATCATGATTTTTCTAAAAATACAACTTTATCTAGATTTTGTGACTGAATTCGATTTGGACTACTATTCTCATCACAATTCATAAATTTCAGCTCCTTGGGTCCCATAGAGCCTGATAAATCTGCTTCCAAAGTTCGAACCCAAGTCCCAAATTAGCTTCCATAAAAATTATGATTTTTCTAAAAATACACGTTTATGGAGATTTTGTGACGGAATTCGATTTGGACTACTATTCTTATCACAATTCATTAATTTCAGCCCCTTGAGTCCCATAGAACCTGAAATAACTGCTTCCAAAGTTCGAACCCAAGTCCCAAATTAGCTTCCATAAATATCATGATTTTTCTAAAAATACAACTTTATGGAGATTTTGTGACTGAATTCGATTTGAACTTCAATTCTTATAACAATTCATTAATTTCAGCCCCTTGAGTCCCATAGAACCTGAAAAAACTGCTTCCAAAGTTCGAACCCAAGTCCCAAATTAGCTCCATAAATATCATGATTTTTCTAAAAATACAACTTTATGGAGATTTTGTGACTGAATTCGATTTGAACTTCAATTCTTATAACAATTCATTAATTTCAGCCCCTTGAGTCCCATAGATCCGGAAAAAACTGCTTCCAAAGTTCGAACCCAAGTCTGAAATTAGCGTCCATAAAAATCATGATTTTTCTAAAAATACAAGTTTATGGAGATTTTGTGACTGAATTTTATTTGGACTACTATTCTTATCACAATTCATAAATTTCAGCCCCTTGGGTCCCATAGAGCCTGACTAATCTGCTTCCAAAGTTCGAACCCAAGTTTGAAATAAGCGTCCAAAAAAATCAAGATTTTTCTAAAAATACAACTTTATGGAGATTTTGTGACTGAATTCGATTTGGACTACTATTCTTATCACAATTCATTAATTTCAGCCCCTTGGGTCCCATAGAGCCGGAAAAAACTGCTTCCAAAGTTCGAACCCAAGTCTGAAATTAGCGTCCATAAAAATCATGATTTTTCTAAAAATACAACTTTATCGAGATTTTGTGACTGAATTCGATTTGGACTACTATTCTCATCACAATTCATAAATTTCAGCTCCTTGGGTCCCATAGAGCCTGAAAAATCTGCTTCCAAAGTTCGAACCCAAGTCCCAAATTAGCTTCCATAAAAATTATGATTTTTCTAAAAATACACGTTTATGGAGATTTTGTGACGGAATTCGATTTGGACTTCTATTCTTATCACAATTCATTAATTTCAGCCCCTTGAGTCCCATAGAACCTGAAAAAACTGCTTCCAAAGTTCGAACCCAAGTCCCAAATTAGCTTCCATAAATATCATGATTTTTCTAAAAATACAACTTTATGGAGATTTTGTGACTGAATTCGATTTGAACTTCAATTCTTATAACAATTCATTAATTTCAGCCCCTTGAGTCCCATAGAACCTGAAAAAACTGCTTCCAAAGTTCGAACCCATGTCCCAAATTAGCTCCATAAATATCATGATTTTTCTAAAAATACAACTTTATGGAGATTTTGTGACTGAATTCGATTTGAACTTCAATTCTTATAACAATTCATTAATTTCAGCCCCTTGAGTCCCATAGATCCGGAAAAAACTGCTTCCAAAGTTCGAACCCAAGTCTGAAATTAGCGTCCATTAAAATCATGATTTTTCTAAAAATACAAGTTTATGGAGATTTTGTGACTAAATTCGATTTGAACTACTATTCTTATCATAATTCATTAATTTCAGCCCCTTGAGTCCCATAGAACCTGAAAAAACTGCTTCCAAAGTTCGAACCCAAGTCTGAAATTAGCGTCCATAAAAATCATGATTTTTCTAAAAATACAAGTTTATGGAGATTTTGTGACTGAATTCGATTTGAACTACTATTCTTATCACAATTCATAAATTTCAGCCCCTTGGGTCCCATAGAGCCTGAAAAATCTGCTTCCAAAGTTCGAACCCAAATCCCAAATTAGCTTCCATACAAATCATGATTTTTCCAAAAATACAAGTTTATGGAGATCTTGTGACTGAATTCGATTTGGACTACTATTCTTATCACAATTCATAAATTTCAGCCCCTTGGGTCCCATAGAGCCTGAAAAATCTGCTTCCAAAGTACGAACCCAAGTCCCAAATTAGCTTCCATAAAAATTATGATTCACAATTTATTAATTTCAGCCCCTTGGATCGCATAGAACCTGAAAGAACTGCTTCCAAAGTTCGAACCCAAGTCTGAAATTAGCGTCCATAAAAATCATGATTTTTCTAAAAATACAAGTTTATGGAGATTTTGTGACTGAATTCGATTTGGACTACTATTTTTATCACAATTCATTAATTTCAGCCCCTTGGAACCCATAGAACCTGAAAAAACTGCTTCCAAAGTTCGAACCCAAGTCTGAAATAAGCGTCCAAAAAATCATAATTTTTCTAAAAATACAAGTTTATGGAGATTTTGTGACTGAATTCGATTTGAACTACTATTCTTATCACAATTCATAAATTTCAGCCCCTTGGGTCCCATAGAGCCTGAAAAATCTGCTTCCAAAGTTCGAACCCAAATCCCAAATTAGCTTCCATACAAATCATGATTTTTCCAAAAATACAAGTTTATGGAGATCTTGTGACTGAATTCGATTTGGACTACTATTCTTATCACAATTCATAAATTTCAGCCCCTTGGGTCCCATAGAGCCTGAAAAATCTGCTTCCAAAGTACGAACCCAAGTCCCAAATTAGCTTCCATAAAAATTATGATTTTTCTAAAAATACAAGTTTATGGAGATTTTGTGACCGAATTCGATTTGGACTACTATTCTTATCACAATTCATAAATTTCAGCCCCTTCGGTCCCATATAGCCTAATAAAACTGCTTCCAAAGTTCGAACCCAAGTCTGAAATAAGCGTCCAAAAAAATCATGATTTTTCTAAAAATACAACTTTATGGAGATTTTGTGACTGAATTCGATTTGGACTACTATTCTCATCACAATTCATAAATTTCAGCTCCTTGGGTCCCATAGAGCCTGAAAAATCTGCTTCCAAAGTTCGAACCCAAGTCCCAAATTAGCTTCCATAAAAATTATGATTTTTCTAAAAATACACGTTTATGGAGATTTTGTGACGGAATTCGATTTGGACTTCTATTCTTATCACAATTCATTAATTTCAGCCCCTTGAGTCCCATAGAACCTGAAAAAACTGCTTCCAAAGTTCGAACCCAAGTCCCAAATTAGCTTCCATAAATATCATGATTTTTCTAAAAATACAACTTTATGGAGATTTTGTGACTGAATTCGATTTGAACTTCTATTCTTATCACAATTCATAAATTTCAGCCCCTTGGGTCCCATAGAGCCTGACTAATCTGCTTCCAAAGTTCGAACCCAAGTTTGAAATAAGCGTCCAAAAAAATCAAGATTTTTCTAAAAATACAACTTTATGGAGATTTTGTGACTGAATTCGATTTGGACTACTATTCTTATCACAATTCATTAATTTCAGCCCCTTGGGTCCCATAGAGCCGGAAAAAACTGCTTCCAAAGTTCGAACCCAAGTCTGAAATTAGCGTCCATAAAAATCATGATTTTTCTATAAATACAAGTTTATGGAGATTTTGTGACTGAATTCGATTTGGACTACTATTCTTATCACAATTTATTAATTTCAGCCCCTTGGATCCCATAGAACCTGAAAGAACTGCTTCCAAAGTTCGAACCCAAGTCTGAAATTAGCGTCCATAAAAATCATGATTTTTCTAAAAATACAAGTTTATGGAGATTTTGTGACTGAATTCGATTTGGACTACTATTTTTATCACAATTCATTAATTTCAGCCCCTTGGAACCCATAGAACCTGAAAAAACTGGTTCCAAAGTTCGAACCCAAGTCTGAAATAAGCGTCCAAAAAATCATGATTTTTCTAAAAATACAAGTTTATGGAGATTTTGTGACTGAATTCGATTTGAACTACTATTCTTATCACAATTCATAAATTTCAGCCCCTTGGGTCCCATAGAGCCTGAAAAATCTGCTTCCAAAGTTCGAACCCAAATCCCAAATTAGCTTCCATACAAATCATGATATTTCCAAAAATACAAGTTTATGGAGATCTTGTGACTGAATTCGATTTGGACAACTATTCTTATCACAATTCATAAATTTCAGCCCCTTGGGTCCCATAGAGCTTGAAAAATCTGCTTCCAAAGTTCGAACCCAATTCCCAAATTAGCTTCCATAAAAATTATGATTTTTCTAAAAATACAAGTTTATGGAGATTTTGTGACCGAATTCGATTTGGACTACTATTCTTATCACAATTCATAAATTTCAGCCCCTTCGGTCCCATATAGCCTAATAAAACTGCTTCCAAAGATCGAACCCAAGTCTGAAATAAGCGTCCAAAAAAATCATGATTTTTCTAAAAATACAACTTTATGGAGATTTTGTGACTGAATTCGATTTGGACTACTATTCTTATCACAATTCATTAATTTCAGCCCCTTGGGTCCCATAGAGCCTGAAAAATCTGCTTCCAAAGTTCGAACCCAAGTTCCAAATTAGCTTCCATAAAAATCATGATTTTTCTAAAAATACAAGTTTATGGAGATTTTGTGACTGAATTCGATTTGGACTACTATTTTTATCACAATTCATTAATTTCAGCCCCTTGGAACCCATAGAACCTGAAAAAACTGCTTCCAAAGTTCGAACCCAAGTCTGAAATAAGCGTCCAAAAAATCATGATTTTTCTAAAAATACAAGTTTATGGAGATTTTTTGACTGAATTCGATTTGAACTACTATTCTTATCACAATTCATAAATTTCAGCCCCTTGGGTCCCATAGAGCCTGAAAAATCTGCTTCCAAAGTTCGAACCCAAATCCCAAATTAGCTTCCATACAAATCATGATTTTTCCAAAAATACAAGTTTATGGAGATCTTGTGACTGAATTCGATTTGGACTACTATTCTTATCACAATTCATAAATTTCAGCCCCTTGGGTCCCATAGAGCCTGAAAAATCTGCTTCCAAAGTACGAACCCAAGTCCCAAATTAGCTTCCATAAAAATTATGATTTTTCTAAAAATACAAGTTTATGGAGATTTTGTGACCGAATTCGATTTGGACTACTATTCTTATCATAATTCATAAATTTCAGCCCCTTCGGTCCCATATAGCCTAATAAAACTGCTTCCAAAGTTCGAACCCAAGTCTGAAATAAGCGTCCAAAAAAATCATGATTTTTCTAAAAATACAACTTTATGGAGATTTTGTGACTGAATTCGATTTGGACTACTATTCTTATCACAATTCATTAATTTCAGCCCCTTGGGTCCCATAGAGCCTGAAAAATCTGCTTCCAAAGTTCGAACCCAAGTTCCAAATTAGCTTCCATAAAAATCATGATTTTTCTAAAAATACAAGTTTATGGAGATTTTGTGACTGAATTTGATTTGGACTACTATTCTTATCACAATTCATAAATTTCAGCCCCTTGGGTCCCATAGAGCCTGACTTATCTGCTTCCAAAGTTCGAACCCAAGTTTGAAATAAGCGTCCAAAAAAATCAAGATTTTTCTAAAAATACAACTTTATGGAGATTTTGTGACTGAATTCGATTTGGACTACTATTCTTATCACAATTCATTAATTTCAGCCCCTTGGGTCCCATAGAGCCGGAAAAAACTGCTTCCAAAGTTCGAACCCAAGTCTGAAATTAGCGTCCATAAAAATCATGATTTTTCTAAAAATACAAGTTTATGGAGATTTTGTGACTAAATTCGATTTGAACTACTATTCTTATCATAATTCATTAATTTCAGCCCCTTGAGTCCCATAGAACCTGAAAAAACTGCTTCCAAAGTTCGAACCCAAGTCTGAAATTAGCGTCCATAAAAATCATGATTTTTCTAAAAATACAAGTTTATGGAGATTTTGTGACTGAATTCGATTTGGACTACTATTCTTATCACAATTTATTAATTTCAGCCCCTTGGATCGCATAGAACCTGAAAGAACTGCTTCCAAAGTTCGAACCCAAGTCTGAAATTAGCGTCCATAAAAATCATGATTTTTCTAAAAATACAAGTTTATGGAGATTTTGTGACTGAATTCGATTTGGACTACTATTTTTATCACAATTCATTAATTTCAGCCCCTTGGAACCCATAGAACCTGAAAAAACTGCTTCCAAAGTTCGAACCCAAGTCTGAAATAAGCGTCCAAAAAATCATGATTTTTCTAAAAATACAAGTTTATGGAGATTTTTTGACTGAATTCGATTTGAACTACTATTCTTATCACAATTCATAAATTTCAGCCCCTTGGGTCCCATAGAGCCTGAAAAAACTGCTTCCAAAGTTCGAACCCAAATCCCAAATTAGCTTCCATACAAATCATGATTTTTCCAAAAATACAAGTTTATGGAGATCTTGTGACTGAATTCGATTTGGACTACTATTCTTATCACAATTCATAAATTTCAGCCCCTTGGGTCCCATAGAGCCTGAAAAATCTGCTTCCAAAGTACGAACCCAAGTCCCAAATTAGCTTCCATAAAAATTATGATTTTTCTAAAAATACAAGTTTATGGAGATTTTGTGACCGAATTCGATTTGGACTACTATTCTTATCACAATTCATAAATTTCAGCCCCTTCGGTCCCATATAGCCTAATAAAACTGCTTCCAAAGTTCGAACCCAAGTCTGAAATAAGCGTCCAAAAAAATCATGATTTTTCTAAAAATACAACTTTATGGAGATTTTGTGACTGAATTCGATTTGGACTACTATTCTTATCACAATTCATTAATTTCAGCCCCTTGGGTCCCATAGAGCCTGAAAAATCTGCTTCCAAAGTTCGAACCCAAGTTCCAAATTAGCTTCCATAAAAATCATGATTTTTCTAAAAATACAAGTTTATGGAGATTTTGTGACTGAATTTGATTTGGACTACTATTCTTATCACAATTCATAAATTTCAGCCCCTTGGGTCCCATAGAGCCTGACTAATCTGCTTCCAAAGTTCGAACCCAAGTTTGAAATAAGCGTCCAAAAAAATCAAGATTTTTCTAAAAATACAACTTTATGGAGATTTTGTGACTGAATTCGATTTGGACTACTATTCTTATCACAATTCATTAATTTCAGCCCCTTGGGTCCCATAGAGCCGGAAAAAACTGCTTCCAAAGTTCGAACCCAAGTCTGAAATTAGCGTCCAAAAAAATCATGATTTTTCTAAAAATACAACTTTATGGAGATTTTGTGACTGAATTCGATTTGGACTACTATTCTTATCACAATTCATTAATTTCAGCCCCTTGGGTCCCATAGAGCCTGAAAAATCTGCTTCCAAAGTTCGAACCCAAGTTCCAAATTAGCTTCCATAAAAATCATGATTTTTCTAAAAATACAAGTTTATGGAGATTTTGTGACTGAATTTGATTTGGACTACTATTCTTATCACAATTCATAAATTTCAGCCCCTTGGGTCCCATAGAGCCTGACTAATCTGCTTCCAAAGTTCGAACCCAAGTTTGAGATAAGCGTCCAAAAAAATCAAGATTTTTCTAAAAATACAACTTTATGGAGATTTTGTGACTGAATTCGATTTGGACTACTATTCTTATCACAATTCATAAATTTCAGCCCCTTGGGTCCCATAGAGCCTGACTAATCTGCTTCCAAAGTTCGAACCCAAGTTTGAAATAAGCGTCCAAAAAAATCAAGATTTTTCTAAAAATACAACTTTATGGAGATTTTGTGACTGAATTCGATTTGGACTACTATTCTTATCACAATTCATAAATTTCAGCCCCTTGGGTCCCATAGAGCCTGAAAAATCTGCTTCCAAAGTTCGAACCCAAATCCCAAATTAGCTTCCATACAAATCATGATTTTTCCAAAAATACAAGTTTATGGAGATCTTGTGACTGAATTCGATTTGGACTACTATTCTTATCACAATTCATAAATTTCAGCCCCTTGGGTCCCATAGAGCCTGAAAAATCTGCTTCCAAAGTACGAACCCAAGTCCCAAATTAGCTTCCATAAAAATTATGATTTTTCTAAAAATACAAGTTTATGGAGATTTTGTGACCGAATTCGATTTGGACTACTATTCTTATCACAATTCATAAATTTCAGCCCCTTCGGTCCCATATAGCCTAATAAAACTGCTTCCAAAGTTCGAACCCAAGTCTGAAATAAGCGTCCAAAAAAATCATGATTTTTCTAAAAATACAACTTTATGGAGATTTTGTGACTGAATTCGATTTGGACTACTATTCTTATCACAATTCATTAATTTCAGCCCCTTGGGTCCCATAGAGCCTGAAAAATCTGCTTCCAAAGTTCGAACCCAAGTTCCAAATTAGCTTCCATAAAAATCATGATTTTTCTAAAAATACAAGTTTATGGAGATTTTGTGACTGAATTTGATTTGGACTACTATTCTTATCACAATTCATAAATTTCAGCCCCTTGGGTCCCATAGAGCCTGACTAATCTGCTTCCAAAGTTCGAACCCAAGTTTGAAATAAGCGTCCAAAAAAATCAAGATTTTTCTAAAAATACAACTTTATGGAGATTTTGTGACTGAATTCGATTTGGACTACTATTCTTATCACAATTCATTAATTTCAGCCCCTTGGGTCCCATAGAGCCGGAAAAAACTGCTTCCAAAGTTCGAACCCAAGTCTGAAATTAGCGTCCATAAAAATCATGATTTTTCTAAAAATACAACTTTATCTAGATTTTGTGACTGAATTCGATTTGGACTACTATTCTCATCACAATTCATAAATTTCAGCTCCTTGGGTCCCATAGAGGCTGAAAAATCTGCTTCCAAAGTTCGAACCCAAGTCCCAAATTAGCTTCCATAAAAATTATGATTTTTCTAAAAATACACGTTTATGGAGATTTTGTGACGGAATTCGATTTGGACTACTATTCTTATCACAATTCATTAATTTCAGCCCCTTGAGTCCCATAGAACCTGAAAAAACTGCTTCCAAAGTTCGAACCCAAGTCCCAAATTAGCTTCCATAAATATCATGATTTTTCTAAAAATACAACTTTATGGAGATTTTGTGACTGAATTCGATTTGAACTTCAATTCTTATAACAATTCATTAATTTCAGCCCCTTGAGTCCCATAGAACCTGAAAAAACTGCTTCCAAAGTTCGAACCCAAGTCCCAAATTAGCTCCATAAATATCATGATTTTTCTAAAAATACAACTTTTTGGAGATTTTGTGACTGAATTCGATTTGAACTTCAATTCTTATAACAATTCATTAATTTCAGCCCCTTGAGTCGCATAGATCCGGAAAAAACTGCTTCCAAAGTTCGAACCCAAGTCTGAAATTAGCGTCCATAAAAATCATGATTTTTCTAAAAATACAAGTTTATGGAGATTTTGTGACTAAATTCGATTTGAACTACTATTCTTATCATAATTCATTAATTTCAGCCCCTTGAGTCCCATAGAACCTGAAAAAACTGCTTCCAAAGTTCGAACCCAAGTCTGAAATTAGCGTCCATAAAAATCATGATTTTTCTAAAAATACAAGTTTATGGAGATTTTGTGACTGAATTCGATTTGGACTACTATTCTTATCACAATTTATTAATTTCAGCCCCTTGGATCCCATAGAACCTGAAAGAACTGCTTCCAAAGTTCGAACCCAAGTCTGAAATTAGCGTCCATAAAAATCATGATTTTTCTAAAAATACAAGTTTATGGAGATTTTGTGACTAAATTCGATTTGAACTACTATTCTTATCATAATTCATTATTTTCAGCCCCTTGAGTCCCATAGAACCTGAAAAAACTGCTTCCAAAGTTCGAACCCAAGTCTGAAATTAGCGTCCATAAAAATCATGATTTTTCTAAAAATACAAGTTTATGGAGATTTTGTGACTGAATTCGATTTGGACTACTATTCTTATCACAATTTATTAATTTCAGCCCCTTGTATCCCATAGAACCTGAAAGAACTGCTTCCAAAGTTCGAACCCAAGTCTGAAATTAGCGTCCATAAAAATCATGATTTTTCTAAAAATACAAGTTTATGGAGATTTTGTGACTGAATTCGATTTGGACTACTATTTTTATCACAATTCATTAATTTCAGCCCCTTGGAACCCATAGAACCTGAAAAAACTGCTTCCAAAGTTCGAACCCAAGTCTGAAATAAGCGTCCAAAAAATCATGATTTTTCTAAAAATACATGTTTATGGAGATTTTGTGACTGAATTCGATTTGAACTACTATTCTTATCACAATTCATAAATTTCAGCCCCTTGGGTCCCATAGAGCCTGAAAAATCTGCTTCCAAAGTTCGAACCCAAGTCCCAAATAAGCTTCCATAAAAATTATGATTTTTCTAAAAATACAAGTTTATGGAGATTTTGTGACCGAATTCGATTTGGACTACTATTCTTATCACAATTCATAAATTTCAGCCCCTTCGGTCCCATATAGCCTAATAAAACTGCTTCCAAAGTTCGAACCCAAGTCTGAAATAAGCGTCCAAAAAAATCATGATTTTTCTAAAAATACAACTTTATGGAGATTTTGTGACTGAATTCGATTTGGACTACTATTCTTATCACAATTCATTAATTTCAGCCCCTTGGGTCCCATAGAGCCTGAAAAATCTGCTTCCAAAGTTCGAACCCAAGTTCCAAATTAGCTTCCATAAAAATCATGATTTTTCTAAAAATACAAGTTTATGGAGATTTTGTGACTGAATTTGATTTGGACTACTATTCTTATCACAATTCATAAATTTCAGCCCCTTGGGTCCCATAGAGCCTGACTAATCTGCTTCCAAAGTTCGAACCCAAGTTTGAAATAAGCGTCCAAAAAAATCAAGATTTTTCTAAAAATACAACTTTATGGAGATTTTGTGACTGAATTCGATTTGGACTACTATTCTTATCACAATTCATTAATTTCAGCCCCTTGGGTCCCATAGAGCCGGAAAAAACTGCTTCCAAAGTTCGAACCCAAGTCTGAAATTAGCGTCCATAAAAATCATGATTTTTCTAAAAATACAACTTTATCTAGATTTTGTGACTGAATTCGATTTGGACTACTATTCTCATCACAATTCATAAATTTCAGCTCCTTGGGTCCCATAGAGCCTGAAAAATCTGCTTCCAAAGTTCGAACCCAAGTCCCAAATTAGCTTCCATAAAAATTATGATTTTTCTAAAAATACACGTTTATGGAGATTTTGTGACGGAATTCGATTTGGACTACTATTCTTATCACAATTCATTAATTTCAGCCCCTTGAGTCCCATAGAACCTGAAAAAACTGCTTCCAAAGTTCGAACCCAAGTCCCAAATTAGCTTCCATAAATATCATGTGTACTGGACGGGAGTCCGCACAAGACTGTAGATTTAGGCGCCGGGTCCAAACCGTGTCTTCAACCGATGAGATGCTCCTTTACGGCCGATGATGATGATTGTAGTTGGTATTGTGATGAAATCTGCCTCCCGCACCCAGGCTTGGTGAATGTTGGGCCCTGGGTGTGCTGTTGTCTCTGCTCGCTTCTGGTGTTGGCGGTTTTCCAAAGGAGGGCCGGCTGGTCTCGAAGAGGTAACACCAGAAGATCTTGGAGCAGCAGACTTGGCGAGGTGAGGCAGATTCTTGAGCAGGAGTCACTTGTTGATAAATAAAACGCTTGGTTTTGGTGGTAAAGATGAACTAATTTATTTTCAATTATGTGGCTGCTTATATTTAATTAGCCTGACTCGCACCCGACATTGGGTTTTGAGTCTAAAAGTGGTGGGGGATTGTACCCGCGCCAGATATGTGTTTATATGCCCCGGAAAAATGTCGCATATTCATTTTGCCGGTAGCACACTTGAAGGCAGTCGCTTAAATTTGAGAGTTAGAAAAGATTTTGAGCGCTTACATGAATGATAATTACATAGTTTAAATGCATAGTAGTTATAGGAATGTGTATCTTGACAACTAGATTTTTTGTTTGTCAAGATACGACAAAAAATAAGAAATGTTTGTAAAATAAATGTGTAAAAATGATCTCAAGCGATCAAATTTGTAAAACATGTTAAGTTAGTATTTTTCCGAAGTCCCCCGTAACATAGCGCTCAGAAAGAGATAAGATTCACTATGCTACGAGGTTCCTGGATTTTTGTACACGCAAAAAGGGTAAAAAATATTGTTCAAAAATGGGTTTACATATGGGTGAAAAACAGCTTTTTTAATATCTCCTCAGCGGTAGTATATCGAAAATAGTGTTTATTTGACTACCGCCGAGGGGATGAACAAGTAAAATATACATATTTGCAATGTTTAAAAATTGATTTTTCTATGTAATTTTTACATAGAAAAAATGCTGGACATTGATCCACGCGGCAGGTAAGCCGGCGATGTGGTATCGAAGCCATTCGGAGTCAAAGTTTTCAAGCCGCTTGGGCCGAAAACTGGACAAAAATGACCAGTGGCGGGGAGTGGTGATTTTGCCAGTGGCGTGGAGTAGGGACATTTTATAAAAGTAAAACAATTTTTATGAAATTAAATTAAATGGTCAACTACGTCCGTTACACTCCCCCCGTTTAGCTATGCTGAACTAAAAAATAGGACGTTTATTGGTACGTCGCAGCCCGCGGCGGCCAGTCTCTCTGGGATGGTGCTGGGCTGGTGGTACTGTTGATGTTGCATCGGTAGGCGGGGCCGGCAGGATTACAGCGAGCTTCACATCGGGGTGGACGTAAAATCCGGTGCTCGTCTGGATCCTGGCGGTCGTCACTCGGCCGTCTGCAGCAGGGGTGAATGGAGGAACATGGTGGGCTAGCCTTGATGGCGGCAAGGGCCCCATCAGAGGGGGGGCTGGCTTGCTCCTGCGCATCTTGCAGGTGGGGCAGTTGTGGGCGATCTTGCGAATATTTGTTCGTAGTCGCAGCACATGGTAGCTGCCTTGCACCTCAGCCATTGTTCTCTCATTATTTGGGTGATCGGCTTCCTGGTGATGACGTCTCACCAGAAGTCGTGCATATGCATGATCACCATCCAAAATTATTGGTGTCCGCACTGCTTGGGGCACGTTACTGAGGGCTCGTATTCTTGAGTTCATCCTCAGTAGGCCGTCAGGTCCAAGGAAGGGGCTCAAGGCTTTGAGCCGACTGTCACTTGGTAGTGGATCTCCTTTCTGGAGCGCATTTATGTCATGATAAAATGTCTCTTCTTGACATTTTCTTGCCCATCGGGCCTCTGCTTCCTTGATTTCATCGGTTCTTAAATGATTATCAGGTTGTTCGTGGCTTTTTCCCCGACACCTTTTAATAGAACGATGTATCCAGCAGGTAGTTTGAATAAGATGATTGAATGAGGAAAATTTCTTGATGTCGGGCAGTGTCTCTGCCACAGTTGAAGAAAGGCCAACGTTTTGGCGCCTTACTTCAATGTGCCTGGGAGACCCTTTCGCGGGGCCGACTGATTCTCTCGTATCATTTGCAGGCACAGATCCAGCTGGTACTCCTCGTACGGCCGCCTGTATAAGAGGTGCTCGCGGTACGGGGCCAGATGGTCCATGGGGCGTGGTAGAATGCCACCGGGCATGGTGCCTGGGTGGCCGTTTCGCGGGGCCGACTGGCCTTCTCGGCGAAGATGCTGGCACAGATCCAGCTGGTACTCCTCGTACGGCCGCCTGTATCAGAGGTGCTCGCGGTACGGGGCCAGATGGTCCATGTGGCATGGTAGAATGCCTCCCGGCAGTGCGCCTGGGTGACAGTGTGGCTCGTATGGCCAATGTGGTAGCTTCATCCACATGTTCAGAGGTCCCTCCGCCATGGGTGGTCCACCCCAACGCCGTTCGTGATAATATTCGCGTAGAATCACGAACGTCGCGCACTTCCCTCGAGACAATAAGGTGAGCATTGTCTTGCCCGATGAGAAGTGTGGGGGTGATGTAGCGACCGTGGTACCTCTGTACAGGAAGGCTGAGCTGCTTGATGGTATTTGCTCTGATGATAAACTCATCAGCAATTCCGGCGCCGCGTAGAGTGATTGGCACGCGGCGGGACGTTATGTCTGTTGAGCACATGTTTTTTGCTCCGTGTAGTCGTAGCTCACGGGTAGGTCCGGTTGTGCCGATTTTCTGTGCTGTGGTGGCATCAATAAGGGTGACAGTTGAGCCCTCGTCCAGAAGCGCAAAGGTTTTAATCTGTCGCTTGGGGCCCGACAATATGACCCCCACCACTTTTAACACGGCACTTTCGGTGTGGCGTCACATATTGTGAACGTCTGCCACTGTATTGTTATTTTCACGATAGTTCGGGTTGTGAAGAAGTCGGTGGTGGGGGGATCTGCACTCCCCCACGCCGCACCATTCACTAACTTTGCACTGTTTTGTATAATGTTTGCCATTGAGGCACAATCGGCACAAACCGGCGTCGTTCACTGTTTCAAAACGATATTTTAAGTCTTTCGCGGCGAAAGTGCGACATTCGCTAAGTTGGTGGCCATTTTCACCACACTCGACACACCCGGCGCGGTTGTCGAACTCGCGAACTTCACTGTAACTGTTTTGCACTTTTTCCCCGCTTCGATTATTTTCTCGATTATTACCAGACAAAATTTGGGGCATTCGATTATTACCAGACAAATTTTGGGGCTTTCGATTATTTTGCGCGAAATGTTGTTTTTCACTAGAATTGTTGTTGTAAACATTGTTTTCCCGCGATAAAAACCGTTCTGACGCGGCAGACGTGTTTAAACTGTTGTCACAAGTGTCACTTTTGTTCGAATTGTTTTTTCGCGAAAACTTTTCTGACGCGGCAGACGTATTTATGTCACAGGTATCACGTTGGCGCGCACTGTTTTTTCGCCAAAACTGTTCTGACGCGGCAGACGTGTTCTCTAAACGGTTTTCGTCACATGTTTCACGATTTTGAGCACTGTTTTTTCGCGAAAACTGTTCCGTTATTGAGAACGAATGTTCACGGCGTGGGCGGGACCTCGCGGGGTCAACCAAACCGGACTTTGGGATGGCGTTCGCGACGGTTTTCAGGAAGGCGGCAAACTGGCAGATGGTAGCGGAGGCCTCGTAGTGCCGCACTTCCATCAGCCACGCCAACCGCAAGGTGGGCGGCATCTTCCCCGCGATGTCACTGAGCAGCGCTGGATTCGTCAGGTAGCCATCATTGTTGAGGGAGCGGAGTGATGCCACCAGGTTCTGGACTGTGCCAGAGAAGTCTGCGATGTCCTCCAGAGAGGCCTCAATTGTGAGGTGGGGCAGCTTCTTCACTTTGTCCAGCATCAGAGCAGCGAGTGAAGTAGTCCCTCCAAATCGCTGCTCCAGGACTGCCAGGATCTCCGGAACCTGAGCAGGGTCCATCAGAAGGGGGCCGACGGCTTCTCGGGCTTTCCCCTTGAGGGCCCGCTGTAGGCGGATCAAGTTTTCGCTGGAGGTCATCCGACATGTGGAGGTAGACTGGTTAAACTGTGCCCTCCAGGTGGGCCACTCCAGTGGATCTCCAGAGAATGGAGGCAGGTCCTTGGCCATTGATTGTCTGGCAATAAGGGCCGCCATTCGTGGATCGTCCTCGATTGTGGGACGGGGGCTGTCCTGAGCCCTTGAAGCTCTGATGGCTTCTGTCAGGGCGGAGGCCAGCTGAGCCATGGGACTGCCATCATGCTGAACCCAGGCTCTGGTATGTTGGGCCGTCTCATCCGCCGTAGGTTGGGGCGGGAATCTCGGCATGGAGCTGGTACTGGCTGTGGGCGGGCCATCTGGCCGTGCCGGCACGCCATACTCCTGTTCGCGCAGTGGTACGGGCGGCACATGTCCAGATGGTCCAGATGGTCCAGAGGGTCCAGGTGGTCCAGGCTGTGTCCATGGCACGTCCCACTGCTCCAGCAGTCCGGCAGGTGATCCTGGCGTCGGCGCTGGGTACCCCGGGTGGGGCAGAGGTACGGGCAGCACAGGGCCATGAGGTCCAGGCTGCACCAGTACTGGGCATCCCTGAATGGTCCAGGGTGCTGGTTGCGCAGGGCCTGCTGGCTCTTGCTGCGCTCGTGATGCGTACCTCTGGTCCACCAGAGGTACAGGTCCGGCTGGCACTTCAGGTACGGCTTGCCTCTGTTCTATCAGAGGGGCGGGCGGTACGGGGCCAGAGGGTCCAGGCTGCATCATGTTTGGCCACCCTGCATTGGGCCAGGGTGCTGGTTGCGCAGGGCCTGCTGGCTCTTGCTGCGCATGTGATGCGTACCTCTGGTCCACCAGAGGTACAGGTCCGGCTGGCACTTCACGTACGGCTTGCCTCTGTTCTATCAGAGGGGCGGGCGGTACGGGGCCAGAGGGTCCAGGCTGCATCATGTTTGGCCACCCTGCATTGGGCCAGGGTGACGAGGGCGGGGGACCGGCTGGCCTTGGCTGCGCCGCTGCTGAGTACCTCTGGTCCACCAGAGGCACCGGGCTCGGTTGGCCGGGCTGCACCCATCCAAGGCTGTACCCTTGGAAGCGCCAGGGTCCTCCTTGAGCAGGGTACCCTTCCAGGAGTACGGGTCCAGATCGGGCAGGCGCTGCTGCTGCTGGTTCCTCATACCTCTGGTCCACCAGAGGCACCGGGCTCGATTGGCCGGGCTGCGTCCATGATGGTGGTGACCTCTCCAGGAGCTTCGAAGGTCCAGGAGGGGCAGGGGCTGCTGCTGTTGGAGCTGATTGAAGAGCTGCTTTGAGTCTCTCAATGTGCTCGGTTTGACTGCGAAGCTGTTGTCGCAATGACTCCATCGCATCCTCTTGAGATATAGAGGGTGGTGAGTCATGATCTGCAGGTGGTGCCATGTCAGGAGTAGTGCTGGGCGTGGGCATGGGGGTTACGTCAGGCGTGACGTGAACCACAGCCGTGGCCTGAGACCCAGCGTCCAGGGCATCTGCAGATGGTGTTGAGGATCCATCGTCTTGGATCCGGCTCGACCGTAAAGTTGGAGACATCCTGGTTGAAGGCGTGTGAGAATCCCGGCTCGAAGGACCACTTGTACTGGACGGGAGTCCGCACAAGACTGTAGATTTAGGCGCCGGGTCCAAACCGTGTCTTCAACCGATGAGATGCTCCTTTACGGCCGATGATGATGATTGTAGTTGGTATTGTGATGAAATCTGCCTCCCGCACCCAGGCTTGGTGAATGTTGGGCCCTGGGTGTGCTGTTGTCTCTGCTCGCTTCTGGTGTTGGCGGTTTTCCAAAGGAGGGCCGGCTGGTCTCGAAGAGGTAACACCAGAAGATCTTGGAGCAGCAGACTTGGCGAGGTGAGGCAGATTCTTGAGCAGGAGTCACTTGTTGATAAATAAAACGCTTGGTTTTGGTGGTAAAGATGAACTAATTTATTTTCAATTATGTGGCTGCTTATATTTAATTAGCCTGACTCGCACCCGACATTGGGTTTTGAGTCTAAAAGTGGTGGGGGATTGTACCCGCGCCAGATATGTGTTTATATGCCCCGGAAAAATGTCGCATATTCATTTTGCCGGTAGTACACTTGAAGGCAGTCGCTTAAATTTGAGAGTTAGAAAAGATTTTGAGCGCTTACATGAATGATAATTACATAGTTTAAATGCATAGTAGTTATAGGAATGTGTATCTTGACAACTAGATTTTTTGTTTGTCAAGATACGACAAAAAATAAGAAATGTTTGTAAAATAAATGTGTAAAAATGATCTCAAGCGATCAAATTTGTAAAACATGTTAAGTTAGTATTTTTCCGAAGTCCCCCGTAACATAGCGCTCAGAAAGAGATAAGATTCACTATGCTACGAGGTTCCTGGATTTTTGTACACGCAAAAAGGGTAAAAAATATTGTTCAAAAATGGGTTTACATATGGGTGAAAAACAGCTTTTTTAATATCTCCTCAGCGGTAGTATATCGAAAATAGTGTTTATTTGACTACCGCCGAGGGGATGAACAAGTAAAATATACATATTTGCAATGTTTAAAAATTGATTTTTCTATGTAATTTTTACATAGAAAAAATGCTGGACATTGATCCACGCGGCAGGTAAGCCGGCGATGTGGTATCGAAGCCATTCGGAGTCAAAGTTTTCAAGCCGCTTGGGCCGAAAACTGGACAAAAATGACCAGTGGCGGGGAGTGGTGATTTTGCCAGTGGCGTGGAGTAGGGACATTTTATAAAAGTAAAACAATTTTTATGAAATTAAATTAAATGGTCAACTACGTCCGTTACATCATGATTTTTCTAAAAATACAACTTTATGGAGATTTTGTGACTGAATTCGATTTGAACTTCAATTCTTATAACAATTCATTAATTTCAGCCCCTTGAGTCCCATAGAACCTGAAAAAACTGCTTCCAAAGTTCGAACCCAAGTCCCAAATTAGCTCCATAAATATCATGATTTTTCTAAAAATACAACTTTTTGGAGATTTTGTGACTGAATTCGATTTGGACTACTATTCTTATCACAATTTATTAATTTCAGCCCCTTGGATCCCATAGAACCTGAAAGAACTGCTTCCAAAGTTCGAACCCAAGTCTGAAATTAGCGTCCATAAAAATCATGATTTTTCTAAAAATACAAGTTTATGGAGATTTTGTGACTAAATTCGATTTGAACTACTATTCTTATCATAATTCATTAATTTCAGCCCCTTGAGTCCCATAGAACCTGAAAAAACTGCTTCCAAAGTTCGAACCCAAGTCTGAAATTAGCGTCCATAAAAATCATGATTTTTCTAAAAATACAAGTTTATGGAGATTTTGTGACTGAATTCGATTTGGACTACTATTCTTATCACAATTTATTAATTTCAGCCCCTTGGATCCCATAGAACCTGAAAGAACTGCTTCCAAAGTTCGAACCCAAGTCTGAAATTAGCGTCCATAAAAATCATGATTTTTCTAAAAATACAAGTTTATGGAGATTTTGTGACTGAATTCGATTTGGACTACTATTTTTATCACAATTCATTAATTTCAGCCCCTTGGAACCCATAGAACCTGAAAAAACTGCTTCCAAAGTTCGAACCCAAGTCTGAAATAAGCGTCCAAAAAATCATGATTTTTCTAAAAATACAAGTTTATGGAGATTTTGTGACTGAATTCGATTTGAACTACTATTCTTATCACAATTCATAAATTTCAGCCCCTTGGGTCCCATAGAGCCTGAAAAATCTGCTTCCAAAGTACGAACCCAAGTCCCAAATTAGCTTCCATACAAATCATGATTTTTCCAAAAATACAAGTTTATGGAGATCTTGTGACTGAATTCGATTTGGACTAGTATTCTTATCACAATTCATAAATTTCAGCCCCTTCGGTCCCATATAGCCTAATAAAACTGCTTCCAAAGTTCGAACCCAAGTCTGAAATAAGCGTCCAAAAAAATCATGATTTTTCTAAAAATACAACTTTATGGAGATTTTGTGACTGAATTCGATTTGGACTACTATTCTTATCACAATTCATTAATTTCAGCCCCTTGGGTCCCATAGAGCCTGAAAAATCTGCTTCCAAAGTTCGAACCCAAGTTCCAAATTAGCTTCCATAAAAATCATGATTTTTCTAAAAATACAAGTTTATGGAGATTTTGTGACTGAATTTGATTTGGACTACTATTCTTATCACAATTCATAAATTTCAGCCCCTTGGGTCCCATAGAGCCTGACTAATCTGCTTCCAAAGT
Source organism: Hesperophylax magnus (assembly GCA_026573805.1). Taxonomy (NCBI): domain Eukaryota; kingdom Metazoa; phylum Arthropoda; class Insecta; order Trichoptera; family Limnephilidae; genus Hesperophylax; species Hesperophylax magnus. The sequence goes on along the minus strand of JAIUSX010000005.1, from coordinate 4,312,975 downwards.
TCGAACCCAAGTTTGAAATAAGCGTCCAAAAAAATCAAGATTTTTCTAAAAATACAACTTTATGGAGATTTTGTGACTGAATTCGATTTGGACTACTATTCTTATCACAATTCATTAATTTCAGCCCCTTGGGTCCCATAGAGCCGGAAAAAACTGCTTCCAAAGTTCGAACCCAAGTCTGAAATTAGCGTCCATAAAAATCATGATTTTTCTAAAAATACAACTTTATCTAGATTTTGTGACTGAATTCGATTTGGACTACTATTCTCATCACAATTCATAAATTTCAGCTCCTTGGGTCCCATAGAGCCTGAAAAATCTGCTTCCAAAGTTCGAACCCAAGTCCCAAATTAGCTTCCATAAAAATTATGATTTTTCTAAAAATACACGTTTATGGAGATTTTGTGACGGAATTCGATTTGGACTACTATTCTTATCACAATTCATTAATTTCAGCCCCTTGAGTCCCATAGAACCTGAAAAAACTGCTTCCAAAGTTCGAACCCAAGTCCCAAATTAGCTTCCATAAATATCATGATTTTTCTAAAAATACAACTTTATGGAGATTTTGTGACTGAATTCGATTTGAACTTCAATTCTTATAACAATTCATTAATTTCAGCCCCTTGAGTCCCATAGAACCTGAAAAAACTGCTTCCAAAGTTCGAACCCAAGTCCCAAATTAGCTCCATAAATATCATGATTTTTCTAAAAATACAACTTTATGGAGATTTTGTGACTGAATTCGATTTGAACTTCAATTCTTATAACAATTCATTAATTTCAGCCCCTTGAGTCCCATAGATCCGGAAAAAACTGCTTCCAAAGTTCGAATCCAAGTCTGAAATTAGCGTCGATAAAAATAATGATTTTTCTAAAAATACAAGTTTATGGAGATTTTGTGACTAAATTCGATTTGAACTACTATTCTTATCATAATTCATTAATTTCAGCCCCTTGAGTCCCATAGAACCTGAAAAAACTGCTTCCAAAGTTCGAACCCAAGTCTGAAATTAGCGTCCATAAAAATCATGATTTTTCTAAAAATACAAGTTTATGGAGATTTTGTGACTGAATTCGATTTGGACTACTATTCTTATCACAATTTATTAATTTCAGCCCCTTGGATCCCATAGAACCTGAAAGAACTGCTTCCAAAGTTCGAACCCAAGTCTGAAATTAGCGTCCATAAAAATCATGATTTTTCTAAAAATACAAGTTTATGGAGATTTTGTGACTAAATTCGATTTGAACTACTATTCTTATCATAATTCATTAATTTCAGCCCCTTGAGTCCCATAGAACCTGAAAAAACTGCTTCCAAAGTTCGAACCCAAGTCTGAAATTAGCGTCCATAAAAATCATGATTTTTCTAAAAATACAAGTTTATGGAGATTTTGTGACAGAATTCGATTTGGACTACTATTCTTATCACAATTTATTAATTTCAGCCCCTTGGATCCCATAGAACCTGAAAGAACTGCTTCCAAAGTTCGAACCCAAGTCTGAAATTAGCGTCCATAAAAATCATGATTTTTCTAAAAATACAAGTTTATGGAGATTTTGTGACTGAATTCGATTTGGACTACTATTTTTATCACAATTCATTAATTTCAGCCCCTTGGAACCCATAGAACCTGAAAAAACTGCTTCCAAAGTTCGAACCCAAGTCTGAAATAAGCGTCCAAAAAATCATGATTTTTCTAAAAATACAAGTTTATGGAGATTTTGTGACTGAATTCGATTTGAACTACTATTCTTATCACAATTCATAAATTTCAGCCCCTTGGGTCCCATAGAGCCTGAAAAATCTGCTTCCAAAGTTCGAACCCAAATCCCAAATTAGCTTCCATACAAATCATGATTTTTCCAAAAATACAAGTTTATGGAGATCTTGTGACTGAATTCGATTTGGACTACTATTCTTATCACAATTCATAAATTTCAGTCCCTTGGGTCCCATAGAGCCTGAAAAATCTGCTTCCAAAGTACGAACCCAAGTCCCAAATTAGCTTCCATAAAAATTATGATTTTTCTAAAAATACAAGTTTATGGAGATTTTGTGACCGAATTCGATTTGGACTACTATTCTTATCACAATTCATAAATTTCAGCCCCTTCGGTCCCATATAGCCTAATAAAACTGCTTCCAAAGTTCGAACCCAAGTCTGAAATAAGCGTCCAAAAAAATCATGATTTTTCTAAAAATACAACTTTGTGGAGATTTTGTGACTGAATTCGATTTGGACTACTATTCTTATCACAATTCATTAATTTCAGCCCCTTGGGTCCCATAGAGCCTGAAAAATCTGCTTCCAAAGTTCGAACCCAAGTTCCAAATTAGCTTCCATAAATATCATGATTTTTCTAAAAATCCAACTTTATGGAGATTTCGTGACTGAATTCGATTTGAACTTCAATTCTTATAACAATTCATAAATTTCAGCCCCTTGGGTCCCATAGAGCCTGAATAAACTGCTTCCAAAGTTCGAACCCAAGTCTGAAATTAGCGTCCATAAATATCATGATTTTTCTAGAAATACAACTTTATGGAGATTTTGTGACTGAATTTGATTTGGACTACTATTCTTATCACAATTCATAAATTTCAGCCCCTTGGGTCCCATAGAGCCTGACTAATCTGCTTCCAAAGTTCGAACCCAAGTTTGAAATAAGCGTCCAAAAAAATCAAGATTTTTCTAAAAATACAACTTTATGGAGATTTTGTGACTGAATTCGATTTGAACTTCAATTCTTATAACAATTCATAAATTTCAGCCATTTGGGTCACATAGATCCTGAAAAAATCTGCTTTCAAAGTTCGAACCCAAGTCTGAAATTAGCGTCCATAAAAATCATGATTTTTCTAAAAATACAAGTTTATGGAGATTTTGTGACTGAATTCGATTTGGACTACTATTCTTATCACAATTCATTAATTTCAGCCCCTTGAGTCCCATAGAACCTGAAAAAACTGCTTCCAAAGTTAGAACCCAAGTCTGAAATTAGCGTCCATAAAAATCATGATTTTTCTAAAAATACAAGTTTATGGAGATTTTGTGACTAAATTCGATTTGAACTACTATTCTTATCACAATTCATTAATTTCAGCCCCTTGAGTCCCATAGAACCTGAAAAAACTGCTTCCAAAGTTAGAACCCAAGTCTGAAATTAGCGTCCATAAAAATCATGATTTTTCTAAAAATACAAGTTTATGGAGATTTTGTGACAGAATTCGATTTGGACTACTATTCTTATCACAATTTATTAATTTCAGCCCCTTGGATCCCATAGAACCTGAAAGAACTGCTTCCAAAGTTCGAACCCAAGTCTGAAATTAGCGTCCATAAAAATCATGATTTTTCTAAAAATACAAGTTTATGGAGATCTTGTGACTGAATTCGATTTGGACTACTATTCTTATCACAATTCATTAATTTCAGCCCCTTGGGTCCCATAGAGCCGGAAAAAACTGCTTCCAAAGTTCGAACCCAAGTCTGAAATTAGCGTCCATAAAAATCATGATTTTTCTAAAAATACAACTTTATCTAGATTTTGTGACTGAATTCGATTTGGACTACTATTCTCATCACAATTCATAAATTTCAGCTCCTTGGGTCCCATAGAGCCTGAAAAATCTGCTTCCAAAGTTCGAACCCAAGTCCCAAATTAGCTTCCATAAAAATTATGATTTTTCTAAAAATACAAGTTTATGGAGATTTTGTGACGGAATTCGATTTGGACTACTATTCTTATCACAATTCATTAATTTCAGCCCCTTGAGTCCCATAGAACCTGAAAAAACTGCTTCCAAAGTTCGAACCCAAGTCCCAAATTAGCTTCCATAAATATCATGTGTACTGGACGGGAGTCCGCACAAGACTGTAGATTTAGGCGCCGGGTCCAAACCGTGTCTTCAACCGATGAGATGCTCCTTTACGGCCGATGATGATGATTGTAGTTGGTATTGTGATGAAATCTGCCTCCCGCACCCAGGCTTGGTGAATGTTGGGCCCTGGGTGTGCTGTTGTCTCTGCTCGCTTCTGGTGTTGGCGGTTTTCCAAAGGAGGGCCGGCTGGTCTCGAAGAGGTAACACCAGAAGATCTTGGAGCAGCAGACTTGGCGAGGTGAGGCAGATTCTTGAGCAGGAGTCACTTGTTGATAAATAAAACGCTTGGTTTTGGTGGTAAAGATGAACTAATTTATTTTCAATTATGTGGCTGCTTATATTTAATTAGCCTGACTCGCACCCGACATTGGGTTTTGAGTCTAAAAGTGGTGGGGGATTGTACCCGCGCCAGATATGTGTTTATATGCCCCGGAAAAATGTCGCATATTCATTTTGCCGGTAGCACACTTGAAGGCAGTCGCTTAAATTTGAGAGTTAGAAAAGATTTTGAGCGCTTACATGAATGATAATTACATAGTTTAAATGCATAGTAGTTATAGGAATGTGTATCTTGACAACTAGATTTTTTGTTTGTCAAGATACGACAAAAAATAAGAAATGTTTGTAAAATAAATGTGTAAAAATGATCTCAAGCGATCAAATTTGTAAAACATGTTAAGTTAGTATTTTTCCGAAGTCCCCCGTAACATAGCGCTCAGAAAGAGATAAGATTCACTATGCTACGAGGTTCCTGGATTTTTGTACACGCAAAAAGGGTAAAAAATATTGTTCAAAAATGGGTTTACATATGGGTGAAAAACAGCTTTTTTAATATCTCCTCAGCGGTAGTATATCGAAAATAGTGTTTATTTGACTACCGCCGAGGGGATGAACAAGTAAAATATACATATTTGCAATGTTTAAAAATTGATTTTTCTATGTAATTTTTACATAGAAAAAATGCTGGACATTGATCCACGCGGCAGGTAAGCCGGCGATGTGGTATCGAAGCCATTCGGAGTCAAAGTTTTCAAGCCGCTTGGGCCGAAAACTGGACAAAAATGACCAGTGGCGGGGAGTGGTGATTTTGCCAGTGGCGTGGAGTAGGGACATTTTATAAAAGTAAAACAATTTTTATGAAATTAAATTAAATGGTCAACTACGTCCGTTACACTCCCCCCGTTTAGCTATGCTGAACTAAAAAATAGGACGTTTATTGGTACGTCGCAGCCCGCGGCGGCCAGTCTCTCTGGGATGGTGCTGGGCTGGTGGTACTGTTGATGTTGCATCGGTAGGCGGGGCCGGCAGGATTACAGCGAGCTTCACATCGGGGTGGACGTAAAATCCGGTGCTCGTCTGGATCCTGGCGGTCGTCACTCGGCCGTCTGCAGCAGGGGTGAATGGAGGAACATGGTGGGCTAGCCTTGATGGCGGCAAGGGCCCCATCAGAGGGGGGGCTGGCTTGCTCCTGCGCATCTTGCAGGTGGGGCAGTTGTGGGCGATCTTGCGAATATTTGTTCGTAGTCGCAGCACATGGTAGCTGCCTTGCACCTCAGCCATTGTTCTCTCATTATTTGGGTGATCGGCTTCCTGGTGATGACGTCTCACCAGAAGTCGTGCATATGCATGATCACCATCCAAAATTATTGGTGTCCGCACTGCTTGGGGCACGTTACTGAGGGCTCGTATTCTTGAGTTCATCCTCAGTAGGCCGTCAGGTCCAAGGAAGGGGCTCAAGGCTTTGAGCCGACTGTCACTTGGTAGTGGATCTCCTTTCTGGAGCGCATTTATGTCATGATAAAATGTCTCTTCTTGACATTTTCTTGCCCATCGGGCCTCTGCTTCCTTGATTTCATCGGTTCTTAAATGATTATCAGGTTGTTCGTGGCTTTTTCCCCGACACCTTTTAATAGAACGATGTATCCAGCAGGTAGTTTGAATAAGATGATTGAATGAGGAAAATTTCTTGATGTCGGGCAGTGTCTCTGCCACAGTTGAAGAAAGGCCAACGTTTTGGCGCCTTACTTCAATGTGCCTGGGAGACCCTTTCGCGGGGCCGACTGATTCTCTCGTATCATTTGCAGGCACAGATCCAGCTGGTACTCCTCGTACGGCCGCCTGTATAAGAGGTGCTCGCGGTACGGGGCCAGATGGTCCATGGGGCGTGGTAGAATGCCACCGGGCATGGTGCCTGGGTGGCCGTTTCGCGGGGCCGACTGGCCTTCTCGGCGAAGATGCTGGCACAGATCCAGCTGGTACTCCTCGTACGGCCGCCTGTATCAGAGGTGCTCGCGGTACGGGGCCAGATGGTCCATGTGGCATGGTAGAATGCCTCCCGGCAGTGCGCCTGGGTGACAGTGTGGCTCGTATGGCCAATGTGGTAGCTTCATCCACATGTTCAGAGGTCCCTCCGCCATGGGTGGTCCACCCCAACGCCGTTCGTGATAATATTCGCGTAGAATCACGAACGTCGCGCACTTCCCTCGAGACAATAAGGTGAGCATTGTCTTGCCCGATGAGAAGTGTGGGGGTGATGTAGCGACCGTGGTACCTCTGTACAGGAAGGCTGAGCTGCTTGATGGTATTTGCTCTGATGATAAACTCATCAGCAATTCCGGCGCCGCGTAGAGTGATTGGCACGCGGCGGGACGTTATGTCTGTTGAGCACATGTTTTTTGCTCCGTGTAGTCGTAGCTCACGGGTAGGTCCGGTTGTGCCGATTTTCTGTGCTGTGGTGGCATCAATAAGGGTGACAGTTGAGCCCTCGTCCAGAAGCGCAAAGGTTTTAATCTGTCGCTTGGGGCCCGACAATATGACCCCCACCACTTTTAACACGGCACTTTCGGTGTGGCGTCACATATTGTGAACGTCTGCCACTGTATTGTTATTTTCACGATAGTTCGGGTTGTGAAGAAGTCGGTGGTGGGGGGATCTGCACTCCCCCACGCCGCACCATTCACTAACTTTGCACTGTTTTGTATAATGTTTGCCATTGAGGCACAATCGGCACAAACCGGCGTCGTTCACTGTTTCAAAACGATATTTTAAGTCTTTCGCGGCGAAAGTGCGACATTCGCTAAGTTGGTGGCCATTTTCACCACACTCGACACACCCGGCGCGGTTGTCGAACTCGCGAACTTCACTGTAACTGTTTTGCACTTTTTCCCCGCTTCGATTATTTTCTCGATTATTACCAGACAAAATTTGGGGCATTCGATTATTACCAGACAAATTTTGGGGCTTTCGATTATTTTGCGCGAAATGTTGTTTTTCACTAGAATTGTTGTTGTAAACATTGTTTTCCCGCGATAAAAACCGTTCTGACGCGGCAGACGTGTTTAAACTGTTGTCACAAGTGTCACTTTTGTTCGAATTGTTTTTTCGCGAAAACTTTTCTGACGCGGCAGACGTATTTATGTCACAGGTATCACGTTGGCGCGCACTGTTTTTTCGCCAAAACTGTTCTGACGCGGCAGACGTGTTCTCTAAACGGTTTTCGTCACATGTTTCACGATTTTGAGCACTGTTTTTTCGCGAAAACTGTTCCGTTATTGAGAACGAATGTTCACGGCGTGGGCGGGACCTCGCGGGGTCAACCAAACCGGACTTTGGGATGGCGTTCGCGACGGTTTTCAGGAAGGCGGCAAACTGGCAGATGGTAGCGGAGGCCTCGTAGTGCCGCACTTCCATCAGCCACGCCAACCGCAAGGTGGGCGGCATCTTCCCCGCGATGTCACTGAGCAGCGCTGGATTCGTCAGGTAGCCATCATTGTTGAGGGAGCGGAGTGATGCCACCAGGTTCTGGACTGTGCCAGAGAAGTCTGCGATGTCCTCCAGAGAGGCCTCAATTGTGAGGTGGGGCAGCTTCTTCACTTTGTCCAGCATCAGAGCAGCGAGTGAAGTAGTCCCTCCAAATCGCTGCTCCAGGACTGCCAGGATCTCCGGAACCTGAGCAGGGTCCATCAGAAGGGGGCCGACGGCTTCTCGGGCTTTCCCCTTGAGGGCCCGCTGTAGGCGGATCAAGTTTTCGCTGGAGGTCATCCGACATGTGGAGGTAGACTGGTTAAACTGTGCCCTCCAGGTGGGCCACTCCAGTGGATCTCCAGAGAATGGAGGCAGGTCCTTGGCCATTGATTGTCTGGCAATAAGGGCCGCCATTCGTGGATCGTCCTCGATTGTGGGACGGGGGCTGTCCTGAGCCCTTGAAGCTCTGATGGCTTCTGTCAGGGCGGAGGCCAGCTGAGCCATGGGACTGCCATCATGCTGAACCCAGGCTCTGGTATGTTGGGCCGTCTCATCCGCCGTAGGTTGGGGCGGGAATCTCGGCATGGAGCTGGTACTGGCTGTGGGCGGGCCATCTGGCCGTGCCGGCACGCCATACTCCTGTTCGCGCAGTGGTACGGGCGGCACATGTCCAGATGGTCCAGATGGTCCAGAGGGTCCAGGTGGTCCAGGCTGTGTCCATGGCACGTCCCACTGCTCCAGCAGTCCGGCAGGTGATCCTGGCGTCGGCGCTGGGTACCCCGGGTGGGGCAGAGGTACGGGCAGCACAGGGCCATGAGGTCCAGGCTGCACCAGTACTGGGCATCCCTGAATGGTCCAGGGTGCTGGTTGCGCAGGGCCTGCTGGCTCTTGCTGCGCTCGTGATGCGTACCTCTGGTCCACCAGAGGTACAGGTCCGGCTGGCACTTCAGGTACGGCTTGCCTCTGTTCTATCAGAGGGGCGGGCGGTACGGGGCCAGAGGGTCCAGGCTGCATCATGTTTGGCCACCCTGCATTGGGCCAGGGTGCTGGTTGCGCAGGGCCTGCTGGCTCTTGCTGCGCATGTGATGCGTACCTCTGGTCCACCAGAGGTACAGGTCCGGCTGGCACTTCACGTACGGCTTGCCTCTGTTCTATCAGAGGGGCGGGCGGTACGGGGCCAGAGGGTCCAGGCTGCATCATGTTTGGCCACCCTGCATTGGGCCAGGGTGACGAGGGCGGGGGACCGGCTGGCCTTGGCTGCGCCGCTGCTGAGTACCTCTGGTCCACCAGAGGCACCGGGCTCGGTTGGCCGGGCTGCACCCATCCAAGGCTGTACCCTTGGAAGCGCCAGGGTCCTCCTTGAGCAGGGTACCCTTCCAGGAGTACGGGTCCAGATCGGGCAGGCGCTGCTGCTGCTGGTTCCTCATACCTCTGGTCCACCAGAGGCACCGGGCTCGATTGGCCGGGCTGCGTCCATGATGGTGGTGACCTCTCCAGGAGCTTCGAAGGTCCAGGAGGGGCAGGGGCTGCTGCTGTTGGAGCTGATTGAAGAGCTGCTTTGAGTCTCTCAATGTGCTCGGTTTGACTGCGAAGCTGTTGTCGCAATGACTCCATCGCATCCTCTTGAGATATAGAGGGTGGTGAGTCATGATCTGCAGGTGGTGCCATGTCAGGAGTAGTGCTGGGCGTGGGCATGGGGGTTACGTCAGGCGTGACGTGAACCACAGCCGTGGCCTGAGACCCAGCGTCCAGGGCATCTGCAGATGGTGTTGAGGATCCATCGTCTTGGATCCGGCTCGACCGTAAAGTTGGAGACATCCTGGTTGAAGGCGTGTGAGAATCCCGGCTCGAAGGACCACTTGTACTGGACGGGAGTCCGCACAAGACTGTAGATTTAGGCGCCGGGTCCAAACCGTGTCTTCAACCGATGAGATGCTCCTTTACGGCCGATGATGATGATTGTAGTTGGTATTGTGATGAAATCTGCCTCCCGCACCCAGGCTTGGTGAATGTTGGGCCCTGGGTGTGCTGTTGTCTCTGCTCGCTTCTGGTGTTGGCGGTTTTCCAAAGGAGGGCCGGCTGGTCTCGAAGAGGTAACACCAGAAGATCTTGGAGCAGCAGACTTGGCGAGGTGAGGCAGATTCTTGAGCAGGAGTCACTTGTTGATAAATAAAACGCTTGGTTTTGGTGGTAAAGATGAACTAATTTATTTTCAATTATGTGGCTGCTTATATTTAATTAGCCTGACTCGCACCCGACATTGGGTTTTGAGTCTAAAAGTGGTGGGGGATTGTACCCGCGCCAGATATGTGTTTATATGCCCCGGAAAAATGTCGCATATTCATTTTGCCGGTAGTACACTTGAAGGCAGTCGCTTAAATTTGAGAGTTAGAAAAGATTTTGAGCGCTTACATGAATGATAATTACATAGTTTAAATGCATAGTAGTTATAGGAATGTGTATCTTGACAACTAGATTTTTTGTTTGTCAAGATACGACAAAAAATAAGAAATGTTTGTAAAATAAATGTGTAAAAATGATCTCAAGCGATCAAATTTGTAAAACATGTTAAGTTAGTATTTTTCCGAAGTCCCCCGTAACATAGCGCTCAGAAAGAGATAAGATTCACTATGCTACGAGGTTCCTGGATTTTTGTACACGCAAAAAGGGTAAAAAATATTGTTCAAAAATGGGTTTACATATGGGTGAAAAACAGCTTTTTTAATATCTCCTCAGCGGTAGTATATCGAAAATAGTGTTTATTTGACTACCGCCGAGGGGATGAACAAGTAAAATATACATATTTGCAATGTTTAAAAATTGATTTTTCTATGTAATTTTTACATAGAAAAAATGCTGGACATTGATCCACGCGGCAGGTAAGCCGGCGATGTGGTATCGAAGCCATTCGGAGTCAAAGTTTTCAAGCCGCTTGGGCCGAAAACTGGACAAAAATGACCAGTGGCGGGGAGTGGTGATTTTGCCAGTGGCGTGGAGTAGGGACATTTTATAAAAGTAAAACAATTTTTATGAAATTAAATTAAATGGTCAACTACGTCCGTTACATCATGATTTTTCTAAAAATACAACTTTATGGAGATTTTGTGACTGAATTCGATTTGAACTTCAATTCTTATAACAATTCATTAATTTCAGCCCCTTGAGTCCCATAGAACCTGAAAAAACTGCTTCCAAAGTTCGAACCCAAGTCCCAAATTAGCTCCATAAATATCATGATTTTTCTAAAAATACAACTTTTTGGAGATTTTGTGACTGAATTCGATTTGGACTACTATTCTTATCACAATTTATTAATTTCAGCCCCTTGGATCCCATAGAACCTGAAAGAACTGCTTCCAAAGTTCGAACCCAAGTCTGAAATTAGCGTCCATAAAAATCATGATTTTTCTAAAAATACAAGTTTATGGAGATTTTGTGACTAAATTCGATTTGAACTACTATTCTTATCATAATTCATTAATTTCAGCCCCTTGAGTCCCATAGAACCTGAAAAAACTGCTTCCAAAGTTCGAACCCAAGTCTGAAATTAGCGTCCATAAAAATCATGATTTTTCTAAAAATACAAGTTTATGGAGATTTTGTGACTGAATTCGATTTGGACTACTATTCTTATCACAATTTATTAATTTCAGCCCCTTGGATCCCATAGAACCTGAAAGAACTGCTTCCAAAGTTCGAACCCAAGTCTGAAATTAGCGTCCATAAAAATCATGATTTTTCTAAAAATACAAGTTTATGGAGATTTTGTGACTGAATTCGATTTGGACTACTATTTTTATCACAATTCATTAATTTCAGCCCCTTGGAACCCATAGAACCTGAAAAAACTGCTTCCAAAGTTCGAACCCAAGTCTGAAATAAGCGTCCAAAAAATCATGATTTTTCTAAAAATACAAGTTTATGGAGATTTTGTGACTGAATTCGATTTGAACTACTATTCTTATCACAATTCATAAATTTCAGCCCCTTGGGTCCCATAGAGCCTGAAAAATCTGCTTCCAAAGTACGAACCCAAGTCCCAAATTAGCTTCCATACAAATCATGATTTTTCCAAAAATACAAGTTTATGGAGATCTTGTGACTGAATTCGATTTGGACTAGTATTCTTATCACAATTCATAAATTTCAGCCCCTTCGGTCCCATATAGCCTAATAAAACTGCTTCCAAAGTTCGAACCCAAGTCTGAAATAAGCGTCCAAAAAAATCATGATTTTTCTAAAAATACAACTTTATGGAGATTTTGTGACTGAATTCGATTTGGACTACTATTCTTATCACAATTCATTAATTTCAGCCCCTTGGGTCCCATAGAGCCTGAAAAATCTGCTTCCAAAGTTCGAACCCAAGTTCCAAATTAGCTTCCATAAAAATCATGATTTTTCTAAAAATACAAGTTTATGGAGATTTTGTGACTGAATTTGATTTGGACTACTATTCTTATCACAATTCATAAATTTCAGCCCCTTGGGTCCCATAGAGCCTGACTAATCTGCTTCCAAAGTTCGAACCCAAGTTTGAAATAAGCGTCCAAAAAAATCAAGATTTTTCTAAAAATACAACTTTATGGAGATTTTGTGACTGAATTCGATTTGGACTACTATTCTTATCACAATTCATTAATTTCAGCCCCTTGGGTCCCATAGAGCCGGAAAAAACTGCTTCCAAAGTTCGAACCCAAGTCTGAAATTAGCGTCCATAAAAATCATGATTTTTCTAAAAATACAACTTTATCTAGATTTTGTGACTGAATTCGATTTGGACTACTATTCTCATCACAATTCATAAATTTCAGCTCCTTGGGTCCCATAGAGCCTGAAAAATCTGCTTCCAAAGTTCGAACCCAAGTCCCAAATTAGCTTCCATAAAAATTATGATTTTTCTAAAAATACACGTTTATGGAGATTTTGTGACGGAATTCGATTTGGACTACTATTCTTATCACAATTCATTAATTTCAGCCCCTTGAGTCCCATAGAACCTGAAAAAACTGCTTCCAAAGTTCGAACCCAAGTCCCAAATTAGCTTCCATAAATATCATGATTTTTCTAAAAATACAACTTTATGGAGATTTTGTGACTGAATTCGATTTGAACTTCAATTCTTATAACAATTCATTAATTTCAGCCCCTTGAGTCCCATAGAACCTGAAAAAACTGCTTCCAAAGTTCGAACCCAAGTCCCAAATTAGCTCCATAAATATCATGATTTTTCTAAAAATACAACTTTATGGAGATTTTGTGACTGAATTCGATTTGAACTTCAATTCTTATAACAATTCATTAATTTCAGCCCCTTGAGTCCCATAGATCCGGAAAAAACTGCTTCCAAAGTTCGAATCCAAGTCTGAAATTAGCGTCGATAAAAATAATGATTTTTCTAAAAATACAAGTTTATGGAGATTTTGTGACTAAATTCGATTTGAACTACTATTCTTATCATAATTCATTAATTTCAGCCCCTTGAGTCCCATAGAACCTGAAAAAACTGCTTCCAAAGTTCGAACCCAAGTCTGAAATTAGCGTCCATAAAAATCATGATTTTTCTAAAAATACAAGTTTATGGAGATTTTGTGACTGAATTCGATTTGGACTACTATTCTTATCACAATTTATTAATTTCAGCCCCTTGGATCCCATAGAACCTGAAAGAACTGCTTCCAAAGTTCGAACCCAAGTCTGAAATTAGCGTCCATAAAAATCATGATTTTTCTAAAAATACAAGTTTATGGAGATTTTGTGACTAAATTCGATTTGAACTACTATTCTTATCATAATTCATTAATTTCAGCCCCTTGAGTCCCATAGAACCTGAAAAAACTGCTTCCAAAGTTCGAACCCAAGTCTGAAATTAGCGTCCATAAAAATCATGATTTTTCTAAAAATACAAGTTTATGGAGATTTTGTGACAGAATTCGATTTGGACTACTATTCTTATCACAATTTATTAATTTCAGCCCCTTGGATCCCATAGAACCTGAAAGAACTGCTTCCAAAGTTCGAACCCAAGTCTGAAATTAGCGTCCATAAAAATCATGATTTTTCTAAAAATACAAGTTTATGGAGATTTTGTGACTGAATTCGATTTGGACTACTATTTTTATCACAATTCATTAATTTCAGCCCCTTGGAACCCATAGAACCTGAAAAAACTGCTTCCAAAGTTCGAACCCAAGTCTGAAATAAGCGTCCAAAAAATCATGATTTTTCTAAAAATACAAGTTTATGGAGATTTTGTGACTGAATTCGATTTGAACTACTATTCTTATCACAATTCATAAATTTCAGCCCCTTGGGTCCCATAGAGCCTGAAAAATCTGCTTCCAAAGTTCGAACCCAAATCCCAAATTAGCTTCCATACAAATCATGATTTTTCCAAAAATACAAGTTTATGGAGATCTTGTGACTGAATTCGATTTGGACTACTATTCTTATCACAATTCATAAATTTCAGTCCCTTGGGTCCCATAGAGCCTGAAAAATCTGCTTCCAAAGTACGAACCCAAGTCCCAAATTAGCTTCCATAAAAATTATGATTTTTCTAAAAATACAAGTTTATGGAGATTTTGTGACCGAATTCGATTTGGACTACTATTCTTATCACAATTCATAAATTTCAGCCCCTTCGGTCCCATATAGCCTAATAAAACTGCTTCCAAAGTTCGAACCCAAGTCTGAAATAAGCGTCCAAAAAAATCATGATTTTTCTAAAAATACAACTTTGTGGAGATTTTGTGACTGAATTCGATTTGGACTACTATTCTTATCACAATTCATTAATTTCAGCCCCTTGGGTCCCATAGAGCCTGAAAAATCTGCTTCCAAAGTTCGAACCCAAGTTCCAAATTAGCTTCCATAAATATCATGATTTTTCTAAAAATCCAACTTTATGGAGATTTCGTGACTGAATTCGATTTGAACTTCAATTCTTATAACAATTCATAAATTTCAGCCCCTTGGGTCCCATAGAGCCTGAATAAACTGCTTCCAAAGTTCGAACCCAAGTCTGAAATTAGCGTCCATAAATATCATGATTTTTCTAGAAATACAACTTTATGGAGATTTTGTGACTGAATTTGATTTGGACTACTATTCTTATCACAATTCATAAATTTCAGCCCCTTGGGTCCCATAGAGCCTGACTAATCTGCTTCCAAAGTTCGAACCCAAGTTTGAAATAAGCGTCCAAAAAAATCAAGATTTTTCTAAAAATACAACTTTATGGAGATTTTGTGACTGAATTCGATTTGAACTTCAATTCTTATAACAATTCATAAATTTCAGCCATTTGGGTCACATAGATCCTGAAAAAATCTGCTTTCAAAGTTCGAACCCAAGTCTGAAATTAGCGTCCATAAAAATCATGATTTTTCTAAAAATACAAGTTTATGGAGATTTTGTGACTGAATTCGATTTGGACTACTATTCTTATCACAATTCATTAATTTCAGCCCCTTGAGTCCCATAGAACCTGAAAAAACTGCTTCCAAAGTTAGAACCCAAGTCTGAAATTAGCGTCCATAAAAATCATGATTTTTCTAAAAATACAAGTTTATGGAGATTTTGTGACTAAATTCGATTTGAACTACTATTCTTATCACAATTCATTAATTTCAGCCCCTTGAGTCCCATAGAACCTGAAAAAACTGCTTCCAAAGTTAGAACCCAAGTCTGAAATTAGCGTCCATAAAAATCATGATTTTTCTAAAAATACAAGTTTATGGAGATTTTGTGACAGAATTCGATTTGGACTACTATTCTTATCACAATTTATTAATTTCAGCCCCTTGGATCCCATAGAACCTGAAAGAACTGCTTCCAAAGTTCGAACCCAAGTCTGAAATTAGCGTCCATAAAAATCATGATTTTTCTAAAAATACAAGTTTATGGAGATTTTGTGACTGAATTCGATTTGGACTACTATTTTTATCACAATTCATTAATTTCAGCCCCTTGGAACCCATAGAACCTGAAAAAACTGCTTCCAAAGTTCGAACCCAAGTCTGAAATAAGCGTCCAAAAAATCATGATTTTTCTAAAAATACAAGTTTATGGAGATTTTGTGACTGAATTCGATTTGAACTACTATTCTTATCACAATTCATAAATTTCAGCCCCTTGGGTCCCATAGAGCCTGAAAAATCTGCTTCCAAAGTTCGAACCCAAATCCCAAATTAGCTTCCATACAAATCATGATTTTTCCAAAAATACAAGTTTATGGAGATCTTGTGACTGAATTCGATTTGGACTACTATTCTTATCACAATTCATAAATTTCAGTCCCTTGGGTCCCATAGAGCCTGAAAAATCTGCTTCCAAAGTACGAACCCAAGTCCCAAATTAGCTTCCATAAAAATTATGATTTTTCTAAAAATACAAGTTTATGGAGATTTTGTGACCGAATTCGATTTGGACTACTATTCTTATCACAATTCATAAATTTCAGCCCCTTCGGTCCCATATAGCCTAATAAAACTGCTTCCAAAGTTCGAACCCAAGTCTGAAATAAGCGTCCAAAAAAATCATGATTTTTCTAAAAATACAACTTTGTGGAGATTTTGTGACTGAATTCGATTTGGACTACTATTCTTATCACAATTCATTAATTTCAGCCCCTTGGGTCCCATAGAGCCTGAAAAATCTGCTTCCAAAGTTCGAACCCAAGTTCCAAATTAGCTTCCATAAATATCATGATTTTTCTAAAAATCCAACTTTATGGAGATTTCGTGACTGAATTCGATTTGAACTTCAATTCTTATAACAATTCATAAATTTCAGCCCCTTGGGTCCCATAGAGCCTGAATAAACTGCTTCCAAAGTTCGAACCCAAGTCTGAAATTAGCGTCCATAAATATCATGATTTTTCTAGAAATACAACTTTATGGAGATTTTGTGACTGAATTTGATTTGGACTACTATTCTTATCACAATTCATAAATTTCAGCCCCTTGGGTCCCATAGAGCCTGACTAATCTGCTTCCAAAGTTCGAACCCAAGTTTGAAATAAGCGTCCAAAAAAATCAAGATTTTTCTAAAAATACAACTTTATGGAGATTTTGTGACTGAATTCGATTTGAACTTCAATTCTTATAACAATTCATAAATTTCAGCCATTTGGGTCACATAGATCCTGAAAAAATCTGCTTTCAAAGTTCGAACCCAAGTCTGAAATTAGCGTCCATAAAAATCATGATTTTTCTAAAAATACAAGTTTATGGAGATTTTGTGACTGAATTCGATTTGG
Organism: Hesperophylax magnus; assembly: GCA_026573805.1. Lineage (NCBI taxonomy): Eukaryota > Metazoa > Arthropoda > Insecta > Trichoptera > Limnephilidae > Hesperophylax > Hesperophylax magnus. The sequence goes on along the minus strand of JAIUSX010000005.1, from coordinate 4,296,080 downwards.
ACTACTATTCTTATCACAATTCATTAATTTCAGCCCCTTGAGTCCCATAGAACCTGAAAAAACTGCTTCCAAAGTTAGAACCCAAGTCTGAAATTAGCGTCCATAAAAATCATGATTTTTCTAAAAATACAAGTTTATGGAGATTTTGTGACTAAATTCGATTTGAACTACTATTCTTATCACAATTCATTAATTTCAGCCCCTTGAGTCCCATAGAACCTGAAAAAACTGCTTCCAAAGTTAGAACCCAAGTCTGAAATTAGCGTCCATAAAAATCATGATTTTTCTAAAAATACAAGTTTATGGAGATTTTGTGACTGAATTCGATTTGGACTACTATTCTTATCACAATTTATTAATTTCAGCCCCTTGGATCCCATAGAACCTGAAAAAACTGCTTCCAAAGTTCGAACCCAGTGCTGAAATAAGCGTCCAAAAAAATCATGATTTTTCTAAAAAACAAGTTTATGGAGATTTTGTGACTGAATTCGATTTGGAATACTATTCTTATCACAATTCATAAATTTCAGCCCCTTGGGTCCCATAGAGCCTGGAAAATCTGCTTCCAAAGTTCGAACCCAAGTTCCAAATTAGCTTCCATACAAATCATGATTTTTCTAAAAATACAAGTTTATGGAGATTTTGTGACGGAATTCGATTTGGACTACTATTCTTATCACAATTCATAAATTTCAGCCCCTTGGGTCCCATAGAGCCTGAATAAACTGCTTCCAAAGTTCGAACCCAAGTCTGAAATTAGCGTCCATAAAAATCATGATTTTTCTAAAAATACAAGTTTATGGAGATTTTGTGACTGAATTCGATTTGGACTACTATTCTTATCACAATTTATTAATTTCAGCCCCTTGGATCCCATAGAACCTGAAAAAACTGCTTCCAAAGTTCGAACCCAAGTCTGAAATAAGCGTCCAAAAAAATCATGATTTTTCTAAAAAACAAGTTTATGGAGATTTTGTGACTGAATTCGATTTGGAATACTATTCTTATCACAATTCATAAATTTCAGCCCCTTGGGTCCCATAGAGCCTGGAAAATCTGCTTCCAAAGTTCGAACCCAAGTTCCAAATTAGCTTCCATACAAATCATGATTTTTCTAAAAATACAAGTTTATGGAGATTTTGTGACGGAATTCGATTTGGACTACTATTCTTATCACAATTCATAAATTTCAGCCCCTTGGGTCCCATAGAGCCTGAATAAACTGCTTCCAAAGTTCGAACCCAAGTCTGAAATAAGCGTCCAAAAAAATCATGATTTTTCTAAAAATACAAGTTTATGGAGATTTTGTGACTGAATTCGATTTGGAATACTATTCTTATTACAATTCATAAATTTCAGCCCCTTGGGTCCCATAGAGCCTGATAAATCTGCTTCCAAATTTCGAACCCAAGTCCCAAATTAGATTCCATACAAATCATGATTTTTCTAAAAATACAAGTTTATGGAGATTTTGTGACGGAATTCGATTTGGACTACTATTCTTATCACAATTCATAAATTTCAGCCCCTTGGGTCCCATAGAGCCTGAAAAATCTGCTTCCAAAGTTCGAACCCAAGTCCCAAATAAGCTTCCATAAAAATTATGATTTTTCTAAAAATACAAGTTTATGGAGATTTTGTGACAGAATTCGATTTGGACTACTATTCTTATCACAATTCATAAATTTCAGCCCCTTGGGTCCCATGGAGCCTGAATAAACTGCTTCCAAAGTTCGAACGCAAGTCTGAAAATAGCGTCCATAAATATCATGATTTTTCTAAAAATACAACTTTATGGAGATTTCGTGACTGAATTCGATTTGAACTTCAATTCTTATAACAATTCCGAAATTTCTGCCTGTTTGGTCATATAGATCCTGAAAAATCTGCTTTCAAAGTTCGAACCCAAGTCTGAAATTAGCTTTTTTTTTTTTATATATTTATTTATTGTTATTAAGTTTAATTTGTAGAACTCCATTTTATTTTTTATTTTTTTATATATTCAATAATATTATTATTGGGTTTATAAAAACAGTTTATTTTTAAACAAGTTCTGCTGTGTAATTATTATTACGCGTGACAGCTGTTTCGCCCTCTGAAGGCATTATCAAACTGTGGGTAGCCCACTTAGAAGAAGAAGATGAAATAAATTTACTAGATAAAGGCTTCAAATATAAAATAAATTCAGATATCACTAAAAAACAAATTGAATGTTTGGCAATCGACACAGAAATTTCTCTGTCTAAAATAAAAAATAACGGCTTACCTAAACAAATAACAGCGGATATCTTGAGAAAAACTCTGAAATCAACCAGTAAAAATAAAAATAAATTCAATATAAAAGAAACGGAAATTTTAAATCATATTAAAGCCAAAATTAAAAATAGCGACCTCACAATTACTAAGGCGGATAAGGGGAATTCCGTCGTTATATTAAACAAAATTTATTACTTAAATAAAGTAGAAGCATTCCTAAAGCCAGAAGACTTTGAAATCTTAAAAAAGGACCCAACGGACAAAATTTCAATAAACGTGCGCAACCTAATAAATAATTGCCAATCAATATTCCCAAATAAATACGCTAGAAAAAGTGCAATGGTGATGAATCCAAGGGCTCCTGCATTATACGGACAACTAAAAATTCACAAGGATAATATCCCCATACGTCCCGTTGTTTCTTTTATAAACGCCCCAACGACAATACTCGCCAAAAAACTTAACTTTCTTTTCAAACAACATACTAAATTCTACCCAATACATAGCGTTAAAAATTCTCTCGAACTTGTAAATAAAATAAAAAACATAAATTTACCGCACAATTGCCAGTTCATATCTTTAGACGTGGTCAGTCTCTTTAGCAATATCCCTATTCAAGAATGCCTTAAAATCATTGAAGATATTTTAGACGAATCTAATATAAACCCAGTTACTAAAAAAGACTTATTCGATCTATTTAAAATTTGCGTGGAAACTAACTACTTTGAGTTTAACAATAAATTCTATAAACAAAACGACGGATTACCAATGGGATCGCCCCTCAGTCCACTTCTTGCAGAAATATTTATGGATTACATTGAAAAACAAATTTTAAATTCAATCTTTAACAAACACATCATTTACTATGTTCGTTATGTTGACGACATTTTGGTCTGTTGGAAAGGTACCAACAGACAATTAGATCTTTTCGTCACATTTGCTAACTCCATCAACCGTAAAATCTGCTTTACGGTTGAAAGAGAGTGTAATAATAAAATCAATTTTTTAGACCTAACAATCGGTAGAGAAAATAATAAACATACGTTTGAAATTTTCCGTAAGCCTACGTTTACAGATACGACCATTAATTATAAATCCTTACACCCATGGTCACATAAATTATCTGCCTACCACTCAATGGTACATAGGCTTAATAACATCCCACTCGACAAGAAAGCATACGAGAAGGAAAAAAATACAATCCTAACTATTGCTAAAAATAATGGCTTCAAGGGTAGAGACATTGAAAAAATAATTAATAATAACAAACACAAAAATAACCTTAAATTAATTTACCCAGTGACTAATAATAAGACGAATAATAAATTCGGGTGTTTAGAATTCATCGGGCAGACATCTAATAAAATTGCAAAAGTCCTCAAAAAGTGTGGCTTAGATATTGCCTTCCGCACAAATAACAACTTAGGATCATCTCTTAAAAACTCAAAAAGTAAGGTACTCAAATTACAAAATAGTGGCATTTATAAACTCCAGTGTGACGAATGCAACGCTGTTTATGTTGGACAAACGGGCCGGTCCTTTAACACTAGGTTCAAAGAACACATAAGATCTTTTAAAAATAATAATAAAATGCAATCTCAATTTGCCAAACATCTCCTAGATGAAAATCACTCACTTAATGATAATAATAAACCAACTCCGTTACACGTACAAAATAAAGGCCGTAAACTGAACCTTTTAGAACAGTTAGAAATTAACAAAAACTCTAATAATCCGAAAGCTATTCTAATTAATGAACAAACAAATATAATTCGTTCACCCCTACTAGATATCTTCAAACCTAGTTCAAATATGAGTGCACTATGAAGTACTTAATTATGCTATTAAAATAACCGTATGAGTCATCGTTTGGGAATAACTAACATTAAGACATTCAGTCAAATTTTTAACATTACACTAATTGGGGAAACTTTGCTGGGGTAATAACCATTAATAATTTCTAATATCTTACTCAAAAATCAATTAAGAAATCAGTAATTGAAATTAAAATACCTACCTAGAAATAATATAAATGTATCGTCTGTAAGTGGGCTACCCACAGTTTGATAATGCCTTCAGAGGGCGAAACAGCTGTCACGCGTAATAATAATTACACAGCAGAACTTGTTTAAAAATAAACTGTTTTTATAAACCCAATAATAATATTATTGAATATATAAAAAAATAAAAAATCTGAAATTAGCGTCCATAAAAATCATGATTTTTCTAAAAATACAAGTTTATGGAGATTTTGTGACTGAATTCGATTTGGACTACTATTTTTATCGCAATTCATTAATTTCAGCCCCTTGGATCCCATAGAACCTGAAAAAACTGCTTCCAAAGTTCGAACCCAAGTCTGAAATAAGCGTCCAAAAAATCATGATTTTTCTAAAAATACAACTTTATGGAGATTTTGTGACTGAATTCGATTTGGACTACTATTCTTATCACAATTCATTAATTTCAGCCCCTTGGGTCCCATAGAGCCGGAAAAAACTGCTTCCAAAGTTCGAACCCAAGTCTGAAATTAGCGTCCATAAAAATCATGATTTTTCTAAAAATACAACTTTATCTAGATTTTGTGACTGAATTCGATTTGGACTACTATTCTCATCACAATTCATAAATTTCAGCCCCTTGGGTCTCATAGAGCCTGAAAAATCTGCTTCCAAAGTTCGAACCCAAGTCCCAAATTAGCTTCCATAAAAATCATGATTTTTCTAAAAATACAAGTATATGGAGATTTCGTGACTGAATTCGATTTGAACTTCAAATCTTTTAACAATTACAAAATTTCAGCCTGTTTGGTCCTATTGAGCCTGAATAAACCGCTTCCAAAGTTCGAACCCAAGTTTGAAATAAGCGTCCAAAAAAATCATGATTTTTCTAAAAATACAACTTTATGGAGATTTTGTGACTAAATTCGATTTGAACTACAATTCTTATCACAATTCCAAAATTTCAGCCATTTGGGTCACACAGATCCTGAAAAATCTGCTTTCAAAGTTCGAACCCAAGTCTGAAATTAGCGTCCATAAAAATCATTTTTTCTAAAAATACAAGTTTATGGAGATTTTTTGACTGAATTCGATTTGGACTACTATTCTTATCACAATTCATTAATTTCAGCCCCTTGGGTCCCATAGAACCTGAAAAAACTGCTTTCAAAGTTCGAACCCAAGTCTGAAATTAGCGTCCATAAAAATCATGATTTTTCTAAAAATACAAGTTTATGGGGATTTTTTGACTGAATTCGATTTGGACTACTATTCTTATCACAATTCATTAATTTCAGCCCCTTGGGTCCCATAGAGCCTGAAAAATCTGCTTCCAAAGTTCGAACCCAAGTCCCAAATTAGCTTCCATACAAATCATGATTTTTCCCAAAACACAAGTTTATGGAGATTTTGTGACTGAATTCGATTTGGACTACTCTTCTTATCACAATTCATAAATTTCAGCTCCTTGGGTCCCATAGAGCCTGAAAAATCTGCTTCCAAAGTTCGAACCCAAGTCCCAAATTAGCTTCCATAAAAATTATGATTTTTCTAAAAATACACGTTTATGGAGATTTTGTGACGGAATTCGATTTGGACTAGTATTCTTATCACAATTCATAAATTTCAGCCCCTTGGGTCCCATAGAGCCTGACTAATCTGCTTCCAAATTTCGAACCCAAGTCCCAAATTAGCTTCCATAAATATCATGATTTTTCTAAAAATCCAACTTTATGGAGATTTCGTGACTGAATTCGATTTGAACTTCAATTCTTATATCAATTCCAAAATTTCAGCCTGTTTGGTCCTATTGAGCCTGAATAAACCGCTTCCAAAGTTCGAACCCAAGTCTGAAATAAGCGTCCAAAAAAATCATGATTTTTCTAAAAATACAAGTTTATGGAGATTTTGTGACTAAATTCGATTTGAACTACAATTCTTATCACAATTCATTAATTTCAGCCCCTTGAGTCCCATAGAACCTGAAAAAACTGCTTCCAAAGTTCGAACCCAAGTCCCAAATTAGCTTCCATAAAAATAATGATTTTTCTAAAAATACAAGTTTATGGAGATTTTGTGACTGAATTTGATTTGGACTACTATTCTTATCACAATTCATAAATTTCAGCCCCTTGGGTCCCATAGAGCCTGACTAATCTGCTTCCAAAGTTCGAACCCAAGTTTGAAATAAGCGTCCAAAAAAATCAAGATTTTTCTAAAAATACAACTTTATGGAGATTTTGTGACTGAATTCGATTTGAACTTCAATTCTTATAACAATTCATAAATTTCAGCCATTTGGGTCACATAGATCCTGAAAAAATCTGCTTTCAAAGTTCGAACCCAAGTCTGAAATTAGCGTCCATAAAAATCATGATTTTTCTAAAAATACAAGTTTATGGAGATTTTGTGACTAAATTCGATTTGAACTACTATTCTTATCACAATTCATTAATTTCAGCCCCTTGAGTCCCATAGAACCTGAAAAAACTGCTTCCAAAGTTCGAACCCAAATCCCAAATTAGCTTCCATAAATATCATGATTTTTCTAAAAATACAACTTTATGGAGATTTTGTGAGTGAATTCGATTTGAACTTCAATTCTTATAACAATTCATTAATTTCAGCCCCTTGAGTCCCATAGAGCGGAAAAAACTGCTTCCAAAGTTCGAACCCAAGTCTGAAATTAGCGTCCATAAAAATCATGATTTTTCTAAAAATACAAGTTTTTGGAGATTTTGTGACTAAATTCGATTTGAACTACTATTCTTATCACAATTCATTAATTTCAGCCCCTTGAGTCCCATAGAACCTGAAAAAACTGCTTCCAAAGTTAGAACCCAAGTCTGAAATTAGCGTCCATAAAAATCATGATTTTTCTAAAAATACAAGTTTATGGAGATTTTGTGACTGAATTCGATTTGGACTACTATTCTTATCACAATTTATTAATTTCAGCCCCTTGGATCCCATAGAACCTGAAAAAACTGCTTCCAAAGTTCGAACCCAAGTCTGAAATAAGCGTCCAAAAAAATCATGATTTTTCTAAAAATACAAGTTTATGGAGATTTTGTGACTGAATTCGATTTGGAATACTATTCTTATCACAATTCATAAATTTCAGCCCCTTGGGTCCCATAGAGCCTGGAAAATCTGCTTCCAAAGTTCGAACCCAAGTTCCAAATTAGCTTCCATACAAATCATGATTTTTCTAAAAATACAAGTTTATGGAGATTTTGTGACGGAATTCGATTTGGACTACTATTCTTATCACAATTCATAAATTTCAGCCCCTTGGGTCCCATAGAGCCTGAATAAACTGCTTCCAAAGTTCGAACCCAAGTCTGAAATTAGCGTCCATAAATATCATGATTTTTCTAAAAATACAACTTTATGGAGATTTCGTGACTGAATTCGATTTGAACTTCAATTCTTATAACAATTCCGAAATTTCAGCCTGTTTGGTCATATAGAGCCTGACAAAACTGCTTCCAAAGTTCGAACCCAAGTACGAAATATGCGTCCATAAAAATCATGATTATTCAAAAAATACAACTTTATGGAGGTTTCGCGACTGAATTCGATTTGAACTAAAATTCTTATCACAATTCCAAAATTTCAGCCATTTGGGTCACATAGATCCTGAAAAATCTGCTTTCAAATTTCGAACCCAAGTCTGAAATTAGCGTCCATAAAAATCATGATTTTTCTCAAAATACAAGTTTATGGAGATTTTGTGACTGAATTCGATTTTGACTACTATTCTTATCACAATTCATAAATTTCAGCCTCTTGGGTCCCATAGAGCCTGAAAAATCTGCTTCCAAAGTTCGAACCCAAGTCCCAAATTAGCTTCCATACAAATCATGATTTTTCTAAAAATACAAGTTTATGGAGATCTTGTGACTGAATTCGATTTGGACTACTATTCTTATCACAATTCATAAATTTCAGCCCCTTGGGTCCCATAGAGCCTGAAAAATCTGATTCCAAAGTTCGAACCCAAGTCCCAAATAAGCTTCCATAAAAATTATGATTTTTCTAAAAATACAAGTTTATGGAGATTTTGTGACAGAATTCGATTTGGACTACTATTCTTATCACAATTCATAAATTTCAGCTCCTTGGGTCCCATAGAGCCTGGAAAATCTGCTTCCAAAGTTCGAACCCAAGTTCCAAATTAGCTTCCATACAAATCATGATTTTTCTAAAAATACAAGTTTATGGAGATCTTGTGACTGAATTCGATTTGGACTACTATTCTTATCACAATTCATAAATTTCAGCCCCTTGGGTCCCATAGAGCCTGAAAAATCTGATTCCAAAGTTCGAACCCAAGTCCCAAATAAGCTTCCATAAAAATTATGATTTTTCTAAAAATACAAGTTTATGGAGATTTTGTGACAGAATTCGATTTGGACTACTATTCTTATCACAATTCATAAATTTCAGCCCCTTGGGTCACATAGATCCTGAAAAAATCTGCTTTCAAAGTTCGAACCCAAGTCTGAAATTAGCGTCCATAAAAATCATGATTTTTCTAAAAATACAAGTTTATGGAGATTTTGTGACTAAATTCGATTTGAACTACTATTCTTATCACAATTCATTAATTTCAGCCCCTTGAGTCCCATAGAACCTGAAAAAACTGCTTCCAAAGTTCGAACCCAAATCCCAAATTAGCTTCCATAAATATCATGATTTTTCTAAAAATACAACTTTATGGAGATTTTGTGAGTGAATTCGATTTGAACTTCAATTCTTATAACAATTCATTAATTTCAGCCCCTTGAGTCCCATAGAGCGGAAAAAACTGCTTCCAAAGTTCGAACCCAAGTCTGAAATTAGCGTCCATAAAAATCATGATTTTTCTAAAAATACAAGTTTTTGGAGATTTTGTGACTAAATTCGATTTGAACTACTATTCTTATCACAATTCATTAATTTCAGCCCCTTGAGTCCCATAGAACCTGAAAAAACTGCTTCCAAAGTTAGAACCCAAGTCTGAAATTAGCGTCCATAAAAATCATGATTTTTCTAAAAATACAAGTTTATGGAGATTTTGTGACTGAATTCAATTTGGACTACTATTCTTATCACAATTTATTAATTTCAGCCCCTTGGATCCCATAGAACCTGAAAAAACTGCTTCCAAAGTTCGAACCCAAGTCTGAAATAAGCGTCCAAAAAAATCATGATTTTTCTAAAAATACAAGTTTATGGAGATTTTGTGACTGAATTCGATTTGGAATACTATTCTTATCACAATTCATTAATTTCAGCCCCTTGAGTCCAATAGAACCTGAAAAAACTGCTTCCAAAGTTCGAACCCAAATCCCAAATTAGCTTCCATAAATATCATGATTTTTCTAAAAATACAACTTTATGGAGATTTTGTGAGTGAATTCGATTTGAACTTCAATTCTTATAACAATTCATTAATTTCAGCCCCTTGAGTCCCATAGAGCGGAAAAAACTGCTTCCAAAGTTCGAACCCAAGTCTGAAATTAGCGTCCATAAAAATCATGATTTTTCTAAAAATACAAGTTTATGGAGATTTTGTGACGGAATTCGATTTGGACTACTATTCTTATCACAATTCATAAATTTCAGCCCCTTGGGTCCCATAGAGCCTGAATAAACTGCTTCCAAAGTTCGAACCCAAGTCAGAAATTAGCGTCCATAAATATCATGATTTTTCTAAAAATCCAACTTTATGGAGATTTCGTGACTGAATTCGATTTGAACTTCAATTCTTATAACAATTCCGAAATTTCAGCCTGTTTGGTCATATAGAGCCTGACAAAACTGCTTCCAAAGTTCGAACCCAAGTACGAAATATGCGTCCATAAAAATCATGATTATTCAAAAAATACAACTTTATGGAGGTTTCGCGACTGAATTCGATTTGAACTAAAATTCTTATCACAATTCCAAAATTTCAGCCATTTGGGTCACATAGATCCTGAAAAATCTGCTTTCAAATTTCGAACCCAAGTCTGAAATTAGCGTCCATAAAAATCATGATTTTTCTCAAAATACAAGTTTATGGAGATTTTGTGACTGAATTCGATTTTGACTACTATTCTTATCACAATTCATAAATTTCAGCCTCTTGGGTCCCATAGAGCCTGAAAAATCTGCTTCCAAAGTTCGAACCCAAGTCCCAAATTAGCTTCCATACAAATCATGATTTTTCTAAAAATACAAGTTTATGGAGATCTTGTGACTGAATTCGATTTGGACTACTATTCTTATCACAATTCATAAATTTCAGCCCCTTGGGTCCCATAGAGCCTGAAAAATCTGATTCCAAAGTTCGAACCCAAGTCCCAAATAAGCTTCCATAAAAATTATGATTTTTCTAAAAATACAAGTTTATGGAGATTTTGTGACAGAATTCGATTTGGACTACTATTCTTATCACAATTCATAAATTTCAGCCCCTTCGGTCCCATATAGCCTGATAAAACTGCTTCCAAAGTTCGAACCCAAGTCTGAAATAAGCGTCCAAAAAAATCATGATTTTTCTAAAAATACAACTTTATGGAGATTTTGTGACTGAATTTGATTTGGACTACTATTCTTATCACAATTCATAAATTTCAGCCCCTTGGGTCCCATAGAGCCTGACTAATCTGCTTCCAAAGTTCGAACCCAAGTTTGAAATAAGCGTCCAAAAAAATCAAGATTTTTCTAAAAATACAACTTTATGGAGATTTTTTGACTGAATTCGATTTGGACTACTATTCCTATCACAATTCATTAATTTCAGCCCCTTGGGTCCCATAGAGCCTGAATAAACTGCTTCCAAATTTGAACCCAAGTCTGAAATTAGCGTCCATAAATATCATGATTTTTCTAAAAATACAACTTTATGGAGATTTCGTGACTGAATTCGATTTGAACTTCAATTCTTATAACAATTCCGAAATTTCAGCCTGTTTGGTCATATAGATCCTGAAAAATCTGCTTTCAAAGTTCGAACCCAAGTCCCAAATTAGCTTCCATACAAATCATGATTTTTCCCAAAACACAAGTTTATGGAGATTTTGTGACTGAATTCGATTTGGACTACTATTCTTATCCCAATTCATAAATTTCAGCTCCTTGGGTCCCATAGAGCCTGACTAATCTGCTTCCAAATTTCGAACCCAAGTCCCAAATTAGCTTCCATAAATATCATGATTTTTCTAAAAATCCAACTTTATGGAGATTTCGTGACTGAATTCGATTTGAACTTCAATTCTTATAACAATTCATAAATTTCAGCCCCTTGGGTCCCATAGAGCCTGAATAAACTGCTTCCAAAGTTCGAACCCAAGTCTGAAATATGCGTCCATAAATATCATGATTTTTCTAGAAATACAACTTTATGGAGATTTCGTGACTGAATTCGATTTGAACTTCAATTCTTATATCAATTCCAAAATTTCAGCCTGTTTGGTCCTATTGAGCCTGAATAAACCGCTTCCAAAGTTCGAACCCAAGTCTGAAATAAGCGTCCAAAAAAATCATGATTTTTCTAAAAATACAAGTTTATGGAGATTTTGTGACTAAATTCGATTTGAACTACAATTCTTATCACAATTCATTAATTTCAGCCCCTTGAGTCCCATAGAACCTGAAAAAACTGCTTCCAAAGTTCGAACCCAAGTCCCAAATTAGCTTCCATAAATATCATGATTTTTCTAAAAATACAACTTTATGGAGATTTCGTGACTGAATTCGATTTGAACTTCAATTCTTATATCAATTCCAAAATTTCAGCCTGTTTGGTCCTATTGAGCCTGAATAAACCGCTTCCAAAGTTCGAACCCAAGTCTGAAATAAGCGTCCAAAAAAATCATGATTTTTCTAGAAATACAAGTTTATGGAGATTTTGTGACTAAATTCGATTTGAACTACTATTCTTATCACAATTCATTAATTTCAGCCCCTTGAGTCCCATAGAACCTGAAAAAACTGCTTCCAAAGTTCGAACCCAAGTCCCAAATTAGCTTCCATAAATATCATGATTTTTCTAAAAATACAACTTTATGGAGATTTTGTGACTGAATTCGATTTGAACTTCAATTCTTATAACAATTCATTAATTTCAGCCCCTTGAGTCCCATAGAGCCGGAAAAAACTGCTTCCAAAGTTCGAACCCAAGTCTGAAATTAGCGTCCATAAAAATCATGATTTTTCTAAAAATACAAGTTTTTGGAGATTTTGTGACTAAATTCGATTTGAACTACTATTCTTATCACAATTCATTAATTTCAGCCCCTTGAGTCCCATAGAACCTGAAAAAACTGCTTCCAAAGTTAGAACCCAAGTCTGAAATTAGCGTCCATAAAAATCATGATTTTTCTAAAAATACAAGTTTATGGAGATTTTGTGACTGAATTCGATTTGGACTACTATTCTTATCACAATTTATTAATTTCAGCCCCTTGGATCCCATAGAACCTGAAAAAACTGCTTCCAAAGTTCGAACCCAAGTCTGAAATAAGCGTCCAAAAAAATCATGATTTTTCTAAAAATACAACTTTATGGAGATTTTGTGACTGAATTCGATTTGAACTTCAATTCTTATAACAATTCATTAATTTCAGCCCCTTGAGTCCCATAGAGCCGGAAAAAACTGCTTCCAAAGTTCGAACCCAAGTCTGAAATTAGCGTCCATAAAAATCATGATTTTTCTAAAAATACAAGTTTTTGGAGATTTTGTGACTAAATTCGATTTGAACTACTATTCTTATCACAATTCATTAATTTCAGCCCCTTGAGTCCCATAGAACCTGAAAAAACTGCTTCCAAAGTTAGAACCCAAGTCTGAAATTAGCGTCCATAAAAATCATGATTTTTCTAAAAATACAAGTTTATGGAGATTTTGTGACTGAATTCGATTTGGAATACTATTCTTATCACAATTCATAAATTTCAGCCCCTTGGGTCCCATAGAGCCTGGAAAATCTGCTTCCAAAGTTCGAACCCAAGTTCCAAATTAGCTTCCATACAAATAATGATTTTTCTAAAAATACAAGTTTATGGAGATTTTGTGACGGAATTCGATTTGGACTACTATTCTTATCACAATTCATAAATTTCAGCCTCTTGGGTCCCATAGAGCCTGAATAAACTGCTTCCAAAGTTCGAACCCAAGTCTGAAATTAGCGTCCATAAATATCATGATTTTTCTAAAAATACAACTTTATGGAGATTTCGTGACTGAATTCGATTTGAACTTCAATTCTTATAACAATTCCGAAATTTCAGCCTGTTTGGTCATATAGAGCCTGACAAAACTGCTTCCAAAGTTCGAACCCAAGTACGAAATATGCGTCCATAAAAATCATGATTATTCAAAAAATACAACTTTATGGAGGTTTCGCGACTGAATTCGATTTGAACTACAATTATTATCACAATTCCAAAATTTCAGCCATTTGGGTCACATAGATCCTGAAAAATCTGCTTTCAAATTTCGAACCCAAGTCTGAAATTAGCGTCCATAAAAATCATGATTTTTCTCAAAATACAAGTTTATGGAGATTTTGTGACAGAATTCGATTTGGACTACTATTCTTATCACAATTCATAAATTTCAGCCCCTTGGGTCCCATAGAGCCTGACTAATCTGCTTCCAAAGTTCGAACCCAAGTTTGAAATAAGCGTCCAAAAAAATCAAGATTTTTCTAAAAATACAACTTTATGGAGATTTTTTGACTGAATTCGATTTGGACTACTATTCCTATCACAATTCATTAATTTCAGCCCCTTGGGTCCCATAGAGCCGGAAAAAACTGCTTCCAAAGTTCGAACCCAAGTCTGAAATTAGCGTCCATAAAAATCATGATTTTTCTAAAAATACAACTTTATCTAGATTTTGTGACTGAATTCGATTTGAACTACAATTCTTATCACAATTCATTAATTTCAGCCCCTTGAGTCCCATAGAACCTGAAAAAACTGCTTCCAAAGTTCGAACCCAAGTCCCAAATTAGCTTCCATAAATATCATGATTTTTCTAAAAATCCAACTTTATGGAGATTTCGTGACTGAATTCGATTTGAACTTCAATTCTTATAACAATTCATAAATTTCAGCCCCTTGGGTCCCATAGAGCCTGAAAAATCTGCTTCCAAAGTTCGAACCCAAGTCCCAAATTAGCTTCCATACAAATCATGATTTTTCCCAAAACACAAGTTTATGGAGATTTTGTGACTGAATTCGATTTGGACTACTATTCTTATCCCAATTCATAAATTTCAGCTCCTTGGGTCCCATAGAGCCTGACTAATCTGCTTCCAAATTTCGAACCCAAGTCCCAAATTAGCTTCCATAAATATCATGATTTTTCTAAAAATCCAACTTTATGGAGATTTCGTGACTGAATTCGATTTGAACTTCAATTCTTATAACAATTCATAAATTTCAGCCCCTTGGGTCCCATAGAGCCTGAATAAACTGCTTCCAAAGTTCGAACCCAAGTCTGAAATAAGCGTCCATAAATATCATGATTTTTCTAGAAATACAACTTTATGGAGATTTCGTGACTGAATTCGATTTGAACTTCAATTCTTATATCAATTCCAAAATTTCAGCCTGTTTGGTCCTATTGAGCCTGAATAAACCGCTTCCAAAGTTCGAACCCAAGTCTGAAATAAGCGTCCAAAAAAATCATGATTTTTCTAAAAATACAAGTTTATGGAGATTTTGTGACTAAATTCGATTTGAACTACAATTCTTATCACAATTCATTAATTTCAGCCCCTTGAGTCCCATAGAACCTGAAAAAACTGCTTCCAAAGTTCGAACCCAAGTCCCAAATTAGCTTCCATAAATATCATGATTTTTCTAAAAATCCAACTTTATGGAGATTTCGTGACTGAATTCGATTTGAACTTCAATTCTTATAAAAATTCATAAATTTCAGCCCCTTGGGTCCCATAGAGCCTGAAAAATCTGCTTCCAAAGTTCGAACCCAAGTCCCAAATTAGCTTCCATACAAATCATGATTTTTCCCAAAACACAAGTTTATGGAGATTTTGTGACTGAATTCGATTTGGACTACTATTCTTATCCCAATTCATAAATTTCAGCTCCTTGGGTCCCATAGAGCCTGACTAATCTGCTTCCAAATTTCGAACCCAAGTCCCAAATTAGCTTCCATAAATATCATGATTTTTCTAAAAATCCAACTTTATGGAGATTTCGTGACTGAATTCGATTTGAACTTCAATTCTTATAACAATTCATAAATTTCAGCCCCTTGGGTCCCATAGAGCCTGAATAAACTGCTTCCAAAGTTCGAACCCAAGTCTGAAATAAGCGTCCATAAATATCATGATTTTTTTAGAAATACAACTTTATGAAGATTTCGTGACTGAATTCGATTTGAACTTCAATTCTTATATCAATTCCAAAATTTCAGCCTGTTTGGTCCTATTGAGCCTGAATAAACCGCTTCCAAAGTTCGAACCCAAGTCTGAAATAAGCGTCCAAAAAAATCATGATTTTTCTAAAAATACAAGTTTATGGAGATTTTGTGACTAAATTCGATTTGAACTACAATTCTTATCACAATTCATTAATTTCAGCCCCTTGAGTCCCATAGAACCTGAAAAAACTGCTTCCAAAGTTCGAACCCAAGTCCCAAATTAGCTTCCATAAATATCATGATTTTTCTAAAAATACAACTTTATGGAGATTTCGTGACTGAATTCGATTTGAACTTCAATTCTTATATCAATTCCAAAATTTCAGCCTGTTTGGTCCTATTGAGCCTGAATAAACCGCTTCCAAAGTTCGAACCCAAGTCTGAAATAAGCGTCCAAAAAAATCATGATTTTTCTAGAAATACAAGTTTATGGAGATTTTGTGACTAAATTCGATTTGAACTACAATTCTTATCACAATTCATTAATTTCAGCCCCTTGAGTCCCATAGAACCTGAAAAAACTGCTTCCAAAGTTCGAACCCAAGTCCCAAATTAGCTTCCATAAATATCATGATTTTTCTAAAAATACAACTTTATGGAGATTTCGTGACTGAATTCGATTTGAACTTCAATTCTTATATCAATTCCAAAATTTCAGCCTGTTTGGTCCTATTGAGCCTGAATAAACCGCTTCCAAAGTTCGAACCCAAGTCTGAAATAAGCGTCCAAAAAAATCATGATTTTTCTAGAAATACAAGTTTATGGAGATTTTGTGACTAAATTCGATTTGAACTACTATTCTTATCACAATTCATTAATTTCAGCCCCTTGAGTCCCATAGAACCTGAAAAAACTGCTTCCAAAGTTCGAACCCAAGTCCCAAATTAGCTTCCATAAATATCATGATTTTTCTAAAAATACAACTTTATGGAGATTTTGTGACTGAATTTGATTTGAACTTCAATTCTTATAACAATTCATTAATTTCAGCCCCTTGAGTCCCATAGAGCCGGAAAAAACTGCTTCCAAAGTTCGAACCCAAGTCTGAAATTAGCGTCCATAAAAATCATGATTTTTCTAAAAATACAAGTTTTTGGAGATTTTGTGACTAAATTCGATTTGAACTACTATTCTTATCACAATTCATTAATTTCAGCCCCTTGAGTCCCATAGAACCTGAAAAAACTGCTTCCAAAGTTAGAACCCAAGTCTGAAATTAGCGTCCATAAAAATCATGATTTTTCTAAAAATACAAGTTTATGGAGATTTTGTGACTGAATTCGATTTGGACTACTATTCTTATCACAATTTATTAATTTCAGCCCCTTGGATCCCATAGAACCTGAAAAAACTGCTTCCAAAGTTCGAACCCAAGTCTGAAATAAGCGTCCAAAAAAATCATGATTTTTCTAAAAATACAAGTTTATGGAGATTTTGTGACTGAATTCGATTTGGAATACTATTCTTATCACAATTCATAAATTTCAGCCTCTTGGGTCCCATAGAGCCTGAATAAACTGCTTCCAAAGTTCGAACCCAAGTCTGAAATTAGCGTCCATAAATATCATGATTTTTCTAAAAATACAACTTTATGGAGATTTCGTGACTGAATTCGATTTGAACTTCAATTCTTATAACAATTCCGAAATTTCAGCCTGTTTGGTCATATAGAGCCTGACAAAACTGCTTCCAAAGTTCGAACCCAAGTACGAAATATGCGTCCATAAAAATCATGATTATTCAAAAAATACAACTTTATGGAGGTTTCGCGACTGAATTCGATTTGAACTACAATTATTATCACAATTCCAAAATTTCAGCCATTTGGGTCACATAGATCCTGAAAAATCTGCTTTCAAATTTCGAAAGTCTGAAATTAGCGTCCATAAAAATCATGATTTTTCTCAAAATACAAGTTTATGGAGATTTTGTGACTGAATTCGATTTGGACTACAATTCTTATCACAATTCATTAATTTCAGCCCCTTGAGTCCCATAGAACCTGAAAAAACTGCTTCCAAAGTTCGAACCCAAGTCCCAAATTAGCTTCCATAAATATCATGATTTTTCTAAAAATCCAACTTTATGGAGATTTCGTGACTGAATTCGATTTGAACTTCAATTCTTATAACAATTCATAAATTTCAGCCCCTTGGGTCCCATAGAGCCTGAAAAATCTGCTTCCAAAGTTCGAACCCAAGTCCCAAATTAGCTTCCATACAAATCATGATTTTTCCCAAAACACAAGTTTATGGAGATTTTGTGACTGAATTCGATTTGGACTACTATTCTTATCCCAATTCATAAATTTCAGCTCCTTGGGTCCCATAGAGCCTGACTAATCTGCTTCCAAATTTCGAACCCAAGTCCCAAATTAGCTTCCATAAATATCATGATTTTTCTAAAAATCCAACTTTATGGAGATTTCGTGACTGAATTCGATTTGAACTTCAATTCTTATAACAATTCATAAATTTCAGCCCCTTGGGTCCCATAGAGCCTGAATAAACTGCTTCCAAAGTTCGAACCCAAGTCTGAAATAAGCGTCCATAAATATCATGATTTTTCTAGAAATACAACTTTATGGAGATTTCGTGACTGAATTCGATTTGAACTTCAATTCTTATATCAATTCCAAAATTTCAGCCTGTTTGGTCCTATTGAGCCTGAATAAACCGCTTCCAAAGTTCGAACCCAAGTCTGAAATAAGCGTCCAAAAAAATCATGATTTTTCTAAAAATACAAGTTTATGGAGATTTTGTGACTAAATTCGATTTGAACTACAATTCTTATCACAATTCATTAATTTCAGCCCCTTGAGTCCCATAGAACCTGAAAAAACTGCTTCCAAAGTTCGAACCCAAGTCCCAAATTAGCTTCCATAAATATCATGATTTTTCTAAAAATCCAACTTTATGGAGATTTCGTGACTGAATTCGATTTGAACTTCAATTCTTATAAAAATTCATAAATTTCAGCCCCTTGGGTCCCATAGAGCCTGAAAAATCTGCTTCCAAAGTTCGAACCCAAGTCCCAAATTAGCTTAGATACAAATCATGATTTTTCCCAAAACACAAGTTTATGGAGATTTTGTGACTGAATTCGATTTGGACTACTATTCTTATCCCAATTCATAAATTTCAGCTCCTTGGGTCCCATAGAGCCTGACTAATCTGCTTCCAAATTTCGAACCCAAGTCCCAAATTAGCTTCCATAAATATCATGATTTTTCTAAAAATCCAACTTTATGGAGATTTCGTGACTGAATTCGATTTGAACTTCAATTCTTATAACAATTCATAAATTTCAGCCCCTTGGGTCCCATAGAGCCTGAATAAACTGCTTCCAAAGTTCGAACCCAAGTCTGAAATAAGCGTCCATAAATATCATGATTTTTCTAGAAATACAACTTTATGGAGATTTCGTGACTGAATTCGATTTGAACTTCAATTCTTATATCAATTCCAAAATTTCAGCCTGTTTGGTCCTATTGAGCCTGAATAAACCGCTTCCAAAGTTCGAACCCAAGTCTGAAATAAGCGTCCAAAAAAATCATGATTTTTCTAAAAATACAAGTTTATGGAGATTTTGTGACTAAATTCGATTTGAACTACAATTCTTATCACAATTCATTAATTTCAGCCCCTTGAGTCCCATAGAACCTGAAAAAACTGCTTCCAAAGTTCGAACCCAAGTCCCAAATTAGCTTCCATAAAAATCATGATTTTTCTAAAAATACAAGTTTATGGAGATTTTGTGACTGAATTTGATTTGGACTACTATTCTTATCACAATTCCTAAATTTCAGCCCCTTGGGTCCCATAGAGCCTGACTAATCTGCTTCCAAAGTTCGAACCCAAGTTTGAAATAAGCGTCCAAAAAAATCAAGATTTTTCTAAAAATACAACTTTATGGAGATTTTGTGACTGAATTCGATTTGAACTTCAATTCTTATAACAATTCATAAATTTCAGCCATTTGGGTCACATAGATCCTGAAAAAATCTGCTTTCAAAGTTCGAACCCAAGTCTGAAATTAGCGTCCATAAAAATCATGATTTTTCTAAAAATACAAGTTTATGGAGATTTTGTGACTAAATTCGATTTGAACTACTATTCTTATCACAATTCATTAATTTCAGCCCCTTGAGTCCCATAGAACCTGAAAAAACTGCTTCCAAAGTTCGAACCCAAGTCCCAAATTAGCTTCCATAAATATCATGATTTTTCTAAAAATACAACTTTATGGAGATTTTGTGACTGTATTCGATTTGAACTTCAATTCTTATAACAATTCATTAATTTCAGCCCCTTGAGTCCCATAGAGCCGGAAAAAACTGCTTCCAAAGTTCGAACCCAAGTCTGAAATTAGCGTCCATAAAAATCATGATTTTTCTAAAAATACAAGTTTTTGGAGATTTTGTGACTAAATTCGATTTGAACTACTATTCTTATCACAATTCATTAATTTCAGCCCCTTGAGTCCCATAGAACCTGAAAAAACTGCTTCCAAAGTTAGAACCCAAGTCTGAAATTAGCGTCCATAAAAATCATGATTTTTCTAAAAATACAAGTTTATGGAGATTTTGTGACTGAATTCGATTTGGACTACTATTCTTATCACAATTTATTAATTTCAGCCCCTTGGATCCCATAGAACCTGAAAAAACTGCTTCCAAAGTTCGAACCCAAGTCTGAAATAAGCGTCCAAAAAAATCATGATTTTTCTAAAAATACAAGTTTATGGAGATTTTGTGACTGAATTCGATTTGGAATACTATTCTTATCACAATTCATAAATTTCAGCCCCTTGGGTCCCATAGAGCCTGAAAAATCTGCTTCCAAAGTTCGAACCCAAGTTCCAAATTAGCTTCAATACAAATCATGATTTTTCTAAAAATACATGTTTATGGAGATTTTGTGACGGAATTCGATTTGGACTACTATTGTTATCACAATTCATAAATTTCAGCCCCTTGGGTCCCATAGAGCCTGAATAAACTGCTTCCAAAGTTCGAACCCAAGTCTGAAATTAGCGTCCATAAAAATCATGATTTTTCTAAATATACAAGTTTTTGGAGATTTTGTGACTAAATTCGATTTGAACTACTATTCTTATCACAATTCATTAATTTCAGCCTCTTGAGTCCCATAGAACCTGAAAAAACTGCTTCCAAAGTTCGAACCCAAGTCTGAAATTAGCGTCCATATAAATCATGATTTTTCTAAAAATACAAGTATATGGAGATTTCGTGACTGAATTCGATTTGAACTTCAATTCTTTTAACAATTCCAAAATTTCAGCCTGTTTGGTCCTATTGAGCCTGAATAAACCGCTTCCAAAGTTCGAACCCAAGTCTGAAATAAGAGTCCAAAAAAATCATGATTTTTCTAAAAATACAACTTTATGGAGATTTTGTGACTAAATTCGATTTGAACTACAATTCTTATCACAATTCCAAAATTTCAGCCATTTGGGTCACACAGATCCTGAAAAATCTGCTTTCAAAGTTCGAACCCAAGTCTGAAATTAGCGTCCATAAAAATCATGATTTTTCTAAAAATACAAGTATATGGAGATTTTTTGACTGAATTCGATTTGGACTACTATTCTTATCACAATTCATTAATTTCAGCCCCTTGGGTCCCATAGAACCTGAAAAAACTGCTTCCAAAGTTCGAACCCAAGTCTGAAATTAGCGTCCATAAAAATCATGATTTTTCTAAAAATACAAGTTTATGGGGATTTTTTGACTGAATTCGATTTGGACTACTATTCTTATAACAATTCATTAATTTTAGCCCCTTGAGTCCCATAGAGCCGGAAAAAACTGCTTCCAAAGTTCGAACCCAAGTCTGAAATTAGCGTCCATAAAAATCATGATTTTTCTAAATATACAAGTTTTTGGAGATTTTGTGACTAAATTCGATTTGAACTACTATTCTTATCACAATTCATTAATTTCAGCCTCTTGAGTCCCATAGAACCTGAAAAAACTGCTTCCAAAGTTCGAACCCAAGTCTGAAATTAGCGTCCATATAAATCATGATTTTTCTAAAAATACAAGTATATGGAGATTTCGTGACTGAATTCGATTTGAACTTCAATTCTCTTAACAATTCCAAAATTTCAGCCTGTTTGGTCCTATTGAGCCTGAATAAACCGCTTCCAAAGTTCGAACCCAAGTCTGAAATAAGCGTCCAAAAAAATCATGATTTTTCTAAAAATACAACTTTATGGAGATTTTGTGACTAAATTCGATTTGAACTACAATTCTTATCACAATTCCAAAATTTCAGCCATTTGGGTCACACAGATCCCGAAAAATCTGCTTTCAAAGTTCGAACCCAAGTCTGAAATTAGCGTCCATAAAAATCATGATTTTTCTAAAAATACAAGTTTATGGAGATTTTTTGACTGAATTCGATTTGGACTACTATTCTTATCACAATTGATTAATTTCAGCCCCTTGGGTCCCATAGAACCTGAAAAAACTGCTTCCAAAGTTCGAACCCAAGTCTGAAATTATCGTCCATAAAAATCATGATTTTTCTAAAAAAACAAGTTTATGGGGATTTTTTGACTGAATTCGATTTGGACTTCTATTCTTATCACAATTCATTAATTTCAGCCCCTTGGGTCCCATAGAGCCTGAAAAATCTGCTTCCAAAGTTCGAACCCAAGTCCCAAATTAGCTTCCATAAAAATCATGATTTTTCTAAAAATACAAGTATATGGAGATTTCGTGACTGAATTCGATTTGAACTTCAAATCTTTTAACAATTCCAAAATTTCAGCCTGTTTGGTCCTATTGAGCCTGAATAAACCGCTTCCAAAGTTCGAACCCAAGTCTGAAATAAGCGTCCAAAAAAATCATGATTTTTCTAAAAATACAAGTTTATGGAGATTTTGTGACTAAATTCGATTTGAACTACAATTCTTATCACAATTCATTAATTTCAGCCCCTTGAGTCCCATAGAACCTGAAAAAACTGCTTCCAAAGTTCGAACCCAAGTCCCAAATTAGCTTCCATAAAAATCATGATTTTTCTAAAAATACACGTTTATGGAGATTTTGTGACGGAATTCGATTTGGACTAGTATTCTTATCACAATTCATTAATTTCAGCCCCTTGGGTCCCATAGAGCCTGACTAATCTGCTTCCGAATTTCGAACCCAAGTCCCAAATTAGCTTCCATAAATATCATGATTTTTCTAAAAATCCAACTTTATGGAGATTTCGTGACTGAATTCGATTTGAACTTCAATTCTTATAACAATTCATAAATTTCAGCCCCTTGGGTCCCATAGAGCCTGAATAAACTGCTTCCAAAGTTCGAACCCAAGTCTGAAATTAGCGTCCATAAATATCATGATTTTTCTAGAAATACAACTTTATGGAGATTTCGTGACTGAATTCGATTTGAACTTCAATTCTTATATCAATTCCAAAATTTCAGCGTGTTTGGTCCTATTGAGCCTGAATAAACCGCTTCCAAAGTTCGAACCCAAGTCTGAAATAAGCGTCCAAAAAAATCATGATTTTTCTAAAAATACAACTTTATGGAGATTTTGTGACTAAATTCGATTTGAACTACAATTCTTATCACAATTCATTAATTTCAGCCCCTTGAGTCCCATAGAACCTGAAAAAACTGCTTCCAAAGTTCGAACCCATGTCCCAAATTAGCTTCCATAAAAATCATGATTTTTCTAAAAATACAAGTTTATGGAGATTTTGTGACTGAATTTGATTTGGACTACTATTCTTATCACAATTCATAAATTTAAGCCCCTTGGGTCCCATAGAGCCTGACTAATCTGCTTCCAAAGTTCGAACCCAAGTTTGAAATAAGCGTCCAAAAAAATCAAGATTTTTCTAAAAATACAAGTTTATGGAGATTTTGTGACTGAATTCGATTTGAACTTCAATTCTTATAACAATTCATAAATTTCAGCCATTTGGGTCACATAGAACCTGAAAAAACTGCTTCCAAAGTTCGAACCCAAGTCTGAAATAAGCGTCCATAAAAATCATGATGTTTCTAAAAATACAAGTTTATGGAGATTTTGTGACTGAATTCGATTTGGAATACTATTCTTATCACAATTCATAAATTTCAGCCCCTTGGGTCCCATAGAGCCTGGAAAATCTGCTTCCAAAGTTCGAACCCAAGTTCCAAATTAGCTTCCATACAAATCATGGTTTTTCTAAAAATACAAGTTTATGGAGATTTTGTGACGGAATTCGATTTGGACTACTATTCTCATCACAATTCATAAATTTCAGCCCCTTGGGTCCCATAGAGCCTGAATAAACTGCTTCCAAAGTTCGAACCCAAGTCTGAAATTAGCGTCCATAAATATCATGATTTTTCTAAAAATACAACTTTATGGAGATTTCGTGACTGAATTCGATTTGAACTTCAATTCTTATAACAATTCCGAAATTTCAGCCTGTTTGGTCATATAGAGCCTGACAAAACTGCTTCCAAAGTTCGAACCCAAGTACGAAATATGCGTCCATAAAAATCATGATTATTCAAAAAATACAACTTTATGGAGGTTTCGCGACTGAATTCGATTTGAACTACAATTCATATCACAATTCCAAAATTTCAGCCATTTGGGTCACATAGATCCTGAAAAATCTGCTTTCAAATTTCGAACCCAAGTCTGAAATTAGCGTCCATAAAAATCATGATTTTTCTAAAAATACAAGTTTATGGAGATTTTGTGACTGAATTCGATTTTGACTACTATTCTTATCACAATTCATAAATTTCAGCCTCTTGGGTCCCATAGAGCCTGAAAAATCTGCTTCCAAAGTTCGAACCCAAGTCCCAAATTAGCTTCCATACAAATCATGATTTTTCTAAAAATACAAGTTTATGGAGATCTTGTGACTGAATTCGATTTGGACTACTATTCTTATCACAATTCATAAATTTCAGCCCCTTGGGTCCCATAGAGCCTGAAAAATCTGCTTCCAAAGTTCGAACCCAAGTCCCAAATAAGCTTCCATAAAAATTATGATTTTTCTAAAAATACAAGTTTATGGAGATTTTGTGACAGAATTCGATTTGGACTACTATTCTTATCACAATTCATAAATTTCAGCCCCTTCGGTCCCATATAGCCTGATAAAACTGCTTCCAAAGTTCGAACCCAAGTCTGAAATAAGCGTCCAAAAAAATCATGATTTTTCTAAAAATACAACTTTATGGAGATTTTGTGACTGAATTCGATTTGGACTACTATTCTTATCACAATTCATAAATTTCAGCCCCTTGGGTCCCATAGAGCCTGAAAAATCTGCTTCCAAAGTTCGAACCCAAGTCCCAAATTAGCTTCCATAAAAATTATGATTTTTCTAAAAATACAAGTTTATGGAGATTTTGTGACAGAATTCGATTTGGACTACTATTCTTATCACAATTCATAAATTTCAGCCCCTTCGGTCCCATATAGCCTGATAAAACTGCTTCCAAAGTTCGAACCCAAGTCTGAAATAAGCGTCCAAAAAAATCATGATTTTTCTAAAAATACAACTTTATGGAGATTTTGTGACTGAATTTGATTTGGACTACTATTCTTATCACAATTCATAAATTTCAGCCCCTTCGGTCCCATATAGCCTGATAAAACTGCTTCCAAAGTTCGAACCCAAGTCTGAAATTAGCGTCCATAAAAATCATGATTTTTCTAAAAATACAAGTTTATGGAGATTTTGTGACTAAATTCGGTTTGAACTACTATTCTTATCACAATTCATTAATTTCAGCCCCTTGAGTCCCATAGAACCTGAAAAAACTGCTTCCAAAGTTCGAACCCAAGTCCCAAATTAGCTTCCATAAATATCATGATTTTTCTAAAAATACAACTTTATGGAGATTTTGTGACTGAATTCGATTTGAACTTCAATTCTTATAACAATTCATAAATTTCAGCCCCTTGAGTCCCATAGAGCCGGAAAAAACTGCTTCCAAAGTTCGAACCCAAGTCTGAAATTAGCGTCCATAAAAATCATGATTTTTCTAAAAATACAAGTTTATGGAGATTTTGTGACTAAATTCGATTTGAACTACTATTCTTATCACAATTCATTAATTTCAGCCCCTTGAGTCCCATAGAACCTGAAAAAACTGCTTCCAAAGTTCGAACCCAAGTCTGAAATAAGCGTCCAAAAAAATCATGATTTTTCTAAAAATACAAGTTTATGGAGATTTTGTGACTGAATTCGATTTGGAATACTATTCTTATCACAATTCATAAATTTCAGCCCCTTGGGTCCCATAGAGCCTGATAAATCTGCTTCCAAATTTCGAACCCAAGTCCCAAATTAGATTCCATACAAATCATGATTTTTCTAAAAATACAAGTTTATGGAGATTTTGTGACGGAATTCGATTTGGACTATTATTCTTATCACAATTCATAAATTTCAGCCCCTTGGGTCCCATAGAGCCTGAATAAACTGCTTCCAAAGTTCGAACCCAAGTCTGAAATTAGCGTCCATAAATATCATGATTTTTCTAAAAATACAAGTATATGGAGATTTCGTGACTGAATTCGATTTGAACTTCAATTCTTTTAACAATTCCAAAATTTCAGCCTGTTTGGTCCTATTGAGCCTGAATAAACCGCTTCCAAAGTTCGAACCCAAGTCTGAAATAAGAGTCCAAAAAAATCATGATTTTTCTAAAAATACAACTTTATGGAGATTTTGTGACTAAATTCGATTTGAACTACAATTCTTATCACAATTCCAAAATTTCAGCCATTTGGGTCACACAGATCCTGAAAAATCTGCTTTCAAAGTTCGAACCCAAGTCTGAAATTAGCGTCCATAAAAATCATGATTTTTCTAAAAATACAAGTATATGGAGATTTTTTGACTGAATTCGATTTGGACTACTATTCTTATCACAATTCATTAATTTCAGCCCCTTGGGTCCCATAGAACCTGAAAAAACTGCTTCCAAAGTTCGAACCCAAGTCTGAAATTAGCGTCCATAAAAATCATGATTTTTCTAAAAATACAAGTTTATGGGGATTTTTTGACTGAATTCGATTTGGACTACTATTCTTATAACAATTCATTAATTTTAGCCCCTTGAGTCCCATAGAGCCGGAAAAAACTGCTTCCAAAGTTCGAACCCAAGTCTGAAATTAGCGTCCATAAAAATCATGATTTTTCTAAATATACAAGTTTTTGGAGATTTTGTGACTAAATTCGATTTGAACTACTATTCTTATCACAATTCATTAATTTCAGCCTCTTGAGTCCCATAGAACCTGAAAAAACTGCTTCCAAAGTTCGAACCCAAGTCTGAAATTAGCGTCCATATAAATCATGATTTTTCTAAAAATACAA
Organism: Hesperophylax magnus; assembly: GCA_026573805.1. Taxonomy (NCBI): domain Eukaryota; kingdom Metazoa; phylum Arthropoda; class Insecta; order Trichoptera; family Limnephilidae; genus Hesperophylax; species Hesperophylax magnus. Next base: position 4,269,018 of record JAIUSX010000005.1, on the reverse strand, counting down.
GTATATGGAGATTTCGTGACTGAATTCGATTTGAACTTCAATTCTCTTAACAATTCCAAAATTTCAGCCTGTTTGGTCCTATTGAGCCTGAATAAACCGCTTCCAAAGTTCGAACCCAAGTCTGAAATAAGCGTCCAAAAAAATCATGATTTTTCTAAAAATACAACTTTATGGAGATTTTGTGACTAAATTCGATTTGAACTACAATTCTTATCACAATTCCAAAATTTCAGCCATTTGGGTCACACAGATCCCGAAAAATCTGCTTTCAAAGTTCGAACCCAAGTCTGAAATTAGCGTCCATAAAAATCATGATTTTTCTAAAAATACAAGTTTATGGAGATTTTTTGACTGAATTCGATTTGGACTACTATTCTTATCACAATTGATTAATTTCAGCCCCTTGGGTCCCATAGAACCTGAAAAAACTGCTTCCAAAGTTCGAACCCAAGTCTGAAATTATCGTCCATAAAAATCATGATTTTTCTAAAAAAACAAGTTTATGGGGATTTTTTGACTGAATTCGATTTGGACTTCTATTCTTATCACAATTCATTAATTTCAGCCCCTTGGGTCCCATAGAGCCTGAAAAATCTGCTTCCAAAGTTCGAACCCAAGTCCCAAATTAGCTTCCATAAAAATCATGATTTTTCTAAAAATACAAGTATATGGAGATTTCGTGACTGAATTCGATTTGAACTTCAAATCTTTTAACAATTCCAAAATTTCAGCCTGTTTGGTCCTATTGAGCCTGAATAAACCGCTTCCAAAGTTCGAACCCAAGTCTGAAATAAGCGTCCAAAAAAATCATGATTTTTCTAAAAATACAAGTTTATGGAGATTTTGTGACTAAATTCGATTTGAACTACAATTCTTATCACAATTCATTAATTTCAGCCCCTTGAGTCCCATAGAACCTGAAAAAACTGCTTCCAAAGTTCGAACCCAAGTCCCAAATTAGCTTCCATAAAAATCATGATTTTTCTAAAAATACACGTTTATGGAGATTTTGTGACGGAATTCGATTTGGACTAGTATTCTTATCACAATTCATTAATTTCAGCCCCTTGGGTCCCATAGAGCCTGACTAATCTGCTTCCGAATTTCGAACCCAAGTCCCAAATTAGCTTCCATAAATATCATGATTTTTCTAAAAATCCAACTTTATGGAGATTTCGTGACTGAATTCGATTTGAACTTCAATTCTTATAACAATTCATAAATTTCAGCCCCTTGGGTCCCATAGAGCCTGAATAAACTGCTTCCAAAGTTCGAACCCAAGTCTGAAATTAGCGTCCATAAATATCATGATTTTTCTAGAAATACAACTTTATGGAGATTTCGTGACTGAATTCGATTTGAACTTCAATTCTTATATCAATTCCAAAATTTCAGCGTGTTTGGTCCTATTGAGCCTGAATAAACCGCTTCCAAAGTTCGAACCCAAGTCTGAAATAAGCGTCCAAAAAAATCATGATTTTTCTAAAAATACAACTTTATGGAGATTTTGTGACTAAATTCGATTTGAACTACAATTCTTATCACAATTCATTAATTTCAGCCCCTTGAGTCCCATAGAACCTGAAAAAACTGCTTCCAAAGTTCGAACCCATGTCCCAAATTAGCTTCCATAAAAATCATGATTTTTCTAAAAATACAAGTTTATGGAGATTTTGTGACTGAATTTGATTTGGACTACTATTCTTATCACAATTCATAAATTTAAGCCCCTTGGGTCCCATAGAGCCTGACTAATCTGCTTCCAAAGTTCGAACCCAAGTTTGAAATAAGCGTCCAAAAAAATCAAGATTTTTCTAAAAATACAAGTTTATGGAGATTTTGTGACTGAATTCGATTTGAACTTCAATTCTTATAACAATTCATAAATTTCAGCCATTTGGGTCACATAGAACCTGAAAAAACTGCTTCCAAAGTTCGAACCCAAGTCTGAAATAAGCGTCCATAAAAATCATGATGTTTCTAAAAATACAAGTTTATGGAGATTTTGTGACTGAATTCGATTTGGAATACTATTCTTATCACAATTCATAAATTTCAGCCCCTTGGGTCCCATAGAGCCTGGAAAATCTGCTTCCAAAGTTCGAACCCAAGTTCCAAATTAGCTTCCATACAAATCATGGTTTTTCTAAAAATACAAGTTTATGGAGATTTTGTGACGGAATTCGATTTGGACTACTATTCTCATCACAATTCATAAATTTCAGCCCCTTGGGTCCCATAGAGCCTGAATAAACTGCTTCCAAAGTTCGAACCCAAGTCTGAAATTAGCGTCCATAAATATCATGATTTTTCTAAAAATACAACTTTATGGAGATTTCGTGACTGAATTCGATTTGAACTTCAATTCTTATAACAATTCCGAAATTTCAGCCTGTTTGGTCATATAGAGCCTGACAAAACTGCTTCCAAAGTTCGAACCCAAGTACGAAATATGCGTCCATAAAAATCATGATTATTCAAAAAATACAACTTTATGGAGGTTTCGCGACTGAATTCGATTTGAACTACAATTCATATCACAATTCCAAAATTTCAGCCATTTGGGTCACATAGATCCTGAAAAATCTGCTTTCAAATTTCGAACCCAAGTCTGAAATTAGCGTCCATAAAAATCATGATTTTTCTAAAAATACAAGTTTATGGAGATTTTGTGACTGAATTCGATTTTGACTACTATTCTTATCACAATTCATAAATTTCAGCCTCTTGGGTCCCATAGAGCCTGAAAAATCTGCTTCCAAAGTTCGAACCCAAGTCCCAAATTAGCTTCCATACAAATCATGATTTTTCTAAAAATACAAGTTTATGGAGATCTTGTGACTGAATTCGATTTGGACTACTATTCTTATCACAATTCATAAATTTCAGCCCCTTGGGTCCCATAGAGCCTGAAAAATCTGCTTCCAAAGTTCGAACCCAAGTCCCAAATAAGCTTCCATAAAAATTATGATTTTTCTAAAAATACAAGTTTATGGAGATTTTGTGACAGAATTCGATTTGGACTACTATTCTTATCACAATTCATAAATTTCAGCCCCTTCGGTCCCATATAGCCTGATAAAACTGCTTCCAAAGTTCGAACCCAAGTCTGAAATAAGCGTCCAAAAAAATCATGATTTTTCTAAAAATACAACTTTATGGAGATTTTGTGACTGAATTCGATTTGGACTACTATTCTTATCACAATTCATAAATTTCAGCCCCTTGGGTCCCATAGAGCCTGAAAAATCTGCTTCCAAAGTTCGAACCCAAGTCCCAAATTAGCTTCCATAAAAATTATGATTTTTCTAAAAATACAAGTTTATGGAGATTTTGTGACAGAATTCGATTTGGACTACTATTCTTATCACAATTCATAAATTTCAGCCCCTTCGGTCCCATATAGCCTGATAAAACTGCTTCCAAAGTTCGAACCCAAGTCTGAAATAAGCGTCCAAAAAAATCATGATTTTTCTAAAAATACAACTTTATGGAGATTTTGTGACTGAATTTGATTTGGACTACTATTCTTATCACAATTCATAAATTTCAGCCCCTTCGGTCCCATATAGCCTGATAAAACTGCTTCCAAAGTTCGAACCCAAGTCTGAAATTAGCGTCCATAAAAATCATGATTTTTCTAAAAATACAAGTTTATGGAGATTTTGTGACTAAATTCGGTTTGAACTACTATTCTTATCACAATTCATTAATTTCAGCCCCTTGAGTCCCATAGAACCTGAAAAAACTGCTTCCAAAGTTCGAACCCAAGTCCCAAATTAGCTTCCATAAATATCATGATTTTTCTAAAAATACAACTTTATGGAGATTTTGTGACTGAATTCGATTTGAACTTCAATTCTTATAACAATTCATAAATTTCAGCCCCTTGAGTCCCATAGAGCCGGAAAAAACTGCTTCCAAAGTTCGAACCCAAGTCTGAAATTAGCGTCCATAAAAATCATGATTTTTCTAAAAATACAAGTTTATGGAGATTTTGTGACTAAATTCGATTTGAACTACTATTCTTATCACAATTCATTAATTTCAGCCCCTTGAGTCCCATAGAACCTGAAAAAACTGCTTCCAAAGTTCGAACCCAAGTCTGAAATAAGCGTCCAAAAAAATCATGATTTTTCTAAAAATACAAGTTTATGGAGATTTTGTGACTGAATTCGATTTGGAATACTATTCTTATCACAATTCATAAATTTCAGCCCCTTGGGTCCCATAGAGCCTGATAAATCTGCTTCCAAATTTCGAACCCAAGTCCCAAATTAGATTCCATACAAATCATGATTTTTCTAAAAATACAAGTTTATGGAGATTTTGTGACGGAATTCGATTTGGACTATTATTCTTATCACAATTCATAAATTTCAGCCCCTTGGGTCCCATAGAGCCTGAATAAACTGCTTCCAAAGTTCGAACCCAAGTCTGAAATTAGCGTCCATAAATATCATGATTTTTCTAAAAATACAACTTTATGGAGATTTCGTGACTGAATTCGATTTGAACTTCAATTCTTATAACAATTCCGAAATTTCAGCCTGTTTGGTCATATAGATCCTGAAAAATCTGCTTTCAAAGTTCGAACCCAAGTCTGAAATTAGCGTCCATAAAAATCATGATTTTTCTAAAAATACAAGTTTATGGAGATTTTGTGACTGAATTCGATTTGGACTACTATTTTTATCACAATTCATTAATTTCAGCCCCTTGGATCCCATAGAACCTGAAAAAACTGCTTCCAAAGTTCGAACCCAAGTCTGAAATAAGCGTCCAAAAAATCATGATTTTTCTAAAAATACAAGTTTATGGAGATTTTGTGACTGAATTCGATTTGAACTACTATTCTTATCACAATTCATAAATTTCAGCCCCTTGGGTCCCATAGAGCCTGAAAAATCTGCTTCCAAAGTTCGAACCCAAGTCCCAAATTAGCTTCCATAAAAATTATGATTTTTCTAAAAATACAAGTTTATGGAGATTTTGTGACAGAATTCGATTTGGACTACTATTCTTATCACAACTCATAAATTTCAGCCCCTTCGGTCCCATCTAGCCTGATAAAACTGCTTCCAAAGTTCGAACCCAAGTCTGAAATAAGCGTCCAAAAAAATCATGATTTTTCTAAAAATACAAGTTTATGGAGATTTTGTGACTGAATTCGATTTGGAATACTATTCTTATCACAATTCATAAATTTCAGCCCCTTGGGTCCCATAGAGCCTGATAAATCTGCTTCCAAATTTCGAACCCAAGTCCCAAATTAGATTCCATACAAATCATGATTTTTCTAAAAATACAAGTTTATGGAGATTTTGTGACGGAATTCGATTTGGACTACTATTTTTATCACAATTCATTAATTTCAGCCCCTTGGATCCCATAGAACCTGAAAAAACTGCTTCCAAAGTTCGAACCCAAGTCTGAAATAAGCGTCCAAAAAATCATGATTTTTCTAAAAATACAAGTTTATGGAGATTTTGTGACTGAATTCGATTTGAACTACTATTCTTATCACAATTCATAAATTTCAGCCCCTTGGGTCCCATAGAGCCTGAAAAATCTGCTTCCAAAGTTCGAACCCAAGTCCCAAATTAGCTTCCATACAAATCATGATTTTTCCAAAAATACAAGTTTATGGAGATCTTGTGACTGAATTCGATTTGGACTACTATTCTTATCACAATTCATAAATTTCAGCCCCTTGGGTCCCATAGAGCCTGAAAAATCTGCTTCCAAAGTTCGAACCCAAGTCCCAAATTAGCTTCCATAAAAATTATGATTTTTCTAAAAATACAAGTTTATGGAGATTTTGTGACAGAATTCGATTTGGACTACTATTCTTATCACAATTCATAAATTTCAGCCCCTTCGGTCCCATATAGCCTGATAAAACTGCTTCCAAAGTTCGAACCCAAGTCTGAAATAAGCGTCCAAAAAAATCATGATTTTTCTAAAAATACAAGTTTATGGAGATTTTGTGACTGAATTCGATTTGGAATACTATTCTTATCACAATTCATAAATTTCAGCCCCTTGGGTCCCATAGAGCCTGATAAATCTGCTTCCAAATTTCGAACCCAAGTCCCAAATTAGATTCCATACAAATCATGATTTTTCTAAAAATACAAGTTTATGGAGATTTTGTGACTGAATTCGATTTGAACTACTATTCTTATCACAATTCATAAATTTCAGCCCCTTGGGTCCCATAGAGCCTGAAAAATCTGCTTCCAAAGTTCGAACCCAAGTCCCAAATTAGCTTCCATACAAATCATGATTTTTCCAAAAATAAAGTTTATGGAGATCTTGTGACTGAATTCGATTTGGACTACTATTCTTATCACAATTCATAAATTTCAGCCCCTTGGGTCCCATAGAGCCTGAAAAATCTGCTTCCAAAGTTCGAACCCAAGTCCCAAATTAGCTTCCATAAAAATTATGATTTTTCTAAAAATACAAGTTTATGGAGATTTTGTGACAGAATTCGATTTGGACTACTATTCTTATCACAATTCATAAATTTCAGCCCCTTGGGTCCCATAGAGCCTGACTAATCTGCTTCCAAAGTTCGAACCCAAGTTTGAAATAAGCGTCCAAAAAAATCAAGATTATTCTAAAAATACAACTTTATGGAGATTTTGTTACTGAAATCGATTTGGACTACTATTCTTATCACAATTCATTAATTTCAGCCCCTTGGGTCCCATAGAGCCGGAAAAAACTGCTTCCAAAGTTCGAACCCAAGTCTGAAATTAGCGTCCATAAAAATCATGATTTTTCTAAAAATACAACTTTATCTAGATTTTGTGACTGAATTCGATTTGGACTACTATTCTCATCACAATTCATAAATTTCAGCCCCTTGGGTCTCATAGAGCCTGAAAAATCTGCTTCCAAAGTTCGAACCCAAGTCCCAAATTAGCTTCCATAAAAATCATGATTTTTCTAAAAATACAAGTATATGGAGATTTCGTGTCTGAATTCGATTTGAACTTCAAATCTTTTAACAATTCCAAAATTTCAGCCTGTTTGGTCCTATTGAGCCTGAATAAACCGCTTCCAAAGTTCGAACCCAAGTCTGAAATAAGCGTCCAAAAAAATCATGATTTTTCTAAAAATACAACTTTATGGAGATTTTGTGACTAAATTCGATTTGAACTACAATTCTTATCACAATTCCAAAATTTCACCCATTTGGGTCACACAGATCCTGAAAAAACTGCTTCCAAAGTTCGAACCCAAGTCTGAAATTAGCGTCCATAAAAATCATGATTTTTCTAAAAATACAAGTTTATGGAGATTTTTTGACTGAATTCGATTTGGACTACTATTTTTATCACAATTCATTAATTTCAGCCCCTTGGGTCCCATAGAACCTGAAAAAACTGCTTCCAAAGTTCGAACCCAAGTCTGAAATTAGCGTCCATAAAAATCATGATTTTTCTAAAAATACAAGTTTATGGGGATTTTTTGACTGAATTCGATTTGGACTACTATTCTTATCACAATTCATTAATTTCAGCCCCTTGGGTCCCATAGAGCCTGAAAAATATGCTTCCAAAGTTCGAACCCAAGTCCCAAATTAGCTTCCATACAAATCAAGGTTTTTTCCAAAACACAAGTTTATGGAGATTTTGTGACTGAATTCGATTTGGACTACTATTCTTATCACAATTCATTAATTTCAGCCCCTTGGGTCCCATAGAGCCTGACTAATCTGCTTCCAAATTTCGAACCCAAGTCCCAAATTAGCTTACATAAATATCATGATTTTTCTAAAAATCCAACTTTATGGAGATTTCGTGACTGAATTCGATTTGAACTTCAATTCTTATAACAATTCATAAATTTCAGCCCCTTGGGTCCCATAGAGCCTGAATAAACTGCTTCCAAAGTTCGAACCCAAGTCTGAAATTAGCGTCCATAAATATCATGATTTTTCTAGAAATACAACTTTATGGAGATTTCGTGACTGAATTCGATTTGAACTTCAATTCTTATATCAATTCCAAAATTTCAGCCTGTTTGGTCCTATTGAGCCTGAATAAACCGCTTCCATAGTTCGAACCCAAGTCTGAAATAAGCGTCCAAAAAAATCATGATTTTTCTAAAAATACAAGTTTATGGAGATTTTGTGACTAAATTCGATTTGAACTACTATTCTTATCACAATTCATAAATTTCAGCCCCTTGGGTTCCATAGAGCCTGAATAAACTGCTTCCAAAGTTCGAACCCAAGTCTGAAATTAGCGTCCATAAATATCATGATTTTTCTAAAAATACAACTTTATGGAGATTTCGTGACTGAATTCGATTTGAACTTCAATTCTTATAACAATTCCGAAATTTCAGCCTGTTTGGTCATATAGATCCTGAAAAATCTGCTTTCAAAGTTCGAACCCAAGTCTGAAATTAGCGTCCATAAAAATCATGATTTTTCTAAAAATACAAGTTTATGGAGATTTTGTGACTGAATTCGATTTGGACTACTATTTTTATCACAATTCATTAATTTCAGCCCCTTGGATCCCATAGAACCTGAAAAAACTGCTTTCAAAGTTCGAACCCAAGTCTGAAATAAGCGTCCAAAAAATCATGATTTTTCTAAAAATACAAGTTTATGGAGATTTTGTGACTGAATTCGATTTGAACTACTATTCTTATCACAATTCATAAATTTCAGCCCCTTGGGTCCCATAGAGCCTGAAAAATCTGCTTCCAAAGTTCGAACCCAAGTCCCAAATTAGCTTCCATACAAATCATGATTTTTCCAAAAATACAAGTTTATGGAGATCTTGTGACTGAATTCGATTTGGACTACTATTCTTATCACAATTCATAAATTTCAGCCCCTTGGGTCCCATAGAGCCAGAAAAATCTGCTTCCAAAGTTCGAACCCAAGTCCCAAATTAGCTTCCATAAAAATCATGATTTTTCTAAAAATACAAGTATATGGAGATTTCGTGACTGAATTCGATTTGAACTTCAAATCTTTTAACAATTCCAAAATTTCAGCCTGTTTGGTCCTATTGAGCCTGAATAAACCGCTTCCAAAGTTCGAACCCAAGTCTGAAATAAGCGTCCAAAAAAATCATGATTTTTCTAAAAATACAACTTTATGGAGATTTTGTGACTAAATTCGATTTGAACTACAATTCTTATCACAATTCCAAAATTTCAGCCATTTGGGTCACACAGATCCTGAAAAATCTGCTTTCAAAGTTCGAACCCAAGTCTGAAATTAGCGTCCATAAAAATCATGATTTTTCTAAAAATACAAGTTTATGGAGATTTTTTGACTGAATTCGATTTGGACTACTATTCTTATCACAATTCATTAATTTCAGCCCCTTGGGTCCCATAGAACCTGAAAAAACTGCTTCCAAAGTTCGAACCCAAGTCTGAAATTAGCGTCCATAAAAATCATGATTTTTCTAAAAATACAAGTTTATGGGGATTTTTTGACTGAATTCGATTTGGACTACTATTCTTATCACAATTCATTAATTTCAGCCCCTTGGGTCCCATAGAGCCTGAAAAATCTGCTTCCAAAGTTCGAACCCAAGTCCCAAATTAGCTTCCATACAAATCATGATTTTTCCCAAAACACAAGTTTATGGAGATTTTGTGACTGAATTCGATTTGGACTACTCTTCTTATCACAATTCATAAATTTCAGCTCCTTGGGTCCCATAGAGCCTGAAAAATCTGCTTCCAAAGTTCGAACCCAAGTCCAAAATTAGCTTCCATAAAAATTATGATTTTTCTAAAAATACACGTTTATGGAGATTTTGTGACGGAATTCGATTTGGACTAGTATTCTTATCACAATTCATAAATTTCAGCCCCTTGGGTCCCATAGAGCCTGACTAATCTGCTTCCAAATTTCGAACCCAAGTCCCAAATTAGCTTCCATAAATATCATGATTTTTCTAAAAATCCAACTTTATGGAGATTTCGTGACTGAATTCGATTTGAACTTCAATTCTTATAACAATTCATAAATTTCAGCCCCTTGGGTCCCATAGGGCCTGAATAAACTGCTTCCAAAGTTCGAACCCAAGTCTGAAATTAGCGTCCATAAATATCATGATTTTTCTAGAAATACAACTTTATGGAGATTTCGTGACTGAATTCGATTTGAACTACAATTCTTATATCAATTCCAAAATTTCAGCCTGTTTGGTCCTATTGAGCCTGAATAAACCGCTTCCAAAGTTCGAACCCAAGTCTGAAATAAGCGTCCAAAAAAATCATGATTTTTCTAAAAATACAAGTTTATGGAGATTTTGTGACTAAATTCGATTTGAACTACAATTCTTATCACAATTCATTAATTTCAGCCCCTTGAGTCCCATAGAACCTGAAAAAACTGCTTCCAAAGTTCGAACCCAAGTCCCAAATTAGCTTCCATAAAAATCATGATTTTTCTAAAAATACAAGTTTATGGAGATTTTGTGACTGAATTTGATTTGGACTACTATTCTTATCACAATTCATAAATTTCAGCCCCTTGGGTCCCATAGAGCCTGACTAATCTGCTTCCAAAGTTCGAACCCAAGTTTGAAATAAGCGTCCAAAAAAATCAAGATTTTTCTAAAAATACAACTTTATGGAGATTTTGTGACTGAATTCGATTTGAACTTCAATTCTTATAACAATTCATAAATTTCAGCCATTTGGGTCACATAGATCCTGAAAAAATCTGCTTTCAAAGTTCGAACCCAAGTCTGAAATTAGCGTCCATAAAAATCATGATTTTTCTAAAAATACAAGTTTATGGAGATTTTGTTACTAAATTCGATTTGAACTACTATTCTTATCACAATTCATTAATTTCAGCCCCTTGAGTCCCATAGAACCTGAAAAAACTGCTTCCAAAGTTCGAACCCAAGTCCCAAATTAGCTTCCATAAATATCATGATTTTTCTAAAAATACAACTTTATGGAGATTTTGTGACTGAATTCGATTTGAACTTCAATTCTTATAACAATTCATTAATTTCAGCCCCTTGAGTCCCATAGAGCCGGAAAAAACTGCTTCCAAAGTTCGAACCCAAGTCTGAAATTAGCGTCCATAAAAATCATGATTTTTCTAAAAATACAAGTTTTTGGAGATTTTGTGACTAAATTCGATTTGAACTACTATTCTTATCACAATTCATTAATTTCAGCCCCTTGAGTCCCATAGAACCTGAAAAAACTGCTTCCAAAGTTAGAACCCAAGTCTGAAATTAGCGTCCATAAAAATCATGATTTTTCTAAAAATACAAGTTTATGGAGATTTTGTGACTGAATTCGATTTGGACTACTATTTTTATCACAATTCATTAATTTCAGCCCCTTGGATCCCATAGAACCTGAAAAAACTGCTTTCAAAGTTCGAACCCAAGTCTGAAATAAGCGTCCAAAAAATCATGATTTTTCTAAAAATACAAGTTTATGGAGATTTTGTGACTGAATTCGATTTGAACTACTATTCTTATCACAATTCATAAATTTCAGCCCCTTGGGTCCCATAGAGCCTGAAAAATCTGCTTCCAAAGTTCGAACCCAAGTCCCAAATTAGCTTCCATACAAATCATGATTTTTCCAAAAATACAAGTTTATGGAGATCTTGTGACTGAATTCGATTTGGACTACTATTCTTATCACAATTCATAAATTTCAGCCCCTTGGGTCCCATAGAGCCAGAAAAATCTGCTTCCAAAGTTCGAACCCAAGTCCCAAATTAGCTTCCATAAAAATCATGATTTTTCTAAAAATACAACTTTATCTAGATTTTGTGACTGAATTCGATTTGGACTACTATTCTCATCACAATTCATAAATTTCAGCCCCTTGGGTCTCATAGAGCCTGAAAAATCTGCTTCCAAAGTTCGAACCCAAGTCCCAAATTAGCTTCCATAAAAATCATGATTTTTCTAAAAATACAAGTATATGGAGATTTCGTGACTGAATTCGATTTGAACTTCAAATCTTTTAACAATTCCAAAATTTCAGCCTGTTTGGTCCTATTGAGCCTGAATAAACCGCTTCCAAAGTTCGAACCCAAGTCTGAAATAAGCGTCCAAAAAAATCATGATTTTTCTAAAAATACAACTTTATGGAGATTTTGTGACTAAATTCGATTTGAACTACAATTCTTATCACAATTCCAAAATTTCAGCCATTTGGGTCACACAGATCCTGAAATATCTGCTTTCAAAGTTCGAACCCAAGTCTGAAATTAGCGTCCATAAAAATCATGATTTTTCTAAAAATACAAGTTTATGGAGATTTTTTGACTGAATTCGATTTGGACTACTATTCTTATCACAATTCATTAATTTCAGCCCCTTGGGTCCCATAGAACCTGAAAAAACTGCTTCCAAAGTTCGAACCCAAGTCTGAAATTAGCGTCCATAAAAATCATGATTTTTCTAAAAATACAAGTTTATGGGGATTTTTTGACTGAATTCGATTTGGACTACTATTCTTATCACAATTCATTAATTTCAGCCCCTTGGGTCCCATAGAGCCTGAAAAATCTGCTTCCAAAGTTCGAACCCAAGTCCCAAATTAGCTTCCATACAAATCATGATTTTTCCCAAAACACAAGTTTATGGAGATTTTGTGACTGAATTCGATTTGGACTACTCTTCTTATCACAATTCATAAATTTCAGCTCCTTGGGTCCCATAGAGCCTGAAAAATCTGCTTCCAAAGTTCGAACCCAAGTCCAAAATTAGCTTCCATAAAAATTATGATTTTTCTAAAAATACACGTTTATGGAGATTTTGTGACGGAATTCGATTTGGACTAGTATTCTTATCACAATTCATAAATTTCAGCCCCTTGGGTCCCATAGAGCCTGACTAATCTGCTTCCAAATTTCGAACCCAAGTCCCAAATTAGCTTCCATAAATATCATGATTTTTCTAAAAATCCAACTTTATGGAGATTTCGTGACTGAATTCGATTTGAACTTCAATTCTTATAACAATTCATAAATTTCAGCCCCTTGGGTCCCATAGGGCCTGAATAAACTGCTTCCAAAGTTCGAACCCAAGTCTGAAATTAGCGTCCATAAATATCATGATTTTTCTAGAAATACAACTTTATGGAGATTTCGTGACTGAATTCGATTTGAACTTCAATTCTTATATCAATTCCAAAATTTCAGCCTGTTTGGTCCTATTGAGCCTGAATAAACCGCTTCCAAAGTTCGAACCCAAGTCTGAAATAAGCGTCCAAAAAAATCATGATTTTTCTAAAAATACAAGTTTATGGAGATTTTGTGAAAAAATCTGCTTTCAAAGTTCGAACCCAAGTCTGAAATTAGCGTCCATAAAAATCATGATTTTTCTAAAAATACAAGTTTATGGAGATTTTGTGACTAAATTCGATTTGAACTACTATTCTTATCACAATTCATTAATTTCAGCCCCTTGAGTCCCATAGAACCTGAAAAAACTGCTTCCAAAGTTCGAACCCAAGTCCCAAATTAGCTTCCATAAATATCATGATTTTTCTAAAAATACAACTTTATGGAGATTTTGTGACTGAATTCGATTTGAACTTCAATTCTTATAACAATTCATTAATTTCAGCCCCTTGAGTCCCATAGAGCCTGGAAAATCTGCTTCCAAAGTTCGAACCCAAGTTCCAAATTAGCTTCCATACAAATCATGATTTTTCTAAAAATACAAGTTTATGGAGATTTTGTGACGGAATTCGATTTGGACTACTATTCTTATCACAATTCATAAATTTCAGCCCCTTGGGTCCCATAGAGCCTGACTAATCTGCTTCCAAATTTCGAACCCAAGTCCCAAATTAGCTTCCATAAATATCATGATTTTTCTAAAAATCCAACTTTATGGAGATTTCGTGACTGAATTCGATTTGAACTTCAATTCTTATAACAATTCATAAATTTCAGCCCCTTGGGTCCCATAGGGCCTGAATAAACTGCTTCCAAAGTTCGAACCCAAGTCTGAAATTAGCGTCCATAAATATCATGATTTTTCTAGAAATACAACTTTATGGAGATTTCGTGACTGAATTCGATTTGAACTTCAATTCTTATATCAATTCCAAAATTTCAGCCTGTTTGGTCCTATTGAGCCTGAATAAACCGCTTCCAAAGTTCGAACCCAAGTCTGAAATAAGCGTCCAAAAAAATCATGATTTTTCTAAAAATACAAGTTTATGGAGATTTTGTGACTAAATTCGATTTGAACTACAATTCTTATCACAATTCATTAATTTCAGCCCCTTGAGTCCCATAGAACCTGAAAAAACTGCTTCCAAAGTTCGAACCCAAGTCTGAAATTAGCGTCCATAAAAATCATGATTTTTCTAAAAATACAAGTTTATGGAGATTTTGTGACTAAATTCGATTTGAACTACTATTCTTATCACAATTCATTAATTTCAGCCCCTTGAGTCCCATAGAACCTGAAAAAACTGCTTCCAAAGTTCGAACCCAAGTCCCAAATTAGCTTCCATAAATATCATGATTTTTCTAAAAATACAACTTTATGGAGATTTTGTGACTGAATTCGATTTGAACTTCAATTCTTATAACAATTCATTAATTTCAGCCCCTTGAGTCCCATAGAGCCGGAAAAAACTGCTTCCAAAGTTCGAACCCAAGTCTGAAATTAGCGTCCATAAAAATCATGATTTTTCTAAAAATACAAGTTTTTGGAGATTTTGTGACTAAATTCGATTTGGACTCTTATTCTTATCACAATTTATTAATTTCAGCCCCTTGGATCCCATAGAACCTGAAAAAACTGCTTCCAAAGTTCGAACCCAAGTCTGAAATAAGCGTCCAAAAAAATCATGATTTTTCTAAAAATACAAGTTTATGGAGATTTTGTGACTGAATTTGATTTGGAATACTATTCTTATCACAATTCATAAATTTCAGCCCCTTGGGTCCCATAGAGCCTGGAAAATCTGCTTCCAAAGTTCGAACCCAAGTTCCAAATTAGCTTCCATACAAATCATGATTTTTCTAAAAATACAAGTTTATGGAGATTTTGTGACGGAATTCGATTTGGACTACTATTCTTATCACAATTCATAAATTTCAGCCCCTTGGGTCCCATAGAGCCTGACTAATCTGCTTCCAAATTTCGAACCCAAGTCCCAAATTAGCTTCCATAAATATCATGATTTTTCTAAAAATCCAACTTTATGGAGATTTCGTGACTGAATTCGATTTGAACTTCAATTCTTATAACAATTCATAAATTTCAGCCCCTTGGGTCCCATAGGGCCTGAATAAACTGCTTCCAAAGTTCGAACCCAAGTCTGAAATTAGCGTCCAAAAAAATCATGATTTTTCTAAAAATACAACTTTATGGAGATTTTGTGACTAAATTCGATTTGAACTACAATTCTTATCACAATTCCAAAATTTCAGCCATTTGGGTCACACAGATCCTGAAAAATCTGCTTTCAAAGTTCGAACCCAAGTCTGAAATTAGCGTCCATAAAAATCATGATTTTTCTAAAAATACAAGTTTATGGAGATTTTTTGACTGAATTCGATTTGGACTACTATTCTTATCACAATTCATTAATTTCAGCCCCTTGAGTCCCATAGAACCTGAAAAAACTGCTTCCAAAGTTCGAACCCAAGTCTGAAATTAGCGTCCAAAAAAATCATGATTTTTCTAAAAATACAACTTTATGGAGATTTTGTGACTAAATTCGATTTGAACTACAATTCTTATCACAATTCCAAAATTTCAGCCATTTGGGTCACACAGATCCTGAAAAATCTGCTTTCAAAGTTCGAACCCAAGTCTGAAATTAGCGTCCATAAAAATCATGATTTTTCTAAAAATACAAGTTTATGGAGATTTTTTGACTGAATTCGATTTGGACTACTATTCTTATCACAATTCATTAATTTCAGCCCCTTGGATCCCATAGAACCTGAAAAAACTGCTTCCAAAGTTCGAACCTAAGTCTGAAATAAGCGTCCAAAAAAATCATGATTTTTCTAAAAATACAAGTTTATGGAGATTTTGTGACTGAATTCGATTTGGAATACTATTCTTATCACAATTCATAAATTTCAGCCCCTTGGGTCCTATAGAGCCTGGAAAATCTGCTTCCAAAGTTCGAACCCAAGTTCCAAATTAGCTTCCATACAAATCATGATTTTTCTAAAAATACAAGTTTATGGAGATTTTGTGACGGAATTCGATTTGGACTACTATTCTTATCACAATTCATAAATTTCAGCCCCTTGGGTCCCGTAGAGCCTGAATAAACTGCTTCCAAAGTTCGAACCCAAGTCTGAAATTAGCGTCCATAAATATCATGATTTTTCTAAAAATATAACTTTATGGAGATTTCGTGACTGAATTCGATTTGAACTTCAATTCTTATAACAATTCCGAAATTTCAGCCTGTTTGGTCATATAGAGCCTGACAAAACTGCTTCCAAAGTTCGAACCCAAGTACGAAATATGCGTCCATAAAAATCATGATTATTCAAAAAATACAACTTTATGGAGGTTTCGCGACTAAATTCGATTTGAACTAAAATTCTTATCACAATTCCAAAATTTCAGCCATTTGGGTCACATAGATCCTGAAAAATCTGCTTTCAAATTTCGAACCCAAGTCTGAAATTAGCGTCCATAAAAATCATGATTTTTCTAAAAATACAAGTTTATGGAGATTTTGTGACTGAATTCGATTTTGACTACTATTCTTATCACAATTCATAAATTTCAGCCCCTTGGGTCCCATAGAGCCTGACTAATCTGCTTCCAAATTTCGAACCCAAGTCCCAAATTAGCTTCCATAAATATCATGATTTTTCTAAAAATCCAACTTTATGGAGATTTCGTGACTGAATTCGATTTGAACTTCAATTCTTATAACAATTCATAAATTTCAGCCCCTTGGGTCCCATAGGGCCTGAATAAACTGCTTCCAAAGTTCGAACCCAAGTCTGAAATTAGCGTCCATAAATATCATGATTTTTCTAGAAATACAACTTTATGGAGATTTCGTGACTGAATTCGATTTGAACTTCAATTCTTATATCAATTCCAAAATTTCAGCCTGTTTGGTCCTATTGAGCCTGAATAAACCGCTTCCAAAGTTCGAACCCAAGTCTGAAATAAGCGTCCAAAAAAATCATGATTTTTCTAAAAATACAAGTTTATGGAGATTTTGTGACTAAATTCGATTTGAACTACAATTCTTATCACAATTCATTAATTTCAGCCCCTTGAGTCCCATAGAACCTGAAAAAACTGCTTCCAAAGTTCGAACCCAAGTCCCAAATTAGCTTCCATAAAAATCATGATTTTTCTAAAAATACAAGTTTATGGAGATTTTGTGACTGAATTTGATTTGGACTACTATTCTTATCACAATTCATAAATTTCAGCCCCTTGGGTCCCATAGAGCCTGACTAATCTGCTTCCAAAGTTCGAACCCAAGTTTGAAATAAGCGTCCAAAAAAATCAAGATTTTTCTAAAAATACAACTTTATGGAGATTTTGTGACTGAATTCGATTTGAACTTCAATTCTTATAACAATTCATAAATTTCAGCCATTTGGGTCACATAGATCCTGAAAAAATCTGCTTTCAAAGTTCGAACCCAAGTCTGAAATTAGCGTCCATAAAAATCATGATTTTTCTAAAAACACAAGTTTATGGAGATTTTGTGACTAAATTCGATTTGAACTACTATTCTTATCACAATTCATTAATTTCAGCCCCTTGAGTCCCATAGAACCTGAAAAAACTGCTTCCAAAGTTCGAACCCAAGTCCCGAATTAGCTTCCATAAATATCATGATTTTTCTAAAAATACAACTTTATGGAGATTTTGTGACTGAATTCGATTTGAACTTCAATTCTTATAACAATTCATTAATTTCAGCCCCTTGAGTCCCATAGAGCCGGAAAAAACTGCTTCCAAAGTTCGAACCCAAGTCTGAAATTAGCGTCCATAAAAATCATGATTTTTCTAAAAATACAAGTTTTTGGAGATTTTGTGACTAAATTCGATTTGAACTACTATTCTTATCACAATTCATTAATTTCAGCCCCTTGAGTCCCATAGAACCTGAAAAAACTGCTTCCAAAGTTAGAACCCAAGTCTGAAATTAGCGTCCATAAAAATCATGATTTTTCTAAAAATACAAGTTTATGGAGATTTTGTGACTGAATTCGATTTGGACTCTTATTCTTATCACAATTTATTAATTTCAGCCCCTTGGATCCCATAGAACCTGAAAAAACTGCTTCCAAAGTTCGAACCCAAGTCTGAAATAAGCGTCCAAAAAAATCATGATTTTTCTAAAAATACAAGTTTATGGAGATTTTGTGACTGAATTCGATTTGGAATACTATTCTTATCACAATTCATAAATTTCAGCCCCTTGGGTCCCATAGAGCCTGGAAAATCTGCTTCCAAAGTTCGAACCCAAGTTCCAAATTAGCTTCCATACAAATCATGATTTTTCTAAAAATACAAGTTTATGGAGATTTTGTGACGGAATTCGATTTGGACTACTATTCTTATCACAATTCATAAATTTCAGCCCCTTGGGTCCCATAGAGCCTGAATAAACTGCTTCCAAAGTTCGAACCCAAGTCTGAAATTAGCGTCCATAAATATCATGATTTTTCTAAAAATATAACTTTATGGAGATTTCGTGACTGAATTCGATTTGAACTTCAATTCTTATAACAATTCCGAAATTTCAGCCTTTTTGGTCATATAGAGCCTGACAAAACTGCTTCCAAAGTTCGAACCCAAGTACGAAATATGCGTCCATAAAAATCATGATTATTCAAAAAATTCAACTTTATGGAGGTTTCGCGACTAAATTCGATTTGAACTACAATTCTTATCACAATTCCAAAATTTCAGCCATTTGGGTCACATAGATCCTGAAAAATCTGCTTTCAAATTTCGAACCCAAGTCTGAAATTAGCGTCCATAAAAATCATGATTTTTCTAAAAATACAAGTTTATGGAGATTTTGTGACTGAATTCGATTTTGACTACTATTCTTATCACAATTCATAAATTTCAGCCCCTTGGGTCCCATAGAGCCTGACTAATCTGCTTCCAAAGTTCGAACCCAAGTTTGAAATAAGGGTCCAAAAAAATCAAGATTTTTCTAAAAATACAACTTTATGGAGATTTTGTTACTGAATTCGATTTGGACTACTATTCTTATCACAATTCATTAATTTCAGCCCCTTGGGTCCCATAGAGCCGGAAAAAACTGCTTCCAAAGTTCGAACACAAGTCTGAAATTAGCGTCCATAAAAATCATAATTTTTCTAAAAATACAACTTTATCTAGATTTTGTGACTGAATTCGATTTGGACTACTATTCTCATCACAATTCATAAATTTCAGCCCCTTGGGTCTCATAGAGCCTGAAAAATCTGCTTCCAAAGTTCGAACCCAAGTCCCAAATTAGCTTCCATAAAAATCATGATTTTTCTAAAAATACAAGTATATGGAGATTTCGTGACTGAATTCGATTTGAACTTCAAATCTTTTAACAATTCCAAAATTTCAGCCTGTTTGGTCCTATTGAGCCTGAATAAACCGCTTCCAAAGTTCGAACCCAAGTGTGAAATAAGCGTCCAAAAAAATCATGATTTTTCTAAAAATACAACTTTATGGAGATTTTGTGACTAAATTCGATTTGAACTACAATTCTTATCACAATTCCAAAATTTCAGCCATTTGGGTCACACAGATCCTGAAAAATCTGCTTTCAAAGTTCGAACCCAAGTCTGAAATTAGCGTCCATAAAAATCATGATTTTTCTAAAAATACAAGTTTATGGAGATTTTTTGACTGAATTCGATTTGGACTACTATTCTTATCACAATTTATTAATTTCAGCCCCTTGGGTCCCATAGAACCTGAAAAAACTGCTTCCAAAGTTCGAACCCAAGTCTGAAATTAGCGTCCATAAAAATCATGATTTTTCTAAAAATACAAGTTTATGGGGATTTTTTGACTGAATTCGATTTGAACTTCAATTCTTATAACAATTCATTAATTTCAGCCCCTTGGGTCCCATAGAGCCTGGAAAATCTGCTTCCAAAGTTCGAACCCAAGTTCCAAATTAGCTTCCATACAAATCATGATTTTTCTAAAAATACAAGTTTATGGAGATTTTGTGACGGAATTCGATTTGGACTACTATTCTTATCACAATTCATAAATTTCAGCCCCTTGGGTCCCATAGAGCCTGAATAAACTGCTTCCAAAGTTCGAACCCAAGTCTGAAATTAGCGTCCATAAATATCATGATTTTTCTAAAAATATAACTTTATGGAGATTTCGTGACTGAATTCGATTTGAACTTCAATTCTTATAACAATTCCGAAATTTCAGCCTGTTTGGTCATATAGAGCCTGACAAAACTGCTTCCAAAGTTCGAACCCAAGTACGAAATATGCGTCCATAAAAATCATGATTATTTAAAAAATACAACTTTATGGAGGTTTCGCGACTAAATTCGATTTGAACTACAATTCTTATCACAATTCCAAAATTTCAGCCATTTGGGTCACATAGATCCTGAAAAATCTGCTTTCAAATTTCGAACCCAAGTCTGAAATTAGCGTCCATAAAAATCATGATTTTTCTAAAAATACAAGTTTATGGAGATTTTGTGACTGAATTCGATTTTGACTACTATTCTTATCACAATTCATAAATTTCAGCCCCTTGGGTCCCATAGAGCCTGACTAATCTGCTTCCAAAGTTCGAACCCAAGTTTGAAATAAGCGTCCAAAAAAATCAAGATTTTTCTAAAGATACAACTTTATGGAGATTTTGTTACTGAATTCGATTTGGACTACTATTCTTATCACAATTCATTAATTTCAGCCCCTTGGGTCCCATAGAGCCGGAAAAAACTGCTTCCAAAGTTCGAACACAAGTCTGAAATTAGCGTCCATAAAAATCATAATTTTTCTAAAAATACAACTTTATCTAGATTTTGTGACTGAATTCGATTTGGACTACTATTCTCATCACAATTCATAAATTTCAGCCCCTTGGGTCTCATAGAGCCTGAAAAATCTGCTTCCAAAGTTCGAACCCAAGTCCCAAATTATCTTCCATAAAAATCATGATTTTTCTAAAAATACAAGTATATGGAGATTTCGTGACTGAATTCGATTTGAACTTCAAATCTTTTAACAATTCCAAAATTTCAGCCTGTTTGGTCCTATTGAGCCTGAATAAACCGCTTCCAAAGTTCGAACCCAAGTCTGAAATAAGCGTCCAAAAAAATCATGATTTTTCTAAAAATACAACTTTATGGAGATTTTGTGACTAAATTCGATTTGAACTACAATTCTTATCACAATTCCAAAATTTCAGCCATTTGGGTCACACAGATCCTGAAAAATCTGCTTTCAAAGTTCGAACCCAAGTCTGAAATTAGCGTCCATAAAAATCATGATTTTTCTAAAAATACAAATTTATGGAGATTTTTTGACTGAATTCGATTTGGACTACTATTCTTATCACAATTTATTAATTTCAGCCCCTTGGGTCCCATAGAACCTGAAAAAACTGCTTCCAAAGTTCGAACCCAAGACTGAAATTAGCGTCCATAAAAATCATGATTTTTCTAAAAATACACGTTTATGGAGATTTTGTGACGGAATTCGATTTGGACTAGTATTCTTATCACAATTCATAAATTTCAGCCCCTTGGGTCCCATAGAGCCTGACTAATCTGCTTCCAAATTTCGAACCCAAGTCCCAAATTAGCTTCCATAAATATCATGATTTTTCTAAAAATCCAACTTTATGGAGATTTCGTGACTGAATTCGATTTGAACTTCAATTCTTATAACAATTCTTAAATTTCAGCCCCTTGGGTCCTATTGAGCCTGAATAAACCGCTTCCAAAGTTCGAACCCAAGTCTGAAATAAGCGTCCAAAAAAATCATGATTTTTCTAAAAATACAAGTTTATGGAGATTTTGTGACTAAATTCGATTTGAACTACAATTCTTATCACAATTCATTAATTTCAGCCCCTTGAGTCCCATAGAACCTGAAAAAACTGCTTCCAAAGTTCGAACCCAAGTCCCAAATTAGCTTCCATAAAAATCATGATTTTTCTAAAAATACAAGTTTATGGAGATTTTGTGACTGAATTTGATTTGGACTACTATTCTTATCACAATTCATAAATTTCAGCCCCTTGGGTCCCATAGAGCCTGACTAATCTGCTTCCAAAGTTCGAACCCAAGTTTGAAATAAGCGTCCAAAAAAATCAAGATTTTTCTAAAAATACAACTTTATGGAGATTTTGTGACTGAATTCGATTTGAACTTCAATTCTTATAACAATTCATAAATTTCAGCCATTTGGGTCACATAGATCCTGAAAAAATCTGCTTTCAAAGTTCGAACCCAAGTCTGAAATTAGCGTCCATAAAAATCATGATTTTTCTAAAAATACAAGTTTATGGAGATTTTGTGACTAAATTCGATTTGAACTACTATTCTTATCACAATTCATTAATTTCAGCCCCTTGAATCCCATAGAACCTGAAAAAACTGCTTCCAAAGTTCGAACCCAAGTCCCAAATTAGCTTCCATAAATATCATGATTTTTCTAAAAATACAACTTTATGGAGATTTTGTGACTGAATTCGATTTGAACTTCAATTCTTATAACAATTCATTAATTTCAGCCCCTTGGATCCCATAGAACCTGAAAAAACTGCTTCCAAAGTTAGAACCCAAGTCTGAAATTAGCGTCCATAAAAATCATGATTTTTCTAAAAATACAAGTTTATGGAGATTTTGTGACTGAATTCGATTTGGACTCTTATTCTTATCACAATTTATTAATTTCAGCCCCTTGGATCCCATAGAACCTGAAAAAACTGCTTCCAAAGTTCGAACCCAAGTCTGAAATAAGCGTCCAAAAAAATCATGATTTTTCTAAAAATACAAGTTTATGGAGATTTTGTGACTGAATTCGATTTGGAATACTATTCTTATCACAATTCATAAATTTCAGCCCCTTGGGTCCCATAGAGCCTGGAAAATCTGCTTCCAAAGTTCGAACCCAAGTTCCAAATTAGCTTCCATACAAATCATGATTTTTCTAAAAATACAAGTTTATGGAGATTTTGTGACTGAATTCGATTTGAACTTCAATTCTTATAACAATTCATTAATTTCAGCCCCTTGGATCCCATAGAACCTGAAAAAACTGCTTCCAAAGTTAGAACCCAAGTCTGAAATTAGCGTCCATAAAAATCATGATTTTTCTAAAAATACAAGTTTATGGAGATTTTGTGACTGAATTCGATTTGGACTCTTATTCTTATCACAATTTATTAATTTCAGCCCCTTGGATCCCATAGAACCTGAAAAAACTGCTTCCAAAGTTCGAACCCAAGTCTGAAATAAGCGTCCAAAAAAATCATGATTTTTCTAAAAATACAAGTTTATGGAGATTATGTGACTGAATTCGATTTGGACTACTATTCTTATCACAATTCATAAATTTCAGCCCCTTGGGTCCCATAGAGCCTGAATAAACTGCTTCCAAAGTTCGAACCCAAGTCTGAAATTAGCGTCCATAAATATCATGATTTTTCTAAAAATATAACTTTATGGAGATTTCGTGACTGAATTCGATTTGAACTTCAATTCTTATAACAATTCCGAAATTTCAGCCTGTTTGGTCATATAGAGCCTGACAAAACTGCTTCCAAAGTTCGAACCCAAGTACGAAATATGCGTCCATAAAAATCATGATTATTCAAAAAATACAACTTTATGGAGGTTTCGCGACTAAATTCGATTTGAACTACAATTCTTATCACAATTCCAAAATTTCAGCCATTTGGGTCACATAGATCCTGAAAAATCTGCTTTCAAATTTCGAACCCAAGTCTGAAATTAGCGTCCATAAAAATCATGATTTTTCTAAAAATACAAGTTTATGGAGATTTTGTGACTGAATTCGATTTTGACTACTATTCTTATCACAATTCATAAATTTCAGCCTCTTGGGTCCCATAGAGCCTGAAAAATCTGCTTCCAAAGTTCGAACCCAAGTCCCAAATTAGCTTCCATACAAATCATGATTTTTCTAAAAATACAAGTTTATGGAGATCTTGTGACTGAATTCGATTTGGACTACTATTCTTATCACAATTCATAAATTTCAGCCCCTTGGGTCCCATAGAGCCTGAAAAATCTGCTTCCAAAGTTCGAACCCAAGTCCCAAATAAGCTTCCATAAAAATTATGATTTTTCTAAAAATACAAGTATATGGAGATTTTGTGACAGAATTCGATTTGGACTACTATTCTTATCACAATTCATAAATTTCAGCCCCTTCGGTCCCATATAGCCTGATAAAACTGCTTCCAAAGTTCGAACCCAAGTCTGAAATAAGCGTCCAAAAAAATCATGATTTTTCTAAAAATACAACTTTATGGAGATTTTGTGATCGAATTCGATTTGGACTACTATTCTTATCACAATTCATAAATTTCAGCCCCTTGGGTCCCATAGAGCCTGGAAAATCTGCTTCCAAAGTTCGAACCCAAGTTCCAAATTAGCTTCCATACAAATCATGGTTTTTCTAAAAATACAAGTTTATGGAGATTTTGTGACGGAATTCGATTTGGACTACTATTCTTATCACAATTCATAAATTTCAGCCCCTTGGGTCCCATAGAGCCTGAATAAACTGCTTCCAAAGTTCGAACCCAAGTCTGAAATTAGCGTCCATAAATATCATGATTTTTCTTAAAATACAACTTTATGGAGATTTCGTGACTGAATTCGATTTGAACTTCAATTCTTATAACAATTCCGAAATTTCAGCCTGTTTGGTCATATAGAGCCTAACAAAACTGCTTCCAAAGTTCGAACCCAAGTACGAAATATGCGTCCATAAAAATCATGATTATTCAAAAAATACAACTTTATGGAGGTTTCGCGACTGAATTCGATTTGAACTACAATTCTTATCACAATTCCAAAATTTCAGCCATTTGGGTCACATAGATCCTGAAAAATCTGCTTTCAAATTTCGAACTCAAGTCTGAAATTAGCGTCCATAAAAATCATAATTTTTCTAAAAATACAAGTTTATGGAGATTTTGTGACTGAATTCGATTTTGACTACTATTCTTATCACAATTCATAAATTTCAGCCTCTTGGGTCCCATAGAGCCTGAAAAATCTGCTTCCAAATATCGAACCCAAGTCCCAAATTAGCTTCCATACAAATCATGATTTTTCTAAAAATACAAGTTTATGGAGATCTTGTGACTGAATTCGATTTGGACTACTATTCTTATCACAATTCATAAATTTCAGCCCCTTGGGTCCCATAGAGCCTGAAAAATCTGCTTCCAAAGTTCGAACCCAAGTCCCAAATAAGCTTCCATAAAAATTATGATTTTTCTAAAAATACAAGTTTATGGAGATTTTGTGACAGAATTCGATTTGGACTACTATTCTTATCACAATTCATAAATTTCAGCCCCTTCGGTCCCATATAGCCTGATAAAACTGCTTCCAAAGTTCGAACCCAAGTCTGAAATAAGCGTCCAAAAAAATCATGATTTTTCTAAAAATACAACTTTATGGAGTTTTTGTGACTGAATTCGATTTGGACTACTATTCTTATCACAATTCATAAATTTCAGCCCCTTGGGTCCCATAGAGCCTGAAAAATCTGCTTCCAAAGTTCGAACCCAAGTCCCAAATTAGCTTCCATAAAAATTATGATTTTTCTAAAAATACAAGTTTATGGAGATCTTGTGACTGAATTCGATTTGGACTACTATTCTTATCACAATTCATAAATTTCAGCCCCTTGGGTCCCATAGAGCCTGAAAAATCTGCTTCCAAAGTTCGAACCCTAGTCCCAAATAAGCTTCCATAAAAATTATGATTTTTCTAAAAATACAAGTTTATGGAGATTTTGTGACAGAATTCGATTTGGACTACTATTCTTATCACAATTCATAAATTTCAGCCCCTTCGGTCCCATATAGCCTGATAAAACTGCTTCCAAAGTTCGAACCCAAGTCTGAAATAAGCGTCCAAAAAAATCATGATTTTTCTAAAAATACAACTTTATGGAGTTTTTGTGACTGAATTCGATTTGGACTACTATTCTTATCACAATTCATAAATTTCAGCCCCTTGGGTCCCATAGAGCCTGAAAAATCTGCTTCCAAAGTTCGAACCCAAGTCCCAAATTAGCTTCCATAAAAATTATGATTTTTCTAAAAATACAAGTTTATGGAGATTTTGTGACAGAATTCGATTTGGACTACTATTCTTATCACAATTCATAAATTTCAGCCCCTTGGGTCCCATAGAGCCTGACTAATCTGCTTCCAAAGTTCGAACCCAAGTTTGAAATAAGCGTCCAAAAAAATCAAGATTTTTCTAAAAATACAACTTTATGGAGATTTTGTTACTGAATTCGATTTGGACTACTATTCTCATCACAATTCATTAATTTCAGCCCCTTGGGTCCCATAGAGCCGGAAAAAACTGCTTCCAAAGTTCGAACCCAAGTCTGAAATTAGCGTCCATAAAAATCATGATTTTTCTAAAAATACAACTTTATCTAGATTTTGTGACTGAATTCGATTTGGACTACTATTCTCATCACAATTCATAAATTTCAGCCCCTTGGGTCTCATAGAGCCTGAAAAATCTGCTTCCAAAGTTCGAACCCAAGTCCCAAATTAGCTTCCATAAAAATCATGATTTTTCTAAAAATACAAGTATATGGAGATTTCGTGACTGAATTCGATTTGAACTTCAAATCTTTTAACAATTCCAAAATTTCAGCCTGTTTGGTCCTATTGAGCCTGAATAAACCGCTTCCAAAGTTCGAACCCAAGTCTGAAATAAGCGTCCAAAAAAATCATGATTTTTCTAAAAATACAACTTTATGGAGATTTTGTGACTAAATTCGATTTGAACTACAATTCTTATCACAATTCCAAAATTTCAGCCATTTGGGGCACACAGATCCTGAAAAATCTGCTTTCAAAGTTCGAACCCAAGTCTGAAATTAGCGTCCATAAAAATCATGATTTTTCTAAAAATACAAGTTTAAGGAGATTTTTTGACTGAATTCGATTTGGAGTACTATTCTTATCACAATTCATTAATTTCAGCCCCTTGGGTCCCATAGAACCTGAAAAAACTGCTTCCAAAGTTCGAACCCAAGTCTGAAATTAGCGTCCATAAAAATCATGATTTTTCTAAAAATACAAGTTTATGGGGATTTTTTGACTGAATTCGATTTGGACTACTATTCTTATCACAATTCATTAATTTCAGCCCCTTTGGTCCCATAGAGCCTGAAAAATCTGCTTCCAAAGTTCGAACCCAAGTCCCAAATTAGCTTCCATACAAATCATTATTTTTCCCAAAACACAAGTTTATGGAGATTTTGTGACTGAATTCGATTTGGACTACTCTTCTTATCACAATTCATAAATTTCAGCTCCTTGGGTCCCATAGAGCCTGAAAAATCTGCTTCCAAAGTTCGAACCCAAGTCCCAAATTAGCTTCCATAAAAATTATGATTTTTCTAAAAATACACGTTTATGGAGATTTTGTGACGGAATTCGATTTGGACTAGTATTCTTATCACAATTCATAAATTTCAGCCCCTTGGGTCCCATAGAGCCTGACTAATCTGCTTCCAAATTTCGAACCCAAGTCCCAAATTAGCTTCCATAAATATCATGATTTTTCTAAAAATCCAACTTTATGGAGATTTCGTGACTGAATTCGATTTGAACTTCAATTCTTATAACAATTCATAAATTTCAGCCCCTTGGGTCCCATAGAGCCTGAATAAACTGCTTCCAAAGTTCGAACCCAAGTCTGAAATTAGCGTCCATAAATATCATGATTTTTCTAGAAATACAACTTTATGGAGATTTCGTGACTGAATTCGATTTGAACTTCAATTCTTATATCAATTCCAAAATTTCAGCCTGTTTGGTCCTATTGAGCCTGAATAAACCGCTTCCAAAGTTCGAACCCAAGTCTGAAATAAGCGTCCAAAAAAATCATGATTTTTCTAAAAATACAAGTTTATGGAGATTTTGTGACTAAATTCGATTTGAACTACAATTCTTATCACAATTCATTAATTTCAGCCCCTTGAGTCCCATAGAACCTGAAAAAACTGCATCCAAAGTTCGAACCCAAGTCCCAAATTAGCTTCCATAAAAATCATGATTTTTCTAAAAATACAAGTTTATGGAGATTTTGTGACTGAATTTGATTTGGACTACTATTCTTATAACAATTCATAAATTTCAGCCCCTTGGGTCCCATAGAGCCTGACTAATCTGCTTCCAAAGTTCGAACCCAAGTTTGAAATAAGCGTCCAAAAAAATCAAGATTTTTCTAAAAATACAACTTTATGGAGATTTTGTGACTGAATTCGATTTGAACTTCAATTCTTATAACAATTCATAAATTTCAGCCATTTGGGTCACATAGATCCTGAAAAAATCTGCTTTCAAAGTTCGAACCCAAGTCTGAAATTAGCGTCCATAAAAATCATGAATTTTCTAAAAATACAAGTTTATCGAGATTTTGTGACTAAATTCGATTTGAACTACTATTCTTATCACAATTCATTAATTTCAGCCCCTTGAGTCCCATAGAACCTGAAAAAACTGCTTCCAAAGTTCGAACCCAAGTCCCAAATTAGCTTCCATAAATATCATGATTTTTCTAAAAATACAACTTTATGGAGATTTTGTGACTGAATTCGATTTGAACTTCAATTCTTATAACAATTCATTAATTTCAGCCCCTTGAGTCCCATAGAGCCGGAAAAAACTGCTTCCAAAGTTAGAACCCAAGTCTGAAATTAGCGTCCATAAAAATCATGATTTTTCTAAAAATACAAGTTTATGGAGATTTTGTGACTGAATTCGATTTGGACTCTTATTCTTATCACAATTTATTAATTTCAGCCCCTTGGATCCCATAGAACCTGAAAAAACTGCTTCCAAAGTTCGAACCCAAGTCTGAAATAAGCGTCCAAAAAAATCATGATTTTTCTAAAAATACAAGTTTATGGAGATTTTGTGACTGAATTCGATTTGGAATACTATTCTTATCACAATTCATAAATTTCAGCCCCTTGGGTCCCATAGAGCCTGACTAATCTGCTTCCAAAGTTCGAACCCAAGTTTGAAATAAGCGTCCAAAAAAATCAAGATTTTTCTAAAAATACAACTTTATGGAGATTTTGTGACTGAATTCGATTTGAACTTCAATTCTTATAACAATTCATAAATTTAAGCCATTTGGGTCACATAGATCCTGAAAAAATCTGCTTTCAAAGTTCGAACCCAAGTCTGAAATTAGCGTCCATAAAAATCATGAATTTTCTAAAAATACAAGTTTATGGAGATTTTGTGACTAAATTCGATTTGAACTACTATTCTTATCACAATTCATTAATTTCAGCCCCTTGAGTCCCATAGAACCTGAAAAAACTGCTTCCAAAGTTCGAACCCAAGTCCCAAATTAGCTTCCATAAATATCATGATTTTTCTAAAAATACAACTTTATGGAGATTTTGTGACTGAATTCGATTTGAACTTCAATTCTTATAACAATTCATTAATTTCAGCCCCTTGAGTCCCATAGAGCCGGAAAAAACTGCTTCCAAAGTTAGAACCCAAGTCTGAAATTAGCGTCCATAAAAATCATGATTTTTCTAAAAATACAAGTTTATGGAGATTTTGTGACTGAATTCGATTTGGACTCTTATTCTTATCACAATTTATTAATTTCAGCCCCTTGGATCCCATAGAACCTGAAAAAACTGCTTCCAAAGTTCGAACCCAAGTCTTAAATAAGCGTCCAAAAAAATCATGATTTTTCTAAAAATACAAGTTTATGGAGATTTTGTGACTGAATTCGATTTGGAATACTATTCTTATCACAATTCATAAATTTCAGCCCCTTGGGTCCCATAGAGCCTGGAAAATCTGCTTCCAAAGTTCGAACCCAAGTTCCAAATTAGCTTCCATACAAATCATGATTTTTCTAAAAATACAAGTTTATGGAGATTTTGTGACGGAATTCGATTTGGACTACTATTCTTATCACAATTCATAAATTTCAGCCCCTTGGGTCCCATAGAGCCTGAATAAACTGCTTCCAAAGTTCGAACCCAAGTCTGAAATTAGCGTCCATAAATATCATGATTTTTCTAAAAATATAACTTTATGGAGATTTCGTGACTGAAATCGATTTGAACTTCAATTCTTATAACAATTCCGAAATTTCAGCCTGTTTGGTCATATAGAGCCTGACAAAACTGCTTCCAAAGTTCGAACCCAAGTACGAAATATGCGTCCATAAAAATCATGATTATTCAAAAAATACAACTTTATGGAGGTTTCGCGACTAAATTCGATTTGAACTACAATTCTTATCACAATTCCAAAATTTCAGCCATTTGGGTCACATAGATCCTGAAAAATCTGCTTTCAAATTTCGAACCCAAGTCTGAAATTAGCGTCCATAAAAATCATGATTTTTCTAAAAATACAAGTTTATGGAGATTTTGTGACTGAATTCGATTTTGACTACTATTCTTATCACAATTCATAAATTTCAGCCCCTTGGGTCCCATAGAGCCTGACTAATCTGCTTCCAAAGTTCGAACCCAAGTTTGAAATAAGCGTCCAAAAAAATCAAGATTTTTCTAAAAATACAACTTTATGGAGATTTTGTTACTGAATTCGATTTGGACTACTATTCTTATCACAATTCATTAATTTCAGCCCCTTGGGTCCCATAGAGCCGGAAAAAACTGCTTCCAAAGTTCTAACCCAAGTCTGAAATTAGCGTCCATAAAAATCATGATTTTTCTAAAAATACAACTTTATCTAGATTTTGTGACTGAATTCGATTTGGACTACTATTCTCATCACAATTCATAAATTTCAGCCTGTTTGGTCATATAGAGCCTGACAAAACTGCTTCCAAAGTTCGAACCCAAGTACGAAATATGCGTCCATAAAAATCATGATTATTCAAAAAATACAACTTTATGGAGGTTTCGCGACTAAATTCGATTTGAACTACAATTCTTATCACAATTCCAAAATTTCAGCCATTTGGGTCACATAGATCCTGAAAAATCTGCTTTCAAATTTCGAACCCAAGTCTGAAATTAGCGTCCATAAAAATCATGATTTTTCTAAAAATACAAGTTTATGGAGATTTTGTGACTGAATTCGATTTTGACTACTATTCTTATCACAATTCATAAATTTCAGCCTCTTGGGTCCCATAGAGCCTGAAAAATCTGCTTCCAAAGTTCGAACCCAAGTCCCAAATTAGCTTTCATACAAATCATGATTTTTCTAAAAATACAAGTTTATGGAGATCTTGTGACTGAATTCGATTTGGACTACTATTCTTATCACAATTCATAAATTTCAGCCCCTTGGGTCCCATAGAGCCTGAAAAATCTGCTTCCAAAGTTCGAACCCAAGTCCCAAATAAGCTTCCATAAAAATTATGATTTTTCTAAAAATACAAGTTTATGGAGATATTGTGACAGAATTCGATTTGGACTACTATTCTTATCACAATTCATAAATTTCAGCCCCTTCGGTCCCATATAGCCTGATAAAACTGCTTCCAAAGTTCGAACCCAAGTCTGAAATAAGCGTCCAAAAAAATCATGATTTTTCTAAAAATACAACTTTATGGAGATTTTGTGATCGAATTCGATTTGGACTACTATTCTTATCACAATTCATAAATTTCAGCCCCTTGGGTCCCATAGAGCCTGGAAAATCTGCTTCCAAAGTTCGAACCCAAGTTCCAAATTAGCTTCCATACAAATCATGGTTTTTCTAAAAATACAAGTTTATGGAGATTTTGTGACGGAATTCGATTTGGACTACTATTCTTATCACAATTCATAAATTTCAGCCCCTTGGGTCCCATAGAGCCTGAATAAACTGCTTCCAAAGTTCGAACCCAAGTCTGAAATTAGCGTCCATAAATATCATGATTTTTCTTAAAATACAACTTTATGGAGATTTCGTGACTGAATTCGATTTGAACTTCAATTCTTATAACAATTCCGAAATTTCAGCCTGTTTGGTCATATAGAGCCTGACAAAACTGCTTCCAAAGTTCGAACCCAAGTACGAAATATGCGTCCATAAAAATCATGATTTTTCTAAAAATCCAACTTTATGGAGATTTCGTGACGGAATTCGATTTGGACTACTATTCTTATCACAATTCATAAATTTCAGCCCCTTGGGTCCCATAGAGCCTGAATAAACTGCTTCCAAAGTTCGAACCCAAGTCTGAAATTAGCGTCCATAAATATCATGATTTTTCTTAAAATACAACTTTATGGAGATTTCGTGACTGAATTCGATTTGGACTACTATTCTTATCACAATTCATTAATTTCAGCCCCTTTGGTCCCATAGAGTCTGAAAAATCTGCTTCCAAAGTTCGAACCCAAGTCCCAAATTAGCTTCCATACAAATCATGATTTTTCCCAAAACACAAGTTTATGGAGATTTTGTGACTGAATTCGATTTGGACTACTCTTCTTATCACAATTCATAAATTTCAGCTCCTTGGGTCCCATAGAGCCTGAAAAATCTGCTTCCAAAGTTCGAACCCAAGTCCCAAATTAGCTTCCATAAAAATTATGATTTTTCTAAAAATACACGTTTATGGAGATTTTGTGACGGAATTCGATTTGGACTAGTATTCTTATCACAATTCATAAATTTCAGCCCCTTGGGTCCCATAGAGCCTGACTAATCTGCTTCCAAATTTCGAACCCAAGTCCCAAATTAGCTTCCATAAATATCATGATTTTTCTAAAAATCCAACTTTATGGAGATTTCGTGACTGAATTCGATTTGAACTTCAATTCTTATAACAATTCATAAATTTCAGCCCCTTGGGTCCCATAGAGCCTGAATAAACTGCTTCCAAAGTTCGAACCCAAGTCTGAAATTAGCGTCCATAAATATCATGATTTTTCTAGAAATACAACTTTATGGAGATTTCGTGACTGAATTCGATTTGAACTTCAATTCTTATATCAATTCCAAAATTTCAGCCTGTTTGGTCCTATTGAGCCTGAATAAACCGCTTCCAAAGTTCGAACCCAAGTCTGAAATAAGCGTCCAAAAAAATCATGATTTTTCTAAAAATACAAGTTTATGGAGATTTTGTGACTAAATTCGATTTGAACTACAATTCTTATCACAATTCATTAATTTCAGCCCCTTGAGTCCCATAGAACCTGAAAAAACTGCATCCAAAGTTCGAACCCAAGTCCCAAATTAGCTTCCATAAAAATCATGATTTTTCTAAAAATACAAGTTTATGGAGATTTTGTGACTGAATTTGATTTGGACTACTATTCTTATAACAATTCATAAATTTCAGCCCCTTGGGTCCCATAGAGCCTGACTAATCTGCTTCCAAAGTTCGAACCCAAGTTTGAAATAAGCGTCCAAAAAAATCAAGATTTTTCTAAAAATACAACTTTATGGAGATTTTGTGACTGAATTCGATTTGAACTTCAATTCTTATAACAATTCATAAATTTCAGCCATTTGGGT
The DNA here is from genome assembly GCA_026573805.1 of Hesperophylax magnus. Taxonomy (NCBI): domain Eukaryota; kingdom Metazoa; phylum Arthropoda; class Insecta; order Trichoptera; family Limnephilidae; genus Hesperophylax; species Hesperophylax magnus. The sequence continues at coordinate 4,235,314 of JAIUSX010000005.1, read as the reverse complement.
CACATAGATCCTGAAAAAATCTGCTTTCAAAGTTCGAACCCAAGTCTGAAATTAGCGTCCATAAAAATCATGAATTTTCTAAAAATACAAGTTTATCGAGATTTTGTGACTAAATTCGATTTGAACTACTATTCTTATCACAATTCATTAATTTCAGCCCCTTGAGTCCCATAGAACCTGAAAAAACTGCTTCCAAAGTTCGAACCCAAGTCCCAAATTAGCTTCCATAAATATCATGATTTTTCTAAAAATACAACTTTATGGAGATTTTGTGACTGAATTCGATTTGAACTTCAATTCTTATAACAATTCATTAATTTCAGCCCCTTGAGTCCCATAGAGCCGGAAAAAACTGCTTCCAAAGTTAGAACCCAAGTCTGAAATTAGCGTCCATAAAAATCATGATTTTTCTAAAAATACAAGTTTATGGAGATTTTGTGACTGAATTCGATTTGGACTCTTATTCTTATCACAATTTATTAATTTCAGCCCCTTGGATCCCATAGAACCTGAAAAAACTGCTTCCAAAGTTCGAACCCAAGTCTGAAATAAGCGTCCAAAAAAATCATGATTTTTCTAAAAATACAAGTTTATGGAGATTTTGTGACTGAATTCGATTTGGAATACTATTCTTATCACAATTCATAAATTTCAGCCCCTTGGGTCCCATAGAGCCTGGAAAATCTGCTTCCAAAGTTCGAACCCAAGTTCCAAATTAGCTTCCATACAAATCATGATTTTTCTAAAAATACAAGTTTATGGAGATTTTGTTACTGAATTCGATTTGGACTACTATTCTTATCACAATTCATTAATTTCAGCCCCTTGGGTCCCATAGAGCCGGAAAAAACTGCTTCCAAAGTTCTAACCCAAGTCTGAAATTAGCGTCCATAAAAATCATGATTTTTCTAAAAATACAACTTTATGGAGGTTTCGCGACTAAATTCGATTTGAACTACAATTCTTATCACAATTCCAAAATTTCAGCCATTTGGGTCACATAGATCCTGAAAAATCTGCTTTCAAATTTCGAACCCAAGTCTGAAATTAGCGTCCATAAAAATCATGATTTTTCTAAAAATACAAGTTTATGGAGATTTTGTGACTGAATTCGATTTTGACTACTATTCTTATCACAATTCATAAATTTCAGCCCCTTGGGTCCCATAGAGCCTGACTAATCTGCTTCCAAAGTTCGAACCCAAGTTTGAAATAAGCGTCCAAAAAAATCAAGATTTTTCTAAAAATACAACTTTATGGAGATTTTGTTACTGAATTCGATTTGGACTACTATTCTTATCACAATTCATTAATTTCAGCCCCTTGGGTCCCATAGAGCCGGAAAAAACTGCTTCCAAAGTTCTAACCCAAGTCTGAAATTAGCGTCCATAAAAATCATGATTTTTCTAAAAATACAACTTTATCTAGATTTTGTGACTGAATTCGATTTGGACTACTATTCTCATCACAATTCATAAATTTCAGCCTGTTTGGTCATATAGAGCCTGACAAAACTGCTTCCAAAGTTCGAACCCAAGTACGAAATATGCGTCCATAAAAATCATGATTATTCAAAAAATACAACTTTATGGAGGTTTCGCGACTAAATTCGATTTGAACTACAATTCTTATCACAATTCCAAAATTTCAGCCATTTGGGTCACATAGATCCTGAAAAATCTGCTTTCAAATTTCGAACCCAAGTCTGAAATTAGCGTCCATAAAAATCATGATTTTTCTAAAAATACAAGTTTATGGAGATTTTGTGACTGAATTCGATTTTGACTACTATTCTTATCACAATTCATAAATTTCAGCCTCTTGGGTCCCATAGAGCCTGAAAAATCTGCTTCCAAAGTTCGAACCCAAGTCCCAAATTAGCTTTCATACAAATCATGATTTTTCTAAAAATACAAGTTTATGGAGATCTTGTGACTGAATTCGATTTGGACTACTATTCTTATCACAATTCATAAATTTCAGCCCCTTGGGTCCCATAGAGCCTGAAAAATCTGCTTCCAAAGTTCGAACCCAAGTCCCAAATAAGCTTCCATAAAAATTATGATTTTTCTAAAAATACAAGTTTATGGAGATATTGTGACAGAATTCGATTTGGACTACTATTCTTATCACAATTCATAAATTTCAGCCCCTTCGGTCCCATATAGCCTGATAAAACTGCTTCCAAAGTTCGAACCCAAGTCTGAAATAAGCGTCCAAAAAAATCATGATTTTTCTAAAAATACAACTTTATGGAGATTTTGTGATCGAATTCGATTTGGACTACTATTCTTATCACAATTCATAAATTTCAGCCCCTTGGGTCCCATAGAGCCTGGAAAATCTGCTTCCAAAGTTCGAACCCAAGTTCCAAATTAGCTTCCATACAAATCATGGTTTTTCTAAAAATACAAGTTTATGGAGATTTTGTGACGGAATTCGATTTGGACTACTATTCTTATCACAATTCATAAATTTCAGCCCCTTGGGTCCCATAGAGCCTGAATAAACTGCTTCCAAAGTTCGAACCCAAGTCTGAAATTAGCGTCCATAAATATCATGATTTTTCTTAAAATACAACTTTATGGAGATTTCGTGACTGAATTCGATTTGAACTTCAATTCTTATAACAATTCCGAAATTTCAGCCTGTTTGGTCATATAGAGCCTGACAAAACTGCTTCCAAAGTTCGAACCCAAGTACGAAATATGCGTCCATAAAAATCATGATTATTCAAAAAATACAACTTTATGGAGGTTTCGCGACTGAATTCGATTTGAACTACAATTCTTATCACAATTCCAAAATTTCAGCCATTTGGGTCACATAGATCCTGAAAAATCTGCTTTCAAATTTCAAACCCAAGTCTGAAATTAGCGTCCATAAAAATCATGATTTTTCTAAAAATACAAGTTTATGGAGATTTTGTGACTGAATTCGATTTTGACTACTATTCTTATCACAATTCATAAATTTCAGCCTCTTGGGTCCCATAGAGCCTGAAAAATCTGCTTCCAAAGTTCGAACCCAAGTCCCAAATTAGCTTCCATACAAATCATGATTTTTCTAAAAATTCAAGTTTATGGAGATCTTGTGACTGAATTCGATTTGGACTACTATTCTTATCACAATTCATTAATTTCAGCCCCTTGAGTCCCATAGAACCTGAAAAAACTGCTTCCAAAGTTCGAACCCAAGTCCCAAATTAGCTTCCATAAATATCATGATTTTTCTAAAAATACAACTTTATGGAGATTTTGTGACTGAATTCGATTTGAACTTCAATTCTTATAACAATTCATTAATTTCAGCCCCTTGAGTCCCATAGAGCCGGAAAAAACTGCTTCCAAAGTTAGAACCCAAGTCTGAAATTAGCGTCCATAAAAATCATGATTTTTCTAAAAATACAAGTTTATGGAGATTTTGTGACTGAATTCGATTTGGACTCTTATTCTTATCACAATTTATTAATTTCAGCCCCTTGGATCCCATAGAACCTGAAAAAACTGCTTCCAAAGTTCGAACCCAAGTCTGAAATAAGCGTCCAAAAAAATCATGATTTTTCTAAAAATACAAGTTTATGGAGATTTTGTGACTGAATTCGATTTGGAATACTATTCTTATCACAATTCATAAATTTCAGCCCCTTGGGTCCCATAGAGCCTGACTAATCTGCTTCCAAAGTTCGAACCCAAGTTTGAAATAAGCGTCCAAAAAAATCAAGATTTTTCTAAAAATACAACTTTATGGAGATTTTGTGACTGAATTCGATTTGAACTTCAATTCTTATAACAATTCATAAATTTAAGCCATTTGGGTCACATAGATCCTGAAAAAATCTGCTTTCAAAGTTCGAACCCAAGTCTGAAATTAGCGTCCATAAAAATCATGAATTTTCTAAAAATACAAGTTTATGGAGATTTTGTGACTAAATTCGATTTGAACTACTATTCTTATCACAATTCATTAATTTCAGCCCCTTGAGTCCCATAGAACCTGAAAAAACTGCTTCCAAAGATCGAACCCAAGTCCCAAATTAGCTTCCATAAATATCATGATTTTTCTAAAAATACAACTTTATGGAGATTTTGTGACTGAATTCGATTTGAACTTCAATTCTTATAACAATTCATTAATTTCAGCCCCTTGAGTCCCATAGAGCCGGAAAAAACTGCTTCCAAAGTTAGAACCCAAGTCTGAAATTAGCGTCCATAAAAATCATGATTTTTCTAAAAATACAAGTTTATGGAGATTTTGTGACTGAATTCGATTTGGACTCTTATTCTTATCACAATTTATTAATTTCAGCCCCTTGGATCCCATAGAACCTGAAAAAACTGCTTCCAAAGTTCGAACCCAAGTCTTAAATAAGCGTCCAAAAAAATCATGATTTTTCTAAAAATACAAGTTTATGGAGGTTTCGCGACTGAATTCGATTTGAACTACTATTCTTATCACAATTCATAAATTTCAGCCCCTTGGGTCCCATAGAGCCTGAATAAACTGCTTCCAAAGTTCGAACCCAAGTCTGAAATTAGCGTCCATAAATATCATGATTTTTCTAAAAATATAACTTTATGGAGATTTCGTGACTGATTTCGATTTGAACTTCAATTCTTATAACAATTCCGAAATTTCAGCCTGTTTGGTCATATAGAGCCTGACAAAACTGCTTCCAAAGTTCGAACCCAAGTACGAAATATGCGTCCATAAAAATCATGATTATTCAAAAAATACAACTTTATGGAGGTTTCGCGACTAAATTCGATTTGAACTACAATTCTTATCACAATTCCAAAATTTCAGCCATTTGGGTCACATAGATCCTGAAAAATCTGCTTTCAAATTTCGAACCCAAGTCTGAAATTAGCGTCCATAAAAATCATGATTTTTCTAAAAATACAAGTTTATGGAGATTTTGTGACTGAATTCGATTTTGACTACTATTCTTATCACAATTCATAAATTTCAGCCCCTTGGGTCCCATAGAGCCTGACTAATCTGCTTCCAAAGTTCGAACCCAAGTTTGAAATAAGCGTCCAAAAAAATCAAGATTTTTCTAAAAATACAACTTTATGTAGATTTTGTTACTGAATTCGATTTGGACTACTATTCTTATCACAATTCATTAATTTCAGCCCCTTGGGTCCCATAGAGCCGGAAAAAACTGCTTCCAAAGTTCTAACCCAAGTCTGAAATTAGCGTCCATAAAAATCATGATTTTTCTAAAAATACAACTTTATCTAGATTTTGTGACTGAATTCGATTTGGACTACTATTCTCATCACAATTCATAAATTTCAGCCTGTTTGGTCATATAGAGCCTGACAAAACTGCTTCCAAAGTTCGAACCCAAGTACGAAATATGCGTCCATAAAAATCATGATTATTCAAAAAATACAACTTTATGGAGGTTTCGCGACTGAATTCGATTTGAACTACAATTCTTATCACAATTCCAAAATTTCAGCCATTTGGGTCACATAGATCCTGAAAAATCTGCTTTCAAATTTCAAACCCAAGTCTGAAATTAGCGTCCATAAAAATCATGATTTTTCTAAAAATACAAGTTTATGGAGATTTTGTGACTGAATTCGATTTTGACTACTATTCTTATCACAATTCATAAATTTCAGCCTCTTGGGTCCCATAGAGCCTGAAAAATCTGCTTCCAAAGTTCGAACCCAAGTCCCAAATTAGCTTCCATACAAATCATGATTTTTCTAAAAATTCAAGTTTATGGAGATCTTGTGACTGAATTCGATTTGGACTACTATTCTTATCACAATTCATAAATTTCAGCTCCTTGGGTCCCATAGAGCCTGAAAAATCTGCTTCCAAAGTTCGAACCCAAGTCCCAAATAAGCTTCCATAAAAATTATGATTTTTCTAAAAATACAAGTTTATGGAGATTTTGTGACAGAATTCGATTTGGACTACTATTCTTATCACAATTCATAAATTTCAGCCCCTTCGGTCCCATATAGCCTGATAAAACTGCTTCCAAAGTTCGAACCCAAGTCTGAAATAAGCGTCCAAAAAAATCAAGATTTTTCTAAAAATACAACGTTATGGAGATTTTTTGACTGAATTCGATTTGGACTACTATTCTCATCACAATTCATAAATTTCAGCCCCTTGGGTCTCATAGAGCCTGAAAAATCTGCTTCCAAAGTTCGAACCCAAGTCTGAAATTAGCGTCCATAAAAATCATGATTTTTCTAAAAATACAAGTTTATGGAGATTTTGTGACTAAATTCGATTTGAACTACTATTCTTATCACAATTCATTAATTTCAGCCCCTTGAGTCCCATAGAACCTGAAAAAACTGCTTCCAAAGTTCGAACGCAAGTCCCAAATTAGCTTCCATAAATATCATGATTTTTCTAAAAATAAAACTTTATGGAGATTTTGTGACTGAATTCGATTTGAACTTCAATTCTTATAACAATTCATTAATTTCAGCCCCTTGGGTCCCATAGAGCCGGAAAAAACTGCTTCCAAAGTTCGAACCCAAGTCTGAAATTAGCGTCCATAAAAATCATGATTTTTCTAAAAATACAAGTTTTTGGAGATTTTGTGACTAAATTCGATTTGAACTACTATTCTTATCACAATTCATTAATTTCAGCCCCTTGAGTCCCATAGAACCTGAAAAAACTGCTTCCAAAGTTAGAACCCAAGTCTGAAATTAGCATCCATAAAAATCATGATTTTTCTAAAAATACAAGTTTATGGAGATTTTGTGACTGAATTCGATTTGGACTACTATTCTTATCACAATTTATTAATTTCAGCCCCTTGGATCCCATAGAACCTGAAAAAACTGCTTCCAAAGTTCGAACCCAAGTCTGAAATAAGCGTCCAAAAAAATCATGATTTTTCTAAAAATACAAGTTTATGGAGATTTTGTGACTGAATTCGATTTGGAATACTATTCTTATCACAATTCATAAATTTCAGCCCCTTGGGTCCCATAGAGCCTGGAAAATCTGCTTCCAAAGTTCGAACCCAAGTTCCAAATTAGCTTCCATACAAATCATGGTTTTTCTAAAAATACAAGTTTATGGAGATTTTGTGACGGAATTCGATTTGGACTACTATTCTTATCACAATTCATAAATTTCAGCCCCTTGGGTCCCATAGAGCCTGAATAAACTGCTTCCAAAGTTCGAACCCAAGTCTGAAATTAGCGTCCATAAATATCCTGATTTTTCTAGAAATACAACTTTATGGAGATTTCGTGACTGAATTCGATTTGAACTTCAAATCTTTTAACAATTCCAAAATTTCAGCCTGTTTGGTCCTATTGAGCCTGAATAAACCGCTTCCAAATTTCGAACCCAAGTCCCAAATTAGCTTCCATAAATATCATGATTTTTCTAAAAATCCAACTTTATGGAGATTTCGTGACTGAATTCGATTTGAACTTCAATTCTTATAACAATTCATAAATTTCAGCCCCTTGGGTCCCATAGAGCCTGAATAAACTGCTTCCAAAGTTCGAACCCAAGTCTGAAATTAGCGTCCATAAATATCATGATTTTTCTAGAAATACAACTTTATGGAGATTTCGTGACTGAATTCGATTTGAACTTCAATTCTTATATCAATTCCAAAATTTCAGCCTGTTTGGTCCTATTGAGCCTGAATAAACCGCTTCCAAAGTTCGAACCCAAGTCTGAAATAAGCGTCCAAAAAAATCAAGATTTTTCTAAAAATACAACTTTATGGAGATTTTGTGACTGAATTCGATTTGAACTTCAATTCTTATAACAATTCATAAATTTCAGCCATTTGGGTCACATAGATCCTGAAAAAATCTGCTTTCAAAGTTCGAACCCAAGTCTGAAATTAGCGTCCATAAAAATCATGATTTTTCTAAAAATACAAGTTTTTGGAGATTTTGTGACTAAATTCGATTTGAACTACTATTCTTATCACAATTCATTAATTTCAGCCCCTTGAGTCCCATAGAACCTGAAAAATCTGCTTCCAAAGTTCGAACCCAAGTTCCAAATTAGCTTCCATACAAATCATGATTTTTCTAAAAATACAAGTTTATGGAGATTTTGTGACGGAATTCGATTTGGACTACTATTCTTATCACAATTCATAAATTTCAGCCCCTTGGGTCCCATAGAGCCTGAATAAACTGCTTCCAAAGTTCGAACCCAAGTCTGAAATTAGCGTCCATAAATATCATGATTTTTCTAAAAATACAACTTTATGGAGATTTCGTGACTGAATTCGATTTGAACTTCAATTCTTATAACAATTCCGAAATTTCAGCCTGTTTGGTCATATAGAGCCTGACAAAACTGCTTCCAAAGTTCGAACCCAAGTACGAAATATGCGTCCATAAATATCATGATTTTTCTAAAAATACAACTTTATGGAGATTTCGCGACTGAATTCGATTTGAACTTCAATTCTTATAACAATTCCGAAATTTCAGCCTGTTTGGTCATATAGAGCCTGACAAAACTGCTTCCAAAGTTCGAACCCAAGTACGAAATATGCGTCCATAAAAATCATGATTATTCAAAAAATACAACTTTATGGAGGTTTCGCGACTGAATTCGATTTGAACTACAATTCTTATCACAATTCCAAAATTTCAGCCATTTGGGTCACATAGATCCTGAAAAATCTGCTTTCAAATTTCAAACCCAAGTCTGAAATTAGCGTCCATAAAAATCATGATTTTTCTAAAAATACAAGTTTATTGAGATTTTGTGACTGAATTCGATTTTGACTACTATTCTTATCACAATTCATAAATTTCAGCCTCTTGGGTCCCATAGAGCCTGAATAAACTGCTTCCAAAGTTCGAACCCAAGTCTGAAATTAGCGTCCATAAATATCATGATTTTTCTAGAAATACAACTTTATGGAGATTTCGTGACTGAATTCGATTTGAACTTCAATTCTTATATCAATTCCAAAATTTCAGCCTGTTTGGTCCTATTGAGCCTGAATAAACCGCTTCCAAAGTTCGAACCCAAGTCTGAAATAAGCGTCCAAAAAAATCAAGATTTTTCTAAAAATACAACTTTATGGAGATTTTGTGACTGAATTCGATTTGAACTTCAATTCTTATAACAATTCATAAATTTCAGCCATTTGGGTCACATAGATCCTGAAAAAATCTGCTTTCAAAGTTCGAACCCAAGTCTGAAATTAGCGTCCATAAAAATCATGATTTTTCTAAAAATACAAGTTTTTGGAGATTTTGTGACTGAATTCGATTTTGACTACTATTCTTATCACAATTCATAAATTTCAGCCCCTTGGGTCCCATAGAGCCTGAATAAACTGCTTCCAAAGTTCGAACCCAAGTCTGAAATTAGCGTCCATAAATATCCTGATTTTTCTAGAAATACAACTTTATGGAGATTTCGTGACTGAATTCGATTTGAACTTCAAATCTTTTAACAATTCCAAAATTTCAGCCTGTTTGGTCCTATTGAGCCTGAATAAACCGCTTCCAAATTTCGAACCCAAGTCCCAAATTAGCTTCCATAAATATCATGATTTTTCTAAAAATCCAACTTTATGGAGATTTCGTGACTGAATTCGATTTGAACTTCAATTCTTATAACAATTCATAAATTTCAGCCCCTTGGGTCCCATAGAGCCTGAATAAACTGCTTCCAAAGTTCGAACCCAAGTCTGAAATTAGCGTCCATAAATATCATGATTTTTCTAGAAATACAACTTTATGGAGATTTCGTGACTGAATTCGATTTGAACTTCAATTCTTATATCAATTCCAAAATTTCAGCCTGTTTGGTCCTATTGAGCCTGAATAAACCGCTTCCAAAGTTCGAACCCAAGTCTGAAATAAGCGTCCAAAAAAATCAAGATTTTTCTAAAAATACAACTTTATGGAGATTTTGTGACTGAATTCGATTTGAACTTCAATTCTTATAACAATTCATAAATTTCAGCCATTTGGGTCACATAGATCCTGAAAAAATCTGCTTTCAAAGTTCGAACCCAAGTCTGAAATTAGCGTCCATAAAAATCATGATTTTTCTAAAAATACAAGTTTTTGGAGATTTTGTGACTAAATTCGATTTGAACTACTATTCTTATCACAATTCATTAATTTCAGCCCCTTGAGTCCCATAGAACCTGAAAAATCTGCTTCCAAAGTTCGAACCCAAGTTCCAAATTAGCTTCCATACAAATCATGATTTTTCTAAAAATACAAGTTTATGGAGATTTTGTGACGGAATTCGATTTGGACTACTATTCTTATCACAATTCATAAATTTCAGCCCCTTGGGTCCCATAGAGCCTGAATAAACTGCTTCCAAAGTTCGAACCCAAGTCTGAAATTAGCGTCCATAAATATCATGATTTTTCTAAAAATACAACTTTATGGAGATTTCGTGACTGAATTCGATTTGAACTTCAATTCTTATAACAATTCCGAAATTTCAGCCTGTTTGGTCATATAGAGCCTGACAAAACTGCTTCCAAAGTTCGAACCCAAGTACGAAATATGCGTCCATAAATATCATGATTTTTCTAAAAATACAACTTTATGGAGATTTCGCGACTGAATTCGATTTGAACTTCAATTCTTATAACAATTCCGAAATTTCAGCCTGTTTGGTCATATAGAGCCTGACAAAACTGCTTCCAAAGTTCGAACCCAAGTACGAAATATGCGTCCATAAAAATCATGATTATTCAAAAAATACAACTTTATGGAGGTTTCGCGACTGAATTCGATTTGAACTACAATTCTTATCACAATTCCAAAATTTCAGCCATTTGGGTCACATAGATCCTGAAAAATCTGCTTTCAAATTTCAAACCCAAGTCTGAAATTAGCGTCCATAAAAATCATGATTTTTCTAAAAATACAAGTTTATTGAGATTTTGTGACTGAATTCGATTTTGACTACTATTCTTATCACAATTCATAAATTTCAGCCTCTTGGGTCCCATAGAGCCTGAAAAATCTGCTTCCAAAGTTCGAACCCAAGTCCCAAATTAGCTTCCATACAAATCATGATTTTTCTAAAAATTCAAGTTTATGGAGATCTTGTGACTGAATTCGATTTGGACTACTATTCTTATCACAATTCATAAATTTCAGCTCCTTGGGTCCCATAGAGCCTGAAAAATCTGCTTCCAAAGTTCGAACCCAAGTCCCAAATAAGCTTCCATAAAAATTATGATTTTTCTAAAAATACAAGTTTATGGAGATTTTGTGACAGAATTCGATTTGGACTACTATTCTTATCACAATTCATAAATTTCAGCCCCTTCGGTCCCATATAGCCTGATAAAACTGCTTCCAAAGTTCGAACCCAAGTCTGAAATAAGCGTCCAAAAAAATCAAGATTTTTCTAAAAATACAACTTTATGGAGATTTTTTGACTGAATTCGATTTGGACTACTATTCTCATCACAATTCATAAATTTCAGCCCCTTGGGTCTCATAGAGCCTGAAAAATCTGCTTCCAAAGTTCGAACCCAAGTCTGAAATTAGCGTCCATAAAAATCATGATTTTTCTAAAAATACAAGTTTATGGAGATTTTGTGACTAAATTCGATTTGAACTACTATTCTTATCACAATTCATTAATTTCAGCCCCTTGAGTCCCATAGAACCTGAAAAAACTGCTTCCAAAGTTCGAACGCAAGTCCCAAATTAGCTTCCATAAATATCATGATTTTTCTAAAAATAAAACTTTATGGAGATTTTGTGACTGAATTCGATTTGAACTTCAATTCTTATAACAATTCTTTAATTTCAGCCCCTTGGGTCCCATAGAGCCGGAAAAAACTGCTTCCAAAGTTCGAACCCAAGTCTGAAATTAGCGTCCATAAAAATCATGATTTTTCTAAAAATACAAGTTTTTGGAGATTTTGTGACTAAATTCGATTTGAACTACTATTCTTATCACAATTCATTAATTTCAGCCCCTTGAGTCCCATAGAACCTGAAAAAACTGCTTCCAAAGTTAGAACCCAAGTCTGAAATTAGCGTCCATAAAAATCATGATTTTTCTAAAAATACAAGTTTATGGAGATTTTGTGACTGAATTCGATTTGGACTACTATTCTTATCACAATTTATTAATTTCAGCCCCTTGGATCCCATAGAACCTGAAAAAACTGCTTCCAAAGTTCGAACCCAAGTCTGAAATAAGCGTCCAAAAAAATCATGATTTTTCTAAAAATACAAGTTTATGGAGATTTTGTGACTGAATTCGATTTGGAATACTATTCTTATCACAATTCATAAATTTCAGCCCCTTGGGTCCCATAGAGCCTGGAAAATCTGCTTCCAAAGTTCGAACCCAAGTTCCAAATTAGCTTCCATACAAATCATGATTTTTCTAAAAATACAAGTTTATGGAGATTTTGTGACGGAATTCGATTTGGACTACTATTCTTATCACAATTCATAAATTTCAGCCCCTTGGGTCCCATAGAGCCTGAATAAACTGCTTCCAAAGTTCGAACCCAAGTCTGAAATTAGCGTCCATAAATATCATGATTTTTCTAGAAATACAACTTTATGGAGATTTCGTGACTGAATTCGATTTGAACTTCAAATCTTTTAACAATTCCAAAATTTCAGCCTGTTTGGTCCTATTGAGCCTGAATAAACCGCTTCCAAATTTCGAACCCAAGTCCCAAATTAGCTTCCATAAATATCATGATTTTTCTAAAAATCCAACTTTATGGAGATTTCGTGACTGAATTCGATTTGAACTTCAATTCTTATAACAATTCATAAATTTCAGCCCCTTGGGTCCCATAGAGCCTGAATAAACTGCTTCCAAAGTTCGAACCCAAGTCTGAAATTAGCGTCCATAAATATCATGATTTTTCTAGAAATACAACTTTATGGAGATTTCGTGACTGAATTCGATTTGAACTTCAATTCTTATATCAATTCCAAAATTTCAGCCTGTTTGGTCCTATTGAGCCTGAATAAACCGCTTCCAAAGTTCGAACCCAAGTCTGAAATAAGCGTCCAAAAAAATCAAGATTTTTCTAAAAATACAACTTTATGGAGATTTTGTGACTGAATTCGATTTGAACTTCAATTCTTATAACAATTCATAAATTTCAGCCATTTGGGTCACATAGATCCTGAAAAAATCTGCTTTCAAAGTTCGAACCCAAGTCTGAAATTAGCGTCCATAAAAATCATGATTTTTCTAAAAATACAAGTTTTTGGAGATTTTGTGACTAAATTCGATTTGAACTACTATTCTTATCACAATTCATTAATTTCAGCCCCTTGAGTCCCATAGAACCTGAAAAATCTGCTTCCAAAGTTCGAACCCAAGTTCCAAATTAGCTTCCATACAAATCATGATTTTTCTAAAAATACAAGTTTATGGAGATTTTGTGACGGAATTCGATTTGGACTACTATTCTTATCACAATTCATAAATTTCAGCCCCTTGGGTCCCATAGAGCCTGAATAAACTGCTTCCAAAGTTCGAACCCAAGTCTGAAATTAGCGTCCATAAATATCATGATTTTTCTAAAAATACAACTTTATGGAGATTTCGTGACTGAATTCGATTTGAACTTCAATTCTTATAACAATTCCGAAATTTCAGCCTGTTTGGTCATATAGAGCCTGACAAAACTGCTTCCAAAGTTCGAACCCAAGTACGAAATATGCGTCCATAAATATCATGATTTTTCTAAAAATACAACTTTATGGAGATTTCGCGACTGAATTCGATTTGGACTACTATTCTCATCACAATTCATAAATTTCAGCCCCTTGGGTCTCATAGAGCCTGAAAAATCTGCTTCCAAAGTTCGAACCCAAGTCTGAAATTAGCGTCCATATAAATCATGATTTTTCTAAAAATACAAGTTTATGGAGATTTTGTGACTAAATTCGATTTGAACTACTATTCTTATCACAATTCATTAATTTCAGCCCCTTGAGTCCCATAGAACCTGAAAAAACTGCTTCCAAAGTTCGAACGCAAGTCCCAAATTAGCTTCCATAAATATCATGATTTTTCTAAAAATAAAACTTTATGGAGATTTTGTGACTGAATTCGATTTGAACTTCAATTCTTATAACAATTCATTAATTTCAGCCCCTTGGGTCCCATAGAGCCGGAAAAAACTGCTTCCAAAGTTCGAACCCAAGTCTGAAATTAGCGTCCATAAAAATCTTGATTTTTCTAAAAATACAAGTTTTTGGAGATTTTGTGACTAAATTCGATTTGAACTACTATTCTTGTCACAATTCATTAATTTCAGCCCCTTGAGTCCCATAGAACCTGAAAAAACTGCTTCCAAAGTTAGAACCCAAGTCTGAAATTAGCGTCCATAAAAATCATGATTTTTCTAAAAATACAAGTTTATGGAGATTTTGTGACTGAATTCGATTTTGACTACTATTCTTATCACAATTTATTAATTTCAGCCCTTTGGATCCCATAGAACCTGAAAAAACTGCTTCCAAAGTTCGAACCCAAGTCTGAAATAAGCGTCCAAAAAAATCATGATTTTTCTAAAAATACAAGTTTATGGAGATTTTGTGACTGAATTCGATTTGGAATACTATTCTTATCACAATTCATAAATTTCAGCCCCTTGGGTCCCATAGAGCCTGGAAAATCTGCTTCTAAAGTTCGAACCCAAGTTCCAAATTAGCTTCCATACAAATCATGATTTTTCTAAAAATACAAGTTTATGGAGATTTTGTGACGGAATTCGATTTGGACTACTATTCTTATCACAATTTATAAATTTCAGCCCCTTGGGTCCCATAGAGCCTGACTAATCTGCTTCCAAATTTCGAACCCAAGTCCCAAATTAGCTTCCATAAATATCATGATTTTTCTAAAAATCCAACTTTATGGAGATTTCGTGACTGAATTCGATTTGAACTTCAATTCTTATAACAATTCATAAATTTCAGCCCCTTGGGTCCCATAGATCCTGAAAAAACTGCTTCCAAAGTTCGAACCCAAGTTCCAAATTAGCTTCCATACAAATCATGATTTTTCTAAAAATACAAGTTTATGGAGATTTTGTGACGGAATTCGATTTGGACTACTATTCTTATCACAATTCATAAATTTCAGCCCCTTGGGTCCCATAGAGCCTGAATAAACTGCTTCCAAAGTTCGAACCCAAGTCTGAAATTAGCGTCCATAAATATCATGATTTTTCTAAAAATACAACTTTATGGAGATTTCGTGACTGAATTCGATTTGAACTTCAATTCTTATAACAATTCCGAAATTTCAGCCTGTTTGGTCATATAGAGCCTGACAAAACTGCTTCCAAAGTTCGAACCCAAGTACGAAATATGCGTCCATAAATATCATGATTTTTCTAAAAATACAACTTTATGGAGATTTCGCGACTGAATTCGATTTGGACTACTATTCTCATCACAATTCATAAATTTCAGCCCCTTGGGTCTCATAGAGCCTGAAAAATCTGCTTCCAAAGTTCGAACCCAAGTCTGAAATTAGCGTCCATAAAAATCATGATTTTTCTAAAAATACAAGTTTATGGAGATTTTTTGACTGAATTCGATTTGGACTACTATTCTTATCACAATTCATTAATTTCAGCCCCTTGGGTCCCATAGAACCTGAAAAAACTGCTTCCAAAGTTCGAACCCAAGTCTGAAATTAGCGTCCATAAAAATCATGATTTTTCTAAAAATACAAGTTTATGGGGATTTTTTGACTGAATTCGATTTGGACTACTATTCTTATCACAATTCATTAATTTCAGCCCCTTGGGTCCCATAGAGCCTGAAAAATCTGCTTCCAAAGTTCGAACCCAAGTCCCAAATTAGCTTCCATACAAATCATGATTTTTCCCAAAACACAAGTTTATGGAGATTTTGTGACTGAATTCGATTTGGACTACTATTCTTATCCCAATTCATAAATTTCAGCTCCTTGGGTCCCA
This sequence comes from Hesperophylax magnus, assembly GCA_026573805.1. Taxonomy (NCBI): domain Eukaryota; kingdom Metazoa; phylum Arthropoda; class Insecta; order Trichoptera; family Limnephilidae; genus Hesperophylax; species Hesperophylax magnus. The sequence continues at coordinate 4,219,368 of JAIUSX010000005.1, read as the reverse complement.
TAGAGCCTGACTAATCTGCTTCCAAATTTCGAACCCAAGTCCCAAATTAGCTTCCATAAATATGATGATTTTTCTAAAAATCCAACTTTATGGAGATTTCGTGACTGAATTCGATTTGAACTTCAATTCTTATAACAATTCATAAATTTCAGCCCCTTGGGTCCCATAGAGCCTGAATAAACTGCTTCCAAAGTTCGAACCCAAGTCTGAAATAAGCGTCCATAAATATCATGATTTTTCTAGAAATACAACTTTATGGAGATTTCGTGACTGAATTCGATTTGAACTTCAATTCTTATATCAATTCCAAAATTTCAGCCTGTTTGGTCCTATTGAGCCTGAATAAACCGCTTCCAAAGTTCGAACCCAAGTCTGAAATAAGCGTCCAAAAAAATCATGATTTTTCTAAAAATACAAGTTTATGGAGATTTTGTGACTAAATTCGATTTGAACTACAATTCTTATCACAATTCATTAATTTCAGCCCCTTGAGTCCCATAGAACCTGAAAAAACTGCTTCCAAAGTTCGAACCCAAGTCCCAAATTAGCTTCCATAAAAATCATGATTTTTCTAAAAATACAAGTTTATGGAGATTTTGTGACTGAATTTGATTTGGACTACTATTCTTATCACAATTCCTAAATTTCAGCCCCTTGGGTCCCATAGAGCCTGACTAATCTGCTTCCAAAGTTCGAACCCAAGTTTGAAATAAGCGTCCAAAAAAATCAAGATTTTTCTAAAAATACAACTTTATGGAGATTTTGTGACTGAATTCGATTTGAACTTCAATTCTTATAACAATTCATAAATTTCAGCCCCTTGGGTCCCATAGAGCCTGAAAAAACTGCTTCCAAAGTTCGAACCCAAGTTCCAAATTAGCTTCCATACAAATCATGATTTTTCTAAAAATACAAGTTTATGGAGATTTTGTGACGGAATTCGATTTGGACTACTATTCTTATCACAATTCATAAATTTCAGCCCCTTGGGTCCCATAGAGCCTGAATAAACTGCTTCCAAAGTTCGAACCCAAGTCTGAAATTAGCGTCCATAAATATCATGATTTTTCTAAAAATACAACTTTATGGAGATTTCGTGACTGAATTCGATTTGAACTTCAATTCTTATAACAATTCCGAAATTTCAGCCTGTTTGGTCATATAGAGCCTGACAAAACTGCTTCCAAAGTTCGAACCCAAGTACGAAATATGCGTCCATAAATATCATGATTTTTCTAAAAATACAACTTTATGGAGATTTCGCGACTGAATTCGATTTGGACTACTATTCTCATCACAATTCATAAATTTCAGCCCCTTGGGTCTCATAGAGCCTGAAAAATCTGCTTCCAAAGTTCGAACCCAAGTCTGAAATTAGCGTCCATAAAAATCATGATTTTTCTAAAAATACAAGTTTATGGAGATTTTTTGACTGAATTCGATTTGGACTACTATTCTTATCACAATTCATTAATTTCAGCCCCTTGGGTCCCATAGAACCTGAAAAAACTGCTTCCAAAGTTCGAACCCAAGTCTGAAATTAGCGTCCATAAAAATCATGATTTTTCTAAAAATACAAGTTTATGGGGATTTTTTGACTGAATTCGATTTGAACTTCAATTCTTATAACAATTCATAAATTTCAGCCCCTTGGGTCCCATAGAGCCTGAAAAAACTGCTTCCAAAGTTCGAACCCAAGTTCCAAATTAGCTTCCATACAAATCATGATTTTTCTAAAAATACAAGTTTATGGAGATTTTGTGACGGAATTCGATTTGGACTACTATTCTTATCACAATTCATAAATTTCAGCCCCTTGGGTCCCATAGAGCCTGAATAAACTGCTTCCAAAGTTCGAACCCAAGTCTGAAATTAGCGTCCATAAATATCATGATTTTTCTAAAAATACAACTTTATGGAGATTTCGTGACTGAATTCGATTTGAACTTCAATTCTTATAACAATTCCGAAATTTCAGCCTGTTTGGTCATATAGAGCCTGACAAAACTGCTTCCAAAGTTCGAACCCAAGTACGAAATATGCGTCCATAAATATCATGATTTTTCTAAAAATACAACTTTATGGAGATTTCGCGACTGAATTCGATTTGGACTACTATTCTCATCACAATTCATAAATTTCAGCCCCTTGGGTCTCATAGAGCCTGAAAAATCTGCTTCCAAAGTTCGAACCCAAGTCTGAAATTAGCGTCCATAAAAATCATGATTTTTCTAAAAATACAAGTTTATGGAGATTTTTTGACTGAATTCGATTTGGACTACTATTCTTATCACAATTCATTAATTTCAGCCCCTTGGGTCCCATAGAACCTGAAAAAACTGCTTCCAAAGTTCGAACCCAAGTCTGAAATTAGCGTCCATAAAAATCATGATTTTTCTAAAAATACAAGTTTATGGGGATTTTTTGACTGAATTCGATTTGGACTACTATTCTTATCACAATTCATTAATTTCAGCCCCTTGGGTCCCATAGAGCCTGAAAAATCTGCTTCCAAAGTTCGAACCCAAGTCCCAAATTAGCTTCCATACAAATCATGATTTTTCCCAAAACACAAGTTTATGGAGATTTTGTGACTGAATTCGATTTGGACTACTATTCTTATCCCAATTCATAAATTTCAGCTCCTTGGGTCCCATAGAGCCTGACTAATCTGCTTCCAAATTTCGAACCCAAGTCCCAAATTAGCTTCCATAAATATGATGATTTTTCTAAAAATCCAACTTTATGGAGATTTCGTGACTGAATTCGATTTGAACTTCAATTCTTATAACAATTCATAAATTTCAGCCCCTTGGGTCCCATAGAGCCTGAATAAACTGCTTCCAAAGTTCGAACCCAAGTCTGAAATAAGCGTCCATAAATATCATGATTTTTCTAGAAATACAACTTTATGGAGATTTCGTGACTGAATTCGATTTGAACTTCAATTCTTATATCAATTCCAAAATTTCAGCCTGTTTGGTCCTATTGAGCCTGAATAAACCGCTTCCAAAGTTCGAACCCAAGTCTGAAATAAGCGTCCAAAAAAATCATGATTTTTCTAAAAATACAAGTTTATGGAGATTTTGTGACTAAATTCGATTTGAACTACAATTCTTATCACAATTCATTAATTTCAGCCCCTTGAGTCCCATAGAACCTGAAAAAACTGCTTCCAAAGTTCGAACCCAAGTCCCAAATTAGCTTCCATAAAAATCATGATTTTTCTAAAAATACAAGTTTATGGAGATTTTGTGACTGAATTTGATTTGGACTACTATTCTTATCACAATTCCTAAATTTCAGCCCCTTGGGTCCCATAGAGCCTGACTAATCTGCTTCCAAAGTTCGAACCCAAGTTTGAAATAAGCGTCCAAAAAAATCAAGATTTTTCTAAAAATACAACTTTATGGAGATTTTGTGACTGAATTCGATTTGGACTACTATTCTTATCACAATTTATTAATTTCAGCCCCTTGGATCCCATAGAACCTGAAAAAACTGCTTCCAAAGTTCGAACCCAAGTCTGAAATAAGCGTCCATAAATATCATGATTTTTCTAAAAATACAACTTTATGGAGATTTCGTGACTGAATTCGATTTGAACTTCAATTCTTATAACAATTCCGAAATTTCAGCCTGTTTGGTCATATAGAGCCTGACAAAACTGCTTCCAAAGTTCGAATCCAAGTTCGAAATATGCGTCCATAAAAATCATGATTATTCAAAAAATACAACTTTATGGAGGTTTCGCGACTGAATTCGATTTGAACTACAATTCTTATCACAATTCCAAAATTTCAGCCATTTGGGTCACATAGATCCTGAAAAATCTGCTTTCAAATTTCGAACCCAAGTCTGAAATTAGCGTCCATAAAAATCATGATTTTTCTAAAAATACAAGTTTATGGAGATTTTGTGACTGAATTCGATTTGGACTACTATTCTTATCACAATTCATAAATTTCAGCCCCTTGGGTCCCATAGAGCCTGAATAAACTGCTTCCAAAGTTCGAACCCAAGTCTGAAATTAGCTTCCAAAAAAATCATGATTTTTCTAAAAATACAAGTTTATGGAGATTTTGTGACTGAATTCGATTTGGACTACTATTCTTATCACAATTCATAAATTTCAGCCCGGTTGGTTTTTTAGAGCCTGAAAAAACTGCTTCCAAAGTTCGAACCCAAGTCTGTAATTATCGTCCATAAAAATCATGGTTTTTCTAAAAATACGATTTTATGGAGATTTTGTGACTTTATTCGATTTGGACTATGTTTCTTTTCACTATTGTAATATTTCAGCCCGTTTGGTACCATAGAGCCTAAAAAAAGGCTAACAATAAGACTAATAATTTTTCTTAAAATACAACTTTTGTGACTGATTTCGTTTTGGGCCATGATTCTTTTCACTATTCCAATAGTTTAGCCCGTTTGGTACCATAGAGCTTTAAGGCTTTTAAAGTTCGAACCCAAGTCTTAAAATGTCAACAATAAGACTGAGCGTTTTTTTCTTAAAATACAACTTTTGTGACTGATTTAGTTTTGGACCCGGATTTTTATCACGATTTCAAAATTATAACCCGTTTATGGTAAAAGAGCCTGATAAAATTGCTTTTAAAGATCGAAACCTAGTCTGAACCTAGTGCACATAAGAATGATATTTTATCAAAAATGCTACATTATCTTAATTTAATTATTGATTTCACATCAAAACACAATTATTAGTGCGAATCTGAAATTTGAATCCGTTCGGCACCATTTTACATGAAAAATGGCTTTCAGAGTTCGAAACCGAGTCTTGCAATTGTGCCCGTAAGAATAATTATTTTTCCACAAATGACGCAAAACCGAGATTTCGTTATTGATTTCACTTCAGAAAACAATTTTTATATCGAATCTGGAATTTGAATCCTTTCGGCACCATAGTTCCTTAGAAAATTGCATTAAAAATTGGAACCCAAGTCTTGCAATTGTGCCTGTAAGTGTGATGATTTTTCCACAAATGCTACTTAACCGATATTTCTTTATTGATTTCATTTCACAACACTATTCTTTTGTTCATTCGAATTTTTCGATCCTTTTTTATCGCAACGTTTGATAATTTCACCGCGACCCACTGTGAGTAGGGGGGGGGTTACATTGGGTGGGGGTCACATTTGGGGGGGTCACATTGAATGAAGATTTATTAAAAATTTATTACCGGAGTAAAACCGACTCATGACCGTCACGAAAAACCGTGATCATTTGGTGGTGGGGGTACGAGACCCCCACCACCGCTCACCGTTCACTGTCGCTCTCTCACCGTAGTCACTTACTGAGGTGAGGGAGCCACTGACGAACGTTCTCTCTCTCTCTCTCTAGCCAACGACGCCACGCCAGGCATCAGTTGCTTGCTTCGTGTACTGCGCGGTGAGTGTAATACGAGTGAAATACGTAATTGATTGTGGTTTATTCGATTTGGAACAGAGTTTTAGTGTCAAAAATGAGTAGTGGCGAGATAGAAGTGAGAAAAAAGAGAGAATGAAATGAAAAGAGTGAGAGAAGAATACTAAATGTTTCACTTCCGTCATGCGTCGGCTTGCCACACACTGTATTTTGTTATTTTACAAGAAATTATTATTTTACAAAGAAATATAAAAATTAAAAATAAACAGTAAATAAAAATGTATTAAAAATAAACAATAAACATAAAATAATAAATTGTGGCTCCTCACCATAAACATTTTTGTTTTTTTTTCATAATATTATAATGGAATTTAGAATTAGATTTAATATTTTAACTGAATGCCAAATCAATGAGAACCCTGAGCTTGTTTTATTGCAATGAGATGGTTCCATCTGGGGACGATAGGAGATAGTTACACCCGAAGTGTTTTGCTGATGTCAAGTTTGTTTCGTTGTTTTGTTTTGGTGTCTGTCACTGCAGAAAACCCCGCTTCACACAGATAGGATGAAGGAAATGGCAAAAGGGATTTTAGAGCTGTGGTGGCAATCTCAGGGAACTCCGCTATAAATCTGATCCAGAACACCGGTAGAGTTGTAGTCTCGGACATAGTTTTAAGGCTGCTGTTATTTGCAATATCCAGCAGTTGGTCTTCTTCTTTCACAGTCATCAGGTTTATTGCAAAATGGATCCCGGATCTATTCCTTACCAGTCCGTGGGTCATTTTTTGCTGGGAAGTAGCGCTCAAACTCTTTCTAAAGTAAAGAGAGGTGATCTTGCACCAACTGGGAGATACGTTGCTCTGACTCAGTCTCGCCTAAAATTCCCGCCAATTTCTGAAACATGTCCAAAACGCCTCTATTTACGCGACGTTCCCACGACTCTATTTTGGCTTTAACCCTTGATTTGCCCGGTAGGTCCCTGGGACTCCATTGAAAACTTTCAGCGCTCATAAAACCGTTCGTTTTTGGAATTAAAAATTCTGCGTTCCAGTACCTTCACGCAGTGACGCGCCAAACGCGAGGGAGAGCAGACGTCGATGTACGTGAGTGCGTGCGTGAGCAATCACGCTAGTGGATCCGTGGGACTCGGGACCGGGACCGGGACCTCGTGGGACCGGGGTATTAATGTTACAGTTTTAGCCTATTTACGGTATTTTTTTTCCTTTGAATGAGAGAAAGTATTGTCACCTGTGTCCACCGAGTCTAAAAAGGAAAACTGTATATATTTGTCATAGTTGTACTAAGCTTGTGTGCCTTGGCTGTACAAAAAAAAAATAAGCAATGACTGTGTGACTGACAATGACCAACCGTGACTAGAAGGTCTTGCACGTTTTTTTTTTTGAACCATGTTTTTTTTTACTTTTTATCAGAATTGATTATGTTTTTCTTATACTTCTTTAATTAGTTTGAAAAATTATTTTGTTTTTGAAATGTTGAGACTAGAAGTTAGGTCTCGTAATTTTGTTACAAAAAGTGCCATATTCTAGAAGTTCCTTAATATAATGCCGTGATTCTATAATTTTAAGTAAAAACCTATGCCATTGTAAAACCAAATAAATAAAAAAACAACATTTCATTTAAATGTAATTAACATTTCATTTAAAAAAGTGTTTTATTTCATGTTAAATTAACGATTTTATTTCCGGGAGTCCTGGGGACTCCACCAGGTAAATTGTGTAGGATGTATAAAGTCACCGGGTAAATCAAGGTTTAAATGCAGCTTCTTTGTATGCCAACTTGACAATAGTTGCCATTTTACCCTTGTGCCGTAGAGAAAAATTTCTTTAACATTTTTCGCTTCAAATAACTTCAGGAATCACTGGTTAAATTAACTCAAATACTTCCATTAACACGCTGTATACCCCGATTTTCAATTTTGAAGTATACATAAGATCTCGAATCTCGATCAATAGACGTCTCGACTCCGATGTTCGATCGACAGAGGACGATTTTGACATCGATGACGTGTTTAATTACGATTTGCCTTATTTAAGTTACAACAAGACCGCCGCACAGTGGGCTGAAAATCGCCTTTCATAGACATAGAGGCTTGAATTTTTAAGGGTATTTTTTTTGGCTAGAAATAGATTCTGCTGATCATTACTATGCTGTAAAATTTCGTACGAAGCAATTGCGTGTACAAATGAAGGAATCATCATTTTTTAAGAAAAATTTGTATGGCACTGACATTAAGCTGCTGCCACACGCAAAGCTCACATCAAAAGTTAATGTACAGCGCATCATCTTTTCTACCGACACACGACGCTATCAAATATTTCTTCCTATGGTAGGAGAGGGGGTCAGTTGAATTCGAGAGCGGCCGAGGAACATAATTTCATCTGTCAAAGTGACAACTTTACTAAGGGAACACGGAACTTAGTTGGTAGCTCCGTAATTAAAATGACCCCCTCTCCTTTTTACGGCGGAGAGGGGGACGCATAACTTTTCAAATATCGCTTCGGGAGCGGATACGTAAAATAAATTCGGTTAGCGAAGTTCAGAACCACACTTATAGCGCGTTATCTTTTTACGTGTGTCGGGTCTGTATGGGATTGTATGGCGAGCGCTATTGTGCTTTATATTATCTGTTGATGTGAGCTTTGCGTGTGGCAGCACCATTAAAAATGAGGTTATCTCTGGAATTATAAGGTTGACCATTATATACTTACACACAGATATACTACTATTTATTTTATTTTTTTTTAAATAAAATATTGTAAACTAGACAAAGCATACTCATTTAAGTATAAGTATAGCATTTAAGCATTAAAATGAATCATCAACATTAAAAAGTAAGGAATGATGCGCTAAGAGAGTGTCACTCCAAAATTAATAACCTCGAATTCAAAAACAATGAACTTCAAACTAATTATAATCTGGTATTGTCCAAATTAAACCGTCTTGAGCAAACCTCATTAAAAAACAACGTGGAAATTATTGGCATACCGGAAAAAATAAATGAAAATTTAATAGATATCTTAAAATTGCTAGGAGCCAAGGCAGGTGTTGATGTTCTCCCGAATGATATTGATGGAATCTCTCGTACAAGGGTCAAGGAATTACCCAAAGAAAATCCTTAATTTACTCGTCCAATTGTAGTAAAGTTCACAGCCAGCCGCAGTAGAGATAGCTTTCTTGCTGCTATAAGGAAGAAAGGCAGTCACAACTCAAGTGATTTGAAGCTTCCCGGGGACTCCAAAATTTATGTCAACGAGCATCTGACTGCTGCAACCCGTGCGCTCTTCAAGACGCTGAGAGACTTGAGCAAGGATAAAAACTTTCAATTCAGATGGATCAAATGCGGAAAAATATTTATACGCAAAAATGAAACTAGTCCCATTATTCGGGTGACATTGGAATCTGATGTGACTCAGGTTTTTTGCTGATAATCTTTTTAGAATTAGCATCGTCTCGTGTGACTCTAAGCTATTATCAATTTGTTTTTCTTAGCTACCTTATCTTTTTTCCTACTTTAAAATATCATCCTTTGTACTGGTTTTTCTTTATTTGTATAATATTAACAACTAACTCTTTTAATACTACCAACTTTAATCCAAATTATCCTATAATTACTCTTCTTGCGTTACTACAACACCACTCTAATATTTATTAACAGCTTAACAGGATTAACAGTTCGATGGAATATTATGGACTAATGCCATTAAAAACTAGAAGAGACTCCGCAGATGTAATATGTCTCTATAAAATTATCAATGGCCTTATTGATTGTTCGCCCCTTTTGTCTGAGATTAATTTTAGAGTCCCTAGCTTTAGAACTAGAGATAAGTCACTTTTTCATCTTCAAAAATGCTCTACTAATCTCAGACAAAACGCTTTTATATTCAGAGCTTGTACCCTATACAATAAGAATTTTAATTATATTGACATATTTTCGTGTAGTTTAGGAACATTTTAAAAAGATACCTTAGCTATTATTAAATAATTAATAACATACTGCAAGTTATCATGTTGTTGATATGAACCCTGTCCAGTTACAAGTAATTCATTTTATAAACATCATCTGTTCAGTTTAGTTGTAGGTAAATACATATATTGGTGATTAATGATTATTGGTGTTGTGTGAGGATAAAATTGAAATATTGTAATTTACTTGTGTTCTTATATCCGATGTTATTTTTACTTTATTTAGTATTTTCTGTAAATATTTTTTGCCCACGTGTACTGGACCCTTAGTTTGTTATTATAATTAAATTATTAAGTGAAAACCTATCATTAGATATTATTTGTATTTTTTATAAGTTGATTATTTAAGAATGTAAAAAATCTGTTGGTTTTCCCAAATAAACAAAATAAAAATATAAAGATGTAAACACATTGATATGTCCCTAGGTATCTACGTGACTTGAATACACAAAACGACCAAATTGAAAACGTGCGCCCGAATATGTTCTCCGTAATTTTACACGCAGATGGAGGCGGCAGTTCGTATTATTAGACTTAAAAATGTTGTTGTATAGATTGCCCGGCAACCGCAATAAAAAAATTAGAAAGCCAACCTAGAAATACACCCATTAGTCCGCAGATTTAGTTCTAGACCAAGGCTGCCCATTGCCCAACCCAAGGCCCGCGGGCCACATTGTGGCCCGTGAACGAATTATAAGTGGCCCGCGTGAACCATTTTCAAAAAACCCGCCAATTTGAAAAAGTGTCGCGGGCCCGCGGTAAAACAAACAATGCAGCTTGCGCACGGTCACCAGTGTTGCCAACGAATTTATCGCTATCTAGGCTACTCAGAACGAGAATAAGCGACGAAAAAATCTAACCTCTTGAACTTACATCTTAAACAAAAATACACCGGTTTTTGATATAATATGTTTTGCGTCCGAAAAGGAATCTTGTAGCCACCCCCCCCCCCCCCCCCTCCCATGAAATTCGAAAAATTGTTGTGGGGAATCACATATGATGTTTTTGGGTGTGCGGAATTTTTCTCAGCGAAGTTTCGTAACAACCCCCCCCCCCCTATGGATTTCAAATATTTTGTGGGGAGCACTCATTTTGAATTTTTTAACTGTTAAAAAGGTTGGGCAGCCTTGCTCTAAACCCTCATCAAGTCATAAATCTGAAATGGGAAAACGTTAAGCCAGCGACTCGGCAATAAAAACCTTCGCCCAAGGCGCTAGACTATATTTCAATTATTTGAAGGTCGTATTGTAAAAATGTAATTTAAATATTTAACAAAAATTATAAATCTAGCGGTGAGAGTGGCGACGCCAGCGCCATGGACCCAAACAACGTACCAAAGTGATACAACGTACTAAAGCGGAACTTCTATAGTTCCAGCACCCCACGACAGGCATGCGAATGTCACCGGATCGTGAGGCTGAAGACAGATTTTTTAGCAACGGACAGTTACCATCTCGCCTCCGCCGAGGAGCCTCCTGCCCTCCCCCTTGGAGCGGTCACCGAGGCTCTTCCCGTAACCCCGCGAACTTCCGCCCAGGAAGCCAGAGTGGTCGCCAGACTTCCGCCCAGGAAGCTGCCCTCTCAGGAGTCGCTGCCTGCCGTCTCCGCCCTTCGGAACCTTGGCCCAAGCTGAACTGATTTCGCCCTTCGGAACCAACCCAAGTTGCCGTTTGTGTTATCAGTGATAAGTGCGAACGTGGAGTACGCGGTTCCAGAATCATCGTAAAGGGAAGTGCCTGAACAATTTTTTCATATTTATCTCGTAACGTGACCCAACTTTTAAGACATTGAATGAACAATAATTTAGGATTAAGAAAAAGGACAATTAATTTTAAGAATTACAATTTAAGACTATTATTAAACCTAGATTAAGATTAAACCTTCCTTACATTTCTGATTCGGATTATCATACGGTTCAAAATCTTAATATGTATTAGGTATCTTAACAATATGCATGCATACACTTAATTAATATCTGGTTGCAATTAAAATCTAATCTAAGTTGACAGTTACTCTTACATCTAGATTTATACTTAATGTTAAATATTTTAAAATTACGTTTTTTTAAATATGACCTTCAAACCATTACAATTTAGCCTAGCCTTGGGCGAAGGTTTGTTTTATTGCCGGGTCGCTGGCTTAACGTTCCCATTTCAGAATTACTACTTAATGAGGGTCTAGAGATAAATCTGCCGACTAATGGGTGTATTCCCAAGTTAGCTTTCTAATTTTTTTATTGCTATTTCCGGCCACGCTATTGACTAAATATTTAGGTCTAATAATATCCGACTGCCGCCTCCATCTGCGTGTGAAATTACAGAGACAGATGCGGGCACACGTGTTTGCTTTGGCCTTTCTGTGAATTCAAGTCACGTAGATACCTAGGGACATATCAAGACGATACAATTTACAAAAACCTAATTCAGCAAAAATACTATATTTGTTATACTTTGGTGGTGAAACATATTATATTATTATTATTAGAAAATAATAATAATAATAATAATTGGTTTCACACTATGGGAAACTAATACTTAGGTGATGTCGATATATTTAATATTAACTTTGCGAATTTTGTGGATTACGTAAAAGACCTATTTCAATACTATTCCTAAATGGAAGTTATATTTTTGTAAACCAGTCAAAACGCTGTATTTTTTAATTTATGTTCTTGTTATTTTTTATTTTGTTTCTCGCATATACAGTCAAATCGCTGTATTTTTTAATTTATGTTCTTGTTATTTTTAATTTTGTTTCTCGCATATACTTATGTAATTTTATTTTTATTATTTCTTTCTTTTCTTTCTTATGTTTCAAAACTGTCATTAAATTTGTACCACCCACATGTAAAAGCCCTCTGGGCGTTAAATAAATATATAAATAAATAAATAAAAATAGAACACCCCCATGGGGTGAAAAGCATAAAATAGAAATAAAACAAATAGATCAATAAAATAATCTTATTGTCTATGTCTTCTTGTTGTCTATGACTTCATTGTTCTCTTTATATGGGATGTTGGTGGTTTATTTATGTATGGGGTCAACGACACTTCATTTTCGCTCTCGTATAATCTGTGTAATGAATCGTCCTAATCCAGATAGTAATCACTTTTAATATGGAGCCTGGAATCACAGCAAAGAAGCCAATCGTTTAATCCTGGCTAAGATATGAACCTCCACAATATAAAGGAAGAATGTTTGGATTTGTCCATGAATTCAGAAGCGACAGCTGGTAAGAAATGCTACCCGTATACTAAGAAGAAAATAAGTTACTAAGAGGATGCGCGCGGTTTCACTGTCCTAAATTGATTTATGGTCCTGAGTCCAGAGGACACTGGGTCGTTTGTACAGCAATTTCATCCGTAAACACAACATATTATTTGAATGATTATCCTTTTCACAAGCGTTGTTAGCTTTGAAACTTACAACAAGAACGTGCTACATTTTGTTCGATTAGTATGAATATAGGTAACGTGTATTGTATTTTTATTATGTCTTAGCACGTTCAACAACCATTCGCTCTAGTCATCAAATTCTTGCAAAAGCGTTATGATTTCTAAGATTCAATCGAAGAAATGCTATAGATCGAGTGAAAATCTACCTCTGGCTACCTTAACATGAATGTCATGTATTATAATCACAGAACAGAAAATCAATAGTTATTATATTTATTCTAATTTCTAGGTCACAGACAGGTCAATGAAATTGATAATCAGTTTTTGAAAGAAAGGAAGTAAGATAAAATTCCTCTTACCTCGGTCATACAGTTATATGCTTGTTATCTCTTCAGTGTTATATATATGTTTATGGTATATATATTTATAAGAACACCTCCGAGTCCAAGCGATAATTCCTTTATTAAGTAATTAATCAATTTACAGAGTAATTTTTTAATGTTTTCTTCTATAGAAGCTGGCGCTTGTGTTTAAAAGAGTGGTGAGCAACAGGATGAAGAATATTTAATGTTGAGATGAAATAATGAATAAGAAATTTGAATATTACATATGGATGTCAAAATTTTGTTCTTATTTTCATTACAGGAACACATTATTCGCATGAAAAAGAGAAGCAAGTTGACCGTGATTTTGAATCAACGAAGAATTTAAGACAAAATGTGCTGATTTCTTCGTCATCAAAATCAATTCCCAGTTCCTACAACAACTTTTCGAGTTCACACTCACTACTGGAGAGCCAACCGCTTAGTAACAGTAATGATAAACCATCCTCATGTACCGACTGCAAATATTTACATCAGTTGAAGCCTGTTTTAAACAAAAAATGCGGAGAAAAACCATTCTCATGTACTGTATGTAACTATTCATGTTTACGAAAGTCACAGCTAAAAGAACACGCTCTCAATCATGGTGGAGAAAAACCATTCTCGTGTTCCTTGTGTAAATATTCGTGTACACGAAACTTTGATTTAAAGATACACATGGTGGTTCACAATGGAGAAAAGGCATTTTCATGTTCCGTCTGTAGTTATTCTTGCTCACGAAAGAAAGATTTAAATGCGCATGTTGTGACTCACAGCGGAACCAATCCTATTGCATGTTCTGTTTGTAACTATTCCTGTACACGAAAGTCAAGGCTCAAGGAACATATGCTCAGTCACGGTGGGGAAAAATCATTCTCGTGTCACATCTGTAATTATTCCTGCTCTCGGAATTCAGATTTGAAGAAACATGTCTTAACTCACAGCGGAAATAAACCATTCTCGTGTTCCTACTGCAACTATTCATGTTCTCGAAATTTTGATTTAAAGATGCACGTTTTGGCTCACAATGGAGGGAATCCATTCTCTTGTACTGTGTGCAACTATTCATGTCCACGACAGTTGCAATTACAGCGACATATGGTAAAACACAGTGAAGAAAAACCGTTCTCGTGTTCCATTTGTAATTATTCTTGTTCTCGAAAGATACAATTGGATAGACACGCTATGAATCACAGCGGAACAAAACCATTCTCATGTGCTGTTTGTAACTATTCGTGTACGCAAAAGTCACAATTGAAGAGGCATATGATAAGACACTTTGCTGGAAAACCGTAACTCTTCAAATTCACGAAAGACAATTCCAGTGATTCGCAATGGGAAAAAATCACTATTGTGTTCCGCTTGTAACTGTTAATGTTAACTAATAATAGAATTATAAAATATATTCAGGTGATAACCTCACATTAATACTGCCTAGAGCCAGTGGGACTACGCACTCCCCAGTTTGTATTTTGTACTATGTTGTGACACTAAGGGACGTGGGTGGCATTGGAAGCCACTGAAGTTACCTTGATGATTCCCACTGGATAGTGTGATAGTTCGAGTTACAAAACATAGATGGCTTTAGTGCTAGTAGCTCATAGAGTTTTTCAAGAGATGTCTCTAGTATATGGGTTCGCCCCTCCAGTTTAGAAGCGAGATGAGCTAGCAGTTAGGTTTCTACCAATATGGAGATTTTGAGAGCATAAAAAAACTAGTACTTATGTCCTCTCACTTGGCACGCGCTCCTTGCCTCATTCACATTCATACATCGTCTCACACATACTCTTCTATTATTCTGACTTTTGACATGGCCCAACTCGAGTATCTGATTCACTTGATCGTGCCATGCCTTCCTCGGGCGTCCCCGACTTCTGCTACCATTCGAATTTGCATCATATATCCTCCTTACACTCCTTTCTTCGCTCATTCGCTCTACATGCCCAAACCATCTAAGCGTCCCTTTCTTGATCTTACTCATTACGCTTACATCTCCACATTCTTACACGATCATATATGGTTTTTCCACACATACGCCTCAGGGATCTCATTTCAACAGCATTCAATCTACTTTCATCCTTTCTTTGCCAGTTCCATGCCTCACTTCCATACATCAAGGTAGGTACCAGCACTCTGTTGTGGACTGCTAACTTCGCTTCTTTGGACAATTTGTTGTTAGCGCCAACTGCGTTTAGTCCTCCATTAATGGAGTTACCTTCATTTACCATTTTTTCAATATCTCTGTCAGCCTTCCCATCTCTCGTACATAGTACCATTTACAACAGAAATAAACAGTCAGTTTTCTATCAAATCAGGTAGATAAAACATTCAAAGGTTTTCTGTTCCGTGATTGTTCATTGTGTTATAAATAATTACTAATAAGATTCTATTTTAACATGTTTATTTATAAAATAACAGTGTATATTTAATTTAAATAATAATTACAATAATAAAGCGGGCTACAAAATTATATTTATATTATACCCAATTTTGGTTTTGTCAAGTTCACAACAATATTGGAAATAATTTATCTTTGGTTTGGTTAGGACCATAGATATATCAGATAAAATTTTCACATTATTCCATAAAGTAACAGGATGTGTGATTTTTTAACGATATCTCCATGTTTTGAAGGGTTTAGGATATGGGAGAGGCAGGAAAGCGATGTAAAAGAGGTAATTTATTAGGAATAGATTATAAGTCACATTTTTTATGATTTTCTCTCACATTAAACCAAGCATTTACACGAAAGATTGATGCTTTTAAATGTGGATACATAATTTATATCGGTGCCTCTTAGATGATCTGTTTTATTTAAATACCTACCGCACAAGAGTCCCAACTGCTCCCAACCATCTGTGGTCAGTGAGAGAAGAGAGGTGAGAAGTCCTACATCTAATGGCCGAAAATTCTGATATAAAATGAAAATGTCTTGGCCATATTAAAAGAAGGAAGAAATTTTGGACAAGATTTTCCAATTGATAATCAAGGGAAATATTGATTGACACCAAAATTATTTCAGACGAGTAGTTCATAAGAGTCCCAAGAGTCAGTGAGACTATATATACGAGGGTATGTAGTGAGGCTGATAGTAGTGGGGAAGGGAGGAGATTGGATTAATCGGACGATGTCTTTATGTTTAATTGGGTTTAGGGTCTGGAAAGTGATAGGAAAGGGGTACGATGGGTATTTTTGTTGTTTATGCCTTCTTGCCTTCAGCTTCCAGACGCTTCTTCATGGATTCTGGCATCTCTGGGGGTGGGGGGCGGGGCATACGCAGGTATACCTGGAAAATTGTAACAATAATAATAATTAGAACTTAACTCTATTTTGTGCCAGTAACAATCCTGGGTTACGAATAAACTAACTAACTAACAGTGGCAGCTCGTGACTTTTGGGTGTACTGAATAGTATTGATGTAGCCGAAGATGTTTTTTTTTTTAATTTTGTTTCACTTAAGTATGATAGATTTTTCAAGATATTCAGGAAATTTCATTTCGAAAGTCGAATTTTCGAAAAAAATAAATAACTTTTTCGGCTACAGCAACATCAATAGTGCCATTTTATTTCAATTTTAGCACTGTATTACTCCCATAAGTCACGAGCCATCACTGCTAATTAACCATCACGCCGTGTCTCCGTAATAGTCGGTAGAGAGGATAGACTACCACCCAACTCGGTCTTGGCGCACATTCTTGCTTCATTCATATTCACTCCAATATGATTTTATATCAATGAGGGAGATTCGAAAGGCAAATCCTATCGATTATTGAAAGTCACGACTTCTTCTCCCATTCATTTCCACCACATATATTTTTCTTACACTCCTTTCTCCGTTTGTCCGCTCCACATGCCCAAACCATCTAAGCTTCCCCTTCGTAATCTTAACCATTACACTTACATGTATCAGTCTTGCATTCTTTGAATGGTGGTCAAGGTGCTACTGAAAGTTTTGGTTGATGCTTACCTTAACGGCATCATAGATGAACCACTGCGCGGCAGTGAGGGTACCGATCATCACGATCCTGGGGCCGAGTCCCTTCCACACTCCGGCCATGCCGAGGTTCTTCAGCACGGAGCCAGCCGTGGCGGTGGAGTCCTAGAAACACATCATAGCATCGAGTTAATCAAGCTTTCTTTAGTGTTACCAGTTGAATTTTAAGGGTTCAATATTGACGGGGATTTGCCGTTTCTGTTTGGGGTTTAAATGGGAAATTATTGTTACCAGTTGGATATTGACAGGTTTTTTTATTACCAATTGGATATTGACAGGGATTTGTTGTTTCCCTTTGTATTTTAAATGGAAAATTACTGTTACCAATTGGATATTGACAGGGATTTGTTGTTTCCCTTTGTATTTTAAATGGAAAATTACTGTTACCAATTGAATATTGACAGGGATTTGTTGTTTCCCTTTGTATTTTAAATGGGAAATTACTGTTACCAGTTGGGTTTTGATTTACCAAGGGATTTTATTAATACCAGTTGAATATTGATGGAAATTTACTGTAACCTGTTGAATATTGATGAGAATATGATAAGAATTTGAATAATGGTTATGGTTCAAATATTGTTACAATAAACTGTCAAATTACTCATCTGGTAACACATCTAATACTTACTTTTTCTTTAATTTTGAAATATTTTGTGTTTGTATGTAGAATTACTTTATGTTTGTGATTACTCTTATGTTTGCTTCACTCAAATGTAAATTGTTAACCTTGATACAGGCTCAGTCCTAGTGAGGTTGATTTTTATGTGAAAAAAAAAGTGTTTTATGTATGGTGAGATGCAATAAATAAATAAATTAAGTGTTATCGACTCTTATAAAAACAATGCTAATATGTCCATTTACTATTTCTTATATTCAGTGTCCATAGGTATTTTTTAGTGAATATATGCGTACGCATATTTGGCTTCTTTGTTGAATACAATCTGATTTCTAGTGATTTGTTAACATCACAGCACAACCTTCGACTGGGAATGCTGTCTTTTTTCTACTGGAATTTCAATGAAAGATGCTCCGAGAAACTAGCATCTTTGATCGCTTCAGCACTAGACCTTCAAGACCCAGTTTAACTGCCTCATTTCATCGAAAATACCCTCCCCACAGCGTCCCCAAAGTTGACATAAGAGAAATTATCTCCCCCAGGATGTCAAATAAATTTACATCTTTTAATGTGTGTAATCTGATATCGCCAACTTCGTGGGTGCGTACCTGGTTGAGCTTGGAGACGACGGTGTCAGCTGGATGGGAGACGATAGCGCAGAACACACCGGCAATGTAACCTGCAGCGAAGGTGACCACCAGCTGCTCACCCTTGGAGCACTGCTCGCGGGGCTTAGGCACCACATAACTGTAATAAACATATTGGGTTAATGAATTGGGATGGCAAACTGCCCAGTTATAATTGCTTGCCGAACTCTAAAACTCACCAACTGCCCAGCTATAATTGCTTGCCGAACTCAAAAACTCACCAACTGCCCAGCTATAATTGCTTACCAAGCTCAGAACCTCACCAACTGCCCAGCTATAATTGCTTACCGAGCTCAGAACCTCACCAACTGCCCAGCTATAATTGCTTACTGTGATGTCTGTGTGAATGTGTGTAAGCGCAAGCGAGATAGCATGCTTGCGAGATGCTATAAAAGGCGATGCATACCAGGATTGTCCCTCTTTTGTTACAAGCAGCTCCCCAATAAATATCAATACAAGATCGAGTATCATTATTGTGTACGACCTTCACCCGCTACAATACTCCATACATTATACTTACCGAGCTCAGAACCTCACCAACTGCCAAGCTATAATTGCTTACCTAGCTCAAAACCTCACCAACTGCCTTGCTATAAGGTATGAAAAGATATTATTTTAACTCACGCGTAGAGCAGCTCAACGGTCTTTTCGAAGCAGGCAAACTTCATCATGGTGTACGGGATCTGCCTGAGCCAGAGAGGCACCAGACCCTTGTAGAAGGCCGTCACTCCCTCGGCCTTAATCATCTTGGGCAGGGCCTCGCGCAGCGTGTTGGCGAAACCGGGCATAGTCTGGATGCGGACCTACGGAGGAATATTGTTACAAGTTTAAAAGCAGAATTACTTAGACTTTTTTTATATGAGGTAGCAACTTAGAACACTTTTGTAATCCTAACAATGTACTTTAACCTCTTGGGTCTTTTGTGTCCTATTGACACTTTCATATATATACAGGGTGTATCGGCACGTACCCGACAAACTTTAACCAACTATTCCTTAGCACATTTGGAGTAAAAAATGTTATAGGTACTTTGCTGTCCGGTAACATTTTTTTTAAATAAAAAATTTACTATTCATATTTTCACCACATGTCACCACTGTTTTATCCTTTGTCAAAGTTTGAAAACCCACCTGGCAATATTTTATTCGAGTTTCGTTGAATAATATAAGTACGTACCTACATTAGCGCGCTTTTACGATCACAACGAAATGGCATGGCACCATTCGTCTCATTTTTTGCTATTATTATTTAGTGTGTATGAAAGAGCGAACACGCTTTTTGACACACTTGCTAATAACAGCTGTTGAACACGAGAAACAATGCCAATGACAGTGACGGAGTGTGGATTTTTTTATCATTTTTTGTTTTTAATTTTAAAAAAATGTTACAGGACAGCAAAGTGCCCATAACATTTTTTACTCCAAATTTGCTAAGGAAAAGCTGGTTAAAGTTTGTCGGGTATGTGCCGATACACCCTGTATAAATAAAAATGTTCATTTGTTTAAAACCTTAAATCTCCCAAAGTTCTTCACCGATTGCTATGAAATTTTGATACAACGTTGCATTTGAATACGCGTGTGTTTTTATAGATGTCACCTGTGACAGGTAAAAATATGATTTTTTTGTAAAACAGCGCCGTAAAAGAAACACGCGCTATTGTTTCTCTATCTGCATAGACAGACTGAGCCACAGCAACGCGTAGCGGAGTACAGCTTGTAATTATAATATTTTCCTGAATGTCATCGACCGCCATTGCTTTCACGTTAAGAAATATTTGTCGAAGTTTGTGAAATTTTTAATAAACATATGATTATTTTTACGTAGCCGTTCGACGTTTGAAGTTCAGGAATTTTCCCTGATTTATCATCCATAGACAGATCCACCAGTGTTGAAATCCATAAACGATTTCTTATTTATTTGGTGTGAATATCAGTTTGGCTATCGACAGCGCAACCGTGCTCGAGATATCTATATTAAACCTATCGATCCCATATTTTTACCCCCGATTTAACATTGTAGTTGGAGTGATGGATACATAATACATAAAATAGATTCACAGATATATAAATAGGGTTTTCCAATAAGAGGTGTTATTTTGAATAGCCCGCTATTTCGGTAGATGTTACTTTTGAAGCTGTCATTTTTTAACATTTGACAAGTAGAAACTACGTCATTAATAAAAATGGAACGATACACGCTTCAACAACGCATTGAAATTATTCAAATTCACTATTATTAATTATTAGAATTCCATCGAAAAAACATCTTGAGTGATGAGGCCCATTTCCACCTCGGTGGCTTCGTCAACAAGCAAAATTGTCGCATCTGGGGCTCGGAAAACCCTAGAGTTATTGTTGAAAAGCCTCTCTATCCTCAACGTGTGACTTTTTGGTGCGGTTTATGGTCCGGCGGAGTCATTGGATCTTACTTTTTTGAAAACGAGGCTGAAGCAACAGTTACGTTGAATGGATTGCGCTATCGAGAGATGATTAATGATTTTTTACAGCCGGAATTGGATGTTTTTGATCTGGACAGCGTTTACTTTCAACAAAATGGCGCTAAGTGCCACACAAGCAACAAAACCATTGATCTTTTACGATTGAATATCAAAATAACACTTCTTATTGGAAAACCCTGTATTTATATACATACCTTGGCGGCCTCCATGGGAGACAGGGCAATGTCAGCAAAGAACTCGGCAGATGCAGAAGCGGCAAGATAGAGCAGCGTGCGGTAGGTGTAGGCCGACTCCTCTGAGAGCAGGCTGAAGTACTGTACCTTGAACACCTCATATAAACCGAACTTGCACATTCCCTGGAACACAAAGAGAAAACAGGTTGTCAGGATTGCAACAATAAACACACCAGCTCAAGTATCGGGGCTCCATTGGAGCCTATATAAATATGACATCCAAAATTCAACTACATAACTTACAAATATGGAGTCCTTACTTCGCAAAAGATATAAATCTGTTAGAGAGAGTACAGAGACGTTTCACTAAAATACCAAGAGCTCTGAAAGATCTACGATACGAAGATAGACTCAAGGAACTAAGATTACCAACCTTACAAGAAAGAAGAGAAAGTGGTGACTTGATCGAGACTTTTATCTGGACATTACAGTTGCCCTAGCATCCAACAAATCTTCACTACTAATAAAAATATAAATCTCCGTGGACACTATTACCAAAACGCCTTTTGCATCTAATCCTAGAAAACACTTTCTTGCAAATAGAGTAGTGGATGCTTGGAACAAACTCCCACAACATGTCATCGATGCAACAAATATAAATCAATTCAATGCTCTATTGGATTCACATTTGGAGAGAAGAAAGGACTTAGTTCAAACTTAAAACAACTCAATTACTGTCAAACTTGTTGTCAAATCAGATATGAGAATGCTGCCTGCTCATTATGTAACAATAATAATAATTAGGGATCATTATCTTTGGTCAAATTCAAAAGCGGTAGTATTTAGTAACAAAATTGATGTTATGCTAACTATTTGTTACTTTCAGAGTGTAAGATACATAAGTTTTACTGGTGTAAAACCACCATTCAGAATTGAAACACTGCTTGAAATGCCTTTGGCCATGTTTGGTGGGCACCAAACCATCGATTCGTCCACACTCTGGAATTCATCACCTCCACCACTCATGGTGTCGAGCATCGACATGGAGGAATTCACCCATATTCATCTCCACCACACACGGTGTCGAGCATGTCCCCAATATTTTTATTGCCGAGGAACGGCCAACGTTTGATGGCCAACAGGGTCGCGTATCATGAGTTGTAAACCAATGCACTAGAGGACCGGGAAGATCTGTGATCATCAACGAGCACAGGCCCACATCCCGACGTGATGTGACCTAGTTGACATGCATCCCAATGTGTAGCATACACAAATTCTGTCCACGTAATAAACACAGTGATACCTACGTCAACATCTTTTATTGTCTCTACCTACCGTTAACCACAATTGTGTGTGTACTGTTCCTTTTCTGCAACTTTAATTATTCATATCGGGTTGTATATTTTTTTTTAATTTTTTTTTTATTTAGGAGAAAAAACAGATACAGATATCAATCGTTAAGAATATACAAAATATCAACTAGAGAATTCACCTGCATCCAAACTATTTCTCACGAATTGACTTAAACAGCAGTTAAAAACATTACAAATATTTTGACTTATAAATAGGGGAAAAATAATTATATACATTAGAATATTATTTTACAAATAGAGATATGAAAGAAATGCGCAATATCCTTATAAGAATTTACAAACTATTTAAAAAAAAATTTAGAGGGTAACACAAAAAAATATACATATATATAAATAGATAAACATAAATTTAAAAAAAATTATATATTTAAACGAAGTATGTCTAAGTTGTTTACTTTGAACTTTGTAGGAAAACAGTCTTCATTTTTCTACTAAAACTAGTGCGTGTATCAAAAAATAAGTCAGAGTCCTTGAAGTTTTGATTCTGATTAAGTGATTCGCACATTCTTCTGATTGGATCCCTGACACCAGCATTTGTACGCGTCCTGCTAATGTGGAATAAGTCATTAAGCCTTGTTACTCTGGGTGGTACTTTGAAATTTATTAATTTCAGTAAGTCGGGACAGTCAATAACTTTGTTACAGATTTTATACAGAGTCATGAGATCAAGGTATGTTCGCCGGTTAGATAGAGTGGAGACTTTATAACTCGAGAGCATATATAATATGTACCCGCGTTTGGGTGCGCTCATTCTGTAATTGAGGGATCGCAGAAATTTCTTTTGAATACTTTCAATATTTTCTTTATAGATATCGTAAAGTGGATTCCATATGGAGGTGCAGTATTCAAGTTGAGAACGGACCAGAGTGTAGTAAAGAAGAAGATATGTTTCAGGTTTTAGAAATTCACGGCTGTTTCTGATGACAAATACTAGCATGTTGTAAGCTTTATTCACAATATTATCAATGTGCGCATCGAAGTGGAGTTTGGAATCAAAAAGTACGCCTAGATCTCTTATACAGTAAACGCGCTCGAGTAAATAATTACCAATACAATAATTGTGTTTGATAGCGTTGTGATTTTTTTGTTAAATTTGTAAAATTGTACAGCAATCCATTTTAAAACAATTAAGAGCATGTGTATTTACCTGCATGGAATACCCAAAGAAGGTTGGCGCCCATCCCTTGGCCAGTCCCCGGAATCCCTCCTCGCGGACGGAAACCCGGAAACCATTGATCACATTCTTGTACTTTTCAGCATCAACCTGCAGGCGGCACTTTACCAAGTCCAGGGGCACAACGGCCGTGTGGGTGATACCTGGAATGAAACATTATAACATGATTCAGGTGAAAATGTGAACCTTATTCATGAATGGGGGATAGAGGGCTACCACACCATATAACTCCCTTGACTTTTAGCAGCACGCACATTTATAATATATATATTGATTAAGATTATCTGTAAGTAGGACCAGCTTAAAAGGTAGAACTACTTTTCCCGCCTGAAGTGTGTTCATATTTTTAAGTATAACTTGCAAAAAGTGTTATTTCCTAAAACAATTAAGGGGGTATTTGCAAAAACCGAAATAATATTTCGGGGCGGAGAGGAATGAAGTTAGTTGGAACGGGGAACACGCGGCGACGTGCACTGGTCAGTGGTCAACTCAGTTCGAAGTCAGAGCAGCGATGAAATCCACTAGATGGTACCCACGAGTAAGGTTTGAACATGAAACGCTTAATAATGAGCGTCTTTCAAATAAAGTTTATTAAGTTGAGTATGCATTTTTAGGTAAATTTCGATAGAAGAATTGCAGAAGGAGCTCATGATTTTATGAGATTATCAGATTTCTATCAAACTTGTTTGATAAATTATCGATACTATCAACTACACTGCTAGACGGTAAGCAGTACCTTATGACTCGTAACCGACTTGTTCTTTATTGACAGGTGTCAAAACAATACGGTATTTATTTTCATAATATCTGATCATAATTATATCTGAATATATTGGCAAGATAAAAAAAATATCGGTCATTTTCAATATTTATTATTATTTTTTGCAAAAAAGTTACATAAAACAAATATTTATGTAATGTAAAAAGCATAAGATTCATTTTTTTATTTTTTTATTTTTTTTTAATTTTTATTAATATAAAGTTTTTTTACAGGTTTTTTTTTTCGATGTCTGTCTCACTAGGATAAACCTGTGTCGAGACAGACGTATTTGATACATGAATTAATGTTTACATATTTTTTGATACATAAAATATTTCATTACATTAAATGACATTGTGAAAAAGATAAAAAATAATAATTAATAATAATAAATGATAAATTTGTTAATCAGCATCTAGTTGGAGTACATACATATGTAGGGATTTTTATAAAATTTTTGAGCATGGATCTTTTTTGGCTGATGATCCAAGACTTGATGTCTGTTTTATATTTCAAAAAAAATTCGTTCAGTCTAATGGCTAGTGGGAGAGCATTATATAGCCTTGTTGCAAAGTATCTAAAATTTCTCTGGCCAAAAGTTGTTTTAGCGAAAGGGATTTGTAAGAAATTATGTCCTTTGGTTCTAGTATCACGAGCAGTTTGGATATTGTCAAAAGTAGTTTTGTGTTTGAAGAGGTATGTTAGTATGTTTTTGGCATAAAGTTGCCTAATGTCCATAACACAGATTTTCCTAAAGATTTCATCCGAACTGCTTGTGATTGGTAGTTTGAGGATAATCTTTATTATAAGTTTCTGAGCTTTAGATATTGGATCAATGGCGGCAGCGTTTGCTCCTCCCCATGCTATGATACCATATTCTATTAAAGATTGATAAAGTGCATAGTAGATTGTTTTGAGCTGGCTTAGGTTGAGAAAGTTGCGAGTTTGTCTAAAAAAGTAAATGAATTTTCTAAGTTTGTTTGCTGTAGTGGTTATATGTTGTTTCCACTTTAAATTGCTGTCAAAAATAATACCTAAGTATTTAATTTTAGTTACTTGTTCTAAATAAGGGCAATCACATATTATCGTATTTGTCAGGTTGCAAGCACATATTTTAATTTGATTTTCTGGGTTTCTTAAGGAAGGATTAATACTAAATTCAATGTATTTAGTTTTGGTCACATTCATTGTTAGTGTATTATTGTTTAACCATCTTTTAACCACAGTTATGCCCTTGTTAGCTTTTATGTATGCATCATTCCAATTGCTTGATTTGAAGAGGAGAATCGTATCATCAGCGAAACTTACAATTTTGGCATCTATTTGAAGATTACATAATTCATTTATGTATATTAAGAACAGGGTAGGACCTAAAACACTTCCTTGAGGCACGCCGTAGCTAATTGGTAATTGATTGCTATTGCAGTTGTTGATTTTCACACTTTGCTTTCGGTTTGACAGGTAATCGCTAATAATAGTAAGTTCATCACCATTTATACCAATATTAGATAGTTTTTGTAAAAGTTTAGAGTGAGAGATAGTATCGAATGCTTTGCACAGGTCTAAGAATATTGATATGCATTTTGATCCCTTGTCTAAGTTTTCATTTAGAAAATCGGTAACTGTTGCCAGGGCTTCGGAGATGCCTTTATTTTTCCTGAATCCAAACTGGTTGAGTGATAGTATGTTATTTTGTTCAAGGTATTCGATTAGTTGATTATTAATAGTTTTTTCAAAGACTTTAGATAGTGAATTGAGTAATGTAATTGGACGATAGTTAGTTATGTCCGCTCTAGAGCCTCCTTTATGTATTGGGATTATGATTCCGTGTTTTAGTTTAAAGGCAATCATTTATTATTTTATCAGTTAGGAATAGTAAAAATAATTTACATAATAATTTACTAGATGTCATTACAATACAAATCAATAATATAATCGTTCCCAATCAGCACGGCTTTATCAGATAGAAACACTTTCAGTAACTTAATCATTTATGAAAATTATGTAACTGATTCCCTTATCCACAAGCATCGGCTGGATTCGATATACACTGATTTTTCCAAATCTTTTGATATAGTTAGGAGACATATTCTTGTGTATAAACTAAGTCTTTTGGGTATTATTGTAGAAAGCAATCACTTTGTGGTTTGACATATTTAATAAAATAAAATACTTTTTTGTTTTAAAACCACGATATTTATTAATTTAAGAACCGACCGGTTTCGCTTTACTTAAGCATCATCAGGGTACAAATTAATTTGTACCCTGATGATGCTTAAGTAAAGCGAAACCGGTCGGTTCTTAAATTAATAAATATCGTGGTTTTAAAACAAAAAAGTATTTTATTTTATTAAGTCTTTTGGGCATTAAAGGAATCTTATTGATCTGGATCAACAGTTATCTTAGTAAAAGAAAGCTTTGTGTTAAAATAAATTCTGTAGAATCTTACATCTTCGAATCCATATGTGAAGTTTCCCAAGGATCTCACCTCGGACCAACTCTGTTTTTATTATTTATAAATGACATTGTTGGTGTATTTAAAGATGTACAAGTTCTGCTCTTCGCTGATGATTTGAAAATATATAGAATGATACGTACTATAAAGGATTGCCATATTTTGCAATCTAATTTGGATAAATTGTAAATTGTATAATTGGTGTGTGATCAACTAATTATTTCTTAATATTCAAAAGTGCCAAGCTATTCGTTTTCGTAAAATCCAAAGTCATGTTACTTATGAATACTCTTTAAATAATGTACTATTGACATCAGTCGCTCAGATCAGCGACTTGGGGGTTATATTTGATGAAAAGTTAACATTTACTCTGCATGTAAATGATATAACAAAGAAAGCTATAAAAATGCTTGGTTTCATATGCAGAACAGCGAGTGGTTTCAAGTCACTTGAATGGTTGAAAACATTGTACAATTCTTTAGTAAGAAACCAGGTAGATTATAATTCGCCTATTTGATCCCCATTGTATAAACGCTTTCTGACAATATAGAAAGGGTACAGCACATATTTTTAAGATTTATTAACTTTAAACTGAATATTCCAATTCAATATATTAACTATGTCCTTTTGATGAAACAACTTAACAATAACGCTGTCAGATAAGCGGATCATCTCTGAACTTGTAATTTTAAATAAAATTATTAATAATTGCATTGACAACCCTGAAATTCTCGCCAAAATAAAATTTTACGTACCGACCAGAAATTTGAGGCAAAGTGCTACCGTTTTCTTTGCCAATTTTAAAACCAACTATGAAGCTCATACACCTTTAAATAGACTACATCATTTTGGCAATATATTTGGGAATATTTTAGACATGTTTAAAGATACCGTATTAGTTATAAAACGATATATTTTTAATCAATTTACTTAGATGTATGAATTCACGACTCCGTAGTGAATACACTTTTATTTTTATATTTCTATCTTTCTTGATACATATTTTGCTTTCCATAATCCACACTATTAATTTTAATTTACTTCATCATAAAACATTATTTATTGTACACTATATATAATTTTATTTATTTTATTTGTGTACAAAAATTTTACAACATTACAGATATTTTGTGATACAAGGAACAATACCTTAGTATTAAAAAACTGTTTTAATTTATTTAAGCATTGTTTTAATGCTTTTCAAAATAATTTTATTTTCTCATCGTTTAGACGACATTGACGTGGTGATAATGTATTTATTCAAAATTCTTCTGCATTTAGAATTAAAGGATATAATCGAACTTAAAGCTATTTTTAGAGGTTCTGTAAATATTTTTTTACGCAATTGTTTTAAACATTTTGAAGCGTTTTGTTTTCTCATTGTTTAGAAGAATAAATTATCTGTTCAAAACATAATTTTATTTTCTTATAAACAATATGGAAATATATAAAAAACTGCGTCAAAAACCGCAATTATGCTGCGCTTACGGTAACATCCCCTTAAATTAGGGCCATCCACGAATGGAGCAGTTTATGGATAATTTTATATCTACCTTTTTTTTAATTTGTGAAATCAATTTAACAAGGAAAACAACCTTACTCTAGGTCAGCAGTCGGGGAACCGGGGTAAATTACCTCAAATGGGGTAAAAATGTTTTTTTTGGGGTAATAAGGAAATTTTTCTAACTTGCTATTTTGGAAGGCTGTAAAAATATTACTTTGATGATATCAAGGATACAGTTTTAAAACATCTTACAAAACTCAGAGAGCGGTTCTCTGACTACTTTCCAGATCTTGATATACATATTTTCAATTGGGTTGTAGATCCTTTTAAATGTGAAATTGCTAACATACCAGCAGAACCTCCGGGTTTGGCAGAAACAATACTTGAACTTCGATCTAATACTGAAGCACGTATTCAATTTGAGAGCAAAGCCAATCTGTCGTCTTTTTGGATGTCAAAAGCTACGAAAGGCTTTCAAAATTGCACATGAGGAGGCGATATAAAAGTTTTTACCATTTTCAACAACCTATCTTTGTGAACAAGGCTTTTTCACTCTAGTGAACATAAAAACGAAGAACAGAAATCGATTAAACGCCGAAGACTGTATTCAAATTGCTCTTACATATTCATTAATTCGTAAATTAATTCAATAAATAATGTTTATTTAAATATACATCGATTGTATTCTTTTCAAAATGGGGGGAAGGGGTAATATCGACTTACGCAAAAATATTTTGGGGTAATGGTCAAAAAATTTCCCCGACCGCTGCTCTAGGTAAACAGTTACAGGACAGTTTATCTCAAAAGTTTAGCACAAAAAAATATTCAACGAATTCTGTTCTGTTTTGCAAAAGGGTTTAGCAGAAAACTTGAGACTTTCTTCAAAGTCTTGAATCGGTCGCTCAAAACAATATATATTTTTATTGCATAATTTTAAAAATACAGAATTTCGTGGTTCAACCTTAATTATTGTAGAAAATTTTTCACTTTCCCAGCACAGAGTTTTGTTTTATTGAGATTTATTTATTATGCATTTTAAAGTTTTTCTTTTTTTATATTTCTTGACGAAATATTGTACTTTTCGAACGATTAAAATCAACAGGATTTATTGATTTGACTTTGAACATAACAAAATTTCAACAAGTCCTCAATCACGTCACTACTGTGGTGGTAGTAGGAGGTTTTCAAATATTGTCAGGTTATTCGTAACATGGGAATGTTTGTCTTTCTTTAATACAAAATATCTTTTGTCTGTATTTTGAATTGACCACTCAAAATCGCTAGTTCGTTTTATATTTTCTTTGATAATTCAGTGTAGAAAATATAATTAATTGCTTTGATTCAATGGCTTGTCTCATCAGCTTCACTTACCTATAATATACCATTTGAAATATGTAATAGGTATTTTTAATGTCAGTCATTCTAACTTTGCACGTATGTGGCCAATAAGACCAACCAATCTACTGCCAAAAATCTTACTGTTATTGGCGTGCAATATATATAAGGATGCTTTAATTGATACTATGAAGAAACATGTCTGTACGTGTTACAATAAATTTGTCCCACTTATAAATGGACTGACCGGTTTGTGAACGAGTAATCCAAAGTTATAAGTTCCTTGGAGTCGCAAATGTTGTATGCCAATCATTTTGTGAACTATAATCAATATTTGACACAACTATCGGTGTAGCTGTGGTTAACAATTAGAATTGGAAAGGGATTTTGATACCCCTTTGGTCTTTTCGATTGATATTATAGCCTTTAGGGCCACTGCAACTTCCGTAATAGACTAGAATTAAACACACTGAAGGAACACTTAACGTGTGTACACTGCACGATTTTTCACAGACAGGGTTTTCCAATAAGAGGAGTTATTTTGAATAGCCCGCTATTTCGGTAGATGTTACTTTTGAAGATGTCATGTTGACATTTGACAAGTAGAAACTACGCCATTAATAAAAATGGAACGATACACGCTTCAACAACGCATTGAAATTATTAAAATTCACTTGAGTGAATCAAATGCGAATCATCTTGAGTGATGAGGCCCATTTCCACCTCGATGGCTTCGTCAACAAGCAAAATTGTCGCATCTGGGGCTCGGAAAACCCAAGAGTTATTGTTGAAAAGCCTCTCTATCCTCAACGTCTGACTGTTTGGTGCAGTTTATGGTCCGGCAGAGCCAATTGGACGTTACTTTTTCGGAAATCATGTTAGAGCAACAGTTACGGTGAATGGATCGCTATAGAGAGATGAATAATGTTTTTTTATGGCCGGAATTGGATGGTATTGATCTGGACAACGTTTACTTTCAACAAGACAGCGCTACGTGCCACACAAGCAACGAAACCATTGATCTTTTACGATTGAATATCAAAATAACACCTCTTATTGGAAAACCCTGTATAATACATTACAATGTCACTCTTTTAGGCACCCCACACTGTCAGACAGGGACAGGTAATTGGGTGGTGTAGTGCAGGAACATATGTTAAAGAGAGTTGGATATAATTGGGTCAACATGCAACGTTGTAGGTTCAAATCTCTGCTAACTATGTCCTCCATCATCGCATAAGCAACATTTTCCTTCTAAGATGATGATAGCAAGATGAATTCTTATATCAGGTTATTCGTAACCTACGATGCGTTTTATTTTTAACCAGCTCAGACTAATGAAAAATCACGGGATAGTGATATAGGCTATTGCTTACTAATATCTCGTCGAAACGTGTTCCGACGGGGACCAAATTCTATAGTTCCATTAGGCGTTAGAGCGTTGGAGGTCAAATTGGACTAATTGGACGTAAAAAAATTGTAACCAATTTTTCCGCTTCGTGTCTCATCTAAATATAATACATCAATGGAGACAGCCAGAATTCTCAACAAATCAGTTCCACTTTTGAAAATGACAGTTCAAAATAATTTTCTGTTAAAAAGATTATATTATGAATAGTTACTTTATCGCTTGTCTGAATTCTCCAAACATACAATTCCAATTTGCTTAAAATCAAAGGAAAAGTATTTTCTCGTGTATATGGCAAACTTTTAATTACAAAGACAAAGCTTGATGTTCTCTCTTTCTAAAACCCTTCATTTCATGTCTGATCATAGTAGAAAAGAAAACAGAACGAGTTTTACGAGGACGTGAAGAAGTGTCATTTTGTGACAGATATAGCACAATGTGTCTCTAATGGCATTTGAAGTTTGGTGACAAATACAGCACACTACATGAATATAATTAGGTATTTACATTTATTTATAGCAAAATTAATTTTGTTTTCGAGTTTATTGTCTATTCATAAAATCAGTCCATTCGTAAATTTAATACCTAATAAGTAATACCTCAAATTGTAATATTTAATTATTGAAGACAATATTAGCGATTTCTAAACGAAAATCTGAAATAGAAAAATCAGAAAAGTATACGGTCACATCTAGAACTCGAACCCAGGACAAAGATAGTTGCCAATAAAAAATTTGCGGTGAAAAAATTAGGACAATGTTGGTAGTTCTTATTCGAAGTATGATACAGTTAAATGTGACCGAGGGGGATAGGGTCCCATTAGCTCAGTTGGTAGAGCGGTGCCCCGGTAGGGCAAGAGTCCTGGGTTCGAGTCCTAGATGTGACCGTATCCTTTTCTGTTTCAGTTTTTCGTTTAGAAATTGCTAATATTGTCTTCAATAATTAAAATACATATAATCAAACTCACTAATTTCGGTTCACATTTTTAAAATTAAAACACTGTTCAAAGAATTGAGATGAGCGATACATTATAATTTTTTGCAATGCATTGCCAACTGTTTTCGATTTCGTTTATAAATTTATCTTCACTGTATTTAACATTGGGAATTGGAACGCTATGCAATGTCGCAGCGTAACATTTTATGTGCAAGGGACCTTGGACGTGCTCCAACTAAATCAAGAACAAATACTGGCGACTAAAAATAACATACACGTGTATACTGTTACATCAGACCTACGTCCATTGATCGTGCCCTTTAGGTTAATTTGTACAGTCATAGAAATCCCCGTTACTATCATAGGTGTTTATATTCAAATCCAGAAGTTAACCACAGAAGAATTTAAATGTGTTTCTTTATGAAACCAAAGTTCCAAAAGCAATTTGAATAAAAATTATTAATTATAATTCATTATTTTTATACAGGGTGTCCGGGGGTTTTTACCCTTGCATTTTCGCACTAACTTCAGGGGGTGATTCTACATGATAGTACAAATAAATAACTTAAGGCGATGCACTACGTAGTAATTTAAAATCATGTGTTTTTGGTTTGAAAATTTGGTCGCCTAGAAATGTTTAAGATGCTTTAATTAAATACTGCGAGTAGAATACATCTTGGCCTTTGAAATAATCGAGTATTTTTTAGATACGTCTTTTTATAAGCCCAGAAAAAAATAATGTATAGGCCTATGAAAACTGCTTTAAAGTTCAAAATCTCCTACTTACGAACCCATTTTTGGTTATGGTTTTTTGTATAATGTGGAAAATTAAATTATTTATAAAATTATCGAAAAACATTTAAATATTTGTGCCTGAACATCCACAAAATAAAATAAAAGGCACTTTTTGGCCATGTTCTTTTCTTGCATAAATCAAAACAGGCGGATGGTGTTAAGAGGGAATTTAAGCCTTATCGCCATCTACGTAAGGTGTGTTATTGATAGCGTCTCGATTCAAAATATTACACGACGTAGTGCATCGCCTTAAGATAAATAATAACTAATGGGTTAGGTTAGGTTATATTTTTTTAGATTAGCTCCACGTAGGAGGTCTCGAGGAAAATAATTAACATCATGGCCTCTTTGGTGATGCCGTGTAGAGGGTCGTTTTAGGAAAGGAAGGAGGCGAAGTTCTGAAAAGGGTATAATATCAGTATGTCCAGGAGAACGAACATATGAATCCATCCTTCCCACTGCGTTGCAAAACGATGTTCCGAAAGAGTTGAGGTGTTGGTTATCCAATAAATGGTTCATCCCAAATTGAATTGGTTTGATTACTTTACAACATATCAACCAGAGATGTGCAAAATGGGTACCCAAAACCATTTGTAATGCAAAATGGAAATGGGTCAAAACTTTTCCATTTGAAAATGCAAAATGCAAAATGGTTTTTAGAAAAGCATTTCAAATGCAAAATGCAAAATACCTATTTTCAAAATGCATTGAAAAAGCAAAATGGTTTCTCAGGTCAAACAATCAAAATAATTATAGATTTTTTAAACAACGTATTTTTTAAATTTAATAATGGACATCAATGTAGAACAAACATATTACATGATGGTAAATCCAAAAACACAACGACTACAGATTATGAAACCACAAAAAATTTGCGCGGGACTAATGTTGCCAACGTAAAAACATAGAAACTGCTATCTAACATTTAATATTACAGCGTCATGGCCCCATGTTCAGTATTTTTTGTAATGGTATCACTCAATTGCCAGGGCTCCTACCAGGGAGCAACTTGACAAATGGAAATTATCTCTCATAGCGAGGTTGAGGACCGACTGATATTTGGGGCTTATGAAAAAAGATGAGATGAGATAGTAGGAAGAATGTTGCAAAAAAGCATTTAAAATGGAAAATGCATTGAGAAAAGCATTTAAAATGCAAAATGGTTTTTAGAAAAGCATTTAAAATGCAAAATGGATAATACCCATTTTGCATTTCCATTTGAAATGGATTTATTTGAAATAAAGCATATCTCTGATATCAACACATCAGACTTGGCGAACTCGAGGGTAAATTGCCTCTGAACAGGATAATCCCTCGTGTAGAGATCAGTCAAATAGAATGCTGCCATGTAACACAAAAAGAGCTAATTGTGGATCTCTTATCTGCATGATCTTGGTTTGTAAGTCTGTTCAGACTAACCACTGATCAGTGTTAGGCTAAGGAAGTGGTACTCACCGCAAGACAAGATGCCTCCGAGTCCGCACAGTGCAAAGTACTTGTTGGAGGCGAACTCGCAAGAGTCACCGGTGGAGGCGACTACTGCAGCTGCAGCGGCAATGTTACGACCCTGTCAATGATTAATACATTCATTTAGTTTGTAAGTCTAACTGAACAGATAGTAGTTTTTCTCTTATTTTGGAGGTCAAATGTGCAAAATTTAATCAAGAAGCAACAAAGTAAATTCCTAAATTCTTCTTTAAGCTTCGTAAAGCCGACCTCCTGCTGCCGGCTGACCTTAGTACTCCTTAGTGCTCCAAGTGCGTTTTTTGCAAAATGATGTTTTTGTAAAGGGAAAATGCGGAAAACTACCAACGAATCCACGTTGAATTTGTTGGCACACTATGGGTGCAAACGTCAGAAATCCACAGTGGATTAGCAGACATAGCACATTAAGAGTTAAGTTAATTCCAAAATTCTGCTAGCAAGTTCCTGTAAATACACAGCTTAGAAAATCGTATAATTTTTTTACTTTCACCAATAAGAAAGTTTGATATCTCAGCTTCTCGACTCGTCTTTACAAAACAAAAGTTTGAGATCTTAGCTTCTCAACTGCTCTTTACACAACAAAAGTTTGAGATCTTAGCTTCTCGACTGCTCTTTACAAAACAAAAGTTTAAGATCTCAGCTTCTCGACTGCTCTTTCCAAAACAAAAGTTTCAAATCTCAGCTTCTCGACTGCTCTTTACACAACAAAAACCAAAAAACATCTCATTGTTCATTTTGTTGGGAATCGAATAAGATTTATTGTAGTAAGTTACTAACATTTTTACGAGATGAAAAGAAAGTAGGTATATTTTGAATACGCCTATCAGCCACAAGTTGGTACAAATTTTGCTGTGGTCAAAAGGCACTTCTAGCACACAAATGGTTAGGGGTAACTTACAGGTACGAGAGCATTGTGCACTGTTTCCCGGTTGTCACAGTGGGCGGTGGTCACGGGGCCCTTGAAAGGACTGTTGCGGGCGAGGTCGGCCAATGAGGAGAACATTTTGCTGGGGAACCTAAACACAAAATACATTATAATTAACAAAGGGTGTTTTATAAACCATGATTTACTGGTAGAACTACTAACGGGACACTGCCATCTCAGGAGACACATGCAGATATTGGGAGTGGAAAACACCAATAGATGCAGGAAATGTGAAGAGGATGAAGAGACTCCAATTCACCTATGGTGCCAATGTCCTGCCCTGGTGGGAACTAGGCGCAGATACCTGGGGAGACATACAGTAGAACCAGAAGACATAGCCACATACCCAATGACAACCCTGGGGAACTTTATTAAAGGGACTGGGTTGTTGTTGAAGGATTGAGGTAAAATGGGAGATAGCACAATGGGCCTATGGCCTAAGTGCTCACGGGAACTACGTGTAAACCGTCTCCGCCCATTAAAAATAAAAAAGACCATCATTTCAAATTATGGAGAGTGGGAAGGTGAATTTTTATATCGTTGTATAATAAGTCGAATTCAGACTTAGAAGAAATGAGGGGTTATATGAATGGGAGGCAATTTTAGGGCTTGATAGAAGAGAGGATATTTGTTTAGAGAGGGACAATCAAAAAAATATGTTATCTAAAGTTCCCACTTCTAGACCACAGAATGTACAATCTGGGGAGTCAAGCACGTGAATTTTAAAAAGGTGAGAAGGAACGGAACAATATCCAATCTTCAATCGAATAAGTCAGGAAAATAATTTTTTGAAGAAATGGTGGAATTTTAGAAACCCGGGTTTTGGTTCAGGATCCTTTGGATATCTCCTTCTAACTTGTGGAGAAATTGGGGAATTGTTGAAACCCGTGTTTTGGTTCAGGCCCCCTTGGATATCTCCTTCTAACTTATGTAGAAATGGTAGAATTGTTGAAACACGGGTCTTGGCTCAGGTTCCCTTTGATTTCTTCTTCTAACTTAAATACCAGCATTTTTTTCACAAATGTCGATTTCATAGTTAAGATAATTTTCAAAGTTTTCAAAAAGCCCGCCAAAACGATCGTAATCTGACGGGGTACGCGTGACGTCATATATTCCTCAATTTTGTCAATTAACAGTCAATCCCACTCGGGTCGATAAGGAATCAACAAATATCAATTTAAATATTTAACAAGATTTACAATAACATGAATTCTTTTGAAATACTTTATATACCGCAGTGGTAACCCATATGCGGGTCTACGCAGTGCAACTTTTCAATTGCACTAATTCTAAAACACGCGGAGACCGACTTGTGAGGTAGCGGTGTAAGATCTGAAATAACCCGTCGACCAATCACAGGGCGTTTAAGTCTCCTATGGTTTTAATCGTTTTTAAATTACGATTTATTCATCGTAATACAACTTATATGTTCAGAATAAGCGATTGTTGATCCAAACGAAGACATGTTTTTTAAGCCATAATATTTTTCACTAAAGTTCCTCATTCAACCCACCTTTGAAAAATGATATAAAGTCATTAAAAGTGATGAAAAAACACTACCCAATAAACCTAACCGTTTTAAGCAGGTTTTTTTTATCACTTTTCATGACTTTTTATCAATTTTCAAAAGTGTTTTGATTTGTCAAAGTGTTGCATTGTCCAGTTACCCATTGACTGAGTGAAGTAAAAATTCCTGTTTTAACTTGACCGTTTTGCATTTCGTCCGTCTATAAATTTGTTTGTGCGTTCTGTTTTGTCTTAAGGCCGTTTAACCCATCTAGCTTTTTAAGGTCATATATGACCGGGCGTCTATATATTTTAAAAGTATTTATATCTTTTTTTCTATCATTCAGAAATATGTTTTTTTTGACGTTAGAAAGAAAAATAATAATTCTTTCCAGTTTGCCTCAAATATTTATATTAGAACCCATTAATAAAATCCTAAAAATAGCCAAAATGAATAAAGCTATCGGTAACAATCGGTTTATCTTTAAAAATTATTTATTATTTTTTTATTATATGAACGAGATAAAAGTGAAGATACAGTTTTCTAACAAATTTGCCAAACAAAATAAATGTATTTTCGAAATTTTGAGTTCTTTCAATTTTTCTACAATTAGAGTTAAAAAATAACTAAAAATGTGGTTAGCGTTTTTGACAACATTTTTCACGTTTGATATTACGATTTTATTATTTAGAAAAGGTAATGTTTATTTTAAAAGTATACACCGGAAAAATAATTTTATCTTGTTTCTAAAACAGTATATAGCGCATTTTGAAATACACAGAAAACATTGCAAACTGAACAAATGTGACGAAAGTACTGAAGAGTTAAATTGTGAGAACTAATTATTTGTCATACAAAATATGATGTTTTACTATTTTTGATAAGCCATATTATTAAATACGTAATGTTGTATATTATTTTTCCGACTTTATGTCCGGGTTAAATCTTCCCCATAGGAAAAACTAAACCCTTCCATACACTTTTCCACAAATGATCATCTAGTCAATCAACATTATGCAAGTGCATTATATAAGCAAAATAAATACAAGAACAACACATCAACTAACCAGAGATCAAATGGGAAAATAATTCAACCACTCCAGATATTTTCATATCAGAGGGTTCGGCTCGGTAGAACTTCTAACAGGGCCTATAAATCCTACTGATCCCTCAATATAAATATTTAAAAAATCTTTCGTTATCCTACATGTATTTAAAATGACTGATTTTTGCATTTTTATGTATAAATTCTTTGATAGATCTAATACGCCTAAATTTTGAATGAGAGAGCTAGGTATAATGCCAGTAGCCGAAATAACAAATGGTAATATTTTTATAGTCTGAGAATGCCAAATTCTTTTTATCTCATTTCCTAAATCTGTGCATTTTCTTATTTTTTCATTCATAGATTTTTTAATATTAGATATCTTATTATTGTTGTGAGTTTCTTTTTAATAAAAGAAATTAAAAAGTAACTCCTGGCATTCTAACTAGATTACTAGACTACTAGTAACAACTTTACTATTTATATCAGAGGAAATAGTAAAAGATTTGGTACCAAACAAGTATTTATTTAATTGTCAATATCTATAGATTTCATAACGAAATTTTAAATGAAAAACATTGTCTAAAATCATAAATTATTCTATGAACTATAAATGTGGTTTTTATTGTGTTTTATTATGTATTATTTATAACTAGCTGACATGTACCCGGAGTTGCTGGGAGTTATCTTTAGGAGATAGACATATACCATCAAGGACTTTTCTGTAGACCTTTTTAAGATATACAATTCCGTAGTACATTATTTTGATGTATCTCTTAAGGTTTAGCCAGCGTTAGTAATGTAAGCTCTCGAAAATATTTTTTTTACGACTTGATTACAAAACATCGATTTTTCTCTACTTTCTATAATTATAACATGCATGTATCATATATATAAACTTTTCGGAAGAAATTTTCTAAATGATAATGAAAACCATATCAAAATCCGTTGCGTAATTAAGAAGAACTGAGCGCACAAACAAACAGATGCGGAGAGCGCAAAAAATTAGTCCATTATTCAATCAGTTTATGGGGTGATTCAGAAATCGTGTCTGGGAATTGCATAGAAAAGGTGGTTTTAGCTGTTTTCTGTTTTAATAAAGTTTTAATTTTTCTCAATAAATGTTTGAAGATTTGTAAATGCCAAATATTTGTATATTCTTGAAATACCTTATATTGTAGGTAATAGGCATTAAAATCGCTTGACAAAAGGAGTCTAGAAACGTTCGATTTCAAACACAAAACTGTTTTTTATTTATTTTGTAAATAATTTTATAAGAAAGCAAAAAATTTAATCAAGTGAAACTGTCACAGATAATCTTAGCTATAAAACTGTATTTTTTGTTAAGTTGTTTCCTTTACGCGTTCATACATTTCTATTGAAAATATTTTTTTTTAGTAGTTTACATTTACATTTTTTATTGAGTAATTTATTTTTTATTTGTATTCTACTCAAGCGAAACGATAGGAAAACCTTCAATTTATCCAAAGCATATATTTTTGGTATTCATAATGTACACCAATTCGTTATAAAGATTAATCAAAATAGTGATTTGGCATTAAGCTTCGAGTGCGTGTAGCGGAATTCGCCAACTTTACCTTTAGCTATAACGGATTCACAGCTTTTTGAACAAAACATGTTTAAAAATAAACATAATTATAGAAAAAACGTAAAAAATTAGTTAAATATTAAGGCCCCGTAGTAGGCGTTCAAATGTGGTCTGAAAGAGAGATATGTAAATACGAATGTTAGAGCGCGCTAATATTAAAACGATAATAATTCATTAATTGCGAAAATATTTAATAAAACACGACTCGTTTGAAATAGAGCAAAAATCTCTCGACAAATGCTTTAGTTGCATTTAAAGACACACTGTGAAATTTTTTCATGCCTATAAGATATTAAATAACAGAACAAAACGTGTTTTTAATAATTTTCGGAGCTTACTTTGCGATATTTTTCTATCGAGGGTATTTCATATAATTAACATTTCGGCATAACAAATGTGTAGATATTTTCTTCAAAAATAACATTTTTTTTAAACTTAAAAACTTAACGAGAAACTTGTTATAAATCGGAAGAAATTGGGTATGGGTGGGCTTAAATCAAAGCCTTGCATGACCAAGGGCCATCTCCTGTCTCATAAAAAGGAGAAGGTTACTTCACAAACTTTAAAGATGTCATATTCTTTAAAGAAAGAAACAATCTAAGGTTACAAATAACATGGCAATATTTGTACGCTTCCTACTATCATAATTATATTGGGAAAATGCTGATTGTGCAATGATGGAGGACTTACATAGCAAAGAATTGAACCAGCATTAGCTCGATGAACTGAGAACCCAGAGTTTTTGAACCACTACCAAAATCACCGTTTCGTAATTTTCTGTTTGTGCGCTTAGTTCTTCTAAACTACGCAACGGATTTTTATATGGTTTTCATTATCATTTTGAGAATTTCTTCCTGAAGGTTTACATATAAGATACATGCATATTATATTTATAGAAAGTAGATAAAAGTCGATGTTTTATAATCAAGTCGTAAAAATCCATTTTCGGGCACTACATTGCTAACTCTGGCTAACCTTATGATATACATCAAAATAATGTACTAAGGAATTGTATATCTTAAAAAGGCCTACAGAAAAGTCCATAGTTAACGCATTGTTTTTTACACATCTCTTTTAATCACGCAAAACTGCAATGTTTTAATATTAAAATCACTTTAATTAATTAGTAAAATATATTAAATTAATATTGACTTAAGAATACATTATTTTGAAATAAGAAAGGTTTATTTAAATTATATATATTACGCTTAAAAATCACTCACTTTTAATTTACGAAAGTTTATTTTGTTGCGGAATTTTCACTTACGTAAAAATGCGAACTTTAAACTGAAAACCAAAACACATTGACAGAAGATGTTTCCAACGAAAGGAATTATATTAATAGATCCCTCACGAGTTGGTATTCACGAGTTAGTTCTAATTTGAGACAAACTCATTGTAATAGTGTGAGAAAATCATTCAAAGCTAAATCTATTATTAATTCTTCGATGTAATACGCGCCCTTGAACACAGACGAACAAAAATTACACTAATTATACAATAAATACACACTTTATTAAACAAAATACAATCAGTTGTTATAAACAAAAGTGTGAAATGATTAAAAATTAAGCTTTTACACAAAAAAGCTCAAATTATGACATTGAGAATTGAGAATACAAATGTGTCTTGAATATACGCGACAAATTTCACTATATGCAAAAAATTTATTATAAAAATGAAATGAAATGATTATTAACTTAAGTTTTGTACGAAAAAGTTCGAATATGACACAGAAAATAGATTTTTAAAACTTACAGACAAGTTAAAAAAGCGATATAGAATTAAAGATTGTTTTTAATAAGTGTATTTAACTAAACACATATTTTTACACTGTTAATATTTGTCAATTTTTAACGTAATATCGTTATATTTTAAACGTTACGTAATTTCTCAAAAAACTACAAACTCTGTGATTTTAAAAACTGCTGCACTTTTAAATTTCGATGATTATTCGAGAATCTTTTTTTGATGCTTCACTGAAGATTATTGGTACACTTTATTATGCGATATTACATATGAATTTATGATTTGTGGACACAGTTTTGACATTTTTTAAATGTACTTACTTGTAATTTGCGGGATATAAATGGGAGCCCGCCTCTCGAATTGGATTTGGCCGCGAAACTAAAACCAAGAAAGTCTGAAATGAATACAGTAACAGATCAAAGGAAGTTACGTAAGTTTTCAGTGTTGCCATTAGTATTGTGTTTTGACGTTTGATTTTAAGTAGGTACCTAGTCCAAATTGCAGTTTGACACGGTTAACTTTGCAGGCGGCCAAGACAGGAACAATGGAGTCAAACGAATATTTTCGGGACGGTTTTTTTCAATTTTCTTGCAAATTCAGATGGGAAAATACATAAAAAAGAAGGGTGACAGGGTATCTCATTAATGACAGTTTAACACGCCTACAAAAAGTGATATAAAGTCATGAAAAGTGATGAAACAAAAACTAGGTAAAATAGGTTACACAGGTAACTATTAAAATGTTTTGTCATTTTGATAAAATATCGTGGAACCGAATAGAGCAGAGGTTCCCAAAGTGGTCTATATGGACCCCCAGAGGTCGATATCGGCATGCTAGGGGTCTATGTCAGCGAGAAAAAAATTTGGGGGTCCACGAGATTCAAATGGGGGTACATACGAGCGGACCCCCATTTACCTCAAATCAACATTTAGGAGATCCGTAAATGACACAATAGACCTAACACAAATATAATAGACTGAGAAATTACTTATTTGATATTTGTATTTCTATATTTCGTAAAGTTGTTAATTGAGGTAGATAAATAGAGTCTACGTTCCTTTTCTCATCAGAATTAAAATATTCAAGCAAAACATTGCACATTGGAAGCCGCGAATTTTCCTAGTTCCCCAACTTGTTTTTGAAAAACGTCCAGGATAATAATGACGTTCAACATTTAAATGCACTTCACACAGACTTCAAAACTAAGTTTGAGGACATTTTGACTATGGAAATGCAACATTGAAGAATCCGATATCATGTGACAAAAAGAACTGACCGGAAAAAGCACTGACAAAGAACTAAAGGGGTAGCAGGAAAGGAAAGGGAATCTATTTACGAAAAAAATAAACGATTATCACATGGGACGTTAATAGTTTTAGGAAAATTCAATATTGTAGTGGTCTACGGGGCAAAAAAGTTTGGGAACCTCTGGAATAGAGGATAGGTACAATATATTATTTTCAATACTTTGGCATTTAATTTGTTGGTGCACATGTATGAAATTTGACGCACACTAGCGAGACACTCATTTACAGTTGATGAATGAGTGTTTTTTCTTCAAATCGTTCTTGTGCAAGTTGGCTCATA
This sequence comes from Hesperophylax magnus, assembly GCA_026573805.1. NCBI lineage: Eukaryota > Metazoa > Arthropoda > Insecta > Trichoptera > Limnephilidae > Hesperophylax > Hesperophylax magnus. The sequence continues at coordinate 4,176,707 of JAIUSX010000005.1, read as the reverse complement.
TGTGGAACAAACTACCAGCATCTGTTATGCTTCTTTCATATAACCCGAGCCTCTTCAAGACCCACATTAATAAATCCCTTCCTGCAGCCCCTACCTTAACCTAACAAACAATGCTGCCCAACTCGGTGGTGACAAGGTTTTCGTCTTTACACTGTACAGGCAGGGATGCTCTGATAAGTAAATTAAGGTATTCAAGTTATAACATCAGCATAGGAGTTATAAATTTCAGTGTATGAGATAATTCAAGTTGTGCTGATAAAATTATTTCTCATTAGTACAGTTTTGTTCATTAGTTTCAAATTTTAATAATTTTTTTTTTGTGGTTTAGTATTCTCGTGTGTTTAAAACTAGTGTTTTTATTATTCTTATTTTATTGTTGATCTCTCTTGTCAGAATCTCGCGTTCCATCTCACGAACAACCTGACCCCAGGATTCCAATGTCCAATTTTTAAACGGAATTGGAAACGGAGCCTTACTCAACGAAAATAAAACAAAAAATAATTTAACAACAATTTATTGTTAATCATTTATTTATTTACACAATTTTATAAAAATTAAATAAAAGCAGACAACTAGATTACAGGACTTTTTAAAATTTTCATACATAATCATTGACAGATTAAATTAATTTTTCAATCACAGCTTTTATGCAAAGGTAGCTAAAATCTATAGAATAATTTTTAATTGGATGGTCACCTTAAAAACTTTATAAAAGGGTTTCACTGTTATAAAGTGATGCATCTTAAATCTACTTCATTCACCAGGCACATAACTTTTAATATGCCTTAACAGAGTGCTGGAGAAGTCAAAGGCAAACAACTTCACTATCACTCTTGTTCTTAATAAACCATACTCTGTGGCAGTCCAGATAAATGGTATAAAATCATAGCATAATTTGCCTCAACAGAGTGCTGGAGAAGTCAAAGGCAAACAACTTCACTATCACTCTTGTTTTTAATAAACCATACTCTGTGGAGTCCAGATAAATGGTATAAAATCATAGCATAATTTGCCTCAACAGAGTGCTGGAGAAGTCAAAGGCAAATGACTTCACCATCATTCTTGTTCTTAATAAATCATACTCTTTTAGCAGTCCAGAATGTGTCTCATCAATCATTATACAGGGTGCGCCAGAGAAACTTACTTATTTGAAAAAATTCCCGACCGTTGAGTTGGGCAGGCAGAGGGGCGGGAGGGGGACGTCCCCAAGTTTGTTTCCCATTCTCGTCAGTTGTCATTATGCTGTGGTCTAGAGAGCAGCGGGCCTTCGCCGTCGAGAGCTTCTTTTGTAACGGTCGCTCAGTTGTTGCTACGCAACGTGCCTTTCGCGCTCGCTTCGAAATTCCTCCTCACAGACTCGTTCCTGGCCGTAATTCGATTCTGTCGTGGGTCAACTCATTTCGGGAGTGTGGAAGTGTCGCTAAACCCAGAAATGGACATCAACGGACCAGCAGAACACCGGAAGCTGTGGAAAGAGTGAGGCAGTCAATTCTGCGTTCTCCCCGGCGTTCGGCTCGCAAACATGCAGTTGCTCTGGGAATTCCGGACACCACTGTTAGACGAATTCTCCATGAAGAACTTCAATTTCATCCATATAAATTGGCTGTTGTGCAACAATTAAGTGAACGCGATTTTGTTGCCCGTCAAAATGCATGCGAATTGCTGCTTGACAACCTGCCTCAAGCTGCGGTCGTTTTTTTCAGTGACGAGGCTCACTTTCACATTTCCGGCTCCGTCAACAAGCAAAACATGCGTTATTGGAGTGGTGAGAATCCGCGTGTACTTCACCAGAAGCCACTTCATTGTGAACGAGTTACTGTATGGTGTGCGATATCGGTAATGGGAATAATTGGCCCTTATTTTTTTGAAGAAAACGAATGCGCAGTTACAGTGAATGCAGCTCGTTACAGGAGCATGATCGAGGAATTTTTTATTCCAAGCCTCGAAGAAATGAACGTTAGGGACGTGTGGTTTCAGCAGGATGGAGCCACAGCACACACAGCACGAAACTCAATGAATTTGCTGCGACAACATTTCCCCAACCGCCTCATCTCTCTCCGAGGCGATCTCCCATGGCCGGCGCGCTCTCCGGATTTGACTCCATGTGTTTTTTTTTTATGGGGTTATTTGAAATCCCTTGTTTATGTCGATCGACCACGGACCATAGATCACCTGAAGAACAACATTCGCGATGCTATTGCCAATATTCAGATTGATATGCTGAGAAGAGTGGACGAGAACTTCAAAAAACGACTTAACCAGTCTATGCGCGATGAGGGTCGCCATTTAAAAGATGTAATTTTTAAGACAGTATGAAAAAAAACTTGGTACATTGCATTTTCAAATAAAAAAAGAATTACAACAATAACTACAGTGCTTTTGTTTTTATTGAACTTTCAAATAAGTAAGTTTCTCTGGCGCACCCTGTACTTTAGAACTTCTCTGATATAATATACCAAGTAAGGAGTGCTGGGAAAATTAAAAGCACATAGGTAACTTCCCCATCACAATGGAATATACTTCCTGACGTTGGAGGTATTGGTGTTGGCGTGACACTCCAGCATATGCCTGGTGAGAGTGTTGGAGAAGTCAAAAGCATATAACTTCAACATTACAATATGAATTAAGGTATTTACAACAGAATTTAATGTTTAACATTAGCAATGTTAGAATCTGGTCAGAGTACTGGGGAAATTAAAGGTACACTACATCAACGTCGCTATGTCAATCATGCTTATAATAGAATAATTACTGTCCATGAGTATTTCTAGTATGCTTGAAAAGAGTGCTGGGAAAGTCAAGGTTACATAGCTTCAACACGACTCGCGTTTAATGTTGATAGAGTTAGTGTCTGGTCAGAGAAGTGGGAAGTCAAATAGCACGTCATGACTTCAACTTCACTCTTGTTTATAACCGACTATACTGCTTTAACCACTGTGTCTCAACAGAGTATTGTGGAAGATAATCAAAGATAGATAACTTCAACAATACTGTTATTTATAAAACATGTCACTGTCCATGTAGATTTCTGTTATCCTTCAATAGAATGCTGGGGAGGTGCAAACTAAAAACATCACTCTAGTTTATACACACTATACTGTTGGTAGTGTTAGAGTTCGCAAATAATAGAGCATTGTGTATGGTTTTGGGGCAGTTCATTACTCTAGTTAACATCTCTGGTTAAATATGCTTAAACAGAGTACTGGGGAAGTCAAATCACATAACCTCACTATCACTTTTCTTCACAACAGGCAGACAACTGCCTAACTTTGTCAGTTTTAGTTTCTGGTCAGAGTAGTGTGGAAGTCAAAAACATAAAACTTCACTATCACTCTTGTTTGCAATAAGTAATGTGAATGAATAATGAATAACTGCCTAATGTGAAATTCTAATATACAGGGTGTCCGGAAACTCGTAGTACAAGCGGGAAACTGGTGAATCTACATCACATTTGGAGTCGATTTTGTAGTATATTTTTTTTTGATTTGAGCTTTCGTTATCGAGTAAATCGAGTTAGAAGTTGATTTTTTTTTTTTTTTTTTTTAATTTTTTAATCAAATTCTTATAAATTATTACTAAAAAAGTACCCAACTAATTAAAACTATTTATAAGTAAAACAAATGAAGAAACTCGGATTTGAAGCATTATTTTGAAATCACCCTTCATATAATCCGGTGTAATCATAAAATATTTCTGCTCTGCAGGGTTAAAACATCTATTGTTCAACCCTAAACACCAGAAAAAATTTTAACCCTAAAATAGCCGAAAAATATTTTTTTTTGGTTTTTTTTTTTTTTTTGTGAAAATGCTCAAATCAAAAAACTTTATGTTTATTTGGGTTCCCCATGTGGTGTAGGTGTAGATTCTCCAGTTTCCCGCTTGTACTACGAGTTTCCGGACACCGTGTATATATTTATATATATATTTTTTTTTAATAAAGAAAGACAAACATTCCCGGGTTACGAATAACCTGACAATATTTGAAAATCTCATACTTCCACCAAATTAAGCGGAAAATGTTGCTTGTGTTATGATGGAGGACTTAGCCAGCCGAGGAATTGAACACGCTACGCCTGGGTGGGACCCAAACAATATGTTTCAGAACCGAGTAGTGGGAAGTCAAAGATGGGTGACTTCAATATCACTCTTGTTCATAGTTGACTACGCTCTCTGACGTTGCCAGTGTCAGTGTCTCAGTATAAACACACTATACTGCCCATGTGTCTGATCAGAGTAATGGAGAAAGTCGAGGTAACACAACTTCAACATTAATCTTGTTAACTTCTCTGATGATGCTATGCTTCAATGCTTCAAAATTTGGCTAGAGAAGTCAAAAGCTCATTGCTTCATCATCATTCTTATTTACAACAGGCTATATTTTCTGACGTTGGCAGTGTTGCTGGTGTCGGTGTGGCACTCCAGTATGTGCCGGGTGAGAGTGCTGGGAAAGCGGAAGGCGCAGCGGCAGAAGGAGCAGGAGTGCCCCCCACTGCCCTCCACATCAACCCCTTCGTGAACGGCATGGATGGTGAGGTGGCGCGACAGATTGGACATGCGGTAGAACACTTTCTGCAACAACAAATTAAACTTTTTCATAAACCGTCCGATAAGTACAAGTTAGTAGAAAACGTTACCCATAATCTTACTGCGTATACCGGCCACAATACCGCAGTATTAGTGGCCGACAGATTTTTAAACTACCCGACCCCCAGGATAAGGGACGTATTACTAAGGTATTAAGACGGAGATCGCGGACTTTGTTAAAATATCTTGTTGATTTGACAAATTTCAATCGGTTGCACAATGAAAATATAAAAAAGCAGTAATACCCATTGGCAGCACTATCAGAGCAAATACAGAACGCATAAACAAATTGGAGAAATTTCGAAGCAATTCAAAGCATACCGGGTCAATGACATCGCAAATGAATGCGAAATGCAAAAATGACTGTGTTTTTGAGAACAACAAAGTGGTGCCAGTCTAAAAAATCTTGCATATTATTATGAGTAACTATTTTAACCCCAGCAGTATACGGCCCTTCTCACCATTTAGCTATACCAGCGCTGCAGTGGCGTATTAGGGAATCTTTTTAAGTAAGACTGATAATGTTTTATGATATCATTAGGTACCTACCTATTATGTCGTTTTTTTTTTCATTTCAATTCAATAGATATATCATATAATATGGCAGACTGGTATTGCACTATCCCCCTAGTCCACCTGGATTAAAATTAAATAAAAAATAAATAAATCCACTGGTTCCGGGAAGTTGGAAATCTATTTGACTGCAAACTAACTGATTTTTAAAATGTTGTAATCATTTTCAGTTATTTATGAATCAAGCAGGTTGTACCTGGCAAACGTGACAGCTTTTCCTGAAGTTTCTCGATTTTGAAGAAGTATTCTGAAATAAATAAATAAAATTACATTTACTATGTAAAGCACAAAGGTCTTGCTATTTTGCTTGTCAACTGATCACAATAAGGAACTCCAGTGAAAAATATTATGGTTTTAAAAAATATATATTCACATAGAACAACAAACCCTGATTCTGAATATACAGGGTTTACCAATAAGAGGTGTTATTTTGAATAGCCCGCTATTTCGGTAGATGTTACTATTGAAGTTGTAATTTTTTAACATCTATTGAAGTTGTAATTTTTTAACATTTGACAAGTAGAAACTACGCCATTAATAAATATGGAACGATACACGCTTCAACAACGCATTGAAATTATTAAAATTCACTTGAGTGAATCAAATGCGAATCATCTTGAGTGATGAGGCCCATTTCCACCTCGGTGGCTTCGTCAACAAGCAAAATCGTCGCATCTGGGGCTCGGAAAACCCAAGAGTTATTGTTGAAAAGCCTCTCTATCCTCAACGTGTGACTGTTTGGTGCGGTTTATGGTCCGGCGGAGTCATTGGACCTTACTTTTTCGAAAATGAGGCTGGAGCAACAGTTACGGTGAATGGATTGCGCTATCGAGAGATGATTAATGATTTTTTATGGCCGGAATTGGATGGTATTGATCTGGACAACGTTTACTTTCAACAAGACGGCGCTACGTGCCACACAAGCAACGAAACCATTGATCTTTTACGATTGAATATCAAAATAACACCTCTTATTGGAAAACCCTATATTTATTTAGTTTGTTTACACTTGGTTATTCGACCGCACATTTTCTTTTTAAATTACATGATAATTGCTAAACTTTTTTTTTTCGTTTCCTTTAAAAATAATTAGTGAAAAATTCATAAGTTTCATAATTTTTTCTGAAATTGCGGTCGAAACCTTTGGTTTCACAAAGGTGTACATTTTAATTATTTAATGGTTAACTTCTAGATTTGAATATAAAGCAAGTGTTTTTTTCTATCTAACACTGTTTAGATAATATTTCTAACAATTGATGTTTAACAGGAACCGTTTAAATTATGCAATTACAATTTATGATAAAATTTGTAGTTTGTAGCAAAAATTTGTTAAAAAAATTCTGTCTTAAATTAATGGTATAACAATTTAACACCTGTAAACTTTTTATGTAATATTTTATCTCACTACTGAGAGCACGGGCAGTAATCATAACAATATATATTTGTAAATGTAAATAAGTATGTTAGTTGTAAATCTCTAGTTTTAAGCCATAGTTGTATGTCATGTTATAGCAGTATTGTGTAAATACCCACTCAGACATAAAAATATGTAGTCTTAAGGCGATGCACTATGTAGTAATGCAAAATCATGTGTTTTTGGTTTAAAATTTGGTCGCCTAGAAATGTTTCAGATGCTTTAATTAAATACTGCGAGTAGAATACATCTTGGCCTTTAAAATAATCGAGTATTTTTTAGATAAGTCTTTTTATAAGCCCAGAAAAAAATAATGTATAAGGCCTATGAATACTGCTTTAAAGTTGAAAATCTCCTACTTACGAACCCATTTTCGGTTATGATTTTATTGTAAAATGTGGCAAGTTAAGTTATTTATAAAATGATCAGAAAAAAAATAAATATTTATGCCTGAACATCCACAAAATAAAATAAAAGGCATTTTTTGGCCATGTTTTTTTCTTGCATAAATCAAAACAGGCGGATGGTGTTAAGCGGGAATTTAAACCTTATCGCCATCTACGTAAGGGGTGTTATTGATAGCGGCTCGATTAAAAATATTGCTCGACGTAATGCATCGCCTTAAGTCACTAGTTATAAGTCTTAGTTACTAGCTATTAATCTTAGTTATAAGGGTAAGTGATAAGGTTATGAATAAGAAGATAGTTTAAAACACCTGAAACAGTAATAACTGTTGAATTTAGGGAATAAGCAAAGTCTTACCGAGAATTGCGCTGGTTCCCAAAGTTTCTCGCTATTGTTGGGGTCCGCTGCTTTTGCTGTAAACAAAAAAAAATGTTGGAAAGTTCTCGCCACTTCTAGAAAACCCTTCTGTTGACTTCTGTCTGACTCCCGCTGTTACGATTGGTTCCTCACCTCGGTCCATGATGACAACTTCACAGGCATTTCCCCCGGAACTCTTGCCCAATTTGACCACCAGGAAATTTCCATTCTTCAAAAGGACCTCTTTTTCACACTTCTCTCCTGAAAATGTACAAATTTTAGAAATTGATTGATCCTGGTCATTTTTTTACATCTACGAGGCGTATCCAGAAAGTAAGTGTACTGAGGCTCTCACGACCGAATGAATTTTATTTTCGACATGTTGGCTACACTTACGTGTAGCCAGACTCTTCCCCTTCGCAACGAGACCAGTTCAAGGTCAGTACGTTCAGAAGTGTCGATGCGACAACACGTTTCGTGAAAAATGTCAATCCGGTCTCCCGCCAAGTGCGAAGGGAGTCAGCCTGCTGCACAACAATGCCAGACCACACACGGCCAACGCCAGGAAAGAACTGCTTGCCTCGTTTAAATGGGATGTCTTGAACCACCTCGCACATTCCCCTGACCTGGCACCTTCAGATTATTATCTCTTTACCTCCCTGAAGCTGTACATGGGTGGAAAAAGGTTTTCAACCGACGAGGAGGTAAAGGAGGAGGTGGAGAAGTGGACGAAGGGGTTGGCGGGAAACTACTTCGAGGAAGGCATCAAAAAGTTGATACCCCGCTTCACCACCTGCATTGAGAGGAATGGCGACTATGTCGAAAAATAGCTTATATATGTACTACGGTAACCATGTAATTTTTTTGTTTCAATAAAAAATTTTGTAACCTACTAAAATTCAGTACACTTACTTTCTGGATACGCCTCGTGTATACAGTCGAGCCTTAATGCAAAACAACACCTGTTCTGAATTGCAAAGTTTACGGATTATAGTATGTCAGATAGAAAAATTAAATGAAACAGCTGTTTCCTTAGGAAAATTACATTTCATGAACTTCTTATATTTAAATTACACTTGAAGTTGCAGATCCTCCAACATTCAAAGTATCCAAGATGATGCATGATTAAAATTCAAAATGCAAAGTTAAAGAAAAGTAATTCTTTACCCATATAATCCTTGCACAGTTCTGGCATGAACATAAAGTTCCAATCTGCCGGTCCTGCCTCGTCCAAGTTGAGCATTCGTCCAATAAATATTCTCTCCTGGTTTCCGTCTTCCTGAAATAATTAACTAAAATAGTACAGGGAAATCTCGATTGATCGATCGTTCCTCAAATAATCTGTTCCCCGCTATTTCTTCCAGTTACGAATTAATTTCATACAAACATCAAGCAGTTTTTGTGCTATTTTACTCGATCCATCGCTGTCACAAACACATTTGCAGTGGGTTATCTTTTTACTTTCTAGTTTTTAAAAGTTTCAACCTTAAAAATTAACCGTCCGGGGAAAAAAGTGCATTAGCTTCAAGAAAGATACAATATTGTCGAAGTGGAAAAAAATCCCACTGGAAAATGCATTGATGTAGTGTAACATTTAGGAATCGCTCAATTTTTATTTAAATACATTCATTTATATATCGATTTCTATATTCCCATATTCATAGTTCAAAAATGATAGATATATCGGTCCCAGCGACAGATCGCATATGACATCATCGTTCTAGTATCTTTTTTCTCTTTCGTTTGCAAACAAGTTAGAAATTCAAACGCTTGAAAGGGAAGAGGATGAACGTCGAAGACGTACGACGAGCCCTTAGATCACCTGAACCCTCTCGCTTGTATGTCCCGAAGTTGAACAGAGCATTCAAAGCGCTGGGTCCACTTTCTTTGAACGACATGCATTTCAAGCATTCAAAAATCTTTCACTCAAAACAAAAAAAATTAGGGAAACAAAAAACATTTCAGATGAACAAACAAAATTAAAAAATGGATTAACCCAACCCCTCAGGGTAATTTGTTCAGATTTGGAAACAGCTATTATACATCATGGTGAGAAATATGATCTAATTAGTGCTAGAAAGAGAAAACACCATGCTTTATATTCAAGAAGTTAACCGCAGAAGAATTAAAATGTACACCTCTATGAAACCAAAGGTTCTGAATGCAATTTGAGAAAAATTTATGAAAATTTGTGAATTTTTTTTTTTTTATGAAATGAAAAAAAAAGTGAGGTGACAGTAATTTTTATGTAACATTTGTATGAAATAAGTTGTTTTTTTTTCATTATCTGTAATTTTGGTTCAGCGTTTAGATGGAAAAAATGTAAGGTGAGCCATTTTGAAAACTTTTTTTTGTTCGCATTCAAAATTTAATTTAAAAAAAATAATATGACGTTTACGTCTAATAATAAAATTTCAAAAACAGTTTTCAGTTTTCATGTTGCTCATAAATATTCAATTTACTTGGATTTTATTGCAAAGTGACAAAGCACACAAATTCTCCGACCTTCTGACAACGTCTTTAAGAAATATAACGATCAATATGTCAGAGGCCTGAGGGGTTAGAGAAAAAAAGAGGCAATATTACGAAAATAGACATATATACATAATACACGGTAACCGGATAAATCATCACAATGATAATTCATCACATCTTTAAAAAGTTATATAAAGTCATGGAAAGTGATGAAACAAAAACTTTATTAACTGGGTTATGTAGGTTAGGTTAGGTTATGTTGAAAAAAAATTTTTTTTCATAGTTTCTAATGACTTTATATCACTTTTTAAAAGTGTGTTGAATTGTCACTGTGTTGAGTTATCATGGAACCGTAATACACAATACCATTGCATTGCACACTTCTTACTGTACCTTTTTTTTCTATTACCGTCTATAAATATTAATGTATTTTATTTTATTTCTTATTTTCTTTTTATTTAATTTTATTAAATTGTAAAATGGGGGCCTCAGCACGGCCAAAGTACCCGGTGAGGCCTAAATTATCATACAATGTTTGAAAATACATAATATTATTATATAAATAAAAAAATAATTTTTAAGACCAGAATTATTAGTTTTGAAAACTTTTGTGGCAATTTATACAAAATCGAAACAAAAACATTTAACAAAATGAAAAACAAATACATATTATTTACCTTAACAACCATTAAATCTCTTGTTGAAAGAGGTAACGTCAAATTAGGCATCTTCATAAGTGTGGATAAAATGTTGGTAAGTGAAAGTAACTCCCCTTGTTCCACAGTTACTAGAAAACAAACAATGGATATATATAAGTACAGATCTTTATTTATTTTTAAATTAACACTTCATTGGGAACCACTGTATAGATTATACAGGTAGAAGTGCCTTCCATGTCAATCCATTGAAATTCACCGCAGTCACGACTTATTACCTTCTGGTTCTAGCATTTAGGAATTAGGACACGCACTCTGTCTCTCCCCGTTCTTTCTTCCACAGGGACTCGCAAGCAGCGAAGGGTCATGACTCTTAAGAGCGGGAGTCACGGTTCCAAGAGTCAACAAAATTACCCGGTTCTCGGTACGGTTCCTCCGCTACAACTCCGCGATACGGCTCTCAGCGTAAGCGTATAAATGATCGTACGACTCTTGGAACTGGATAAGAATATAAGATGCTAGGTAGTTAGTAGGTTTAGGTACATATGTACAAGTCCAGATGTCGGACTGTCAGACGTAATCACGTCTCTGAAGTATGTAATAACAATTAATACTTGAATAATTTTAACGGCCCTATTTTTCTAAAATATCTCCTGATAAAAAAAGAGTAACAGTTCAATTGAGCCGTGGCATGGTTTAACCAGAGTCGTACGGCTACGATATAGCTCAATTGTACGGCTCGTTCATGAACGACTCATCGCTACTCGCAACTATTCTATAGTCGACGATTCAAAACAAGATGACTACCGCCGTACATCTGCGCAGAGGGTCGTACACAGGAACACGTTGCCGACAATTTGTATACTCGTCGGTGACGCCAGTCTCCCGTGATCAGACGTATATGTAGATAGATATATAAGTAGCTATCCTGGGGAAAGTACATAAGATAGATATACAGGTAGCTATTCTGGGGAAACTACATATGATAGATTTACAAGAAACTATCTTGGGGAAACTACATATGATAGATATACAGGTAGCTATTCTGGGGAATCTACATATGACAGATATATGTACGAGTAGCTCACCTGGGGAAACTACATATGATAGATTTACAAGTAGCTATCCTGGGGAAACTACATATGATATATATGTTCAAGTAGCTATCCTGGGGAAACTACATATGATATATATACAAGTAGCTATCCTGGGGAAAGTACATAAGATAGATATACAGGTAGCTATTCTGGGGAAACTACATATGATAGATATACAGGTAGCTATTCTGGGGAATCTACATATGACAGATATATGTACGAGTAGCTCACCTGGGGAAACTACATATGATAGATTTACAAGTAGCTATCCTGGGGAAACTACATATGATATATATGTTCAAGTAGCTATCCTGGGGAAACTACATATGATATATATACAAGTGGCTATCCTGGGGAAAGTACATAAGATAGATATACAGGTAGCTATTCTGGGGAAACTACATATGATAGATTTACAAGAAACTATCTTGGGGAAACTACATATGATAGATATACAGGTAGCTATTCTGGGGAATCTACATATGACAGATATATGTACGAGTAGCTCACCTGGGGAAACTACATATGATAGATTTACAAGTAGCTATCCTGGGGAAACTACATATGATATATATGTTCAAGTAGCTATCCTGGGGAAACTACATATGATATATATACAAGTAGCTATCCTGGGGAAAGTACATAAGATAGATATACAGGTAGCTATTCTGGGGAAACTACATATGATAGATTTACAAGTAACTATCCTGGGGAAACTACATATGATATATATGTTCAAGTAGCTATGCTGGGGAAACTACATATGATATATATACAAGTAGCTATCCTGGGAAAACTACATAAGATAGATATACACGTAGCTATTCCTGGGAAACTACATATGATAGATATACAAGTAGCTATTCTGGGGAAACTACATATGATAGATTTACAAGTAGCTATCCTGGGGAAACTACATAAGATAGATATACACGTAGCTATTCTGGGGAAACTACATATGATAGATATACAGGTGGCTATTCTGGGGAAACTACATATGATAGATATACAGGTAGCTATTCTGGGGAAACTACATATGATAGATATACAGGTAGCTATTCTGGGGAATCTACATATGACAGATATATGTACGAGTAGCTCACCTGGGGAAACTACATATGATAGATTTACAAGTAGCTATTCTGGGGAAACTACATATGATATATATGTTCAAGTAGCTATCCTGGGGAAACTACATATGATATATATACAAGTAGCTATCCTGGGGAAAGTACATAAGATAGATATACAGGTAGCTATTCTGGGGAAACTACATATGATAGATTTACAAGTAACTATCCTGGGGAAACTACATATGATATATATGTTCAAGTAGCTATGCTGGGGAAACTACATATGATATATATACAAGTAGCTATCCTGGGAAAACTACATAAGATAGATATACACGTAGCTATTCTGGGGAAACTACATATGATAGATATACAGGTAGCTATTCTGGGGAAACTACATATGATAGATTTACAAGTAGCTATCCTGGGGAAACTACATAAGATAGATATACACGTAGCTATTCTGGGGAAACTACATATGATAGATATACAGGTAGCTATTCTGGGGAAACTACATATGATAGATATACAGGTAGCTATTCTGGGGAAACTACATATGATAGATATACAGGTAGCTATTCTGGGGAAACTACATATGATAGATATACAAGTATTTATCCTGCGGAAACTACATATGATATTTTTTTTTATTTTTTTTTTATTTCTTTATATTTAGGAAGCAAACAGTCGTACAGTAAAAAATTATAACAATAAACATTCATATGTTCTAGACCAATTAAGTTCCATTGAGTTAAATGTTGATTTAGTATTTTTCACCTACACAACATATTAAATGGCAAAAAAATAAACATAATAAAGAAATACATAAAATTAAAAACAAATATATATATACAAGTAGCTATCCTAGGGGAAAACTACTTTTGATAGATATAAACAATTTATTATCTGGTAGACGGTACAATTTACAAAAACATCATTTTGCAAAAAACAAGTAAGTTCAAAAACAAGGGCCGTTCAGCATTTTACCCTAAGCAAACTAATGGTAGTAATAGATCGCGGTAGCTTGGCATTCCAAAGATTAGTGTAAAAAAATAAATAAGAAACATAAATGTTTACCTTCTTCGCTTTCAACCTCTCTTTCCAGATCTAGTCTGTAACTGACTTCGTTGGAATCTTGCGTCGATTCTCTATTTCTGGTCTGATTGTAGATAAGAACCATGGAACTGTCTGAAAGAATAAAATTTCTAATGAAAAATATATACAATAATCACACACTTTTGGCGGGAAGAGTAGTTCTACCTTTTAAGCCGTTCCTACTTACGGATAATTTTAATCAATATATATTACAAAAATAAGGGTAGAATGTGCGTGCCGCTAAAAGTCAGAAACGGGTCCCGCTACGATCAAGGGAGTTGTATGGTGTGGTAGCCCTCTATCCCCCATCCACGAAGAAGGTTCCCGTTTTTACCTGAAGGGTGTGCTTTTAATGATATAAGGGCTGGAAGTTTCTAGAACAGTCCAGAACATTCGAGAGCATTCCACAACATCCAGAACATACCGGAACATTCTGGAATGTTCGGGAAGAGTCTGGAATGTTCGGGAACATCCGTTTGTAAAGATAGGGTAATCTATCAAACGCACAGAGTCAAGGGGATGTCATAGTCCCACCGGCACCAGACAGTCGGAAGGATTAATATATGTATATATTACGTACAAACAAATAATGCACTAACCAAGTGTAGATTTCGAATCACCATCGGCTTTAAGTCTTGAATTCAAAATAAGTGGTAGTTCAGCTGTAAGAAAAAAAGTTAACATTATACTTTATACAGGTGAGTACTGGTTGACACGATTATGGGATGCACAATTACGAGTTCGTAGAGATGTCGCACGTACGTCATCGACATTCGTCCTTCTTTTTCTTACATACTGTTTGTCTACGTGGTTTTCTCACAATATCAACTCTTCAATAAAACTCCGGCATTAACCAAACACTTGGATTTTATATTGTGATAAATTATAATTTTAAAAATACAAGTCGACAATAAATTAAATATGTACTGAAAATATCAAAAAGCTTGGTGAATTGCATTAAAAGTTCTAACAGTTCTTACTTTAAACTGCTCTCCTGGAAAGTTTTTTAGGAGCCATCGTACTGATTGTGTGAAGCACTGGTATATGTAGGAACCATCGTACTGATTGTGTTTAGCACTGGTATACGTAGGAACCATCGTATTGATTGTGTGAAGCACTGGTATACGTAGGAACCATCGTATTGATTGTGTGAAGCACTGGTATATGTAGTAACCATCGTACTGATGGTGAGAATCACTGGTATATGTAGGAGCCATCATACTGATTGTGTGAAACACTTGTATACGTAGGAACCATCGTACTAATTGTGTGAAGCACTGATATACGTAGGAACCATCGTACTGATTGTGTGAAGCACTGGTATACGTAGGAGCCATCATACTGATTGTGTTTAGTACTAGTATACGTAGGAGCCATCAAACTGATTGTTTGAAGCACTGGTATATGTAGGAACCATCGTACTGATTGTGTGAAGCACTGGTATACGTAGGAGCCATCGTACTGATTGTGTGAAGCACTGGTATAAGTAGGAGCCATCGTACTGATTGTGTGAAGAACTGGTATATGTAGGAGCCATCGTACTGATTGTGTGAAGAACTGGTATACGTAGGAGCCAACGTACTGATTGTGTGAAGCACTGGTATACGTAGGAGCCATCGTACTGATTATGTGAAGAATTCAAACAAACAATAAAGTACCTACCGGTTTATAGGTTATATAATATTTGTACAGAAAATTATTTTAGTTGTAATTTTCAAAATTGGAATTGATGTGTCAAAAATTCAGACTATCCTGTCATTTTTAATGGGACCTAACCTAACATAACACATTAATGTTTAATATGGTTTCCAAACATTCTTACCTTTTGGCGTAATTGCCGGGAGCGTTCTAACCTCACCGGTAACATCACTGGTAACTTCATCGCTTTTTTCTTTTTTAAACACTTGAATGATATCCGCTTTATTATCAACGGAAATCGCCTTTTTTATACCACCTCCGCCAACATCGCTTTTTTTAAGCGTCTTTGCCACTTTGGCACTCGTCACTTCGGAATTGAGCAATTTCTTACTTCTAACTTCAGTAATGGGTCTTTTAACACTTAAAACTTGTGATTCTCGAATATCTAAAGCCAATTTGTTCGTTTTAACATTACTAGCATCGCTATTTTTAATTGAGTTAGTTTTTTCTTTTTTCACGAAAATATTTTCAGTTTTTACAATGCTCTTCGCATTGGTCGTGAGATTGTCTACACTTTTGACAATTTTCTCGGCACTTTTGCGTGCTTTCTCACTGTCACCCGCCAAACTGACGGGTAAAACCGCCACTTCCGCCGGATTGTCGGCTGCGTTTGAGTCGTTACTCTCTGAATCGTGCGGCAAGGGAGTGCGTGCGAATTTTTTACTTGCAGTAGACGGCGTTATTGCTACGATACGCCCGTATAAACTTTTACCGTCTTGCGTTTTGCCGATGAATATTTTTTTGTTGATCTTCGATTCGTTCTGTCCTGGGAAATGAAAAAAAACATGTAATAAACAAGAAAATGTACGACCGTGGATGAAATAAAGTTGATGCAGTTAAGAGGACTTTACGAGTGTTTTGCTTACTTTGTAGATTTCTTATCTTTTGAAAATTGGTACTGGTACATTTCTGAAAAATACAGAATTTTAGGTTAGGTTTTTTGATTTAAATATCTTAAGTACGGCAATGAGGTACGTAACTAGTAGAGAAAGGATGAAAATAGACTGAATGATCTAGAAATAAGATACATGAGACGTATGCGTGGTAAACCCATGTAAAAAATACGGTAACCGGTAAGTCATGAAAAATTAAACAAATACTAAGTTAAACAGGTTATGTTGGTTAACTTCACAGGTTAGTTTTTTTCATCATTTTTAATGACTTTACATCACTTTTTAAAGGTTTGTTGAATTGTCATTGTTTTTAGTCATCATGGAACCAAAATATTGCTTGTGTTGTGATGGAGGACTTAGCCAGCCGAGGAATTGAACACACCACGCCTGGGTGGGACCCAAAAGCGATGCCAACTCAGCCACTGACCGGTCAATTAACTAACCATCACGCAGGGGTAGGCAGAGGGGACAGACTGCCATACAAGTCTGTCTAGACACACACTTCTAGCATCATTCACATTTCTAAATCATCTCACTCGTAGTCCTCCATCACAACACAAGAAATATTTTCCACTTGCTGTGGTGGTAGTAATGTTTGTCTTTCTTTTAAAAATTATTAAAAAATATATATGTTGTTAGTCTTTCTGAAGTATGTTAGGTTTGGATACGTTACGTTAGGTTAGGTTAGGTTAGGTTTGGTGTGGTTTGGTTACATTTAGGTTAGGTTTGTTAATGTTTAGGTTGATTTGTACGATTCGTTACCTTTACAGTGGTGGGAGCAGATATTCTAGGGTAGTCATTTGTGGCAAAGTCTGGCATCAGAACTATTTTCTTATCTGAAAAATAAAACAAATAATGTCCAGATTATCGTCACTTCTAATCTTTTAACTTCTAGGCCCTAAACATGCCGATAAAATTGATATTCTGCTCAAGAAAGAATTTCAATATTCGAAAATGTTCAATCAAAGTAAGCGAGAATTGAGATTACTTTAGACAAACAGACACACACTCAACACAGTTTTATCAGTGGTTAATATCTTCAGTGGTATAAGTTAATTTTACCATCTAGTCTAGTATCTCCGTAGACCAGAGATGTGCTTTATTTCAAATAAATCCATTTCAAATGGAAATGCAAAATGCAAAATGGGTATTTTCCATTTTGCATTTTAAATGCTTTTCTAAAAACCATTTTGCATTTTAAATGCTTTTCTCAGTGCATTTTCCATTTTAAATGCTTTTTTGTAACATTCTTCCTACGATCTCCACTCATCTTTTTTTCATAAGCCCCAAATATCAGTCGGTCCTCAACCTCGCTATGAGAGATAATTTACATTTGTCAAGTTGCTCCCTGGTAGGAGCCCTGGCAATTGAATGATACCATTACAAAAAATACTGATTCAAAAACTGAACATGGGGCCATGACGCTGTAATATTAAATGTTAGATAGCAGTTTCTATGTTTTTATGTTGGCAACATTAGTCCCGCGCAAATTTTTTGTGGTTTCATAATCTGTAGTCGTGGTGTTTTTGGATTTACCATCATGTAATATGTTTGTTCTGCATTGATGTCCATTATTAAATGACAAAATTGTTTAAAAATTTTATAATTATTTTAATTGTTTGACCTGAGAAACCATTTTGCATTTTCAATGCATTTTGAAAATAGGTTTTTTGCATTTTGCATTTTCAAATGGAAAAGTTTTGACCCATTTCCATTTTGCATTTCAAATGGTTTTTTTGTACCCATTTGGCACATCTCTGCCGTAGAGGTAGGCAGAGAGAATGCACAACTCTATCTCTTGCTTCCATCACATTCATACATTGTTATTCTGGTTCTTGACACGGCCCGCCAAAAGGATTTAGTAACGCACAAGAGCCCCAACTTCTCCTAGCCATCGGGAGCCATTGAGTCTATGGCATCATAGACAAAAATTGATATAAACAAAATAGCGTGACAACTTTCAAATACTCCAATCATTTCACTTACACATTTTTTAATCATAATCTTTTTTCTTTTAATTTCTTTTCGCATTTAGTATTTTCAAATAGCAATCACAATTTAAAACTATTCTTTGATTTTATAACTTCCGGTAAACAAATTACTTTTAATCAAGTTATCGCACATCAAACGTCTCGTAAAATGTTAAATTTACATTGCACACTGTTTGTCCACGTAAATCGAACTCGTATTACTCACTTTACTATATTATTATATTTATTATTGTTATGAAAATGGAATTTTTGTAATATCTTATTCATGTTTTACAATATGGCATCCTTAAGATATTTTCCACTGTACCCTAAAAACTTTTAAAAACAAATTAACCTTACAATGTACCTTAACCACAACGATTATTTTTGTATTCTTTTGATTCATTCATTACCAACATCTTTAAATATCTACTTTCTTCCTAACCTGTAATCATAATATATATACATAACCATCTTATATTCAACTTAAATGTAAAATTAATTCACATGTACAACTGTCTGTTTCCTAAATAAACAAAAATAAAAATAAATCCCCAATTGGGGTATGTTGTCAGGCTGAAGGCAGTGGGAAGGGGAAAGAGATGAAGAAGAGGAATGTGGGGAAGTGTCTGGCTATTCAGATCTGGTCACCGCACACGGCTAAAGCCATTTCAAGCACAGTTACGATTCTGAATGGTGGTCTTATACCAAAGTAAGGAAAGTAACTACCACTTAGGAAAAAAAATGTACCGTAATTATTGTACATTTTATTTTTTGTTAACTCTTTGCACGCGGCCGTATCAACTGTTGTTACGGCAAAAAGTCTATACTCACACGCGGCTGTATCAACAGTTGATACGGAAACTTTGACGGCCGATATTCCAGCGCTCTTTCGTCATAAATGTATTTCTTGCTCACTTGGACATTCGTAGAACTATCACGATGCTGACATCTACAAGAATTTCTCAAAAATAAAATTGTTTTCATAAAAAAAGATCGATAATCAAGTGCGCCTTTTAGTCCTTTAGTTTACATTTATGTCAACGGATGGCGTTAGTACTAGTATGTCATTCACAACTTTTCATAACTAAAAATGATAAGTGATCATAGTGATCATCCCACTTGTGTCTATCACCTATGTACACACACGCCGAGTGAATGGCCACATGTGACCACATTCAAAAGATACAGTACGTCTTTGTATGAAATTTTATGTTTTTGTTTTTATAAACATCTAAGAGTGTTGACACACAAGAATTTGTTTTTATATTGTGGAGAATAATCTGTTCTGTCTATATAGTCCAATAAATGATGCCAGAATGCTATAATTTGACATTTAATTGTGTGCGTAGGTATTTGAAAATATGTACCGCGTACGGGTATAGATAAAACGGAGCAAATTAACGCATTCAAAAGGTTAAATAATTCATTGTAAAATAACACAGATCAATCAAATAAACTTTACTAGCTGGGATTCGAACCTACGAACTACGGATTCGTAGCCAAGGATTATAACTACTCAATCAAAAGCCTGTCTTGGTTGTGCCATGTCCCCGACTTTTTCTACCGCTCGCTTTTGTGATTTCCTTGATACTAAAGTAAGTTCATAGATTTCACCGGTAGTAGTTTATTAGGTTACCCATAGATGGCATTAGTATGAGTATTGTAGAAACCGAGGGGATAATAAATAAGGAGAGAACAAGGTAACAAGGTCGGGGTTCATAGTATTCCGACCATATATAAGAGACTATTGTCAATCTATCACATTAAAAGTCCAAGTATTCCAGAGAGTTTGTGAGAGATTTCAAGTCTTACATTCTCCTTATACTCCTTTTTTTGTTCATCCACTCAACGAAATAAACCATCTAAACTTCCCTTTCTTAATCTGATTCACTACGCTTAAAGCAGCCTTTGATTCTACTTTCATTCTTGCTCTTTAGTTCTAACATCAGCCTTACTGCAACATCGGTACTCTATTGAGAACTGCTAGTTTCGCAGGGATCTCATTTCAAAGCATTCAGTCTACGTTCATCCTTACTCTTTAGTTCTAACATCAGCCTCATTGCAACATCGGTACTCCATTGAGGACTGCTAGTCTCACAGGGATCTTATTTCTACAGCATTCAGTCTACGTTCATCCTTACTCTTTAGTTCTAACATCAGCCTCATTGCAACATCGGTACTCCATTGGGGACTGCTAGCTTCGCAGGGATGTAATTTCTACAGAATTCAGTCTGATTTCATCCTTACTCTTTAGTTCTAACATCAGCCTCACCGCCAACATCAGTATTCCATTGGGGACTGCTAGCTTCGCAGGGATGTAATTTCTACAAAATTCAGTCTAATTTCATCCTTACTCTTTAGTTCTAACATCAGCCTCACTGCTACATCGGTACTCCATTGGGGACTGCTAGCTTCGCAGGGATGTAATTTCTACAAAATTCAGTCTAATTTCATCCTTACTCTTTAGTTCTAACATCAGCCTCACTGCAACATCGGTACTCTATTGAGAACTGCTAGTTTCGCAGGGATCTCATTTCAAAGCATTCAGTCTACGTTCATCCTTACTCTTTAGTTCTAACATCAGCCTCACTGCCAACATCGGTACTCCATTGGGGACTGCTAGCTTCGCAGGGATCTAATTTCTACAAAATTCAGTCTAATTTCATCCTTACTCTTTAGTTCTAACATCAGCCTCACTGCCAACATCGGTACTCCATTGAGGACTGCTAGCCTCGCAGCGACTCATTTCTACCGCATTCAGTCTACTACCTCTTTAGTTCCATGCCTCTCTACCTTACATCGGAATTGATAACAGCAAACCATTGTGAACTATGCTTTTTTTTTTTAACAATAAACAACGGGTTCATCAGGTGAGGTATGTTAACCAGCTGCGTGGCTTGCCAGATCGGAAGAAGCTGGTTTGGGGTGACCCTTTGACCTCTCCAACAGGTCTCTCGACCCATCCTCATGCGCCGCAGCAGGAGGGATAGATTCAAACGTCTGTCACTCCTGGTCACACTAATCCCAGATTCCTGCCCACCCCTCATATATTTTTCCTTACCAAAACTTTCTCTCCTTCCTTTCCTTAAAAATACCCTCCACACAGCATCCCTAAAGATGATATAGGCATAAAAAAATAAAATAATAATACACTTACATATTTTTTGACACTTTATTTTCTGCAGCTTGACACTGGCAATCGTATTATCGCTGTCATCTGTGTTTGCAATGTTATTTGTGTCATTTTCATACATCTTTTGTTGTTTAAGCGCGTCATCCTCTCTATGTTGTGCATCGTCGGTTGTTGTTTTTTGGGCGGCTTCTTGTGATTTTGGCTCCTCGATGTCCGTGTCCAAGGTGTCCATCGCGTCATCGCATTGTACGTAAACGATTTGGTTCATTTCGTCTGTTGGGTCTTGTTCGTCTGCATCCATTTGTACAGCTAGAAATAAAAATTAAATTGTACATATTTATTTTAATTTATACAATGTCCAGTAACTATTAGTCAATTAACTCTCTTGAACTTGTTGGAATAATTTCTACCGGGGCCTAAGTCATCTTTGGAGATACTGAGGGTAATTTTGAAGAAAGGAGGGAGTCAAACTGTGTCCTGAAAAGAACCACGTTTTAGAAGGAAGGAAATACTGTGGCGAGAGGATAGGAAGGAAAGGAAATACTATGGCGGAGGCGAGTAAATCGTTCCTCCGCCGAGTTGTTAAAGATAGGAAAGAATCGTAAAAGCAACCTGTTCTCATGACATGAGCAACTTCTATTAAAATTCCAGAAAAACAAAGACAACATTCTGATCACCTGAAGTCTACGCTTTTCATTTTACAATCCGTCTGTTAATATAGGGCAGAGATGGGCAAACTTTTTAAGGAAAGGGCCAGATAAAATAAAAAATTATCTAGGCGGGCCGGAAAAAAAAATAATAAAATAATTTTTTATAAGTGATATAAGTACTTTATTTTGTTAATTTTAACATCATGCATAATATTGAGTACATTATATGCTAAATGGTAAAAAAGTAACAAAAATTGATTATTCTTTAGAAGAGTATGAAGGCATATGTGACAGATGAAACTGTGGCTGAGCTTCTAAAAGTTTATCATAATCTGGTAAAAACTGGGATGAGCTGATTCGCAGTAGTGAAGCTAAATGGTGGTCGGTCAATCGGTTTCTAACACTGTTTTTGCGAAGCTTCATAGTAGAAAACACCTGTTCACAGATGTAGGAAGATGCAAACATCGCAATTATCTTCTGAGCGTGAGATTTCAGGTTTGGGAAACTTGATTTTGACAGGGCCTTGTAGAACTCAATTTTGGAAACGTTGAGAAACAGTTGCTTCAATTCAGTGTTACATTGCAACTCAATCAATTCGAGCTGAAATTCTGGTTTGACTGATTCACAATCCATATTAAATGGCATGCTAAAAATGTCCAGGTCCTGTTCTATAACTTTGAAGTCTTGGAATCTTCGTTCAAATTCTTCATAAAGATATTTCACGCTTTTCTCATAGTTCTTAAGTTGGTCCTCCCTAACTGCAATAGTTTTTAGTCTTGGAAAATGGGTAAAGTCTTTCTTGACTAGTTGTTTAGAAAATAGATTCAATTGCATTTTGAAACTCCTGATATGACCCCAAATATTATTGATTAATTGATTTCTTCCCTGGAGTTTAAGGTTCAATTTATTGATGTGACTGAGAAGATCTGTAAAAAATGCAAAGTCTGAAAGCCATACAATATCTTTCATTTGTTCACATTCGTCCATTCCTTTTTCTTCCATGAAAGAGATTATTTCGTCTTTTAAATCCCAAACTCGTTCGAAAACTCGTCCTGCACTGAGCCACCTGACTTTAGTGTAGTAAAGTACATCAGAATACTCAGACTGCAATGAGTCAAGAAACTCTCGAAATTGTCTATGATTGAGTGCTCGTGAACGAATGCTATTAACAAGCTTAATAACAACATCAAGCACATGTTTCATGTCTAGAGCAGATTTACACAGAGCTTCTTGATGTATGATACAATGAAGAAACACAGCTTCGTTCCCAGGAAATGATTCCTTAAACATGCCTACGAAACCAGATTTCGTCCCTGTCATATTCGGTGCTCCATCAGTAGTGATGTTACAAATTTTGGTCAAAGGTACTTTCAAAGACGTGATAGTTTCTTGAAATTCTTGAAAAATGTCTGATCCTTTGGTCGTTCCCTTTAATGAACGCATGCAAGCTAATTCTTCAGTAACACAAAAGTTGTCATCAACACCTCTTATAAATATCAGTAACTGAGCTGTGTCAATTATGTCCGTACTTTCATCCAACGCAAAAGAACAGAATTTAAACTCGCTTATCTTTGACTCTAGTTGTGAGACAAACTGCTTATCAATTACCTCAATTCTAGAAGAAATTGTTTTTCGAGACAAACTTACTGTCTCAAAATCCTTTGTTTTGTCAGGACACAAAATTTCACATACTTGGATCATACAAGTTTTTAGAAATTCACCATCAGAAAATGCTTTGTTACTTTTTGCAATATTGTATGCTACAACGTAACTGGCATGTGTAGCTAGCTTTTGAGAACAGCTTTGTTTTTTAAAAATATTTTGCTGACCTGACAGTTTCTTACGTAAAGCTTCTGCTTTTTGCTTCCGTTCCTCTTCGGTCATAGTTTCATAAGTGGCGTTGTTATGTTTTGTCATGAAGTGTCGTGAGAGGTTGAATTCCTTAAATACCGCTACAGCTTCATTGCATATGAGGCACACAGGTTTATCCTTAATATGTGTAAAAAAGTATTTCCAAGTCCACTCATCTTTAAAAATACGACATTCTGAATCAAATTTACGTTTTTTACTTGCCATTGTAACGATCAAAAATGTCAAAAACACTAGCAAAAAAGCACAACCATAGAAACACAAGCCAGGCATACAGCCGCAGAGGTGACTTGACACTGACTACGCACGCGACGTCGCGTCGTGACTGTCCAAACTACACTGATGAACATTGAACGATTGAACACTGACCTTGACAACAGAGGAAACGAAAATGGTAGCGCCCGATTCGTCCCGAACTTAGCCGAGCAACACACGCATTGCACTTCACATCGCCTTGCTACCGATCTGCAAAGCGCGAGGTTGTGTGCAAACTAATATTAGATGCAATAATACCGTACTTAAAACACAATGAGAAGGAAACCGTTAAGTATTCTATTCTATCTATGTAGAAAATACATTTTGTTCAATTGGTAAATTGTGGTAGGGTTATTCAAAACAATGTCGCGGGCCGGATTGACTAGCCTGGCGGGCCGTACTTTGCCCATCATTGATATAGGGGAACCATTTTGTATTACTGTGAGATAAATGATTTAAAAGCTGTTGAGAATACTTTGAATTTGCATTTAAAAGGTTACCATAAAACCCCTGAAAATTTTTAAATAATTCTTTACATTTAGCATTTGAAAAATATTTGTCAAGGTTTGCAAATTTCAAAGTAAATATTTTCATATAAAACAAAATAAAAAAGTGAAGTGATAGTAACTTTAATACCTAATACCTTTTTTGTCTAATTAAATGTGTTTTTTTTTTAGTTTTGTGTAAATTGATAACTGTAGTTTTGTGTAAAGTGGTAACTGTAGTTTTGTGTAAAGTGGTAACTGTAGTTTTGTGTAAAGTGGTAACTGTAGTTTTGTGTAAAGTGGTAACTGTAGTTTTGTGTAAAATGGTAATTGTAGTTTTGTGTAAAGTGGTAACTGTAGTTTTGTGTAAAGTGGTAACCGTATTTTTGTGTAAAGTGGTAACTATACTTTTGTGTAAAGTGGTAACTGTAGTTTTGTGTAAAGTGGTAACTGTAGTTTTGTGTAAAGTGCTAATTGTAGTTTTGTGTAAAGTGGTAACTGTAGTTTTGTATAAAGTGGTAACTATAGTTTTGTGTAAAGTGGTAACTGTAGTTTTGTGTAAAGTGGTAACTGTAGTTTTGTGTAAAGTGCTAATTGTAGTTTTGTGTAAAGTGGTAACTGTAGTTTTGTGTAAAGTGTGTACAGTTTGTAATGTTTGTGTAAAGTGGTAACTGTAGTTTACAAATTAAAAACATTTGTAAGCCACCTTTGTAAAAACTTTGTGTATATTTGTATTTCAAATTTTTATATTTGAATTGCACGTCAATTTGTAATGCTAAAATCTGAAAGAGTCGTTCATCTACTTTCAAAAACAGTATTTTATTTTGAAATACGTTCAAAAACAACGAATCAATTTGAAATTGAATGTTAAGCGGCAATATTTAATGATGTGATATGATTTTATCGAGAATAAAGAAACACCAACCGCAATGTTCAATGATGTCTTCTAAGTCTGTCTCCATATTGTTCTTTTGTTGGTCTTCCGAGGCGGTGTTATCCTCGGCGACCGCTTCCTCGCCTTCAAATTCCTCAGGCATTAGCTTGCAGCCATTGTAAGGCACCAGGGTGACGGATTCACTACAAAAACAAATTATTTTTAATTCAACAAATAAATTAACAACCATTAACGACAAGTTCACAAATTCAAAATATATACGGTTATTCTTACTTGTTGTCATCGGGAAGGATGTATTCAAGACTTTGAAGTTCGGCTTCATCTAGAAACATGAACATAATATATTATATTATGACTTCATCATTGTTTATATATTCCATAAACAATGTCATTTCCGCTATATACAAGTTAACATTCTAAAATGTACGTAATTCTAAAATTTTTAAATATAATTCTTATTATTTTATAACCCGTTATTTAAATGTAAAATTTACCTTAAATAGTAAACATGCTAATACAGGGTTTTCCAATAAGAGGTGTTATTTTGATATTCAAAGAAACTTTTCCCGTAAAAGATAAATGGTTTCGTTGCTTATGTGGCACGTAGCGCAGTCTTGCTGAAAGTAAACATTGTCCAGATCAATACCATCCAATTCCGGCTATAAAAAATCATTAATCATCTCTCGATAGCGCAATCCATTCACCGGAACTGCTGCTCCAGCCTCATTTTCGAAGAAGTAAGGTCCAATGACTCCGCCGGACCATAAACCGCACCAAACAGTCACACGTTGAGGATAGAGAGGCTTTTCAACAATAACTCTTGGGTTTTCCGAGCCCCAGATGCGACAATTTTGCTTGTTGACGAAGCCACCGAGGTGGAAATGGGCCTCATCACTCAAGATGATTTGCATTTGATTCACTCAAGTGAATTTTAATAATTTCAATGCGTTGTTGAAGCGTGTATCGTTCCATTTTTATTAATGGCATAGTTTTACTTGTCAAATGTCAAAAAATGACAGCTTCAAAAGTAACATCTACCGAAATAGCGGGCTATTCAAAATAACACCTCTTATTGGAAAACCCTGTAGTTAGGTTAGCCTGCCAATTAAATGTTGTGAGTCAGGGATTACTTACCGACAATGGGGTCCAGCTCTCGTAGTCCGTCTCCGTCCAGTACGAACCTCCGGTTCCCCTCCTGCAGCAGCACCCGACCACATCCCTGCAGCATCCGACATTGCTCTTCGCTTAGAACTACCTAGGAAACATATAAAGTCATTTAACTTCTGGAAAGTCGAGCTCCTGACAAATACAAAACCACCTCGTACGCCATCCGTAAAGTGGCGTTTTGCGCGCTGTTTGCTAGCTGACAGTTATTTCGTAAATGTATAATTTTTAAATTATAATGTCTTACCAGTGTTTATAATATTCAAAATTTTACATGCACAAATAGTTTACCTAGAATAGCTACTTATATTCAGAGAAAAAATGTTTAAAATCGCCGTTTTTGGTAGCCGTAATCCAAGGGGTTAAATGCTGTTGGAAAATTAATGATTACTAAATATTGAAATTAAATTGTCTTTTTAAAATTTGAAGCTCTATTAATTTTTTATTCTGTATTATAAATGAAATTGAATCTTTACGAAGATAAGCACTCAACAAACACTTTGTACATTGCTAATGCAAGCAAAAAATATCTACAGTTTCCAGTGACTAAAATTCTTAAACTGTAGTGTTTTAAATATTATATTAAAATTGTTAGCTATATAAATAAAAATGTATATGTTCGTTTGTTCAAAATCTTAAATCTCTGAAAGTTCTTCACCGATTGCTTTGAAATTTTGACACAACGTTACATTTGAAAACGCGTGTGTTTTTATATACCTATATTACATAGATGTTACCTGTGACAGGTAAAAATGTGAGTTTTTTTTTAGAACAGCGCTATCTATGGACGTAAAAGCAAAATGCGCTATTGTTTCTCTATCTGCACAGACAGACTGAGCCACAGAAACGCGTGGCGGGGTACAGCTAGTTATTTAATAAGCAGGCAGCATTTTGTTGATGCGCCATAACTGATTTCACATTAAGTCAATAAATTGTTCCCGGACGGTACCCAACCCGCCTCCCAGCTTGAGAAAAAAAAAGCAGAGCAGAAAACAGAAAATTATTTTTTAAGCCGTCAAAGAGGTTACATTCATAAAATCAAAAGCGAAATCTAAAGTTTTACTAGCCCGAGTGATGCTGATTTTGTTTTTCATACATTTTAACACATTCTTTGCGGGAAACGAGAAAACTCGTCACACGCCCTTTTACAGTAAGACGCGGGAGACGAGTTTACTCGTTTTGTTGCGCAAAGCGGTAAGGAGCGGGAAACTTGTAAACAAGGGGTTCTAAATGGGTGCGGGGTCATGTGTTTTCTATTGTCGGCGTTCCACTCACAAACTACACAGTGAAACGCGGTACATGTGCAAGTTTTGCAATGTGCCCCAGCATAAAGGAAAGTGTTTCGAACGCTATCACACATTGAAGCACTATTAGGTTATAATTTTTTTTATATGTATTGAAAATTTCTAAATAATCTTGTAATTTTGTATGAAAAACTTTCGATATGTTATTTCGATTGTAAAATACTGTTTTTTCTATGATTCCCAAGAAAGTAGAAAGTTTTTGTTCATAAAAAAAAGGAATTACACATACATTGCTAAGTAAATAAATAGAGACATCTTTTTAAAGTAAAACACTGAAAGTTTCATGGAAAAATATCAAATAGATCATAAGATATGAATATTTTGCAGAAAGTCTAATTTTGGCGCTCAAATTTAAAGAAACACCCGCGGCTACGACGTGATTTGGCAGTAAAATGCCCGACCATATAGTGTTAAAAAGCATAAAGGTCATAATCGCAACTCAAATAATTCTAACAATATTAGTATGCTTCGGCATTCAACTGGTCAATGTGAAACCGCAAAAGTGTTCCAACTGCTCGCAACCGTCTGGAGCCAATAAGACGATGGCATGGTGATTGGTGAATCGGGGTATGTTGTGAGGCTGAAGGCAGTGGCGAGGGGACGGAGATGGAGAAGAGGATAATGAGGATATAAACCTGGCTATACCGAGACTATCTTTCATACTGGAACGTCTACAATGTTTTTGCGCACCTCGGGATTTGAAGTCGAGCTTGCTAGTCGATAGCCTTATCCCTCGACCATGAGAACTAACTACTTTAAATGCAATAGTTACCTGGGTAACTTCCCCCAGTTCTTCATCTTCTCCTATGGAGAACATTTGTTGCTCCTCTCCTTCCAACACCTGATCTTGAGCGTTCTAAAAAAAAAAAACAATCAACAAAATAAATAGAGTTTTCAGTTTCCGTAGATGTATTTTAGGCAATACACTTTTAATAAGGATCACTGATTACAAAAAAATACTCACATTTTCAATTTCTGCATAGCCTGCCTGTTGGATGACAATATGTCCTTTATCTGAAAAAAATAAATAGGGTAACGAATAACCTGACAATAATTTTAAAATCTCCAATACAATCCAATCACAGTTGGCGGAAAATGTTGCTCGTGTCATGATGGAGGAATTGAATTCGCGACGTCTGGGTGGGACCTAAACGCGAAGCCAACGAAGTAAAAACTTTCACAGCCAATAATAATTAATTTATTGTTAATTTTTGAGTTATTATGCCATGTTACGCTTCTTCCTTCTTTCCATCATCACAGGCAGGAAAATCGTTCCACAGCCGAGATGCTAAGCTCGTAGATAGCCATAGAAACGGCCCAAAGGGCTCAAGTGCCCTGAAAGAATCCAGTAAAAATTGTGCTGGATGGTGTTTAAATCCATCGAGGAAATGGCCCCACCCTACATCTCTGAACTATGCGTCCCGGAAAACACTAGCCTGAGGCAGTCAACTCTTAGATCAGCAACATCATCAGCTGTAGGCAGACTGATGGAACCTAAGCGCAAGCCAAATACTAAGTTTGGTGATCGCGCTTTCGGAGTATCTGGGTCGAAGGCTTGGAATAAACTCCCTCCGGAACTAAGATCCATAACAAGTCCATCAGAATTCAGGTCTAAACTAGAAACTTACCTTTTTAAGCTGTCATACCCTTAAATTATATATACCATTCCTGAGAGAAAGTCCAGTTATATCCAATTATGTCCTAAATCCTGTATCTAAATTTCGCTAATAAACAATTAGATAATGTTAATGAAGTGTTAATCTCAAGTGACCTACCAGTTAAGTATTATACTGTATATTATCTCCATATATAGTTAGTAATAACATAGATCATTGTAGAAATGTATTATATATTTGTACAGCGCCCTTGAGGTGATTTTGCACAGAAACGACTTTATACAAATCATCTAAATATTATTATTATTATCATGTGACAAATGTCAATCGTGCACAAAAGTTGGCATGTTTTTCAACCATGAACCAGTTCTGAAGGGATCAATGACGCTAGTTCCTCGGAGGATCTTCCATGGAAGTACCGGTAGAATAAGAACCTCATTCCCACCTGACGCTGTGCTGAAAGATTGCAATCCATTTGTTGAATGATTAATGCTGCGGTCGCAAGGAGCATTGATAACAAAGTGAGGCAGTAATTAACCTTGTAGCTGCTCCAGATTCCTCTGCTCCAGCAAGTAGTGTGTACCGTCCTGCCGCACAAGCTGCATGTCCCCGCCTTCCCCCAGGACATACTGCACCGAGTCATCGCCATCTTATAACACAAATAATAACTCATTATAGTACCTATCTAACATCCAGTAAACAAATAGTGACCAACTGAAGTTTCGGTTTCGGCAAATAAACGCATTTCACTCAGCTTTACTAGGACGCAAACTTTAATATTAATTATTATTATTCCAAAGTGCTCATAAACGGACCAAACCCAAGGCGAACCAGACAACTACTCGATATGGACAGAAATTCGCTGAGGGAACTGGTAGGACTTCTAACGGAACACTGCCATCTCAGGAGACACAGGCAGACATTGGGAGTGGAAAACACCAATAGATGCAGAAAATGTGAAGAGGATGAAGAGACTCCAATTCACCTATGGTGCCAATGTCCTGCCCTGGTGGAAACTAGGCGCAGATACCTGGGGAGACATACAGTAGAACCAGAAGACATAGCCACATACCCAACGACAACCCTGGTGAACTTTATTAAAGGGACTGGGTTGTTGTTAAAGGAATGGGGTAAAATGGGAGATAGCACAATGGGCCTATGGCCTAAGTGCTCACGGTAACCTTACATCAACCGTCTCCTATATAAAAAAAAATTATTAAAAGTAGCTGTTATATAAAAATTGTCAGATCAAAGATTGACTCTCCGACCATCCGCCAGCTGATTCTATTTTTGTAACAACTTATTTGTTTTTTGAAACATGATGTTTTTGTAAATTGTAACATCTTACCAGATAATGTGTCTATATATAATGTGTCAAAAAAATAGTATTTATTTATCTATTTATTAATTAACTGACTTCGTCCAATATATAACGAAGCGACACGAGATTTAGGACAATGTACAATGCAAGAGTGAAGGATGGTATATAAAAGCAGAGACAAACAGGGAAAACATAAGAAAATATAAAAGAAATAGAAGTGTCAAGTCAAGTCAAGAAATTGCTAAAACTAAAGTGATACAAAACATCCTCAATTGCATAGTGAGCGACAAAAACCATTCTGACTTATACCAAAAAAATCAAGGTCTGGACGTGAGTTGACCATTGTACATTTTCTGGACAATGGTGAATTATAAGCATAATTAGTCGAGTGTTGATTGAGGAAGAGCAGTTCTTTATTTCTGAGAAGGTATATTGAATGTGATGAGTTGTGGATATTGAATGTGGGTGAGTCAATCAAATTATTGATAATTTAAAAGAAACAAATGAGATCAGATTTATTCTTACGGTCTTCTAAAGGAGAAAGGTGTTCAATTTCATAATACGAGTAATTGCCTCTTTCTAATCCTAGCCTCCTAGCAATCCCTTTTAGGAACCGATGTTGAACGGACTCAATATGACGAATATGGATAGCATAAAAAGGAGACCAAATAACACAAGCATATTCAAGATGGGGGCGAACCAAGGAGCAGTAAAGAGTTCTAAGGGTTTTTATATTTTTGAAGTCGGAAGTAGTATATAATCTACCATACGTAGTTTCCCCAGAATAGATCAGAAAGATGATTTTTTTGATTGTGCCTATCGGCAACAGAGGCACACAAGAAGGTATCTATAACGAACGTTGAAGAACTGTTACATAATGCACTAAAACCAATTTACTCACTAAATCAATGCTAAATCTCCGAAAGTTCTTCACCGAATGCTTTGAAATTTTGACACAACGTTGCACTTGAATACACGTATGTTTTCATTTTAATATATATAAAAATCAATGTGTTCGTACACGCTAATCTCCGAAACCGCCAAACCAATTTTAATGAAATTTTGTGAATGTGTATGTTTGGTTCCAGCTTGAAATAAATGATAGTTTTAGACCCGATAGGTGGTGCTGTTGTCGAGATCAATTTTTTTTTTTAATTTCAATGATTTTTCTCATCCAAAAATACATTTAAACTTCCCTACATAGAAGGCGGTCTGTGGCAGGACAACATCTTATATTATAAAATGCATTCCAAATGGTTGAGTTAAATTCTAACTAGTTTCTAATCTTAATATATAAAAATTCAGCCAGCATATGTTTGTGATCGCAAAACTCTAAAAGTGGTCATTTGTTGTTATTAGTGCCAGAGTGTTTAGAGATGTATAAATGGTAGAAAAAGTCGGGGTAAAAATTTATCGGCAAAACAAAACAATATTTATTATAAAGGTTTTAAAATGTTCAATGAATTCCAAAAAAGCTGAAGCATCAGTTCAGCTCGACCGACGGTACGCGTGGCACTATTTTCAGATTAAGACTATGAATAAAATAATATTTCACCGAGTATAAGAGCGTTCTCATTGATGTAGATGACCTGGTGTCCTGCCTCCATGGATAGTTCTTCCACACCTGGCTCTGACATATTGCATCACTGCAAATAAATAAATAAAAATATTAAGTATTAATTCCCCTGTGTGGTCAAATCATTCAAAATGTGAAGATTGGGAAAGATTGCAAAGCTGATGAATAATGTTAAGAAAGGTACACTTAGATGATTTGGGCATGTAGAGCGGATTGACGAAGAAAGGAGTGTAAGAGTCCAAACTGCTCCCAGCCGTCTGTAGTCAGTGAGACTACGGCATCCTCAATTGGGGTATGCTGTGAGGTTGAAGGTAGTTGGGAGAGGAACGAGATTGAGAAAGAGGAAGGTGGGGAAATACCTGGCTATTCAGAACTGTTCACCAAACACGGCCAAAGACATTTTAAGCAACTTTTCGATTCTGAATGGTGATCTTACTACACAAGGGCAATACTGAGAGTATCCTCTACTCTGGAACATGCAGCAAATATACTACATAGATATTATTTTAAATGATAACTAACTAACTAACTAACCTTCACGCCGTTTCCCCACAGGGGTAGGCAGAGTGGATGGAACGCCAAACAACTTGGTCTTGGCACACACTCCTTGCCTCATCCACATTTATACATACTCTTCTATTACTACTTATTCTGACTCTTGACATGGCCCGACTCAAGTATCTGATTCACTTGGTCGTGCCATGTCTTCCTCAGGCGTCCCCATGTGTCCTCATTCACATGTGCATCATGACCATCTGAGGTCATGATGCACATCTGAGGGTCCCTTTCTTAATCTTACTCATTACGCTTCCATCAGCCTTGCACTCTTTGCGGATCTCAAACGATCATACATGATTTTACCACACATACGCCTCAAGGATCTCATTTCTACAGCATTCAATCTACTTTCATCCTTTTTCTGCCAGTTCCATGCCTCACTTCCATGTATCAGGGTAGGTACCAGCACTCCATTGTGGACTGCTAGCTTCGCTTTTTTGGACAATTTTTTGTTAGAGCCAACTGCTTTCAGTCCTCCATTAATGGAGTTACCTGTAAATTATTGATTTTAAATGATTGATTTGTGAATATAATATATATAGTATTATATACATAATATATATTGTGTACATAAATTAATCAATTAAAATTGATTGCGCACGTCTGGGACCCATGAACATTTGAACCTGCGACCTCCAGCTTGCTAGTCGAGATCCTTACCCCTCAACTATGGAGGCCGTCAAATACATGTATGACGTAAATAAATATATGAATTTTAATGTAGCAAGAATATACAGAGACAGAGTAGTGTAGCAGTTTATACTCTCATCCTACCCCTGTGGGGAAACAGCGTGATGGTTAGTTAGTTACGTTGAATAAAAAGATGTAAATAGTTCTGAATTTAAATTGAATAAACTTTTAAATGTGTGAATACGAAATATTCTGAATTTAAATTGAATAAACATTTAAATGTGTGAATAGAAAGATTTACGTAACTGCCGCACTTTTAATAGGCAGAGATTATGGAATTTAAACTTTGTTTCAACTTAATTACTATGTAGTGGTACGCAACTACTTCATTCGAACGAAATTCTAGAAGCGTCGATTTTTCCAAACAAGCTTCTTGGATGTTCTTTTATTTATTTGTTTGGAAAATTCTACATAGCAACCAAATTGTTCCAGAAGCTTCACCTTTTAAAAGCGACAGCATGAAGAATCTAGTCAGTCATCAATCCGCCATCAGTTAACAAGGTGCTCAACGAGTTGTTAATCCGCGCACCTCACTTGCGCGAAGGACATTCTTCCCGGCTCTGCTCATGGACTCCATCGGGATATCATCATAGCGCTTTGGCCCAGATCACCGTCCCTGGCCAACGCTACATGGATTACAGCGCCCTGGTTCCAGCGTCTCTGACCAGCGCTTCATCCACTCACCATGACCACCACGAGGACACGCAGCATCCTCACTGGTCTACTCAGCTCCCGTTCAACCGCCTACAAGGTCCACCGCACCTTCGGCCTTCCCGTCAGCACTGGAGTACTGATTGCCAAGATCGCCAGTGCCTGACAGACAACGAGTCCGGTCACCAGCGCCCGGCGTCGACTCACAGACCCGCGCTTGACCAGCCATCACCGCCTGCATCCGGAGAATACTACATCTGTCCAACGTCATCTCATCACGGCAAACTGACTCATCAAATAAACACTCTGACCTTCACGACACATCTTTCATTTCGTGCCTCCTCAATAGATCCCTAAAACTACAAGAAACAATTAATTACTTCGGAAAAGTTGATAAAAGATGAATTTAAATTCCATTTTTAACCAATCAAAGTTGAAAATTTCCCTTATAAAACTATCCTATTGCCGCCATTTTGGTATTTTTTAGTATGGATTGACGATTGTGAAAGTTTTGTTGCATTCTAAATTACTTAATTAACCCAAACTAAGAATCTAATGACCTATTTATGCATGTAAATGGTTGTTTCTTGCAGTAATCGTTGAAACGAAATGTCTAAAAGTGCTGCAGTTAGATAAATAATTTAACTGAATTTATGTAAGAAACATATATTTCAAACTAACTAACCATCAGGCCGTTTCCCTCAGGAGTAGGCAGATAGGAGAGAACGCCAAACAACTCGGTCTTGGCACACATTCCTTACCTCATTCACATTCATACATATTTTCATACATACTCTTCTGTTATTCTGACTCTTGACATGGCCCGACTCAAGTATCTAGTTCACTTGATCGTGCCATGACTTCCTCGGGCGTCACCGACTTCTTCTACCATTACATTTTGTGTAATATATTCTCTTTATACTCCTTTCTTCGTTCATTCGCTCACATTTCTCATACGATCATACATGGTTTTACACACACAACCCTAAGGGATGTTTATAGGAATAAAATAGTATTAAAAATATTCTGAATTTAAATTGAATAAACTAAGATGTGTGTAAGAACTAAAACAATTTAAGATTATATTGAGTGCAACTCTAAGATGAACATCTGTCACATCTGAAAATAAATATGGCGTTGGGCTGCATAATATTATGATAGTAATAACATTGTTATTAGTACAATATTCGGCTATTATTAAATTTGAATTTATTATTATTTGAACGATGAAGGTAATGTCGGTAAAGTTAATAAATGTAGTTACCAGTTGAGACGTATTCACTGCAGAACGATTTTATCATATGAGCTCTTTGCAAAGGCGGTGGCCATCTTGTAATCGGTCGGTAAAAACAAATACTATGGATGACAGGACGGAGAGTTAAAACATGTTTGGAACATTAAGGTAGTGACAGACCACGCTATATTTATCAAAGTTTTTTTGGGCGTGGCCTATAAAGGATTTTATTATGTATGTTGAGATGTTATATTACGCATAATCTTCCTCGAGAGAGGGGGTCAGATCAACTGGGAAACTGTCGCGGAATATCATTTTTTCGTATGGGATCTGTCACCTTAACAGATGATGGCGTGATCGTGGTGCTCCGTAAATTGGGAAAGGGGGTAGCATCATTTTAAAATATAGCCTGGCTATCAGATGACACATCATTGTATAAATGTCACCCTCTTCATTTTTTTTAAATTACCTAAGTACCTCCACATAAAAGGGCTTGAGGGAAATTGATTTTCTTTGTTTTTAAATTATTATATTTTTGGGAAAGGAAGGAGTAAACGCTCAGGAGGCTGGCAAACAATTTCAGAGCCAAGCTGTTGAACACAAGAACGAGTCACAGAAGCGACTCGTTCTCATGTTATGACAAATGATATGACAACGGTGTGCGAATTAGGCATTCCTATTTGTGCAACCGTGCCAAATGAATCAATGATCGCACTGGAGTAGAACTAACCATTTTAGATGGAATTGTGGTTGAAATTTTAAAATTTTCTAGTCTGAGTAACCATCCCACCTTTTTCCCACAGGAGAATGGATAGACTTCCACACAACTCTGTCTTAGCACGCACTCCTTGCTTCATTCCATTCACTCATCATACTATACATACTCTTCTGTACTTACTAATTACTCTATTGTTAATTTAATAATTAACTCGCATTTCTATTCAGATTTACCACAATGTGGACAGTAAAGGGATAGTTTTTTGGTGAACGCAAACGCATTGGATTTGCCGGACGGCAACCGGCTGTTTATTTCAGCTTGCATTCGCGCGGTTTACACCCGGTATATGTATATACTTTGTAAATGATTTTAAACTATCAATGCTACTCCATTACAGTCATCACCGTGACTGCAATGGTATAGGCTTTGTAAATTGTGTCTCAAGCCGGTGCGGTTGTACATGTGCCACCTTAAGTATATTGCCATACAAATCAGCACCGATCGGTGAATTCAGCGCACGTCTTGTCTCTCATCACCCTTATGGGAGCTTCTTGTGTTTCTTTCTATAGTATTTCAGTCATTTGGTAAAAATATCATGGGGATATAAAAAGCCTTGGACGAGCAATTCGAGAACAATTTGAAGCCGCGGGGAGAGGGGAAAAATATATAAAAAATGCCAAAACCTATTTATTTATTTTAATGACGGATACCACTCCTTGTCTCATCAAATACCCAAAAAACACCATAAGCCATTATAGACTGCATTAACAACACAAAAATAAAATAATAATAGTTCATTAGGCACTACTTTACCTACAAATCACTTCAAAAGTTAGTCATCCAAGATGGCTGCCAGGCAATTTCCCGTCACCGGCTTCAACGCCATTCATACAAAATCGCTCTAATACTTTGTCAAGGGCTGGAAAAATATAAATATTGTCTTTGATCTCCACAGCTGTGAGCTGCCGCCAGCTGATCGTAAAACCGTATCACAAAAAATTACCGTGTTTTAAAAATTGCTTTTGAATCGAAATAAGTTAACAATAATTTTCACTATTTATAAGCCAAAATATTTCAAATGTTTTGGCTAAATTACTACAGACCGGCGAATGAAAATTATTATTCCGCTTTTCCTGCAAACATTTACCATAGACAAAACAAAAGTCTTGAAAAAGAGTAAAAATAACAAACTCTTATATCTGCCAAATAAAATATTATAATATTTTCCGATATTCTGGTGTTGTAATATTATAAACAAAACATAATTTAATTAACTCTAAAATAACGTATGGGGATTTAGGGATAAAATAATATGAAGAATTTTACCAAAAAATATTGCGGCCAAAATTTAAACTACGCT
Source organism: Hesperophylax magnus (assembly GCA_026573805.1). Classification (NCBI taxonomy): domain Eukaryota; kingdom Metazoa; phylum Arthropoda; class Insecta; order Trichoptera; family Limnephilidae; genus Hesperophylax; species Hesperophylax magnus. Next base: position 4,138,935 of record JAIUSX010000005.1, on the reverse strand, counting down.
ACTTGAATATCATTCGTTCTTAGTTCTAGTTTTGTCCGCTAGTCTCGCTGCAGTTTTCAGGGGTTTATGTTTTCCGAAGTTTTAAAACATTGTCATGCTGCATGTCTAGGAAGATATCCCTAGATTTAGGGAAAAACAGAGATTCGTGACAGAAAGGGAGTTTTTGAACAAATTTACATGTCTTTCAACCCCCAAGACGAGTATTAATAGCGTGTATTATTATTATTCGACAAATAATATTCTCAACTAGAATTTAATTTATTATCTGGGCCAAACGTTGCCTAGCGCAAGTAAAACTTTGACACCCCTTGTCAAATCCAATTTTTAAATACCAAAATTGCCTATGATAATCGTGTGATGTACGTGAAGGAAGTTTTACAGAAACGATCTGTGTGGAATTTGAAAAGCAGGCCATTTGATCATACGTCGTTGAAGGATTTGGTAATGTCCAGGAAAATTGTGCCAGAGGACATTTTAGGAGTCGAAGCCGCCGAAGATCAATTCGGAGACTAAAAGCAATTGGCAAAGGGTTGAGCGTTGAGATCTGACGCCACCCTGGCGCCTTGGCAAGTAGACGCCTTGGGCGGACTGCCCCAATTGCGCCTGCACAGCCGGTTCTGTTAGCCGGTCCTGATAGTCCCGCATACCCATAAAAAAATTTAAATGTATGAAAATAATATAGATAAACAATAAGACCTCAAATAAGAAGTATTAAAAACCCATTTATCAATAACAATAAGATCGATGTCATGAATACAATTCCATAATATAACGCGAATGCCTAAAATATAAAAAAGTTTTCATATTTAGATGGAAATTTGTTGTCTTTTGAAAAGATTATTTAGGGTTTAAGGTGTTTTAAATTTTTTTAAAGATTTTTGGGGGATTTAAAATTATTTCTGGGGATTTCTATGTCTAAAGTCGTCGTCCTATCGGGTAGATGTTGATATAGCAATAAGCAATTGACATAAACCAAAGACCCTGCGCAACTCCCACAGCGGCTGCGCTGCAAACAGTAGCGACCTTTGATTTTCTGCGCAGTGTCTTAGGTTTATGTCGATTGCCTATCGATACTGGCCAATACCTATCCAGTGAGACAACGAGCAGGGCCGGCCATGAGACAAACAGCGCCTTGCACGAGTAAAATTTTGGCGCCCCTTGTCAAAACCAGTAGACGCTAAAAATAATATTAAGGGCGATGTGTTAGGTTAGGTATTATCGGCGACTTTTAAATTCAGCGTACGGAGCGGACCGCTCCAATTGCGCCCACATAGCGCCGGCCCCGACGACGAGCTAAAAAGATTTCTCACATTTTTCGATGCATTTCAAAAAATATTTTTTATCTTTTTTCCAGAGATTTTTATAATTTTTTGCATTTATAGCTTTATTAGATTAAATACCTACAGATGTCTACACAATAATAATTTGGTAAAAAATAGTTTTCCAAGGATTTTATTTTTTTTGTTTCTGAAAAAATAAGAAAATACACAGATTTAGGAAATGATATAAAAAGAATTTGGCATTCTCAGACTATAAAAATATTAACATTTGTTATTTCGGCTACTGGCATTATACCTAGCTCTCTCATTCTAAATTTAGGCTATTAGATCTGTCAAAGAATTTATATATAAAAATGCAAAAATCCGTCATATTAAATACATGTAAGATTACGATAGATTTCTTAAATATTTATATTGAGGAATCCATAGAATTTATAGGTCCAATTAGGAGTTCTACCGAGCCAAACCCTCTGATATGAAAATATCTGGAGTCGGTGAATTATTTTCCCATTTGATCTCTTGTGAGTTGACGTGTTGTTCTTGTATTGTTTTGTATTTATTTTACTTATATAATGCACTTGCATAGTGTTGATTGACTAGATGATCATTTGCGGAAAAGTGTGTGAAAGGGTTTAGTTTTTCCTGTGGGGAAGATTTAACCCGGACATAAAGTCGGGAAATTTGATATCTTTGTTGGGAATTTTCTTTTTTATTAGTGGCAACGATGTTGTCATGTATTATAAGTTGTTATGTATGGTATGGCGATATCAGTCAGTACCGGACTTATACCTTTTAAATTGTTTTCGGTGATGTAATTTGGTGTTTTTAAGTATAATTCGTTACTCGTATTCGAGCTGTGATTTACAATAATTGTTTCTAAACAAATTTATACCGTTTTTATCCCAAATTTCTGTACAAAAGTTCCATTTATTTCCGCGATGGAGTGAGCAGTGGTAGCCAAGTTGTGTCAAACACAAATGCGAAGAAACAACAAAAAATGTCAGAAGAACAGGTCGGTTTCAAAATAATCTTATTTCAATGCATTCTTGAATGCTTTATCATCGTTTTCCGATATTTACAAAGGCTAAAGTCCGTATATTTTTTGAAATACAGCCCGCCGCGTTTTACCCCATTTATATTTTGGTCTGAATTTAGGGAACATGCCTTTTCGACAAATTAATTTCGGGTACTAGAGAAATGTCAATTTAATCATTCTATTATCGATTTAGTTGCATTTCGTATTAGAATAATCCGTCTAGATTATTTTTAAAGCGATTTTCGTTTAAAAAATGATATTTATTTTAGCGCTATTGATGTGATTTTTTTTAAAAGACTGGTGCTATAAAAATCACAAATTTTGTATTATTTTTATATGTGATTACCGCATAAGATTTCCAATTGCTCCTAACTGTCTGTGAGTCAGTGGTACTATTGCATCCCCAATTGGGGCATCTTGTGGGTGTGCAGGGAGTGGGGAGGGGAAGGAGATGTAGATGAAAGTTGGGAAGTACCTGACTATTCAGATCTGGTCACCGCGAAAATTTAGTCGCAAACGCGACTAAAGCCATTTCAAGCAATGTTTTGATTTCAAATGTGGTCTTTCAGCAGAGCTAAGTAACCATCACAGGGGTGGGCAAAAACAATGGACCGTCATAACACACTCACACACACATCCTTGCTTCATTCAAATTCATACACCCTCTCGTAAATACTGTTCTGTATATGCTGACTACGAGTGCCCAATAAAATTTAACACTTTCCCGACATAATTACTAATTCCTGATGATCTCAAACTGTGCCCGTGGTATTGTACTCAGGTGCAAAGCTTTCACTTAGAACAAATTTCAATTCGTTTCATTTTTACACTCAAAATAAATATGACATATTGGTAAAATTTCGATCGCGCTGGCCTCGCTTATTATGAATATTTTTTAGATAAAACCTTTAGATTCACCTTAATTACTGTATGACAAAACTTTTTGCATTCGGGGCGGTGGAAAATGGTTTGAAAATGTGTAACATGGTTTGTGATTCAAAAGAAAGTGTCCCTCTTATACCGCCTGCTCACGTCAAGGCAAGAAAAACATCCCAGTTTTTAAATAGTTTAGCGGCTTTTTGTGTAACACGGTATATATATATATATCTCAAAAACCATGTTACACAAACCTAGCGTAGCCGCTAAACTATTTGAAAACTGGGATGTTTTTCTTGCATTGACGTGAGCAGGCGGTATTAAGGGGACACTTTCTTTTGAATCACAAACCATGTTACACAAACCTAGCGTAGCCGCTAAACTACTTGAAAACTGGGATGTTTTTCTTGCCTTGACGCAAGCAGGCGCTATTAAGGGGGCACTTTCTTTTGTATCACAAATGCAAAAAGTTGTGTTATACAGTAATTAAGGTGAATCTAAAGGTTTTATCTAAAAAATATTCATAATAAGCGAGGCCAGCGCGATCGAAATTTTACCGTCATATTTATCAAAATATCCCACTGGTTAGGTTAGGTTAGGTAGTACAGTAAACTTGTAAAAAAAATTACATCATTAGAAATCAACATGGCCGCTTATAATTTGTTAATAAATGTCTATCTCAAACTATTTTCTGTTTTTTTCCATGTTTTTCCTTTATTGTTTCAACTAAAATGATGCATAATACGTTTGCCCCAAGGTAAGTTCATAATTAGGTACTTCTCATACCGTCGAGATTTGGCTTAATTTGACAATTTTAGCGCAAAAACAGTGAGGGCACTGCTAGACAGCAAGTTCCTACTGTTCTGTTATCTTGACTCTTAACATAACCTGACTCACAAGTATTTGATTAACTTGATTGTGCCATGTCTTTCTCGGATGTCTCTGACTTCTTTCACCATTCATTACCTTACTTTCCTTTCTTTGTTCATCCACTCACATGTCCAATTTGTGTAAATCTAATCATCCCTTTCTTAATCTAATTCATTGTTTATCTTTCTTGATATTCTGAAAACCAAAGAGATAATGTTATATTAATAGTTTTTTAAAATGTCAGTGAAGTTGAACTTGTAATTGATTGTATATATTAATTAGTTGTAACAGGATCGGAAGATACTGTCAGTATCGCCCTGATGGAAGACCAACATTCAGGGGATCAATTCTCCATTAGCGATCGAGAGTTATACGTTATGCGCCATCTGCGAATGAAAAATTACTATTTGTCTTGACAAACTTCATTGAATATTTCATTTATACATATTCTTGAATGTCGAAGGGATGATTTTATTGTTAGCCCTGAATATTGTCTGTTTTTTTATGTTTTGACCTTTCTATGGTGATAGTTTGAAATGTCAAAAACAAAACGTAATAAGGCTTTGTTAAGACTGAAATTCCTGATGAAGTCTTCGTCTGTCAAATTAGCGAAAATAATTCACTACAACTCCCACAGCAATGTTCGTTGAACGAATTATTATTTAATGAAGAGGCAGCATTCTGGTGAGGTTCTCATATCCGATTTCACAATGAGTCAATCCTTTCTTCTAGTAGAATGGATGATATGTTGTGGAAGTTAGTTCCACGCTTCCACTACTCTATGTTAGTAGAATGGATGACATGTTGTGGAAGTTAGTTCCACGCTTCCACTACTCTATGTTAGTAGAATGGATGACATGTTGTGGAAGTTAGTTCCATGCTTCCACTACTCTATAATAGTAGAATGGATGACATGTTGTGGAAGTTAGTTCCATGCTTCCACTACTCTATGTTAGTAGAATGGATGACATGTGGTGGAAGTTAGTTCCATGCTTCCACTACTCTATGTTAGTAGAATGGATGACATGTTGTGGAAGTTAGTTCCACGCTTCCACTACTCTATGTTAGTAGAATGGATGACATGTTGTGGAAGTTAGTTCCATGCTTCCACTACTCTATAATAGTAGAATGGATGACATGTTGTGGAAGTTAGTTCCACGCTTCCACTACTCTATGTTAGTAGAATGGATGACATGTTGTGGAAGTTAGTTCCATGCTTCCACTACTCTATAATAGTAGAATGGATGACATGTTGTGGAAGTTAGTTCCATGCTTCCACTACTCTATGTTAGTAGAATGGATGACATGTGGTGGAAGTTAGTTCCATGCTTCCACTACTCTATGTTAGTAGAATGGATGACATGTTGTGGAAGTTAGTTCCATGCTTCCACTACTCTATGTTAGTAGAATGGATGACATGTTGTGGAAGTTAGTTCCATGCTTCCACTACTCTATGTTAGTAGAATGGATGACATGTTGTGGAAGTTAGTTCCATGTTTCCACTACTCTATGTTAGTAGAATGGATGACATGTTGTGGAAGTTAGTTCCATGCTTCCACTACTCTATTTGCAAGGAAGTATTTCCCAGGATCGGATGCAAAAGGTGTCCACGTAGATTTACATTTGTGTTAGTGGGGAAGATTTCTTGAATACCAGGGCAAGTATAATGTCCAGACAATTTTTTGAAAGTCTCAATCAAGTCACCCATTTCTTGTCTTATATAGTAAATTTTAGTAATTTTTGTTCCTCAAATCTATCTTCATTTCAATTGTCTCTGTATCCTCACTATTAGATCTGAATGAAGAGCGCTTTTTTAAAATAAAATTATCTATATTATCATTATTTCCCTAAAACACATAGTTAGCTTTCTCAGAAGCTGGGCGTACTGTACAGTGCCCACAGATACTTTAATAGTACACAACGGCTTACCCTGTAAAAATCGCAAGTGCGTCCCACTATTGAATTTGGCACCCAAGAAGCGCTCCATTCGATAGTTTCCCCCTGTATTAACAGCAATTTTTAGAGCACAGGCGTCAGATGGGAATGCCGTCCTTGTTCTACCGGTATTCGAAGGTGGATGCTCAGAGAAACTAGCGTCATTTATCACTTCAGCACCGGTGCATAGTCGGGAAGCACGCTATACGCGCACCTAACAATTATATACAGTTGATGTTATTTGTCACATGAGAAGGGGTCCGTTTCTACGACTCATTGATACGGCGACGATTTGCTGGCCTCTGTATTTCATGTTCACTCCTTTCTCTCCTCGAAAAGACCCTCCTTACAACATCCCCAAATATAGTCATTAAAATGTTAAAATGCGTGGCGTAACCGAGTAATCCCCCATAGAAACCCGAGTTGTGTTTTGCATCTTGGCGTGCTAAAGGTTAATGTTTATGTGGTGTTGTGATTTTGTGGTATTGTGTTACAGGAGGTGCGGCAGATAGAGCTGCTGTGCAAGCAGCTGTACGAGGCGCAGGACGCCACGCTACAGCAGGAGGCCGAGAAGGCGCTAGTCGGATTTCAGGTGAGCGCACATCTTTACCTAATTGCAAAGAAACCAATCTACTATGATGGTGATATTAGATATATGTTTGTCTTTTGAATTACGAGAGCGATCTGTAAAAACTCTTTGGTAGGGTTTTCCATGGGACCAGGAAACATTACTTTTCATTACTTATGTTTTTATCGATTCGGGGAGTTAATTTGTCTTTTATTTGTCTTTTAGGAATCTACAAGTACACTGGGAAGATGTCAGGCCCTACTGGAGAGGGCCGACTCGAGCTATGCACAGTTGTTGGCTGCCACCACTCTAGTTAGACTAGTTTCCAGGTGATTAATTGCAGGATACATTTATTATTTTTTTAAAACAGACGGTTTACAGATAGTTCCTGTGAGCACTCGTGCCCCATGTGGGCACAAATTTCCTTCAACAGTAACTTCTCACTAAAGTGAACTTTTACTGTAGTTGAATTCGTCGTTCTCAACTATATTGCGCACTGTTTTCGTACTCTCAATTGTAAACACATTGACTTGTACATAAATAATAATAATATTTTGATGATTTTTATAGTGCCGTTTTTGTGCAAAATCACCTCAAGGGCGTTGTACACGTATATTATACATTTCTACAATGATCTATGTTATTACTAACTATATATGGAGATAATATACAGTACAATACTTAGCTGGTAGGTCACTTGAGATTAACATTAACTAATTGTTTATTAGCGAAATTTAGATACAGGATTTAGGACATAATTGGATATAACTGGACTTTCTCTCAGGAATGGTATATTTAATTTAAGGGTATGACAGCTTAAAAAGGTAAGTTTTTAGTTTACACCTGAATTCTGTTGGACTTGTTATGGATCTTAGTTCCGGAGGAAGTTTATTCCAAGCCTTCGGCCCAGATACTCCGATAGCGCGATCACCAAACTTAGTATTTGGCTTGCGCTTAGGTTCTATCAGTCTGCCTACAGCTGATGATGTTGCTGATCTAAGAGTTGACTGTCTCAGACCAGTGTTTTCCTGGACGCATAGTTCAGAGATGTAGGGTGGGGCCATTTCATTGATGGATTTAAACACTATCCAGCACAATTCGTACTGAATTATTTCAGGGCACTTGAGCCAGTGAAGGTTACGAAGGTGTTCTGAAATGTGCAAATATTTTGAAACCCCGGTTATGAGCCGTGCTGCTGCATTAAACACTGATTGAAGTTTGTCAATTTGATATTTTGGAAGGCTGTACATAATTCATCATTAACTACAACTAAACTAAAAACTTATCTTTTTTAGCTATCATACTCTTAAATTAAATATACCATTCTTGAGAGAAAGTCCAATTATATCCAATTTTCCAATTATGTCCTAAATCCTGTATCTAATTTCGCTAATAAACAATTAGTTAATGTTAATTAAGATCAGCAGCTGTAGGCAGACTGATGGAACCTAAGCGCAAGCCAAATACTAAGTTTGATGATCGCGCTTTCGGAGTATCTGGGCCGAAGGCTTGGAATAAACTTCCTCAGGAACTAAGATCCATAACAAGTCCAACAGAATTCAGTTCTAAACTAAAAACTTACCTTTTTAAGCTGTCGTACCTTTAAATTAAATATACCATTCCTGAGAGAAAGTCTAGTTATATCCAATTTCTCTAATAAACAATTAGATAATGTTAATTAAGTGTTAATCTATTGAGACCTACCAGGTAAGTATTGTACTGTATATTATCTCCATAAATAGTTAGTAATAACATAGATCATTGTAGAAATGTATTACATATTTGAACAGCTCCTTTGAGGTGATTTTGCACAAAAATGGCGCTATACAAATCATCCAAATATTATTATTATTATTAACTCATTCTGTGTATAATACAATGTGGTTCACTATGCCCTTATCAATTTTACAAATATATATTGGAGTGAAATTATTTAACCAATTTTATCTGTTAATATAAGATTAGAAACAGATTATTAAAAATTGTAAAGTACGAAAAAAACTCTTTCAATTTATTATACTTTGAAACATTATATTATTCAATATGCTTTTTTTTCTTTTCTTCACTTACAAGTCTATTAATTCCTAATATTTCTTATATTTATTTTTCACTCTCTTGCTATTTCTGAAAAGCTTCTATGTTAAAACGTTATTTAACTATGTTTGTTGTACACCTTTTTAACACTAGCGTTGCTCTTTAACTTTTCCCTTACTGTGCTAAAAAAATCCACGCGTTCCGGTGCTGTGTAGTCAATACACATCTCAAAATAAGCGATTTAATATCTGAAAAATATGAATATTCATAGCTAATTGCTTATGTTTATTATATTTTATATCAAAAGTGATAATAATTGTAATTTAATTGCTGAAAACATGAAAAAACAATCGGCGGATGCTAAAAAAACGTGCGAGGGGACCACGTCTGACGACGGTCCACGTCCGACTGGCTGGCGGCTAGCACACACACAGCTATGCGGTCGTAGGTATCAATGATCTAAATCAAAATACAACTGCGGACGTGTGGATTTCTCATGTTCCCGCATAGCGAACTAAAGCGGGACATCAATAGCGTGTCATGTGGGGGGGGGGGGGGGTGTAAGGCTCTCGACTTGCAAACCGGAGGTTGCGGGTTCAAATCCCGATATACGCAAGTAAATTTTATTTGATAAATTAGTGAAATTTGACAATTTTGATGTTTTGGTTTGCAGGTCGACGCAAGTTTTGTCTCTGCAACAGAGACTGGACATCAGGAATTATGTCCTCAACTATTTGGCCACTCGCCCTAAATTGGCCGTTTTCGTCGTACAGGTAACGTAAAATAGGTTTAATACTTTATTTCAAATTGGAACTGATTGTTTATTATGTCGTCGCTTTGGTTCGACAAGGTTGTAACTGACATTTTGAACCAAAATGACCTTTGAATGGGAAACAGTTTCTTTAGATAAAATAAGCTTTCAAATTTAATTATAAGAATAAAACATATCATTTTTGAAACGTTAAAATTTTGAAATCAAACATAGAAAAATTTAAGAAATGGTTCATCTTACGTTTTTCGTCTTCAAACACTGATCTAAAATTACTGAACGAAATAAAAACCACATATTCAATTAGACAAATGTACTATAAAATTTACTGCCACCTCGCTTTTAGGTATATAAAAACACACGCGTATTTGAATGCAACGTTGTGACAAAATTTCAAAGCAATCGGTGAAGAACTTTCGGAGAATTAAGATTTTGAACAAACGGACATTTACGTTTTTAGACATCTGCTTTAGATAGCAGAATATTTTTTGTGAATCCATATAAATTATCGAAGAAAATGTCTACTTCAGCACACTCTATCTTATTATATAGTCCACACATTTGGGTCAGATGGCTAAAATAGGCGATATTATTTTTAAATGTATGTAAAGAAAAATATAATTTTCTTTAATTCAAGGCAATGCCGAGCTTGTCTCGTCATTGTGGCTGTGTGTGTCGTGGACTGTCACTGGCTGGATGTGCGCCACAGTACCTACACAGTCGACTCGATATTTCGTAATCTATGGTTTAAGACATAGTAAAAATAATCTATGGGTTGTGTGACAAGGCAGATTGATGGGAATAATTTCAATAATTGGTAATTGCTATCGTGATTGTGATTAAGGAGTTGACATAACAATTAATAACATTAAATGTCGTCTCTTTCCTTACAGGTAATGTTTTGTTACTGAATGCTTTTCTTTATGTAAATCTTGTGAGATTAACAAAATAAACCTCTTCTTTCCTTACAGAGAAACTCAATTTTGTTTTAATTGACTGTGTCGTTCAAATCACAAGGAAAATATCATTATATGTATTCATGCAACATTCCATGGCGTCTTAAACAATGGTGATTAGGAACATTTATTTCAATATTGCTAAGACATAATGCAGTATCAAGATGGCCGTGAATTATTTTGTGTAAACGTATTACATCTGTCAGTTGCCTTCTAATTTTAAGTGTAGTCATCTTAAAGTATTTAAGACGTATGTCGTAAGATATAAGATGGTTTTTGACCACATTTGAAAGATAACAGTCATAGCATTTTTTTTTTAAACCGAATCTACAATATTTTCATATTTAGTGGATTTCAAATAGTGCTTGATTATTCAAGTTTACTTCTAATTAAGGCACTGTAAATAATCATGTGGGCACAGCGCCTATGAGCACCTATTGATGGCGTACCAGGTACATACATGTGGTCAACGAATGCCCGCTTTATTCATTCCTCGGCGGGATTGATGAGGTCCACATGGCGACGCCTGAGGCCCTAGACTGGCTCGCAGGCCTAGATGTCCCCCTCTGACCCCCCCTACCATACGAAAGAAGAAGAAGACTGTAAATAATGTGTACTTCTACTTCAATTCATACTATCACAACAACAAAATCTATCCAAACTTGTTGAACAAGGTTTTAAGTAAGGTTAGAACCTTGTAAAGTGAAATATTGTGTCATTGCTGGTCCAACACAAGTTTATAGTGAAGAACTAAAATAATGTACATTAGATCAAACCATAAATTTAGCGTTTGTTATATACAGAATAAGGTAATGTTCAGTTAGAAATTTTTCGAACCAAAGTGACGATGTAATGTTACTGCGGCGACTCAAACATCGAAACCTCGATACTCTGAGAATGGAGACATTCTTCAGATTTGCGGAACGCCTAGTAAACATACTCATTGCACTTGAGAATATGAATTTTAATAGAAAAATGTTCGGTGAAGTACCCTGTCTACGCACAACACTGTGCGCACGTGCATGACCTGTAGAAAGTCACTCGAGGACGCAAGCTCGAGTGTGTTAGTACGCAGAGTCAGTTCGTTTGTATAAATTTAAAAGTGTAAGTGTAGGAAAGTTGACATTTGATTCAAACGCCACAAATATTGTAATTTTGTTGTTGTTATCTTTTAGGCCTTGGTGTCACTATTTGCGCGCCTTACCAAGATGGGATGGTTCGACTCCATCAAGGATGAATTTGTCTTCAGGAACGTAATGGCCGATGTCACCAATTTTCTGCAGGTTTGTATCCATTTACGTTTTTATATTTTCGGAGACTATTAGGGGATTTTCCTGTAAATCTAATATCAACCATGTTCAATTTGTGCAAAATTCATTCGTTAAATTATTAGCTGAAAAAAATTCATACAAAGAAAGGCATAATATTCCATACTTTCTATCAGAGTCTCAAAATTCTTTCAGTGAGAGCAATTCTGTGGTACAAAATTATATTTCAGCACATAAATAACCCTTTATAAAGAAACAGGCTAGAACACAATTATAATACTCGTTTTAACTTTAACGAAGGACTTATTGTACCTAAGCATACAAATAAATATGCACAAAGAACGTTAAAATATATGATTCTCAGTTGTTTTAATATGTTTACTGCTGAAATTAAAAACTGTGCCCAAAACAAACAATTGGTGAACTTACTGAAGACTTGGCGCAATGAAACAATTCATTTGTATTAGCTTACAATGATATATTATTCTAAAGACTTTTAAAATTGTTATTTTTTCATAATTTTTCTTTTGCTATATTTCTGTAAAATTTTTAATGTTTTGTTTTATACATATAATTGTAAGAATATAACTGTAAACTATATAAATAAAATAAGATTTATAATGTAAAGAACCTGTTAGACAAACTGCTAAAAAGCAGTTTATCACGGTTTTTTTGCCTTACATAAAAAAAAAATATATATGTATAGGTACATAATACAAGAGTTGTGCATTTAAAAATAATTTTTGTGGAAAAGAGAAATTAGAAAATAAAATATCAACTTTCATTGCAAAGTTGGTAAAATTTGCAAGGATTGATTGCTTTAAAACACAATTTTGTATCATTACTCCTGTACTGTACGAGGATGTACCTAGAAGTAACCGAACTGTTGTTTGCAGGTGCTTAGTTTTTGTAGTACCGGGTTTTGCCGGAAGAACAGTGTACATCTACCTTTCCATAGTCATAGTATGCCAACACTGCGCTGGAGAAGTCGTCCTTTCGGCTGGTTTTGCGTGCTCGTCGTTTTTGAGATGGCGGTTTTTCGTGGTCCTAGTTCCAAATGACCCAAACTTTTTATCCAAGGTCGTCACAGGCGATGAATTATAGTGCCATGGATATGACCCTGAAACAAAGCGACAATCAATCCAATAAAAGAGTCTAGATTCGCCTCGCCCCAAAAAGCTCGTCAAATGAGATCAAGACAATGCTGATTTATTTTTTCGACGTGAGATTAGTCGTCTATTCAGCGTTTGTTCTTCAGTTTATGAATAACCTGACAGTATTTGAATGATGGAGAAGTTGGCTATCAGGAGATTGAACCCACTGAAAACCCAACTACATACTAACCAGTCGTCTATCTCTTTGCAAACCTTTTTTCTTTCCAATAATACATCATTATCAATTATGATTGCGTCTCTGAAATTGTAATTGTACATAACTTTGCTATGCGCATTATTTGCAGGGTCCCGTGGAGCACTGCACGATAGGCGTGCAGCTCCTTTCGCATCTCACATGCGAAATGAACCAGATATCGGACGCGGACGCCAATAGATCCATCACCAAACATAGGAAGATTGCGTCTTCCTTCAGGTAAGAAATAATTATCATAATCATTTTTTTTATTACATACTGCAAAGTCAATAAATGATTTTCGCACCATATTCATTGGTCAAAATTCGTTGAAAGGTTTGGGAGTCAATTTCAACTCTGTTTGTCAACCGACGATTTGCGAGAATCTGGATTTTTTGGACATTTTCATCAGTTCTTGCAGTTGAAGAACTTCCGCTGTGAAGGTCATCTTCAAGTGTTCTGAAAATATGGGCCCTTCACAAAACACTATCTTCACAGGAATGTTGAAGTTTTGCAAAAGTTTCCGTTGGACTGTGTCTAAGTTTGAAACAAAACTAGCTACAAATTATATTCACTCGTCAAATAATCGCTACAGACTATTATCAAGTGATTCTAACGAGTTGAAACTCGTACTTAAGGCGCATCAGATGCTGGCCAACCTCCACCCAAACGGAAAGGCTTGCCAGATCGAAAACTTTGCTTTTTTTAATATGATTACTGCACCAGAGTCCCAACTGCTCACTGCCCAACTGTCTGGAGCCAGTGAGACTATGGCATCCCCAATTGTGGTATTTTGTGAGGCTTTGTTAACGAATAAGTTTTGAAATAACACGAATAAAGCCGGGATTAGTCGAGGGTCAAGAGTCGAGACCCCTGGACCACAGATGCCTTCAACCTTCCTCCTACCAGTGTCATTATATGAATGTATTTTTCCCATTGCAGAGACCTGCAGCTATTTGAGGCGTTCCGGCTGGCGTGCTCGCTGCTGGGTTCGGCACGGGAGGAGGCGCTGGATCTGGCCGACGAGCGCCAGCACGCCCTAGTCACGCAGCTTTTACGCCTCGCCATCAACTGCCTAACCTTCGACTTCATCGGCACCAGCAGTGATGAGTCCTCTGACGATCTGTCCACTGTTCAGGTGAGGTTAATTTAAATCCGCTGATGCCCACCAGCACCAATTAAATTTCAGATAATAGTACTCCAATCCACCTTCGTTGCCGATGTCTTCGGGACTTGAAAACAATATCATGTGGTGGAACCAGGAACCTAATCTATTTATTTATTTATAGAGCGGAGACGGTTTACACGTAGTTCCCGTGAGCACTTAGGCCATAGGCCCATTGTGCTATCTCCCATTTTACCTCATTCCTTCAACAACAACCCAGTCCCTTTAATAAAGTTCACCAGGGTTGACATTGGGTATGTGGCTATGTCTTCTGGTTCTACATTGTGTCTTCCCAGGTCTCATTTCTCCTCTCCAATCCCCCTTGGTTCCCTGAAGGTTCCACGAGGAAAAAGGCCTTTGTCTCTCCTCTCCACTCCTCCTTGGTTCCCTAAAGGCCCCACAATGAAAGAGGACTTCGTCTCTCCTAACAGCCAATAACAACACTGTTGAATGCAATTTATCAAAGAGAATGGGAGATAGGGTGATATGTTAGAGCGCTTACGGCACAGGACTTACTGACGCTTGGTCAGTAATAATATTAAAAATAACAGTATAATGGCGCTTAACATTCTTTATTGAAGCCCTCCGTGGTCCAGGGGAAAGGCTCTCGACTAGCAATCCAGAGGTCGCAGCTTCAAATCCCGGCATGCGCAAGTTAAATTCAATTGATTAATTTGTATTATTTCACAATTTATTTATTTAAAATACAAAGTGGAAGATACTCCCAGTATCTCCCTGGTGTAAGACCACCATTCAGAAATGAAACTTTGCTTGAAATGGCTTTATCTGTGTTTGGTGACCAGATCCTAATAGCCAGGTACTTTCCAACCTTCTCATTCCACATCGTTATTTTCACTATTAATATTAATAATAATTAACTATTAATACTGTTAAAAATGTGTGGAAGATTTGAAGTTTATTTTTCTGATTCTGAATGTGTTTTAAAAATATGTCATTTTTATTCATAATTATTGATTTTAAAAACGATCTAAAATCGCATATTTCGAAATGGTTCCAATTGGCTGCAACATTATGACATAGAAACCTTCCAATGTCTGGTAAGTTGGTTGTCACCAACGTCGCCCGGCGTGTCCACAATGCTGTCGAATTCACCAATAAAGTGAACGAAAATGTATTCGTCAATATAAAAATACCTAATATATTGGGAATGCCATAGTCTCGGTGACTCCAGATGGTTGGGAGCAGTTGGGACTCTTGCGCTGTGTTCACATAGAGAAACCCTTACCTTTTCCGTTTGCAGATCCCCACGTCGTGGCGGCCCGCCTTCCTGGACTCCACAACCCTGAAGCTGTTCTTCTCGCTGTACTCTTGGCTGCCGGTGACGCTGTCCAATCTGGCGCTGTCCTGCCTGGTGCAGGTGGCCTCCGTGCGGCGCTCGCTGTTCAGCAACCCCGAGCGGGCCAAGTTCCTGCAGCACCTCGTGTCGGGTGTCAAGCACATCCTGGAGAACCCGCAGGTTTGCAACACTCTCTGAATATATATTTATACCCTGAGGCTGTTCTTCTCGCTGTACTCTTGGCTGCCGGTGACGCTGTCCAACCTGGCGCTGTCCTGCCTGGTGCAGGTGGCCTCCGTGCGGCGCTCGCTGTTCAGCAACCCCGAGCGGGCCAAGTTCCTGCAGCACCTCGTGTCGGGTGTCAAGCACATCCTGGAGAACCCGCAGGTTCGCGACACTCTCTGAATATATATTTATACCCTGAGGCTGTTCTTCTCGCTGTACTCTTGGCTGCCGGTGACGCTGTCCAACCTGGCGCTGTCCTGCCTGGTGCAGGTGGCCTCCGTGCGGCGCTCGCTGTTCAGCAACCCCGAGCGGGCCAAGTTCCTGCAGCACCTCGTGTCGGGTGTCAAGCACATCCTGGAGAACCCGCAGGTTCGCGACACTCTCTGAATATATATTTATACCCTGAGGCTGTTCTTCTCGCTGTACTCTTGGCTGCCGGTGACGCTGTCCAACCTGGCGCTGTCCTGCCTGGTGCAGGTGGCCTCCGTGCGGCGCTCGCTGTTCAGCAACCCCGAGCGGGTCAAGTTCCTGCAGCACCTCGCGTCGGGTGTCAAGCACATCCTGGAGAACCCGCATGTTCGCAACACTCGTTGAATATATTTATTATTATTTCAGAAAAAAACATTACTAAGTATATTTATAATTACTTCATATTATCCATACTATTAAATTTTACTAATTGTAAATGAAATCTTCAGCACGGGAGATTCCAGTGAGGATATCATTATCTCTATTTCATATAACAAAGCAAGACAATACAATACTTATCTTTGACTGTATATGACTGCCTATCTGACTGCCAGTCTATCTGACTGCCAGTATATCTGACTGCCTTTCTATCTGTTTGCCTGTCTATCTGACTGCCTTTATTTCTGTTTCCCTGCATATCTCACTGCCAGCCTATCCGATGACCTTTTGCCTGTCTATTTGACTGTATTTCTATCTGTTAGACAGAATATCTGACTGCCTTTATTTCTGTTTCCCTGCATATCTCACTGCCAGCCTATCCGATGACCTTTTGCTTGTCTATTTGACTGTATTTCTATCTGTTAGACAGAATATCTGACTGCCTTTATTTCCGTTTCCCTGCATATCTCACTGCCAGCCTATCCGATGACCTTTTGCCTGTCTATTTGACTGTATTTCTATCTATCTGTTAGACAGAATATCTGACTGCCAGTCTAACTAACAGTTTGTCTATCTGATTTAAGAAATATACTATCCAAAGAGGGGTGAGACAAGGGCTGTGAAATGTATTACCGTAAAAACTAATACACTTTTCTTTGTCACTTTCAGGGTCTGTCAGAGCCGACAAACTACCACGAGTTTTGCCGTCTGCTGGCGAGGCTCAAGTCCAACTACCAGCTGGGAGAACTCGTGATGGTAGACAATTACCAGCAGACCATTCAGCTCATTGCTAAATTCACAGTTCAGAGTTTACAGGTACGATTACAGACTTACGCTCCGTAGTAATGGATTTCTTTGCGCTTGATATAATGACATACTATATCTCCACAACATGTCAAATATATTTAGAGCTCCGTTGGATTCTCACTTGAGAGAAAAAAGGATTGACTTGTTTTGAAGAGTGATAAAATACGCTTATTATTAGAAATAAACATGCAAAATGCAAACATACATTTTTTTTAAAAATGGCCAAATTTACGTTTTAAACTAAAATTATAACAATAACAAAAACCAAAAAAATCATTTTATTAGACAAATGTATTATAAAGATTATTATCATCTTAATTTTTTTGTGGTTTCTTATAAGATTCAATTCAATGTACCTGCGCGTTCAACACGCTCTTGTGTCCTGTTCAGGGTGGATCAATGCAAAACGAACTCTAAGCAGAATTCTTGCCTGAACCGACTATGCAATAATTACAAAATAGCATGTTATCCAAGGTGGATATTTTCAGTTGCGAACTTACCAAATTCAAGAGGTCCATAAAAGAATATTTCTCTGATTGTTTGTGAATACTGTTGTCTTTATTGTTTATATTTCTATTGTGATTTGATTTATATCTACAACCTCTCTCCATGGCTATAAATGTTTTGTTTAGTATAAATTTTTGAATTCATATTCCTTTCTTACAAATTTAATTTACTTATACCCTATTATGCCGTCTCAGTAGAGGTAAAGTCACAAGGAGGAAATCCATAATTGGTTATATTTTGGCTATGAAATACTTATGTACAAACTGAAATTTTTGAACTGTCGATTTCCCGAAAAATTAATAAATAAAATAAAATAGAATAATTTTACCTACCAATAAAATTTGTATTTTGTTTCCATCGATGCCTGGAATCCATTATGAGAGAGAGCTTGCTCTTTCGCCCTTTTTATTTACGTTTCGCGCGTGTTTATTCCCTATATTTGCCCCTTTTCTCCACTTGCCACACTTTCTCTCCCTACTGGCAACACTGTAGTGACGCGCATTTCAGGTCACGTGATGTTTTTGTTCATATGACTCGTAATGCACCAGGTAGGGATTACCTGGATTCCAGGCATCGATGGAAACAAAATACAAATTTTATTGGTAGGTAAAATTATTCTATTTTGTGTTCCTTATCGATGCCTGGAATCCATTATGAGATGTGTCTGCTCTCACCTGGTGATCTGAAACTTGCGTTATATGTGATGCTATTTAAACTGGAGTAAAGAATGGAGCCATTGAGCACTGGAGGTGTTCGCTACCCGAGTGAGCGACCTCCCTTCGGTAGAATTTCCGGAAGGTGTGCTCAGATTTCCAATTCCCTCTTGTGAGTATCTCCTCTATAGGATAGTCTTCCAACCAGTTTAGAGAGGCTACAGCCGAGCGTACACTTCCTGGGGTTGCGTGGACTCCTGCTTCTCTGAGGACTGATTTAATCCACCCCCCTATTATTGTCTGCGTTGCAGGTTTTGCCTCTCCTGATGTGGTCACAAACAGGTCCTTTAGTAGCGGCCCTCTTCTGGCTTTAGAGAGAGCAACAACTTTCCTCAACCATTTAAGTGGGTTGATGTTGTCTTTTTCTGAACCCGTCAATTTCCAGCCTGACTGTTTGTGCTTGGCTGAATCGGTCTTTGCTCCGAAAACTGGCCACAAGGTGATCGTATTCCTCTTGTCGATAAAATGGTCTGGGGTAACTCTTAGGAGAGTTAAATCATGAACTCTCCTGCCTGACGCCAAGACGAGAAGTATTGCTGCCCTTCGTGATGCTTCAAATAGTGAGTCTTCTGCGGGGGGGTTTTTGACCAACCAGTCTACCACCTGTCTTGGGTCCCAGATGGGGGCTTTCTCTTTGATTCCTCGTGCCATTGAGATTGCCTTGAGAACGTGTCTCACCAGAAAATCAGAACTGATTTTTCTCGCATTCTGAGCTGGACCGCAAAATGTGACGATGGCTGATTTGTGGACCTGAATGGTCTTAGGGGCTAGACCTTCTCGAACAAATAAGTGGGCTAGATACCTGGCGACCATTGTTGGTGGGGGATTGTTGACATCCACGCCGTTCTGCGTGCCCCATCTACGCCACCTATCCCATGCAGGTTTGTAAGTCTTCAGTGTAGACTCTCTCCAGGATGAGTTGAGGAGTTGGCGTTCTTCCCGACTCCAAGATGTGAGGGCTTGATCCCACCCGCAATTCTCCACACCTCTAGTTCCAGATCCTGGATCCTGGGAGGGGGCAGTCCTGTCGACGTGTCTATTAGGACTCCCTCTAGACTTTGCAGGCGCATTGGGGGTTCGTCTGTTCGCTGTTTTAGGTCGCTTCTCCAGAAGGTCCTCTCCCATTTTGGGACGACTAGCAGAAACATGCCCCTTGCCTGATTTAAGTGTGCGAGCACTCTCGGAACGAGATTTGGCGGAGGGAATACCCATGCTAGATTGTAGTCCTAAGGTCGACTGAACGCGTTGGGAAAGCAAGCTGAGCAGTCGCTTGAGTCTCTGGATACGTAGGTTGGTACCACGTGAGCCGTGGCTGAAGCGAACAAGTCTATTTGAGGGCAACCCCATTTTCCAAATATCTTTTCCGTCACCGGACTTAGTAGGTGCCACTCTGGGAGCTGTGCGCCCCGAGAGAGACGGTCCGCAATTCCGTTGTATCTTCCTGGAATGTATTGGGCTGTCAGAGATATCTCCATCTGGTCTACGAAATCTAGTAACTCCCGCGTTGTTTCTAGAAGGGCAAGGGATTTTGTGCCCCCTTCCTTGTTGACGTAAGCAACAACTGTCTTGTTGTCCGTCTGTAGTAAGACATTTGTCCCTGCCAGGAGATGAGCTTGGTCTTTGATGACCGCTAACACGGCGTATGCTTCCTTCCGGTTTGAGTGCCATAGTGTCTGCTCCTCCGTCCAATGACCCGCAACTGTGGTGTCGTCTAGTTGTCCTCCCCATCCTGTGTCCGCTGCATCTGTCGTCAGGAAGTGATGGAATGGGAGGGGTTGAATTGGGCTCGTCCTTCCGATGGCCCCTAGCCACCACTGTATGTCCTGCAGTGCTGCGGCGGACAGAGCAACCGGCCGAGACGGTTTCAGATGCTGTATGTGGCGGCTGAACCTCTGCAGTCTGCGGCAATGCAACCGACCACGAGGGATCACGAAATTTGCAAAGTTGAGTCTTCCCAGGAGACCTAGAGCCTGCCTGGGAGAGCAACTGCCGACTTCCAAGGGAACCTGTAAGGCTTGGCGTAGACCAGAGCACTTGCGGTCGGAGAGAGACTTTTGGTCTGCTCTCGTGTCCCATGTTATGCCCAGGAACTCCAACTTTTGCGTGGGCGTCAGGATGCATTTCTCCAAGTTTATGCACCAACCTAGTTGTTGAAGTGTGTGCACTATAGTAACGACTTGGCGGGCCAGGTGTTCTCTGCACTGGTTTGCTACTAAGAAGTCGTCTAGGTAGACTACTGTCCTCAGTCCCTTCCTTCTTAGCAGC
Organism: Hesperophylax magnus; assembly: GCA_026573805.1. NCBI lineage: Eukaryota > Metazoa > Arthropoda > Insecta > Trichoptera > Limnephilidae > Hesperophylax > Hesperophylax magnus. The sequence continues at coordinate 4,118,390 of JAIUSX010000005.1, read as the reverse complement.
TCCGCTACCCAGTTTGAGAGCAGCGAGAAGATCCTTGGCGCTGATGACAGGCCGAAGGGCAGACACGTCATCTGAAGGAGTTCTCCATCGTAGACGAGGCGCAGGAATTTCCGGTGTGATCTTGCGATAGGCACGTGGAAATAAGCCTGGGAGAGGTCTACTTTTATCATCCAATCGTCGGGTTGGAGGAATTCCGGAACCCGAAAATGGCTGAAAAGTTTGAAGGGCTTTGAATCTATGAAGGCGTTCAAGGCCTTCAAGTTGAAGATGGGTCTGAAGGTGTGGTCTGATTTGGAGGTAAGGAACATACCTGACAGGAAGCTCGGGGAGTCGTCTGCTGCCTCCAGAATCTTTGACGCTTTCATCATTTCGATGTGCGCGGTCATGTCTGAAGACGACTTTGTCCTGAAATTCTGCCTGAGCTCGGACGACGGGAGAGCCAGAGGAGGTTTGGACACAAAGTGAATCCTTGCTCCTTCCAGGATGTTCAGGATTAGTGGTGACGCCCCCAACTCCCTCCACACCTCCCGATATGCCTTCAGGCGTCCTCCCCAGAAGGGCTCTGGCCTCCAGTCACCTCCATCGCCTCCTACCCCGATCGCTAGTCGCCTTGCGAGAGGGCTCTTGCTTCTTGGTGGGCTGGCGATGTGTCCTATCTTTCTCTGGCCTAGGAGCGGGTCGAAAGGGCTTTCTAGGGAGTGAGGGTGGAGCTTCCCTCACCGGCCTTGCCATTTGTGAAGTAGAGGGTTGTGGTTGACGGGGGGTATAGGACGAAGGTGCGACACTGACAACCTTGTCTCGTCCCCCGTTTGCCAAGATATAGGCCGCAAGTTCCTCTTTATTAAAGAGGTGACTGGAGCTCGGTGGGATCCTGGCGAGGCCTTCCCTGGTAAAGGGGTCTGTTATTCCCTCCAACAGGGCCTTTCGCCTACTTTGGAGACACTCAGTTCGCCTTCCACATACAATTTGTAGGACGTCGTCCGTGATCCTACTGTATGGGGATTCCTTGGCGAACATCTCCTGGATTTTCTCGAACAGGGTCGAAGGGGTCAAGCAGGTGCCGGGATCGGCTGCCCAGTTTACCAGCGTCTGCATATTCCCTTTTACTGCCTCCGTTTGTGATAAGATGGCATTCGAGAGAGCTCCCAGGGAACGATCCAGGGCTGGTGCAAAAGAGCTGTTCTTGTCGAGCCTCTTCAGCTCTTCATTCACCTCCAGCTCTACGAAGGCAGGCGTGGCGGTGTAAGCCTTTTGGGTTTCGGCATAGCGAACCCGCGACCATTCCTCCGAGTTAAAATGTTGAAGAGCCGAAATAACTCCCACTCTTCTCGCGTCCGCTTTCGGGATCGGTGCCTCTTTCACCACGGTGCTCGGGTTTCCGAACTCCAGAATGTTCTTCTGGGCGGCTAGGCTGGCGGGTAGTTCTATGAACCCCGATACTTCCCGCCGTATACCTTCAGCGGGGGCTTCTCTCCCCGGAAATTCCTCGAGTTCTACGCGACTGCCCATTAGGGCGTCCGTCAGAGCGGACACCTGTTGCGTCAGTCGTTCAACTCGCGTGTCCAGGTGTCTGTAACCCCTCTGACTGGACGAGTAATCGGAGTCCGAATCCTCGCGTCGGCGCTTTCGGGAATCTTGCGTTTGGTCGCTGTTGCCGACCGACGCCGCGTCATTATTTTCGATGTCACTCATTTGCGCAACAATCACAATTAAAAGACGACAAAACACTGATAAACACGATAAAACTATGAGTTAATTTCTCGCAAACAGTATATTTATAAGGGCTAGGGAATAAACTATGATTTTTGCACTTAAAGTTGGTTTTTAAGCACAGCACAAACACGAAACGTACTTAAGGCGCGAAAAAACGGCGTCATATGAACAAAAACATCACGTGACCTGAAATGCGCGTCACTACAGTGTTGCCAGTAGGGAGAGAAAGTGTGGCAAGTGGAGAAAAGGGGCAAATATAGGGAATAAACACGCGCGAAACGAAATAAAAAGGGCGAAAGAGCAAGCTCTCTCTCATAATGGATTCCAGGCATCGATAAGGAACACAAAATAAAAAATAATTCACAAATTTTCATAATTTTTTTCTCAAATTGCTGCTGAATCCTTTGGTTTCATAAAGTGGTATATTTTAATTCTTCTGTGGTTAACTTCTGGATTTCAATATAAAGCATGGTGTTTTCTCTTTCCAACACTGTTTGGTTCATATTTCTCAACATGACAGTGAGGGGGACACGATTTCTATATATGTAGACGAGAGCTATGAATGCTGTCTGCTCTTTAAATAATAATAATAATGTTTTAAGGAAACAACGATGGCTGCCGACGGTTCAGATACGCTGCACAGATAAATTTAAACACGTGTCTTGTATTTTGCAGATGTGGCAGTTTGCGCCCAACTCGGTGCACTACTTGTTGTCGCTGTGGCAGCGCATGGTGGCCTCAGTGCCGTACGTCAAGGCCACGGAGCCGCACCTGCTGGAGACCTACACTCCCGAGGTCACTAGCGCCTATATCACTTCGCGCCTCGACAGTGTCACCGTCGTCGTCAGGTATTGATTGATTCACTGTCTCTACACTATAACCTGACACCCTACGTAACCGGATTCAGTAGAAAACCTCGTTCATTAGTATCCAGAAAATTTTAAAAGACTCGTAATTCAAAAGTTTTGGTCAACATATGAAAATTTGTAAATTGTGTAAATATGTTGTACAACGTTGTGCAACATTCCAAATTGGGCCCCTAACAATAACATTCCTTATGCACATGGTGATAAGGTTTAAATTCCTGCTAAACCTTTCGGTACTTTCAACACATTTGTTCAGTTTGCAATCTTATTTTTAAATTTTCCATAAAAAGAAATACTGTTTTAGAAACTAGATAAAACTATTTTTCCGGTGTACGCATTTAAAATAAACATTACTATTTCTAAATAATAAAGTTTTAACACTATATGGTCGGGCATTTTACTACCAAATTGGGGGCGAAGCGCGGGTTTTTTTTTAAATTTTAGCGCCAAAATTAGACTTTCCACAAAATATTCATATCTTATGATCCATTTGATATTTTTCAATGAAACTTTCATTGTTTTACTTTAAAATAATATGTCTCTATTTATTTACTTAGCAATGTATGTGTAATTCCTTTTTTTATGAACAAAAACTTTCTACTTTCTTGGGAATCATAGAAAAAACAGTATTTCACAATCGAAATAACATATCGAAATTTATTCATACAAAATTACAAGATTATTTAGAAATTTTCAATACATATAAAAAAAAAACTATAACCTAATAGTGCTTCAATGTGTGATAGCGTTCGAAACACTTTCCTTTATGCAGGGGCACATTGCAAAACTTGCACATGTACCGCGTTTCACTGCGTACTTTGTGAGCGGAACATACTCGACAACGATTTTATTTTTTTGTTGTGTTTCAAACACATTGTATTGACAGGTAGATAGATTGGGTACCGCCGACAATAGAAAACACATGACCCCGCACCCATTTAGAACCCCTTGTTTACAAGTTTCCCGCTCCTTACCGCTTTGCGTAACAAGACGAGTAAACTCGTCTCCCGCGTCTTACTGTAAAAAGGCGTATGACGAGTTTTCTCGTTTTCCGCAAAGAATGTGTTAATATCAAACGTCAAAAATGTTAAATATCAAAAACGCTAACCACATTTTTAATTAATTTTTTACTCCAATTGTAGAAAAATTGAGAAAATGCGATATTTCTAAAACACATTAGTTTTTTTTGGGGAATTTTTAAGAAAAGTCTTAACTTTACTTTTATCTCCTTCATATAATAAAAAATTGTTACGATAGCGGCGCGAAATATAAATTATTCATTTTGGCTAATTTTAGGATTTCATTAATTTCATCCAGAATAGATATTTGAGGCAAACTGGAAAGAATTATTATTTAGCTTTCTAACGTCAAAAAAACTACATATTTCCTCACGATAGAAAAAAAGATAAAAAGTACTTTTATAAAATATGGACGTCCGGTCATATATGATCCTAAAATGCCAATTGCCTGTTTTGATTTATGCAAGAAAAAAACTTTGCCAAAAATTGCAATTTATTTTATTTTACAAATATTTAAATTTAAAAAGTTATTTTACAATAAAGCCATAATCGAAAATGGGTTGGTAAGTAGGACATTTTGAACTTTAAAGCAGTTTTTACAGGCCTGATACTTTATTTTTTTTGGGTTCTGGGAAACGATGCATAAAAAACATTTCAATTCGATTATTTCAAAGGCCAAGACGTGTTCTACTCGCAGTATTATAACTCTTTGAGTTTTAAGTTCAAAAAAAAAAAAAAGTTTTTTTGGAAGATAATATCTATACATTTGTTATGCCGAAACGTTAATTATATGAAATTCTCTCGATAGAAAAAAATCGCAAAGTAAACTCTGAAAATTATTAAAAACACGTTTTGTTCTGTTATTTAATATGTTATAGGCATGAAAAAAATTCGCAGTGTATCTTTAAATGCAACTAAAGTGTTTTTTTAAATATTTTCACCATTTTCGCTTTTTAATATTAGTGCGCTCCCTCTAACATTTGTATTTACATCCATTTCAAACTATCTTTAAACGCTCACTTCAGGGCCTTAAGGCGATGCACTAAGTAGTAATGCAAAATCGTGTGTTTTTGGTTTGAAAATTTGGTCGCCTAGAAATGTTTCAGATGCTTTAATTAAATACTGCGAGTAGAATACATCTCGGCCTTTGAAACAATCGAGTATTTTTTAGATACAGTAGAACCTCGTTAATTCGAAATCCACGGGACATCAAAAATCAAATTTCGAATTAACGAATTCCCACATAATTCGAAATTTTATGAAAAAAAAACGCCAAAAATCGATTTTCTCGGCCGCCTCTTCAAATCCGGGTGGTATTTTAGTTGTAAATTCGTATTAATACCAATTATGTCTTTATTTTCGCGGCCGATTACCGTAGTGGCAGGCCCTTTAAATTCAGATATTCGCAATAAATTCGTAAAAATGCTATATATTTACGCGTAAATCGAGATTTCGCTGCCGATTTCGGTCGCGGCCTACCCTTTAAATTGAGATATTCGTAAAAATACGATATATTTTCGCGTAAATCGAGATTTCGCGGTAATTTTCCGTCGCGGCCGGCCCTTTATTTCAAATATCTGAATTTAAATTCGTAAAAATACGATATATTTCCGCGTAAAACGAGAATTCGCGGCCGTATTCCGTCGCGGCCGGCTCTTTAAATTCAGATATTCGAAATAAATTCGCAAAAATACGATATATTTCCGTGTAAATCGAGAATGCGCGGCCGATTTCCGTTGCGGCCGACCCTTTAAATTCAGATATTCGATGTAAATTCGTAAAAGTATGATATATTTCCGCGTAAATCGAATTTTATCGGCAGTTTTTCGTCGCGGCCGGCCTTTTAAGTTCAGATATTTGAAGTAAATTCGTAAAAATATGTCATATTTCGGCGTGAATCGAAATTTTTTGGCCGATTTCCGTCGCGCCGTATATTTTAACTCGGATATTCGAAGTAAAGTTAATAAAAATACGATATATTTCCGCGTAAATTGAAATTTCGCGTCCGATTTCTGTCGCGGCGGGCCCTTTAAAATTCAGATATTCGAAATAAATTCGTAAAAATACGATATATTTACGCGTAAATCGAGATTTCGCGGCCGATTTTCGTCGCAGCGGGCCATTTAAATTCAAATATTCGAAATAAATTCGTAAATATACGATACATTTACGCGTAAATAGAAATTTCGCGGCCGACCCTTTAAATTCAGATATTTGGTGTAAACTCCTAAAACTACGACATATATCCGCGTAAAACGTATTTTCTCAGCCCTTCAAACTCAGATATTCGAAATAAATTTGAAAAAGTACCTACGACATTCCAGTGTAAATCGATTCAGATTTACAAAATAATAATACTTATTAGGACGATGTATAACCACGTAAAAATACATTTTTCGGCGTTTTACCGCCACGGCTGACTTTTAGATTCAGATTTACGAAATATTATGATTTATTTTCGCAAAAATCAAATTTTTTCGAATTACACGAACAAATTTTCGTGCGCGGACAAAAATAAATTTCGAATTACGAATTAACGAATTTCGAATTAAAAAAAAATTTGTATGAAAAAATTTTTCTGCGGAAATTTTTTTGGCGAAAATTTCGAATTACGCGTTTTTTCGAATTATCGGGGTTCGAATTAACGGGGTTCTACTGTAAGTCTTTTTATAAGCCCAGAAAAAAATAATGTACAAGGCCTATGAAAACTGCTTTAAAGTTCAAAATGTCCTACTTACGAACCCATTTTCGGTTATGATTTTATTGTGTAGTGTGGCAAATGAATTTATTTATAAAATGATCGGAAAAAAATTAAATATTTATGCCTGAACATCCACAAAATAAAATAAAAGGCACTTTTTGGCCATGTTTTTTTCTTGCATAAATCAAAACAGGCGGATGGTGTTATGCGGGAATTTAAACCTTATCGCCATCTACGTAAGGGGTGTTATTGATAACGGCTCGATTTAAAATATTACACGACGTAGTGCATCGCCTTAAGAATTTACTTTGAATATCTAAATTTGTAAGCCGTGTACAAAATTTCAATTTACTTGTTGTATATTTAAGGATTTATTTTTAGTACCTTCATTTGAAGGCACGGGGTGCAGCTATGTAAAATTTTTATGAATTTACTAATATGCTATATCTTCGAAAATAATTTAAATATTTTAGTAAAAATTACTACATAGTAACTCAGTACACCCAAGCTATAAAAGTACTAAACGAAAATCGAATATTATTTGAAATGCAACTCAATTAACCTTGTTATATGTTTATTACGGTCCGCCTATCGGTATTTGCCCATACCTGCTTTCTTTAAATACGCCCGACCTCTCTCGCTCGCTTGCACATAGGAGTTGAGTGGGTGCGGAACGGAGAAAGAAATTAGAATCGGGTTTCTCGATCATAAAAACCCTCATTTCAGGAATAACTAATAATATATCTTTTTGTCGAAATACCGATGTAAACGAAAGGCACGAAAATAAATTTAAAAAAAGACTTGCATTACGATTTGATAATTATGTACATATAGTTGGGACCTTTACAAAGAGATTGGTATATAATATTCATGTAAAAACATTGAATAATTCCGTCTTTTCTGCCATTGAAATGAGGCCGGCGCAAAAGGTAAAAATACCCTTCCCGTCCTTAAGCAACAATCGACCGAACGGGTAGAACGAACCTTTCCCGTCCAAAGTGTGTTAAGAACTGTCTATCTGTATTTTAAAATCTTGTCTGCAGCGAAGGGCTGGAAGACCCGCTAGAAGACACCGGCATGGTGGCGCAGCAACTGGAGCAGGTGTCGGTGATTGCGCGCTGTGAATACGGCAAGACGTGCGCGCTGCTAGTCGCGCTGTTCGACTCTGCCGCGGGGGGGTACCAGGAAAACAGACCCACGCAAGACCCCCAGAGGCTGGTCTATCAAGGTAATCCTCATTCAAATACCCCATTGAAAATATAACATTGTATACGTCAATACCCCAACTGTTTGGAGCCAGTGAGACTATGGCATCCTCAACTGATTGTGAGGCTGACTGTAGTGGGGAGGAGATAGTGTACATTTATTTCAGTTTGTACATAAGTATTATATAGCCAAAATAAAACCAATTATGGATTTCCTCCTTGTGACTTTATCTCTACTGAAACAGCATAATAAGGAATAAGTAAATTAAATTTGTAAAAAAGGAATATGAATTAAAAAAAATTATACAAAACAAAAGATTATATTATATAAAACGAAAAATTTACAAAACAAAATCAGAGAGAGGTTGTAGATATAAATCAAATCATAATAGAAATGTAAACAATAGAGACATAACATTATTCACAAACCATCAGAGAAATATTATTTTATGGACCTCTTGTATTTGGTAAGTTCGCAACTGAAAATATCCACCTTGGATAATACGCTATTGTAATTATTGCATAGTCTGTTCAGGCAAGAATTCTGCTTAGAGTTCGTTTTGCATTGATCCACCCTGAACAGGACACAAGAGCGTGTTGAACGCTCAGGTACATTGAATTGAATCTTATTTAGCAACTCTGGGCATTGAATATTATTGTTAACTACTTTATACAGGAATAGTGCATCCTTTTGAAGAGATGGGGAAGAGGAAAGTGGGGAAGTACCTTGCTATTCAGATCTGGCCACCAAACACTGTTAAAGCCATTTCTTTGTCGGTCTTTTACCAGGGCAATACTGAGTGTAAATGAAATTGACTTGTGCGTGCCGGGATTTGAACCTGGAACCTTCGGATTGCCAGTCTAGAGCCTTATCCCTCGACATGACATGAGAATATTGTTTTATTATGAGTTCTTCTGACAAGCTTGCAATGCTGAACTGCAAAAATATGATATACATGAGTTTGGCAGTTTTACTGGCTCCAGACTCTAGAACTAATCACATTATATTGTTTCTTTTGGACACTTATTTAATCTTGTGTACTTGTCTTGTTGCAGGTCAGCTGACGTGGCTGGTTTACATAATCGGCGCCACCATCGGAGGTCGGCTGTCATTCAACAGCAACGAGGAGCATGACGCCATGGACGGAGAGCTGGTCTGCCGTGTCCTGCAGCTCATGAACCTCAATGACGCCCGCCTGGCCAGGGTGAGAACCTAACCTAACCTAACCTCACCCAAAGTCACCTAGACATTAACATATTATTGAAATGATGCAAGGAAACCAGCAATTTTTAAATGGTTTTCTGATTTGGTATTTCTATATAAAATTCTAAATGAAGGTGCAGAATTGCTTGCATTGATAAGCTTTCAGATTCTTCTACGTAATACTAGAAGTCAGGATATATTTCAGTGCACGAATTCTGGTACTAACTACCATATGTATTCCTCGTTGCCCAGAATACTAATGGAGGGAAATAATTATGCTGAGTCTGTGGACATCTTCAATTTATCACTAATACAGAACAAATACAGAAGATTGTTACTTAAGTAGTTCACTTATGTATAATGCTGTATTATTTTTAATATTATTATGTAAAACCCCCTAAAAAGGGCGTTAATATATGTGTAAATAAACAGACGGCAAAAAAAAACTGGACATAGTTCAGCAGAGTCGTTAGGTTATCTCAATAGCTGAATACTGTGCACCAGTATGGGCTAGAAACGCTAACGCTTTCATGGTCAACGTTAAATTTAATGCTACAATGCTGACCATCAGCGTGACTCTACTCCTCGCCCTTGGCTCAACGTACTTGCAAACATAACCCTGCCAAATATCAGGCAAGAGATTATTGCAACTCTGGGGGAATGTATAATTGTATGAATGTCTGTATGCTGATGATGCGGTGCTGATTGCTAATAGTATGGATGATCTACAGTCTCTCGTGTCTAGGATGAACGCAGTATGCGTAAAGAATGAGTTAATGATGAATGTAAGTAAGTCTAAAGTCATGGTGTTTGAAAGAGAGAGTACGAAAACAGTGTGCAATATAGCTGTGAATGAGGAATACTTGGAGCAGGTGGATGAGTTTGTGTATTTAGGAAGTATGTTCTAGAGAGATGGGAAGGCTGACAGAGATATTGAAAGAAGAGTAAATGCAGGTAACTCCATTAATGGAGGACTGAACGCAGTTGGCGCTAACAAAAAATTGTCCAAAGAAGCAAAGTTAGCAGTCCACAATGGAGTTCTGGGTCCTACCCTTAGATATGGAAGTGAGGCATGGAACTGGCAAAGAAAGGATGAAAGTAGATTGAATGCTGATGAAATGAGATCCCTGAGGCGTATGTGTGGTGAAACCATGTGTGATCGTGTGAGGAATGTGGAGATCCGCAAAGAGTGCAAGGCTGATGTAAGCGTAATGAGTAAGATCAAGAAAGGGACGCTTAGATGGTTTGGGCATGTAGAGCGAATGAGCGAAGAAAGAGGATAAGGAGTGTAAGGAGAATATACGATGCAAATGTGAATTGTAGCAGATTTCGGGGACACCCGAGGAAGACATGGCCCGACCAAGTGAATCAGATACTTGAGTCGGGCCATGTCTAGAGTTAGAATAATAGAAGAGTATGTATGAGACGATGTATGAATGTGAATGAGGCAAGGAGTGTGTGCCAAGACCAGCGGGGAAACGGTGTGATGGTTAGTTAGTTAGTCTGCGGGAATACAAGGCGCTGCAAAATAGAGCAATTCCTCACTCTGCATGCTGCTTGAAGTCACCAAAACCCTTCTGGATGGAAGGAAAGAAGCGCCTTCGGTTATCTCTCACTCCAGAAGATAGGTGGAAACTTGAGTGGCAATCGGCTGACTTGAAAAATGCCCATCTCGTGCACGACCCCACTGAAAGACAGCCTGGGTTCTCACTGCTTCGTAAACGCTGGTCATCCATCAATATGCAGCCATTGTGCCCACATGATGTATAGGTAGGGCCTTAAAGAGTCAGAATGCGTTCAATGTGCTCAACGAATGCCAGCTTTATTCATTCCCCACAGGGATTGAGGCCTCAGGCTCAAGATTGACCTAGACTCGCTTGCAGACCTAGATAGACACCATATGAAAGTCGAATAATATATTATTATGTTTGTGATGTGATTCCAGCAACAAGGCGGATGCGAGAAGCTGGAGCTAGCAACTGAAAGACAGCCTGGGTTCTCATTGCCTCGTAAACGCTGGTCCTCCATCTAAAAGCCATTGTGCCCACATGATGTATAGGTGGGGCCTTAAAGAGTCAAAATGCGTTCAATGTGCTCAACGAATGCCAGCTTTATTTATTCCCCACAGGGATTGACTCCTCAGGCTCAAGATTGGCATAGACTGGCTTGCAGGCCTACATAGACACCATATGAAAGTCGAATAATATATTATTATGTTTGTGATGTGATTCCAGCAACAAGGCGGATGCGAGAAGCTGGAGCTGGCAATGATGTGGTTCCTGGAACAGTTCCGTAAGATCTACGTCAGCGACCAGGTGCAGAAGACATGCAAGCTGTTCCGCCGCCTCAGCGAGGTTTTGGGAATAGCCGACGAGCCCATGCTGCTCAGCGTCTTCATACGGAAGATGTGAGTACACGATACCAATAGTTTATATTACATATTTTACGGGTAATGTATATATTCATATTTTTAAAAGACCCAGGCTTCAGCGATTTGCCAAAGTATGTATGTCAGTTCCGTCACTGTTTACGCAAAACAACATGGAGTTCCTCTCTTTCGACCCTTTACCACCCTTTAACATCGATGTGCCTTTTTAATTTTCAAAGATTTTCCACACAGTTAAAAGATTGCACGCGTGCATCACCGTGTTTGAATGTGTAGTGCCAAAATTTTTGAGTGTTGCGAGTACCGTTAATCGGAACCATGCATTTAGCTATGAAATATGGTTTTGTATGTTCATTTTACAATCGTTCTAGACAAATATTTAGTACAAAAACTGCGTGCTTTAGCGACGAATGTGGTAAAATGATACATTGAACAACGATCGATGCGGTCTATTTTTGCCAGTTTTGTATGAAATTGATTCAGGACTGGAAGAAATAAATGACATTCCCATGTTACCAATAACATGAAAATATTTGAAATCCTCCTACTATCACCGCGGTAAGCGGAAAATGTTGCTTGTTTTGTGATGGAGGACTTAGTCAGCCGAGGAATTGAACACACTACGCCTGGGCCACTGACCGGTCAATTTTTGAGGAACGATCGATTGAGATTTTACTGTACTAATAAATCTAAACTAAACATGAAACAGAACAAGACATAGAAAATGAATGGTAAAGCTAATGATCACAACTGGTAATCGAACCCAGGATCTCTGTCTTACCGGAACAGCGCCTTTAACCACTCGACCAATCTTATATCTCAATCTTAAAATTGGCAATATTATCCTCAACTAATTTCTGCATTTTTTTGGATGCTATCTTTGTATGATTACAAAGTTTTACCCGAATTTATTTGTTACCTGATAGTGTCCCAGATATACCTATTCGATTTATTTGTTACCTGATAGTGTCCCAGATATACCTATTCGATTTATTTGTTACCTGATAGTGTCCCAGATTTACCTATTCAATTTATTTGTTACCCGATAGTGTCCCAGATATACCTATTCTATTTATTTGTTACCTGATAGTGTCCCAGATTTACCTATTCAATTTATTTGTTACCTGATAGTGTCCCAGATATACCTATTCGATTTATTTGTTACCCGATAGTGTCCCAGATATACCTATTCTATTTATTTGTTACCCGATAGTGTCCCAGATATACCTATTCGATTTATTTGTTACCTGATAGTGTCCCAGATATACCTATTCGATTTATTTGTTACCCGATAGTGTCCCAGATATACCTATTCTATTTATTTGTTACCCGATAGTGTCCCAGATATACCTATTCTATTTATTTGTTACCCGATAGTGTCCCAGATATACCTATTCGATTTATTTGTTACCTGATAGTGTCCCAGATATACTATATATCAAGTGAATCAGATACTTGAGTCGGGCCATGTCAAGAGTCAGAATAATAGAAGAGTATGTATGAGACGATGTATGAATGTGAATGAGGCAAGGAGTGTGTGGTGTGACCGAGTTGTTTGGCGGTCCGTCCTCTCTGCCTACCCCCGCCGGAAACGGCTTGATGGTTAGTTAATTAGTTATTATTAAATAAAAATCTCCCTTTTTACTCCATTCCTTTAACGGGGAAACCTTGCAGTGCTGCTTTCGCCCTTTTCCTTGCTATTCATTACCTTCAATGCACCCATAATTAATTTGTTCATTAGTGCCCATGTCAAGCTGTGGACTGCCGATGATGGTGATTGAAAATCTTCTTTTATTTCAGCATCACCAACCTGAAGTACTGGGGCGGCTCCGAGGCCATCACCAGCAAAACCCTGGGCCTGCTCAGCGACCTCAGCGTTGGCTACTCCTGCGTCAGGAAGCTGGTGAAGCTGGACGAGGTCCAGTTCATGTTGACGCACCACACCGTGAGTTTGACGCACGTCTCATTTTACATTATTTTATTAAAAAAATATTAATATATTTTACCTTTTATTTATATCTTATTTCGAAATCGACGGAACCTTTAACGACTTCTTGACGTAAAGTTCGGTTATCAGCTTTTCCAACTTTTCAAATTCAGGTATTCAATATAAATTCGTAATAATAAGACATTCTCCGTAAATTGCTATTTCACTACTTGTTACTACTTCATGAATGAAACATTAGAAATAATATAAATATTACGGGACATTTAAAAAAAAACAATACTTAAAAAACATATATTACGGGCTGTGTAACTCAATCAACTCAATCCTGGGTTCGAGTCCTAGATGTGACCGTATCTTTTCTGATTTTTCTGTTTCAGATTTTCGATTAGGAATCGCTAATATTTTCTTCAATAATTAAATATTGTAACACGATTGTTGGGTAAATGTTATTTATTTAAAGTAGGTTCACAGATCACATATAGTAAAATAGTCACAATGTATCAAATCACAATAATAATCAACTGAGCAAGGGGTCGGAGGGAACCTTGCCGATTAGACTTTGGAAACAACAAAACTGGCTCGTGCCGTTATGGTGACGAGCGGCGGCGACTGTGGTCTGCTTAGAGGGTCGTACCATAGGACGAAGCGCAACTAAGGCAGCAGTCGGGGTCTGGTTGGTGCTTTGCTTATGGAAGTAGAATACTCCTTAGAGGGTCGTGCCAAAGGACGAGGCGCAACTAAGAGAGTGTACTAGCCAAGGGCGAGCTGCAGACGAACTGGTTGAATTAGGACGTGTCGCTCCTTATATAGGCCATTCCTTGTAGAGGGGCGTGGCTTATGTGGCGACTCCAGAGTGGGAGATGCGCAGAGGGCGTCTGCGCAGCCTAGTTTGCCTAGGTATGGGTGAGCGGGAAGGCGCTGTACGGGGGAAAGAGATGGTGTAGTGGCGAGAGTAAAAACGGCGCGCTACAATATATAAATAACGTGTTGACTTGTACCCGGCATTGCTCGAGTTTTCTCTACTTTCAATAAATATACTTTGCATGTATTATTTGGTGACAGGGTATGTCATCAAAATGACAGTTCAACACACCTACAAAAAGTGATATAAAGTGATGAAACAAAAACTACGTTAAATAGGTTACATAGGTAACTATTTAAACCTAGTTTTTGTTTCATCACTTTTAACCTTTCCCTTACTGTGCTGAAAAAATCCACGCGTTCCGGTGCTGTGTAGTCAATACACATCTCAAAATAAGCGATTTAATATCGGAAAAATATGAATATTCATAGCTAATCGCTTATGTTTATTATATTTTATATCAAAAGTGATAATAATTGTAATTTAATTGCTGAAAACATGAAAAAACCATCGGCAAATGCTAAAAAAACGTGCGAGGGGTCCACATCTAACGACGGTCCGCGACCGACTAACGGCCGGCTGGCACAGCAGGCGCTGGACTGCGCACACACAGCTATGCGGTCGTAGGTATCGATGGTCTAAATCAAAATACAACTGCTGACGTGTGGATTTCTCATGTTCCCGCATAGCGAACTAAAGCGGGACATCAATAGCGTGTCATTTCCTCGCACACTCTTCGCGTAGCAGTGTCACACGGTTGATTGTATTGGTGTATTTGTTTCCGATTTTTAATAAAAATCTCTGTATTTTAATTGAATTTGAAAACTATGTAAAATATTATTTTTTAATTCAGTGCATAAATGTATAACATAGGAATACCTAAAATCTGAACCCAGAATTTATTATACTTATAGAGTTATTAAAGTTATTAGAAGCAATGTCTAGTAAATACACACCACATATAATGACTATATCACTTTTATATGTGTGTTTAATTGTTATTTTGATTAAATGTCGTGGAACTGTATTATGTATATATATAAACTTTCCGGAAGAAATTCTCTATATGATGGTGAAAATCCAATCAAACTCCATTGCATGGTTTAGAAGAACTAAGCGCACAAACAGACGGTCGCAGATAGTGACTTTGTTTTATAATATTTAGAAATTATTCAAATAATAATGTAGAAGTTGGTCGAGTTATTGCAGGAGATTGTTTTTTTTATGTTGTGAATTTGTCTTATATACTATGGCAATTTTCATGGGACATAACAATATTGACGGTCAATTCCTTACCCTGCAAGACTATTGACGGTAGTCCCGGGTCGATCGTAAACTCCCCGCTCATTGTAACCCGATCACCAACAACCAAAAAAGATTTTTAGCACCCTAGGCCCGTTATGGGCGAGCGACTGTAGATGGTTGAATAATTTGGCAATAGTTAACGATTTACCACCACCTAGAAATGGAAGCCAACAAGTGTAGCAATGTTGATAGAGGATTTTTTTATCCCTCGTCGCCGCACAGCCGATTTATTTTATGTTGTTTCAGTCGGAGCACTTCCCGTTCCTGGGCTGCAGCGCCTCGGTGGGCGAGATGCGGTGCCGCAGCATGCTGTACACCGCCCTCGGCCGCCTGCTGATGGTGGATCTGGGCGAAGACGAGGATCGCTTCCACACCTTTATGATGCCGCTCACGGGTACATGCTAATTTTTTGTGGTGTTTTGCCGTTAGTTGTGGAATAACGATTCTATTTTGTTCGGTAGACTGTTAAATTAAAAAATATATATTTTTAGGTACAGGGTGGGCCAGGTAGCAGAGTTAAGAGTACTGAAACTAATATACATTTATTTTGTAAAAACACGTTGGTGCATTGCGCTTGGAATAGCAGCTATATCTTTCTAAATATTGCCCCATATAAAAGCACGTTGTTGGATTGCGCTCGGAATAGCAGCTATATCTTTCTGAATATTGCCCCATATAAAAACAAGTTGGTGCATTGCGCTTGGAATAGCAGCTATATCTTCCTAAATATTGCCCCATATAAATCCACGTTGGTGTACTGCGCTTGGAATAGCAGCTATATCTTCCTGAATATTGCCCCATATAAAAACACGTTGGTGCCTTGCGCTTGGAATAGCAGCTATATCTTCCTAAATATTGCCCCATATAAAACCACGTTGGTGTACTGCGCTTGGAATAGCAGCTATATCTTCCTGAATATTGCCCCATATAAAAACACGTTGGTGCATTGCGCTTGGAATAGCAGCTATATCTTCCTAAATATTGCCCCATATAAAAACACGTTGGTGCATTGCGCTTGGAATAGCAGCTATATCTTCCTGAATATTGCCCCATATAAAAACACGTTGGTGCATTGCGCTTGGAATAGCAGCTATATCTTCCTGAATATTGCCTCATATAAAAACACGTTGGTGCATTGCGCTTGGAATAGCAGCTATATCTTCCTGAATATTGCCCCATATAAAAACAAGTTGGTGCATTGCGCTTGGAATAGCAGCTATATCTTCCTAAATATTGCCCCATATAAAACCACGATGGTGTACTGCGCTTGGAATAGCAGCTATATCTTCCTGAATATTGCCCCATATAAAAACACGTTGGTGCATTGCGCTTGGAATATCAGCTATATCTTTCTGAATATTGCCCCATATAAAAACACGTTGGTGCATTGCGCTTGGAATATCAGCTATATCTTTCTGAATATTGCCTCATATAAAAACACGTTGGTGCATTGCGCTTGGAATAGCAGCTATATCTTCCTAAATATTGCCCCATGTAAAACCACGTTGGTGCATTGCGCTTGGAATATCAGCTATATCTTTCTGAATATTGCCTCATATAAAAACACGTTGGTGCATTGCGCTTGGAATAGCAGCTATATCTTCCTGAATATTGCCCCATATAAAAACACGTTGGTGCATTGCGCTTGGAATAGCAGCTATATCTTACTGAATATTGCCCCATATAAAAACACGTTGGTGCATTGCGCTTGGAATAGCAGCTATATCTTCCTGAATATTGCCCCATATAAATACACGTTGGTGCATTGCGCTTGTAATTGCAGCTATATCTTCCTGAATATTGTCCCATATAAAAACACGTTGGTGCATTGCGCTTGGAATAGCATCTATATCTTCCTGAATATCGCCCCATATAAAACCACGTTGGTGCATTGCGCTTGGAATATCAGCTATATCTTTCTGAATATTGCCTCATATAAAAACACGTTGGTGCATTGCGCTTGGAATAGCAGCTATATCTTCCTGAATATTGCCCCATATAAAAACACGTTGGTGCATTGCGCTTGGAATAGCAGCTATATCTTCCTGAATATTTCCCCATATAAAAACACGTTGGGGAATTGCGCTTGGAATTGCAGCTATATCTTCCTGAATATTGCCCCATATAAAAACACGTTGGTGCATTGCGCTTGGAATAGCAGCTATATCTTCCTGACTATTGCCCCATATACAAACACGTTGGTGCATTGCGCTTGGAATAGCAGCTATATCTTCCTGAATATTGCCCCGTATAAATAAATGCATTTAAGAGCGAAATCTCCTGTTTACGAATATTTTTTTCTGATTTTGTTTTATTGTATCGTGCAAATTAGGTTATTTAGGTAACGATTGGAAAACATAAATAATGTGATTTTCACGTGAACTTTTACAAACATTTGGTAATATGAACATAACAATTCAGTGAAACAGTAATCAATATTAAAATTTGCATTTAAAATTATACAGAACCTATACAGAAGAGTGGTATTATGCTTAACTTAATTGTTATTATTACTGAGGTATGTTGTTATAGCCTTCTTGTAACATTCCGTGCAGTTAAACACATCCACAATTTCTGAGAAAACATTGCCAACTGCATGCAATCAGGTACAAGCGAGTATTTAAATGACTCAGTCCTGATATTTTTATTGCAATTGAAAGAGTTTTGGTTCGACTAGTTCTTATATTAATTAGACTTAATAAATCAGGGCTGTCTATAATACCATTAACAATTTTATAAATTTAAAAAAAAAAAAAAAACCCTTGACTCTGTGCAGAAACGGGCGGTCCGTTTGATAGATTCCCCAATCTTAACAAACGGACTGCAATCTTTAGAGCACAGACGTCGGGTAGGTATGCTGTCCTTGTTCTATCGGTATTACAATGGAAGATGCTCTGAGGAACTAGCGTCATTGATCCCTTCGGCGCCGGTGCGTAGTCGGGATACACGCCAAACGCGCGCCCAACATTTGTACACAGTTGACACTTGTCACATGAGAACGGGTCGCTTCTACGATTCGTTCTTAAGTTCAACAGCTCGGCTGTGGAACGAACTGCCGGCCTCTGTGTTTCCTCCCTCCTACAACATGGGACTCTTCAAGACCCATGTTCACTCCTTCCTCTCCACAAAAAGACCCTCCACACAGCATCCCCAAAGATGACATAGGCCCTGAGGGAAATTATTTTCTTTAGGGCCTCCTGTGTGGAGTAAATATAAAAAAAAAATAAATAAAAATAAAAATCATTATTATGGCGTGTTGCGCTACCTCCTTCTTTAGCCAACATTTCGGACAGCATTGCAGTGTCCATCATCAGGGCAGATGTGTAATCTAAGATTGCAACACGGCATAGTAATGATTATATTATGAGAGCTTTTCTGTGTTTATATATATTTTTTGTCTTTTTCTAGCCGCATTTGAGAGCATATCAGGGCTGCTCAACCCGGCGGATCAGACCCGACTCTTCGGCTCCGAGGAGGCCAAGAAGGTCCTGATCGGGCTGGCCAGGGATTTGCGAGGCCTGGCCTTCGCCTTCAACACCAAGACCACCTACATGATGCTGTTTGATTGGATGTGAGTAGTCATTAATCACTGGGTCTGGATCGGCAGGTTCACCCACCTCTCCGCTGGTTCCTAGTTTTTTTTTTAAATGTAAATTCCGCACAAGCGTTTGCTGCTCCCAACCATCTGGAGCCAGTGAGACTATGGCATCTCCAGTTGGCGTTTTTTTGTTTACATTAACTCCACTCAAGATGCCTTGATGAAAATATTCTCCCTCGGCCCTTGTCATCTTTTGGGGATGCTGTGTGGAGGCTATTTTTGAGGAGAGGAAGTAGTAATAGTTGTAGGATGGAGGAAGCACAGTGGCCGGCAAATTGTTCCCCAGCTGAGCTGTTGAACTCGTCGTAGAAGCGACCCGTTCTCATGTGACGAATGTCAACCATTTACATATCTTGGGCGCGCATTTGACGTGTTTCCCGAGTATGCTGGTGCCAAAGGGAACAATGACGGACCATCTTCTATTGTAATACCGGTAGAACAAAGACAGCATACCTTCCTGACGCTTGTGCCCCAAAGATTGCAATGTGCTTGTTCAGATTAGGATTCTATCAAACAGACCGCCCGTTTCTGCACAGAGTCGAGGGTTTATTTTAGGTAGGTATTTTGGGGCTCCAGACCAGAGGTGGCTGCCAAATTCAACATTCAACGTCACGCACTTGCGATTTGTAGAGAGTCATCAGTATGGGTATGTTGTGAGATTGCAGATAGTGGGTAAGGAAAGTACCTAGCTTTTCAGATCTGGTCACCAAACACAGCTAAAGTCATTTCTAGCAATGTTTTAATTCTGAACGGTGGTTTTTCACCAGGGCGATACTATGAGTATCTTCCACTCTGGAATGTGCCGTAAATATATTATATATTATTTAAAAATTTATGAATTGTGAAATAACGAAAATTAATTGTATTAAATTTACTTGCGCATGCTGGTATTTGAACCTGCGACCGGATTTCTAGTCGAGAGCCTTCGACAACGGAGGCTGTCAACATTTTGTTACATGTCATTTTTTAATTCATTTTGCATGAAACCATTATAATTTGATGTTCCCAGCTACCCCAACTATCTGAACATCCTGGTGCGTGGGCTGGAGGCGTGGTGCACGCAGCCCTCAGTGTCCACGCCGGTGCTGAAGCTGGCCGCCGAGCTGGTGCAGAACCGGAGTCAGCGGCTGCAGTTTGACGTCTCCTCGCCCAACGGCATCCTGCTCTTCCGCGAGGCCAGCAACATCATGTGCACTTATGGTATGCGATGCGCCATTTGCTCTTTAACCTAACCTAATAACTTAATAAGGAAACTTAACGCAGTCAACATCAATAAAATAGTACCAGGACATAAAGAAATTGAGGGCAACGATCAGGCTGACTGATTGTAGGAGTGGCGGCTTGCTACACCGAACTACATATTGAAAGGTGGGTCAAATCCCAGAACTGGAAGGAATGGGAGAGGGCACCCGGAATGAGACAATCCAAAGTACTCATAAACAGACCAGGCAACTACTCAATATGGACAGAAGCTCACTGAAGGAACTGGTAGGACTACTAACAGGACACTGCAATTTCAGGAGACACGTACAGCTGTTGGGAGTTTAAAACACCAATAGATGCAGAAAATGTGAAAAGAATGTAGAGACTCCAATTCAGCTGTACTGCCAATGTCCGCCCTGATTCCGCCCGGAAACAAGACTCAGATACCTGGGAAGACACATTGCAGAACCAGAAGACATAGCCACATATCCAATGACAACCCTGGTAAACTTTATAAAAGGGACCATATTACTGTCAAAGGAATGAGGTAAAATGGGAGATAGCACAATGGGCCTATGGTCTAAGTGGTCACGGGAACTGTAAATGAAATGTTGACATGAGCGAGACAGATTACGCTCATAATGTCAAATCTCAGTTGGAGCAGTGCAGATATATAACTCATCCCGTGCACTATCGACTCATGCGCAAAACGCGTCGAAGGTAACTGAATTATGGGACCACTTTGGTCATGCTTAATTCAATGCGTCTGAAAGGAATTCGTTTAGGAAAACTAATTTATAATGTTAGCACTACAACATTCACTCATTGGCACTCGTATGTGTTTGCAAGATTTTTAGCAATGAATTGCGTGTCTTTTACTATCGAGATAATTTGCAAAATTTTTCATTCAAATCATTTACAAATGTAACTGCTTGGATCTCCACGCAGCGCAGGATTGCCAAGAATGGAGGAATCTGGTTCTCCAGGCCTGTTGGAGGGAGGGTCGCGATCCTCGGCCGGTGTTATTGTGATTGTAGTTTAATACAGATGTGTTTGTGGTGATTTCAGGCAGCAGAATACTGACTATAGAGGTGACCAAAGACCTGATGTACCCCATGAAGCTGAAAGGGATCTCCGTGTGTTTCTCCATGCTGAAGGCAGCTCTGTGCGGAAACTATGTCAACTTTGGTGTATTTAGGTGACCATTTTCATTCTGTACGCTACTTTAATGTTTCACAGACCCAATCAGTCTCCTTCAATGGAAGCAATCTTCCTAACACGCCTTCCGTTGATATGCTGGTGTAACTCTAGGTGACCAGTTCAGGCACGAAGACTCCTTCCAAGCCAGAGTCATGCTAGCCTCACAGAAGTTGGGCGTACTGTTACTTGCGTACAGATACATCGATAGTACACAACTGCTGATCCTGTAAAAATCGCTAGTGCGCGCCAGTGTTGAATTCAGCAGCCGCCTCTGGTCTGTAGTCCCAACATATTTGGAAGATTCCCCTATCTAACAAACGGGTTACAATCTTTAGATCGGTGGGAATGATGTCCTTGTTCTACCGGTATTTCAATGGAAGATGCTCCGAGGAATTAGCTTCATTGATCCTTTTAGCACCGGTGTGTTGTCAGGAAACATTAAAACATGAGAACTGGTTATTTCTGCGACTTGTTCTTGAATGATTTGCCGGCCTCTGTGTTTCTTCCCTCCTACAACAAGGGCCTCTTCAAGACCGATTTTCACTACTTCCTCCCTCAAAAAGACTCCACACAGCATTCCTAAAGATGGCATTTGCCCTGAAGGAAATTATTTTGTACCTGTATTTAAATCTGTATGATATATACATACCTCCATTTGTTTCTAATATCTATGAATGACATTTTATGTTACGATTTTTAGAAATGGCGGAATAATAGTCAATAAACTGTAACTAACACATTTCTTGGAATCTCGAATGACTGGCGATAATGAAGAGTCTTTCTTTCATGCCGTCTTTCTTTCATGCCGTCTTTCTTTCATGCCGTCTTTCTTTCATGCCGTCTTTCTTTCATGCCGTCTCTCTCTCATGCCATCTTTCTTTCATGCCGTCTTTCTTTCATGCTGTCTTTCTTTCATGCCGTCTTTCTTTCATGCCATCTTTCTTTCATGCCGTCTTTCTGTCATGCCGTCTTTCTTTCTTGCCGTCTTTCTTTCTTGCCGTCTTTCTTTCATGCCGTCTTTCTTTCATGACGTCTTTCTTTCATGCCGTCTTTCTTTCATGCCGTCTTTCTTTCATGCCGTCTTTCTTCCATGCTGTCTTTCTTCCATGCTGTCTTTCTTTCATGCCATCTCTCAAGTACTTCAGTAAAGTTCAGTTGTACGTTTATTACACTTTGGGAATGTTGTGTTTGTTCTACTGCTACTTAAATTAAATGTGCCCTGATAAATATGATTCATTTTTACACAAGTTGTTTTGTTGTTTGCAGGTTATATCGCGACGAGGCGTTGGAGAACGCCTTAAATATGTTTGTTAAATTACTCTTAAGCATTCCACAGACTGATCTATTGGTGAGTACACGCTTCATATTACGTTCGTTTTGACTAAAATCTACATAAGTCATACATCATTTTACTGATATCAAATACTAAACAAACCACTGAATAAGATGCACACGCTAGAAACGCCTTCCATGCAGATTTGAATGAAAGCAATTGCTATTGCATTTGACTTTGGTAATGATAATGAAGACAGTTTTGTATTGAAAGTTTAAGGCTCGATTGGCACACTTATTTATATTATTATTTAATGAGTCGGCAGCTGATATCTGATGCACTTATACCTAATTTCACAATATGGGTATTCAATGGGTATCGATGACATTTTGTGGAAGTTAGTTCCATGCTTCCACCACTCTATGTTAGTACAGGGTTTTCCAATAAGAGGTGTTATTTTCATATTCAATCGTAAAAGATCAATGGTTTCATTGCTTGTGCGGCACGTTGCGCCGTCTTGTTGAAAGTAAACGTTGTCCAGATCAATACCATCCAATTCCGGCCATAGAAAATCATTAATCATCTCTCGATAGCGCAATCCATTCACCGTAACTGTTGCTCCAGCCTCATTTTCGAAAAAGTAAGGTCCAATGACTCCTCCGGACCATAAACCGCACTAAACAGTCACACGTTGAGGATAGAGAGGCTTTTCAACAATAACTCTTGGGTTTTCCGAGCCCCAGATGCGACAATTTTGCTTGTTGACGAAGCCACCGAGGTGGAAATGGGCCTCATCACTGATTTGCAAGATGATTTGCATTTAAGTGAATTTTAATAATTTCAATGCTTTGTTGAAGCGTGTCTCGTTCCATTTTTATTAATGGCGTAGTTTCTACTTGTCAAATGTCAAAAAATGACAGCTTCAAAAGTAACATCTACCGAAATAGCGGGCTATTCAAAATAACACCTCTTATTGGAAAACCCTGTAGAATGGATGACATGTTGTGGAATTAGTTCCATGCTTCCCCTACTCTATGTTAGTAGAATGGATGACATGTTGTGGAAGTTTGTTCCATGCTTCCACTACTCTATGTTAGTAGAATGGATGACATGTTGTGGAAGTTAGTTCCATGCTTCCACTACTCTATGTTAGTAGAATGGATGACATGTTGTGGAAGTTAGTTCTATGCTTCCACTACCCTATTTGCAAGGAAGTAATTCCTAGGATTAGATGCAAAAGGTGTCCACGGAGATTTGCATTTGTGTTGGTGGTGAAGATTTCTTGAATACCGGAGCAGTTGCTGTTATAATGTCCAGATAAAATTTTGAAAAGGTCAATCAAGTCACCTCTTTCTCTTCTTTCTTTTGATGTTGGTAATTTAAATTCCTTTATAATCTCTTGGTATTTTTGGATCCTGAAACAGGCCCTCATTGCTTTTCTTGTGGTCTTCTTAATCTATGAAATTAAAGTAAAATCAAATGTCTAAATGATATTGTTTGGTGCCACGTTTCCCCCCCTGACGGCCAATGAAGCTCTTTTCAGAAAGCTGTTGCAATTTATTATTTGTGTGTTTAGGATTACCCGAAGCTCTCGCAGACGTACTACGTGCTGCTGGAGTGTCTGGCGCAGGATCACATGGCCTTCCTGGCCTCGCTGGAGCCCGCCGCCTTCCTTTACATCCTCGCCACCATCTCCGAGGGTCTCACCGCCTTAGGTACTGGTACTGCTCAAACAAACAAACACACCTGGACACTTGGTCAAGTCCCCATCTCATTCTGTGTACATGCTGCTGGAACAAAAATGGGTGGAGCGCTAAAATCATTGTCAGTCTATATCAGACTTTTTACGATTTTATCGCAAAGTGGAAATACTACGCCTTTTATTTCATTATTCTACTGCACTGTCTTTATGACTTTATTTTCTTCTTGCACCGAGATTTTACTTGTTTGATTTGAATGTTTGTTGGTGTAATAATAGTTTTGTTTGTTTGTATTGCAGATACAATGGTTTGTACGGGCTGCTGTGCCACCCTCGATCATATAGTCACCTATCTATTCAAACAATTATCACTTAAAAGTAAGTACATAATTGCATATGCATTTAATATCTGTTTCTGTTGCGTTTGCTAGCCGAAATGTGGCCATGTGACCCTCAAGCATATACAGTAGAACCTCGTTAATTCAAAATCCACGGGACATCAAAAATCAAATTTCGAATTAATAAATTCCCACGTAATTCAAAATTTTATGAAACAAAAAAAAAGATGCTGAAAATCGTGTTTCTCGGCCGCCCCTTAAAATACAATAAAATGCGATGTATTTATGCGTAAATCGGGATTTCACTGCCGATATCCGTCGCAATGGCCCATTAAATTTAGATATTCGAAATAAATTCGTAAAAATACGATATATTTACTTGTAAATCGAATTTTCGCGGCCGATTTCGCCTCGGCCGACTCTTTAAATTCAGATATTTGAAGTAAATTCTTAAAAATACGTCATATTTCCGCATGTATCGAAATTTTTTGGCCATTTGCCGCCGCGCCGGATCTTTTAACTCAGATATTCGAAGTAAATTTACTAAAAATACAATATATTTCAGCGTAAATTGAATTTTCGATATTGAATTGAAATTCAAATATACGAAATAAATTTGTAAAAATGCGATACATTTCGCGGCCGAGTTTCGTCGCGGCTGACCCTTTAAATTCACATATTTGGTGTAAATTCGTAAAACTACAGACATATTTCCGCGTAAAACGTGTTTTCTCCGCCCTTCAAACTCGGATATTCGAAATAAATCGGGAAAAAAAACGACATTCCAATGTAAATCGATTCAGATTTACAAAATAATAATAATAATTAGGACGATGTATAACCACGTAAAAATACATTTTTCGGCGTTTTACCGCCACGGCTGTCTTTTAGATTCATATTTACGAAGTTTTATGATTTATTTTCACAAAAATTGAAATTTTTCGAATTATACAAATAAATTTCGAATTACCGAATTGACGAATTTCGAATTAAAAAACCATTTTGTATGAAAAAAATTTTCCACGTATATTTTTTTGACGAAAATTTCAAATTTCGCATTTTTTCGAATTATCGGGTTTCGAATTAACGGTGTTCTACTGTAGTCACTTTTCTATTTAAACTATTTTCCACTAAGTAATTACACAATTGCATATTAATTTTATATCTGTTTCTATAATAGAAAACATTACAAAAATTGAACCCAACAAATCATCCCCAAATTGTCATTGCCTTTCGTAATATCGCTCGATCGCACATTGCCGACGAGCGCCAATCTCAGTATTACAAATTCACACTTACTTAACCCCCCGCCCACCCGCCCTACTAATTGGAAATGTATTGTTGTGTGTTGCAGCTAGCGCATTCCCTAGCAAAAAGCAGTCGTCCAGGGGTGGGCAAGACCACAACGCCATGTTCCTAGAAGTGATGCAGAGAAGGCCCGAAATCATGCAGCAACTCTTGACTACCGTGAGTGCCGCTTTCATTTTAATATTTCATTTTTTTATTGTAAAAAAAAATTGTTGATAATTTTTTTAATTTAAAATACAAATACAGTATAACCTCGTTTTTACGTGCCCGGAATTCACGTTTTCCCGGCAATTGCGTGTAATTTTTTCAGTCCCGATGTATTTCAGTACATTTAATACCCGCATTTACGTTTTTTTTTCCCGCAATTTACGTCGGAAATATTCAAAATATGCGAGTTACGCGCGCTTGACAATGATTGGGTCGTGACATTCGAACAGCGTAAGGTGATTGGAGGGAATACTCCGTGGTTTTAAAAGGCGTATGGTGATTGGTCGTAGAGCGACGCTGTGATCGGCCCGAGTTTGGCGCAAAACAAGGTGATTGGAGGGAAAACTCCGTGTTTTTAAAAGGCGTACGGTGATTGGTTGGCGAGCGACGCTGTGATTGGCCCGAGTTTGGCGCACAATAAGGTGATTGGTCCATTGGTCGCCATCTTTTCTTTTGGTATTGTGTAATGTGTTTGTGTTTTGTATTATTCTGTCATCAGTCTTACAAGCTACTAGTTCGCGGTTTATTATTTAATACATATTGCTTTCGGTTCGATATTATTCATTTTTACGTCCTCATTTTTTCAAACACGTAATGTCTAACCAAAGGAAAGCTTTGTCAGTGCAAGAGAAAAGGAAAATTCTCGAACAAGTCAATAAACACGCTGGCTCACACGTTTCGCTGGCCCGAAATTTAGGAATACCCGTTACTACTTTGGCCACAATCATCAAAAACCGCGAATCTATTGAAAAAAGCGCTATTCAATGTGGACCCGGGGCGAAAAATCGTATGTATATCAGAGCGTCGAAGTACGAAAAATTGGAGGAGATTTTAAAAGAATGGTTCGTCGGTGCGCGGGCCAGTAATATTCCTGTCGGCGGTACAATAATTCGTGAAAAGGCGCTGCGCATCGCGAATCGACTGAATATTGAAGGATTTACTGCATCAAATGGATGGATAGATCGTTTTAAGAAGAGGCACAATGTGGTCTACAGATCAATTTGCGGAGAATCGCTAAGTGTTGATATGGACATTGCTGAAGATTGGAAGCAGACAGATGTACCTACATTAATTGCAGACTACGCTCCCAGAGATATTTTCAATGCCGATGAGACTGGGCTGTTCTTCAACGTTCTGCCTTCTAAGACCTTCAGCTTCAAGGGTGAAGCCTGTCATGGAGGAAAGTTAAGCAAGGTTCGTCTCACTGTTCTCTTGATTACAAATACAGATGGGAGTCAGAAGCTTCCCCCGTTAGTGATTGGGAAGTCTGCAAAACCCCGCTGCTTCAAAATTGTCAGGACATTGCCGACAAAATATGCAGCCAATAAAAAAGCCTGGATGACATCAAACTTATTTGAAAAACAGCTTACTGCATTAGACGCTCTGATGGGAGTAAATCATCGAAAAATATTGTTATTTCTCGATAGGTGCCCAGCTCACCCCACTAACTTGACTTTGAGGAACATTCAGTTGGCATTTTTTCCTCCTAACTGTACAAGTGAACTGCAACCCCTGGATTTGGGGATAATTCGGGCATTCAAGCACTGCTATAGAAGAAACTTGGTACAGAAGTTATTGTGTCAGTTAGAACGAGGTGAGGACCCCAACAAATTTAAGATGTCCATTTTAGATGCAATGCATAATACCGTTAAAGCATGGAGTGAAATAACCGACTCTACCATCAAGAATTGTTTCCGGAAAGCTGGGATATACAAGGAGCAGGATGAGCAGGAGGACATACCCAGTACCCAAGAAAATGTCCAGTGTGGTGTTATAGAAGGCTGGGAAAGAATTTCAGACCAACCCCTGGAGGATTATGTAAACATTGACTCCAATATTATGACATCAGACTTGGTGGAAGTTGATGACATTGTTGACAGTCATTTAACACCAGCAGACTTGTCTGCTGAAGAACTGTCTGATGAAGAAGAGGGTGATATTCCAACAAAAGAAGAAGCAATGAGGTTCATCGAGGGTTTAAAAACCTACTTTACAAGCTGTGCTGATATTCAAGTTGACATTTTTAAATCTTTATATAGTCTTGAAAGAGAATTACATAACAAAAAAACAAAAATGCAACAAACTAATATACAAGATTTTTTTAATAAAAAATAAATAAAATTGAATGTTGTTTTTAATAAAATGTTATTTTTTTAGAAACAAACTTTAAATGTTCTTTTTTTTCAAACCCCCCTTTTACATTTTCCCTCCAATTAAGTTTTTTTTTTTCAGTCCCTTGAAAAACGTAAAATAGGGGTTATACTGTATACAAGATATGAAGAGAAAGAACTCTTTGGCAATTCATCTCGCCAGAAAATATCTTCAAGGATTTAACCGACGTTCAATAAGATCTTAAACTAGAATGAATATAACATTAGCAGCTACATCAACACAATCAAAGTGACTCAAAAAACCTCCTCCTGAAAGTGAACAGGTCTGTCACCTTGTGAACGGGTCCGTTACCTTGTGAACAGGTCCGTCACCTTGAGAACGGGTCCGTCGCCTTGTGAACTGGTTTATCGCCTTGTGAACGGGTATACTAATGCATATTTGGACCTTTTTGGTAGTTATTTATTGTACATATTTTTGCATAGTAATAATAATAATAATTTGTTTATTCCGGAATGTGGGGAGATGTCTGCGATTCCACACATCCCATTAAACATAAACAATAATAACATCCTATATAGTAATATACATACACGTAAAAAGTAAGAATGTACACGCAAGGAAATTATTTTATATACGTAGAACAAAAAGTTAAAGCATTAGATTGTCGGAGCCAATAACTTTCTACGATGCTTGAATCTGGACTCGTGGCGGAATTACAGGATGTCCTCGTCCTCTGCATTAAACCTCCTACCCGGGCTCTTATGAGGGCTGCTAAACCTGGTACTCGCCCTTCCGTGAGCTTGTTGAAAGCACTGCAGTATCTGAGAAGGCCAAACATCACGCGGTGGGCGTTGTTGTACTGCACGCGTAGCCTTTCCATGCTGCTCTTCTTAAAGCATTGATATATCATATATTGTTCATATTTTGCCACTGATAAGTGCATACTTTCATGCATTTCTAGACTGAAAATGTTGTTTTTTCAGTGCTATTTGACTAAATGGTGTTTGTTGTTGTCGGCAGGTCCTAAACGTGATAATGTTCGAAGACTGCCGTAACCAGTGGTCCATGTCGCGGCCGCTACTGGGACTGATCCTGCTCAATGAGGAGCACTTCCAGCGGCTGCGCGAGCGCGTGGTGGCCTCGCAGCCCGCCGAGCGCCAGGCCGCCATGGCGCAGTGGTTCAACTCGCTGATGGACGGCATCGAACGGAACTTACTCACCAAGAACAGAGACAAGTATGTATATGTTTTCCATAATATATTTCTCAAATTAAATAAAAGGGTTAATGCAAAATATCATACAACACTACATTACTTGATCTCTAAAAGCTATTAATTTGGACCATTGATATTAGTAGAATGGATGACATGTTGTGGAAGTTAGTTCCATGCTTCCACTACTCTATATTAGTAGAATGGATGACATGTTGTGGAAGTTAGTTCCATGCTTCCACTACTCTATATTAGTAGAATGGATGACCTGTTGTGGAAGTTAGTTCCATGCTTCCACTACTCTATGTTAGTAGAATGGATGACATGTTGTGGAAGTTAGTTCCATGCTTCCACTACTCTATGTTAGTAGAATGGATGACCTGTTGTGGAAGTTAGTTCCACGCTTCCACTACTCTATGTTAGTAGAATGGATGACATGTTGTGGAAGTTAGTTCCATGCTTCCACTACTCTATGTTAGTAGAATGGGTGACATGTTGTGATAGTTAGTTCCATGCTTCCACTACTCTATGTTAGTAGAATGGATGACCTGTTGTGGAAGTTAGTTCCATGCTTCCACTACTCTATGTTAGTAGAATGGATGACATGTTGTGGAAGTTAGTTCTATGCTTCCACTACTCTATGTTAGTAGAATGGATGACATGTTGTGGAAGTTGGTTACATGCTTTCACTGTTCTAATTTCAAGGAAGTTTCCTAGGATTGGATGCAAAAGGTGTTTTGTCAATTTTTTTATGCTTTAAAATTTTATTATTAGACATAAGCATATAAGTTGAATATGAAATTTATTATGTATTATTTGAAATATACATTTTTTTAATTTAAACAAAAAAAGTTTTAAATACGACTAAAATGACTGATAACGAAAGTAGGTAAAAGCACACACATATTTTATTAGACAATTATATTGTTAACATTACCGCCACCTCACTTTTTTTCATTTAAAAAAAAACATAATTTTTTTTCAAATAGCGTTTCATTTTTCGGTTTTACGTGGTTTCATATAAATTTTTTCTTTGGTTAACTTTTAGATTTCAATATAAAGAGTGGTGTTTTCCCTTTCTAATACTGTTTAGATCATATTTCTCACTAAAACAGTAAGGGAGACAGACGCATTTCTATTCGACCTGTGCGAGTTGTTACCGAAAGCAAACTAATTAGTTTGAGGTTAAAATGGACAAGTTTTTGAAATAATAAATTGAATTGAATATAGTCAACCAGCCAAGCAATTTTACATGCTGTGAATTGTTATTAATTTTTTTTTTTCGTTTCAGATTCACGCAAAACCTGTCCACGTTTCGACGTGACATTAACGATTCTCTGCGCGGCCCCAACACCACGGCCTCCTCTGTCACCGACATGATGACCTCATAACACACGTGACACGACATCCGCTAAACTGCCCGACTGCAACCGACCGACAACAACGACCACCTAGCCGAATATCCTGCACCGGGAGGACAACCAGACCAATCAATGGCGATATCGAGCTGAATCGGCCGATATACAGTTTTTAGACGAATTTGATTTATAATGTACCAATTAACAGAACACCTAGGATGTGAAGGACAATTTTACCGATCAATGGCGATATTGTTGGCATAGATTTTAGATGTAATTATTTTGATGGAGACAACTTTATATTGTTGTGGCATTGATTAATTTTATTGTCTTTGACTAAAAACTGCAGTCATAGAAATAATCGATTTGAAATATTTAATATACCGTTTCTCACTGCGACAGTTTTTCCACTTTGTTTCAGTGACATTCTTTCACAGTGGCGCCTGTCTGTTAAAACAGTGTTCTGAAGTGATTCACTTAAATACCTTTAAGATGATTAACTTTAAGTGACAGTTTGTATGCGATTCTTTGTGACTGTTTCTTTTAGTAGTTTTCTTTCATGGAATCATCTATCTGTATGAATATTATTATCCGTTGATTCATTGTGATGGTTTTTTTTTTGCTGATTCACAGTGTCAGTTTGTTTCTGATTCTTAGTGACCGTTTGTCTGTGGTTCATTGCTGATGTTACTTAAAGTGACAGTTTATCTATGAATCATTGCGTATGTTACTTAAAGTGACAGATGTCTGTAATTCATTGTTACTGTCTCTTTTAGTGACAGTTTGTCTGTGATTCATAGTGACTATTTCTTTTAGTGACCGTGATTCATTGCTGAAGTTACTTAAAATGACAGTTTACCTATGAATCATTGCGTCTGTTACGTAAAGTGATAGATAACTGTAATTCATTGTTTCTGTCTCTTTTAGTGACAGTTTGTCTGTGATTCGTAGTGACTATTTCTTTTAGTGACCGTGATTCATTGCTGAAGTTACTTAAAATGACAGTTTACCTATGAAGCATTGCGATTGTTACTTAAAGTGACGGATGTTTGTAATTCATCGTTACGGTCTCTTTTAGTGACAGTTTGTCTGTGATTCATAGTGACTATTTCTTTTAGTGACAGTTTGTCTGTGGTTCATTGCTGATGTTACTTAAAGTGACATTTTATCTATGATTCATTGCGATTGTTACTTAAAGTGACAGATGTCTGTAATTCATCTTTACGGTCTCTTTTAGTGACAGTTTGTCTGTGATTCATTGCTGATGTTACTTAAAGTGTAATTTTATCTATGATTCATTGCTGAAGTTACTTAAATTGACAGTTTATCTATGAATCATTGTAATTCATCGTTACTGTCTCTTTTAGTGACAGTTTGTCTGTGATTCATAGTGACTATTTCTTTTAGTGACAGTTTGCCAGTGGTTCATTGCTGCTGTTACTTAAAGTGATTTATCTATGATTCATTGCGGCTGTCACTTAAAGTGACTATTTCTTTAAGTTGAAATAAAGCAATGTTTGTGATTTGTTGTTTCTCTCAGTGGTTTCTCTCTGTCTCTCAAAGTAACAGTTTTATGAAATGACTTGTATCAGCAAATATATTAATTCATATTGCATTTTACATTTTGACTAGAGTTTTAGGCGTAATGTTTTATCCATGAACATATTTGTGCAGCTAAAAGTAACACTTGCTAGATTCAATGCTAAAAACTTCAAAGAACACAATGTATTTTTTGAATTTTTTTTATTCATATTATTATTTTTTATATTTTCTTTTTGTTCGCTTTTTTGTCTTGTTTTTTGATATTGATGAGGTGTCTGTATTTTTTAATTGCATTTGATGGTGATAAAGCATTTTGCTGTGCCTCTTTGTGTGTGACTGACTTTAAACTGAACTACTGTCTGTAATAGAAATTATTTCTATTGGTGACATTCTAATCTTATTGAATGAAATCTGAATTATTTGTTAACTTTCTTGATTTTTTCCTTACTGTGGCCACCTTTTAAATCGTCGATCAATGTAACAACTTCATTGAGCAAATTTCTCCTAAAGTAACGAGCTTTTAAAAGCTTTACATCTCAAAGTAACAGCTTTTCGGTTGGCTTTCTCCGAAAGTGACTAGCGTTTAAATCATCCACTCTCAAAGCTACAGCATCATCATTGAATGAATTTCTCTGAAACTTACGGCTTTTAAAATGACCGTTCTGCAAAGCGAGCTTTTTCGAGTGACTGTTTCTCAAAATATCCACCATTTAAAGCATACATTCTCAGAGTAACCAGCATTTAAATCATCTACCTTAAAAGTTACAACACTCTTGAGTGACTGTCTCTAAAAGTAACGACCCTTTAAAGGTTTAGTCCTAAATGTAAGCTTCTTTGAGTCCCTCAAAACATTTATTCCTCAAAGTCATTAGTGATTTTATCCGAAAGGTAGAATTTTTTTATGCTTCGTCGAATGAACCGATTCATCAAGTGGTTGTTTCATTATCCCTCAAAGCGACCGTCTCTCAAAGTGAATGTCTCAAAGTGACTGTCTCTCAAAGTGACTGTCTCTCAAAGCGACTGTCTCTCAAATTTGACAGTCGCATTAAGTTACTCATTATCTCTCACAGTGAAAGTGACCGTCTCTCAAAGCGAACATCTCTTTAAGTGACTCTCATAGAAATCTTATCTCAAAGCGACTGTCTCCCAAAGTAACAGTCGCATCGAGTGACTCCGTCTCTCAAAGTGACCGTCTCCCAAAGTGAGTCCATCTCTCACCGAGTGTTTAACAATAACAGTGTATAAAGACCGCACCGCGCATTGACTATTTTTACCGCCAACCTTGAATAACTACTTAGTGTTGTACGTTTTGTAAAGACAATGTAAAAATATATTGGAAAAAAACTGTAAAAAACTAAATAATGTATAAATTACAAAAAAAAACCATTTCTGACTTTTTTATTTCATTTTACTTAAGGCGATGCACTACGTCGTGTAATATAATAAATTGAGCCGCTATCAATAACAACCCTTACGTAGATGGCGATAAGGTTTAAATTCCCGCTTAACACCATCCGCCTGTTTTGATTTATGCAAGAAAAAAACATGGCCAAAAAGTGCCTTTTATTTTATTTTGTGGATGTTCAGGCATAAATATTTAATTTTTTTCCGATCATTTTATAAATACCTTAATTTGCCACATTATACAATAAAATCATAACCGAAAAGGTGTTCTTAAGTAGGAGATTTCGAACTTTAAAGCAGTTTTCATAGGCCTATACATTATTTTTTTCTGGGCTTATAAAAAGACTTACCTAAAAAATACTCGATTATTTCAAAGGCCAAGATGTATTCTATTCGCAGTATTTAATTAAAGCATCTGAAACATTTCTAAGCGACCAAATTTTGAAACCAAAAACACATGATTTTGCATTACTACGTATGGCATCGCCTTAAGTACATAATTACATACATGAGAAGCAATTATAATTACAAAAGAACATAATATTTGAAGAAATCGATATAAGTAGAACAGTTTTTATAAATATATCATTTTATTGTTAACCCTACACCTCCTTCCTCTTGCTCATCTCCTTTCCTTCACCACTACTACCTTCAGCCTTACAACATACTTCAATTGAGGATGCCATAGTCTCACTGGCGAAATTTTCACCAGGAATAAATTTGTTGAAATTTATTGGTATTTTATTGGAACCTGCCTGGCTGAATTAACAGCTCCGATCTCCTGCAGGTATGCTTAGTCTGTATTACAGGTATTTCAATGGAGCCTGCCTGGATGAATTAGCAGCGTTGATCTCCTGCACCACTGGTACACCAGCTAAGCCAGCCAACTTGTACCACAAGTATGCATTGTACCTTTCCCGCAGTATTGGACAGCATTAGATTCTTCTACACACAAGTGTCCAATACTCACGTCGCAAACAACTTGTCGCGCACAGTCCGTACATGTCGCTACCGAAAACATGTGATCCGCCTCGTCGTCACCAATCATTGATGAATTATTGCTTTATCTGTCATTCTTTGTTGAAAGTTTTGTTCCTAGGATTATAAGGCACACGCACCGTTACAAAATGTCTGACATAAGTGACGCCATGTTCAAAGTCTCAACGACGTGAGTCGCAATAACTTCGCCCCGCTGGTCGCTGGGGACTTGCTTTTTTTATATTTCCGATTTTATGTCCGGGTTAAATCTTCCCCATAGGAAAAACTAAAACCTTCCACACACTTTTCCACAGATGATCATCTAGTCAATCAACATCATGCAAGTGCATTATATAAGCAAAATAAATACAAAACAATACAAGAACAACACGTCAACTCACCAGAGATCAAATGGGAAAATAATTCACCGACTCCAGATATTTTCATATCAGAGGGTTCGGCTCGGTAGAACTTCTAACAGGGCCTATAAATCCTACTGATCCCTCAATATAAATATTTAAAAAATCTTTCATTATCCTACATGTATTCAAAATGACTGATTTTTGCATAGATCTAATTCGCCTAAATTTTTAATGAGAGAGCTAGGTATAATGAAAATATACAAATATTATTATTATTATCAAGGGATGATTTGAGGTAGGGTGTTTAGTAGGCTGGTCTAATGTTCTTGCATACAACATGTGAAAATATTTTTTTTTACCATTCAGGCTAATTTTGTTCGCTTTTGGGAACAACACGTAAAGTCTCAGAAACAATTGTATCTCCCTTACTTTCATGGTGAGCAATATGATCTAAATTGTGTTAGAAAGAGAAAACACCACGCTTTATATTCAAATCTAGAAGTTAACCACGGAAGAATGAAAACATCCACATTTATGAAACCAAAGTTTCCGACCGCAATTTTTTATTAATTATTTTTATATGAAATGACAATAAAAGTGTGTCGTCAGTAATGTTTGTTACATTTGTCTAATAAAATAAGTGTGTTTTTATTTTTTTTTCATTATCAGTAATTAAAGATACAAAAAAACGTAAAGTAAATTATTTTAATTTTTGAAGTAAAAAATTTATATTTAAAAAAATATATGTTTAAGACCCCGGCATTGCTAGGATATTACGCAATATATACATCCGATGTAGACAGTATATACTAATTGACATGTACCGATAGACATATCGTCGCATTAATTCGTAGAATGCGTAACTCCCAAATGTAAAATTTTACAGGAGGCACAAAAAACCTCGTAGTGAAAAAAAATGAAAGACGGCTTATTCTTTTTATTTATGTTTCGAACATATAATATATTTGGAAATTTATTTTCAATCATTAAACTTTTGTAAGTTAAGGCTTTCTATTTCAAATCGGAGTTAGGAAGTTTACGTAAAAACCGGGAATGGAGATACGCATTTTACGAAAGATACATACTTTTCTGCGAACAGTTTTATGAACAACCTAGCGGAAAATTTGGGAGATAGGAATTTTACATTTACAAAATAAAACACAACAATGTATGTGTATGTCGAGGCAGTCTATTTAGACTAGAAAGAAATCTTCAAACTCTGGAGATCATTACAGATTCGGCGACGGTTTTGTGCTGGGTGAGATCTACACTGACCGGGAGTAGTCGTGTCAGAGATGATCGTTAAGTGACGCTTGGAGTTGATGAAGGAGATTGTAGAAGAATTTGATCTGACATTGTCGATCACCCTTGTTGTCCTGTAGAAATAAAACTGATGTACTTACTAGGGTTTGCAAGACCCGGGCAAAGAGTAGCCATGACAGGAAACGTTGTGAAAGAGACTCCTCAGAGTGTGAAGATAGGTGGGAGAGACTTGAAAGTGGAACTGGTGAGCAAACATGTGCTTTAAGCGTAGAAACTCTTCATGCTCAGCATCACTTTGGAGTAAAGTGAACGCTTCATCTTGCCCGGCTGGTCGATCCCGAGGCGAGAAGAAAGGACGTCGATAGATGCGTGCGTTCCTGCGTACAATGCAGGACAATTGACCCTCCACCATCATCCCATGAAGCGGGTAATCTTAATGTTGTGACAACCTGGAGTCGCTTGGCAGTTGATGTTACTCATTTCGGTAGGAAATGTTTACTCACATTTATCGATTGCGGTCCAAGTAGATTTGCCGTGTGGCGGGAAATCGAGTCAGATAATGCAGCTTCGATTATCAGACATTTGGAAGAAGTGTTTCGGGAAAGAGGCCCGCCCAAAGTAGTTCTCATGGACAATGGTACTGCATTTTGTTCCTACAGTGTTACAGATAAGTGTAAGAGATGGAATGTTCGTCAAAGATTTTGCGCGGCATACCGACCAGCTGAAAACGGTATAGTTGAACGACATCATCAAACAATAAAGAGAACTGCAGCCAGAAGTGGAAGCGATCCCCTGCAGGCAGTGTTTCGGTACAATCTTTGGCTGCAAAAAGTCAGGATGATCGAGGTATTGCGCTGTCTAGTATAGTTCACACTTCACACTCGTGGAGACACCCTTCTGCGCAAGTGAATATAGAAGAGGAAGTATTGACTGAGCTCTAAGTGGGCGATCTTCTTGCGGTTAAACCAGTAGATGGGAGATGCACATCGTGCATGGAAGGGTGACAGGACTTACTTCAGTCAACAACATCGAAGTAGATGGCATACCAAGACATGTGCTTGACCCGCGGAAGATGCCTGACAGAGAACGGACTGTGTCTGAGGAGAGACGAGATGGAATTGCCGCACGTTCCACCGTAAATATTTTGGGTTTGTTTGAAGAGGACAGTGAAGAACCGGATCCGGATATGCATCAGGAGGAGATCCACTTGCAAAGAGATGGTGACCTTGAAGAAGAGATAATCACAGAACAAGGACCTATTAGGTATTTACGAAACCGCAGAGGCACATAAAACAAGACAGCTACGGCAGAGCGTCAAACGGTGCAGAAGACGTCAGTTTAGACTACAGATACAAAACACTATTCGTGACTTCACAATTAAAATTAAGGTTATAAAATGTTCAAAATTGATTAATCAACTTATCTCAGTTAATTTCACGGTAAAACTATTACACCGTAAATAAATTTCCTCAGTCAAAAACACAACAAGCGTGCACGGCTCACCGGCCAATACTGAATTAAGGAGTTACGAAGTATTCGCGAGTAAAAATAGCACCATAATTTTACGCAGTTTTCTAATTTGTGTTTATCTAAAAGGTTAATTTTTTTTTAAATTTTCGAGTTTTACTAGTCGATGCGGGTCTAATTTTAACACCAGATGGCATTAAAAACGTATTTTCGAAAAATTTGGAGTTACGCAGTTTACGAATTAATGCGACGATATACTGTCGCAGACTTTTCTGTAGGCCTTTTTAACCTTTCCTTATCTGTGGTGTGTATTTACTACACATTGCTTCTAATAACTTTAATAACTCTATAAATATAATAAATTCTGGGTTCAGATTTTAGGTATTCCTCCGTTATACATTTATGCACTGAACTAAAAAATAATATTTTACATAGTTTTCAATTTCAATTAAAAATAAGAGATTTTGGTTAAAAATTGGGAACAAATACACCAATACAATCAACCGTGTGATACTAACACTTGAAGAGTGTGCGAGGAAATGACACGCTATTGATGTCCCGCTTTAATTCGCTATGCGGGAACATGAGACATCCACACGTTTGATTTAGACCATCGATACCTACGACCGCACAGCTGTGTTTGTGCCAGCCGCCAGCCGCTAGCCAGTTGGCCGCCAACCGTCGTTAGATGTGGACCCCTCGCACGTTTCTTTAGCATCTGCCGATGGTTTTTTGATGTTTTCAGCAATTAAATTACAATTATTATCACTTTTGATATAAAATATAATAAACATAAGCGATTAGCTATGAATATTCATATTTTTCCGATATTAAATCGCTTATTTTGAGATGTGTATTGACTACACAGCACCGGAACGCGTGGATTTTTTTTAGCACAGTAAGGGAAAGGTTAAGATACACAATTCCGTAGTACATTATTTTGATTTATCTCATAAGGTTAAGCCATCGTTAGCGATGTAAGCGCCCCAAAATATTTTTTTTACGACTTGATTACAAAGCATCGACTTTTCTTTACTTTCTATAAATATAATATGCATGTATTAAATATATAAACCTTCTGGAAGAAATTCTAGTGACTTTATTTTATACTATTTAGAGATTTCTAAGAATTGAAATTTAAAGCGTAGTTTTCACCTTTCAAAAACAGTTTTCAGATACATTAAATATTACATTTTGGATTTTATTCCAAAGCGGAAACACTCCTACCTTCTGACAGAATATGCCTTAGGCCTGAGGAGTTAAGGGATGGTTTGGAGGCGGGCATTTAGTAGGCTGGATAAAAATGTCATAAACCAAAATGACAACCATATTTTTTGCATCAAATGAGTTCAGCAATCATTGATTAACCGCTTGAGTGCCAATCGTCGACTTTCGTCGATTCGTGTTTTAACGAAGATTGCCGATCGTCGATTTCCGTCGATTGTGTCAGTCGTGTTCTGATTCGCGCGTACGTCGGTACGTAAAATTCTCATTTTTTCGAAACGCCTGGACTTCGGGATCCTCCTCCGCGTGATTCTAAACCAATATTCTTTAATAAAACACCGAAAAAATTATCGAAATCCTTGAAAATTCAAAGAATTTATGGGGTTTTAAAAAAATATATAGTTTCATAAAAAATAATGTTTTTTTGGTGGCATTTTACAAGCAACTGTATGAATTTTTTGGCACTCAAACTGTTAAGGTCTGTCGGGTACATTTTTTATTTTTTTATATTTTTTACTTAAAATATATTTATTAAATAATTAATCAATTTACAGAGTATAATCAATAATGTTAACAAAGATAATTCATGCAATTAGTTTTCACTGCTTTTGATTTTTTAATGTTCCTTTTCTATAGAATCTGGCGCTTGTGTCTAGAAGAGTGGTGAGCATCAAGATGTAGAATATTTAGTGTTTTTTATTATGAATATTAAAATTTATAATTTATTACAAAGATAGTTTCATCATTTTGGTATTTTTACATTGAACTTCTCTTTAATTGCTTTTAGTAGGTGTTTATCATTTTCTATTGTTCTGATATTTTCAGGTAGGCTGTTGAAGTATTTTTTCCCTGGATATATGTAATGATGTTGAGCAAAAGTGGTGTTACGTTTTGTGTTAGAAATATATGTTTTTGACAAGTACGACTTTTAAAAGCAGTGATTTTATTTTTCTTTTATTATGTTTTTTTTGGACAAGATCATTAAATTTTAATACTTTAAATTCTACAAAAATTAGGTGTGTTGGATAATCTCTTGGTTTTTTCAATATTATTTTTAGAATTAGACGTTGTACAATTTCAACAGGGAGTAGATTTGTTTTGTACGCAGTTCCCCAGCTGATTACAGCGTATTGGAGATTTGATTGTACCAAAGCATGGTAGACTGATGTTAGAATTTCCAATGAGAGAAAATTTCGAATTTTAAAAAACATAAAAATTAATTTTCTTATTTTGTTGACGGTTTGATTGATTTGATCTTTCCAGATTAGGTTTTTGTCTATTATCTTATTGCTTGCCATCTGTAAAGAGATAAACTCACAGGTGTGTATTTTAGGCACGTCCGAAGTGAGCTCAACTTTTCCTTACTTCTGGTGAAATTGTATCAATTTCTTGACAATTTCTAGCGGTCCGAAGATCTTATGAATTGACGATGTCAGCTTTCAATCACATCTTTATAGATTACACTGATTACAATTCGGTGGCTGTAGCATAAATAATTTATTTAAAGGAAGTAGTATATTATTTAAACTCCTTACATAAATAAAAAAAATCACATCTCATAGGTTTAGCATCCGTTGCGTTTGTCAAAATTCATATTCTGACAGTAATGATTACTGTTGTATTTTTGTTTGTCAAAAAGATACGCATACATACACCAGTAGTAATTATAGTATCCATGTTTTTGACAAAAATATGTATTGTCGTCGCAAGGTGGCAAAACTGTCGTCGCAAAGTGATATGGACATTCTGTCGTCGCCACAATTTTTTCTGGACATTCTGTTGTTGCAACAAAGTTATGTGGAAATTCTGTCGTTACAGATTTTTTTGTACATTCTGCTGGTGCCACAGGTTTTTCTGTATATTCTGTTGGTGCCACAGATTTTTCTGTACATTCTGTTGGTGTCACAGATTTTTCTGTATATTCTGTTGTTGTCACAGATTTTTCTGTACATTCTGTTGGTGTCACAGTTTTTTCTGTACATTCTGTTGGTGTCACAGATTTTTCTGTATATTCTGTTGTTGTCACAGATTTTTCTGTACATTCTGTTGGTGTCGCAGATTTTTCTGTACATTCTGTTGGTGTCGCAAATTTGCTGTTAAATTCTGTCATTATAGTCACGACACCCGTGGAATTCGTTTGTTCTTTATCATTTTCCGAAAATCCATAATTGTTTTTTTTATGAAGATCGAAAATTTTGCTGTCATTTTTATGGTCCTCTATTCCTTTATAGCCGAAAACATAAATAATATCTGCAGTCAATCTATCCGTGGTCACTGACTCATTTGTATTAGCATCCGTCTCTGAATAGTAACTTTTTAACATCATTTCATTCATTGTTGAATTCTTGTCAATATTTATAAAACCTTTTTTTTCAAAGTCATAATTTTCAAAAATGGAATGTAAAAGTGACCGCATCGGTGGGCCAATCAGAGAGAAAAGTATTAATACCATGGATTCAACCATTTTTCTCTTCTTTTCTGCATTTCTATGCAAGTTGTCGCCTTGTTTTTCTTTGTCTATGACTTCCATTACATTACTTGTCTCATTTTTTTCCTGTCCACTTGTATTAAGAGCTTGATTATTAAAATTTGTGATATTGATTTCAATTTCTGTGTTGTTAGTTTGAAGGTCTGTTTTATTTTTATAAATATCTTCATTTTCAGCATAAATTACAAAGGAAATCTGCAAAAAGAGAAATTATAAATATAATATGTAGGTACCTTTTTTATTATTTTCATAACCCTTTCAGCCCCAGTGTTAATTCAAATTAACATGAACTGTGATTTTTTTTACCGTAACGGTAGCTTATTAAAAAAGCTTTGTTTTTGTTTTCTTATAGCTTGTAATCTTTTCTGTGGGGTCTATTTTTTCAGCTATGTTGAAATCCTTATTCCCGCCACAACAACGATAAATATTTTCACATCTGCTGATTGTGAGTTTCATCGAATTTTTGCCGTCATTGATTACTTAATTTAAGGTGAGATATCAATATTTTCTACTGGAATTACAAATATTTTAACTCATTAAGATGTATTCAATAATAATAACATCAGTTCAATTCACTGTTCACAGTCATTTGCCAGAATATTGTAAATTAATTTCAATGTTCATTCAAATTAACACTGGTAGTGACGGACATGTTTTCTACTAGTATGGCGAATTTTTAAAGATTTATTATACTAGATTATTTCTTTATTTCTGAATGAATTTTAGTAAAAATGCTATTTGTTTGTACCTTGGAGATTATCACTACATTGTAAATGTGCATTTTTGACATGAAACAGTTATTTTTATTACTTTTGTGTTATGTTTATTTTACCTTACTATTTAAAAAATACCCTCTGACATCCAATGTTAATCCAAATTAACATAAAATAGTTAAAAAAAAAAATTAAATTCCAAAAATTTTCAAATAATTTTCTGAGGTATCAAGCATTACATATTTTATATATGTGGAAACAATGATGTGGGTTTGAAAGGGTTAAATGTGAAACAGCACGAGTCCAACACTCCCAACTGTCGGGAGCCAGTAAGACTATGGCATCCCCAATTAGGGCATGTTGTGAGGCTGAAAGTAGTGGAAAGGGGAAGGAGATGGGGAAGAGGAAGGTGGGGAAGTACATGGTCACTAAACACAACTAAATCCATTTCAAGCAACGTTTCAATACTGAATGGTGTGTGTACACCAGGGCGATACTGACAGTATCTTCCACTCTGGAAAGCGCGGCAAAAATTATTTTAAAATGAGTAAATTGTGAAATAACACAAATTGATCAAATTAAATTTACTTGCGCACGCTGGGATTTGATCCCTCGACCTCCGGCTTGCAAGTCAAGAGCCGTCATAGTAACCTAGTACCTACATAATATTATACATTACTTTCCAACCTTGCTCTTCCCCATATCCTTTCTCTCCCCACTTTCTTCAGACTTGCAACATTTCCTAAAATTGTGGTTCTGACAGTAGAAAATGTTTTGAATTTGAAAAACAAATTTAAAAGAAAAAAGTTTGTGTATGATTGGAATTCCTGCTCTGAATCTCCACTTGCCGGGAGTTATAAAATCCCGCTAAAAAACTGCTGCAATTGTCAATATTTCTTTTTTGTTTTCATTGTTTAAATTATTTTTTTATCACGAAACCCAACTGTTTGCAGCCAGTGGGACTACGGCATCCTCAATTAGGGTATTTTGTGAGGCTGGAGGAAGTGGGGAAAGGAAGAAGGTGGAAAGAGAAGCTTCGCAAGTACCTGGCCATTCAGATCTGGAAACCAAACACGGCAAAAGCCTTTTCAAGCAATATTTCTTGTTATATCTCTGCTCTACTTGCAGATTTCTGTGTTGGGAACTCTTTGATAAAGTAAAAGGTTCTTTTAACTATAATTGTGATTATTTACGTAGCAATTAATATGGAGTCCTTACTTCGCAAAGGATATAAATCTGTTAGACAGAGTACAGAGACAAAATACCAAGAGCTCTGAAAGATCTACGATACGAAGATAGATTCGAAGGAATTGAGATTACCAACCTTACAAGAAAGAAGAGAAAGGGGTGACTTGATGGAGACTTTTATCTGGACATTACAGTTGCCCTAGCATCCAACAAATCTTCACTACTAATAAAAATATAAATCTCCGTGGACACTATTACCAAAACGCCTTTTGCATCTAATCCTAGAAAACACTTCCTTGCAAATAGAGTAGTGGATGCTTGGAACAAACTCCCACAACATGTCATCGATGCAACAAATATAAATCATTTCAAAGCTCTATTGGATTCACATTTGGAGAGAAGAAAGGACTTAGTTCAAACTTAAAACAACTCAATTACTGGCAAACTTGTTGTGAAATCAGATATGAGCGCATCAGCAGAATGCTGCCTGCTCATTACATAATAATAATAATAATTAATAAGTCTGGATTTAGCTACACTGTTCATTACCCGAGGGTTGGTAATTCTCTGTTTCTAGAAGCTTGTTGTCTGTCAATAATATC
The DNA here is from genome assembly GCA_026573805.1 of Hesperophylax magnus. Lineage (NCBI taxonomy): Eukaryota > Metazoa > Arthropoda > Insecta > Trichoptera > Limnephilidae > Hesperophylax > Hesperophylax magnus. The sequence continues at coordinate 4,074,443 of JAIUSX010000005.1, read as the reverse complement.
CCACAGGCAATTGCTACACTCTAGCGACATCTGTCGGACTCTGAAGTAAGCTTTCTGACCAGTGCCATCTATCGCTTGAATACCCAACTTATTACCGCACATCACATTTCTGAAAGGTAACCACATTTTACTGTACACCAATTTAATAAATTAGTAAATTTCACTGACTATGTTGGTGCACTTACGTCCGATGAAGTTTTTCTCATAGGCGGGATTTTACCATGTAAACGCAGTGTGAACAACTGTAATGTAATTATTATCCATTACCGACAATAATGGATAGCAACGTTGTCCGTTGTCGTTGAAATTTGAATTTTACAGGACGTAGTGACATCTTCTTATACAAAGCGTTCAGAAACTCGTAGTACAAACGGGAAACTTGTGAATCTACAGCAAATTTATAGTCGATTGTTAGGTATTCCGGAACTTTTTTGATTTGAGTTTTCGTTTTCGAATAAATCGAGTTGAAGTTGAATTTTTGAAAGAATTGAAAGTGTTGCTTGAATTGACTTTAGCCGTGTTTCGCGACTAGATCTGAAGAGCCAGATACTTCTCCACTTTCCTCCAACATACCCCATTTGGGAACGCCAGTCTCATTGGCTCCAAACGATTGAGAGCAATTGGGAATCTTGTGTGGTACATACTCACATTAAAAAATATATATACAGGGTGTATCGGAAAGTACTCGACAAACTTTAACCAGCTTTTCCTCAGCACATTTGGAGTAAAAAAAGTTATGGGCGCTTTGCTGTCCGGTAACATTTTTTTTCCATTAAAAACAAAAAATAAATAAAAAATCCACACTCCGTCACTGTCATTTGCATTGTTTCTCGTGTTCAACAGCTGTTATTAGCAAGTGCGTCAAAAAGTGTCCTCGCTCTTTCGTACACACTAAATAATAATAGTTAAAAATGAGACGAATGGTGCTGTGCCATTTCGTTGTGATTGTAAAAGCGCGCCAACGTAGGTACGTACGTACATTATTCAACGAAACTCGAACAAAATATTGCCAGACGGGTTTTCAAACTTTGACAAAGGATAAAACATTGGTGACATGTGGTGAAAATATGAATAGTAAATTTTTTATTGAAAAAAAATGTTACCGGACAGCAAAGTGCCCATAACATTTTTTACTCCAAATGTGCTAAGGAATAGCTGGTTAAAGTTTGTCGGGTAGGGGAGACCGAGGGGAGTTGAAACAATTTTCACATTTTGTTTCATACACCAAATACTATAGACAGAAATCGTATGATATTAGTACCAATCAATAGATCATTCTTTACACTTGCGAATGACTAACATAAAGAAATTGAAAGCGTTAAATATTGTGGATAAAAATCGACTTAACCGTAACAAGTCAACTTGTTTCAACTCCCCTCATACCGAGGTAAGATGAAACAGGGGTCGAGGAGAGTTGAAACATATGATTTTTGAGAAGTATTAAGGGCTGTAAAATAAAAATTATGATATAATTTAAAGGTATTTATTAAAATTAAACTTTTCAAGTAGGTACAAAACAAACTGACAAAAATATTATGAAAATAAAAAAGGTCAATCTGAAAAACATTTGTGGCAAACATAAGAGTAGGAACTACTCCTAACCATCTGGAGCCAGTGAGACCATGGCATTCCTTATTGGGGTATGTTATGAGGCTGAAGGTTATGGGGAGGGGAAGGAGATGGGGAAGAAGAATGTGGGGAAGAACTTGGCTACTCAGATCAGGTCACTGAACATGCTAAAGCCATTCCAAGCAACGTTTCAATTCTGAATGGTGATCTTACACCGGGCGATACTGGGAGTATCTTTCATTCTGGAACGTGGCGCAAGCATACTATATATTATTTTTAATTATTTAATTGCGAAACAACACAAATTAATAAAATAAAATTTGTATAATTGCTTAAAAAGGGACAACCAAAAATATGTGATCTAAACTTCCCACTTCTTAACAAAGAATGTACAATTTAAGGAGTCAAGCACGTGAATTTTAAAAAGGTGAGAAGGAATGGAAAAAACTCCAATCCTCATTCGAATAAGTGATGAAATATCTTTTTTAGAGAAATGGGGGATTTGTTCAAACCACAGTTTTGATGGGATAGTCCTTTCTATTGAGGCATAGCAGGTTCCATTGGATTGACTAGAAATGTGACAATACTCCTTTCAAACAATTCGGGATCTATCTTCGAGGGTGGAAAAAATGTCAGAGAGTTCCTCATTCCTACTATTAAAATTAAACTTTAATAAAGTACTAAATACAAAACAAACTAACAGAAATAAAAATATTGTGAAAATAAAAAAACGTCAGTCTGAAAAGTATTGTTTTTTTTTTTTTTTTTTTTATAGTGAATACCTCACAAGAGTCCCAACTGCTCCCGTCTGGAGCCAGTGAGACTATGGCATCCCCAATTGGGGGATGTTGTGAGGCTGAAGGTAAGTGGGGAAGGGAAAGAGGAAGGTGGGGAAGTACCTGGCTATTCAGATCTAGTCACTAAACACGGCTAAAGCCATTTGGAGCAACGTTTCAATTCTGAATGGTGGTCTTACACCAGGGCGATACTGGTAGTATCTTCCACTCTGGAACGTGCCGCAAATATACTATATATTATTTTAATTAATTAATTGTGAAATAACACAAATTAATCAAATTAAAATTTATTTGCGCACGCCGGGTTCGAACCCGCGACCTTCGGAATGGCAGTCCAATGCGTTACCACTGGACTATGCCGGCCGTCAAACATAAGAAAGTTCCCCACTAGTGCAAGCTTCATGAGCCCAGTTGCTGCATTTCAGACATTGCACCCACTTTTCTTTGGCTCTGCTATTTGAATTTACCTTTAAACAACAAAGGCAAAGGGATTCTTCTTCTTCTGCACTGTCTTCGTTTCCTCTTCGTTTCTTGACAAACTTGACCTTTTTAATTTAAGTGCCTGGTTTTGATCTCTTTGTTTTTTTTGTTTCTTTAAAGCTAGGTTTTTTCACCTTTTTCTTAGCCGTTCTAGCTGCTTCGATTGCAGCTAGTTCATCCTTTACGGGAGTGTCGGTTAAGACAGCGGATTTCACTTTGCGTCTGTTTGTTTGATTTCCTTTCCTTGGTGGAGCTTTTGGCAAGGGTCTAAGAGTTTCAGGTGAGAATGGAATTGCTGTCACAGTAACTGAATTATCTCGTGATGTAGATGCTACAGGTATTATGTCTTCAGTGGTAGAAGGCATCGTGATAGTATTAAGCATTACTTCAGATATCGCCAGACCAGGTGAATTCTTATCAGAGTTTTCTGCAGAACGTCTTCTGTTTCGTAGCTGATTTGAGGAGGAGTAGCCGGTAAATTGAAGATTTAAAAAACGGTCTTTTCGGGATATCCAACCGTTGGAGCAGTCGCCATTTCCTTAGCTTCATAAGCAGTTTTTTTTTTAATATACCTATAGAGGGAGGTATCGTTCAGGTTGTAACTCGAAGCCGCGTCACGGAGACTTTTCTGTCACAAAGTTACTTCTTCTGCTGCGAGATCATATATTTCGAGACTCGTCATACCTCTGTCAGTCTTTTTTTTATAAAAAGTAGGCATTCTGAAACAAAATAAACAAATTAAATCAACAAAAAAACATTTTATTTTGTGCCCGTAAAATAATAAACAAATAAAATTGAAAACGAGGAGAGTTGAAACAGTCTGTTTCAAATCTCCTCAGTACGAAAAAACCTCCCATTTTTTATTTAATCCACAATCAAGAAGCAAATACACAAAAATCAATTGTACCAAACATATGTAATAAATCGTTAGTTAATGAGCTTTCGAAACACATATAACTTAAACCGAAATACAAAACCATTATCAAAATATAGGCATCGTAAAAAAACGTTAAAAACTTACTTTTGACGATTTTTGAGACACGGCACGCACAACTCCACAACCGCTCGACTAGCGGCACCGAAGCGAACTGACGAGCCAGCAGGCGGAGGTAAACGGTTGAAAAGCGACGTTGCCAATTCGCCAACGGTTTTAAGTTCGGAAAAATCGGTATTGTTTCAACTCACCTTTGTTTCAAAACCCCTCGGTCTCCCCTACGTGCCGATACACCCTGTATAATATCACCCTGGTAATAGAGCACTATTTGGAATTGACAAATTGCTTTAAATAGCTTTAGCAATGTTTGGTGACCAGGTACTTGCCAACCTTCTTATCGATAACCTTCCCATCCTTATAACCACTGAGTTAACCTTGTATGTTCCATTAACAATCTCTTCAGTCCCATAACATTACATAAACATTGTGAATAGGGGCAGTTGGGACTGTGTATACGTTCAAAATAAATTAGTAACATCTTACCTGTATCATTAAAAAAATCCACATTTTAAAGTTGTCCATTTTAGCCTCAGTATCTTCTCTAATTCACTGCAATCTGTTTAATACTTCTAAGAAAACTGATGTTTGTTTTGAGATGTTTTCCGAGAACAATGCTTTTATTGTATTTTTATTGCTTAGAGGTTGAATTCAACAGTTCAATATAAAAAAAATTAAAGTAATTATATATTTACTCTTATTTAACATTACACTGTTTTCCAAAGGGGTAGGCAGAGAGCAGACCGACACAACTCTGTTTTTGACACATTCTACTTATTTTATTCTCAGTCATACATCGTGTTATACATACACTTCTGTGTTTCTGATCCTTGTCATTTAATTTGGGAGGCGGGTGCCGTCGCCCCGGCAACCATTTATTGGATAATCAACACCCCTGCCGTAAGTCACCCCGAGTGGTTGGCTACGTTTGTTGACTTAGCAAGGGTGTCCGAGTTCATGAGGTGAGGTTCACTTGCCCACTTACTGTATGCTGGGCCTAATTGGAAGAAACTGGTTGAGGGAGACCTTTGACCTCTCCCGCCGGACTCTCTCGATCCATAGCCTAAATGTGTGACTGCTGGACATATTTACCCCAGATTCATGGGGATTTTTTGTTTGGAGGATTGTGATTATTGCCAATTTAAATGTGTTGTTGTCTGAATGATTCTGTGGCTCTCCAATCCGCAGAATCCAAGGTTGCGTGATTACTATCGGTGTGCAAAAATGAGAATTCGGATATCTTCAATTTAGTTTTTATTTTAACAAAACTCACGTTACAATAATTTTATGAACAAAACAGATCGCGTACGTTAGATGAGATTTTAGGGCTAAACCGGGGGCTAGACCACTGGAGAGAGAATGAATTATTTGCCGGGTGAGGTATAGCGCTCAGGTTCACAGTGATACCAGTCTCACATGAATGTAGGTAAAAGTAATGTTGTCATTATTTTCGGGAGATGTAAACTCCCTATAATTTACCCTACACATTTTCCTCAAGTCCTTCTGTGTGGATTTAATGTAAAAAAAAAGTTACCCTGCTTAAGTATTTGCAAGACTTGATCGTGCCACGTCTTTTTCGAGCGTAAACATGTATTTTGCTGGCGCTCCTTTCTCGCTAAACTATGTAAGCGTTCATTTTTTAATGTTGTTCACCGCATCCTGCATTCTTTCCGGATCTCCAAAATTGTAAAATGATAAAATTAATACCTAGTTTTTCACGCATTCGCTTCAGGAATCTCATTCTACAGCATTTAGTTCGTTTCATCTTTCCTCTGCCAGTTCCACTGCCTCACTGCCATACATGGGGGTTGGTATCAGCAAGCAGGGCTGGTCCTATACTGGCCTAATTGGAGCAGTCCGCTCCGGGCGCCGACTTGCTGAAGCGCCAAGGAGCCTAGAATTCAACGTAACTCCCAATACAGCGCCTTCGAGGTTTTTACTAGCACCAGGCGACCTTTGACTCAGGGCCTGTCAGCACGCCGTTGTGTAGGTACCTCTAGCTTAAATTTTTTGACAACTAAACAGGGTGTAACAGCAAATACTCAAATGATCTTAAGGCGATGCACTATGTCGTGTAATATTTTAAATTGAGCCGCTATCAATAACAACCCTTACGTAGATGGCGATAATGTTTAAATTCCCGCTTGTTTTGATTTATGCAAGAAAAAAACACGGCCAAAAAATGCCTTTTATTTTATTTTGTGGATGTTCAGGCATAAATATTTAATTTTTTTTCGATCATTTTATAAATAACTTAATTTTCCACATTATACAATAAAATAATAACCGAAAATGGGTTCGTAAGTAGAAGATTTTGAATCTTAAAGCTGTTTTCATTCGCATTATACATTATTTTTTTCTGGGCTTATAAAAAGACTTATCTAAAAAATACTCGATTATTTTTAAGGCCAAGATGTATTCTACTCGCAGTATTTAATTAAAGTATCTGAAAAATTTCTAGGCGACCAAATTTTCAAACCAAAAACACATGATTTTGCATTACTACGTATGGCATCGTCTTAACCAGCGACTCCTGAACATATTTTGACACATAATTTTTCTGTCTGACGATAATTTTTTTCAATTAGCCTATAAAAAAAAACATTATTTATTGTACAACAGAACATTCATTCCAGTTACAGTACAATTTTACATCATATCAGCATCTAGCTAAGTGACTCTTCAATAATTGTTTTAGGTCATTTAGAGAACAGTCACTTACATCTAAATTCTTTGCTAGTTTGTTCAACAGCACCACTCCCCTCGTCATGCTATGCTTTGCCAGGACATCGGTTAACTGCTTGCATGTCCTAATGAAGAACCCAAGAAGTTAAAAGCAGTACGTTTCTTGTTTGAGCAGTACGGTAACAGACGAGGCAGAGTGCGTATCGCGTGATCCTTCGCGATATTTAGCAGTGTGATCAGTGACAATGATAAAAAATGGTCTTGAAAAGACTCATCTTGTAGGGGGACGAAACACAAATGCTGGCAAAAACTTAGGAGCAGTTGGGACAATCGTGCAGTAAATTGAAAAAAACAAATTGTAAAAGAACTTATCTTTTGATTGCAACTCATTTTTTAATGTCGAACTTTGCATTAAAACAATATTGATAATAAAATCGTGATATTCGTGAGTTTTCTGATTTAGATGACTTAGCAATATGAAAAACTTTAGTTTGCAAATTTGGTGTTATTCAATTTTATCAAACGTTGTTTTAGCGAAAACCACAGATTCGACCTTCGTCAATTCACTATGATTTTTTTACCTCAACGAGATCTCTGAGACGTGTGTGTGGTATAGATCGCAATTAAAGTTGATAACAATTTATTTTTTAATAATAAAAATAATAATAATAGAATTTATTCCAGAATGTATGCAGGGGTAGTGCAATGCAATACATTCCATATTTTAAATAATATACATAATAGGCTTAAGAAAAAATATAATAATACATGGGTGATTCCGATAGGCACAAAAAAGCGGAATTTAAGAGAAAAAAGATAAAATATAAACAAAAAAACGAATATAAGCAACCGTTTATGGAGGATATTTCGACATCTCCCGTCTCCAGAGGGCCATCAGAGGGGACTCTGATGGCCTCTGATGGATCCAGGCAACCATGGCAGAGATGATTTTGTTACTTGATTGGCGCATTCTGCGCCTGCTTCCCATGTGATGGCGGAGAAGCGCTTTGAAAGAGTGTACTCGTCCCTCCAGGAACATTTCCGTGGCGCTGCAGTATCTCGGTAGGCGGAATAGTTGGCGATAAGCATTATTGTAAGCGACTTTTAGCTTATGCCATTGGGATGCAGTGTAATCTACCCACAGTTCTGACGTGTACAGCGAAGTGCAGAATGCGTTGAAAAGTATATTTTTCACGTTTGTACTGCAAAGTTGAAAACGCCTTGACAGCATACCTGCTCGATGTCTTTGTTTTGTTTTGTTTTGTTTTGTTTTGTTTATTTAGGAAAACCAACAGATTTTTTACATCTTTAAATAATTAACTTATAAAAAATACAAATAATATCTAATGATAGGTTCTCACTTAAAAAAATAATTATAATAACAAACTAAGGGTTCAGTACCCGTGGGCAAAAAATATTTACAGAAAATACAAAAAAATAAATAAAGTAAACATAACATCGGATATAAGAACACAAGTAAGTTACAAAATATCAATTTATCCTCACACAACACCAATAATCACCAATATATGTATATACCTACAACTAAACTGAACAGATGTTTATAAAATGAGTCACTTGTAACTGGACAGGGTTCATATCAACAACATGATAACTTGCAGTATGTTATTAATTATTATTTAATAATAGCTAAGGTATCTTTTTTAAATGTTCCTAAACTACACGAAAATATGTCAATATAATTAAAATTCTTATTGTATAGGGTACAAGCTCTGAAAATAAAAGCGTTTTGTCTGAGATTAGTAGAGCATTTTTGAAGATGAAAAAGTGACTTATCTCTAGTTCTAAAGCTAGGGACTCTAAAATTAATCTCAGACAAAAGGGGCGAACAATCAATAAGGCCACTGATAATTTTATAGAGATATAGTATATCTGCGGAGTCTCTTCTAGTTTTTAATGGCATTAGTCCATAATATTCCATCGAGCTGTTAATCCCGTGGTTACCAATATTCATCTTAAAATTTAAATGATTGACAAATTTTTTTTGGATGGCTTCAATGCGCTTTACATAAATGTTATATTGAGGATTCCATATCTGAGAAGCAAATTCAAGATGACTACGAACATAAGAAAAATACAATATTTTAAGTGTTTGAATATTATTGAATTCTTTTCCAATACGGAATAAGAATCCTAACATTCTAAGAGCTTTCTTCACAATCATATCAACATGCGCCTCGAATGTAAGTTTACTGTCAAGCAGAACACCTAGGTCATGAATTTGTGTAACCTTTTTAAGTACTTGACTGGCTATGTAGTAGTTATGTTCAAATTTTATTTTGTTTCTAGTGAAGGTAATCACATAACATTTTGAGGTGATACTTTCAAGTATAATACAGGGTGCGGCACGGAAACTTGCTGATTTGAAAAGTCAATAAAAGAAAAAGTACTTTATATATCGATTTAATTCTTTTTGTATCGTCTAGTACACATTCTGAATTTTTGTTTTAACTAGTTTTAAAAATGACATCGGGCAAATGGCGGCCCTCATTAGTGATACACTGATCTACCCTAGATTTGAAGTTTCGCTCCACTCTTTCGAGCATATCGACGGGAATGTTGGTGATGGCTTGGCGGATGTTTTCCTTCAGGTGTTGCAGGGTCCGGGGTTTGTCGTTATAAACAATGGATTTGAGATATCCCCATAAAAAAAAATCGCATGGTGCCAAATCGGGGGAGCGCGCCGGCCACGGTACGTCACCGGCACGTTGGGTGGCGACCACCGAATGACCGCTAGAAAAGTAAGCTTCGACGGCAAACGCACGCTGTTCCTTTGTCCAACGCATGACGCCAACTGGCTTGTAGTGTAACAAAACTTCAAGACCCCCTCTTTCCAATGAGACCCTCCCCACCCCTTTCTGACCACGCCTCGCTCGTCGGCGTCCAATTCAAATCAGCAAGTTTCCGTGCCGCACCCTGTATGTGTTTTTATATGAATACCGCTGTAGGGAGTGGGGAGCGGAAAGGAGATGAGGAAGAGGAAGGTTGGGCAGTAGTACCTTCTGGCTGTTCAGATCTTGTCACAAAACACGGCTAAAGCCATTTCAAGCAACATTTCAATTCTGAATGCTGCTCTTTCGCCATGGGTGATACTGAAGGTACAAGATCTCTGCCACTCCGGAATTGTGCCGCAAATATACTAAACACAGTGTTTGGAAACGCGTAGTACAAACGGGAAAATAATGAATCTCTATCGCATAGAGAAACTAAAAAAAATATTAATATTTTTCCACATTTTAAAAGGCAGCTGATATTAATCCCCTAGCGACCATTTTATTTTTCAAATTTCAACTAAGAAAATAACAATTTTTTTTTTTTTTGGTAAACTAATGTTTAAGACAAGATTTTTTATGCATAGCACAAAGGGTAACAATTATTTTATAAGCAATAATTATTCGCCTGAAACACTCATCCACATTGAAAAATCTCCTGATAAAAGATACATGACGCCAACGGGACTTGAACCCGTGTCCTTTCGATTTCTGGTCGACAGCTCTGACTGAAAAATGTAACAAGCAGTAATTGTTGAATGAAACACTAGTAAATATTGAATTATTTCGCGGATAAGAGATAAGCCGCCATAGCTCAGTGGTCAGAGCTGTCGACCGGAAATCGAAGGGACACGGGTTTGAGTCCCGTTGGCGTCATGTATCTTTTATCAGGAGATTTTTCAATGTGGATGAGTGTTTCAGGCGAATAATTATTGCTTGTAAAATAATTGTTAAGAAAATAACATTTAAAAATTTAACAAAATCTACTCGAAATCTATGTAAATACAATGTAAATGTTCGTTTGTTCAAAATCTTAAATCTCCGAAAGTTCTTCACCGATTGCTTTTGAAAATTTTGACACAACGTTGCATTCGAATACGCGTTTGTTTTTATATACCTACTAATGCGGGTGCCTCCGACTTCATCCACCATTCACTCCTGTATACCACAATGTTACTGTAAAAAACTACATTGCATCCACTGTAATTCGACTCCGTGTCTCATTCTAGTGCAGAGATACTGCGTGAAGTATTCCTCGGGCGTCTTCGACTTCTTCTACCATTTAAACATCTCTATACACTCCTGGCACTAATAAAAACAAACTTTGAATTTTTCAGCGATATCGGTCGACTACTTTTCGAGTTTTGCGAGCGCAAACATACGCAGCGTGAATTTTTATGTATTAAGATTAGAAGCCAGTTAGAATTTAACTCAACCATTTGGAATGCATTTTATGATGTAAGACGTTGACCTGTCACAGACCGCCCTCTAAGTAGGAACACATTATTTAGGTCCGAAAACTATCCTATATTTCAAGCTGCAAACCAACCACATACATTCACAAAATTTCATTGAAATCGGTTGGGGGGTTTCAGAGATTAGCGTGTACGAACACAGTGACACGTGATTTTTATATAAATTAAGATATTATATAGATGTCACCCATGACAGGTAAAAACATGGTGTGTTTGAAAAACAGCGCCATCTGTTGGACGTAAAAGTAATAGGCAACCAACACGTGCTAATGTTTATCTATCCGCACCGACAGACTGAGCCTCAGCAACGCGTGACGGGGTACAGCTAGTGTGACATATATTCAATCGTTTCCCGATTGTACTTTTCGAATTATTTATTTATTTTTAATGAATAAATTGTGAAATATGCAAATAGAATTACTTCGGGACGCCGGGATTCGAACCCGCGACTTCCGGATTTGTAGCCCAGGATTATAAACACTCAACCATGGAGACCAATCAATCATTTAATATTTCATAATGTTTGAGTTCTAAGAACAAAACAATAAATACACGTTTTTAAATAAATATAATTATATTGTATTTGCCTATTTTTTCTTTATCACATCAAAGGAATACAGAAACTTTAGATAAATTCAAAATGAAAGGAGATGCTTCATCCAATCGAGGGGTTTTCTTCCGTTAGAATGATTCGACCGATCGTAGGCTGTAGAGCATCTGGAACACCTGCAGGGAGCTTTCTGATTGGTCACCGTATGCTGATGTACCATTGGTTGGCATTGCTGGCAGTTCTGTGTTGGTTTTGGCAGTTCCTGGCTTTGAGAGTTCTGACAAGCGTAAGACGAATATTGCGAATTCATGGCAGTTTTCTCTGATTGTTTTTGGGCTTGATTGCAAGAAGAAGCAGATGGATTTTGGGATGGTGTCACATTTGAGCATCCGCAATACTGTGATGCAGAATTCGCGGTAGATCCTTGAGGAATACTCTGTATGGGAGTTGTTGATGAAATGTGATGCAAAACTGCTGGTTTGCTGTTTTGAGCATTGCTGTTAGGTCTGTTGAAGTGTTCGAATGGTCCAAATATTGGTCTTTTAGTAATTTTTGCGCAAGGACGTGCCAATGTTGGTATTTTCGGTTGGGGGATTGGAGCCGGAATTGGTGAAGTCTGTTGTGAATTTGACAGAATCGGTTGATTTTGTTGTGGAAATGACGGCATTAGTGGAATATGTTGTGGATTTGACGGAATTGGTAGATTCTGTTGGGCAATCGACGTATTTGGTTGCGGATTCGGTCTTTGGTTGCAATTTTGCGGTTGATTCTCGCTGTTGACTGCTTGAGCTGGTTGGCTGGGAAGAGTTTGTCCGTTTGTTGGTGTATTTGTTGAACATCCACAATTCTGATTGGTTTGAGGGTATGATGAAGAGGATAGGGGGAATGTTTGAGAGGTTTGTTGAATATTTTGTGGGGTTTGTTGAACATTTTGAGATGTTTTCTGGATATTTTGAGATGTTTGTTGTGCTGAAACATGGTTTGAGCATGTACAAGATGGCTGAACAGGCGTTTCCACAACCAATTGCGGAGCTAGTGGTGGAACAGGGACCAAAATTGGCTCCTGCGATAAAGAAGGTTTTGAACAGTGCAAACAATCACAAGCAGGATTGACTGATTCTACTGATGCTACAACTGGAGACTGGATAAGTGGTGTTGAAAACTTAGCTGACTGTTGGATTGGCTGTGATGAAAGCGGCTCTTGCGAAACTATAGGCTCACTTTCTGAACGGGTGCAACCGCAAGACGGCACAACTTCTTCTGCAGTGTTTGCTTCAGTATCTTGAGTTGCAGCATGATAAGGACATCCGCAAGGCAGAGCTACATTTCCACTTGACGCTGAGCCAAATTTATCTTCATTTTTGCCAGTTTCTTCATAGTTAACAGCTTGATTTGTAGGGTATTCATCAATTGAGGAACATTCTTGGACTGGTATCTCGTCGGGTGTTTGCTGTTGGCTTTTGCTGTCGTCAGAGGAGTGTGGACTAGCGCTGGACCAGTCAGAACCGCGAGAAGCAATGAATTCTTCCCATATCTTCATTTGAGCATCATCCACCCATTGTCCGGGAACCCACGCTGAGAGCGCACCCTGTGGACAAATAAATACATTTTTAGTATTATTTGAATGAAAAATAAAGACGAACTTTCCCGGGTTACGAACAAATCTGACAATATTTGAACTCCTCCTACCACCATTTTTACAGTGGGAAAATGTGGCTTGTGCAATGATGGATGACTGATGTAGCTAGCAGAGGTTTGATCCCGTGGGTTCGTGTATATTTGGGTCGGTCAATCATTTATACGACCTCATACTCACAACCATGATCCTAAAAGGTCCTGGAAAGAGCTGTTTGTGAAAAATTTAAAGCGGAAAATGCTAAAACCTACTTAAATTTAATCAAAAAAATCAGAATCAAATCCAATTTGTTTCAGAAAGAAGAATATCAAATATAATATTATTTAACTACAGAAACTACGTAGCTCTGTTTATCTTACCAAAGTTTCGTTATTTTCCTAGTATTATATTTTTCCATCTTGCTTGGTGGAGTGTCTAGTTTCCACTTTATTTCGTTTTGACATTGTTTTCGTTTAAGAGGTTGTGTTTTATTATGTCTTATATATTCTTTTTGGTTTTGTTTTTTGATTTTGTTCTTTGTAAAACAAATAAGAAAATACCATGTAAAAGCCCAGCCGGGCGTGAATTTGTAAATAAATAAATATCTGTTACTGTAGCAACTGGAATGTTTAAGAACGTTTTATTCACCTATATATGCGATAGCAGGAAGGAACTCGACAGTACAGTACCAGCAACCTTGACACCGAGGTCGAGTTATTTGCCTACGTGACGCGCTTGAAATTATATCTCGACACTTCCTTTTGTAAAACATTCTGATTATATTTTCTACGTTTGTTTTTTTGGATGCAACATAATAAACTACTCCAACCAAATTGACCGTAATTTATTAAAATTTAAGAACACGAACGAAAACTAAAAATCATTTTAAAAGTTTGTCAGACATGATGGACGCCAGTCAATATCCCCTTACCCGAGATTTGGCTTCAATGTCATTCATTAAAATCGCACTGTTTCTCTGTCCAGATCCTTTTAGGTTCGTGCTCACGACAAACTGGCGAAGTTATCGGGTCAAAAGTACCCGCTCTTTGATTGGGTATTTTTACACATGGAAATGTCATACAGTAGAGAAAAGAAATTGATGAATTTGCGTTATTTCACGATTTATTCAATTAAAATACTATTATTTAGGAAATTAAATTAAAAGAAATTTAGGAAAGGAAAGGAAATTAAAAGAATTAGGCATTCTCAGACTATAAAAATATTACCATTCGTTATTTCGGCTACTGGCATTATACCTAGCTCTCTCATTCAAAATATAGGCGTATTAGATCTATCAAAGAATTTATATATAAAAATGCAAAAATCGGTCATTTTAAATACATGTAGGATTACGAAAGATTTATATTGAGGGATCAGTAGGATTTATAGGTCCAGTAGGAGTTCGAACCCTCTGATATGAAAATATCTGGAGTCGGTAAATTATTTTTCCCATTTGATCTCTGGTGAGTTGACGTGTTGTTCTTGTATTGTTTTGTATTTATCATGCTTATATAATGCACTTGCAGAATGTGGATTGACTAGATGATCATTTGTCGAAAAGTGTGTGGAAGGGTTTAGTTTTTACTTGCGGCACGTTTCAGAGTGTAAGATACTCTCAGTATCGCCCTGGTATAGGACCAACATTCAGAATTGAAACGTTACTTGAAATGGCTTTAGCCGTGTTTGGTGACCAGATCTGAACAGCCAGGCAATCTCCCTCGCCTTCCTCTTCCTCATCTCCTTCCTCTACCCACTATCTTCAGCGTCACAGTATAACCCAATTGGGGGTGCCATAGTCTCACTGGCTCCAGATGGATAAGAGCAACTGAGACTCTTGTACAGTATTCAGTAAGTCGAAAGTACCCGCGAACCAAATAACTATTTGTCCGTCGCAAGAAAGAGATTCTAGATGCCCGGTCTACAAAATGCATATATCTATGATCGCTCGCCACACCGACACCCATCACGGAACACGGGTGCCAACGATCGAATCTTTCTTCGGCAAAGTAACCCGATCGCTTGTCGGTGGTTCGTGAGCGGGTTATAATGATCTAGTTGTTCACGATCGACCCACGACTAGTGGCAACCCATGGCATTTGTCAACTATGCTACTAATCATAAAGTTTCTTACCTGAATAAAGAACACCAGAAAAACGGCTTTCAAATAACGCATTTTGATGACGATACAAAATGCGTTACTGACTTAAACTGGAATCAACTTCAATCAAAAAAAAAATTAAGAAAATTTAGATTAAAATTAAAATAACGTCTTTTAAATTTGAGTCTTCACAAATATGTGTTTGAAATTTTTAAGGAATTTTCTCTTTTATACACAGAAAACCAATAATCGGATCGAAAATACGTGATAAAACTCGTTTTGATTAATGCTTAATCAAAAACATTTTGCAAAGTTGTCAAAGATTAAAAGACAAGTTTAAAAAGTGCTTAGGTTGATATGGATAATCCACAAACCAAACATTTCCTACGTGCTTTGTGCCAATTGATTTAAATTTAAATAGCTCAGTTTTTGTTTTTTTTTTTTCGTGATGAAATTCCATTTGTTAATTTGTGAGACGGGTATGGTTACCGCCATTGGGAACCATTAATTGTACAACCAACACATCAGGCATGCTTGGATTCTTGAGGGTGAGGTTTGTCCAGGTCTTTGAGGGAGACCTTTCGACATGTCCAGCAGGAGTCTGAGTCATAACCCATCGTCCTGCACCGCACTGGGAGGAATAGATTCATGCTTTCTTCATTTCTGCACACGCGTGAACCCGGGCACCCCTGCTAAGTCACTGACGATAGCTTTCCACGTGGTGTGACGGTTGCATGATAGAAAAATGACAAATCAACACACTTTTAAAAAGTGATATAAAATTATTGAAATCAAATAAACCCGACCCACGAAACCTATTTAACATAACTTTATATCACTTTTGTTTTAAGTGTGTTGAATTATCATTGTATTGAGTTATCCGATCACCTCTGGGTATTTAAACAAATTCAAACAAGACTGCAGATCACAAATGAACAGACAATATTTTACAACGACTAAGAAAGGATTGGTTCATAGAATTTGAACAGTTAATCAAATTTAAACGTTCATTTTCGGGTTCCGTTCAAGTCCTATTCGAGTTCTGTTAATATATCATTACAGGCCAGTTACTTGACAGAACTGTAATAATAAAAAAAAACTTGAAAAGAACTTTCACAGAACTAGAAAATTAACTCAAGAATCGTTCAAATTCTCTGAAACTAACGGTCATAAGTGTTCTTAATACATTCGTTAACTGTTGTTGAACGGGAACGATGACAAATTATCGACAATATCGATAAAATTATTTGTCGATCGTCCTATCGGGTGACCTATGACAGGTGTTGGTTAAACATATGGGTGTACCAGTACCCTATTTGTGTCGAGCAGTTGGAACTCTAGAACTGTTCAACAAATTGAAAACCAAATAAACAATGTCAGAATTTTTTATCACGACTTTACTGAAATTTCAAAAAAATGATATAATGCAACGAGAAGTATTTCAAAATCCATGCATCGTTATCGCTTGTAATCATTTCCAAGATATTATATCTTTTAAATATTTATATGATAAACCAAAGACATTTACATCACGATCGACCAATTAATAAAACATGCAATTTATTTCACAGCCAAAACAATCTGTCACTTACAAATTGGTTTATTTTTCTTTTTTTTAACCCCTCCAGCATTTGAGGGTCAAATATGACCGGACGTCCACATTTCATAAAAGTATTTTTATCTTTTTTTTAACCCCTCCAGCATTTGAGGGTCAAATATGACCGAGCGTCCACATTTCATAAATGTATTTTTATCTTTTTTTTTAACATGCGGAAACACTTAACTTTTTTGACGCTAGAAGGGGAAATAATAATTATTTACTTTTTGTCTCAAATTTTACTGGATTCCATTAATAAAATCTTAAAAATTGCCAAAATTAATAATACATATTTCGCGCTGCTATCATAATAATCGGTTTAACTTATAAAAATATTTTTTATTAAATGAACGAGATAAAAGTGAAGACATAGTTTTCTTGCAAATTCTCCAGTGTTGTGTTCTCAGTGTTCTCAAATTGTGGTTAGTGTTTTTTACAACATTTTTCACGTTTGATATTAAAATTTTATTATTTCGAAATAGTTATGTTTATTTTAAATATGAAGAGGTAAGAAAGACAAACATTCCCGGGTTACGAAAAACCTGATAATATTTTAAAATCTCCTACTACCACCACAGTAAGCGGAAAGTGTTGCTTGTGTTGTGATGGAGTCAGACGAGGATTTGAACACACTACGCCTGGGTGGGACCCAAACGCGATGTCAACTCAGCCACCGACCGGTAAATTTAAAAAAAAGTGACAGGTTACGAATAACCTGCACACGGAGAAAAAATACTGATGAAAAACATTTATAATTTATTAAGAATCTGTAATCCAGTTAAAAAAGGGATTGCAGACTCTTAACGGATGAATTAACAGGTTTCCTGATCGATGCATTGTCAAGATGTCCGATAAAAGTCCGCTTTCGTCCTAATATATTATCAAGACAAACGTAGGCGCATGAACACGTGTTTCTGAAATAATAACATACCTCAATCACAATTATCAATATTAGGAATGATAATATTCTCCTGAGTGGATCCTATATCATATTTTACTATGTATGGTGATTAATCTTCGACCACAACACGTTGATTTTTCCAACATCCATCGATGATTTTAATTTTTTTGGCGAAGTTTCCAGAAAAAGTTGCACAGAAGTTTGCTCCTATGATTTTTAAAATTCACTATTTTTCGGTTTTGTTTAACGTCTAATTCACATCCTTTATTCTGACTTTCAAGTTATTTAGTAAGTCATCGTCGGAATCTCCATTTATCAGAACTTTTTATTTAATAATTATAAGCCATAATTATTTTCCTGAAACATCTGTACAAATTGAAAAAATCTCCCAATTAAAATAAATGCCATCGACTTGAATTGAACCCGCAGTCTTCTGATTACCGATCATCTGCTCTAACCATTTACATATAACCATAAGCGGATAGAGTTGCTTACTGTAGGTACGTAACGGTAATTTGTCCCTGGAGTCCTTAACTTTACCTTAAAACTATTTTTGTTCCTTAGTGAGGTTTTGAAATGGGTTTTTTTGAGAAAAAAGTTTGTTAGTTTTACCAAATACATACCTTATAATATTAATAATACCTCCAACTTCTGACATTTCCCATACATTCTGATGGTAACCTGCTACACTAGCGCCTCCTAGCAGCAAGAGTTATGCGCCTTGGTTTTCTCACATTTTAATGGATTAAATGTGAAATACATTATTTATTAAATAATACAAATTATAGAAATCGAAAAAAATATATAACTCTCAAACAACGTTACTGATTGTTTTTCTCATACATAAAACTGTGTCTTTGATGATTCAGAAAGGCAATAAAATAGTAATATAATTGTGACAAATTTTTATGTAAGTATTATTTTGATATTATATAATAATTAATTCAAAACATCAACATAATTTAAATTAACTTTATCGTGAATACAGAATGCTACATTCAACTCAATTAACACAGCTTTTCTGAATTAACCTTAAAATCATTATAATTATATTTTTCATGGCATTATCCCTTTTTTACGTAATCAAGAACAT
Source organism: Hesperophylax magnus (assembly GCA_026573805.1). NCBI lineage: Eukaryota > Metazoa > Arthropoda > Insecta > Trichoptera > Limnephilidae > Hesperophylax > Hesperophylax magnus. Next base: position 4,055,800 of record JAIUSX010000005.1, on the reverse strand, counting down.
TTTATTTGCTAGGTTTTAACATACTCATTTTATATTTGACCAACTAACCTGTCAGAAGAGTGTCAAAGTCAATATGCTAAACTAGCGCCGCTAGCGGCCAAAGTTGTTGATATTGCCAATATTTCACTGGAGTTGGTCAAAGTTGTTGATATTTCCACTATTTCACTGGAGTTGGCCAAAGTTGTTGATATTGCCACTATTTCACTGGAGTTGGTCAAAGTTGTTGATATTGCCACTATTTCACTGGAGTTGGTCAAAGTTGTTGATATTTCCACTATTTCACTGGAGTTGGTCAAAGTTGTTGATATTTCCACTATTTCACTGGAGTTGGTCAAAGTTGTTGATATTGCCACTATTTCACTGGAGTTGGTCAAAGTTGTTGATATTGCCACTATTTCACTGGAGTTGGTCAAAGTTGTTGATATTGACACTATTTCATTGGAGTTGGACGTATTATTGACGTATTTTTTTTGCCCTCGTAAAATTAGAAAAGTAGTCGACTGATATCGCTGGAAATCTCAACGTGACAGGAGTGTTTATAAAGTGGTTTTACTGACGCCCGAGGAATAATATCTCTGCACTGGAATGAGATACGGAGTCGAATTAAAGTCGATGTAATGTAGTTATTTAACAGCAACTTTGTGGTATACAGTAGTGAATGGTGGAAGAAATCGGAGATGCCTGATAAATACATTAGCAATACCGAAGCATTGCGGGTTCCACTGGATATTAGCACATTGTTTGCGGGAAACGAGAAAACTCGTCATACGCCTTTTTACAGTAGGACGCGGGGTCATGTGTTTTCTATTGTCGGCGGTAACCGATCTATCTACCTGTCAATACAATGAGTTTGAAACACAACAAAAAAATTAAATCGCTGTCGCGTATGTTCCACTCACAAACTACGCAGTGAAACGCGGTACATGTGCAAGTTTTGCAATGTGCCCCTGCATAAAGGAAAGTGTTTCGAACGCTATCACACATTGAAGCACTATTAGGTTATAGTTTTTTATATGTATTGAAAATTTCTAAATAATCTTGTAATTTTGTATGAATAAATTTCGATATGTTATTTCGATTGTGAAATACTGTTTTTTCTATGATTCCCAAGAAAGTGGAAAGTTTTTGTTCATAAAAGAAGGAATTACACGTTTTGAATGAAAGTTTCATCGAAAAATATCAAATAGATCATAAGATATGAATATTTTGCGGAAAGTCTAATTTTGGCGTTAAAATTTAAAAAAGCACCCGCGCTTCGCCCCCAATTTGGCGTTGAAATGCCCGACCATTTATTGTTTATATTACAGGGTTTTTGGTTTTACTATTTCGTCTTTCGTACTTTAATTTTTCTGATGCCATATTGTTGGTTTGTTATCAAATTAATATTATTTATTTATTTAAACGCCATAAAATGGCTTTTACAATAGAGTGATACATCGGAATATAAGGTGGTACATAGAGTGGTACACGGGAGAATATTAGTAATAAATTACAGAACAAGTAATGTGTACACAAAATATTATTGCAAGCATAGACATATGAATTAATTCCTATGTCTGTGATTGCAAGTGATACAGTTGTTAATAGAAGCGCAGTGAGACAAGACATAATTAACACAAATATCTACTAGTGTAATAATAGTTGAATGAATACTAGGTTTGTATAAGACCTGACATAAATCGAGGTATGAGGTGTTTATTACAATATTTAGTACCTAATTAATAAAAAATAAATTCTATTTAGGCGATGCACTTTATAGTAATGCAAAATCATGTGTTTTTGGTTTGAAAATTTGGCCGTCTAGAAATGTTTCAGATGCTTTAATTAAATACTGCGAGTAGAATACATCTTGGCCTTTGAAATACTCGTGTATTTTTTGGATAAGTCTTTTTATAAGCCCAGAAAAAAATAATGTAAAGGCCTATGAAAACTGCTTTAAAGTTCAAAATCTCCTACTTACGAACCCATTTTCGGTTATGATTTTATTGTATATGTGGAGAATTAAGTTATTTATAAAATGATCGGAAAAAAATTAAATATTTATCAAAATAAATTTTTGGGCATGTTTTTTTCTTGCATAAATCAAGACAGGCGGACGGTGTTAAACGGGAATTTAAACCTTATCGCTATCCACGTAAGGGGTGTTGTTGATAGCGGCTCGATTTAAAATATTACACGACGTAGTGCATCGCCTAAAGGTATTTTGGAGGATTGTGATTATCGCCAATTTAAATGGGTTGCTGGCTGAATCTTTCTGTGGTTCTCCAATCCGCAGAATCTAAGGTTGCGTGATTACTCTCGGTGTGTAAAAATGACAATTCGGATATTTTCAATTTAGTTTTTATTTTAACAAAACTCACGTTACAATAATTTTATGAACAAAACAGATCGCGTAAGTTAGAGGAGATTTATGATTAAACTGGCGGCTAGACCACTGGAGAGAGAATGAAATATTTGCCGCGCGAGGTATCGCGCGCAGGTTCACAGTGATTCAAGTCTCACATAAATGTAGGTAAAAGTAATGTTGTGATTATTATCGGGAGATGTAAACTCCCTATAATTTACCCTACAGTATAGAATGTTATAATAACAGAGAATATTTTATTTGAACAGAATATTAATATGTATAGTAAAAAGTGACTTGTTAACATGTACAGGGTTTTCCAATAAGAGGTGTTATTTTGATATTCAATCGTAAAAGATCAATGGTTTCGTTGCTTGTGTGTCTTGTTGAAAGTTAACGTTGTCCAGATCAATACCATCCAATTCCGGCCATAAAAAATGATTAATCATCTCTCAATAGCGCAATCCATTCACCGTAACTGTTGCTCCAGCCTCATTTTCGAAAAAGTAAGGTCCAATGACTCCGCCGGACCATAAATCGCACCAAACAGTCACACATTGAGGATAGAGAGGCTTTTCAACAATAACTCTTGATGTGACAATTTTGCTTGTTGACGAAGCCACCGAGGTAGAAATGGGCCTCATCATACTCAAGATGATTTGCATTTAATTCACTGAAGTGAGTTTTAATGCGTTGTTGAAGCGTGTATCGTTCCATTTTTATTAACGGCGTAGTTTTTACTTGTCAAATGTCAAAAAATGACAGCTTCAAAAGTAACATCTACCGAAATAGCGGGCTATTCAAAATAACACCTCTTATAGGAAAACCCTGTATAATCTAGCAAAATATTATAATAGAGTAATTAGTAGCGAGTTTATTGTTACCTTAAAAATTAATTCTAATTGGAATAGCGGGGCAAGAATCGCAATTTGGCTTTAATAATTCAGGGCTGTCAGCGATTTAACGATACTTTTGGATAAAAAAAAAAATTTATAATAAAATAATATATATGATAGCTAACACCATAAGATATCTGAAGTAAATAGTTTAGATGTAGTAAAATATGATATAGGACCCAATTCAATAGAGAAAAACGTTTCTCGTGTTTGAGTTGGGGAGTAGTGCCATTACAATATGTTATATTGGGTAAAGAAAAGAAAGAAAGATTTTATTCATAGTAAGAAATAAACAAAATGTATATAGAATTACAACAAAAGTATAGATAATTAAAATAGACTAAAATAGCAGTTACTAAATTAGATACACAGTAAATGTAAACAAATTTAAGAATATATTTATTTACATTTAAAATTGATTTAAGAATAGTAGTAAAATAAAAATAATATAATTACATTTCGATTAATATGTATGTAGTAGGTGGTATAAGTACATGGAGTTATTTTATTCATTTGGAGTAAACAGAGCTGATAATATTGCAAGCGAAGGTACATAATAAATTGCGACAATAATCTGTTGGTGATTCGAATGCTGATATAATATTTCAAGAGGTTATGGTAAAAAAAGAAAAATATATTTTTTTGTTAATTAATGATGAAATTAAATAGTTAATTATATACTAAGTATGTATTATTAAAATTTGAATTTGATCAATTACAACGAATATGTATCTGTTATCAAAAGATAAGTAAAAAAAAAAAAAATTATAATTATTATTTGGTTGATCAAGAAGTTTTATTTGTAATTTAAAGGATTTTTTTTTCAGATTTGATTTTATATGGGAGTGCATTAATTTTTTTTTGTACCTTGATAAGTATAATATATGTTTCTTCACCACCTAGTATTCTTGCTGCGGAGTCTCCATCTTCTATATTCATCGAACGTCACAGCGGTGCTGCTAAGGTCTGTTATCTATGTGAGGATATTGTGTCAGCGCTTTATTAGCACCAGACCTGGATGGATGACGAACCTCGTGCTGGCACTGTTGGTGGACTCTCTCGCTGTAGCAGCTGGTCCAGTTTCCTCACCACCTAGGATTCTTGCTGCAGAGTCTCCATTTTCTATCTTCGTGTTCACCCGTTCCTGTACTTCATTTTTCTTAACTTAGCTTCTTCTTTTTGTAATACCTGCATCAACTGTAAAGCGATGCAGGTATGCATGATCTCTCTAATATAAATTAGACAAGAATAAATAAATAAATGGAAGGAAGGTATGGAAGGTAATGATGATTTTGAAAGAATTTTCTCAAACAAATTAAATTAAAATATCATAAATATTTGATGATATGATGCAAGTTTAGTTTATCTATTGAGACTTGACACAGATAAGATTAAGCGTTTGCAATTGTGATAACATCGTAAGAATGCAGCTGATTCTGGCATAATTTATAATCAAGAGATTAATCCCCTGTGTCAAGCTGTATTATCTTGTTGTATGCGAAGCTAATTTTCAACCAAAATCTCTCCTTTATTTAACTATCCTTTTAAACTACCCAGTGTTAAGTCGTGATTATATTAAACTATTCAAAATAGTTAATAATAAAAGTGATTGAATTGTGCAAGAATCTTCAACGTAATCCGGTAAGTCATTTTGAAACAAAGTAATTGATTTAATGGACTTTATTTATTTTGCTGATAAGGAACTGAAACATCTCATCTTATTAATAATTTATTTTATGTCCACTTTATATATTTATTTATTTATACTGGGTTTTACAGACGTTACTCACTTACGTGAGAACTATCCAGCTACAAAAACTCAGTTAATTTACATATAAAATCTACAATTGCATAAAAATTACATACAGGTAAAAATGCAACTAAATACAGATTAAGTACAATTAAAAAACCAAACATTTAATACTATAATATTTCCTGTAATATTCAAAAATCTGTTAATGAAAAAATAAGAAAATACAAGGATTTAGGAAATGAGATAAAAAGAATTTGGCTTTCTCAGACTATAAAAATATTACCATTACTGGCATTATACTTAGCTCTCTCATTCAAAATTTAGGCGTATTAGATCTAAGAATTTATACATAAAAATGCAAAAATCAGTCATTTTAAATACATGTAGGATTACGAAAGATTTTTTGAATATTTATATTGAGTGATCAGTAGGATTTATAAGTCCAATTAGAAGTTCTACCGAGCCGAACCCTCTGATATGAAAATATCTGGAGTCAGTGAATTATTTTCCCATTTGATCTCTGGTGATTTGACGTGTTGTTTTTTGTATTATTTTGTATTTATTTTGCTTATATAATGCACTTGCATAATGTGGATTGACTAGATGATCATTTGTGGCAAAGTGTGTGGAAGGGTTTAGTTTTTCCTATGGGGAAGATTTAACCCGGACATAAAGTCGGAAAAAATAAAGTCTAATAAAATGAAAAATAATACTAGGAGAGACAAAAGACACGAGAATTACAGTGATACATAATTAAATTATCTTAACATATTATTTAGCAGCAGCAGAACATTTTTTTTAATCTGTATTGATTATCGACGAAAATATGTACTTCAGCACACTCAATCTTATTATACAGTCGACACATTTGGGTCAGAGGACTAAAATAGGCGATATTATTTTTGAATGTATTCAGGTGAAAAATGCTATGGTGTCTTAAACATTGGGAATTGGGGACATTTATTTCAATATTGCTAAGATATAATGAGGTATCAAGATGGCCGTGGATAATTTTATGCAAACATATTAGGTCAGTCAATTGCCTTCTTATTTTGAGTGTATTAATCTTAAAGTATTCACGACGTGCGTCGTATGATCTAAGATGGGAACTTCAATAATTGTACATAATACAAAAATATACTTAAGGGGAAGCTACAAGCCAAAAATGTGTATATTCTTGGTATACCTTATATTGTAGGTAAAAGGCAGTAAAATCGCTTGACAAACGGAGTCTAGAAACGTTCGATTTCAAGCACAAAACTGGTTTTTATTTATTTTGTAAATAATTTTATAAGAAAGCAAAAAAGTTAATCAAGTGAAACTGTCACAGATAATCTTAGCAATAAAACTGTATTTTTAAAAAGTTGTTTCCTTTACGCGTTCATACATTTCTATTGAAAATATATATTTTTTAGTAGTTTACATTTATATTTTTTATTAAGTAATTTAATTTTTATTTGTATTATACTCAAGTGTAAAGCATATTTTTGGTATTCATAATGTACACCAATTCGTTATAAAGATTAATCAAAATAGTGATTTAGCATTAAGCTTCGCCTTATGCTAGAATATTATTATAGAAATATTGTCAATAAAAATATTCTCATACAAACATGCTTAATCATGTCAGATAAGGTGTTTTACAAGACAAGACTAAATCAATAAAGCGATAAAAGAAGTAATTGAAGATGTACTAACTATTTAGATATATTAAAAGTTGTACAATGTATTTTGATAAGTGTATTATCTTAAAAATTCAGCCTGTAAATGTTCTCAAAAAAAACTCAAAAAGTAGTAAGCCGATATCTCTGAAAATTTCAAAGTTTGTTCTTATTAGTCCCAGGAGTGTTTAAAAAGTGGTTTGAATGGTATAAGAAGTCGGGGACGCTCGAGGAATACTTAACGCAATATTTCTGCACCGGAAAGAGATACGGAGTCGAATTAAAGACGATGTAATGTAGTTTTTTTAACATAACACTATGGTATACAGTAGTGAATGGTAGAAGAAGTATTTTGTTATAATATGATTACATAGTTAAAGTAAGTTTGTTGACATAATTATAAAAATAAACACGAACAGTTTGAAAATATCTCCCGAGTAAAAATAAATGCCGCCAACGGGAATTGAACCCGTGCCTTCTGATGTCCGGTCAGGTGCTCTGTATCCACTGAGCTATGTCGGCTTATTTCCAACCCGCCAAATGATTAAATATGTACTATTACTTTAATCAACAATTACTGCTTATTATATTTTCCACCTGTAAACAACCAACTTTATTTTTGTAGGAAAGAAACTTTTATAGTGCTAAATTTCTCACTAGATGGCGTCGAGACATATTATATCTTCATTTATTGGTGAAATATATTTGACTTGTCAAATATTATTATTTTTTTAATGATAAGCTAATGTTTATAAGACACGGTTTTATGCATACGACGGGCGACTAATTATTGCTTATAATTATTTGTTATCCTTTATGCTATGCATAAAACCTTGTCTTATAAACATTAGTTATCATAAAAAAAATAACGAACAGTTTGTTGTAAAGGACGTTTATAATCAACAAACCTTTATTATGGCCGATTGCGTGTTTTAACAGAAAAATTAATATTATAAAGATAAACATTCACAGATAAGTTAGATAAAAATGTCGGTTTGTTGATAACAAACGTGCTTTATAACAAACTGTTCGTGTTTATTTTTATATATCAAACGTATATTTCTGTTTTTGAAACTGACAATTCATGGTGGAATTCCATTCTAATATATTATAATAAAACAAATATGAAACTTTTTTCCACTTTAATTTTATTGACCGTAACCGGTTTCAGCTCTTTAAAACCATCTTCAGACTGGTACTAATTATTCTTAATCTACGGCTTATATACATAACATAATCATACATAACATAACGGGACATAACTGGCATGGTTGATCAGTTACTTATCTGATCATTTTTTGTTAAGATTAATGACTGTCTATCCTATGAATTTATTGCTACCAGTGGAGTCCCACAAGGTTCACACCTGGGACCTTTATTATTTATCCTCTTCATCAATGACGTTACCAGCATTTTCTACAATGTCGAAGTTTTACTTTTTGCTGACGATATGAAGTTGTTTAGGGTCATTAATAATGTGTACGACTGCATAATCTTGCAAGAGAACCTTAACAACTTTTCAAATGGTGTTCTAATAAAAAAACTGCAGCTAAATATTAACAAATGCCAAGTTATGAGGTTCCACCAAATCAAACACCCAATAATGTATAATTATTCATTGCGTAATGTTGACTTAATCTCTGTAATCGAAATACTTGACCTAGGCATAATGTTTGATCAGAAACTCTGCTTTGTATCTCACATAACTTCTATCGCTAACAGGGCTATGAAAATGTTAGGTTTTATAGTAAGATTTTCCAAGGATTTTAAAAATATCAACACCTTAAAAATTCTTTTCACATCTCTCGTTAGAAGTATTCTAGAATACAACTCTACAAAATATTTAATAATCACATTAATACCATTAAAAGAATCCAACGCAAATTTTTGAGGTTTCTTAATTTTAGGCTTGGAATTCCTTTAGAAACAATAGATTATGATTTCTTATTATAATCATTGAAATTGCTTAAGTTTAGTGATAGAAGAACATTTTTTGATCTTATATTTTCATACAAAATTATAAATTATCAGTTGGATAGCCTTGAAATATTAATGTTGATTCAATTTCATGTACCTACCATTGGATCAAGGTCCTCTAGTATGTATTATTGTGACAATTATAGCACAGTTTCAGGATATAACTCAGTTATAAATAGATTGCACACACTTGGGAACTTTTATGCTAAAATCGCAGATACTTTTAATATTCCCCTTGTAAAGTATAAAGCTGCACTAATAACACATTTTAACGCCACTTATTTTAATGAGGTCACTACATAACAGGCTATTGTCATTGATTATTTCTTTACTGTTATTCTATTTATTTTTTACAAGCAATAATTATTAGCCTGAAACACTCATCCACATCGAAAAATCTCCTGATAAAAGAAACATGACGCCAACGGGACCGTTGCGTTGACCGTATGTGTGTTGCAGTGGAATAGTGTATTTTGTCGTGTTGTTATTGTAGGTATTGGTAAGTTTATGAGTTGCAGAAGTTCTCAACAGTCAAACAATTTAGGGTTTAGAATCTTGAATTAAAAAGTTAAGTATAATATAAGGGAATGATGTATTTAAAAGTTATAAAAGTAAACAAAACAAAAGAAAATATAATTTTTAAAGATTCTAAAGTTTTCTAAAGATTTCTAAAGATTCTAGTCTATCAAGTTTATGACCTTGATTACAAGTATGGAGAATTTTAATAATAATAATAATAATAATTGGATGACTTGTATAGCGCCGTTTCTGTGCAAAATCACCTCAAGGGCGCTGTACAAATTTATAATACATTTCTACAGTGATCCATCATCAACGCCAACGGTCCCGTTGGCGTTGGCGTCATGTATCTTTTATCAGGAGATTTTTCAATGTGGATGAGTGTTTCAGGCTAATAATTATTGCTTGTAAAATAATTGTTACCCTTTGTGCTATACATAAAAAAATCTTGTCTTAAACATTAGCTAACCAAAAAAAATTATAATAATTTTATCTTTTATGTTTTAACTAAATTTAATTCTTTAATTTTTCTCATCAAAATTTAATATTGCAATATGTATATGTAAAAAAATAAAATAAAAACTTTGTTTGTAAATGGCACTTGTACCGTAAATTCTAAATAAATAAATAAATAATATGGGGAATATGGAAAACTTATAGAACACCACAAACTGGGTGAATGACAAAGGCGAATGTCAAATTTAGCATTACACTTATTAAAAAACAAAGAGTTTGGTGATTGCGCTTTCGGAGTATCTGGGCCAAAGAAGGCTTGGAATAAACTCCTTCCGGAACTAAGATCCATAACAAGTCCAACAGAATTTAGGTCTAAACTAAAAACTTACCTTTTTAAGCTATCATACCCTTAGATTAAATATACCATTCCTGAGATAAATTCCAATTATATCCAATTTTCCAATTATGTCCTAAATCCTGTATCTAAATATCGCTAATAAACAATTTAGATAATGTTAATTAAGTGTTAATCTCAAGTGACCTACCAGGTAAGTATTGTACTGTATATTATTTCCATAAATAGTTACGTAATAACATAGATCTCTGTAGAAATGTATTATAAGTTTGTACAGCGCCCTTGAGGTGATTTTGAACAAAAACGGCGCTATAATATATATAAGTCATCCAATTATAATAATTAACTACTGGCATTATACCTAGCTCTCTCATTAAAAATTTAGGCGTATTAGATCTATCAAAAAATTTATATATAAAGATGCAAAAGTCGGTCATTTTAAATACATACATGTAGGATAACGAAAGATTTTTTAAATATTTATGTTGAGGGATCATTAGGATTTATAGGCCCTGTTAGGAGTTCTACCGAGCCGAACCCTCTGATATGAAAATATCTGGAGTCGGTGAATTATTTTACCATTTGATCTCTGGTGAGTTGACGTGTTGTTCTTGTATTGTTTTGTATTTATTTTGCTTATATAATGCACTTGCATAGTGTTGATTGAATGGATGATCATTTGTGGAAAAGTGATATGAAAAAAAATTAAAATTCTCCATACTTGTAATCAAGGTCATAAATTTGATAGACTAGAATCTTTAGAAATTATATTTTCTTTTGTTTTGTTTACTTTTTGTTATATCTCTGCCTTTACTTGCAGATTTAGTGTGTTGGGAACTCTTGATATAGTAAGAGGTTCTTTTACTATAATTGCGTGTATTTTCGTTACAATTAATAAGTCTGAATTTAACTACACTGTTCATTACCCGAGGGTTGGTAATTCTCTGTTTCTAGAAGCTTGTTGTCTGTCAATAATATCCCACAGGCAATTGCTACACTCTAGCGACATCTGTCGGACTCTGGAGTAAGCTTTATGACTAGTGCCATCTATCGCTTGAATACCCAACCTATTACCATACATCACACTTTTATAAGTTTAAAATACATCATTCCTTTATCTTGTACCTACTATGACTGTAAAAATTGTACTTTCTATATTTATTTTTTTTATTTATTTAACGCCCAGAGGGCTTTTACATGGTTGGTAATATAATTTAAATTTGACAGATACTTTGAAACATAAAAAATCAGAATAAAATTACATTTGATAAAAGCTATGCAACAAGTCATACAAACACAAGAAACAAAAACAGAAAATTACAGCTCGCTGCCTTAGTTCTTGTATGTTCAATAAACCATTTTGCAAATTTTACAGGAGACGTTTTTTTTGTTTTTACAGGCAAATTCTAAATAATTCTCGGCTTTGGTCATTTCATTTTATACATATGTATTACAGGAAATGTTGAAACGTCTAATTTCGATGTTTGAAGCTATAATATGCCCATATTATGATTTTATAGGTGGATATTGAACATTGGTTGAAAATAATGTTTAATTCTTTTGGATATTGAACACATTGTTAGAATATTGAACAATTCGGCGTGCAAAACTTTGAGATATTTTATGTTCAATAAGCCAAATAGTGGTAAATTGAACGTACAGGGTGATTTTCAGATTTCAAACAATTTAATTTTATCTTGTAAGTAGTAGTTGTCCTAAATTATTACTTTGAAATATGTACACAAACAGCGTTCTTCAGGTAATTGTCAACAAAGGCGACACTTTTTAAATCATTCAAATATTATGATTAAGGTTATATAAGTTTGAAAGCGTAACTAAGTACAAAGATACGTCTTAATAATGTTTCGTATGAGTAAGCTGTGCATTATTAAACATACTAATTTCGGTTGTCGGTGCATGCGTGATGTGAAATATTCATATGTGTAACAACATAGGTAAAATTATTAAATTTTTTGTATTTCTTGGGCATTAACTATGTAACAATTTCTAGACATTTTGTTTTGAAGAGTTTTATTTTAAATGTACATTTACATTTAAAATTAAACTCTTCAAAACAAAAAATTATTCAAGTTCAAATTTCATTTTAAAATTAGAACTGATAAGTATTAAATCATATCAGACAAACGAAAATGTGGGTACCAAAATTACTTTATAAATTATATACATACATATATTTGGAGGGCTTTCGCTTTGTTTTTTTTTAATTATGTTTGTTATTTTTCAAGTTTACTTATTTTCGAATAGTATTTTTTTTCCTTTTATATGACATTATATTATAACGTGAAGACATTTTTATTTTTTTATAAATAATAAATAACCCGTGATTTGGGTCATGGGTCCGCGCCAGAATAGTAATAACTTGTTAGTTGTGTACCTAGTTAGTTTTATTGTAGTTCTTTTATAAGATTGTATTTTTTAGTAAGCGCCCCACGGTTTAATTTGGCAGCCACCTCTGGTCAGGAGCTCCAATGTACCTAAAAAAACCCCTCGACTCTGTGCAGAAACGGGCGGTCCGCTTGATAGATTCTCCCGCCTTAACAAGTGGATTGCAATCTTTAGAGCACAGGCGTCGGGTGGGAATGCTATCCTTGTTCTATCGGTATTTCAATGGAAGATGCTCCGAGTAAATAGAGTCATTGATCCTCTCGGCACCAGCGCATAGTCGGGAAACCCGCCAAACGCGCGCCCAACATATGTACACAGTTGACATTTGTCACATGAGAACGGGTCGCTTCTACGACTCTTCATGTGTTCAACAGCTCGGCTGTGGAACGAATTGCCGGCTTCTGTGTTTCCTCCTTCCTACAACATGGGTCTCTTCAAGACCCACGTTCACTCCTTCCTCTCCTCAAAAAGACCCTCCACAGAGCATCTTCAAAGATGACATAGGCCCTGAGAGAAATTATTTTCCTCAGTGTGTGGAGTTAATGTAAAAACAAAAAATATTTATATTTTTTTGCTTTTTTTATCTGACTCCACACAGGAGTGTACGGTCTCTGTACGGTGCACACCAACAAAATAGGAACTAAATCACCACCTGGCTGGGCAACGTTGTGAGGTGGGTCACAGCCCTCCGTTGTGTTTTTTTTTTTTTTTTTATAGTGAATACCTCACAAGAGTCCCAACTGCTTCCGTCTCCCGCTCCCGTATTAAAAGAAACGATAATGAAAAAAAGGAATAAAAATTAAAGTGAACAAATATTTTAATTATATTTTTCTTAAAAGAAACGTTAAAGGTAAAAAAGGAATAAACATAAAAGTGTACAGATATTTTAATTATATTTTTATTCATTAAAAGAGACGTTGAAAGTAAAAAAGGAATAAACATAAAAGTAAACAGATATTTTAATTATATCATTATTCATTAAAAGAAACGTTGAAAGTAAAAAAAGGAACAAAGATAAAAGTGAACAGATATTTTAATTATATTTTTATTAAAAGAAACGTTAAAAGTAAAAAAGGTATAAAATTAAAAGTGAACAGATATTTTAATTATATTTTTATTAAAAGAAACGTTTAAAGTAAAAAAGGAACAAACATAAAAGTGAACAGATATTTTAATTAAATCATTATTCATTAAAAGAAACGTTGAAAGTAAAAAAGGAATAAACATAAAAGTAAACAGATATTTTAATTACCTATATCATTATTCATTAAAAGAAACGTTGAAAGTAAAAAAAGGAACAAAGATAAAAGTGAACAGATATTTTAATTATATTTTTATTAAAAGAAACGTTAAAGGTAAAAAAGGAATAAACATAAAAGTGTACAGATATTTTAATTATATTTTTATTCATTAAAAGAGACGTTGAAAGTAAAAAAGGAATAAACATAAAAGTAAACAGATATTTTAATTATATCATTATTCATTAAAAGAAACGTTGAAAGTAAAAAAAGGAACAAAGATAAAAGTGAACAGATATTTTAATTATATTTTTATTAAAAGAAACGTTAAAAGTAAAAAAGGTATAAAATTAAAAGTGAACAGATATTTTAATTATATTTTTATTAAAAGAAACGTTTAAAGTAAAAAAGGAACAAACATAAAAGTGAACAGATATTTTAATTAAATCATTATTCATTAAAAGAAACGTTGAAAGTAAAAAAGGAATAAACATAAAAGTAAACAGATATTTTAATTACCTATATCATTATTCATTAAAAGAAACGTTGAAAGTAAAAAAAGGAACAAAGATAAAAGTGAACAGATATTTTAATTATATTTTTATTAAAAGAAACGTTAAAGGTAAAAAAGGAATAAACATAAAAGTGTACAGATATTTTAATTATATTTTTATTCATTAAAAGAGACGTTGAAAGTAAAAAAGGAATAAACATAAAAGTAAACAGATATTTTAATTATATCATTATTCATTAAAAGAAACGTTGAAAGTAAAAAAAGGAACAAAGATAAAAGTGAACAGATATTTTAATTATATTTTTATTAAAAGAAACGTTAAAAGTAAAAAAGGTATAAAATTAAAAGTGAACAGATATTTTAATTATATTTTTATTAAAAGAAACGTTTAAAGTAAAAAAGGAACAAACATAAAAGTGAACAGATATTTTAAATAAATCATTATTCATTAAAAGAAACGTTGAAAGTAAAAAAGGAATAAACATAAAAGTAAACAGATATTTTAATTACCTATATCATTATTCATTAAAAGAAACGTTGAAAGTAAAAAAAGGAACAAACATAAAAGTGAACAGATATTTTAATTATATCATTATTCATTAAAAGAAACGTTGAAAGTAAAAAAGGAATAAACATAAAAGTGAACAAACACTAACTTTTTTTATTAGAAGTAACATAATTTAAGTGTACCTGGAAAAGTTGACTTTTTAAAATTGTTTACTTTTTATTCCGGGGTATTCTTTTTTTTCTTGGTTTTTTATTTTCTTTTGGCTCATTTTTTTTGTGTTTTGGCACTTTTATTTGTTTCTTTACGTACTTTTGTCTGGGTCTTTATAAAGATGGTCCCTGGAAGTTTCGTGTTGAGATCTTCAATATTATGTTTCACTTTTGCTATTTTTTTATGAGAATTTATAGATGTTCCCGAAATATTTTCAATTTCTGGTTCGGGGTCTTTAATTTCAAACTTTCTTAATATTGCTTGAAAATATATTTTGTCAACTTCTGGCATATATTTGTACATGCTTTTATATCATCTATTTTCTTTTTCGAAATAGAACTGGTAGAAGGCTTTAGTTGAATACTGGACAAAATTTTGATAGAATTTTTTAGGTCCAGTATATCCCTGGATGTAGTGTCTCCAGAAAACCGTGTTTTATAAGAGATAATATTCCAAGCACTTTTATTGTAAGCAATGAATTTAGTTTTAAAGTAAGGGATTTGAGAAAATGAAAATTTCATTGCTTCTTCGTGAAAAGACAAAAAATCAGAACCTTTTAGTTGAATGAATTCAAATTTGAATGATTTGGACTTAATTTTTATCAGCGATCTTAGCAATGATAACGGACTAAATATTTCAATGTGTCGTAGATGCCTTTCAATAAGACTATGCGCAGTGTCAACTTCTTGGACATTTCCATGTCCGGGCTCTGAAAATTTTTGTTGGATTTCTGTGATGTTGCCAGAGTGAGCAGACTTCAAAAAAGACAGCAATGCCATGCTCATATGTGAGTTTCTATTTTGCGGCACACAACTGTCTGACCATAAAACCAATTTGGTTACTTGAGACGGCAAACTTTTCACTACCTCTTTAAGTATTTTCGTCAATGCGCTGGCTATGTCATCTCCACTCCTGCCATTTGAGGTCTCATCCCAGATACTGTTATAAATAACATTTTTTGAACTGCAATGGGCAGTCAAATTATATACAGTTAATTTGCTCTTATAAAACATACATGATAAGTTAGCCATTGGAAGACTAAAAATATTTTCTAAGTCATACGTAATGACTGCCGATGATGGATTGCTGATAAGATCTCTGTCTTGTTTACGATCATTGTAGCCTTCATCCTTTTTTAATAAATGCTCTTCATACAATTGCTTACGTAGTTCATCCGGAACTATTGCAGCACGGAACTCAGCACACAAATCACAAGCATCTTTCTTTGGTTTAAAAAACGAAAGATTAAATTTTTCATTAAAGATCTTTCGGTACATATGTTCCTTCACAGGCTCACAATTTCCTTGCGCATACAGCGCATACATTTTAGAAATACTCAACAACCTATATAAATATTTCCTTTGAGATGACGCTCTACAAAAATGGGAATCCTCGGTTGGAAAGGACGAAATATGGTCGATAACTTCATCAACTTTTTTGTTGTCAATGCACTTCTTGACGTATTTTCCCTTCGCTGGTGTTGGTGCCACCGCTCCTCCTTTCTGCGTCCAGTTTTCGTAGAAATGATAAACCCTCCTTTGAGAAATATTTAAAGTCGCACAAAAAAATCGTTTGCACACTTGCAGCTTCTCCGAATTCCTCAAGAAAAAGTACTCAAACGAAAATTTTTTCCGGCTTTCTTTTTCATCAGTTCTGATTCTGTTCGGTTTTTCTCTGCTGGTATATGCGACGTAGAACTGCTTCTTCTTTGCATCAGAAAGAGTGTAAAATTCTGCCCTAATTTGCTCCCGATCATTTTCATTAAAGTTTTGGTGACACAAATTTACGCATTTTAACTCACACCCAGGTTTGACAATTTTAGCTTTATCGATTTTTCCTTTCACATCGATGTACTCTTTACCGCTTTCTTTTTGTTTTTTTCTGACGTTTTTCGGCCATGTTTCCGGACTTCTGAGTCGCTTTCTTGTTATGTTTTTTTTTTGTTCTTGCGTGATTTCCTGGATTGCGACTTGTGAGTGTAAATCTTGGAACATTGCATCGATGGAAGTATCACTAGTTGGTTTACGGATTATATCATCATCTATAATAATGAATTCATTTGGATATTGAAGCTCTTCCGGATTCATTATGACGACGTCATCATCGAAAGTAAGTTTTTTTTTTATTTCTTCAATTCTGAAAAAAAAGTATAATATTAAGATAAACTAGATATGTAGATATTAAGATAAACTAGGGGGAGCTCAAATTTCTAACATCCCGCGGGATGTTAGAAATTTGAGCTCCCGCGGACATGCGTGTATATTTTGAGTAGATATAATACGACAAACAAGTTTATGGAAAGGCGGAACAGACACTGAAATAAAAAAATAAAAAAATGTGCCGAAATTATAAGCTACAAAAATTACTAGTTTCGGTGGAGGGGCCTGAGGTCGTCAGTCGTTTGAAACATTTCAAGGAAAACACATAACTGAACATTGTTTGTTCAACACAATTTATTTATTGACCACATATTTAACATAATACGTTTTTAATGATAAAGTCCACAAATTGGTTAATTTTATCTTTCGAATATTTAAAACGTATTAAAATAAACAAATTACGAATAAAAATAACTAATTTATTATGACTTGTTTTACGTAAAGAACGAAAGGTGTAATAAATAGTTTAATTAATAAATAATAAATGGAGCATCCTGTGTATATGCCTAGCAAGTTCAAAAAGTACATGTAAAATATATTGGAAATGCGTATAAATAACATAATTTTAAGACTTACCTTTCTATTTGAGCCACTGGTCTAAGGTTTGTTGATTCTGGAGTCGGTGAAGTCATTTTTCACTTCAATAACAGCAGTTTATTCACAATTAAACGTATTTTTAATAGAACAATGCGCAGCTCTGATGGCAGTTCGAAAACAATAAAAAACCAAGATGGCCGCTAACAATCCTAAAGCCGTAACAAGCCGACTCCTGATTGGTTGAAAGTGAATATTGAACATGCAAGAACTCAAATTGCGGCACGACTAGGCAGAACGTTGAACAAATATGTATGAACTTTTTTTAAACTATTCTATGCATAACTTTGAGTGTTTGAACGTTCAATATACAGAATATTGAACATACAAGAACTAACACATTGTTCCGTGAGTGGATATTGGCACTCGAGAAATGCTGAAAATAGCAGTTAAAAACCAAAAAATTTGGTTTTTTTTAGCTACATTAATGCGTAATAGGTTAATGAACACAATGGCATTCATAACTCAGTTTTGCTAAAAAAGGCTTATTGAACATACAAGAACTAGGACAGCGAGCTATTTGTAGGTTTACATGATGTGTTTAGGAGTATTGTTGAAATAAATGTTTTAAATGATCCACAAAACTTGCCAAGTTGGTATTGAATATGTCAACATCACCCAAGTAATGATTTCCCATGGTGTGAAGTCGTTGTATCGGAGAGTGGGCAATGTAGTTACGCTTATGTGTGCTGCTGTAGAATATTGTATTTTGTCATGTTGTTACTGTGGGTGTATGTATGTTTATAAGTTGCAGGAGTTCGCAACAGTCGAATTTAGAGTTAAGTATTTTGAATAAGAACGTTAAATCGTTTATTTTACGTCTATCTTCTAATGTATGTATTTTTAGAGTATTTAATAAGAAATTGTATTTTAAGTCTACGACAGGGGTATTTAATTTAAAATTTATAAAACGTAGAAATGTATTCGCTCAATGTTGTTAATGTGAATTTTGTAAGATGGAGACCAAACTACTGAGTTATATTCAATTAGACTTCTTACTAGAGATACGTATAATAGTTTAATGGCTATTATACGTATCTCTGTACTACTATACGTATTATTGTAATAAAAAAGCACGTGTGTTAATGGCATTTGTGCCGTAAATTCTAAATAAATAAGAAAATTCCATAAATATTTTAAAAACAAACAAATTTGTCCTACGAACATGATATAATTTTTTCCTTCTTTTATCTGCTGTCGACCGATTGAAAATCCTTACTTCACATTATAAGGGCCCGTTGTTTCACAGATTTTCATTTTTATTAAGTTCCAACTCCAAAATAATCTCACTCAGGGTCTATGAATTTGAAAAATTTATCAAATTTTTTATTTGTACTTAAAAGCTATATATACACATTTTTACAAGAATATATGTATTATAAATATTGATTTTATTCGTAGTCCTTCTCACTAGAAGATCATATGTTAAGGGGGACTAGGTTTTGGAAGTTCGACTCGACTTCGATTCGACTTCATGTTCTGGGTAAGGATTTCCATAAACTTCTACGACCATGTTTTAAGTATGCTAGTAAGTTTTTTATCCGGTAGTTCCTTAAGCCAAGAATTAATGCCCTTAATGTAGTTATTTTTTGTATTGAATTGTGTGATAATAAGTGGAAGTTTGTTATATACTTTTACTGCTAAAAAATCAGAGCTTCTTTGTTACACTTTGGTATATTTAGTTTCTCTGTTTGTTTGACTCTGGTTTTATGAGTATGTAAGGTGTTTGCCTGTAAATCATTTTTGGGGTGATGTACCAGAATGTTTTTGGCATAGATTTTCTGTATACTTGGAACGTCAGACCATTTAAAAATTTCTGTTGTTGACGTCCTTATGGGAACTTTTATTATGGTCTTTATGATGCAATTCTGAGTTACTTCAGTTGTTTAACGTGTTTTGATGCTGCTGAGTCCCATCCTATTATTCCATATTCTAATTTAGAGTTGCATAAAGTATAGCATACTGTCTTTAAAACCCTGTTGTTAAAATGTTTCGCAATTTTCTGAAGAGGAAGCTGAGTTTTGTTAGCTTTTTTGAGGTTCTATCAATGTGAGAATCCCATTGTAGTTTTTCGTCAATTTTGATCCCAAGATATTTAATGCTTTTGGTTTGTGTTATATGCGAGCAGAAACATCGAGGAAAATTGTTTTGACATTTGTGTAATTTAAGTGTATGCGCATTCATTGGTTGTCCTTTTTTGTTTTCGGAGAAAGTTAGATATTTGGTTTTATTTACATTTTATGTAAGGGAGTTAGCTTTAAGTCAGTTTTGAAGTTGATATTAAAGTTTAAAAGCTAATGTTAAAGTACTGTGAAACAACTGGCCCATAATAAAATACTAACAAAACTTGATTATTTACTTTTAAATTTGATGAATCGTTCTGTGAAATTAATAAAATTTCAAAGTTTTGTCGGAACAAAGCCCTTAGAGGAAATAATTGTCCCGTAGATTATAATTTACTTATTATGTCATAATTTAATAAATAAATTATACGCTAGATGAACGTTCAGGTACTTTTGACGCCTTTAAAAATATTGTGAATAATATGTGAATACACGAAATAAAAATAGGCACCAAATATTAGTGTCCAAAAATGAGATAAAAAGAATTTGGCATTCTCAGACTATAAAAATATTACCATTTGTTATTTCGGCTACTGGCATTATACCTGGCTCTCTCATTCAAAATTTAGACGTATTAGATCTATCAAAAAATTTATATATGAAGATGCAAAAGTCTGTCATAACGAAAGATTTTTTAAATATTTTTGCTGAGGAATCAGTAGGATTTATAGACCCTGTTAGGAGTTCTACCGAGCCGAACCCTCTGATATGAAAATATCTGGAGTCGGTGAATTGTTTTCCCATTTGATCTCTGGTGAGTTGACGTGTTGTTCTTGTATTGTTTTGTATTTATTTTGCTTATATAATGCACTTGCATAATGTTGATTGACTAGATGATCATTTGTGGAAAAGTGTGTGGAATGGTTTAGTTTTTCCTATGGGGAAGATTTAACCCGGACATAAAATCGGAAAAAAAAACTAAATATTTAGAAATGATCTTTGTGCCATCGCCTATTAAATAAATAAATACCCAAGTGCCAAAAAAATGTATTACAACTTCTATCTATGCACTGCGAGACTCTCTGTGTGTAAGATATCATTTATTAAAACTTCTATCTACTTAGATGCACGCTGACACTCTCTATGCGCAAGAGATAGCAAGTTTTCTTTTAAAAAGGCTCCATACATAAGTATAGTAGTAATAATTTCTTTGGTGAAAACATAAAGTTTTCGTCCTTGTCTCCGGATCTTTGTAAAAATCCAAAAAGCGAGAATTTTTTGACATTGAGGAACCCGTTTGACAAACTGATGATCAGTAGCTTACGGGATATTAGTGTAATATCGTAATCATTTATGTTTTGAAATATTTTAAACTACAAAAACGTTATGTTAATGTTGTGCCACAATACCAACTCTGGCTGTTGTTGTCCTTGTTACAGAATCAGTCTCTAGAGTGTCTAACATGCAGGCGGACCCACGCTTGAGTTACTGCTCATCCAACTGGCGGGAAACCCTTGCATCGTTTCATCGCGTTAAAGAAAACAAAAGTAAACTGGCGATGGAACCATATCCCGGTATTAAAGTGTTGGCGGCCTTTGCCAAGCTGGCGTACTCGGACTGTTCAGGGGAAATGCCTGAAGGGTGGTATCTGCTCACCACGGCACGAAACAACAATAACGGGTACTTCGGTTGCGCGGTTTGGAACCGTTTGCAGCAGCAGATCGTAGTTGCCCATAGAGGGACAGTCATTACGAATTTGGGAGCAATCTGGATTGATTTTAAAAGTGTTTACCGCAATAAATATACCGGGCACATGAATTCCGCCGTCTCTTTTGCAGACGAGATTAGGAAGGTAATCATTGAAATAAATAAAAAACGTGGAAGTCGCTTCGTTTTGTCCTTCACAGGGCACTCCCTGGGTGCCTGGCTGGCAGGGGTCACCACCTTGACGGTCAAACATCTGAAGAGGGAAGGTGGTGGCTTTTGTGTGATTGCCAGCCCTGACGAAGGCCTTCACGCGCACACTCTTGCTTTGGACAGTCCGGGGGTCGAAGATATCTTGATAAAGATATGCAGAAAGTATGGAATGAAATACGACCGATCCATGTGCACGTGGCACTTAGATATCACTAATTTCTTCGCTGCCCCTAATCTTGTAAACTGCACTGGCCATCAGGTGGGAAACTTACTTCAAGTCCATATCGAACGGGTCGCTCTCCCCAGTGATTCGAAGGAACCTACATTCATGTCCAATATAGACTCTCATGCAGTAGACGTTTTTATCAAAGCTTTTGATGATAGGAAGGATATATATGTGGTACGGAACTGGCCCCATGGATGGAGTGAACGCAAATATTACCACGGGATAGAAATGCTCTGCAATTCCTACGTTTTACATCCAGATGCCGTAGAAGCTCCCACTGACAGTTCTGATGGCAGCCACCGGAATACGCAACTAGTCAAAGGAAACGCTGACTGCAAGCAGTCAGAAGAAACACCAATCTTACCATACGACACTGTTAAATCGATGGGAACAGTATGCCAACTGGGAGTATTTTCCACAGAAGAGTATAATTTTATACAAAATTGGAGTCTTTTTCAAAGCAATGGGCTAGTGAAACGAACTGAAATTGATCATTTTTTCTTGCGCAAAAATCTTAAAAAAATAAATTTTCCACCATTTAAGATTGATTCAAGAAAAAACACCATTACTTGTGGTTCGAGGAAACATTTGGAACAAGTGATTGGACTAACTAAACAGCTATTTCGATGGTTTCCTGCAGAGATCATGGAAGCTATGGATTTACAGAACCGGAGTATAAAGTCAGCCCCCTTATATATGGCTGGCAAGGCCTACCTCCGCACCTTGCCTAATATCCTGGACTGCGAGGACACCTTGGGATTGAAGTCATTCTTGGAATCTTCTAAAAGTGTTTTACAAATAATTGTGACTAGTGATTTTGAATTTCAAGCCGCCAGATTGTACAATATATTGAATCTCATAGAAAACACTACTTTGAATTCAAAATTTTTGGAAGACAAATATAACACAATATTGAGTTGGAATCATATGCAAACTATAGCTAAGGTTGTAGATTTTAAAAGTTTGAGCGAGACCGATGTTAACAACAGTAACCTGATCATTCTTAATTTTGATAATTCATTAGAGAATTTATCTTCAAGAAGAATCTCTCGCCGGTTGAAACCAATATTACAAATTTTAGTGAAATTCCGCCACAAGAAACTTGTATTTATTCAATCACTACCAATTGATATAACATTATTCGAGGAATGCAATCTAACCGTTGAAACCAATGCTTTGAAAACATTTGCACTAGAAGACATAACTCCTTCGTCTAGAAAAAAAATATTTTTCAAAGATGCAATTACCATTGGTGCAGAAACCCTTAGCCTCAATATTATACTGGGAAATGACTGTACAACTCCGAATCAGAACATACAACAATTGATTTCACCCATTTTGAAGAACTTCATGATGGACAACTTGTATATAGAAACAATCCCAAACAATCTTCCTAGGATTTGTGAATTAAATGTTCTCTATTCCAAGGGGAACAAGCGAGTGGACAAAGAGCGGCTTACCGCACTTATGGAGAGGAGTGGGGCTGGTGGAACGCTGCTGGTAATCAGCGATCCAGGACAGCTCTGCCATGGCTACTGGGAGGGGGTGGAGGCTGCGCGGGGGAGGATATTCACCATTGTAGAAGATGGACAGGACCTGTTTATAGAAAAGTGTCGGGAGGAGTCAGCTAGACTAATCTATTGGTTCCATTTATCCGAAGAAGGCTACACGCTGAAAGAAGTTTACAATAGAAGCCTATACTTGCCAAGGAAGTTCCGCAGTCGACATATCATTAAATCCAACAATGAATTCGTTCGGTACAGGGGAGATAAGGATTTATTTATATTCCTCGACGTAGAAGATAAATTATCTCTTATTGGCTCCTTCAAATTACCCAAGGAAGCTGAGGATCTATTTGTCTCAAAAAATCACTTTAAAATTGAAATTAGTTCTCAAGAATTGAATATCGGAAATAAAAATACGGATGCATTGTTCAATAAACATTATTTTAAATTGCTGGAGGTTGGAGGTAGCCCGTGTTTGGTCTGGCAATACTCCCACGGCTCACTGGATGGGCTCCGCCCCTTCATCACCAGGGACTACAGGGACCCCATCGAGGAAACAGACTTCAGCATCATGAAGAAGAAGCTGACCATCATCGCGGATGATCCTGGTAAGGGAAAGACCACTAGCCTGACGCGCATGTCGGAGCTTATCCGAGATTCCTGGGTATTAAGAATTGACCACAAGCTTTTGGCTGACAGTTCCAAATTACCCCCAAAACTTGACATGAAATCCGTTACAAAATTTTTGCTACAAGCATCTAGTTTACATACCGATAAAAAAATGGTGAGCAGTCTATTGCAGCATTGCCTCGAATCAGATAATTCGAGGCAGGTTTGTGTTTTGATCGACGCATTTGACGAAATTTCTGAGGAAAATAAAGATAAAATAGTAGAGCTCCTGAAATATTTAAAAACAGCTACAACGTGTCAAACAGTAGTCACCACACGTGTACACGAACGAAAAAGGCTTGAAAAAGATTTGGAAGAATTTGCAGTAGATCTGGAAAAAATTACAGAAGGAGAGCAGGAGGATTACTTGGTGAATTCCTGGCTTCCACACCTAGCCTTAGAAATTCCAGAACACGGAGAGCTGCAGAGGGGGAGGCTGCGCCAGTTTGCCAGAGAGCTGCGTGAGGAAGTGGCAGGCGTGCTGGGAGAAGACGTGACGGGTTTCATGGGCATCCCGCTTCAAATCCGTATGCTGGCCGAAGTGTTCCTTAAGCAGGCCATACTATTTGTGATATCTTCTGGACAAGTTAATAACTTACGTAAAATCACCGATCTGTTTGACTTGTATAAACAGTTCATTAAAGTCAAGAAAAATATATTTTTTGAGCAGAAGACAAGCATCAACAGGCTTCTACCTACCCTCAGAAAAGCTATGTTTAAAGATATGATGGAAAAGCATTGCGTCTTGGCTTTTCAGACCATCGACCCAACATTCACCACGGAATATTTCACAAACATAAAACTATCCGCCCTGAAGACCGAGGAAGTGAAAGACATAAGTAGTCTTGGGCTGATAAAATATACAACTGATGGAACTTTTCATTTTATTCATCGCACGTTCCAAGAATATTTTTGTGCTGATTTCTTCGTCCGATGGCTCAGACAGGGAAGAAACAGCAAGAAAGAAAACATACTGATTAAAAATGAATTTTGTAAATTTTTGCTCAAGCCAGACTATAAAATAATCAGAATGTTCATCGAGGCTCAGCTTGACACAAAGCAAATACCTCGCGAAAAAATGGAAAATCACCCGAAGATGTACCAACATTGGTCTGAACATCGTCAGCTATTCTACAATACCAATAACAAAACTCCATTGCATATAGCAGCTAAAGAACAGAATACGCGCATTGTTGAAGTCCTTCTCAGTGGTCCGAGCAGCAGGATATACGAAGAAGACTATATCTCCATCATAACAGCCAGAGACAAGACCGGAAGGACTGTGCTGAACATAGCATTAGAGAATGAAAACACCAGCATTGTAAACCAAATAACAGAAAATGTGAGGAGTTGCATGTACGAATCAATAATAGGACTAATGTTGGCTACTTTCTTATACACGAGAAAGGATAGAAACGACAGCGTCAGCAACAATGAAATATTTTATTTTAAAGGATATTTTTCAAATACACAGCATTTAACCAGCGTCAACCAAGCCTTGAGAAGAACACGTCAGATAAGAGAAACAATATTTAAGTCATTTATTGCGGCAGTGAGAGAAGACGACTACGAGACTGTGGTGAAGATCTGCAGTGGCCTGGAAAGTGACACAGAGCGAGCTTACTTATTGATTGCCACTGATGCTCGAGGCGATACTGCCATCAATCTCGCAACGCTTAAACAGAATGCTATATTATTTAAATTATTTGCAAAACAAGGAGTTTGTATATCGTACGATAACGTTGGGCAGACTCCCTTGCATTGTGCAGCAAAGCAGGGGCATGATTGCATTGTTAATTTTTTATTAAATCAATCTGAAGAAACCTATGAACACATAGACGATGGATGCTTTGGAAATAAGAAAATATTCGAAAACCGTAATATCACATTAAAGTACGAAAATAATTCTTGTACACATTCTCAAGATATAATGGCTAATATTAACTCTGCAAATAGAGATGGTATTACTGCCCTGATATATGCTGCAAATAGTGGAAGCCACAAGGTGGTGAGCGCGCTACTGAAATCCGGAGCAGATACTGACTCTGCAAATAGGTATGGTGATACTGCCCTGATGTATGCTGCAAGGACTGGATACCACGAAGTGGTGAGTCTGCTGCTGGAGTCCAAGTCAAATATTAACTCTGCAAATAGCGATGGTTATACTGCCCTGATGTACGCTGTACAGAATGGACATCACAAGGTGTCACGCATGCTGCTAGAGTTTAAGGCAGACATTAACTCCGCTAATAGCGACGGTTATACTGCCCTGATATTGGCTGCACAGAATGGAAAACCCAACATGGTGCGCATACTGCTAGAATCCGGGGCAGATATCAATTCTACAAATGGCGATGGTGATACTTCTCTTATACTGGCTGCACGCGATGGACACCCCGAAGTAATGCGCATGCTGCTAGAATCCAGGGCAGATATTAACACTTTAAATGGGGACGGTTATACGGCCCTGATGTACGCTGTGCAGAATGGACACCACGAGGGGACACGCTTGCTGCTAGGGTTCAAGGCAGATATTAACTCTTCAAATAGCGATGGTTATACTGCCCTGATGTTGGCCGCACAGATTGGAAACCACGAGGCGATAGGCATGCTGCTAGAGTCCAATATAGATATTAATTTCGCAAATTGTTATGGTTATACTGCCCTGATGTTGGCTGCGCATACTGGACACCACGAGGTGATACGCATGCTGCTGGAGTCTAAGGCAGATATTAACTATGCAAATCGCAAGGGTTATACTGCCCTGATGTTGGCCGCCCGGATGGGATATCACGAAGTGACACGCGTACTGCTAGATTTGGGAGCAGATATTAACTCTGCAAATTGCAATGGTTATACTGCCCTGATGCACGCTGCACAGATGGGACACGACGAGGTGACGCGCATGCTGCTAGAGTCCAAGGCAGATATTAACGCTGTCACTTACAATGGTTGTACTGCCCTGATGTTGGCTGCACGGAGGGGATACCAAGAGGTGACGCGCATAGTGCTTGACTTAGGAGCAGATATTAACTCTGCAAATAGCGATGGTTACACTGCCCTGATTTACGCTGCACAAAATGGATACCGTGAGGTGACATGCATGCTGCTAGAGTCCAAGGCAAATATTAACTCTGCAACTTGTAATGGTTATACTTCCCTGATGTTGGCTGCACGGATGGGACACCTCGAGGTGACACGTATACTGCTGGACTTGGGAGCAGATATTAACTCTGGAAATAACATAGGTAATACTGCCATCATGTTGGCTGCACAAAATGGACATCGCGAGGTGACACGGACGCTGCTAGACTTTAAAGCAGATATTAAATCTGCAAATAGCCATGGTAATTCCGCCCTTATGTTGGCTGCACTGGGGGGATATGACGAAGTGGTGCTCATGATACTAGAGTCTGGGTCAGATATTAACTCTGCAAATGACCTTGGCGATACTGCCCTGATGTTCGCTGCACAGAGTGAAGACCACGAGGTGTTGCGCTTACTGCTGGTGTTCGGGGCAGATACTAACTCTGCAAATAGTCTTGGCGATACTGCCCTGATGTTCGCTGCACAAAACGGACAACACGAGGTGGTGAGAATGCTGCTAGAGTCCGAGGCAAAAATAAACACTCAGAACAGAAGGGGTGAAACAGCGTTGTATGAGGCAGCATTCAATGGACATGTGAATATTGTGGAGTTACTTCTGCAGTTCAATGCCGATATATTATTGCAGGACCAACATGGTCTTACAGCTCTCTCCTGCGCGGAAGAAAGGGGGCACAAGGAGATTGTTAATCTCCTCCGTGGCCACCAGGAAGCCACCCCCGATGATCACCTATGGGACCATGGCACCATCAGCTAGACTTCAACTATGAAAACCATTTAAGATTATTTGTTTAAGTACAGATTTCATTCTAAACAGTTGTAGTGGCATGCTTCTTCTAATGCGGGCCGCGCGCATACAGCCTGGAAATTTTGGGACTTGCGACGAAAGCACGGTTTTTCCCGCAGCTTCTAGTACTCTCCTACATAAAACGCAGCGCGCCGCACCGTCATTTCAGTTTAATACCCACACAGTGAATAATAAATATTTAAAACGTTTTCTAAATCTCAATAAGATTAAAATACAAAATTTATTAATATTACTAAATAAAAGTGCACCTCGAAATGTAAAAAAAAACATTTCATCAACAGAACTACTTGAAGTTGAGAAGCCTTCATTATAAATAATAAAATACATATTTTTAATAAATTATAATTCTAATTAACGATTACCGGTGGAAACTGAAATTAATAAAATTCAACATATTGTGTATTAATAATATAAGTATGTACTTGTTTAATTTTACTTTACCTACACGTTTTATCTCTACATCTGTAATAATGAAAAAAAAATTAAAATAAACAAATAAAAAAACGTCATCACAAAGGGAAACAATCAGAATGGAGCCACAATCCACATCTGCCCTGGATATCTCTTGAGGGAAACACTCTGAATGCAGCCACAATCGACGTTTACCCCTGGAAATCTCTTGAGGGAAACACTCTGAATGCAGTCACAATCGACGTTTACCCCTGGAAATCTCTTGAGGGAAACACTCTGAATGCAGCTACAATCCACGTCTGCCCTGGACATCAGATCTCTTGAGGGAAACACTCTGAATGCAGCCATAATCCACGTCTGCCCTGGACATCAGATCTCTTGAGGGAAACACTCTGAATGCAGCCATAATCCACGTCTGCCCTGGACATCAGATCTCTTGAGGGAAACACTTTGAATGCAGCCATAATCCACGTCTGCCCTGGACATCAGATCTCTTGAGGGAAACACTCTGAATGCAGCCACAATCGACGTTTACCCCTGGAAATCTCTTGAGGGAAACACTCTGAATGCAGCCACAATCCACGTCTGCCCTGGACATCAGATCTCTTGAGGGAAACACTCCGAATGCAGCCACCACAATCCACGTCTGCCCAGGACATCTCTTGAGGGAAACACTCTGAATGCAACCACAATCCACGTCTGCCCTGGACATCTCTTGAAGGAAAGACTCTGAACGCAACCACAATCCACGTTTACCCCTGGACATTTCTTGAGGAACACAACATTCATCAGGCAAGTTTCACTAGGCGAATATGGTTATTTTATTCTGCAATCAAATTAAGAATATTATGTTACCCAATAATTAAAATACGTTTTAATTACAGTCGCTGGACATTGCTTGAGGGAAACACTTTAAATGAAGCCATAATCCACGTTCGCCCCTGGACATCTCTTGAGCGAAATAATCTAAATTCAGCAACAACTCACATCTATCCCTTGACATCTCTGAAGGGAACCACTCTGGATGCATCCACAATCCACGTCTGAAGATCTCTTGAGGCAAACACTCTTAATGCAGCCATAATCCATCTCTACACCTGGACATATCTTGGGGCAAACACTATTAATGCAGCCATAATCCATCTCTGCTCCTGGACATCTCTTGGGGCAAACACTATTAATGAAGCCATAATCCATCTCTGCTCCTGGACATCTCTTGGGGCAAACACTCTTAATGCAGCCATAATCCACCTCTGCCCCTGGACATCTCTTGAGGGTATTGACATTCTTCAGGCAAGTTTCATTCGGTACATATCTTTTTCCGTTGTTTCTGGATTCAATTTCAGGATATTATTTTACTAAAGCAACTATTTACTTTTATTTATTTAAAATCCATATTATTTTATTTATCCAAACGCCTTTCCACAAATGATCATCTAGTCAATCCACATTATGCAAGTGCATTATATAAGCAAAATAAATACAAAACAATACAAGAACAACACGTCAACTCACCAGAGATCAAATGGGAAAATAATTCACCGACTCCAGATATTTTCATATCAGAGGGTTCGGCTTGGTAGAACTCCTAACAGGGCCTATAAATCCTACTGATCCCTGTATTAAAATGATTGATTTTTATGTATAAATTCTTTGACAGATAAATTAATTAATGCATTTACTATTATTTGTGTTTTTTCGTCAGTTTTAATCCATTAATAATGTTGACGTATTGTGAATATAGTTTTTATGTCATCGGAAAAGCGAAATTATTTCGGACTTATTAATTTTTATTTAACTTTTACCGCGTGAATTTAAGAAACTTCTTTCATTTATGCATGTGTAGGTAAATACAAATTAAATACATTGTGATTTTTTGGTTATTTTCTGGAAAAGATTATAATAATTTTTAATTTTATGAACGAGATAAAAAGTGAAAATAATCTTGCAAATTCTTTAGATAAAAGAATTGCTTTTTAAAAATTTTTAACTCTCTGAAATTTTTCGACGTTAGATTCAAAATGTTTGTGTTGAAATTTTTTTTCAACTTTTTTCATGTTTGAAATTAAAATGTTGCAATTTTTAAACATTAAAGTATACTTTATCTTGTTTTCAAATTGGTATTTGTTTTTACGACATCTTCAAAATGAAGAAATATAAAAAAATATTTAATAACATTTCTATTATTATTTCAAGTTTATATGACAGATAAACAATCCCTTTTCACTGGATAAGAAATGAATATATTTTATATATCTTTCCATGAACTATTTTTTTTTAATAATATAGTATTGATTACATTTTATGATTTTGACTGTCCAACTAGGAAGGGTTCCCGTTTCAGGACAGTCAAATTTACAGGTTTCAAGTTATCCTAGACGAATACAGGATTTAAGACTAGCTAAAATAAGTATGTTAAAACGAAGATACATAAAAAGATACATAAAAAAGATACATAAAGATACATAAAGGCGTTCGTGATTTCAAATTACATTTTTTAGTATCATTTCGGAATCAGTCCTGCCTAGATCCAACAACAATTTTGTCACTCTTTGCCGGGACTATAGACAAATGTATTCTTTTTACATTTTCAGACCCAAGTCTACGTGGACATACATCTTACTACCCTTGAAGAGACTTGCCGCCTTTGGAAAAAGTCTCCACTCTGTTGATCTCCTGCTATCTCCCCTCTGTTTCTCGTGGCCAAGACTGCAGTGCTTGACTCCACACATCCAGCCACCAAGTATAGGCCTCCAGTCTCCATAGTCCTGCAGGATTATTGAAGAAAATACTCTTTCGCTGGATGCCGTTCTTCCATTTTTGGTTCTGCTTAACAGTTTCCTAAATCTTGTTATTAACAGTTCTCTAAACAGTTGGCATATAGCTCATGGTTGTACTTATTCCACCAGATACCAAATCCTTGTACGGCTTCAAGGAATCTTCTTTTCATAAATGTTTTAAACTCTTTGTCTATTCTTGGTAAAACCGGCACCCTAAACAGTAGTTTGACACTGGTGGCACCTCTGGAATGGAGGAGCAGAAATAAACCTATAACTTTCGAAGTTCAGGGTGTATCAGCACGTACCGCAGGCTTCAACCCTTAAGTACTACAATTCTGGTCCACACGGAAACGAGATTTTGATTCATTTGTTATCAATGCTGACTGACCGAATAGTTCAATGGTTCTATCTGCACGTTTAGGTATGTTCTTGGAATGGGTACATGGAAATATAGTTAAAATCTTGTACGATGAATTATTATGCCCTTGTTTCCTAGATGGTTGCATATGGTACTATCTGCACGTTTAGGTATGTTGTTAACACTTTTCACAAGATTCGACCTTATACTCAGAAAATGGAAATTAGATATATACCTAAAACTTAATAAATATCTGGGTTATCGCTGAAAAATCCGTAGCAAAAGAAAGCTGGATTCAGTGACTATACGGAGAAATAAGTTTTATTTCTATAGCTATAATATATAAAATTCTAAAAAATAAATAGAAGAGTAACTACCGCGTAGGTCCACTTTTGAGGTCCAGGATAAACGAGTGGATAAGGACTGTATCGTCAGCAAAATGGATAATTTGACCAAGCAGTGGCCGAAAAAATATGACATTTACAGACAAGATTAAATAATACTGGTCCCATAATGGTTCCTTCTGGAATAGTTACAAAATATGTTGTTTGGACGCTGTTTGCCTTTGACCAGATATGTACTCAAGTAAGATTACTGCATCTGCGTTGTTGTTTTCATGAAGCAGAATTGATTGCAGTGCGGATAATAATCTGTAATCCGTTTTAAACAAATTTCACTATTCGAAATTAGGGATATCGGTCGATAACTGGTTTTAGAGATAGGTTTGCTCTGTTAGCTGAACTCATAATTAAAAGATGGGTGAATTGTTAGTTAAGTATATTTTCATTACGCAAATAAGAATCGCCTGTCGTGTTTTCATTATTTGTTCATGTTGTATTATGCATTCCGGATTGCGATATGTATCTTATTTCTGAGTTACGAAGGTTTTCCAAATAACCTTCAGATAATTTTTGGAGGAAGATTTAAATAAAAAAAACGTAATGATTATTATTTTTCATTAAATTTGTTATTTTTTCCATATTTTCATAGAAAGGTGTTAGTTTTCACATCGTGGAAATATGTTTCAATGTAGTTTTTAACTTTCTCTGATTGACTGGTTCACTTTACGCCGCACAGCGCACGGATCCGCTCCCAACGAGTAAATAATTAACCAGTCTAAAGGGCAAAATAAAGTGTATAAAATCAATTGTAACTACAATAGTGTATTCGGGTCTTTCCATCAAAAGATTAACCCTTTTGACGTCACCACTCAGTTTTCTATATAATGATAGAATAAATAGTATAATGATAGAATAAAAAGTGTAATGATAGAATAAATAGTGTAATGATAAAATAAAAAGTGTAATGATGGAATAAAAAGTATAATGATAGTATAAAAAGTGTAATGAAAGAATAAATAGTATAATGATAGAATTAATAGTTTAATGAAAAAATATGATTTAAGATTTTCACAGCCAAAAGTATTTTTGTTATTTGTTTTTGGGGTGTTATGCCGTGTTGCGCTAACTCCTTCTTTAGCCAACATTTCGGACAGCATTGCAGTGTTCATCATCAGTGTAATCAGTGCAATGAAAGAATAAATAGTATAATTATAGAATAAAAAGTGTAATGATAGAAAAAATAGTATAATGATGAAATAAAAAGTAACATGATTAGAATAAAAAGTAAATTGATTGTAATTGAAATGATACAATAAATAGTATAACCAACTACCATCTACATTTTATAAAACATGTTTCTTAAAAAAACGCATTCAGTTTACAGTTATATTCAATAACGCATAATACGAAAAATATTTCAAGTTGTTCATTTAATGGAGGGAAGGTAAGAAAAAAAAGTAGAAAGTGCAAATTATTTTCATTTTATTCATTAAATACTTAATCAGTGAACAGAATTTAATTACTTCTTCAAATTTTGCAAATTCACTTTGTGGCACCATTTTATTAACAAAATAATTAAAACACTTTGTTTTTACCACGATAATCTTTATTTGTTATATAAAGTCAACATGTTTCGAGAACGATGTTCTCTTCATCAGGACAATTAATGTACTAAAAACTAAATTGTCAAGTATATAGAGACAGGTGTGGGTAGAAAAGGTAGTAGTGTAGGGGGGGGGGGGGGGGTGGAGGGGAGGGAAAGACAAAAAATTACAATGGAAATATGTTTAAGACAGGTTTATTCACAAAGTTAATTTGATTATTAATAATATTTAAATTTCTATTGACATTTTTCCTAATTTCTAATATTTAGACATCTCAAATGTTCCTTAATCCTCATTTCAAAATTTCTGCAAGTTTTACTTATGTAAAAATGGTTACAATCATTGCAATTCAATTGGTAAACTCCTGATTTTTTTTCATTTTTAAGTCTTTGTCCTTGTTATTTAGAATAGAATTTATTTATTTAGAATTAGAATTTAATTATTTATGAATTTGTCAAATTAGTCTTCCCCGCTTTTGATTGTTTTAAATATATCTCTTGAATAGAAGCAGGCGCTTGTGTTTAAAACAGTGGTGAGCATCAACATTTAGTGTCTGTAATTAATTATGTTTAAGGAAATATACGATTATTAAAACAAATATGTGTAAATAAAAAAAAATAAAAATATTTATTAAGAAGATAGTTTCATTATTTTGGTATTTTTAAATTGAATTTCTCTTTAAGAGGAAGCTACAAGCCAAAAATGTGTATATTCTTGGTATACCTTATGTCGTAGGTAATAGGCATTAAAATCGCTTGACAAACGGAGTCTAGAAACGTTCGATTTCAAGCACAAAATTGGTTTTTATTTATTTTGTAAATAATTTTACAAGAAAGCAAAAAAGTTAATCAAGTGAAACTGTCACAGATAATCTGAGCTATAATAATGTATTTTTAAAAAGTTGTTTCCTTTACGCGTTCATACATTTCTATTGAAAAAAAAGTTTTTTTCGTAGTTTACATTTATGTTTTTATTGAGTAATTTATTATTTTATTTGTATTCTACTCAAGCGAAACGATAGGAAAAGCTTCAATTTGTCTCAAGCATATTTTTTGGTATTCATAATGTACACCAATTCGTTATAAAGATTAATCAAAATAGATATTTGGCATTAAGCTTCGCCTTAATCGCTTTTCTAATTCCCTAGAAATGTTTGTGTTGGATATATGCGTTTTTGACGAGTACGACTTTCAGTTGAAAATTGTGAGTTTGTTTTTCTTTGATTATTTGAATTATTATTTTTTTTTTCAGACAAGATCATTAAATGTTTATACTTTAAATTCTTCAAAAATTAGGTGTGTTGGATAATCGCTTTGTTTTACAATATTATTTTTATAATTAGACGCTGTACAATTTCAACAGGGAGTAGATTTGTTTTGTATGCAGCTTCCCGCTCCCTAGCTGACTACGGCGTATTGGAGATTTGATTTTACTATAGCGTGGTTAATTAATTATTTGGGTTTTCTTTGGCATTTATTTTTACGTTATTTTTATTGATTGAATGTTTTTGTTTATTGTTTTCTATTGCACAGTTTATTTAAAGGTTGTTTTCAGCTGTAGTAGTTAGTGATGTCAATTAATTTTTATATTTTTTTAAATTACAATCTAATTCTAAGTCATTTGGGAAAGTAATTGTATTTTTTTTCTTATTGAATTTATAGACTCTGATTACGATTTGGAATTTCAGTTTTAGATTATTTTATATGTGTGGATAAAATGTTTTCAAAGTTCTTTGGGCATATTTCGACCTATTTACAATTGATAACAGGTTGTCAATTTTCAGTTTTCAAATATCAATTAAGATTTGTTACCTAAATAGTTTTTATATACGTGTGATGGTAGGTACTGTAATTATTCCATTTAGTGGTTTTTATTTTATATAGATCCTTTTTGTTAATATTTGTCCAAAAATGATCGAGACAAGATGGTTTTTATTAAAATTTAATAAATTTATTAGGCTGTGGTAATATTTTGGATTTTTTTCTTTCTTCACAATAAACATACAATTAGCATGCGTTCACAATGTTTGAAAAACAAGAATCGTGTGGATTTGTGGGTTTGAAAAATGACATTATTGTTTAAAAGGTGCTTTTGGCTTTATTCTCAAAGATGATGGATGTAAAAACAGCCCCCATTTTGTCGTATATGTGCGTTATTTTGGAGTAAGGCAGGCGGTGCAGGAAGCGTGTAAACAGCTTGCCGTCAACATATATCTGGAAAGATAACAGTCGTATTAGGTTGGAGTGTTTTACACAAATTCAAATGTAGGTTCTTTACATTATTATCAAATGTCTACTCTAAGGACGGGTTGTTCCACAGAATTTGAACAATTCATCAAATTTCAAAGTTGATTTACAAGTTCTGTGGAAGTTCTATTCAAATTCTATTATTAAATCATAACTGGCCAGTTGCTTCACAAAACTCAAATAATAACAGAACTTGAATTGAACCTTCACATACCATGCAAAACAGTTTTGAAATTTGTGCTGGTTTTTCAAAATAGCTACATACGTTTGCATCAAAGGCGTAGAGAATGGGTAAATTACACTTAAGATGTAATTTATTTTAATTTATCGTAATAATTGAGTATTATATCATATTATTATTATTAGGATAGAATAAGCATGGCTAAGAATGGCAAGGACAGTAAAAAGCATTAACTAAACACTGTCCAATAGCAATTAGCTATTCCATAAATCCTGATTTATTATTCCAAAATTTAGGCTTTGTCCCACCGTGCAGCGCCTTTAAAGTGATTTGTCACTAAATTGGCACAGGACAACTCATCCAAATATGTTTATTATAAGAGGAAGAGGAAAAAACTTACGTTGATGGCATCCTCTTCTATCTCGAATGCAATTTCGAACTCCCCCGACTTATTAATCGGCCACCCACCGTCTGTTTCTTCTGCTCCCCAAAAGTTAAGGTTTTGCGTACAATGGTTTCTGACCACTGATGATCCGTTATAGAAAGTGCAGTGCAATGCAATGTCTTGAGCTGGCAGGCAGACGAGATCGAAGGTGAAACTGAAAACAGTAACAATTTACAGATGAGTACACTGCATCACTCTATTCCTATTCTAGGTCCCAAAGACGGACATGTAGAAAGAATGCCAGAATGAGTGTGTGGATGCCCCACAGTGTTGTTTGTTGGAGAAGCAGAGAGTGTTAGAGTGACCAAGTATCATAGGCTCTCCGTGCAGCGCAAGTCCGCCAGGAGTGAAGGATCTTGGTTCATCAGTGCTCTTGAAATGGACTAGGATCACTATCCCCAACAATGGGGCAACGATTCAAGGGTTCAATAATAAAAAGAGCAAGAAAGAACTACATCTTAAATCTGGGCTTAACTTTTCCCGCCAAGCGGACGATGTTTCCAATGCGCACAGCTTCAGGGAAGGTTGCAGAAAACTGAAATTTAACAAAAAAACAGTGGAAATAAAATTTATTGCTAATTTGACAACGACAACCCAATTTGAATATTACAAATTTTAGAACTTATTATGATTATTTTTATTTCTTTAATTCTTTGTATTTTTTTGTAAAAATAAGTTACTAAAATCATGGGTTATTGTAATTATTACAACATTGAAAACGACCATTAAAATAATTTTCTGTTATGTTATATCATAGGAAGGTAGCTAATTGATCGCTTTGTCTGAATTATTCTTCACAGATATTATTCTTCTATTTATGGTCCCTGTCTGTTCTCTATAGCAGTTCTCCGCAACCGGTGTGCCGTGACACACTGGTGTGCCGTGACACACTGGTGTGCCGTGACACACTGGTGTGCCGTGACACACTGGTGTGCCGTGACACACTGGTGTGCCGTGACACACTGGTGTGCCGTGACACACTGGTGTGCCGTGAGCCGGACACAAGTGTGCCGCGGTCAAATTCAATGTATTTGACATTTTAAAATATTTAATTATGTATTTAATACACAATGACAAAATATTTTTCATAATATTGTCTATTTTTAATTGTCTGCAGATACTGTTAAAAGACGTATTCACAATATTTTAAAAACACTGAAAACTGTTATTGGCTGAAAAATTTGCACTTCAGATCAACGAAACAACCGATATTAAAAATAAAGCACAGTTGATAGCTATTGTACTTTTCGTTGATGAGGACTTTATTAAAGAACATTATTTATTTTGTAAGGAGGTTCCAGAGCGAACTACCGGTGAAGAATTTTTTCAAGTAACCGATGATTTCTTCAAAACATATAATATTATGGAGCAATTGCATTGCTGTTTGCACGGATGGCGATGCGGCAATGACGGGTAGTAAAAAGGGTTTTGTCTCTTGTGTAAAACAAAATAAAATCCAACGTTACAATTTACACACTGCTGCATACACCGAGAAGCATGATTGATGGTCAAAAATTTACCGGAGGAACTTTTGAACACGATGAATGAATTTATTAAAATCGCAAACATAATTAAATCAAGAGCCCCAAACTCGCGAATCTTTGGAATACTCTGTTCAGAAATGGGAGCCGAATATGAATCCTTATTGTTTTATACTGAAATTCGTTGGCTATCCCGAGGCAAAGTTTTGGCTAGATTGTTTGAGCTTCGTCACGAGGTGTGTGAGTTTCTTTTAAATCAAAATATGCCCAAACTATATCAGCACCTCGATTACTGGATAGCCGAACTTGCATACATGGCTGATATATACGAGCATTTGAATGAACTTAATAACGAACTTTGGCTGAAAGAGTTGCAAAAAGGATGTTTGGAAATGTACCAAAGGATCAACTATAGTACAATTGAAAACAAACAATTAACTGTCGATCTGGCCCAACAAAATTTAAGTATGCTTCAGCAGAAATATTTTGTCAGTATTTTTATTTCATTAATACGAAACAATACGATTGGATTCCAAATTCTTTTGCAACCAATGCAATAAATTCTACGGAAGCACTGCTCTGCAAATTCGAGTGGAATTTACAGATTTAAATAATCACATTTACGTTATTAAAGATTTACATTAAAAAAGAATATACTTAAGAATATAGAATATATATAGATAAGAATATAGATTTACGTTAAAAAATAATCACATTTCCGTCAAAGAATTCTTAACACTACTTCCATTTTCAACGACATATTAATGTGAGCATAGTTTTTCAACGCTTGTATTAATTAAAAATGATAAGCGGTCATGCTTAAAAGGTCTTGACCAAGAACTTCTGGTTGCGCTGTCAAAAATCGAGCCGAATATAAAAATTTTGTGTTCATTGAAACAAGCGCAGGTTAATTTAACAATTAATCGCTCATTAATTTATTGTTATTTTATAATAATTGTTAAGATTGCGTAAAAATAAATATGTTATAGTTAAATGTTTGTATATATACTTTTCAAATAAAAAACAAGAAATTATTGTAAAATTTGTATCAATTTAATATCTATTTAATTTAAGCTTATGGTGTGCCGCGGAATTCTAGGAAGAAATTTGGTGTGTCGTAGGTGAGAAAAGGTTGCGGAGCACTGCTCTATAGGTATTATAAGAAGAAAGATACGACATACGGCCCATTGGCATGCGTCACGACGACACGCGTACGACGACTGCCTGGGTCTACTATATAAATACAGATCATTCAAATCATCAAATATAAAAAAGCGAAACCAGCAAAAAAGCATACCTACTGATAATGCAAAGGGATTTTTCAAATAATCAGAACCTGGCCGTGAAACTATATTAATAACAATATTGAGATTATTCGTAAAAAAATATATATTTTAGTAAAACATCTCAATAGAAATAATTTTTAAGGAAAAAACTCACGTGAAAGGGGGTCACTAGCTCCCCCATATATTGCTTCCGTTAATTTTCCTTTTGTATTTGCCGCTTTGAAGGCTGTATTACTCCGAATGAACGGAGATATTTGACTTTAGCCGTAATGTTTAATAAAACTGTTCCAGTGAATTGAACTAACAAGATATTATTACTGAGGGGTGGGTCTACAGTATAGATACAAATATAATTAATTTTCGCTCTTCTCATTTATTTTTGTACAAATAAATAAATATAAATTTATTTTATTTTATTTATTTTATTTATAGAATACATGATAATACAATAATACATTTTCTTACATGTGATACATTAAATCACCACACTAGGCGACTGCCTGTCTCGTGGCGACCAATGGTATAAAGTTAGTATGTGAGGTCTAGTGTTAACATATGAATTAAATATTTATACATGTTTAAAGTATGAAAGATTATATTAGAATGAATTATAATGGAAATAGAAAATATAAAAATGTTAAAGTAGAAAGCAGAAGACAAAAAAAAAGAAAAATAAAAAGAATAAAGAAGAAATAAAATAAAAGAAATACAAAAAAAAAAAAAAAATTTAGAAGTCTAAGACATGCTATTATGCAGGAAAAGATCAAATACATAACTCTCTTTTCTGGTTGTGTAAGTGTACATGCATGTATGAGCGCGTAAATACGCGTACTATTTAAATATTTTATAAATACTCACGATTTGCGACATGACTGTTGTCAGGCGAGGGCTGTTATTGACAAAATATCTAAATAAATACTCACGATTTGCGACATGACTGTTGTCAGGCGAGGGCTGTTATTGACAAAATATCTAAATAAATACTCACGATTTGCGACATGACTGTTGTCAGGCGAGGGCTGTTATTGACAAAATATCTAAATAAATACTCACGATTTGCGACATGACTGTTGTCAGGCGAGGGCTGTTATTGACAAAATATCTAAATTCAAAAATATTTAACTCCGTTCAATCGAACCAAGTTGGACAAGCTGAATGCAATATTTTACAATTGCTATCTTTTTTAAACTTCTTTATTTTATACACTATCTAAGATAAGATAGTAATGAACTTATTACTAGATATTGAATGGGCATGTGGCATGAAATATATATATGAGTTTTTCAATTTATTTATATGTGAATACCGCACAAGAGTCTCATGGCACACGTGGTATGTTGCGAGGCTGAAGGTAAAAGGGAAGGGAAGGAGATGGGAAAGAGGACTGTGGGGGAGTTAAAAAAATTAAAATAATTAAAAAAATATACTGAAAACCTAAACTAAATAAAAATAAAAAAAAAATAAAAATAAAAGAAAAACAAAAACAAAAAATTAAAAAATTAAATAAAAATCTAAGAAACTAAACAAATAATACCTCATCCCATACACACAAGCAATTGCTTATTATGGGAGAACATTGAAAAATAATAAATATTAATCATATCATAATATCTTTTATCTTATTACTAGTGAAATATATATATGTATATCACACATTGTAAATTTGTTTATTGAATAAATTTTATTGAATAAAAAAATATTAAAAAAAAAAGTTACTTTTCTTCTTTTTTACTTTTTATTTATATTTGTTGAAAATAATGTGATCTTACTAGGGTACCCCGTTCTAAGGTAATAGGTTACATTGTACATGGTAATTTGTGTAAATTGTAATTTGTAAATTTGCTAAAGTTTTTTTTTAGACGTTAATTTTTTTTAAAGTAATTTTTTGTAAACGTTCAAAATATACAAGAGGCTAATTATAAAGCGAAATAATAGAAGAATAACATAACCTTATACAATAAAAGTGTATAGTGGTTACGCCATTACTCATTACACATTAATTTACACATACATCTCATGCACACCTATGTACATACATGCGACCACTGTACTGAGAAAATATTGTTGTTCCTAGTCCTACCTTATTCTATTCCCGCACTCTTTCGCTGCATATTGTGTAGTCAGTCTGTTACAATAACCCTCAACGCATCGCTCACAAAATAAATAAAAATAATAAAAACCGCTCATGCTTCTGATCTTATTACATTTTATATCGGCTTCCATCTCGTGCAAAACAGCTTCGTGTTCAGTGCCACCGCCGTGATCCCTGAAGAGGATAAACAGGAAGAAAACGAGTGTCCATTTTCCTAACGGTGAGAACTTCCTTATCCATACAACATATTATTGTCTTATGTGCAGTTGTAATTACACTAACATTCAAACATACCATTACATCTTTTACACACCATATAGTGTCAAAACATACAGAAGAAAAACATAATATAAGGTTAATCTTTGTTAGGTTGCAATATTTTTTCTAAATTCTTCCTTCCCGTGTATATCTTAATACTTTTTTTGTAGTTGGTTATTTTTAATAGTTTTTATTGCAAGAGGGAGGTTTAGTTATAGGTTGGTGTATGTTGTAATAATGATGTAATCTTGTGAATCGACTCGAATTTGTGTGTGCAAATCTTTTGAACATAATTGGTTCCTAGACATTAAATTCAGCGAGTTAAAAACATAGTCTGTCGGGGTTCTGATAGGGACTCGTAAGTATTATTTTCAAAATTGCCTTTTGTGCTGTGAAGACTGGTTTTAGAATGGAATTGCATGAACTTCCCCATCTGATAAGACCATATTGTAGATAAGATTGGCCTGAGGCGTAATCATTTTAACTTAGTTGTTCTTTATATAAAAATAATGTCTCTTAATGCTTTGAAAAAAATAGGTTAGTTTTTTTTAAATAGTTGTTTATATCTTCAAGTTGGGAGTTCCAATTTAGGTTTTGATCAATAATTATTCGTATATTATGCTTTATCATTTGTATTATAGTCAATGTTGGTCTCCTTTAACCTGCAAATATTAATTCTGTTTTTGACAGATATGTTTTTAATGTATGTTTGTGTGTTTTGAAGTTAAATAGTGAGGTTCGGCGTCAAATTATAAACACTAGTTGCAGACGGGCTACGATGAATTGCAATAGCCTCTGCGGCTAGTGATAAGCTCATTAACTCGGGATCAGAGGCATGCGTAGAGTGTAGCAGTGCGTACTTCTGGACGGGCAGTTCCTACCCGATTAAGATAATCATTGGTCAACATTCTTAAATTGGCACGACTGTTTCGAGCTATGTGTGCGGAGCGGCACTTCATCGACTTCAGTTGCTTGCTGGACTCGTGGGATTACGGTGTGTTCGTACAACGCTGGAGCTATGAGGGTCTACTGTGCAAACTACGAAAGGTCTTTTTCACTTATATCTTTTAACAATGTACTTATAATTTAAATAGGGATTACTCATTTAACTTCTTGCGTAGTTATTTTATAACTCGCTGGCGCCCGCTCAGACATTCTTTACAAGATTAAGTGTTTTTAAATTCATTAATGTCACATGTTCTTTAGTCAAAATCTTATCAAGATGGCGTTATTTACACGTACATTCTTGTCACGCTCTGAGTTAAATTATTTGATAGAGTCTCATGTTTATTTATTTGATTAAACATTTTATTTATTGTTTTAATAAATTAGCGTCTGTTGATATTTAAAGTATTCTATTTTTTATCATCCTTATCAGTTCTCATTACTACCTACCTACTTTGAATTATTGCGTGTGCGTGGTTGACTAGATAATTGTATTCGGTAATTTTACCAATTAATGTCACAATCGAAAGACCCATCATTAATTAATACAATTATCCTTTCATCACCCATCCACGTTAATATGTTACAAAATGGCAGCCCTTGTGGGTGAACCTAAGTTTGACTAAATAATGAATGCAGTATTTTTTTCTTTCATTGTTTTAATCTTGTATTGGATGTCTGATTTTTTTTTCATAATTTTCTTGTATAATCCCTTGAATAAGACCTTTCGTTTTGCATGGTAGATGTTCGAGTGTTTTTCGGAATACATCGTGTCACTGAGATTTTATTAATTTTTCATATTACGCAGCTTTGCAATCTGGCACAACTCTTGACGTTTTCGTCTTATTATCGTGATTATTAGTACGCTGACGTCACACTTATTTTATATTTTTTGTTTTGCGGTGATTGTGGTTGTTGTATTGTTGCTTGCATGTTCTAATGATTTTTTTCTACCTACCCTGTTAGTTAGGTATGACGGATTCGACCATTATAACAAGAAGTCGTGCGTTAATCATGTCTAAACCAGAGGATGGCACTACTTCGGCAAATTCGGCGGTCGCGTCTAATACAGTTCCGGTTCACAAATGGAACTTAACCTTCGACGGTACTGGGAACGTGCATAATTTCATTGAACGGGTCAACGATTTGTCAATTTCTCGTAACGTAAGTACAGCTTCTCTTTTTTCATCTGCGGTGGAACTTTTTTCAGGTCATGCTTTAGACTGGTTTAGAGTCAACCGTTCTTCTTTCAAGTCATGGACGGATATTGTAATTGCTCTAAAGGAAGAATTTGAGCTTCTGGACCATGAAAGACGATTAGTTGCTCAGATCAGAGCCACGTACCAGCAACAAAAAGAGAACCTGGGTTCATTCATAACGCGGGTCTTGACTTTAAACAATCAATTGTCGTCAAAATTACCAGATGACGAAATTCTGGAAATATTACAATGTAATATGTTACCGAGATACATACAAAAATTATCGCTCTCTGTCATCTCGGACATTAATTCTCTGAAAAAATTGGGAAAAATGATTGAACT
This sequence comes from Hesperophylax magnus, assembly GCA_026573805.1. Taxonomy (NCBI): domain Eukaryota; kingdom Metazoa; phylum Arthropoda; class Insecta; order Trichoptera; family Limnephilidae; genus Hesperophylax; species Hesperophylax magnus. The sequence continues at coordinate 4,011,948 of JAIUSX010000005.1, read as the reverse complement.
TGCAGACAGTCGGTCTGATTCCAGACCTTCCCCGCCAAATGCAAATACTGTTAATTTTAATAATGTTTCTCATTCCTCCTCAAATAATGCATTTAGCAGAGGGAATAACAGAATGTCTCAGAATAATCCCAATTTCAGGAATCATCGTCAATCTTTTGAATTCAGTAAACGTAGCCCGTCAAATATGAGTTCTAGGGAGGTGAAATGTTTCCGCTGTGGCCGTCCTGGGGTGAAGGCGCCTTCATGCAACTGCCGGCAGGCAAAAAACTAGATGTCCTGGGGGTCCTGTCTGCGGGCGGCAAGTCGACACCGTTCGCTGACATCACCGCCAGGCATCGGCTTGCTGTGCTGTCGGAAACCAGAACTTTCTTCAAGAACCTTTGGACTTCGAAGGTGGTGGGTGCGGCTAAAAGGGATGGCCGTCCACACATCATTTTCCAGGTTCTGGGTTCCAACTTTTCTGGCCTTCTTGACTCTGGTTCGCATATCTCAATTATTGGTAATAATTTTCATCGTAAATTTTTAAATCTAGGGTTAAATCTTTCTGTTCTTAAGAAAAAATTTTCACTCACTTCTGCTACGGGTCATACTGTGGAGTGCGTTCACAAAATTGCGGTTCCGGTAGTTCTTGGTAACGTTAAGAAAATTTTTAATTTTGTGGTTATGCCAGATATAAAATCTAACATCATCCTCGGTTGCGACTTTTGGAAAGTTTTTAACATTTGTCCCAAGTTATCTAAATTAATGACTAATGACTCTGACAATAGTTGCGTGTCTGAGGTAAGAGGACTAGATAGCTTTGAGAACTTGGATTCATTTCAACAATCAACATTAAATAACGTCATACACGAATTTGAAGCCTTTTCTGGAAATCGTTTGGGTAGAACGTCTCTTGAAAAACATGTCATTGACACGGGTGATTGTCAACCTATTAAGCAACGTGTTTATCCGATTTCTCCTCATTTATTGCCGGAAGCTCACAGAGAACTTGACAGACTATTAAAACTGGGAGTAGTAGAACCCAGCAATAGCTCGTGGAATAATCCTATTGTTTTAGTGCCTAAGAAAAATGGTTCTTTTAGACTTTGCTTGGATAGTAGAAAGCTCAACGCGGTCTCGCGGCGGGACGCTTATAGTCTACCGTTGATATCTGATATCTTAAATAGTCTCGGAGGAGCACGTTATCTATCAACTTTAGATCTTAATGATGCCTTTTTTCAAATCCCGTTAGAGGAAGATTCTAAAGAGAAAACCGCTTTTACTATACCTAAACGAGGCCTCTTCCACTTTGTAACAATGCCTTTTGGTCTTCATGGTGCGAGTTCTCGGATGATGAGGCTAATGGACAAGGTTTTGGGTCCGGAGTTCGATGGGAAAGTTTTTTGTTACCTAGATGACATAATTATCATTAGTTCCACCTTTGAAGAACACATTGATCTTTTAAGACGGGTTAAACAAAAGTTACAAGCCGCGGGTTTGACTATTAACGTAGAGAAGTCAGTCTTTTGTCGTGACTCTCTTAAATACCTAGGTTTCGTGATTGATAAGGATGGGTTGAGAACTGACCCGGGAAAAGTGGAAGCAATCGTTGACTTCCCCATTCCAACGTCGCAAAAGAGCTTGCGTAGGTTTATCGGTATACTTTCTTGGTACAAAAGGTTCATTTTAAATTTTTCTTTAATTGCAGCACCTTTGCATAATTTAACCAAAAAGGAGTTTGCTGGTAAAAAATTTGTATGGAATGAACAGGCTGATGCTGCCTTTACTAAATTAAAGAATATTCTGGTCAAGGCTCCTGTTCTTGCTTGTCCCGACTTTAGTAAACCCTTTACAATTAGTTGCGATGCATCGAACACCGGTTTGGGGGCGGTCCTTTCTCAATCTGACGTTAATGGTATAGAACACCCTATTTCCTTTATTTCCAGATCACTATCTGCACAGGAGAAAAATCACTCCACAACCGAGAAGGAGTTAAATGCTATGATCTTTGCACTAGAGAAATTTAGGGGTTATATTGAAGGTTCGCCTATTCCTGTCAAGGTGATCACTGATCACTATAGTCTAAAATGGCTTACAAACTTAAAGTCTCCGTCGGGAAGATTAGCGCGGTGGGCGGTTAGACTACAGCAGTTCAATTTTGAAATAATTCATAGGAGCGGTAAAGACAACATTGTTCCGGACGCTCTGTCTCGTGACCCTTTACATGTTGACTTGTTAGATCAGTCCTTTTCCACTTCTGACCGTTGGTACATAAGTTTGAAAGAAAAAATTTTGGCTAATCCGGAAAAATTTCCAGCGTTTAAAGTTTGCAATGGTGTCATCTTCAAACACATTCAGAGCATGGAGGCTCTTCACAGGTCTTATGACTGGAAGGAAGTTCTCCCAAAAGAGTGTAGGAAAAACGTCATCGTTCAAAATCACGTTCCGCCTTCGTGTGCACATTTTGGCATCTTAAAAACGTTAAATAGGATTAAACTTAAATACTACTGGCCAAAAATGGCAGCTGATGTGAAGTCTTTTGTAAGTAAATGTCATACTTGTTTAGGTTATAAAAGTTCTAACTTACTGCCTCCTGGTTTGATGGGTGACCCGAAACTGGTGCAAAGGCCGTGGCAAATGATTGCGACAGATTTATTAGGTCCTTACCCTAATTCTTATAAAAAGGGTTATACTTACCTTTTAGTGGTTTCTGATTTCTTTACCAAGTATACTAGACTTTTTCCACTTAGGAAAGCAACGGGTAGTGTTATTGCGGAAATTTTGGAAAATGATATCTTTTATAAATTCGGTGTTCCAGATACGATTGTTTTGGATAATGGCCCACAATATATATCGCGTGACATGAAAGCGCTGGCCAATAAATTTCATATCCGTCACTTGTTTTATAATTGCAGATATCACCCGCAGAATAACCCTGTTGAGCGTGTAAACAAGGTGTTGGTAGCAGCCCTGGGTTCTTTTGTGGGATCTGATCACAGATCCTGGGCGTGCCATCTACCTGAAATTGAACTGGCTATAAACACGGCTGTTCATGAAGTCACAGGCTATACTCCGTTCTTCCTTAATTTTGGTAGAGAGATTGTAATTTCGGGAAATGACTACAAAGGTGTAGACTTTAACGCGGAAGACATCAGATTCTCTAAACGCGATTCATGGGCATCTGATTTACATGAATTAAATGACATTTTCTCCCAAGTTCGCACGTCCTTAAGACAATCATACGAACGTAATAAGGTACAATATAATCTGCGTCGTAGGGACGTTCAATATGAGGTTGGGGACATTGTCTGGAGAAGGTCCTTTGCTTTGTCAGACGCTGGTAGATACTTTTCAGCAAAATTAGCCCCCAAATTTATACGTAGTAAAATTATTTGCAAAATATCGCCGGTTGCTTATCAATTAGCGGATATGACAGGGAAACCTGTGGGAACTTATCATGTTAAGGATATAATCAAGTTAGAAGAAGCTAACTGACCTTGGGGTTGGGTAAATTGATAAACTATTTTTTCTTATGTTGTTATCGTTATACTTTTATTTGAGAATTAATCCCTTTTCTCTTGTTATATATTAGGTTATTGCTTGCCTTGCCCTCAGGTTTGCAATTTTTCTTGTGTTCTCTCATTGTGAGGACATGACTAGTATTTTTGTGTCTTCACATTGAGTGGATTTTTTTGTATAAGTTTTGTTTTGTCCTTGTGTACATGTGTAGTATGTGTTTTGGGAGTAATGTGTCCATTCCGATTCAACGCGGGGGATTGACGTTTTTTTAATCTCACGCATTGAATCCACACATTTTTTTTGGATTTAAGTGCAATTATATTGTATTGAACATTTTGTGATCTCACGATTTGAATCCATTGTATCATTTTATACGTTATCCTAGGGCAGTGAAGTTCACAATCTCAGTTGGCCACTGTTTTGTGCTATTTTTCTGTTCGAGGGATCTTTTAAATAGCTGATTTTACTTTGTGAGATGATACTAATTGTTCTTTAATGAACTAAGTCCGCGATGGCGACTTGTTTTGAGGTACGGTTTGTCCTTTCTAGAGGGACATACTGTATTTCAATTATGGCATATACGAAGCTGTATTTCGGTTTAACAGTTCTGTACCAAGCTTGGTCCTCGTGTCATTTTAATTGTGCGCATGGTTGTTCTTTATATGTTGTTTCTTAGTACCTTAGTTTGCCTTGGTGTTGGTTGACTATTTTAATTAATTAATTTAGAAAATACTTCATGCAGTTTTCCGCGATAGCCTCAGATGCTCATAACAATCTATTTTTCTCTGGTTTTAGGAAACCATTGGCATGGTGTTTTCTTTGATTTAGTCACTGTTGATTACACTTTTCAAATATTTTTTAAAAAAAAATTTTATGCCATAATAATTAATTTAATAATTTATTTATTTATTTAATATTTATTTTGAAATTTAGTGGGTTTTCACTCGCTCAGGTTATTTGAGATTTACAGAATCATAGTTTTTTAACATTTAAAAATTGCATCCTTTCATGTAGTTTTCTTACTTGGCTTGATTTATTATTAAATTGATATTTGTTCATATTATTAAGAATGTCAATGAGTAATTTTTTTTACATTTTCTTTTAACAAATACTATGCGTTTTCACATGCAATTGCTGTGGCTTCTCTCTGAGCTCAAGATAAGTCGCATCAGTTTCATTTGGACTTAGCTGTATTTTGTCAATATTGGGTCATCAATATATGGTTCTGTTTGAGCCCTCACTTCTTTCTTATTATGAATTTTGGGTTTGTTTCTGGGATAACTTTATAATTTTTCATCTCTGCTCACAGAGGGCAGTAACTTCAATGTGGATATAGACGTTATTATTTTCATTTTATAGTGTTTTCTTTTAGCTTCAATTTAACTTTTGTTGGGCGCTCAGCTTTCACGTTTAGCTAGACTCGTTTTATAAATTTTTTTAATAAATTTTGGTAGTCTTTACTACAGTTTATCTTTTCATTTGTTATCTTATTCAAGTTTTTGTTTACACTTTAGTAGTTGTTAATTCCTTGCTCAGTAATCCATTTTGTCAAGCATAGCATACCTTTCTTTTCACTTGCCTCAAGGAAGTCAGTCGCCTTCATCACTCTTCGGTTCTTCACGTCAAGATAACTCAAGATAATACAAAATTTCAAGATTTACAAACTTTTATCTATTCTTCGAGGAAGCAATTTTGTTCAAGATCGAGTCTTCAGGGAAGCAACATTCTTCTACGGGATGAGTTTAATAGGATACTACCTGGCCGTTCACTGCTATCAGAAGAGGGTGCAGCTTCTCAAGATTGCATTGTTGTCAACATTGGAGAATGGTGATACAATTATCGGGGCTCTTTATCTTCGCCAAGCAAGTTCAATCTTCTTCACTGATGTCAGAAGAGGGTAATTCAGATATTCCATCAGCGAGAATTCTTCCTTCTACTTCCTGGGTGTTGGCGCTTCAATCTTTGCTCAGCGAGCACATCACGGACTTCTACAGAACGTGCTGGACTCTTCTTCTAAGGCATTATCGGCATTTGTGACTCTTTACCACTTATTGGACTTGGATTGGAGGCATATGGAAATTATCAAAAAAAAAATTATCGTGCCGAAAATTTTTTTTCCTTTGGAAGGGGGGTAATGTAGCAGTGCGTACTTCTGGACGGGCAGTTCCTACCCGATTAAGATAATCATTGGTCAACATTCTTAAATTGGCACGACTGTTTCGAGCTATGTGTGCGGAGCGGCACTTCATCGACTTCAGTTGCTTGCTGGACTCGTGGGATTACGGTGTGTTCGTACAACGCTGGAGCTATGAGGGTCTACTGTGCAAACTACGAAAGGTCTTTTTCACTTATATCTTTTAACAATGTACTTATAATTTAAATAGGGATTACTCATTTAACTTCTTGCGTAGTTATTTTATAACTCGCTGGCGCCCGCTCAGACATTCTTTACAAGATTAAGTGTTTTTAAATTCATTAATGTCACATGTTCTTTAGTCAAAATCTTATCAAGATGGCGTTATTTACACGTACATTCTTGTCACGCTCTGAGTTAAATTATTTGATAGAGTCTCATGTTTATTTATTTGATTAAACATTTTATTTATTGTTTTAATAAATTAGCGTCTGTTGATATTTAAAGTATTCTATTTTTTATCATCCTTATCAGTTCTCATTACTACCTACCTACTTTGAATTATTGCGTGTGCGTGGTTGACTAGATAATTGTATTCGGTAATTTTACCAATTAATGTCACAATCGAAAGACCCATCATTAATTAATACAATTATCCTTTCATCACCCATCCACGTTAATATGTTACAAGAGTTTTTAATCAGATAGTCGGTAAGAAAAACAGCTAATCAATTACGATAGCATGTGAGGCTAGTGATAAGCATATTCAATAAAATTGAAATAATAAAAAAAAATTACCACGGACTTATAAAGCCGTGATCTCACCTCTGAAATACCCGTAGAATCACATTTAGAATCTATGAAATTGATCGGTGGTACTAGGCTTTTCCATCGAATAGAAACTTGAAGTTGTCCTTTCAACATTCCTTCATTATGTTGACCATATAGACTCATAGAATAGATCAGATGAGGATGCGCTATAAGTGTTCCTAAGCTGATGCCTGATTGGGATTAAAGAGACGTCAAATATCCATATACCTAACCGCTTCATTTATGCATATTACAAGGCATTTACTGGATAATATATACATAGTTATATATAAGATTTAATCGTAAGACAGTAGTTATAGGCCTTAGGGGGTATTTCACTATGTCGGGCTAAATATCTGACTAGCTATCCGTTGGCTGGCTTTAAAGATCAGAACAACTTCGTTATTCAACGGCGACCGTTTCACCGTTGTTTCGAGCTTCCGGATAGATAACACTCGAAATAGTCTGGCAACATCGCAAAATGTTTGCAGTTACTCCAGGGGGGTATAACTCCGACACTTTTTTGGTTTTTTGATGACGTCAGTTCCAGACTATCCAATGAAAAGCCGTCCTGGTTTGATCTCTCACTCTCTCCCGTGTAACAGAGAGAGAGAGGCTACACTCCATTTCCCCCGGAAAAAATGTGACCAATGTGACGCCATTATTGCGTCATGGTTGCGTCCTTCTGACAGATTCAGATTGTTTGCGCGAGTGGTTTATTTATGTTGTTTGCTTTCGTGAATTCATGAGTTGTTGTTGTGTGAAAATGTCTAATATTATGAAGCTGTGTTGTGTGTACGGACAGACAGACCACTTGTCATAAATACCCAAAATACGGAAGTTACAAAAGTACAAAAGAAACAAAAATGCCAAATGGATCCCTTCGAAGATGCGCACTGCTGACTTTAAATCTACCCGGCATTGGTAGTTATGCAGATTTAAGACAGTATCGGACCCGTTATGACGAAAATACAGGTGTGAATATCCCTTTGTTTGTCTTCTGTGTTCCATGTAATGTGTAACTTAATTTCACCTAAGAATTGAATTTACTTTTAGACCCCATCCGCGTTCCACCAGGACGGTGTGATGTCATAAAAGACCATAATTACTTTCAATATGATATGTTTAGTTCACGAACTTTGGTTAACCCGATAAATATGTTTATTTCAGAGCTTGATAACATCTTACCGGGTACCAGCGGTGTGTTCCTTCTGCCAAAAAGATCATGGAAGATTACAAAGGTAAACATCTGTTCTATGTTACTTGCTATCCAATATGCAGATCTTTACTTCCTTTCCTTTGACCACTAAGATCATTTTGTTTTCAGACATCAGTGTTCCTGTTCCTGTGGGACCCAGCGGCAGCGAAACACAATGCTCCCCTGCGTAAGAATGTTTATAGTTTTTTGTACACATTTAAGATGTGTTTTGTGCTCATGAATTCTGTAAGCATATTATTTTTTGAATAACTTCATGACTAAATCCTCAAATTGAAATATTTAATAATTTAAAACAATATTAGCGAGTCAAATGAATATTTAAATCAGAAAAAGATTTAGTCGCAGACTTGGTACAAATTTAAGATGTGTTTTGTGCTCATGTTTTCTGTATTCATATTATTTTTTGAATAACTTCATGACTAAATCCTCAAATTGAAATATTTAATAATTTAAAACAATATTAGCGAGTCAAATGAATATTTAAATCAGAAAAAGATTTAGTCGCAGACTTGGTACAAATTTAAGATGTGTTTTGTGCTCATGTTTTCTGTATTCATATTATTTTTTGAATAACTTCATGACTAAATCCTCAAATTGAAATATTTAATAATTTAAAACAATATTAGCGAGTCAAATGAATATTTAAATCAGAAAAAGATTTAGTCGCAGACTTGGTACAAATTTAAGATGTGTTTTGTGCTCATGTTTTCTGTATTCATATTATTTTTTGAATAACTTCATGACTAAATCCTCAAATTGAAATATTTAATAATTTAAAACAATATTAGCGAGTCAAATGAATATTTAAATCAGAAAAAGATTTAGTCGCAGACTTGGTACAAATTTAAGATGTGTTTTGTGCTCATGTTTTCTGTATTCATATTATTTTTTGAATAACTTCATGACTAAATCCTCAAATTGAAATATTTAATAATTTAAAACAATATTAGCGACTCAAATGAATATTTAAACCAGAAAAAGCTTCAGTCGCAGACTTCGTAAACATTTAAAATGTGTTATAAATTTATTTGTTTCTTTCTGTTATCTTACTGAAATAAAATAAAAAATACTTTACAACATGTAACAAAGTTTTTCATTTTTCTGATAAACAGAGAAATGTTAACATTCAATGCTGTCGTAGAAAAGCACAATCATTGTTTGAAAATGTTTTTCCTTAGTGGAATTCAAATTTCAAGTAATTTTGAGTTATTTTACGACGGCCTCGGGACGACAGATTTTCAACTTACAAAGCGCCGTCCTGAGAAAATGTGCCGTAAGGAAAGATACCTTATAGCTCATTATCGCATGACCGCACTTTGTGAGTTGGAGCCTTGTCGTCCTGAGAGAATCTGTTGACATTTCTAAAATTTATTTTTAAAATAATATTTTAGGCTGATGAATAGCACAATATTGTCTTCCCTGGGTGCCTACCTAGGTAAGATCATATTGTCTATGGCCGCGCTTTTTTTTTTTGTTTCCTCTACTTTGCTGAGTGGTTTGTTTATGCTTCAATTCTGGATGTGACGTCATCGTGGACAAAATTTCTCCCTACTAAAGGCCGAAGTTATCAATCTAGTGATTGGTTTATTTATGAGTTACTCCATCTACTGCCACGGCTGTCATGCGTCACAGTCCGCACACCGCGAAGTGTGCATTTTTTGGTTATGTTATGTTGATTATCAGGTCATTTTAGATAGATTCGTGTCGAATTAATACCTACATTGTTTCTTATTTTGAACACAATCAAATAATTCAGGATGGATCATACAAGCATTCAAATTCATTCAACAAAATTCGACTCACTTCTCAGCTGTCAAACTCGGAATGTTTTGACGCCATCTTTGATTCGAGGAATAGCGCCTAACGTGAAGTTCGAGCACTGATTAGTCAAATCGAACTTTAACCCGAGCGTTAGCGTTATTAAGTTATAGTGAAAACGAAAAAATGACTAATCCGCGGATTAGTGCTTAGTCAGAACATAATCAGAGATAGTGAAATACCCCCTTAGTCGTTATAATAATAATATTTGGATGATTTGTATAGCGCCAATCTATGTTATTACTAACTAGGTATATATGGAGATAATATACAGTACAATACTTACCTGGTAGGTCACTTGAGATTAACACTTAATCAACATTAACTAATTGTTTATTGCGAAATTTAGATACAGGATTTAGGACATAATTGGACTTTCTCTCAGGAATGTTATATTCAATTTAAGGGTATGACAGCTTAAATAGGTAAGTTTTTAGTTCAGACCTGAATTCTGTTGGACTTGTTATGGATCTTAGTTCCGGAGGGAGTTTATTCCAAGCCTTCGGCCCAGATACTCCGAAAGCGCGATCACCAAACTTAGTATTTGGCTTGCGCTTAGGTTCCATCAGTCTGCCTACAGCTGCTGATGTTGCTGATCTAAGAGTTGACTGCCTTAGACGCATTTAAACACCATCCAGGACAATTTGTACTGGATTCTTTCAAGGCACTTGAGCCAGTGAAGGTTACGAAGGTGTTCTGAAATGTGCGAATATTTAGAAACCTGGATTGAAGTTTTGTCACTTTGAAATTTTGGAAGGACAATTTAAATAAATGCCGTTGCAGTAATCGAGACGTGAGACTACATAACAGTAGTTTTGTTGCTTCTGTAGGAAGATTCCTTCTGACAGACTTGAGTTGTCTTAGGTGAAAAAACCGGTGCTTACAGACCTATTTATTTGACTTTTAAACGAAAAGTCTGAATCTAAATTGACACCGAGATGTTTGACTGTTGTTTTTGGGATGATATCGCTGCCGGAAATAGAAATAGGTGAGTCGTCTATGAAATGTTGACGCCTGTTTGTGGCCGCCCAGAGAAACACAGTCTTAGATGGATTCAGCTTCAGCTTGTTTGAAGACATCCAACGAGTTATTGCTTCTAGACATTCAATTATACGGATCTTGAGACTATTGATTTCGTTTGGAGCGCAGTAAAAATAAACTTGCTGATCGTAAGCGTAGCAGTGAGTCACTAGTTTTAAGTCAGTAGTAATAGTATTAATTTTATTTAATAAATATATTTGTACAGCGCCCTTGAGGTGATGTTTCACAAAACGGCGCAAAATAAATTAGCCAAATATTATTATTATTAGTAGTGCGAAGTGGTCAGTAATTTTGGAATGGTGAACCTAACCTTGTTGGTATATTAACTGCACTGTTCATGAATGTATATGATCAGTTCATGATGTAGCAGAAGTAGTTGTTGGTCATCACATTGCGGGTGTTTCTGTCCAGTATTGATATTGATGTCCCCTATTACACATTCCGAAAATCTCATAGTTGAGTTAGATAATCATCCAGGGAGTGAAACGGAGAAACTTCTCTTGATTAATCAACTTGTTTTTGGAAAATATAATTTAAAAATATTTTTTTGGAAATTTTTGTGATTGTCTCTTCACAAGCCATTAAATAATTAAGCAGTCAAAAGGGCAAAATAAAGTGTATGAAATCAATTGTAACTACAATAGTGTATTCGGGTCTTTCTATCAAACGATTAGCCCTTTTGACGTCTCCACTCAGTTTCCTATATAATGATAGAATAAAAAGTGTAATGATAGAATAAAAAGTATAATGAAAGAATAAAAAGTGTAGTTATAGAATAAATAGTTTTATTTATTTATTTATTTTTATTATTATTATTATTATTTTTAATTTTATTTATTATTTTTTTTATTATAATTTTTTTTATGTGTTCAATAATATTATTATTGGGTTTATAAAAACAGTTTATTTTTAAACAAGTTCTGCTGTGTAATTATTATTACGCGTGACAGTTGTTTCGCCCTCTGAAGGCATTATCAAACTGATTATTATCATTATATTATCATTATTATCATTATCAAACTTAGCAGTTTGATAATGCCTTCAGAGGGCGAAACAGCTGTCACGCGTAATAATAATTACACAGCAGAACTTGTTTAAAAATAAACTGTTTTATAAATCCAATAATAATATTATTGAATATATAAAAAATAAAAAAAATTAAAATGGAGTTCTACAAATTAAACTTTATAACAATAAAGAATAAATAGTATAATGATAGAATAAAAAGTGTAATGATAGAATAAATAGTAAGTATAACCAACTACCATCTATATTTAATAAAACATGTTTCGTAATAAAACGCATCTAGTGAAGGTTTATTTCTTTATTTCCGTTCTGTTTACAGTTTCAAAAATATTTCTAATAGTTCATCTTATGGTGGAAAATTCACAAAATAAGTAGGAACTGGAAATGTTTTTTTTATTTTTTTTTTATTTAACGTCAATATAAAAAAAGTAAAAAAGAAACAATATTAAGTAAAATAAATATATAAAGTGATGTAGTTTGTTCTCAGTCCTCCTCACTAGGTATTCCTGTTTAGTAATTTGTTGTATTTGTGTTGATCATGATTTCCTCATCTTCTAATTTATTGGTTCCCACAAAATATAAAATAAATTAAGCAAATAGTATTTATGTTTGTTGTCTGTAGGTTGCGTTGGGGTTACTTCATAAAGTTAATGATTTCCTCATCTTCATGTTTAGTTAGCCATAATTTGATGTCCTTTTTAAACTTTTCTATATCCATGGTGTTTTTAATTTCAATAGGAAGGGCATTATATAATTTTATAGCATGGAAATAGTGGTTCTTCTGGCCGAAAGATGTATTTAATTTTGGAATGTTTAGTAGATTTGAGGATTTCGTTCTTGTAGTGTAGGTGTGTTGTTCAGCAAGGTACTCATATGTTTCTTTAAAATTGAGTAGTGCATTTTTTGAGTACAGTTTTATAATTCTGAACACGTTAAATTTTTAAAAAATTTCTTTTGATGGAGTCCTTATGGATACTTTCAGGATTATTTTTATTATTACTTTTGTGTTTTAACGAGCTCCTTCATGTGAAGGTTTGAGGCAGATCCCCATCCAATAATCCCATATTCTAAGCGTGATTGGCAAACAGCATAGTAGACTTTAAATAGATCATTTTTATTTGGTAAATTGCTTACGTTTCTAAAGTAGTACATGAGCTTTGTAAGTTTCTTTGTAATGATATTTATGTGAGTGTCCTATCGAAGATTTTCATCGATTTCAACGCCGAGATATTTTATATTTCTGGAGTGTGTTATGGTAGGGCAGTGACATGATTGCGTTAAGTTTTTTCCTTGACAATCATGTATTTTGAGAGCATAATCCTCAGCTGGTTGTCTTCTGGCCGCTATAGAAAATGTTAAGTATTTAATTTTGTTGACATTTAGTGTAAGTGAGTTTTGTTTAAGCCATTTTTGCAGAATGTACAAGCCTATGTTCAGCTTCTGTATTTACCTACAGTATTTAGTTAGGAAAAAAATATGCTAAGGTTTTCACGTGTTTTTATTGCTGTGAATTGATTATTACGTTGAAGGATACATTAATTGACTATTTATAAGTATATTTATCTATTATAAATTAGGAATTCCAGTCGAAGATCTTAATTAGAACATTTTAATGGACTTACTTGACCGACCTATCATCAAGGCGCACATTGGCTGATTTTTTGTTTGTCTTTTCAAAATAGCGAATGGCGGATTGGACGCCATGGATTTAACGAACCTTATTACTTAACGTGTACCTCCACGCATAAGACAAGACAGCCTTCATTCTATAATGTTCCAAAGTCTGCTAATAATTATTTCTAAAATTCGCCAAATTCAGAATCTACACAGACTAGGTAGTAAGTATAGTTATATCGATGTTTACCGCCACCACTCAGTGACCAAACTAAAAAACAACAAATTAGAATTTTTGTAACTTATCCACAAAATGTATTTTTTCTTACATGTTCATTTTATCTTCATATAGGTGTAATTAATTTTATTTTTTTTTTATTTATTAAAGGAAAAAGTAAATATAAGTAATAAGGTTTACAATTACGATAACAATATTTAATACTACTCTTCCAGAGAAGCATTAGCTTGTGTTTGGAAGAGGAGTGTACATTATATTATTGTAGATATTACATTATGTATTTTATGCAGAATCAACAGAAGTAGGAAAAAAACATTAAGTAAAATGTACTACTAGTATCTATATATATATTTAAAAATGATGTAATTAGTTTCTGGAATAAAGAAATTTAATATTATTATTATTTGTTGTAGGGTAGGGCGGGGCTAGTTGAACATGATTTTGCTAATTTGACCCCAGACTCGAAACTCTTATACATATTTTTATTTTTTTCAATTTATTGAGACAGCTTCATTATCTGGCTTTATAATGTTATTCATGAAATGATATAATATGTTGAACTTATGCAAGATATTTTAATTTTCACGCAGAAGGAGAAACGGTTCAACTTGCCTCATAGGTGGGGTTAGTTGAACCACCCCACGGGGCTTGTTGAACAATATATGTATTATCATTCACACTCGTGGTTTAATAAAACAAATTAAGATATTAAAGTAAATTTATTGAAATAATGAAAGAATACAGAGTTAGGTAATAAAACGATTATTTTATCTAAAAAAACCGAGTATAATAAAACAAGTTTTCTTAGATTTATTTGATCGATAAAATCGGAAAATGTACATTGGAATAAATCCAGATATGCTCTTTTGGTGTGCCCACTTTAGACAGGCGTGACAACGAACCCACTCTTCTCCTGGAAAGCTCTCTGAATAAATCTCATCACAAATTAGGCAAGCATATTTTTCACAATTGTCGGACGATGAGTCTGACAATGTGAAGATTTTTTTCTTAGTTGCCTTCTTTTTTGCCTAATCTGTTCCTGTCTTTTGCTTCTTAGATTACTCTTGGGCAAAAGAATCCTTTTCAGGAGTGTCTGTTAAAATAGCTGATCTTATTTTCTTTCTCGCTGTTTGCAGCTGTTTTCTAGGTCCTGCCTTTGTAAATGGTCTAACGGTCTCGGGTGAAAAGTAAAGGCCACTTCTAGATGTAGATGCTACAGTATTGTTGTTGATATTGGGAGAAACATTATCTTTGCCTGTTGTCGGTATACCGTGTACGCATCTAGAAAGTGAAAAAAAGTCGGTATTATTGATGTGTTGACGAGTGAAATGAATGCATTACGTATAAAATTACGGCAAGTAATCTGAATGGGGCAAGTAGAACTAAATGGTTCAATTAGCCCCACCTATGTTTTTTTACAAATTTCATCGGATAACTCATATACCACTAAATGTATAACAATTTTACAATTAACAAAATAAAGTTAAGTAAACGCCAATTTCAAATTGACTTACCTTGACTCGGTACCTTTTTCCTTGGTATCTGTTTTCAAAAAAGCAGTCCATCGTCTTTTTTTACTTTTGGAGCAAAAATCACACAAAATCCCCGTACACACGCTACGGATGTCATGCGCCTACTGAACAGTGTTCCCGAACTCAAAAATTCAAAATCGGGAGAATTTACGCCTAAAAATCGGGAGAAATCGTGAGAAATCGGGAGATTTTCTTAGAAATCGGGAGATCACTAGAATTATTTTAACAAAATTTCTCCTTTATCAATAATACGAATCCCTTTTATTATTCCGAAGCATAACCTTAACAACTAACGAAAAAACTCATAAGCAGCGCCGTCAATATGATTATTGTAGATGTTGCCCGTGGAATAACGCAATTTGCCCTAACGTTTAACGGGGACTTATTTTACGTCTGGCAACTCGGCGCAAATTTTTGTGAAACATCGACCTTGGACTGTCACCTGTCACTTTGCGAGACGTCAAAAATCATGTAATACCTACTTACTTTTAAAAGTGAATGCAATAACCACCTAGTTATGTATAACCTAGATAACATATTAAAATAAGATATTATAACTATAAAGAAATTAAAAATTACAATGTGCTGGGGAAAGCATAAAAATAACAGAAATAAAAATGAGTAGAAGATTTAAAACAAGAAAATTTGGATTATTCCTTTTCTTTATTATACCAACGTGTTTTAGACATAATAGACATCATATTTTTTTCAACGTCAAAGTCATAGCAGGTGTTTTTATTAATATGGCGTTTGCAATGCAAGAGGCCTTCAATGGACTTGGAAGATAGCCTATTCCTTTGATTGGTTTTAAGCAAATTAATTGCTGAAAAAATCCTTTCTACATTTGAATTGACTTTCTACTTTCGCAGATGAATGCGGTAATGTAAAAATGTGATAAACAAATTTTATTAGAGTTGGAAACATTTTGGAACCATCGCCATATTTCATATTACTTATGCTTTCCCAAAATAAATCTGACTTATCACTTAAATTTTCAAAATCGACATTGCGCAATAACCTCCATTCTGTGTCTACTGTTTGCAAATCACTAATGGCAATTAAATTTGGAAACGCCCTGCATATTGGGACAATAGACACTACTTCGCCAGTTTTTACCAGAGCTGGATGGAATGCACGTAAATCCTTTAAAATATTATTTTTTAGCGGGAATCGTTCAATAATTTGTTTGCAGGATTCAATATAAAAGTCTAAACACCTGACACGGAATAAATGAATGTGTTCATTTGTCAATTCTTCATTTAAATCTAATAGGGTATTTGTGACTAATGCCCCGTAATAAATATCATTTAGCTCTAAAAAATTTCTTGGGTTTTTATAATCAACATCCTCAATAGGAATACTTGCAATGTAAGTTCTCTTTAAATAACAATCGAATAAAGTCTTGAGAGTCCGTGTTATTATAAGTTGAAGCGATTTTGACATTCAAAATGGCGTCAACTGAAAATTATAATTAATTAACCCATTCTAATCGGAACTATAGAATAAATGCCTAATTAATAACGTTCATAGCTTCTTTCAATTTGTTCCTCCTGTTATATTTTATTAGATTAAATTTAATTACAATGAAAATACTCCTCGCCGAAGGAGGTCCGTTTCAAATTTTACTTTTTCCCGCGAGTAACTAAAAAAGACAAGCGAGTTGAAACATGTGTTCACACGGGGCGATTCGGTGAAAAACTCGAACGACAAGTAAAACCAAAATGGCGATGGTCGTACTCGAACGTCAAAAGTAGACGGGCTTTCAACTTTTGCTAGGCAACAAAAAAAGTTGATAACTTTGTTGACAGAGTGTTCACACGTGGCGATTAGCTTTCAATTGTCCAACCAACAAAAGTTGACCGACAAAAGTCGCCCCGTGTGAACCGCGTATAATAGAGATATGCTTAGATTGCAGTATTTTGTAAATATTCTGGTCAATTCCCGAATCCGGGGAATTTTTTAATTTTTTTTTTTTTAACCATAGTCAATTATTTGCCTGTTGTGCCGACCATAAACAAAGAATCGACGAGAAACGATAAATCGCTGAGAACACCGAAAAATCGGTAGATTTTGGTGCCATTTCGGTAGATCGGGAGATGAAGTGAAAAATCGGTAGATCTCCCGAAAAATCGGGAGCTTCGGTAACACTGCTACTGAATGCTTGGTGGCGCGGTCCCCACACTTCTAGCTTGCTAGAACATGTTCAGCATTCTTCCTAAGTCTTGTGGCTCCGAAGATATTGGCGTGGCCCAACAAGCCCCTTGGTTCAACTAGCCCCGCCCAACCCTAATATGTATATAGTATGTATACTATATTTAGGGAAGAAGTTGCTTCTTAAGTAGAATATTTATGATTAATTTTTTCTTTAAAATATTTTTTCAAAATGATCAAAGCTTGGCTTTTATCGTTCATGATTCTAATTTCGTCAGGGAGTTGATTGAAAGAGGTTCTTTCTTTGTATGTATAGTAATTTTGTGCAAAGGAAATGTGTAATTTTGGACATGGAAAAATGTATTTAAGTCGAGTACGGTTTTCAGTTAGAAATTGGTACTTTTCTTTTTCTTTTATGATTTGAATTAATGAATTTTTAATATACAGATCTTTAAAAGGAGGTACTTGAAATTCTTCGAATAAGCGGTCTGTTGGGTAGTCCGAAAGTTTTTTTTTAATTTGACTTTAATAATTATTCTCTGCACTTCTTCTATTGGGAGGAGGTTATTTTCATTTTATTATATTTAATATAAGTTTATCATTAATTAAAAAAATACCTGAATGATGTTTTTATATTATTATTTAGGAGTACCGCGAAGGAGCGATTGCATTTTCCTTTATTGTAAATTACGTATTATTATTTAAATTATATTTTATTTATGGCATCTGCCCTTTTAAAACTGTTTTTAATTTTTCTCTTTTCACGTGTGTTTTTTATGTTCTGTTTCTTGTGTTTTTAGTTGTTGTTATTTTTAAAATAAAAACTTTCTGTTGGCATTGTATTATACATTGTTGTACAGTAAAATATGTATCATATAAAAGCCCATCAGAGCGTTAATTAATAAATTAATTGTAAAAACATAAAATAAAATGAATTTATGACGCCGTTCTTACATTAGTGGGTGGTCAAGAAAAGGTAAAGATCAGCTTAGTGTCCTTCAAAGTATTTGATTGGGTTCGAAAATCAGCCGAGGCATTTAAAATAAAAATTCAATTACTTTAAAAAAATATATTATTTACGATTTTTTACAATAAATGTACAAATAATACTGTGTTTATATGTGTGTAAGTTAAATTATAATATCTCTTGATTTGTCAAGCATTTGTATTTAATGTAAAAGTTATTGCGTTATGTTGGACGTGGTGTGTGTAATTTAGTTTTGTAAAAAGTTGGTACCATTTGTTTTGATAAAAAATGTTTTCGTATTATATTATGTTTGGCATGTGTATGTATTTGGTATTTTTTGTATTCTCTTCTATTTTTTTCAAAGGGGTGTGTTGGTATTGTGTTGGTATTTTGTGTATTCTCTTGTGTTTTTTTCAAAGGGGTAGGAATGTGTTGGTATTTTGTGAATTCTCTTCTGTTTGTTTCAAAGGGGTAGGCATGTGTTGGTATTTTGATTAACATGCTTAGGAAGATTTGCAGTTACATTAGTGTTGTTTAAACGGTGCTTTTGGTTTTCTTCTCAACTTTGACGGATGTACAGTCAGCCCCGACCGAGCCGTTAATGTGCGTTATTTTGGAGTAAGGCAGGTTGTGCTGGAATTATACGTGCAGCTTGCCGTCAGCACAAATCTGGAATGATACAATACCATATTAGCGGGTGTAACGGTAATTTTAATACAGGTACTTTACATTATTATCGAATGGTTACTTCCAAATTAGGCCACACAACGCACCGAGCCGCTTCCACTGGGTGAAACCTGTTCTGAAGTGAGTGACAATACAATATTGAATTACTAGATACCTCACTGAGTGAAACCTATTCTAAGGTGAGTGACAATACAATATTGCATTACTAGATACCTCACTGAGCCGAACCTGTTCTGAGGTGAGTGACAATACAATATTGCATTACTAGATAACTCACTGAGTCAAACCTGTTCTAAGGTGAGTGACAATACAATATAGCATTACTAGATACCTCACTAAGTGAAACCTGTTCTGAGAAGAGTGACAATACAATATAGCATTACTAGATACCTCACTAAGTGAAACCTGTTCTGAGAAGAGTGACAATACAATATAGACCTCATTGAGTCAAACCTGTTCTGAGGTGACTGACAATACAATATTGCATTACTAGATACCTCACTGAGTGAAACCTATTCTAAGGTGAGTGACAATACAATATTGCATTACTAGATACCTCACTGAGCCGAACCTGTTCTGAGGTGAGTGACAATACAATATTGCATTACTAGATAACTCACTGAGTCAAACCTGTTCTAAGGTGAGTGACAATACAATATAGCATTACTAGATACCTCACTAAGTGAAACCTGTTCTGAGAAGAGTGACAATACAATATAGACCTCATTGAGTCAAACCTGTTCTAAGGTGAGTGACAATACAATATAGCATTACTAGATACCTCACTGATTGAAACCTGTTCTGAGAAGAGTGACAATACAATATAGACCTCATTGAGTCAAACCTGTTCTAAGGTGAGTGACAATACAATATAGCATTACTAGATACCTCACTGATTGAAACCTGTTCTGAGAAGAGTGACAATACAATATAGACCTCATTGAGTCAAACCTGTTCTAAGGTGAGTGACAATACAATATAGCATTACTAGATACCTCACTGATTGAAACCTGTTCTGAGAAGAGTGACAATACAATATAGACCTCATTGAGTCAAACCTGTTCTGAGGTGACTGACAATACAATATTAAATTACTAGATAACTCACTGAGTCAAACCTGTTCTAAGGTGAGTGACAATACAATATAGCATTACTAGATACCTCACTGATTGAAACCTGTTCTGAGAAGAGTGACAATACAATATAGACCTCATTGAGTCAAACCTGTTCTGAGGTGACTGACAATACAATATTAAATTACTAGATAACTCACTGAGTCAAACCTGTTCTAAGGTGAGTGACAATACAATATAGCATTACTAGATACCTCACTGATTGAAACCTGTTCTGAGAAGAGTGACAATACAATATAGACCTCATTGAGTCAAACCTGTTCTGAGGTGACTGACAATACAATATTAAATTACTAGATAACTCACTGAGTCAAACCTGTTCTAAGGTGAGTGACAATACAATATAGCATTACTAGATACCTCACTGATTGAAACCTGTTCTGAGAAGAGTGACAATACAATATAGACCTCATTGAGTCAAACCTGTTCTGAGGTGACTGACAATACAATATTAAATTACTAGATAACTCACTGAGTCAAACCTGTTCTAAGGTGAGTGACAATACAATATAGCATTACTAGATACCTCACTGATTGAAACCTGTTCTGAGAAGAGTGACAATACAATATAGACCTCATTGAGTCAAACCTGTTCTGAGGTGACTGACAATACAATATTAAATTACTAGATAACTCACTGAGTCAAACCTGTTCTAAGGTGAGTGACAATACAATATAGCATTACTAGATACCTCACTGATTGAAACCTGTTCTGAGAAGAGTGACAATACAATATAGACCTCATTGAGTCAAACCTGTTCTGAGGTGACTGACAATACAATATTGCATTACTAGATACCTCACTGAGTGAAACCTATTCTAAGGAGAGTTACAATTCAATATTTCAGTGCAATTGCTACACTGTAATTTACTGCTCATGTAAGAACAAAACATTTACATGAAATTGGTTTAAGGTTAATAATTCCATGCATGCTGACTTATTATTTCCTAGCTTCGGCCTTTCTCCCACCGTGCAAAACAGCGCTATTCAAATAAGAAGAGGAGGAACAAACTTACGCTGATGCCGTCCTCTTCTATCTCCAACGCAATTTCAAATTCCCCCGACTCTTTGATCGGCCACCACCATCTACTTCTTCTTCTCCCCAAAAGCTGCGGTTTGGGTGGAATGGTTTTTGACCACTCTCATTTCTTTGTGGCGGAAACACAGCGGCTGTTTATATTGCTTATCATAAAAGTCTATTAAAAGCCTATCGCTTATAATATGCCTTTACGCTACAGTAAGTAATGGCAATCTCACAAGAGAGCTATACTTTCATAATATGCAGGGTTTTCTAATAAAAGGTGTTATTTTGATATTCAAAGAAAAATGCCATTTTTTTATATAAATAATCGAGTGTTTATTTCATTATAAAGAAGAAGCTATGCCGTTAATAGTGAAAAATAAAATCAGTCAAATAATCACCGTAACCACCTATATCCTTAAAATGCGTGAAAATGATCCGGAATTCCACCGAAAAATCATCTTGAGTGATGAGGCCCATTTCCACCACAAGCAAAATTGTCGCATCTGGGGCTCGGAAAACCCAAGAGTTATTGTTGAAAAGCCTCTTTTTCTTCAACGTGTGACTGTTTGGTGCGGTTTATGGTCCGACCTTACTTTTTCGAAAATGAGGCTGGAGCAACAGTTACGGTGAATGGATTGCGCTACCGAGAGATGATTAATGATTTTTTATGGCCGGAATTGGATGGTATTGATCTGAACAACGTTTACTTTCAACAAGACGGCGCTACGTGCCACACAAGCAATGAAACCATTGATCTTTATAACATAATAACAACACCTCTTATTGGAAAACCCATATATGGACTTGGCCTATATGGTGTAATAGGGCAAGCCCACGTATGTTATATTTTGAGAGTTAAGCCTAAAACATGCATAACGCGTAATTTAGGCGTATCTTATACGTACTAAGTTAAGACATCACGCTACGCTATTTATTTGTTACAAGAAAATAACAAATTTATAATGTATTATTCCCAGTGAGTTTAAAAAACTTATTTCGGGAAAGACAACATAAGATTAAGGACAAGACAACATAAATAAATTAAAATAAATAAACGCAGAAGTTATTTTGAGTTACAAAGAAAGAATGTGTCAGTCATTAATAAAACTGCCGAGGAAATAGCTTTTAAGAGCTTTTGCCAATGTTTCTTTATTCGTTACCGGAAGATTTAGATTACTTGTTAATGCATAGTCATATATACGATAAAATTCGTCAGGAGAGGGGTTCAGAACAACTGGGGAACTGCCGCGGAATATCATTTATTTGTATGGGATCTGTCGACAGGGTTCCGTAAATTGATCTGAATCACTCTCCTACCGTAGGAGAGGGATTCGCATAATTTTCTAATATATCCTGGCTAGCAGATCACGGCGCATCTTCGTCGCTACGACCACACTTATAACATCAGTCAGGTGTAACAGGTGATATGGAGTCATATAAAACGCTTTGATATGTATGGCGTAATCTATCACCCCCTTGTGAGACTGCCTTAACATGAATCGATTATAAATCAAATAATATTTGAGCGATATTACTGATTAAATGAATGCATCATATACTAGATTCCGATAGGTAACGTACTATTACAAATATTTGTATTTATTATCATGATATTTGTGGTATTTTATCGGCAACGATTATAGATGGTGTTGTTAATAACGTTTGTAACGACCGAACATTTAAATGTGACATTATTCAACGTGTTATTCTTTGGAAACCGCGCAAGAGTCTCAACTGCTCCCAACCGTCTGAAACCAGTGTGACCATGGCATCCCCAATCTGGGTATGTTGGAAGGCTGAAGAAAGTGGAGAGGGGAAGGAGAAGGTGAAGTACATGGTACATTCAAGAGACAAGAGACCAACTGTCAGGAGCCAGTGTGACTATGACATTCCCAATTGGTGTATGTCATGACACTGAAGGTAGTAAGGAACGAAGATGAGAAGATAAAAATATCATTAATCATCGCTCGATAGCGCAATCCATTCACCGTAACTGTTGCTCCAGCCTCATTTTCGAAAAAGTAAGGTCCAATGACTTCGCCGTACCATAAACCGCACCAAACAGTCCACGTTGAGGATAAAGAGGCTTTTCAACAATAACTCTTGGGTTTTCCGAGCCCAAGATGCGACAATTTTGCTTGTGGTGGAAATGGGCCTCATCACTCAAGATGATTTTTCGAAGGAATTCCGGGTAAGGTTTAAATTCCCGCTTAACACCACCCGCCTGTTTTTATTTATGCAAGAAAAAAACATGACCAAAAATCTGGCTGATTGTCATTTGCTTATTTATCCATTTTAGCATATTTATCCAATTATTTTAGTAACAATTTTTGTTATTTTATAATTTTTTTATTGCTATGTATTAAAACCTATATGTTTGTAATTTTTTGGACATCATGCCTGTTTTATGCTTCCACGATAATTCCTCAAAATTACAATTCAACACACCTATAAAAAGTGCCATCAAGTTATGAAAAGTGATGAAACAAAAACTAGGTTCAATAGGTTACAAATGTAACCTAGTTTTTGTTGCATCAATAATTCTGATGGTTATTCTAAGAGTCCCGTTAAGAATGAGTACTGATTTTATTTTTAAGACACCAAGGACGGGTTTGAATTTGAACAATTCATCAAATTTCAACGATCATTTTCAAGTTCTGCGAAAGATTTTTTAAGGTTCTGTTTTTATTTCAGTTCTGTCATGCAACTAGCCTATGATGATATAATAACAGAACTTGAATAAGACTTTCACAGTACCCAGAAATGAACGTTGAAATTTGATGAATTGTTCAAATTCTCCGAAACAACCTGTTCTAAATGTTCCTAACCTGAAAAAATTATATTCAAAAAATATTCTGCTTCATCAATTTAAAAATACCCATATGTTGAAGAACGAATAAACACTAGAGCCTTGAGAAATTCAAAGGTAAAATCTTTTAATATCCCAGTTTGTCAAACCTCCTGTGGACAAAAATGTTTTAAATACAATGCTATAAATCTATTCAATTCAACATTTAAATCATTGATTACTTGAGTATTTCATAACACATAAAAATATATATGTATATGTATACTATGCATTTTGGTCAAACTAAAATTTTATGAATAAATTACTTAAAATTATTCTTGCTTCGTCTTCATCTTTTGCATTCATTCTTGAATTGTAAAATTTAAAAATGAAATAAAATAGTTTTTTATTTTATCTGCCATTTTCATAATATTGTGTAAACTAAAACCTAGTTAACAACCACACTGTAAATTCCCATCTCAACACAGGCGTTACACACCTAGTGAGATGGGCAATACCTCATTATTGTAATTAAATCTAATATTAAAATTTAAAAAATCACTTTTCATAACTATAAAACACTTTTTATAGGTGTGTTGAATTGTAATTTTGATGAGTTATCCGCCCACTCTGTTTTATGTACCTAAATAAAATAAAATAAATCCTGTATATACAGGGTGCGGCAGAGAGGACGGACGTTTTTGAGATGGGTTTTACTCTCCCCCTCCGTCTACGAGAGAGGTGAGGGGGGGTGCCGCTTGACTCGTTAGTTCCTAGCATTGTTTTACCAGTTGTCGTCATGGAGCCGTGGACGGTGGAGCACCGCGTTTTCGCCTATGATTTTTTCGTCCGAAATAATGAGTCAGTCACCGTCGTACAGCGTGAGTTTCGTCGCCACTTCAACATTCATCGGAATAGAGCTGTTCCCTCTCGAAACACCATCCTTCGTCGGGTTGAATCACTTCGCAGGCGTGGTGAACTGATCATCAGAAGACCAAGAGGAGCTCCGCGAACAGTTCGAACTCCTGAAAATGGGAACATGGGGACACCTCAAGGCTAGAGTATACGAGAACAAGCCCCGAACTCTGGACGAATTGAAGGACGCAAGTTGAGAGAGCAATGTTGGAGAGAGTCTACGCAAACTTCCAAGAACGCCTCCAGCACTGCATCAACCACATGCCTGATGTGATTTTCCACACTTGACTGTCTCAAATTCTATTTCCTCGCGAACCTGATTCCATCAATAAATTTGTTTTTGAGTAAAAATTAACTATTTTATGATTTGTTTAAAACCGTCCGTCCTCTCTGCCGCACCCTGTATAAATGTCGCGCTTGTGGCCAATTCAGTGCAAAGCAATTTATTAATAACTACGGTATTTGAGAAGAATGTATTAGGCGATAAAAGTTTTTATAAAAGATCGCAACTGTAAACAATTGTTTTCACTTTTTGAACTTGCTTCGATTGAGCGGGAGAGTTATGTAGCAATTTTAAATTTATCAAATATTGAACTAATAGTAACCTCGCTTAGAGTAATATTATCATGGAATCCGACCAAGATTTATCCGTAAGTATTCATTAAATATTTACCCACTTTCAATTTAAAAAAAAAATATATATATATTTTTTTTAATGAAAAACTAATGTTTATAAGACAAGGTTTTATGCATAGCACAAAGGATAACAAATTATTATAAGCAATAATTAGTCGTCTGAAATGTCAATACAAATTGAACATATCTCCCGAATAAAAATAAATGCAGCTGAAGGGAATTAAACCCGCACCAAAAAAAAAAAATATATATATATCCTATATATATATATATATTTTTTTTTATATTAACTCCACACAGGAGGCCCTGGAGAAAATAATTTCCCTCAGGGCCTATTTCATCTTTGGGGATGCTGTGTGGAGGGTCTTTTTGTGGAGAGGAAGGAGTGAACATGGGTCTTGAAGAGTCTCATGTTGTAGGAGGGAGGAAACACAGAGGCCGGCAGCTCGTTCCACAGCCGAGCTGTTGAACTTAAGAACGAATCGTAGAAACGACCCGTTCTCATGTGACAAATGTCAACCGTGTACAAATGTTGGGCGCGCGTTTGGCGTGTATCCCGACTACGCACCGGTGCCGAAGGGATCAATGACGCTAGTTCCTCAGAGCATCTTCCATTGTAATACCGATAGAACAAGGACAGCATACCTACCTGACGCCTGTGCTCTAAAGATTGCAGTCCGTTTGTTAAGATTGGGGAATCTATCAAATGGACCTCCCTTTTCTGCACAGAGTCAAGGGTTTTTTTCAGGTATTTAGGGGCTCCGGACCAGAGATGGCTGCCAAATTCGACAGTAGGGCGCACTTGCGATTTGTACAGGGTCAGCAGTTGTGTACTATTAAAGTATCTGCGGGCCCTGTACAGTACGCCCAGCTTCTGAGAGGCCAGCTTTACTCTGGCTTCGATGGAGCCCCCGTACCTGAGCTGGTCACTTATAGTTACACCAAGCATATCAATGGAAGGCCTGTTCGGAAGATTGCTTCCATTGAAGGAGACTAGATTATCATTTGGATCCCTTTTAGACGTAATCAGACAGGATTGAGTCTTTGAAACATTAAATTCGACGAGATTATTTTTACCCCAGGAGGAAATACTCTCGAGATAACCGTCCATTCTCTGCTTCAAAGCCCTCCGAGCCGTTGGAGTTTGTGTGCCCTTTGGGGGCTTGTCAAACAAAAAGCTATCATGAACTATCTGCCATCCGCGTAACAATGAATCGGTGCACATGTCAAAAGGTCATTGATGTGCAACAAAAACAAAGTCGGAGACAGTACCGATCCCTGTGGGACGCCAGCATTTATGGAGTGTGAGGAAGAGGTGAAACCGTCAGCAACCGAAAATATATAATAAGCAGTAATTCAAAATCCCTCTTCTGCAATGATAATATCAGCTTAAAACTAAGGCAGAGAATGCTAAAATGTTATGTGTGGTCGGTCTTGTTGTATGGATGTGAAACATGGACCTTGAAAGTAAATACCATGAACAGGTTAGAAGCTTTTGAAATGTGGCTTCACCGGAGAATACTCAAAGTCCCATGGACCGACATGATCACCAACACAGAAATTCTCAGGCGGGCTAGAGCAGAGAGAGAACTGCTTAGATTAATAAAAATCAGGAAAATTTCATATCTGGGTCATGTACTTCGAGGGGAGAAGTATCACTTGCTCCAGTTAATATTGAAAGGCAAGATAGAGGGTCGCAGAGGGCCTGGTAGGAGACAAATGTCTTGGCTGCGAAATATACGAGAGTGGACCGGCATTAGAAGTGTGGAGGAGCTATTCCGGGCAGCGCAAGACAAAGAGACATTTTCCAGAGTGATCGCCAACGTCGGGGGGACCTGATACGGCACATAAAGAAGAAGAAGTTGATTGAAGTAATAGTACATATTGAATTATTTGGCGTGGCTCAGTGGTCCAGAGCACCTGACCGGACATCAGAAGGTGCGGGTTCAATTCCCGTCGGCGTCATTTATTTTTACTCGCGAGATATTTTCAATTTGTATTGATATTTCAGGTGACTTCGTGGTGAAATTCCATTGTATTGACATAATTTTAATCATTTTATTGTTTGACCATGACTGGTTTTAGCATATTATAGCCATCTTCGGACTAGTGCAATTATTCTTTAAGAGAAAGCTACAAGCCATAAATGTGTATATTTTTCGAATAGCTTATATTGTAGGTAATAGGCATTAAAATCACTTGACAAACGGAGTCGAGAAACGTTCGATTTCAAGCAAATAACTGGTTTTTATTTATTTTGTTAATAATTTTATAAGAAAGTAAAAAAGTTAATCAAGTGAAACTGTCACAGATAATCTTAGCTATAATACTGTATTTTTAAAAAGTTGTTTCCTTTACGCGTTCATAAATTTCTATTGAAAAAAAATATTTTTTAGTAGTTTGCATTTATATTTTTTATTGAGTAATTTATATATTTTCAGTTTCAGTGCCGGCAACCCGGGCGTTTATTTAATTTCATGGTTGTTTACAGTGTTTTCTTTTCTTTTACCTGCCTCACTAGACAAAGTCTGTTCCGAGGCGGGTAAATCACATATTATATTTGTTCCAAAAGAAATGTATGTATTTAAAAAAAAATATATATATATAGGTATGTATGTAAAAAAAACAAAAAGATACAATTATGTGGTGGTATATTAAATATTTACATACATACTTTTTTTAATTAAATTTTGTGACAATTGAATATAGATATAGCGGTTATATGATAATTAGTATTGCAAAATTGCAGTTTCTCGCATTTGTTTTATTTGAATATTATATAATTTCGTGAGAAATTTATATAATTTCGTGAGAAATTGTATGAAATGTTATTTATTTAGAATATTTTGAATATCTGTTCTTTCCTTTTCATTCAGCCATAATACAAATCTTTTGAACAGCCAATTCAAATTATTTGGGGTGACGTAAGTTTTTGTTTGTGTTAGGAAGGTATTGAAAATGTGTGGTGCTAGGTAAGATTCGTGTTTTTTTGCAAAAGTTGATTTGATACGGGGAACTTGAAAGTGCTTATTAATTTTTGCTCTTGTGTTTTGCGAGTGAGGTATGTGGAGATGTGAAGTTTTGATACAGTTTTTGTAAATGATCTTCCTTATGAATAGTTTATTTACGTCTAGTAATTTGTTTTTGATCATTAGCTGTTCCGTTGGATGTTGGTAAGGTTTTTTAAACATAATTCTAATTATTGTTTTGTGATTTATTTTAAGAGAATTGAGGTAAGTATCTGCTGCTCCTCCCCAAACTGATATTCCATACGTTAAAATACTTTGACAGAGTGCAGTTTTCATAGTTTTATTTGTATTCTACTCAAGCGCAGCAATAGGAAAACCTTCAATTTATCTAAAGCACATTTTTTTGTATCCATAATGTACACCAATTCGATATAAAGATGAATCAAAATAGTGATTTGGCATAGCTTCGCCTTAAACTATGCTTTATATAAATACCATTTTGTTTATATGCATAACGTTCTAAAATTACGTATTTTCTTAATTTAGTGTCCCATTACAATATTAGTTCCCACTCCAATTAAAAAAAAGTAATCTCTTAAAGTCTAGCATAAAAAATATATCAATCAAATATCCCACTTCACCTAGAATACACATAATAATAATGGCAATAGATACCTCTACCGGACAAATGCAAATTAGTGAAAATCAATTAAAGTATGTATTTTTTTCTTAAATAATTAATCAATTTTCAGAGTATAATAATGTATGTCAATTAAGATAATCCATAAAACTAGTTTTCAATGCTTTTTTTAATGTTTGTCTTCTATAGAAGCTGGGGCTTGTGTTTAAGGCAATGCCATACGTAGTAATGCAAAATCATGTGTTTTTGATTTGAAAATTTGGTCGCCTAGAAATGTTTCAGATGCTTTAATTAAATACTGCGAGTAGAATACATCTTGGCCTTTGAAATAATCGAGTATTTTTTAGATAAGTCTTTTTAAAAGCCCAGAAAAAAATAATGTATAAGGCCTATGAAAACTGCTTTAAAGTTCAAAATCTCCTACTTACGAACCTATTTTCGGTTATGATTTTATTGTATAATGTGGCAAATTAAGTTATTTATAAAATTATCGAAATTTTCTTTAATATTTATGCCTGAACATCCACAAAATAAAATAAAAGGCACTTTTTGGCCATGTTTTTTTCTTGCATAAATCAAAACGGGCGGATGGTGTTAAGCGGAAATTTAAACCTTATCGCCATGTACGTGAGGGTTGTTATTGATAGCGGCTCGATTTAAAATATTACACGACTTAGTGCATCGCCTTAAAAGAGTGTTGAGCATCAGAATGAAAAAAAAATAATGTTAATTATTTTGATTTAAAGTAATTTGAATATTAAATAATATATTAAAATTAAAATTTATAATTCATTAAGAAGATAGTTTCATCATTGTGGTATTTTTACACTGAACTTCTCTTTAATCGTTTTTAGTAGGTGTTCATCGTTTTCGATTAATCTGATGTTTTCAGGTAGGCTGTTGAAGTATTTTTTTTCCCTAGATATTTTTTTAAAATTATTTTTTAACCAATAAATTAACATACATTTTTTTTGGTATAATCCACCTCACTAGGCTGAGCCTGTTCCGAGGTGGCGGGAGTTTGATCTAATTTTAGATAATGCGAATTTATATAGAATCACAGATATAAAAAAAAGATATATAGAAAAAATAAGTAATAAAAGAAAAATAATTAGATAGATAAAAATTAAAAATAAAACATAAGAAATAATGCAGATACAAATAAATGAATGAGAACAAAAGAGAAAAATTCAGGCTTGGAGTGTGCTATAATTTATGTTATTGTAGATGTTATCTGTCCGCAGTATACAATGCCTTTGTTGACTATCCATGTGTGGATTTTATGTCTTATATTTACACTTGTTGCCAGGTCTTTAATATCTTTTTCCATTAAGTTGAAAATTTTTGGGGCCAGATTATGAAAATGTCTTTGTCCATAGGTGGTATTTATCTATGTATAGATATGTGTAATGATGTTGAGCAAAAGTGGTGTTACGTTTTTGTGCTGGAAATATATGTTTTTGACGAGTACGATTTTTAGTTAAAAAGCTGTGATTTTATTTTTCTTTTATCATTTGAATTATTATGTTTTTTCGGACAGGGTAATTAAATTTTAATACTTACTTTAAATTCTTCAAAAATTA
Source organism: Hesperophylax magnus (assembly GCA_026573805.1). NCBI lineage: Eukaryota > Metazoa > Arthropoda > Insecta > Trichoptera > Limnephilidae > Hesperophylax > Hesperophylax magnus. Next base: position 3,981,524 of record JAIUSX010000005.1, on the reverse strand, counting down.
GGTCTGTTGGATAATCTCATAGTAAATTAAGGTGACATAAGACGGGTTGGCTGGACGCTCACAATTTAATTATTTCTGATGAAGGTATTACTAAAATCTCAAATGTTTCTAAAGGGATCCCTAAGGATGTAAGTTATTTATATTTAAGACTAATAAAACAGGATCACACGATTAAAACATATTACGATTAATGTTAAAATTAGCGATAAGAACAAGATTTCATTTTTCTACGATGAGGGAGTAACTTCTCAAGAAATCCCTCTAGAAACATTTGAGATCTTAGTAATACGTTCATCGGATATAATTGAAATATACATCACGGAAAGATCGATTTTTTTAGGCCTGCTAGGCCAAAGTCGACCGTAGGTCCAATATTGTTTTTACACGACTTTATCACTGCCGACCGGTCGGTGGCTGAGTTGACATCGCGTTTGGGTCCCACTCAGGCGTAATGTGTTCAATTCCTTGGCTGTTTAAGTCGTGTGTTGCTGAAGATCAATGGGAAGGTAAGGAGATGGGGAAGATACAGTTGATTGTTTAGTACATTAGCGATGATGATAATAATCAGCTGTCACTTGACAAGAGCGATGAGTGAGATTGTAAAGAATGAATTTGAGGAAAACACAATTGAAGGATCCACTGCAAGATTGTTAAATTCCACATAAAATTAATGCCATTTGAAGGTATAGTTTTCAAGAGCAACTTTGTATATTTCCTAAATATTCAATATCGCTCACAGTGCCGAGAAAATAACCTTTTCCAAAAGTGCCAAACGACTATTGATGTATTATATTTAGATGAGACAGGTTCCACTGTTTTTACCTCCGAGTGACGTCCAACGCTCTACCTAAACCTATCGAATCCGGTCTACGCGCACTGCTTATCGCGTTTTAATAGCGTAACACGTTACGACGATGTATTAGTTACAAATGATAACAATCATCGTTCTTGAATGTGCGTCAATGTAGAAAATCATCATTCTTGAACGTGTGTCAATGCAAACATTTTGAATAGCAAAAAGGGCAATCACCGTTCTTGATTGTGCATCAATATGAACAATCATCGTTCTTAAATGTGTGTCAATGTGGATAATCATCGTTCTTGAATGTGTGTTAATGTGAACAGTCATCGTTCTTGATTGTGCATCAATACGAACAACCATCGTTCTTAAATGTGTGTCAATGTGGACAATCATCGTTCTTGAATGTGTGTTAATGTGAACAGTCATCGTTCTTGATTGTGCATCAATATGAACAATCATCGTTCTTAAATGTGTGTCAATGTGGACAATCATCGTTCTTGAACGTGTGTCAGTGTGAACATTTTGAATAGCAAAAAGGGCAATCATCGTTCTTGATTGTGCATCAATATGAACAATCATCGTTCTTAAATGTGTGTCAATGTGGACAATCATCGTTCTTGAACGTGTGTCAGTGTGAACATTTTGAATAGCAAAAAGGGCAATCATCGTTCTTGATTGTGCATCAATATGAACAATCATCGTTCTTAAATGAGTGTCAATGTGGATAATCATCGTTCTTGAATGTGTGTTAATGTGAACAGTCATCGTTCTTGATTGTGCATCAATATGAACAACCATCGTTCTTAAATGTGTGTCAATGTGGACAATCATCGTTCTTGAATGTGTGTTAATGTGAACAGTCATCGTTCTTGATTGTGCATCAATATGAACAACCATCGTTCTTAAATGTGTGTCAATGTGGACAATCATCGTTCTTGAATGTGTGTTAATGTGAACAGTCATCGTTCTTGATTGTGCATCAATATGAACAATCATCGTTCTTAAATGTGTGTCAATGTGGACAGTCATCGTTCTTGAACGTGTGTCAGTGTGAACATTTTGAATAGCAAAAAGGGCAATCATCGTTCTTGATTGTGCATCAATATGAACAATCATCGTTCTTAAATGAGTGTCAATGTGGATAATCATCGTTCTTGAATGTGTGTTAATGTGAACAGTCATCGTTCTTGATTGTGCATCAATATGAACAACCATCGTTCTTAAATGTGTGTCAATGTGGACAATCATCGTTCTTGAATGTGTGTTAATGTGAACAGTCATCGTTCTTGATTGTGCATCAATATGAACAACCATCGTTCTTAAATGTGTGTCAATGTGGACAATCATCGTTCTTGAATGTGTGTTTATGTGAACAGTCATCGTTCTTGATTGTGCATCAATATGAACAATCATCGTTCTTAAATGTGTGTCAATGTGGACAATCATCGTTCTTGAACGTGTGTCAGTGTGAACATTTTGAATAGCAAAAAGGGCAATCATCGTTCTTGATTGTGCATCAATATGAACAATCATCGTTCTTAAATGAGTGTCAATGTGGATAATCATCGTTCTAGAATGTGTGTTAATGTGAACAGTCATCGTTCTTGATTGTGCATCAATATGAACAACCATCGTTCTTAAATGTGTGTCAATGTGGACAATCATCGTTCTTGAATGTGTGTTAATGTGAACAGTCATCGTTCTTGATTGTGCATCAATATGAACAACCATCGTTCTTAAATGTGTGTCAATGTGGACAATCATCGTTCTTGAATGTGTGTTTATGTGAACAGTCATCGTTCTTGATTGTGCATCAATATGAACAATCATCGTTCTTAAATGTGTGTCAATGTGGACAATCATCGTTCTTGAATGTGTGTTAATGTGAACAGTCATCGTTCTTGATTGTGCATCAATATGAACAACCATCGTTTCTTAATGTGTGTCAATGTGGACAATCATCGTTCTTGAATCTGTGTTAATGTGAACAGTCATCGTTCTTGATTGTGCATCAATATGAACAATCATCGTTCTTAAATGTGTGTCAATGTGGACAATCATCGTTCTTGAATGTGTGTTAATGTGAACAGTCATCGTTCTTGATTGTGCATCAATATGAACAACCATCGTTTCTTAATGTGTGTCAATGTGGACAATCATCGTTCTTGAATCTGTGTTAATGTGAACAGTCATCGTTCTTGATTGTGCATCAATATGAACAATCATCGTTCTTAAATGTGTGTCAATGTGGACAATCATCGTTCTTGAATGTTCGTCAATGTGGACAATGATCATTTTTTATCGGATATATAACATAACATTTAAAATATTTTGATTTTTTGGTAACAGTACTTAAAACTATACACTTTATAAAAAAATATATGCTTCATTTGCTTCTCGTGTTTTTTCTACAGTTTTCAAAACTTAAAATGCAAATATTTCAAAATGATTTTATTTAAATTAACCCCAAATTGGAGACCCCAAGGAAAATAATTTCCCTCAGGTCCTAGTCGTCTTTGGGGATGCTATGTTGAGGGTCATCTTAAGGAAAAGAAGGCGAGGAAGTTCTGCGAAGGAAAAAGGTAGAATCTATGGGTCAGTTTGTCCAGGAGTGACGGGCGTATGAATACATCTCTCCCGCTGCGGTGTAAGACGATGGGTCGAGAGAGACCAGCTGGAGAGGTGAAAGGGTTTCCCAAACCATCTCAATACGGCCCGCCACGCAGCTGGTGAGATCTGAACACACATCACCCGATGATCCCGGGCACCCCTGTTAAGTCCCTGTTGGAATGTAAAAGGTGTTATGTTATGTTTTTTAAGGAGTATAAAAAATGTTTGTCGAAGGACTTTGAATGTTAGTGTAATTACCACTGCACATAAGACAATAAAATGTTGTATGTATAAGGAAGGACTCACCGGAAAAGGGGCACTTGTTTTCTTACTGTTTATCCTCTTCAGATATCTCACAGCGGTGGCACTGAACACAATGTGATTTTGCACTAGACAGGCGCGAATGTAAAATATAATAAGATATGCGAGATATGATCGCGGGAGCGGTTTTTATAGTGAGCGATGCGGGTTATTGTAACAGACTGATTGCGCAACGTGCAGCGAAAGAGTGCGGGAATAGAATGAAGGTAGGACAAAGGAACAACAATATTATCTCAGTACAGTGGTCGCATGTATATATTTATGTGTGCATGAGATGTATGTGTAAATTAATGTATAATTCGTAATGGCGTAACCACCTGTTTTAACTTTCCATGGAAATTGAAGATTCTTACAATGGACCGTTTTAGCATTGCTTTTATATTTTGTTTTTTCAGTTTGAAGCAGCCTTTCCTGAACCTGTGACAGTTGGAAGTATCGTAAGCGTAGAGGGAAAATTTAAGCCCGATTCTGTAAGGTAGATCTTTTTAGGTTTTATTACCACAAAATATTCGTAATCCGGTTAAAAACGGGATTGCAGGCCTTATCGAATGAATTAATAGGTTTCCCAATAAACATATTATGACAATGTTGGAACAGGTGTTCACAAAAATCCTAATATTTATAATAGTTTATCAGGAAATGGCCTGCAATCCCGTTTTTATCCAGTTAACCAATAATTTTAGGAGATTTGCAATACACGTTTTTCTCCGTGTGCATACAAATCATTTCAAAAGTTAGTCATACAAGATGGCTGTCAGGCATTTTCGCCTCACCCCAGATTTGGCTTCAATGCCATTCATACAAAATCACACAACGCTCTGTCCTAAAACCGTTCCTAAAAACGAGATTCGTGATTCGCAACTCTCATTTCGTACAGGCAACATCTCTACACGTTTCTTGCTCACTCGTCTATCGTTTGACCAATAAACACTGCCTCTAATATTCGTATTTACTCATCTCCCTTTAAAACAATATTTTACTTATCTTTTAATGCTTACTACGGAGCAGGGCCGGACCAGGGCCTGGCGCAATCAAAATCCTCAAGGCACTGGGTTAAGTTATTATCAGCGCCTGAGCGCTTGGCGCCTCGGCAAGTCGGCACCCTGAACGGACTGCTCCAAGTACACCTGCACAGGGCTGGCCCTGCTGCGGAGCCCTAACACCTCAGGGCTTGCTATTAATGGTTAATCTGTGAACTTAGTGAAGTTAATTGTTTCTATTTTATTTTTATAGTGTTTTTTTTTGGTATTGTTGTTAAATTCACGCTGCGTTAAAATAACAGAACGGAAATTTGTCAAATAAGCAGTAACAATAATTTCGCGTTCTTCAGGTGTGTAACGCTCCATTGCTTGTTGTCAACTCATTCTCTCTACAACATAGATGACGAAGCACAATGACCATTATAACCACATTACACTGTCAATGCGATGCTGGTGACATCGCTTTGTTATTAAATTTTATTTTTGCTGTTTCCTAAAGGTCTTTTTTTTATTTTAAATGTACATTGCCAGTTAATATAACATATAAAAAATCATTACATTTAGTTAAGAAATAAAAATATTTAAAATATCGATGTCAGGGGACAAATTATTTAAAATCAAAATGATTCTGAGCGGCATTACGTGCAACAAAAGTTACGTGCCTGCTAGAATATTAGAAATACAGATATGACCGTTCTGAAGATTATGTGTTGTAATCAGCGAAGCAATTTTTCTTCTGTCGACGAGGCTATTTATACCCAATATACCGGGCTAAAAAGGCTGATGGATATAACCTGGGATAAAACCCGAAGTCTCTAAGATATAAATATCTCGGAAAACTTCTTTTGTACTTTCTCTACCAGTAGAGAGTAAGTAAAATCCACTGATCCCCATTTTTTTAAATTTCATTTTTTTTTCTCCGCTGCTCATCTCTCTACGGAATTACTGTGTTGAGATGAGTAGCATTAAAATTACATTCAATCAAGTAAATACATCACAAACACAAACAAAGATGGATCACTCGACATGTGCAATCCAAAATCACCACTCTCAGCCAGTAAGGAATTTTTTACCATTTTCTTGAATAGAGTCAACGAACCTATATTTTTTTTATATTTTCACCGAGTATATTATAAAGCAACGGAACTTTATAAAAAAACTCCTTTGTCCAAAGGATGTTCTGGTATTCACCGGCTGATACATTAAAGAAAAACCCAATCTAGTGTTGCGCACTTGTTAAGATCTTTGGGCAGTATCAATATTAATATAATGCATCTTATTTTATTATATGCTTTTGTTGTAACATTTAATATTTTTTTTTTTTTCGTTTCCTTTATTGTTTTAATTTTGTAGAATTTATAATAACTGATACACTACTATTAAACTTTGTAGTGTGTAAAAGCCCACTAGGGCGTGTAATAATAATAAATAATATTGTTAAAAAATTTACAAATAGCCTGTATTATGTGCATTTGCCTTAATGACGTAATTTTTCTTTCACTGTATAATAACTGTGATGAATACAAAAAACTTTTCTTATACATTAATTAAAAAATGAATGCAACTTTTACATGTTCTATTGTAGTCTTGTAACAAGAACAACAACATACAACATTATATGAAAGCATTGATTGAACAAACGCATATTATACATTTTGAGAGTAACTATGTCCAGTTTATTTCTTAGAGTCTTGAAGATGTAGGCTAGGTTTCTTATTTTATTTGTTAATATACTAACATGATTGTTCCTTTTTAGTTTCCTTTTATATTATTAAAACTACCTACCGTTGTTTAGTACAAATCCACAATTCTTACAATTTCCAGTCTGTTCATGAACCAATTGATTGCATAACTTTGACTGTTTTTATGTTGTATTTCGTTCAACGGTGTACGACAACCGATTCTAGATTGATTAAGAATTAATTAACTTTGTTTATCCTTTAGTTAGGCTACAACTGAACTCATAAATGTATTGTACCATTCATCACCCCATCAAGGGGGTGGGATAGACCCGTCACTGCATTAAAGTTCTTCCTCCGTCACAATGAGCTGGCCTGAGGTATGACCACATGAACTCGTCATCCTTCCGCCCTGCCTATGTCTCTATTTCCTCCGGGTCCTTAGGGCATTTTCTCCCTCTTTCCTAATACAGTTTGTCTAGGGTTAATCAGGAATCCGGCTAAGGGGCTCGGAAACCGGGTTTCGCTTGTGGTATGGCTGACCGCTGAGCTAATTCTCAATGTTAGCACAGGTTAGTTGTCTTGTGTAGGTGATGATGCAAGCTTATAACGCCATTGAAAAAGTAGTGGGCCTCCTCCAATCCTCCAATGGTGGGATTTGTACTGGTTCACAAATGATGAGGTTTTCGAGAGGTTGCAATCCCTCGCTATTTTCCAGTCCTCCGTCCTTCACACCCTGCTCCAATCTATCCTCTTCTGTGAAGCACCTAGACACTCATAATACAGGCGTCCTACTATAAATCTGCCATTATCTCATGTCCAATCTTTGGGAACTACGGAAGATGGTGGTAGAGTCTAACATCTGTTTGTGAAAATTTCATCTGTTTTCAGGTTCAACTTGAATCTCATCTGCCGGCCCTCTAAAGAGATTGCATTGCACTGCAGTTTCCGCTTTAACGAATTGAGAGTGGCCAGAAACCATTTGACGCCCAGCAGCGGTCGGATACACGAAGAGGAACTAGATGGGGGGTGGCCGATTAAAGCATCGGGGGAATTTGAAATTGCGGTGGAAGTTGAAGAGGAAGTTTTCAAAGTAAGTTTTTCCTCTTCCTCTTATGATAATAATAATTGGATGATTTTTATGACAAATCACCTCGAAAGGGTATTATGTACCTACCTACCTACCATTCGTTTCTACTACTTCCCGAAATTTATTTAATTATTGCTTTCTTGACTTTATCAGTATAAACATTTTTATTTTATTCTTTATTCTTCATTATAAGCAACCGCTAAACTGCAAAAGTAGTTAAATTGAATCGTAACGCTTGTATTTTTTAGGGTGACCGGGTATGTCACCAAAAAGACAATTCAACACAGCTAAAAAAAGTGACATAAAGTCATGAAAAGTGATGAAACAAAAAATAGATTAAATAGGTTACATAAGTAAATATTATACCTAGTTTTTGTTTCATCACTTTTTTGAAGGTGTGTTGAATTTTCATTTTGATGAAATATCACGGAACCCCAATATTATAAAAGAAAATACTTAAAAAATAAGACAAGTAATATCAGTTTTATATAAAGAAAAACACTTATTAATAACTGGAATAAAAAAAATATATAAAAAATATGAATCAATTAAAAAAAAAAAAATCGAATTTAAAGAGTAGGACCTTAAATGGTAAATAAATCAAAGTATAATATATACTCGTAAGAAAGTATAGAGACAAGATTTAAAAAAAAGGATAAGAAATGATAGAAGTTAATAACGAGCAATTAAACCTGAAATGAGTTGCCTTTTGAAACCTACACAATTAAACACCAAATATATCAATAATTTCACAACGTTTGTTTGCAAGGTATGTATTATGCATGCTATTATTAAATAAAGGAGGTACAAGAGTGTTCTTTGCAGGTTTTTATTTAATTTTTGGAATAACATACCTTCATATTGACAAAATCTTGTTTTGTGTGTGTTTTCATTTATAAAAGAAATCTGATAATAGGTTTTGGTTTACAATTTCAAACCGTAATCAAAATAGATATTTAGAAAACACATTCCTTTTGTGTGGGAAATTAGTAAGAAAACTGTAACTGCACTTTTAATGCTGTTTATACAATAAAAAAAATATTAACACTTTTAAACTTACAACTCTCATCGAAAAAATTCAAACCCACATTTTTGGAATTTTTTAGGTTTTTATCCATAGAAATAAGTATGAGTATTTGAGATACACTGATAAAATCATTATTTTTCGTTCTAACGACGAACAAATCACATACCTCCGCATAAACTACCATATATGGCAGAGTAGTCTAAGACACGGATAGATTTGTTTTTTTAAACTATTTTTTAATTTACGAAGAGGGATGTCACATCACTAATATGATTAGCGAAGATATTATTATTGTCAGTTATCGGTATAAGAATTAAGTCTTATATTATCTGGATTCTTCTTCTTTTGTATGGTGATGCGGTAAGAGGGGGACATCTAGGTCTGCGAGTCAGTCTAGGGCCTCAGGCGTCGCCATGTGAACCTCATCAACTGACTACATGTTCGGTGGTCTGCACCGCACCACATTCACACTCTTTAAGCCCCTATCTCGGTATCGTCTTTGATCCCAAACTAACATTCTCGGACCACATATCACGACTTACTACAGCATGCTACAAACTCCTGGGGTTTATCACCAGAACATGTAAACAATTTCACGACCCAGATGCAATGATAGCCATGTTTGATGGCGTCATACGAAGTAAGCTGGAGTGTGCTAGTGGTGTGTGGACTCCGCACCAAACTAAGTATATTAATATGCTGGAACAAATCCAGAAAAAATTCCTCAGGTATGTCTATATGCGGATGCGTGGAACTTATCCAAGATTCATGCACCATGTGGACTTACTTGAGGCAACAAATAGATTTAGCTTGGAAACTAGACGTCATGCAAATCTTGCAATACTTAGTTTTAACATAATCCATAACTATATTGATAGCCCGTTCCTCTTGGAATGCTATGGTTTATACGTGCCCGAAAACTTCAGCCGTAGTCGTCGACACGACTTATTCAAAATACCATACGGCAGAACAGATATTCTAGCACAACATAGCATGACAAGAGGAATGGTGCTATTGAATGAAATCTCAGAAGCACTAGATATATATAATTCTTCTTTAAATAGCCTAAAGTTTTTTTTGTATAATAATTATCTTCATAGGTGTTAAGATTGTCAAATTGAGAATTGTACAGTAATTGGATAATCTATCATTTGTACAATAAAAAAAAAAAATAAAAAAATAAAACAATAAAAAAAAATCTGTGCATCATGTGGGCACAGCGGCTATGGGAGCACCAACCTATTGATGGTGGACCAGGTTTAGCAAGGCAATGAGAACCCAACCTGTCTCTCGGTGGGGTCCTGTATGAGATGGGCATTTCCCACGTTGGCCGTTTGCCACTCAAGTTTCCACCTATCTTCTGGGGTGAGAGGTAATCGGAGGAGCCTCTCTCCTTCCGCCCAGAAGGGCTTTCGGGACTTCAAGCGGCATGCCGGGTGGGAGACGACATCTTCGTGCAAAGGTATTGCGCTTTTTTGCAGCGCCTTCTTGTATTCCTTCAGTGTTGCAATTTCTCGCCTGATGTTTGGCGGGGTTATGTTTGCAAGTACGGGGAGCCAAGGGAGAGGAGTAGATTTTAAAGTCCCGCTGATGGTTCGCATTGTGGCATTAAGCTGAACGTCTACCATGGAATTGTAGGCGCTTCTAGCCCATACTGGAGCACATTGAGAAAACCAGGGCAATGGATGCTGTTCTGAGCGTGTTGGCGTCACATCCCCAGCTAGTTCCAGCTAGCTTATTAACTAAGTTAAGCCTTGTTCTAGTTTTTTTACCCACTGTTTCCATGTGTTGTCGGTAGTTCAAGCTCCTGTCCAAAGTAACTTCAAGATAGCGGGAGTGGGTCCTTGAGAGACCAACGGTCGAGCGGAATATGATGTTTGTAGCTAGTAATGTCCTTCCAAATCTTGAAGAGTTAATAATGCTCGTACATTTGAATTTCTTTGAAACACCACTAATATTTTTATCTTTCCAGATTTTTGTCTATGGCAAACTGTTCGCACGTTTCAGGCACCGCCTGCCCTACTTCCAAATAACGCACGTCAACGGCTCGGCGGGGGCTGATATTACATCCATCAAATTTGAGAAGAAAGAAAACAAATATAGCTTTGTGTAAACTACACTGTTATTTTTTAAATCTAGGAGACTAATTATATTTTCAAATGTAAATACTTATTAATACACATTCCTACCTGTAGTGTTGTTATTTGGTACAGTTAATAATATCTAGTTAAGAGAGTATTTAGTCATAGATGGCGGTGTTTGCGCTGTCGGGGATAGAGGTGAAGCGTGTATACTAGAAGAGCGTGTATGCTACATTTATTCTGATGGGTGACTACAACCTCCCAAATATTGTATGGGACATTGAGAACATCGCGTCCTCGAGTCCGGACAACATCAATCATGGCTCCCATGAAATTATAGAAATGTCGAACTTTTTAAATCTGCATCAGAAAAACCATGTGTACAACATCAATTCTCGTCTTCTCGATCTTGTCTTTACAAATTCTTCTAGTGTTAATGTGTATGCCTCTGATGAAATGATTCTTCCATTCGATAAATACCACCCCCCTCTAATAATCAATTACATCAATACTTATGTTACGGTAATTGACCCCACGATTGTCAAGCGTAATTTTGAAAAAGCAGATTACCCAAAGATTATAGAATTTTTATCTACTTATGCTTACTTAGGCTTATGATCTCACTTGTAAAAGCTCAAGTTTAAATGAGGCCTTAGAATACTTTTACAATGTAATTTATCAAGCAATCGATAGATTTGTACCCCTACAAAAATATTACACTTCTAAATTCCCTAAATGGTTCGATTCTGAATTAATTAATCTAACGTACGATAAAAAAATTGCCCACAAACGTTATAAAATAAATAGAACGCTAGATAATTATATCGCATTCTCCATTCTGCGTAAAGATTGTACTAGGAAATCGAAAGTATGTTTCAAGAAATACACCAACAATGTTGAAAATTCTATTTTAACAAATATTAATAAATTTTGGAATTACGCTAACTCCTTTCGGAAAAATAACTCTAACTTTCCCGGTACAATGTTTTACGGGAAAAAAGTAGGTCATGACAAAAACGATATTGTAAATTTATTTGCAGATTTCTTCAAGAGTGTATATGTTGAAGACAATGACATCATATTATCTGATAAACCCCAATTTACCGAAAGCTCACTCAACTTGCATAACATCCATGTGGTAGTAAATGATGTTGTGACTTTTATCAAACAGCTGGATACCAGGTCAAATTCGGGGCCAGATATGATTCCCTCAATATTACTTAAAAACTGTATTCATGTTCTAGCTCTTCCTATTACTATAATTTTCAATTTATCCTTATCTACAGGTTGTTTTCCTGAAATTTGGAAAAGTAGCTTTATAACACCTATTTTTAAAAAAGGAGATAAATGTCAAATTGAAAATTATAGACCCATATGTATTATGTCATCACTACCTAAACTTTTAGAAAAGATTATATTAAGTAAAATCATGCATCAAATTAAACCAATTATATCAACATTTTAACATGGTTTTATGCCAGACAGATCTACGTCATCTAACTTATTGCTTTACGAAAATTTTATTTCTAATGCACTGTCCAAGGGTCTTCAAGTTGATACAATTTATACTGACTTTAGCAAAGCCTTTGATACTGTTTCTCATCGCATTTTAATGGAAAAATTAGAACACTTGGGAATAAGAGGCAACTTTCTCGAATGGCTTAGAAGTTACTTATCATACAGAAAATTATCTGTAAAAATTACCTCCACAACTTCTTACACTTTTTTTGCCTCAAGTGGGGTCCCCCAAGGTTCCCACCTAGGACCAATTCTTTTCCTACTATTTATTAATGACATTTCACTAATTTTTGATAATATTCACTTTCTTCTATTCGCCGACGATCTAAAGATGTTTAAATCGATCGGTAATTCTTCTGATTGTTTAACTCTACAAATGAATTTAAATAAACTTTATGAATGGTGCATCGTAAACAAATTACATCTTAATATCAACAAATGCCAAACGATCAGTTTCCATAGATCTAAAACCCCTTTATTATTCGACTACTCAATTAACAATGCCAATCTAAAAAGAGTTTTTGAATTCAATGACCTTGGAGTTATCTTTGACTCCAAATTACGCTTCTTGAATCACATTAATAGCATTACCAGTAAGGGATTACAAATGCTTGGATTTATTCTCAGAATCGCTTAAGACTTTAATAACATAAAAACTATAAAATTACTTTACACGTCTCTGGTTAGAAGTCAGGTTGAATAAAATGCAACCATTTGGTGTCCTCATTTCAACTCTCATTGTTTACAAATTGAAAAAATTCAAAATAAATTTTTACGTTTTATTAATTTCAAAATTGGTATTCCTATTATTGAAATCAATTATGTCAATTTACGCAGTAAACTTAACTTATCGAAATTATCTGAAAGGCGAACAATATTTGATCTCCTTTTATTATATAAAATTGTTCATTCAAGGTTAGACTGCCCTGACACTATAAACTTGCTATCTTTACATATGCCTCCAAAATATACTAGACGGAATATTTTATTCTACAACAATAACTTCGCTACGAATTCTGTGTTAGAAAGAATACATAGGTTGGGCAATGAACTTAGTGATGTCGCTGACATATTTAATTTAAACTTCAAAACATTTAAAGCCAAATTAGTCCACCACTTTTTAAATGTAAATAATGTATGAGAAATCATTATATTTTATTTCGATTTTCTATTGTTTGTTTTATACTGTTTTTAAAAATGAAATTTGTAATTTTTATGTACTTAAAAGCCCAATAGGGCGTCAATAAATAAATAAAAAAAGATATCTGTCAAAGATACTTTCGTATTTAGCATTTGTTCTTAAGTATTGCGCTTCTTGCGTATCCATACCGTTGGCGGGGAATATCTATAGGCATCTCGCTAACTCGCCTACATAAGAATTTAGGTGAGTAAGTGAAAAAGGGTATGGTACTGAAATTAGAACCAAAAATCTCGGTAATTTTTTCGCTTACTTGCCCACATAAGAAGAAAGTTTCCCTAATTAATTAATTAATTATTTATTGGACAATTTGTATAGCGCCGCTTCTGTGAGATATCACTTCAGGGGCGCTTTACAGTTGATGCAGGTGTGGTTATCGTGGTGTATAAATGAAAAGATCTCTCACTCAGGTATAACGTTTATTGATAGATTGTCAGCTGATTTTACAATCACAATATTTCACGTTGGTTACGTACAAAGGAATGCGCGCGAAACTAAATCGTAGTAAATCGTAGGTAGGTGCAGCCTAGCCGTAGCGTACAACGATAGTAATTACTGAACACTGATAATATGCTCGCTGCGTCGGGCCTATTTATACTAGACGGCCGACGGTAGCAGTGGGTAGATAGATGGCAACTAAATTGAAGACACTCGCTCGATCTGGATCATTCGCGAACTTTCGACGGCTTGGCAATTATGCCTAGGCGGCAGACTCGTTCCTTCTGGCGAGTTCTCGTAATGTGTAAGACTGATAGCGTGATAGTATTGTCGCGAGTAGATAGAGTACGTAGATTACTTTGTTTACGATTTAACGAGCAAGTAGCAAGTAGGTACCTAAGTAGCAAGTAGCAGTTTATTATTAATTATTTAATCTGGATAATTCGACGCCACAGACACCCCCTTCCCAGCAGCTTGGCTGAGGGCTGCGATAGAAGAAATAGCTCGGAAACGAACGTCTTTTAAATTGTGACACTTCATAAAAAATTTTGCAAAACACATGTTCACAACACAGGCTAATGATTCACTCAGATAACCATGGTGGCACTACTATCCGCGCTTGTGCGGAGATGGTCTGGTGCGTGATGCTCCGTGATGCCTTAACTGATCACCCATTTTGAGACGGGGCTGCAGAATCATGTCGGGCTGCAGGATCACGTCGGGGTCACCACTTTGGGGATCAATGGTGAGGCACGAAATGAAAGAAGGTTGTGAAGGTCACATGTGTTTTATTGGTGAGTCAGTAGCCGTGACAAGGAGATGATGAAGGACAGATGTTGTAGACTCCGGTTGCTGGCTGATGATGTGCTGGTCAAGCGCGGGTCAGTGAGTCGACGCCGGGCGCTGATGACCGGGACTCGATATAGGTCAGGCACTGGCGAAGAACGTAGGTCTTCAGGCACTCCAGTGCTGACGAGAAGGCCGAAGGTGCGGCAGACCTTGTGGGCAGTTGAACGGGAACGGCGTGACCAGTGAGGATGCAGCGTGTCCTCGTGGTGGTCATGATGGCGTGGAAGAAGCGCTGGTCAGAGACGCTGGAACCAGGGCGCTTGTAATCCGATGTAGCGCTGGCCATGGACACGGCCGAGGCGCTAAGATGATGTCCCGATGGAGTCCATAATGATAGGGGCGAAGCCGGGTAGGTACGTGTTGTCCACCGCGCTAGTAAGAAGAGCGCGAGTGATCACTCGTTGATCCTTCCTTGTAGGCTGACGGCTGAACGGTAACTGATGACTGACTGAATGACTCGCTGCGTCGGGCTTATTTATACTAGACGGCCGACGGTAGCAGTGGGTAGATAGATGGCAACTAAATTGAAGACACTCGCTCGATCTGGATCATTCGCGAACTTTCGACGGCTTGGCAATTATGCCTAGGCGGCAGACTCGTTCCTTCTGGCGAGTTCTCGTAATGTGTAAGACTGATAGCGTGATAGTATTGTCGCGAGTAGATAGAGTACGTAGATTACTTTGTTTACGATTTAACGAGCAAGTAGCAAGTAGGTACCTAAGTAGCAAGTAGCAGTTTATTATTAATTATTTAATCTGGATAATTCGACGCCACACAGGTATTAAAAAAATATAAATATTACAAAAATAAAGTGAAGTTAAGTTAAGTAAAATGAAGAACAGGAACAGGTGACACGAAGATAGAAGATGGAGACTCTGCAGCAAGATTCCTTGGTGGTGACGAAACTGGACAAGCTGCAGCGAGAGAGTCCACCAACAGTGCCAGCACGAGGTTCGTCATCCGTCCAGGTATGTGTCTGCTGCTAATAAAGCGCTGACACAATATCATCACATAATACCAGACCTTGGCAGAACCGCTGTGACGTTCGTCGAGTCCATCATATCTAGTCTTTATTAATAATTGTTTCTTTTAGTATCTCCCTTTTTAGTTTAATCTTGGATTTTCTCGCTTCCTCTTGCATACAAATTCTTGGAAAATACATAAAATGTAAATTTATTTGGGAGACTTTCAAAGTTTTCAAATATCGCACAGACTATGGTTATCGTAAATTTGTATTTTTGAGTGCTTAATAATAAAGGTATATTATTAAGCCTTATATTGTAGGTAATAGGCATTAAAATCGCTTGACAAACGGAGTCTAGAAACGTTCGATTTCAAGCACAAAAGTGGTTATTATTTATTTTGTAAATAATTTTATAAGAAAGCAAAAAATTAAATCAAGTGAAGCTGTCACAGATAATTTTAGCTATTATACTGCATTTTTATAAAGTTGTTTCCTGTACGTGTTCATACATTTTTATTGACAAAATATTTGAGTAATTTTTATTTGTATTCTCAAGGGAAACGATAGGAAAACCTTCAATTTATCTAAAGCATATTTTTTGGCATTCGTAATGTTCACCAATTCGTTATAGAGATTAATAAAAATATTGATTTAGCATTAAGCTTCGCCTTAAATATTAGTTTTTAAAAATGGCTCTATTTCGTAATGTTGCTTGGCTGGGGACGTTTTCTGGACATAGTTCAATTTCGCGCTGAATATATTTATGTAAAACGAGACTTTAGTTTAAATATTATGCATTTGGAAAAAATATGCAGATTTATAACTTTTGTGTTTTTTATAACGTAATAAAGAGCGTTTTGTTTATTATCAACTACAAGGGTATTTTTTAGCTCCACACAGGGGAGGAAAATAATTCCTGAGGAAAATAATTTCTCCGAAGGCCTATGTCATTTTTTGAGAGTGTGTGGACAAATAAGTGTTATTTTACAACAAATTTCCAGAGTGCAAGATACTCTCAGTATCTCTCTGGTGTAAGACCACCATTCAGAATTGAAACGTTGCTTGCAATGGCTTTAAACGAGTTTGGTAACCAGATCTGAATAGCCAGGTACTTCTCCACCTTCTTTCTCTCCCCACTACCTTCAGCTTTACAAGATACACTGATTGGGGATGCCATTGTCTCACAGTTTGCAGACTCAGTTATGATACAGAGAGCAGTTGGGACTCTTGGGCGTTATTTACATAAAACATTAACAAACCTTCCAAATTCATATTTTTTATTAATAATAATAATAATACTT
The DNA here is from genome assembly GCA_026573805.1 of Hesperophylax magnus. Classification (NCBI taxonomy): domain Eukaryota; kingdom Metazoa; phylum Arthropoda; class Insecta; order Trichoptera; family Limnephilidae; genus Hesperophylax; species Hesperophylax magnus. The sequence continues at coordinate 3,964,666 of JAIUSX010000005.1, read as the reverse complement.
GGGTGACTTGGATAGCGCCGTTTTTGTGCAAAAACACCTCAAGGGCGCTGTACAAACTTATAATACATTTCTACAGTGATCTATGTTATTACTTAACAATTTATTTCTATCCTTTATTGACCTATTCCTAAATATTTATCTCGCCTGGCGCCAGCACACGTCTCGTCGTAGTATTTGGAACGGGCAACGTGTAAACTAGGTAGGTAAGTAGGTAAATACTGCTAATTCTTACTTGTACTAGTTATTAGGTACTGGAAAAAATAATCAGAGAACGCCTGCGCCGAACACTCACCCCTCCCTCCCCGTGTCAGTTCGGTTTTGTTCCCGGTAAATCTACAGAGCATGCCCTTATGCATGCGCTTGAATGGGTGAAGGTTCGACCTGAGAAGTATGTCGTGGGGATCTTTCTTGATATCACAGGTGCCTTCGATCATGCGTGGTGGCCGATGATGCTCAACAAACTCGAAAGTAGAAGCTGCCCTCGGTGGCTTTTTAAAATTTGCTCAGACTTTTTCAATAATAGAACCATAATCCTCACTTTTGGGGACTTTGTCATCGAACGTGAGGTGGACATGGGTTGCCCACAGGGATCAGTTCTGGCCCCTGAATTCTGGAACATAAAGTTTGATGACTCCTCCAGGTTACCCTTGCCTGTGGGATGCATCACGGTCGACTACGCTGATGACAAGTTTTTCTTGGTTGCGGGGAACAGTAGGAGAGAGCTTGAACGAAAGGCAGATGAAGGTTTAAACATGATCCTACTGGGGAGAGAGAAATAGACTGAACTTCGCTCCCCAAAAAACCACGGGTCTCCTGATGAAAGGTTTTCTCAAAAGAGGGAGAAACCCAATCATCAAAATGGGAGACTCCAAAATCAAGTTCGTAGAGACAGCAAAATATCTTAGAGTTACTTTAGATCGATCGTCCTCCTTCTTAGCCCAGGTTAAGAAAGTCTCCACCGAGGCCCAGGCCCTTTTTCTGAAGCTGAGGAAAATCTCCACTACGGAATGGGGATTAAGGACACCAGCGATCCGTCTCCTATACAGGGGGGGTTTTGTGGCGCAAGTCACTTATGCCGCCTGCGTCTGGGAACATCGTCTGGATAATGCCCTTATACTCTTGGCTCTCAAGAGGGGCCAGCGAACTCCCTTGTTGTCATTTTCTGGAGCCTATAGAACAGTCGCTTCGGACGCACTTCCAGTGTTGGCAGGTGTCCTGCCAATCGATCTAGAGATTAGGGAAGTGCTTACAAAGAAAAAGCTGACTAGGGGCCTCCCGGCCAACCACCTCGGTGTAATTATTACACCAGGCGGTGCCGGGACTCTACCCAGTCGACTTAAACAAATGCGAGAGCTATCACTCAAAGAGTGGCAATCTCGGTGGGATAGGTCGAATATGGGAAGATGGACCTTCTCCTTCTTCCCATCAATTTAACTCAGAATGGAAGGGGCTTTCGTCAAACCAGACCACTATATGGTACAACTCTTGTCCGGACATGGGGAATTCAGGGGGAGACTTCACAGACTCTCCCTGTCACCCCATCCCAACTGCGCCTGTGGCAATACGGACCAAACCGCCGAGCACATTCTGTGGCACTGCGAGATAATGACGGATGCGAGGGATGAATTACTGAGAGGCCTAGATGTTATCACGAGACCGGTTTGGAACGCCGATCTCGTTTCGAACAAGATAAATTTCGAATGTCTGAGGAAGTATGTTAAGTCATGGGTTGAGAGATGGCCAGCATTGAGAGTCGCTGACTAGAGTAAAATCAATCATAACCTGGTGTACTTGCTCCTGACTTCCTTGACCATGATTTGTATACTCTTTTACACCCTCGCCAGATTTTGCTGATAATTGTTCTTCACCCAGCTCAGATGATAAACACCAGACTCAGGAGCAGCAGCTCCCATCTTTGTGGATACCTTGGAATGACTTTTCCGTTCTTTTATACTTTTGTTTTATTTTTGCTTCATAATTTTCTTTATAGTTTCCTCACATTTCTCTTCTGCTTTTTTTTTTTTAAATTATTTTAATATACGTCATATGGGTTACATTAATACATACATATTTTGCAAAATATAATATTAAGGTTCATAATTGGTCATGTATACCTTATCAGAAAAGAGGAGCTTTCTTTTCTTATATTTTGTTATTCAGGTTATACACCCATATAGAAGACACCTTTAGGGGCAACACGAGTCCGGGATGAAACTGAACATCAATGTTCTGTCAATGTCCATTTTCCCCACAAGGGGGTGGATAAACCTCGTCCCCTCGTACGGCCAACGGACAGACCCCGGAAACAGGATATCCACAAACCTACCGCGCCTCCCCCGAGGACAGTAGCAGGTTTGAGGGATGGTCAGTCGACCTTAGGGGATCTTCCTCCCCGCCTCCGACGACTCGACGCATCTCTCCCTAGGGTCTTCGGGTATCCACTCCCCCAGCTCCCAGTTACACTTTCTTCAGGGCACCACCGAGAAATCGGCTAAGGGGAGCGGTCCCCTGACTTCGTAACCGATCAACCCAATCACCAACAGACTCGCCTCGGGACCGCCGAGAAGAATGTGGATTATTCCTCTCTGGACCAGCACCAGGTGTCTTTCGTTTATACTTTTGTTTTCTCTAAATTACTATGCACATGCTATGTAGACAAACAGTCTACACCAGTGTTTTTATTTTTTTTCTCTCCCCTTCTACTAACATTGTACATAGTAAGCACTCGCAGACTGCTTCCCTAACAACGTATGCGAGGACATTCGAGGTTTAGCTTCGTTCTTATTAAATGTAGAGTCGTTCTTAGCAAAAAAATAGCGTCCTTGCAAGAGCCCTGAAGGGGTAACCATAAGTTACCTATACCGGGGCGGGTAAGTGGTGGGATCCTTGAATGTACTAGTTATTCCATGTATCGAGACGAGCTAGTAGGAGTCACCTCTAGTCGGATATTGAATGGTTCCGATTGCATCCAAAGGGTGGCCAATTGATTGGCCGGAAGTATATTCGTATTTCTTTGCTCCAGCAGAATAACGTATAGACTCAAATAGAACGGAGGTGTGTCCAGTAAGATTTTTATTGTAATTATTTTCGATAATAAACTTGTAGCAGCCGCGTCACCGGAGCTAGGATCATCATATCATAGATCAAACTGCACGTGTAGGAAGGCGAAAAAAGCTGAATCAACAATCAGACTACAATACATTACGAAACATGAATTGAAAAATCAACCTTTGATACCGTGATACGTAAACTGCTGATAAGACGCATGTGAAGGACTGCAGGGTGATGCAAAACATTAATACAACGAACCGAGTCAGCGATCCTGCGGGCTCAATGTCCACACGCTTTGCTCGAACCCGTGGAAGAAGAGAAGAAAGGAATCAGCACCTATATAAGCGGAGGAGGACCTAAGTCCGACTCGGCGTAATGGAGGAGTCGGCCACTATGGCCGGTTCCCCCAGCGTCGCGCCTCGCTCCTTCTTCACCACACCGCTACAAGACCTACTCACCTACACCCGGCTCTGCACGGACTACAATTATGGACTCTTTGGGATCACCTCAGCGCCCTAGCCCCGGCCATCGTTCCTGGCCAGCGCTGACCGCACGCGCCTAGACCCTGCGACCACTTCGCTGGTCTGTACCTCGGTCCCGCGGCATCGTCACCGGCCTGCATCTCCCGCTCATCTGCCGGCCAGGTCCATCGCACTTTCGGCTACCTTGTTCACACTGAAGTACCCGGAATACATACACAAGTCCGGTCTCCATCAACGCAGCGTTGACTCACTGACCCGCGCCTTGACCACATCATCACCGTCTACACCTGGTGTCATCCTCATGGGTCCAGTCATTTTTCCAACTGCGCAATTATACTGACTCAAAATAAACGCTATGACACAACACACAACATCATCTTTCATTGTCTCACTAACAGATCCCCACAAACTTCTTGTAATCTGAACAAACCAAGCAATTATTGAAGACTCCAGTGCTCAATATATTTAATATCGAGGAGAATTTTTATTATTATTGTATCTCAAACCATATAATAATAAAAGCAACAAATACAATCAAATATCTAGGAGAAATTATAGATAAAAAATTGAAATAGAAGCACCAAACTTGTCAATATGTAAAAAAAAATAAAAATTAATCCATTTGGGTGATTTCTAGCATATTATGGCAAGTTTACAAAAAAATTTTGAGCTATCGCTTGTCGTAATTTGACAATTTTTTATAACCTATAAATATGGGATAAAAGATGAAATCTGGTGAATTCATTGGCTTTGAACGACAGTGGGCAGTTCCTATATGTTTCCATATTAATATGGAACTACTTTGAGGAACGAGGGATCATCTCTAAAGTCCAATGTTGAACCACTAAAAATTACTCTAAAATTGATCCTAAAAGTTATGTACAAAAAAAATTCTACTGTCCACTTTATAAGGAATGTAAAGTTATTTGTATAAAACAGCCATTCAAATACTTTGTCGATTTTTTATCAATATTATATTTGCTGAAAGAACACATCAAACGCGTGCAACTAGAATTGGCTCTACATTGAACTTTGTGGTGGTACATACTAAAACTTCTTTTGGTCAAAGAAACTATTTATATCAGGCACCAAATCATATTAAGTTGACCAATTCCTCAGTTAAATCTAAAAAGTTAATTCGGATGCTTGTATTGACGGACGATTGTCTTAATATTTTTTCATCCTTGTCCTTTCTTAAATAATAAGATTTCATATAAGTCCCATTTGCTAAAAACTGGATGTCACCCTATCTGTCTTTATTATCATCACCTATCATGGCTTACTATCAGAATATCAGAGGCTGCCGCACAAAACTTAATGAGCTAAGATCATCGATTCCAATCCATCCCTTTCATATATATTTCCTGACTGAAACTTGGTTGGATCCGTCCTTTAACACAGAAGAACTAGGCTTCACTTCACACAACACCTACCGCTTAGATAGAAGTACCGCCACCAGCACCAAATCAAGAGGAGGAGGTGTATTAATATCAGTCACCAAATCTATAACTTCATCCAGGCTAAAATGCAAATACAAAAATATAGAACAAATTTTCCTACTACTCAAGACAAACCTAGGAAAAATCATTCTTGGATGTGTTTATATTCCTCCCGGATCAATTACACAAATTTACGTAAACCACATTGAAGATGTAGAGGCCCTCAAGCTCAAATATCCGGAAGCTAGAATGCTGCTAATCGGCGACTACAATACTCCCAATATAGACTGGATTACCCATAGCGATAACTCAACAACTCATTTTAATACATCTGCTAATGCTCGTGAAATTATAAATATGTCAAATTTCCTAGGTCTTAAACAAATTAATAACGTATACAACTCTAATCACCACTTACTAGATCTTGCATTTAGTAGCGATCCTTCAGTAAAATTATGTAAATCCATAGACCCCCTTCTTCCCGAAGATTCCCACCATCCTCCCTTAAATATCACCATTACTAACAACTTCCTAAACATTTACTCTAATAGTGTTCCTAAATATTCATACAATTTTGCAAGGGCTGATTATCCACTGATAACAAAATACTTAGAAAGTACAGACTGGTCCTTTTTAGACAAAAACACAAATGTTAACCAAAATCTTGAATCTTTTTACTCCATCATCAACACGACTATTGAAAAATATGTTCCCTTAATTCAATTCAAACCATCAAAGTTCCCCAAATGGTTTAATAATGACTTAAAACACTTAATAATTAACAAAAAAATCTGGCACAAAAATTTCAAAGAGAGCAACTCTATCTCAGACTACAAAATATTTCATAAATATAGAACTGACTGTAAAAAGCTCTCCAAAAAATTATATCAAACATACATACTCAACACAGAAAAGTCTATTCCTTCAAATACCAAAAACTTTTTTACACATGTAAACTCACTAAGAAAAAACAAACCTAGCCTACCAACCTACATGTATTTCGAAGGGAAAAGTAGTAGTGATACTAATGACATCGTTAATTTGTTTGCCGACTTCTTCAAAAATGTTTACGATAATGATATCCCAAATGTTCAACTTCCACCCTTTCATCCAAAGGAATCGGTCCACATTCCCGCTTTACACATAAATGTTCCTGATGTTATACGCAAAATAAAAACACTCGACTTAAAGAAAAAAGCGGGTCCTGACAAAATTAGTCCTGCCTTTCTAATTAACTGTGCATCAATAATAGCCAATCCACTATGTCATATATTTAACCAATCATTAAATTCTGGCTGCTTCCCCGACCTATGGAAAAATTGCTATCTAACACCTGTATTTAAAAAAGGCGATATTCATGATGTCACTAATTACCGACCCATCTGCATGCTCTCAACTATCCCCAAACTGTTTGAAAAACTTATCCTCGATAAAATCTCCATACATATTAACAACATCATTGTAACTAATCAACATGGATTTATGCCAGGCAGATCCACACTAACAAATCTCTCCTTATATGAAAATTTTATAGCATGTTCACTCGAAAACAAAACCCAAGTCGACTCAATATATACAGACTTTGTAAAAGCGTTTGACAAAGTTAACCATAAAATTCTTCTCAATAAACTTAGTCAAATCGGAATTGAGGGTAAACTATTGGAATGGATAAAAAGCTACTTAACAAATAGAAATCTACAAGTAAAAAATAATTCTAACCTTTCACACAAATTCATAGCTACTAGCGGTGTACCCCAAGGGTCACATTTAGGCCCAATACTGTTTCTCCTTTTCATAAACGATATTGTTACTGTATTTGATAAAAATGTTGAAGTGCTACTTTTTGCCGATGACCTTAAACTATTTAAAATTATAAAAACAATAAATGACTGTATTCAAATTCAATTAAATTTAAATAAACTTCAAGATTGGTGCAAAACTAACAAACTTTATCTCAATATTAGTAAATGCCACATTATAAGATTTTTCAGAACAACACAACCCCTTAACTATCAATACAAAATTAATAATGTTTCTCTCGCCTCTGTAAGTGAAATTAACGATCTCGGCATTATTTTCGATTCAAAATTTAACTTTCTTTCACATGTAGAAACAGTCACCAACAAAGGATTAAAAATGCTCGGCTTCATTCTCCGTAATGGCAGAGACTTTAAAAATATTTCAACACTAAAAATCTTATATTCCTCACTTGTTCGAAGTCAAATCGAATATAATTCTCCTATTTGGTGTCCTTACTTTAAAATCTACTCCGACTCTATTGAAAAAATTCAGCATAAATTCCTAAGATACATTAACTATAAACTCGGTCTACCTATAGAATCAATAAATTACTATCAGTTGATGAAAGAATTAAACTTACTTAAACTCTCAGATAGAAGACTTATTTCCGATTTGACTTTTATTTTTAAAATTGTCAATGGTATTATAGACAGCCCTGATATATTAAGCCTAATTACCTTCCATATACCCACTAGAACCACTCGATCCAAAATTCTTTTTAATTTCAATAACAATATCAGGACTGAGTCATTTAGAAACTCGCTTATACCTAGATTGCATGCAGTTGGCAATGCTTTCTCAGAAGTAGTAGATGTGTTCAACTGCACGGAATATAGTTATAAGAAGGCTATAATAACATACCTCTGTCGTAATTATCAATGTTATTAGGCATAATACCATTCTATTCATAAGTTATCACAGAACCTAAACTATGCACTTACATCAGATATCAGACAGAAGAGTGTTATATACTTAATCAAAACTATATTTTTTCCCAAAATTGTTATGAGATGTCTTACTGACAGCCCTGATTCAATAGAGCTAACTCTTAGTTCTCAGCAAATTCAACCAAATTCAATATTGAAGGTAACAATAACCTCAATACTAAATTACTGTACGGATTGAAAATAAAAATGCTATTGTACCTATGTATACCAGATGTTATTCTTGTTTAATTTTCAACATAAATTCTCAGTAATTATTCTGTTTAACATAATACTGTTTCGTTCCTGTGAACTACTGTAAACATAAATCATGTATATTGTAAAAGCCTTTTACGGCGTCTAAATAAATAAATAAATAAATAAATAAATAAATAAATTATGTAGGGTCAGTGGGTTAACAGTGAACCAGCAGGACACAGTGAACCACCACCTCTACAGCAATAACTGTAAGTGTGTTAGTGTTAAGCTCGCACTTGCAGTGCCGTCTCAGGTATAGACAAGATTTGATTTAGTGTGCTCCAGTGTGCAAAGGCGACGAGACGTTTTAGAAGCTAATATCTGATTTTTGCAAAGCCCAACATCATTTTCACGTAAGTGTTTTTGTTTCATTACTAAATTATTTTGTTGCCAAGGCGAGATATTTTGCTGCTTTCATATTAAGTATTTAGTTTTAATTGTTACCTATTACTAGCAATTTTCAATATATTATAGGTTTTAGAAATATTGGCTAGTTAATTCAACATGGCATCATGGTACACACTGAACCAGATACAGTGTACACAGTGAACTGGTTCACTGTGTACACTGTATCTGGTTCACTGTGTACATGGCTTCTGAAATAATATGGATTCATAGAATTAGATCAACTTAAGTGTTTTCTTTGGTCAACAGAATGGGTCGTAAGCAGAAAGATGCAAGGAAAATCGGTAAACACACGGAGAAAGAGATGAAAAAAGGTTTGGAGATGATGAAAGAAGGGCATAGTCTTCACAAATCTGCAGAAGCTGCTGGCATCCCGTACCCAACTTTTCGGCGCTACTGGCTCAAGTCGAAGACTTCGGAGCAGCCCATAAGATTAGTTCCACATTACGACGTTAATAGAATATTTAGCGAAGATCAAGAACGGACCCTAAAGGCGTATATCAAGAAATGTGCTTCTTTGTTTTATGGACTTTCAATCTACGAATCCCGAAAATTAGCTTATCAGATGGCCAACGTGAACGGCATAAAAGTGCCAGCATCTTGGCATGCCAACAAATTAGGTGGCGTCGACTGGCTTCGTGGCTTCCGCCAACGACATCAAGATCTATCTCTCCGTAAACCTGAAGCCTGTAGTTTGGCTAGAGCTACCGCTTTCAATAGACCAAATGTGGATACGTTTTTTGATAATCTGGAAAGAACGTTAATGCGGAATCCTGCTGCTTTTGCTGATGGAACCAGGATATTCAACTTGGACGAGACTGCCACCACTAACGTACAAAAACCGGTTAAAGTTCTGGGTCCAAAAGAAAAAAAAAATCTTGGAAAAGTGACGAGTGGTGAAAAGGGCACACTTGTCACTACGTGTGGCATTATCAGTGCAAGTGGACAAGCCTTGCCACCTGTTATGGTATTCCCAAGAAAAAACTTCTTACCGAAAATCATCAAAGGTACACCACCTGGAACATTGGGGCTGGCTACTCCCACAGGTTGGATGAATAGTGACCTGTTTGTAGAGGTGATAAAGCATTTCATCAAGCATTCTGGCAGTTTACCCCAGCATCCAAGTATTTTGATATTTGATAATCACGAATCTCATTTATCTATTGAGGCGTTGGATCTGGCAAAAGCATCTGGAATAACGATTATCACATTACACCCGCACACGTCTGCTAAGCTCCAGCCTTTGGACGTTGGTGTTTTTGGCCCCTTCAAAGCTTACTACAATAGTGCAATAGATTCATGGCTGCTGAGAAATCCTGGTATTCCACTGACTATCTACGAGATCGGCGAAATGGTGGAATATGCATTCCCACGAGCCATGACGCAAGTAAATATTATGCATGCTTTTAAAAAAACCGGAATTTATCCATTCGACAGAAATATATTTACGGATGATGACTTCTTACCGAGCACAGTGACAGATCGCCCAGTTCCTGTCCAGACATTACCAGATGGTCGACCATCAAACTTAGTTATTGAAAAAGATACATCATCAGCAAACTTCGAAGACCTTTCAATAGCTGGACCCTCTGGGCTTTCAAGAGCAGAGTCTGTTTCTTTTATTGGTCCTGAACAATTCCGTGATTCAATGAAGGCAGGCTCTCGGAAAAATATGAGAAAGCCTAGACAACTAGGTCGTAGTTTGATTGCTACAGATACGCCTGAAAAAATCGAAATCAATCAACAGCGATCAGCTGCCAAAAAGAGGAAGGATGCCAAAAATAAAAAAAAATATTCGTGCCGTTTTAGCATCCAGTTCAGACGATGAAACTTCCATTCAAGATTCAAGCATTGACATGAATTGGATGGAGAATGATGAGATAGACCTGACAGAAGAAATGATGATGGAACCGTTAGAGAGATCCCCCGGCGAAGGAGAATTTGTTGTGGTAGTGTTTGACACAAAAAAAACAAGAATTTATTATGTTGGGAAAGTTCTTGAAACAAGGAATGATTCCCTTGAATACTTCATCAGTTTTCTTAGACTACAGACAAGAGGTCCAGAACAATTTTCTCTACCCAATGTTCCTGACTTATCATATGTAAAAGAGCATGACATTAAATATATTCTCCCAAAACCAATTGTATCTGGAAGCACTAAGAGACAGCAGCAGTCATTTTATAAGTTTGATGTTACCTTTGCTATAAATATTCGCTAAATCTTTTGCTCTAAAGGTAAAAAATTACGTTACTTATTTTTTTATAACTCTGCGAGTTTTCATGTTTTGTAATTTGTAGTTATTTTCTTTTCTTGCTACTTTTTTTTAGTTATGGGTTTTTCATATTGTATAAATTATGTTTATAAATAAAGCCCTGATTATTTTCTTAATTTATTTGTTTTATTGCGAGGATTATTAATATAATTTTCAGGAGAATTAATATGTTGGTTCACTGTGTCCTTCTTTGGCTCACTGTGTACCATGCCTGCGGTTCACTGTGTACCAGCATTGTACACAGTGAACCAAAATGTCATTTTTTATATAAATCATTATATATAACTAACAGTAATTTCTGCGAAAATGAGTTTATGCACATAGAAAGCCAAATAAATACTGAAGACAACAACATTTATTTGACAGTTCTACGTTAAATTTTGGTGGCCCAGGTCAACTCGGAAAAAAGTGTGGTTCAATGTTGACCCACTGACCCTACTTGTTTATTCTTGGGAATAATTTATTTATTTATTTATTTATATATAATTTGTACATTTATTTATAACAATTACAGGTAATAAAGCCTAAGACGTTATAATTGTACCATTTATGCAGTGTATATGCAATGCCAAAAATCTTGCAAATGCGCTATAGGACACAAAAAATAAATCTAATTTTTTATCTACCGCATTCAAAAAGCACGTAGCTCTCCCCACAGGTGAGTTCATTAATAAATTAGTGCGGCTTGCTCTACTATATAGAAGATTGTGATGACGTCCTCGAGAGTGAGACTCTGGTACAAAAAAAATTAATTGGGCCAGTATCTCATTATTAGAAAAGTGACCGTTTATTAGTTGGAAAAAATATTTAAGCAAAGCAATACCTCTACGTGTCTCTAGGGAGTGGTAATTGGTCATGCCTAATATATAAATCGATGGGTAAAGCCAAGGGTAATGTCCATAGAGCCGCGAGAATAAAAACCTTAAAAATTTTTTATGGACTCTTTCAATGCGTAAAGTGTATGTTAATTCATGTGGAGCCCAGATGATCGAGTTTGATTCAAGTACACTTAGGACTAGTGTGTTATATAATAACGTCAGTGTTTTTGTGTTACGAAACGGATATGAGTTTCTAATTACGAAGCCGAGAAGCCTGTATCCTCTGCTTATTAAATCATCGATGTGTTGGTGAAAAGTTAGTTTGCTGTCGTAAATAACTCCTAGATCTTTGATTTGGTTTAGGTGTTGGAGAATAATTTCGTTGATTGTATATTCAAATACATGCGGTTTCTTTGATCTTGTATACGAGACGATATTGCACTTGGGTGTACTGAAGTTCAAGCCATTTATTTTGGCCCAGTTTGAGACGCAGTCAATGTCACGTTGAAGGAGAATACAGTCAAGATGGTTTTTTATTGAGCGATATAGTTTCAAGTCATCTGCAAATAGTAAATACAGCGAATTTGTGATGACTGAACCAATATCGGTGATAAAAATCAGAAACAGAAGTGGTCCAAGGATAGACCCCTGAGGAACTCCAGAAAAAACTATGAATTCCGATGAACTGGAACCCTTATAATAAACAAACTGTCTACGATTTCGAAAATATGAAGCAAAAAAACAGAGAAGTCTTTTAGAAAAACCAAATGAAGCTAGCTTATTTAGAAGAATGTCAATGTCAACCTTGTCGAATGCTTTTTCCAGGTCGAAATAAGCAACATCCACCTGTCCCCGATTGTCGAGAGTTTGTGATAAGAAATCTGAGATGCATAAGAGGTTTGATGTTACTGACATCTGGGGTCTAAAACCATATTGACGGTCATCAAGAATTGGATTAACGTGATTAAGTATATATTTATGAAGAATTTTCTCGAATATTTTCATGATGGAACATAGAACGGCAACTGGTCGATAATTCCGGATATCGCGTTTGTCACCCTTCTTGTAGATAGGGGTTATTTTAGTTAATCTCCAGATGTCTGGGAGAATCCCGTTTTTTAGGCATACATTGAAGAGATGACATAATGGTGGTATTAAAAGGTCGGAACAACCCTTTAGTATAAATGTTGGAATATTGTCAGGACCGATGGAGTGAGGTTTCTTTAAATTTGAGAGTGCCTCCTTAACATCTTTTTCTGAAATACTGACCAGGTCGAATGAGGGCCCAATCTGTACAGTGTGAAGGGTAGAGTCAATATTGAGAGTTGGTTGGACATTTTTATAAACAGATGAAAAAAAGGTCGCAAAACTATTAGCGATTTTATCATCAGTTGTCAATTCTTCTCCGTCAAGAATCATAGACTTAAATGAGTTGTTGGATTTTTTTTAGATCCTTAATGTACTTCCAAAACTGTTTGGGATCGATAGACCATTTTTCTTCCATTGAATTTAAATGATTTTTAAAAGCTTTACTGATTTCACGTTTTACGATGGAGCGATAGGCTGAAAAACTAGCATAGTCCAAGTTGTGACGAGTTTTTTTCCATTGCTTATGAAAAATATGTTTAATTTTAATATTTGAAATAATACTATTGGTGTACCATTTAGGATATACTCTGTGTGATAATGAATGATAATGATTAATAACTAGTTATGGTTCAAATACTGTTACAATATACTGTCAAATTTCCCATCTGGTAAATAATCAAACACATTTTTTTTTCTTTCTTTTTTAAATATTTTGTTTTTGTATATTGTATTACTTAATTTTTGTGATTACTCTATGTTTTCTTCCCTAAAATGTAAATTGTTAACTTCAATACAGGCTTAGTCCTAGTGAGGTTATTTTTTATGAGAAAAACGTGATTTATGTAGGTATAGTGAGATGCAATAAATAAATCAAATATTATATTCCGCCATCGCTCGAGTGTTTACATATTTAAAAAATCGATAAAAACGTGTATTTAATATGCTACGTCTTGGATCAATCAACTTTACAATGTAATATCATTAATCAATTTTTGATTTGCTTGATTTCAACATCTTAGATGCCCGCCGAAAAATAATTTCAGGTAAACATTTTAAGTCTCTGCAACTGTACTTAATCCACCTGAAAGAGTGCAGTAAACTTAATATTAAGCATACTTAATCCACCTGAAAGAGAGCAGTTAACTTAATATTAAGTATACTTAATCCACCTGAAAGAAAGCAGTTAACTTAATATTAAGTATACTTAATCCACCTGAAAGAAAGCAGTTAACTTAATATTAAGTACACTTAATCCACCTGAAAGAGTGCAATATACTCAATCCACCTTGAAAGAGGTTAACTTATAAAAAGTGCACTCGTTGGAGATCCTATGTACCTACTTTGTTATACTCCGAAAGCAAGTATTTCTTTCTGCCCATCAGAAAGCGCCAATCAACAGAGCTTAATGATTTTGCATTGACCAGCGACATTTGCAATGTCAATGTCACTTACAGACAGCTTAGTATATCTTTTAACGTATGTTAAAAAATGGTTTAATTGCCCCATGACCTTTTTATACTCAGGGCCGGCTCTTTTTTAATTCAATTTTAATGGACATGAACATATGAACGGTTGCAGTCAGAACACGAGAATGGGCTGAAGAATGAAGTACGTAGAATTGCTGAATAATCTGTAAAAACATCCTCCGTTGCAAAGTTTATTGCAGTAATTTTTCATAATAAAAAGCAATTTTGGCAATTTCCGCTTTTCGTCTATGGTCTCTTTGCAGAAGTCTAGAGGTGGGTCCAGTGAGTACTTTTCAGTACTGGGTACAGTGATTACAGGTACAAAAAATACCGGTTGCAAAATACTCAAAATTATTTTATACCGACCTGAGGATTAGGACACCTGATTGTCTGGGAACGGAAAATAATAAATACTCAGTCCCAGTACAACATACTTGTGAGTATTTTTAGCAGGTATTTTTTTGTAATCCTACTCAGATAATTGCCCACAACGGTTCTCCACAAATTTTCTACGTAAAATTGATTCCCCCCAATAATTATTCGAATCCTCTGGTACTTTTGGCGTTACTACGGGTACGAAATATACCTATAAAAATACCTATCAAGACTGGGGACATAAAGTAATAAAAACTTAGTCCCAGAATAAAATACTTCTGAGTATTTTGCAGATTTGTAACAAGTACAAAATACCCCATGAAAATACCAATTTGCCTCTCCTCTACAGAAGTCCGTTTTCTATGGAAAGCAAATGTCACAAAATTCCGACTATGCGTTGCTGACAACTGGTCCGTTTTATCGAAATATTGTTTTAATTACATAAGAGGTGCATAATATTTAAATTTAAAATGTTATAGGCTTGCGAAAACCATCAGAATGCATTGAATTTTCACTTTTACAATGACTTCTTTTCAACTACTTTGGATGTAACAATCATGACTTCAACCAATTAAATTTTAAACCCTCGCGATTTTCTTTGTCCGTCGTTGTTGTGACTAATCGCCGTTGTTGTAAATAACCGTGGTAATCAAAGAAGATGAACCGCCATACATACTGCTTTAGTAAACGATTAGCTCATAGCTTAATTATTATCCAAAATAATGCATTTTATCGTACATACTATTGTATTAGGAATCTTGACATGTCCCGATTACGTTTACGACGATTTTGTATCAATTTCCCGTACACGGTTACGCTCGTTCGGCTTGTGAAGCAGATACTGACAGTGAAGTAAATGAAAAATCGCCCTACGATAGCAGCAATTGCAGATATTGCCTATTGGTCGACATTAAAATGTCAAACGGCTACAAATTAGAAATCTCTAATTGAAATACCTACACTCCTTTTAAATATATTTTGGCAGTCCGCATGCTATCTTTGACACTCAAAAGGGAGTTAATTGGTCTATGAGTTCTCTTGCCATAACTTTGTAATTGATATTTGAACAACTGTCTTAATTCCGTTTCTCTAAGCTCAAAAGGATCTGCAACGTCTTTCAATTATACGTTAGTCTGCCTCCGTTATTAAAAAAACAGTAATTTTGCATCGAAGAATTATTCTAAACTTGCTCACGTGTATCCGGCGTTACTCGACTTTTCTTTTTGCTTTCTATAAATAAAATCTCCATGCATTATATATATAAATATTCCAAAATAAATTTTCTAAATGATGCTTAAAACCCTATCAAAATCCGTTGCGTAGTTCAGAAGAACTAAGAGGAAAAACAGACAAACGCGGATAGAGACTTTGTTTTACATTATTTAGAGAAGTTGTGTATATTGACAGTTAATCGAATCTCAGTTACAAAACGCCAAGTGACAGCAAAGGTGGCTTTTGCCTATCAGCGGCTGTCAGAATATTTTGTATCAATTGAATACCATCACTGGACTAACTTACATTCACCGCTATAGTATTATTATTCTAAAAACACTAACTTACACACTATCAGACATCAGCACCGAATCGTCAACATACAGGCAACATACTTTCAGATTATTCATTTTCGCGCTCAAACCCACACCATTATTTTTTTGCATATATATATTTGCAACACAAATTCGCAGTTTCAATTTCACTCGATAATTCACAGTGGAGTAAAACCATTCTCGTGCTCCGAATGTAGCTTTGTATGCTCGCAAACACGGAATTTAAAATGGTTTCGGATTAATTCTCAGTGTGTTGAGCCATTCCCGTGTTCAGAGTGCAGCAGTTCATACACGAGAAGGTCGCATTTAAATAGGCAGCAACTGTATCTTGTATATTATTATTTTGTTCTCTTCCTTATTCAAAATATTTTGACACGTGAGATTGTTAATTTAAAAGTTTTGCTCCAGGTATTGCGAGTGTCACAGCAGTGTCACGGACATGGACTTTCCTAATCCAGATAGTGTCACTGTCAAGATGGAACCAGGAACTGAAGTAGAGGACGGAGCTGAAATGCCGCACATGTATATAGAAATAGACCTACCGGGCATTAAGCAGGAAAGTTCGGATATAGGCGCAGATCCCCTGGATTTAAAGGAACGAGAAGAATCGAGGACTGGTAAAAAATCTAACCTAACCAATTAACTAATTTATCATCTTCTAGTTTATCGCTATGCTGCTTTATCCGGTTGTCGAATAGCGGATAGGTAAAGTAGAATAATTTTAAAGAGATTCTTGTTTGTGTATTAGAGCAATGTAAAGTTGGACTACGACGGGGATAAGAGGGGACTGCGAACCGATGTTCTAAACCATTTTGAACCAGTTTGAAACACTATGTATTAGTGATCACAAATAGATTCAAAACAACGCTCTTAAAAATAAATTGCCCCCGGCGGCGTTTTTTGCCTTTATTTCTTTTTCTTTTGTATTTCTTACAAAACATTCAAGTTGCCTCAGGGCCTTTTATTGAAATATAAATTCAATGTATGGTTTCCTTAATTATTTTCCTTATGGTTTGTTTAACCCCAATTGTGTTTTTTTTTTGCTTTGTAACAAGAACTGACGTTATTTGACATTGGTTGAGATAATACTATAATTTTTTTGGTGTTAGGTACATAACATTTTTTGACGTTTTAAGAAGATTAATTTGACGTCTTTGTGTTTGTAGTTCATCAACCCTACAAACTATGCAATATGCACTTTAAATTTGTTATTTCATTCATTTGTCATTCCATTTGCAATACATTCAAAACACACCCCTAAACATTTTGACATTATCATACAATTGACAATTCCAAAACACACGATTAAAACTGTTGTATCACAAACTGCTCAGTATTAAAAACAACAAACACAATAAAATATCTAGGAATATTTAAAGATAAAAATCTGAAATGGAAAGACCAAATACGTAAAGTTGTAAAAAATATTAGAAAACTAATATTTATATTCTTAAGAATCTGATTTTTTTGTTGACAAAAACCTATATTTAATATACTATGCTTTGGTTCAATCAACTTTACAATATGCCATCATTATTTGGGGATCCGCATATAAAACTAACCTCCTTCCAATAGAAGTCGTGCAGAGAATAATTATTAAAATCATATTAAAAAAAACCTTCGGACTACCCAACAGCCCGCTTATTCGAAGAATTTCAAGTACCTCCTTTTAAAGATCTGTACATTCAAAATTCATTAATTCAAATCATAAACGAAAAAGAAAAGTACCAATTTCTAACTGAAAACCGTAATCGACTTAAATACAATTTTCCATGTTCAAAATTAAACATTTCCTTTGCACAAAATTACTAAGGAAAAACCCTTTTCAATCAACTCCCTGACGAAATCAGAATCATAAAGCCAAGCTTTGAGCATTTTGAAAAAATATTTTATAGATAAGTTAACAAAAAAAAAAAAAAAAAATTCTACATAAGAAACAACTTCTTCTCCAAATATAGTATACACATCAACACAAATAATAACAATAATAATTTCCTGTGGGGAAGATTTAACCCAGACATAAAATCGGAAAAGAAAAAAAGTATATATTTCAGAAACTAACTACATCATGTTTTTAAATATATGTTATATTTGCTAGTGGTACATTTTACTTACAAAATATTTTTTTCCTAGTTCCCTTGATTCTACAATAATATAATGTACACTCCTCTTCCAACCACAAGCTAATGCTTATCTGGAAGAGTAGTATTAAATATTGTCATTGTAAATTGTAAACCTTATTACTTAATTACTTTTAACTTTTTAAATTGTAAACCTTATTACCTTATGTACTTTTTCCTTTAAAAAAAATATACATACCAACATTATAAATAATATGATTATTTTTTGCAGAGACATTTACTACGAAGGAAAATGGGAATATTTGCTTCGCCAACAGTATTATTAAAAATAATAACGACCAAAAACAACAAGGAAATTTAATAGCAATGTCGTCACATTGTTCTCGTAACCTTATATCTCCACGAAATTCACAGTTAAATAGCGACAGGCTGACTGACATCACAGGAAAAACATTATCATGTTCCTACTGCGACTTTTCTTATTCCAAAAAGTCGGACATAAGGAAGCATATTATGCTTACTCACAGTGGAGAAAAACCATTCTCATGTTCCAACTGCCACTTTTCTTGTACCAATAAGTCGGGTATAAGGAAGCACATGTTTAATCACAGTGTAGAAAAACTGTTATCGTCAAGTTTACGTAATGAAAATTTGAGTGGCCAATTGCGGACTCATAGTGGAAGAAAAAGAATATCGTGTTCCGAATGCAATTATACTTGTTTACAAAAGTCGCACTTGAAGAGTCACCTGCTCACTCACAGCGGAGAAAAACCATTCTCATGTTCTGAATGTAACTTTTCTTGTGCCCAAAATTCTGGCATAAAGAGGCATATGTTTACCCACAATGGGCTGAAACCATTCTCGTGTCCCGACTGCAACTATGCATGTTCACAAAGATCGCAGCTTCAATTTCACGTGATAACTCACAGTGGAGTAAAACCATTCTCGTGCTCTGAATGTAGCTTCGTATGTTCACACATGAGGAATTTAAAACGGCACCGGCTTATTCACAGTACAGTCAAGCCATTCCCGTGTTCTGAGTGCGGTCGTTCATATACGAGAAAGTCACATTTAAATAGGCACCTGCTATCTCACGCTCGAGAAAAGAGATATCATGTCCCAGATGCGACCATTGACGTTCTCGAGAATCGCATTTAAAAAGTACACGCCATGATGCATAGTTTGAAGTTTAAATTAATCGTTTGTTATATCTTGTAATCTTATTCAAAATATTTATTTCTTATAATAGTTAGGCTTGTAATATTGAAATTCCGCACACCCGTGAGAAATCACGGAATAGTCTGAATGAGGTCGTCTCCTATTTTTTTTATGCTTGTATGAAAATGTATTATATTTAACCTCATGGGCAATTTTGAGAGATATTCTTCACAGTTAACAAATACCGAGTGTTTTTGAGAGATAAATCTTCCAGCCTAATGCGGTCTCATTAAAGTGATGCTATCTCATTTTTCACTGCGGTTAGAAATACGATTTAAATAGTATTAGAAAGAGAGGATACCGCGCTTGGTATTTTCATATCAAACTTTACCATGGACGATTCCGGAAAATTTGAAATAGTTAAATGAAACAACATAATTCGAATAAGGTTTGCAATTTTTTGTATATAAAACGAAAAAAAGTTAACGACAGTAAAACTTTTATAATTCTTTTGTTTATTTATTTATAAATCTTAAGTTAGCTCACATTGTCGTGTATGATAATAATTTTAGAAACATACATATACATAAATCAATTCACATTATTTAGCAAACATGAAATATCTTTTAATGTTTTAAATTCAAACATATTAAATCACAAAAAAAACATCAATATTTGATTTAATTATACTTTCTTAATTGCTTTTTAAATTGAATCATATTTTTTATCTCAATAATTTAATTCAGGATTTTGTTGTAAAGTTGAACGTCCTGGAACATTAGAGATTTCTGGGTACTTAATTTTGATTAATTGTGGGCAATTTAATTTGCTTTGAATTTCTCGTCCCGTGTCCATGTATCTTGTGATTGTAATTTATTTCTCCTTTCCTTTCCTTAGACAAAATCATTTTTCTTATGAACATTCAAATATATAGTTTGCTTCAATGTCATCAAATTTAGCATCTTTAACAATGTCTCTTTTCCATGTGTGTATGCGGTTCAGTGTTATTCGCACTGCTCTATTTTGCAGTTTTGATATTTTTTGCAGAGAAAAAGAATATTTGAAAAGCGGTGCAAAGTGGTAAATACAGTTTATTATGATGTCACAAGTTTGCGACAGTTATGTCGTGTAAAGTGGTAGTTACCGTTTATATTAGTTTTTCGGCCGACCGCAAATATTAGAGGGCTTATATCTTCGGTAATATTCGACATTTTCCAAAAATTCAATAAGTTATAACCTCAGCATTATTTTGTGTGTAAGCAAACAAGAGTCCCAACTGGTCCCAATCATCTAGAGCCAGTGAGACTATGGCATCCCTAATTCGGGTATGTTCTGAGACTGAAGGTAGTGGGGGAGGGGAATGAAATGGGGAAGAAGAAGGTGGACAAGCACCTAGTTATCCAATTATCTGGTCATTAAGCACAGCTCAAGCCATTTCAGGCGAAGTTTTAATTCGGAATGGTGGTTTTACATCAGGGCGATACTGGGAGTGTCTTCCACTCTTGAACTTGCCGCAAATATATAATATATTATAAAGAGAATTGTGAAATAAAACAAAATTATCATAAAAAATTTACTTGCGCACGCCGGGATTTTAACTCGCGACCTCCGGCGGGCTAGTAAAGTGCCTTACCTCTAATTTATATTAATACATAGATAAAAAAAAACATTATGTTTATTTGTATAAGTTGTTGGTTTGTTATCAAATATTTAATTATATGTGGTACTTTATTGCTTGTTCTGAATTCTCACAACAAATACTTACGATTTTGAAAATTAAACTTGAAATCAAAGCTATTTTGAGTTCCAAATTCATCGAACCAGAGTTACTCAGGACAGACACAATTGACATTAGCATTTTTGATGATAACTTAACTTTTTACCAATAAGAGGGTTTTAATTTTTACTCAAACGATGATCAACCGTATATTGATAATTATTTATCAATAAAATTTAAAACTCGTTTAGTCAATTTTGATACATTTATCTTTTTTACTGAAATGCTAATGTTTCGTTTTGATCTCGTCTTTGTATACTTCATGTTTTTTAGTATATTTCTTTTAACATATTTTTGGGGATCTGGCGAGAAGGCACAATGAAAGATGTAGTGAAGGTCACCATGTTTTATTGAGTCAGGTTGCCGTATATGAGATGACTTGAGGACCGATGCTGAAGACTCCGGATGCAGGCGGTGAAGTTTTTGGTCAATGTGCGGGTCAGTGAGTCGACGCCGCTGGTGGTGACCGGACTCGTGGACGTATCAGGTACTGGTGAAGAGCGTGGGTCTTCCGGGTGCTCCAGTACTGACAGGGAAGCCGAAAGATGTGGTGGACTTGGTCGGCGGTTGTGCGGGAGATGCATAGACCGGCGAAGATGCCGCGAGGTCTAGGTGCGTGGATGTAGCGCTGGTCAGATGTGCTGGAACCAGGGCGCTGTGTGATCCGATGTAGCGCTGGACAGGAATACTGGGGCTAGGGCGCTGTGATCCCGTTGGTGTCCATGAATGAACCGTGCAGAGCCGGGTATATAGCGCAGCGAAGGTGCGCGGGTCGTCACTCGCGAAGTATTGTAAATTGTTGAACGACTGATGACTGAATAGCTGATTGGCGAGACGTTCTAGATGAATTTCGTAGCATCGCTACGTATTAATAGCATTCATCTCTTTCCAGCATGATAACTTATATTATTCTTATCTAATAATCACATTCACCTATTCTCTTTATAAATTTTTATGTTAGATTTAGTTTTACTTATATAAGCATTATTTGAACACAGTAATCCGAAAAGGGTAACAAATACATTTTTAAAATTTTATTTTATTTAGTAGATAGTATTTAACCTTTTAATTTAGAACAAACAAGTTTTTATGAAGAAATTTAAACATTAATTTAAAACTACATCTGTTCAAAACTATATCTGTTCAAAACTAAATCTATTCAAAACTACATCTGTTCAAAACTACATCTATTAAAAACTACAACTGTTCAAAACTACATCTATTCAAAACTACATCTGTTCAAAACTACATCTATTCAAAACTCCATCTGTTCAAAACTACATCCATACAAAACTACATTTTTACCTTCTTAATAATGGTAATTAGTAAGGTCCAAAATCTTACATTATATTGTTTACACTTTATACAAAATAACTATAATGTATTGGTCACCATGAAACAGGAAGTTGCTTAGTATGGTGGTGTAGGGTAAATTATAGGGAATTTGCATCTCCCGATAATAACTACAACATTATTTTTACCCACATTCTTGTGAGGCTGGTATCATTGTAAACCTGCTCGCGATACCTCGCGCGGTAAATAATATTATTCTGTCTCCAGCAGGCAGCAGTCTAGCCGTCGGGTTGACCCTAAACCTCCTCTGGCGTACGCGATTTATTTGTTCATAAAATTATTATAAACGAGTTTTGTTAAAATAAAAAAAAACTAAATTAGAATTATCCGAATTCTCGTTATTTCACTCTGAAAGTAATCACGCAACCTCGGATTTGGAGAACCGCAAAATGATTTAGCCAACAATCCATTTAAACTGGCGATGATAACCAATCCTCCAAAGAGGTATCAACCAACGCCTTGTAAATGCATATTAAATAAATGCATCTCTAAATCGTAAAAAATAAAGTCGCTATCCGCGTCTGTATTTGGACAATTTCTTCCGCAAGGTAAAATAAATGCATATTATACAGGGTTTTCCAATAACAGGTGTTATTTTGATATTTTTCCCGTAAAAGATCAATGGTTTCGTTGCTTGTGTGGCACGTAGCGGCGTCTTGTTGAAATTAAACGTTGTCCAGATCAATACCATCCAATTCCGGCCATAAAAAATCATTAATCATCTCTCGATAGCAATCCATTCACCGTAACTGTTTCTCCAGCCTCATTTTCTAAAAAGTAAGGTCCAATGACTCCGCCGGACCATAAACCGCACCAAACAGTCACACGTTGAGGATAGAGAGGCTTTTCAACAATAACTCTTGGGTTTTCCGAGCCCCAGATGGCAATTTTGCTTGTTTACGAAGCCACCGAGGTGGAAATGGGCCGCATCACCCAAGATGATTTTTCGATGGAATTCTAATAATTAATAATAGTGAATTTTAATAATTTTAATGCGTTGTTGAAGCGTGTATCGTTCCATTTTTATTAATGGCGTAGTTTCTACTTGTCAAATGTTAAAAAATAACAGCTTCAAAAGTAACATCTACCGGAATAGCGGGCTATTCAAAATAACACCTCTTATTGGATAATCCTGTATTTATAGAAAAGTCGATGTTTGGTTATCAAGTCATAAATATAAGTGACAAACCTATTAGGCCGGTCGTGTCAAGTTGTAATTCTCCGAATTTCAAAAGAGCTTCATTTATAAATGAAATATTTAATAATTCTAAAGTGTTTGCTCCGAAATTCACCATTAAGAATTCATTCGCTTTGATTGATGAACTGAAAAATCTACATATTCCGAATAATTCAAAATTAGTCTCATTTGATGTTGTTAACTTGTTTCCAAATATTCCCGTAGATGAAAGTAAAAGTATATTGTTCAAATTATTACAAAATTCAAAACTACCAAATAATTTCTCTAAGGAACTTTCTCACCTATTTAATGTTTGTCTAGGCCAAAATTATTTCCAATACAATGAACTTTTTTATCAACAAACAGATGGCCTGGCGATGGGAGCTCCGACTTCTCCCCTCATCGCCGACATATTTATGGACAATCTTGAGAATAACATTTTTAACTGTAAATCGCCATTATTAAAGAATGTGTTATTGTGGAAGAGATATGTCGATGATGTTTTCTGTATTTGGACAGGTACTGAGCGCCAACTTGATTCCTTCCTAAAACTAATAAACTCTTTTCATACAAAAATTAAATTCACAATAGAAATAGGAACTAATTCTAGCTTAAACTTTTTGGATCTTACCCTATCAATCATTAACAATAAAATAGAATTTAAAATCTATCGTAAACCCACTTACACTGATACAACTATTAATAATTCATCTAACCATCCCATCTCCCACAAACATTCTGCTTTCCATTCCATGATCCATAGATTAGTTACCGTCCCGTTATCAAATTCCAACTTCTTATTAGAATTAGCGACGATTAAACAAATCGCGATTAATAATGGCTATAATGCAAATATGGTCAATAACATCCTAAATAAGAAATTAAAAAGATTATCGACAAGTAAATTTCTATTTAACAGCTCCCCTCATAATAATAATATATCAACTAATAATAATCAACCTCAACAATGGCGTCGAATTTTGTACATCAATAATTTCTCTCAAAAAAGCATAAAAAACCTTCCACCAGATATCAAACCAGCTTTTTACACTAACAATAGTATAGGTAAATTTTTGATGAACGTTAAGGACAAAGAACATCGGTTAAATCATTCAGATATTTACTCACTGCAATGTAGTGACTGTCCCGCGTTTTACATAGGCAAAACAGCACGTAATATCAACACGCGAGTCAAAGAACACCTGAGATGCTTAAATAGTAATGGGTTCTCCGAATTCGCAAATCATCTCATATCAACCAACCATACGTTTGACAAAAACACTCGCGTCAGTCTATTGCATAAAAACGGAATAGGCCTTAGGTTGGATAACTTAGAGGCGTTAGAATTAAGGAAAGCCAAAAACGTCAATAGCAAAGTCATCAACAACAAAATAAACCTAAATAAAAGCCCTATACTCAGATTGTTCCCTATTGACAAAGAGCACTCGCATCTCAATCTCCCACCTATCCCTACCTCTTCCACTGTAGCTCAGACCGTCTACTTACCGTGATATCAACACATGTTAATTTATATTTTAGATGTCTAGGTTAGTATTATACAGTCCTGATGAAGCTACGGTTGTAGTGAAACCCGGTCGACATTAAGTATTTACCTATAAGTGATGTTTATAAAGTTATTGTTTAATTTTAAATTATAATGTCACATCACAAAGTAACCGCTTCATATGAAGAAAAAACATAAATATAATATTTTCGGGCACTTACATTGCTAACGCTGGCTAAACTTTATGAGATACATAAAAATAATGTACTACGGAATTATATATCTTAAAAAGGTCTACAGAAAAGTGCGCATTTGCATATGTCTATATATATGAACATGAATATTTCTTTGTTTGTCATCTATAAACTCCAAAATTACCGGACCGACTTCGCTGCAAATTTTTTGAAAGTTTTTTTGTTATTGGTACCAGGAAATACAAAATATAAAACAGTATGGTAACCTTTTCCTTTTATATATAGGGAAGTTAAAATTTGTGGTTGTATGCATTTTTTGATGATTTTGATGACCCTATCGGGTCCAAAACTATTCTATATTTCAAGCTGGAACCAACCATACACATTCACAAAATTTCATTGAAATCGGTTGGGCGGTTTCAGAGATTAGAGTGTACGAACACAGTGACACTTGATTTTTATATATAAAGATTAACGTGAAATAAAGAATATAATTTTACATAAAATTCATTAAAACGTATACGAGAAAACCAAGGCGCACAACTCAGACCGCTAGGATGCGCTAGGGTAGCATGTTGCCATCAGAATGTATAGGAAACGTCAGAAGTTAGAAATATTATTAATATTATAGGGTGTTTGGTTTTTCTCAGGTATAACATATTATTTGGTATAGGGACACGGTTAATACACACTTTTAATAGAAAAAAACACTGTGTGTCAGTTAGATAATAATGAGAAGTAAGTTGTATTTCAGTTTCTGAAAGAGGAAAATAATAAATTTAGATCTATTTCGTGAGAAAACTGATAATTTGACGTATTTTCTTCACACAATGTTTTGACGCAGTATTTTTTAATAGTTTTTTTAGGCTTGTATTTTTTTTCTTAATAAAGCAAAAACTGACAACCTAAGAACTTATTTTAGGATAATAGGTTCAAATATTAGTTTAAGTAAGATACGAAGAAGAAACTAACATTAAAATTTTGAATTCAACGATAATGGCCGCCGGTTTAAAAATCGGTTTTAACTTTCACGAAATAACTATTAAGGCGAAGCTTACTGCCAAATCACTATTTTGATTAATATTTATAACGAATTGGTGTACATTATAAAAATAAAAAAATATGCTTTAGATAAATTGAAGGTTTTCCTATCGTTTCGCTTGAGTGGAATAAAAATAAAAAATAAATTACTCAATAAAAAATATAAACGTAAACAACAAAAAATTTTTTTTTTAATAGAAATGTATGAACGCGTAAAGGAAACCAATTTTTAAAATACATTATTATAGCTAAGATTATCTGTGACAGTTTCACTTGATTAACTTTTTTGCTTTCTTATAAAATTATTTAAAAAATAAATAAAAAACAGTTTTGTGCTTGAAATCGAACGTTTCTAGAATCCGTTTGTCAAGCGATTTTGATGCCTATTACCTACAATATAAGGTATACCAAGAATATACATTATTTTCTTACTACTACAAAGTATTTTTAAAATTAACTGTGCATATTAAGCGTGTACCTATTTTCTAGATATGTAAAAAAGAATCTCGCAAAATATTCTGTACCTTACGAGAAAATTGTTTTTCTTATTTTTCTTTTACTGTTTTGCATTACATTACTGAATTACAGTTTCATAATTTCTAATTACGATTTTTTTTTCAAAACTAAAAAATGACTCTTAATTTTGTCGGCATAACCGAGGTATAACTGAGACAATGGGCTACAAAATTAATATTAGAACCTGTAACAAAATGCTCATGTTTGAATTTTTCTTTTTTTTCAGGAATGAATAAATGCAAAACTTGGAAGCTGAAATCACCCACTTTGCGATATCTGATCGAGCTGAAACTCGGCAGACAGACACGTTGTTGATGACAGTGCATTCTATCAAATTTTGGTGGCAATCGTGTACATCCACGCGGATTTATACGCATTTTCTCTGAAATTCGATGACATTACAGCAGTTAGTACACGAAACAAATGTCGGTCCTACCCGATTTAACACGACTTCATCACTTATGTCGTTAAGATTCCGTTTTTTTTGTTTTAGAAATTTGTTAGGGCAAATTCTACCTAAGGTCTGTTCAATACACAAGGGCCGCGCGTCGCAAATTTTTATGCACGGCTACTCCACTTACGTCGTTAAGATTCTGGCTTTGTTTTAGGATATTGTCTCTTTTTAACTTAAACATCTGTTTAGAAGATTTGAAATATTTAGTTTATTTTATTATTGTTATCTCCAATGAATCTTTGTGATGGTGTGTTTTTATTAGGTACCTTAACTATTTTATTAAGTTTCGACTTGTTCCAATAGTTTTGGGAAACTCAACGAATTAATACGAAAATCAATAATGCCATCTCCACGAATGTCCTTGGTCGTTTGACTCGTCCCTTAGGCAGGTATCAGATGGTTCACTCTGGTAAATGTCAACTCGAGTGAACGTTCATTTTTATGTTGTAGAAATGAACATTCAAATCATCCGTCCTTTCCCAATATGATGCCGTCGAACGAGGTCGTGCGCCTTGGTAAACCTGACGATTTTTCTTTAATTAAGAGCGTGAGTGACAAATTTCAAATGCCGATATCCAACATTGACGGATCGTTTCACTAATGAATTCATTCGGCACATTTCTTTCATTTTGTGTTAAGACGTTTCACTTCGAGTAAAAGAGGCAAAACAAAAGACAGAAATGAACGAAAAGTCGACCGTGAACTGCCGCAGCTTGCACAACATGAAATATTGTTACCGTGGATTGAAAACTTAGACAAATTAATTACTTATAGAATACTTATATATATAAAGGTTAATTTTTTCATCAAAACAAGTTTAAGTGCAATTTGTCATTATTTATTCAGATGTAGCTAATTTGTAGCTATGTCTACCAATTTGTATTGTTTTTCAGATCGTTAAATGTGCTTTGTATTGTGTTATTATCGGATAATAATCAGTAAACTAATGTGGTGAATAAATAAAAGTTTTATTTTTATTTTATTTTCACCAAAAACAAATTACTTTTTAAACAATAATTGAAGGATAGGGTGCATTTGTTTTCTGTCTGAAGTTGGTGGGACTGCCGGCCACACGCGTTCCTCAATCCAGGAGATATAGGCGGAAACTCGAGTAGTCAGATGAACTGCTTCTGCTTCTGGGTCTGCGGTTGTGTCTAAGCTGCTTGAGAACACCCCCAGCACGGTTTGAGTGCACGCCACAGAAGCTCCGTTGTATACTTGCAGAGGCGCGCCGACTGTTCCTTTCTGTTGACAGAAGCGATGTGGTGTTATAAATGTATTATAAATAAGTTCAAAATGTAACTGTAATGTTATTAAAGATAGTTCAGGTAACTAGCCACAAATGGCACTGTGTTTACAGTGGAGCTGCGCGTGCGCAGCCCGAGGTCCGAATGGTTCCGATTAGATCCCGAGCCTAGCCGATCATGTCTCTCTACTTCGACAGAATAACTGATAATCTCAATCAATAAGGACTTATGTCCAGTAAGACTTATTTGTAATCATTTAAATAAATAACTCTCTTGTAATCTTGACGAACCGAGCAAGTTATTGAAGATTCCCATAGTTACTTTTTTCAACTAAGAACTTGAAAGAATTGCCAAGATACTGAGAAAGAAAGCATCAAGATTCTCTTCAGAACAACAACAAAAAAGACCTTTTGAGGTAAAAAACAAGTTTCCTCTTGAGACAGGTGGAGTTTATAAACACAGCTATTCAGGATGTGACAAGATTTGTGTAGACCAGACGGAACGGACCATTTCCAAAAGGATGTCAGAAAACTTTCGAGAATGCAAAATTCGCCATCCTTACAAATCGGCAATTTTTAAGCATTTAATTGAAATCTGCCATTAATTTGGATTTCTTTCTGAGGTCCTGGGAAGACCCGAAACGTATCAAGCATGCCTAATTACATCGACACAAGACTTTAATTTCTGGGGTTCACTGGACGCTCACATTTCAATTATTTCTGATGAACGTATCTATTACTAAAATCTCAAATGTTTCTAGAGAGAACCCTACGGATGTAAGTTATTTAAATTTAAGATTAATAAAAAAGTACTTTGCTATAAAAATAAAAATATTAAAAATTTTATAAAACGTTTTTCAAAAATGAATTAGCGGAAAGCACAAGATTTTATTTTTCTAGACGGTGATTTTGTAACTTTCTGGGGGATTTATATAGAATTATCTGAGATTTTAGTAAAACATTCAGCACAAATAATTAATAAAGATTAATTTTCTGATTTTCTAATTGATTTAATTTTATATTATTTAAATTTACAATTATATGCATTAAACAATCTATATTAATTATGTTTATATTTTAATCTTAATGTTTAATATTTTTAATTTTTATTTGTATCTTTTTAAATATACGTCATATACTTTTTCTTTATTTTTCAGTTTACTATTATTTTTAATATATTTGTTTTTAGTTTTATTTATCATTAAATTTGTTTTTTTTTTCTTTACTTCTTTCTTATGTTTCTATGAAATAGTATTTTTTAGCTCTTATACGTTATTATTATTATTATTTCATGTATGATTCATACTTACATACTTATGTTTCTATAAAATAGTTTTTTTAAGTTCTTTTAATTATTATTTCATATACAACCTCCACAACACGGGCATTAGCCTAGTATGGTAGTTAAAAAAATGTCAAAAAATGTAACATGTAAACATTTATTAAATAATAAATAAATAAATAAATTTTGCCGCGAATATTTTTTTAAAAGACATCTTCACTTATGTCGTTAAGAATATCACTTTATTTAAGAGATTTGAAAACGCAAATTCTACCGTGGGTCCGTCATATACACCGTCGTTAATATTCTGACTTTATGTAAGGCAAAGTTTAATGCCAAATTACTATTTTGATTAATCTTTATAACGAATTGGTGTACATTATGATTACGAAAATATATGCTTTAGATAAATTGAAAGTTTTTCAATCGTTTCGCTTGAGTATAATACAAATAAATATATAAATAACTCAATAAAAAATAAAAATGCAAACTAATAAAAATATTTTTCAATAGAAATGTATGAACGCGTAAAGAAAACAACTTTAAAAAAATACAGTATTATAGCTAAGATTATCTTTGACAGTTTCACTTGATTAACTTTTTTGCTTTCTTATAAAATAAATAAAAAATAGTTTTTTGCTTGAAATCGAACGTTTCTAGACTCCGTTTGTCAAGCGATTTTAATGCCTATTACCTACGATATAAGGTATACCAAGAATATACACATTTTTGGCTTGTAGCTTCGCGCGAGAGTCCCAATAATACGAAGCTAATGGGGTTGGCGTTCCTTGTTTTTTAATGCTCAATTTTTCGCTTATGTTTTGTAAATACAAAAAAAAAATCATTGTTACAAAAATACGTACTTCAAAATCGCTGTCACTTGTTGTCTGTTTAATGCAAAACTGAGTTTCGCTCCTTACTCCTCCTGGAACACCGGCATTACCCTCGAAAAGTGTGGAACATTCTCCATCTGGAAGTATGTCGACATCCGTCTGCAAAGGAACACAACACAATATTTATTAAGACAAGCATACATGGATACACGAAATTAAATAGGCACTAAGTGCCAAAAAATTACAACATATTTTGCAAGAAATGAAAATTCAAAATCTAGAAATAAGATAACAAGCATTCATGAATACACGAAATTAAAAAGGAACTAAGTGCCAAACAAAACAAAAATTTTGGCAAAAAGTTCTCTTTGCACCATCGCCAATAGCTATAAGTTATTCAAAAATATAGCAAGCATACTCGTACATGAATTCACGAAATGAAATAGGCACTAAGTGCCAAATTTTATAAATAAAAAATGTAACCCTATACATATTATTGTACATTCGTAAAATGTTACATGAACTAACTCAATATATAATAAAAAAATAACCTAAATTTATGCACAAGTGCCAAATAAGAAATTACATACAACTTCTATGCACACCGAAAATGCACGGAGAAAACTTACTGATTTAAAATATTGAAAATCCTGTCAAATTATTCGTATTCCTGTTACAAACGGGACTGCAGGCTTTAAAGAATGAATTGAGAGGTTTTGAGAGAAGTCGGAACATGTGTTCATGAAAAATGTATTATTAATAGCAATATATTTACTGTTATTAATAATACATTAATAACAATATATATATTTATATACACCTGCTTGAACACGTGTTCCGATATATTCTGAATGGACTCATATTTTACTGGAAAATATATGGCAATCACATGTTTGAGGATATTTTAATATTTTAGTATTTTGGCTCTGTGCGCAAGAACCAGCACGTTTTATTTGAAAAGAGGCACTAAATGCCATTTATCTCAACCGTCATTAGTACGTAAATGGATGACGATGAGGTGCGGCGTCTTGTTCTATTGACTAAAAACGTTGTAAAAATTGTGAAATATTTTTTTTTGTGTGTAATAATATACTTTACTCTGATAAGGGCTTTTACATACAGACATATAATAAAGAATAACACAAGAAGTTGATGCAGATCTACGATGTCTTACGAGTGTAAATGAGAAGGAACGCTGGGCGGTTAGGCTAAATAGGAGATTTATTTCCATTCAAATTTGTATGGGAGGCCTTTCTAGTGATATATTCTATGAATAGAAGTGATATCCATACTAATATCGTACAGCAGTAATCACGTTGTAAGTTTTGCATTTAGCTAATGCCATTATGTAGAACCCAAGACTTTTACAGAAGAATAAATTGTATTGTGTTTAAATTTTTAACTAGTATTATATGTTACTATAGCCTTCTTATAACTTTATTCTCGTATCTAAATGACTGAAAGTAAAAATTGTAAGGTTCAAATGTTATTTAGTTTAATTTATTTGTATAACTATGAATATAAATGATTTTTCGATGGCGATGACGTAGAAAGTACATAAATGCTTAAATATATATTTTTAAATAACTTAAGGACACCTTTAAATGGTTAAAGCCGTCTCAATTTCATTTTTAAATATTGGGAATAATACTGGACCCAGATTGGGTCCTTGGGGAACACCTGAGAAGGTGAGGAAATCATCTGTTAGTGTTGCGTGTTTACCTCGAAATACAATTATTATGGTTTACCTAAGGATTATGCTAGACTTTATAAAATGATTATGGAACAATACTGGACACAGGTTGGTTCCTTGGGGAACACCTGAGAGGTTGAAGAAATCTTCTGTTAGTATGGCGTGTTTAAATCTAAATACAACTATTATGGTTAATCTAACGATTTGCTAAAATTTATAAAATGCAAGAACTAAAAATACCCGACACAAAGCGTTTCGCTTATTGTGATGGTAGTAGGGGATTTAAAAAAATATCAGTTTATTTTTCGTAAACTGGGAATGTTTGTCTTTCTGGAAGGTTACTCACGCTTATGAAGTTGACCCCCGAAATAATATCCTTGAGGGTTTCTTTGGGCAGCACGCTACCCGTGTGGAGACAGGCGGGCAAGATGGACTTAGTAAAAATCAAACTGAAAGTATACAACATAATTTATTGACTTGTTAGCGATGCCTTTGTTAAGATTTTTTTCAATCGATCTAAAGGGTACGGACGAAGCAGGCTAACAATTAGCATGCTCTACAACTGTACATGTATGTTTGTGTAAGGCATACTTGCATTAAACATACTTCTGAATAAGCGTGGTCATAGCAATTGAACGCAGACTCTTAGCCAAAATGAAAGCATTGCAAGAAAAAGCTAGCATGCTAGCAAGTATGTTTGTTGATTACAATAATCGATACTAGTATTATACTCATAAGCAAACTTTAGACGTGATTATATCACAGCCATTTCACCCGTGCCTTTAACGAGCAATGTTTTACACAATCATGCCACTAAGTATCAATTGCTCGATAATAGCATAATATAAACTTCCGATTTTGTTGTCCGGGTTAAATCTTCCCCAAAGGAAAAACTTAACCCTTCCACACACTTTTCCACAAATGATCATCTAGTCAATCAACATTATGCAAGTGCATTATATAAGCAAAATAAATACAAAACAATACAAGAACAACACGTCAACTCACCAGAGATCAAATGGGAAAATAATTCACCGACTCCAGATATTTTCATATCAGAGGGTTCGGCTCGGTAGAACTTCTAACAGGGCCTATAAACCCTACTTGTCCCTCAACATAAATATTTAAAAAGTCTTTTGTTATCCTACATGTATTCAAAATGACCGACTTTTCCATCTTTATTTTTGAATTTTTTGATAGATCTAATACGCCTAAATTTTTAATGAGAGAGCTAGGTATAATGCCAGTAGCCGAAATAACGAATGGTAATATTTTTATAGTCTGAGAATGCCAAATTCTTTTTATTTCATTTTCTAAATCTGTGTATTTTCTTATTTTTTCACTAACAGATTTTTGAATATTACAGGAATTTGGAATAGCGACATCAATGATATAAGTTATTTTTTTAATTTTGTCATGTAAAACTATATCGGGTCTATTATGACTAATCGCTCGGTCTGTTAGTATAGTTTTATCATAATATATTTTATAAAATAGGTTTTCTAAAAATGAATTTGGTTCGTATTCATAATATGGTACTATATTACGGCAGTCAATCAAGTTATGTTTAATTACCAAATTTTGGTGAATTATTTTTAAAACTTGATTCTGCCTAAATGTATACTCGGACGGTGCTAATATAGAACATCCCGATATAATATGTTCTATAGTTTCCGGAAAAGCCAAACATTTTCTACGCTTAACTCTCCAATACTCAACCATTTGTTTGACGAAAATTTGTCAACATACTATTATTATTTTTTATTAATATATATATTTTAATATATTATTTTTTATTCTACTTTTAGTAATTTTTTTATTCCGCAAAAGCAAAATGTCTCAGTTTCCCTCTTGACAAGTTGAGTTATATGCAAATACAAATTGTTTTTAAAAATAAAGAATAGATTTTTTTTAAACATCAGGACTATACAAAAAAATTGCTTACTCTATTTTTAGTGATATGAGTCCAATATCATCGAACAATTTTCCAGCATCGAAACCTTGGTGAGGAAAAAGTGCATTAATCTCACGTGTACTTCCACTTCCAGCGGCTAGTCCTCCAACCTTTGCATATTTCAACGTAGTATCACTGAAAATAATGGACAAAAATATAATTTGCATGAAATATTACAGAAATTTATACAATTGTGACTTAAAAAAATTGTATTGGAAATTTGGTATTCTTCATATTCGAGTTGTTCGAATTTGTTTATAGTTCACATTGTAATTGATTGATATTCCATTTATTTGACGTTGTTGTAGCTGTTGACAGTTATCATTCAAATTTCTTCACATTCGAGTTGTACAAATTGTTGAAGTTGTTGACAGTTCACATTCGCATCGAGTCGAGAGTTCACATTCGAGACGAGAGAAAAATAATTGGTATAATTCTGCATGTATTTTAAGATAATTTTTAATAGTTTTTATTTTTTTTTTGATATCTTTTTGTCAATTAGTTTAATTTTTATTTTTATTTCAAATATGTATTTTTTTGAAAATTTAAATATGTATTATTTTTAAATAAGTTTAGAATAAGGTTTGCACGCATTATCTCTGCACTAAAATGAGATACAGAGTCTAAGAAAATAACACATAATGTAAGTTTTTGACAGTAACAATGTAGATTTCATAATACTACATGAAGTAAATGGTAGAAAAAATAGAGGATGCCCAAGGAAGACAACGCCGGGTACACGTCAACTAGTGTAATATACCATTACCATGGACCGTTCCCAAAATCTGCTTTCTAACATAAATTTCACCAACAATTTATCAATCAGTTAACTTTTTATTCATGATAAAAACTATTTAACTCGATTTTTAAGATCGTTCCCGAAAATTCCAATTTTAAAATTCTTATTTTAAAATGTGTGCTCAAGCTTATGTGTGGAGATCATGTTAAATAAACAAAAGCAAGAAAATAATTTAAAACTTACGACGCTACTGAGCCACTAGTCAACACCCACTTTTCACTTATAAGTGTACCAGTGGAAGGAGTAGTCCAATCTTCGATATCATCGGTCAGCAATACCTAGAAACAAAATAAGTGTTAATTATCTTTGAAACAAGGTGAAATAGATAGACGCAGAAAAGAAAACATCAGGCGTCGATCAAAACCCACTTCAATACATTGGATTGAATTCTCTTTTAATTTATCTGAACCTGTTTTTGAAATCTGAATAAATGGCAGGTTATTCCAATGTGAACTCAGCGCGTTCAATGCTCTGCCTCAAAACTAGAACTACTTACCTATCCTAACCTAACCTGACCTAACCTAACCTAACCTAACCTCCACATCATACATCTTAAGTTGTTCATAGAAACAGAAATAAAACCAAATGTTTTTCAAAGTGACAAATTCCTTAGGCACACAAACTACGGAAACAGCAAAAGCCCGAGTGGTTAAGTTCTTTGTAAGTTTCAATGTCGTAGAAATGTGATGTGTTAATTTGTATTTAAATTTAGTTATCTACACTTTAAAAAAAACTCCTGTGTCTCTGTAATATGCAGTATATCATGTTAAGTACACATATATAATAAAAAATAAATAAATATTATAATGAATATTAAGGGACGTACTTGATTTACTTTAATCAGTGATTCTTCACATTATTTGGAGTCAAATATGTAAATGAAATTTTGGAATCTGATGACTATTTTGTATTTTTTTTTAAAACCTAACAATCAATATAATTGTTTTGGTTTATAAAATATATAATAGATAAATATATAAATATATTATAATTAAGAATATGGAAATGCTCTCTTTATGTTGCTAGTAAGAATGTAATTCTTAAAAGATAATTTATGAAAACGTTGCATTCAGAACATTGAAAAGGTTTCTTTCCAGAGTGCAAAGTACAAGAATGTGTAATCTAATCATACGCTGATGAAACTCACCAGATGTGGGTAATCTCCTACTTTCAGTGGTTCTCCGCTCGCGCTCTCCGACCGAACAGGGCAGCCATCCACTCGTGACCAGCTGTCACCCATGAACCTACACGGGTGGGCCAGCTCGGCTAGGCTCGCGCAGTAGTCCCAGGCCTTGTAGCCCGTCAGGGGAACGTTAACTAGACCAGAAGGCAGCGGCGGACATTCAGTCAGACTCCTGCAACACACCGAGTCGTCTTCATCGTTGCTAGAGCACATCTGGAGACACGACAGATTAATTAATTCATTAATTAAATATCAATATTCAAAATGGGCCAGTACAAATCAAATTTTAAACAAGTTTTTGCTTGAATAATAATAAGGCTATGCAATAATTGCAAATATATGATCTCATATTTTTACATCTTCAATGGGTCACTTGAATCCATTTTATTATGAAAAAATAGATAGATTATTTTACTAAGATATCAAACATTTTACTAAAAAAATAGAAACATGCAGTTTTTTAAAGAATGAAATGAATAAACCCGTTATTTTAGCTCGTGAAATCTTAATAAATACAAATTGTCTGGTATATGATTTTCTGTATTTATTTTTATGAAATTCCACACTGATTTTTTAAATTTATAGCAACACAAAAACTTTCGTTGACTTTGCAGTTTTGCGTTTTGCAATTGACCACATAATTTAGTTTTATAGCCTGGACGGCAAACGTTGTTTTACGAAATTATATAGTAATCTCAGGATTTTTAAAAAAATATTGAAATTGCCTTTGTTCGTGTTCAGTCTGACAATTTGCCAATAATAGATTCATTCATATTTTTTGTGCAGTATTGTGTCAAACATATTTTTACACAAAGAAACGACATAATATAATAAGTTATTTTTACAATTTCTAACAATACGGTAGTCATCGAAGTATTTTCTTAAGCTTCGAATATTCATATTTGGTATCGAGAAATTTAGATATTCAAAAGGGCTATGTAGTTCATTTGGCATTATATAAATGTCATATTTTTTGACATGTTTAAATAATATAGATGGTGGTGAACTAAATATGGTAGAGGGTGTCTGATAACGGTACAGCTTTGCTTACTTGCGGTAGGTGTCCCCTGCAGCTTTGTGCCATAGCAGAGGTACAGTCTTTGAAGGCAATACACACCCCGAACTCCCCAGACCAGTCTCCGTACCTTATGATGCAGCCATCTCCTGCAAATATATAAGATCATAACCATTAGCACACGACTTAACCCTCTCGAACACGAGATATTCATACGAGGCCTTAACATTAGTCATCTTTGACAAGTTGATACTAAATTAACATTTACTAATCGCATTAATATTATTACTAATAAATCAATGAAAATATTGGGCTTCATCCTAAAAATATTTAAGGATTTCAAAAACATCATTACGTTCAAAATACTTTATACAACTCTCGATTCATATCGCCATTTCATTGTACCAATATTGCCTCTAATGCAGAACAAAATTCTTTAATATATCGCCTGCATAGATTAGGAAAAAAATACTTTGATATCAATGATGAAGGAAGTCTGTTATCATATCAAAGATGCATAAAGAAATATTTGTACGTATGCAAGAATCAAAAGAAAAGTAATTAAACATACATTATCGTTATTTTGATAATTGATAATCATTTATGTTTGGCATACTTGACAAGTCAATATTAACAATTTTTTTTTCTTACCTTTTGTACTTGTTTTTTTATAATTTATTCTTTATAATCAACTTAACTCTACATTTACCCTTAAACTTAAACGTACATTATACTTTATACTCAACTATATATTTAACCATTTCACTTTATATCGTATGTTAATAGGAAACGCGGGCGGAGATTTGTCCATACATAATTCGTGCTCGAGAGGGTTATTAGGAAACGCGGGTGGAGATTTGTCCATACATAATTAGTGCTCAAGAGGGTTAATAGGAAACGCGGGCGGAGATTTGTCCATACATAATTCGAACTCGAGAGGGTTAATAGGAAACGCGGCGGAGATTTGTTCATACATAATTCGTGCTCGAGAGGGTTAATAGGAAACGCGGCGGAGATTTGTCCATACATAATTCGTGCTCGAGAGGGTTAATTTGTCTTCTCCTCTTTCTTCTCTGAATTTTGAGACTAGTGCAGATTTTTTTTATTTTTTTTATTATTTTAATATACATCATATGGGTTACATCAATACATACATATTTTGCAAAATATAATATTAAGGTTCATAATTGGTCATGTATACCTTATCAGAAAAGAGGAGCTCTTGTGCCTGATAAGGGAGCCACGATTCTTACTTAGATTCAATGTTATAATATTATGTTATGTGTAAAATATATAATAATAATATATACATATTTATATTTTTTTAAGATCTTTTAGAAAAAGAGTTTGATTTTATTTATTTGTTCTTGTTGGTTCGTAATACATATCGATATTTTTCTAATATAATATATATATCAACCACCGGCATGTCTCCCATGTTTTGATTTTTTTTCGCGAAGTTACTTCTTATAGGAGTTAGGATCCTGCAAAAAATCTTAAATTGCTTTATGTTCGGTATACAAATTGTTTTTAAAAACATTGAAATTTTTCTTTTAAAACATTTGGTGAAAAAATCGGTCAAGTTTTTTGAAAAAAAACAGGGCGTTACCAAACCTGGATTTTCGACATTCCTGGAAAATACATTACTATTATTTGTATATCTTGTAAATAATAAATTTAATGGAGAAAAGCGTCCCAAAAACTTTCTGAAAAGTAATCAATATTCGGATCATTTCTACAGCGCCGTTTTCGTGATAAAATAACCTCAATCGGCGCATATAAATATCACTACGAGCTGAGGTCGCGAGAAATATTATATCTGCGGAGACTCTTCTAGTGTTTAATGGCTTTAGTCCATAATATTCAATCGAGCTGTTAATGTCGTGGTTACAAAGATTTTTCTTAAAATTTAAATGATTGACAATTTTTTTGGATGGCTTTAATGCGCTTTACATAAATGGATTGAGGATTCCATATGAGAGAAGCAAATTAAAGATGACCACGAACATAAGAAAAATACAATATTTTAACTGTTCCTAACATTCTAAGGGTTTTCTTCACAATCGTATCAACATACGCCTCGAATGTAAGTTTACTGTCAAGAAGAAAACCTGAGTCACGAATTTGTGTAACCTTTTTTAGTACTTGGCTGGCTATGTGGTAGTTATGTTCAAATTTTATTTTGTTTCTAGTGAACGTAATAACATAACATTTTGAGGTGTTCATGTTGAAATGATTGATAATAGAGTAGTCATCAAGTCTATATAGATCATCTTGTAATTTATAACAGTCAATAATAAGGAATATTTTCATATTGTCGGCGAAGAGTGGAATATTTGCGTTTGCATTTTATAATGTCGTCGATGAAAATTGTAAACAGCAACGGTCCCGGGTGAGATCCTTGGGGCACACCTGAAGGTATATTTACAATCTCAGATATGAAGCCATAGTTACTCCTTGAGTGCGCCCATTAAGAAATCCCGTGAATTCCAAGAGCTAATAGTTTAGATAACAGAAGACTATGATCAATTTTATCAAATGCTTTAGAGAAGTCTGAACTTGGATTTGATCATCCGTAGATTTAGAAATATTTTCAGAGAAAATTGCAAGATTAGAGACAACTGATCTTTTTTCACGAATCCATGTTGGTTAGCAATCATTACAGACTGGACACAGTCATATAGTTGTAACATTTTTTTCTAATATCTTACTGAAGATCGGTAATTTAGACATTGGACGATAGTCCCGGACATCATTTTTCGCACCAGACTCTTGTGATATGAGCACACTTCCAACGATCTAGAAAGGAATTCACCTTATATCAATGAGGATTGAAAAAGCAATTATAGCGGCTTCGAGATTATCTTGCTACACATTTTGATAAAGAATGACGGAATTTTATCGCTTCCTGAATCCAATAAGCTAGAGATAATATCAATTATTTTTTCTTTAGAATCTGATACCGAAGATATGTTGATTGTCGACGTGATAGTTAGTAGAGTGAATATCGGAAACAGTTTTGTGATTAAAAGTGGAGACGAAGTGCTGCAAGAACAGGTTGCATATTGCGAAAGCATTCACGGCACTTACGTCACCCAGTTTCATAATATGCGATAATCCAGAATTATTTCTCTTTACTTTAAAATAAGACCCGAATTTTTTTGGGTCACGGGATTTATTAAGTCCGGCGTTTATTATAAATTGTTTAAGACATTCCCTAGTCATTTTCTTTTGAAGGAAACCTGAATTTACGGTAGTCCACTTTTGATTGGATTGGACCACTTTTTCCACATTTTGAAAACTTAATATTTTTCTTTAGTCAGTTTTATCAGGGCTGGACTAAACCAATAAGGATAACAGATGTTAATATGAACTTCCTTTGATGGGTCGTTCAAACGAATGTTTACATTTAAAATAACATTTTTTATTTATTAACTTTCAAAAATCCAAGAAGATTATCAGCAAAAAACCTGAGACATCAGATTCCAAAGTCAGCTGAATAATGGGACAAGTTTCATTTTTACGTATAAATATTTTTCCCTATTTGATTCATTTGAATTGAAAGTTTTTATCCTGTTGCAGCAGTCAAATGCTCGTTGACATAAATTTTGAATTCCCGGGAAGCTTCAAATCACTCGAGTTGAGGCTGCCTTACTTCCCTATAGCAACAAGAAAGCTATCTCTACTGCGGCTGGCTGTGAACTTCACCAAAATTGGACGAGTAAATTTAGGATTTTCTTCTGGTAATGGATGGACCTACCGTCGAATTTATTCTAACAGGTCTAGAAAATTAATATTTCCGTAGGTTTTATTTAAATTATTTCCGATGAGCGTATTACAAATGTTTCTCGAGGGATCCCTCGGGAAGTTACTAATTCATAATCTAGAAAAATTAAATCTAGTGCTATTAAAAGTTTTATAAAATTTATAAACCGCTTTACATAATATATATTAACGTTGGGTACTATTTCTTTATTAATCTTTAATATAAATAACTTACGTCCTTAGGCATCGGTGTAAAATATATTATACTTACAAATTCGTTGGAATTAATTAAAATGTGAGCCTAGAACAAACCCCCCTTATTAGAGTCTCGTGTCTTAAAAACGTTGATAAAAAATTAACGATTGCTGACCTTCACCCATAACACGAAACACACCCTTATAATAATTTACCCTCAACTTTGATCAATGAGCGAAAACGAAAATAGAACTATGTTTTTTTTTTAATTTTAAATAAAATATCTCGCTAGATCACATAAATTATCTTTTACTAATAAATACTAAAAAAATCACACATTAGAAGATAGGCGTAAAATGAATAATTACCTTTTAAAATATCTCTACAACATACAGAAGATCAAAAGGTAACGGTCGCAACTGGGAACCGAAATTAGGACATGTCTTAAAGCACTTGGCCATTGCGCCTACTTTATTTACAATTTATTATAAGCAATAATTAGTCGCCTGAAATATCTCCCGAGTAAAAATAAATGCCGCCAACGGGAATTGAACCCGCACCTTCTGATGTCCGGTCAGGTGCTATGGACCACTGAGATACTTCGGCTTATTTCCGACACGTCAAATTTATAAATCTGTTAATATTACCTGCTGAAGATATGGCTGTGACCCGCTCAATGGTAACGGCAACCACCAAAAGCAATACGCAGTATTTGAACACCATTATTAGTATTATAAGACTAGCCCCAACACTGATTCATTAACTTGAATTGAAGATCGTTTTATAAAGATTTTTCCTAATACCTTGCGCAACTTTCTCAAATAAATGATAAAAATTGTTTTATTTTTTTTGTGATTTTTTCATTGATATGTAGTTTATTTGCATTAGATTAATAGATTGGGATATCATTTCAAATCTAGATAAGAAACAAGTATTAATCAGTGCTTTAATCAATTGTGAACGGTAGACCGCATTGTACAAACATATTATGGGGTAGGTAGTGGGGATGAGGAGGGGGAGGTTATGGGAAAGACAAATCTAGTTACCATATGGGTTAAAGTCATTTCAAGCAACAGTAGGGCAATACTGAAAGCATCTACCGCCCTGCAATGTGATGCAAATATGCTGTATACATAAATAAGTATTCTTACACATATAGGATTTATTTGTGCTCGCAGGGATTTGAACCAGCCACCCAGAATATTAACCACTTAACCACGGAGGTCGTCATTACTAAGAGAGAGATAGAGAGATAGATTTTCCGGTTTTCCACATGTACCATATTATAAGTTTATGGATACAGTTGGTACCTATATCGTTCATAAATATTATTTTTCAAAAACTGGATTTCT
This sequence comes from Hesperophylax magnus, assembly GCA_026573805.1. Taxonomy (NCBI): domain Eukaryota; kingdom Metazoa; phylum Arthropoda; class Insecta; order Trichoptera; family Limnephilidae; genus Hesperophylax; species Hesperophylax magnus. Next base: position 3,922,168 of record JAIUSX010000005.1, on the reverse strand, counting down.
GAGGTTACAAAAAAATATTATTACACGTTTGAATATTAACACTTCCAAAAACAGTTTTTTTCACTATTTTCAAAAAACCTATTTTATTTTGCATATTGACAGGCGGACACGTTGCCATACAGGATTTATTTGATATCAAAACATTTTCCAATAAAAAATATATTTAAATATTGAAGACAATATTAGTGATTTCTAAACGAAAATCTGAAACAGAAAAATCAGAAAAGGATACGGTCACATCTAGGACACGAACCCAGGACCCTTGTCTTTCCGGGACACTGCTCTACCAACTGAGCTAATGGGACCCTATTCCCCTCGGTCACTTTTAACTGTATCATACTTCGAATAAGAACTACTAACATTGTCTTCAATTTTTCACCGCACATTTTTATTGGCAACTATCTTTATGTATGATCGCAAAATTCAACCCGAACTTAATGCAAACCAGACAGCGTCTTTTTAGATAAACCTATCTTATTTTTTATTGTTTATGTGCGACATCTGTTGACTTTTCTGCAAGTCTAGAATGAATATTTATTTATTTTCGGAATAACTTTATTGAGTAAAACCTCAAATTGTAATATTTAAATATTGAAGACAATATTAGTGATTTCTAAACGAAAATCTGAAACAGAAAAATCAGAAAAGGAAACGGTGTGACCGATGTCACAAATGTGACCGTTTCCTTTTCTGATTTTTCTGTTTCAGATTTTCGTTTAGAAATCACTAATATTGTCTTCAATATTTAAATATTACAATTTGAGGTTTTACTCAATAAAGTTATTCCGAAACAAAATAAAAAAATATATTGTTATATTATTTTATAAACATTGAACTTTATATGTAGGTACCCCATACAAACAAATCCATCATTTATGATAAGGCAAACAAAACACGGCCTTATGTGAGATGATACCCTAAATCCTTCCTATTTTAAACATGTTTATATATTTAGTTCATATGTTCCACTAGACCTCACATAACTATATTCCATTGGTTACCATGAAATAGGCAGTTGCTTCTATGGTGATTTAATGTATTATATGTAAATAAATGTATTATAAAGTATAAAACAATAGAACTTCATTATATACAACCGTACCTTATAGTATATGCCTATTTTCTTTCACAAGCGCCTTTATTATTATAATTATTCAATAATAAACTAATGTTTATAAGACAAGGTTTTATGCATAACACAAAGGATAACAAATAATTATAAGCAATAATTAGTCGCTCGAAATATTAATACAAATTGAAAATATCTCCCGAGTATAAATAAATGCCGCCAACGGGAATTGAACCCGTGCCTTATGATGTCCGGTCAGAAAATCCGGTTAAAAAATAATAATATTTGACAAGTCAAAAATATTTCACCAATAAATGAAGATATAATATGTATCGACGCCATCTAGTGAGAAATTTAGCACTAACAAAGCCTTTGATACCAAAAATAAGCTGGAAAATAATAGGTTGGAAATAAGCCGACATAGCTCAGTGGTTTCAGAGCACCTGACCGGACATCAGAAGGTACGGGTTCAATTCCCCTTGGTGGCATTTATTTTTACTCGGGAGATATTTTCAATTTGTATTGATATTTCAGGCGACTAATTATTGCTTATAATTATTTGTTAGCCTTTACTATCGTTTATTTTTTTATTTTTTTTTCATTCCTTTCATAGTATCTGTTTATTGTAAAATTGGGGCCTCAGTATGGGAAGTTACCCAGTTAAGCCCACATTATCATACAATGTTTGACAATACATAGTTTTATTGTATCAACACAAAATTAAAATAAATTAAACAACAAAATCTAAAATTTGAAAATCGACATTAACATTAAAAATCTTGATTCACCGTAGTTTTCAAAATGTTTGATATTCATCACATTTATATCACACTTTAGTTTTACCAATTTACAAACCACCCTAGAATCAAGGAACGATTCCGTTAACGGCCCGCCTTCCCTGTTTTCTATGGAAAAAGATGCGTTAATGTTGTTAATTCATGGGAATATCAATTGCGACTTTATATATCAAAAGATTTTGATCATGACTTCAAAAATATGAAGAATATACTTCCCTCTAATTGTTTTTTGAAAAAAACTATATATGATTATGTTATTAATACCCTTAAATAAGCTAAACAAATTCGGGTACCTTGGTGACCCCCCTTCGATGTACGTGATTTTTTTCCTTGATGAAAGGGTTTAATTAAGAGTGTGAGTGACAAATTTCGAATGCCGATATCCAACATCGATGGATCGGTTCACCAATGAATTCATTCGGCACATTTCTTTCATTTAATGCACAGACATATGAATATATAGACTAGAAATTAAAGGTGAGGGGTAAAATCAACTGTTGAAGAACGAAGGGGGTAAAACTGACTGTGATTCGTCAATAAATCAATCTGACAGTATATAGGCTCTCGCATTATAATATCACCATTTAGTTCTTAAAAGTAAATTCTGCTTTTGAATGAATAGACATTTTTACATGGGAGCGCAAATTACTCGCCACGTTTTGAACAAATTTGCGAAGTCCAAATTCGGCAAAAAAAAATTCTTCTATTTTCAGAGTCGAATATTTTGTTTACGTATTTAGTTAAGACACTTTTATAAGTGTTCATAATTTAGTTCCCAGTAACCAACGATGCGTACAGATATATCTCGATGTGATAGTATATGTATCTACAAACTGATCAATATTATACGATGTAATTACGCTTAAAATAATGCTTACATTTGGAATGTAATACGACAATTGGGTTTATTCTCTTTTTCATATCTATTTTTACAAGTTTTCATAGCTAAGCCAACATTTTGCCGTGTTATTTCGTAAAATGCCTCGACCATAGCTCGACGCTAGTTCAAACAAGAATGATGACGTCACATTCTCAAGATTCACGGGAAGCCATACGCGAGCCCAGCCGGCTCCAATGGAACCGGTATGGGGAGTGGGGAATAATACGCTTTTAATCACTTAGGGCAGGTCTACTAATATTCATATGTCTATGATTTAATGTGCAGAAGTTTCACTTCGAGTAAAAGAGGCAAAACGAAAGATAGCAATAAAAGAAAAGTGAACCGTGAATGCGAAAAGCCATTAACACTGCTGCCACTTGCACAACCTGAAATATTGTTACCATTTATTGAAATATTGACAGATAAGTGCGTAAGTACTTCTATTATATAGGTTCATTTTTTCATCTAAATATTGTTTAGAAATCACAATATTAAGGTCAGTTGGGGTAAATCCGTCTAAGGGAGTATAGCGTCTATTTCTCTATCTTTCTTTCGTTTAATGTTTAAAATAGATGTAATTAATGCCATCTAGTGATTTTCTTTTACATTATACATATTTTACATAATTTACTGCATAATACAATGACAACAGAAGGTTTTTATTTTTAAAACATCAACACAAAAATAACATTTTTTTTTTAAGTTCACGCAATCGCTTTTTTTTTATTTGGTACAATATTTTTTACATTTCAAAGTTTTCCAGTAATGTTGGCCTCACTGGGTGGTTTGCCCGTGCTGAGGCCTTCTTTTTATAATATGAAAATATAATCTACATAATACATTTAAAGAGAAAATAATAAATGAGTGATGTGTGTTTATATTGGCTTTTTGTGTTACGTGTAGCTTTTATTTTTATTTTATGCTATGACATTTTGGTAATATTGTCTTTTTTGTTCTTTAATCCATTTTGTAATTTTGTGTGTGAATTTTTTTTTATTTTCCTCAATTTTAATTTCAAGTTTTACACTGTTGAAAGCTTTTATAGCATGGTATTGGTAGTGTCTTTGTCCAAAGCTTGAATTTACTGTCGGAGTTTTTATGTTTTATTTTTTCCTTTAAATATAATACACAAAAATATCATTCAGATATCTGTTGAACACAGGCAAACTTATATTAAATATGTCGATATTTGAGGTGAATTTGTTTCCAAGTGTGTGAAAGGGAGAAATATGTGCATGTATGTGATAGTTGGAACTAAAGTTATTGTTGCAGAATAATATATTTTGTCTAGTTGCTCGAGCAGGTACTCTGAAATCTATAAATTGCAGGAGTTCACAACAGTCTACTTTGGAGTTAATAATATTAAATTCATTAATTTTTCTTCTGTTTTCCAGGGAATGTATTTTAAGTGTATTTAGTAAGAATGTATAGTTTATGTGTTGAATAGGTATCTGTAATTTGAAGTTAATAAATCGTAGAAATTTGTGCTGCACACGTTCAATATTTTTTATACGAATCAGGTAGTATCCACCACACTATTGAATTATATTCTAACAAACTGCGTACTAGCGACAGATACACGATTTTTATAACCTCCAACGAGTCGAAGTCTTTGATAGTTCTGATTATAAATCACAGAGTCTTCATACCTTTGTTAGTTATTTGTTGTATGTGATTTATAAAATTTAATTGAGTTTCAAACATAACTCCAAGGTCCCGAATTTCGTTGACTTTATCGTTGAGATTTCGCTTGCTATTGTGTATGTGAATAATAGTGAGGTCTTTGTTGGACAAAATGTTAATGTCTTACATTTATCAATATTGAGAAATAAGTTGTTAGCTATACAGCAATTATGTAATTTTCCGATGTTTGACTGTAAGATTAGGCAATCGCTTATATTAGATATTCTTTTGTATAATTTGATGTCATCGGCAAAAAGCAGAACTTCTAAATCGTCGAAACAATAAATCACTCAGAAGTCTGCAGGCAACGCTTTAGGCGTCAATTCGCCATTTTAATAAATTGAGTGAAAAACGAGTGACGTGTCGCATTTTGTGGTCTTATATTTTTGATTTTCTCTGTGATCACTAGAGTGTATAATTTAGTGTGAGATAAACTAACTAACTAACTAACTAACCATCACGCCGTTTCCCCGCAGGGGTAGGCAGAGAGGACGGACCGCCAAACAACTCGGTCACACCACACACTCCTTGCCTCATTCACATTCATACATCGTCTCATACATACTCTTCTATTGTTCTGACTCTTGACATGGCCCGACTCAAGTATCTGATTCACTTGGTCGTGCCATGTCTTCCTCGGGCGTCCCCGACTTCTGCTACCATTCACATTTGCATCGTATATTCTCCTTACACTCCTTTCTTCGCTCATTCGCTCTACATGCCCAAACCATCTAAGCGTCCCTTTCTTGATCTTACTCATTACGCTTACATCAGCCTTGCACTCTTTGCGGATATCCACATTCCTCACACGATCATACATGGTTTTACCACACATACGCCTCAGGGATCTCATTTCAACAGCATTCAATCTACTTTCATCCTTTCTTTGCCAGTTCCATGCCTCACTTCCATACATCAGGGTAGGTACCAGCACTCTATTGTGGACTGCTAACTTCGCTTCTTTGGACAATTTTTTGTTTGCGCCAACTGTATTCAGTCCTCCATTAATGGAGTTACCTGCATTTACTCTTCTTTCAATATCTCTGTCAGCCTTCCCATCTCTCGTAAACATGCCTCCTAAATACACAAATTCATCCACCTGCTCCAAGTATTCCTCATTCACAGCTATATTGCACACTGTTTTCGTACTTTCTCTTTCAAACACACTCTTTAGACTTACTTACATTCATCATTAACTCATTCTTCATGCATACTTCGTTCATCCTAGACACGAGAGACTGCAGATCATCCATACTATTAGCAATCAGCACCGCATCATCAGCGTACAACAGGCAACATACTTTCAGATTACTCAAATTCGCGCCCAATCCCACCTCTTTCAATTCTTGCATACAATTATCCATGTATAGATTGAATAACCACGGTGACATTACGCAGCCTTGTTTAACACCTTTTGTGATATCAAACCACCCCGTAAAACCACCGTTCACCCTAACACATGCAACGCTTCCCTCATATAGAGACGCAATTGCCTGAGTCAGATTCGCATTCACTCCATACTTGGACAACACCTTCCATAGCTTTTTCCTGTCGACTCGGTCGTATGCTTTTTGTAGATCTACAAAGGCACAGAAAAGTTTCTGTTTTTTTGCCAGAAACTTCTCGGTGAGCATACGCAATGAGAAGATCTGGTCCATGCACCCCCTTCCACTCATAAAGGCACCTTGCACATCCCATATTTTATCCTTTGTTTCCTTTCTTACCCTTTCAATCAAAATTCTACCATACAGCTTGCCAACTGAACTTAGCAGGCTAATAGCCCTATGATTCCCACATTCCATACGTGACCCTTTACCTTTGTATAATGGCATGATCACTGCCCTTCTCCAATCTAAAGGCGTGTAACCTTCCTTTAAACATTGGTTAAAAAGATTGCACAACCATGTGAGAATTATACGGCTACCTCCTTTAAAATATTCAGCAGCAATATTGTCGAAACAGACAGCCTTACCATTCTTCATACACTTAATTGATCTTTCTATCTAATCCATGCTAATTTCGGTAACATTCAGACCATCATCATTCATATCTGATTCGCCGCTAGAATCACTGTCACTCACTTCGCTTTCAAAGACTTCCTCTAAATACTTCATCCATCTCTCTTTTATTTTTTCCTCATTCGTCAACATTTTTCCATCTTTCGATTTTATCACTTTCATGCTTCCGGTTTCAGGGCCACACCGGGACCTTTTGACTTCCTTCCAAAATAACTTAATATTTTCTTGGAAATGGTTAGTCATTTTCATTCCTTCTTCCTCTTCAAGGCGTTTCTTTCGTTCTTTCACCCCAACTCTTACTTTTTTCTTACATTCCTTATATACTTCTTTCGCTCGATTCTTCTCTTCGCTGGAAGCACTGCCAGCCGCAATCAGACATAACCATGCTTTCTTCTTCTCTGAGACCAGTGTTTTAATCTCATCATCCCACCATGCATCACCTTTCTTCCTACCTTGCGTACTTATTCCACAAACCTCTCTAGCAGATTCACAAAGACTCACTTTTATGTGGTTCCATGTTTCGTCTATGCTTAGACCGTCCATTTTCTTCTCATTCAATCTCATCTCTGCACAATTCACATACTTACTTCTCTCATTATCGTTTTGTAGTTTTTCTATTTTGATTCTTGTTGGAGTTAGCACCGTTTTCACTTTAGAGCGCCAACCGCGAAAGAGGTTTACTCTCGACACCACCAAAAAGTGGTCAGTTTCAACCTCTGCCCCTCTGAAAACTCTCGTGTCCTCGGTAACAGCTCTCAACCTAGAGTCAATTACTACAAAATCGATAATTGACCTCTCATTTCCTCTTTCCCACGTATATTGGTGGATACCTTTATGATCGAAAAAAGTATTGGACACAAACAGGTTCCACTCTAAACATACTTCAAGTATTCTGTTCCCGTTGTCATTCGTTCTTTTGTCCCCAAACATACCTAAGGCCGATTCAAATCCATCACGTCTAATTCCTACCCACCCATTCAAATCGCCTGCCATTATAATCCTTTCATTAATATTTTTCAGTCTCATCACATCATTCACACCAGTCCAAAAATCATCTTTCTCTTCGTCACTCTCAGAATTGACAGGGGCATAACAAACAACAAGAAACACCCTTGTCAAACCGATTTTGAACCTGATCCACATTATTCTCGGACTTACACATTCATACTGTAACATACATTCAATCATTCTGGGAGACAGTAGTGCTGCAACACCTTGACACGCCCTCTCCGTATCTGGTCTCCCAGACCAAACGACGAGCCTATCATTATGCTGCATTGTACCGCTCCCTTTTTTCATACTCTCTGTTACACAAAGTATGTCCAAACATTTGCTAACCATTGTCTCACACAATTCATTCATCTTTCTTTCCATACCTCCTCTAATATTCCACGTACCAATTCGACATTGTTAGAGTTCCTTAAGAGAACATAATACTGTTTTTAATTAAAATAACAGTCATCTTTGGCATCTTCTCGATTTGTCAGTATTTAAATCGTTGAAAGTTGATTGGGACAGACGTCTAACCCTGTGGTAAAAATTAAATGTAGGCACTAAGCTAGGAAAGAGTCAATTTAGCAGAATATAAGGCGAAGTCTGGTCCGACGTATCAACACAAATAAAAATAAATGGTTTTATACAGGGAGGGATATTTTTATTAAATAAAGAAGTTATATCGGAAGACAAATACAACCCAGAAGCAATATCGAGGTGGAAAGATTCACAACAAAGAAAGATCATGCATTCTCTAAAGTACTTATGCCTTCTTGTGTTAACCAAAAAACTACATTTAGAAATATTCCAATAACTTCATATTCCAACTCCGAGATTCTTAGCGTAACGCAGAAACAAATTCTATTTTACATTATATATCTTATATAAATTCCCCAAACAATTCTAAAATAATTACGGTACCTTACCGAAAACCAAATCTTGAACGATATTGAGAAAATTTATTTCGAGTCCTTGTTATAAAATTAAAAAGAACTGACATTATAAAAGGAAAGAAAACTAGATTTTGCTAAAGGATGCGATGTCATAATAAGAGAGGAATTTATTAAAAAAATATAGGACGAAGAGAAAAAAAAGAAAAATGATTTGATACAAAAAAGATATATTAAGAAATTGCTGTTAAAAAACGCGAGTCTAGATCGAAAGGATATGTGTGTAGAGTTTGTAATAAAAAAGACCACCGAAAAAAAGATTACAAAGAAACACTCTTCTAGTGATTCTGAAGAATCTGACATTGAAAATTTAAATTGGATACTGAATCAGACTACGAAAATATTAGTGACTTTTGCAATGACTGTTTAAGAGGAAGCTACAAGCCAAAAATGTGTATATTTTTGGTATACCTTATATTGTAGGTAATAGGCATTAAAATCGCTTGACAAACGGAGTCTAGAAACGTCCGATTTCAAGCACAAAACTGGTTTTTATTTATTTTGTAAATAATTTTATAAGAAAGCAAAAAAGTTAATCAAGTGAAACTGTCACAGATAATCTTAGCTATAATACTGATTTTTTTTAAAGTTTTTTCTTTATGCGTTCATACATTTCTATTGAAAAAAAATTTTTTTTAGTAGTTTACATTTATATTTTTTATTGAGTAATCCATATTTTTAATTGTATTCTACTCAAGCGAAACGTTAAGAAAACCTTCAATTTATCTAAAGCATATTTTTTGGTATTCATAATGTACACAAATTCGTTATAAAGATTAATCAAAATAGTGATTTGGCACTAAGCTTCGCCTATTGATTAGCGATATTGATGACATGGATAAACTGATATTCAACACAAATACCGAAGTAATTAATGACAATAACATTTTTCTGATGACCAGAAAACCAGATGTGGGTGTTGATTAAATTTGCTTCAAAAAAATCAATACCCTGTTGTGAAATAATAAAAAAATTCTTAGCTCCACAAGAAAATATAAAACTGCTTTCCATTATCCTGTTGAGTAAGATATATCTGAATTAAAAGACGTAGGAGATATAGTTCGGTTTCTCAATAAACCTATTATTGCTAGAAGAGGTGAAAGAAAATTAAACTGAATTTAATATACAATTATAAGAAAACTATTTGAATGTGTTGTTGTGTCTGGCTAGACATTCACTCCCTTCAAAAACATCATTAGTTTTGTTCTCACAAGACCATGTTAGATTTTCTCTTACGTAATCATATATTCTATATCAATTTTAAATGTGTGCTTTTATTAATTTATTGTATTATGTTACAATCAATTATTGTTAATGCTATGTTCTATTTTACCTTCACGATCTATTAAAGCATTATTTTTTCATTTAAAATGTTTAAATTACATATATAATGTTCATACCTACTTACAATTTTTTTAAACTTTTTATCGTGCAATATATTGAATACATTATTATCGTTAGTAGTTATGTTGTAAATAAACTACGTAATAATAAATAAATAAATAATAATAAATATTTCATGGAAAAGAACTGTGTAGACGATTATATATAATATTTTGTATAAGTTACCTTTGCCAGGATATTATTATATATATTATTATATATATTGAATGTTTTAATAAATATTTCATGGAAAAGAACTGTGTAGACGATTATATATAATATTTTGTATAAGTTACCTTTGCCAGGATTTGCCTATGAATGTGTGTTGTCACCGAGAATCGCAACACGGGCTTGCCTAGTCTGATGGTCGAATAATTTTGTGAACTGAATTGGGTTGTCTGAGGGGATTTCAGTCACAATGGTTGAGACTTTGCAGTCTGCTGTGGAAATGAATTTGAGGTCGTCATAGGTAGTGGTCAGGGAAAATTGTTTTCCGAGGCTGTCTGCAAAAGTGTTGGCTTTGTCTCTGGAGTTTTGGGAAACAGTGCCTTTTGGGCCCGTGGGGGGACTCATTGTGGTGGAGGGCTTTGTTGGAGTTTTTCAAGAGTGGAGATGAAGTCGTGTCGTTGTTCGTCTCTGAATTTTTGGAGTTCGATTTTTACCTGTTGAGTGAGGCAATTCATGCGGATGCGATTGATTGGGATTGCTAAAATCTCTGGTTATTGTTAAAAATTGCAAATTACCTTTAAATAATTATTTGTTTTTAAATTACGACAGATTTTAATCGCTGTTTTAAATATACAACTGTTGTTTGAAACAACTCAAATTAGAAGTAAGACAGTAGCAATATATTTAAAGAAGATAAGTTCCCTTTGACATTATATTCCATCTATATTAAATCATGACTAAAGGTTGGTAATGCATATTTAGTTGAAAGGGTAAATGCGGTATTCACTAAATTGACGCATTTGCCCGTCATTTCTATATTTATATATGTATATATATTTCGGCTGTCTTTATCCGGAAATATATTGTGATATTTTGATCAGAAGTAAAAATGAATGAACAATTAAGATTATAAGAATTGTAGGTAAAAAAAATACGTCTTGGACGGATTTACCTCATAGAAGGGCTAAAGGAGGGGCAAATGCATTTTTACATTCACTTAATTTTAATGAAATCAAGAGGCTTTTGTTAATTAAAGCAAACATTTTCTGAAAAACTAATTGTTGTTGATATTATTGAAGCTATTCACAAAAGAAACTAATTCAAATCCAAAGAATTGCAGTCAGGTGTTCTGTAAAGATGTCTATTAAAAAAAAAATGACGCAATTGCCCCGACTGACCTTACTGTTAGAATTTGCACAGAGTTTCAAACCAATTATAATTAATATAGAGTAACTGATTTATAATATAGATGGCGCTAGTTTACACCTTCTAAGGCAGCGAAACTAGATTATTTAAGTTGCAATTTTGATTAGGGAACTCACTTCTCTTGGATAGTTTATAGCTAAAGGAACGCAAAGTGACAATTATGTTTCGCTCTCCGTTGATGGAGTGATCTCCACAGAGTGTCGGTAGCAATATAAACTTTGGAAAAAACAACAATAAATCGGTGTAATTTCAATTTCTACAAAGTGTTTTATTTTAAAAGAGGAATCTACCCTTTTGTTCTCAAGTCCTAACTTTTTACACTTACTGATGTAAGTTTGAGTGCAATTCTTCATTATTTATTGAGATGCAGCTAATTTGTAGCTGTGTCTACCAACTTCTACTGTTTTTCAGATCATTATATGTGTTTTGTATTGTGTTATTGTCGGATATATCGGTAAACTGATGTAGTGAATAAATAAAAGTTTTATTTTTATTTTATTTTCACCAAAAACAAATTACTTTTTAAACAATAATTGAAGGATAGGGTGCATTTGTTTTCTGTCTGAAGTTGGTGGGACTGCCGGCCACACGAGTTCCTCAATCCAGGAGATATAGGCGGCAACTCGAGTGGTCAGATGAACTGCTTCTGCTTCTGGGTCTGCGGTTGTGTCTAAGCTGCTTGAGAACACCCCCAGCACGGTTTGTGTGCACGCCACAGAAGCTCCGTTGTATACTTGCAAAGGCGCGCCGCCTGTTCCTTTCTGTTGACAGAAGCGATGTGATGTAATAAATGTAATTAATAAGTTTGAAATGTAACCGTAATGTTATTAAAGATAGTTCAGTTAACTAGCCACAGATGGCACTGTCTTTACAGTGGAGCGGCGCGTGCGCAGGCCGAGTTCCGAATGGTTCCGATTAGATCCCGAGCCTAGCCGATCATGTCTCTCTGCTTCGACAGAATAACTGATAATATCAACCAATAAAGACGGATGTCCAGTAAGCGAGTAAGTTATTGAAGACTCCCATATTTTTTTCAACTGAGAACTTGGAAGAATTGCCAAGATACTGAGAAAAGAAAGCATCAAGTATCTCTTCAGAACAACAACAAAAAAGACCTTATGAGGTAAAAACTAAGTTTCCTCTTGAGACAGGTGGAGTTTATAAACACAGCTATTCAGGATGTGACAAGATTTGTGTAGACCAGACGGAACGGACCATTTCCAAAAGGATGTCAGAAAACTTTCGAGAATGCAAAATTCGCCATCCTTACAAATCGGCAATTTTTAAGCATTTAATTGAAATCTGCCATTAATTTGGATTTCTTTCTGAGGTCCTGGGAAGACCCGAAACGTATCAAGCAAGCATACATCGACACAAGACTTTAATTTCTGGGGTTCACTGGACGCTCACATTTCAATTATTTCTGATGAACGTATCTATTACTAAAATCTCAAATGTTTCTAGAGAGAACCCTACGGATGTAAGTTATTTAAATATAAGATGAATAAAAAAGTACTTTGCTATAAAAATAAAAATATTAAAAATTTTATAAAACGTTTTTCAAAAATGAATTAGCGGAAAGCACAAGATTTTATTTTTCTAGACGGTGATTTTGTAACTTTCTGGGGGATTTATATAGAATTATCTGAGATTTTAGTAAAACATTCAGCACAAATAATTAATAAAGATTAATTTTCTAATTTTCTAATTGATTTAATTTAATATTATTTAAATTTACAATTATATATGCATTAAACAATCTATATTAATTATGTTTATATTTTAATCTTAATGTTTAATATTTTTAATTTTTATTTGTATCTTTTTAAATATACGTCATATACTTTTTCTTTATTTTTCAGTTTACTATTATTTTTAATATATTTGTTTTTAGTTTTATTTATCATTAAATTTGTTTTTTTTTCTTTACTTCTTTCTTATGTTTCTATGAAATAGTATTTTTTAGTTCTTATAAGTTATTTATATTATTATTTCATGTGTGATTCATACTTACACACTTATGTTTCTATAAAATAGTATTTTTTGGTTCTTTTATGTTATTTTTATTATTGTTTCATGTATAACTACCACAACACGGGCATTAGCCTAGTATGGTAGTTAAAAAAATGTCAAAAAATGTAACATGTAAACATTTATAAAATAATAAAAAATAAATTAATTTTGCCGCGAATATTTTTTTAAAAGACTTCTTCACTTATGTCGTTAAGAATATCACTTTATTTAAGAGATTTGCCAATGCAAAATCTACCGTAGGTCCGTCTTAAACACAGTCGTTAATATTCTGACTTTATTTAAGGCGAAGCTTAATGCCAAATCACTACTTTGATTAATCTTTATAACGAATTGGTGTACATTATGAATACAAAAAAATATGCTTTAGATAAATTGAAAGTTTTCCTATCGTTTCGCTTGAGTAGAATACAAATAAATATATAAATTACTCAATAAAAAATATAAATGCAAACCAATAAAAATAATACTTTTTCAATAGAAATGTATGAACGTATAAAGGAAACAACTTTACAAAAAAATACAGTGTCATAGCTAAGATTATCTGTGAAAGTTTCACTTGATTAACTTTATTGCTTTCTTATAAAATAAATAAAAACCAGTTTTTTGGTTGAAATCGAACGTTTCTAAACTCCGTTTGTCAAGCGATTTTAATGCCTACTACCTAAGGTATAAGGTATACCAAGAATATACACATTTTTGGCTTGTAGCTTAGGGTTGGCGTTCCTTGTTTTTTAATGCTCAATTTTTCGCTTATGTTTAGTAAATACAAAAAAAAATAATTTTTATAAAAATACGTACTTTAAAATCGCTGTCACTTGCTGTCTGCTTAATGCAAAACTGAGTTTTGCTCCTCACTCCTCCTGGAACACCGGCATTACTCTCGAAAAGTGTGGAACATTCTTCATCTGGAAATATGTCGACATCCGTCTGCAAGAGAACACAACAAAATATTTATTAAGCCAAGCATACACGAAATTAAATAGGCACTAAGTTCCAAAAAAATTACAAATTATTTTGAGCAATCGCCAATAGCTGTAAGTTATTCAAAATCTAGAAATGAGATAGCAAGCATACATGAATACACGAAATTAAAAAAAGGAACTAAGTGCCAAACAAAACAAAAATTTAACGCCATCACCAATAGGTAAGTTATTCAAAAAACTTAAAAACCATACTCGTACATGAATTCACGAAATGAAATAGGCACTAAGTGCAAAATTTTATAAATAAAAAAACATATCCCTGTACATATTATTGTATATTCGTAAAATGTTAAATGAGCTAACTCAATATATAATCAAAAAAATAACCTAAATTTATGCACAAGTGCCAAAAAAGAAATTACATACAACTTGTATGCACACCGAAAATGCACGGAGAAAACTTACTGATTTAAAATATTGAAAATCCGGTCAAATTATTTGTATTCCTGTTTAAAACGGGACTGCAGGCTTTAACGAATGAATTGAGAGGTTTTGAGAGATGTAGGAACATGTGTTCATGAAAAATGTATTATTAATAACAATATATTTATATGCACCTGCTTGAACACGTGTTCCGAAATATTCTGAATGGACTAATATTTTACTGGAAAATATATGGCAATCACATGTTTGAGGATATTTTAATATTTTAGTATTTTGGCTCTGTGCGCAAGAACCAGCACGTTTTATTTGAAAAGAGGCACTAAATGCCATTTATCTCAACCGTCATTAGTACGTAAATGGACGATGATGAGGTGCGGCGTCTTGTTCTATTGATTAAAAACGTTGTAAAAATTGTGAAATATTTTTTTTATGTGAAATAATATATTTTACTCTGATGCTGGGCTTTTACATACAGACATGTTATAAAGAATAACACAAGAAGTGGATGCAGATCTACGATGTCTTACGAGTGTAAGGGAGAAGGAACGCTGGGCGGTTAGGCAAAATAGGAGATTTATTTTCATTCAAATTTGTATGGGAGGCCCTTCTAGTGATATATTCTATGAATAGATCGGATATCCATACTAATATCGTAAAGCAGTAATCACGTTGTAAGTTTTGCGTTTAGCTAATGCCATTATGTAGAACCCAAGAGTTTTACAGAAGAATAAATTGTATTGTGTTTACATTTGTAACTAGGATTATATGTTACAATAGCCTTCTTATAACTATAGAAAGTACATAAATGCATAAATATATATTTTTAAATAACTTAAGGACACCTTTAAATGGTTAAAGCCGTCTCAATTTCATTTGTAAATAATACTGGGCCCAGGTTAGTTCCTTGGGGAACACCTGAGAAGGTGCCGCAATCTTCTGTAAGTATGGCAAGTGTATATCAAAATACAACTATTGTGGTTAATCTAAGGATTAAGCTAAAATTTATAAAATACAAGAACTAAAAATACCTGACACAACGCGTTTCGCTTACTGTGATGGTAGTGGGCGATTAAAAAATGTCAGTTTATTTTTCGTAAACTGTGAATGTTTGTCTTTCTGGAAGGTTACTCACGCTTATGAAGTTGACCCCCGAAATAATATCCTTGAGGGTTTCTTTGGGCAGCACGCTACCCGTGTGGAGACAGGCGGGCAGGATGAGCTTGGAAAAAATCACACTGAAAGTATACAACATAATTTATTGACTTGTTAAGATTTTTTTCAATCGATCTAAAAGGTACGGACGGAGCATGCTAAGAACTAGCATGCTCTTCAATTGTACATGTTTGGTTGTGTTAGGCATACTTGTTTTATGGTACGGACACAAACGCTAGTTTTAAGCATGCTGCCGAGAATGGTTACAACTAGCGTTTTGTTCAACTGTACGTATACGCTTGTGTTAGGCGTACTTATTTAGAGGTGCGGACACACACGCTTTTTAAAAACCTGCCTGTTAGCATGCTTACAACTAGCACGCTATTTGACTGTTTATATTTGCTTGTGTTAGGCATACTTGCTTTAAACATACTTCTGAATAAGCGTAGTCATGGCAGTTGTACACACGTGCTATTTAAACCCCAGCTCTCAGCAAAAATAAAAGCTTTGCAAAAAAACTCTAGTAATCAAAACCATGTCAGTTAACGACAATAATCGATACTAGCATGCTCATCTGTGATCTATTAATATTATATAAAATAATTGACTCGGTCCTGGATACCCCTGATTTAATAGAACTAATACGATTTAATTGCCCTGGTCGCGCTAACAATAGACTGACTCTACCGTTCTACTATAATAACACACACACATTATCACATTATTACTCACCAATCAGTCGATTACACATTTTGGGAAATGAACATGCTAACATCGGCGACATTTATTTCTTAAAATTAGCGCAATATAAACATGCACTCAAAAATTATTTTTCCATAATGTAACTTTATATACGCAATATGGACATGTTGAAATGAAATGATGATATTTCTCATTGTTCTTTTTTTGTTATTTTTGGTTGTGATACACAAATTAATTGTATGTTATTTTTTAAGTTTGAAACTACTATTATGTAATGATATTATTTTTCTTACTTTTGTACTCTATTATAAGTTTATTTATAAAAGGCAGTATAGCCGTTTATGTATTTAAAATAAAATAAAATAAATAAGCAAACTTGAGACGTACTTATATCACAGCCGTTACACTCGCGCCTTTAACGAGCAATGTTTTACATAGTCATGCCACTAAGTAGCGATTGCTCGATAATAGCATGCTTTCGTGCTACTAATGAACATATCTGTCCGTGGCATAATGTTGTTTAAAATATTATTATTTTTTATTCTACTTTAATTTGAAATGAGTATTATTTTTAAACTGCAGAAGCAAAATTTCTCAGTTTCCCTCTTGACAAGTTGAGTTATATACAAATATGAATTGTTTTTTATAATAAAGAATAGATTTTTTTAAACATCATGACTGTACAAAAAATTGCTTACTTTGTTGTTAATGATATGAGTCCAATATCATCAAACAATTTTCCAGCAACGAAATCTTCGTGAGGAACACGGTCTTCAATCTCACGTGTAATTCCATTTCCAGCGGCTAGTCCTCC
The DNA here is from genome assembly GCA_026573805.1 of Hesperophylax magnus. NCBI lineage: Eukaryota > Metazoa > Arthropoda > Insecta > Trichoptera > Limnephilidae > Hesperophylax > Hesperophylax magnus. The sequence goes on along the minus strand of JAIUSX010000005.1, from coordinate 3,904,952 downwards.
AACCTTTGCATATTTCAACGTTTTATCACTGAAAATAACGGACAAAAATATAATTTGCATTACATATTATAGAAACTTATTCAATTGTGACTAAAAAAAATTGCATTGGAAGTTTGTTATTCTTCAACTCGAGTTGTTCGAATTTGTTCATAGTTCACATTAAAATGTATTGATATTCCAGTTGTTTGACGTTGCTGTAGCTGTTGACAGTTATCATTCAAATTTCTTCGCATTCGAGTTGTTCAAATTGTTAAAGTTGTTGACAGTTCACATTCGCATCGAGTCTGATTCGCATGACTTAGAAGTGAAATATTGAAGCGGTCGTGGAAGCCCAAGGAAGACATGGCATGATCAAGGGAAACAAATAATAATTACAATACAATAATGATTATTTCCAGCTTACAACTACACCCAGTTAACTAGAATTCACATCTTCAAAACATTACTCCAAACCATTAACCAACTACATGAAGTAAATGGTAAAAAAATGTAGGATGCCCAAGGAAGACAACGCCGGGGACACGTCAACTAGTGTAATATACCATTACCATGGACCGTTCCCAACATCTACTTTCTAACTTAAATTTCACCAACAATTTATCAATCAGTTAACTTTTTATACATCATAAAAACTATTTAACTCGATTTAGATCGTTCCCGAAAATTCCAATTTTAAAATTCTTATTTTAAAATGTGTGCTCAAGCTTATGTGTGGAGGTTAAATAAACAAAAGCAAAAAATAATTTAAAACTTACGACGCTACTGAGCCACTAGTCAACACCCACTTTTCACTTATAAGTGTACCAGTGGAAGAAGTATCCCAAACTTCGGAAGTATCACTCAGCAAGACCTACAAACAAAATAAGTGTTAATTATATTTGAAGCGAGGTGAAATAGATAGACGCAGAAAAGAAAACATCAGGCGTCGATCAATACCCACTTCAATACATTGGATTGAATTCCCTTTTAATTTATCTGAACCAGTTTTTGAAATCTGAATAAAGGGCAGGTTATTCCAATGTGAACTCAGCGCGTTCAATGCTCTGCCTCTAAACTAGAACTACTTACCTATCCTAACCTAACCTAACCTCCACATCATACATCTTAAGTTGTTCATAGAAACAGATAATACACGCGCATTTAATTGCAACGCGGTAATAAAATCAAATGTTTTTCAAAGTGACAAATTCCTAAGGCACACAAACTACGGAAACAGCAAAAGCCCGAGTGGTTAAGTTCTTTGTAAGTTACAATGTCGTAGACATGTGAAGTGTTCATTTGTTAAAGATTTGTATTTAAATTTAGTTGTCTAAACTTTAAAAAACTCCCGTGTCTAAAAAAGAGACGTACTTGATTTACTTTAATCTGTGATTCTTCACATTATTTGGAGTCAAACATGTAAATGAAATTTTGGAATCTGATGACTATTTTGTAATTTTTTTTAAACCTAACAACCAATATAATTGTTTTGGTTTATAAAATATATAATAGATAAATACATAATTATCGTTTAGAATATGGAAATGCTTTCTTTATTGTGCTCGTAAGAATGTAATTCTTAAAAGATAATTTATGAAAACGTTGCATTCAGAACATTGAAAAGGTTTCTTTGTGGGGTGCAAAAGTATGTGTAATCTAATCATACGCTGATGAAACTCACCAGATGTGGGTAATCTCCTACTTTCAGTGGTTCTCCGCTCGCGCTCTCCGACTGAACAGGGCAGCCATCATTACGTGAATAGCTGTCACCCTTGAACTCGCAGGGGAAGGCTAGCCCGGCGAGGCTCGCGCAATAGTCCCAGGCCTTGTAGCCCGTCAAGGGAACGTTAACTAGTCCTGGCAGCAGCGGCGGACATTCAGTCAGACTCCTGCAGCACACCGAGTCGTCTTCATCGTTGCTGGAGCACATCTGGAGACACGACAGATTGATTAAATATCAATATTCAAAGTGGGCCAATGCTAATCAAATTGTAAACAAAGTTTTCTTTCGTCATGTTTAAAGATTAAGAGTTGTTTAGAAGGCGGGAAAGAAAAATTATAAAGATGGTGATGAACTTAGTATGTTAGAGGGTGTGTAAAGCTTTGCTTACTTGCGGTAGGTGTCCCCTGCAGCTTTGTCCCATAGCATAGGGACAATCTGCGAAGGCAATACACACCCCATACTCCCCAGCCCACTCTCCTTCCTTTAGGATGCACCCATCTCCTGCAAATACATAAGATCATAACCATTAGCACACGACATAACCCTCTCGAACATTAGTCATCTTTGACAAGTTGCCATTTCATTGTTGATATTTCAATACTCACCAACATAGGAAAACTTTATCCAAGGTTAATTTTAATTTTCATTGTCATTTTTATTTTATAAACAAAATGTAATAATTTTATTTTTATTTTACTACTATTCTTAAATTAATGTTAAATGTAAATAAATGTATTCTTAAATTTATTTAAATTTACTGTGTATCTAATTTAGTAACTGCTATTTTAGTCTATTTTCATTATCTATACTTTTGTTATCATGCTATATACATTTTGTTTATTTCATACTTTATAAATAAAAACTTTCTTTCTTTTCTTTACCCTATGTATATTGTAATGGCATTATTGCCCAACTCAAATACGAGAAACGTTTTTCTCTATTGAATTGGGTAGTTACGTTAGAAAGAAAACATTTTTATTGTTATTATTTTTTTTTAGTATAAAATATTTATGTTTTTATATACAAGAAATATATTTTTAAATAAAAAATAAAAAAAATTAAACATCCGTAGGGATCGCTCTATACGAATTCTATAGAATTATTTAAAATGTGAGCCTTGAGCAAGCCCCCGTTATCGAGTCTTGTGTCGCCAAAAAAAGATTCATAAAAAAATAACGATGATTGCTGACGTTTACTCATAAAACGATATATTTAAAAATATATATTTATTGAAGGAAAAGTAATAAGGTTTACAATTACAATGACAATATGTAATACTACTATTCCAGAGAAGCATTCGCTTGGAAGAGGTTGGAAGAGGAGTGTACATTATATTATTGTAGATATTACATTATGTATTTTACGCAGAATCAAGAGAAGTAGGAATAAAAATATCGAAAGTAAAATGTACAAATAGGAAATGAGATAAAAAGAATTTGGCATTCTAAGACTATAAAAATATATAACCATTTGTTATTTCGGCTACTGGCATTATACCTAGCTCTCTCATTCAAAATTTAGGCGTATTAGATCTATCAACAAATTTATATATAAAGATGCAAAAGTCGGTCATTTTAAATACATGTAGGATAACGAAAGATTTTTTAAATATTTATGTTGAGGGATCAGTAGGATTTATAGGCCCTGTTAGAAGTTCTACCGAGCCGAACCCTCTGATATGAAAATATCTGGAGTCGATGAATTATTTTCCCATTTGATCTCTGGTGAGTTGACGTGTTGTTCTTGCATTGTTTTGTATTTATTTTGCTTATATAATGCACTTGCATAATGTTGATTGACTAGATGATCATTTGTGGAAAAGTGTGAAGGAAGGGTTTAGTTTTTCCTATGGGGAAGATTTAACCCCGACATAAACTCGGAAATTTTATATATATATAAACATTATGTAATTATTTTCTGAAATAAAATCCATTATTTTTATTAGTAGTAGTAGTAATATGTATATAAAGTGTATATTAAATTTGGAGAAGAAGTTGCTTCTTAAGTAGAGTATTTATAATTAATTTTTTTGATAATTTACCTTTAAAATATTTTTTCAAAATGCTCAAAGCTTCGCTTTTGTCGTTTATGATTCTGATTTCCTCGGGAAGTTGATTGAAAAGGGTTTTTTCTTAGTATGTATAGTAATATTGTGCAAAGGAAGTGTTTAATTTTGGACATGGAAAATGTATTTAAGTCGAGTACGGTTTTCAGTTAGAAATTGGTACTTTTCTTTTTCTTTTATGATTTGAATTAATAAATTTCTAATGTACAGATTTTTAAAAGGTGGTTGGTACTTGAAATTCTTTGAATAAGCGGTCTGTTGGGTAGTCCTAAGGTTTTTTTAATATGATTTCAATAATTATTCTCTGCACGACTTCTATTGAGAGATGGTTAGTTTTATATGGGATCCCCAACCAATGTTGGCATATTGTAAATTTGATTGATATACACCCTCAACTATAACCATTCAGCAAATAATAAGAAGAAGAAAACAATGTTTTTTGAATTTTAAATTCAATATTCCGCCAAAATCAGCTAGAACTTAATGTGAATTAAGAAAGGAAGGATCCGTATTAAATACGACTAATTAATCTCTACAGAACAAGATACAGAAAATAGAAAGGTGACGGTTGCAACTGGGAACCTAACCCATAAAAAGGTGACGGTCGCAACTGGGAACCTAACCTAAACCATAAAAAGGTGACGGTCGCAACTGGGAACCTAACCTAAACCATAAAAAGGTGACGGTCGCAACTGGGAACCTAACCCGTAAAAAGGTGACGGTCGCAACTGGGAACCAAAACAAGGACCCGTCCTAAAGCACTTAGCCATTGGGACCTACTTTATTTACGTAATTTATATCGATCTCATTTTTAAAATTCAAAATTACTTCAAAAATCTTTTATGAAATCAAATGTTACGTTGAATAGTAATAATTTATATGTTAGATAATTTCTGCTGATGTTTAAAAATAAATAAATATTACCTGCTGAAGATATGGCTGTGACCCGATCGATGGTAACGGCAACCACCAAAAACAATACGCAGAATTTGAACACCATTATTAGTATTATAAGACTAGCCCCAACACTGATTCACTAACTTGAATTGAAGATCGTTTTATAAAGATTTTTCCTAATACCTTGCGCAACTTAAATCAAATTAATGATAAAAATTATTTTATTTTTTGGGATTTATTCATTGATATGTAGATTATTTTCATTCGATCAATCAATTGGGATTTAATTCGGTTTAATTTAATATTATCTAACGAGCATGCGATTAACCATTACCTGAGCTGAACACCTTTTACCAAATCTCGATTACAAACAAGTACTTAATTAGTGCTTTAATTAATAGTGCACGGTGGACCGCATTGCAATATTAACTGGACAAAAATATTTTTGAGGTAATAAAAACATTTTTTTTTTAGATATTTTACACACTTTACAAATATAAAGTAAAAAAGTCCCGATAAACTGCTTTTTAGCAGTTTGTCTAACGAGTTCTTTCCTTATAAATCTTATTATAGTGAGTTTACAGTTACATTTTACAGTTTAAATCAAAGATATTAGAAGAACGAGATGTGCTATGCGCAGTTCGTACTGAGTGGAATTGTATTGCCGAGTGTCGCCGGTTTTGTTCACCAATACTACTGCACACCTTCGCTTACGCTAAGGCATCGCTAAGGTATCCGCACTAATACATAGAACAGATTTCTGTGCGTACACGTCCCGATACCGTTCAAAGTACCCTAATTAGGTAGTACTCCGCCTACGGTCCGGCGGCCAACATAGCATATCTCGTTCTTCTAATATCTTTGGTTTAAATTAAGAAATTTATAGAAATATAGCAAAAGAAAATTATGAAAACGTAAATAACAATTTTAAAAGTCTTTATAATAATATATCATTGTAAGCTAATACAAATGAATTGTTTCATTGCGCCAAGTCTTCAGTAAGTTCACCAATTGTTTGTTTTGGGCACAGTTTTTAATTTCAGCAGTATATCTTATAAATAGGTAAAGCATTTACTGAGTATCTTATAAGTAGGTAAAAGAATTTACTGTGTACCTCACCTTGAACTTGAGTTATTTAAATATATTTATTTATGCGTCAGTCTAGATATAATTTTGGCATTTCAATATTACTTAAACAGGATCTTATTTTGCTTTGTTATTTAAATATTTTGTTATTAACCTCTAATTACACGCTCATTAGAACTCTTTATTACATACGCAATTATAATATCATGTTATTTCTTATAATATACGCAATCATATGTAAAAACCGAAAGCTTTCATAAATCAAATAAACATACCCTATTGATAATGTTTAGTATTGAAACAGTTTTGGATAATATCTAACATTTTTCCCATCATATACCTACTGTCATACCTACTATTCATTTCCTTCCTTAAAAACAGCCTTACCCACACTTGAAAAGAAGAAGATTTTTTGTTTCATTGTAAATTGTAATAAGTACAGCATTCGAATTCGTGTCGTGTAGCAAGAAAGTGCAATCGTAGTGTGCTCGTTGTATTATTCACATGTTTTGTACTCGGTTTGCAAATATCAAAATCATATTAAATATAACGGACGTTATTGGCCACATTATTTATTTTTATCAAAATATGTTTTACATTTATAAAATGTGCCTACACTGGCGAAATCCTCACTCCCCGCCACTGCTGATTTTGTTCCCGTTTTCGGCCAAAGCGGCCTGAAAACTTTGACTCCGAAAGGCATCGGTACCGCATCGTGCGCCTACCTCTGCCGAGCGGAACGACATTCAAAATTTACTATCTACAATTTACTAAGAAATATCAATTTATTAAATATTGCAAATGCCTATATTTTACTTGTACATCTCCTCGGCGGTAGTTAAATAAACACTATTTGTTATGTGCTACCACTGAGGAGATATTAAAAATGCTGTTTTTAACATATTTGTACAACCATTTTTGTACAATTATTTTTACCTTTTTTGCCTGTACACAAATCCAGGAACCTCGTAGCATAGTGAATCTTTTCTCTTTCTGAGCGCCATGTAACGGGGGACCTGAGAAAAATACTAACATAACCATATTTACAAATTTGATCGCTTCAAGATCATTTTTACACTTTTATTTACAAACTTTTCTTATTTTCTGTCGTACCTTGGCAAACTAAAAATCTAGTTGTCAAGGTACACATTCTTATAACTGCTATGTAATTAAACTATGTAATTGTTATTCAGGCGAGCTTGCAAAATCTTTGCAAACTCGCAAATTTAAGCGTCTGCCTTCGGCTATGCCGCCGGCAAAATGAATATGCGACATTTTGCAAGGGCATATAAACGCATTACTGGCGCTGATAGAATCCCCACCACTTTTTGACTCACAGCCCAATGTCGGCTTCGAGTCAAGCTTATTGCATATAAGCAGCAACAATAAAAAAATAAAAATCAGTTCATCTTTACCACCAAAACAAGCGTTTTATTATCAACAAGTGACTCCTGCCCACCATCTGCCTCACCTCGCCAAGTCTTCTGCTCCAAACCTTCTGGTGTTACCTCATCAAGACAAGCCGGCCTTCCTCTGGAAAACCGCCAACGCCAGAAGCGAGCAGAGACGAAAGCACACCCAGTGCCCAGCATTCACCAAGCACCGGGTGCGGGAGGCAGATGTCATCATAAATTTACACTACTATCATCATCATCGACCGTAAAGGAGCATTTTCATCGGTTGAAGACACGGTTTGGAACCGGCGCCCAAATCTACAGTCTTGTGCGGACTCCCGTCCAGTACATTAAAGATTGTCTCGTTTCGGAGGAAATTTCAGCCCGTGAACAGTTCAAGTTTATCGAGAGCCTTACTGCCCGGATTTATGGGAATTCAAGATAGGCTGTTCCTTCATTCCACTTTTCCCGTGATTTTTCAAAACCAATTGAATGAGCTTTACATTGTCGTTTTTTTCTATTGTGGATTTGATTTACAGTTCATTTACGTGTAATAGAACACGTTACAGATAACCTTAAACCTTTTGACAGATCGCTTGTCATGTGCCATATTTATATAACCTAAAACTATGACAAATTATTATAAGCAAAAATATCACCCGATAAATAAAAATAAATGCCGCCGACGGGAATTGAACCCGCACCTTCTGATGTCCGGTCAGGTGCTCTGGACCACTGAGCTACGTCGGCTTATTCCCAACACACCAAATAATTCAATTTATACTAGTACTTCAATTAACAATTACTGCTTATTATATTTTATCACCTGTAAACGACCAACTTCATTTTATTTTTTATCGGATATTTCGGGCGACTAATTATCGCTTATAATAATTTGTTATCCTTTGTGCTATGCATAAAAAAACATATCTTATAAACATTATAAACATTTACTAAATCTCAACGAAAAGACAACTGTGGATATCCTAATAGCATGTTCTTTAAAGAAAAATGTGCCGACAGTATTGAGGGTATAGTTAATCTTTTTGCTGACTCATTTAAAAGTGTCTACGACAAAGATATTCCCATCAAAGCAGTCTCCAGTACGTCAGTGGAAGAGTCATTAAACCTAAGTCAATGTTTCATAAAATTAGATTCCATAGAAAGAAGCATAAAAGCACTAGATAGTAATAAATCTGCTGGACCGGATGGTATTCCTCCCATATTTTTAATAACTTGCATTGATAGTTTGATATATCCCTTACATAAACTTTTTAACAAATCCTTAGCGTCTGGCTGTTTTCCGGCTCTGTGGAAAAAGAGTTATTTAACGCCCATTCATAAAAAAGGCGACAAAAGCGATATATCTAACTACAGACCTATTTGTATTATGTCTGCTTTACCCAAACTTTTCGAGTCATTAGTATTAGATACCATTGTAAAACCTATCAACAATATTATTGTTCCTAACCAACATGGCTTTATCAGAGGTCGATCTACCTTAAGTAATTTAACTATCTACAATAATTACATATCTGAATCGCTCAGTCTGAAACAACAAGTGGATTCTATATACACCGATTTCAGTAAAGCATTTGATAAGGTTCTACATCATATTCTTATATCCAAACTCCGACTGTTAGGCATCAAAGGTAGTTTATTGACATGGATTATTAGTTACCTCAGTAATAGAGTTCTTTGTGTCAGGATTAATTTTATAGAATCCTATGTATTCGAGGCCACAAGTGGTGTCCCGCAAGGGTCCCACCTTGGCCCAATATTATTCTTAATATTCATTAATGACATTGTAAACATATTTAAAGATGTACAAGTCCTACTTTTTGCAGATGATCTAAAATTGTTTAAAAGAATACGAAATATATATGATTGCCTAATTTTACAAGCTAATTTAGATAAATTTTTTAAATGGTGCGAACAAAATATGTTATTTTTGAACATTGAGAAATGTCAAGTAATACGATTTTCCAGAACTCATTCTCATATCTTACATGAATATAATTTAAATAATGTTAAATTAACACCAGTATCACAAATTCGTGACTTGGGAGTTATATTCGAATCAAACTTAACATTCACAGCGCATATAGATGATATAACTAATAAGGCTTTAAAGATTCTTGGCTTCCTTTGTAGAACCCTAACTGATTTTAAGTCCTTGGATTGCATGAAAACACTCTACATTTCACTAGTTAGAAGCCAAGTGGAATATAATTCACCTATTTGGTCTCCTTTCTATAAAGTACACTCTAACAAATTAGAACGGGTTCAACACAAATTTCTTAGGTACTTAAATTTCAAGCTTAAAATTCCAATAGAAAACATTAATTATGTAAATTTGATGAATGAACTTAATTTAATTACGCTGTCTGACAGAAGAACCATTTCAGACCTAATTTTATTATACAGAGTCATGAACAACCTTATTGACAGCCCTGCCATCGTTGCTGCTATTAAACTCTATGTACCGACAAGAAATACTAGACAAAATACAACATTCTTTTGCGACACATATAAAACCAACTATCAGTCAAACTCACTTACCAATAGGATGCATGATTTGGGCAACAAGTTTGGTGGTATTATAGATATATTCCATGATTCCCTTTATAATCTTAAATTCAAATTAAACCAACACTTTGTGGAATCATACAAATTATTGTAATAGATTTAACGATTAGATATGTTATTGTAATGTTTTATATTATATTTTGTTCTTTGTTATTGTTAAATATTATGTTGTTTAAAATGTTTCTTTACGCCATATTCTTCAAAAACTACTTGTATATTTTTTTAAAAATTCTTCACTTTTATAACTCTTAGTATAAATTCAAACTCGATAACTTATGTAAAACTTAATTATAATCTATGTAAAAGCCCCTATGGGCGTATAACAACAATAACAACAATTAGTTTATCATTAAAAATAATTTTATCATAATTTTTATTTTTTAACTATAAACTAATGTTTATAAGACAAGGTTTTATGCATAGCACAAAGGATAACAAAAAAATAATAATAAATTATGTTGGTTGTTAATAGGTGAAAAAAATATTATGTACATTCATTGTTGATTGAAGTACTAGTACATATTGAATTATTTGGCGTGTTGGAAATAAGCCGAAGTGGCTCAGTGGTTTCAGAGCATCTGACCGGACATCAGAAGGTGCTGGTTCAATTCCCGTCGGCGGCATTTATTTTTACTCGGGAGATATTTTCAATTTGTATTGATATTTCAGGCGACTTATTATTGCTTTTAATTATTTGTCTTGCCATGTTCTTGTACCTCCTTTTTTCTTTCCTATGTATTATTCGTCACTTATGTAAACTCAAATACCTGCGCAAAGATATTTATCATCACAGCTTTTGTGTACTTACAAGAAAAGTGTCTAAAGATAATTTTGCAGAAATTACTAAGAAATCAACGTGGCTTATCGCAAGTAAAAATGTCAACGTACATAAGCATATCTTAAATCCGATAATCCAAAAATAATATCAAGGACAAATCAAACACAATAAAATTATACACAATAAATTAAACAATTGAAATACAAACAATGATGAATACACTTGTCTGAGGCAGTCAACTCTTAAGATCAGCAACATCTGATCAGCAGCTGTAGGCAGACTGATGGAACCTAAGCGCAAGCCAAATACTAAGTTTGGTGATCGCGCTTTCGGAGTATCTGGGCCGAAGGCTTGGAATAAACTCCCTCCGGAACTAAGATCCATAACAAGTCCAACAGAATTCAGGTCTAAACTAAAAACTTATCTTTTTCAGCTGTCGTACCCTTAAATTAAATATACCATTCCTGAGAGAAAGTCCAGTTAAATCCAATTTTCCAATTATGTCCTAAATACTGTAAATTTCGCTAATAAACAATTAGTTAATGTTAATTAAGTGTTAATCTTAATTGACCTACCAGGTAAGTATTGTACTGTATATTATCTCCATAAATAGTTAGTAATAACATAGATTACTGTAGAATAAGAAATGTATTATAAATAAGAAATGTATTATAAATTTGTACAGCGCCCTTGAGGTGATTTTGCACACAAACGGCGCTATAAAAGTCATCCGAATATTATTATTATCACATCTCGATTTTTCCTCAGTCATTTAGAGTGAAAACATACACAAATATTTCACTAAAAATCCGGGGTTCCAGTACGGGCGATTTATAAAGCCCTTTTTCAATACGGTATTAACGAAATCCTAGTCAGTTAGCGATATTTACAAGCACGGTCAGAATAGATTCCGACAGTCGGTAGGCGAAAGCCGTTGCTTTTAGCGCGACCTCCAAGATGTCGGATAAGCTGTCAATATGCATAACTTTTTGGATAGTGTCATTCGTTATGCAAAATAACTGGCTTATTAATTAATGGAGTTGAAATAACAAAGCTTTTAGAATTGAAAGAAATCGAAATATACATGATCCATATACATAATTAATTCATCACCCTCTGATATGAAAATATCTGGAGTCGGTGAATTATTTTCCCATTTGATCTGTGGTGAGTTGACGTGTTGTTCTTGTATTGTTTTGTATTTATTTTGCTTATATAATGCACTTGCAAAATGCTGATTGACTAGATGATCATTTGTGGAAAAGTGTGTGGAAGGGTTTAGTTTTTCCTATGTTGTAGATTTAACCCGGACATAAAATCGGAAATTTTTTTTAAAAAATATATGATTAAATACCTCGTTATATAATTAGCTTCATTATTAGTGACGAAAAATACGCCCGAACTTCACAGAATCTGAACAATTCATCAAACTTCATGGGAGATTTTCATGTAACGTGAATGTTCAATTCAAGTTCTGTTAACATATCGTTACCGGCCAGTTGTTTCATAAAACTGAAATAATAAAAGAACTAAAATAAAATTAATTAATTAATATTAATAATTAATAATATTAATTAATTAATTAAATTAAAAGAATTAAATAAAATTAATTAATTTAAAAAAAAACAAGACTTAAAAACCATATACTACGGGCTGTGTAACTCAATCATAACCTACGGTTGCATTGGGTGGGGAGGTGCAGGAAGAACAATATTAAACCCGTTATTGAAGGCACAGAAATCTATTTTACGTGTTATTATGAAGAAACCTTTCAGATATTGGAGTGACGCTCTCTTCAAGGAATTTAATATAATAGATGTCCGACAGTGCTATATAAAAAATTGTAATCCATGTTCATAAAAATAAAAACAAAATGAAAACAGCCGAACACAAACATCAAACCAGAAGTAAGGGAAGGAATGACCTTTCCGTTCCAACAAGCAACAAGCGTCTTATCAAAAAATATGATCATATCTCGGTCCTAAAATATATAATAAAATCCCCTCTCAGCTGAAACTGTGTGAATTGTCATCGTTCGGTCCAAGAGTGACAAAATGGTTGATGGATCTAGGCAGGACTGATTCCGAAATGATACTAAAAAATGTAATTTGAAATCACGAACGCCTCTATGTATCTTTTTTATGTATCTTCGTTTTAACATACTTATTTTAGCTAGTCTTAAATCCTGTATTCGTCTAGGATAACTTGAAACTTGTAAATTTGACTGTCCTGAAACGGGAATCCTTCCTAGTTGGACAGTCAAAATCATAGAATGTAATCAATATTATATTATAAAAAAAAAAATAAAAATAAAACCTTCACATAACTTAAAAATCAACTTTGAAATTTGATGAATTGTTCAAATTCTGCAAAACAACCCGTCCTAGGTACCCTTCGATTAAGTTTGCAATGTTTTCAATGTACTTCTAATGCGTTATATACATCTTAATTTTTAAATTTTTGAAAATACAAATACTGTTTTAGAAACTAGATAAAACTTTCGGTGTATGCATTTAAAATAAACATTACTATTTCTAAATAATAAAAATTTAATATCAAACGTAAAAAATGTTATCATAAACAAAAATCTCATATTTTTAATCCAATCGTGAAAAAATTGAGAGAATTCGATATTTCTAAAATACATTTTTTTGTATTTCTTGGATATTAACTATGTAAGAATTGTTTTTTTTCCAATGTACATTTGCTACTTAAATTTTGTTTACTTTGCTACCGGTTACGACACAACCGTGTCATTAACTAGCAATATTAAGACTAACTTAAAAATTATACAAGTACAGAAAGATTAGATTTTATTATGTAGGGGCAGAGGGTGGGATGATTCGGGGAGTGGGCGGAGAGGGCGAGAAATGTAGGAGAAGTCAACATAACAGGGAAACATTTTCAATAAAGGTGCTATTATTTTGACTAAAATAATTTTTTTCATAATTTTTTTTTGTTAATTTCTAAAGTTTCTAAAGCGCACAATTTTTTTTATTATACATTACACATTTTACAAATATAAGGTAAAAAAAGTCCCGATAAACTGCTTTTCAGCAGTTTGTCTAACGGGTTCTTTCAGTATAAATCTTATTATAGTGAGTTTACAGTTACATTTTTACAATTATGTGTATTAAACAAAAAATTACCGAAATAAGAATTTTAAAAGTCTTTAGAATAATATATAATTGTAAGCTAATACAAATGAATTATTTTAGTGCGCCAAGTCTTCAGTAAGTTCACCAATTGTTTGTTTTGGGCACAGTTTTTTTAATTTCAGCAGGTAACATATTAAAACAACTGGGAATCATATAGTTTAACGTTCTTTGTCCATATTTATTTGTATGCTTAGGTACAATAAGTCCTTCATTAAATTTAAAACGAGTATTATGATTGTGTTCTAGCCTGTTTATATATAAGGGGTTATTTATGTGCTGAAATATAATTTTGTACCACAGAATTGCTCTCACTGAAAGAATTTTGAGACTCTGATAGAAGTATGGAATATTATGCCTTGCTTTGAATAAATTTTTTTGAGCTAATAATTTAACCAATGAATTGAAATATGTACGAACGTTTGTGTTTAAATTTAGTTTTTTTCTTTATTGAATAGCTTAACCTGTCTATATAAAATGCTTAGCAAACTTGGAATAGTTATTATTTCGTAAACAGAGTTCATGCTCTCTGATTCTATAGATTTTCCAATACGAGGTGTTATTTTGATATTCAAAGAAAAATACAATTTTTTAATATAAATGATTGAATGATTATTTCATTATAAAGAGAAAGGTATACCGTTAATAGTGAAAAATAACATCAGTCAAATGACCACCACGACCACGCCTATAGGACCATATCCTTTTCATGAAATTTTCCATAACCAAATCGCTGCTGTGGCTGCCTTAGGCTAGCCGCATACATACGTTTTTCGTATTCGATTTCCGAATTCGTTTTCCGTATTCGGAATTCCGTGAGACTAGCGCAAACGTTCGTTTTTCTTCATTCGGAATGTATAAACGTCAGTACCAGTGTTGCCAACAAGGGCGATATATCGCCATTTAGGCTACTCAGAGCGAGAATCGGCGCCGAAAAAATCTAAAAGGCGAAATTTTTATTTTCACGTAAAAACATCAATTTTAAACATGTCCCACCTAACAGCAAATTCGGCTACTTTACGCTACCTTATGTATGAGAAACGGCGATATTAGGTCAAGATCCGTTGGCAACACTGAATTACGAACGGAAATTTCCGTACGTTTGCGTCGGCACAAACAAACTGTATGCAATAGCTGCGTTCCACATGACGTCATTAGGTTTTTTCCATTCGGTTTCTCCGAACGCGCCGGCTCGCATTCGGAACGTGCGTAAGGAATTTGTTCCGTTCGGAACTAAAACGAACGTGTGCGGCAGTTAATGTATTTTCTACTGATTCCGTGCATTCGGATGTCCGAATACGGAAAACGAATTCGGAAATCGAATACGAAATGTCCTTGATAGCCTCACGAATTCCATCTTTGAGGACTTGAATCGACGCTGAGCTGTTGGCGTAGACCTTCTCTTTCACGTGGCCCCAAAGGAAGAAGTCGCAAGGTGTTAAATCACAAGATCTCGGTGGCCAATTGTGATCACCTCTTCGAGAGATAACACGGTCCGGAAACTTTTCCCGTAAAAGATCAATGGTTTCGTTGCTTTTGTGGCACATAGCGCCGTCTTGTTGAAAGTAAACGTAGTCCAGATCAATACCATCCAATTTCGGCCATGAAAATCATTTTATGGCCGGAATTAAATACACGTAACACCTCTTATTGGAAAACCCTATGGTTTTAAAATTCCTAGTAGTCATACCTACATACTGTGCGTCAAATTCTGCACATTCTAAAGTGTGTATTTTTCGAATTTATTGGAAACATCCCCGTTATTAATACATATTTAAAAAAAAAAAATTGTGTAGAATGCTGCAGAAATATGATTTGGTAACATGCGGGATATTTTTAAGGATAAAGAATTTTTTTATTTATTGGCTTGTTACTAGATTGGATGTTATTATTTCCACTATAAATGTACTTCTTAGTTAAATAATTGGCTTTTATCCATTATTGTTAATATTTCATTTTTAATTGTTAATAATTGGTTTATATCCATTGTTTAGGGCTCTTTGTTTTATTATGTTAATTTCATTATTATAATTCTCAATGTGGCGAAGTTTAATGCTAAATCACTATTTTGATTAATCTTTATAACGAATTGGTGTACATTATGAATACCAAAAAATATGCTTTAGATAAATTGAAGGCTTTCCTATCGTTTAGCTTGAATAGAATACAAATAAATAAATAAATTACTTAATAAAAAAAATAAATGTAAACTACTAAAAAAAAAAAAATTATTAGAAATGTATGAACGCGTAAAGGAAACAACTTTTTAAAAACACAGTATTATAGCTAAGATTACCAATGACAGTTTCACTTGATTAACTTTTTTGCTTTCTTATAAAATTATTTACAAAATATATAAAAACCAGTTTTGTGCTTGAAATTGAACTTTTCTAGACTCCGTTTGTCAAGCGATTTAAATGCCTATTAAGGTATACCAAGAATATACACATTTTCGGCTTGTAACTTCCTCTTAATAGTCCTATGTATCATTGAGTTGAAATAAGCGAGTTCATGGGACAATGTGTGAAGTGAATTGGATGATATAACACAGTCAGTTTGTGTAGGTTTCCTATAAATAAATTAAGTCTGAAAAGTTTAAATTGTTGTTGTCATTATGCTCCATGTTTTGGTGAAGGTTATTAATAAAATTGATAAAGTTATCTAATTGCCTGTTGCTAGCTGTCCAAATTACAAAAATATCATCAACTTCTATCTAATCTAAACCAAACAAAGATATTAGATAATAGGGAAAGTCCACAATCGAATAATTTGTGATGTTAAGCAAAGTAAAAAAAATTCAAATAACAAACGTACATTCGAAATATAAACTAAAAAAAACACATTCATTTTGTTTGGGGAATTTGTAAGAAAACTGTACCTTCACTTTTAACTCTTCTAACTCGTTTTTAACAAAAAATGACAAAATAATTAAACCGATTTTTAAACGAATTACTAAATTTGGTTATTTTAAAGTTTTTATTAACTGATTCCAGCATAAATATTTGAGGCAAACTGAAAACGTAAATTATCTCTCTTTCTAACGTCAAAAAATTAAGTTTTTCCGCATGATAGAAAACAACATAAAAACACTTTTACAAAATATGGACGCCCGGTCATATATGACCCTCAAACGCTGGAGGGGTTAAAGTTATTATTTCAATCGGTCACAGTGAATTTATATGTATTTTTTTAAAACTTTTACGTAGCCGTCTGACATTTTGGAATTTCAATTCATAAAAAAATTATCGATGACTTACTTTATAATAAGTCTTTTACTGTCTTCCTTTTGTTGTAAATAATGATATCCTCCCTGAGATCTCCCGTGCAGAGGATTTCATTGAAATATTATTAAAATTAAGTAGTAATTTTGACGGCCGGCATAGTCCAGTGGTAACGCATTGGACTGCCATTCCGAAGGTCGCGGGTTCGAACCCGGCGTGCGCAAATAAATTTTAGTTGATTAATTTGTGTTATTTCACAATTAATTAATTAAAATAATATATAGTATATTTGCGGCACGTTCCAGAGTGGAAGATACTACCAGTATCGCCCTGGTGTAAGACCACCATTCAGAATTGAAACGTTGCTCCAAATGGCTTTAGCCGTGTTTAGTGACTAGATCTGAATAGCCAGGTACTTCCCCACCTTCCTCTTTCTCTTCCCCACTTACCTTCAGCCTCACAACACCCCCCAATTGGGGATGCCATAGTCTCACTGGCTCCAGACGGGAGCAGTTGGGACTCTTGTGAGGTATTCACTATAAAAAAAAAAAAAAAAAAAAAAAAGTAAGGATATTATAAAATAATTTATAAATACATTTCATAGTGTTTTTTTCTGAAATAATTATGAATATAATTATATATTCATAATATAATTGAGGAAATGAAATTAAAAGAATTTGGCATTCTTAGACTATAAACATATTACCATTTGTTATTTTGGCTACTGGCATTATACCTAGCTCTCTCATTTAACATTTAGGCGTATTAGATCTATCAAAAAATTTATATATAAAAATGCAAAAATCAGTAATTTTAAATACATGTAGGATAACGAAAGATTTTTTAAATATTTATGTTGAGGGATCAGTAGGATTTATAGGCCCTGTTAGGAGTTCTACCGAGCCGAATCCTCTGATATGAAAATATCTGGAGTCGGTGAATTATTTTCCCATTTGATCTCTGGTGATATATAATGCACTTGCATAATGTTGATTGACTAGATGATCATTTGTGGAAAAGTGTGTGGAAGGGTTTAGTTTTTCCTGTGGGGAAGATTTAACCCGGGCATAAAGTCGGAAAAATTTATACATATATCTACAGTGTTTTTTATTTTTATTTGAGTGTTTTCAGTTTATGTCTGTATTTGGTGTCAGTAAATTATCTAATTTTGATTCCCATATGTTTTGTACCCAGCTTTTTATTTGAGATTTAAATGCTATAATATGGTTGTTATTTTTGAATGAGAGCGGGATTTTGTTGTAGATTTTAGTACTATAGTATAGGAAGCTTTTTTTCCCAAATGTTGTATGTTGTGGTTGCTTTTTCGATATATTTTTGTCACTGAGATCTAGTGTTTCTAATTCACATATTTATGTGATAGTTGTTATTTCTTGTGTTTTGTATTTATGAATATAAAGGAGTGTTGTTTTAGAATATAGTTGTTTAATTGACACGATGTTTAGTTTGTTGAAGATTTCGTCAGTACTAGTTCTTACCGGGACTTTCAGAATAATCTTTGAGAATAGTGATTCAATCCTTTCAGCCCCAGTGTTATTTCAAACTAACATGAACTTTGTGATTTTTTACCGTAACGGTAGCGATTTAGAAAAGCCATGTTTTTGTTTTCTTATAGCTTGTAATCTTTTCTGTGGCGTTTATTTTTTCCGCTCGGTTTAAATCCTTATTCCCGCCAAAAAACGATAAATATTTTGACATCTGCTGATTGGAAGTTTCATCGAATTTCTGCCGTCATTGATTACTTCATTTAAGGTGAGATATCAATATCTTTTATTCGAATTACAAATATTTTAATGCACAAAAATATTTTTTATAATAATAACATCAATCCAATGCATTGTTCACAGTCATTTGCCAGAATATCGTAAATGAATTTCAATGTTCATTCAAATTAACACTGGTAGTGACGGACATATTTTAGACTAGTATGGCGAATTTTTAAAGATTATTATCCTAGATTATTTCAGATGAATTTTAGATGAATTTTAATTCAAATGTTATTTGTTTCAAACCTTAGAGATTATCACTACATTTTAAATGTGCATTTTTGACATGAAAGAGTCATTTGTATTACTTTTGTGTTATGTGTATTTTACCTAACTATTTAAAAAATATCCTATATATATAATATCCCGTCCAATGTTAAGAGGAAGCTACAATCCAAAAATGTGTATATTATTTGTATCCCTAATATTGTAGGTAATAGGCATTAAAATTGCTTGACAAATGGAGTCTAGAAAAGTTCGATTTCAAGCACAAAACCGGTTTTTAATTATTTTGTATATAATTTTATTAGAAAGTAAAACAGTTAATCAAATGAAACTGTCACAGATAATCTTAGCTTTAATATATATTTTTTTAAGGTTTTTTTCCTTTATGCCTTCATACATTTCTATTCAAAGAATATTTTTTTTAGTAGTTTACATTTATATTTTTTATTTAGTAATTTATTTTTTATTTGTATTCTACTCAAGCGATGTGATAGGAAAACCTTCAATTTATCTAAAGCATATTTTTGATATTCATAATGTTCACCAATTCGTTATAAAGATTAATCAAAATAGTAATTAACGTATAATTAATTAATTATTTGTAAAAAAAAAAAAGTTTAGTACCAAAAATTTACAAATAATTTTCTGTGTTGATGTGTTATCAAGCATTACATATTTTATATATCGCTACCTCAGAGCAACAGTGAGATGTCTCTGAAAAAATATTGCTTTTGAGTATGCTTTGTTCCATGTAAAATCATGATTTTCTACATGATGCATCACAATATTATTGCTTTAAAAAAATTATGCCTGTACTACAATTGAAATCTCAGTGTTGAAGTTTCTGGTTACTCAGAGCAACACTGAGATTCTGCTCTTGATCAAATAGTATCTAAGAAAAGTATTTTTTGAGATATCCCACTGTTGCTTTCAGGTAGCGATATGTGGAAACAATAATGGGGGTGTGAAAAGGATAAGGATATTGTCATTTGCAAGTTGGGAACGGCTCTATCAGGACGCAGTCAGTAAGAAACACAGTATCAGCAGAGAACCAATATTATTATTCATTTGGATCTAACAGCCACTTTCTAAGATTACAAGTTTTATAAGCACATAGCATTCTGGGCGATTAGAAGTTTTATGTCATTGATTATTGACTGGATGATTGCGTGGTGTCTAACGGCCATACAAAACTCTCGATCCAGGGAATGTAGGCGGCCACTCGAGTGAACAGGGGTATTTTTTGGAAGTTAGACAACACTCCTAAAACTGTTTGTGTGCATGCCACTGAAGCCCCGTTATACGTTTGTAGTGATGCGCCGTCCAAGATCTGTTGACAGAAATACTTTTTATGAACCACTTGAACAATGATTAAATTTCGAGAAAACATGCAAATTCATTATCATGGACAGAAAATTAATTTTCATACGGCGACCAGTGATATCAAAAACCATACAGATCTAAAAAGTGGCAAACGAATGTGGAAGTTGTATTATTGATATAGTGGTTTCAGTACGTTTAGTGGTTTCTGTTACGCGTCTTAAGTTTTAAGTTTTAAAGATCACTATAATCAATTACATTTAGATGATTTGTACGTTTGTGCAGCGCCAATTTATGAAGAAAAAAAAGGACATGGGCGATTTTTTAGATGTTAAGTATTATCACTGCCTTAGAAATTACGCCCGAAGAAGACATGGCACGACCAAGTGAATCAGATACTTGAGTTGGGCCATGTCAAGAGTCAGAACAATAGAAGAGTATGTATGAGACGATGTATGAATGTGAATGAGGCAAGGAGTGTGTGGTGTGACCGAGTTGTTTGGCGGTCCGTCCTCTCTGCCTACCCCTGCGGGGAAACGGCGTGATGGTTAGTTAGTTAGAAATTCGTCGCCCGGAGAAGAATGATCCAATTGCGCCTGCATAGGTTCAGCCCTGCTAGTAACAGAAACAAATTAGAGCATTCTGCACTTTAGAACGGTTTTTCCAGGTTTTTTTTTGGATAAATACATTATTAAAATATGTCATTTAGATATTACAAGATATTCTGTTGATATTGATTATAGCCAGTGCTCGACTGGTCGATCACGATCGCCTATAATAACTATTAAAAATTAAACAGATCGTGGAAAGTTTGTGTGAAAAATCATAATTAAAAATACGTACCGCAGATAAGTTGTTGTTTGCCCGTCTAGCGCAAAACTGTGTGGGTTCGTCCACCCCGTCTGGAAGAATTGATGGGTACACTTTGAATTCATCAAAACAATCTTTGTGTGAAATAATGGCGACATCCCACTGCAAGAGAACACAACAATGTCTTTACTTAGTCTAGCAAACTTCATTATCATCCTGGCAATATCCCAGGGGTGAATTGGACTTCTTGGCGAATGAACCACGCCGGCATCAGATACCGGTTTCATCAACTTGGCTTTAGTGTTTATGGTTCATCTAAAAACTATATGATCTTAAATCTGAGGCATCTAATATTCAATCTGAAAACATTAATTGATTCAGTTTGGTGATACAACACATAGAAATAAAAATTTCAATCACAGTTTACAGAAATTATAACAATTATGGACAATATCCTATACAATATACAAGATAGCAATGGACCCAAGTCAAAGCCTTGGGGGACACCTGCAAGTAGGAAAACAAAACAACGATGGCACAGCGTGATTGTGTCAACATAATTTGTGATATATTAATGTTGATTCACTTTCATGTTCCTGTCATTAGATCAAGGTATTTATTATTGTGACAATTACATTACATTAAATTACACATCGTTGGTAACTCTTTTGCTACTATAGCTGACGTTTTTATTATGCCTTAATTGAAATATAAAGCTGTACTTATTAAACATTTTAGTAGTGCATATTTTAACGAGATCTTTACATAACAGGAGTTTGCTTTTTGTCTTTGTTGATTTTGTTTAGTTTGTACGTACTAATGTATAAATATTTTATTATTTATTTTTGATTCCGTACATAATCAATCTAATTCATTTCATTTCTATATTTTATATTGTTTGTACTATCATTGTCAATAACTAACCTGTTTGTAAATGCTACTTGTGATGTTAATTCAAAATAAACAAATAATTAGCCATGTTATTTTCGTTTTTACTGGCCATGAAGATATATAGGTACTAGGTGCATTTATATTTGACAATAATAACTTCCTGAAAATGCAAGCAGTAATTTAATTTTCCACATAATAAGAGTATTTGATATTCGACAGATCTATGTAAAAAAATATCTCCATGCATCTCTTTAAAAACAAACACGTACCTACTTTACGAAAAAAAAAATTAACTTAAGATTTACGCGTAATTCGAACAAAGACAGATTGCAAGTTGCAGCACTTTCTTCCACCTTTGGTCAGCGTAGCTTTAGATACTTTGCCACAAAAATATTCAACATGCTCCCAGAAAATATTAAACTGAGTCAAACACAGAAAGAGTTCAAAAAAATATTAAAATTTGGATTTATTCAAATGATCGAGCATATACTGGTGACCTCACCCAAAACCCTTTGTCACTGACAGTTATTATAGTATGTTTTGTGCTAAAACTCGCTGTATTTGTATTGTGTATATGCAAACAATAATGTAATCTAACCAAAAGCCTTGTCATTGATAGTTATTATAGTATGTATTGTTCTAAAACTTGCTGTATTTGTATTGTGTATATGCAAACAATAATGTAACCTAACCAAACGCCTTTTCATTGATAGTTATTATAGTATGTATTGTTCTAAAACTTGCTGTATTTGTATTGTGTTTATGCTAATAAAAATGTAACCTAAAATAATGTATTGTTGTATAGGAACCTATATTAAACATTTATAAGTAATCCATAGACAAAATGCGAGAAATACTTAACTAAAAAATCTGCCTCAACACAGGTTCGCCTAGTGAGGCAGGTTATGCACAACTTAAAATATAGTATATTATGCCATATCTTTATAACACTCATAATATGTACATTTTAAACATGAAATACACTGCTTGCAATTTCAATTACAAGCCACCTAGCATTTACCGTAAATAAATAAATTAACGAATAAATGTTACCTTTTTATAGTTGTTATGACTAAATAATGTTTTATAAAAGATTTCTTACGCTGTAGAAGATGCTTGACCTGTAGGTAATTTCCTTTAATTTCTCTTCAGGTAGCACGCTGCCCGTGTGGATGCAAGCTGGCAGTACGTTGTTGTAGAAAATCACACTGAAATTGGCGATATAGATTTATTTAAACAAACGACCACTTGAACATAGTGGAATATGACGTTTGAACAGATTGTCTAAACGTCATTGAGATCGAAAACAATCCAAAGACATGAACAGAGTTAAAAAAATTATAAAAATATGTTTATATTATACTCAGTCAAAGTCAGGATGTACATATTATCAAAAAAAATTACAATTCTCTGCCAGTTGATCCCTCGGAAATTCGACCCCCTAAAAGATCATTTCTTCTGCATGTCCTCATCGGTAAAATAAGTGGGCGGATAATAAATATACGGCCAAATATCAAAAACGCCGTACTTAAACATGCAGTCTGTTTAGGGAAATATTAATGTTATCAAAATATGTAGAATACGGATTTCCATTCAAGACGTTGGCAGATAAAGACACATCGACTTTTGTTATACGAGCGTATATCCACTTTGCATACTTACTAATCCCTTAGGGGATCAAGTGTCCGAGAGATCAACTGTCCGGAAAATCAACTGTCGAGTCACTGCAAGGAGCACAAGAGACACGAAGAGAGACGTAAGTGATAACAATCCGAATAAATGGAATATTTCTGAACATATCCGAAAACTAAAAACTGTTTTTGAAAGGTGATGAAATACGCTTTCAAATTATATTATTAGAAATAAACATTTAATTTTTGAAATATTTAAATTTTGAAGGCAAAAGATAAAAGAATGAAAAAAAATTAAAATGGTTCGTCCAACGTTTTTCGTCTAAATACTGAACTAAAATTAATGATGATTAAACTATTAAAATTATCGCCAATTTAAATGGGTTGCTGGCTGAATGATTCTGTGTTTCTCCAATCCGCAGAATCTAAGGTTGCGTGATTACTCTCGGTGTGTAAAAATGAGAATTCGAATATTTTCAATTTAGTTTTTATTTTAACAAAACTCACGTTACAATAATTTTATGAACAAAACAGATCGCGTGCGTTAGAAGAGATTTAGGGCTTAACTGGCGGCTAGACCACTGGAGAGAGAATGAATTATTTGCCGCGTGAGGTATCGCGCGCAGGCTTACAGTGATTCCAGTCTCACATGAATTTAGGGAAAAGTAATGTTGTTATTATTTTCGGGAGATGTAAACTACATATAATTTAGGTAAGTTTTTAGATTCTCACGGCCAAAAGCATTTTTTTTGTTTGTTTTTGGGGTGTTATGCCGTGTTGCGCTAACTCCTTCTCTAGCCGACGTTTCGGACAGCGTTGCAGTGTCCATCATCAGGGCAGATCCGGTAGATCCGAAGATGATCTTCGGATCTACCGGATCTGCCCTGATGATGGACACTGCAACGCTGTCCGAAACGTCGGCTAAAGAAGGAGTTAGCGCAACACGGCATAGCACCCCAAAAACAAACAACAAAAATACATATAATTTACCCTACAAATCAAACTCATTTTAATTATTGAAGACAATATTAGCGATTTCTAAACGAAAATCTGAAACAGAAAAATCAGAAAAGGATACGGTCACATCTAGGACTCGAACCCAGGACCCTTGCCTTGCCGGGACACCGCTCTACCACTGAGCTAATGGGACCCTATCTCCTTTGGTCATATTTAACTGTATCATACTTCGAATAAGAACTACCAACATTGGCAACTATCTTTGTGTCTAGATTGCATTTAGTTCGGGTTGAATCTTGCGATCATAAATTTTATTGAAAACCCTATAAAAATTTGTTGCGTAGTTCAGAAGAACTAAGCACACAAACAGACGGACTTGGATATCTGCTTTATTTTATGCTATTTAGAGATGACAAAAGTGACAGTAATATTTATATGCATTTTTTTAATTCAGTAATCAGTAATTTTAGTTTAAACGAGAAACGTAAGGAACTGATTTTAAAAAAAATGTAATAATTCCAAATTTTTAATATTAAAAAAAAGTGTATTTCAAATCACCTTTTTAAAACGGTTATTAGTTTTGGATTTTTCCATTTATTTGGATTTAATTGAGAAGCGGAAATACCCAGAAATGCTCTGACTTTCTGACAACGTCAGAAATATAATGGTCAGTATGCCAGAGGCCTGAAGGGCAGGAATATGTACTGTTTTGCTAAAAAAAGTATGTATTCTTTTTTAGTAAAAAATTTTTTTTTGTGAAACTTCGAAAATGTCTATTTCAGCACAGACTTATTAGGTCATAGGGCTAAAATAGACAATATTATTAGGTCATAAGGCTAAAATAGGCCAGATATTATTAGGTGATAGGGCTGAAATAGGCCATATGTTATTTTAAAATATTTGAATAATACATGGAAAGAAAAAAAAGAGATAACATAAGAGAATAGATAAAAATATGATGATATCTAAATAAAACTTTGCTTACCTGGTTTCTAGTTCTACGAGACCAATATTATCGTAGACGATTGGCGAACCCTTGTAATCTGGATGAGTTTTAATTGATTTGACTTTATAGATGTCACCTCCGTCGGCGAATCCGCCGATCTTGGCGAATGTCCGTCGACTAGAAATAGAGAGAACGCACGTGTATAAAACTGGACACACACAACAGAGCCATCGAGCCAAATGGCATCGTGCCGAACCAAACTTAGATGCGATCCAAAGAGCCGTGGCTCGCCTCGGCCGTATGTGGCAAACCCAGAGCCAATTCTTTCGCATCTGTATTTTATATATTTGATATGAGTGAAGGAGATGTATAATAATAATTGCATTTTTCCTTTAGGGGAAGCATCGACACAGTACATAGTTTTTCTCACTATTATTTATCCTTGCATCAGTATTTTCCGATCATGATAGTAGCCGTCAGTATTTGTCTGTCGTTACACGATATCAGTATACTGACTTCAGTATTTGTATCTCATTACACGATATCAGTGTACTGACGTCAGTATTTGTATGCCATTATACGATATCAGTATACTGACGTCAGTATTTATATGCCATTACATGATATCAGATTACTGACGTCAGTATTTGTCTGCTATTACACGATATCACTATACTGACGTCAGTATTTTCCGTAATGTTGTTATAATTCCGCACAAGATTCTTTTAATGGTGATAATTTTTGGTGACTGATCCACAAGACTGTAGAAATTATTTTAAGGTGGCCAGTAAGAATTTCAACAAATTGCTAGATATAGTTACTAAATAAATTGTGAAAAAAAAATACAGCTATGAGAGCTTCGATCACGCCGAGAGAAAAATTTGCTGTAAACTCTACGTTTCTTTGCGACCGACAATGCACTTATTGAAACTTTTAATCGACCAAGTTAAAAATCCCATCATCTGATTTCCGTTATGTGATTAACAAAAGAAAGATTTGATTGTAAAGTGATGCCTACATCTTTAATTTATGTTAATGTCTCGAGTGTATTGTTATCAATTTTGTAATTAAAGATTACTTTATTTTTTATTCAAAAAAATCGATATTTAAGTAAAGTCCATTTGCAAAATTAACAATTTGTTGATGTTATCTTGAAGAATGTTACAATGGCAAATATTTTGAATAACTCTAAAAAAGTTGATGTCATCAGCAAAACGTAAGAAATATTTTTTTCTAGTATCATTTATAAACAGCATAAATAAGGTTGGATCAAGGTGTGAACCTTGTGGGACTCCAATTTAAAAAAAAAAAGTGAAACAGTACAAGAGTCCGAACTGTTCCCAAACGTCTGGAGCCAGTGAGACTATGGTATCTTCAATCGGGGTATATTGTGAGACTGATATTTAGAGAAGAGAATTCAGATTAGTAGATGCATTTTTTTTATAGATGCTGCAACAAAAATCTTATGGTTTATACATTTTATAACTTACAGCGCACCAATAGCACTGCTTAGCACCCATTTGTCAGTAATGAGGGTTCCGGCCGTGATGGTCGAAGAATTCCAATTTATAGCAGCCTCATCTGCTGTTCTAGTCATTAGAACCTGGAAAGAAACAAAGAACGAAACGATACAGGCTATTCGACCAAGTGAGGTTGATTATCTTGTGAAAAGTTGTGCTTTATATTCTGTAAGAAGTAAAATATCTTTGTATATAAAAAAAAAATCAGCATGCGTATGTTTGTGCTCGCAAAACTCAAAAAGTAGTCGACCGATATCGCTGAATTTTTCAAAGTTTGTTGTTATTAGTGCCAAGAGTGTTAAGAGTTGTTTTAATGGTAGAAGAAGTTGAGGACGCCCGAGGAATAATATTTATTTTAAATACATGATTTAGAGGGTACATGTGGTTTTTGTAATATTTCACCCTCTGTGCTAGGGATGACCCTGTGTTATGGCGGGTGAATTTTACAGTTTGCGGATATAGAATCTATACATTACTATAGTATAAAAAATAAAAATGATGTATGTAGTTTTTCATTTGTGTATAGCAGAGGTTCCCAAAGTGGTCTATATGGACCCCCAGGGGTCGATATCGGCATGCTGGGGGTCTATGTCAGCGAGAAAAAAATTTCAGGGTCCACGAGATTCAAATGGGGGTACATACGAGCGGACCCCCATTTACCTCAAGTCAACATTTAGGAGTTCCGTAAATGACACAATAGACACAAACACAAATATAATAGACTGAGAAATTACTTATTTCATATTAGTATTTTTATATTTCGTAAACATTCGAGGACCCACCACTTACCCGCCCCGGTATAGATAACTTATGGTTACCCCTTCAGGGCTCTTGCAAGGACGCTAACTTTTTGTTAAGAACGACTCTACATTTAATAAGAACGAAGCTAAACCTCGAATGTCCCCGCATACTTTGTTAGGGAAACAGTCTGCGAGTGCTTACTGTGTACAATGTTAGTTTGTTAGTAGAGTACTTGCCTCTGTTTCTATGTTAGTAGAAGGGGAGAAAAATAAATACAAAAATAAAAACACTGGTGTAGACAGTTTGTCTACATAGTATGTGCATAGTAATTTAGAGAAAACAAAAGTATAAACGAAAAACATCTGGTGCTGGTCCGGAGAGGAATAATCCACATTCTTCTCGGCGGTCCCGAGGCGAGTCAGTTTGTGATTGGGTTGATCGGTTACGAAGTCAGGGGACCGCTCCCCTTAGCCGATTTCTCGGTGGTGCCCTGAAGAAAGTGTAACTGGGAGCTGGGGGAGTGGATACCCGAAGACCCTAGGGAGAGATGCGTCGAGTCGTGGAGGAGGCGGGGATCCCTCAAACCTGATACTGTCCTCGGGGGAGGCGCGGTAGGTTTGTGGATATCCTGTTTCCGGGGTCTGTCCGTTGGCCGTATGAGGGGACGAGGTTTATCCACCCCCTTGTGGGGAAAATGGACATTGACAGAACATTGATGTTCAGTTTCATCACGGACTCGTGTTGCCCCTAAAGGTGTCTTTTATATGGATGTATAACCTGAATAACAAAATATAAGAAAAGAAAGCAATGTGAGGAAACTATAAAGAAAATTATGAAGCAAAAAGTATGAAAGAACGGAGAATTGGTAGAAGCTACAATTTCCATAGCAAAAAAAAAGAAGAAAAAAAAAATATTATTTGTCATTCCAAGGTATCCACAAAGATGGGAGCTGCTGCTCTTGGGTCTGGTGTTTATCATCTGAGCTGGGTGAAGAACAATTATCCGCAAAATCTGGCGAGGGTGTAAAAGAGTATACAAATCATGGTCAAAGAAGTCAGGAGCAAGTACACCAGGTTATGATTGATTTTACTCTAGTCAGCGACTCTCAAAGCTGGACATCTCTCAGCCCATGACTTAACATACTTCCTCAGACATTTATCTTGTTTGAAACGAGATCGGCGTTCCAAACCGGTCTCGTGATTACATCTAGGCCTCTCAGTAATTCATCCCTCGCATCCGTCATTATCTCGCAGTGCCACAGAATGTGCTCGGCGGTTTGGTCCGTATTGCCACAGGCGCAGTTGGGATGGGGTTATAGGGAGAGTCTGTGAAGTCTCCCCTGAATTCCCCATGTCTGGACAACAGTTGAACCATATAGTGGTCTTGGAGTTTAATTGATGGGAAGAAGGAGAAGGTCCATCTTCCCATATTCGACCTATCCCACCGAGATTGCAACTCTTTGAGTGACAACTCTCGCATTTGTTTAATTTCGTAAAGTTGTTAATTGAGGTATATAAATAGAGTCCACGTTCCTTTTCTCGTCAGAATTAATATATTCAAGCAAAACATTGCACATTGGGAGCCGCGAATTTTTCTAGTTCCCCAACTTGTTTTTTAAAAACGTCCAGGGTAATAATGACGTTCAATATTAAAATGCACTTCACACAGACTTCAAAACTAAGTTTGAAGACATTTTGACTATAGAAACGCAACGTTAAAGAATCGGATATCATGTGATAAGAAGAACTGGCCGGAATAAGCACTGATAAAGAACTTAAGGGGCAGTTCTGTAGGGCCAGCTACAGAGATAAATTCCCGTTGCTTATCCTGCTTCATTTTCATTTGGTGAAATACCTCACAAGGGCGTCCCTGTCTGCACAGTGTAAAGACAGAGCAACTATACCGCCACGCGGTTGTTGGACAGGCAGGGAAGGGAATATTTTTACTAAATAAATAAAAGATTATCACATGGGACGTTAATAGTTTTAGGAAAATTCAATATTCGGCAGGCAGGGGGTCTACGGAAAAAAAATATTTGGCAAGTGGTCTACGGGGCAAAAAAGTTTGGGAAACTCTGGTCTATAGGATAAAAAGTAGGCTCCGAATGAGAATTTTACAGTCTATATATTGGCATATCTATGGTTTTTTAGGTCCAATTTGTTTTATCAAAAAATTCCGAAAATATCGATCTAGTGAGTGATTTATTTATTGAAAGAGTATTGTTTAACAAAACGCAAGAAGATAAAGGAGCTTCGAGCACCTAGTGTATTGCTGACGAATCCATCATCTATAGATCGATGATCACCAAGATCATCTGTCAAAGCCTGGAATAATGACTGGCGCATCACCACATGTAACATTCGATAAGGAACACAAAGTATTTACTCTCGTTTGCTGCGTTGTATTCGTAAATTAAGCCCTGGTAGAACCTTTTTCGGAATAGGTTTGTAGGTTGTGTTTTGACATGTTTTGATGATTTTTTCGCAATATACCCATTTGTTTGCCGATTACAAATTTGCCTTGTAAGGCGATGCATTACGTAGTAATTTAAAATCACGTGTTTTTGGTTTGAAAATTTGGTCGCCTAGAAATGTTTCAGATGCTTTAATTAAATACTGCGAGTAGAATACATCTTGGCCTTTGAAATAAACGAGTATTTTTTAGATAAGTCTTTTTATAAGCCCAGAAAAAATTAACATATAGGTCTATGAAAACTGCTTTAAAGTTCAAAATCTCCTACTTACGAACCCATTATCGGTTATGGTTTTATTGTATTATGTGGCAAATTAAGTTATTTATAAAATGATTGAAAAACATTTAAATATTTGTGCCTTAACATCCACAAAATAAAATAAAATTCACTTTTTGGCCATGCTTTTTTCTTGCATAAATCAAAACAGGTGGATGGTGTGAAGCGAGAATTTAAGCCTTATCGCCATCTACGTAAGGTGTGTTATTGATAGCGGCTCGATTCAAAATATTACACGACATAGTGCATCGCCTTACAAGTTAGCTACTCATAGGTATACGACCTGAGGTAAGATTTCTCAAAGGTTAATTGGTTTCTTTTTCTTTAAGATAGGATGGCGCCCATTATCCATTGTTTTAAAATTAACTACACTAACAAAACATAAATTAAATTTCTATATCTTCTTGTTCTTGTGTTCTGTTATAACTCACCAGATGTGGATATTCCCCTGTCTGCACTGGCGCCTGCGACACGTCTATGTCAATAGGCTGTCCGCAGTACTCATCGCGCGTCCAATGATCGCCCAGACTCTTGCACGGGTGGGCCAGCTCCGAGAGGCTCACGCAGTAGTCCCAAGCCTTGTAGCCCGTCAGGGGCACGCTGGCCAAAGAGGCCGGCAGCGGAGGGCACTCCTCGCTCCTGCAGCACACCGAACTGTCTTCAGTGTAGCTTGGACACGGCTGGAGATACAACACATATATTATTACCCTAATGCCGAGTACAATAAAGAAGACGGTACAATATTGTCATTTTGCTGAATAGCCTCTAGTGCGCACGACAGGACAGTGGCGCGATACAAACAATTCGACTGTAGTTCAAACGATGAACGTTGGTAAATGGTCCGGCTTTTATGCTAAGATATTGTTCAATTTATGCGACATTTTTAAGCCAAAATACGAGATCCGAGAGATGGCTAGGACAATGTCTTGACTCTTTGTCCTATCCTCAAAACTTCTGTTCATACAAGGAGAATGGGCCCGGAGCTGGAACAATACAATATTGTCCTGTCCTCGTGTAAACTAGGCATAATTCTTGGGGGATGAGGGAGCGGAAGGGAGGGCTGCAATACAAGCGAGGACAATTATCAAGGAGTATTTTAAGACTGATTTATTCCATTTGAACGTTTTGTTGGGAATACGAAAATATGACTTCAGGATTTAAATATAAAGCGTGGTGTGTTCTTTTTCTAACACCGTTTCGTTCATATTTCTCACTATGACAGTATGGGAGAATTCTAGGAGTTGACAAATTGACTCTACGGGTAATAACTGAACAAATCAGGGTTAAAATAAATAAAAACTCTACCTGACGCAGATGTCCAAGACAGCTTTGTTCACGTGCGTACTCACAGTCGCTGTATGCGGCACACACTCCGAACTCTTTCGTATCCCTGAAGATGCAACCTTCGCCTGCAACGAAACACAACATCAAAACAATTATTCAGGTTGCTATTTATGTGGATAATACACGAGGGTCCCAACTGCTCCCAAGGATCTAGCGCCACTGAAGAGGACTATGGAATCCATTGACTAGTATAGATAGATCAATGACGGCATCCCAATTGGCAAAGAATAAATAAATATTATTTAATTATTCTCTAGACAACAACAACATTGTAACAGTCTCAGATATTCGTGATCCTTTGATAGTAAACTACAATATAACCTTCATATACATCAAATCACAAATAAAGCTGGTGAAATGTTAGGCTTCATCATAAGAAACACAAAACTTTTTAAAAGCATCGATATCATTAAGCAACTCTACTTTGCCTATGTACGAAGTCATTTGGAGTTTGCATCAGTTGTTTGGTTTCCATTTTATACAATCTACATAAACAAAATCGAAGCAATTCAAAACAAATTCCTAAAATATCTTCTTTACAAGTCATCTGTAAGATTTAATAATTATGCAGAGGCAGCTTCATACTTTTAAAATTGATTCACTGAGTGTACGGAGGCATCATAAGGATGCACTATTCCTGTATAACGTAGTTAACAATAATATTCAATGCCCAGAGTTGCTAAACAAGATTCCATTAAATGTACCTGCGTGTTCAACACGCTTTTGTGTCCTGTTCAGGGTTGATCAAAGCAAAACGATCTCGAATCAGAATTCTTGCCTGAACAGACTATGCAATAATTACAATAGCGTATTATCCAAGTTTGATATTTTCAGTTCCGAACATACCAAATACAAGAGGTCCATAAAATAATATTTCTCTGATGGTTTGGGAATAATGTTTATGCCTGTATTGTTTACATCTCTATTTTGATTTGATTTATACCTACAACCTCTCTCCATGCCTATAAATGTATTGTTTTGTAAATTTTTCGTTTTTTAAAATCTTTGTTTTGTATAATTTATTTAAATAACTTATTCCATATTATGCTGTCTCAGTTAAAGTCACAAGGAGGAAATCCATAATTGGTTTTATTTTACTATATAATACTGTACAAACTGATTAAATGTAAACTGTCGATTTCCCGAAAATGAATAAATAAATAAATAAATATTCTAAGGCTGAAGGCACTAGATAAAATGGGGATTGCAGTGAAAAATAATTATTTCAATCTTTTTGTTTTGTTCTAACTCGACCGTTTTGCATTTCGTCTGTCTATAAATTCACTACGGTTCATTAAAGATAATTTTTTCACATACGAAATCGTCTTATTTTTTTTATTTTTTTATTCGTATTTTTTCAATATTGTAGGTACAAATCTGAAGAAAGTTCTAAATAAGAATTTTCACTGTGATAGTGACGTTTCTTTGGACCAATCGTATAATTCCTTTTCGATATATATAATTATATGTTTCTTTGTTTGTGCCGTATATACACGAAAACTGTTAGGACGATTTCTCTGAAAATTTTAAAGATTGTTCTTATTAGTGCTATGGGGTGTTAAGAGAGTGGTTTGAATTGAAAAAAAAGTCGGGGACGCCATAGGAAAACATAACGCATTATCTCTGCACTGGAATGAGATACGTGGCTGAATTAAAAACGATATAATGTAGTTTTTAACAGTCATATTATGGTATACATATATGTACAGTAGTGAAGCAAGAGGAAGACTTCAGATATTTTCTCTGCCTTGGAAAGAGATACGCAGTCGAATTAAACCGATAAGATGTAGTTTTGAACAGTAACAATGTGGAATTAAACCGATATTATGTAGTTTTGAGCTGTAACAATGTGGAATTAAACCGATATTATGTAGTTTTGAACAGTAACAATGTGGAATTAAACCGATATTATGTAGTTTTGAGCTGTAACAATGTGGAATTAAACCGATATTATGTAGTTTTGAACAGTAACAATGTGGAATTAAACCGATATTATGTAGTTTTGAGCTGTAACAATGTGGAATTAAACCGATATTATGTAGTTTTGAACAGTAACAATGTGGAATTAAACCGATATTATGTAGTTTTGAACTGTAACAATGTGGAATTAAACCGATATTATGTAGTTTTGAACTGTAACAATGTGGAATTAAACCGATATTATGTAGTTTTGAACAGTAACAATGTGGAATTAAACCGATATTATGTAGTTTCGAACAGTAACAATGTGGAATTAAACCGATATTATGTAGTTTTGAACTGTAACAATGTGGAATTAAACCGATATTATGTAGTTTTGAACTGTAACAATGTGGAATTAAACCGATATTATGTAGTTTTGAACTGTAACAATGTGGAATTAAACCGATATTATGTAGTTTTGAACAGTAACAATGTGGAATTAAACCGATATTATGTAGTTTTGAACAGTAACAATGTGGAATTAAACCGATATTATGTAGTTTTGAACTGTAACAATGTGGAATTAAACCGATATTATGTAGTTTTGAACTGTAACAATGTGGAATTAAACCGATATTATGTTGTTTTGAACAGTAACAATGTGGAATTAAACCAATATCATGTAGTTTTGAACAGTAACAATGTGGAATTAAACCGATATTATGTAGTTTTGAACAGTAACAATGTGGAATTAAACCGATATTATGTAGTTTTGAACAGTAACAATGAGGAAATAAACCGATATTATGTAGTTTTCAACAGTAACAATGTGGAATTAAACCGATATTATGTAGTTTTCAACAGTCACAATGTGGAATTAAACCGATATTATGTAGTTTTGAACAGTAACAATGCGGAATTAAACCGATATTATGTAGTTTCGAACAGTAACAATGTGGAATTAAACCGATATTATGTAGTTTTGAACTGTAACAATGTGGAATTAAACCGATATTATGTAGTTTTGAACAGTAACAATGTGGAATTAAACCGATATTATGTAGTTTTGAATAGTAACAATGTGGAATTAAACCGATATTATGTAGTTTTGAACTGTAACAATGTGGAATTAAACCGATATTATGTAGTTTTGAACTGTAACAACGTGGAATTAAACCGATATTATGTAGTTTTGAACAGTAACAATGTGGAATTAAACCGATATGATGTAGTTTTGATCATTAACAATGTGGATTTCATGATACTACACTAAGGACGGGTTGTTTCAGAGAATTTTAACAATTCTTCAAATGTTATAGTTAATTTTCAAGTTCTTTTCAGGTTTTTTTTATTATTTCTGTTCTTTCGGGTAATTAGCCTATAATGATAAAATAACAGACCTAAAATAGGACTTTCACAGAACCCGAAGATGAATGTTGATATTCGATAAATTGTTGACATCCTATGAAACAACCCATCCTTAGTGCATGGTAGAAAAAGTCGGGGACTTCTGAATCAGTTAACTATTTGACGAATAAAGAAAGATAAGTTCGCTATCAATCTTCGCTAAAACTTTAAAATATTTGAATGCACTTTATTGATATCTTCACTTTATTGTCAGTAACACACGTTTAGATATAATTTTATTAGGTCTGAATATATTTTTGTAGGTATTATGTTACTATACTTAAATAAATAAAACCTTATAAATTTATCTGGTCATTGAATTAAATGCTAATTTCACTTCGTAAGTACAATCAAACCAAACGTTCAAGATATTGAAACGACACTAATTACCAAAGACAAACAAAAAATATATCATAATCGTATCAATGAATCCCCTTACCGTGTGATTCCCGGATCATTTCTTTATTATGTCTCCTAGGACCCGCACATCGCGCCACGCGCCCCACAATCCTGTAATAACGTTGGAAGTTTGGCTCGTTGGTCTTGAAAATATAATTAGTCCTATTGAAAAAATAATATCCTTATTTTGCTTGTCACCGATAAATTTACTTGACACTTGGCTCTACACTTGGCGGCCCTGTCGAATGGAAACATTCAAAAGACGTTTAGTAGTTAAAAGGAAGCTACAAGCCAAAAATGTGTATATTCTTTGTAAACCTTATATCGTAGGTAATAGGCATTAAAATCGCTTAACAAAAGGAGTCTAGAAACGTTCGATTCCAAACAAAAAACTGATTTTTATTTATTTTGTAAATAATTTTATAAGAAAGTACAAAAGTCAATCAAGTGAAACTGTCACAGATAATCTTGGCTATAAAACTGTATTTTTTTAAGTTGTTTCCTTTACGCGTTCATACATTTCTATTGATAAAATATTTTTTTTACTAGTTTGCATTTATATTTTTTATTGAGTAATTTATTTTTTTATTTGTATTCTACTCAAGCGAGGCGAAAGAAAAACCTTCATTTTATCTTAAGGGCCCACTATTCGAATTTCATCCAATTTCCGAGATATTTTCCTTAAAAGTTTGAAGTTTTTAAGCTCTTAAAAAAATATATGTTATTCTTTAAGATAGTATCTATTTGTTCCAAAAGCCGAAACGGTAATTATTTGAAATTCCCTCGATAGAAATAAATCGCAAAGTATGCTCCGAAAAATATTATTAACACTTTTATTTCTGTTATTTTACAAGTTATATGTATGAAAAAAATCACAATGCTTCTTTTAATGCTACTCAATAGACCCCATAAGTAATTTTTGCTATTTTTGAAATACGCCGTGATTTATTAAACATTTTCACAACTGTCGCTTACGCCTATTGCTTTTAAATCATATTTATTATAGCGCGCTCGCTCCGACTTGCAGATTAAACTATCTTTCTTTGAGAAGTTCATTCGCCAACTCGAGGGCTTTGGGGGCAGACGTGTCGTTCATCGTTCTATGATCTACAGACGTGCGATTACGTGCAAATATTTGAATTTATAAAGATAATTTTTACGCGTGTAAAGTTTATGAGTTAATAAATATTGTTTTTTCAAAGATGGGAAATACACG
The DNA here is from genome assembly GCA_026573805.1 of Hesperophylax magnus. Classification (NCBI taxonomy): domain Eukaryota; kingdom Metazoa; phylum Arthropoda; class Insecta; order Trichoptera; family Limnephilidae; genus Hesperophylax; species Hesperophylax magnus. Next base: position 3,868,223 of record JAIUSX010000005.1, on the reverse strand, counting down.
AAAGATATCCCGTATTTCAAAGAAAAAATGTTATCTCATAAAATTATATCCTATCTAATAGGTGAGAAGAAAAAAATACAATTTTTGATTTATAAGCTTATATTTATTATAAACGATAATTTACTATAAAAATTAATAATTCATATTTTTATTTATGTATTGTGTAGTAAAAAGTTATTATTTTTTTTTCAGAATAGGTACTTTGGGAAATAAAACTAATTCCAATGCATTAGAAATTACGGGGTAAATTTTTATTAATTTAATTTTCTTGTTGTCTTGTCTCTTTTCTTGTTCCTATACGATCGTGATTTATTTGCGAATTAACTTTCTACGTACACAAATACACACGTCACTTTACATCTGCTCCTTAGAGTAATATTACTCTAAGATCTGCTCTAATGATTCACAATGCAACGATGTCCGAAATATAATATAATATGTAATAATAATATGGGCCACCTGTTTCAAATAACAATACTCGAACGTGGAATCCAGAAAAATAATGAACGGGCCAGCGAAAAAAGCTATCGAAAGTTCTGAAACTGTGGGGAATATAATTAAATAAAATAAAATACTTTTTTGTTTTAAAACCACGATATTTATTAATTTAAGAACCGACCGGTTTCGCTTTACTTAAGCATCATCAGGGTACAAATTAATACTAAACAAAAAGTACATAATGTGTGCATATATATAACAAAATATAGAGGGAGACAACATGATACAAATATAAGCAACACAAAGACGGTCATAAAATACATTAACATAAGTGCACAAGTAATGGAAAAACCGCTAGATAATTATGTAGACTAATGGGTTATACGAATAAATCGGGAGAAACAAAACATCAACTGGCAAGGTGGTAAGGAGGTAAGGAGAACTGGGAATTTTTTATGGGTTTATTGGAAACAGACTTAATATTGGACTACTTGATATGTCTAATTGATTATTAAGTATCTGACTTTTGGTTTTTACAGCTTTTTTAATTTCTAGTGCCTCTAAATTGTTTAGTCTGTTACCATGCCCGTTTTTATGTAAGATGTTAGCACCGGTGCTATGACAGAATGTATGATCTTTATCGATCAAATGATTTGCAAATTCGGAAAAACCGTTATTATTGAGGTTTTATTGATGTTTTGTTTTTCCCGATTTATTCGTATAACCCATTAGTCTACATAATTATCTAGCGGTTTTCCATTACTTGTACACTTATGTTAATGTATTTTATGACCGTCTTTGTGTTGCTTATATTTGTATCATGTTGTCTCCCTCTATAATATATTTGTATCATGTTGTCTCCCTCTATATTTTGTTATATATATGCACACATTATGTACTTCTTGTTTAGTATTAATTTGTACCCTGATGATGCTTAAGTAAAGCGAAACCGGTCGGTTCTTAAATTAATAAATATCGTGGTTTTAAAACAAAAAAGTATTTTATTTTATTAAATATGTCAAACCACAAAGTGATTGCTTTCTACAATAATATAATTTAGTTCAGTGATGTTATTTTTTATGTCGGAAGGAGGCCCTGAAGAAAATAATTTCTCTCAGAGCCTGTGTCATCTTTGAGAATGCTGTATAGAGGGTCTTTTTTGAGGAGGAGGGAGTGAACCTGTCCTGAATGTCAACTGTACAATTTCTTCCCAGAATTAACTTTATTGTACGTTTTTTGACTAACCGTACCTTGGTGTTCTATTTTCAATAAACTCTTTAATTATGTTTCAGATGTGAAATCTATACTCTGCTACAGAATGTTTTGCCCAAGTCTTGTAAAGATGCAAAGGCACGGACGTAACAATAAAATCATTTGAGCCCTTTACTGTTATTTAAAAGGTCACTTGAAGTGCAGTTATAATCAATGATTTTATTTTTTTTCTAGCTTCCACGAATAATTTGAAAAGGCATTATCTAAGGATTATACTCTTAAGGAGAATATAGAAAATGTAGAAAGGTGAAACGGATTTAAGATTTTCGATGAAATTATTGTGTTGTGAAATATTTATTTTGTTATTTATTACTTTATTTTTTTTTACAGTTTTACCGTACGCGGCCTTGTTGTAGAGTGGTATATCTAACTGTCATGGAAAGTTTTTTTCTGAGCTTTAAGAGAAAGGTTTCTTAAAGATACTGGAGTTATTCTAGGGCTATGTTAGATTTTTAACATCGATCACCGTAATGCTTGCCTTCCTGAATAAATCTAATTTTATTTAATCATTTACGGCCAAGATGTTTTTGACAATGGTGTGTTTTTATCTTTCTGTATTCCAATCATTTAGCTTGGCTTCTAGGGTTGTGCCCCAGTATTGCTTTTTGGAGACTGTAAACGGATCTCTCGGCATTTAATGAAACTGCAGCAGAACAAAGGCTGTTGCTATATTGACGTTCATGGTATGTTTTGCTCAGATTGACGATAAGGTTTCCAGATCCGCATTTCGCTCGAAGCATGTTTAGGGCAATAAGTTCATAGTTTAGGGTTCTTTCACCGTATTTATGGGAACATTTCAGAACCACCAATCTTTCATTTTGAGTGAATCTTGTGCTTGTGATTAAATTATATTTGACAATTTAAACAAATAATATTTAGAGAAGTTAAAAATAAAATTGAAAGTTCACTGAAAGCTTAAACTATTAAAAGTAGTAATTTCATAAAAATGTAAATAAATAGAGCCCCTTTCACATTTTAGAATGTAATTTTATGTTGCTTACATGTTTTATTACTCTTTATAATTATTGAATTGTTTAAATGAATAAATAAATAATTACAAAAAAGTCTTCTGATTTGTAAGTCCTCAGGAAGCACTAAGGATCTTTCTATCTATCTTTATAATATAATAAATTTGATGAGCATAAAAATGTAAACGTGTATATAATTTATATAAATGTACAAAAGTAGATATTACACGTGTATAAATATTATATTGCGCATATTATACAAGATGTCGGGGGTAAAGTGCACAAACTTCGGGAGGTGATTCTAATTGATAGTACAAGTAAAAAAGAAAAAAAAACTTTTTTTGGAATTCCAACGTTTTAAGATAGTTTTCGAGTAAAAAAGTTTAATTTTTTGTATAGAAAAAAAAACAATTTCTTCTACGGAAAATAAATTTTTGTGGAAAAAATTTGGAAATTCGAATAATTTCCATTTCATTTTTACTTCTTCTAGCATTTAGAATAACCTCCTGAAGTTTGAGCACTTTACCCCCGGACACCCTATAAAGATAACCATATAAGAAAAACCTTATTGATGTAAAAATATATTTATTGATTTTATAAAAGTTATAAATTACTTTTATAAAAGTGATAATAGTATTTTAGTAAAGTAAAGTAATTTGTATACCTATTCAAATAACTTTCGTAAATGTTTTTTGTAAAATTTAAAAAAAAAATTAATTAATTAAATCCGTAATAAAACCCATATTTTGAGAACCATCTTCATTTCGACTTCGTTCGTAGAGTAATAATAACTAGAGACCGCACTAATATTTGTACAAATCGTTGACATACTCGCAAAATAAAGCTCTCCCTTTCAGCTCGGTTCCATTAACGTACAAAAAACAGAGACAAACAATTTCTGTTAAAAACATACTGTGTAAACGGGAAGCGACTTTTTGGAGCGGGCGAAGTTCACGCCAGTGTGATTTGCTCGGTGCTAACTAAAAATGGGTCTGTTTTTCTAAAATTGCAATAGATGTCGGTAATTTAATTTCGTTATTTAAAATATTAAATAACCCCCAAAATTATTCCTAATACGAATTCAGACACCTCTGTCGGATTCTTTTAACACTAAATATTGAGTGTTGCCCAAATCTAAATTCTTTACGCGGAAAGCGGGCCCTTAAGCATATATTTTGGTATTATTAATGTTCACCAAATTCGTTCAAAAAGATCATTTCAAATTAGACATAATATCGTTCACGAAGTGTAATCCATGATCCTTTTTATTTATTAGGTGTCAACACATCATAAACAATAGGTCCAATCGTTGAATAATATTCGTATTTGGGTATTATATTTCAAGCCTTTGACTTAATTTTTTGTTGTAATGGCGTTATAATGGCGTTCTTTGTCATAATGGCGTTGGTCGTTGAATGAATATAACTATTAATTCCAACGGCTAGTTCAATTCCCGTCGGCAGCATTTATTTTTACTCGGGAGATATTTTCAATACGTATTTTTTTTTGTAATTTGCTTATGATTTAAAATTAAGTTGATGAATTTGTAATAACTTAGAAATCTTTGTTTTTTAAGTTAATTTTCTGGATAACAAATTATTATAAGTGTTAAATTGAAATACATCTTCCGAGTAAAAATAAATGCCGCCCACGGTTTTATTCGGGAGACATTTTCACGAATAATTAACGCTTATAATAATTTGCTATCCTTTGTGCTATGCATAAAAATCTATAAAATAAATAAATATTTACCATTAGAAGATTCAGCAAAAATAGAACCAACCAAAACAACTAAAAAAATTAATCCGTAATCGAACATCATTTTGCAATGGACGGAACTTTATACTGATTTTATTACGCGCATTATTTGTTATATACAGAAAGAAAATTACGTTTGTTAATCTGTAAATTAATTTTATCAAATGTAGTATTAAAACGTGATAAGAATAGTAATTGTTTTATTTTTTCCGAATGGGATGATTTACTAAATGAAATGGATTAAGTTTTTTTGTTATTCACAATCAATCAAATGAAGATTAAAGTTTAAATCCGTTTTCAATCGGATTATAAAAAATATTTTGCTTCTGATTGGCGTTATTGGAATTTATACCCATTGAGTTATATTGATAAGTCAACTTTGGCGTTCGAAGCATGGGACACGAACATCGGTTCATTGTCCGCTGCGAGATTCCACGGTTTTCTGTCGGTTACAAGCGCTCGTCGGGCACATGAAATATTCTACAAGTCGTACTGGAAAGAATGGTATACAGCTTTTCATGATAAATGGGTTTTACTGTGATTAGTAGTCGTGGGAATTGGTTTTCTAATGTTAAACTCAAAGAGCACTGGTAACCCAGCGGTCGGAAGGATTCGGGCGACATCAAGAGCCGCCACACCCCTCCTTCCCACTTTCCACACGGAAACAACATTTTACAGTAATTTTGCAAGGAATGTAGACTCTATCTATGTACCTATACCTATATATGTTTGTAGCGGGCATTTACACACAAAAAGAGAAAAAATCATAGACATATGAATATTAGTAGACCTGCCCTATGAGATTAAAAGCGTATTATTCCCCACTCCCCATACCGGTTCCATTGGAGCCGGCTGTGCTCGCGTATGGCCTCAAGTGAAATTTGAAAACGTGACGTCATCATTCTTGTGCGAACTATGGTCGAGGCATCATCGGTTCATTTTACGAAATAACACGGCAAAATGTTGACTTGTGCTATGAAAACTTGTAAAAATACATGTGAAAAAGAGAATAAACCCAATTGTCGTATTACATTCCATATATAAGCATTATTTTACTTTATTTTAAGCATATTCACATCGGATAATATGGATCAGTTGTAGAAACATATACTATCACATCGAGAAACGTCTGGACGCGAAACACAAAGCTGGTTGGTTGCTGGGAAGTAAATTATGAACATTTATAAAAGTGTCTTAACTAAATACTTAAACGAAATATTCGACTCTGAAAATAGAAGAAATTTTTTGGCGAATTTGGACTTCGCAAATTTGTTCATAACGTGGCGAGTAATTTGCGCTCCCATGTAAAAATGTCTATTCATTCAAAAGCAGATTTTACTTTTAAGAACTAAATGGTGATATTATAATACTGTCAGATTGATTTATTGACGAATCACAGTCAGCTTTACCCCCTTCGTTCTTCAACAGTTGATTTTACCTCTCGCCATTATCTTCTCGTCTATTAATTCCTATGTCTGTGTAAAAAATTTAAAAATGGCTAAATAACCATCTCGCAGTTTTTTTGCAGGGTTAGGTAGGGGTAGATAGATCGAAACAACTCTCGGCACACTCTCCGTGCTTCATTGGCCACGTTCAGACGAAGCCCGCGCAACGCACCGGGCCGCTTCCAATCAGGAAATAAACAAGGACAAAACAAACGTTATGAAATCAATAGTGTGTTCTGGATTACCCGTCAAAGGATAGCCCCCTCGACGGCATCACTTAGCCTCATATAGTGACACTCTCTAGTCCCAGGGAGATGTCGTACGCAAGTCATCGACGATCTTCCTAAGAGCTGTTCATAAAAATCTTCCTTCTCGCACGTCTTATATGAAAATTAAAAAGACAGGATATACTAAAATATCGAATGAATAAATAACGAACGAATGTATGTATAAAGCCCTTTGGGTATATTTCTTTGGAATTGCAAAACAATTACAGTCTTACTTATTTGGGGATCTGGTAAGGAAACAATGAAATATGATAGTTGTGGCTGTCGGTGGTCGGCCGCTTCAGTATGCAGCAAGCAGTAGCAGCTCTTGCAGCTTGGTATCTCGTAAAACTGCTAATTAATGACTGACTGATCAAGTACATCTGGGCGCTCCTCATTATATGAGTGCACGGGAACATTTCAGAACTGTAGGTAGAAAATCCGAAAGCTCGCATTGTTTCAAGAGTGTTTCCGCGACAATGCGTTTTGTATTGGCGAGCGTTCCAGAATATTCTCGTAGCGTCGCTACACTTATATAGATTCCCTAATACGCCGCTCCAGCGCTGGCGAAAAGGGCCGAATACTGCTCGGGTTAAAATATTTACACATAATACTATGCATGGAAGATTATTTTAAACTGGCACCACTTTATTCCATTTCGCGTTTAGTTGACGTTTCTTATAATGACATTTATCGATGTCCTTGGCGTGGTATGCGTCGAAATATTGCCAATTTGATTATGCGTTCCGTATTTGCTTAGGTAAATTGATATTTCGATTTAAAATATCCCTCTGATTGTGCTGCCAATGGGTATTACTGCTTTTTTACACTCACGTTGCGCGACCGATTGATATTTGTCAAATCGAACAGATTGACAACGTCCGCGATCTCCATCTTAATACGACATATACGTCCCTAATCCTGGGGGTCGGGCGGTTTAAAAATCTGTCAGCCACTAATACTGCGGTATTAAAGCAAGTATACGCAGTACGCACGCGTGTGATTATGTGTAACTCTTTCTATGAACCTGTTCTTATCCCTCCGTATTATCTATTATGAATAAGACAGTTGAGATATTGTTTATTATCAGTCACTCATCCATAAATCGCACACTCTCTTCTCGATTTAGAGAATTTCTTTCGGAAGGTTTATATATTTATAATACATGTATATTATACAAGGGCGTCACTAAATCACCATACTAAGCAACTGCCTGTATGTTGGTGTAATGTAAGATTTTGGACCTTACTAATAAACGTGTCAACCCTACACAATCGGTAACGAACCTTTAGTAATGATTGTTTCTCAGCTGCACACACTCTAAAACACGCCCATTTGTAAGAAGGTAAAAATTTAGTTTTGTATAGATGTAGTTTTGAATACATGTACTTTTGAACAGATGTAGTTTTGAATACATGTAGTATTGAACAGATGTAGTTTTGAACAGATGTAGTTTTTAAAAGATTTAGTTTTGAATACCTACATGTAGTTTTGAACAGAAGTAGTTTTGAACAGATGTAGTTTGGAACAGATGTAGTTTTGAACAGATGTAGTTTTTAAAAGATTTAGTTTTGAATACCTACATGTAGTTTTGAACAGAAGTAGTTTTGAACAGATGTAGTTTTGAACAGATGTAGTTTTGAACAGATGTAGTTTTGAACAGATGTAGTTTTGAACAGATATAGTTTTGAACAGATGTACTTTTGAATACTTATAGTTTTGAACACATGTAGTTTTTAATAGATGTAGTTTTGATTAGATGTATTTATAAAAACTAGAGAAAAGTCGAGCAACGCCGGGTACATATCAGCTATTTCGTAAATAATTTACGGTAAAAAAATGATATTGTCGAAAAAGGCCCGAGCAATTGCAGTATTCACCTGATATAGCGCCCTTGAGATGATCTTTTCAAGAAAACAGCCATTCAAAACATCAAATTATCAATAAATATTATTAAGGCGAAGCTTAATGCCAAATCAATACTTTGATTAATCTTTATAACGAATTGGTGTACATTATGAATACCAAAAAATATGCTTTAGATAAATTGAGATTTTCGTATCGCTTCGCTTCAGTAGAATACAAATAAAAATATAAATTACTCAATAAAAAATATAAATGCAAACTACAAAATAAAACATTATTTTCAATAGAAATGTATGAACGCGTAAAGGAAACAACTTTTTAAAAATAGAGTATCTGTGACAGTTTGCCTTGATTAACTTTTTTGCTTTCTATTAAACCAGTTTTGTGCTTGAAATCGAACGTTTCTAGACTTCGTTTGTCTTGCGATTTTAATGCCTATTACCTACAATATAAGGTATACCAAGAATATACACCTACAATAAATTTAAAGATAATTTGAAACATGACACGTCATCATAACAATATTATCGTCATATTCTACCGTTCTTTACCTTTATGAATGAAATACATTTGAGTTTAGTGCCAGATATAGACGTAACCCATCATCTCTGTCAGGGCAGGACTTCCACCTAGGCCCTAGAGGCTCCGACATAGCGCCTAAGCCTCGAGGGGGCGATAGGAAATAAGTTCCTTAAGGAATTGTACGCCATCTTTTGGGATGCTTTGAAAATGGTACACATTCAGAACGCAGGATAAATAACATATCAAATATTCCATATCAAAACAATTTGAGGACACAGAACATGACTAAGACGAAGACGAAGTTTCTTCACCCCCTAGGATTTTTGCTGCAGAGTCTCCATCTTCTATCTTCTTCGAACGTCACAGCGGTGCTGCCAAGGTCTGGTATCTGTGAGAGGACAGTGTGTCAGCGCTTTATTAGCAGCAGACACATACCTGGACAAATGACGAACCTCGTGCTGGCACTGTTGGTGGACGCGGAGGACTCTTTCGCTGCAGCAGCTGGTCCAGTTTCTTCACCACCTAGGATTCTTGCTGTAGAGTCTCCATTTTCTATCTTCTTCGAACGTCACAGCGGTGCTGCCAAGGTCTGATATCTGTGAGAGGATAGTGTGTCAGCGCTTTATTAGCAGCAGACACATACCCGGATGGTTGACGAACCTCGTGCTGGCACTGTTGGTGGACGCGGTGGACTCTCTCCCTGCAGCAGCTGGTCCAGTTCCTTCACCACCTAGGATTCTTGCTGCAGAGTCTCCATCTTCTATCTTCGTCGAACGTCACAGCGGTGCTGCCAAGGTCTGGTATCTGTGAGAGGACAGTGTGTCAGCGCTTTATTAGCAGCAGACACATACCCGGATGGATGACGAACCTCGTGCTGGCACTGTTGGTGGACTCTTTCGCTGCAGTAGCTGGCCCAGTTTCTTCACCACCTAGGATTCTTGCTGCAGAGTCGCCATCTTCTATCTTCGTGTCACCTATTCCTGTACTTTATTTTACTTAGCTTAACTTCACTTTATTTTTGTAATATTTATATTTTTTGCAATACCTGCGTCAACTGTAAAGCGCCACTGAGGTGATATCTCACAAAAGCGGCGCTATACAAATTATACAAAATAAATAATAATAATAATAAAGGACTTAGCAAGCATAAAATTAAACTAGCGACACCTGTGTTGGAATCCGACGCATTTGTCCACCCGGTTACTGCTTATTAATTTGATGTGTTTTAAATAATACTAAAAGATTTCCATTTAAAAATTAATAACAGATTTCCGTCTAAATATTGTTGAGATACTTTCAGGTCTTTCAGGAAAGCTCAAATCAGAAAAAAAAATTGGTTTGTCCTCTGACCTAGAAAAAGGTTTCCTGGAGAGGTTTTATATTCCACTCCCTTCTCACACAACACATCGGTACCTGCATTGGGGATACCATGTGAAAAAATTTGCGTGTTTTTGTGGAAGCTAGTAAAAAAATGTCCACTTGTGTGCCTTTCGTTACTCCTTGGGAATGCTATAGTTCCACAGGTTTCGAGATTATTTAGGAACCATTCGCAATTGTATAAATCCTTTTTTTATTTCTGTAGGTAATTAGGTAAACAAAAAAATCATAAAAACTAAATGTTACAAAAGTAAATACATGGTAATAAGTAAAAAAATGTAACCTACTCAAATTATCATAGACAACAAAGATATAGGGGAAGTAGAAGAAATCAAATACTTGGGCATTATAATAGACAATCGACTCAAATTTAACTCTAAATTTGAATCGTTTAATAAGAAAATAGCAAAAAAGTTAATTTTTTAATAAGAATAAGAAATAAATTAGATGTGAATACAAGTAAATTGGTTTATAATAGTATAGTGGCATCTCATTTAAATGACTGCTCTAGTGTCCTTTTCTTGTACAATCAAACACAGACAAATACATTGCAAATAATTCAAAATAGAGGCATGCGAGCAGTATTGAAATGTAGTAGGTATTCTAAGATAATTATAATGCAGAAAAAACTAGGAATGTTAAGTGTGATACAGCGAATAATTTACAATTACTGACAGTGGCCAAACTATAAGGTGGCAGGGCTGGCAAAATGCCAAGGGCCAAGAAGTCAGAAGTAACCTAACATTTGTAACAAAATTTATTAAAAATTATAAGTAGGGGAGAGTATGGTATATCGTACCACTTCGCACTTAACTCTAAATGCTGTATGATCGAAATGAGTTAGAGAATTGGAGTTAGGTTCAAATAAATACTTATTTTATTGGGTACGATATTTATTTAAATCATATTTTACAGGCATCTGAAATGTTTTCAAATTAAACGTTTTATAAAAAATGGTTTTCGGTACGATTTAACGAACCGGTACATTTAATAGTACCACCGGTATGGTAAATCGTACCTAGACCATTATTCCAATTTATATCGAAGAAAACATGGACGTTTTTAAGGCATTCATGTGTCGCAAATGTCTGGGTTACTAGTGCAAGCTTCATGCACCCATTTATGGCAACGAACGCACTAGATCCAGTCTTTTTTGGGTCCTGCCTTTTCAAAATAATTGCCAAAGCATAGGTGGCATACGTTTTCTTTATCGTCATCATCAATATCCGTATCCGAATCATTCAAAACGACAATACTGTCAGCATCTTCACTATCACTACTTCTGCAATTGGCCTTCTTTCGTCGAGCACACTTCTTACCCTTAATGGGCATTTTATCAGTTTTAATAATCTTACTTTTCTTTTTTTCAATTTTTAATTTCGTCATTTTGACAGCTGAGCGTCTACCAGCAGTAACTTCTAGTCCTTTTTTATACGGACTAGCTGTTATTTCAGCAGCCTTTTATGCCGTGCGCGTGTTCTTTTTCCTTGGTTCTTTGGTATTGAAGAAATCTCAAGAATTGATAGTTGAAAAGATGTCGACGCGTTTGAATTCGATTGCCCCAATTCAACTTTCTGAACTGCATCTGGTGGTGAAAAGGAAGATTCTGACGAGGTCACTGGTGGTGGTGGTCGCAACAAAGGCTCTGACGAGATCTCTGGTGTTTGTTGTACTGAACTCTTTAATTTAAAACTAGAAAATAATTTACTTAAAAAACAACTAACAAATTACGATAAATCGTACCGGTACGATTTACCAAACCGCTTGTGGTACGATTTAACAAACTCTGAGTTTTTATGAAAAAATGACAACAAAACATGTAAACGACAGGGGACAATATGATTTTGCAATCGTAATTTGCAGAATACAAACATGCTAAGTGAACGTAATTTGAGAAAAAACTAACAAACCTACCTTTGAACACGAAATCACCTTACGCAGGAGCCGAAAAAATTAGATGAAAATTGTGAAAAAACAAAAATACTCCACTGCCAGCGAACGCACGATCCAACACTAAATAAAAATGGCGGGACAACTATGACGCTTCTAACGGTTGGCAGAATATTATCAGGATTAAAAAATAGTGACCCGTAGCAAAAATATCGAGGTGGTACGATTTACCGACCACCTCGATATACCATACTCTCCCCTAATTATCACTAGGTCAATACAAAGTACCTTCACTACATACCACGTCAGTTCAAAGACAATTTTTCTTTCTATCTCCTAAAATCTTTAACCTTATCCCTGAAAACCTAAAAACCGTGAGTCAACCCCATTCTGTTTTTTTTTTTTTTTTAGTTTATTTAGGAAACATACAGTTTTACAAAAAAAATAATTGAACATAAAATATAGAACATGATTTAAACCAGTTAAGTTCCATTTATAATATTTATAAAAGCTAGAAATTAATAAAAAGTAATAAAGTACATAGTGTGTGTGAAAAATGATTAAAAGGTAATATTTTTAACTTAGGTACATAATAGTACCTTTAAGTTTTGATAAATGTAATATAATAAAATCTGAGATGGATGTATTGTGAACATCGTAATTTTATATAATGTGTAAAGTACCTTTAAATTTTGATAAATATAATAGTAAATAAGTTTAGAGAAAAAATTGTAAAGAAAATAGTAAAAAAAAAGGTGATTAGGAAAGTAGTAATGATAATAAAATAGTAAGAAGTATGGAGAAACAATTTTAAAAAGAATAAGTCAAGAGATTTTTTTTAGATCTGCCTCGGAAAAAATCCGCATCACGGGGGAACCATCATTTTTTCTTAAAAATATGTTGCCGTTTTTTGTCCATAAATATTGGAAGTGGTTTTTAGTCTTCAGATCCCTTGCTTTCTTCAGTAGAAGTTTATTAGAAGGTGTGAGGTGATCATTGAGGAATATGCGGCTTGCTGCTCCTGGAAGGCCGATGTCTGCTGTGGTCAGGGTCCGGTGGCGACAAAGCATCCTTGCAATCCCGCCGAAGAAGACGTACGATAATATTAGAAGTAGTTGTGGATGTTGGTACAACTTTTGGAGTTGTAGTTGGCCATGGTCGCACTCTTTGGATAAAATCAATGTTATCTTTTTGTATTTGGAATCCAACCTTCTGGGATATATTTTCCACGATAGTTTTCACTTTTAGAAGTTGGCACTCTAAAAGTATATTGCACAATATTGGAAGTGGTTTTTAGTCTTCAGATCCCTTGCTTTCTTCAGTAGAAGTTTATTAGAAGGTGTGAGGTGGTCATTGAGGAATATGCGGCTTGCTGCTCCTGGAAGGCCGATGTCTGCTGTGGTCAGGGTCCGGTGGCGACAAAGCATCCTTGCAATCCCGCCGAAGAAGACGTACGATAATATTGGAAGTAGTTGTGGATGTTGGTACAACTTTTGGAGTTGTAGTTGGCCATGGTCGCACTCTTTGGATAAAATCAATGTCATCTTTTTGTATTTGGAATCCAACCTTCTGGGATATATTTTCCACGATAGTTTTCACTTTTAGAAGTTGGCACTCTAAAAGTATATTGCACAATATTGGAAGTGGTTTTTAGTCTTCAGATCCCTTGCTTTCTTCAGTAGAAGTTTATTAGAAGGTGTGAGGTGGTCATTGAGGAGTATGCGGCTTGCTGCTCCTGGAAGGCCGATGTCTGCTGTGGTCAGGGTCCGGTGGCGACAAAGCATCCTTGCAATCCCGCCGAAGAAGACGTACGATAATATTAGAAGTAGTTGTGGATGTTGGTACAACTTTTGGAGTTGTAGTTGGCCATGGTCGCACTCTTTGGATAAAATCAATGTCATCTTTTTGTATTTGGAATCCAACCTTCTGGGATATATTTTCCACGATAGTTTTCACTTTTAGAAGTTGGCACTCCGTGAATCTCAATATTACTCAGTCCATCAAATTGTTCTCGTTGATTATTTTTGGTATTTACTTCCTTAATAATCTCCTTTAAATTAATAATTTCACATTCGAGGGGGTCAATTTTAGTGATTTTACTGGTTAAAGTTAGTACTTTGCCGTTTAATGTTTCAACTTGCGTAGATAAGAATTCTACTGATTTTATAATGGGTTCGAATTGTTCCGTAAATTCCTTTAATTTTGTGTCAAGTCTACACATAATGTTTTTTTCTAACTCCATAAATTTTTCAACGATGGTTTTTGTAAGTTGGCTTTAAAAAACAAATAACGAAATGGATCCTTACACATGGAATACATTACAACTACAATACCCATTCATTCTACACTCTATCAATTTAATCACCTTTCAGACAAAACATAATAAATCCTTATCCCCTAACTTAGCGGTATAGTATGTACATTATTAATTACTGTGATCTATTTACTAATAATTTCTCAAATTTTTCATATTCTTATAACTCTCTAACTTCTCCATTCTCTTCTTGCAACCCAAACTAGCTATACAACATTTTTCTTTTTTATATTATACTAATGTATAGATTATATGTCCGCAAACTGTAAAATCCCCCCACCATAACACAGGGTCATCCCTAGCATGGAGGGTGAAATATCACAAAAAACCACATTTACTCTAAATCATGTATCAATAAAATAAATACATAAGATCAAACAAAATTAGACACAACTAAAGCGCATATAGGTACAAATTCAAATAAATTATTAAGATTTAAGCGAGCCAGAGACGCTCGGGGTTTTTCCGCATTTTGATAAGCAAAAAAGTAATTTTTTCGTGGTACTGTCGGATTAGCAGCGCATGATACGAGATTCCCCTTCTTAGGGGAATCCAAATTTATATTTTTTAAGTTCGGAGGGCTCTTCTGTGCATTCTTCGTTTGATTGTTATGATAATTGATCATACAAATCTTTGAGTTTTCCTAGTTTTTGTTTTATTGAACCGGCAATTAGAGGAACAGTAAAGTTAGATATTAACTCATTCTTTGCGGGAAACGCGAAAACTCGTCATACGCCTTTTTACAGTAAGACGCGGGAGACGAGTTTACTCGTTTTGTTGCGCAAAGCGGTAAGGAGCGGGAAACTTGTAAGCAAGGGGTTTTAAATGGGGGCGGGGTCATGTGTTTTCTATTGTCGGCGGTACCCGATCTATCTACCTGTCAATACAATGAGTTTGAAACACAACAAAAAAATTAAATGGTTGTCGCGTATGTTCCGCTCACAAACTACGCAGTGAAACGCGGTACATGTGCAAGTTTTGTAATGTGCCCCTGTATAAAGGAAAGTGTTTCGAACGCTATCACACATTGAAGCACTATTAGATTATAGTTTTTTTTATATGTATTGAAAATTTCTAAATAATCTTGTAATTTTGTATGAATAAATTTCGATATGTTATTTCGATTGTGAAATACTGTTTTTTCTATGATTCCCAAGAAAGGAGAAAGTTTTTGTCCATAAAAAAAAGGAATTACACATACATTGCTAAGTAAATAAATAGAGACATCTTTTTAAAGTAAAACACTGAAAGTTTAATCGAAAAATATCAAATAGATCATAAGATATGAATATTTTGCGGAAAGTCTAATTTTGGCGCTAAAATTTTGTGGTAAAATGCCCTACCATATAGTGTTAACAGTCTAGTTCTAGAAAATATCTATCAGTGGGAAGAAAAAACTAAAGAGGAAGAAGGAGTCTGAACAAAAAAATAAAAAGTTATCTAAATTACTAGTATTTTAAGAATGATGACTTTATTGATGAAAAAGCGAGTGAACAGTGCTCCGAAAGTGAAGAATTGGTCGGATCTAAAAGTAACAGTATAGCAGATGCAGCACCTGACACCAGTCGCTGTCCTAGTTCTTGTATTTTGAATAGACCTTTTTTGGCAAAACTGAGTTACGAATGCCAATATTATGTTCATTAGCCTCCTATTGCGCATTAATGAAGCTAAAAAAAAACATATTTTTTGGTTTTTGAGTGACATTTTCAGCATTTTTCGAGTGCCAATATCCACTCACGGAACAATGTTTTAGTTCTCATTTGTTCAAACTCCCGGATATTGAACATTCAAACACTCAACGTGGAATATAATATATTTTTAAAATTTCATTGATATTTAATTATTGAAGACAATATTAGCGATTTTTAAACGAAATGAAACAGAAAAATCAGAAAAGGATACGGTTACATCTAGGACTTCAACCCAGGACCCTTGTCTTTCCGGGACACATAGATATTTGTTCAACATCCCGCCGAACATTGAAGTCTTGAATGCTCAATCTCCACTGTCAACCAATCAGGAGTCGGCTTGTTAAGATGAGCGGCCATGTTGATTTTTAGTTGTTTTCTAACAACTACATTGTTCCACTAAATATACTTTTAATTGCGAATATATACTGTTATTGAACTGAAAAATGACTTCATCGACTCCAGAATCAATAAACCTTAGACCAGTAGCTCAAATAGAAAGGTAAGTCTTAAAATTATGTCATTTATAGACTTTTTCACCATATTTTACATGTACTTCTTTAATTTGCTAGGCAAATATACAGGATGCTTCATTTATTATTTATTTATTTATTTACACCCTTGGGGCTTTTAACTAAAATGAAAAAAAAAGAGCCAGGACATGGAAATGTGTAAGAAGTCGACTGTTCTCATAGTCTGAAAGACATCTACGACACATATTTAGTCCGTTATCACTGCTGAGATCGCTGATGAAAACGAAGTCCAAATCTTTCAATTTTGAATTCATTCAATTAAAAGGTTACAATGTTTTGTTTTTTAGTCACATAAAAAACAATAAATAAATTCTTATGTAGGAACTACAATAAAACCAACTAAGCACACCTTCGTACTTACTAGCAGTTTTTGTGAAAAATCACCTCAAGGACACTGTTTGTATATTTTAAAGTAATACTTTAAGTCAACTATTACCTAAGATAAAAGTAAAGTGTTTGATATCTGAAAATCACCCTGTATATAACTACAATTTACCACTAATTGGTTAATTGAACAAAAAATACCTCAAACTTATTGGAGCCGAATTGTTCAATCTCCAGATGATATGTTCAATATCTAAAATAATCATTCATCATTTTCAAGCCATGTTCAACATCCACCTTTAGAGTCATAATATGGGCATATTATAGCTTCAATCTATCATATATAATATTAACGTATCCTGTAAAATTTGCTAAATGGTCTATTGAGCATACAAGCACTAAGGCAGCGCAGTATATATCCAGATCCAGAACAACCACAACCAGGTACTAGCGAAAATTAAAGTGAATCATATTTCATTGTGAACAATATTGCATCTTCACCATATGTTACTGATAAGGGTAATTTTAAAGAACTAAATGATCAAGTGAAACGATTCGTAATCTAAAACGGACATTGCAATCCCAAGGATCCTATCTTAAAATAAAATGACAGTAGATCTTTCCTAGAAAAACATTACTACATTGTTTCCAAATTTGGTGTGAAACTTGAACGCTATCTTATTCCTTAATATTTCAGGCGTGTTGGGAACAATGCTGGTTATTCGCAAATCGGGTATAAAAAATACAAAATGTTTGGATGGAAGGTTATGACGACTGGAAACATATTATTGTAGACGCCAAAGAAAGACACGAGACATCTAAAATTCAACTGGATTCTTGTTTAACGTATCAATAATGGCGGCTACATGGAACACTAGATGAAGAACAAGAATTCATGATCAAGAAAAAATCTTTTTGGCGCCAAGTACTTATAACAAGTAAGATTGCAATGATCCAAGTACCCGAGGAAACTTTTTGAGTATTGTTTAGTTATAAGCAAAATACAGGGTTTTCCAAAAGAGGTGTTATTTTGATATTCAATCGTAAAAGATCAATGGTTTCGTTGCTTGTGTGGCACGTAGCGCCGTCTTGTTGAAACTAAACGTTGTCCAGATCAATACCATTCAATTCCGGCCATAAAAGTCATTAATCATCTCTCGATAGCGCAATCCATTCACCGTAACTGTTTCTCCAGCCTCATTTTCGAAAAATTAAGGTCCAATGACTCCGCCGGTCCATAAACCGCACCAAACAGTCCCACGTTGAGGATAGAGAGGCTTTCCAACAATAAGTCTTGGGTTTTCCGAGCCCCAGATGCGACAATTTTGCTTGTTGACGAAGCCACCGAGGTGGAAATGGGCCTCATCACTCAAGATGATTTACATTTGATTCACTCAAGTGAATTTTAATAATTTCAATGCGTTGTTGAAGCGTGTATCTTTCCATTTTTATTACTTGTCAAATATCAAAAAATGACAGCTTCAAAAGTAACATCCACCGAAATAGCGGGCTATTCAAAATAACACATCTTATTGGAAAACCCTTTACGATCCGATTTTACAAGAGTTGTTAAGTAAATCAAAGGGCGAGATAAAATACTTAAGTTCAATAATACAAAATGAGCTCATTTCTGTTCTGATTCAAAAAATATAAAATTCACCCATAATTGAAATAAATGCCGAACCCTTTTACTCTGTCATTTTCGATACAACTCAAGATATTTCAAAAACAGATCAAATGTGTGAAATTTACCGTTATTGTATGATCGAGAAAGAAGAAAATGGAATCCCAAAGGCGCTTGTCTAGTCATTTTAGGATTTCATGAAGTTAAGGGCAGTTAATGTCCAACCAAATTATTAAATCCATAAATCACAAAAATATACCTCTGAATAAGGGTCGAGGACAAGGATATGATGGTGTTAACACAGTGAAAGGCACTTATGGTGAAGTTCAAAAACTCATAAAAGATATCGAGCCAAATACGGTATATGTTCACTGTGCTTCTCATTATTTAAATCTAGTACTGATACAGTAAGAGAGGTTATTGATATGCAACATTTTTTTTAAACAGTTCAACAAATTTATAATTTTTGGGGCATAGTATCAAAAGATGGAATATCTTATCAAGTTTTATATCTTGTAAAGAAGGGGAGTCTTCAACTTCGAACTTCGAAGTCTTCGAAGTCTTCAACTTAACATTAAAAACATTGAACCCTACTAGATGGTCAGGACTTTATGATGCTATTTTTTTCTTTAAAAGTTCGTTTTGTTGAAGTCCAAAAAGTGCTAACGAAAACAATTCTGTTAAATTGCAAATCGGATGAAAGAAATGAAGCTTTATCAATCAAGAAGAAGATCGAGAACTACAGTTTTATTATGTTATTGGTTTTCCATTGCAAAATTCTACATATTATCGATGCAGCCTCTAAATCTCTTTAATCCAAAGCCATCGATCTTTCAAATGCCTTAAAACGTTTGAAAATTTGTCTGGAAGAATTGGAAAGGTATCTACATGAGTTTGAAAATTTAAAAAAGAAAGCAAGTAGTGTAGCAGAAAAGTGGTCCATCAACCCTGAATTTTATAAAACCCGTCAGAGGAAGGTGAAACGCCATTTTGACGAACTTTGCGAAGATGAGCGTCACCAAGATCCAAGATCCGGAAAGGTTGTTTAAAGTGAACATATTTTATTAAGTATTGGACATCCACTGAAATCGCGTTTCCATTTCTTTTCTCTCATAGATTTAATTACTTGGGTACTTTTATCTTCAGTAATAATTTATAAGAATTTGATCAAAAAAATATCAACTTCTGACGCGATTTACTCGAAAACGAAAGCTCAAAAAATATATACATATATACTACAAAATCGACTACAAATGTGATGTAGACTCACCAGTTTCCCGCTTGTACTACGAATTTCCGTGAATTACCGTGTATTATAGTTCCAGAGTGGAACAGAATTAAACATCGCTTGAAATGGATTTAGCCGTTTTTGATGACCAGATATGAATCTCTCCCACCTTCCACTTCCCCATCTCCTTCCCCTTTACCCCAATTGGGGATGCCATAGTCTCACTGGCTCCAGACGGTTGGGAACAGTTGGACTCCTATGCAGTGTTCACATAAAAAAAAATATGATAACTAGAAAACCAATAAGAAATACTCTGACAATATTTATTATGCAGTTATTTTATTTATTTTTTATAAATTTTATATAA
This sequence comes from Hesperophylax magnus, assembly GCA_026573805.1. Taxonomy (NCBI): domain Eukaryota; kingdom Metazoa; phylum Arthropoda; class Insecta; order Trichoptera; family Limnephilidae; genus Hesperophylax; species Hesperophylax magnus. The sequence goes on along the minus strand of JAIUSX010000005.1, from coordinate 3,848,343 downwards.
ATATTTATAATAACATAAGTAATTAATTCATAGTTGTTTCATAATGAAGAAACCATTGGTCTTGAAACATGTTATTGCTTATTTTGATAGTGGTGTAAACACAGTGTTTTATTTTCATTAAAGTGACATTTACGTGTTTTATTCATAAAATAATTAATTTAATTGAGTAACATTACTTCCTCTAACTGTTATTATTGATACCCATTCCATATTGTTTAAATATAAATATAGGTACTATTTCGTATAAACACTTACTTAGCTTTAAGAAGATGCATTTTTTACAAGTTGAAAGTATTTGTAATTACAGGAAATATTTGCTGTAATAAATAAATAAATAAGTTATGACTATTTGTACTGTAATCAACTCTTCTTCTGAAGTTAAATATCTCGGTGTGATCATTGATCAAAACCTGAAATGGAACAGCCACATTAAAGAGCTTGTAATATTGTAATATATATATTTGTTAGGTTAAGAAACATTTTAAATGTGAAAACAATCAAAAACATGTACTATGCCCTTGTCCACTCGTTGCTTATCTACGGAATCTTAGGCTGGGGAGGATCCTATAAAAAACAATCTATACTCTATAAAAGTTTCACAAAGAATCATCAAAAAAGTTATACTAAAAAAAAATTCTACCTTCTCAACAGAATCACTATTTAAATTGTTTCCAGTACCAAATGTCAATGACACATTTAAGTAAGCTTCCATTATAAAAATGTGCAAAGAAAAAAATAACAAAGAATACCAACAATTTTACAAACTAATGAGAAATGAAAATCAATTTATTACACCTAATTTTAAAACAACACAAATGCAAAACCATTATATTTACCAAGCCATAAAAAACCACAATAATCTCCCTTCTGAACTGCGCTGTATTGTCAACCAAACCAAATTAAATATTAAAAAAAACTTAAATTAAACTTTACATAGAAAAATCTATATTCTATACAAAAATATTATTACAACATAAAAGTTATTTAAGAATCGTGGTTCCCTTATTAGACACAAAAACTCTTCTTTTCTGATAAGGTATAAATCAATATAAACAAACAAATATAAACCAATGATGATCTAAAATGTTGTGTTGTTAAATATTTTATGTATATATATTCCTTATATTACAATAATAAAAAAATAATAAAATAAAATAAAGACTAGCGGGTGGAAATCGTCAAAGGTTGGAAAACTGCGCACCAGAGAACTGGACACCTCTCAATCCCGGAGATGGTGGATCATTGTACAGGATGAGAGTTCTGCGGGGAACTTGTTGAGCACCCTGCCTGCTCTCTGCACCATGCCTCAGGGCCATACTATGCTCTCGATCCACGGTATCAAGTTATATATACGCGTGTAGGTGAATGTGCAGGTTGCCTGATTCTGTGCAGATGAGATCCCCACCAGCAAGTGGGTGCAGGCTACCCTGGGCCCATTGAACAGGGACAACTGAGAGCCGGTGGAGGAGTTCTGAGAACAAATCATATTATATTGTGAGCACAGTTGGAATGGCAGATTATTAAATGACAGGTGTCTTGAAGACAAATTTTTGTCAGAATTTGACTTCATTTTCAGCATTCATATGTTATCTTTGTTCTTAACAGAATACAGCACAAGAGTCCCAACTGCTTCTAACTGACTGGAGCCGGTGGGATTATGGCATTCCCAATAAGCATTTTATGTTGAGAATGGTGGGAAGGGAAAAGAGATGGGATGAGGAAGGATGAAAGTATTTGGCTATTCTGATCTGGTTACAAAATAAACCTAACGGTATTTCAAGCTGTGTCATCTTTTGGAGATGCTGTTTGGAGGGTCTTTTTTGAAGAGAGTGATCGTGGATCTCTTAGAAACCTATTTTACAGGAAGGAGGAAGAACAGAAGCCGTCAAATAGTTCCACAGACGAGCTGTTGAACAAAAAATTGGCGTATTTCCCAACTATGCACTGATTGAAGAGATCAATGACGCTGGTTCCTAGGAGCGTCTTCCATTGAAATGCCGGTAGAACAAGGACAGCTTTCTTACCTGTGGCTGCCACATTCAACAGTGGGGCGCACTTGACTAAATATAATTCGATAAGTATCTTGGTGTTTAAGACAGAGGGTCTTGGATCTGGTGCGATGTTTCTAATACTGTTTTAAGCTTGGTTGATAATGAATCCCAACGTTACATACCCTGCATGGCCCACTTGCTCCAACAGGGCGGCCGCAGACCTCAATAGTGTTCTTAACACCATCTGGGTGAAGGCGTTTGTCAGTGAATATTCCGGAGCACTCGTCCTGGGGGACTATCTCCATTGATGTCTGAAATTAATGTTAATTATGTTAATTTTATTCAAATACAAATACACCAAATGGCAAAAATAATGGAGTCATAGGTATCTAATAAACTTATAATCACATATTTCAGTCATTTTGCTAAAAAAGACAATAACATTAATAAAAACACTTTATTCACATCACATAACAGTGTCAGAAAACTAATTCTCCTAATCAACAGAGATTCAATAAATAATAACAATTTTATTGAGGTTCTTGCATATTGTGGGTGTAATTTTTGTAATAAAATAGTGTAATTAACACAAAGGTTATGTGTTAAAAATATGGCGTGTGCAACGAAACATGATGTCGTCTTTAACATTTAAAATCTAAATATAATCTTCTCTATTCCAATGAATTTCGTAACTTCCTTTCCATGGCGGGTGAACAAGTATCGGAAAAGTCTCTGATGGTAATATTACCACTAACAGCATTACTCCACATATGGTAGAAAGAGCTTTAAGAGAAATGGCTTCAGGAAAAGCCACAGGACTTGACTCAATAGCTCTTGAGCACATTAAGTATGCAGGGCCAGCGATTCATATTATCCTAGTAAAACTTTTTTCAAATCGACAAAACTTGATCCGTCCGTGATCAATAACTACCGACCAATTTCACTCTAGACCGCCCCGGCAAGATTATTTGAAAAGAAATAATGGGCGGTTATAACAGACCATCTAAAGACAGAGAATAGCCAGTTCGGATTTAAATCTGCACTGTCAACATCGATGGCTATATATTCCTTGAAAGAAACCATCAGCTATTATAAACTAAGGAAAATGCCAATCTATACCTGCTTTCTAGATCTAAGCAAAGCGTTTGATCGTGTTTGTCACAACAAACTCTGGGAAAAACTTAGGAAAATAGCAGTTTCGGAAGATATAATAGCGATTCTTTCAATTTGGCACACGCAGCAAAAAAATGTGGTGAAATGGTCTGGCAAGTTTTCGAACTCATTTTATTTAAAAAGTGGCGTAAGGCAAGGAGGAAGCATGTCTCCAGCACTCTTTAATATATACATTGATGAACTAATTCAAAGACTTTATAACAGTGAGATAGGTTGCCATGTTCAAGGAGTATGTGTAAATAATATTAATTACGCAGAAGATATGGATCTTCTAGCACTGTCACTTAGCGCACTAATGAAACTACTCCAAATATGTGAAAATTTTGCAAAAAATCATAATCTTGTATTAAATATGTCAAAAATCAATCATTATGGTTTTCAAATGTAAAAACGAAAACACCTTCAGTATGGCTAGATGGAAGGAAAATGAAGGTAAGTCGTAGCGTCAAATACCTGGGACATTTTATCACAGACGACCTGAAAGACATCGAGGATATGGAAAGGCAAAGAAGAACGATATCCGTTAGAGTAGGTATGCTGTCAAGGCGTTTTGGTTACATAGAAGTGTACATTTTAATTTTTCTGTGGTTAACTTCGCTAAATTATAAAACAAATGCAGCACCTAATTCGACAATTAACCGAGCTCTTCATACTCTAAATAATATTTGTCTTAACTCTAACATTGACATTTTTTCGGATTCACTGCCCAAATTCAAACGTGGCATCATGTCAATAATTTAAACTATTCAATGCGCAAACACACACACACACACACACACACACACACACACTCACCCTCTCACACACACACACACACACACACACACACACACACACCCTCACACACACACACACACACACACACACACACACACACACACACACACACCTATATACTACACATGTCACCTGGTAATTAAGGAATAAACATACCACTTAGCAGACATTACAAGGAAACATATCATAGGTACCCAATATTAAGTATCTTATTCCTGTATATTGTTTCATCTCTGTAAATCATGTACTGTTTGTTTCTATAATATAAAATAAAATAAATAAAGCTTGGCGTTTTCTCCTTATTGATTAAATTATGATAATTTGTTCAAATTCTGCTAGATGAATTATTTTTCAAGTAATCTTATCCAACGACAAATCAAGCAGACAAACAGCACTCACATACACTGTCCCGTCCAACGCTACATAGACTATTATCTCAAATATTTGCAAATTGGATAAAATGTTTTCCGTACCATAAAATATAACCGATTGTAAAAGTAACTGCCTCGTCGCTTCCCCGTAGGAGTATGCAGTGAGAATAGACTGCCACATGTCTCCACATGCCCTTTGCTTCATTCATATTCATACATCTTGACATTAGTATTTTATTCACTTGATCGTGCTACGTCTTCTCAATAACAAGAAATGTTTTTATATTGAATGTGAAAGTGTGCAAGTACATAAGAGCAAAGTACGGTGTAATTATTTTTAAGAAATGTAAATAATATAATGGTTTCTTCATCTTTTGACTTTTGAAATATTGGCATATAGAGCTCCGGGCCAAAAAGGCCCCTTTCTCTTTCATCATGATTTTAAAATTGGTTGTAGGATAAATTTTAATTTAATTTTGGTTGTGTTTTTAAAATATTTTTGCAAGGAAACATGGCTGCAATATGGGGGATTTACGGAGGATTTGTTTGGGTTTTTTAAAGGTAGTTATTTCATTTACATCGTACTGTGCGAGGCAGTTGATGGACGCGTTTTCATGGGTGGGAAGGCCCGCATAAAAAGATTCCGCGAGACTTAAGATGTGATCTTTAAGGAGGGGAACTTCAGAGTCTCGGTATAGTTGAACAACCCTCATCCATCTAGGAGCTCCCAGGGCAATGCGTATGGCTTTGTTTTGAAATGTTTGTAGTCTTTTTAACTGAGGCTCTGAAGCGTGGGCCCAGATAGGGCTAGCGTAAGTGAGTTTAGGTCTTATAGTGGATTTATATATTAGTAGTTTGTTCCTTGGAGATAATTTTTTGTTATTTTTAGATATCATGGGATAAAGGGCTGCAAGAGTTCTATTGGCTGAATTTAGAGTTTCTGTTATATGCTTTTTCCAAGTTAATCTGCTGTCTAGAGTTATTCCGAGGTATTTAATGCTTTTTTTCCAAGGTACGTTTTCGCCGAACAAGTGGATGTTAGGGGGTCGTTTAGGGCGTCTACGGGAGAAAACACAAGCGGCGCTTTTTGAGGGATTGATGCTAATTCGCCATTGTTTAAAAAATGATTCTAGTTTCGACGCGTGGTCTTGGACGCGTCGTGTAGCGGTCATTTCGCTTACTGAAGTCGACATGACTTCAGTGTCGTCTGCAAATTTGCCTATTTTGGTTTTTTTGGTGCGAAAGTTATGGATGCTGGGGCGGGGGATATCGCTTAGGTATATATTGAAAAGAGCTGGCGAGAGAATAGAGCCTTGAGGGACACCTGCTCTTAGCGATCTCACTGTGGAAAAAATTCCATCTAATTTTATTCTAAATTTACGGTCTTTAATAAAATTAGCTATGAGTTGAAGCATTGAAAGGGGGATACCGAGGAGGTACATTTTATAAATGAGACCTCTGTGCCAGACTTTATCGAATGCTTTGCAGACGTCTAGGGAGAGGACTACAGTGTGTTGGCGAGAGTTGAATCCGTTTGTAATTTGTTCGACCACCCGCAGAAGTTGGTGGAGAGTTGAGTGGCCCGATCGAAAGCCGTGTTGAAAGTCGGGGATGATTTTTAAATCGTCGACTATATTTTTCAGTCTAGCGAGGATTAACTTTTCAAGAATTTTACCTGCACTGGGAAGCAGGCTAATCGGTCGGTGGTTTATGGCCTGAAGGGGGTCTTTACCAGGTTTTGGGATAAGGATAACGTCTGCAGTTTTGTAGTCTTTTGGGAATAAACGAAGTCTAAAGGATGCGTTGCTGATGGCTGTGAAAGAGCAAATGGCTTTGGAGGGGAGGCATTTTAAAATTTTATTTGATATTAAGTCGGGACCGGGAGATTTTTTTGTTTTCAAGGATTTTATAATTTTAGAAATTTCTTGAGGGGTTGTGAACGGGATTGGATTGTCTGTGGGGGTTTCTGTCAGGATGGATGAGAATGTTGATTCTACTGTTGAAACAAATTGAGGGTCATCGTAGGTCGTGGTCGGGGAAAATTGTTCTTCGAGACTGTCGGCAAAAGTCTCGGCTTTGTCTCTAGAGGAATACACTGTGCCTTTTGGGCCCGTAAGGGGACTTATTCTGGTCGGGGGTTTTCTAAGGGTTTTGGAGAGTTTCCAAAAGGCTGTTCTGTCGTCGTCGAGAGTGGAGATGAAGTCGTGCCACTGTTCGTCTCTGTATTTTTGGAGTTCGACTTTTACTTGGTGAGAGAGACGATTCATACGAATGCGATCGATCGGGTTTGAGAATCTTTGCCATTCCTTTCGGGCGAAGTTTTTTTCTCTTATAAGTTCTTTCAGTTCTGCGGGAAGGTCGGGTCTGTGTTTATCATTCGCGACTTCGACGGTGGCAAGGTCTACGGCTGATTTTATATCGTTAGTGAAATTTTTAGTGGCTAAATTGAGGCTTTCTTCGTCGGTAATTGATGTTTGAACTTTGACTGATTCTAATAGTTTGGGGAGTTTTTGCCATTGAATTTTTTTACGTGTAGATCTATGAGAAGGTACTGAAGGTAGGGAGCCGTCAGATAAAAACAAGAGTATAGGATCGTGGTCAGAAGATAGTTTTTTAACAGTTTGAAGGGTGTAAAGCAAGGGGCAATTTTTCATTATTATTATATCTAAGACGTCTGGGTCGTGATTTGCGTTTTTGGGGAAAAATGTGGGAATATCGGGGCAGATACTATAAGTGATTTGTCGGCTACGTAATTAAAAAGAATTCTGCCCTTAGTGTTAGTGGTTCGGGAATGCCAAGAGCCGTGTTTTGAATTTAAATCGCCTGCAATTATTGTGGGTAAGGAGTTATCAAAGAGTTTGTCGAGGTCCGGGGCAGTGAATTTTCTTTTGGGGGGGCTATACGCGGAAATGAGTTTAATTGGACCATTATTTAGAGTATTTATGACTATAGCGGTAGTTTCGATATTTTCTGAAGAGGGACAGTTTATGATACAGTGGTCGATTGAATATTTAACAATGATTGCGGTGCCACCGCCTGAAGAATGGGTGCGGTCGGTACGGTAAGTTATGTAATTCGGAAATTTAATTGTTTTACTGGGTTTTAGCCAGGTTTCGTTAATTAGGAGAACATCGAGATTAAAATCCATCAGAAATTGATGGATTTCTCCTCGGAAATCTTTTACTTTACCGTCTGCATTCCAGTATGCAGCTTGAAGATTTGATGGTTTTCTACATTGTCTGGACATTTTAAAAGATTTTAATGGTTGTTGGAGATTTTAAATATTTTTTTTAATGAATTTAAAAAGAAATAAAATAAAATAAAAAAAGAGATTTTATTTTAATGATATTACTGGATTGAGTTGAGAAGGATTTGAACATTGGAGAGCAGCCTAGAGTTCATCTCCATGGCAGTTTTGAGTTGGGCGGCAGCGTTTTGGAGTGCTTTAATGAGATTTGCTGGGAGATTTTGGGGCGGGGGTGGTGGGGCGTTGGGTGAGGTTTGGGGCAGGGTGGTGGGTTCAGGTAGAGGCGGGTAGGTGACGGTGGTCACGGGCGGGGGGTTAGGCGCTGAGGTAGAAGCGACGGTGGGGTTCTTGAGGTAGGGGTTCATTGATTGGGGTTGTGAGGGGTCTTTCTAGTCGGTATTGTTGGGAGGTTTGGGGGAACCTTGGAGTGTTAAAATTTGTGAAGGAGGGACGAGGCCAGGAATTTGGGTTCCGTACTGGGTATTGCATGAGGGGGCGGATATTTTGAGGGTTTACGTATTGGAACCGGTTGGAAAAACGGGGAGCAGGGCGTTGGGGGCAACCTTTGTAATTGGCCGGAAGAGGCCCTGCGCAAAGAGCGCATTTAGCGGGAGTCGTGGGGGGCTTTGTGCATGCGCTCGTTGGGTGGTTTTCGCCACATTTAACGCAACGCGGAGTCGCGTTGCAGCATGAAGACGAGTGTCCGTGAAACTGACATCTGTGACATTGTCCAACGGACAGTCTCTTTCTCTGGGGCTCTACTACGATTTTAAGGTGGAGGATTTGGGTTAGATCGGTAAAAATTTTTTTGGATATTTCATTTTTAGTGAGGTTTACTAGCATGAGAGGAATCTCACGGCGGTTAGGGCCTGTCCGCATACGGTGAACCGAGAGAACAGGGTATGTTAAGCCAAGTACGTCGCTGACCTCTTGGCTTGTTATTTCTTCAGGGATGCCCCTGAGCACGACCCTGAGAGGTTTGACCTCGTTGAGTTTGAAGGAGTGGAAGTCTATATTTTTTTCTGTTAGAGTTTTAGTGATACGGTGGTGATCGCGAGGGGTTTTCGGGTGAATGTTGAGGGTTTTTGATAGATTCTTGGCGTAAAAGTCTATACCCTTGTCGGAGAGGGACTTCTCCAGGGCTGCCCAACCGGTTTTCGAGTGGAGCACCACTGGAGGGATTCTAGAGTTTGTGACTACTACTTGAGGGGTAGATTGAGGAATGGATGAACTCGGGGGAGGGGTGGCGGGTGGGGGGGGTGGTGAAATGGTAGTCGGATGGATGGAAGGCATGTCTTGGACGGCCTCAACGGTGATTGGTAAGAGCTGTTGTTTTTTTTTTGATGGGGAGGACGGCTCGATGTTGGTGGGGGAGGTTGTGGGAGATTTCCTATCTCTGTTTCTTTTACGGGAGAGTTTGACCGTCTCCCATGGCATGTCCTCGGTACCAAAGGATGAGTCCGATCCCGAATACTCTGATGCCGATTCGTCAGCATCAGAGCATTCGCTGGCATTAGAAGAGAATGAGGTGGGGCGCTTGCGGTTGCTAACATTTGGGGATGCTGGATAGTGGCCGGAGGAGGTAGCGATTGGGTGAGGAGGGGGGATGATGGAATTAGTTGGGGTAATATTCCCTGCGTTTGGGGAAGAGTTGGATGGTGAGCGTGCCAGCTCGTATTGCCGATGTGTTAGGTTAAATACATGGATTTTTTCCTCTAAAGAAATAGTATTTTTATCTGGACGTGAATCTAAGAACGAAACCAACTCAAGGTCGATCAATTCATTTTCCATCTCTGTAGGGCTGGATGATTGAGAGCGGGGGGAAGCCATGACGTAAATTAAAGGAGAAATTTAATGAACTTAGTATGGAATTTAAACAGGAATTAAGTGAGTTTAGAAGCTTGGAGAGACTGTATGCCAAATATAACAAAAGACAAAAGACTTACTGATTTCGATGGTAGAGCTGGACTGGTCGGTGGAGTTATACAGCGCTGATTTTGTGGGACGCACAGGTTTGGTGGCTAGTGATGGCCCTACTCTTCTTTCAGGCGGAATCTTGTGCGGTTTCTTCATCATCGAGGTAGAGAAATAAATACTTACTTTAATGAAATAATTCAATATAATATCCCTTCTAGTACTGATCAGGCCACTGCTGGGGAGGGGGGTGCCCGTGTGGAGACAAGCCGGGAAAATTCTGCTAGTGAATTGGATCCTGCAATCGACCAAAATGATAATAAATAAGTTTTTGCTTTTAATAAAAATAATTATTAATTCCAGAATAAACTTAACCAAAGCAACAGTTTTCCTAAAATGTGACATATTCAATATTAAAGATTCATATTAAAGAAAGGTGAAGGAAAGTAACAGTTTTACAAAAAAGAAAATATTGTCTAAATATAAGTTAATGTGGAGTGTTTGATGGTTCCCTAAGGGGACTAACTACAAAGGGGGACTTCATCGAGACAACCAGGGAATCGATAATAGTATTCTTGGATTTATTTATTTGAGGATTTTTTATAGGAACATAGTAATCTTTGTCAAATGCAATCCTCATACACATGTATCATCACGTATTTTCGTAATTTAAGTTTAAATTTCTTAACGATATCTTCTATTTTTGTTTCTTCTGGTAATTTGACAAATATCCGTACATCAATATTGTAATAATGATTATAACGCTTGGCGTAATCTGTGCCATATAGGCTTCGCGTGCGTTAAAGAGTTCATTCGTTCCTCCAGGAAGATTTCCGTAGCGCTGCAGAAACTAACTGCAGTACCTAACTCAGGAACCGGCAACTTGGCGATAGGCGAGATAAAATGCAAAATGGGTCAAATATGCAAAAGTTCCCTTCCACTGGGTTACAAGGCGACCGCGACGGGTCTAGGCAGTCCAAAGAGATTAGAGAGGTCAAAAGGTCTCCCTCAACCAGTTTCTCCCGATCCAGCCTGCCACGCAACTGACGGACACACCGCCAAGACCTAGACAAACTTCACCCCGTGAACCCAGGCAGCCCTGCTAACAGTAGCACCGGCCGTAGCCTGCCTGTGTTTCGCTGACCACTGGGAATACTGAGGTAGCTGGGCTGTGTATAAAATCTATATCTCTCATAGGGAACCGGCGTTGGATGAAATTACTCTTTTGTATGGGTCACTTTGGACATGTATCTTATGTCTTTAGTATCAGCGGATTACTTTAGGAATATTACCTACCAACAACAGAATTTAACGCTTTTTAACCAACCCGGTGAAATTATCACAATGTGTGTTATATTGATAAAATAAATGTTTTAGTAAAACGTAAAATATAAAACGATTATGAAAAATGCTTACTGTCTGTCTACCTCCACCAGAGCGATATCGTTGTACACTTGGACTGAAGTGAAGTTGTATTCTGGATTGATGACTATTTTAATTATATCGTAGATCTCATCTACAGAGTCTGAATTGAAGCTCCAACCCAGTCCAACCAACTTTATACTCCCGAATCTGAAACAAAAGGAGTGGTAAGAGTCACACATTATTTAATTTTACTTGATGAATTAACATTACTCTAAGCAAATATTTCCTCTTATGTGCTTCTAATACAATCAGTACATCAAATGAATGTTTCCTCTCATGTGCTTCTAATACAATCAGTACATCACCTGAATGTTTCCTATTCCTGCTTCTAATACAGTCAGTACATCACCTGAATGTTTCCTATTCCTGATTCTAATACAGTCAGTACATCACCTGAATGTTTCCTATTCCTGCTTCTAATACAGTCAGTACATCAGCTGAATGTTTCCTATTCCTGCTTCTAATACAGTCAGTACATCACCTGAATGTATCCTATTCCTACTTCTAGTAAATGTTCGAATGTTTCCTCTTCACACGGGACTCTATTATGAGAATATTTCTGGAATGGTTTATCCTTCTCCTCAGTCCTGCAATCCTGGTTCTTGATACAGTCAGTACACCACCTGAATGTTTCCTCTTATTTGATTCTGATACAATCAGTAAAAAACCTGAATATTACCTCTCATGTGCTTCTAATACAATCAGTACATCACCTAAAATAATTTGAATAGTTTTGTTTTTGGCTTGATATCCCGATCCTTTTCGCTAACACCCCGAAATCTAAAATTAACACCTCTAATTTAACGCCTCTTTACTCTCTACAGGTAAACTCTTGCTCGGTGCCGTAGAGCACACAAGCAGTACGTGAACAAGAGTACCAACTGCCCGGAGCGAGTGGTTGAGATGCTGAAAGGAGTGTTAAGAGGAAGTACCTGGCTATTCAGATCTGATAACTTTACACTTTAAGTGATTAGATTAGGTTGTTGTAAGTAAAAATGTTATCAACTTTTCAGCAGATTTGTTAATTTGTTAATTCATTCAAAAATCTAGAACATTTCCCCGAAAAGGAGACTTTAAACTTTTCTCACTCTAACACGCAAATGTAAAAGGGGTCAGTTGTTCATTTTAATAAAATATATCACTTTGATGGTTATTTACAAGACCATTTGAATTTAAAAATAATAAGAGAATAATAATAACAATAATATATTAATAATAATAATTACACAGATTTAGGAAATGAGATTAAAAGAATTTGGCATTCTCAGACTATAAAAATATTACCATTTGTTATTTCGGCTACTGGCATTATACCTAGCTCTCTCATTCAAAATTTAGGCGTATTAGATCTGTCAAAGATTTTATATATTAAAATGCAAAAGTCAGTCATTTTAAATACCAAGCACGATTACGAAAGTTTTTTTTAAATATTCATGTTGAGGGATCAGTAGGATTTATAGGCCCTGTTAGGAGTTCTACCGAGCCGAATCCTCTGATATGAAAATATCTGGAGTCGGTGAATTATTTTCCCATTTAATCTCTGGTGAGTTGACGTGTTGTTCTTGTATTGTTTTATATTTATTATTCTTATATAATGCACTTGCATAATGTGGATTGACTAGATGATTATTTGTGGAAAAGTGTGTGGAAGGGTTTAGTTTTTCCTGTGGGGAAGATTTAACCCGGACCTAGTTGGAAAATAGAAAAAATAATAATTCTTTGTTCCAGGATGTGGGGAGGCGAGTGCAATCCCACCCATCCCATTAAGAGTATATGTACATATAATATTTACATCAAAGGTATTTTATAAATAATGGTAAATATGAAACTAAAAAAAAAATAAGTAAAAAAATAGATTAAAAATAAAAATTAAAATGAGATCAAAGCAAAGAAGCACAGGAATCCATCGGATCTAAGATTGTGGGAGCAAGTATCTTTCTCCAATGGTCTTCAATGCTCGATCCTGAAGTCAGACGGGATTCTATGATGAGAATATTTCTGGAATGGTTTATCCTTCCCCTCAGTCCTGCAATCCTGGTTCTAAACAGAGCTGTAAATCCTGGAACTCGCCCTTCTGTAAACATTGAGGAGGCGCTGCAGTGCCTGGGGAGTCCGAACATCAATCGGTATGCGTTATTGTATTGCACCCAAAGCCTTTCTATTGTTCTTTTTTTTAAGTGTATAGGGTGGTGCAAAAGGCCATGATGAGCGTCTTTTTCACTCGTGGACTACAGAGCTGAAATCTTCTACTGAGCATGTTACATTTTATACTCAATACTCACCTCTGCCTGTCAATATCTTCATAATCCGTTTGCTTATTGATGATGACATGATAAATAAACAGAAATAAACTCACCCAATGACTTTAATAGTGCTTGCAGATGTCAACAGCCACCGATCGCTCAGTAGGGTGACACCTGCTTTCCACCAGGTGATGTGGTCTCTCTCACCAACTCCTAACCGTCCCTGGGAACAGAAGCACTCTTCATATTATTCTCTGAGCAAGTGTTGTTTTAAATTGCTAGAAAAGTTATATCTCATTTCGCCTTTTGAATTATCACCTTTTTACATTCCAGTAGACTAGATTTTAGCTGCCCGGAACCAGTGGATCTACGGCATTTCCCATATGGAGTATGTTGTGCGGCTGGTGGAATGTCGAAATATTGGCAAAAGAAGGATGCCAGTATTAATCGAAATTAGCGTTACAGTGTCTATCATTAGGTCAGATGTGTAGATTTTGGTAAAGTGTGTGTTACCAAACAATATTACGAGGATTATAGAATTAATTAAATGTTAGAGGCTCGACATGGACAGAAACTCGCTGAGGGAACTGGTAGGACTACCAACGGGACACTGCCATCTCAGGAGACACATGCAGATATTGGGAGTGGAAAACACCAATAGATGCAGGAAATGTGAAGAGGATGAAGAGACTCCAATTCACCTATGGTGACAATGTCCTGCCCTGGTGGGAACTAGGCGCAGATACCTGGGGAGACATACAGTAGAACCAGAAGACATAGCCACATACCCAATGACAACCCTGGTGCACTTTATTAAAGGGACTGGGTTGTTATTAAAGGAATGAGGTAAAATGGGAGATAGCACAATGGGCTTATGGCCTAGGTGCTTACGGGAACTACGTGTAAACCGTCTCCGCTTTAAAAAAAATGGTAGAGGGGTAAGGCTCTCGACTAGCAAGCCGGAGGATGCAAGTTCTAATCCCGGCGTGCGCAGATATATTTTATTTGATTCATTTTTGTATTTCGCAATTTATTCATTTAAAATAATATATAGTATATTTGCGGCACATTCCAGAAGATACTTTGAGTATCGCTCTGGTATAAGACAACAATTCAGAATCTGTTGCTTGAAATGGCTTTGGCCGTGTTTGGTGACCAGATCTGAATAGCCTGGTACTTCCCCGCCTTCCTCTTCCCCATCTCCTTCCCCTACCCACCATCTTCAGGCTCACAACATACCCCGATTGGGGAGCTGTAGTCTCCCTGGCTCCAGGCGGTTGGGAGCAGTTGGGACTTGATATTACGAATGTACATTGTTACTATAGTGATTTGTTTTTGGGGTATTATGCCGTGTTGCGCTATCTCCTTCTTGACTTATTGAGTATCTGCAGTTGGTACTAGGCACCTATTAGGTCAAAGGACAGATGTTTTGGACATGTAGAGCAGATACACATACAAATTATTGTAAGGAGAACAGATGATGAGGAAGTTTGTGACAGAAGAAGTCGGGGACACCCGAGGAAAACATAGCACAATCAAGTGTATCCTCTCTGCCTTTCCTGCCGTGAATTGGCGTGACGAATAGTTAGTTATGTAGTTGGGATAAAGGCTTGTAAAAATATAAGTCTACAGCGAGGTGATATTGGACAAAAACGGCGCTATACAATTATACAAATAATAATTATTTTTGGTAGCTCTGTGAAGTAATATTGATTACCCTGACTTGAAAGTTCGCAACAGTTGCGGAATTAAAATGGACTATCAAACACGGCTACCATCTTGATGGTAATCTTGGATTAACCAGACACGGAACACACAAATAAATTTACAGACAGACGAAATGCAAAGTGGTCGAGTTAAAATACGACTTCGCTACGCTCTACGCAGCCAGCTCTACGCAGTCTGCAGAGGAAACAGTTTGTAATAATGTTTGTAACTTACCAAGTGCGGGAACTCTGTGGTAGAGTGAATACGTATTTCGTTGAGCACTACGCCGGTGTCCTGTATAGTTGGACACAAATCCCCTCGTGTCCAGTCGATAGCAGTGCTCTGGCAGGGGTGCAGCCTCTCACCCATCTCTACGCAGTCTGCAGAGGAAACAGTTTGTAATAATGTTTGTAACTTACCAAGTGCGGGAACTCTGTGGTAGAGTGAATACGTATTTCGTTGGCACTACGCCGGTGTCCTGTATAGTTGGACACAAATCTCCTCGTGTCCAGCCGATAGCAGTGCTCTGGCAGGGGTGCAGCCTCTCACCCATCTCTACGCAGTCTGCAGAGGAAACAGTTTGTAATAATGTTTGTAACTTACCAAGTGCGGGAACTCTGTGGTAGAGTGAATACGTATTTCGTTGAGCACTACGCCGGTGTCCTGTATAGTTGGACACAAATCCCCTCGTGTCCAGCCGATAGCAGTGCTCTGGCAGGGGTGCAGCCTCTCACCCATCTCTACACAGTCTGCAGAGGAAACAGTTTGTAATAATGTTTGTAACTTACCAAGTGCGGGAACTCTGTGGTAGAGTGAATACGTATTTCGTTGAGCACTACGCCGGTGTCCTGTATAGTTGGACACAAATCCCCTCGTGTCCAGCCGATAGCAGTGCTCTGGCAGGGGTGCAGCCTCTTACCCATCTCTACACAGTCTGCAGAGGAAACAGTTTGTAATAATGTTTGTAACTTACCAAGTGCGGGAACTCTGTGGTAGAGTGAATACGTATTTCGTTGGCACTACGCCGGTGTCCTGTATAGTTGGACACAAATCTCCTCGTGTCCAGCCGATAGTAGTGCTCTGGCAGGGGTGCAGCCTCTCACCCATCTCTACACAGTCTGCAGAGGAAACAGTTTGTAATAATGTTTGTAACTTACCAAGTGCGGGAACTCTGTGGTAGAGTGAATACGTATTTCGTTGGCACTACGCCGGTGTCCTGTATAGTTGGACACAAATCTCCTCGTGTCCAGCCGATAGCAGTGCTCTGGCAGGGGTGCAGCCTCTTACCCATCTCTACACAATCTGCAGAGGAAACAGTTTGTAATAATGTTTGTAACTTACCAAGTGCGGGAACTCTGTGGTAGAGTGAATACGTATTTCGTTGGCACTACGCCGGTGTCCTGTATAGTTGGACACAAATCTCCTCGTGTCCAGCCGATAGCAGTGCTCTGGCAGGGGTGCAGCCTCTCACCCATCTCTACACAGTCTGCAGAGGAAACAGTTTGTAATAATGTTTGTAACTTACCAAGTGCGGGAACTCTGTGGTAGAGTGAATACGTATTTCGTTGAGCACTACGCCGGTGTCCTGTATAGTTGGACACAAATCCCCTCGTGTCCAGCCGATAGCAGTGCTCTGGCAGGGGTGCAGCCTCTCACCCATCTCTACGCAGTTTGCAGAGGAAACAGTTAGAGAGCACAGTTATTCAATGGACTGACTAACTCATCCCAGTGGAAGATATTCCTAATAAAGCAGATGCAGGTAGTTCCTCTTGGCTTCGATACCTCTGTCAGCCTCACATCCCAATAAGAATCTGAAGTGAACATTACATGTGTTACCTGTCCCGACAGAATGGAAACATCTCCACAGTAAACGAGATACATATTATTAGATTTATTCAGTTAGTTGTTATCCTATTTAATTGTAATTTTTCGAATGTACGTAAGCTACGTTGGTTATTTAAAGTTTTTTTCACCATGCAGAGAAAATAAAAATTTCATAGTGTCTGCAAACGCTAGGAAATAATATATATTTAAATCATTTAACCCTTTATTTACGCGTTACTGTGGCTCAGTCTGTCTGTGCAGATAGAGAAACAATAGCGCGTGTTGCTTTTACGCCCAACAGATGGCGCTGTTAAAAAAGGGTGTTTGCCAAACAGATAGAGCTGTCTTTCACAAAAAACTTGTTTTTACCTGTCACAGATGACATCCATATAATATAGTTATATAAAATCACACGCGTATTTGAATGCAACGTTGGGTCGAAATTTCAATCCGTAAAGAACTTTGGGAGATTTAAGATTTTGAACATATTAACATTTACATTTTTTTTTTTTTTAATATCAACGGTATAAATGTACCATAAACAATGATAACATGTCACAGTTAAAATCGTAGAAATATTTAAAAAAAATGAATTACAAATATATGTGGCATTTGATTGTGAAATGACATTAGAGAGTAAGTAAGTAAGTAAACAAGAGATTCAAGTACATAAGTTTCTATAGTGCAAATAAGGTAGAATTAGATTAAATTAATATTGATTGAAAAGATTTGATAGCATAGCCCTCTTGTACCTACCTTGCGTGCAGTTAAATAGATCTGCCACATCTGCGTATCTATTACTAACTTCATGCAACCTAGGTACAAGCGAGTGTTTGGAATACTCAGTCCTGATATTGTTGCATTTAAACAAAATTTTAGAACGAGTAGCTCTCGTGGGTATATGAAATTCAATGAGGTTAATTAAATCAGGACTGTCTATACTACCATTTACAATTTTGAACATAAATATTAAGTCGGATATAATTCTTCGATCTGAGAGTTTTAATAAATTTAGATTTTTCATCAAGTAATTATCGTTTATATTTTCAATGGGAATACCGAGTTTAAAATTAATGTGTCTTAGGAATTTATGTTGAATTTTTTCGATTGAATCTGAATGTAATTTGTAGTGGGGGGACCAGATCGAGGAGTTATATTCGACTTGACTACGAACCAGGGATGTATACAAAATTTTTAATGTTGAAATATTCTTGAAACCTCTGGAATTTCGAAGAATGAAGCCTAGCATTTTCATTCCTTTAATATTAATATTATTTATATGCGATATAAAGTTTAATTTAGAGTCAAAAGTTATCCCCAGGTCATTAATTTCTTCGACAGAGGTAAGGATTGAGTTATTGAGTTATTGAGTTTATATGAATGGATAATTGGTTGATTTATTCTGTAAAATATTATTGAATAACACTTATTTATTTTCAGATGAAGTTTGTTAAGAGAACACCAATTAATTAACCTGTTCAAATTATTTTGTAGACAGATACAATCTTCAGCGCTTTTGATTATTTTAAATATTTTTAAATCATCTGCGAAAAGTAATGCATTAATATCTTCATCAAATATATTTACAATATCATTTATAAACAGTAAAAATAATATTGTGCCTAAATGAGACCCCTGTGGTACACCACTGGTAGTTATAAATTGATTGGAAATGAACAAATTGATTTTTACAAGTAAAACTCTATCAGTTAGATAGCTAGCAAACCATTCTAAAAGTTTTCCGTCAATACCGAGCTTACGTAGTTTGATCAGGAGAATTTTATGGCATACTTTGTCAAAGGCCTTGATAAAGTCCGTATATATGGAATCGACTTGAGTTCTGTTAGCTAATGCGTTTGATATATAGTTTTCATATAACGAGAGATTTGTCAGAGTTGATCTACCCGACAAAAAATCGTGTTGATTCGGAACAATGAGATGGTTAATACATGGTGAAATTTTATCAAGTAATAGTTTTTCAAAAAGTTTGGGAATTACGGATAGCTTACATATTGGTCTATAGTTAGTAACATTACTTTTATTGCCCTTTTTAAATATAGGAGTTAGATAACAACGTTTCCAAATATCAGGGAAGCACCCTGTGTCAAGGGATTGATTAAACAATAGAAAAATCGGCTCAGGATGTACATTATCAGGTCCAGCCATTTTGTTTTTGTCTAGGGATTTGATTTTATTTATAACGTCTTTTATATTGATGTGTATGGCAGGGATATGTATAGGTACTCTCGTTAAGCGACGAAGGTGGTATATATTTATTTGTATAGATAGATGGATCAATATTTGTCTTTACATTGATGGAACCCAAAGATATTAGAAGAACGAGATATGCTATGTTGGCCGCCGGACCGTAGGCGGAGTACTACCTAATTAGAGTACTTTGAACGGTATCGGGACGTGTACGCACAGAAATCTGTTCTATGTATTAGTGCGGATACCTTAGCGTAAGCGAAGGTGTGCAGTAGTATTGGTGAACAAAACCGGCGAAACTGGGCAAAACAATTCCACACAGTATGAACTGCTCATAGCACATCTCGTTCGTCTAATATCTTTGATGGAACCACATCATAAAATATGAGAATAAGTTGCAATCGTTTATGCCGTAGGATATTTGATTCGTCAAGTAAGGAATCACTATAATCCCCAACCCGGCCGTATTGAGTTGGAATTCTGTAGCCACCCCCCCCCCCTCATGGAATTCGAAAAATTGTTGTGGGGAATCACATATGATGTTTTTGGGTGCGCGGAATTTTTTCTCAGCGAAGTTCCGTAACAACCCCCCCCCCCTCCATGGAATTCAAATATTTTGTGGGGAGCACTCATTTTGATTTTTTTTTGTGGGGAATTATGTTTTATAGAAATTCTCTAACAACCCCCCCCCCCCCCATGGAAATAGGAACTGTCAGGTATTCAGTGGCCCGCCAGTGATTCAAAATCGTCAATTTCGCCCAACTGTTAAAAAGGTTGGGCAGCCTTGTGTTAGAGGGAGATGTGAAAAAATGTCAGTCGAAAGTTTTTTGTGTTATAAACGATAACCATCTTGAACTTGAATAGTAGTTCGCGAAATTGTAATTTGTAATTTAATTCTGCGGAAGAAATTGCAAACAATTCATTGAATCATGACAAACGTATTCAAATAAAGTGACAGTTACTTTATGTTACAAAAGAGATAAAACAAAGAGGTTAAAAACGATATGTTGACACGATAAGTTATAATTTTTGTCAATGGTTTTGCGTGTGCAATAAATGAACGTAACTTTTGCTTTCATTGTTTACTTTTTAAATCTACTTATACACAATGGACTGAGGTTGGAGTTAGTGATTTAAAATCTTTTAGGAAAAAAAGGTTATATTTTTAAATAATTAGATAAATAATCTTAAATTACACAATATGAGTAAATTAAATATTGGCGTTTTTATAATATTCATTATGCATTAGCAATTATGTACATATTTCATATTCTTTTTTTTTCAATTGACCGTTACTTCTGGACTCCTAGAGCCGCCTCTGGGCACAAGTACAGGTACAAGTACAAGTATATGACAAGTACACGATTAAGATGACCTCTGTGGCCTTGCGGTTAAAAACCCCGGCTACGGATGCAGAGATGGCGATTTTGATGTGATATTTAAAATGTTATAAAAGACGATCATTCAAAATGGAGACATTGCTTATTGACCAGCATTGAATAGCCAGGTACTTCAGCTGTCCTCTTCCACATAACTTTCACCTACTCCTTTTAGCCTGACAACATATTGCAATTGAGGAGACCATGGTCGTACTGGCTCCGGGCTGATGCGGATCTCACTATTCGCGAACGTTGTTAGACTAATAGGCCAATCAATAAAGAGTTTGAGGTATGCAAAAATTCCCCCGTCGATGAAATTTTTGCAGTCACGTGGAGTATCATTTAGGGATGACGAATGACAAGAGATCCAACAAAATATTTAACGGGAAGTTAGTTATTTTTAGCAAAAACTGAAAAAAAAAAATTATAACTCTCGCTGGAAAAGTATTTCTTTCGAGAACTCTTCACATATTGTTAGTATTAATTAATATCCACCTGATTAAATAGAAATCCAACAATATTTTTGTAGGGAAAGTGTTTTTTTTAAAAGAGATTTGTTTTTTAATTCTATTGTTGCCGGGAAAATTCCTCCCTCCAATTTTTGATCACGGAGTGTCTTTATATTGGTGTTTGCTTTATTTATTCAAGAGATCCAACATTTTTTTCTTTTGGAACATGCTTTTTTGATATCAGTCAAAAATATCGCTCCGGAAAAATCCTCCGTCCAATTTTTTTACGCCAAGTTGATGGGATAGCTATGTAAAAACGATTTCTGCAAAGATCCAACAAAATTTTGAACGGCAACCTATTTTTTTTAATTAATTTCGAACGCACGCTCATTTCGCGTGATTTTTGGATGAACGGGAGTCCGCGGGGTAAGGGGAGGGGTAGGGCTAGTCGCACGGGGGGCAAGCGAGCCGTTCGGCGCGAGATATAGCTGACCGCTGCCCGCGGAGTAAGCCGCGGTGGGGACTTGGGGAGGGGTGGGAAGCGGACTTGATGTTTTTTGTGTTTTATGATTGTCCGAAAATGTGAAAAATGCATTGAATATTATACCGCAATGGAAGAATGAATGTTTTAAACAAAAATTACAAAAACTGTTTCTATTACTGTAAAAGTGTTTTATAGTAACCATAGAATTATATTAAATTTTACTAATGGTTTATATGCGAAGTGCAATATAAACAAACTCAATATATATTTTTAAATTATTGTGGCATTGTAAATGAGGTTGTTTCATAATTCTCAAATTCTTAATAAAAAGCAACACAAACAGGCATTTCCGAAAGCGTTGTTAAAATCAATGAAAGAGACGTAAAGCTTCTATAATATCAATTTTAATTTTAAAATACTTGCATAATATTATGTTATTTTAACCAATTCATTATTTTGACAACTGCCTATTTATGTGACCGAAAATTATTTTATTTTATTTTTTATTTTAATAGGAACATTAACAGGTTTATAAGATAACATGCAGAGAGAGAGAGAAAAAATAAGTAAAAGAATTAGGTTACAACCCAATAACCAATGTTCACATCATGCAATAAAGATAAAGAAGGTTAAAAAGCAATAAACAAACAAAGAAAGGTTAAAAACAAAGAAATGTTAAAAACAAGGAAATAATAAGAGAAAATGTATATATATATATATACACGTATAAACACATACATACATATTTATACATACACATGCATATACACATATAAATACATATGTACACACATACATATACATACGCATACATACATGCATACATGCATATATACATACATACACACACGTACATTTGATTTTTTTTTTTTTTTTTTTTTTTTTTTTTAACATACAACAAACGATGTTGTATTCCCATGAGTTATTAAACTCATTAAGGGATCGCCAATTGGTAGTTTTCAAATAGAAAAGTAAAAAAATTAAAAAAAGAGTTTTGTACAGAAAAATAAAATTAAAAATTAAAAATAACCAACCCAACCCAATGTGCAGACACAATGTATGAAGAAAACATTTACAAAACATTTCACAGAAGCAACATACAGACACAACATATGAAGAAATCACTTTACAGATATGTTATAAAAAAAAAAATTGTCTTATAAGACTTTATGAATTATTATAATCACTCATTTGATTTATGTACTGTTGGTGTCACAAAGTTGAAAAAGTATCCTCAATGATGGACTATGGGTGTCCGGTGGTAAAGTGCAGTAACTTCGGGAGGTGATTCTACGTGATCGTAGGAGTAAAAAAGATAAATAACTTTTTCTGAAATTCCAACTTTTAGATGTACTTTTAAGCTAATAACGAAAAATTTCTCCGACGTGCCTAGACGGTATTATTTTTTTCGTCGTTGCCAAATCTCCATACCGCGCCCCTCCGGTAACTAATACCCGCTACCCCCGGCACCCGAATTCAGTCGGTCAGCTGGTAAACTGTCCCCCGCACCCCCTCCTGCACCCCCCGCTATTAGTAAATCGTGCTTTGAATGTAATGTTTCACAAAATTTGACGGGCGGAGTAAACAACTTTGAAAATTTAATTTATCTAAGAATTTTTGAATTCGTTCACTAGATTTATTGTTTGTTCTCTGCGAACTTTTCATTTGGTTTGAATTTTTGACAGATGTGAAGAGAACCCCGTACAATTTAGATGTCGGTACGTGTTTTAGAGGTATAATGGTTATGGTGCTGATTTTATCAAAATCAAATTTTATAATATTCTTATTATTATTATAATTTACAAGTATAAGTATATTACATTGGATTTATTAATATAGACGTTGTACATTATAATGATTTATGATCAATAAGATGGATCAAGGAAAAAAATATTTATGAGATGTAATATTTTTGGTATGCCTCGTTATTCTGCTGTGTCATTCGTGTGGAAAACGTTCTTTTTTTTTAAATGATTTTCGGCTATGTAATCATTGTTTTTTCTCACCTATAAAATTATGTCCAGTCTTTCCGGTTTATAAAAAAAGGTCTGATTTTTCGGATTGAAATTTTCAAAAAATCCCAGGGTTTCAAAAATACGATTAAAAAAATAATAATAATACAGAATGTCTTAGAATATTTTCCTTAACCGGAAAAAAAAATTAAAAAATATGATGCAAGTGGCCTATTAGTAAAAAGCGATGAAATTAGTTAAGTGTTCAATGAGTTATTAATATTTTTTATAATAAAAAGTGTAACGTGATTTTAGTGCAGTTCTCTTTTTGAATTTGGTAAAATATCAAAACATACGGCGAACTCTGTGTTGTTATTGTTTACAATTCACATGCGGTTTCCATGGATACGCGCCACTCACAAATATGCAACGTTGCCACGTTCCACGTTCGATATTAAATACAAATAATATGTAAGAGTGATAATGAATAAATGATGAATGTAATGTATTAAATTTAGAAAAGGGTTAATTATTACAATACTCTGTTAACAATTTTTTTAAAAGCTCCTAATGTACACGACAGGATATCAGCATCAAAATAAGTTTTATTATAATGATTGCCAGTTCTTAGTAAGAAAGAATTTTGCCTGAGACTCGTTGAAGCAATTTCGATATGAAACAATGATTTGTCTCTAGTTTTCTTACTTGGGACTCTAATATTGATTGATGACAAAAGGGCTGGACAGTCAATATGACCACTCAAGACTTTGTGTAAGTAAATCATGTCCGCAGTGTCTCTCCTGCTTTTTAATGTTTTAAGTCCGTAGTGCTTGATAGAGCTTTCCATATCGTAATAACGTAATTGTCTCCTGAAGTTCAGTTTATTTTCATGTCATCAACAAAAAGTAAAACTTTAGCATGCTTAAAGCATTTTACAATGTCATTGACAAATATAGTAAAAAGCAACGGTCCCAGGTGAGATCCTTGAGGGACACCTGAAGGTACATTGACAATCTCAGAATTGAAACCGTTTACTGCTATTATCTGGGAGCGTCCGTTTAGGTATGAAACTAGCCATCGGTACAAATTACCGTGTATTCCTAAAGCTAAAAGTTTAGACAATAATAGGCTGTGGTCGATTTTATCGAATGCTTTGGAGAAATCTGTATATATAGCATCCACTTGGATTCGTTTGTCCATTGATTTTGAAATATGTTCGGTGAATACTGCAAGATTGGATACAGTTGATCTTTTTTTCATAAAGCCGTGTTGATTATCAGTTATAACAGACTTAACACAGTCATAGAGTTGCTCATGAACAATATTTTCAAGAATCTTACTGAAGATAGGTAGTTTTGAAATTGGCCGATAGTTCTGGACGTCGTTTTTAGAGCCGGATTTGAATACTGGTGTAATGAGAGCACATTTCCATCGGTCTGGGAAGATGCCTTCTTTCAGTGATGATTGAAAAAGCAGTAGGAGAGGCTTAGATAATTGCTTGCTGCACATTTTTATAAAGTAAGATGGTATTTTGTCATATCCTTCTCCCAACGACCATGAGATATCATTAATTATTTTTTTCTATCTGTTCCTTGGAAATTGAAATAGTAGAAATATTTATAGGATTATCAGTTTGGGGATTATTAGCGAAAGCCTTTGGAGTAACATTATGATTATAAGTGGATGCAAAATGATTTGAAAACATATTACATATAGCTAAAGGATCGTTAGCAGTTACATTCATTAGTTTCATAGTGTTGGGTAACCCCGTACTATTTCTTTTACTTCTAACATAGGACCAGAAATTCTTTGGGTCATGCGATATTTTGACTTCTGCATTTATTATAAATTGTCTATGACATTCGTTCGAAAAATGGGTGTAGTTAGTGTGGAATAATAATATTAATTATAAGACATTATAGGTAACTACAATACAATGACAACAATTGGGATCAGTTCTTATTTTTAACGTTTTATTGTTGAATCAAAATCTATTATAATATGAAAAAAAGTTTTACACTTTAAAAACATTACTCTGCGAAACTAAAATTAGAGATCATTTACTAACTGACCAAAAAAATAAAACAAAAATACAGTAAAATAAGGTACAAAGGTTGACATTATTTTTGTTATTATAGAAACAGAAAATTGAAAAAATATAGAAATAGAACTACATTTTAAAATACACATTTTTTTCACAATAAGATCATAAGAAATATTTTTATACTATCTAGAATCTAGATAAAACAAATAACATGCCCCACATAAAATGTGTTAATTGCGAGGAAAAAAAATAAAATTAGCTGTTAATATAAAAAAAATCTGTGTTTCAAAAAAGGTTTGTTGATTTAATTCGGATGAAATAATTACGCTGCAAACTTGGATTTTTTTTAAGAAGATTGTTCTTCACTTTGCAAATCATTTTCACTACTATTGTCATAATTTAAAATATTGATGCCAATGTATTTAAGAAAACATATGGGAGGGGATCGAATAATGGGCTTGACTATGGGAAACGGCGGACTAATGACCGAGCCTTTCCACGCGGTGGCTTCGGTTAGTACTGAGCAAACCAATCCGAAACGAAAGCAAAATCAGGGTTGGCACATTGATATTTGGCACTGCTCTAATATTTTTTACGTTAAATTGTAATGTATTCCGGCAATGTCCTCTATTTGTTTTGATATTGGATATGAAAACCACGGCTCTTTTTATATTGCTCCCTTATTCCGCTCCACGGTTAATACGCAATATTTCAGTTTCAAATAAATGGAATTAGATTTATTAATTCAAAAGATGATTTATTAAGTCGGGGAGACGAAAAAATATGCACTTTGAAATTTTATTTCTTTTATTAATTAACTTACGCGATATGTCAATTAGTATGCGGCGCCGTTGTTGTCGCCGTTGTTAAATAACGTAATTGTACCGAATAACGTAATTCTATCTATAAAATATTTCATAGACACTGCTGCCAATCACACAAAATTTAGTATTGCCATGTAAAATTAATAATATCATCATATATAATTCATTCATGTATGTGAATGTATTATTTATAACAAATAATCAACATAAAATTAAATGTAATAATCCGAATTAACAACCAAAAGGAATAAAATGTGATTAAACGTATTCCGTTTGGGTAGTTTAGGTTAGATTAGGCAGAAGAACATGGAAAAAAGCTATTAGAATTAAATCACAAACCAGTCTATACAAACCTAGCGCAGCCCACAAACTATTTGAAAACTGGGATATAACTCTAAATGGGACGCGAGTGGGCGTTATTAAATGGGCAATTTTTGTTATAGAAAATCACTGTTAGATTAGGTAAGGTTATATTTATAATTTTATTTAGTATTAAGGAGATTTTATTGAATTAGTTCGTTGGTAGGTACTGTACCTACACCCGCCCTCTGGCTAGGAAAATAACTATTAGGTACGTTTGTTTTTATTTTGATAAGAATTTATTTTGTGTGGTTGGTATTTCCAGCAAATGTCATATTACTTTGTAGTTGCTTTGAAATCTCGCGAACAAATGGAATATGGCGTTATGATTTTGGTTGACGACCGGTGTATTATCGTATATGTGAAATAATTTAAACGAAATAAAAATTTGAAGTGTATATTTTTTTAGGTTTTCCCCAACATTAAGAGTCACTTTTAGTAATAATATAACTAAATTCAAGTATCAATTCAAATTATCAAAAGTATCAAAACAGTCCATATTTACCGTGAAGCGGAATTCGTAACGTTTACCAAAGTGTGTTATGTTTTGTTATGAATTAAATTATTAATAAAAATGTATTTCAATTATCGTTGAATGTGCCAACCCTTATCATAAAGCAACATTTTTTTATGGATTTTACCCGGTTTCAGGGCAAATATCAATTCGTTTCAGAATTGTGGTATTAATTATTAACTTATTAACTGCCAACTTTATTTTCGATTTTAATAGAAGTATTGTCATGTTTTTTTTCTTTTCAATGTAACTATGTACAAAAAGTTTTTTGAAAAGTGTAATCAATTTATAGATAAAATTGATGAGTTCAGATTCTTTTTCGAATAAAAATGGTCCAATTTACAAAAAGTCCATATTGGATTTATTAATCCACAAGGAATTGTGGTTTGAAAAGCTCGAATTGAAAGCAAATATACGAAGCGTTGTTAATAAACCATGCAATTTGCCCTTTGTTAATTTTACACAGACTCTAGAAGCGGCCGTCAAACGCGTAGCGTAGTCCAGAATGGAACTAGCCCTACCCCTCCCCTTACCCCGCGGGCTCCCGTTCATCCAAAAATCACGCGAAATGAGCGTGCGTTCGAAATTAATTTAAAAAAATAGGTTGCCGTTCAAAATTTTGTTGGATCTTTGCAGAAATCGTTTTTACATAGCTATCCCATCAACTTGGCGTAAAAAAATTGGACGGAGGATTTTTCCGGAGCGATATTTTTGACTGATATCAAAAAAGCATGTTCTTTTGATTAAATAAAGCAAACACCAATATAAAGACACTCCGTGATCAAAAATTGGAGGGAGGAATTTTCCCGGCAACAATAGAATTTAAAAACCAATCTCTTTTAAAAAAAACACTTTCCCTACAAAAATATTGTTGGATTTCTATTAAATCAGGTGGATATTATTTAATACTAACAATATGTGAAGAGTTCTCGAAAGAAGTACTTTTCCAGCGAGAGTTATAATTTTTTTTCAGTTTTTGCTAAAAATAACTAACTTCCCGTTACATATTTTGTTGGATCTCTTGTCATTCGTCATCCCTATATGATACTCCACGTGACTGCAAAAATTTCATCTACGGAGGAATTAATGTTTGGGTTAGCCTCATTTTGAGCCTTTATTGACTGGCCTATAAAGGAAGTGAGGAGAGAAAGGAGATGGGGAAGAGGTTGTTGGGTCGATACGTCAATGGATAATGGTCAGAAAACAGGGTTGGAAGGAGGTCACAAGTCACGACACGGGCTACATAACTAAACACATTTCCCGCTTCATACGGGTCGTATTTACTCATCGCTTGACACTAACTTGATATCTCTGAAGCCCACAATAGTAGCACAGTACGTCTTGTGCATGTGAAATATATAGCAGTAACTAGCAGCAGTTACCTTTCTTAATGTGAATACCGCACAAGAGTCCCAACTGCTCCCAACCGTCTGTAGCAGTGGGGCTATGGTATCTCCAAGGATAGGAAGAGAAAGGTCGTGAAGTTTCTGGGTCATTTATAAAACTATAGTTGCTCCACATTTAAATTATTGCTGTATTATGTTATATTTGGCCAATGAAGGAAATTTGAACAAACTAGATCTTATACAGAATAGAGCTATGAGATGTATACTGGGAAAAGGCATATACGCAAGCATTAATCAAATGCGAGAGCAGCTAAATTTGATTCCAATAAAAAACAGACTATTATATAATGTGATAATTTTTGTGCATAAAGTCATGAAAAACCAAATGAAAAAATATTTTAAGAATGAAATTGTTTTTAGTAGAGATGTTCATAATTACGAAACCAGAAATTTAAATAGAATAAGATTGCCACATATGAAGAAATCAAAATCACAGAACTGCCTAAGGTACGAAGGACTGAAGATGTATAATGAAATGCTTGAAAGTCTGAAGAATGAATGTATTTAAAAAGAAATGTTATGTTTAATGTAAAAATATTTACAAAATTAAATATTATTTTATACTAATTAATACATATATTAATACTCAGTTTCTTTGTTTTTTTTCGGGGGCATTTAGGCGAAAAACGACCGCTCTCCCCCTCAAGTCGATACTACTGGAGGTTCGTTTTGGCGTGCGCGGCGTTTCGCAAAAAGTTGCCTTTCATTTGTTTCGGTTTTCAGGCAAAAAGCGACCGAGACGCCTCTCTGTCGGCGCAGAACCCGGGGTTCAATTCGGCGTGTCGATTGTCAATTCGCAGATGTCGGCAAAAATTAGAGGAACTCTGGCGGCGGAAACTGGAAGCGCTCGAGGCGCGCCATACTAAAGTACCGCAGTTCACTCTTCTGCCGCCAGGACGGCCCCACTCTGGCAAAAAGTTGATTGCGGCCGTTTTATTGTCAGAGCTTCCCGATTGGGAATCGACGTTTCCCTGCCAGAAATCACGAGTGTTGCCACACGCACGGTTTCGAAACGGCCAAATTTTTGTGCATTTTCGCAATTTTTCGTTTTCATAGATCGGGATGATCTGTAAAACTTTTTCTCCTTCACAGTTTATATTTTTATACAATTTCGAAGGCACCCCGAACGCGAAATCATTAAAAAAAATTTCGTGCGCCTTTTTGCTCGAAAATTTTGCGTTTTTCGCATTACTCGAACGTAAATTAAAAACACGATTGATTTTGATCGAGCGTCGGGTCTGAATTAATCAGATATCGTTGATTTTTTTTTTAAATTTCACGAAAAAAAAAATTTAATTTCACGATAAATATTACGAATTTCCTCATTTATCGGGAAATTTTTTTAATTTAAGTGGAAATATTTTTCTTTGCATAATGGTATCATTGGAAAAAAAATAGTCACGTGGTCACCACGAAACCACGTGGTACGATTTTTTTATAAAATCTACACGGTAAAACTGATGATTGCATTCCGTAGCAAACACACAGTCTGCCTTGAAAATTATCGAAAAAATTCATCCTCCGAAGGTTTAGGGACGTTAATCGGCCGTCCTAAAAATGGCGTTCGGTTCAAAATGTCTCACAGTAACCGGCTAAAGTTTTGACATTTGCTATTTTAACAAAAAATGCCAACAGTCGGGCTTTTGGTCAATCAGAAATCAGCCAATCATAGACAAGCACCGAAGAGATGTTTTATTACATAGTGATGTTACTTCAAAGAAACGATAAAATCTGTGTAGGTACTTACTTTGGCAGTATATTTTTTTTTAAATCGATAAATTTGAACGAAATAAAATAAAGTTTGGTAAAAATAATTTGGCACGGGTACTGTAGCCCCGTAGTGAAAAACTACATCAATAGCGTCACGCAAAGTTATAAATTGTACCAAGTAGTAGTAGTAGTAGTAGTATTAGAAGTAGTAGTAGTAGTAGTAGTAGTAGTAGTTGTAGTAGAAGTAGTAGTAGTAGTAGTAGTAGTAGTAGTAGTAGTAGTAGTAGTAGTAGTAGTAGCAGTAGTAGTAGCAGTAGCAGTAGTAGTAGTAGTAGTACTAGTGGTAGTGGTAGTGGTAGTGGTAGTGGTAGTGGTAGTGGTAGTGGTAGTGGTAGTGGTAGTGGTAGTGGTAGTGGTAGTGGTGGTGCAGGTACCTACACAGATGGTACCGGGTAGAGGTCCTAGGTAGGC
The DNA here is from genome assembly GCA_026573805.1 of Hesperophylax magnus. Taxonomy (NCBI): domain Eukaryota; kingdom Metazoa; phylum Arthropoda; class Insecta; order Trichoptera; family Limnephilidae; genus Hesperophylax; species Hesperophylax magnus. Next base: position 3,817,870 of record JAIUSX010000005.1, on the reverse strand, counting down.
AGGTACTGAGAGCGTGTTTTAGCCCGTTTTCTAGGTTAGGTCCGTAGTGTTGTTTTATGGATGTATGGATTTTAAATTTAAAAATAAAAAATTTTCCAATAAGAGTTTTTACATATTGCGTGTTTATAGAGCAATGTTTTTTTCCAAAATAAAACTCGCTGGGACTTTTGAAGAATGTCGGTGACAAAAACCGTACATATGATATGGGTATCAAATTACGCGTCTCGACCTACACAACCCGAACAGCTCGGTGAAAAAATGATCAGTAAGCTCCTTGGCTCTTTTTTTTCTCAAAATATTCATTTCTTTTTATAAAATTTTGTAGTCCCACACCTTCGCCTCATCTACATTCAAATACTACACCACGCACCACATTTTTACCCATTAGTTGCCTGCAACGGGCAAAAAGCTAGTACATATATTAATACTCAGTTTCTTTGTTTTTTTTCGGGGGCATTTAGGCGAAAAGCGACCACTCTCCCCCTCAAGTCGATACGACTCGAGGTTCGTTTTGGCGTGCGCGGCGTTTCGGAAAAAGTTGCCTTTCATTTGTTTCGGTCTTGTGATGAAAGGCTTAAATCACAGTGAAAACAGATAAACCGTAGCTTCCCACTTCGCGGATTAAAAATATACAAATTATTTATGAAAACCGTCATTCTAGCGACATCTGTTGAGTTCAAATTGATCCAGCTTGTTTGCAGTAGGCACCTGTAATAGTTGGAATTATATCGAGGTTCTAGGACGAAAGCAGAGAGGTCGTAAAATCTTCTAGGACGACTAGGATTCCCCTTTTTCTTAGGCCTGAAAATGAACATTGAAGTTTAAACTCAGTGCTTAAAAGTGTTAAGTGAATAGTGCAAAAGTGATTAGTGAATTATTTAAATCTTTAAAATAATTATTTCATTCAAAGTGAAAACATTCAAATCTAATTGAGAGTTTTATCATTAATTTAGAGTGAACGTGTTCGCGAATTGATATTTAAAAATATATTATAATTTAGTATCAATTTTGTTTAAAAATATTAATAGTAAATACTTACATCTTAGTTTAAAGAAACACAAAAAAAAAACAAAAAGGAAACAATAATAAACACTCAAACCTTTGTTCTAAAAGTAACAGTTCGAAAAAAAATTAATTGTGGGTACTTTAAAATATTGGTGAAAACAGTGAAATTTAGAAGAAAGTTTTAACAGATATTTAATTTATTCAGAATCGAAATAATTAAAAGTTTGCGCAATTCGGAATGAATTTTCTTATAAATTTATATAAAAAAAAATTAAAAAAGAGTAAATAAATAGTTCGACCTAAATAATTTATAATTTCCCGGCACATCTATATCACAAAATATTAAATATCAGCTAATTTATATGAATCAAGCAAGAATAAAATATTAAATAGGAATAGATAGTCGAAAAGATTTATTTTGAAATTAGTTGAAAAATACAGTTAATTAGGTAGGATTTCTTTGACAAGATTTGTTGTGTAGATCCCAACCGGAAAAATCTTGAAGGGGGTGAGTTTTCCTTTTATAAATAATTTTCAGGCCCTGGGAGTGAGGAGGTGCAGCGGATTATGGTATTCCAATTAAATTATTAAAACAACAAAAGGAATTATTAAGGGCTTATCCTTCTGCAAAAATGGCTTATGCAAAACTCACTCACACTTAATGTTAACAAAACTAAATATTTAACGTTTTCTATAACGACTAGAGGACAACCAGCTGAGGATTATGCTCTCAAATTACATGATTGTCAAGGAAAAAACGAAACGCAATCATGCCACTGCCCCACCATAATACACTCTAGAAGTATAAAATATCTCGGCATTGAAATTGATGAAAATCTTCGATGGGACTCCCACATAAATAGTATTACAAAGAAACTCACAAAGCTTATATACTACTTTAGAAATATACGCAATATACTAAGTATAAATGATTTATATAAGGTATACTATGCTCTCTGTCAATCACGCATAGAATATGGGATTATTGGATGGGGATCTGCCTCAAACATCCACATGAAGCAGCTTATTAAAACTCAAAAAGCAATAATAAAAATAATCCTTAAAGTACCCATAAGAACTCCATCAAAAGACATTTTTAAAATTTTTAAAGTTTTCAGTATAATAAAACTATACTCAAAAAATGCTCTAATCAAATTTACAGAAAAATATGAGTACCCTGCTGACCATCACAACTATATTACAAGGAAGAAATCCTCAAAACTATTGAACATCCCAAAATTAAATACGTCTTTTGGCCAGAAAAATCATCATTTCCATGCTACAAAAACTATATAATACCCTCCCAATTGAACTCAAAAACACAACGGAGACACAAAAATTTAAAAACGACATCAAATTATGGCTAAGTAAACACGAAGATGAGGAAATCAATAAAATTATGAACTGAACAAATGTGAAGACAATTTTTTAATTTTTTTTTTGTAGAAATTAACAAGGAAATCACGATCTACACCTATACCAAAACCTACAGTCCGCCTCGGAACAGGAATACATAGTGAGGAGGACTGCGAATAATATACTTAACTTTGTAATTAAAATTGTCGTTAATAAAAATAAAAAAAAAATAAAAAAATTACACATTAAAATATGTATATTGTGTATTTATGTATATATATAAATATAAAATAATATATTGTATATAAAGAATATATATATGAGTAATGTATTTATATATATGCATTTTATTTATTAATGAAAACATCGGAATGGTAACGATTTTTAAATACCTACCCATGGACATATCTATTTTATTGAAAAAGAAAATATGTATTTATTAATATTCAAGTTTATGTAGAATCATATATCTTATATTTATTTTTTAATATATGTACTCTTATTTAACATATTTTGGCAATCTAGATATGTGTTCTTATATACATATATTTATTCTTCATTTAACCTCTAGTAAATGTACTAAATTCGGAAAATGAAATAAATAGTTTAACTTTAAATAGGAATAATAAAAAATATTGAATTAAATAACAAAGTCGTGAGGTTTTAACTAATAATGCACAATAAAAGTAAAGAGGCACAAGTGACTTCTAAGGAAATTTTAAAATAAACAAATCTCACATTTAGGTTAGTGTGTCAGGAGATGTTTACATTATCGGTTTGTTTACAAATAAAGCGTACACTGGGGAACTGGGTCAACAGCATAGTTTGAAAACGACCTTGGCCGTAACTAGATAATTTATCAGGGTTATAAGGATAATCATCAGGATGTCATAGAACAATATATAGCGACTTGCGTATTCACAAATACCTATCATTAACAAACAACAATTGAAAAATCATCGGGTTAGCAAGATTTATATCGAATAATTGCACGAAACATTTAAATATCATTGTCTAGATAGTCGCATAGGTTTTTGTTAATTACCTGAAACAGCTGGAAGATGCGTGCTCACAAATACCTATCATTCACAAACAACAATTGAAAATCACGGGTTAGTAAGATTTTCATCGAATAATTATACGAAACATTTGAATATTATTGATGGAGTGTTCGCATAGATCCCATCAGTTGCCTGAGACAGTTGAGAGTCGTGTATCCTCTTATATGGCAATCAATTATATGAAACAGTTGAAAAATCACGGGATAGGATGAACTAAATCTAATGTTGAACCTTGGAGGAAAAAATTAAAATAAATACAGTTCATCAAATAGGAGGCAGTGGTCGCTCCTATAACAAGACCATTAACCAAAAAAAATAGAGATGGCGATTCTCTTAAATAAAAACGTCAAAACCAAACAAAAAGCCTGGAGTTCGATAGCTCTCCAAAACAAACTATCAATAAGATCTTATTTTACTAGTATTTATTCGTATCACCTTATTCTTACGTATCTATTCGGTCACCAAGCCTAGAGTTTCGCAGAACTCTTGGTACGAGATCCGAGCTTGGGATGCGAAGCAGCTAGCCTCGTATTGCAAGTTATAAACCTTTCCAAAACTGTATGTATACATATATTTATTCGTATGTACTGTTTGCTGGAGAATGCGGACCTGCATACAGCTTGCATTTAGGTCTGTGGACCACTCTCGCATTTTCTCTTAAACGTGGAATGAGGATTCACGACCCGTAAGTCCACACCAACCGTGAGTATATGATTGTATATAGGACGAAACCGGTTCGCCCTAAGTAAATTGTAGTCCAAGGAGGAGTAGGAATTTGGGGGTTTCAAGGCTCGAGGGAAGACTTGAAGGCAGTGCATGATGACGATGGAAGATTTTATTGGGACGCGGTAACTTAGGTACCAATCAATTTAATCGTGTCACAAGATTGTGCGAATTTCTAGTCGACTCCCGATCATCTTGTTTACTTGCAGGAGGATTGGAGCCAAATTTTGAAAGCAAAGGGCTATTCCGAGTTCGTCAAATATACAATTAACTTATTACATTAACCTACTAAATCAATCTTTACATGTACCTTATAGCAGCAGAATCATAAAGGGGTGGCGCCGAACAGATACAAGAGTTTACCAAAATCAAATTTACTAACAATGAACCATTTGAGTTATATTTAATTACCTGTCCAAATAAACATGTATAACATCCTTTACCAGCGATTATCTTAGACTTCGTTAGGGTGCAGGGAATCAGAATAGTTACATAGGGAAAGTTAACTCATTCAGAGAAATCATTTAAATTTAGACTTGCAATGAAAAGACCAATTCAATTTTGAAATTTAACGCCTTGATCAGAATCAAAAGGGTTACCACAAAATGAAAGTAATTAAAATCCTTTATCATAAACCAAAAAAATTACACAACGTTTGATGGAATTTAATTACAATATAAATACGAAAATATTTGCGTTCAATATCGTAAATAACGTATTAATTAGTTAAGTACATATGTCTATAAAGATATACAGTACAAGAGAGCTTTAAGTAGCTTTCTGTAGTTATCAAAAAAATTAAGGGTCCAATTTTCATGGAGGCTTATGTGTTGTAGGGGAGGAATTTTCCATCCCTGCGAACACATATGCAAAGCCTTAGAAAAAAAAAAGAAATATCGATCATAGTCAAGAGAGAAGAAAATTTTATATTGTAATAATATAATAAAAAGGATGGCGAAAAGGTGAAAATATTACAGTCTTCAGGCGAAAAGCGACCGAGACGCCTCTCTGTCGGCACAGAACCCGGGGTTCAATTCGGCGTGGAAAAACAGAAAAAACGAGTCAGCCTAATTTAGGATTAACTCGACCGGATTCGTTCGGGACAAGATGTCGACAAAAAATTGAGGAACTTCTGGCGGCGGAAACTGGAAGCGCTCGCGGCGCGCCATACTTAGGCGCCTCAGTGCGCTCTCCCGCCGCCAGGACGGCCCCACTCTGGCAAAAAGTCGATTTGCGGCCGTTGAATTGTCAGAGCTTCCCGATTGGGAATCGACGTTTCCCGGCGAGAAATCACGAGTGTTGCCACACGCGCGGTTTCGAAACGGCCAAATTTTGGTGCATTTTCGCAAATTTTCGTTTTCATCGATCGGGATGATCTGTAAAACTTTTTCTTCTTCACCGTTTATATTTTTATTCAATTTCGAACGCACCCGAACGCGAAATGTTTCAATTTTTTTTTCGTGCGCCTCTCTCGCTCGAAAATGTTTCGTTTTTCGCATTACTCTAACGTAGGTAAGTTTTTAGATTCTCACGGCCAAAAGCATTTTTGTTGTTTGTTTTTGGGGTGTTATGCCGTGTTGCGCTAACTCCTTATTTAGCCGCCGTTTCGGACAGCGTTGCAGTGTCCATCATCAGGGCAGATCCGGTAGATCCGAAGATCTTCGGCAACACAAGCAACACGGCATAACACCCCAAAAACAAACAACAAAAATACTCTAACGTAAATTAAAAACACGATTGATTTTGATCGAGGGTCGGGTCTGATTTAATTAGGTATCGTTGATTTTTTTTTTAAATTTCACGAAAAATTTTACGAATTTCCCCTGTTTCAGGGAAAGTGGTTTAATTTAAGAGGAAATGTTTTTCTTTGCATAATGGTATCATTGGAAAAAAATAGTCACGTGGTCACGAAAAAACCACGTGGTACGATTTTTTAATCAAATCTACACGGTCACCCTGATGATTGAATTCCGTCGCAAACACGCAGTCTGCGGGTAAAATTATCGAAAAAAATCATCGTCCGAAGGTTTAGGAACGTTAATCGGCCGTCCTACAAATGGCGCTCGGTTCAAAATGTCTCACAATAACCGGCTAAAGTTTTGACATTTGCGATTTGAACAAAAAATGCCAACAGTCGGGCTTTTGGTCAATCAGAAATCAGCCAATCATAGACTAGCAGCGAAATGTTGTGAATTCAAAGAAACAATAAAATCTGTGCAGGTACTTACTTTGGCAGTATATTTTTTTTAAATCGATAAATTTGAACGAAATAAAATGTAGTTTTATAAAAATAATTTGGCACGGGTACCGTCGCCCCGTAGTGAAAAACTACATCAATAGCGTCACGCAAATTTATAATTTGTACCAGGAGCGCAGAAGTTGGGTAAGGTTAGCCTTTTTTTTATTTTTTTTATATTAACTCCACACAGGAGGCCCTGGGAGCCATTCATATTTAAAGTTTTCATCTCTTTATTTTTTAACGAGTAGGTACCTAATTGCGTGATGTATATATTTTTCCGGTATTTTTTTTAAAGTAGGTGCAGGTACCTGCACATATGGTACCGGGTAGAGGTCCCGGGTAGGCAGGTACTGAGAGCATGTTTTAGCCCTTTTCTAGGTTAGGTCCGTTGTTTTGTAATATAACGTATGGATTTAAAATTAAAAAAAACGATAAAATCTGTGCAGGTACTTACTTTGGTAGTTTATCTTTTAAAAAATCGATAATGCTTTTGAACGAAATTAATAAATAAATTTAGTTTGGTAAAAATAATTTGGCACGGGTACCGTCGCCCCGTAGTGAAAAACAACATCAATAGCGTCACGCAAATTTATAATTTGTACCAGGAGCGCAGAACTTAATAGGGTGAAGCGATGTTAATTGTTTTGTAAAATAAACATTTTTTTTATCAAAAGTTTTTCCAGTTTGAGTTATAGTAATAAATTTGAGAGGCGGGCATGGGTACCGTCGCCCCGGGAGCCATTCATATTTAAAGTTTTTATCTCTTTATTTTTTAACGAGAAGGTACCTAATTGCGTTATGAAAATATTTTTTTGGTAATTTTTTTTTTTTAAATATATTAAGTTTGAAGTTTTTTTTTAATAAAATATTTTCCAATAAAAGTTTTTACATTTTGCGTGTTTATAGAGCAATGTGTTTTTCCAAAATAAAACTCGCTGGGACTTTTGAAGAATGTCGGTGACAAAAACCGTACATACGATATGGGTATCAAATTACGCGTCTCGACCTACACAACCCGAATGGCTCGGTGAAAAAATGATCAGTAAGCTCCTTGGCTCTTTTTTATCTCAAAATATTCATTTCATTCTAAACAAACATATATTTTAATACATTTGTGGTTACACATTCATTGCTTCATTCACATGCAAACATACATATTACATTTTTTAAAAGTTTTTAAATTTTGCGTGTTAATTGAGCAATTCTTTTTCCAAAATAACAACATTTGAAGAATGTCGGTGACAAAAAACCGTACATACGATATGGGTATCAAATTAGGCGTCTCGACCTACACAACCCGAACGGCTGGGTGAAAAAATGATCAGTAAGCTCCTTGGCTCTTTTTATTCTCAAAATATTCATTTCTTTCTAAACACACATATATTTTAATACATTTGTGGTCACACATTCATTGCTTCATTCACATGCAAACATACATATTATATTTTTAAAAGTTTTTAATTTTTGCGTGTTTTTAGGTAAGGTTGGGATAGAACATGGAAAAAGGTATTAGAATTAAATCACAAAGCAGTCTATACAAACCTAGCGTAGCCCACAAACTACACAAAAACATATAACTCTAAAGGGGACGCGAGCAGGCGTTATTAAAGGGGCAATTTTTTGTTACATAAAATAACATGGAAAATAGGTATTAGAATCAAATCACAAACCAGTCTATACAAACCTAGCGTAGCCCACAAACTACTTGAAAACTGGGATATAACTCTAAAGGGGACGCGAGCAGGCGTTATTAAAGGGGCAATTTTTTGTTACAGAAAATAGGTATTAGAATTAAATCACAAACTAGTCTATACAAACCTCGCGTAGCCCACAAACTACTTGAAAACTGGGATACAACTCTAAACGGGACGCGAGCAGGCGTTATAAAGGGGCAATTTTTTGTTACAGAAAATAGGTATTAGAATTAAATCACAAACCAGTCTATACAAACCTAGCGTAGCCCACAAACTACTTGAAAACTGGGATATAACTCTAAACGGGACGCGAGCAGGCGTTATTAAAGGGGCAATTTTTTGTTACAGAAAATAGGTATTAGAATTAAATCACAAACCAGTCTATACAAACCTAGCGTAGCCCACAAACTACTTGAAAACTGGGATATAACTCTAAAGGGGATGCGAGCAGGCGTTATTAAAGGGGCAACTTTTTGTTACAGAAAATAGGTATTAGAATTAAATCACAAACCAGTCTATACAAACCTCGCGTAGCCCACAAACTACTTGAAAACTGGGATATAACTCTAAACGGGACGCGAGCAGGCGTTATTAAAGGGGCAATTTTTTGTTACAGAAAATAGGTATTAGAATTAAATCACAAACCAGTCTATACAAACCTAGCGTAGCCCACAAACTACTTGAAAACTGGGATATAACTCTAAAGAGGACGCGAGCAGGCGTTATTAAAGGGGCAATTTTTTGTTGCAGAAAATAACATGAAAAATAGGTATTAGAATTAAATCACAAACCAGTCTATACAAACCAAGCGTAGCCCACATACTATTTGAAAACTGGGATATAACTCTAAAGGGGATGCGAGCAGGCGTTATTAAAGGGGCAATTTTTTGTTAGAGAAAATACCATGGAAAATAGGTATTAGACTTAAATCACAAACCAGTCTATACAAACCTAGCGTAGCCCACATACTATTTGAAAACTGGGATGTAACTCTAAAGGGGACGCGAGCAGGCGTTATCAAAGGGGCAATTTTTTGTTACAGAAAATAACATGGAAAATAGGTATTAGAATTAAATCACAAACCAGTCTATACAAATCTAGCGTAGCCCACATACGATTTGAAAACTGGGATGTAACTCTAAAGGGGACGCGAACAGGCGTTATTAAAGGGGCATTTTTTTCCTATAGAAAATCACAGTTAGATTAGGTTAGGTTATATATATATAAATTTAATATTTACAGAATTTATTTTCTTTAACCGAATTAGTACATAGGTAGGTAATAAAGCTAAATCCATTTATTTGAAAGTGAAATATTGCGTTTAACCGTGAAGCGGAATTCGTAACCTTTACCACATTTTTTTTATTTAAAAGTTTTTAAATTTTGCGTGTTAATTGAGCAATGCTTTTTCCAAAATAAAACTGCCTGGGACTTTTCAAGAGTGTCGCTGACAAAAACCGTACATACGATATGGGTATCAAATTACGCGTCTTGACCTTCCCAACCCGAACGGCTCGGTGAAAAAATGATCAGTAATCTTCTTCGCACTTTTTTTTCTTAAAATATACATTTTTTCTTTAATTTTGTAGACCCACACCCTCGCCTCATCTACATTCAAATACTACACCACGCAATTAATTTTTACCCATTAGTTGCCTGCAACGGGCAAAAAGCTAGTTAACATTATTTTATAGTTTATATTCAAATGTTTTATAATCTAACTCAATAAATAATAATAAATAAAAATCAGATCTGGTTACCGAAGCCATTTGAAGCAAAGTTTATTCTTTATTGCGGTTTTTCACCAAGGCGATACTGAGAGTAACTTCCACTCTGAATCGTGCCGCAAATATCCTACTAGGTTATTTCATTTTACTTTTGCACGCCGGGATTTAAACCCGCGACCTCCGGATTCGTAGTTGAGAGTTGCACCACTCGATCACGGAGGCTGTCGGGTCGGGTGCAAACTTCCCAAAGGATATTCCAGGAGGTAACAGGCGGAGTGGCACTTTAAGGGGGTATTTCACTATCTCTGATTATGTTCTGACTAAGCACTAATCCGCGGATTAGTCATTTTTTCGTTTTCACTATATCTGAATAACGCTCGGGTTAAAGTTCGATTTGACTAATCAGTGCTCGAACTTCACGTTAGGCGCTATTTCTCGAATCAAAGATGGCGTCAAAACATTCCGAGTTTGACAGCTGAGAAGTGAGTCGAATTTTGTTGAATGAATTTGAATGCTCGTATGATCCATCCTGAATTATTTGATTGTGTTCAAAATAAGAAACAATGTATTAATTCGACACGAATCTATCTAAAATGACCTGATAATCAACATAACATAACCAAAAAAATGCACACTTCGCGGTGTGCGGACTGTGACGCATGACAGCCGTGGCAGTAGATGGAGTAACTGCAAACATTTTGCGATGTTGCCAGACTATTTCGAGTGTTTTCTATCCGGAAGCTCGAAACAATGGTGAAACGGTCGCCGTTGAATAACGAAGTTATTCTGATCTTTAAAGCCAGCCAACGGATAGCTAGTCAGATATTTACCCCGACATAGTGAAATACCCCCTAACGCTGCCAACTCCTCGACTGGGGACACGCCATGACAGACAATTTCAAAAAGAAAATAAAACCAATATTATATACCTAAATAAGATTTCAAGGGCTCCTACAGCAGAAGTGTTATATACCTGCATAAGATTTAAAGGGCTCATACATCAGACGTGTTATATACCTACATAATATTTAAAGGGCTCAGACAACAGAAGTGTTATATACCTGCATCAGATTTGAAGGGCTCATACAGCTGAAGTGTTATATACCTACATAAGATTTAAAAGGCTTATACAGCAGTAGTGTTATATTCCTACAAAGATTTGAAGGGCTCATACAGCATAAGTGCTATATAACTAAATAAGATTTAAAGGGCTCATACGGCAGAAGTTTTATATAACTAAATAAGATTTAAAGGGCTCATACGGCAGAAGTTTTATATACCTACATCAGATTTAAAGGGCTCATACAGCAGAAGTGTTATATTCCTACAAAAATTTGAAGGGCTCATACAGCATAAGTGCTATATAACTAAATAAGATTTAAAGGGCTCATACGGCAGAAGTTTTATATAACTAAATAAGATTTAAAGGGCTCATACGGCAGAAGTTTTATATAACTACATCAGATTTAAAGGGCTCATACAGCTGAAGTGTTCTATACCTACATAAGATTTAAAGGGCTCATACAGCAGAAGTGTTATATTCCTACAAAGATTTAAAGGGCTCATACAGCATGAGTGTTATATACCTGCATAAGATTTAAAGGGCTCATACAGCAGAAGTGTTATATTCCTACAAAGATTTAAAGGGCTCATACAGCATGAGTTTTATATACCTGCATAAGATTTAAAGGGCTCATACAGCAGAAGTTTTATATTCCTACATCAGATTTAAGGGGCTCATACAGCAGAAGTGTTTTTTTTTTTAATTTGAAATGAACTTTTTAATGATATTTTCAACTCACAATCTGCCGCCTTCGATCCGATTAGTTGCTGCAGTCCATAAGATAAAGGTGGACACGGATTGGAGCAGCAAACTAACTGTCCCTCTTTCCCAACGGAATACGGATCACATTTCTGAAATCCAACACGTTATGTTGATTATATATTTATTTACATACTCTGGTCCAATTATGACATAATATACAACTTTGGGAAACGGGTTTAGGTACCGCCGCCCTATTGGATAACCAACACCTCTGCCATAGGTCACATCAAGTGGCTCGCTAGGTTATCACTTCGTTGAAATTTTGAAAAAAATGATTAATCTTTATTACTTGTACTATCACTTCCCAAAGTTAGTGCTCTACCCCCAGACATCCTGTAAAGTATAATGTATATCTGTCTCAATCCATTTTCAATGTCGGCCTTCTAATTTCAAATCAATGTATGTCAAGAGAGTAATTTATTTTTCCATTGGCTGTTGAACTACGAAGTTACCATAGAGAAAATCCCAAAACATAATATCTGTGGCGTATTATGTTATAAGTATTTATGAGGATTTGCAATCTTCAAATATTTTTTTTAAACATTTAATAAATTGAATGAAAAAACATACACTTAGTAAGACACCACTTTATTTTTGAATCAATAACGATAGCCAACCGGGTTTCGCTTGTCCCAAGCTTCATCAGGGCTAAATATCAACTGAGTTGATATTTAGCCCTGATGAAGCTTGGGACAAGCGAAACCCGGTTGGCTATCGTTATTGATTCAAAAATAAAGTGTTGTCTTACTAAGTGTATGTTTTTTCATTCAATATGTCACACCCCAAAGTATTTGCTTCCTTCGAAAAAATTTAATAAATTAACTAACTTTAATAAAAATCCATCAATTTAGAATAAAGGGGATCAATTACCTGTCAAAAAGACGCCAAACAATCAATCCCAGTAAATTTAATCAAAAAACTCCTATTTTCTAAAGAAATTTATTGTGAAAAAAGAAAAAAGTCGAATAAAGCTGGCGTGTCATCTTAGGATGATTACTTCTGTTGCTTACCTGCGGTAAAATGCCTTTACAGGCAGCAAGTTTCGCCACCTGACAGTCTGCAAATGGAATGCATGCTCCCGGCAACAACTTATTCTCCGTGATGCAGCTGCTACCTACAAACACACAGCACATAGATTAGGTCAGGGTCACGTGGGGGAGCTGAGGAAATCAAACTTACCAGGATTTGATTAGATTTCTGGTGCTGTACCTTCAACTACCTTCACCAGAGGACAGCAGACAATTGTAAGGGTGCCCACCATAGAGCATACCTAAAAAAATACACAGTAATTTAAATAAAGTAGTCAAATTCAAATAAATATTTATTGCACAAAAAAACAGAGTACAAAGGGTATAGCTTATAGGTTACATCCTATTTCTTCCAGCTAACCCAACAAATACACATTATATTACATAACCCAAAAATTACATTTTAACAAATGTATGTAAATAAAAATAAAAAAAAAACAGTGGTATTTAAGTTATGTAAGGTATTCATTTAAGGTGTAGTGACATTTGTTTAAAATAAATGTATTTCTTGACCCGGGACCTCTCCTCTCTCAAGGGATTTAAAGAATACGTAAGGGAATATAAACAGATTAGTTATCCACCGAGAATCGAACCCGAGACCTCTCTTCTCTCAAGGGATTTAAATAATACGTAAGGGAATATAAAAACATTAGTTATCCACCGAGAATCGAACCCGAGACCTCTCTTCTCTCAAGGGATTTAAAGAATACGTAAGGGAATATAAACAGATTAGTTATCCACCAAGAATCGAACCCGGGATCTCTCCTCTCTCAAGGGATTTAAAGAATACGTAAGGGAATATAAACAGATTAGTTATCCACCGAGAATCGAACCCGAGACCTCTCTTCTCTCAAGGGATTTAAAGAATACGTAAGGGAATATAAAAACATTAGTTATCCACCGACAACCGAACCCGGGATCTCTCGTCTGTCCAGGAAAACCCTATTGATTTTTAATCAATGATTCTTGATTTTTCATAATCATCTTCATGCATCCCATTGAGATTCACACCAACATACTACTACACCAGAGATGTGCTTTATTTCAAATAAATCCATTTCAAATGGAAATGCAAAATGCAAAATGGGTATTTTCCATTTTGCATTTTAAATGCTTTTCTAAAAACCATTTTGCATTTTGCATTTTAAATGCTTTTCTCAATGCATTTTCCATTTTAAATCCTTTTTTGCAACATTCTTCGCACTTTCTCCACTCATCTTTTTTTCATAAGCCCCAAATATCAGTCGGTCCTCAACCTCGCTATGAGAGATAATTTACATTTGTCAAGTTGCGCCCTGGCAATTGAGTGATACCATTACAAAAAATACTGTTTTAAATACTGAACATGGCCATGACGCTGTAATATTAACTGCTAAGTTTCTATGTTTTTACGTTGGCAACATTAGTTCCACGCAAATTTTTTGTGGTTTCATAATCCGTAGTCGTGGTGTTTTTAGATTTACCATCATGTAATATGTTTGTTCTACATTGATGTCCATTATTAAATGACAAAATTGTTTAAAAATGCTATAATTATTTTAATTGTTTGACCTGAGAAACCATTTTGCATTTTCAAATGGAAAAGTTTTGACCCATTTCCATTTTGCATTTCAAATGGTTTTGGGTACCCATTTTGCACATCTCTGTACTACACACTGTCAACACAATAAACACACAGATAAATTACGATTTCTTTAATTTGTTTCCACTTTACGTTACCCACAATTTTTTTAAAGTTTGCAATATGCAAGAAACATAATTTAAAAAATTATGTGTTTTGAAATATGCCATGCCATTTTGAGTTTATAATAAAATATATGCATTTAAGAAAGGATTAAAAGCAGGCAATATTTTTTTATTATGAAAATAGAAGCAGAATGTACAAATTAAACAGCCATTTCATTTTATTTTAAAGGGATACTGGCTACTGGCTACTGTAAGTGTGTTGCCACTTCACCTGAGGGGGAATTCCCTTAAAGGCTTCTTCCGCAACACTTGCGCACCTGGTGATGTGCTGGCACCTGCCGGTCCGCCCCGTGCTCTCCAAGATGCACGAATCACCTGTAACAAACATTTCACCCCAGCAGTTAAACATGGGAGGGGGCATTAACTCTTCAAGCAAATATGTTAACCGCAACAGTTAAACATGAGAGGGGGCATTAAATCTTCAGGAAAATTTGTTCGGTTTTGGAAACAAACAGCTGTTACCCGTAAAATCAATTTGTTCACTTTGAAATACTCTCATAGAAATCGTTCTGTCTCGCTTACCGTCAAAGTTAGAAATATGAACTAAACGGTGTTAGAAAGGGAAAACACTTTATATTCAAACAAAGAAGTTAACTACAGAATAATTAAAATGTACCTCTAACAGACGAAAAAACGTAAGGTTCAATTAACCCTTTATTTGCCCGGTAGGTCCCTGGGACTCCATTGAAAACTTTCAAACCGTTCGTTTTTCGAATTACAAATTGTGCGTTCCAGTACCTTCACGTGACGCAGGAGAGCGGACGTCGATGTGCGTGGCTCCGATAGGTGAGTAATCACGCTAGTGGAGTCCGTGGGACTCCACCGAGGTATTAATGTTACAGTTTTAGCCTATTTACGGTATTTTTAACAGTGTATTTTTTTTTTCCCCCGGAATGAGAGAAAATATTGTCACCTGTGTCTACCGCGTCTAAAAAGGAAAGCTACTAAGCCTGTGTGCCTTGGCTGTACAAAAAAATAAGCAATGACTGTGTCATTTTTGTTTGAACCATTTTCTTAAAACTTTTTATAAGAATTGATTATGTTTTTTTTGTTATTTGTTTTTGGGGTGTTATGCCGTGTTGCGCTAACTGGTTCTTTAGCCAACGTTTCGGACAACATTGCAGTGTAATACACTGCAATACTGTCCGAAACGTTGGCTAAAGAAGGAGTTAGCGCAACACGGCATAACACCCCAAAAACAAATAACACAAATACTTTTGGCCGTGAAAATCTTAAATCATTTTTGATTATGTTTTTGTTATATTTCTTTAAAAATTAGTTTGAAACATTGTTTTGTTTTTGAAATGTTGAAACTAGAAGTTAGGTCTCGTAATTTTGTTACAAAAAGAGCCATATTCTAGAAGTTCCTTAATAAAAGGCCGTGATTCTATAATTTTAAGTAAAAACCTATGCCATTGTAAAACCAAATGCGGCATCCTTTTGTCTTTTTTATGACTGGTTTCGAGAATCGGGTTTTTTTTCAAACGCAAATATGTATTTACCTATTTAGAAATCGTGTTGACAAAAATATTTGGACGTTACATCAATTATGAAACCTCGTTATAACAGCATACGATTGTATGAAAACAAGCACGAATTAAAATATCATTTTATAATTGCTCATTATAACCATGACCTCGCTATTTCCGTGTTTTGACTGTATGTAATAAACAAATGTAACTAGTATTTCATTTAAAAATGTGTTTTATTTCGTGTTAAATTAACGATTTTAGTCCTGGGGACTCCACCAAGTAAATTGTGTATGTTTGAAGTCACCGGGTAAATCAAGGGTTAAAGTTTAGTGTTTTCCGGGACAAACCTTCCTCTAGCAAATATTGAGGACTGCACCTCGGGGCAGGAACAATACGGAAACGGACTACACCTTGCGGGGATCAAAGAAGTGTGTTAAATATTTAAGTCTATCGAAGGTCATTAGATTGCACCTCACGAAGAAAAAAACAACAGGAAAAAACAACGTCTTACAAGGATTAAAATAATTCTTTCGTACTAATATTTTTCACCAGTCGTTGTATTTTAAAAAGAAGTTCATTATTCAAAATAAAATCATTTCTGAAAAACGTTGCAAAAAGTGGTAAATAATTTATGTATATTTTTTTCTATTTTATGCGGAAACTTCATTGGTTCATGCAACCATGTAACTAATTGTAACATGTCATTATTTTGATAATTTTTTTTTGTATTTCTTGTGCATTAACTATGTAACAATTTATGGACATTTTTGTTTTATTTTCCAATGTACATTTGTTACTTAAATTGAAAAGAAAACAAAATGTAGGTAACAAATTTTTCACACATACCTTCAGAAATTTTTTTTTTTTTAAATAATAATAATTTATTTATTTTATTTTAAATGCACATTTACGGTTGTGCATAACCAATAAAAAAATATACATTTTATTTTATTTTATTGAGTAATAATCGCGTATTTGAACTGTTGAATATTTAATTGGAAAATATCTATATCAGGGAATAACAGTTAATTTAGTAACAGAATCATTTTTCCGAGCGGCATTACTAATGGTAAGTTAGTTCTGCATTTTGGAACGACAAAGGCTCTGTGCCTGCGCGCTCTTGTGTAATTATCGGGAACATAAAACTCTATTTTTTTCTATTATATCGGGAATACAGATGTTACCGTTTAGAAGTTTATATGCTGTTGTCAGCAAAGAAGTTTTCCTTCTATCGGTGAGGCTATTAATGATATAGAGGGATAATATCCGAAGTCTCTAAGATATAAAATATATCAGAAACTTCTTTTTTAATTTCTCTATCACTTGAGAGTAAGTTAAATCCATATTACAGAACCACTTTCCAAAATGCTACGTACTAAACTATAGTATAGCACACGAATCGCGGCCGAGCTGCAAACATGTCTGGGGTTGCTTAGCACAAATCCTAGCATTCTTTAGCAAGCTTTGTTGCATATCGTTTCTATGTAGACGTGAAATGTTAGGTGCGTATCAAATGCGATTCCCAAATCTCTCGAAATAACAATGTGCTGAAGAGATGAATAATAAATTTTGAAGTTATAGTACGTCGTTTTTTTTGCCTTGGTGTAGCACATAATGGAGCATTCCTTAATATTAAATCCTTATTTATTGATATGACTCATTTCGACGATAGAATTTATATCACTTTGTAGCTGCAAGCAATTTTCAAAGATTTTATTAAAAGGAATAATATCATGTCATCCGCGAATAAGAGAAACTTAGAAAATTTTATGCAATGGTAAATGTTGATAAATAGCGAGAAAAGTAAGGGTCCAAGATTCGACCCCTGTGGAACTCCAGAGTTTGTGATGAAGTTGGAATGGTGGAAAATTTCATTAGTAACGTATTGTTGTCTATTTGAGAAATAACTTACAAATAGACATAGAAGTTTCTCTGAAAATCCAAATTGGTAGAGTTTATTTAGGAGAATAAGCGGATCTGCTGAATCAAAGGCTTTTGCGAAGTCGTTGTTTGATACATCTACTTGATTGTTACTATCAAGAGCTTGAGATGTGTACTCCGTAAAAACCATTAGATTAGACACAGTAGATCTGCCAGACCTAAAACCGTGTTACTGGTCAATTATAAAGGGTTCAACTTGGGTATTAATGCATTTATGAATTATTAGTTCAAACAACTTGGCTGGAGAGGATAGGATCGCCACTGGTCTGTAATTAGAGACTGAAGCCTTATCACCGGTTTTATTTAACGGTGTAACCTTAGAGATTTTCCACAGGTCTGGGAATATTCCGGAGTTAAGTGAGAGATTATAAATATACGCGAGATGTTAATAAGGGATCAAAGCATCCATTTAATATAACTTGATTGACTGCCGTAATATAGTAGATGATGTTGCTGATCTAAGAGTTGACTGCCTCAGACCAGTGTTTTCCGGGACGCATAGTTCAGAGATGTAGGGTGGGGCCATTTCATTGATGGATTTAAACACCATCCAGCACAATTTGTACTGGATTCTTTCAGGGCACTTGAGCCAGTGAAGGTTACGAAGGTGTTCTGAAATGTGCATATATTTATAAACCCGGTTATGAGCCGTGCTGCTGCATTAAATACTGATTGAAGTTTTTCAATTTGATGTTTTGGAAGGCTGTGTGACGAATCAAATTTCGTCACAAATAAATTTGAATTATAAACTGAGTGTGTCCCGCAGTGTGCGCCCAAAGATAAAGAAAGTGTTGACAGACGTGGGTTGTAAGGAAAGAAGTGAGAAGTGCGGGGTAGAGGGACAGGTCCTACAAGCTCAGGAAGGAAGAGAGTCAAGACCGAGGCGGGAGAGAGAGGAGACCGAGACAGGAGTGGTGGTGAAACACGCGTTTCCCGCCCCACGAACTGATGCTGGGCGGTGGGTGAAGAAGTTACAGTCGAGTTCGAGGAAGTGATTTGCAAGATATGTTATCCTCCGCCCGGTGACGTAATGTTGGGCGGGAGACGAAGAAAGTTCTGTGACCAGACGCGGCCGGGAGGGCCTGAGTTGCAGAACTGCAGAAGCTGCCACCAACGACTTTAGCCTTACTAAGGCCAACGCAGAGAACTAACTCAGTGACAACAGAGTAATTATTATTTTTTTGGTAAACTAATGTTTAAGACAAGATTTTTTATGCATAGCACAAAGGGTAACAATTATTTTACAAGCAATAATTATTCGCCTGAAACACTCATCCACACTGAAAAACCTCCTGATAAAAGATACATGACGCCAACGGTACTTGAACCCCTTTCGAAAAATAATTGTTACCCTTTGTGCTATGCATAAAAAAATCTTGTCTTAAACATTAGTTTACCAAAAAAATAATAATTAATATTTGACAAATTCCAGTATCTTCACCAAAAATGTAGACAATTTGTATCGACGCGATCTAGTGAGAGAGTTAGCACTTACAATGTATTTCTCATATAAAATAAAGTTGGTTGTTTTCAGGTGAAAAAATGTAACAAGCAGTAATTGTTGAATGAAACACTAGTATATATTGAATTATTTCGCGGATAGGAGATAAGCCGCCATAGCTCAGTGGTCAGAGCTGTCGACCGGAAATCGAAAGGACACGGGTTCAAGTCCCGTTGGCGTCATGTATCTTTTATCAGGAGATTTTTCAATGTGGATGTGTGTTTCAGGTTAATAATTATTGCTTGAAAAATAATTGACAACAGGGTAGTTACAGTGAACAATGATAATGCGAACAGTGGAGAAGCAACCTCGAACCATATGACAACTATTTAAGTTAAATAGATGTAAGTAGATCTAAGTATAATTTAGATTAAGTTGTTGTGATGCAGTTGCGTAAAGTGCTTGATTGGTACCAGAGATGTGCAAAATGGGTACCCAAAACCATTTGAAATGCAAAATGGAAATGGGTCAAAACTTTTCCATTTGAAAATGCAAAATGCAAAATGGTTTTTAGAAAAGCATTTCAAATGCAAAATACCTATTTTCAAAATGCAAAATGTTTTCTCAGGTCAAACAATTAAAATAATTATAGAATTTTTAAACAATTTTGTCATTTAATAATGGACATCAATGTAGAACAAACATTATACATGATGGTAAATCCAAAAACACCACGACTACAGATTATGAAACCACAAAAAATTTGCGCGGGACTAATGTTGACAACGTAAAAACATAGAAACTGCTATCTAACATTTAATATTACAGCGTCATGGCTCCATGTTCAGTATTTTTTGTAATGGTATCACTCAATTGCCAGGGCTCCTACCAGGGAGCAACTTGACAAATGTAAATTATCTCTCATAGCGAGGTTGAGGACCGACTGATATTTGGGGCTTATGAAAAAAAGATGAGTGGAGATAGTAGGAAGAATGTTGCAAAAAGCATTTAAAATGGAAAATGCATTGAGAAAAGCATTTAAAATGCAAAATGGTTTTTAGAAAAGCATTTAAAATGCAAAATGGAAAATACCCATTTTGCATTTTGCATTTCCATTTGAAATGGATTTATTTGAAATAAAGCACATCTCTGATTGGTACACTGTTGATGTTAATGCCTAGAAACGTAGACAACCTGTTTCTGCCGACGTAGCCGGATGGTTCGGAACCTTATTTTTACTCTCCGCCTGGTCCTACAGCATCACAGTAGTATAGTTAGCTCCTAGGTCGGTCACAATGGGGGTGAGTCTTGATCTGTTGACTATTTTGTAATAAGAGTATAAAATGTAATTTGTACCCAGTCAATCTAATACATGTTGTTTGGCTAATAAATGCGATTTGCTGTTTGATTACTTAACCATAGAACCTAGCCTACCATCTTATCACGGTGATTGCAATTTAACAGTGCCCATAAGCCCTCGAAATAGAAATGAAGGTTTTTATATATTTTGTAAATAATTTTATAAGAAAGCAAAAAAGTTAATCAAGTGAAACTGTCACAGATAATCTTAGCTATAATACTGTATTTTTTTATAAGTTGTTTCCTTTACGCGTTCATACATTTCTATTGAAAAAATATTTTTTTAGTAGTTTACATTTATATTTTTTATTGAGTATTTTTTTTTATTTTTTTGTATTCTACTCAATCGAAACGATAGGAAAACGTTCAATTTATCTAAAGCATATTTTTTGGTATTCATAATGTACACCAATTCGGTATAAAAATTAATCAAAATAGTGATTTAGCATTAATTTTCACATGAAGAGGTAAATATAAAACAGCAATATATTTAAATATGATTCTGAGCTAGTTGCAGGAGATGTAAACGGTTATGTTACAGCTAGCATAAATGCCATTGCAGTAATTAAAATTAATTCAGAAGAAATTGGAATTATTTCACCCACTGATTTCCCGTTGAAACTTTTAACTCACCCAAGCGTCATGTGTTCAATTCCTCGGCTGGCTAAGTCCTCCATCACGACACAAGCAACATTTTTCGTTTGCTGTGATGGTAGAAGTTTTTCAAATATCGTCAAGTTATTCTTAACCAGAGAATTATTTGTTTTTATTTATAATATCCATTAAAAGTATTTCTTTAAAAAAAGTAAATTAAGAAAAACTTCATATAAAAGTCCGCTTCATGTAAGGGTCTCCCCTTTGAGGTTAGGAACAAATTAATGATCAAATTATTTATTTTACATAAAATAGTAGGTAATTTAAGTTATGAAAACGTAAAATGAGCCATTTTAATTTCTTTTTTATGTTTGCGTTCGAAATTTTCATATTTTAAAAAAAATATGTGTTATTTCTCACAATAATAAAATTTAAAAGCGTATTTTTTCAGCTTTCAAATCAGTTCACGGACATAAAAAAATATTTAATTTATTTGGATTTTATTGGAAGGCGGAAATACTCCGATCTTCTGACAGAGTATGCCAGAGGCCTGAGGGGATAGGTGAAAAATGGACGAAAGTCCGCCCATGACACCGCTAAGCTTGTCACGTGTTTTTTTGTGACTTTCAAGGTGACCATTTTATAATTAAGACGCCTTTATAAGAGTGGTGTTTTGCCAAAATACGCGAGAAAACTAGAAATGATTATTTTTGTAAAAATTATGAGAATATCAAATCTAATGAAAAATAAACATATCCAGTTTCGTTTAAAAAACTGTGCTTACTTGCCAAAAATTTATTAAACATTAAATTCCAGTAAATCTAGTGTTTAATAAATTTTTGATTTAAAAAAACCTAAAATTTAGTCCAAAATACCAGATGAATCTGAATAATTTGTAAAAAGTTATGTTAAGAGGAATCTACAAACTAAAATGTGTATATTCTTGGTATACCTTATATTGTAGGTAATAGGCATTAAAATCGCTTGACAAACGGAGTCTAGAAACGTTCGATTTCAAGCACAAAACTGGTTTGTTATTTATTTTGTTAATAATTTTATTAAGAAAGCAAAAAAGTTAATCAAGTAAAACTGTCACAAATAATCTTAGCTATAATACTGTATTTTTTATAAGTTGTTTCCTTTATGCGTTAATACATTTCTATTGTAAAAATATTTTTTAGTAGTTTACATTTATATTTTTTATTGAGTATTTTTTTTATTTTATTTGTATTCTACTCAAGCGAAACAATGGGAAAACCTTCAATTTATCTAAAGCATATTTTTGGTATACATAATGTACACCAATTCGTTGTAAAGATTAATCAAAATAGTGATTTGGCATTAAACTTCTTTTAAACTTTTTCATGCAAAACTTAAATTTGAGGCCTAAATACCCAACGAAACTAAATATATTTGGCTTGTAGCTTCCTCTTAATCAATAACAAAGCGGATTGTGGTTTTATTTTGCGAATATTTGGCTGTTTCCATATTGTATCCATGCCACACACAAGTTCTGATATCAAATTCAGTTTAAATTTTACATAATAATATGTACCAGGCAGACTTTAAAACAGGGTATTAAAAAAATAGCAACCTAATTTAAAAAATATATTAATAAAAATAAAACATTCCACGGCCGAGAATTGAACCCGACCAACTGCTTGTACGACAACAACGGCAATTAACTATAATATAATATACTGAATATAAGGGTCCGCCAAATAACTTCTTTTTTTGAAAATGCTATAAAAAAAACTACTGAATATTTTCTCAAATTTCTTTTTTTATTTGAAAGTACAATCCTTCCGGTTAATAATGGAAAATAATTTCATTCAAATGGCTGCCTCGGCTGGCATAGAAGATGGCTACTTACAGAAGATGCCGATTTTGCCAAAAAAATCATCTTTTCCGATGAAGCTCATTTTGATCTTGGCGGGTATGTAAATAAGCAAAATTGTCGCATTTGGGGCACAGAAAACCCGCACGCATACATTGAAAAGCCGATATACCCAAAACGAGTCACTGTTTGGTGCGGATTTTGGTCCAGAGGCATAATTGGGCCATTTTTCTTCGAAAATGAGCAAGGAGTGGCCGTTACAGTCAATGGCGATCGTTATCGGGCCATGTTGAACGAATTTTTGTTCACAAAAATTGAAGAGGAGGATATTGGCAACATTTGGTTTCAACAGGACGGCGCTACGCGCCACTCAGCCGAAGCTACACTCGATGTTTTGCGCCCTGCTTTTGAAGATCGCATTATCAGCCGCAGAGCTGATGTCGTTTGGCCACCTCGGAGCTGCGATTTGACACCGTTGGACAATTATTTGTGGGGTGCCCTCAAAGATAAGTGTTACGCCGACAAGCCAGAGACAATTGACGCTTTAAAGGACAATATTCGTGAAGCCATTGGTGAAATACAGCTGCACACAATCGATAATGTGCTTAAAAATTGGACCGATCGTGTAGGCTACTGCATGGCCAGCCGAGGCAGCCATTTGAATGAAATTATTTTCCATTATTAACCGGAAGGATTGTACTTTCAAATAAAAAAAGAAATTTGAGAAAATATTCAGTAGTTTTTTTTATAGCATTTTCAAAAAAAAAAAATTATTTTGCGGACCCATATATAGAAGAATTATGTATTTCTAAATATTAAATTACGTGTCACCGGTATGAAAATAGTTAAAATTGTAAAATTGTAAGTATGAAAATATATTTTTTTAATTTTTACCTTCCAGCTGTCCTAGAACAGAAGTTAACATGAACACCACGGATACAATCACTAGAAGATAACACATTATGATTTATTTTTCAACACTGAATTTACAAAAGGTGTAGTATGTTCCGCTGCAGTTCTGATTTGAAAGCACAATGGCATACGAGGACCTCGGCTATCATATATATTTAAGAGTTTTATCAGATTGTTTTATTTTAGGGGTCACACAAGAGATAACGAATTGGCGTAGGAACCTGCAGCACGAGAAAGAAAATAAATTTAGCATTGACCAAACGATGAGATTGTAAAAAGAAAGGAATTAGCTGGTGTATACCCGACGTTGCTGGGAGTTATCCTTAGGAGAGAGACATATACAATTGCACACTTTTCTGTAGGCCTTTTTAAGACATACAATTCCGTAGTACATTATTTTGATGTATCTCTTAAGGTTTAGCTAGCATTAGCAATGTAAGCGTCCGAAGTATTTTTTGGTTTTTTTATTGTTACAGCTGTTTCGGCTTTCAAGGCCATTTTCAAACTGTGAAACAAAACAAACCAAAAAATATTTGCAGAACTTAATAATTATATTATTAAATTTGATTTTAATTAAATTAACAAAAAAAATTAATACTTCCTTAAGAACCCCAGAAAATATTTGCTTGCCCCCTGACAAATGCGATAACATGTGATTGCCCTTATTTAGAACAGGTCACTAAAATTAAATACTATTACTATTAGTTATTATTTTTGACAGCAATTTGAAGTGGAAACAACATACAACCACTAAAGCAAACAAACTTAGAAAATTCATTTACATTTTTAGACAAACTCGCAACATTCTCAACCTAAGCCAGCTCAAAACAATCTACTATGCACTTTGTCAATCTTTAATAATAATAATAATTGTTTATTCCAGAATGTGGGGAGGTTAGTGCAGTTCCACACGTCCATAAAATATAACTACAATGTTATATACAGAGATAAGTAGGTACAAATAAAATAACATATGAAATGTAAGTATGATAAAACAAATAAAACATAAGAAAAAGTAAAAGAAAATGTATAGAGTGGAGAGTGATAACATAAAACATTTACATTTCTTGGAAGCTTATTGGTATATCGGAGCGATAATTATGGGGGCCAATATTTTTCTCCAATGTTTTTCGATGCTCGATCCTGAGGTCTGGCGGGATTCGATGATGACGACGTTTCTGGAGTTGTTGATCCTTCCTCTCGTTCCTGCTACCCTGGTTCTCATTAGGGCTGCAAAGCCGGGAACTCTCCCCTCCATGAACATCGAGGAGGCACTGCAGTACCTTGGAAGTCCGAACATTATGCGGTAAGCATTATTATATTGTATCCGAAGCCTTTCCATGGTACGCTTTTTGAAATTGGCCCACAGCTCGCAAGTATACAAGGTAGTGCAGAAAGCTAAGAATAGCGTCCTTTTCACCTTCGGGCTGCAGAGTCTAAATCTTCTACGAAGCATGTTACTTTTTATGCTCAGTGCTCGCCTCTGCCTTTCGATGTCGTCGTCATCCGTTAAGTTGTTGGTGATGATATGCCTTAAATATTTCGTTGTTTCTACTATTATGAGAGATTCTCCATTCAAAAATGCTGGGGGAATATTTTTTGGTCCTTCTCTGTATTTGACGACCAGCAGTGCTGTTTTTTTCGCGTTATATAACATGTTTGTTTCGAGTGCATATTCTTCGCAGATCTTCAAGAGAATTCTTAGTCCCCTTATTGACGGTGCCATCAGCACCATATCGTCTGCGTAGCTCACGTTGTTGATGCATTGTCCTCCAATATGGCAGCCTACCCCAGCGTTATTTAACCTGTGAGTTAATTCATCCATATATATGTTGAACAGTACTGGGGACAAACAACCTCCTTGTCTGACCCCACTCTTTAAGAAAAGGGGTTCTGAGAAACCATCTTTCCATTTAACTAGGTTTTCTTGTTGACGGTGCCATGTGTCGAGAATTCGTACTACTTTCCATGGTAGGCCTCTTTCTTTTAGTTTGGTCCATAATAATGGATGGTAGACTCTGTCGAAGGCCTTACTAAGGTCCAGAAAGCATGCGTAAGATGTTGTTTTTCTCTTCCTGTAGTATTCCAGCGTCCGTTTTACGCAGAATATGGCTGAGTCTGTGGAGCATTCAGTTTTGAAACCCATCTGATTATCTTTCGTTTTCAATTGGGGTCCGACTTGATCTAAGAGAACTCGTTCAAATATTCTGGCGGTGACGGTGGCGATGGATATCGGTCTGTAATTTTCCTGTAAAGTTATGTCTGTCAGTTTAGATTTTACTATCGGTATTATGATTGTCTTTGTCATGTCTTTGGGTAGATAACCACTCTTTATGATATCGGTGAACAATGTTGCCAGTAGTTTTAGAATCGCTACCCCTGCATGTTTGACGTGTTCGGTACTTAAGCCGTCATGTCCTGCTGATGTTCCGGATTTCATGTTTTTTATGTCGGTTTTCACCATGTTTGCAGTAACTATAGGGTCAATGTCATTATAGGCGTTCAAATGCGTTACGTTTGAGGAGATGGTCGGCGTAGGAGTCGCGAAATGTTTTTTTGAAAATATTGGCAATTACTTCAGGATTTGTTTATCCGTTTATGTTACACGAGACTTTGGAACGCATGTTCAACATTTTATTAGACTTATTCCAAAATGATTTGAAGTCCCGATTGTCTAAGTCCGCTGCTATTTTATCCATCTGGAGTTGTGTCGAATTCTTTTGGCATTGTTTTAGAGCTGTTTTGAAGGCAGCACGCTTTGTCCTTCTATCCTCCGCGATGGGACCATTGTGCGGTCTCCCATTATCAATCCAGGTGAGCATCGCTTGTCTTGATTTTCGTATTTGTCTGCAACAAATTCATTCCATCCGCAAATTTGCTTATATTTTGGTGTAGTAGTATTTCTAAATATACGAGTGGCACTGTATCGTAATGCTTGTACTATACATCCGTAGAGGTGTTTTATTTTGGCACGTTCAGGGTTGCCACCGTCCTCACGAAATGTATTTTTTGGCTTGATTTTAGCTAGATAAGTTTGCGAACATGAGTTATAAATTCCGATATCACGTATATTTTTCGGATTCCATAATGCTGGATCCCTTAAAATAGATGAAAATACTTCCGATGTTACTATTCCATTCGTATTTAAAGTTAGTTCGAGGGGTCGGTGGTCAGTCCAATCAACATCGTAATGTATTTTCATCTCGATAATTTGTTTATAAATATTTTTCGTAACTAGACAGTGGTCTAACCACCTGGTAGTACTATGCGCGTCACTGACCTATGTGTAAGAATTCTCAGGTAAAATTTGTGTGTCGGCACAAATGTATTCGAATTCTTGACAAAAAGATTTTAGCTCTATTCCAAAGAGTGAGTCGGGATTAGCGTTGAAGTCTCCGATAATAATAGAATTGATATAATCTTTGTCGTCAATGAGCGTTTGTAAGGAGGCCAGGCAGTTGGTAAACTCCTCAAAGTTGTCAGTTAAGCAAGTCGGCATATAGATCGTGAAGATGGTTAAGTTTTCAGTATTCAGACTCACCTCGATTCCGGCCATACGACAATTGTCCATCGGGATTGTGGTAACCCTTAAATTTTGCTTGTAAATTATACCCACTCCGCCGTACGGCCTACCTAGTAGGGGACCGTTAGCTATATTGACGGCAGAGGTGCCCAAGCTATTGAAATGCGGATGAATATTGGACAAAAATTCAATCTCGGTTGGCAGTAGCCACATTTCTTGGACTAGTACAATGTCATATGATTCGCAGAGATCGTGAAGAAATTTTTCGGAGCTACGGACCGATCTGCAATTAATCGAAATAATTCTCAATTTATCGGTTGTCATTTTGATATTTGGTTGATGCACGCGATTCTATATATTTACGGAATACAATTCCTTCCGGCCATAGTTCTTCCACCAGGTATTTCGGCCCTTCAGTTGCTTTTACAGAAAGTTTGAAGGTGTTAAATGGCGTGGGACGGTAAGGCTTATTTTTTTCGATCTTAGTATTTTCGAGACCATTATCTACAAGGTAGGTCTTTACGTCGCCCTCGGTAGTTTCCAATGTAAACCTTGAAATATAAATTGACGTAATTAAATCTGCCGACTTCAGTGTCGTTGAGGTTGCTTTTCCTCTCAAGTTACGTTTGGGTTTTCTAGTTACTAATGTAAATCCTCTCTCACCTTCCGCAGGAGGCCGAGGCCGCGGGCCGTGGTCGCGCGATACCTGTTTATTATTTTGTTTTAAAGCATGTGCGAAGTTCATTCCCGGCTGCACTGGACTATTTGGAGTGTGTTCGTTCATAGTCTTTGTGTGTGTGGTTGACACTGCATTACTAGAACCAGTCG
Organism: Hesperophylax magnus; assembly: GCA_026573805.1. NCBI lineage: Eukaryota > Metazoa > Arthropoda > Insecta > Trichoptera > Limnephilidae > Hesperophylax > Hesperophylax magnus. The sequence continues at coordinate 3,789,559 of JAIUSX010000005.1, read as the reverse complement.
ATAAGCAGGATGCGCCGCCCGTCGGTATTTGTTTACTATCTGGAAATTGTTGCTTACCCACATTTAAGTGGTTAATAATTACTTCCGAATTCCCAGTTAAGTTACTTTGTTTGTTTGGGACCTGAATATTTGCAATTTGCTCTCTTATTAGTGCCAGTTCTTGTTTTATGTTTTCATTTTTTGTGGTCGATGAATCTTTTAGTTCGGTTTTTATATGAGTTATTTCCGTTTTCAGTGCATTGAGTTCCTTAAGGAGTTTGGACACATCTATGCTGTCGAAGTTGATGGGAAGCAATTGTTTGGCAGCGAATACTGGTAGCTTATCAGGATCGGTCTCCTTCAATGCTCTCAGGATGTCCTGGAGGTCTCGGCTGATTCTGCCATCACCTTTCCGCAAAGTACGTTTATCCGGAAGCTTTTCAAACAGGATAGTTTTCGCCTCCTTTATTTCCTCTTCGGAGTAAGTAGAGATGCATAATTGTGTAATTGCAATCTCATCCAGAGTGTCTGCCTTGTTTTGAATGAACGTAAGACACTCGTTTATAATTATATTACATGAGTTACACGACATAGCGATGCGATACGGTCTTCTGTCGCGACAGTACTACAGTAATAGAGTATGGTATCATAGAATGGGGAGGAGCAAACGCTGCCGCCATTGATCCAATATCTAAAGCTCAGAAACTTAAAATAAAGATTATCCTCAAACTACCGATCACAAGCAGCTCGGATGAAATCTTTAGGAAAATCTGTGTTATGGACATTAGGCAACTTTATGCCAAAAACATACTAGCATACCTCTTCAAACACAAAACTACTTTTGACAATGTCCAAACTGCTCGTGATACTAGAACCAAAGGACATAATCTCTTACAAATCCCTTTCGCTAAAACAACTTTTGGTCAGAGAAATATTAGATATTTTGCAACAAGGCTATATAATGCTCTCCCACTAGCCATTAGACTGAACGAAATATAAAACAGACATCAAGTCTTGGATCATCAGCCAAGACAGATCCAAGATCAAAAAATTTATAAAAACCCCTTTATAAGTATGTACTCCAAACTAAACCCTTCCACACACTTTTCCACGAATGATCATCTAGTCAATCCACATTATGTAAGTGCATTATATAGGCAAAATAAATACAAAACAATACAAGAACAACACGTCAAATCACCAGAGATCAAATGGGAAAATAATTCACCGACTCCAGATATTTTCATATCAGAGGGTTCGGCTCGGTAGAACTCCTAACAGGGCCTATAAATCCTACTGATCCCTCAACATAATTTTTTTTTTAAATCTTTCGTTATTCTACATGTATTTATAGTGACTGATTTTTGCATCTTTATATATAAATTCTTTGATAGATCTAATACGCCTAAATTTTGAATGAGAGAGCTAGGTATAATGCCAGTAGCCGAAATAACAAATGGTCATATTTTTATAGTCTGAGAATGCCAAATTCTTTTAATTTCACTTCCTAAATCTGTGTATTTTCTTATTTTTTCAGAATATTATTATTTAATATTAATATTATTTTTTTATTCATTTACTATTATTTTTTATTATTTTTTATCATTTTCACACTGTCATTTAATGTAATGAAATAATATATGCATCAAATATCATGTATTGACGCAGGTATATTCTAGTGAAACAGACATCGAAAAAAAAACCAATAAAAAAATAAAAATTCCTACAAATTTTTACATTGTTAAGTATCACATTGGTTTTCCTTCCAATAATATTTTATATTAAACTAGCTGATGTGCACCCGGCTCTGCTCGGGGACTTATGAATGGTTCGGGGTAAAATTTTGAGGTTTTAATTATCTCATAATGTTTAGCCAGCAATAGCAATGTAAAGTGTAGCGAAAGATTATTTGGATCTTGATTACAAAACTTCGACTTTTATCTACTTTCCATAAATATAATGTGAATGTTTTTTTTTTATATAAAAACCTTCCGGAAGAAAATTTCTAAACGATAGTGAAAACTCTATCCAAATCCGTTGGGTAATTTAGAAGAATTAAGCGCACAAACATTAGCGACTTTAATTTATACTATTTAGAGAAGCATCACTTGATCTTTACTCTGGAAAAAGGAAATTGAGTAGTTTAGAAAACAAATGTTTCAGGGCGATACTGAGAGTATCTCGTACTTTGAACGATGTACAAAAATATACAACGTGCTACGTGCGATTTTATTTATTAATTGTCTTGTACAGATTGCATTAAACTTTATTTACTTGCGCATGGTTTTGTGTCAGTCACCTCTCTGACCTGAAGCTCTGGGCCTGAGACAAGGAGGTTATCACTCATCTTATCGTCGCATTGAAATAACAATGTTTATTCCTCACATTTTTCATGACTTTATTGCGTAAAAAGTTAAAATAATAAAACGATATGCAGTTATTTATTTATTTTATAAGCAATAATTATTAGCCTGAAACACTCATCCACATTGAAAAATCTCCTGATAAAAGATACATTACGCCAAAGGGACTTGAACCCGTGTCCTTTCGATTTCCGGTCGACAGCTCTGACCACTGAGCTATGGCGGCTTATCTCTTATCCGAGAAATAATTCAATATATACCTACTAGTGTTTCATTCAATAATTACTGCTTGTTACATTTTTATCATGTATCTTTTATCAGGAGATTTTTCAATGTGGATGAGTGTTTCAGGCTAATAATTATTGCTTGTAAAATAATTGTTACCCTTTGTGCTATGCATAAACAATCTTGTCTTAAACATTAGTTTACCAAAAAAAAAATAGTACGTTATTTATTTATTTCTTTATCGGCATGTTTATACAAACGGGTAAACCAATGCAATATATTAGTATTTAGATATCAAAAAACCTTCACCGTCAAATGCGTTGTTTTTCTTTTGAAGTGGAAAAAATATGTCATCGGAAACCAAAACGAATGTATTTCTTATACTCCAAATTGAATAAGCTCAATAATCGCTGGATGTTTATCGAGTGCGTTTACATGTATATACCTACATATTTATAGATATATAAAATTAATTAAGCTGACATTTTACAATTATGTTCTGTAGAAAATTTTGTTCAAAAAATTACTTTTAAGTCCTTATTCATGTAGTACCGTCTCCATTCCGTTAAGCATTTTCCTTGGTGCCGTCATTTTGTTCGGGATAAAACTCATTTTGTCTTCTGTTTTCCCATATTTGACTGAAACGCACTTATATATTAGCAAACAGATTTATTATAAATTGGTTAAATTTTCCCTTAATTTTGAATATCATTTTAACGAAAGTAAGTACAGTAACTTGGGGAGATAATTCTACAATTCTATCTACAATCAAATCTACACGATTGTACAATTTAAAAGATGAATAACTCTTTTTAATATTCGAATTACTTTAGGTACTTTATAGTTAATATTTGTCTGTATGGAAAAAACTATCGGTGCAGAATTTTGTTTTATGGAAAAAAACTTTTTTTTATTTTTTGAATTTTTATACCAGCTACTTTGTGTAATATCTTATACTAGGGCAGACCCTATGAATTCTTGAAAAATCTGTTTGCAATTTAAACTAAAGCAATTTTATGTTAAAATCTTATATAAGGTGTAGAAAGGTAATTATGGCATGTCTGAATTCTTCACATTCATTTCCAATTTTTCTGTGCCCCAAATTGGCGTGACTGAAAGCCAAATAAATATAATTTAATGTAAAAAGAAAAAATGTACATTATTTATAATTATTATATTTGAAATGCTTTTTACATGAAAAAAAAGTTCTACTATATTATACTATATTACTAGGTATATTATAAATAACAGCGGAATTTTTAATTGAAAAAAATATTTAACTATTAAAATAAAGAAACTTAAGAATTTAAAAAAAATCTACAAAATAAACTGTTTTCATATATTTTTTACTGTGTCCAATTTTTTTCTGAAACTTAACCGCCGTGCACTTTTTAAGTTCAAACTAGTTCTAAAATATAATGTTTTCTTTTTTATTGGTGAAACATACAAAAAACCTTTACTCACTTGTGGAAGAGGTCAAATTATAAAAAACAGAAAATTTCACTAATAACTTTAAAAGTAACGTTTGATTAAATAAAAAAATACGTAATAGAAATTACTGGACATACCGTCCGGGAGTCAGACGACCTTTCCGGCTTAAGTGGCCGTTACAAGAGAATAACGCTGTAAGTGCTTGGGGACCTGCACACGAATACAGTTACGTGCGCCTCTGAGTGTTGGAGTAACGTACGGCGAGTTTTCTTTATCGGGACAGCAGTTTGATATTTCCGAGTGTTATATTTTAATTAATTCTTATGAATACATTAATAAAATCACTATTTTTTCTAGAGAGATTCCTCGGGAAGTTACAAATTCATCAATTATTATTTTTTTGGGAAACTAATGTTTTAAGACAAGATTTTTTATGCATAGCACAAAGGGTAACAATTATTTTACAAGCAATAATTATTAGCCTGAAACACTCATCCACATTGAAAAATCTCCTGACACGGGTTCGAGTCCCGTTGGCGTCATGTATCTTTTATCAGGAGATTTTTCAATGTGGATGAGTGTTTCAGGCGAATAATTATTGCTTGTAAAATAATTGTTACAAATTCATCGTTTACAAAAATAAAATCTGGTGCTTCCCTCTCATCTTATAGTTGAAAATCGTTTTATAAAATTGGCAAACCTTTTTACATAAAATATTTAATGGTAAGGTCCTATTTTTATTAATCTTATACATAAATAACTTACATCCCTGGGAATCCCTCTAGAAATATTTAAGATTTTAGTAATACGTACATCACAAATAATTAAAATGTGAGCTTCGGGGCAAATCCCCGTTACCAGGGTATTGTGTCACCTTAAGACAAATTATGAACATATGATACTAAAATAGGTTCTTAGTTTGTGTTTATCAATTGGAGGCATGTTGGGAAGATTGGAAAAAAGAGTGGAGGGAGGAAATGTTGGAGAAAAAATACATGTTTACAAACTAGGTAGAGTGAATATTAGTGTAGAGGAAGATATTTTCAATTCATTAGAATAATACTATTCTCACCTTAAAAAAAGACTCAGACAACCTCCAAACCTTACTCCGAACCAAACATAATCCCGAGCAAGGCCGGGTACATGTCATATATTATAGTCCATTATGAAACACAGTATAGTATATAAAGCGAGTATGTTCGTATATTTCTCCGTACTTCTGCTAATATTATTGAAACCTTTTCAGAAAACAAACTTGAACAAATAACACATTATCAGGGACCGAGGAGTATCACACATTAAATACATTGAAGACATAAAGCTCACATTTCTAGGGATTGTTCATCTGTTTGCTTTTAACTCATGCCTCATTCTAACTCATATTCTGCAAGATGCTTTTAACTCATGCTTCATTCTAACTCATATTCTGTCAGATGCTTTTAACTGAGGCCTCGTTCTAACTAATATTCGGTCAGATGCTTTTAACTCATGCCTCACTCTAATTCATATTCTGTCAGATGTTATTAACTCATGCCTCATTCTAACTAATATTCTGTCGGATGCTTTTAACTCACGCCTCATTCTAATTCATATTCTGTCAGATGTTTTTAACTCATGCCTCATTCTAACTCATATTCTGTCAGATGCTTTTAATTCACGCCTCATTCTAATTCATATTCTGTCAGATGTTTTTAACTCATGCCTCATTCTAACTCATATTCTGTCAGATGCTTTGCAACCTGTTTTAGAAAGGTGATGAAATACACTCTCGAATTTTAGTATTGGATATAAACATTTATTTTTTGCAATAATTAAAATTTTGATTGCGAACATAAAAAAATAAATAAAAATGGCACATTTTCCTATAAAAAAATTACTGTATTATTTTATTACATAAATATATAACGAAAGTTATCGTCAACTCCATTATTTGTCGTTTCATTTAAGAATAATAAATTAAAATTATCAAATTGCTGTCGATTCCTTTGATTTCATAAAAATTTCGCATTTTTTCAAAAAAATATTTACTTCACAAAAATACAGAGTACAAAGGGTATATATAGCTTATAGGTTACATCCTATTTCTTCCAGTTAACCCAACAAATACACATTATATTACATAACCCAACAATTATTACATGTTATCAAATGTATGTAAATGAGAAATAAAAAACAAAAGTATTTAATTTTTGTAAGGTGGTGTTTGTTTAAAAGAAATGTTTTTAGTGATGATTAAAATTTAAGTATGTCGGTTATTTGTTTGATGCTACGTGGAATTTCTTATTTTATTTCTTCTGTAGTTAATTTCTAGATTTGAATGTAAAGTGTGGTGTTTTCTCTTTCTAACACCGTTCAGATCATATTTCTCACCACAGCAGTAAGGGAGACAAAAGTTTCTGTGAGACTATAAAGGTTAATTAACCTGAGGGTTTAGTGCAGAGGTCCCCAAGTTTTTTGCCTTGCCTTCCGAATATTGAATTTTCCTAAAACTATTAACGTCCCATGTGATAATCATTTATTTTTTAGTAAAAACATCCCTTCCCTTGCCTGTCCAACAACCGGGTGGCGGTATAGTTGCTCTGTCTTTACACTGTGCAGACAGGGCGCCCTTGTGAGGTATTACACCAAATGAAAATGAAGCAGGATAAGCAACGGGAATTTCTTTCTGTAGCTGGCCCTACAGAACTGCCCCTTAAGTTCTTTGTCAGTGCTTATTCCGGTAATTTCTTCTTTTCACAGGTTTTCCGATTCTTCAACGTTGCATTTCCATATTCAAAATGTCCTCAAACTTAGTTTTGAAGTCTGTGTGAAGTGCATTTAAATGTTGAACGTCAACGTTTTTCAAAAACAAGTTGGGGAACTAGGAAAATTCGCAGCATCCAATGTGCAATGTTTTGTTTGAATATATTAACTCTGACAAGAAAAGGAATGTAGACTCTATTTATATACCTCAATTAACAACTTTAGGAAATATAAAAATGCTAATATCAAATAAGTAATTTCTCAGTCTGTTATATTTGTGTTAGGTGTATTGTGTCATTTGCGGAACTCCTAAATGTTGACTTGAGGTAAATGGAGGTCCGCTTGTATGTACCCCCATTTGAATATCGTGGACCCCCAATTTTTTTTCTCGCTGACATAGACCCCTTCTTCCACCAGAACATTTTTATGCATTTATTGTAACATCAGTCGTAATACGTATATTTTTTTTTGAATTAATCTCAAAATAAAACTACACAACCGATAAAAAACAAATTAAATAAGCAACTCTATGTACGAATTTTTGTTGTTTGTTTTTGGGGTGTTATGCCGTGTTGCGCTAACTCGGATCTACCGGATCTGCCCTGATGATGGACACTGCAACGCTGTCCGAAACGTCGGCTAAAGAAGGAGTTAGCGCAACACGGCATAACACCCCAAAAACAAACAACAAAAATGCTTTTGGCCGTGAGAATCTAAAAACTTACCACTCTATGTACGAAGTTTGCATCAGCTATTTGGTCTCCATTTTACAAAATCTACATAAACAAAATCGAAGCAATTCAAAACAAATTCCTAAAATATCTTTGTTACTCAAGTCATTTGTAAGATTTAATAATTATGCAGAGGCAGCTTCATACTGATTCACTGAGTGTACGGAGGCATCATAAGGATGAACTATTCCTGTATAAAGTAGTTAACAATAATATACAATGCCAAGAGTTGCTAAACAAGATTCCACTCCATGTACCTGTGCGTTCAACACGCTCTTGTGTCCTGTTCAGGGTTGATCAAAGCAAAACGAACTCTAAGCAGAATTCTTGCCTGAACAGACTACACAATAATTACAATAACGTATTATCTATGGTTGATATTTTCAGTTGCGAACGTACTAAATACAAGAGGTCCATAAAAGAATATTTCTCTGATGGTTTGTGAGTAATGTTTATGTCTCTATTGTTTATATTTCTATTATGATTTGATTTATGTCTACAACCTCTCTCCATGGCTATAAATGTATTGCTTTATAAATTTTTCGTTTAATATAATATTTTGCTTTGTATAAATTTTTTAATTCATATTCCTTTCTCACAAATTTAAATAACTTATTCCATATTACGCTGTCTCAATTAAAGTCACAAGGAGGAAATCCATAATTGGTTTTATTTTGCCTATTTAATACTTATGTACAAACTGATTAAATGTAAACTGTCGATTTCCCGAAAATGAATAAATAAATAATTTAATAATTTTATATGCATCAGGAAAGAATTTGTTATTTTATTATGCCAAATATTATATCAGTTTAATCGACTCAAACGTGATGTAGATTCTCCGGTGTCAATGGGGTGAAAGTTACAAGACAGAGATTACCAACTTGTACTCATAAGCCTACAGAGTGGTGTTTAGGTTCAGGCCCAGTGGTCACCCACAGAAGTGATGGGCCGACAGCCCATAGAGAACTGCCGGCTTTAGGATGTATGAAAGCCATTATATTAAGCCATAAATAAGTGATGTTAAAATAGTTTTTACTACAATTCTTTTTTAAAACCTTCTTTATGCAGAGAGGTGCCGTAATATAGAAAAGCTCAGTCAAATTTATCCATCTAGTCACATTAAGGCTTGCTTAAACCAAAAAAATTTATGCAGCAGATTTTCGAAACCGGAAATGGAACGTACAAACAAATTTACAGACGGCAAAATGCTAGAAGGTCCAGTTAAAAAAGAGCTGTGCATAACAGGCCGTTGGACGTAGGAGTCGTCTAGCTGTTGTCATGGCTATTCGGACCACGTTATGCAGAAGCCATCTAACTCGAAGAATCCTAATTAATTTACTTTAACCCTTTCAAACTTTGCATGTTTTGATCTAAACATTTTGCAGCTCTGCAAATGCGATAGTATTGAACTAGTTAAGGCAAAGCTTCGTGCTAAATCACTATTTTGATTAATCTTTATAACGAATTGGTGTACATTATGAATACCAACAAATATGTTTTAGATAAATTTTAGGTTTTTCCTATCGTTTCGCTTGAGTAGAATACAAATTAAATAATAAATTACTCAATTAAAAATATAAATGTAAACCAAAAATAAATAGAAACAAATATTTAAAAAAATCAATAGAAAAGTATGAACGCGTAAAGGAAACAACTTTTAAAAAATACAGTATTAGAGCTAAGATTATCTGTGACAGTTTCATTTGATTAACTTTTTTGCTTTCTTATAAAATTATTTAGAAAATAAATAAAAACCAGTTTTGTGCTTGAAATCGAACGTTTCTAGAGTTCGTTTGTTTGTCAAGCGATTTTGATGCCTATTACCTACAATATAAGGTATACCAAGAATATACACATTTTCGTCTTGTAGCTTCCTCTTAAAACAAGTTTCATAGTAATAGAAAAAAAAACAATTGTGCCGAAATAATCCAAAGGCTTTGAAAAACTCCATAAACACAATTAACTCACTTATTTGTTGTAAAATTTAACAAATTGAACACAGTGACGTAATATTTTTAAAATTCCGCAAACATTCGATATGCTTGTGCAATAATCTCAGGTTGCCAGTATGTGGGTTGGATGGTTTCTGCACAACGTAGTCCAGTAGAATGATACTGCGAGTGCGAGTGGAGGCGAGCCGAGCAGCGGCCAGAGTTGGACCGAGGAATTGGACAACATTATGTTGAGTGAGCAGAGAAGTGGCCAGGAAGAGATGAACTCTGGGCGTGAGGCGGCGCATCCTGCCCCAGTTACTGACGCTGGGGCAGGTTAGGTTGCTGATGCGCAAATATCTGATTTCAGTTGATTGAGTTGTTTTAAATTAAAAATAAGTAAATCCTTTCTTATATCTAAATACGAATGCAAATAAGCTAAATAGGTTTATATTAGTAAAATGGATGACATGTAGTGGAAGTTAGTTCCATGCTTCCACTAATCTATGTTAGTGGAATGGATGACATGTTGTGGAAGGTAGTTCCATGCTTCCACTACTTTATGTTAGTAGAATGGATGACATGTAGTGGAAGTTAGTTCCATGCTTCCACTGCTCTATGTTAGAAGAATGGGTGATAAGTTCTGCAAGTTAGTTCCATGCTTCCACTAATCTATATTAGTAGAATGGATGACATGTTGTGGAAGGTAGTTCCATGCTTCCACTACTTTATGTTAGTAGAATGGATGACATGTAGTGGAAGTTAGTTCCATGCTTCCACTGCTCTATGTTAGAAGAATGGGTGATAAGTTCTGCAAGTTAGTTCCATGCTTCCACTAATCTATATTAGTAGAATGGATGACATGTTGTGGAAGGTAGTTCCATGCTTCCACTACTTTATGTTAGTAGAATGGATGACATGTAGTGGAAGTTAGTTCCATGCTTCCACTGCTCTATGTTAGAAGAATGGGTGATAAGTTCTGCAAGTTAGTTCCATGCTTCCACTAATCTATATTAGTAGAATGGATGACATGTTGTGGAAGGTAGTTCCATGCTTCCACTACTTTATGTTAGTAGAATGGATGACATGTAGTGGAAGTTAGTTCCATGCTTCCACTGCTCTATGTTAGAAGAATGGGTGATAAGTTCTGCAAGTTAGTTCCATGCTTCCACTAATCTATATTAGTAGAATGGATGACATGTTGTGGAAGGTAGTTCCATGCTTCCACTACTTTATGTTAGTAGAATGGATGACATGTAGTGGAAGTTAGTTCCATGCTTCCACTGCTCTATGTTAGAAGAATGGGTGATAAGTTCTGCAAGTTAGTTCCATGCTTCCACTAATCTATATTAGTAGAATGGATGACATGTTGTGGAAGGTAGTTCCATGCTTCCACTACTTTATGTTAGTAGAATGGATGACATGTAGTGGAAGTTAGTTCCATGCTTCCACTGCTCTATGTTAGAAGAATGGGTGATAAGTTCTGCAAGTTAGTTCCATGCTTCCACTAATCTATATTAGTAGAATGGATGACATGTTGTGGAAGGTAGTTCCATGCTTCCACTACTTTATGTTAGTAGAATGGATGACATGTAGTGGAAGTTAGTTCCATGCTTCCACTGCTCTATGTTAGAAGAATGGGTGATAAGTTCTGCAAGTTAGTTCCATGCTTCCACTAATCTATGTTAGTGGAATGGGTGACATGTTGTGGAAGGTAGTTCCATGCTTCCACTACTTTATGTTAGTAGAATGGATGACATGTAGTGGAAGTTAGTTCCATGCTTCCACTGCTCTATGTTAGAAGAATGGGTGATAAGTTCTGCAAGTTAGTTCCATGCTTCCACTAATCTATATTAGTAGAATGGATGACATGTTGTGGAAGGTAGTTCCATGCTTCCACTACTTTATGTTAGTAGAATGGATGACATGTAGTGGAAGTTAGTTCCATGCTTCCACTGCTCTATGTTAGAAGAATGGGTGATAAGTTCTGCAAGTTAGTTCCATGCTTCCACTAATCTATGTTAGTGGAATGGGTGACATGTTGTGGAAGGTAGTTCCATGCTTCCACTACTTTATGTTAGTAGAATGGATGACATGTAGTGGAAGTTAGTTCCATGCTTCCACTGCTCTATGTTAGAAGAATGGGTGATAAGTTCTGCAAGTTAGTTCCATGCTTCCACTAATCTATATTAGTAGAATGGATGACATGTTGTGGAAGGTAGTTCCATGCTTCCACTACTTTATGTTAGTAGAATGGATGACATGTAGTGGAAGTTAGTTCCATGCTTCCACTGCTCTATGTTAGAAGAATGGGTGATAAGTTCTGCAAGTTAGTTCCATGCTTCCACTAATCTATGTTAGTGGAATGGGTGACATGTTGTGGAAGGTAGTTTCGTACTACATAGAGTAGTGGAAGCATGAACAAACTTCCACAACATGTCATCCATTCTACTAATTTAAAGAGTAACATTCAGTTATACATTCTACTAATTTGTAGAGTATATCACTGGTCACCAGTGATTGAACTAGAAGTATTGCGGTAGCGGCCGATAAATCGTAAAAAATATATTTTGGAATTGAGGCCAAAATAGCAACGGACACGCTAAGTTACGAAAACAGGAAATATTTCTTCAATCTTGTTGAAGGGCTTTTAAAAAACAATGCAATTAATAATAATTGCATTTGCAAATGTTAAATTATTTTTTGTACGTTTTCATTTAGATATAAAAAATACAGTTTCTATGACATTAAGGACACTTTACACTACATCTAAAACTTATTTTTTTATCGTATTTAGGCATAACCCACGAAAAGCAGCAAAGACTTTTAGCTTCTTTAACATCTGTCAGTAGCTCGTTAAAAATCATAAATCCTTTAAAATAGAGATTATTTTGGGTTCCTGACAAAATTTCTTTTTGGAAGTCTAAAATCTCCACAGTTAATTGTGTGTAGCCATGTATTGCGAAATTAAAATTAAGATTCTTAAACATATTGTATTTCGGGAGCATCTTATTTTTTAGCATACAAATGTATGGGTATTTTTATTTTTTTTATTATCAGTATTAAGAGTTTTTACAGGTGTTTTTCGATATCTGTCTCACTAGGATACCTGTGATTATTATTTGATACATGCACAACTATAACTAAAATATAAAGTATGAAGTTGTATACATTTTAAACCGTGAAGACATAAAATAAAGTTTAGGTTATTTTAGGGCCCGTTCCCATTTCCGTTTTAAAAACAGAGGCGGGTCCCGTTTTAAAATCTGATGCCCTAGCGGCTGTAGTGGATGTATGGAGCTGTTCACACTTGTCCGACACGATTTTAAGTCGGATGGATCGCCAGCGCAGCGCGTCCGTTTTAAAATCGTGTCGGAACACGCTCGCTCATAGTTTTGTATGGAGCTGTTCACACTTGTCGCCTAGTCGTTCCGGCAGAGTCCCCGCCAAACCCCGACCCCTCCCCGCCCGCTCCCAGTTGCAAGGAAGCAGGCACGCTGCGTGCTTGTATTTGGTTATTTTGTTAAGTAATAAATTAAAGATATAATAATCGATAAGGAAATAAATCCCAAAAATTTAATCCCATTTTTCGAAGAAAGAACTGTGGGATAAAACGACAGCTGGGTATAAAAATAATTCATTAAAATTATCGGCTTGGCGAGAAGTTTGCTGTTTGCATGAATATGCCGGATTTTGAGAAATTAGAAGAAAAACAAAGAAAAGATTTTGGTAAATTATCAACTTGTTTTAAAATATGTTTTTTTATATTTTAAAGCTTTAATGAGATGCACGATGCACGGAAGAGCGTATTAGTTTAATAAATTCATAATAAAAAAATATTTGAGTTGTTATTATTTTACCTTAAAATATCGATAGCCTTTCTTCAGGACAAATGCACTCTCTCAATTTTGTATTTTGATATGTTAAGCTCTCTGAAACTCATTCCAGTAGATGGTTAAAGGAAGTGATCGACATTCTAAAATAATTAAAAAAAACTTTAGTTCATCACTTCTCAACTCACCAATTAACACTTGGAAAGTTCCTACAGAAAATATTTCAGCTATGATTGGGTGAACCCAAAATTTTCACTTTTTTCCGTCTTTTTAATAAGTACCACATGACAACAAGAGCTTCATCGTTGTCTACTGAAGAATAAGCAAATAAAATGTTTTGGTTGAATCTTTAATGACAAGCGCCTTTGGGATTCCATTTTCTTCTTTCTCGATCATACAATAACTTGAGTTGCATCGAATATGATAGAGAAAAAATAAAAATCTATACTCAATATATATGCATTAGTACAGTCTGTTCTGCAATATGCCATTATCAGTTGGGGAGCAGCTTACAAAACTAGCCTGACCCCCTTAGAAATTGTTCAAAAAGTCATAATAAAAATAATACTTAAAACAATTCCAGACTTCCCCACTGAACGCGTATTCGAAGAATTCAAAATTCCTTCATTTAAACACTTATTTATGAAAATTTCAATGATTCAAATTATAAAAGAAAAAGATAAAGTATAACTCATTCATAGCTGAAAATCGAACCAGACTTAAATACAGGGTGTATCGGCACGTACCCGACAAACTTTAACCAGCTTTTCCTCAGCACATTTGGAGTAAAAAATGTTATGGGCACTTTGCTGTCCGGTAACATTTTTTTTTCAATTAAAAACAAAAAATGATTAAAAAATCCACACTCCGTCACTGTCGTTGGCATTGCTTCTCATGTTCAACAGCTTTTATTAGCAAGTGTGTCAAAAAGCGTGTTCGCTCTTTCATACACTAAATAATAATAGCTAAAAATGAGACGAATGGTGCCATGCTATTTCGTTGTGATCGTAAAAGCGCGCCAATATAATAATGTACGTACGTATATTATTCAACGAAACTCGAATAAAATATTGCCAGGTGGGTTTTCAAACTTTGACAAAGGATAAAACAGTGGTGACATGTGGTGAAAATATGAATACTAAATTTTTTATTAAAAAAAATGTTACCGGAGAGCAAAGTGCCCATAACATTTTTTACTCCAAATGTGCCAAGGAATAGCTGGTTAAAGTTTGTCGGGTACGTGCCGATACACCCTGTATATATTTGCATGCCCTAAACTACACACTTCTTTTGCCCAGCACCATTATACCCACCAAGGAAAACATTTCTTTAATAAATTACCAGAAGAAATTAGAAGCATTAATGAAAAAAACAAATATTGAACTATATAAAAATTTTTTTTAGTGTAATCGTTAACAAAAAAACTGATTCCCCTAGTTTTGCTTGAAAATCTCACAACTTATCCCACTATACATTAATATTCATATGTCTATGACTATACTCTACTTATCCTCCATCATATACATATACAATTTATATACAATTTAGGTACATACATAGTAATATAGAAAAAGAGTAACAAAAAAATCCCACAAAGGCGAAGCCTGAGCGTGGGTATTATAGTATAAGGATAAAACAGTGGTGTTTAAAATTTTTTTTTTTTTTTTAAACTTATAAAAGGTATCTATAGAGATCAATGTGATTGGTTTTTTTTACAGAAACACACACACACACACATACACACCCTCAAACACACACACACACACACACACACCCTCACACAGACACAGACACAGACACACACACACACACACACACACACACACACAAACACAGACACACACACCCTCACACACACACACACACACACACACACAAAACATAGATGCATGTATATTTCTTTGATTTACAGAAATTAATCTTTAATTTACAGAAAGACATGTGGTATTTTAGTTATTTAGAAACAGATAGCTTAAATTATAGAAAAAAGTTACTCGCTTCGAAATTATTTCTTATCCAACTTTTAACATTTTTATTATATAAGTTCAGGTTTTGACACATGTTGATGGAATTGGGTAAAGAATTGAACAATTTTGGGGCAATATAGTTGATGTGCCTTTGGCCCAGCCTAGTTTTGCAGTGAGGGACTGTGAACACGCATGTGGTATGTCTCTGGCTCGAGCGATTTGTGTTTTTGGTGAAATTGATAGGACGTGTAAATATAAAATTGAGACATTGAATACAATAGATCCGTCTTAGTTCCATAATTTCAGTTTCTTGAAATAACTGGTTGGTGGGATATGTCTTGGTCCTTTGGTACATTATTTTAATGATGGACTTCTGAGCGATTTCTAAGGGTTTTACGTGGTTATTGTAAGTTCCTCCCCAGGCAATTATTCCATAGGAAATAGATGAAAGCACTAACGCGTCATAAACAAGTTTCATGGTTCTTATATTGACAATGTTGCTCATTCGTTTGAATATGTAACTTAGGTATCTCAGTTTATTGACCGTATTTTCTATATGGTAAGTCCATTTGAGTTGGCAGTCTATGGTTAAACCTAAATACTTGATATATTGTCCGAATTTCACGTCTTCGCAATTTGAGCATGTCGCAAAGTTACAATTAGGGTTGTGGAACTTCAGATTAAGATTATTTTTAGGGGATGACTTTTGGGAATTATAAAAGGGAATAGAGATAGTTTTATCATAATTTAGACTGAGGAGATTTCTATCAAGCCAATTTTTGACTGTTGCAATACATTTGTTGGCTTTACTGGTTGTTTCTTCCCACGTTTTACCCTGTACTGTTATTGCAGTATCATCGGCAAAAGAGAGAATTTTACCTGGTATTGCAATATTGCATAGGTCATTGATGTAGATTAGAAAGAGTAGTGGCCCTAGGACAGTTCCTTGAGGAATACCATGTTTTGTCAAGTCATAGGTGCTTAAGCTTGTTCCTATTTTTGTGCGTTGTTGGCGATTCAATATATAGCTTTTTAATAACATGAAACTTTTGTTTTTAATACCGACTTTAGAGATTTTTTTAAATAAAATTCTGTGGTTGACTGTGTCAAACGCTTTCTTTAAATCCAAGAAAATGGTTAGCGTTTTAGTGTTAGAGTCAAGGTTAGAGTATATGTTTTTGGTTAAGCTAAAGATAGCGTCATCGGTGCACAGTTTGGTTCTAAAGCCGTATTGATTAGCTGAGAGGATTGCATTAGATTCTAGAAAGTTCATAATTTGTCGTTTTAAACACTTTTCAAAGATTTTGGATAATTGAGAAGTTAAAGTTATTGGTCTGTAGTTGTCTGTTTTGAATTGAGATCCGGATTTATGTATTGGAATGATGTGAGAGAGTTTGAAATCATTGGGGTAAATGCTATGTCTGATGCAGTTGTTGAAAATATGATGTATTGGAATGATTATATGCTTTTTAATTGATTTAATTGTGGTATTGCTAATGTTATCTGGGCCATTTGCAGACTTCTCTTTAAGGTTGTCAATTTGTTTTGAGATTTCAAGTTCTGTTATTTCTTTGAATGTAGATAGTTCATATGTAGTGACATTAGGATCTGAAAGGCCGGGAGGAATTTGATTCGAGTGAATGCTAAGACTGGGATTATCATCTATGAGGGTTGAAGCGATGTTTGTAAAGAAGTGATTGAAATTGTTTGCAATGCTCTCAGCGTCTTCGATGGTTGTGTTATTGTCAGTAATGATTTTTTGAGGAATTTTATGAACTTTTTGGTTCCTGTTTGAGATTTCGTTTATGACGTACCATGTTTTTTTGGAGTCGTATATATAGTAAATATATATTTTTTCTTCCTTCCAAATACAATAATTTGTATGGATTTTAATTTTGTAATTTTTTTTAACTTTCTAACCTAGTTATATTATTTTTTCGCAAATGTACACTCCTCTTCTATCCACAAGCAAATGCTTTCAAGTGTAGCATAAATTAAAACAGTATGAATTGTAAACATTGTATATTTATTGTAAAAAACACAAATAATAAACAAATACAAATAAATAAAAAGGGTGCGGCATTTATTTCATTTATGAGTGTATTTTCTATTTTTAGAACCAGAACAGAAATGAGCTCATTTTGTATTTTTGAATTTAAGTATTTTATCTAGCCCTTTGATTTACTTAACAACTCTTGTAAAATCGGATCGTATTTTGCTAATAACTAAACAATACTCAAAAAGTTTCCTCGGGAACTTGGATCAATGCAATCTGTCTTTTTTCTGTGGCCACGAAAGGCTAAATTACACGTTGAAAGTGTCAGAGTAACATCAAAGAGTCTAGAGGGTACATGGCGCCAAAAAGATTTTTTTCTTGATCATGAATTCTTGCTCTTCATCTAGTGTTCCATGTAGCCGCCATTATTGATACGTTAGACAAGAATCTAGGTGAATTTTAGATGTCTCGTGTCTTTCTATGGCGTCTACAGTATGTTTCCAGTCGTCATAACCTTCCATCCAAACATTTTGTATTTTTTTAAATGCCCGATTTGCGCATAACCAACATGGTTCACAATACGCCTTCTGAAGTATTAAGGAATAAGGAATAGGAAAGATCTACTGTCATTATCTTTTAAGAAAGGACCCTTGGGATTACAATGTCCGTTTTAGATTACGAATCGTTTCACTTGATCATTTAGTTCTTTAAAATTACCCTTATCAGTAGCATATGGCGAAGATGCAAGATTGTTCACAATGAAATATGATTCACTGTAATTTTCGCTAGTACCTGGTTGTGGTTGTTCTGGATCTGAATATACACTGGTGTCAGGTGCTGCATCTGCCATACTGTTACTTTTAGATCCGACCAATTCTTCACTTTCGGAGCACTGTTCACTCGTTTTTTCATCAATATAGTCATCATTCTTAAAGTACTAGTAATTTAGATAAATTTTTATTTTTTTGTTCAGACTCCTTCCTCTTTAGTTTTTCGTTCCCACTCAGATATTTTCTAGAACTAGACTTTTAATATCTAACTCTACTGTTCCTCTAATTGCCGGTTCAATAAAACAAAAAACTAGGAAAAATCAAAGATTTGTATGATCAATTATCATAACAATCAAACGAAGAATGCACAGAAGAGCCCTTCGTACTTAAAAAATAGAAATTTAGATTCCCCTAACAAGGAAATCTCGGATCATGCGCTGCTAATCCGACAGTATCACGAAAAAATTACTTTTTTGCTTATCAAAATGCGGAAAAACCCCGAGCGTCTCTGGCTCGCCTGCACCGCTTAAATCTTAATAATTTATTTGTATTTGTACCTATATGCGCTTTAGTTGTGTCTAATTTTGTTTGATCTTATGTATTTATTTATTTATTTTATTGATACATGATTTAGAGTACATGTGGTTTTTTGTGATATTTCACCCTCCATGCTAGGGATGACCCTGTGTTATGGCGGGTGAATTTTACAGTTTACGGATATAGAATCTATACATTACTATTATATAAAAAAGAAAAATGATGTTTTGCTAGTTTGGGTTGCAAGAAGAGAATGGAGAAGTTAGAGAGTTATAAGAAAATGAAATATTTGAGAAATTATTAGTAAATAGATCACACTAATTAATAATGTACATACTATACCGCTAAGTTAGGGAATAAGGATATATTATGTTTTGTCTGAAAGGTGATTAAACTAATAGAGTGTAGAATGAATGGGTATTATAGTTGTAATGTATTCCGTGTGTAATTTGTTTTTTAAAGGAATGGGGTTGACTCACGGTTTTTAGGTTTTCAGGGATAAGGTTAAAGATTTTAGGAGCTAGGAAGAAAAGCTTGTCTATGAGCTGACGTGGTATGTAGTGAAGGTACTTTGTAGTGACCTAATAATAATTACTTATAATTTTTACTAAATTTTGTTACAAATATTAGGTTACTTCTGACTTCTGAGCTCGCTGTCCCGCTGCATTTTGCCAGTCCTTCCACCTTATAGTTTTGCCACTGTCAGTAATTGTAAATTATTCGCTATATCACACTTAACATTCCTAGTTTTTTCTGCATAACAATTATCTTAGAATACCTACTACATTTCAATACTGCTCGCATGCCTCTATTTTGAATAATTTGCAATGTATTTATCTGTGTTTGATTGTACAAGAAAAGGACACTAGAGCAGTCATTTAAATGAGATGCTACTATACTATTATAAACTAATTTACATCTAATTTATTCTTTACCCTTATTAAAAAATTAACTTTTTTGCCATTTTCTTATTTAACAATTCAAAGTAAGAGTTAAATTTGAGTCGATTGTGTATTATAATGCCCAAGTATTTGATTTCTTCTACTTCCTCTATTTCTTCGTTGTGTATGATAATTTGGGTAGGTTACACTTTTTACCTATTACCATGTATTTACTTTTGTAACATTTAGTTTTAGTGATTTTTTTGTGTACCTAATTACCTACGGAAATAAAAAAAGATTTATACAATAATAGTTCCTAAATAATCTCGAAACCTGTGGAACTATAGCATTCCCAAGGAGTAACGAAAGGCACACAAGTGGACATTTGTTATAGCTTCCACAAAAACACGCAATTTTTTTCACATGGTATCCCCAATGCAGGTACCGATGTGTTGTGAGAGAAGGGAGTGGAATATAAAACCTCTTCAGGAAACCTTTTTCTAGGTCAGAGGACAAACCAAAAAACAATTTGTTTACACCACTATCAAAATAATCAAAAATATGTTTCAAGACCAATGGTTTCTTCACCAGGAAACAACTATGAATTAATTACTTATTTTATTATAAATATTTTTACAAAATTTATAAAAAATAAATAAAATTACTACACAATAAATATTGTCAGAGGATTTTTTATTGATTTTCTAGTTTTCATTATTATTTTTTTTTATGTGAATACTGCACAGGAGTCCAACTGTTCCCAACCATCTAGAGCCAGTGATACTAAGGCATACCCAATTGGAGTATGTTGTGAGGGGAAGGAGATGGGGAAGTGGAAGGTGGGGGAGATTCATATCTGGTCATCAAACACGGCTAAATCCATTTCAAGCGATGTTTAATTATGTTCCACTCTGGAATATACAGCAAGAATACTATATATAATTTACTTGCTGAAGCCGGAATTTGAACCCACAACCGCAGGATTGCTAGTTTAATGCCTTAACACTCGACCACGGAAGACGTTAAGATTTTATTTTTAAAATATATTATCACTAACCTTCCATTACCAAACACAAGAGCCTTGTAAGTTTATGTATGCGTATTCTCGTAAGTAGTTCCAAGTGTTTAAAAGATTTTAGTTTAGATCCAAGTCTCTTTTTGGATGTGAATTTGCACAGTTCTGTGTAAAGATTAATTTTAAATACACAGACATTGTGCTATTAAGTTCTAGCAAAGAGACAACTCAGTGAGAACGCGGTACTGTGCAGATTACCGAATATGTGGTCAACGAATGCCCGCTGCATTCATTCCCCGGCGGGATTGAAGACATGCTCAGTGACCTAGATATTCCCCTCTGACCCCCCCTCATACGAAAGAAGAAGAATTTAAGCTCTTATACATTCGATTAGATGGTTTGATCACTGCATTATGACACAGGGCTAAATAGTGCCTTGAAGAGTGTAAACATCACAGCCAATGCGACGAGGTCAGATCATCTCACACTAACTGTCCAAATAAGACAAAAAAGACTTAGTAAAATGGGCCGCAAAGTCTGAAAATTATGTTAACACTATATGGTCGGGCATTTTACCGCCAAATTGGGGTGTTTTTTTAAATTTTAGCACCAAAATTAGACTTTACGCAAAATATTCATATCTTATGATCTATTTGAAATTTTTCGACGAAACTTTCAGTGTTTTACTTAAAAAATATGTCTCTATTTATTTACTTAGCAATGTATGTATAATTCCTTTTTTTATGAACAAAAACTTTCTACTTTCTTAAGAATCATAGTAAAAACAGTATTTTACAATCGAAATAACATATCAAAATTTATTCATACAAAATTACTTCTATTTGATCTCTGGTGAGTTGACGTTTTTTCTCGTGTATTATTTTGTATTTATTATGCCATATAATCCACTTGCATAATGTGGATTGACTAGATGATCATTTGTGGAAAAGTGTGTGGAAGGGTTTAGTTTTTCCTGTGGGGAAGATTTAACTGAAACTTTTTGTGAAATTTGTTTATTTAATCCATTAGAATTTACTCCATCAAGTCGAGAAAATGATATCGTCCAAGTGGTCGTCGCACAGTGGGCTGAAAATCGCCTTTCATAGACATAGAGACTTGAATTTTCAAGGGTATTTTTTTTGGCTAGAAATGGATTGGAGTTGATGACCATACCGGCCCGTTTTATGGCATTTTCCGTCACTCTTGCCAGAACTTCGGGCGACAGGTTCTCACATTCCTGGCGAATATTCTCCTTAAGGGCTTCAAGAGTCTGAAGCTTGATGAAGTAAACCCGCGACTTAAAAACAAGTAAAAAACCCCATAAAAACAAGTCTGGAACGGTTAAATCGGGTGATCTGTCCGGCCAGTGCAAATCACCAAAACGAGAGATTAAGTGACCTGGAAAAATGGAAACAATTATTTCGCGTTATCGACAAGACATAAACCGATTTATATCTTGTTAATATGTATTCTGCGTTTGTTTACTTCACAAATGTCAAAAACCGAATTGACATTTGGCGCCATTTGCAAAAGTTAAAGCGTTTTCTTGCCTCACTTTGTATAGCATAAATAGTAATGGCTCCGATACAGATCCTTGTGGTATATGATTAGTGGTCCCGCTGGAAAGTTGTACTGCCACAAGCATCCTGTTCTAAGCTTTTAACCACAAACTTAATTGATATTATTAAATAAATTCATGTGTCCAAATCCTAAAATGACTAATTTCCTGTAACTCCTTATCAAACCTTATATATAAGTCACTATTCTTAATTAGATGATTTGTATCCGGCGTTGCTCAAGGACTGAATACCGCACAAGAGTCCCAACTGCTCCCAGCCGTCTGGAGCCAGTGAGACTATGACATCCTAAATTGAGGTATGTTGTAAGGCTGAATGATGCGGGGAGAGGAAGGAGATGGGGAAAAGGAAAGTAGAAAGTGTCTGGCTATTCAGATCTGGTCACCTAAAGCGAAGCCATTTCAAGCAACGTTTCAATTCTGAATTGTTATCTTAAACCAGTACTTATCTTCCATTGTTTATATTATTTTTAAATTAATAAATTGTGAAATAACACAAATTCGTCAAATTAAGATTTGAACCCGTATCCTTCGGATTGTAAGTAAAGAGTCTTACCCTTCGATCAAAAGAGCGCCTGTTGTTCAATGTAAGGACTGGGAACTACACCCAGTTGGACAGCGTTGTGAGCGGGTTAAGGAAGGAGATGTAACTACCTACAAATGTTTTCATTTCAAAGGAAATTTTGGTTTCTGTTTTTTTTGTTTTTTTTATCTATTTTTATTACAATATACTAAAAATTATATTAATAATACATTATACAATTTAAATTAAATTATTTTTACGTAAGAATACGAATTTAAAATGAACTGCAAAGATTTATATCAGACTAATTGAAAAATATTTCATAAATTCAAAAAGATAACGAACAGAAGTTAGAGAGTTACAAAGAAAGATTGTGTCACAGGTTAGCAGGAAAAGCCAGAAATGTGTATATTCTTGGTATACCTTATATTGTAGGTAATAGGCATTAAAATCGCTTGACAAAAGGAGTCTAGAAACGTTCGATTTGAAGCCAAAAACTGGTTTTTATTTGTTTTAAAAAAATTTATAAGAAAGAAAAAAAGTTAATCAAGTGAAACTGTCACAGATAAACTTAGCTATAATACTGTATTTTTTTCATTTTTTTTCCTTCACGCGTTCAAACATTTCTATTGAAAAAATCTTTATTTTAGTAGTTTACATTTGTATTTTTTATTGAGTAATTTATTTTTTTTATTTGTGTTCTACTCAAGCGAAACGATAGGAAAACCTTCAACTTATCTTAAGCATATTTTTTGGTATTCATAATGTACACCAAACAGTTATAAAGATTAATCAAAATAGTGATTTAGCATTAAGCTTCGCCTCTGATAAAATATCCTTTAAGAGCTTTTGCCAATGTTTTTTTAACTCTTGACAGGCCAAGATGCCAAACAAAACGTCTGCAACCAAGTGCGTCTTCCGACGACCCCGTGCATTTATCTTATGGGCTTTTATACTATATAAATCCCAATTATTCAGTCAATTATAAATGGTAACTTATGTATTTTATTTTATTTATTTATTTAACGCCCAGAGGGCTTTTACATGGTTGGTAGTATAATTTTAATTTGACAGATACTTTGAAACATAAAAAATAAGAATAAAATAACATTTGATAAAAGCTATGCAACAAGTCATACAAACACAAGAAACAAAAACAGAAAATTACAGCTATTTGTAGGTTTACATGATGTGTTTAGGAGTATTGTTGAAATAAATGTTTTAAATGATCCACAAAAGTTGCCAAGTTGGTATTGAATATGTCAACATCACCCAAGTAATGATTTCCCATGGTGTGAAGTCGTTGTATCGGAGAGTGGGCAATGTAGTTACGCTTATGTGTGCTGCTGTAGAATATTGTATTTTGTCGTGTTGTTACTGTGGGTGTATGTATGTTTATAAGTTGCAGGAGTTCGCAACAGTCTAATTTAGAGTTAAGTATTTTGAATAAGAACGTTAAATCGTTTATTTTACGTCTATCTTCTAATGTATGTATTTTTAGAGTATTTAATAAGAAATTGTATTTTAAGTCTTCGACAGGGATATTTAATTTCAAATTTATAAAACGTAGAATTTTTTTGTATTCGCTCAATGTTGTTAATGTGAATTTTGTATTTGAGCTAATATAAGGAGGATAGTAATTTTGGATGGTTAATCTGTCATTGTTGAGTCAGTTAGTTTGATTTGTAAACTTACTAACTAATCATCACGCCGTTTCTCCGCAGGGGTAGGTAGAGAGGACGCACCGCTAAGCAACTCGGTCTTGGCACACACTCATACATACTCTTCTATTATTCTGACTCTTGCCATGGCCCGACTCAAGTATCTGATTTACTCGATCGTGCCATTCGCATTTGCGTCGTAGGTATATACTATTTTTTTATTAACATTACCTCACACAGGAGGCCCACGTCATCTTTGGGGATGCTGTGTGGAGGGTACTTTTAAGGAAAGGAAGGAGAGCAAGTTCTAAGAAGGAAGAAGGTATGAGAGGTGAGTAAAAATCTAGGCATCAGTGTATCCAAGAGCGATGATCTAGCACGCCACGCAGCTGGTGATCTCTACATTTCTTAGATGATCATACACGGTTTTACAACACATATGCCCCAAGGATCTCATTTCTACAGCGTTCAGTCTACTTTCATCCTTCTTATATCACTACCATACATCAGGGTAGGTACCAGTACTCCATTGTGGACTGCTAGCTTAGCGTCTTTGGACATTTTTTTGTTAGCGCCAACTGCATTCAGTCCTCCTTTAATGGAGTTATCTGCATTAAGAGGAAGCTACAAGCCAAAAATGTCTATATTCTTGGTATACCTTATATTGTAGGTAATAGGCATTAAAATCGCTTGACAAACGGAGTCTAGCAAACTGGTTTTTATTTATTTTGTAAATAATTTCATAAAAAAGTTAATCAAGTGAAACTGTCACAGATAATCTTAGCTATAATACTGTATTTTTTTTAAGTTGTTTCCTTTATGCGTTCATACATTTCTATTGGAAAAATATTTTTTTAGTAGTTTACATTAAATTTTTTTATTGAGTAATTTATTTTTTCAATTGTATTCTGCTCAAGCGAAGCGATATAAAAACCTTTAATTTATCTAAAGCATATGTTTTGGTATTCATAATGTACACCAATTCGTTATAAAGATTAATCAAAATAGTGAATTGGCATTAAAACTAAAACTTTCAATAGCTTTGTCAGCGTTCCCACCTCTCGTAAACATAGTTCCCAGAAAAGCCATTATTACTTACATTAACCATTAACTCACCATTAGACTTACTTACATTAATCATTAACTGATTGATTCTTCGTATGTGCTTCGTTCATCTATGCAATCAACAAATTAAATGAAGATCTACAAAATATAGCGAAATGTCTGAAATTAAACAAATTAAAACTAAATGTAAACAAAACAAAATATATGGAAATAGGCAACAAAACGCATAACACAGACTTAAAATTGACAATTAATGACGAAAAATTAAATTAAATTAAATACCTGGGTGTAATACTCGATTCAAAACTCACTTTCACAGCAAATTTTGAATATGTGCTAAAGAAGGTATCAAAAAAAGTCAATTTTCTTAGAAGATTAAGAAATAAACTAAATGGAAACATTACAGAACTCATTTATAAAATTATAGTTGCTCCACGTTTAGATTATTTCTCTACTATGTTATATTTGACCAATGAAGGAAATCTGAACAAACTAGATCTTATATAGAACAGAGCTATGAGATGTATACTAGAGGTGGGTCCTATGAGTACTTTTCGTTACTGGGTACAATGAGTACAGGTACAAAAATATACCTGGTAAAAATACCGGTGACAAAATACTCAAAAGTATTTAATACCGACCTGAGGATTGATTCAGAATAAGTCATTCTAATGAACTCTCATAAATTCTGCCCACATATTCCCCACAAATATTCTACGGGAGCTTGATTCCCCGTTTTATTATTTGAAATCCGTTGGGGGGGGGGGTTGTTAGAGAATTTCTGTAAATCATAATTCCCCACGCTAAATATCAGATCAAATACCAGTCACAAATACTACCCATCAAGAAAGTAACTACTAAAAATACCCAACAAAAATACTCATCAAAAATACCCATCGAAAAATACCTATCAAAAATACCTACTGAAAATACCCATCAAAAATACCCATCGAAAATAGAGGAAAGGAAGCGTATTTGGAATACTGTTGGTAATTCGGAATACCGTCTTATCTTCGTTTCGGGTGGCGGAATCTATCGGTAATAATTATAACTATTGAAAGTCGAAGCTGTGAGCCTTGATTTTGGCCGGTATAATAGTTCTCCTGTGTCTGCGGATGAATGCTGACGTGTTTTGTGAAGTTGCTCCTATCAAAACTTTTTCGGTGAGTTTTTAATACAATATAATCACCCCATATTCCAAACTATTTTATAACATTACAAATGAAATCACTTCAGAAAGAGTTATATTTTTATAGTATGGCTTTCGTTTTTGCATTTTTTAATACGTTGACATGTGATATAAGAAAGATCTTTTAGGTTATATGTTGCTAATGCGGAATACAGAATGTGATGCAAAATCGGAATAGTATTCCAAATTATATTCATTTTTTTTAAGTACTTTTATTTAATTTTACAGAGATGTCGTCACCAAATTTGTACCAGAAAAGGAAGAAGTGGGATTCGAATGATATGTGTGAAGCCATTAGTGCTGTTCGCAATAAAAAAATGGGATATTTGATGGCAGCTAAACACTTTAAAGTCCCACGTACTACTTTGTTTCGACTCGTATCTGAAAAAGATGCGGACCCTTTGACTTTAACCTCAAAGAAAATTGGCCGAAAACCAGTTTTTAGTGCAGAGTTCGAAAAACAATTGGTAGACTACGCCCTTGTAATGGAAAAAAAATTCTATGGTCTAACACAAATGGATATCCGACGATTGTCTTATCAAGTGGCTGTTAAAAATAATCATCCAACTCCTTTTAAATCGGGAATTGCTGGCAGATACTGGTTGAAAGGCTTCCTAAATAGACACAAAAATGTGTTATCTATGAGAAAACCTACAGGAACCTCGTTTGCAAGAGCCATCGGTTTTACCAAAGAAAAATTGGACACATTTTACGACATACTAGAAAATGTGTATTCAGAAAAAAACTACCCCGCCGACCGTATATTCAACGTAGATGAATCAGGACTATCTATCGTTCAAAGTAAAATCCCGAAAATCATTGGACGCCGTGGTAAAAAACAAATCGGTGCACTAACTTCGGCTGAACGAGGGTCTCTTATAACTATTGTGGTTTTTATGAGCGCATCAGTCATATATGTGCCTCCAATGATAATTTTCCCCCGCAAAAATATGAATCCACAGCTCATGAAAGGAGCCCCGGCTGGATCTGTTGGAGTATGTCATCCATCTGGGTGGATACAAACTCACCTATTTACCTAATGGTTTTTACATTTCATGGAGAAAACTAAACCAAGCGAGAGATCTCCGGTTTTGTTAATCTTGGATGGTCATTATAGCCATACAAAAAACTTGGAGATTGTAGATTTGGCTAGAGCGAATCACGTCTCCATAATATCACTCCCTCCTCAATGCACACACAAAATTCAGCCCCTCGACAGGTCATTCATGAGTCCTCTGAAGGCCTATTATAGCGAAGAAATTCATATGTGGCTACGTAATAACGCACGAGCTTTGTATATGACATAACGGAGTTATTTGGAAATGCTTATCGCAAATGCCAAACCGGAGAGATTGCAGCAAATGGATTCAAAGTTAGTGGAATCTATCCCTTCAACCGGCATATTTTTAGCGATGCTGACTTTCTTGCTGCAGAAATTGAAGAGTCTGAAGTCCAGCATTGTGCAGAAGCGTCAACAACACCCATGATGGAAGTTGAAGCACGTCCATTAGCTTTAATGGAAAGTCCACCCGAAGAACAAAGTCCTTCCTTGGTCGCGATTGAACCCCAGCCGTCGACTTCGCGTGGAAGACCCAATCGCACTATCATTACCCCATTTGATGTTTCCCCGATTCCGCAAACTAGGAAAAAAACATCCAATAGAGGGCGTAAATCAGCGGTTTCAACCGTTATATCAAGTTCTCCATACAAGAAGCAACTAATAGATGAACAGGAAAAGAGGACTGCCAAGAACAAGCCCAAGGGTACAAAAAATTCCAAAAAGAAAAAAACGACAGATATTGCTACTGACTCGGATTCTTCTGCATCGGAAGTAATTGATGACAGTTCCTCTTCTGATATAGTCATCCCTCCTGGAACTAATAAACCAAACGATGAAGACGCAGTGTGCTTTTTCTGCAATGGTCCTTTCAGTCAGGATGTAAGGGGAGAACTTTGGGTCAAGTGCCTAATGTGCAACCTCTGGGTACACAATGAATGTGCCGGATGCGAAACAGAAGAGTATGTATGTGATTATTGCAAATAATTAACAAGACACTATTATATTCTGAAATATTAAAAGTGAATATAATTTGGAATATACTATTCCGAATTACATGCACTTTTAAAAAAACGCATTTTTTCTCATTCTTTAATTTTTTATTTTTTAAAAGCACTGTAAATTTTTTTTTTAATTTCTGTTCTCGTTTCCTAATAAATTATTAGTTTCTTAACATTTAAATCGACTTTTATTCGTAAAAACATTTTTATCTTATTTTCTGCACCCTAAAATGTAAATGGTATTCCGAATATGCTTCCTTTCCTCTACCTATCAAAAATACCTACTGAAAATACCCATCAAAAATACCCATCGAAAATACCTATCAAAAATACCTACTGAAAATACCCATCAAAAATACCCATCGAAAATACCTATCAAAAATACCTACTGAAAATACCCATCAAAAATACCCATCGAAAATACCTATCAAAAATACCTACTAAAAATACCCATCAAAAATACCTATTAAAAATACTTGTCAAAAATACCTACCAAAAATACCTGGTAAAAGTACCTATTAAAAATATTTAGTCTCGGTATAAAATACTCATGAGTATTTTGGAACCAGGTATTTTGGAGATGTCACAAGTACAAAGTATCGCATGGAAATACCCGGTACTTTTACTGGGTACGATAAATACGCCTCACCTCTAGTGTAAACTGGGAAAAGGCAAATGCGCAAGCATTAATCAAATGAGAGAGCAGCTAAATTGGATTCCAATTAAACTGTCATTTAAGACGAAGCTTAATGCCAAATCACTATTTTGATTAATCTTTATAACCAATTGGTGTACATTATGAATATCAAAAAATATGCTTTAGATAAATTGAAGGTTTTCCGATCGTTTCGCTTGAGTAGAATACAAATAAAAAAATAAATTACTCAATAAAAAATATAAATGCAAACTACTAAAAAATATATATTTTCAATAGAAATGTATGAACCCATAAAGGAAACAACTTTAAAAAAAAATACAATATTAAAGCTAAGATTATCTGTGACAGTGTCACTTGATTAACTTTTTTGCTTTCTTATAAAATTATTTACAAAATAAATAAAAACCAGTTTCTTGCTTGAAATCGAACGTTTCTAGATTCCGTATGTCAAGCAATTTTAGTGCCTATTACCTATGATATAAGGTATACCAAAAATATACACATTTTTGGCTTGTAGCTTCCTCTTAATAGAGATGTTCATAATTACGAAACCAGAAATGTAAATAGAATTAGATTGCCACATATGAAGAAATCAATATCACAGAACTGCCTAATGTACAAAGGACTAAAGATGTATAATGATTATTATCTTGTTTATATACAAATGTTGCATAAACTAACTCAATAAATAATATATCTATTTATTGTATTTAGCCCAGTGGACCGCGCGCTGGTTGTATATCATAGTATAGCATTTATACTATGATATTACCAACGCCGTATTTTGATACAGAACTAGTTGACATTGAACGTTAACTTTGAACAGTGACCCGTGCTCGGGTCCGGCGAGCTGGAAGTCTTCAATCTGTATCGAGACTCGGGTCAGTCAAGTTGTGTGCTAATCTTCTGAAAACATATTATTACTACCTGCAGATTCCGGTTTTTTGTTTACAAGTTCGCCATCTACGGATCGAAGGTAATCGAGTTTTTTTTTGTTTTTCATGTTATGCACGTATTTTTGCATCATTGCGTTTTTTCCTTATTTTTTTTACAAACTGTTGGGTTTACATTCGTTCGTTCTGAGAAATATTGTATGTTTTTTATTTATTTGTTTTTATTTACTCTGTCTGTTTGTGCGCTTAGTTCTTCTAAACTACACAACAGATTTTGATAAAGTTTTCACTATCGTTTACAGAATTTCTTTATGAAGGTTTATATATATAATACATGCATATTATATTTGTAGAAAGTAGAGAAAAGTCGATGTTTTATAATCAAGTCGTAAAAATATATTTTCGGGCACTAAATTTTTAACGCTGGATAAAATTTATGAGATTCATCAAAATAATGTACTACAGAATTGTATATCATAAAAAGGTCTACAGTAAAGTCTACCATGGTATATGTCTATCTCCTAAGAACCCCTAGCAACGCCGGGTACACGTAAGCTAATTTATGTTTGATAAGCTGATGTTCATTAACCTCCCGGCGTCTGGCATATTGACCATCACTCGTATGTTTCAGACGCTGTCGAGTTCGAATTCTAGTGTATTTCCGCTTTGCAATAAAATCCAAATAAATGGAATATTTCTGAACGTATCAGAAAACTAAAAACTGGTTTTGAAAAAGGGTAAACTATGCATTAAAATTTTACTGTAAATTTTTTTATTGCAAATATAAAAAATGGCTCACCCCACGTTTTTTCGTCTAAACGCTGAACTTAAATTACATGTAACGAAAAATACATTTATTTTATTAGACTTTTTATAAATATTATACTGTCACCTCACTTGTTTTTCCTTTCATATAAAAATAATTTATCAAAACAAAATTTCATAGTTAATAAATTGCTATCGGAATGATTTGAATATAAAGTGTGGTGTTTTCTCTTTCTGATACTGTTTAGATCATATTTCTCACTATATCAACAAACTGAAACTAAAACTGAAGTTATAATTGTCAGGAATAATTAACTAAATAATTGCCTGTTTTTCCCTTTTCTTATATTTATTTTAAGTCTATATTCATCTATTCCTTATTTATACAGGGTTTTCCAATAAGAGGTGTTATTTTGATATTCAATCGTAAAATATCAATGGTTTCGTTGCTTGTGTGGCACGTAGCGCCGTCTTGTTGAAAGTAAACGTTGTCCAGATCAATACCATCCAATTACGGCCATAAAAAATCATTAATCATCTCTCGATAGCGCAATCCATTCACGGTAACTGTTGCTCTAGCCTCATTTTCGAAAAAGTAAGGTCCAATGACTCCGCCGGGCCATAAACAGTCACACGTTGAGGATAGAGAGGCTTTTTAACAATAACTCTTGGGTTTTCCGACCCCCAGATGCGACAATTTTGTTTGTTGACGAAGCCACCGAGGTGGAAATGGGCCTCATCACTCAAGATGATTTGCATTTGATTCACTCAAGTGAATTTTTATAATTTCAATGCGTTGTTGAAGCGTGTATCGTTCCATTTTTATTAATGGCGTAGTTTTTACTTGTCAAATGTCAAAAAATGACATCTTCAAAAGTAACATCTACCAAAATAGCGGGCTATTCAAAATAACACCTCTTATTGGAATACCCTGTATGTTTTTAATTACTCTCTTAATTGCTATTTATTTATTTATTTATTATGTAACAGAATCCTATATATGGACACCTACACATATAGATTATTATAATTAGTGTAACTCGCTCAGCAAGCACAATAACCAGTTTCTTCTTTGGTGAGATTGCGATTGTAAAATTATTTTGTACCCAAATGAAATTTATTTAACACTACTGTACAGAGTGTACAGTAAGAGAGACACGACGATTTCTACGAGACCATATGATCCGTTCCGAAAAGCGAACAGATTGACTCTACGGATAATAGCTGTTTGTTCCCGAAACCGAAGAAATTTGTCTTAAAATTAAAATTAAGGCGAAACTTAGTGCCAAATCACTATTTTGATTAATCTTTATAACGAATTGGTGAACATTATGAACACCAAAAAATATGCTTTAGATAAATTGAAGGTTTTCCTATCGTTTCGCTTGAGTAGAATACAAATAAAAAAATAAAATTCTCAATAAAAAATATAAACGCAAACTACTAAAAAATTTTTTTTTCAATAGAAATGTATGAACGCGTAAAGGAAAAACTTTTAAAAAATACATTATAATAGCTAAGATTATCTGTGACAGTTTCATTTGATTAACTTTTTTGCTTTCTTATAAAATTATTTACAAAATAAATAAAAACCAGTTTTGTGCTTGAAATCGAACGTTTCTAGACTCCGTTTGTCAAGTGATTTTAATGCCTATTACCTACAATATAAAGTATACCAAAAATATAAACATTTTTTGCTTGTAGCTTCCTCTTAAGGCGCCTGTCCCGGTAAATTGTGTAATTGTTATCATTTTTTATATGTCTTGTTCTGTTTCATGTTTCGTTTAGATTAATTAGTACTTCTTCTTTAATGATACTTATTACAGTTGAAAATGCTGCTTGTTCAATGGTGGAGCACATATCTAGCAGGTAAGTTGAACCCACGGCGTCGGGGTGAAAACCCAACGCATTTGTCCGCTTAACTACAAATTATTTTAAAACGTTTGATTCATACATTTCAGCAAAACAAAAAAGATTTTAAAAAATTGAACTTTTATCACAATATTATCTGTTTGGTTATTTCAACTCGACCTTTTGACCTCAAACAGCTTTTTAATAAAATTCATTATTATTTATGAATATAGATTTATTTCCAAGGAGATAAATATTTATTCTTGGAATCTTATATTCGTTGCAGGTTTTATAAAGCCAACCCGTTCTGAGAATATACTTGTACAACTAGTTCTGAGAACACCAGAACCTCGCGTCTAATGTTGTCTCATTTATTTATTTATAATGGGTTTTTACAGACGAACTCACTTACATGAGGACAATCCAGTTGTAAAAACTCAGTTAATACACAAATAAGTTTATTAATTGAGGATTCATTTTCATACATCTAAATGAAGATTAAAATATAACACAAATACAAAATTATGTATCACTCATTATTATTTTTTTGGTAAACTAATGTTTAAGACAAGATTTTTTATGCATAGCACAAAGGGTCCCATTGGCGTCATGTATCTTTTATCAGGAGATTTTTCAATGTGGATGAGTGTTTCAGGCGAATAATTATTGCTTGTAAAAATAAATGTATCACTCAAATGACAAATAGTCCATAAAAGTAAGATATAAAAGATACACAAATTGAGACACAAGAGACACAAGAACACAAATAGATACACAAATACAGACACGAGAGACACAAATAGAGACAAAAGAACACAAAATAGAGTCGCAAGAGACATACATAGAGAGTCAAGAGACACAAATAGAGACATAAGAGACATAAATAGAGATTTAAAATACACAAACAGAGACACAGGAGACATAAAAAGAGACACAAGAGACTCAAATAGAGACACAAGGATACAAATATAGACACAAGGATACAAATATAGACACAAGGATACAAATTTATACACAAAAACTTCTCGTACGTCCTTGACTTCTTCAAGTCATACATTATCCTTTCAAATTTGTCTTCGTTCATCGCCTACATCTCATTTTACCACAAATAACTATGTAATTCCGCGACTTTTTATACCTTTCACTTCACGTAGTATTATGAAATCCACATAATATGCCTATTTTAGGCCGACTATACAATAGAGTGTGCTGAAGTAGACATTTTAGTAGATAATTTATTCATTTATATATTTTTGGAAAAGTTGACAGCAAATCTTTAATTATACAACGATACAATAATTATATAATTAATTATGCCAATTATGAACTTTCCACTGATGAATAGTTAATGGTAAGGTGTACAATGTCATAGAGATGTTCTCTTAAATTAATTTCTTGTTTAGTTAGAAAATATTAAAATAAAGGAGGGTGGGGGGGGAGGAGGAGGAAATATAGGATAAGGATTAAGAGGCAAAGGACGGGAATATATAGGAGTTGAACTTCTAGTTTGAGTTTTGTTGATTGTTGAGTTTTTGTTTTATGTCGCGTAAAGTCGAGTTAAAAATGTCAATATGGTAATAATTTAAGTGAAATGAATGTGTGGATCTGTAGATAAATGAGTTTTGTTTGGAATTGGTCTTACAATGAGGGAGATTAAAAGTAAGCGACTGTCTGCTGTTGCGATTGGGAACATGGAATAATAGGCGTTGAAGAAGATCAGGACTATCGATTAAATTATGTATAATTTTAAATAACATTACCGAATCTGTTAACGTCTGTATATTGAAGAACTTTGCAGAGTCTTCATTGCTAATATGAGATCAAAAAGAGCGGATTTATACGGATTCAGAAAAAATGTTATCCTGTTGCTAAAAAATACGTCGCACTGATTATTATTTTATATTACTTGTGATGTATGCTTGTGAATAAAGAACCTGGTTTGTTCCAACACCGAGTGCATCATTCACATTCATACACGGAGATAAATTAGTATAGCTGATTTATTAAAATCTTGCATTCCATTTTTTTTTTTTTTTTTTTTTTATTTCCTTTATTTTTTCCCAATTTACATATTTCACAATACAAGTTTTTTAATAATATGAAAGGGAACCCACTAAGGCGCAGCCTGTGCGTGGGTAATATAATTTAATACATTAGATTTTTGTACCTAAAAATACATAACAGTAAAAATAAAATAAAAAACAGTAAGCATAATAAAGAAAAACGGTAGGCTTATAATAAAAGTTATTCTAAAAGATTGTGCAAGAGGAGCATATTAAAAATAAATCAAAGTAAAAATTTCCTAATAAACTTTTATTATTTTCATACATCGGAACACGTGTTCATTTAACTGCGTTTATACAGTTAATATACGAGTATAATGGCGAAATGCGAAAATATTAGAACTTTTATGAACACGTGTTCAGACATACCTATAACGCATTCGTGTTTTACTGATAGTTAATTTTGGAAAAAACATTAGTTAAAGGTCTGCAGTCCCGTTTTTGACAGGAATACGAATATTTTTTGAGAGTTTTACAGTAAATTAGTAATATTTTATGTCAGTAAGTTTTTTCCGCGTATGATCATACATCTCTTATTATTAATTGTTAGGTGTTAGTTATTTGGTTTCATACATGGTGTCCAGATACTCGTAGTATAAGCAGCAATCTGGTGAATCAACATCAACACATGTAGACATCGATTTTGTAGTAAATACTTTTTTTTTGGTTTGGGTTTTCGTAAGTTGAGTCCAAGTTTAATTAATTTATTTATTACGCTATGTTGAATTAATGCAAAATCGTGTATTTAGGTTTTAAAATCTAATCACTCAGAAATATTACAGAGTTTTAAATAAATTCTGCGAGTAAAACCCATCTCTGTCTTTGAGACAATCGATCACGTTTTTGTACCCTATAAAAGCTTCTTTAAAGTGCAAAATATCGTACTTACAAACCCCTTTTCTTACATGGTTTTATTGTATAACTAGCTGACATGTACCCGGCGTTGCTGGGGTATATCCTTAGGAGATAGACATATACCATCAAGGACTTTTATGTAGGCCTTTTTAAGATATACAATTCCATGGTACATCATTTTGATGTATATCATAAGGTTTAGACAGCGTTAGTAATGTAGTGCCCGAAAACATATTTTTATGACTTGATTATAAAACATCGTCTTTTCTCTACTTTTTGTAAATATAATATGCATGTATTATATATGTAAACCTTTCTGAAAAAATTCTCTAAATGATGGCGAAAACTGTATCAAAATCCGTTACGTAGTTTAGAAGAACTAAGCGCACAAAGAGACAGATTATTTAGAGAGATCTGGCAAATTAAGTTCTTTAGAAAATCTTCGGAAAAAATTTATTATTTTTGATGGCGTTAATTAAATAATTTTATTAAAATACGCTTTTTGTAAGGTATTGCTTTACAATATTAAGACGAATCATTTGTTTGCGCCCGTACATACGCAATATAAATATGAATAGTTATAAATAAATAGTTTTGTAAGTATAAAAACTCAATTCTTTCAAGAAAGGCAAACAAATACAATATATTGTACCGATGATTCAATCCCATATTGTATTTGTGTGCCTTTCTTGAAAGAATTGAGTTTTTAAACGAACAAAACCACTGTATATAACGAGTTTCGCATTTAACCTTCACTATAAAGTTTCGGAAAAAAAAATTTTTTTTTAAATATATTAAATGCTCTCTAAGTTTCCCAGTTTTCCGTTGGTAGTGTTATTTTCCAGACGCCGTGTACTATATTCCATTTAGAATTGTGCTCTTTCACCTTGGCTATACTGAGAGCACTATCTCTCTGTCAACAAATATATTGATAAACACAACACGTTCTATAAAAGAGAGAAAAACCAACAGCGATTTCATAAATTATCTCTTATTGTTTTGTATAATTGTTCCGAGGTTAAAGTTATTTATATAGACGTTGGAATTTATTTAACTCATCAGAATATTTCTGAACTTATCCGAATTCTATTAGACCAGAGGTTCCCAAACTATTTTGCCCCGTAGACCACTTGCAAAATATTTTTTTTATCCGTAGACCCTCTGCCTGCCGAATATTGAATTTTCCTATAACTATTAACGTCCCAAGTGATAATCATTTATTTTTTTAGTAAAAAGATTCCCTTCCCTTGCCTGTCCAACAACCGGGTGGCGGTATAGTTCCTCTGTCTTTACATTGTGCAGACAGGGGCACTCTTGTGAGGTATTACACCAAATGAAAATGAAGCAGAATAAGCAACGGGAATTTCTTTCTGTAGCTGGCCCTACAGAACTACCCCTTAAGTTCTTTGTCAGTGCTTATTCCGGTCATTACTTCTTGTCACATGATATCCGATTCTTCAACGTTGCATTTCCATATTCAAAATGTCCTTAAACTTAGTTTTGAAGTCTGTGTGAAGTGCATTTAAATGTTGAACGTCATTATTACCCTGGATGTTTTTCAAAAACAAGTTGGGGAACTTGGAAAATTCGCAGCTTCCAATGTGCAATGTTTTGCTTGAATATATTAATTCTGACAAGAAAAGGAACATAGACTCTATTTATATACCTCAATTAACAACTTTGCGAAATATAAAAATACAAATATCAAATAAGTAATTTTTCAGTTTATTATATTTGTGTTAGGTCTATTGTGTCATTTATGGAACTCCTAAATGTTGACTTGAGGTAAATGGGGGTCCGCTCGTATTTTTTCTCGCTGACATAGACCCCCAGCAAGCTGACATCGACCCTTGGGGGTCCATATAGACAACTTTGGGAACCTTATTATTTTCATCAAATGGTCACTCAGCGCCATTTTGTTTTGTTTGACAGTTGACAATTCCCCGATTAATGGCGATCTGTTTTAGCTTTTGAACAAATTGTGATCAGCAAAAGAGCAAAACTATTGTGTTGTTAAGTTTGTGAGTTTATTACAATTTTATAGAATCGTCGTATAAGAGGAAGCTACAAGCCGAAAATGTGTATATTCTTGGTATACCTTATATTGTAGGTAATAGGCATTAAAATCGCTTGACAAACGGAGTCTAGAAACGTTCGATTTCAAGCACAAAACTGGTTTTTATTTATTTTGTAAATAGTTTTATAAGAAAGCAAAAAAGTTAATCAAGTGAAACTGTCACAGATAATCTTAGCTATAAAACTGTATTTTATTAAAGTTGTTTCCTTTACGCGTTCACACATTTCTATTGAAAAAATATTTTTTTAGTAGTTTGCATTTATATTTTTTTTGAGTAATTTATATTTTTATTTGTATTCTACTCAAGCGAAACGAAAAGCGAAAACCTTCAATTTATCTAAAGCATATTTTTTGGTATTAATAATGTACACCAATTCGTTATAAAGATTAATCAAAATAGTGATTTGGCATTAAGCTTTGCCTTAACGAGTATCCATGGGATGTTATAAAAAAATTACAATGTTACATTTAAATGTTTGCGAAACAACTAGCCCTAAGTCATAAAATCTAATTTATTTTCTGAAATTAAATCTCGTTCTATTTGCAATATACAAAGAGCAGTTGTTCCGTATTTTATTAAAGATCGCTGAGGCATATGTGTGTTAAAACCATGCAAGGGTGTTACGAATTCGGCAGATTTAAGAAAGGTACACTTTGATGGTTTTGACATCTAGATTTGTGTGACCGGATAAATCATCAAAATGATAATTCATCACATCTTTAAAAAGTTATATAAAGTCATGTAAAGTGATGAAACAAAAACTTTATTAACTGGGTTAAGTAGGTTAGGTTAGGTTAGGTTTAAATTATTTTTTTCATCGTTTCCAATGACTTTATAACAATTTTTAAAGGTGTGTTGAATTGTCACTGTGTTGAGTTATCATGGAACCCTAGATTTGATGTCAAATGTATCGAGCCATGAGCGAAGATTTTATCGAACGGTTTTGATCAGATCGATTATTTTTTTATAAAACTCGAAAAGAATATGACCTCACTGGAGTACCCCGTTCTAAGGTCACATTGTACACGGTTTTGTGTGCGAATTATAAATTAGGTCTGTTTTATTCTATTTAATGTGGATGACTTTATATTAAAACACTGATTGTATTTTATGAGATAGACTTTTATTCTTGTGACGGTTATACAGAGAGCTTGTTAGCGTGACCACAGACGACAATACAATGTGTTACAATCACCTCTAGCACTAGTGATGTGCGACACCAATAGTGATGTTACATCCCCTTTCTTTATTTATAAAAACAATAAAAATTCAAATACATTGATATTAGACATTATGCTTACATACAATACAATAAAATCTTAAATACACTGACATTAGACATTATACCTATCGGGTTGTTTGACCACTCTACCATATCTGGTAATGTAAGGGTTGTTCAAATTATTATATTCTCCCACCTGTCCCTCATCTCCAGCTTCTGCCTCTTCAAGTGCCGGATCAGATCGCATGGACAGATGGTCATTATTAACATTTGTATTATATCTCATTTTTAAGTGAATTCTATTTCGTCTGTACGTGTTACCATAATAATCTTCAACAATATAAGACCTGTTACATTTTAATTTTTCCTTGACCACAGCTGGTAACCAATTACTTTTAGGGTTTTTCTTAAAATACACATAATCTCCTGTTTTAAATATAGACATAGGTTTTGCATTGACATTATAATATTTAGAATTTTTTGAATTATTTTTTTCAACGCAGTTTTTGTAATCTGAGAATCTTACAACCTTTGGTTTTAATTTAATTTGAGTTGAAGGAATATTCATTCTTAAAGTTCTAGACATTAATAATTGAGCAGGTGACGGTAAATTGGCTTTAGGTGTGTTTCTATAATGTAATAGAGCTATATAAGGATCTGTATTTGTTTCTTTTGACTTTTTTAGAATATTTTTTATAATTTTAACAGAACTTTCTGCCTGACCATTAGATTGAGAATGATATGGACTAGTAACTACATGTTCTATATCCCAATCGTATAAAAATGATTTGAATTCAATAGCTTGAAAAGGCGGACCTCCATCAGAGACTAAAGACATTGGTATACCATGACGTGCAAAAATAGATTTTAAGTGAATTATGACATTTTTTGCAGTAGAATTATTATTTAGGAAAGCAGTTTCAATAAACTTTGAATAGTAATCTGTTACAATGAGGTACGTTTGATTATCAAAATACATTAAATCAATACCTACTTGTTGCCATGGAAACTTATTAATTTCATAATTTATCAGTGGTTCCTTCTGATTAGAAACTTTAAATTTATTACATATTTGACATTGCTCAATTAAATTTTTTATATCTACAGTGATACTAGGCCAATATAAAGTATCTCTAGCTAATCTTAGACATTTGTTTATTCCTTGATGTCCTTCATGTATTTTGTTTAACATTTCTTTTCTCATAGTTTGAGGTACTAGCAATTTATTACCCTTAAATATTAACTCATTAATGACATGAATTTCGTCTTGAATATTATAATAACATTTTAAAGTGTAATGAACTTTATCTTTGCTATTCGGCCAACCTTCATAATAATATTTTTTTTAATATTTGCATAGTTTCATCCAAAGCAGTAGCATTACTCAATTTTTTACGATATTCTTCACTAATAGCTAAGTTCATATATATTGAATTTACATGACAATGTAGATCAGACTCATAATCGGGTATATAATGATCTTTTAAAGCTGCTCTAGATAAAGTATCTGATATATACATTTCTTTACCTGGGACATGTATAACATTTAAATCATAAGATTGAAGAGCTAACATCATACGTTGCAATCTAGCTGGTACATCATGTAAAGGTTTTTTAAATAAATAGACTAAAGGTTTGTGATCAGTTTGTACTGTCACTTTGTTACCATAAATATACTGATGAAACTTATTACAACCAAATTGTATGGCAAATAATTCTTTTTCAATTTGAGCATAATTTTCCTGCGACTGTGTCATTGTTTTTGAACTAAATGCAATTGGACGGTTATTTTGCATAATAACTGCTCCTATAGCTGATTTTGATGCATCGACTGATAAAGTTAGTGGTATTTTTGGATCATAATGACTTAAAACTGTTGCATTTGAAATAGCCTCTTTCAAAGTTTTAAAACATTTTTCACAATTTTCATCCCATGACCATATAACATTATTTTTTAATAAATTTCTCAAAATTTGTGACTTATTTGATAAGTTTTCAATGAATGGACCCAAATAATTTACCATTCCTAAAAATCTTTGTAAATCTTTGACATTTTTAGGAGACGGCAACTCTAAAATAGCTTTGACTTTCTCTTTGTCAACTTTTACTCCTTCCTTACTAAAAATATAACCTAGGAAACATACTTCCTTGACTAAAAATTTACATTTCGACTTATTTAATTTTAAGTTGACTTCTCTAGCCCTTTCCAAGACTTTTCTTAACCTAAAATTATGAATTTCTTCAGTTTCTCCATAAATTAAAAAATCGTCGACAAAAATTAATATACCTTCCAGATCTCCAAACAAATCTACCATAATCCTATAAAAAATTTCCGTTGCTGCGTTTATTCCAAACGGTAGTCTTAAATACCTGTACCTTCCAAATGGAGTTTGAAAAGTACATAAATCACTACTTTCTTCATCTAACTTCAATGACCAAAATCCAGAATAAGCATCTAGATGTGAAAAATATGCAGCACCTATAAGTTTTGATCTAATTTCATCGATGTTTTTTAATGGAAAATATTCTCTCATTATGCAGTTATTTAATTTTCTAGGATCAAGACAAATTCTTAATTTACCTGACTCCTTGACAGTTATGACAACAGAATTTACCCAAGAAGTAGGTTTAGTAACCTTTTCAATGACCTTCATCTTGTCCATGCGATCTAATTCCTCACGAAGTCTGTTTTGTAAGGCAAATGGGACTTTCCTCGGAGGATCAACGCACGGAACGGCATCTTGACGAAGTTTGAGATGAACGACAGGTGGTAAACATCCGAGACCCTGAAATATGTCATTATATTCAGTAAATAAGGTGTTATGATCATATTGAACATTAAATATTCTTTTTATAATTCCAAATTTCTGAATAGTTGGAAGACCTAAGACTGATTGACATTCTATATTTGTGACAAAAAATATTATTTTACTTATGACATTTCCATTGATTTGACATACAATATCACAATGACCAATAATAGGTATTTTATTACCTCCAAATCCTGACACTTTTGTAAAAACTTTTTGTAAAATTGTATTACATAAATTTAACTTTTTAAAGTTTGTCAATGACATTACATTTATATCAGCTCCTGTATCCAAGATACAGTCTAATGTTTTATTATTAATTATTATATCTATGTGCCATGCTTGACTTGAATAATTGTTATTATTAATATTTCTGATTGTTGCAATAAAATGACCCTCAGTGAAATTAGCACTGTCATCATTGGGTTTTGATGACTCTAAGTTTAAATTTCTGACTTTATTGTGACAATTATTTTTAAAACAATATTTAGCAAAATGACCAAAAGAATTACATGACCTGCATTTGACATTGACTGCTGGGCACTTGTAGCGATGATGCTGACCACATCTTCCACATGGATTGATATGACCACTTGACCTTGGCTGTGATGATGATGATGGTGACCCATGACGACTTGAAGATCCAAACTGACTTGATCTTCTTGAAGTTGACCCTCTTAGACTTGACTGACATGATGCTCTCGACTGTCTTGAAGTATTTTTATTATGACTGATTTGAAGAATATTTTCTGTGTGTGTTTGTTGGTTAATTTTCTCTGCATTGCTTTGTGACAATAAGATGGTTTTTGCAATTTCAATCGTTTTTTGTAATGACAATGTAGAATCTTGTAATAAGCGTTGACGGATATGATTTAAATTTGCACACATATTTGCAATAAATATGTCTCTTACCAGAGATTCTCTTAAATTTCCAAATTCACAATCCAAACTTAAATTTTCCAAGTCCAATAGAAAATTATTGATGTCTTCTGAATTATTTTGTTTTCGTGTAAAAAATGAATTTCTTATCATTGTTAAGTTTTTGTGAGGTGCAAAATATTCATCAAACTTTTTCTTGACTTGTCGTAGCGTGCTTGATTCCATATTCATGTTAAATGATTTGAAAATTTCCATACCTTTGGAGCCAATTGAATGAAGCAGAATTGCGATTTTTCTTTGTTCCATGCAAGTATTTTTTGTAAGTGTGTTCATTTTATTAAAGTAAGATTAAAATATTACTAGAGGAAAATTGTAAAGCGATATCTAGAAGAAAAATATAACAAAAGCGTTAAATAATTTATTTTTATTTATTTAACACCCAGAGGGCTTGTACATGTAGGTGATACAATTTTTATGACAGACAATTTTGAAAAATAAGAAAGAAATAATAAAAATAAAAATACATACAAAAACAAAAAAATCATGAAAAAGAACAAGAACATAAATTTAAAAAAAAAACATCGATTTGACTGGTTTACAAAAATACAACTTCTACAGGGTTTTCCAATAAGAGATGTTATTTTGATATTCAATCGTAAAAGATCAATGGTTTCGTTGCTTGTTTGGCACGTAGCGCCGTCTTGTTGAAAGTAAACGTTGTCCAGATCAATACCATTCAATTCCGGCCATAAAAAATCATTAATCATCACACGATAGCGCAATCCATTCACCGTAACTGTTGCTCCAGCCTCATTTTCGAAAAAGTAAGGTCCAATGACTCCGCCGGACCATAAATCGCACCAAAGAGTCACACGTTGAGGATAGAGAGGCTTTTCAACAATAACTCTTGGGTTTTTGGGTTCTCATTTTCGAAAAAGTAAGGTCCAATGACTCCGCCGGACCATAAACCGCATCAAAGAGTCACACGTTAAGGATAGAGAGGCTTTTCAACAATAACTCTTGGGTTTTCCGAGCCCCAGATGCGACAACTTTGCTTGTTGACGAAGCCACCGAATTGGAAATGGGACTCATCACTCAAGATGATTTGCATTTGATTCACTCAAGTGAATTTTAATAATTTCAATGCATTGTTGAAGCGTGAATCGTTCCATTTTTATTAATGGCGTAGTTTCTACTTGTCAAGTGTCAAAAAATGACAGCTTCAAAAGTAGCATCTACCGAAATAGCGGGCTGTTAAAAATAACACCTCTTATTGGAAAACCCTGAAATTTGTAGTAGTGTCGGAATAAATCTTTTATTAGATAATATTAAATATATCGACATCACCTGTTATCATCATCATACGAATCATTTGTTTGCGCCCGTACATACGCAATATAAATATCTTTAAATAGTTTTGTCAGTATAAAAACTCAATTCTTTCAAGAAAGGCATAAAAATACAATATTAGATTGAATAATCAGGTACAATATTGTAATTGTACGCCTTTCTTGAAATAATTGAGTTTTTATACGGACAAAACTATGTATTCATATGCACAATATAACATAATACAACAAATAATTCGTCTTAATGGTGTTAAGGCGAAGCTTAATGCCAAATCTTTATAACGAATTGGTGTACATTATGAACACCAAAAAAAATATTTTAGATAAATCGAAGGTTTTCCTATCGTTTCGCTTGAGTAGAATACAAATAAAAATATAAATGACACAATTAAAAATATAATTGTAAACTACTAAAAAATATTATGTACGCGTAAAGGAAACAACTTTAAAAAAATACAGTATTATAGCTAAGAGTATCTGTGACAGTTTCACTTGATTAACTTTTTTGCTTTGTTATAAAATTATTTACAAAATAAATAAAAACCAGTTTTTTGCTTGAAATCGAACGTTTCTAGACTCCGTTTGTCAAGCGATTTTAATGCATATTACCTACAATATAAGGTATACCAAGAATATACACATTGTTGGCTTGACGTGCCATCACGCACGTTACATTTTAAATAGATTGTTTTGGTAGTTCATTATGTCGTTTCGCAGCATG
The DNA here is from genome assembly GCA_026573805.1 of Hesperophylax magnus. Lineage (NCBI taxonomy): Eukaryota > Metazoa > Arthropoda > Insecta > Trichoptera > Limnephilidae > Hesperophylax > Hesperophylax magnus. The sequence continues at coordinate 3,744,939 of JAIUSX010000005.1, read as the reverse complement.
GAATTAAATTTAATTTGGATTGAGGCAATTCAAACAATGAAAACGTATCCGGTATTACTGCATGAAGAGTGTATAATCGATCCCAAGGTGAATCAAAGTTGTTTTTATCTAATGACCGACAGTTGTCCCCAATGGTCAGCGGTTTGTTTCACTGGTTAAGAGGAAGCTGCAAACCAAAAATGTGTATGTTCTTGGTATACCTTATATTGTAGGTAATAGGCATTCAAATCTCTTGACAAACGGGGTCTAGAAACGTTCGATTTCAAGCACAAAACTGTTTTTTATTTATTTTGTAAATAATTTTATAAGAAAGCAAAAAAGTTAATCAAGTGAAACTGTCACAGATAATCTTAGCTATAATACTGTATTTTTTAAAAGTTGTTTCCTTTACGCGTTCATACATTTCTATTGAAAAGGTATATTTTTTAGTAGTTTACATTTATATTTTTGATTGAGTAATTTATTTTTTTATTTGTATTCTACTCAAGCGAAACGATAGGAAAACCTTCAATTTACTTGAGGCATATTTTTTGGTATTCATAATGTACACCAATTCGTTATGAAGATTTATCAAAATAGTGTATTGGCATTAAGCTTCGCCTTACATAATACAACAAAGTGATTTTGATGTAGCACGGTCGATTGATAAAAGATTTATCGACAATGTCAATGTCTTGTTAACGTTCCTGAGCACCACTGCAGATCGCTAACAAACAAACAACAGTAAACATCGAATGAATTAAGACCACTTAGGAAAGGTTTAAAAAAAAAAGTATAATTCATAAAATTTCAATGATGATTTTCTAGTTCTGTGAAGGATCTATTAAAGTTCTGTTATTATATCATTACGGACCATTTATTTGACAAAACTGAAATAATAACAGTTATTCAAATAAAACCTTCGCAGAACTTGAAAATCAACTTTGAAATTTGATGAATTGTTCAATTTTTGCGAAACAAGTCATCCCTAGTTTTCGTGTTTGTTGATTGGCGATTTGCAGTGAAGTTAGAGAACGATGACAAGTTAATTATAATAAATAATTATATTTGGATGATTTCTATAGCGCCGTTTCTGTGCCAAATCACCTCAAGGGCGCTGTACAAATATATAATACATTTCTAAAATGATCTATGTTAAAACAGTATTATAATATAATGCCGAATCACTATTTTGATTAATCTTTACAACGAATTGGTGTACATTATGAATACAAAAAAATATACTTTAGATAAATTGAAGGTTTTCCTATCGTTTTGTTTGATTAGAATACAAATAAATATATAAATTACTCAATAAAAAATATAAATGCAAACTACTAAAAAAAAGTATTTTTCTATAGAAATGTATGAACGCGTAAAGGAAACAACTTTTAAAAAATACAGTATTATAGCTAAGAGTATCTGTGACAGTTTCATTTGATTAACTTTTTTGCTTTAATATAAAATTATTTACAAAATAAATAAATACCAGTTTTTTGCTTAAATCGAACGTTTCTAAACTCGGTTTTTCAAGTGATTTTAATGGCTATTACCTACAATATAAGGTATACCAAGAATATACACATTTTTGGCGTGTAGCTTCCTCTTATCACTTAATTAATTATCATTATGTTACCGACATTGTAGATAAAACCGGTAGGTATCAATTGACCATGCTAGCTTCCTTAATGGTGCTTGGAGAATCCCAGCAAAATTAAACTGTGGAAAATCCGGTAAAAACAAAAACACAACTGTGTCAAATGTCATTGCAGGTCAACGAAATTATAAAATATCTTTGATAAGAATGAATATTCGTGATAAAATTAATTACACGTCGTGATATTTATGTAGCCGATATTTGACAATATTACTAGTTGACGTTTACCCGGAGTTGCTCGGGGACTTATTGGTCTAAATCAGCGGTCGGGGAACCGGGGTAAATTACCCCAAATGGAGTAAAATTTTTTTTTTTTTTGGGGGTAATTAGGAAATTTTTCTAGTGTGCTATTTTGGAAGATTGTGAAAATATTACTTTTGATGACATCAAGGATACAGTTATAAAACATCTTACCAAACTCAGAGAGCGGTTCTCTGACTACTTTCCAGATCATGATATACGTACATACTTTCAATTGGGTTGAAGATCCTTTTAAATGTGAAATTGCTAACATACCAGCAGAACCTCCGAGTTTGGCAGAAACAATACTTGAACTTCGATCTAATACTGAAGCACGTATTTAATTTGAGAGCAAAGCCAATCTGTCGTCTTTTTGGATTTCAAATGCTACGAATGTTTTCAAAATTGCACATGAGGCTTTTCCACTCTAATGAACATAAAAAGTTGCTGCCATTTGCAACAACCTATCTTTGTGAACAAGGCTTTTCCACTCTAATGAACATAAAAAGTTGCTGCCATTTGCAACAACCTATATTTGTGAACAAGGCTTTTCCACTCTAATGAACATAAAAAGTTCCTGCCATTTGCAACAACCTATATTTGTGAACAAGGCTTTTCCACTCTAATGAACATAAAAAGTTGCTGCCATTTGCAACAACCTATCTTTGTGAACAAGGCTTTTCCACTCTAATGAACATAAAAACGAAGAACAGAAATCGATTAAACGCCGAAGACTGTATTCAAATTGCTCTTACATCAAAAAGTCCCAATTTTGAAGTAAAAATCAAACATGAAACAAAATCATTTCTCCAAAAACTGAAAGGGAAACCTGAATTTTTGTTTGATCCAATTTGAGAATTTTTTTTTGTTTGTTTATTACATACTTACTATTTTCATGTAACTTTTTTTTTATTTTTCCGTGTAAATTAATTCAATAAATAATGTTTATTTAAATATACATGGATTGTCTTCTTTTCAAAATGGGAGGAAGGTGTAATATCTACTTACGCAAAAATATTTTGGGGTAATGGTTAAAAAAGTTCCCCGACCGCTGGTCTAAATGGTTAGGAGTAAAGTTTTTAAGTATTTGTTTTACTTGATCGTGCGAGGTCTTCATTGGGCGTCTATGACCTCTTCAACCATTAATTTTCAAGTCACACATTCTCCTTACACATCTTTCATCAAATAATTTATTTTTTCTTCTAAACACTCACCTAAACAATTGTTCATCTCTAAACACTCCTTACACTAATAAGAACACAATTTTAAACAGTGATAGATTGATAACAAATATATGTAACATATTTATTTTAACAATTATTTTACAAGCAATAATTATTAGCCTGAAACACTCATCCACATTAAAAAATCTCCTGATAAAAGATACATGACGCCAACGGGACTTGAACCCATGTCCTTTCGATTTCCGGTCGACAGCTCTGACCACTGAGCTATGGCGGCTTATCTCTTATCCGCGAAATAATTCAATATATACTAGTGTTTCATTCAACAATTACTGCTTGTTACATTTTTTCACCTGAAAACAACCAACTTTATTTTATATGAGAAAGGCATTGTAAGTGCTAACTCTCTCACTAGATGGCGTCGAGACAAATTGTCTACATTTTTAGGTGAAATACTAGAACTTGTCAAATATTAATTATTATTTTATTTTTTTTGGTTAACTAATGTTTAAGACAAGATTTTTTATGCATGGCACAAAGGGTAACAATTATTTTACGTTGGCGTCGACGTTGGCGACGTGGCGACGTGGCGTTGACGTTGGCGTCATGTATCTTTTATCAGGAGATTTTTCAATGTGGATGAGTGTTTCAGGCGAATAATTATTGCTTGTAAAATAATTGTTACCCTTTGTGCTATGCATAAAAAATCTTGTCTTAAACATATTTATTTTATTTTATTAGGTTTTACGCAGAGTCGGGCTTTTACATGCATTTTAAAACAGAATATATCTAGTAAGCTATCGAAAATTATACAAAATTACAGTAGTATATTACAGTTATAAAAAATATTATAGCGACTAGAACAATACTACATTTAAGAAAAATCAATAAAACTACATTATCTGTTATCTGGTCTCATTTTTATGCTGTCCACATTCGACGTATTGAATCTGTTCAAGGGATTGCTAGGAGGCAAGGATTAGAAAAAGGCAAATACTCATATGATGAAATTGAACTAACTCTAAACCTCTCTCATTTGCTTCTTCAAAATTATAAATGGTATTATTTATTCACCTACTCTACTGCAACTCATTCCCTTCAATATCCCCTCGCACAGACTCAGAAATAATGAACTGCTCTTCCTCAACCATCATTCGACAAATTATGGATATTATTCACCATTGTCCAGAATGTGTAGACTGGTCAACTCAAGTCAAAACCTTTACTTTTTTGGGATAAGTCTGAATGATTTTTGCCAGTCGCTAAACAAGTGACGGAATATTATAAGTGTCCGGAGGGCGATTCTCGTTCTACTTAACGACACTAAAATCGTCCTTACATTCAAATTAACGATTTTTCTCGGTTTATTCTTATGAAGCGATTCCGGTTCTCTCGATGACAGATGGAATCCTTAGATTTTCGATTGCGCGCCAAAATTTTTAGCCTTACGCGAAGGGTACCCCTAGACCTGTCATTCGGCGGCCGAACGCTAGCGTTCGCGGGGAATTTGCTTCATTTAATTGTGACGTTTTGACAATTAGCAATATTTGCGTAGTTTTAATAAGAGAAAACTTAATATTATCGTAAGTATTGACTGTAAACATGATTAGTGACTTGTTTGTGGCACAATAATGCTATTAAATGAATTGAATCAGGTAATTGCGATGTTTGTAAAGTACGTAACATGTCGAAAGCCAGATAAGTGATTTAATTTACAATAAACTACACATACCATTGAGGATTTCTACATAAATAATAATAAGTTTCTGGCTGGCGCTCGAAATTGTGGGTTTTGAAGTTAACCACAACGAAATAAGAATCCCTTTCATTCTTAAATCAACTTGGGTGACAGTTACCGCCATTCGGCAGCGTTAGTTTGACAGCAAACGTCACTTTAGAAGTGGTGAATCTGTAAAAAAGTCATTACTATCCAGCGAGGTAAGTACCTTTTCACAAAACGTAAATCTTCGATAAATGGCTTATTTATGTCATTCATAAATAAAATAAGCAGTTATTAAAATGCATTATAATACAAAGTATTTGTTTTTTTAAGTTTTAGTTAGAAACCTTGCGTCACTTAATTATATTTCACCAATTTGTGTTTTCAATAATCTCTTAACAATTTCTTAACCACGCTTCTTTAGGATTTTTTACTAGGTCTCTCCAAAATCGAACTTGTAAGGATATCAAAAGAACGAGAATCGCTTAATAGTTAAGAAAAGATGTTGCAAGCGACGGACAGCTATCTTTCGCAAACGATAGCAGTCGTTGACGAATGCTATCATTTAGCTTAAGGCTAAAAGAACGAGAATCGCACTCGAGGGCGATTCTCGTTCTACTTAACGACACTAAAATCGTCCTTACATTCAAATTAACGATTTTTCTCGGTTTATTCTTATGAAGCGATTCCGGTTCTCTCGATGACAGATGGAATCCTTAGATTTTCGATTGCGCGCCAAAATTTTTAGCCTTACGCGAAGGGTACCCCTAGACCTGTCATTCGGCGGCCGAACGCTAGCGTTCGCGGGGAATTTGCTTCATTTAATTGTGACGTTTTGACAATTAGCAATATTTGCGTAGTTTTAATAAGAGAAAACTTAATATTATCGTAAGTATTGACTGTAAACATGATTAGTGACTTGTTTGTGGCACAATAATGCTATTAAATGAATTGAATCAGGTAATTGCGATGTTTGTAAAGTACGTAACATGTCGAAAGCCAGATAAGTGATTTAATTTACAATAAACTACACATACCATTGAGGATTTCTACATAAATAATAATAAGTTTCTGGCTGGCGCTCGAAATTGTGGGTTTTGAAGTTAACCACAACGAAATAAGAATCCCTTTCATTCTTAAATCAACTTGGGTGACAGTTACCGCCATTCGGCAGCGTTAGTTTGACAGCAAACGTCACTTTAGAAGTGGTGAATCTGTAAAAAAGTCATTACTATCCAGCGAGGTAAGTACCTTTTCACAAAACGTAAATCTTCGATAAATGGCTTATTTATGTCATTCATAAATAAAATAAGCAGTTATTAAAATGCATTATAATACAAAGTATTTGTTTTTTTAAGTTTTAGTTAGAAACCTTGCGTCACTTAATTATATTTCACCAATTTGTGTTTTCAATAATCTCTTAACAATTTCTTAACCACGCTTCTTTAGGATTTTTTACTAGGTCTCTCCAAAATCGAACTTGTAAGGATATCAAAAGAACGAGAATCGCTTAATAGTTAAGAAAAGATGTTGCAAGCGACGGACAGCTATCTTTCGCAAACGATAGCAGTCGTTGACGAATGCTATCATTTAGCTTAAGGCTAAAAGAACGAGAATCGCACTCCTGGAGGGCGATTCTCGTTCTACTTAACGACACTAAAATCGTCCTTACATTCAAATTAACGATTTTTCTCGGTTTATTCTTATGAAGCGATTCCGGTTCTCTCGATGACAGATGGAATCCTTAGATTTTCGATTGCGCGCGAAAACTTTTAGCCTTACGCGAAGGGGACCCCTAGACCTGTCTTTCGGCGGCCGAACGCTAGCGTTCGCGAAGAATTTGCTTCATTTAATTGTGACGTTTTGACAATTAGCAATATTTGCGTAGTTTTAACAAGAGAAAACTTAATATTATCGTAAGTATTGACTGTAAACATGATTAGTGACTTGTTTGTGGCACAATAATGCTATTAAATGAATTGAATAAGGTAATTGCGATGTTTGTAAAGTACGTAACATGTCGAAAGCCAGATAAGTGATTTAATTTACAATAAACTACACATACCATTGAGGATTTCTACATAAATAATAATAAGTTTCAGATAAAATGACTGCAGGATGGCTGGTGCTGGAAATTGTGGGTTTTGAAGTTTACCACAACGAAATAAGAATCCCTTTCCGTATCTTAAGAGACGCCCAAAATCCCATGGAAATGGGGCAAACAGAGTTCCTGAATTTATTCAGAATATCTAATGAACTCGTTATCCCCTATCTTATAACCGAGAAGAAAGCATGGACTGTCTGAGTGGGGCTTGGCTGTCTGTCGGTCGTCGGTTAGCCGATGCATATTAAATGTTTCATCGGCTATCAACGACACACTACTCCAGACGTGGGTTAAATTTCCTTTGACTGCTGCAGATAGGCAAAAAGCCAAACAAATATTTGAGCAGTCCGGTGATCCTTTCCCTGGTACTATAGTAGCAATTGACTGCACTCGTATAGCTATCGTTGGTACTGCAGTACAGGAATATATGTACTGCAATCATCACGGGAATCGCTCCTTAAACGTGCAAATGGTGAGATCTTCATATGCACAAGAAAGTCATATTATAATAAAAAATGAACATTTCAGATTTGTGATCCGAACTTGGTTACCTTGGATGTAAATGCAAAGTGGTGAAGCTGCGTTCCTTGTGTTATGGAACTCCGGCATGAAATAGGAAAACTCATAGCTCATAGGGAAAAATAATTCATGACATGTAGTACATAATAAACGTTTTATTGACAACACATAATTATAAATAATTTTTCAACAAAAACAAGTACACAACAAATTATATATGCTTCCGATTTTGTTGTCCGGGTTAAATCTTCCCCATAGGAAAAACTAAACCCTTCCACTCACTTTTCCACAAATGATCATCTAGTCAATCAACATTATGTAAGTGCATTATATAAGCAAAATAAATACAAAACAATACAAGAACAACACGTCAACTCACAAGAGATCAAATGGGAAAATAATTCACCGTCTTCAGATATTTTCATATCAGAGGGTTCGGCTCGGTAGAACTTCTAACAGGGCCTATAAATCCTACTGATCCCTCAACATAAATATTAAAAAAATCTTTTGTTATCCTACATGTATTCAAAATGACAGACTTTTGCATCTTTATATATAATTTTTTTGAATGATCTAATACGCCTAAATTTTTAATTAGAGAGCTAGGTATAATGCCAGTAGCCGAAATAACGAATGGTAATATTTTTATAGTTTGAGAATGCCAAATTCTTTTTATTTAATTTCCTAAATCTGTGTATTTTCTTATTTTTTCGCTAACAGATTTTTGAATATTACAGGAATTTGGTATAGCGACATCAATGATATAAGTTATTTTTTAAATTTTGTCATGTAAAACTATATCGGGTCTATTATGACTAATCGCTCGGTCTGTTAGTATAGTTTTATCATAATATATTTTATAAAATTCGTTTTCTAAAAATGAATTTGGTTCGTATTCATAATATGGTACTATATTACGGCAGTCAATCAAGTTATGTCTAATTACCAAATTTTGGTGAATTATTTTTAAAACTTGATTGTGCCTAAATGTATACTCGGACGATGCTAATATAGAACATCCCGATATAATATGTTCTATAGTTTCCGGAAAAGCCAAACATTTTCTACACAAATCATCAATTTGATTTGTAACTTTGATTATATGCTTTCTATAATTTTTAGTATTAATGACTCTATCCTGAATGGCAAGCATAAATCCTTCTATTTCTGCGCTCAACTCTCCAATACTCAACCATTTGTTTGACGAAAATTTGTCAACATACGTTTGGTTGAGATAATTGAAGTTTTTGCGTGTAAAATTTTATTTGACCAGGAATCTAATAATTCCTGGTTGGGATTTATAAAAATGTTGGCATTCTCATCGTATAAATTTAATCATAGAACGGGAAACATTATATTTAGTTCAAAGATATTGATATATAATATTCGATTTAAAAACAAAAAGAATATGTGTATGAGTCTGCATGAGCGACCCGAATTATAAATTCATACGTCGTGTAGCACAATCCACGCAGGATAAGCAGAATCGATGAACCAGTTTTCTTCACCAACATAGCGCCGTTCTGCTAATCCATCAGCTTCTCATCAGCTCTGCTCTCGTTTCGGTCTGAAAAATTTAATAACTATTAAATTGATATCTCTAATAATTTTTAATTGATCTTACGAACATTATAAAATATAATTTAAATAACACGCTCGCTCGCGCTAGGCCGCAAACAGCAGCAGTATGGGGGGGCCGACGCTCCGTGGAGACGATCGGACGAATCTCTTGGCGTAGGGCTGAGTCTCAACGGATCGCAGCATGACGCTGCTCTACCGGGCACAACACCCTGCCAGGTACGAAGGTCGTCTGCGGACGATTCCGAGTTCCGACGTCGAACTTAAGCTTGGTCAGAGGCGGGGCGCCATCGCGCCGGGACATTTAACCACGTTGCGCAGTGCTCGCCTCGCCTCGTCGGGCTTCGACGGAGGCCCCCGCGGACGGGGGCCTCCGTCTGATAGATGTCACATTGTTTAGAGAGCCTTTCGACTCGCGGAACTCACATCACGTATCACCGCCCGATTTGCCTAGGCGGGATACGGCCTTAGAGGCGTTCAGGCCTAATCCTGTGGATGGTAGCATCGCACCACCGGCCGGTCGACCGAGTGCGTGAACCAAATGTCCAAAACTGCCGTTCCTCTCGTACTGAGCAGTATTACTATCGCAATGATCGGTCATCAGTAGGGTAAAACTAACCTGTGGTTTTCCTGCGAACGTAGATTAAATGGACGTGAAGCTACTTTATTTGTATAAAGAATTACCTGCTACGAATCGAGGTCTTCTCCTTGGCTGGCTTGGGGAGGGGGAGGTCTGTCTACTGTGGGCTTGTCACGGGGTATTCACCCAACACTCCACTGCATCTCTACCGCTAGCATCTCTACAAGTACAGGAGGCTCATCACTCTCATCAGCGACATCCACGTGCAAGAAGAGATCTCTATGAAATAAATAAACGTATCAAATTGTATCTTATGAAATTTGATTATTTAGTAAAACATATTATATAAACTAACAAATAAATTTGTGTATACACATATCAGGTATTTTGACTCGGCATATCCTCTCTGCCAAAGGTATCTTGTGTTTAACCGCTATGCATTTCGACACACAATATCAGTTGTGTACTTGTTAAACATGATATAGCACCATAAAACATAAATAAACTACGTACATCGTCATTGGGAAGGACTTTGGGCACATCTAGTCCTTCAATTGACTACACATTGTCGAACAGGCACTATTCAAAGTGGATAAATAAACTTACTTTTTGCCATTGGATTATAGTCTTGTGTGGAGCAGCATTATTTAATTAATCTCCTAGGTTTTAAATGTCGTCTCCATTTTAAAAGATTGGCTCGGCTGTCATGGATCCGCCAGCAGCATTTATCGAATTGTCTTGACCGTGCCACTCTGTTGCTGCACACTGAAATTGAATTTTACGACAATTGATGACATGTAACTATTACACACTATTCTTAGGTTTCAAACACAATGATGTACACGAAAGATAATAATAAAATAGCTGTCTCACTTTTTGACCTAAAAATGCAATTGTACACAGACATAATACGTTGTTAATTCCGTTTCAGTCTGGGGTGAAAAGCATCTAAATGATATCATGCTTTTACTTACAACATATAGCTTTTGCTTACCTCATTTTAAACAATTTTGTCAAGTTAATTAGCAAACGAACACGAAAACGTTGACAACATAAATCAACTTGGGTGACAGTTAGCGACGTTAGTTCGACACCAAACGTCACTTTAGAAGTGGTGAATCTGTAAAAAAGTCATTACTATCCAGCGAGGTAGGTACCTTTTTACAAAACGTAAATCTTCGATAAATGGCTTATTTATGTCATTCATAAATAAAATAAGCAGTTATTAAAATGCATTATAATACAAAGTATTTGTTTTTTTAAGTTTTAGTTAGAAACCTTGCGTCACTTAATTATATTTCACCAATTTGTGTTTTCAATAATCTCTTAACAATTTCTTAACCACGCTTCTTTAGGATTTTTTACTAGGTCTCTCAAAAATCGAACTTGTAAGGATATCAAAAGAACGAGAATCGCTTAATAGTTAAGAAAAGATGTTGCAAGCGACGGACAGCTATCTTTCGCAAACGATAGCAGTCGTTGACGAATGCTATCATTTAGCTTAAGGCTAAAAGAACGAGAATCGCCCTCGTGGTCCTGACCCACGGCGTATTCTTGACTTGATTCGACTTGTCACTTTATTCTCTTATATTATATCTGCCTTATGTCTTTGCTTCCATGTATCTTTGTCTACTCCTGTATTTTTCATTTTACTGTATTTATGTTATTATTTTGTAATTTGGACGATGTCCGTTAATAAATAAATTATCAATGTTACTACAATCTGTAGGATTGTTAAAGATTACGCTTAATTCTATAAATGGAGTAGGTAAATATATCAATAGCACCCCCATACTTGTTGCCCAGATCATGCATCCTATTGGTCAGTGAGTTTGTGTGTTGATAGTTGTTTGTGTATGTATTGCAAAAGAATGTTACATTTTGTCTTGTGTTCCTAGTCGAAAAATGGAATTTAATAGTGGCAACGATGGCAGGACTGTCAATTAAGTTGTTAATGACTCTGTATAACACGATCAGGTCTGATATAATTATCCTGTCACACATGTTATTAGAAGCAATTGATTCATCAAACTGACAAAATTAATGTAATCAATTGGAATTCTGAGCTTAAGGCGATGCATTACGTAGTAATTCAAAATCATGTATTTTTGGTTTGAAAATTTGGTCGCCTAGAAATGTTTCAGATGCTTTAATTAAATACTGCGAGTAGAATACATCTTGTCCTTTGAAATAATCAAGTATTTTTTAGATAAGTCTTTTTATAAGCTCAGAAAAAAATAATGTATAAGGTCTATGAAAACTGCATTAAAGTTCAAAATTTCCTACTTTCGAACCCATTTTCGATTATGGTTTTATTGTATAATGTGGCGAATTAAGTTATTTATAAAATGATGTAAAAACATTTAAATATTTGTGCCTGAACATCCACAAAATAAAATAAAAGGCACTTTTTGGCCATGTTTATTTCTTGCATAAATCAAAACAGGTGGATGGTGTTAAGCGGGAATTTAAGCCTTATTGCCATTTACGTAAGGTGAGTTATTGATAGCGGCTCGATTCAAAATAGTAATGCATATCCTTAAAAAGAACTCTTTCTATATTGTTGCAGTGGACTTTATTGATGTTTCATTTACAAAATGTTCTAATCATCAATTTGTTATTTGGTAGGCGGATAGATCAACCTCATAGATCAACCCAAGTGGTTTGCCACGTTTGGTGACCTAGCAGGGGTCTCCAGCTTAATGTGGTGTGGTTTATCCAGATCTTGGTGACGGATGCATCTGCCCTCGAATAGGGAAAGATAAAATATTAGTACATTCATAATTTATCCTGATAAATATAATGATAAAATGTGAAAATATTAGATTTTTAATTAAAAACACACCACATTTGTGTTTTGCTGAGAGCTTGTTAGGAAATCTGTCAATTCATTCGTTGAAGGCCCGCATTCCCTTTCTTAACAGGAATACGCAAATTTGACCAGATTTTTAATAAATTAGCAATATTTTTTCGGTATGTTTTCTCCGTGCAGATAAACGAGACCCTTTGAACTCTAAAGCCGGATTCTCTCGACCACAGTGGTAGGGATGGATTGATTCTTAAGTCCATCACTCTTGGACAGGCAGAACTCCAAATTTTCACACACCCCTCATAGTTGCCTGTACTGTTAGATGAATGGTGTTTTATGTAATAATAAATTTCTTTGCCGATTTTATGTCCGGGTTAAATCTTCCCCATAGGAAAAACTGAACCCTTCCACACACTTTTCCACAAATGATCATCTAGTCAATCAACATTATGCAAGTGTATTATATAAGCAAAATAAATACAAAACAATACAAGAACAACACGTCAACTCACCAGAGATCAAATGGGAAAATAATTCACCGACTCCAGATATTTTCATATCAGAGGGTTCGGCTCGGTAGAACTTCTAACAGGGCCTATAAATCCTACTGATCCCTCAACATAAATATTTAAAAAATCTTTTGTTATCCTACATGTATTTAAAATAACTAATTTTTGCATTTTTAAATAAAAATTATTTGACAGATCTAATACGCCTAAATTTTGAATGAGAGAGCTAGATATAATGCCAGTAGCCGAAATAACAAATGGTAATATTTTTATAGTCTGAGAATGCCAAATTCTTTTTATCTCATTTCCTAGATTTGTGTATTTTCTTATTTTTTCATTAACAGATTTTTTAATATAGTATAATATTTTTATTATCATTTTAATTTATGTTGTAAAATTGTTCACAGATGTTCCTCGCATTTATTCTGGTCAGTATGGCCACGGCGTGCCTGGCCCAGACACCAGTGGGTAAGTGTTTTGTCATGTCAGACCTTTGCTTCAACAAGACGCCTCCAGGAGGTCTAATACAATGAACTCGATAACCTTACAAAGTCGGTGGTTGTCTATGGTTTTTAAACCGATCTTCCTAGCACGGTCGCGCTGTCGATAGCCAAACGATATTCATAATGCGATAAATCATAAATCGATACACGCTGGCAACACTGTAGATATTTTCTATAAATTGACATTCCTAAACGTCGACGGATATCGTATCGTCGTAACTACCGATGATTTTATATCAATCTTCCGAGCACGGTCGTGCTGTTGATAGCCAGACCGATATTGATAATGCAATAAATCATATATCAGGTATTTTCTTGAAATAACAACTTTAATGTACATTCCGCATATTGTACTTTTCGATAGTAAAAAGTGAGTTTATTAGTTCATGAGGTATTTAGTTGTAACCAACAATTTTTGTTTCTTCAGGCTGGAATGTAATCAATTAATAGCGTCTTAGATGAATTAATTAAGTCTATGGATCGTGTGTCCGATTTATTTCAATTCTAAGAGCTTAGTTAGTACCTTCTTTCAATAATAAGCCAGTTATTTTGCATAACGAACAACATTATTCAAAAAGTTGTGGGCGTTACATATTTTTTTTCACTTTTTTTCACCTCACTAAAGTTGTCTCAAATATTCTTAACTTCTGACCTAACATAACTTTTCTTCACTTTTTTAAAACTTTTTTTTGTTTTACTTAAGTTTTTTTTTAAATATTCTTAACATCTTACTTGACTTAACTTTCCTTCACTTTTCTTCGGTTTACTTAAGTTGCCATAAATATTGTAAACATATGATTTGACTTAACTTTCCTTCACTTTTCTTAACTTTTCTTCGGTTTATTTAAGTTGCCATAAATATGCTCAGCATTCTTCAACTTTTTGTAACTTTTTTTCACCTCACTTAAGTTGTCTCAAATATTCTTAACTTCTGACGTAACATAACTTTTCTTCACATTTTTTAAAACTGTTTTATTTGATTTACTTAAGTTTTTTTTAAATATTCTTAACATCTGACTTGACTTAACTTTCCTTCACTTTTCTTAATTTTTCTTCGGTTTACGTAAGTTGCCATAAATATTGTTAAGATCAGATTTGACTTAACTTTACTTCACTTTTCTTAACTTTTCTTTGCTTCACTTAAGTTTGCTTTAAATATTTTGTACTTTCTTTAACCTTTTGTAACTTTTCTTCACTTTTCCGTCATAGGTTAGATTGAGTTAGGTTGGGTTTGTAGTTTTTCTTAACTTATTTTAAATTTTCTTCGCTTTTCCAAGTTGTCTTAAATATTTTTAACTTCAGACTTAACTTAATGTGTATTAACTTTTCTTTGCTTTACTTAAGTTGCCTAAAATATTCTTAACTTTCTTAAACTTTTTTTAAATTTTCTCAAATATTCTTAACTTTTTTAAACATTTATAACTTTTCTGTTTTGTCATGAAACCTTCTAACTCGAGTATGTGTTGACTTGTAGAGACTTGCAAGACTTCCGACGATAAGTCAGGCGAGTGTGTGGAATACTACCTCTGCAATTCTGACAACACCATGAACACAGACGGATCTGGCATCATAGACATCAGGTACGTGTCACCAGATCTGAATAGCGGGATTCTTTCCAACCTTTCTCTAACCCAGCTGTTCCTAACCTTTACAGTATCGTTTCCCCTGTGACCCCAGAATAGCTGAATCACAACCAGGTTATTATTTTTTTAATGATAAACTAATGTTTATAAGACAAGGTTTTATATGCATAGCACAAAGGATAACAAATAATTAAAAGCATTAGTCGTCTGAAATATCAATACAAATTGAAAATATCTCCCGAGTAAAAATTAATGCCGCCAACGGGAATTGAACCCTTTCCTTCCGATGTCCGGTCAGGTGCTCTGAAACCACTGAGCTATGTCGGCTTATTTCCAACCCGCCAAATGATTCAATATGTACCTACTAGTACCTCAATCAACAATTACTGCTTATTATATTTTTTCCACCTGTAAACAACCAACTTTATTTTTGTAGGAAAGGCTTTGTTAGTGCCAAATTTCTCACTAGATGGCGTCGAGACATTTTATATCTTCATTTATTGGTGTAATATTTTTGACTTGTCAAATATTATTATTTTTGTAATGATAAACTAATGTTTATAAGACAAGGTATTATGCATATCATAAAGGATAATAAATAATTATAAACCATAATTTGTCGCCTGAAATATTAATATAAATTGATCTAGTGAGAAATTTAGCAAAAAACAAGGCCTTTCCTACAAAAACAAAGTTGGTTGTTTACATGTGGAAAAAGTACATATTGAATCATTTGGCGGGTTGGAAATAAGCCGACATAGCTCAGTGGTTTCAGAGCACCTGACCGGACATCAGAAGGCACGGGTTCAATTCCCGCTGGCGGCATTTATTTTCGCTTGGAAGATATTTTCAATTTGTATTGATATTTCAGGCGACTAATTATTGCTTATAATTATTTGTTACCATCAGGTTATTAAATCACTCTCTCTCCTTCTCTTATCACTTTCTTCTGCGTCATCTTCTAATTATTTGTTATCCGGTTAAAAACGGATTTGCAGGCCCTTAACAAATGAATTGATAGGTTTCTTGAAAAACTTTTAGTTAAACAATTGTAACGATGTCGGAACACGTGCTCATAAAAATCCTAACACTATATTTTATTGAGACAAACGCAAGGACATGAACACGTGTTCCGATATTTTAACGAATTTCTTTAAAGTTTATCAGTAAGCGGCCTGCGTTCCCATTTTAACCGGATTACCAATAATTTGATGAGATTTTTTAATAGGTTACCAATATTAATTTTTCTCTGTGGTTATGAACATTATTAATTGTTTTCCTTCAAATTTGTCTTAAAAAGTTACATCTTACAGTTGATTCCTCTAGGCTGGAGCAATTTAATACTTAAGGCGAAGCTTAATGCTAAATCACTATATTAATCTTTATAACGAATTGGTGTACATTATGAATACCAAAAAATATGCTTTAAATAAATTGAAGGTTTTCATATCGTTTCGCTTGAGTAGAATACAAATAAAAAATTAAATTACTCAATAAAAAATACAAATGTAAAATACTAAAAAATATATTTTTTCAATAGAAATGTATGAACGCGTAAAGGAAACAACTTTTAAAAAATACAGTATTATAGCTAAGATTATCTGTGACAGTTTTACTTGATTAACTTTTTGGCTTTGTTATAAAATTATTTAGAAAATAAATAAAAACCAGTTTTTTGCTTGAAATCGAACGTTTCTAGACTGCGTTTGTCAAGCGATTTGAATGCCTATTACCTACAATATAAGGTATATCAAGAATATACACATTTTTGGCTTGTAGCTTCCTATTAACGCCATATATTTTCAATAGAAATGTATGAACGCGTAAAGGAAACAACTTTTAAACAAATACAGTATTATAGCTAAGATTATCTGTGACAATTTCCGCTGATTAACTTTTTTTGCTTTCTTATAAAATTATTTACAAAATAAATAAAAACCAGTTTTGTGCTTGAAATTGAACGTTTCTAGACTCCGTTTGTCAAGCGATTTTAATGCCTATTATTTGGCTTCTTCTTAACCCTACTTGAATCTGTACTACCAGTAAAGGATTTTAATATTCTTTATTAAAACTATTGGAGAGTCGTGAAAATCACGAGATAAATGTACCTTTCGAATGAACCCTGTTAGTAAACTTTAAAATTAAAAATTATGACGTCTGTCAAAAATTTTAACAAAATAAATACACATTTCAAATAGTCATGGAATTATTTTCTATTTATTTATTTATATATATAAAAACGTTAATGTTCGCTTGTTTAAAATCTTAAATCTCCTAAAGTTCTTCACCGATTGCTTTGAAATTTTGACACAACGTTGCATTCGCATACGCGCGTGTTTTTATATACCTATATTATATAGATGTCATCTGTGACAGGTAAAAACATGCTTTTTTTAAAAACAGCGCCATCTGTGACGTAAAAGCAACATGCGCTATTGTTTCTCTATCTGCACAGACAGACTGAGCCACAGCTAATCAATTAATTAAATATTTTTGTACTTACTTTATTGCTTGTTGGAATTGTTTCCACTAACAATTATGTGCTTTATAATCTGTGAGAAACAATAAATAAAAAAATGTTTAAATCACGCTTCTAGGAATGTGTAATATTGACATTATTGTTTTGAATATTTTGATTCCAGGGCCGGCTCAGGTGCATGTGAGAATTATATGGACGTGTGCTGCCTCTCTCAGGAAGTGGTTGACGTACCTATCACCCCCGCTCCGCCGCCAGTACCGCGCCCCACCGGCTGCGGGGTGCGAAATCCGCAAGGAATCAACTTCCGCATCCAAGGCGATAATGACAACGAATCGCAGTTCGGAGAATTCCCTTGGATGGTGGCGATTCTCAAGTAAGATTCCTTAAAGCCTTAGACACATTATACGTTGGGCTGACACACTACGCTATAATCTTCCTCAAAAGAGGGGGTCAGTCAATTGGGGAACTGCCGTGGAATATCATTTATTTGTATGGGATCTCTGTCACCTTGACAGATGACAGCCGCGTAATTACGGCGCTCCGTAAACTGTTCTGTTTTCCTGCCGTAGGTAGGAGAGGGGATCGCATAATTTTCAAATATAGCCTGGCTAGCACATCACAGCGATTCTCAAGTAAGATACCTTAAAGCCTTATACACAGTATGCTATATTATGCGCGCATAAATTATACGTTGGGCTGACACACTACGCTATAATCTTCCTCAAAAGAGCGGGTCAGATCAATTGGGGAACTGCCGTGGAATATCATTTCTTAAATTGTTCTGACCCCTTTTCCTGCCGTGGGTAGGAGAGGGGATCGCATAATTTTCAAACATATCCTGGCTAGCACATCACAGCGATTCTCAAGTGAGATACCTTAAAGCCTTAGACACATTATGCTATATAATGCGCGCATAATTTGGGAGTTGCTTGTTTATTATATGTTGGGCTGACACACTACGCTATAATCTTTCTCAAAAGAGGGGGTCAGATCAATAGGGGAACTGCCGCGGAATATCATTTATTTGTATGGGATCTCTGTCACCTTGACATAGTAGATGACAACCGCGTAATTACGGCGCTCTGTAAATTGTTCTGACCCCTTCTCCTGCCGTAGGTAGGAAAGGGGGTCGCATAATTTTCAAATATAGCCTGGCTAGCAGATCACAGCGTATATAGTTGCCACGCCCACACTTATAACACATCATATTTTTAGGTGTGACAGGTCTGTATGGGATTGTATAGCGAGCAATATGTAGTACGTTTTGAACTTATAGCGTAATCTGTCAACCCCTTTATACGGATATAAAATCATAGAAAAGTGATGAAACAAAAACTAGGCTAAATAGGTTATGCAAGTTAGATTTACATGACTTTACATAACTTTTTAAATCTGTGTTGAATTATCATTTTGATGAGTTATATACGAGTACACAGTAAATAATCTCATATGATTTGAATTTTCACTGCCAAAAGTCTTATAGTGATTTATTTTTGGGGTATTATGCCGCGTTGCGTTTCCTACTTCTTTAGCCAACGTTTCGGACAGCATTAAAGTGTACACCATTAGGGCAGATGTATAATTCAGATTTGCAATTTGTCTCCATGTTGAAATTTGATGAATTGTTCAAATTCTCCCAAACAACCCGTCCTTAATGTTGTCCGAAACGTTGGCTGAAGAAAAAGATAGCGAAACACGGCATAACACCCCAAAGATACATAACCTGCCAAATAATAAAATATGTAGTCTGAAATCACTATACATCTTTGGTTTAAATGTTCCAAAACTATGCTGTTTTTTGTAGAAGCCAACGATACTCGTCGACTACGTCCTTAGTCTGCATATTCAATTTATTCATTTTGATGAGGACAACTTCAACAACCTCAAACTATGTTTCTTTTTTAGTAGGCTTCAGAAATATCTGGTGAAGATCAACCCCATCGTCATCCTATGAAGAACTGCTATTTCTTGATCTGTTGGACTGAAACTGTTATGTGACAAACCCATCTTCTTCTTCCAGGGCAGACCCCAAAAATCCTGAGAAGATCAACGGCTACCAATGTGGCGGATCTCTGATCCATCCCAGCGTGGTGCTGACAGCCGCCCATTGTGTCCTGAACGGCAAGAAGCCCCTGCCCATCTCACAACTGAAAATCAGGGCTGGTGAATGGGATACCCAAAACAGGAAAGAGATTCTCCCTCATCAGGACAGGAGTATCGCCAGCATTGTTTCGCATAATCATTACTTGCCAGGTAAATTGTGTTACATATTATACTAGATTTCTTTATAATAAGGTTTATAAATTATAAATTGCATATTCCTATACAAAACATAAATTACAATTACCTCTTGGATAAATTGAAACTTTCAGAAAGAAGAATAACCACAGATTTAATACTGTTACAAAGAATACTACATTTTAAAATTGACTGTACCGAATTACTTCAATTTATCAATATCCATGTTCCCAAAAAATCATGCCGACATTTCTTACCTTTTTACTTCAATAACACCAGGACACTAGCTTACCAAAATTCTCCGATTCCGAGACTTCACAGTCTTTCTGATCTGGGTGATATATTTCATTTGAAAACTAATCAGTATAAATGTTGTATATTCTATCACTTTTATTCTTCTAGACACAAATAGACCTATGTACCCATATAACTTCTCCGCTTCTACTATTTTGTTTTGTTGAATCTTTTAAATTCAATTATATGGGTGAGGATTCATTTTTGCCATTATGTTTACATTCTTCTTTATTGTATTAATTTTTAAGTGTTTACTCTGATTCAAAATGCTTGTATATTTTTTTTTAAAGAAAAGCCCACTAGGGCGTGTAATAAATAAATAATATAAATTTAAAACTTATCTAATGTGTAGAATGTTATTGTTTAATAACTGTAGTGTTTATTTTTGTTATAATTTCATAGGTTTATGTTCTTATTTATTGTTGTTGTTGTTGTTATCTAGTATTTTAGACTGCACATCTCGACAAAGGAATTCCCTAGTGAGATGAAAGGTTTATGATTTTGTTATAGTATACCATTTTTTGAATCAATTAAATAAATCTGATGCTTTTCGACGAGTTTGTTAATATCAGTTTCAAATTCACTTAAAAACAGTTGTAAGTTGGTAACTAAATCCACATTGACACAAACAAGATGATGAGAATGCTATCAGAAATGATCTATCTGAACAACCGACCATAACCCAGCATACAGTTGAGAGATTCGCTTGTGCAGCCAAAATTTTTGGTAGCCATTCTTGGATTTTAATTTTAATTCCTCGTTGAATGTTCCCGATGTGTTGACATTTGAAAAAGGATCCAACATCCAGTCTCCCTCTAGATTTTTAAACGCCCCCTAATTTTCTTTGATCCTTCTACTGCCCCCCTGAAAGCCTCCAGCGACCAAAAGGGGGCATTATCGCACACTTTGATAATTATAATTTCTTCGCCCTCGGTCAGTGGTTCTATTTAAGTTTTGAAATGTGAGGGTTGCCATTTTGTTATCCGGTAAAACTACGATTACACTACTAGACAAATATAACAAAATTAGAATATTGCTCAAATACCCAAATTTTAGTCGTTTTGTGAGCGCGGACCTTCTAAAACAGATTTCTTGTTGAGATTTAATACTCATTGATCTATCTAACCCTAATTTCCAGGTAACTACTTCAACGACATCGCTCTGCTCTTCTTGTCGGAGCCGGTACAGATGGCTGATCACATCGGAGTGGTTTGTCTGCCTCCCGAAGCCAAGAATGCACCCCCTGCACGCTGTTTCGCCTCCGGTTGGGGCAAGGACCTCTTCGGAAAGGAAGGACGCTACCAGGTCATCCTGAAGAAGGTACTTATTAGATATGATGTACTACTCTAACTACGTCAGGTTATTTCAGCATATCAAAAAATATTGCAGTATTCATCATCAGAACAGATGAGATCTTCCCTGACACCTACGCTGATAATGAACACTACAAGACTACATGTAATGTCTTAAAATTTATTTATATGCGTTGGATCTTCCAGAATGCGACTATTACATATTGCTCAATAAAATTTAACCTTCAGGCCCGTTCCCACAGTTCGTATTTTCAAAGTTAGCATAGTTTCCCACATTTGCACATTCGACCCTACAATAAAACAATTCTTTGGCCTGGTATTTTTATAAAAAATATTGTCTTGTTTGTGTATCATTTATGATTTAAGAATTCGTGACATTTTACTTCAAGCAGCGGCAGCTTTCAAATAGAGCTGTTCGCTCTCTATTTTATGATGACCCTAGTTAAACCATTATGCCTAAAAACATTTTCCAATACCTTTCCCACCCCTGTCCCATAGTAATAAAAGCCCCAAATAAAGTTTCATCTCCCTTAAAATAATTCCTTTAAAATATTTGTATTGTTTAAGTCACGTCTGTATTATTTAGGATAGTTAAGTGCATTATCTTTTATGTTCAAGAAACAACTTTATTTTTGTAATATGTCCTTCAGAAATGTTTAAATACAGATACCTCCCAGAAAAAAGGCAGTATTGCTATATCTGGTAGGTACAGGCGTACCTACGCAGGAGCTAGTGTTGAAATAACTGGTAGGTACATGCGTACCTACGCAGTCAGTCGTGAGATAATTACTAGGTTTATGTAAACCTAGAGAAAACTGAAGAATAAAGGAAACTAGACCTTTATTTCTTTCAGTTTAAGTTTGAGCAGAGGAAAATAAGATCCTCTGCAATTATATTGTGAATTAATAAATTTATATGTCAAGAAGAAGAAGTGTTTTCCTGCATTCCATCTGACTGCGTGTTCTCGTACCACGATAGCAGAAACATGCGTCCTTACAATTTCACCAAAAATGATAACAATTTTAGCCAAAGATGTGGCACTTGCATGTCTGCAATACCCCATTACAAAACCAGATTAGCCCAGAGGCATATTAATTTTACTGCCCCTAAAATATACAACACACAAATTAAAACTTTTTATTTTTTAATTATTTTTATTTATTTATTTATTTGCAAAAACAGTACAAAAACCCATACATTGCAAAATATAAAAAACACTGGCTAAAACACACCGAAATAGATACATTTTTTAAACGGACATTGGTATATATACTTACATCGGTTGTTGTCAGTCTGTTTAAGACTTCACGGAAAATGTCACATTTTATGTTATTTTTTATTTACATAACTATTTCAATGCTTTATCTGAACTATTTTTTAAATAATTGTTAAATTAGTAGGAAACACGGCATAATAACCCAAAAATCAATTACGAACATACTATTTTTATTGTGAAAATCTCGTATCATTATGAATTTATTGTTTTCAGGTTGAATTACCTATCGTGGAACGCGCCAAGTGCGTGTCTGCGCTGAGGAAGACCAGGCTTGGCAAGGAGTTTGAGCTGCATCGTACATTCATCTGCGCTGGGGGAGAGGCCGGCAAGGATACCTGCAGGGGGGACGGTGGCAGCCCGCTAGTGTGCCCGATGCCCGTGAGTAAACTACCTAACCTAACCTTACCTTCGAAGTAATAAAACATATCTAAGAATAAAAATTGATCAAAAAATAAAATTGACTGAAAAATTGGCTAAGTTGGCATTGGCATCACTCAGGCGTAATGTGTTCATTTCCTCGGCTGTCTAAGTCCTTCATCACAACACAAGCAACATTATCCGCTTATTGCGGTAGTAGTAGGAGATTTTCAAATATTGTCAGGTTATTCGTAACCCGGGAACGTTTGTCTTTCTTTCAAAATATATACATATTTCAAACTTGGTAAAAAATAACTCGAGTGGATAGCATATTTGAAACACTAGATCTTTCTCAACATATACAACAAACAAATACAAATACTCTACAACAAAATCCCACTCTCATTCAAAAATCATTATAACATTTTAAACTCAAATAAAAAACACAAAACATAGGGAGATCAGAAATTAAAAAAAATCATACTGACACTAAATATAGACTGAAACAAAAACCACTCAATCACACTAAAAAAACACTACAATTTATTTAAAATTCTTTCAGTAATTTCATTAGCACGTGAGATCCCTGTGAGGATATCACTACCTCTGCTTGTAACAAAAAATGGAAGGTTATACCGGGCGAAGAGGCTTGTAAGGACTCGGCAAAGTTTAGCTGCACCAGTAATAATTTAACAAAATAAACTAAAACTTTTTTCTTTTTCCGCTTTGCAGGACACACCACAACGCTACATGCAGTCAGGCATCGTTGCCTGGGGAATCGGCTGTGGAGAAGATAAGACTCCGGGAGTCTACGTTAACGTGGCAACGCTGCGGCCGTGGATCGACGACCAGCTATACCTACAAAACATCGACATGACGGGTTACTCGCCATAAGCTAGCACTTGACAAGCCCTTGACAAGCACTTGTCTAGCACTTGACAAGCTCTTGACAAGCCCTTAAAAAGCACTTGACAAGTGCTTGATAACCACTCGACCAGCATTTGATAAGCACTTCATAAGCACTTGCAAGCATTTTATACATGAATGAAAAAAATATGTTTTTTCCATATAATAAATCACTTGTTTTTTTATTTTTGTACAACCGGAATAAAAAATTTTCAAATATTTTTAATCGTGTTTGTTTCATTTAACCAAAAAAATTATTAAATTCAATTTAGACGTTAATTGATGTTTCTGAAGTTATTTGAAAAAAACTGACAATATTATTGTACAGTCTGTCAAAAAATGTAGAACTTTTTATTTCATTACTGTGGCAACACGGAGTATTGGAGTAAGTATTAGGTATTATCAGCGCCTTGGTAATTGCGCCAGCATTTATCTGGTCCTGGTTGCATTTAAAGATACACTGTGATTTTTTTATACCTACAACATGTTAAATAACAGAAAAAAATGTATTTTTAATAATTTTCGGAGCAATTTTTTGTATCGAAGGAATTTCCTTTAATTAACATTTTGGCTTTACAACTGTGTAGATATTATATATGTTATTTTCAAAAACAACATTGCAATATTAACGCCCAACGCCTTTCCTGCAAGACAATCAATAGGCAATATTAGATAATAATTTTAAAGTGCTCGATTACCAACAATGAAATACCTAATTACTAATTTCTAAACAAATTTTGTTTGAAGCTGATGATAAAATGTTCATTTGCCCAAACCTTGGTGCTTTTTTTAAATTACATAGGGTTATCTTTGAATCTTGGATTTGCCAATTACACATTTCAACAATCTCATTCGCCCAGTACACATTGGCCCAATGTGTACAGGACCACTTAGCGTATGCATGCGTTGGGATCTTGGCGCCAACAGTGTTCACACGTTGGCCCTATCTTTAGATCGTAGTACGCGTTAAGTGGAGACAGTAGTGTTGATTAATTAAACGTGATGTAAAAAAATAAATGTCCGCTGCTATGATAGGTTCCAGATCCATCTAGATCAAATGGCCAACGCAGAATGGAATATTTTCAATGTTTTTTTTTTTCTTGTAAAAATGAGGAAAACCATTATAATAATGGAAGTGTTTTTATTTCATTTGACGAATAAATTTTCTATAACGATTTAAAATGTGCCTTTTTTTATTTGCCGCCAAAACGACATGTCTTCTTTGTGACGTTTTAGATCGATTTGGAAATCAATAATTATGAAAGAAAATTTAGAGTAGAGTAGTAGTAGTAGAGTATTTAGTAAAGAGTATGACAATTATATCATCAAAGTTATGTATAGTCGGAAAAGAACATTTTCGACAGATGAGTTATACAAAGAATCTAAACTATTCTGACTCCGCAAACTATTTATTTTGTAAACTATGCAATATATATTTAAAAACAAAAATAAATTCAATATAAATGAAAACAGAATCAACATTAGAAATAATAATGTATTTTATACTCCCCAAACGAACACAAAACAAATGCAAACACACTGCAGTTTCATTGGACCTCGTACTTTCAATCTTTTACCGAAAATATTCATGTTATTACTAAACTTCCTCAATATTTAAAAGAGTTAAAATTATGACTTTTCGATACAGCAGTTGAAACTTTTTTTAATTTAATTTGTATCAATTTATGTTTCTTATAAAATATTCACCATCTATTACACTAAACACTTATAACTTCACTATACACTATTGTAAACACTTTTTATACAAACCGCTTAGACCAAATGTAATCTTGTTTTTGTTTTATATGCCCACAGTTTTATTTGTTTATTTATAGGTACAATAATATAATAACTTAAATATATTACCCACGCACAGGCTGCGCCTTAGTGGGTTCACATTATTCGTATTGATTTTTATAATATTATATGTAATTAATGTAAAAATTGGGAAAAATAAAGGAATAAAAAAAAAAATAAAAATCGTAACCAGAAAAATAAACTTTAAATCATCCATAATTTTTATCGGTATTCATTGTTTGTGAAAATATCCCATTGGCCAAGAGCATTGGCTCCAACCTGCCATCGTCGTTGACACGTTGGTGGATTGGCGCCAACGCATTGAGCCAACGTGTGCTAGGTGCATCAAGTTTTATTTTGCTTTTTGCATAGCTTAATGACGTCACGTTCAAAATTTGATGTTGACTAAAATATTAAATAATTCTTTTTTATCTATGTTTAGAAATTACCTTGGTGTCTATGGACCATATGGGCCGATAAACGTCATTGTTTTGACAGATTTCGTTAAACTTTCGCTAAAATGTTTAACATTTAGAGAGGTATCTTGTTTAAATTCTGTCCTAAGATATGTAAAACACATTGATTAAATAATTAAATCAAATTTGTTTGTTTGAGTCCTTAAAATGGGCGGCAAGGCAGAGAAAGGAACTCCCAAATACATAGCTAACAAAATAAAGGCGAAAGGACTTCAAAAATTAAGGTACGTAAATTAAACCGTGAATTATTTTAGTATTGTATAAATCATAATGTGTAAATTGTAGTTATATCTTGCACACGATGTGTAATGGATGTGCATTTACTTATATTTTTGAGGAATACTTGAGATGTCAACATAACCTCTGTTATGATGTTTAATCTTACCCGACATAAATAGTTGGGTAAATACGTAGGAAATAGGGACTAAACGGTTAATACGCACTGTTGATAGAAAAACTACTGTGTATCAATTAGATTATAATGAGAAGGAAGTATTCCAGTTCCCGAAAATTGAAAATAATTTGTTTTAGTAGCTATTTCGTAAAAAAAACGGATAATTTTACGTCTTTTCTTAGTTTTTTCGCAATTATTCAGGATCGCTGGCCACTTTTAATACGATTTTTTTAAATAAAACCCCCTTTTTTACCTTAATTACGATAAAAGGAAACCATCTGCATTTGGGAAAATTTTTATGTTAGCATTCTAATTTTTGATTACGTAAAATGAACATTCGCTTTCGTTATATGGGATAACTGCCAAAAAAAATTCTGTTTTCGACATTTTCTTATGCTACGTATACATCTGCGAGCCATACTTCCGAACTGAACCTCAACTTACGGGAAAGAAACGAAGCAACCGCAAAAGGAGCGAAATGCCGCTTGAAGTTGATTAGTTTCTTTCCCGTAATTCGTGGTACAGTTCGCGTTTCGGTTCGCAAAATTATACGTAGGCTTATATTGGTATTCCTGATACTATACGAGTGGCTAGAAGAGATTTTATTGCAATTTACACTATGCAAATTAGGTAGGTACTATTTGGGCAGAATGTGGAAATAAAATAAAATTAAATAAAGGTATTTAGGCATGTTTTTTAAATAAAGAATATATTTAAAAAGGTTAGATTATTATAAGTTAGGTTAGGTTAGGTTAATTAAATAATTAATTTTGATCATACTTCTCACCATGGTAGTAAGGCAGATACAGATTTCTTCGAGATCATTTGAGTTATTCCCAAAAGCGAACAAATTAGCCTGAATAGTTGGAAAAAATACGCAATTTCTGCGCTACTCTCCGAGTGCCTAGGGCCCTTGGGCCTCTAACTCCACGCTCTAACTAACTATTAATGGCATATCTGTTGTTTCTTTAATCTGTGGATCCAGCTATCGACATTTAAATTTGCCCACAGATCAGTCACAATATCTCAGATTTTATAAATCACTTTGATGTCTGACAGACTCGAGTGGGACGCGCTATTGGTGCAGAATAACTATCTCCATACACTCGGGTAGCGCTCGATGGGTTAAGTGTGAAAGCTTGTACTAACTAACAGTTTATTTGACCATCTCGTTTGTCTGTTCCAGATGGTATTGCCAGATGTGCCAGAAGCAGTGCCGCGACGAGAACGGCTTCAAATGCCACACCATGTCGGAATCGCACCAGCGTCAGCTGCTGCTGTTCGCCGACAATGCGCACGAGTTGCTGGACGAGTTCTCCAAGGAGTTTGCTGACGGGTACTGCGATCTACTGCAGCGTCAGTTCGGCAGTAAGAGAGTCAGCGCCAATAAGGTGTATCAGGATTACATCGCTGATAGGTGCGAGCATTTATATTTTTAAAAAAATTATTAAAGTGGATACGATTTACGGATGGTTCCCGTTAGCGCTCAGGCCATCTCCCATATTACCTCTTTCCTTTGAGTTTGTTTCTAAGTCCTGAGGATCCTGCGGCTGTATGGGTTTTCCCATCGGAAGTATCTCTTTGTTTGGGTTTCCTGAAGGCCCCACGAGGTTTCAGCTCTCCTTTCCATAAGTTCCCCAAAGGCCCATAGTTTTTTTAAATGTTCTATTTTTGGTCCCATGAGTGTCTAGGGATGTAGAAGGTCCAACCCAGCGGAGCCTTGAATGGTGGTTTAAGGTCTAAATCAGAGGTTCCCAAACTTTTTAGCCCCGTATATTTTATATTTAAATATTTTATTTTTCTGCCGAATATTGAATTTTCCTAAAACTATTAACGTCCCATGTGAAAATCGTTTATTTTTTCGTAAAAAGATTCCCTTCCCTTACCTGTCCAACAACCGGGTGGCGGTATAGTTCCTCTGTATTTGCATTGTGCAGACAGGGGCGCCCTTGTGAAGTATTAAACCAAATGAAAATGAAGCAGGATAAGCAACGGGAATTTCTTTCTTTAGCTGGCCCTACAGAACTGCCCCTTAAGTTCTTTGTCAGTGCTTATTCTGGTTATTTCTTCTTGTCACATGATTTCCGATTCTTCGACGTTATATTTCCACAGTCAAAATGTCCTCAAACTTAGTTTTTAAATCTGTGTGAAGTACATTTAAATGTTGATAAACGTTACCCTGGACATTTTTCAAAAACAAGTTGGGGAACTAGGAAAATTCGCGGCTTCCAATGTGCAATGTTTTGCTTGAATATATTAATTCTGACGAGAAAAGGAACGTATATCTCTATTTATATACCTCAATAAACAACTTTACGAAATATAAAAATACAAATATCAAATAAGCAATTTCTCAGTCTATTATTAGTATTACGTAAACTGTGTTATTTGTGTTAGGTGTATTGTGTCATTTACGGAACTCCTAAATGTTGACTTGAGATAAATGGGGGTCGGCTCGTATATACCCCCATTTGAATCTTGTGGACCCCTAAATTTTTTTCTCGCTGACATGGACCCCCAGCAAGCCGATATCGACCCCTGGGGGTCCATATAGACTACTTTGGGAACCTCTGGTCTAAATACTCCGAGATGTATCTCAGAGGCAGTATCGGCCAGTTAATAAATGCTTCCAAGCGACGAACAACCTACAAAATTTCCGACATGGCTAATCACAATATAAAACTCGATTCGGTTATAACATCTCAGAAATATTTCACACAATAGGTAACTACTAAGTTTGCGTAACTTGTAGATCAACTGTGCCTATGTTCATGGCAGTTCATTTTTGATTTTAATCCAGAGTTTTACTACTTTGTTTGCATATTTTGTGAACAATCGGAAGCGTAGATACATACAATTCTCTCCCAATATAAGCAAATCTCGGACGGCACTCCAATTTTTACCACCACATCAGAAGAAACAGTTTGTTCAGTACCATGTTAAACGGAAACGCATATGAGTGATATTGTATCTTCAATGTTCCGCTTACAGCTTCTTCGATACAGGATACAACATTGTCGTTGAACAAGAGATCTTCTCTAACTAATCATCCTTATGCACTTGTTTAGGGAGCACTTGCACATGAACGCGACGCAGTGGGAGACGCTGACGGACTTTGTGAAGTGGGCGGGCCGCGAGGGGCGCTGCACGGTGGACGAGACGGAGAAGGGATGGTTCGTCACGTACATTGACCGCGACCCGGAGACCGTGGCAAGGCAGGAGGCTCAGGCCAAGAAGGGGAAAATGGATAAGGATGATGCGGTAAGTACTTTACTGGAGAGATTTATTTATTTATTTTTTCATGTTCTCCATGAAACGGTTATACACCAATATATGATGGAGAAGATTACAAATTAAAAGGTTTACACAGGCAGTTTTACTATTTTGTCACATGCGTTATAAGATAGTTACTGAATTGTCTGTAGGTGACATTGAAAATGTCGATGGTTAATGCAGAATCGTTAAGCAGTTGAGTCGCTCTGTGTATTGGCGCGTTCTGATAGGCAGAAGTCCTCGCTTTCGGAGCATATAAGAGTGCATGGGATCTCCCTCGAGTATAATTGTTAGGGACATAAAAGAGATGAGGCCACCTCCATGAACTCTTCCCTCGTGAGGCCTTCAGGGAACCAAGGGGGATTGGAGAGGAGAGATGAGACCTGGGAAGACACATTGTGGAACCAGAAGACATAGCCACATATCCAATGACAACCCTGGTGAACATAACAGGGACTGGGTTGTTGTTAAAGGATTGAGGTAAAATGGGAGATAGCACAATGGGCCTATGGCCTAAGTGCTCACGGGAACTATGTGTAAACCGTCTCCGCTCTATAAATAAAAAAATAAAAAGTACTTTACTTCTTTTTTATGTAAAAGAATATTATATTTTTGGTATATAGTGTACGATTTGTCATTTTTTGTGAAACAGACCCTCTGAGACCTAATAATGTTCTTTCCAATTAAAGTAACAATAACTTCTAAACTATTTAAATATGGCTGATTTTATTTATGTCTGAAAGGATTAAATCAATAATCATTGGATTTGGTGTTGCAGGAGCGCATGATGGAGTTCATCGAGAAGCAGGTGGAGCGCGGAATGCAGGCGGGATCCAGCAGCTCGGCGCCAGAGTATACAGAGCTGACGAGAAAGGACGAGGATGAGAAGATCACTGTCAAGCTGGTGGCCAAACCCGCAGGTGAGCATTGTCATTGTCTGTCAACTTGTTACTGTCTAACATTGTCTGTTTATTGACTTTGTTATTTTTGTCAATCAATTTAATGGCCTCCGTGGTCGAGGGGTAAGGCTCTCGACTATCCATCCGGAGGTCAAGGGTTCAAATTCCGGCGTGCGCAAGTAAATATTATCTATAACTGCCCCACAACCGTCTGAAGCCAGTAAGACTATGGCATCCCCAATCGGGGTACGTTGTGAGGCTGAAGGAGAAGGGGAAGTACCTGGCTATTCAGATCTGGTCACCAAACACGGCCAAAAGCATTGCAAGCAACGTTTCAATTCTGAATGGTGGTCTTACACCAGGGCGATACTGAGAGTATCTTTCACTCTGGAACATGCCGCAAATATACTATATATTATTCTAAATGATTAAATTGTGAAATAACACAAATTAATCAAATAAAATTAAAATAGCTCTGTTGTTTGCATTTCAGCTCCAAAATTCCTCCCGCCCGCCGCTCCTCTAGACAAGAGAAAAGCCTTCGACAGTCAATCCACGTCCGGCAGCAGCATTTCCTCCACTTCCTCGTCAGCCAAGAAGTTCAAGGACGGCAGGAAACCCTCGGCACTGGATCAGATTCGCTTCGAAGAGGAGCGGAGGAAACAGAAATATGTCAAGAAGCCGTAAGTTCATAAGTCAATCATCAACCATCCAAATATCTCTTCCGCCTCCTGATCAGAGGCAGTTTTCTCTAGTGTGCGGATGTGCAGTGAAAACCCAAAGAATAACTACGCGAATCGAGATCTATTTGATTATAATATTAGTACAGTTTGAACAGCTCGCCACAACTCCATAGTAAAAAATTCACCAATGGGAAGTCCGGTCCAGTGCAGAATCTAGGGAATATTTCATGCAACATAAAGTCTGTTACGAACGGTGTTAGTAGATATCTATGGGCCAAAATTCGTTATTCTTGTGCGCCACTATAGCTTTTTTGGACCGATCATTACCGAATGCATTTGGGTGACAGATTTGCTCCGCGTCTGTGAAATTCAAAATAATCAATAGTTATTTACATCAATTTGGGTCAGGTGTGGGTACCGTTACCCTGGTAACCATTTATGGGATAACCAATACCTCTGCCATAGGTCACCCCAAGTGGTTCGCTATGTTTGGTGGTTTAGCGCCCAAGTTCATGGGGTGAGGTTTGTCTAGGCCGTGGTGGCGGATTCATCTTCCCACCTTCTGCATGGACCTTTTGTCCTCTCCAACAGGACTCTCTCAACTCATCGCCTTGCACTGCAGTGGGAGGGATGGATTCACTGACCCCCAGGTTCCTACCCACCCCTCTCACCTTTTTCCTTCCCAGAACTTTATCTTCTTCCTTTCTTTAAAACGACACTTTCACATCATCCCCAAAGATGACATAAAACCTGAGGCAGTCGGAACTGGGACTTCACATAAAAAATATTTCAACCATCTCTCTTTCACGCATCGCACTAACAGCAATTACAAATTTCAAGGCCTCCAGAACCGGTGCGACCCTCGGATGCCTGGCTCTACGAGGGCATAGTCGTGAAGGTGATCACCGACACCCTCGGGCCCAAGTACCACAAGAGAAAGGGCACCGTGCTGAGGGTCTTCTCGGACTATGGAGCCGAGGTGAAGATGATCGACAGCGGAGATAAGCTGAAACTCGATCAGGTAGGTTATCTTTTTCGCTTTAAAAAATAAAAATTAAATTACATAACTCCGCACAGGAGCCCCTGATGGAAATTGTTTCCTCTATGATCTATTGGGGATGCTGTGTAGAGGGGCTTGATAAGAAAAGAAAGGAGTGAACCTGAATCTTGAAAAGACACATCCCATATTGTAGGAGAGAAGAAACGAAGAGGCAGGCCAATCGTTCCGCTTCCGAGCTGTTGAACTCGAGGGCGACTTGTCGAAACGACCCGTTCTCATAATGTGACAAAAGTCAACATTGTACAAAATGTTTAATGCGCGTTTGTCATGTTTCCCGAGTGTACACATCTGCATTATTTTTTGACTACAGGAAGTATTTTTGAGGCACCAAATAATGTATGTATATATATATATATTTATTTTTTTACAGGAGCACCTCGAGACCGTGATCCCCGGCCTGGGGCGCAATGTGATGGCCGTGTTGGGGGCCCATCGGGGGCAAGTGGGCACCCTGCTACAGCTGGAGGGGGAGGCCTGCCGGGTACAGTTGGGGGACAGGAGGGCCCTGCTTCAGTTCCATGAACTCAGCAAAGTCGGCAGTGCAGAGAGCTAACATTGGACTGAGCGTTGTTAACATAATTAATAGGGAAAAGGTCGACTTAGATCCTGTCAGTCAGCATCTTCCGTTCAAATACTGGTACAACAGCATTCCCGCCTGACATCTGTACGACAATCTGTTTGTTGAGAAAGAAGAATTTATCAAAAGAACTGATGTAACCATAGATTATGGATTTAGTCAATATCGTATTTATATATGGTTGTATCGATCGACCGTGCTAGATATCTGAGCCTGTGTAGTGTTGCCATCAAGATGTGACATTGGCACCATTGTAGTCGGGAGAGATTAAGTGTATCGCTCAGTGAAAATTACACTCAGCCGCATTGGTGATACTGACTGTTATATTTGTATGTAATGGACAATGAAAATTGTAATAAAAAACAATGAACTGAAAATTAATTTGTAAATACTGTGCAAGAGTCCCCGCTGCTCCCAATTATCCTGAGCCAATGAAACTATGTCATCCTCAATTTGGGTACGTTGTGAGAATGAAGAAAGGAGGGGGGGTTCATCTTTGAGGATGCTGTATGGAGGGTCTTTTTGAAGAAAGGAAGGAGTGAGATCAATGTTGTAGGAGGGAAGAAACACAGAGGCCGGCAAATCATTTGAAGAAGCGACCCATTCTCATGTGAGTGCGTTGGAGCGTCTTCCATCGAAATACCGGTAGAACAAGTACGGCATTTCCACCTGACGTCTGTGCTTCAAAGACTGCAATGAAGTAGTTGTTATCACACGACTTGTTCAAGATACCACGACAGTAGACGTTCTAGCACAGCATAGCATGACAAGGATGCTATTAAATATATTTTCTAAAACATGGGATATATTATCTAATACATCTATTTGATTACATATTATTTTTAAGCAATAATTATTAACCTGAAACACTTCTGATTGCCGGTCAGGTTCTCTACCAATTGCGCTACGTCGACTTATTCCAAACTCGCCAAATTATTCAAAATGTACTGGCATTTTTCTTTCAACAATTACTGCTTTTTAGTTTTTTTTTTAAAATGTTTTTTTAACTACATCTATTACGAAAATACATGTTTTTACACGTTGATTTTTTTCTTCCCAAATTTAAAAACATAAAATCATAAATTGATAAATAATATGCCTTATTATAAAAAAAATCATTTAAAAAAGAAATGTGGAGAGTCTGACTATTCAGATCTAGTTATAACGCATTATCGGGTCAATTAATTTTATTTTAAATCCATACAAAATCTTATAACTACAAACAAAAAAAATATTAATTTATTTTAAATAATGAAAGAATATTTACAACATTTTATGTAATAATTTAAATGAAGAATAATTACATACTAAATATTTATTAATAATATTTTTCCGTTCCCTTTACGACATTTGGGAAACTATTTTAGTAAGGGTCATCATACAAAGCTAACACTGTAGAAAGAAACAATTAGAAGTGTGCTGTGAGAATATCCGTTTGCTTTGAAGTGAGCTCTATTTAGCCTTACTTCTGCGGTGAAATTGATAAAACATTAATTTCAAATATCAACTTATAAGACCTAGGAAGGTCTTATAAGTAAATTGTCGACATCGGTTTTCTTTCATATCAGTGATTCGCTGCTTGGCGCCGAGAAATATACATAAATAATAACGACACGTGCTTATGTGACCTTATAATGTGACCTTCAACCGTTCCTTACCGATGCATATTCGTTTGTATCCAACTTAAAAATGATAACATTCTAAATGTGGCCCTGGGTGCTGAGAACACAGTCCTGGAGCTCGAGGGATTTTTTAGCATCGTGAGGAAAGGTTTGTGTAAAGATAGATTAGACGTATTGCTCGAAATGAACAACAGATATCTGTCAACCATGACAGATTTTCCGCTAATTAAATGTGAACAAATGGCAAGCAATTATTGCCAACAAGTACATAATTGATTGTTTATGTACATTAAAAAGCAGGTTACATTGAAAAAAAACGTATAGAAATATAAATTAGCAATTGTAATAGCTAGTTGCCAACAAATATATATATATATATCACAAATTACTTAAATAAATAAATGTATAACGTGAGTCAGCTAATGCATTATGTGTAAGGCGCTTCGTCCACAGGTAAGTATTCGATACTCAGCGATTCAATCATCTGCGCGGAGATTCGTACGCATGCACACGTTGCCGACATTTTGTCTTTGTGTGCTTTAAGTTAAAAGCTAGGAACAAAATCGTCGACAAAGAATGACAGGATATTTGAGAGACAGGTATCGCAGCCCCGGGAATTATTGATTGGATAATCAACACCTTTGCCGTAGGGTACCGGGATTGTTAAGCTTCGTTTGTTACTTAGCAGGAGTGCTCGGGTTGATGGGGTGAGGTTTTTCCAGGTCTTGGTGATGCGTCTTCCCACCAGCTCAAAAGAGCAGTCAAGGTAGACCTTTCGATCTCTCCAGCCTGACTCTCGACCTATCGCCTTGCACCGCAGTGGAAGGAATGGTTTAGTGTCACTCATACCTTCTTCGTTCCCAGAACTTACACTCCTTCCTTTCCTTGCGCAAGTTGTTTGCGACGTAAGTACACAACATAAGTATCGGATACTTGCATATCCCTGTGGATGAAGAAACTAACTGTGAAGTGATATTACAAAGAAATTTTTTGGGTGAGGTTTGTGTATTTGGGAAGTGTCTTTACGAAAGATAGGGTGTTTTAAAGAAGGATAAAGGCAGGAAATTCTATTAATGGAGGACTAAACTCGATTGGCGCTAATACAAAATAGTCCAAAAAAGTGAAGTTAGCAGTCCACAATGGTTTGCTGAAAGCAACCCTAATGTACGGCAGTGAGGCACGCAACTGGCAGAGAAAGGATGAAAGCAGACAGAATGCTGTAGAAATGAGAACCCTAAGGCGTATGTGTGTATATTTAAAGAAGGGTAAATGCAGGAAAATTAAGGCGATGCACTACGTTGTGTAATATTTTAAATTGAGCCGCTATCAATAGCAACCCTTACGTAGATGGCGATAAGGTTTAAATTCCCGCTTAACACCATCCGCCTGTTTTGATTTATGCAAGAAAAAAACATGGCCAAAAAGTGCCTTTTATTTTATTTTGTGGATGTTCAAGCATAAATATTTAATTTTTTTTCTATCATTTTATAAATAACTTAATTTGCCACATTATTCAATAAAATCATAACCGAAAATGGGTTCATAAGTAGGAGATTTTGAACTTCAAAGCAGTTTTCATAAGCCTTATACATTATTTTTTTTTGGGCTTATAAAAAGACTTATCTAAAAATTACTCGATTATTTCAAAGGCCAAAATGTATTCTACTCGCAGTATTTAATTAAAGCATCTAAAACATTTCTAGGCGACCAAATTTTCAAACCAAAAACACATGATTTTGCATTACTACGTATGGCATCGCCTTAATTAGCAAACTAAACGCGATTGGCGCTAATAAAAAATTGTCCATAACGGTGTGCTGAAACCAACCCTAATACATGTCAGTGAGTCTTGGAACCGTTAAATGATAACAGTAGATCGCATGCTGCAGAAATGAGATCCCTGAGAAGCATGTGTAGTTAAAACGTGCAACACAGCCGTATAACAGATTCATAATGAACAAAATTACGATAGATGCTTAAATAACTTGGACATGATGGAGAGATTGCTCCATGATAACGTGGCACGATCAAATCAATGAAATATTGCGTCGGGTCACGTCAAGAGTCAGAATAACAGAATGAGACGATACATGAATGTGAATGAAGCAAAGAGAGAGAGAGAGCCGTGACAGAAGAATTGTGTGATGGTTTGTCCTCTCTGCCTACCCCCGGTACGAATAACGTGATCGTTAACTAGTTAGATTGGGATTTTTCGGAGAATTACAAACGTAACATTGTCATCTTTTTTACAGCGTAAAGTATTAGATGTTAGGCGCGCAGTGAGCAAAATGCCGTGCGATGGTATACAGCCCTCAAAAACACTTCACCAAGCGATCGCGGCAGGAACTGAGCGCGGCATGAGTTGCACTAGGGGAGAGGGGTGAATAGTTATAAAAAGACCTATACCCTTGAGGCATGTTATCGCTAACATAAAAACACTTCACCAAGCGATCGCGGCATGAGTTGCACTAGGGAAGAGGGGTGAATAGTTATAAAAGTACCTATACTTTTGAAGCATGTTATCGCTAACATAAAAAATATCACAAACAATTTTTGTGTGAGCAAAATGCTCATGAGGCGCCTTCTCATGGGTTAACGGGGATCTTTCAAATGTCGAAAAAATCTGATTACATTATTTGTTTTTTTTTAATTAGATAGGTAACAGGCAGTGGAAAAAGGGAGAGGTGTATTATAAATAAGGATTACGGGGAAGAAGATAATTGATTATCTATTTCTATCGAGACGACCTTTTTCAAAAGGTTTTTTTACTCCTTTGAGGCAGGATCGAGTCCTTGGCGAAGCTGAAGAAGGACAGAAGACCATATTTCTTTCCTTTTCTGGAGAAGTAGTTGCTGACTACGTCGTTGTCACCTGAAAATAATTCAAATTAAATTTTAGTAAAACAATAATGTTGGATGATTAGCATCCAACAAGCGTCACCGACAAAAAGTTACTTTAAATATATTAGAAAAATTTGAACAATCAATCCCTAGGAATGAATGGAGCGGGCATTCGCTGAATGCATGTTCGGCACACAGCATATGGGCACCTTATTCTATTGATAGAGGACCAGAGTTTACAAGAACCCAGGCTGTCTCTCGAGATTGGCCTCCCTGGCGTCAGTCGATTGCCACTCAGTGCTATGCAGACGAGCTTCTCCCCTTCCGTCCCAAAGGGATTTCGGGAATTCAAGCGGCATGCAGGTTGAGAGACGACATCATTCATTGAACGCATGTTCGGTATTCGCATTCACACCATGCCGACTCTTTAACGTCTCTCTACACATCATATAGGCACATCAAGGGAGCATCATATCCTACTGATAGAGGACCAGACTTTACGAGAACCCAGGCTGCATCTCGAGATTGGCTTTCCTAGCGTCAGTCGATTGCCACTCACTGTTCCATCCCGAAGTGTTTTCGGGACTTGACAAGCGGCATGCAGGATGAGAGGCGACATCATTGTGCAAAGGTATCGTGCTATTTCCTGCGCCTTCTTGTGTTCCAATAAACTCACTTTTTTAAGTACGGGGTAAGCCAAATCATCTACTAGAAAGTCTACAATGAGATGTAAGTAATTAGTATTACCTATCAAAGGTCGGGTCTCTCCAGTAGTGGGTAGGACATTGTCGTTTGCTGAGAGTGACACGAAAAGCGCAAATGGAACGAGCCACAAGCACAGGGTGAAGAAAGCCAACACCTAGAAACAAACGGGTTGAGGGGTTAATATCAGCTGTTTAATGTCTTTTAAAATGTGTCAGAACAAATGCGTTTTTAACCCTTTGGTTGCCGAAAATTTTTTTTTTATCAGATTGAAAAAAGTTTTCTTTGGGTTCTCTTTGTGATTTAGATTCACCAGTTTCCGGCTTATACTACGAGTTTCCTGACGCT
Organism: Hesperophylax magnus; assembly: GCA_026573805.1. NCBI lineage: Eukaryota > Metazoa > Arthropoda > Insecta > Trichoptera > Limnephilidae > Hesperophylax > Hesperophylax magnus. The sequence goes on along the minus strand of JAIUSX010000005.1, from coordinate 3,706,440 downwards.
GTGTATATAAACGAGAGCTTAGTTAGTAATATGAAGTTTAAGTCAGGGTTGATTTAATAATGTGTAATGTTTTTGGGCAAATCATGCAGCGAAAGAGTGCACGCATCCACCAACAGTGTCAGCACGAGGTTCGTCATCCGTCCAGGTATGTGTCTGCTGCTAATTAAGCGCTGACACAGTATCCTCACATAGATAACAGACCTTGGCAGCACCGCTGTGATGTTCGGCAAGTCCATCATTCATCTCCATGTAATCTTGTTCCTGGTGATTGTGTTAGTGGTGCATTGTGCCGGCAATAAAAGGCGACGTTCGGGATAATAAATAACTATTTGAACGAGTTCAGCAAAGTGCGCTGTTGATAAAATATCATTGCATACGAAAGACACAAAGATAAGGAAGACTTGTATCTCACTTTTAATGCATATTTATATAGTAGAAACCTTTACAATGAGATTGGTACATAAGACATTTATACAAAGTGTAAACAGCACTGACCCAAAGGATTTTAACTAGCAGTTCAAACACGTACATGTCCGTTTGCTGTCTGTTTTTTTTTTTTCAATTAACCTTACAGGCCTCTGACGTATTGACTGTTATATTTCTTAAAAATGCTGTCAGAAAGTCAGAGAATTTGGTGCTTTTTAAAAAAATGTTCCTTTGTTAAAAATCCAAAATCTCCAAAAATCCATCACCTATTGCATTGAAAATTTCACACAACGTTGCATTTGAATATGCGTGTATTTTTATATACCTATATTATGTATATGTCACCTGTGAGAGGTAAAAACTAGCTTTTATGAAAAACAGCGCCATCTGTTGGACGTGAAAGCAACACGCGCTATTTTTTTTCTATCAGCACAGACAGACTGAGCCACATCAACGCAAGGTGGGGTACAGCTATTAAATATATAAATTTTGAAATCAACCATAAAATGTTTTAAAAATGGCTCACCATACATTTTTTCGTTTAAACATTGAACTAAAATTACTAATGATGAAAAAATAATGCATATTTCATTAGACAAATGTATTATAAACATTACAGCGCCCTTGAGGTGATTTTTCACAAAAACGGCGCTATACAAGTTATCCCATTATTATTACTCAAACCTCACTTTTTTGCCGTTCCACATAGAAATAATATAAATAAAAAATTCACAAAATTACATTGATTTTTCTCAAATTGCGGTAGGAACTTCGGAGGGGTGAATTTAATTTTATACAAATATACAGTTTTATTCCAAGATTGATGAAATTTTGCACACTTGACAATATCAGAAAGCAATGCCTTATTCGTCATATATAGGAAATAACTGACTAAAAACGTGGATGTAGCCTTCTCGCATAAAGTGTGTTAACTCCACTCTTTGGGGATGCTGGATGAGAAAAAAGGAGTGAACCTGGGACTAGAAGACATACATGTTGTAGGAGGGAGGAAACACAGATCTCGGCATCGTTCATCATCTGTTCAACACAAGAGCGAGTCTTAGAAGCGATCCATTCTCACGTGAGAAACTTCAACCGTGTATATAAATGTGTTGACATGTTTCCCGACTGTGTTATGGTGCCAAGAGGATCAATGACGTCAGTTCCCAGAGCATCTTCCTTTGTAATACCGGTAGAACGAGGACAGTATTCCAATAGTATACTATCAAACAGACCGACCGCCTGTTTCTCCACAGAGTCAAGGGTTTTTTTTCAGGTATTGTACTCCAGACCAGAGGAGCTGCCAAATTCTACAGAGGGACGCCATTAATATAATAATAATCAACATCACTGACCTCCGATATTGGCGCGTAATTATTCCCAAAGTGGTTAAACGCCAAGTAATGATTCAGAAACAGCAGAAGGATCGAGGTGATGAAAGTAGGGCTTGTCGGGGATACGTAGGGGAACTCCCGCAGCAGGGCGCCGTGCAGCGCCTGCGCTAGCAGCCCGCAGCCCAGCAATGGCCAGGGGAGCCCCTCGAACAGGACCAGCCCAACGTACAGGCTACAGGATACCTGGACATAGACGGGAAGTACACTGTGAGTTGGTAATAAATTATGCAAACACCATTATGATCACAAGAATATTCATTACAGGATATTATATTTACAGGATTTGTGAAGCTGAAAGTATTTGGGCATTTTTGCCTTGCCTGACTCAAACTACTTTATGAACATGTGTTTTCAAAAATTCACCCCCTCCTCCTCCCCTTTATTAAGAGCGAGAGCAACGATTCGAAGAGTCGACTCAATTGAACGACGGCTGATTTAAATGACGGCTCAATTGAACGACTGACTAATTGAATGACGGCTCAATTGAACGACGGCTAAATTGTACGACGGCTCAATTGAACTAAGGCCCAATTGAACGACTGCTCAATTGAATGCCTGCTCAATTGAAGGGAGTCGAGAGCTCAGAGCGTACGAGCAATGAGAATACTCCCAACTCCTAACATATGAATGATCATACGACTGTTGGTAACGGAAAGCCGCCATGTGACACGAGATAAATAAGATGCAAGGATGTTAGTACGTATAGTTATTTATTAATTTTTTAAAGAGGAGACGGTTTACACGTAGTTCCTGCGAGCACTTAGGCCGTAGGCCCATTGTGCTATCTCCCATTTTACCTCAATCCTTTAACAACAACCCAGTCCCTTTAATAAAGTTCCCCAGGGTTGTCATTGGGTATGTGGCTATGTCTTCTGGTTCTACTGTATGTCTCCCCAGGTATCTGAGCCTAGTTCCCACCAGGGCAGGACATTGGCACCATAGGTGAATTGAAGTCTCTTCATCCTCTGAGGTGTAGTTAAAAGTTAGTCCAAGTCCAGCTGTCAGACTGTCAAACACGGCACATGCTCTTTTACCCTCATTCTTAACGAACAAACGAGCAATTAGAGTAGTAGAATACGACGTACTGTCGCTAGGTTGTCCTTCAGACGTGTTTCTGCTTTCGCTGTCTCACTTTATTCTATTCAAAAAGCATTTTTGTCCACTGGACTCAGTACAGTGCAACCGCGTGCGTTGTCTCGGTAACCTATCTTCCCATATAATCTAAGGAAATAAACATATGATTTACGAGGTGACCGGATAAAACAATGATAATTCATCACATCTTTAAAAAGTTATATAAAGACATGGAAAGTGATGAAACAAAAACTTTATTAACTGGGTTAAGTAGATTAGGTTAAGTTAGGTTAAAAAATAAAAAAAAATTTCATAATTTCTAATGACTTTATATCACTTTTTAAAAGTGTGATGAATTGTCACTGTGTTGAGTTATCATGTAACCGATTTACGAAAATATTAAAATTCTCAATGAAAACATAATGCAATTGACATTTTTGTTAAGTTAACGTTTACATACTATACACGACGCTTGATACATCTTACTGTGGTTAACTTCTAGATTTGAATATAAAGCGTGGTGTTTTCTCGGTCTAACACCGTTTAGATCACAATGAATTGAGCGACCATTGAGTTGGTCCAAAAAACGAACAAATTGACTATTTACTAATTTGCTTAAGGCGATGCACTACGTCGTGTAATATTTTAAATTGAGCCGCTATCAATAATAACCCTTACGTAGATGGCGATAAGGTTTAAATTCCCGCTTAACACCATCCGCCTGTTTTGATTTATGCAAGAAAAAAAAATGGCCAAAAAGTGCCTTTTATTTTATTTTGTGGATGTTCAGGCATAAATATTTAATTTTTTTTCGATCATTTTATAAATAACGTAATTTTCCACATTATACAATAAAATTATAACCGAAAATGGGTTCGTAAGTAGGAGATTTTGAACTTTAAAGCAGTTTTCATAGGCCTTATACATTATTTTTTTCTGGGCTTATAAAAAGACTTATCTAAAAAATACTCGATTATTTCAAAGGCCAAGATGTATTCTACTCGCAGTATTTAATTAAAGCATCTGAAACATTTCTAGGCTACCAAATTTTCAAACCAAAAACACATGATTTTGCATTACTACGTATGGCATCGCCTTAAGACAACTATTGAACAACTTTAATTTTTTGTAATAAATATTTTGTGTACATAAAAAACACATGAAAACAATTGTAACTGTGTCCATTTGGCAGCACTCACCAATATGAGCCATCCTATGCATTTTTTGGCAATCACAGTGTACTCCTCTACCAGCTCTGCCAAATAGTATAGACCTGCAGCTGAAATTAATAAACACATACATAAGTAATATATTTGAGATTTTCACTGCCAAAAGTTTTATAGTGATTTGTTTTTGGGGTATTATGCCATGTTGCGATACCTCCTTCTTTAGCCAACGTTTCCGACAGCATTGCAGCGTCCATCGTCAGGGCAGATGTGTAATCTAAGGTTGTGGTGAAGTGTGTTCTCATGTATGAAGATGCGATACCGTGTTGCCAGCTTCAACACTCCAAGAGCTGACATTAACATATAACTTACACCTCTGTCCTGATGATGGACACTGCAATGCTGTCCGAAACGTTGGTTAAAGAAGGAACACGGCATAATACCCCAAAAACAAATCACTATAAGTAATACAGGGTTTTCCAATAAGAGGTGTTATTTTGATATTCAATCGTAAAAGATCAATGGTTTCGTTGCTTGTGTGTCACGTAGCACCGTCTTGTTGAAAGTAAACGTTGTCCAGATCAATACCATCCAATTCCGGCCATAAAGAATCATTTCATCTCTCGATAGCGCAATCCATTCACCGTAACTGTTGCTCCAGCCTCATTTTCGAAAAAGTAAGGTCCAATGACTCCGCCGGACCATAAACCGCACCAAACAGTCACACGTTGAGGATAAAGAGGCTTTTCAACAATAACTCTTGGGTTTTCCGAGCCCCAGATGCGACAATTTTGCTTGTTGACGAAGCCACCGAGGTGGAAATGGGCCGCAGCACTCAAGATGATTTGCATTTGATTCACTCAAGTGAATTTTAATAATTTCAATGCGTTGTTGAAGCGTGTATCGTTCCATTTTTATTAATGGCGTAGTTTCTACTTGTCAAATGTCAAAAAATGACAGCTTCAAAAGTAACATCTACCGAAATAGCGGGCTATTCAAAATAACACCTCTTATTGGAAAACCCTGTATAATATACAATGTTAGATATAAAAAAATTAAAAGGAATGTGGACTCTTGTAGTAGTCTAAGGACGGGTTGTTTCGGAGATTTTGAACACTTCGTCCAATAATTTCAACGTTTCTTTGAAAGTCCTATTCAAGTTCTGCTGTTCTGTTAACCAATAAAGCTTTGAAAATGTTGGAATTTATTTTAAGGGTATCTAGTGATTTCAATAATGTCAATACTGTAAAACATTATACACTATATTGTCACTACACTACACTAGATGTCACTAGTAAGGAGTCATATAGAATACAATTCCACGGTTTTCGGTTTTCCCGCGTGTCCACATTTGAAGCACTGTCATTCATTGTTTTAGCACACATACGTCTCAAAGATCTTATTTTGCGGTTGCATGACATGAAAGGTTGCGTGATTACTCCCGGTGTGTAAAAATGAGAATTTGGATATTTTCAATTTAGTTTTTATTTTAACAAAACTCACGTTACAATAATTTTATGAACAAAACAGATCGCTTGCGTTAGAGGAGATTTAGGGCTAAACCGGCGGCTAGACCACTGGAGAGAGAATGAAATATTTGCCACGCGAGGTATCGCGCGCAGGATTACATTGATACCAGTCTCACATGAAAGTAGGTAAAAGTAATGTTGTTATTATTTTCCGGAGATGTAAGATCCCTATAATTTACCCTAGAAGGTTTTTAGGGTTTAGTTTGGGTTATTTTAAAACTTTATGTGTATTTCTTAACTTTGATTGAGAAAAAATTAAACTTTAAAACATCTTTTAATATATCCCACCATATACAATGGAATAAAGTTGAAACCAACTGCAATTTAATTACTTGAATATGAAGAGTGCAGCAGAATTCGATGGAGAATAATTTCTGCCATTTTTTTTTTTTTTTTTTACAGTGAATACCTCACAAGAGTCCCAACTGCTCCCGTCTGGAGCCAGTGAGACTATGGCATCCCCAATTGGGGGATGTTGTGAGGCTGAAGGTAAGTGGGGAAGGGAAAGAGGAAGGTGGGGAAGTACCTGGCTATTCAGATCTAGTCACTAAACACGGCTAAAGCCATTTGGAGCAACGTTTCAATTCCGAATGGTGGTCTTACACCAGGGCGATACTGGTAGTATCTTCCACTCTGGAACGTGCCGCAAATATACTATATATTATTTTAATTAATTAATTGTGAAATAACACAAATTAATCAAATAAAATTTATTTGCGCACGCCGGATTCGAACCCGCGACCTTCGGAATGGCAGTCCAATGCGTTACCACTGGACTACGCCGGCCGCCAGAAAGGTTATTTACTCATAAATACGTGGTTTTATCAAATATACACCTAAAGGATCTCATTTATACAGCATCCAGTCTACTTTGATGAAAAACGTAGACAAACATTCCCAGGTTACTATTAGTGTGGTATAAATATTGCTTGAGCAGCAATAATCATAGAGGGTTAAAATGATAGGAACCCATCGCTTTACACCACTCATCCACTGTGTTCAATTTAGAACGTTCCTAATTCAATTATTATGATAGTGACTGACGTAGGCAATACAAAATATAGATAACAGAAAAAAATGGTTGTTGCCGAAAAAAATCTTACCAATTGACACAGTTATGAAGGAGATTTGCACCACCAGGGCAAATATGCTCATACAGTATATAAACCACATAGCTAAAGTCGGGCGTAAGTTGGTGAAACCGAAAAAACACTCAATGACTTTCAGGTTACTGTCATCTGTCAGACGACCGTAAATATGTTCGGTGTTGTAATGTCGAATAAATATTTTTTCCCCGCAAAATAGGGAAAAATTTTCCCTATTCCAAATATAGTACTTACCTATTTATGGTGTTTTTTCGAAGACGAAAATTACTAGTTTGCCAAAGTGGTCTATATGGACCCCCAGGGGTCGATATCGGCATGCTGGGGGTCTATGTCAGCGAGAAAAAAATTTGGTGTACACGAGATTCAAATGGGGGTACATACGAGCGGACCCCCATTCACTTCAAGTCAACATTTAGGAGTTCCGTAAATGACACAATACACCTAACACAAATATAATAGACTGAGAAATTACTTATTTGATATTTGTATTTTTATATTTCGTAAAGTTGTTAATTGAGGTATATAAATAGAGTTTACGTACCTTTTCTCGTCAGAATTAAAATATTCAAGCAAAACATTGCACATTGGAAGCCGCGAATTTTCCTAGTTCCCCAACTTGTTTTTGAAAAACGTCCAGGGCAATAATGAAGTACAACATTTAAATGCAATTCACACAGACTTCAAAACTAAGTTTGAGGACATTTTGACTATGGAAATGCAACGTTGAAGAATCGGATATCATGTGACAAGAAGAACTGACCGGAATAAGCACTGACAAAGAACTTAAGGGGCAGTTCTGCAGGGCCAGTTACAGAAAGAAATTCCCGTTGCTTATCCTGCTTCATTTTCATTTGGTGTAATACCTCACAAGGGCGCCCTGTCTGCACAATGTAAAGACAATGGAACTATACCGCCACCCGGTTGTTGGACAGGCAAGGAAAGGAAATATTTTTACTAAAAAAATAAATGGTTTTCACATGGGACGTTAATAGTTTTAGGAAAATTCAATATTTGGCAGGCAGGGGGTCTACGGAGAAAAATATATTTGGCAAGTGGTCTACGGGGCAAAAAAAGTTTGGGAACCTCTGGTTTAAATCTTCCGCTACAAATCCAAAAGACACGGGTTTGATACATTTTAATCAATCTACCGTAAAAAGACTGCCGGATTTGAATAGCCAACTTCCTGATTAATCTTTTTTGTCCCCCCTCTCCCTCAAACCTTTCTGATCATCAGCAAAAAACACCAATAAATATTGAAAGTACATTAGCTCCTATCTCCAGTCTCCAGAGATCGTGAGCAGTTGGGATTCTTGCGCCATGATATTGTAATAGAAAAGTTGACCAGATAACTCTCCAAAATGACAATTCAACACACCTTTAAAACTTTATATAAAATCATGAAAAGTAATTAAACAAAAACTATGTTACGTTGGTTAGTTTGATATGTTTGTTTTTTATCGCTTTTAATAACTTTATATCACTTGTATTGCTTTATCAAATCATGGCACCGTCATTAACATTCAATATACAATATTATTTTTTTTTTAAACATCGTGATGCATCTCGCATATCGATTGTACACATATGATTTCAGCACATCGCTCGACATACATTCTTATTGGAGCGCCCTTGATTTTGCACAAAAACGGTGCTATGCAAATCATTAAAATATTATTTGATTGTTTGGCGAGCGATATTCTAAACTAGGCCAAAGCCATAATGCGTATTGCTTAGTCTGTCGGATCTTTAACTCCAGCGTTGCCCTTTCACAAAACGATAAGAAAAAAATTTTCTTCTATGGCAATACTTTGGTTATTGCTGTCAAAGTATATCTGACATGTTTTGTTGACAGATCCAAGAAATAACTGTTTTCGTAGTACTTTTTTGATCCATTTCTCATCCGTAGCTCATAAATATTAATGTTGTTTCATGTAATTACCGTTTTGCGTGAACAATGCACCGAATCCTAGCGTTTCACACTCCGATACAGTAAAATGTCCCAATTTGTCGAGTGTCCACGAAAACATATTGATAACGAAAACTGTGATAAAGTCAGCAAACAGGATGTTAATATTAGCCTTCCGCATACCAGAGAAGAGATTGCGAGAAACAGTGGCTCTAATAACATTTATTTTGATGCGAATTCAGAAGAATTATCGTCGAAAATCGGAACTGTTGACACAAATGAAGTCGTGCTTGAGATTCAAGTGTCAAAATTGAATTTGGAATGTTCTGAAAATGCTGGAAAAAGCTGTGATGAAGCTAAGGATGTTGAAAATGTTGTAGTTGAAATTTTAAACCCAGATACAAATTTAATTGAAGTCGAACTGGAGGATGAAAAGTCAAAATTGAATTTGGAATGTTCTGATGTTAAATACGTTGAAAAAGACCATCCAAAAGCAGTTGAATTTGAGAACGACGTGACAAAGTTTAATTTGGAACGCTCTGAACATGTTGAAAAGAACTGTAATGAAGCCGTAGATGTTGAAATACGTGAAGTTGTAGTTTTAGAACCAGAAACGAAAGAATTGAATTCAAGAAAAGTTAAGTTTGAGGGTGATGCGTCAAAATTGAATTTGGTTCGCTCTGAATATGTTGAAAAGGACTGTAATGAAACCGTACATTTTGAAAAAGTGGCAGGTGAAATTTTACCCAACGAATCTAACTTAAGTATCTCAAGTAACATTCCGATTGAATTAGTAAAAGTCGAAAATGCACTGTCATCTTCAACTGAACATATTTTCGACAGTAAAGTGATCGATGTCGCCAGCGTAGAAGGTATTCGTAGAAATTCTCTTCCAGAAGGTGGACGCACTGACTTAAACAAAATCATTGTTAATTCTACTTCAGCAAACTTCGATAATGTATCCCGTCTGGACAAAACTCCAACGCTGCAATCGGATCGCGCTAAAGTCGCTCCGAATATGCATAACATTTCCGACGTGGTAAGAAACGTGCACGGGTTATTTTCGATCGTTAAAAATGCGTACAAACCGATGGAGAAGAATATTGGAGAAATGATGATAGCTACGCAAAAAAATCTCTCGTCAGCCAAAAACGGATATCTCAATATGAAGCAAGAGTCGAAATCTCATGACATAGTAGAAAACCTCAGCAAATATAGCACGCTGAATTTATCTAACGAAAATAAGGATTTGGATAGCGGTATTTTCAGCAAATGCGACAATTTGAAAACGGCGGAGAAATCAGCCAAAAATTCTGGTTCACAACACAATTTAAATGAAAAAATTAATGGATTGACTAATTCTGATAATGGGAGCAATTTAGAGTCAAATAATAAAAGGAATTTTGAATCTGGAAAAGAATCGCATAGACAAACTCAGTGTGTAGATGGGATTGTAAAAATGGATAGCTTTTCCATAGACGAAGAATCTATTGAACCCTGCCATAGAGACGAGAAATTAGTAGATGGTGTGGGTAACGCAGAGATGACAGAAGATAAAAGAAGCTCCGAGGGTATGGACGTGTTGGAAGCTACGGTTTTGGAGCAAAATGCAGAATTGGATGCGTTGAGACAGGCCCTGTCTCAAAAAGATGCCGTGAGAAGAGAATTGGAAGCAAAAATCTCAAATGTAAGCTAAAATTTGATTATTTTTTGGTGTGCTGAAGTAAAACTTTCTCCGTGCGCCATCTGATTCTATTTTCATCATAACTTCCTTGTTTTTTGCCAAATGATGTTTTTGTAAATTATAACACCTTACCAGATAATGTCTTTATATATTTATGTAAATAGTATTTAATCTACCATATATAGTTCCCCTAGAATAGCTCGTTATATTCAAAGAAATGATTTTTGCGCTGGCGTTTCAGAGGTAAAAAATATTCGACTTGGGTCATGTCAAGTTTCAGAATAACAGAAGGGTATGTATGAATGTGAATGAAGCAAGAAGTGTATGCTGAGACAGAGTTGTGGGGCTCTCTGCTTACCCCCGCAGTAAGCAGTGTAATGGTTAGTTTGTTGGTCTAATCGTGTACCATTCTTATTTCAGTTATCCCGCCAGTTAGACGCCAGTGTGATGCGGTACGCCGTGTCAGAGCGCACCTCGCTGGGCGTGGAGAAAGCGTGCGCAGAGGCCCGGGAGCGTGAAAATCGCGCTAGGGAGGAAGCCACGCTGCTGGAACGTAGACTGCGTGCGGCGCACAAAGAGCGCACTCGCATCTGCGACATGTTGGACGAAAAGGTAACGGTTTATTTTATTTAAACGCCCAGAGAGTTTTTTGCATACAATGCAAATATTAATAAAAATGCACAACAGTTAACAAAATACAGGAAATATTGTTATTATTGAATGAGCAGGCAGAATTTTGCTGATGAGCTCATATCTGATTTCACAATAAGTTCCATTAGGAACATTGGCACTCGTTTCTTCCTGTTTGTTCTTCTCACAGCAATGGCACTGAACACGTAACACTTTGCACGATATTGGCGCGGATGTAAAGATCTAATAAAATAAGCCAGATAAGATCTGGCGCGGATGCGATTTTTTTTATTGTGAGCTATGCGACTTATTGTAACAGACTGACTACACAATGTGCACAGAAAGGTGTAGGAATCGAAGTAGGTAGGACAAAGGAACAACAATACTATCTCAGTGCAGTGGTCGCAGGTATGTATATATATGTGTGCATGAGATGTGTGTGTAAATTAATGTGTATTGGCATAACCAAGTAAAATGAATGAAATGTTGTGGAAGTTTGTTCCATGCTTCCACTACTCTATTTGCAAGGAAGTGTTTCCTAGAATTATATAATAACACGGCTAAAGCCATTTCAAGCAGCAATTCAATTCTGAATGGTGAACCATGGCGATACTGAAAGTATCTTCCACTCTGGAAAAAGTCAAAAGTTTCTTTAGTGTATCTTTATATTGCCGGTCTTTCAAAGCTGTTGATATTGTTGATATGCTCTAGAAGGTCCTATAAGGTTCTAAACTGAGTGGCGGAGCGTTTCGGTGAGTCTAGAAGGTTCCGGAAAGTTCGAGAATGCTCTTGAAAGTTCTGGAAAGAGACACAGCTACGCATGGCGGGGTACAGCTAGTGTTTTATATATTTTAACAACAAGTCCGGTGTTTTATCATTTAAAATTATCATTAACAATCATTTATAAACTAGGTAGAAATAATCACTAACAATCATTTATAAACTAGGTAGAAATTATCATTACCAATCATTTATAAACTAGGTAGAAATTGTTTGCATTTATGGCCTTTGAAGTTTGCCAAGTTCAAATTATTATCAAATACATTCATAGCGTTTAAATATTTGCTACCAAGACTCTGTAAACGTCGTTTTGGGAATGCAAACTATGGTTGGAATGAGATGTACGATGTAAATGTTAATATCTGTCAAGTTATTTGTTTAGGTTCATTTTTTAATCATTAATATGTGGTTTTAATGTAAAACCATGTATGATTATGTGAGATTAGGAAAGGTACGCTTAGAGGGTTTGAGCAGCGATGAAAGGAGTGTAAGGAGAATATATGACTCAAATGTGAATGGTAGCAGAGATCGGGGACGCCCGAGGAAGACATGGCACGATCAAGTGAATCAGATACTTGAGTCAGGCCATGTCAAGAGTCAGGATAATAGAAGAGTATGTATGAGACAATGTATGAATGTGAATGAGGCAAGAAGTGTGTGCCAAGACCTCTCTGCCTACCCCTGTGGAGAAACAGCTTGATTGTTAGTTAGTTTTAGAATCATTGAATGTAGAAATTCAAAACAATCGAATTTAGGGTTTGCAATAATTAATTATTGCCGACACGGAGTGCAAAAGTAGCCCACGCTGCAATAATTATAATTGTTACAACGGTTTACAACAGTCATTAACTTAACTTGATTTAACTTAGCGCTTGAATGCCACGTTCCCGCCAAATACAAACACCCCTCATATCCCAGCAATAAAATGACGTTTTGCGCGCTGTGTGCACTGACAATAATTTCGTAAGCACCCACTGATATTTTGCAAAATATCGTTGTTGTAAATTATACTGTCTTGCCAGATAATGTGTGATGTATATATATATTTTTTTAACAGTGTAAAGAACTCATGATGAGAGATAAAGATATAGATTTTATTGACTTTATATCGTTGTTGTCAGAATTGTCGTGGAGCGAATGTGGTTCTAGTTTTAGGGAGCACGCATCCCAGGTTTGATGAAAAGCAGGTGTGTGCTTGATGTTGTGGAGACACCTGCAGGTTATTTTTCCGTTTGTAGCGCAAGCTTGTCTTGGTAAATAACTGGCCAATATCTAAGACCCTAATAGATTGTTTGAGGGGTGTGTAGGTTAGCATCTATAAATAGTATAAAATAAATTTGCTATCCGCGTCTGTCTGTTTATGCGCTTAGTTTTTCTAAACTACGAAACGAATTTCGATAAATTTTTCACTATATTTTAGAGAATTTCTTCCGGAAGGTTTCCATATATGATACATGCAAATTATATTTATAAAAATTGGAGAAAAGTCGATGTTTTATAATCAAGTCGAAAAATTTTATTTTCGGGAACTACATTGCTAACGCTGGCTAAAGCTTATGAGATACATCAAAATAATGTACTACGGAATTGTATATCTTAAAAAGGTCTACAGAAAAGTCCTTGATGGTATATGTCTATCTCCTAAGGATAACCCTCAGCAACGCCGGGTACACGTATGCTAGTTTAAATATAATTCTCAAAATTTGTCGACCGATATCGCTGAAAATTACAAAGTTTGGTCTTATTGTCTATGAGTGCATCTGTGAACCTCTTAGCTAACTCACTTCCCAACAGTATGCAACATTTATAAATTTAAATTGGTTTTATTTGCAGAGCCACGAGGTGACTGCGGCACAGAAAGAGATAGCACGGTGTAAGGAAGAGATGCAAGGCTGCGAAATCAAACTAAAATGGACACAGAACAAGCTCATGAGCGAGATAGAAGCGCACAAGGTAAGCATGGTTCATCTTTCTATCACTTACTGTTTGCATACCGAGATTCCAATCCGCGTCCTCTGGATTCTTAGTCAAGGATCAGATCTTGAACGCGCGGCCGCGGATATCGTCAATTTGATGATACGACATTCTCGCAGTAATCCGGTTTTTGTTTTTCCGACAGCTGCTATAATCCGCCGTTATTTTGACTGGTTTAACCACTCAGAACATTAGAACGTCAAAAGACGTAAATATGATAATAGCGGTCAAGACATTAGAACGTCTTTTCACGTAAACGCGCGAGATTTTACAAAAATCGATTTATTTCCATCACTAGTATACGGATTGCCATGATTTAAAAAACAGAGTATCGATAATGAATAACGCTACGCGTCTGTATTCAAGAATATCTATGGAACGTAGAAGTGCATTATCTAAGCCGATTGAATCTGTCATCTTGTTTGTTCATAATTTATTGCGTTTGTAAATAATTTATTAAAAATATTTTAGTTTGGACGGTTAATATTTTGAGGTGACTAATAGTTTTTAATTATATTTCTTCAATATATAAAGTGTTATTTCTTTATGATACTCAGAAAAATGTACATTTTTCACGGCTTTGAAATAATGGTAAGCGATTCTTACATATTTTTGACGTTTTCATAAAATGTATATTTAGAAACGCAAATATTTACGTATAACAACACAATGCGATAGTGGATTTCATAATCTTTCCAAAACATTTTTTTAGAATGAGGCTACGTTTCCCAAAACATGAGTTATGAAGCTTTTAGCAAAACTCGTAAATAACACAAAAATTATCACGTTTTGACAGTTCTCAAAGGAACACATAGTAAATAAATGTCTTTGTCTGAGAGGTTAAAGCACAAAGTCAAGCTCTATAATTGGCCGTTATTCGTATTTTTATTTATTTATACATACAGTTTATAAGTATACATATTGACATTGGGTGCAAGTAATGCAGATAGATAGATGTTCCATATATAAAACGTGGTAGTAGAATGAAATGTGATACGCAACTGTGTATACATGATTGAAGCTTAGGTAGTAATGTTCTGTGAACACCTCACTAGGAGAATCTGTGCCGAGGTGTTCGCATGGGTGTTATTCTGCCGTCATAGGTGGAAACACAATATCCTCATTGGGAGTCTCCACCGTAGTTACACCCATGGTGGCAGTATTTTACATTATTATGTTAGAAGTTTGGGGATCTGGTGAGGAGGCACGAAATGAAACATGTTGTGAAGGTCACAGTGTTTTATTTGAGTCATGTTGCCGTATATGAGATGACTTGAAGACTCCGGATGCAGGCGGTGAAGTGCTGGTCTATGTGCGGGTCAGTGAGTCGACGCCGCTGCTGGTGACTGGACTCGTGGACGTATCAGGTACTGGTGAAGAGCGTGGGTCTTCCGGGTGCTCCAGTACTGACAGGGAAGCCGAAAGGTGCGGTGGACCTGGTCGCCGGTTGTGCGGGAGATGGCATAGACCGGCGAGAATGCCGCGTGGTCCAGATGCGTGGATGTAGCGCTGGTCGGATGTGCTGGAACCAGGGCGCTGTGATCCGGTGTAGCGCTGGCCAGGGACGATGGCCGGGGCCAGGTCGCTGTGATGATCCCGATGGTGTCCATAGATGAACCGAGCAGAGCCGGATACATTGTCCTGCGCTCACAGGAGGTGCGCGGGTTGTCACTCGCGAAGTATTGTAAATTCGTGAACGACTGATGGCTGACTGACTGACGAGTTCCTTCATGCTGTCGCTTTTATAAGGTGAAGAAGCTTCTTGAACATTTTGGTAGCTATGTAGATATTGCCAAAGCAAAATTAAAAAGAATAAAAGAACATCTAAGAAGCTTGTTTGGAAGAAAATCGAAACTTCTAAAATGACGTTCGAATCAAGTAGTGGCCCTACTGTCGAAGTGCGCCCTACTGTCAAAGTGCGCCCTACTGTCGAATTTGGCAGCCATCTCTGGTCCGGAGCCCCTAAATACCTGAAAAAAACCCTTGACTCTGTGCAGAAACGGGCGGTCCGTTTGATAGATTCCCCAATCTTAACAAACGGACTGCAATCTTTAGAGCACAGACGTAGGTAGGTATGCTGTCCTTGTTCTATCGGTATTACAATGGAAGATGTTCTGAGGAACTAGCGTCATTGATCCCTTCGGCACCGGTGCGTAGTCGGGATACACGCCAAACGCGCGCCCAACATTTATACACGGTTGACATTTGTCACATGAGAACGGGTCGCTTCTACGATTCGTTCTTAAGTTCAACAGCTCGGCTGTGGAACGAGCTGCCAGCCTCTGAGTTTCCTCCCTCCTACAATATGGGACTCTTCAAGACCCATGTTCACTCCTTCCTCTCCACAAAAAGACCCTCCACACAGCATCCCCAAAGATGACATAGGCCCTGAGGGAAATTATTTTCTTCAGGGCCTCCTGTGTGGAGTTAATATAAAAAAAAAAAATTTAAAAAAAGTGGCGTACCACTACAGAAGTTAGAAGCTCTGTTGACATGTTCATCATAATATTAAATAGACACAATGTAGTAATTTGAGGCATGTTATGTATCAAAATGTTCTGTAGACACACTGTAGTACAAGAGTCATTGTACAAATGTAGAACATGATTTAAACTTCATAATATTATATATGAGTAATGGAAAGAAAAGTAAGAAATATACATGAAAGGAACTTAATGGGCAGTTAAGCTGAGAGGGAAAAAAAGCAAAACAGAAGTTATATTAAAGTTAATTGTATACTTTAACTTTATTTTTTATTTATTTATTTATATATATATACATAAATTACAAACAATACAAAACAAAATGAACCTTTGTCTGTCCAACTCCGAAGGATTCCTGTTTCAGGACAGCCAAATTGTGTATTTAGTACATAATATTCTTACAATGGAATGGCGATGCTGTCAAAACAAATTTTAAGAACATTGTATCAGACGTAATCGTGTGACACACAAGACTGTAAATTTATTTATTTATATATATATACGCCTAAAAAGGCTTTTACATAGAAGTGATACATGATGCAGTACAATAAGAGAATATGTATTATACAGGAGATATTGACAGTAAATAGATGTAATCCATTTTAAAGAAGGTAAAAAATACACACTTGTAAAATTGTGATTACAGGTATAATGAGAAAATATTAAAAAATATGAAGCAATATTAGTAAAACGTAAGAGTAACATAAAGTAAAAAAGAAATTACAAAAAGACTACATATAAAACAAATCATTAAAACTAATTTACCAAAGCTACTCTAATTTGAAGGATTCAACAAAGTGTTGGTGTAGATTATGCTTAATTCTATATATGGAGTCAATAAATAAGTCAATAACACCCCCATACTTGTTGCCCAGTTCGTGCATCCTATTGGTCAGTGAGTGTGTCTGATAGTTGGTCGAGTATGTATTACAGAAGAATGTTATATTTTGTCTTGTAAATGGGGTCGGTGATCCCAATCTGTGGAGGCGTGAGATGTCTTCCTTCAGTGGCGTGGAGGGGTAGAGCGGGGCGTCTCTGAAGCCGCTGTAGAGCTGGTCCGATTACTTGTCGCTTGTTCTTGATGCTGATTCCGGGTCTGGTCCGAAGGGGTAGTCAGTCCGTGGTCCAGGGTGAGGCGGGGGTCAGAGTGAAAGAAGGCGAGCAGAGTCAAAAGTCGGAGCGAGGTAGAGAGCATAGCAGAGAGAGAGGTGTAGAGCTGGTGGTGGTTTCTGGAGATCTGCCTTTCCAAGGGACTGTTGCCTGTTTTATAGGCCACCGGCGGCCGCCGCTGGCCGAGCGACGCTCACACGGGCCCGCTTTCTCTTCGATTCCTGGAATCGAGGCCCGTGTTTGTGACGCGCTCGCGGCCCGCCGCCGGTCTGGTTACCGCCTCTCGACCGGTAATTTCGGGCCCGTGGTCGAACGTGACCACGGCCTCTCTTTGTTCAGGCACGATCCTCAGAATCGCGCTTGTGGAACGTTCTGACGGCAAATCACCTCGCACGCCATGACGGCGCACGGCCCTTTGCTTCGGGTCACGGCCGAACGTTCCCTCTCGTATAGCACGATTCTCATAACCGTGCCCGAATTAAAATGCTCTTATGATGACATGACTTTATCCCCAGCTCTCTCGCTATGTTTTTCTCTGCTCGTATTCCTCTAGCCAAGCTCTGACGTTTCATTTATTGTTTTTACATTTTACATTTTACATTACATTTACCAACATTTATGAACATATTTAAGTATATTTTACATGAATTTTTATTTATATTTTTTAATTTAGAATTTTATTTTGGATAATTTTAACGTGGGTGACTGCGGCCGAGCCCGGAGCAGTACGTCCGTTACAAACATTGTTGATTGCATTCGAAGTGACAGGATGGTTTCTTTATCGTTGAAAGAATCGCCAAGATGTAATTTATTACCAGGGTCAATTTGGATAACATTAGTAATTGCATTCAGAACAGATGAATGGTTTCTTTCGGGACATCACAAGTCTGAGATTCTTTCCAGGGCATTTTGGAGAACATTTACAATTGTATAGTTAGAATTTCCACATTTATAAATCAGTATAAGACATATGAATCCTATAGTACTATATTTTTAGAATTTCTTAGTTGATAGAAATTACACATTACTAGACCAGAATATAAGCCGTATGACATATGAATTTCCAATTTTAAAATTTCGAATCTTTATTTATTAAATGGCTCTTTATTTATTAAAGTTAACTTACTGACCATTTACCAGACACCAGGTTTTATTATTATTGTTTTAAGACATTTCTGTTAGTCCTCTGTGTATTCTAGCAACTGTTGCATGTGTTTCTGTTTGTTTCGTTCTGCCACATTTATTGTTTTAATAATATGCAAAATAAATTCTTCTCGCAAGTATAAACATACCTTATATTTCACACAATTAAATACAATAAAAAACACTAAATCTATATTTCTAATTCAACGTCAATCGGAAATATTTTATTAAATCCTGAGAAAAGTTATATGTCTATGTAATTATAAAACAATTATTTTTAAAGAGTCGATAGGTATCCTATATAAACAAAAATAGGATAAGTTTATTCGAGACACTATATAGATTACAACCCAATTCATTAGAACTACTTTGTGATCATTCAAAAAGGTAGCTCCCAAAAATATGGAAAAAATTATTTGCAAGATGATATTATTAATTATGAATTTGAAATATGAGATGGACAAATATGACGTATGATAAATAGGTTCCAATGGTCGAGTGATTGCTAGTTAAGATCGTTATCTTTTTATTTTATGTGTCTTGTTCTGTTTCATGTTTCGTTTAGATTTATTAGTATTACCTTCTTCTTTAATAGTTTGTTTAATATTCAAGGAAGCATCTTCGTTGGCAGAGAGACTTGGTCATCAGGTCGCTCAGTTGGAGAATCCTCACAGGGATCCCGCTAGTCTTCAGCAGTCCAGTGACTTGGGTAACTATTTAACTTATTTATTTTATTTCTTGATAAGGACAATCTACATTCTTGCATTGGGCACTGACGACAATTCGAATAACGCCAACGACCGCTATCGACGCAACAACGGTGATTGTCAACTTGTTCTCATGTGAAAAATGTCAAACCTTGTCAACAATGATGCTAGTTCATCGGAGCACCTTCCATTGAAATACTGGTAGAATAAGGACAGCGCTCCCAGCTGATGTCTGTGATCGAGTTCTGTATCAAAATGTAACTAGCCGTTGTAAATAATAGCACATATTAAAAAAATTAGCATCAACACTTGAAATGGTTCCATGATAACTCAACACACCCTAAAGAATTGATAAAAAAAACTAACATACAGGGTGCAGTATAACAGACTGCAGTTTTGAAGGGCCGGTACATCCCGTGTGGCGAGGATAGTAACCTGGGAGGGGTCTCATTGTGTCGGGGGGGTCGTATCGTTTCCAGTCATTACCATGATTTGGTCCGGACAATACCGGGGCTTCTTGAAAATGGCCATTCTTTCGTCGCCACCCAGCAGGACTGGCTGCAATTTGCGACTTCTTCCTGTGAGGCGGCCTGAAGGAAAATGTTTTTAAACATCGGCTTCACACCTTGGAAGAACTCAAGGATCGATTTATGGAAAATTGCCGCTATATCCGTCGAGATGTGTCAAAATGCGGCCGAAAATTTCAGAAATCATCTTCATCAATGTATTGCTGCTGGGGGTCATCATCTATCTGAAGCCATCTTCAGGACTTGATGCATAAAACGACATAATGTACCGAAGGTGTGTTGAATTGTCAATTTGACGAGTCACTGTTGAAATATAATGCCTATTTGAGGATCTGGTAAGGAGACAATAGAAGATGATAGTTGTGTTGTGTCACAGCGTTTATTCTGAGTCAGTAGAATTGCGCAGTTGGGAGATGACTGGGACCGATGAGGATAACACCAGGTGAAGACGGCGATGACGGCGGTGGTGTGGTCGAGGCGCGGGTCAGTGAGACGACACCGCGTTGGTGGAGACCGGACTCGTGGATGTGTTCAGCACTGGTGAAGACGTGGAGTCTTCCGGGTACTCCAGTGTGAATTAGGTAGCCGAAGGTGCAATCTCGGCGCGCCTCTTTATATAGGCGCCCGAATGCATTGAGAACATTTCAGAACTGTAGGTAGGAACGCCGAACGCTCGCATTGTGTCTAGAGAGTTCCCGCTACAATGCGTTTTGTATTGGCGATCGTTCTAGAAAATTCTCGTAGCATCGCTACACCTATATGCGAACATATTCTACTCAGTCTACAATTCAACTGGCTATGTAACTATTGATTTTAGCACTACTCTGCCTTCCTTAATACTCTCAAGCTGGACAGTGTGTTTTTATTTACCACGGCAGTATTAGCGCCTTGAAAAGGGTTAAGAATTTACACTTGGGGAACGATATTTGGTTATGGACCTTTCTACTTTTTGGATGACTATCAGTGGCAAGCGAAGAGTAGCTGTTAACTGTTTTGTCGTCATACATTTCTCAATCGGTACTAATATTCCAAAGAGTCAACGTGGACATTATTTTCAACAGTTGAATGGAATTATCTTCAATATTCAGTAATACTGTGCTATAGAGATTGCAATCCGTTTGTTAAGATAGGGAATTTTATTAAATCAACCGCCTCTTTCTGTACAGAGTCAAGGGTCAGAAGTTGTATGCTGTCTGAGCCAAGCTTCAGAGGTGCTAACTTGACTCTGGCTTCGGTGGAGGAACTGGAAATATGTAACACTGTCTTTGATGCAATAATATATTAGGACAATATCCCGTGACAACATGTGCAGGATTTGGCCTCTTGCCATTCACCTCCCGCTCTCAATCCTCTTCCACATGATCTATCCACAATTTCCTCGACCCCACTCACGGTCTCCTGTCATTCGCCATTCTTTCTACAGACACGTCCAGCCCAGCGCATTCTTTGTGACCTTACAATAATATATTAGGACAATATCCAATGACAACATGTGCAGGATTTGGCCTCTTGCCATTCGCCTCCCGTTCTCAATCCTCTTCCACACAGTTTATCCACAGCTTCCTCGACCCCACTCACGGTCTCCTGTCATTCGCCATTCTTTCTACAGACACGTCCAGCCCAGCGCATTCTTTGTGACCTTACAATAATATATTAGGACAATATCCAATGACAACATGTGCAGGATTTGGCCTCTTGCCATTCGCCTCCTGTTCTCAATCCTCTTCCACACAGTTTATCCACAGCTTCCTCGACCCCACTCACGGTCTCCTGTCATTCGCCATTCTTTCTACAGACACGTCCAGCCCAGCGCATTCTTTGTGACCTTACAATAATATATTAGGACAATATCCAATGACAACATGTGCAGGATTTGGCCTCTTGCCATTCGCCTCCCGTTCTCAATCTTCTTCCACACAGTTTATCCACAGCTTCCTCGACCCCACTCATGGTCTCCTGTCATCCGCCATTCTTTCTACAGACATGTCCAGTACAATATTATCATGCTTTATAAGATTTATAAATTCATGATTCATCTTTATACTGCAGTCCAAAGATTTATTGGACCCGCTAAATCATGCATGTGTTGTAATATGTGCAGATGCGCAGATGAAAGAGAAGGAAGCCAGCGCCATCTTAGAACGCCACGAGCGCCAGCGGCTGGACGCGCTCTGCAAGCAGCTGCAGGCGGAGGTAGAGCTGCTGAGGGCGAACCTGGCCGCCAGCGTTCTGGACAATAGGGAGCTGAGGGCACAGGTTAAATGCAGATTCAGTTGATGAAGTGAATTCATTCAACACAATCAACAAGTTAATTCACCTCATTAACTTCATTCACCTCATTTACTTCATTCAATGAATTCTTGACACATACTTAACTCTGAGTGTCACTGAAGGGAATGAAGTGAGGTTAGTTGCGAATGAAGGAAGGCAGGTGAATGAAGATAATTAAGGGAGTGTGATGGATGAAGAGAATGAAGGAAGGCAGGTGAATGAAGATAATTAAGGGAGTGTGATGGATGAAGGGAATGAAGGAAGACAGGTGACTTAAGGGAGTGTGATGAGATAATCAAATGTAGGGAGTCGATTGAGATGAATGAGGTGAAAAAAGCGTGGATGTTTAATTTATTGAATGAAGGAAGGCATGAACCACCCATGTAAGATTTTTTTCTGGTATTTTGGAATACATATACAATATATACATATACAAAGGGAATGAATGGAACTAATGAGACTATTGAAACAATAAAATGAATACATTTAATGATTTGAGATGAACGAAATAATTCAATGTGAATTCACCCATATCTACAACTAATCACTTTACAAACTGAATATTAACTTTCTAATACAGGTTGGTTCCCATGCAGCGGAGGCTGACGCGCTGAGAGAAGCGAACTCGGAGCTGCGAGCACATGCCGCGCGTGACTGTGAACGCCTGGCCCAAGCCCAGGCACGCGCCGCGCGTGTCGACACTTTAACAACGCATCTTCAACAGTAAGTACTGCATGTGTTGATTTTTAATCAATCTTTGATGTGTCATTTATTATATAAACCATGTAGAATGTTTCATCTTGGTTAAAATCAATATCAATCACCGTCTACTAAGAAATACCGAAACATTGATTTGATCTGATTGCCGGAACGCTCTCAAGGCTTCTTTTTTTTTTTTTTTATATTAACTCCACACAGGAGGCCTTGAAGAAAATAATTTCCCTCAGGGCCTATGTCATCTTTGGGGATGCTGTGTGGAGGGTCTTTTTGTGGAGAGGAAGGAGTGAACATGGTTCTTGAAGAGTCCCATGTTGTAGGATGGAGGAAACACAGAGGCCGGCAGTTCGTTCCACAGCCAAGCTGTTGAACTTAAGAACGAATCGTAGAAGCGACCCGTTCTCATGTGACAAATGTCAACCGTGTACAAATGTTGGGCGCGTGTTTGGCGTGTATCCCGATTACGCACCGGTGCCGAAGGGATCAATGACGCTAGTTCCTCAAAGCATCTTCCATTGTAATACCGATAGAACAAGGACAGCATACCTACCTGACGCCTGTGCTCTAAAGATTGCAGTCCGTTTGTTAAGATTGGGGAATCTATCAAACGGACCGCCCGTTTTTGCACAGAGTCAAGGGTTTTTTTCAGGTATTTAGGGGCTCCGGACCAGAGATGGCTGCCAAATTCGACAGTAGGGCACACTAACAGATGCACACATGCAGATGATGCTGCGATCATCCTGATGGACTATCCTTTAATTATCTTTTATGTTATATTATCTAACAAATTCTTAATTTTTTTGTTTTAATCCAGCCCGAAACTTTGAATGTGTGTAGGGAGCAAGAGCGAGCTTCTCGCCTGCAGACGGAGCTGGATGCGGAGAAGCGGGCGCGTAGCGAGGCGCTGGCGGAGTGCGAGCTGAGTACGCGGAGAGAGGCTGAGCTGCTGAGGCAAGCGGAGCGCCTGACTGAGGCGGGGGTGCGTCTGCAGGCCACCTGCTCCGAGGCCGAAGCCAAGGTACAACATGGTCACACGTGGCTTTGCCATGAAATTTCCTCAGAGACATCATTTCTACAGCATTCAGGATATAATAAAGGAATGGAAATAATGCATATAAGGGTAATGAATAAGATGAAGAAAGGATGCTTTATTTTCTTTTTTGTGAACTCCCACACAGGAGGCTCAGGGCTTGTCATCTTTGGGAATGCTGTATGAAGAATCTTTTTAAGTAAAGGAAGGAGAAGAAGTTCACAGAAGAAAAATGTATGAAGGGTCGGTCAGTGTGGGAGTCTGTGTGTCCATGAGTGATTGTATGAATACATCTCTTGCACTGCAGTGCAAGTGCAGTGTAACTCTTTTAAATATTGAGGAAGTTTACTAATCACTTGAATATTTTTCGGTAAAAGATTGAAAGTACGAGGTCCAATGAAACTGCAGTGTGTTTGCATTTGTTTTGTGTTCGTTTGGGGAGTATAAAATACATTATTATTTCTAATGTTGGTTCTGTTTTCATTTATTTCAAATTTATTTTTGTTTTTGAAGATGTATTAATTTCATAGTTTGCATAATAAATAGTTTACGGAGACAGAATAGTTTAGATTCTTTGTATAATTAATCTGTTGAAAATGTTCTTTTCCGACTATACATAACTTTGATGATATAATTTTGAGTTATTTGTAAAGGTTTTATATGTGCATGAAGCGCACCGCCCCGTCCTATTATTCCGTATATGAGTGAAGATTGCACCAAAGAAAAATAAATAATTTTGAGTTTTTCGACATTGAGCACTTCTTTTAGTCTGTAGAATGTGTATGTAAGATATCTTAATTTACAGACGGTATTATTAATTTGTGACTGCCAATTTAATTTTGTATCAATAATAATACCTAAATATTTGATCTTTTCAACTTTTCCGAGTTCAAAGCAAGATGAGCATATTTCTTGATTACAGTTAACATTATGTATTCTAAATTTAAGGTTATTGGGGGGTTTATTTTTACTATTTTTAGAAAAGGTTAGGTAAAATGTTTTATTATAGTTTAAGAAGAGTCTATTACTTTTTAGCCATGATGAGACATATGTAATACATTTTGTTGCCTTCAAAAAAGTTTCAGGCCAGGATTTTCCATTCACTATTATTACTGTATCATCAGCGTAAGATACAATTTTACCAGGGATTATAACATCACATAAATCGTTTATGTATATTAGAAAGAAAATTGGGCCAAGCACAGTTCCCTGTGGTACTCCATTTTTTATTCCTGTTTCAGTACTATGAAAATCCCCTATTTTTTTTTTTTGTTTTCTGTCTTTGAGATAGCTAGTAAAATTTTTTAGTGTATCATTTTTTAAACCTATTTGATTAATTTTTTTTATAAGTAGATTGTGAGTTACCGGCTGTAGTTTTCCGCTTGGGGTAACCTATGGCAGAGGTGTTGATTAACCTATGATTCCCGGGGTGGTAGTATTCATACTCTCAAATTGCTGACATGGTTTGGACTTGTAGGGCGGATGAAGGTAGAAAGGAATATACAGGGATGCCCGAAGACGGCATAACACGACCGAGTCAAGTCAAGAGTCAATAGGAGTGTGAGACAATGCATGAATGTAAATGAACCAAGAAGTGTGTGACACTTTACAGTGTGTCGTGTATCCCTGTGGCGAAACGGCGTGATGTTTAGTTAGTTTTATTATTATTATTATTATGTAATGAGCAGGCAGCATTCTGCTGATGCGCTCATATCTGATTTGACAACAAGTTTGACAGTAATTGAGTTGTTTTAAGTTTGAACTAAGTCCTTTCTTCTCTCCAAATGTGAATCCAATAGAGCTTTGAATTGATTTATATTTGTTGCATCGATGACATGTTGTGGGAGTTTGTTCCAAGCATCCACTACTCTATTTGCAAGAAAGTGTTTTCTAGGATTAGATGCAAAAGGCGTTTTGGTAATAGTGTCCACGGAGATTTATATTTTTATTAGTAGTGAAGATTTGTTGGATGCTAGGGCAACTGTAATGTCCAGATAAAAGTCTCGATCAAGTCACCCCTTTCTCTTCTTTCTTGTAAGGTTGGTAATCTTAGTTCCTTGAGTCTATCTTCGTATCGTAGATCTTTCAGAGCTCTTGGTATTTTGTCTCTGTACTCTCTCTAACAGATTTATATCCTTTGCGAAGTAAGGACTCCATATTTGGAAAGCATATTCCAGGAGAGGTCGCACATATGTTTTATATATTTTTAACGTCACGTCCGGTGTTAGGTCAAGGATTGGGTTTGGGTTTTCTAACATTTGATTATTCATTTAACCAGGCTCTAGCCCTCTCAGTGGACAACGCCTCGCTCCGCGCTGCCGCCCTGCGCTCCGCCGAGCTGCGCGCCGCGTCCCTGTCTGAAGCCCAGCGAGAGCGCGATGGTCGCGCGCAGGACGCCCGGTCGCTAGCCGCGGCGGCCGCGCGCAGTCAGCGAGCCGAGCGTGCCGCGACGCTCAGGTTAGAGCAGGCTGAAGGAGACGCAAAGGCCATGGCCACTAAGCACGCCAGCGCCGTTAAGGTACGCAGTAACGCTTTTTACGACAGTCCAACCAAAATAGAACCCTTAAGAAAGTTCCAACTAATCTACGTTAACCTTTAACCTGTAGTGTTTAAAAAATTTTATTTTTAACTTCCGATTTTATTGTCTGGGTTAAATCTTCCCCATAGGAAAAACTAAACCCTTCCACACACTTTTCCACAAATGATCATCTAGTCAATCAACATTATGCAAGTGCATTATATAAGCACAATAAATACAAAACAATACAAGAACAACACGTCAACTCACCAGAGATCAAATGGGAAAATAATTCACCGACTCCAGATATTTTCATATCAGAGGGTTCGGCTCGGTAGAACTTCTAACAGGGCCTATAAATCCTACTGATCCCTCAACATAAATATTTAAAAAATCTTTCGTTATCCTACATGTATTCAAAATGACCGACTTTTGCATCTTTATATATAAATTTTTTGATGGATCTAATACGCCTAAATTTTTAATGAAAGAGCTAGGTATAATGCCAGTAGCCGAAATAACGAATGGTAATATTTTTATAGTCTGAGAATGCCAAATTCTTTTTATTTCATTTCCTAAATCAATAATTATTATTATTAATATCTTAATATTATTCTTGCTAGTCGTTTCATCACTTGGAAAATATAATCATTTTTGAATATATGTTTTTGTACTAACATTAGGAAGAAAAAAAACATTTCTCCGAATGTAAGGAACTATCCTGGGGAAACTACATAGGATATATATGTACAATTTTTACAAATATATAAACACACTAGCTGTACCCCGCCAAGCGTTGCTGTGGCTCAGTCTGTCTGTGCAGATAGAAAAACAATAGCGCATGTTGCTTTAACGTCCAACAGATAGTGCTGTTTAAAAAAAAAACTCATTTTTTACCTGACACAGGTGACATCTATATAATTAGGTATATAAAAACACACGCGTATTCTAATACAACGTTGTGTCAAAATTTCAAAGCACAAACTAACATTTACATTTTTTATATATATAGAAGATTATCTCGGGAGACAATACAATTTACAATAACATCATTTTTGCAGGAGTTGAAAAGGGAGATACAGCAATGGAAACGTAAATACGAGAAAGCAGAGCTGGACAACCATTCAGTTCAGCCCAAGCCTGCCCAGAGAACAGGTAACAACACTTATTGTTTATTTATTAAGTACGTAATATAATAATTTCTCGTTCACACCTAATACGGCATCCTTATCTACAAACGGAGATCATTGTAGATCTTCAATTGGACACAGGTCACAGTTTACCAATCGGTGGCTCGCCCTCCCGCCTACCCGCCAGGATGTACCGACTTATAAAAGAAGATGCACGGCCTTGAACCAAGCAGATATCACGAGCCGGTCTTAAACTCGAGATAGAAAAGACTTGATACCGATAGAGAGATGTGTCGTCCCTTCCAGCGAGGTCTTAGAAACATCGTAGGATGAATACCGGATACTGATAGCTAAATTTATCGTCCGTTGAGTGCCTAAAGGAATTCTTTATCTTTCGTACCTAGTTTTGTTTATATAACAGTCTATATAATATACATATTTTTTTAAAGGGCGGAGATGGTTTACACGTAGTTCCCGTGAGCACTTAGGCCATAGGCCCATTGTGCTATCTCCCATTTTACCTCATTCCTTTAACAACAACCCAGTCCCTTTAATAAAGTTCACCAGGGTTGTCATTGGGTATGTATCTATGTCTTCTGGTTCTACTGTATGTCTCCCCAGGTATCTGCGCCTAGTTCCCACCAGGGCAGGACATTGGCACCACAGGTGAATTGGAGTCTCTTCCTCCTCTTCACATTTCCTGCATCTATTGGTGTTTTCTACTCCCAATATCTGCATGTGTCTCCTGAGATGGTAGTGTCCCGTTAGTAGTCCTACCAGTTCCCTCAGTGAGTTTCTGTCCATATCGAGTAGTTTCTTGGTTCGTCTAGGGTCTGGTCCTTTTATGAGTACTTTGGATTGTCTCATTCCAGGTGCCCTCTCCCATTCTTTGCGGTGCTGGGATTTGACCCACCTATCAATATGTAATTACTCCTACGGCCGGTTCGGATCCTACAAGTGGTGCTTTCGCCCCTTTCCTTGCTAGTTCGTCAGGCCGCTCGTTGCCCTCAATACCTTTATGTCCTGGTACCCAGATTAGGGTTATTTTATTGATGGTAGCGAGTTCTGTTAACGGGCTATATATATCATAATATGTTTCATGATAATTCAAAACAATGACAATTCAACACACCCTTAAAAATTGATCTGAAGTCATTAAAAGCGATGATAAAAAGCTAACCAATCAACTTAACCCACCTAACCTATTCAACCCAGTTTTTGTTTCATAATATTTCATGACTTTATATAACTTTTTAAAGGTGCACTGAATTGTCATTTTAATGAGTTATCCGGTCGCCACCATAATAGTAATTTTAATAGTTTTTTTTTTTTTTTTAAACCATAAAAATATTACCATTTGTTATTTCGGCTAATGGCGTTAAACCTAGCTCTCTCATTCAAAATTTACGCATATTAAATCTGTCAAAGAATTTATGTATAAAAATGCAAAAATCAGTCATTTTAAATACATGTAGGATTACGAAAGATTTTTGAAATATTTATGTTGAGGGATCAGTAGGATATATAGGCCATGTTAGAAGTTCTACCGAGCCGAACTCTCTGATATGAAAATATCTGGAGTCGGTGAATTATTTTCCCATTTGATCTCTGGTGAGTTGACGTGTTGTTCTTGTATTGTTTTGTATTTATTATGCTTATATAATGCACTTGCATAATGTGGATTGACTAGATGATCATTTGTGAAAAAGTGTGTGGAAGGGTTTAGTTTTTCCTGTGGGGAAGATTAAACACGGACATAAAGTCGGAAAAATAATATAAAGTCCACTTATACTCGTATATTATATTTTGTATGTACTTTAATTAATTATTTAATTTTCTGTTGTCATTTTACGATCAAACGCCACAGTTATTTGTTATATTTTTATTATTTCTAGTATTTGATGACGCTTGCATACAGTGTCATGCAATTATTATTATTTATTATTATACAATCGCAAAGAAACACACATTCGCTAAATGTCCGTAGGAATATGATTAGACATTCGACATTCTATTATCTTCCGTCTTTTTCCTTTTCATACAAGATGTGTGAGAAGGAAGATTTTTATGAACCACTTTTAGGATGATCGTCGATGACGTGCATACCAACTCTGTCTGGGACGAGAATAACTCTCAATTCTGTCACTATGTTCATATTACGTTTTTTGCTTTTACATATCCAGGTAACAAAATAATGTATCAATGTAATTTATTTATTTATTTAACGCCCAGAGGGCTTTTACATGTAGGTGGTACAATTTTAATGACATAAAAATATAATTACATTAAAAAATAATATCTGCAAGAAACAAAATTAAAAATGACAAGAACATAAATTAAAAAATACAGCAATTTGACTGGTTTACAAAAATATAACTTCCATTTAGGAATAGTGTTGAAATAAGTCTTTTACGTAATCCACAAAATTCGCAAAGTTAATATTCAATATATCGACATCACCTAAGTATTGGTTTCCTATAGTGTGAAACCGTTGTATTGGGGAGTTCGCAATGTAATTGCGCTTATGTGTGTTGCAGTGGAATAGTGTATTTTGTCGTGTTGTTATTGTAGGTATTCATAAGTTGCAGAAGTTCACAACAAATAATAATGTTAATAATGTAATGTTGTTTAAGGGTATAGAAATGTAACGAGTGTTCTTATTCCAGGTTCCTGTAGTTCTTTGAGTAGTTTCGAGGGATCATCAGCCCAACAAAACTCACAAACAGACTCGCTGGAGCCAATCCTCGATGTTCAGGTAATCTATTGACAAAATACTAATAATTTATGGTTAACACTTCCCTTAGGATGCCAGAAATGCCGCGAAATCTGGTGCTATGAGTGTCATTCCCCCGAGCAGGTTAAAGAGTGTTTGCGCGATTTTCATGTTAACCACTCAGAACATTAGAACGTCAAAAGACGTAAATATGATAATAGCGGTCAAGACATTAGAACGTCTTTTCACGTAAACGCGCGAGATTTTACAAAAATCGATTTATTTCTATCACTAATATACGGATTGCCATGATTTAAAAAACAGAGTATCGATAATGAATAACGCTACGTGTCTGTATTCAAGAATATCTATGGAAAGTAGAGGTGCATTATCTAAGCCGATTGGATCTGTCATATCTTGTTCGTTCATAATTTATTGCGTTTCTAAATAATTTATTAAAAATATTTTAGTTTGGACGGTTAATATTTTGAGGTGACTAATAGTTTCTAATTATATTTCTTCAATATATAAAGTGTTATTTCTTTATGATACTCAGAAAAAAGTACATTTTTCACAGCTTTGAAATAATGGTAAGCGATTTTTAGATATTTTTGACGTTTTCATAAAATGTATATTTATAAACGCAAATATTTACGTATTACAACACAATGCGATAGTGCATTTCATAATCTTTCCAAAACATTTTTTAGAATGAGGCTACGTTTCCCAAAATGTGAGTTATGAAGCTTTTAGCAAAACTCGTAAATAACACAAAAATTATCACGTTTTGACAGTTCGCAAAGGAACACATAGTAAATAAAAGTCTTTGTCTGAGAGGTTAAATATTTAATATGAATCCTATAATTTCTATACCCGCTATATCCGATTTTTTGACAAAATGATCTGAGTATGACATCTTGTTCACATTTTTGCGAGCAACAAGAGGAGCCTAAAATTGAGTTTCAAAACCCTCCTTATCACGACCAAAAACCATGTTAAAACTGCGAGTGAGAAACCAAATCCGCTCTATCATACAGAAAGTTACTATCAAAACGCGCTATATCGGATTCAACCAATCACAAGCAGTTATTTTGCCAAAATACAATATGGCCGCCGCTCTGACGCCACGCTCGTATGTCAAAATGATCTACGCGTGTGTTTCTAAACCCGCCATGTCGGCTCAGTTGACTTTCAAAAGCCTCTATATCACGAAGTGAGTATCAAAATCCGCTTTATCCATTTTATTTATCGAAATTACTTAATTATTGCTAGACATATATAGAAAAATAAATGCTTTTCGAAATTTTATTACTCCGATTCATTATATAAAAAATTGTAATGCAATTACTTATGTACGCTAGAGATGTGACAGTTTTTTGCGGTTTTCTCCAAATCAATGAAAGTTGATATAGCGGGTATAGAAATACAAAAAACACGACTCATATATTATTAGCATAAATGACTTCAAGTTGTGACTGAAGAAATAACTAAGTATCATTTGAAAATCTTTAAAACATTCCAAAATAATCCACCGGTCGGTGGCCGAGTTGACATCGCGTTTGGGTCGCACTCAGGCGTAGTGTGTTCAATTCCTCGGCTGGCTAAGTCCTCCATCGCAACAAAAGCAACATTTTCCACCTACTGTGGTGGTATTAGGAGATTTTCAAATATTGCCAGGTTATTAGTAACCCGGGATTGTTAAAAAAAAAAGCAATATTTTGTGGTTCGAAAATCACTTCTGTGGACCAAAAAATATTGATTATTTCGGAATGTTCTAAAGATTTTCAAATGAAACTTTAAACTGAGTTAATTCTTTAGTAATGCCACAACTTCAAGCCACTTATGCTAGTAATATGGTAAATATTTAACATGAAAATCGTGCAAAAACTTTTTGACCCGCTCGGGGGAATGACCAGTATATGCATTTAGAATTTTACATTTATTACTTACTAGCTGTACCCCACTACCCGTTGCTGTGGCTCAGTCTGTCTGTGCAGATAGAGAAACAATGCCGCGTGTTGCTTATACTTCCAACGGATGGCGCTGTTTTTCAGAAATAGCATGTTTTTACCTGTCACAGGTGACAAAGAAGCATTTTTTTACCTGTCGCAGGCGACATCTATCTAATATATATTTATATAAAAACATTCACGTATTAGAATGCAACGTTGTGTCAAAATTTGAAAGCAATCGTTTAAGAACTTTGGGAGATTTAAGATTTTGAACAAACGAACATTTTAATTTATGTGTACATGTCAACTGGGTGCATTGTAAAAGTATTGTTTTATTTTCTATTATAATAATTATTTGTTTCACTTGATCTTGCCATGTATTCCTCGGGCGTCCTCGACTTCTTCAATCATTCACTTCCGAGTCATACATTGTCCTCGCACCTCTTGGTTCATCACGTACGCTTCATTTTACCACAAATAATTATTTGCTTTGTATCTTTTCTTCCCTTCACTTGATGAAATAATTATATATTGAATATAATTTGACTCAATATCACATTCCAGTTCAGAAATAAGAGTTAAGTTTTCCTCGGGCGTCTCTGACTTTTTCTATCATTTACTATTGTATACCACATTGTTATCAGCAATGTGCCAATACTCTGCCCAAACATTGCCAGATCTATGCTTGATAATAGAAAAAATGTCAGATAGGGGAATCTGGTTTATGTGGGTAACAAAAGGGTTGAATGTTTCTTGTTTTGCCAAGAAATCCGCAATGTCGTTATCCATGATGCCAACTTGTTCAGAAATCCGCAATTATTATTATTATTATTTATTGGATAATTTGTATAGCGCCGCTTTTGTGAGATATCACCTCAAGGGCGCTTATCATTATCCATGATGCCAATGTGATCAGAAATTCGCAATATCATTATCCACAATGCCAACGTTTTTTAGAAATCCCCAAAATCCACGATGCCAACATGTTCAGAAATCTTCAATATTGTTATCTACGGTGCCAACATGATCATAAATTCGCAATATCATTATCCACGATGCCAACATGTTCAGAAATCTGCAATATTGTTATCTACGATGCCAACATGTTCAGAAATCCACAATATTGTTATCCACGAAGCCAACATGTTCAGAAATTCGCAATATCGTTATCCACGGTGCCAACGTGTTCAGATATCCGCACTATCATTATCCACAATGCCAATGTCTTCAGAAATCCGCAATATTGTTATCTACGGTGCCAACATGATCAGAAATCCGCAATATCGTTATCCACGATGCCAACGTGTTCAGAAATATGCAATATCATTATCCACGATGCCAACATGATCAGAAATTCGCAATATCGTTATCCACGATGCCAACATGTTCAGAAATCCGCATTATTGTTATCTACGGTGCCAACATGATCAGAAATTCGCAATATCGTTATCCACAATGCCAACATGTTCAGAAATTCCCAATATCTTTATCCACGATGCCTACATGTTCAGAAATTCACAATATGTTATTCACGATGGCAACATATTCAGAAATCCAATTAATTATGATAAAAAAATTATTTTGCGTTGCTTCGGGAGGTTACAGGTAAAAAAATCTATGTTTTCCACTTTTTTTTTTTTTTTTTTTTTTTTAAAAAGAAAGACAAACATTCCCGGGTTACGAATAACCTGACAATATTTGAAAATCTCCTACTACCACCACAGTAAGCTGAAAATGTTGCTTGTGTTGTGATGGAGGACTTAGCCAGCCGAGGAATTGAACACACTACGCCTGAGTGGGACCCAAACGTGATGTCAACTCGGCCACCGACCGGTCGAACTTCATAGAACTCCTGTTTTTTTTTATTTATTTTTAAACTTTTTTTGTTTTGCAGGTGGACAGACAGCAATTGGTGGAGCGAATAGTGCAGCTGCAAAGGGCCGGGGCCCGCCGCTCGGAGCGCCTGGAGTTCCTGGAGGGGCACTCGGCGCAGCTGACGGCCGAGCTGCAGCGCAAGAGCCGCGTGCTGCGCGCCATGTTGGCCAGTGCCCCGACGGGGGCACTCGCCAACCGTGCCAGCGACTGCAACAAGGTGGGTGGACTTGGAATTCACATTTCAATGGCCTCTATCTGCCAGAGTGTATCCACATTTTAATGGCCTCTATCTGCCACTGCGTATCCACATTTTAATGGCCTCTATCTGCCATATTATTGCTTGCTTTAGTGTAAGGGTATCTATCATGGTCGACCGATAAAATAAGATTCAGATTGACACTTTAAGTGAATTGGTTCGCTGTTGGGTTCGCGCTCATATGGTCGCATAGCAATCGTTGTATCTCCCTTACTGTCATGGTGCGAAATATGATCTAAGCGGTGTTAGAAAGAGAAAACACCACGCTTTCCAGAAGTTAACCATAGAAGAATTAAACTGTGCTGTGGTTCCGAACGCAAATTGATAAAAAATTATGAAAATTCGTGATTTTTTTATCAAATTGCTATTATATCAAAAAAACAAAAGAGTAAGGTGACAGTAACGTTATTAATACATTTCTTTACTACAATGCGTGTGTTTTTGATATATTTCTTCATTATCAGTAATTTAAGTTGCAAAAAACGTAATATAAGTCATTTTTATCATAAAAAAAAAAAAAAAATGCATTAAAAATTTAAATATATCAAAAATTATATATTTATTTATATTACCTTTTAAAAGCAGTTTTTAGTTTTCGTAAACATTCAGAAATATTCCATTTATTTGGAATTTATTGCAAAGCGGAAATTATCCGACCTTCTGTCAAAATATTGCTGAGGCCTGAGGAGTTAAAAACACTTAGTCGTTGTGAACTGTTGTTTGTTCGTTGGCGATCTGCAGACATTTTCATGTTTCTTTTATCGTTCTTCCATGCCAGATACCCTGGTTTCATGACAAAATAGTGAAAACATCAAATTTTAATTACATGAAACCAACTGTTATAAATGAATTAATTTTTTACTCAAAAGCCTGCTAATGGAAAATCTACACCGGTATGTAATAAATAAATATTAATATTTCTATCATTATTTATGCGGAGTATGAGTTGGGACGGCGAAATAATAGTCAATAGGCTGTATTTAACGGCGACCGGATAAATCATCACATCTTTAAAAAGTTATATAAAGTCATGGAAAGTGATGAAACAAAAGCTTTATTAAGGCGATGCACTACGTCGTGTAATATTTTAAATTGAGCCGCCATCAATAACACCCCTTACGTAGATGGCGATAAGGTTTAAATTCCCTCTTAACACCATCCACCTGTTTTGATTTATGCATGAAAATAACATGGCCAAAAAGTGCCTTTTATTTTATTTTGTGGATGTTCAGGCATAAATATTTAATTTTTTTCCGATCATTTTATAAATAACTTAATTTGCCACATTATACAATAAAATCATAACCGAAAATGGGTTCGTAAGTAGGAGATTTTGAACTTTAAAGCAGTTTTCATAGGCCTTATACATTCTTTTTTTCTGGGCTTATAAAAATACTCGATTATTTCAAAGGCCAGGATGTATTCTACTCGCAGTATTTAATTAAAGCATCTGAAACATTTCTAGGCCACCAAATTTTCAAACCAAAAACACATGATTTTGCATTACTATGTAGTGCATCGCCTTAACTGGGTTAAGTAAGTTAGGTTAGGTTAAAAATAAATAAAAAATCATCGTTTCTAATGACTTTATATGTATCACTTTTTAATAGTGTGTTGAATTGTCACTGTGTTTAGTTATCATGGAACCGTATTTAACACAGTGAAGAAACAATGAACAATCGGTCACAATATTTTTTCTTTCTTTAGTCCTTTCTTTCTCACTCTGTCATGCCATCTCTTTCATACTAGATGTTGTAACAATAATTATATATGAAAATTATAATTTTATGTATATTTTTTTTATTTTTTGAGCGCCCCTCTTTGTACAGTATAAAGACAAGGGAACGATATCGCCACCCGGTTGAGCGGCTTTGTGAGGCGGATTATATGAAAGAGAAAAAATAAAAAAGCCGGTAGACCGTACACAAAAATGAGTCGAAAACACAACCCATTTTTTATGAAGCCGACGTCAATTGTGAACGGGTGTCCGTCGAGTTTTGCGTACGTATACCGGAGCACGTTAAATCAATGCTGCTAGCTCATTCGAGCAGGCTCCATTAAAATACCTG
This sequence comes from Hesperophylax magnus, assembly GCA_026573805.1. Lineage (NCBI taxonomy): Eukaryota > Metazoa > Arthropoda > Insecta > Trichoptera > Limnephilidae > Hesperophylax > Hesperophylax magnus. The sequence continues at coordinate 3,670,270 of JAIUSX010000005.1, read as the reverse complement.
TAGAACAGACTCAGCATGCCTCCATTGCATCTGGGCATACATTAGTGATGGCAATCGGTCTACCAGGATGACGGACTGCCCTCCTTTGCACAGAATCAAGTAGTTTTATCAGGTATTTTGGGGCTCCAGCCCGGAGGTGGCTCCTAAATTCACCTGCTGGATGATTGCTTAACCTAACCCAACAGCATACCTCTTATTTTATACAAATTAATTCGCAGACAAATATTGCGGCTACACCACAGAGCTCCATTTGTTGGGTTAGGTTATGTTAGGTTGGGTTGGGTTAGGTTCGATTAGGTTAGATTAGGTTTAAGAACTATTCACATATCAACGGTCAAGAAGAATTTGTCTGATGTGCGAATGTGTAATGTAATGTGTAAAGCTAAGAAAACTTTTTGAGATCAAGAAATATAATAAATAAATAAGTTATATTAAAACACAAATACCTTTGTTTACATTACTTTTAATATATATATAACCTCTACATGTTTCATGAACAAAGTTCACCTCATCAGGAGCAAGTATACACTGATGATATTTGCGCTAGTATTTTTCTCCAGTGTGCGTCAATGCTGGTGGATGGAGTGAGGCAGGCTTCCATCGTGAGGATATTTCCAGAGCTTGTTATCCTTTCCCTCATTCCTGCCACCCTGGATCTGTAAGGGCTGTATATCCGGGAACTCGCCCCTCCGTGAACATACGGGAAGCGCTGCAGTATCTGGGGAGACAAAACATTGTGCGGAAGGCATTATTGTATTGGACCCGTAGTCTTTCTATACTACTCTCTTTGTAGTTTTCCCGTAGTATACACGTGTACAACGTTGCGCAGAAGGAAAGGAAGAGCGTTCTTTTTACTGTGGTACTGCAAAGGCAAAATCTCCTACTGAGCATGTTTGCTTTAACGCTGAGAGCTCGTCTTTGTCTATCGATATCATCATCGTCCATCAAATATTTAAAATGTAATGTTGTTTGATATTTTGCGTGAACCCCTATATATTAAATTGAAGAAAAATGTTATAAAAAACACTAAAAATGGAGAAACAAAACTTTTAACAGCTCTACTGACCGTCGATACAGACGATATTCGCTGCCGCTGTGGGTAGGAAAACCGAGTGTGTATGTGGCGTATTCATTGTTCAAACCTAGGCGGATTTCGCTTCTGCTATGGTTGGCGAAAATGTACGAACCATTAGCAAAGTTCACCACCAGTTACTTTACAGGCTCCTGCCTAGCACCTAGCGGTCAGAGGTAAAACTAGGGCTAACAGATAAAACAGATGTTTTGCTTTTCAATTGTCTTTGACAGTGTTTGTTTTGACAATTAGCTTGTCAGTGTGTGTTACTTGATTAGATTATAAAAAGCCTCGCCGAGTTTATTTTTCACTTCTTCTCTCCTATAAAATAGCAACAAGCAGTCATTATGGTCAATTGACCACTTGTAAAAGTGTTTTGTCCGGGTCGGGAATAATTTTAACTCGTAACATTAAATAAAGTAAAAATGCAGTTATGTGCAGTAAAAACAAAAACCATGTGTCTGTTATTGAAGACTTCATCAAGCCCAAACAATCTTAACAGCATCTTATCATTGAAATGAATCGCAATAAGATTGATCTTCATGTTTTCGCTACCCACAGCTGCGGCGAATATGGCTTATATCTAAATAGGCCTTAAAAGTGCATACACAATGCTGAAAATCGGTTTTCTTGGCTCTCCGTGCAGCGCACGACCGTTAAGAGTGTGTAGTAATGATTTAGTGTTGTTCGCAGATGGAAATGGGACGTCACGGAGGCATCATGGCTTCTATTTTCAACCACGAGGTGTCCGACAGTACCATGACGTTGGAACTCTCCATAGAAATGAACGCCAAACTACAATCTCTACTCGAAGACACTTTACTAAAGAATATTACACTTAAGGTATATTTATTTATTTTTTACATTAACCCACACAGGGCCTATGTTTTCTTTTGGGATGCTTTTCTTTTGGGGTCTTTTTTAAGGAACGGAAGGAGAAGAGTTCTGGGAAGGTAAAAGGTATGTTGGGTGTGATCAGTGTTTCCAGGAGCGACAGATGTATGAGTATATCATTCCCGCTGAGGCGCAGGTATGTGGTGTTTGAATACAAAAAATTGTACATGAATAATTTATTGTGTGCAAGAATTGAAAGATGTGGACTTGTGGTGCAAATATGAGCAATCTGAAAGTGTGTTGCCTGTTGTATGCTGATAATGCAGTGCTGATTTCTAACAGTATGGAAGCTCTACAGTCTCTCGGGTTACATAGTGCCGTATTTGTCACGAAACAAATTAAAAGGCTTTGAGTAACGTTGTGCTATATCTGTCACCAAATAACACATCCTCATAAAACTCGTTATATCTGCTTTTCTACTATGGTCAGACAAATTATATAAATAGAGATAGAAAAGCTGATAAAGGATATTGAAAAAAAGGCTAAATGCAGAAAACTCGAAAGTTGCATCAAGAAGCGAGGTTAGCATTCCACAATGGAGTGCTGATACCAACCCTGATGTATGGCAGTGAGGTATTAAATATGAATTAAAATGTCTTTTTTATTTTCAGGAAAATATGGACACCCTCGGAGACGAAATCGCAAGACTAAAAGAAGATATGAATAAGAAACAGAAAAAATAGTTTTTTAATTTCTACCACTTATATATTCCAAGTGTGACAACCAACTGGGTTTACTCTCAACTATTAAAACTTCAACTGTTACAAGTCAAAAGGGAATTAAATGAAAAATTGCTTCTTTTAAGCGGAAAAAAAATGCTAATGATCCAATCATGTAAAACAATTTTTCGCAAGGTAAAATAAAACTAACTAACCAACACGCCGTTTCCCCACAGGGGTGGGCAGAGAGAAGTGGCACCAAACCACTCATACATACTCATCTATTATTCAGACTCTTGACATGGCCCGACTCAAGTATCTGATTCACTTGATCGTGCCATGTCTTCATTGGGCGTCCCCGACTTCTTCTACCATTCACATTTAACTATTATGGTTAGCAAGGTTAACTATTTTCAACCATAACAATATAAACAGGGTGTCCGGGTGTAAAGGCAACAAACTTTGGGAGGTGATAAAAAAATTCTAAAAAAATTTTTTTTTTCGAAATTCCTTTTTTTTTCCATAAAATAATATTTTTTTTTTCCATTCAAACAATTCTACTTTTGTACCTGAAAACTACCATAAAACTTTGGAAAAAGTTATGTATCTTTTTTACTTGCAAAATCACCTCCCAAAGCTCGTGCACTTTACCCGCGGACACCCTTTACAATAACCATTGACAATATTAGAGAGTTTTTTGTGATTTCGCCATAGTTAAAGGTTTTTAAATGTTATTTGTTCAGATCTCATGATGTTTTACCAAATTTGGCAACATTTGATCTAATTCTGCCATATTTGGCAACATTTAAATTAATTTGGCAACATTTAATTTAATTTTACCATATTTGGCAACATTTGAATTAATTTTACCAAATTTGGCTACATTTAATTTGACCTTATTTGGTAAAATTTGAATTAATTTGACTAAATTTGGCATCATTTAATTTAATTTGACCATATTGGTAACATTTAATTTAATTTGACCATATTTGGCAACATTTAATTTAATTTTACCATATTTGGCAACATTTCAATTAATTTGACCAAATTTGACAACATTTAATTTAATTTGGCCATATTGGTAACATTTAAATTAATTTGGCAACATTTCATTTTACCATATTTGGCAACATTTGACCGAATATAGCAACATTTTAATTTGAGCATATTTGGCAACATTTAATTTAATTTCACCATATTTGGCAACATTCCATCAAATTTGACCATATTTTGCATCATTTGATCTAATTTGGCAATATTATTTATCTTATACACGGTGTCCGGAAACTCATAGTACAAGCGGTAAACTGGTCAATCTACTTCACATTTGGAGTCGATTATCATATTCGATATCAGCTGTTTAATGTATTTTAAAATGCGTTGAAGCGTAGTAGACCGAGCCCGAAACCATTTTGTTTGTTGCTGAAAAAAGTAAAAAATTCTAAATTCTCGAAACAAGATATCGACGGTCCCAACTATACAGATATTCTGCCGAATCTGCATTTTGTGAGTTCATGGAGAATGTGAACAGATGGGGAAGAGGAAGAGGAAGATCCCCACTTCCCCAGGTACCTGATTATTCCAACCTTCTCCTCCCTCATCTCCCCTAGCTTCGGGCAGTTGGAAGCAGTTCTCTTCTGCAGTATTCACATTAAAAAATTGCATTTTTTTCACTTATGCCGTTTTGTCTTGTGACAGCCGATATAATAATGTTTTAAATTTGAATATAATGGGTCTGCCGTATTTCACCAATATACATAAATATACGTACGCTGAGGAAATTCAATTGCTAATAATTTTTTAAGATTTTTTGTAAGCCCTTGTGCTTAGAGTGTGTTACTAAAAAGTATTGAGTTATTATTACTCGAAATAATTCTAATAATTGTCTATACATTCCGTCTCTCTCTGTCTCTCTGTAATGCCACATTTATTATTTTATTAGACTGGGTTGTTTCATGGTCCATCACATTTGACGACTAATTGATGACCAGCACCTTATTTCTTTACATTTTACCAAGTTATCACTATATTCAAGGTCCCTGTTCACGAGTTATCACTATATTTGAAATCATTTTTACTTAAGTATCACTATATTTGAGGTCCCTATTACTGCATTATCACTGTATTCGAGATCCCTGTTCCCGAGTTATCACTATATTTGAGGTCCCTGTTCCAGAACTATCACTATATTTGAAGTCATTTTTACTAAATTATCGCTATATTTGAGGTCCCTATTACTGCGTTATCACTATATTTGATGTCCCTATTCCCTAGTTATCACTATTTTTATTTTATTTGCGTATATTTAGGAATCATACAGTTATACATGTGAATTAATTTTGTATTTAAGATGTTGAGTATAAAATAAACAAGTTAAATTCCATTTCCAATTTTTTTTATGGTTACAGGTTAGGAATTTAAATAGATATTTAAAGTTATAAGTGAAAGAAAAAATATGAAAAGAATAGACGAACACTAAAAAAGAATTGTTTTAGTTTAAGTACATTGTAATGTTAATTTGATTGTTAAAATTTTAAGGGTACATCGTTAAATACCAATATCTCTTACGGAATTGTAAGTTTTGCAGTTACGTCTGAGTAAAGAGTTTTGGGCGTATTTTCATTTGGATTGTGTGTAAAATAAGATATTCGATCTGGTATTGCGTTCAGGGCATCGAAATGCAATTTTTTCTAATAAGGCTTGTGAAACCGTACGTCAAATTGTTTTATTAATTTGCAAAGAGTGATAGGGTTACATTGGTGATTTTCAAAGCGATACGACGGGAGTTTCAAAAAAAAATTTTATAAATTTCTATTCAGTTAATATAAGTTCGGTATTGAGGATTCCAAATGACAGATGAAAATTTGAGATGAGAACTTACGTATGCCATATGCTATTTGTGAAGTTGTTTTTACTAAATTATCGCTATATTTGAGGTTCCTGTTCCGGAGTTATCACTATATTTGAAGTTGCTTTTACTAAATTATCTATAGAACAATATTGTTACATTAATGTTTCTAAGAATAGGGTACCTATTCAGCTAATCCCAGTTGACTCATTACAGTATAAAGTAGTAAACATGTAGGGTGACCATAATGTAAAAATTATAATAAACTATTACGTATTTTAAAAAGGAGAGAAGAAAAAAAATAATTACACCATAGTAATCAATTGTTCCATTTTAGATTTCTATCAATTATTAAGGCGATGCACTACGTAGTAATGCAAAATAATGTGTTTTTGGTTTGAAAATTTGGTCGCCTAGAAATGTTTCAGATGCTTTAATTAAATACTGCGAGTAGAATACATCTTGACCTTTGAAATAATCGAGTATTTTTTACATAAGTCTTTTTATAAGCCCAGAAAAAAATAATGTATAATGCCAATGAAAACTGCTTTAAAGTTCAAAATCTCCTACTTACGAACCCATTTTCGGTTATGATTTTATTGTATAATGTGGCAAATTAAGTTATTTATAAAATGATTGGAAAAAAATTTAATATTTATGCCTGAACATCCACAAAATAAAATAAAAGGCAATTTTTGGCCATGTTTTTTTCTTGCATAAATCAAAACAGGCGGATGGTGTTAAGCGGGAATTTAAACCTTATCGCCATCTACGTAAGAAGTGTTATTGATAGCGGCTCAATTTAAAATATTACACGACGTAGTGCATCGCCTTTAGCCAAGATATTTGATATTTTCTACTCTTTCCAAAGATTGACAATTACACTCCTTCACACAACAATATATTAACAATATAACCTCAAATATATAATTTTTATTCCAAAATGTGTGGCCTTATTCTTTCACTGCCTACTGCTGCAGAGAGACAGGGTAATTGATGGTTTTCTAATGTATACTGTATTCATAATTAACTTAATTATTATCATTGTTATTTATTTTAATCACATGTTATGTCATACAAATATCTACCTTTAATAAATTATAATGTTAAAACTTTTTAATTAATGTTTGTTTTTCTCATTTACCACCGACCACTCGATTGGTGTAATATACAGGGTGTCCGGAAGTTTAGTGCACAAACTTCGAGAGGTGATTCTACATGATAGTAGGAGTAAAAAAGATAAATAATTTTTTTTCCCATACAAAAATAAATACCTACTAAAAAGACAAACTTACACGATAAATACGCTGTGAAGTTGCTGAGAATGAGGTGGCAACGTTGTAAATGTCCCGTATCCATTGAAACGCAAGTAAACAATAACATGTTTTTTTCTCATGCGGAAATGGTTAGTTTTTTTGACACTAGAAGGAAAAATAATAATTTGTTCCACTTTGCCTCAAATTTTTAATTTTACTGGATTTCATTAATAAAATCCTAAACTTAGCCAAAATGAATAATAATCGCGCCGCTATCGTAACAATCGATTTAACTTTAAAAAAAATGAAGTTACAGTTGTTCTTACAAATTCCCCAAACAAAACGAATGTGTTTTCGAAATATCAATTTCTCTCAATTTTTCTATGACTGAAGAAAAAAATCAAGTGAAAATGTGGTCAGGACGGGTTGTTTCGGAGAATTTGAACAATTCATCAAATTTCAACGTTCATTTACAAGTTCTGTGAAAGATTTTTTCAAGTTCTGTTTTTATTTCAGTTCTGTCAAGCAACTAGCCTATAATGATATAATAACAGAACTTGAATAGGACTTTCACAGAACCCGAAAATGGACGTTGAAATTTGATGAATTGTTCAAATTCTCCGAAAAATTCCGTCCTTAGTTTTTTTGACAACATTTTTCACATTTCAGATTAAAATTTTATTATCGAACAAAGCAAACACTTTGTGTAGATACTTTGAATAGGTAATTTTAACAGGTATTCTTGGTAGGTTATTTTTAGTAGGTATATTGAATAAGAAAATTGTGGGGAATTATCTTTCACATGAAATCCTCCCCAACCCCATGAATTCGAATAATTATTGGGGGAATCAATTTTACGTAAAAAATTTGTGAGGAATCGTTGTGGGCAAAAATTATCTGAGTACAGTTTACGAATTACTTATTATTAATTAATCTTCAGGTCGGTATAAAATAATTTTGAGTATTTTGTAACCGGTATTTTTTCGTGCCTGTACTCACTGTACCCAGTTATGAAAAGAACTCACAGGAACCACCTCTTATTTATGGATTACAACAATACGACGGGGAAGGACAACGTCTGCCTGGGCCCACTAGTATTGTTATAAAAGACAACAAATTGAGGTTGAACCTCTAGTTCGTGAATATGTAAAAAAAATATTCAATTTTAATATTCTAAATATTTCGAATATTAAAAATATTGTTTCTTTTCGAAATTTCGCACTTCGGTAGTAACATCACTATTTTCTCAATAAAATACCTTTTAAAGGGGACTCCCGTCGTTATAATATACATAATATTATACTATTGTAAAATGTATTTATATAGCTGGGAAATTTATTACGTTGGTAACGGTGTTGGTGAGCCTGTGCAAAAGAGATGTCACAGCGGTTACAGTTGACAGGAGCCGGCGCTTTTAACAGCTTATTTTGGAACCGGTTCCAAAAGAAATAAGACTTTCTATTTTTGTGATAATTGAAGGTAAGAAAAGCTTGTCGAATTGTATTTGTTTTATTAGCCCATTTCATCTTTGGGTAAGCTTTGTATAAGATCTTTTTGAGGAACGGAAAGAGTGAATGTAGAGGAATTGTGGAGTGAGATCCTTGTTGTAGTATGAAAGAAACACAGAGGACGACAAAATCATTCCCCAGCCGAGCTGTTGAAGGCAATAACGAAGCCCACTTGTTTCGCAGGCATTTAAATGTAATATTGTCATGAAATGGCCATCCAGCGCTATTTTGTTTATTTGGCAGTTGAAAGGTCCCCGTTAACCCTTTCATCCTCAGTGTTAATTCAAATTAACATGAACTTTGTAATTTTTTTTACCGTAACGGTAGCAATTTAGAAAAGCCATGTTTTTGCTTTCTTATATCTTATTCTGTGGCGTCTATTTTTCCCGCTCGATTGAAATCCTTATTCCCGCCACAACAACGATAAATATTTTGACATCTGCTGATTGTGAGTTTCAGCGACTTTTTGCTATCATTGATTACTTAATTTAAAGTGAGATTTCAATATGTTCTACTCGAATTAAAATATTTTAACGCATTAAGATGTGTTATATAATAATAACATCAGTACAATTCACTGTTCACAGTCATTTGCCAGAATATTGTAAATGAATTTCAATGTTCATTCAAATTAACACTGGTAGTGACAGACATGTTTTCTACTAGTATGGCGAATTTTTAAAGATTTATTATCGTAGACTAATTCTGAATATTTTTGTTGTTTGTTTTTGGGGTGTTATGCCGTGTTGCGCTAACTCCTTCTTTAGCCGACGTTTCGGACAGCGTTGCAGTGTCCATCATCAGGGCAGATCCGGTAGATCCGAAGATCCACATCTTCGGATCTACCGGATCTGCCCTGATGATGGACACTGCAACGCTGTCCGAAACGTCGGCTAAAGAAGGAGTTAGCGCAACACGGCATAACACCCCAAAAACAAACAACAAAAATGCTTTTGGCCGTGAGAATCTAAAAACTTACCTAATTCTGAATAAATTTTAGTTAAATTTTATTTATTTTTGCTTTAGAAATTATCACTACATTGTAAATGAGCATTTTTGACATGAAACAGTTATTTGAATTACTTTTTTGTTAAAGTTAAAGTGAAAAACAATCATTCGTTCAGAATCCAAACCGTGCTTGAAATGACATTAAACGTCGTATTTTGTAAGCAGATGTGAACAGCCAGTTACTCCCCAACCTTCCTCTACCACATCTCCTTCCCTACCCCACTCCTTTCATCCTCCAGAAGTTTACATAAAAATTATGAAAATAAAATGTTACGGGCAAAGATAATTTAAAAAAATCTATATATTTCAAGATTTTTCAAGTATTTTATATATATGTAGTATATTGCTTCTTATTAATTTACAAAGTATATTCTATATGTAATATATTGCGTATAATTAATTTGCAAAGTATATTTACTGTACAATGCAAATGTTGAAGCATTATTCATTTAATTTTTACTTTTTTCTATTTTGTTTCTGTGTAGTTATTATTATTTTATTTTGAGTTCTTTTAATTCATAAATATTATCTTACAATCTTTATTTTTACTTTGATTTATTTTTAATATGCACCTCTTGCACAATCTTTTAGACTAACTTTAATTTAATGCTACCGTTTTTCTTTATTATGCTTACTGTTATTTTTAGGTACAAAAATCTAATGTATAAACTTATATTACCCACGCACAGGCTGCGCGGTTCCCTTTCCTATTATTATAAAACTTGTAATGTCAAATTATAAATTGGGAAAAAAATAAAGAAAAAAAAAATTTATATATATTAAATTTCATGATTAATTTATTTACGATATATTGTTGTCATTCTTATTTTACTGTTGTTAAGTAAGTCGCTGTTATTTTTAATTTAATTTATAATCTTATTATAACAGCCCAATAGGGCGTTAATAAATAAATAATCATGTGGATCAGAAGATTTTTGTTCGAGCTCCAAAAGGAACCGGTTCCTCGGTAAAAACCTGGCGATACTGCGATGGTTCTGTCACCGGTACATTCAATCGGCAAATGTGGACATCTCTAATTCACGCCCCAGACAGAATAACCTTGAACAAACTGTGGTGTTGTTACGCCCGGGAAAATTTCCCTAAGTCCGGGGAAAAAATTATGAAAAACATTTTTTTTTCTAAATTGTAAAGTTAAGTGTTATTTATTGTATTTTTGTCAGTTAAAACGTTTAGTTCAATGATATATATATAAACTAGCTTTATCATTCTCGTTAAAAACAATAAGCACGCGTAACTTGTTTTTAAGTGACGCTTGCAAGCACAACACATCGCAAGTGTAAATTTTAATAAAATATAAACGTACAAATTTTAAGTGTTTATTTCTTTTGGATTAACTCTTATTATATAGAAAAAGGACAAGGTTAAAACGAATGTTTAAGGCGATGCCATACGTAGTAATGCAAAATAATGTGTTTTTGGTTTGAAAATTTAATTAAATACTGCGAGTAGAATACATCTTGGCCTTTGAAATAATCGAGTATTTTTAGATAAGTCTTTTTATAAGCCCAGAAAAAAATAATGTATAGGCCTATGAAAACTGCTTTAAAGTTCAAAATCTCCTCTACTTACGAACCTTTTTTCGGTTATGATTTTATTGTACAATGTGGCAAATTAAGTTATTTATAAAATGATCGGGAAAAAATTAAATATTTATGCCTGAACATCTACAAAATAAAATAAAAGGCACTGTTTTTTTTGGCCATGTTTTTTTACTTTTCATTTTTTTATAACTACAACAAAGTTTTTTTTAAAAATGATTCACTAGTTTTTTTGTATTTACCATATTGATTATTGTGTTGTTTTTCCCGCATTACGAATGTGGGGATTTAGTGGGGAATTTCAGAACTTTTTATACTTCACGGTGGTTTATTTATGGGGAAATTCTGCGAATCCGCTGTTCTGCAATGTATCCAATTGTCATTGTTTCTTTAGGCGATTATCGTGTTTGTTAAGTTTTTTAATCTTTCTGTATTACTTGGTTACTTAAATAATTCAATAGCACAGTTACTACAATAGGAATAAAAGGGATTTCTCCATATACAGTGAGTACCCAATACCCAATAATATAATCAACTCTCGGTGGGAGTGAGTCATTAAATTATGGAGTGAGTCGAGTTCCCGGCTTTTGTGTTCGAAGCCGACTTATTAAGAATGAGATTTGTATGTTTTAATTGCTTTAGTAAATATATAATGCCGCTGGGTTTCGAGGTTTTAGAAATCTAAATGTTTTTTTAGGGAAAATAGAAAGAGCCCCAAAACCCATTGAAATATTGTAGAAATTTTGTGAAAATTTCAAAATATTCTAATTTTCTGGGGAACTTTTGTAGAGAACGTAGATAAGCAAAAAATGCCAGCGATGACGAAACGAAAGCAGTGTAAAAACTTTACAACTTCTCTAGCTGCCATTAAATGATTTAAGAGGAAGCTACAAGCCAAAAATGTGTATATTCTTGGTATACCGTATACCTACCTTATATTGCAGGTAATAGGCATTAAAATCGATCGACAAACGGAGTTTTCAAGCAAAAAATTGTTTTTTTATTTATTTTGTAAATAAATTTGTAAGAAAGCAAAAAAGTTAATCAAGTGAAACTGTCACAGATAATCTTAGCTATAATAAAGTATTTTTTTAAAGTTGTTTCCTTTACGCGTTCATACATTTCTATTGGAAAAATATATTTTTTATTAGTTCACATTTATATTTTTTATTGAGAAATTAATTATATTCTACTCAAGCGAAGTGATAGGAAAACCTTCAATATATTAAAAGCATATTTTTTAGTATTCATAATGTACACCAATTCGTTATAAAGATTAATCAAAATAGTGATTTAGCATTAAACTTTGCCTTAATAAGAAATTTGAAACTCAAACTGTCGGTATTATGCAACGTTGTTTTGTTCATTTCTCTCGTCTCGGCTCGCGGAAATTTTTTCCCATTTATACACACCCTTGTGTAACCCTTACATATGTAAGTGTCCTAAATCTTCGACAAACTATTCGCAGACATCCTTGTTGCCACTACGAGTCAGATATTTTCGTTAAATATGACAACATTTGAATTTTAGTCGCCGTACCACCGTTTGTCCATTCTCTTCTGTGCATTTTTTTCATTTCGCCCATACTCGAACTCGCAGAGAGGTTTGGTAAAAAATAATTCAGTTGCTGTGATCAGACTGAAGCTATGACGGTCAAAACTGACTAGTCAAGTACTCAATATGGATAGAAACTCACTGAGGGAACTAGCGGGACTATTAACAGTACAACAACTATTGTTGTATGAAGTCTATTTGTATTTGGATATTACTATTCACTCCAGTTTCACATTGTTTTTTGTTGTTCCCAGTCATGGCGCTGCTCTGTCTGCATTGCAGCCACGAGCTAGCGCGCCTGCACGAACTCGCTTTCTACATTGACAAATTAAACGGGTACCAACTTGGCTTCAACATCGAAACTGCAGCATCCGATCACGCCGACCGCTTCGTCAAATTGCCAGACACAAGTAAGAGGTTCTCCACCCACAAGCTGCTATGCGTCCAGTGCAACGGTCAAATCGGACGAATTCACTCTTTGAATGGATTCTACGAACCGGCGACTTATTTCAGTCCGGATCGGACGTTGCTTCCGCACGCCGCCAAGTATCGCCAAGCCATGGCCAAAAAATGGAAACAAATTGAAGACATTTATCCTGAGCTTCCGCGAATAACACCGCACACTGTCAAGCGTGTGGTCGTGCATGGAAATCCGCTGATGCGTTTCGATCGTGGTGAAGTCGACAAGATGTTCGAACTAGGACGACCGCTGGGACAGATTCCGCACGAACATCAGCTGCGTTCGTTCTTCTTTGCGTGCCTTAACGACACTGTGTTATATCTGCACACGGGCATGGGTAAGACGCTTGTGGCGTGCATGGCAATAAAGCGTTCTGCGAACGTAATCCGGGGAAAGGAGCCTTCTTCCTGGTTCCTCGTGTGCTGCTGGTGGACCAACAAGCCAGGTATTTATTTATTAATTTACTTGTTATCGTAAAACAGAAGTATTTGAATGCTTTTCTTGTAAATTATTGATATACAAGTAACACCTCACTAATCCGCCCCTCCAAACATCGGACAAGTGTCCAATAATTATTGAATGTGGTGGATTATAGTACGTACATAAAAAATAAAATGGGTATTTTGTGAAACAAGATCGGTATCGATCTTTCGTAAAATTTCAATATTTGGTTTAAAGTTTGGTGTCATGTTTACGCTTGTGAGAAGTCTCCATTTTGTAAACTTAATCAAACGAAAAGCATGGCAGAAGTAATCCAACAGAACCACAGAATAGAATACACAGAGGACTAATGGAAATGTCAATAAAACAACAATAATGTCTCTCTGGCAAGCTAGACGGCGGAGTAGTAACTGGCTTGGCTTGGCGCTCGAGTCTAGGAACGCCAAGGACTGCTGAATTTGACATTTGAATACTGGCCAATTATAGAACTTGACTTTGTGCTTTTGTGCTAGTAAAATATAACAGCAGATTTTAGTAATTGTCATAATCCAGCAGCGGATAATAGGAATTGTTATATAATCCCGCGGCGGATTATAGTAATTGTCATATAATCCAGTGGTGGATTATAGTAATTGTCATATAATCCAGTGGTGGATTATAGTAATTGTCATATAATCCAGTGGTGGATTATAGTAATTGTCATATAATCCAGCAGTGGATTATCGTAATTGTCATATAATCCAGAAGCGGATTATAGTAAACATCATATAATCCAGCGGTGGATTATAGTAATTGTCATATAATCCAGAGGAGGATTATAGTAATTGTCATATAATCCAGCGGTGGATTTCTGAGAGTTACTGTACATAGTAATTGTCATATAATCCAGCGGCGGATTATATTAATTGTCATATAATCCAGCGGCGGATTATAGTAATCGTCATATAATCTAGCGGCGGATTATAGTAATTGTCATATAATCCAGAAGCGGATTATAGTAATTGTCATATAATCCAGAGGCGGATTATAGTAATTGTCATATAATCCAGCGGTGGATTTCTGAGAGTTACTGTACATATTCGACGGCCGGCATAGTCCAGTGGTAACGCATTGGACTGCCATTCCGAAGGTCGCGTGCGCAAATAAATTTTATTTGATTAATTTGTGTTATTTCACAATTAATTAATTAAAATAATATATAGTATATTTGCGGCACGTTCCAGAGTGGAAGATACTACCAGTATCGCTCTGGTGTAAGACCACCATTCAGAATTGAAACGTTGCTCCAAATGGCTTTAGCCGTGTTTAGTGACTAGATCTGAATAGCCAGGTACTTCCCCACCTTCCTCTTTCCCTTCCCCACTTACCTTCAGCCTCACAACATCCCCCAATTGGGGATGCCATAGTCTCACTGGCTCCAGACGGGAGCAGTTGGGACTCTTGTGAGGTATTCACTATAAAAAAAAAAAAAAAAAAAAAATAGTAATTGTCATATAATCCAGCGGCGGATTATAGTAATTGTCATATAATCCAGAAGCGGATTATAGTAATTGTCATATAATCCACAAGCGGATTATAGTAAAAGTCATATAATTCAGCGGTGGATTATATGGGGTGGTAGGTATATGGGGTGGTCAGTGAGTCCAGAAGTGACAGACGTATGAATGCATCCCTCCCGCTGCAGTGCGAGGCGATGTTGCGAGAGAGTCCTGCTGGAGAGGTAAAATGGTCTCCCTCAACCAGTCTTGCCCGATCCCGCCTGACATGCAGTTGGTGGACAGGTCCGGATAAACCTCACCCCACGAACCGGGCACCCCTGCCAAGTCACCAAACGTAGGGAACTACTCGGGGTGACCTATGGCAGAGGTGTTGGTTATCCAATAAATGGTTCCCGGGGTAACGGTACCCAAACCCACCTGCCTCCCAAATTAAGATATATGACATTAAAGATATTAAAGACTTGAATATGCAAGGAGTGTATGCCAAGACAGAGGAGTGTGCCTGTATATCCTCTCTATCTTTCCGCAGGGTAGGCTCTGTGGAAAGCGACGTGTTGGTTAGTTAGGTTTAGTAAAATCAGGGCTGTCTATAATACCATGAACAATCAAACATATTAACTTCTGTTATGAACGATTTGTTCCGAGTCAAGAATTCAAACAAGGGATAAAGTACCTACCTAAGTAAGTATAATAAAATGTTTTAATGGAAATTATTTTAAATAGTTGTCAATTTCAAAATTGTAAGTAATTTATCAAGAATTCAGACTGGCGATAAAGTACCTAACTATAATACATGTGTCCGGGGGTAAAGTGCAACTCACCAAAAGTCGTTGCAAGTCGATGCGAGTGTTTTTTGTGAAAATATACAAAATCGAGTAAAATCGACCTGTCATTAGACACACGAGTTGGACGCTGTGTACGGGGATTCTGCACCTCCACCACCACCATGAAATTTTGGACAGCGGCAATTTAAACGTGGCCGAACCAACTGGGTGACGATCAGAGATGTGCAAAATGGGTACCCAAAACCATTTGAAATGCAAAATGGGTCAAAACTTTTCCATTTGAAAATGCAAAATGGTTTTTAGAAAAGCATTTCAAATGCAAAATGCAAAATACCTATTTTCAAAATGCATTGAAAATGCAAAGTGGTTTCTCAGGTTAAACAATTAAAATAATTATAGATTTTTTAAACAATTATGTCATTTAATAATGGACATCAATGTAGAACAAACATATTACATGATGGTAAATTCAAAAACACCACGACTACAGATTATGAAACCCCAAAAAAATTGCGCGGGACTAATGTTGCCAACGTAAAAACATAGAAACTGCTATCTAACATTTAATATTACAGCTTCATGGCTCCATGTTCAGTATTTTTTGTAATGGTATCACTCAATTGCCAGGGCTCCTACCAGGGAGCAACTTGACAAATGTAAATTATCTCTCATAGCGAGGTTAAGGACCGACTGATATTTGGGGCTTATGAAAAAAAATGAGTGGAGATAGTACGAAGAATGTGGCAAAAAAGCATTTCAAATGGAAAATGCATTGAGAAAAGCATTTAAAATGCAAAATGGTTTTTAGAAAAGCATCTAAAATGCAAAATGGAAAATACCCATTTTGCATTTTGAATTTCCATTTGAAATGGATTTATTTGAAATAAAGCACATCTCTGGTGACGATGAACATTTGGGACAACCAAAAACTGCAACCACTGACGATAACATTGCTCAAGTTCACCAAATGGTGCTAGAGAACCGTTGAATTAAGGTTAGGGAGATAGCAGAGGAAATTAGCATATCGAAATAACGTGTTTGTCACATATTGATTGACAATTTAGGGATGAGAAAGCTGACCGAGAAATATGAATTATTTATCATTCAAATAATGGCATCCAGTATAGATGATGCAAACAAAGAATTATTATTTCTCCTTCTAAAGTCAAAGAAATTACATATTTCCGCATGATAGAAAAAAAAGATAAAAATGACCCTAAAACGTTGGATGGGTTAAGAGATTTACTAACCACGTTATTAATGTATTCACGAAAAGACGACTTGTATTCCAAAGTGACACAAAGGTACTTGATAGACTGCACAGTAGATAAAAACAAAGATCATGTAGTTAATAAAATAATTATTGGTTTCTTCGCTCAATAAAATGACAAACAGGAGTGATTTTCTTTAACGATAGACTTAGTCTGTAGTTTCCAACGTTTGACTTGTTTCCTGATTTGAAAATAGGTCTGATTTAAGAAAGTTATTTATTTAAAAGTATCAGGAAATATGTCAGACGAAATACATATAAGTTATATTACATATAAATTGGTTTAGAAAAAATATATTTAAATTATTTCAGTAAAACGTCGGGAATACCGTCAGGTTCTATACATTTCTTACTAGATAAGGATTGGAAATCATTAAAATTAATAGTATCGATATAATTAAGTGGAGAAATGTTAGACGAGGCATCAACAGAACAGAGAGAGAAGTGTTTAGCAAAAAGGTTAGGTTATGTCTAGTCCGTTGGTAGCATGAATTTCATTATAAAACATATTTGTAAGGAGATCATTATCAGCTCGCTCTTGGGAAACAAATTGCCAAATTTGTGTAGGGTTGAGATATAAGTTTGTCTCGGTGACAAAGACAATGCGCGTCTCACACCTCGTCGGTTGGCGTGGCATCACCTTATTTAGCCCCAAGCGACTTTTTTTGTTCCCTCGACTAAAATTTAAGCTCGTAGGACAGAAATTTTCATCGAATGAAGATGCCATCACCTTCGTAAAACAATTATTTTGCAGTGTAAGCTGTTAGAAGTGTATTTCAAGTAGATTATGTTGAAAAATTTCTTTGTTAGGTCGGAAACTTTTCAGACTACCCATAATATAATATTTTAACAGAAAATGGTTTTTATTGTTATTTTAAAAATTGTATTTATCAAGAGTTCAGACAAGCGATAATGTACCTATATAAATAATGTAATTTTTTCCAGAAATTTTTTTAATTTTATATTTGGAAGATGTATTTCTTTTGTTTATATTTCTTATTTTTCGTGATTTTATTTGCTAGTTTTAAAAATAAAATTTAAGTTGGAAATAAGTCATCTATCTTAGTGTTAATAAATTTCAGGTATTTGGCAGAGCAGACTGGTATCAGGCCAGTGAGGCGCAGTAGCCAGCACGGCAAGAGCAAGTGGGTTCCGACAGACGTGGTCGTGTGTACATCTGACACATTCGTCAGAGTGTTGAAGGATGGGCTTGTCTCTATTTCTCAGGTATTTTACTTTCAATAATTTTACCAAAAGAATATTAACCCCCCAGGCCTCTGGCATATTGACCGTTATATTTCTTAAAGACGCTGTCAGAAAGTTGGAGAATTTATGTCATTATATTTTAAATGTGAAATGTGAAAACCCCTTTGATTGTGCATCAAAATATTATAATGGAAACATAAAAGTGCTCACTGCCAATAAATACATCTACATTTGGCATATTATGGCAAGATATTGAGGAAGGGATGGAGATAGGGAAGAGAAAGGTGGGGGTGTACCTGACTATTCAGATCTGGTCACCAAACAAGCTGACTAAAGCCATTTGAAGCAGTGTTTCGATTCTGAATGTTGGTCTTACACCAGGGCGATACTGAGAGTACCGTTAATTTAATTCCCATTTTAAATTAATAAGACGTTGTACCAACCAACCAATAATTATTATGAATAATGTGTTTTAGGTTTCCATCATCGTGTTTGACGAAGCTCATGAAGCCCGCGGAGAATCGTCGTACACGAGGATCCTCAAGTTTGTGTTCGACACGCACGAGACTCTGCGACCACGGCTTCTCGCTCTCTCCGCCACGCCGCTCGTTGGCGACACCTCATTCAGCGCTGTCGAAGAGATGGTGCAGACTTTTCGCGCGAAGATATACTCGCCATTTCTCGACGCAGCATTTTCAATGCCTCAAAACAACCAGGTTGTTAAAAAAAAGATATGCAACGTTACTAAGACCGCTGACGAGGTGATGTGTGATAAATTCATCATGCGGTCCATTGACAAGTTGGCGAATGTACATCCGATCATCGCCAGTGCGTGGAAGGCTTGCCTCGGCACTCGGTACTTAGATGTCGCCTCTGGGGTTATCCGCGATCTTAAAGAGACAGCACACATGGTATCTGATAATCTGACATTCCTGATGGCAAAGTATCTCGAGAAATGGATGGACGCTCTGGAGGTGCTGCGAATTAGCGGCCCGCAAGTACTTCTTGCCAATATCAAGGATCACTACGAACGAGCGGATTATGACGATGATGAATTGACCGAGTATTTGCGTGCTTTCAGAGTCTTTCTTGGTACTACTATTAATGAATTGATTTCTGTTGTTACTCAAAAGGAATCCACATCGCTAGACACCCTCTTAGAGTGTGTTCGCTCTTTTATCTCAAAGTGCGAGAAGCAGAAGATTATAGTGTTTGTTACTCGTAGGAAAACGGCTGTACGACTCTGCAGGAGGCTGTGCTCCGAAAGGGACTTGAAAAACGAATTGAATCCGTGTTATATTCTCGGTAGTCGAGGCGGATACTCAAAGCAACAGCAGCGGGATGTATTGTGCAAGTTCCGCGAAGGGCGCACTCGCCTCCTGGTGGCCACCAGCATGCTGGAGCAAGGGCTGGACGTGGACTCTTGCGGCCTGGTCGTCTGCTACGATGGGGTGCGCTCACTAACCGCGCTCATTCAGTGCCGCGGCCGGGCACGCAACCCCAACTCTGAATTCGTCATCTTTACGGCTAATGTCGGTAGTGTTGAAACCATCCAAGAAAAAGAAGACGAGCTGAACAATCACGTCTCTCTAGCCATGATTCAACAGATTGCCTGCTCCTTATATAACTTCCCAAGAAAAAGCAAAAAGTCTTACCCCGCATACAGCTTCTCCTGGCTCGCAGTCAGTGATCTGGACCTCGCCGAGATGCCAGACATTCCTTTGGAAGACAAGATCACACAGTCCTTGACGATGTGGGTCCGAGCCAACAAGATAGATTGGATCAGCGATTTGAGTAGAAGAAGCGACGTGGCCCAAGCAATGGTCAGAAACTTCCAAAACATGACCTGCCAGTTATACGGTTCGTCACTCTTTGGCTTTACTGATGACAAGTCGGACATCAATCTGTGTGTTAGCCCAATGAATAACATAACAATGGAGAACAAGTTTCAAGGATTCACGCTTGCAATCCTTTTCCAGGCCGGGGAGCGGACGGCTGATCTGATCCCTGAGAGGTTAGATCGTCACCCGTCCATGTGGATTTGCTTGAAGGTTTTGACACAGTGGGCAAGAGCAGTATCCATTCTCAAGTCGCGCGGTGATCGAGGCATCATGCCACTTGTGTGCTTTGTATGGATCTACATTTTCTACTTGGAGCGAGGAGAGGAAGATCACAAACAGTGCCAGGAGGCGCCTGTACCCCCCAACAACACCTCCCGCTGGAATAAGTGGCTGACCATCCCCCGGAAAGATAAATGGGGAGCAGACATTCTACGCTTCTTGTTGTTCCTGGGCGATGTCAAAAACGCACCGTGGATCGCCGCTCAAGTAGACCCTGTCAGCGGGGAGCCCCTGATCAAGGAAGATTTGATCCCAGAACTCGCCACGCAAGCGCTGGTGGCCGTAACCCAACTCTCCCTAAACGAAGGCCGCATTGAAAAACTGTTTGAAACATCCAAAATAAGACATATAGGCTATTGCAAATCTTCAAATGATCCGCTGCTTCAAGAGCAGTATCTACGCCACATCCGCCAAATGAGCGATCCCCACAACGAGTTGGAATTAGAGTTCTCGGAGAGGACTGGAAAGCTGTTTCTCCAGGTGTCCGGAAACCCCAAGCTGTTTGCGTCGGTGCAGCGATGCCTCCGATCCATGTTCTGGCAGCTGCGGGCCCTCCGGCTCCAGCGTCCCACAGCACACCACGTCTGCGGCTCCACCTTCATATTGCTGGAGAACGGCGCTGGGCGGAGCACGCAAGTCCGGTTCGTCGCACACAAGGGCCAGGGCAACTACCAGCACATCAACAGTATCCGCCGCTGCATTCAACCCATAGTGAACGAACCCAACCAGCTGTGGATACTCGAAGGTAAAACCCGGTTTATGGACATCATCACTGAACAGCTGGACAAGCACTCCGCCTTCGTGGGAAACCACAGAGACATTCAGAACCGATTCTTTGGCGAACTTCTCTTCACCATCCGGACGGGCAGCAACTATCTGGTCAACGTGCCCGGCATAATCGACAATACATTCGATAATGTCGACCTCGGCAACATAGAAGAAATCATTCAGAGCCACGAGGAGGCGTTCATCAACGAAGATGAAGAGAACATAGAGACTCTCGACAGAATACAAAAGCGCTTCAATCCAGAATTGAAAGTGCTTAAAAAGCAACAAGTGGAGACCTCGCCAGCCGTCAAACTAGTTCAACTGAGTCAAATCGCCATGAGCGGCGCCACCAACAGATGCTTCTCGCTTCCAGATGAGTCTAAATCTCGTATCCGATCATCCTTTTTCCCTTCCTGGCGCTACTCCGTCGAAGCTGCGGAACAATTTGCACAAATGCACGGTTTCCGGGAAACGAATGAACCTCCGTTAAAAATTGACTTATACCACACAATATCGCTTGTGTGGCAAGGCAGAGAGTTAGTCCTACGTCTGGATAGTAGAGGATGCCTGGACACTCTGAGGTATCGCACTACCCGATGGGTTTCAGCTTCAATAATTGGAAATAATGACGATGTGAGGATTTACGTAGAAAGTCTGGCGGTGGTGGAGAAAGAATCGCCACTTATCGCAGTCATAGCGTTATACAAAGAGAATTCTGTGCTCACATCGACGGGTTCCAAACTAGCGGAGAAACCGCTAATCCAAGACATCTTCGAATGGGACTGGAGCATTCGCAGTATGAGACGAATACAGAATGTCAAGACGTTCAAGAATGATCACGGAGCGTACATAACCCTGAATGAGGTTAGTGGAGGTGTTTTTGACCTGGACAGCTACATGTTTGGACCAAGCCCTAATGTATTTGAATTTGAACTAATGCAACCTGTAGAGAAGATATATTCCGAGGGTATATATGACTTTGGAATTGCGCTTTACGGCCATATGGCAACACTAAAGCCTTTGTTAGAAACAATCTAACCTCTCATATATTATGTAACAGGTTTGATGATATATTATGTCATTTTGCTGTCAATGGGTATAACTTAGCACATCCTTCCACTCCGTCTCGTTCCAGCAGCATCGTACGGATGAGACAGATGACAGCGGTTACAGATGACAGCGGACGGCAAAATGACATTTAAATTTTTTACTCCAGATATACTCAATAATCGCTGTTTAGTCTTTCAGCCAGGTGATCACCTGTAGCACCATTTTTTTTTTCTTTTTTTATTCTAAAAAATTTTTGGTAAAACAGAAGTCTGCGCAAATAGTTGTGTGCTTTTAAAATATATTTTGTAAATCGCTTTGTGCTAATTTTGTATAAGAAAATTATATATTTACCATTTTATATAACCAATAATATAACGTATATAATCTTAAAGTGTTTTATTTAAGCAATCCCGAAAAATTGCAAGACTGAAGATGCAAGCTTGGTGAACAAGATTAAGAAAGGTACCCTTAGGTGGTTAAAGAAAGGAGTGCCGGAGAATATATTATTAACACTAGAAATGCCTTCCGTATATGTTTGAATGGAAGTGACTCAGCACCTTTTGGTTCTAGCCCATTTAGCACGCGCTCTGTCTCTCTTACATTTGCCTTACATTGTATATCACATTAAATTTGAATTTCATAATGATGATGAGACACAGTTCTGCATAGGAAATTTAAGCAAATAATGGTCAGACTTTTTGATCGCAAAACATGCCCATATTGCATTTCTTGTATTGTTCTATATTCTATGCATTAAGCGTCCCCAATTAGTGGGGTATGTTGTGAGGGTGAAGTTATTGGGGAGGAGAAAGAGATTAAAAAGACAAAGGTTTTAAAGTACTTGCCTATTCAGATCACCAAAAATGACTAAAATAATTTTAAAATTTGTTTTTGAAACAGAAAAAGATACGGTCGCATCTAGGAATTGAACCCAGGATCTTAGCCTTGCCGGAGTGCTGCTCTACCACTGAGCTAATCTGACCCTATTTTCTTTGGTCATATTTAATTGTATCAACTTCGACTAAAACCTACATTCATTTTATTGGCTGCTGTCATGTATGATCGCAATATAATTATTGATCTAGGCCAGAGGTTCCCAAAGTGGTCCATGTGGACCCCCAGGGGTCGATATCGGCTTGCTGGGGGTCCATGTCAGCGAGAAAAAAATTTAGGGGTCCACAAGATTCAAATGGGGGTAAATACGAACCAACCCCCATTTACCTCAAGTCAACATTTAGGAGTTCCGTAAATGACACAATAGACCTAACACAAATATAATAGATTGAGAAATTACTTATTTGATATTTGTATTTTTATATTTCGTAAAGTTGTTAATTGAGGTACCTATATAAATAGAGTATACATTCCTTTTCTCGTCAGAATTAATATATTCATGTAAAACATTGCACATTGGAAGCCGTGAATTTTCCTAGTTCCCCAACTTGTTTTTGAAAAACGTCCAAGGTAATAATGATGTCCAACATTTAAATGCACTTCACACAGACTTCAAAACTAAGTTTGAGGACATTTTGACTATGGAAATGCAACTTTGAAGAATCGGAAATCATGTGATAAGAAGAACTGACCGGAATAAGCACTGACAAAGAAATTAAGGGGTAGTTCTGTAGGGCCAGCTACAGAAAGAAATTCCCGTTGCTTATCCTGCTTCATTTTCATTTGGTGTAATACCTCACAAGGGCGCCCTGTCTGCACAATGTAAAGACAGAGGAACTATACTGCCACCCGGTTGTAGGGCAGACAAGAGAAGAGAATCTTTTTACGAAAAAATAAACAATTATCACATGGGACGTTAAT
Source organism: Hesperophylax magnus (assembly GCA_026573805.1). Classification (NCBI taxonomy): domain Eukaryota; kingdom Metazoa; phylum Arthropoda; class Insecta; order Trichoptera; family Limnephilidae; genus Hesperophylax; species Hesperophylax magnus. Next base: position 3,646,498 of record JAIUSX010000005.1, on the reverse strand, counting down.
AGTTTTAGGAAAATTCAATATTCGGCAGGCAGGGGTCTACGGAAAAAAAAAAATTTGGCAAGTGGTCCACGGGGCAAAAAAGTTTGGGAACCTCTGATCTAGGCATTATGTTCGACAGTAAACTCACCTTTGTATGTCATATTAATAGGCCCCTAAAGACTCTCGGCTTTGTTTTGAGAGCTGCAAAAGATTTCAATAATTTAGGAACATTTATTATGTTATATAAAACCCTTTTCAGATGCCAACTTGAGTATAATTCTACATTATGGTCTCCATTTTTCAATATTCTTTCAGATAACATTGAAAAGATTCAACGGAAGTTTCTAAGGTTTATAAATTATAAATTGCATATTCCTATACAAAACATTGATTACAATTACCTCCTGGATAAAATGTCTCTATTGAAACTTTCAGAAAGAAGAATAAGCACAGATTTAATACTGTTACAAAGAATTCTACATTTTAAAATTGACTGTCCCGAATTACTTCAATGTATCAATATCCATGTTCCCAAAAAATCATGCCGACATTTTTTACCTTTTTACTTCAATAACACCAGGACACTAGCTTACCAAAATTCTCCGATTCCGAGACTTCACAGTCTTTCTGATCTGGGTGATATATTTCATTTGAAAACTAATCAGTATAAATGTTGTATATTCTATCACTTTTATTCTTCTAGACACAAATAGACCTATGTACCCATATTACTTCTCCGCTTCTACTATTTTGTTTTGTTGAATCTTTTAAATTCATATAGTGTGAGGATTCTTAGTTCCTGTTCCCATTTTTAACTATGATTTTTGTTCTGTGTTTTTCGCAACCTTTTTTGTCATTATTCTGTTGTGTTTTTCATTGTTCATATGTATTTTGTTGTGTTCATTTATTTTGCAACCTTTTTTGTCATTATTCTGTTGTGTTTTTCATTGTTCATATGTATTTTGTTGTGTTCATTTATTTTGCAACCTTTTTTGTCATTATTCTGTTGTGTTTTTCATTGTTCATATGTATTTTGTTGTGTTCATTTATTTTGCAACTTTTTTTGTCATTATCTTAACATTTTTCTTTATTGTATTAATTTTTAAGTGTTTACTTTGATACAAATAGCATGTAATTTTTTTTAAGAAAAGCCCACTAGGGCGTGTAATAAATAAAAAAAATATATGTTCTTCTCCAACTAAATGCAATTTGGATAGTGTCTTGGGTAAATCAAAGATTGTTGGAGTGATGTTGTTATGATTGATACTTTTTACTTTTACAAGAAGGCTATAATAACATAACTGCGTATTAATAACAATTAAGATTGGCATAATACTTTTCTTCTGTATAATTTTAAAATAATATATTTTTTATTACTTTTCCACTGAAATATTATCTCGCATGTTTGTAATAGCCCATATTGGCGTATAATATATATAAATAAATAAATGTTGCAATGTTGAAGGGGTAGAGGAAGGTTGGGATGTGCCCAGCTGTTCATACCCAGTCGCTAACTGGCGGCGATACTGATAGTAAAGTCGTAAGGAAAAAAAAATTAAAAAACGTAAGTAAAATAATAATAATTTTTTTTAATATCTCAGTATCTTAAATATTATGTTGCAAATAAAAAATAATTGCCATGATGTGGAGACATTCCAGGCAAGAAGGGTTGTTGCAAATTTCACTACGACAAAGCTCACGCGGAGATATTTTTGGCTTTCACTTAAATTAATATTTCAAAGCTTGATAGCTCATGATGGAAGGAATGAAAGTGAAAAAAGTTTCAAGGCGAAAGTAGTAACAATGGATTTGAATTTCCAAACAGAAATAGCAGCGCAAACTTAGAATTGAAAATTTTTTTTTTTTTTTAATTTCTCAATTCTCACAGTTTAAGATTTTTTTTTTAATTAAAAAAATATTTTCTGCTTTAAAATAAACATAATACAAGTTTTCTTGTATTCAGACTGAAACAGCAGTGCAAATTTCACTTTGCCGTAGCTCACTGCTCAACAGTTTTTTTGCTGCTTCAAATATCACACCAAAATTTTTTCTACATTACAGTTGTTATAATTACCAAGAATTATATAAGTTTTCTTGTATTGAAACAAATATTTCAGGCATAATTTCACTATGCCAGAGCTCAGCGATCAACTTTTTCTTTCCTCTTCAAATATCACACAAACACATGTTCTGGTATATTGTCAAAATTATAATATTTAATAACGTTTTAGACAGAAATAGCTGGGCTAATTTCACAACGCCAGAGTTCTTTTTCTAGCAATAACTCCACACAGGCAACCCTTAGGAAAATAATTTCCTTTAGGGCCTATGTTATCTCTGGGTATGCTGTGTGGAGGGAGTTTTTGAGGAGAGGAAAGAGTTAAAACGGGTCTTGACGAGACCCATGTTGTAGGAGGGATGAAACACAGAGGCCGGCAAATCGTTCCACAAGAACGAGTCGTAGAAGCGACCCGTTTTCATGTGACAAATGTCAATCATGTTTCCGATTATATCAAATGAGTCCATTTCATGTAACACTTAGGTACTCATTTTCTGCTATATTTATCAACATTAAACAATTTTCTGGGATTCAGATGAAAATTTCATGACCCCAGAGCTCGATGTTTAACAGTTTTACCTTCTTTATATCGCTCAAGCAAATTTTCTTCTTCACAGTAATTGATTATGTATAATGGTTTGGATTATATAAGTACTTATGTAAAATAGTACTTGTTAAAAATAAATAGGAGAATTGATATCACTAAAGTAATTAAAATTAGAACACTTTAAGAGAATTATTTTAACATTAAAACTAAAATATTGTTAGCAAGATTAATCTGTTATCATATAATATATATTGTCATTATTATTTGTGTGACAATTTGTTTTGTCAGTTAATAAAGGTCAGAATCGAAGTTGAGAGGAGGCACGTGGAAAACCAAACAAATGCGTTTAATTATTGAAACAATTTTATTATATCTTTGGTAAATTTTTTTTTGATAAACTTTTCGAATTTCCCCTTTGTTTAATACGCAAAAACATATAAATATCACTTGGTTTCATCTTGAGATGGTAAAAGATGCATTCAAATTCACTCAGAAAGAATTCAAGGTTGATGTGAGCGTAATGAATAAGATTAAAAAAGGGACGCTTAGATGTTTTTTGATGCCCGAGTAAGACATGACACCATCAAGTGAATCAAATTCTGAGGTCAGGTAATGTATTTGAAACGATGTTTATCTAATCCAGAGGTTCCCAAACTTTTTTTTTCCGTAGACCCCCTGCCTGCCGAATATTGAATTTTCCTAAAACTATTAACATCCCATGTGATAATCATTTATTTTTTTAGTAAAAAGATTCCTTTCCCTTGCCTGTCCAACAACCGGGTAGCGGTATAGTTCCACTGTCTTTGCACTGTGCAGACAGGGGCACCCTTGTGAAGTATTACACTAAATGAAAATGAAGCAGGATAAGCAACGGGAATTTCTTTCTGTAGCTGAAATTCCCCTTAAGTTCTTTGTCAGTGCTTATTCCAGTCAGTTCTTCTTGTCACATGATATCCGATTCTTCAACGTTGCATTTCCATAGTCAAAATGTTCTCAAACTTAGTTTTGAAGTCTGTGTGAAGTGCATTTAAATGTTGGACGTCATTATTACCTTGGACGTTTTTCAAAAACAAGTTGGGGAACTAGGAAAATTCGCGGCTTCCAATGGGCAATGTTTTGTTTCAATAAATTAATTCTGACGAGAAAAGGAACGTAGACTCTATTTATATACCTCAATTAACAAGTTTATGAAATATAATCATACAAATATCAAATAAGTAATTTCCCAGTCTATTATATTTGTGGTAGGTCTATTGTGTCATTTACGGAACTCCTAAATGTTGACTTGAGGTAAATGGGGGTCCGCTCGTATGTACCCCCATTTGAATCTCGTGGACCCCCAAATTTTTTTCTCACTGACATAGACCCCCAGCATGCCGATATCGATCCCTGGGTGTCCATATAGACCACTTTGGGAACCTCTGATCTAATCAAATCATGTAGGTCACACTTCTGATCAGTGCGCATAATAAATAGATATAAGTCGTTGGTAAAGCACTGTAATAAAAGTAATTTAATCATTTGTGATATTACATTGTGTGCGAACTTATGCGAATAAACATTTTTCTGGTGTGTTCACCGCTTTTAATATGAACACCACTCAAGAGACTCAAATCAATTGGACTATGCCATTCTCACTATGGTATGTTGTGAGGAAGGAGATGGGAAGAGAAAGGTGATGAAGTGCCCTGCTATTTAGATCCAGTCACCAAGATCAACAGCTAACAAACTTTGGATATGCAAAATTACTCTTCAACTTTTTTTTGGCAGAATTCAGCCACTACAATACTGTTCAACTGTGCTCTTGGTAGAATTCAGCAATTAAAATACTCTTAAACTGTGTTTTTGGCAGAATTCAACCACTACAATACTGTTCAACTGTGCTTTTGGTAGAATTAAGCAACTAAACGGGCGGTCCGTTTGATAGATTCCCCAATCTTAACAAACGGACTGCAATCTTTAGAGCACAGGCGTCAGGTAGGTATGCTGTCCTTGTTCTATCGGTATTACAATGGAAGATGCTTTGAGGAACTAGCGTCATTGATCCCTTCGGCACCGGTGCGTATATCGGGATACACGCCAAACGCGCGCCCAACATTTGTACACAGTTGACATTTGTCACATGAGAACGGGTCGCTTCTACAATTCGTTCTTAAGTTCAACAGCTCGGCTGTGGAACGAACTGCCGGCCTCTGTGTTTCCTCCCTCCTACAACATGGGACTCTTCAAGACCCATGTTCACTCCTTCCTCTCCACAAAAAGACCCTCCACACAGCATCCCCAAAGATGACATAGGCCCTGAGGGAAATTATTTTCTTCAGGGCCTCCTGTGTGGAGTTAATATAAAAAAAAAAAAAAAAAACTAAAATACTCTTCAACTGTGTTTTTGGCAGAATTCAGCCACTAAAATACTCTTAAACTGTGTTTTTGGCAGAATTCAGCCACTAAAATCTAGGTTTTCAACAGCATCTGATGATTGTGTTAAGAGATAAAAAAGAATTAAATTGTATAGCAGAAATCGTACGCCACTGATATCTTATTCTTCTCGGAACACAGTGGTACAAGTACAACCTTATCACCAAGTTGGTACAGGGAAGCCAGTCTCGCGTAGTGCTGTCAAAGGTCGGCAGTGACAAAGCCGTACCAATCTAACACCCGCAGTACGGTACAGTTCTATATCCGTATCTCGTTTAATAAATGTGCTTCAAACCGTTCAATGTTGGTTGTTTTGTGAATATTTGCAAATGAGAATGACAGAAAATGTGTTGACTCCATTCTGTTTAGTTTATAATAATAATACTAATTGAAATATCACCTCATATGATTTTAAAGGAAAACGTTAGTTACCTACTATTACAGCTAAGGTCAAATGCCAATTTGTTCAAAGTTATACTGTGTCGAAAGTGATGTCTATATTAGAATATTCGGTTATACTATCTTGAAAGTGATATTCATATAATAGTGTTACATTATACAGTATTGAAAGTGATGTTCACATTAGAATATTATGCTACGTATCGTATAATACTATGCTACATATCGCATAACTTATGGGAAAGGAATGAAGCAACCGCAAGCGGCGTTTTGCTCGATTTACGGTTGCTTTGTTCCTTTCCTATAAGTTGTAGTTCAGCTTGGAAGTTCGGCTAGCGTTTTTATTGTATTTTATATAGGAAAGAAATAGTCATTTATATATTTAGCATAAACAGAAATTATTTACAATATTAGACCAATAATATTCCATTAATTCTAGTCGTTGATTCAATATTTGCACCTATACGAGTATTTATAAATGACAACGAAATATAAAAGAAAAACATTGTAAGGAATTACAAAATGTTATAAAAAAAATTAAGGCGATGCACTACGTCGTGTAATATTTTAAATTGAGCCGCTATCAATAACATCCCTTACGTAGATGGCGATAAGGTTTAAATTCCCGCTTAACACCATCCGCCTGTTTTGATTTATGCAAGAAAAAAACATGGCCAAAAAGTACCTTTTATTTTATTTTGTGGATGTTCAGGCATAAATATTTAATTATACAATAAAATCATAACCGAAAATGGGTTCGTAAGTAGGAGATTTTGAACTTTAAAGCAGTTTTCATTAGCCTTTACATAATTTTTTTCTGGGCTTATAAAAAATTATCTAAAAAATACTTGATTATTTCAAAGGCCAAGATGTATTCTACTCGCAGTATTTAATTAAAGCATCTGAAACATTTCTAGGCGACCAAATTTTCAAACCAAAAACACATGATTTTGCATTACTACGTAGTGCATCGCCTTAAAGACAGTTAGTAGTAATACAGTTTTCGCATGATTATAAAAAAAACAATAAAATAAACTAAGATGATAGGATTATTTCACAAAATAAAAAATGAAGTTATCAGTTTAGTAAGTTGCATTTTATATGTTTTGAAGTTACTGTTGAAAATGTCTACATCTCATAAGGCATTGTGAGTTTTACGCACCCTTAGGTTATACTGTCTAGAAAATGATCTTCATGTTATAATGTTAGGTTATACATACTGTCTTGAAAGTAATCTTCATTTTAGAATGTTAGGTTATACTGTCTAGAAAGTGATCTTCATGTTATAATGTTAGGTTATACATACTGTCTTGAAAGTAATCTTCATTTTAGAATGTTAGGTTATACTGTCTAGAAAGTGATCATCATGTTATAATGTTAGGTTATACACACTGTCTTGAAAGTAATCTTCATTTTAGAATGTTAGGTTATACTGTCTAGAAAGTGATCTTCATGTTATAATGTTAGGTTATACTGTCTAGAGTGTAATCTTCATGTTATAATGTTAGGTTATACTGTTTTGAATGTAATCTTCATATTGGAATGTTAGGTTTTACTGTTTAGAAAGCAATCTTCGCGTTATAATGTTAGGTTATACTATCTAGAAAGTGATATTCATATTAGAATGTTAGGTTATACTGTCTAGAAAGTAATCGTCCTGTAAACCATTTATTGGATTCATTCGGGTGTCTCGGGCGATGTGTGTTCAGTATGCGCCCACTCACCAACTGCGCAGCGTGTCAGATCGGAAGAGGCTGGTTTGAGGAGATTCTTTGACTTCTTCGACTGATCTCTCGTCCATCGCCCTCAGTGGGGCTATGGCGTCCTCAATTTGGTTGTGTTGTGAGGCAGAAGGGAAGGAAATAAGAAAGGGAGGAGGAAGGTTGGGAAGTATCTGCTATTGAGATCTGGTCACCAAACACGATGGAAAAGCCATTTTGAACAATAATATTTAGATTAGAAAGGGCGATACTGACAGCATCTACCACTGCAATCCACAAAAAGATTAAATATTATAAAGTTTTTCTTCTTCTTGTTTTTGTGTCATGGATTCGATTACAAAATAATAATTTTAACATTACCTTAAGAAATGTAACATTACTTTTCATTATTATTTAAAAATAGTTCTTACTGGCTACAACGTCATTATGACATAAAAAAACGCCACTGGCTGGTAAGATGGCCGTCACCAATTTTGTCTGGAGTGACGTCAACGCCGCCGAATTCACGAATAAAAATGCACATTTTAAATCGTTATAGAAAATTAATAAAAAAAAAAAACAGAGATAATATCCTATTGGGGAAGCCATAGTCTCACTGGCTCCAGACTTGCGATGAGTCATGACTCATTTTATTAAGAAAGGGAAACACGGTACTAGCTGAATATTTCGTACAGCTCAAAGAGTGACTCAATTGAACGACGGCGCAGTTGAACGGAAGCCGTGGGTTCTAAGAGAAATAAGAGATAAATAAGATTATAGGTAGTTAGTAGATGTAGGTACATATGTACATTCATATCTCTAGGTATGTAATAACAATTAATGCTTGGATAATTTTAATGGCGTAAGCTGGGCGTACTGTACAGGGCCCGCAGATACTTTAATAGTACACAACTGCTGACCCTGTACAAATCGCAAGTGCGCCCTACTGTCGAATTTGGAAGCCATCTCTGGTCCGGAGCCCCAAAATACCTGAAAAAAACCCTTGACTCTGTGCAGAAACGGGCGGTCCGTTTGATAGATTCCCCAATCTTAACAAACGGACTGCAATCTTTAGAGCACAGGCGTCAGGTAGGTATGCTGTCCTTGTTCTATCGGTATTACAATGGAAGATGCTCCGAGGAACTAGCGTCATTGATCCCTTCGGCACCGGTGCGTAGTCGGGATACACGCCAAGCGCGCGCCCAACATTTGTACACGGTTGACATTTGTCACATGAGAACGGGTCGCTTCTACGATTCGTTCTTAAGTTCAACAGCTCGGCTGTGGAACGAACTGCCGGCCTCTGTGTTTCCTCCCTCCTACAACATGGGACTCTTCAAGACCCATGTTCACTCCTTCCTCTTCACAAAAAGACCCTCCACACAGCATCCCCAAAGATGACATAGGCCCTGAGGGAAATTATTTTCTTCAGGGCCTCCTGTGTGGAGTTAATATATATAAAAAAAAAAATGGTGCTATTTTTATAAAATATCTCCTGATAAAAATGAGTAACCGTTCAACTTAGCCGAGTTACGGTCTACCGGGAGTCGTATGAAGACTCATCCCTTCTCCAGACTGTTGGGAGCTGTTAGTATTGTTATTCAGACATTATTCACATTAAAAAAATATATATAATATTTATTTACCTAAAGGTTGGAAGTTAAACAATGTGTTTTGAAGTAATTTCAGTCAACTTTCCGATATTTCATGTACATAGGTTTTCAATTATGAAATGACTAAAATTATGGAATATTTATTTTATTTCTTGTTGTGATTCTCTTACCGTAGCTAGGTTGGAAATCATTACAAGATAATTATTATTTTAGCATTATCTAGAAAACAGTTTAAAGTTTATACAAATAAAACACAGCATTATCTCATTTCAAGTCCAAAGTCATGATATCGAAGAGAAAGTATGTATGAGAACAGCGTGCAATATAGTTTGTTGTGAATGAGGAATACTTGGAGCAGATGAGTTTGTGTATTTGGGAAGTTCTAGAGAGATGGGAAGGCTAATAGAGATATAAATGCAGGAAACTCTATTGATTGCAAAATAATTTGATTTTTGTTTCATTGAAAAATGGAATTTGATCACCTACAAATATTTTAAATGCTTTAATTAAATACTGTGAGTAGAATGGTTCCATGATAACTCCTCAAAATGACAATTCAACACACTTATACAAAGTGCTATAAAAACTAGGTTAAATAGTTAAATATATATAACCTATATAACCTAGTTTTTGTTTCAATATTATATACAATTACAATATTTGTACAGTTGACAGGTAAACACATGTCTAGAGTGGAAAGCTACCAAAATAGAACACTATTTTACATATCTTCCGTATAATATTTGTACAGTTGACAGGTAAAAACATGTCTAGAGTGGAAAGCTACCAAAATAGAACACTATTTTACCTGTCATACGTACAATATTTGTACAGATAACAGGTAAAAACCTGTCTAGAGTGGAAAGCTACCAAAATAGAACACTATTTTACCTGTCATACGTACAATATTTGTACAGATGGCAGGTAAAAACCTGTCTAGAGTGGAAAGCTACAAAGATAGAACACCATTTTACCTGTCATCCGAACAATATTTGTACAGATGACAGGTAAAAACATGTCTAGAGTGGAAAGCTACCAAGATAGAACACTATTTAGACAATCACAGCGCCCTCAATTTTAAGTTACCGTCCAGATTACAATTTCCACAATGCCTTGAGATTGAGTTAGTAACTCTAGAATTATGGTAGATGAATATTAAAAATATTTATAGAATACCTTCATCGACGATTTGTGAAAGATTTTTAATGTTAGAGGGCGCGCTAATATTAAAAAAACGTTGATAAGTTTTTTCCAAAAGAAATAAAGTATCAGGCCTATAAAGACAGTTTTAAAGTTCAAAATGTCCTACTTATGAACCTATTTTCGGTTATGGTTTTATTGTATAATGTGGCAAATTAAGTTCTAAAGAAAATGATATTTTTTTCTTGCATGAATCAAAACAAGCGACTGGTGTTAGGCGAGAATTTAAACCTTATCGCCATCTACATAAGGAGTGTTTTTGTGAGTAACCCGATTCCAAATGTTACACGATATGGTGCATCGCCTATAAGTAGTTAAAGTGAGGCTAGCAGTCCATAGCGCAGTGCTGATACCAACCCTGAATTATGGCAGTGAAGCATGTAACTTTCCGAAATGGTGTAGAAAATCTGAAAAAATGCTAAAAATGCTCCGAAAAAGCGGAGTGAAGAAGATTAAGAAAGGGACGCATGGTTTGGACATGTGTGTTCAATTCCTGGGATAGCTAAATCCTCCATCATTGCACAAGCAATTTCTTATTAATTTTGTTGAAAAAGTTAACCCGAGAAAGTTTGTCATTCTCGATAATGAAGCAATTTAAAAAAATGGTTGTTTGTCCTGCTTGAGCGTGAAATCTGGTTCAATCAACTCAAATGTGCTTTGAATTTGAGTATCATTTTTTAAATTGGTTCCGACTGTGTGAAGAATAATAATTATTCAGATAAGCGATAATATAGGTTACATTACACCTATCTGTAATAAAATACTTTGGCAGAAAATTATTTAAATTTAAATTTTTAAATTAGAATTATAATATCCCGTGATTTTTCTCAGGTCTCCTTTAGTAATATAATAATATTATTAAGAGTTCAGTTTGGATAAATGCGGATTTTCTTAATGAAATATAAATTGTGACAGTGATAAAAAAGTGGTTTTACACAAATATAAAACAAGTTTAACATTGCGTTGTTCCAAATGACAGCCATTAAATTTTTGATCCTGATTTTGGGTAAGTCCAGTTTAATTATATTAACTAACAAACCATCACGCTGTTTCCTATCCACTCCTTTGTTCATTCACATTCATACGTCGTCTCCAGAGATGTGCTTTATTTCAAATAAATCCATTTCAAATGGAAATGCATAATGCAAAATGGGTATTTTCCATTTTGCATTTTAAATGCTTTTCTAAAACCATTTTGCATTTTAAACGCTTTTCTCAATGCATTTTCTATTTTAAATGCTTTTTGCAACATTCTTCCTACTATCTCCACTCATCTTTTTTTCATAAGCCCCAAATATCAGTCGGTCCTCAACCTCGCTATGAGAGATAATTTACATTTGTCAAGTTGCTCCCTGGTAGGAGCCCTGGCAATTGAGTGATACCATTACAAAAAATACTGATTCAAATACTGAACATGGGGCCATGACGCTGTAATATTAAATGTTAGATAGCAGTTTCTATGTTTTTACGTTCGTAACATTAGTCCCGCGCAAATTTTTTGTAGTTTCATAATCGGTAGTCGTGGTGTTTTTGGATTTACCATCATGTCATATGTTTGTTCTACATTGATGTCCATTATTAAATGAAAAAAATCTATAATTATTTTAATTGTTTGACCTGAGAAACCATTTTGCATTTTCAATGCATTTTGAAAATAGGTATTTTGCATTTTGCATTTGAAATGCTTTTCTAAAAACCATTTTGCATTTTGCATTTTCAAATGGAAAAGTTTTGACCCATTTCCATTTTGCATTTCAAATGGTTTTGGGTACCCATTTTGCACATCTCTGGCTGTTATGAACATATTCTTCTATTGTTATGACTCTTGATATGAGCCGACTAAAGCATTTGATTCACTTGTTCATGCCATGTAGTCTTTCTCAAAACTCCCTTACTTTCTACTCTTGTTAAAAGCTTTTCTTTTTGCATTCATTCCGTCTAAATAAATATAAAGTAGCAAAAAATAGGTTAGGTTAGGTTAGTTGACTGAACGTAGTGGTGTCCTGTTTTAACTCGACCGCTTGGCATTTTATCTGTCTGTTACATTTCGTTTCCGATTGATGTTGGTGGCCGTGTCGGATACTGCCTTTTCACCAGAGTTCGCGTTGGCGTGGATCTTTCTACGAGCTGTCAAATAGGAATAATCAATGTTATGGTGCCTACCTGTCTGAAAAAAGTTTTAAAAAAGAATTGTCTTTGAGATGTAATGTTTCTTTGGACTAATTTTACAATTCTTTATTTATAATTATTAAGTAGGTATCTAAGATTCTACAGGGTTTTCCAATAAGAGGTGTTATTTTGATATTCAATCGTAAAAGATCAATGATTTCGTTGCTTGTGTGGCACGTAGCGCCGTCTTGTTGAAAGTAAACGTTGTCCAGATCAATACCATCCAATTCCGGCCATAAAAAATCATTAATCATCTCTCGATAGCGCAATCCATTCACCGTAACTGTTGCTCCAGCCTCATTTTCGATAAAGTAAGGTCCAATGACTCCGCCGGACCATAAACCACACCAAACATTCACAGGATAGAGAGGCTTTTTAACAATAACTCTTGGGTTTTCCGAGCCCCAGATGCGACAATTTTGCTTGTTGACGAAGTCACCGAGGTGGAAATGGGCCTCATCACTCAACAAAAAACACACTTGAAACATACTTTTACCGTAACTTTTACTTTTGACAGCATCCGTGGTAGAGGGGTAAGACTCTCGCTAGAATTCTAAAGGTCGAGGGTTCAAATCCCGGCGTGTGCAAGTGAAATTGTGTTATTACAAAATGTATTCACCTAAAATAACATATAGTATACTAGCGACACGTTTCAGAGTTGAAGATACTCCCAGTATATCCCTGGTGTTAGACCACCATTCAAATTTTGAAACGTTTCTTGAAATGGTTTTAGCCATCCTCACCCTCCTCTTTCCCATCTCCTTTCCGCCCCACTACCTTCAGCATCACAAAATAACCCCAATTGAGCATGCGTCTCACCGGTTGGGAGCAGTTGAGACTCTTGTGCGGTTAACCATTTAAGATAAGTTCGAAAAAATTAGTTTTTTTTACTGTTTTCAAAAAGATGTGTTCTCATTTTTACTGGGCTTATAAAAAGATTTGTCAAAAAACCCATTTACCATTTTTGTATCATTTAGTCCATCGTGCGCGACTATCACAGCGGCAATTATGACATGAGATGTGAAGTTAGGTTAGTTTAAATTTGTACATCTCCTTAACTTTTTTTATATCCACTCGAGCGATTTTTGGTGAGTATGCCAAGTTTGCAAAAACGTTTTGAGCGATCGCTTGTTATAATGTGCATAATTTATAGAGCCTAAAAATATGGGATACACGTGAAATCTAGGTGGATTCATTGGCTTTAAAGCGCAGTAAGCAGTTCATATGTTTCCATATTAATATTTTGAGGACTGGTAATAATTAAATAATATGGTAAATGTATATATACAGGGTGTATCGGCAAGTACCCGACAAACTTTAACCAGCTATTCCTCAGCACATTTGGAGTAAAAAATGTTATGGGCGCTTTGCTGTCCGGTAACATTTTTTTTCCATTAAAAACAAAAAATAAATTAAAAATCCACACTCCGTCACTGTCATTTGCATTGTTTTTTCGTGTTCAACAGCTGTTATTAGCAAGTGGGTCAAAAAGTGTCCTCGCTCTTTCGTACACACTAAGTAATAATAGCTAAAAATGAGACGAATGGTGCCGTGCCATTTCGTTGTGATTGTAAAAGCGCGCCAACGTAGGTACGTACGTACATTATTCAACGAAACTCGTACAAAATATTGCCAGATGGGTTTTCAAACTTTGACAAAGGATAAAACATTGGTGACATGTGGTGAAAATATGAATGGTAAATTTTTTATTTAAAAAAAATGTTACCGAACAGCAAAGTGCCCATAACATTTTTTACTCCAAATATGCTAAGGAATAGCTGGTAAAAGTTTGTCGGGTACGTGCCGATACACCCTGTATATGACACGAATCCGCTCCAGTGGACATTCTGTTTTTCATGGAATCATTGGTTTAACTGAAACAATTTAGTTAATGATTTCCATTATTTCTTTCAGCGTGCTTTTCCATCACATCAGCCGATGAAACATCTCCCTCGCCGCTGTTTCGGCGGCCTGGCCAGTATGCTTATAGCTACGAGGCGCGCTCGGACGCTGGGTTCAGCGTTCCCGGCGGTGCACGCACGAGGTTCGCGCTAGCCGGCGTGCTTCTCGTTCGCGTTCCCACTAAGGGGCAGCCGCTGACGGTGCAACTCAAGGATCTCAAGGTTTGTCATGTAGATTTTTAATCTTTTAACTGCATCTTAAATGGCTTTAACCGTATTTTGTGACTATATCTGAAGAGTTAGATACTTCCCAGCCTTCTTTTTCCCCATATCCTTCCCTTCACCACTAACATAACTTTGGAGTAGTTGTTACTCTTGTGCGGAACTCACATATTACTATTATTTTTTTAATACTACTGAAGAAATTTAAATATACCATGAAAAGTATATACATATATAATATACAGGGTGTATCGGCACGTACCCGACAAACTTTAACCAGCTATTCCTTAGCACATTTGGAGTAAAAAATGTTATGGGCACTTTGCTGTCCGGTAACATTTTTTTTTAATAAAAAATTTACTATTCATATTTTCACCACATGTCACCACTGTTTTATCCTTTGTCAAAGTTTGAAAACCCGTCTGGCAATATTTTGTTCGAGTTTCGTTGAATAATGTACGTACGTACCTACGTTGGCGCGCTTTTACAATCACAACGAAATGGCACGGCACCATTCGTCTCCTTTTTAACTATTATTATTTAGTGTGTACGAAAGAGCGAGGACACTTTTTGACACACTTGCTAATAACAGCTGTTGAACACGAGAAACAATTCCAATGACAGTGACGGAGTGTGGATTTTTTTATTTTTTATTTTGTTTTTAATTGAAAAACAATGTTACCGGACAGCAAAGTGCACATAACATTTTTTACTCCAAATATGCTAAGGAATAGCTGGTTAAAGTTTGTCGGGTACGTGCCAATACACCCTGTATATGTCATGAAAAGTTACCAGTGAAATTTAAAAATACCTATGTTATGAAAAGCTGCCAGTGTAATTTAAATGTACTTATGTCATGAAAAGCTACCAGGAAAATTTAAATATACCTATGTCATGAAAAGCTACAAGTAAAATTTAAATATATCTATGTTATGAAAAGATACCTGTGAAATTTAAATATACCCATGTTATGAAAAGCTGCCAGTGAAATTTAAATGTACCTATGTCCTGAAAAGCTGCTAGTTAAATTTAAATATATCTATGTTATGAAAAGCTACCTGTGTAATTTAAAAATACCTATGTCATGAAAGGGCACTTGTACCTGTGATAATAATAGTACGCAGTTATAGACTAAATTTTAAGACTGTGTAATTAATAAAAAAAAATGTTGTTGATTCTTGGCCACTTTAGCTAATTTGGCCACATTTTGCCCAATTTGTAAAACGCGGATTTGAGGAGATATATATTTTTTTTAATTATTTAAAAAATTCTCGTGTATTCGTACCTGCGGTATTTATAGAGCTAATACTTTTATACAGAAAAATGATTTGACCGTTTTCAACAGATCTCTCATCTCTAGCGATACCATATCTACTGAAATTTCGGCAAATATCTACAGAAATTAGTATAAAATCTATCAAAATTTTTAAAATCTGCGGAAAATTTTGAATAACTACCAAAATTCTTAAAAATACACGGAAATTTAAAAATATGCACCAAAGTTTCTGAATACTGGGCAATTTTTTTCCGTAATTCAAATATTGGGGAATTATTTCCTCTAAAATTCGCTAGCCACTCCCCCCCATGGTTTCGAAAATATTGTGGGGAATTATTCATCTCCGAATTTCCAGTAATTTATATTATCATTTCCCCCCCATAGATTTGAAAAGATGCGGAGAATTATTCTCGTCTGAAATTCGCTAACTGAAATAATCCCGTGGATTTAAAAATATTTATGGGGAATTATTCGTCTCTCCTGAAATCTCTAGGCACCCTCCCCCCAATGGATTTGAAAATTTTGGGAATATCATCGCTGATCTTGCACCTGTTAATATTTAGACGACCTGCCGATTTTGCCTCTAATCTACCGATTTTTTTCACCCAAATCTACCGATTTCAATTTTCGCCATATGGCACCACTACTCATCTCTTATCAAACTTACGAGAGTGGTTTATTTATGACACTTACCATACACTAATAAATTAAAAATAATGTCAGTTGGGAACAACGAACTTTTGATATATTATTTTCATCCTGGTTTGCCGTACCGTTAAAAAATCCCGTGAGGTTTATTTTATACAAATTCTGTTATGTATTATATATCAATGTATTCGTTATTAAATTCTCTGTTTATTTAAAGTTATAACAAAGTCCTAAAATTAAAAATAACACGTGAAAGTTAATTTAAATTTACACCTGTCAAAAAGTGTTATTTTTTAATGCAGTTTTTAATTTTCCATTAAAAGAGAGGGTAATTATTCGGAATCGCTGGACAAGGGTTATATGAAATATTTATATATAAAACCTTCTGATTTACCTTAATTTACTATAAAAGGAATCTGACTGCATTTGGGATATTTTTAATTTTAGCATTTTAATTTTTAATTACGTAAATCGAAAATTCACTCTCGTTGTATGGGATGACAGCTGGAATGGTTTCTGTTGATAAAATTTTCTTTTGTTTGTATTCCTGATACGAGTGGCTATATTTTTTACCATGTGCAAATACTAGGTAGGTACTATTTTAGCCAAACTCGAAAAATAAAATAAAGATATTTAGGTATGTTTTATAAAATAGAAAAATTAAAAAAGGTGATGTTATTATAGGTTAGGTTGGATAATTTTAGGTTAGGTTGGTTTATTATTAGGATTTAGGTTAGGATATATTGGATATTATAGGTAAGGTTGGATTATTATAGGTTAGGTATGATTATTATTAGGATATAGGTTAGGTTGGATTATTATAGGTTAGGTTAGAATATTGTAGGTTAGGTTCGATTATTATAGGTTAGGTTGGATTATTATTAGGATATAGGTTAGGTTAGGTTAGGTTGGATTATTTTAGGTTAGGTTAGGTTGGATTATTATAGGTTAGGTTGGATTATTATTAGGACATAGGTTAGGTTAGTTTAGGTTGGATTATTATAGGTTAGGTTAGGTTGGATTATTATAGGTTAGGTCAGTTTATTATTAGGATTTAGGTTAGGTTAGGTTGGATAATTGTAGGTTAGGTTCGATTATTATTAGGATATAGGTTAGGTTAGGTAAGGTTGGATTATTATAGGTTAGGTTAGGTTGGATTATTTTGGGTTAGGTTAGGATATAGGTTAGTTTAGTTTAGGATTGATTATTATAGGTTAGGTTACTATAGTTTAGGTTAAATAAAACAATAATTATAATAATACCTAAATATAAATAATTTAAGTTTTTTAAGTAACATAAAAATATTTTATTTTTCGAGTTTGGCCAAAACAGTACCTAACTAGAATTTGCATTCTGAAATGATTCAAATTCTAGCTACTCGTATCAGGAATACAAACAAAAGAAAATTTTATCAACAGAAATCATTCCAGCTGTCATCCCATACAACGAAAGTGAATTTTCGATTTACGTAATTAAAAATTAAAATGCTAAAATTAAAAATATCCCAAATGCAGTCAGATTCCTTTTATAGTAAATTAAGGTAAATCAGAAGGTTTTATATATAAATATTTCATATAACCCTTGTCCAGCGATTCCGAATATTTACCAAAGAGAGGTGTAATATCACGATATATGTATTTTTTATTATTGGTTCAGTTAAAGTGATTCATTACAAAGAAATTGATATAAATTTTATTATTCTACGATAATTTTTAGTCTGATAAATTACGATTGAAAAATTATTTGTGAAAAAACGAACAAGCGATTTTTGACTTTTAATTTGTTTTATTGAAGTATTAATGCGTAATATTATAAATATATCTTTTTAAATCTTGTTTTTAGTGCTATTGAATTGAATTGAATTTAATTTTTTTGTAATTATTCGGGATTATTGTTGGTGGCTAGTTAGTTCGTAACCCTCATATACCTCTGTGTAATAACCCTCATATACCTTTATGTATGTATGTGTCCTAACCCTCATATACCTCTGTGTAACAATCTGACCTAACCCTCATATACCTCTGTGTAATAACCCGCATATACCTTTATGTAATAATGTGACCTAACCCTCATATACCTCTGTGTAATAACCCTCATATACCTTTATGTAATAATGTGACCTAACCCTCATATACCTTTATGTATTAATGTGTCCTAAACCTCATATACCTCTGTGTAATAACCCTCATATACCTTTATGTAATAATGTGAGCTAACCCTCATATACCGTTATGTATTAATGTGACCTAACCCTCATATACCTTTGTTTAATAATGTGACCTACTCTCTTATATACCTCTGTGTAATAATGTGACCTAACCCTAATTTATTGTATGAATGAACGAAATGGAATTTTGGAAGTGCAAATTAACCGACTTCCCAACGTCCGATCGAACTGAAACTCTGTAGATGGACTTGTTGTTGATCTTTTTTCAATATTCAAATTTATTAATTAAAAAATAATATATACCATATTTATGTTAGAGATTAACAAATTAAAAAATAAACACTCTCTTTGTTCATCACATCCACCCCATTTTACCACAAATAATTATTTGATTTGTGTCGTTTCTTAAAATTTTGGCAGAAGTTTGTGGATTTGCATATTTTTATAAAAATCAACTTTTGGTGACAATCACGCATATACACACGGACATATCAATATCCAGCAGTTAATCTGCAAAATAAATCTCAGTCCTATCCGATTGAGTTCTCTTATTTTAGTCAATCCCTGGGGAGAAAGGTTCAATCCTCAGTCAAACCAAAAAAACTAACAAAAATTATGAACATTTTAAAATAAAACAAAAAAAAAATTTTTCAACTTTTAAAATTGGTACCTAAAAAAAATGCTGGTATAGTTATAGTCCAGTCAGTGGGGAGTTTTACCTTGCAAAAGGTTAGGTAGTAGCGATTTTGATATATGTTGTTAAGATTGGGACTCTAAGGAAAAAAAAAGTTTTCGACCTTGGGAGGGTCGAGCTCGACCCGCCATCTTGGATTGAAGGTGCCAAAATTTGTTTTTTTCAAAATAATTGTGAAGTGGTCGTTTTTACAACCAGATTGTTTAAGGCAAACTTAAAGACAACTAAATTACCTACATTTTTTGTGGAAAGTTTTTTTTTGTAAGTATAATAGTTAACGAGTTACAGTGGCGGAAATGTGAATATTTTTCAAAAAAATTATGAAATTCCCAACTTTGTAATTTGTAAGTTTTCGGGTTATTCATTACATAATTATAATAATTTTGTTAACTCATTTCCACATCACCATGAGGTAGAGAACATGGCGCATTTTTTTATTGTGGTATCCCCAGTAGGTCGAAATTATGTTACATTACTATGAATTATGTTACTATAAATTATGTTACTTAATAACAGTCTTCATCATCAATGTCATCATCTAACTCATTGCCTGTGATACTGAGATTCTGGGCTTCTATTGACAAAATCTCTTCTTCTTCGTCCTCGACATCGATGTGAACCTCTGGCGAATTTCGGCATGTTTGACCATTACAGCACCCACATACAATAGAACACTTCAATCCAGCTTTCCTGCAGCTACATGCAACGCCGCATCCTTTTTTACAATTGCATGAAATAAATTTTAATAAAGTCTCGGGTGCTGGTTTATTTGTCATTCTTACTGGAACAAGCCCGTTGGTGTCACGTTTCCAGCCCCAGTTTTCTGGATTTTTTTGGATTCCATACCATTTTTGGACTTGATGGTACATTCTAAATGCATGGTATCGTGCAGCGTCGTTCGTTGGTGGCAAAGAGGCAAGATTGAATTTGCTTTTTGCTGTCGACTTTGCGAAACGTTTGTAGCGGACTTCTTCCAAGGTTTCCTTATCCATGTCACCCCCGTACAAAGCAACAAGAAAGCGTGTTCCTGTAACTGCTATGTCTTCTGGATCATGTTGTTTGAAGATTCCTATCATGGTATTGAGTCTTGTGTCGTTTTGCACAAACAAACAAAATTTTGTTTTTCCTTGGTTGATTCTTCATGATGATGTTGTATCGCAGCCGCTAAAGGCATGAAGAAACAGAATATTCTCAGCCGCCTCTTTGTATTTCACACTATTCGCGGAATACAGTCTTTCAAAAGTTTTGCCTCTCCCGGGTTTGCGAAGATATATACTACTTTTGGGTGGTGCTAATCCTGTCAGCAGAACTAGGAGATCAACGTCTTCGCCAATAATGAAAACAGCGTCATATGATGAAAACAAGGAAATCGCAGTATTGAAAATCAACTAATCTTCATCTTCTTCCGCCTGCTTAACTGTAAAATCATCCTGTATAAATTGCTTTGTAAGCATCGAAATCAGACGTATTTTGTTATTTTTATTGGCTAAAAATCGTTCTTGTGAAACTTGAACTGGCATTGTTTCATCGAAAAGAACATCTGCAGACATGAGCATCCAGGCAACGTCCTGTAACCAGGACTCAATCAGTGTTGCAAAGTCAGCTGTAGACTAGGATCCCACTATAACAAATCAACGTCATCGAGCACACGGATGATGCTATATAAGTATATTGTAACGTAGAAATACGTTAAAATGATATTGTGTAATATGTTCGTACAAAATTTATCAAGAAAACTGGAGTTTTACAATTTTTTGTCAAAATTTTCTTCTTTCAACCGCTGTAACTCGTTACTTATCAGACTTACAAAAAAAAAACTTTCTACAAAAAATGTAGGTAATTTAGTTGTCTTTAAGTTTGCCTTTAACAATTTGGTTGTAAAATCAACCACTTCATAATTATTTTGAAAAAACCAAATTTTGGCACCTTCAATCCAAGATGACGGGTCGAGCTCGACCCCCCCAAGGTCGAAAACTTTTTTTTTTCTTTAGAGTCCCAATCTTAACAACATATGTGAAAATCGCTACTACCTAACCTTTTGCAAGGTGGAGCCCTTTTTTATCCCCCACTGACTGGACTATTATATGTTTGGGTAGTTTTTTAAATTAATTAATTTCATACTTATTTTGTATTAACCTTTCCTCATCTTTTTTTTTTTTTTTTTTTTTTTATAGTGAATACCTCACAAGAGTCCCAACTGCTCCCGTCTGGAGCCAGTGAGACTATGGCATCCCCAATTGGGGGATGTTGTGAGGCTGAAGGTAAGTGGGGAAGGGAAAGAGGAAGGTGGGGAAGTACCTGGCTATTCAGATCTAGTCACTAAACACGGCTAAAGCCATTTGGAGCAACGTTTCAATTCTGAATGGTGGTCTTACACCAGGGCGATACTGGTACTATCTTCCACTCTGGAACGTGCCGCAAATATACTATATATTATTTTTATTAATTAATTGTGAAATAACACAAATTAATCAAATAAAATTTATTTGCGCACGCCGGGTTCAAACCCGCGACCTTCGGAATGGCAGTCCAATGCGTTACCACTGGACTATGCCGGCCGTCAGATCTGTGGTGTGTATTAACAACACGTTGCTTCTAATAACTTTAATAACTCTATAAATATAATAAATTCTGGGTTCAGATTTTAGGTATTCCTCCGTTATACATTTATGCACTGAATTAAAAAAATTATATATTGCATAGTTTTCAAATTCAATTAAAAATCAGAGATTTTTGTTAAAAATCGGGAACAAATACACCAATACAATCAACCGAAGAGTTTGCGAGGAAATGACACGCTATTGATGTCCCGCTTTAGTTCGCTATGCGGGAACATGAGACATCCACACGTCCGCAGTTGTATTTTGATTTAGACCATCGATACCTACGACCACATAGCTGTGTGTGCGCAGTCCAGCGCCTGTTGTGCCAGCCGGCCGTTAATTGGTCGCGGACCATCGTTAGATGTGGACCCCTCGCACGTTTTTTTAGCATTTGCCGATGGTTTTTTCATGTTTTCAGCAATTAAATTACAATTATCATCACTTTTGATATAAAATATAATAAACATAAGCGATAAGCTATGAATATTCATATTTTTCCGATATTAAATCGCTTATTTTGTGATGTGTATTGACTACACAGCACCGGAACGCGTGGATTTTTTTAGCACAGTAAGGGAAAGGTTAATAACACTACAGGTTTTTACATTGCTACTGTTTATGATGTTTGTGTATTAATTATTCTGTTATACAATTGAATATTTTATTTACTAATTAAATTTTAATAACGAGATTATCCTTAAATAGTAGGTACATATACCTTTTGTAATAATATCCATTTAAGGTCAGTGGCATAGCAGTTGGCATAGCCCTGGCGTCGTGAGTTCAATTCCTCGCCTGCTAAGTCGTCCATCACAACACAAGCGAGAGATTTTAAAATATTGTCAGGTTATTCGTAACAAGCTCGGCTTTCGTAATAGTTGGTAAGCAGATTTTAGGAAATGATGTGTCATGATTGAAGCCGACATCAGTCCAATAACTTTGAACCACTATCACTTACAACTTATAACTTGTAATTCCAGCACATCGCAATAGTTGGCGAGCAGAATTTAGGAGAGTGTCATGATTGAAGCCAACTTCAGTCCAATAACATTGAACCACTATCACTTACAACTTATAACTTGTAATTCCAGCACGCTACTTTAGCAGGCGAACAGCACCCCCAGGGCGATGAGTCGTTTTCGTACGCCGCACTGCCACCAGAGGCGTTGGCATTGTCGGAGCCGTTCCAGATGTCGCTGCGTGAGGACGGAACTGCGCACCCGGCGCTCATGCTGGCCGGACCCGAGCCGCTGTGGGCTGTCAACATGAAGAGGGCGCTCGCCACCGCTCTCCAGATGCACAGTCGGGAGATGCCGGGCGCTTTTAAAGTGGCTGAGGTTGCTAAACTTATTATGCATTCTTTTGTATTTATTATTATAAGGTTTCTGAAATAAACCCATTTGAAATAAAACAACTGTCGTAAAAATAAATTAAATCAAATTTGGTCTAATATTGGTAACATTTAGTTGGATTTAGTAAAATTTTGTGAAATTTCATTAAATATGATAAAATTTGCTAAAATTTAGTAAAAGTTGAGACAAATTAGAAATTATAAAAATTAATTTTTTTAAATACTTCCGATTTTATGTCCGGGTTAAATCTTCCCCACAGGAAAAACTTAACCCTTCCACACAGTTTTCCACAAATGATCATCTAGTCAATCAACATTATGTAAGTGCATTATATAAGCAAAATAAATACAAAACAATACAAGAACAACACGTTAACTCACCAGAGATCAAATGGGAAAATAATTCACCGACTCCAGATATTTTCATATCAGAGGGTTCGGCTCGGTAGAACTTCTAACAGGGCCTATAAATCCTACTGATCCCTCAACATAAATATTTAAAAAATCTTTCGTTATCCTATATTCAAAATGACCGACTTTTGCATCTTTAAAATTTTCAAAAATTTAACTATATGTATTATTATTTATATAAAGGAGAGTGACTGTGGAGGGAGGTTTTCTCCGAAACTGATGTAATTTTGCACACCTTCAGAATTTCAGAATCAAAATTTAGCCAAAATTTAACCAAATTTAACCAAACGTAAAAAAAAGAGTTTATTGCATAATAACGGATGTAATGTTGTTTGTTTCCAGCCGTGTCTCCATGGAATGTGCGTGGTGGAGTACACCTCCTCGGACGAGAAGAACGTGAGGAAGAGCAGCAACGTCCCCACGCTGGTGCCCACTGCTTCCCACAGGCTCTGGGTGTCCGTCATGACCAACGTTTGCACCAAGGACATTAAGGTTAGCATGCTAATCTTCAGTTACCCATTCTGCATCTTCTCCTTCATCTTCTTCTCCTTCTCTATCTCCATCTTCTATATTTACTTCTTTTTCTTCTTCTTTTTCTATATTTACTTCTTCTTCTTCATTTTCATCATCTTCTTCTTCATTTACTTTTTCTTCTTCTTCATTTTCTTCTTCTTCTTCTATTTTCCTCTTCATCTTTATTTACTTCTTCTTCATTTTCCTACTCTTCTTCTTCGTCATTTACTTCACCTTCATTTTCCTCTTCTTCTTCATTTACTTCCCCTTCATTTTCCTCTTCTTCTTCATTTACTTCCCCTTCATTTTCCTCTTCTTCTTCATTTACCTCTTCTTCATTTTCATCTTCTTCATTTACCTCTCCTTCATTTTCCTGTTCTTCTTCTTAATTTTTTTCTTCTTTTTAATTTAGTTCTTCTTCATTTTCTTATTCATTTACTTCTTCATTATTTTCCTCTTCTTCTTCTTTTACTTCTTCTTCTTCATTTTACTCTTCATCTTCTTCTTCATTTACTTCTCCTTCATTTTCCTCTTTTTCTTCTTCATTTTCACCATCTTCTTCTTAATTTACTTTTTCTTCTTCTTCATTTTCTTCTTCTTCTTCTATTTTCCTCTTCATCTTTATTTAATTCTTCTTCATATTCCTACTCTTCTTCTTCGTCATTTACTTCTCCTTCATTTTCCTCTTCTTCTTCATTTACTTCCCCTTCATTTTCCTCTTCTTCTTCATTTACCTCTTCTTTATTTTCATCTTCTTCTTCTTCATTTACCTCTTCTTCATTTTCCTCTTCTTCTTCTTAATTTTTTTCTTCTTTTTAATTTAGTTCTTCTTCATTTTCTTATTCATTTACTTCTTCATTATTTTCCTCTTCTTCTTCTTTTACTTCTTCTTCTTCATTTTACTCTTCATCTTCTTCTTCATTTACTTCTCCTTCATTTTCCTCTTTTTCTTCTTCATTTTGTAATTCATTTACTTCTTCTTCATCTCAATTTACTTATACTTCTTAAGTTGCTACTTCTTCTTTGTATATGTATTTGTTGTTGGTATATCTTATATAGTGTTTTATAATTTTCAGAATCCGCTAATTGGCAACTCCGAGAGATGGTATACTCTGGACGACGAAGGAATGACAAAACTCTCCTCATTCGGCTCCATACAAATTCACTATCACAAGCACATTCTCAAATCTTCTGTCAAGTAAGAAGTCATATAAATCTATTTAATTATTTATTTAACAAAATTACTGCTTTCTCCAAAAGCACAGTGTCCTCGTTATTATCAAATAAGTAATGAAGCAATCAAGTGTTCTAGTATTCACTAACTTACTTCTAGTTGGGAGTGCATTGTGCTGTTTGCTGAGTAGTCATTATTGATTTGGTTACTTAATTACCCATCTGCAGACAACTATTGAACAGATAATCAATTCCATTGCACCCGTTTGGGGTCTAGGAGTCCAAATGTCAAATGCAAATTGGCGACATCAATTTTTCTTTCAAATCCGGTACAGAGCCTGCAGACACTTTACTAGTACACAACTGCTGACCCTTTACAAATCGCAAGTGCGCCCCACTGTTGCATTTGGCAGCCACCTCTGGTCTGGAGCCCTAAAATACCTGAAAAAATCCCTTGACTCTGTGCTTGACGGCCGGCATAGTCCAGTGGTAACGCATTGGACTGCCATTCCGAAGGTCGCGGGTTCGAACCCGGCGTGCGCAAATAAATTTTATTTGATTAATTTGTGTTATTTCACAATTAATTAATTAAAATAATATATAGTATATTTGCGGCACGTTCCAGAGTGGAAGATAGTACCAGTATCGCCCTGGTGTAAGACCACCATTCAGAATTGAAACGTTGCTCCAAATGGCTTTAGCCGTGTTTAGTGACTGGATCTGAATAGCCAGGTACTTCCCCACCTTCCTCTTTCCCTTCCCCACTTACCTTCAGCCTCACAACATCCCCCAATTGGGGATGCCATAGTCTCACTGGCTCCAGACGGGAGCAGTTGGGACTCTTGTGAGGTATTCACTATAAAAAAAAAAAAAAAAAAAAGAAAAAGAAGAGGGCTGACCGTTTGATAGATTCCCCTACCTTAACAGGCGGATTGCAATCTTTAGAGCAAAGGTGTTAGGTAGGTTTGCTGTTCTTGTGCTACCGGAATTACAATGGAAGATGCTCCGAGGAACTATCGTCATTAATCCCTTCGGCACTGGTGCATGGTCGTGAGACACGCCAAAAGTGCGCCCAACATATGTACACGGGTTGCTTCTACAACTCTTTTTTGAGTTCAACAGCTCGGCTGTGGAACTATTTGCCCGCCTCTGTGTTTCCTTCCTCCTACAACACAGATTCTTCAAGACCCATGTTCACTCTTTCCTCTCCTCAAAAAGACCTTCCACACAGCATTCCCAGAGATGACAAGGGCCCTGATGAAAATTATTTTAATCAGGACCTCCTGTAGTAAATTAAGATTAAAAAAAAATCTGTGTCAGTTTATATCTGGGTGTTAATCCGTAAGGCATCCGTAATCACTTGAGGTGATTTGGTCACTGCCACGTGGTGGTGGTCTACATGTCAAAAAATACATGAAACAAACGCAAAAGGGTGACCTATGGTAGAGGTGTTGGCTATCCAATAAATGGCTCCTAGAGCGGTGGTTTTCGGTCGATTTATCTGATATTTAAAAATCTTATTTATTAATCTTTTCCAGTCTAACTCTTGAGCGCGTTGAATTCACCGAATCCCCCCCGCCAGCAGCTGCGCGTAACTTCCCCCTGGAGGTGAGCTTCGCTTTCCAGCCCCCTCCGTCCGAAGACCCGACTGGTGCACGTTCCAATACCCCGCCTCCCCAGCGACTTGAGGAGCTGTACACGGTGCTGGCGAAGGCAGCGCTAGGGCTCGAGCAACACGGGCCAAGAGACACGCTGCTAAAGGATAAATTACCTCTGGAGATACACAGGTAAACTTCAACAGTTTAGAAACAATATTACGTTCAATCGATACTCTTTTCGTTCCCAAAAACAGATTTTTTACAGAAAAACTTACGCTCGTTTGAAGCCGGTTATAAAAGGATATGAATAGTAAAAAGTATACCTTATCATACATAATTGAACTGCCTTTCTTTTGTATTTGTTTAGTTATAAATTGAACACGCTGACTGAAGGCAGATTACGCTGTAAGTTCAAAGCGTTTTATATAACTCCGTATTGGTCTCCATATAATCCCATAAAGACCTGTCACACCTAAAGAGATGATGTGTTAAAAGTGTTGACGTTGCGACGATATGCGCTGTGATCTGCTAGCCAGGCGATATTTGGAAATTATGCCAATTCAGGAGGGGGTCAGAACAATTTACGAAGTGCCGTAATTACGCGGCTGTCATCTGTCAAAGTGACAGATCCCATACAAAGAAATGATATTCGACAACAATCCCCCATTTGATCTGACCCCTTATCCTGAGAAAGATTATAGCGTAGTGTGTCACCCCAATATATATTATAATATGTATATGCCACGCCCAATTTATGCACGCATAATATGTGTCTAAGGTCTTAATAAAGTACTACGTAATGTAGGCATGCTGAGTCTGTTGTGCAGATATTTCAATGGAGCCTGCTCTAACAAAGCTAACAGAATTTACCCCCTGTTCACTAGTGCGTGCGTGTAAAATGTTCACAGTTGATGTTGGCTTAGTGAGAATGGGTGTGGAATAATCTACCTGCATCTGTTTTTCTCCTTATAACCCGTGATCCTCTTGATCCTCTTCAAGACCTGCATTAATAAATTACTTCCTACAACCCCTACCTTAGCCCGCCCTGATATAGTTCCCCTTTCTTTACACTTATGCAGACAACTCACATGCTCTTGTGAGGTGTTACATAAAAAATAAAATGCGCAAGTTGTTTTAATGTAAATACCGTACGGCAGTGCCAATCGTCTGTCTGTAACCAGTGCAGGACTATGGAACCGCCAATTTGAGTATGTTGTGTGGCTGAGTGGAGTGAGTAGGGGAAGGAGATGGGGAAGAGAAAGGTTGGTGAGCACCTGGCTATTCAGATCCGGTCCTGGAGAAAGACCATCATTCAGAATCGAAACGTTGCCTGAAATTATTGCTTCTACTGTTTTTGGGGACCAGATCTGAACACCTAGGTACTTTCCAACCTTCTTATGTTTCATATCTTTCTTCTACCTGCTCCATTCAGCCAAACATACTCCCTCTGACTCTGGACAATTGGGAGCCGTTGGGACAAAAAAAAGTCAATATTTACACTTTAAAAAGATGACCCTGATAAAACTAAAGAACTTGATAACAACTTAATCTTAAATTACTTAGTAAAATTTCTCCTTGTTACAGGATAATGTCCATGATGAACTACGACACCCTGAAGGCGGCGCACGACGAACTTGACTTGGGCACAAGCTACAACCGCGAGACAATGCGCAACATCTTCCTGCAGGCCCTGCCGCAGTGCACCAGCCCCGCATCCGCGCTGCTCGCCTCGCACCTGGTGCAGAACGGCCGCGCCGGGGAGGCAACTCTACAGATGCTGAGGTCAGTCAATCAATCCATCAAACCGTCAATTTGTGTTCGCTTCCGGTGTTCAAACAGCTGTTCTATTGAGCGTCTATAGGTCTTGTTGTGGATCTAACCTAAAATTATAATTTTTGTGTGACAGGAAGCTGCCGTTCAGCGTCCAAGAGTTGGGACCCAGCTTGCTAGAGCAGATGGAGCCGCTGTTGAAACTGGGACAGGAACACCCCGAGCCTGTGCGCCACGCCGCTATCCTGGCTTACTCCACCCTCGTCTTCCGAACCTTCATATCGGGGAGCTGTTCTCAGGATACCTTCGAGGAGTACGTTCAGATGTTCTTCTCCAGGTTTACGGGTGAGAATTTTTTACACCTCACACCTAAGTATAAAGAGCGGGGAATATATTGTCACCGGATGGGAAGACAATAGTTTGGAAGTTGTTGGACTATTCACCCTGTCTTGTGCTACTTGGCGATCTCCGGCCTTTTCTCCCGCCTTTACCACTCTTCAGTGGATAAAGCATCCTAAAAATGGGAATTTTCGTGGCGAAACTCAGCTAGCAATGCGTGACTACATCGCTATAGCGTGGCGCTATATATTTAGTGAACAAACGGTGAATATTTATTGAACACACCTTTCATTATCAACAGAACAAGATGCATCTCCATTGTCAGCCATTTACATACAAATTACAGTTGAAATGAATGACATCTGGTGCCTATTTTAAAAGAAAATTAGCTGTCCCTAGCGAACTTTATATAGGCTGTGGCACAAATAATATTTCTGCATATGTATTTAGTTTATTTTTTGGGCACTTGTGCCTATTTTTATTTCGCGTATTCACTTTCATGGCACTTAAATCAATCAATCCATCACACATTCCAGAGAGTCCGGACTACGCAGATCGCCTCACCTGGCTGATGGGACTGTCCAATCTGCAGCTGCAGCAGGTGCGCACCTACCTGGCGCCCATCATCAGCGGCGGGCTGGGCAGCTCCCCGCACGAGCGCTTCCTCGCCTGCTGGGCCACCATGCCGCTGGCACACCTCTACCCGCAAGAGGTTTTTTTTTTTTTTTTTTTTTTTAGCGACTATATAAAATAATTGTTACATACAAAATATAATGGTGAAATTAAGTATAAAATATTGTATTTCTTAGTCCTCCTCACTAGGGGGTCCTGTGCCGAGGCGGACTAAAGTTATTTAAATATGGTTTATTTGTCTTCTATGTCGTTTTTAGTGTCTTCTATGTCGTTTTTAGTGTCTTCTATATCGTTTTTAGTGTTTTCATTAGGGTTTTTTCATTGACCTCTTTCAGCCATATTTTTATTAATGATTTGTATTCATTAGGATTTTTTATTAGTTTTATGTCTTGGGGAAGGATGTTATGGAGTTTTGTTGCAAAGTATGTATAGTTTCTTTGTCCGAATGTGGTTTTATAACTTGGAATATTTTTTATATCATTTTTGTTCGATCTAGTGTTATGCATACACAGTCTAGTAGAGGATTTGTTATTTTTGAAGAGCTTCAATAATATATTTTTGGCATATATTTGCTGTAAATTTGGTACGTCAAAGGAATTGAATATTTCAATTGAAGGCGTTCTAATTGGTACTTTCAATATGGTCTTTATGATTCCTTTTTGAATCGTATTCAGGTTGTGTAGGTACGTATGTGTAGCAGATCCCCATCCTATGATTCCATATTCAATTCGAGAGTGACATAATGCGTAGTAGACCTTTTTCATATCCTTTTTATTTAATACGTTTCTTAGATTTTTAAAGAAATATACAGTAGAACCCCGTTAATTCGAACCCCGATAATTCGAAAAAACACGTAATTCGAAATTTTCGCCAAAAAAATTTCCGCAGAAAAATTTTTTCATACAAAAATTTTTTTAATTCGAAATTCGTTAATTCGTAATACGAAATTTATTTTTGTCCGCGCACGAAAATTTGTTCGTGTAATTCGAAAAAATTTGGTTTTTGCGAAAATAAATCATAATATTTCGTAAATCTGAATCTAAAAGTCAGCCGTGGCGGTAAAACGCCGAAAAATGTATTTTTACGTGGTTATACATCGTCCTAATAAGTATTATTATTTTGTAAATCTGAATCGATTTACACTGGAATGTCGTCCTTTTTCAAATTTATTTCGAATATCTGTGTTTGAAGGGCCGAGAAAATACGTTTTACGCGGATATATGTCGTAGTTTTACGAGTTTACACCAAATATCTGAATTTAAAGGGTCGGCCGCGACGAAACTCGGCCGCGAAATTTCGGTTTACGCGTAAATGTATTGTATATTTACGAATTTATTTCGAATATTTGAATTTAAATGGCCCGCTGCGACGGAAATCGGCCGCGAAATCTCGATTTACTCGTAGATATATCGTATTTTTACGAATTTATTTCGAATATCTGAATTTTAAAGGACCCGCCGCGACGGAAATCGGACGCGAAATTTCAATTTACGCGGAAATATATCGTATTTTTATTAAATTTACTTCGAATATCCGAGTTAAAAAATACGGCGCGAAATATGACATATTTTTACGAATTTACTTAAAATATCTGAACATAAAATGCCGGCCGCGACGAAAAACTGCCGATAAAATTCGATTTACGCGGAAATATATCATATTTTTACGAATTTACATCAAATATCTGAATTTAAAGGGTCGGCCGCGACGGAAATTGGCCGCGCATTCTCGATTTACGCAGAAATATATCGTATTTTTGCGAATTTATTTTGAATATCTGAATTTAAAGAGCCGGCCGCGACGGAATACGGCCGCGAATTCTCGTTTTACGCGGAAATATATCGTATTTTTACGAATTTAAATTCAGATATTTGAAATAAAGGGCCAGCCGCGACGTAAAATTACCGCGAAATCTCGATTTACGCGGAAATATATCGTATTTTTACGAATATCTCAATTTTAAGGGTAGGCCGCGACCGAAATCGGCAGCGAAATCTCGATTTACGCGTAAATATATAGCATTTTTACGAATTTATTGCGAATATCTGAATTTAAAGGGCTTGCCGCTACGGTAATCGGCCGCGAAAATAAAGAAATAATTGGTATTAATACGAATTTACACCTAAAATACCACCCGGATTTGAAGAGGCGGCCGAGAAAATCAATTTTCGGCGTTTTTTTTTTTCATAAAATTTCGAATTACGTGGGAATTCGTTAATTAGAAATTTGATTTTTGATGTCCCGTGGATTTCGAATTAACGAGGTTCTACTGTATAAGGCTTGTGAGTTTTTCCGTAATACCTTTGATGTGTAGGTCCCATCTAAGATTTTCGTCGATTATTACTCCGAGATATTTTATGTTTTGTGTTTTTTCGATGACGGGGCAGTAACATTGTATATTATTTCCATGGCATTCGTGTAGTTTTAGTTCTAGTGATTTTATTGGTTGGCTCCTTGCGTTTATTGAAAATGTTATATATTTTGTTTTGCTTATATTAAGGGTAAGCGAGTTGATTTTAAGCCAATTTTGAAGTGCACTAAGCCCCTTTTCAGCCTCATTAAATGTATCCGTCCAATTTTCTTCTTGAAATAATAAAACAGTATCATCAGCAAAACTGATTATGTTTCCTTTAATGGTAAGGTTAGTTAAATCGTTGATATAGATAATGAATAGGATCGGTCCCAGTACACTTCCTTGAGGGACGCCATAGTTTAAAGATAGTAGTTTGCTCTTTTGTTTGCCAATTTGTACTTGTTGTTCTCGCCCTGTTATATATGACTCTAATAAGTTCATTGTTGTTTCGGCCATTCCTATTTTTTTTAGCTTAGTTAGTAATATTTTATGGTCTATTGTGTCAAAAGCTTTTTGAAGATCTATGAATAAAGCCAAACACTTTTTCCCTTCATCTATGTTTTTTATGGCTATGCTTGTTAGATTTTCTATGGCATCATTGGTGCTTAGATTTTCCCTAAAGCCATATTGGGATGGTGATAATAATTTGTTTTGTTCAAGAAAATGAACAATTTGCTTCTTCATTACAGTTTCCAAGATTTTTGAAAAGGAGCTTAAGAGACTTATGGGTCGGTAGTTATATATATCCTTTTTGTTACCACTTTTATGTATAGGTATAACTGTTGCTTTTTTAAGGCATGAGGGGAATACATTTGTAGATATAGACAGATTGACCAAGTATGTCAAAGGGAAGGTCAGTTCATTTTGGAGTTGTTTTATTGTTTTATTTGAGATTATATCATTTCCCGATGATTTATTAACATTGAGGGATACAATTGCGTTTCTGATTTCAGTATTGGTTACATTAGTTAACTTTAATTTATCTATCTGGTTCATACTTTCCTTTTCTTCTGGTAAAATGCTAGTTTTTGGATGTCTGATTTGCTTTGCCAATTTTGACCCTATATTTGTAAAAAATTCGTTTACGTATTCGAGAATTTTGTCCGGATGCTTTTCGAAAGAGATTTGGGTATTTTCAATTGTTAGTTCATCTATGCTTTTGTTATGGGATGATTTTGCACTTGTAATTTCATTAATGATCTTCCATAATTTGCGTGGGTCATTGTTACATTCGTCTATTTTTTTCTTATAATAATTTTCTTTGACATTGCGTACAACATTTTTGCAAATATGTTGTACGCAACATATCAATCAATCAATCAATCTTTGTGTCTAATCAATCCAACCTGCACCTACCTGGGAATCATCAATCAATCAATAATCAATCAAATCAAAATACAGGGCTCTCTTACTAATCTGCTACCCCTAAAGCCGGGCAATTACAAATTAATGGAAGCGGCAGACAATAGTACGTAAATACAAATTAGCTTAAAATCAAAACAGGTATTTTGTGAAAATAGTTCTTATTGTGAAATTCGTAATTGCTAGAATACACCGAGGCCGGGTGACTAGTAAAATGGTGAACTAAGCAAGCTAGGTATAGTAACTGCGTGTGTACGAGTAAGATAACTAGTGCAAGCGTACTTGGCTTTGCCCTCCAGTCTAGGCATACTGGGGACTTCTGAAGTTGACGTAGGAATACCGGCCAATTATAGAGCTTGATTTTGTGCTTCCAACCAGTTAAAAAAAAATCGGCAAATTAACCGCTCAGGCTAATTTCTTTGGTTTCGTCAACTAACAGCTATTACCCATAAAGTCAGTTTGTTCACTTTTCAGAACAGCTCCTATGGTCTCTTAGAAATCATTGTCTCCCTTACTGTCATAGTGAGAAATGTTTATTTTTATTTTATTTATTTTATTGATACATGATTTAGAGTACATATGGTTTTTTCTGATATTTCACCCTCCATGCTAGGGATGACCCTGTGTTATGGCGGGTGAATTTTACAGTTTGCGGACATAGAATCTATACATTACTATAATATAAAAAAGAAAAATGATGTATGGCTAGTTTGGGTTTCAAGAAGAGAATGGAGAAGTTAGAGAATTATAAGAAGATGAAAAAATTGAGAAATTACATATTAGTAAATAGATCACACTTATTAATTATGTACATACTATACCGCTAAGTTAGGGAACAAGGATTTATTATGTTTTGTCTGAAAGGTGATTAAATTGATAGAGTGTAGAATGATTGGGTATTATAATTGAAATGTATTCCGTGTGTAATTTGTTTTTTAAAGGAATGGGGTTGACTCACGGTTTTTAGGTTTTCAGGGATAAGGTTAAAGATTTTAGGAGCTACGAAGAAAAATTGACTTTGAGCTTACGTGGTATGTAGTGAAGGTACTTTGTAGTGACCGTTGGTTATTGTTCTGGTGGTGTAGTTGTGTTGTAAGAGAGTTTTGTTTTTATATTTGAACTGGAAATGTATTAGCGATAATTTTAGGTGGAGTTGTCGTATGTTTAAGACCTTATATTCTATGAGGAGTCGAGTGGAGGGGTATCTTGTTATATGATCTAAATGGTGGCAGAAAGAGAAAACGCTACACTTTATATTCAAATCTAGAAGCTGACTACAAACAAATTAAAATGAACTAAAGGTTTCGACCGCAATTTGAGAAAAACTTATGAAACTTTGTGAAATTTATATAAATTATTTTTTATATGAAACGGCAAAAAGTGAAGAGAGAGAGAGAGTAGTGTTCATAATACATTTGTCTAATAAACTTTGTTTTTTTTTTTCACTATTCATATTTTTAGTTTAGTGTTTAGACGAAAAAATGTAATGTGAACCATTTTTAAACCTTTTTTATGTTTGCATTCACAATTATCATATGATATAATAGTCATCACCCTTCAAAAACTGTATTTAGATTTAAGATAACTTAAGAGATATTCTGTTTATTTGGATTTAATTGCAAAGCGGAAACACAATTTAATACCCCTGATTTCTCTGATCTTCCAACAGCGTGTTTAAGATATACAATGGTCAAATGATAATCGGAGAGTACGTACTAAACACAAAAATTCAAATTGCCTACCAAACAATCGCAACAAATCGTTGAAACAACGCAATTGCAATGTACACGTCGAATCAATCAGAAATCGAAATCCATCCACTGACCAATCAATCAATCATTTGTTAGGTACACGATCTGTACTGGCCCATCCTGCAGAACCCCAGCGAGTCGCTTGAGATGAGGATCGCCGCTACCACCATGCTACTGATGGCCGAGCCGTCTCCCCATCGGCTGCTGTCGCTGTACTGGTTCATCTCCGCCCAGTCATCAGGCCACCTCAAGCACTTCTTCTATACCACCATCAAGAGCATGGAACACACCACTTTTGACTGCTACAAGCATCTGTAAGGTCATCTTCTGTTTTTTCTTCAACCGTTTGAGCAATTCTATTATAGTCATTTATCAAATTATTTAATTAATACCATTCCTTAAAATATTAATATGGAAACATATGAAAGTGGTTACTGCAGCTTAAAGCCAACGAATTCACCTAGATTTTACCGTTCATTCCATATTTTTAGGTTCTATAAATTTGGCACATTTTGGCAAGGATCGCTCAAAAGTTTTTGATTAGAGACGAATTACCAAGGACGACTGATATACTTTTTTTTTAAATTTTTTTACAATAACACCACAAAGGAGGCAATGAGGAAAATTATTTTCCTTCTTCTTTCGGGATGCTGTGTGAGGTACTTTTTAAGTAAAGGAAGAACAGGAAGTTCTGGGCAGAGATGTGCAAAATGGGTACCCAAAACCTTTTGAAATGCAAAATGGAAATGGGTCAAAACTTTTCCATTTGAAAATGCAAAATGGTTTTTAGAAAACCATTTTAAATGCAAAATACCTATTTTCAAAATGCATTGAAAATGCAAAATGGTTTCTCAGGTCAAACAATTAAAATAATTATTGAGTTTTTAAACAATTTTGTTATTTAATAATGGAAATCAATGTAGAACAAACATTTTACATGATGGTAAATCCAAAAACACCACGACTACAGATTATGAAACCACAAAAAATTTGCTAATGTTGCAAACGTAAAAACATGGAAACTGCTATCTAACATTTAATATTACAGCGTCATGGCCCCATGTTCAGTATTTTTTGTAATGGTATCATTCAATTGCCAGGGCTCCTACCAGGGAGCATCTTGACAAATGTAAATTATCTCTCATAGCGAGGTTGAGGACCGACTGATATTTGGGGCTTATGAAAAAAAGATGAGTGTAGATATGTAGAAAGAAGAATGTTGCAAAAAAGCATTTAAAATGGAAAATGCATTGAGAAAAGCCTTTAAAATGCAAAATTCAAAATGGTTTTTAGAAAAGCATTTAAAATGCAAAATGGAAAATACCCATTTTGCATTTTGCATTTCCATTTGAAATGGATCTATTTGAAATAAAGGACATCTCTGGTTCTGGGATGAAAAAAGATAGGAGGAATCTAGGGATCAGTGTCCAGGAGTGACGGACGTGTGATCTATCCCTCGCGCTGCGGTGTAAGGTGATGGGTCAAGAGAGACCAGTTGGAGAGGTCAAAGGGTCTCCCCAAACCAGCCTCTCCCGATCAGGCACGCCTTGCACCTGGGCCTATGTGACCTATGGCCTGAGTGTTGCTTATCCAATAAATGGTTCCCGGGACTCACCTCCCAAATTGTAAAATACATTCTGTAATTTAATATTCTAAACAAGGTAAAAAAAATTGTTCAGTTTTTTTATTTATTATAATAATATTGTTTTTTTGTCTTCACATGAAAATTCTATCAGATTGTTTTATTAATATTTGACGGGTAAGTTGCAGGTTCAAATCCCGGGGTACGCAGGAAAATTTTATTAGATTTACTAGCTGTACCCCGCCACGCGTGGCTGTGGCTCAGTCTGTCTGTGCAGGTAGAGAAATAATTGCGCGTGTTGCTTTTATGTGTTGGACATAAAAGCAACACGCGCAGTTTAAATGCTCTCCTGAAAAATAATCCATTTGTGACATTTAGGTTTTTTTCCGCAAGGTCTTCTTAGAAACCCTCTCTTATTTTTAAAGCTTTGTAATTTATCCTTTTTTAATATTTATTTCCAGCGCGAAACTGGCCAGCTATGTGAGCCGCGTGGTGGTGAATCCTGGCCCTCGCTTCTGGGCCTCGGGCAACTACCTGATGGATGCGGCAGACCCGGATCGCGACATGGGCTCCATGCTGCACCTGTTCAGCGTGGCCGATCCCAACACCGGCCTGCCCAATGTGTTTTACTTCACGTTCATGGCGCACAATGCCGGCCTGATGGTGCAGGATTATGCCGTGAGTGCTGGAGTCATCTCCTGCATGAACCTGGGTCTTGAAGAGTCGACGGATGTTCAATTCAACCGGAAATATGAAGATAAACTCAAGGAACTAAGATTACCAATGACAAATTGAGAGTTTCAAAATTTTATCTGGACATTATAGTTGCCATGGCATCCAAGAAATTTTCACTAGCAAAAAAATAATTTTAATTAAATTAACCTTTTGCATCCAATCCTAGGAAACACTTCCTTGCAAATAGAGTAGTGGAAGCATGGAACTAACTTCCACAACATGTCATCCATTCTACTAACATAGATTGGTGGAAGCATGGAACTAACTTCCACAACATGTCATCCATTCTACTAACATAGAGTAGTGGAAGCATGAAACAAACTTCCACAACATGTCATCCATTCTACTAACATAGATTGGTGGAAGCATGGAACTAACTTCCACAACATGTCATCCATTCTACTAACATAGATTAGTGGAAGAATGGAACTAACTTCAACAACATGTCATCCTTTCTACTAATATAAACCTATTTAAAGGTCCATTGAATTGAGAAGAAAGGATTAACTTATTTTAAAATTCAAAACTCAGAACACGCTTTTTCACATAATGCTGCTTTTCTGCACAACAGTTCAATTATCTTTTAAATAACTGTTTGATTCCTAAATGTAATAAAACAAAAATGTATTTCTGTAGGTCTACATAAAGGTTCAGGGCGTAGCGGGCAGTTTCCTCAACAAGGTGCGCCGGCTTAATGGGGACGCCGTCCGTCTGGACCGCCTGGTGAGCGCGCTGCGCGACGTGCGCGCCAGCACGCGTGTGCCCGCTCTCGTGCACATGGAGCTGCTGGTCAAGCACCAGGGCAAGACCGTCATGGCCCTGCACGTCAACCAGACCTCCTTCGACAAGTGGACCAGTGGGGACAGTAAGAATACTTTTACATCCACCATTCTAATCACTTGTTCATTACTACTGTGTATGCTGCTAAGTAGGGTTATTGTCATCATCATCGTCATCAAGGATGACAAATTGATAAGTGAGTTTATAGTAAAGAGTAGATTTCTCAGGGTTCACTGTGCGCCAAAATCTGCAATTCCTTGCCAGATTATGTCCGTGAAAAACAATGCATGAAACAGAGTTCTCAGAGCTTGGGCAACGTTATGAGAATCATACTTATAAGGATGTAAAGAAAACAATGGATTCATTGTTTTCTCAACTAGCCTGACCCCCATAGAAATTGTTCAAAAAGTCATAATAAAAATAATACTAAAAAAACCTCCAGACTTCCCCACTGAACGCGTATTCTATGGATTCAAAGTTCCTACATTCAATTATCCAAATTATAAAAGAAAAACTCATTCATAACTGAAAATCGAACCCGACTTAAATACAGTGGTACCTCGACATACGAGTTTAATTCGTTCCGCAACCTTGCTCGCATCTTGAATTACTCGTATATCGATGCAGATTTCCCCATACAAAACAATTAGACTACCATTAATCCGTTCCAACCCCCAAAATTTCACCCCAGTTATTTTTGTTACGTGGTTTTGAATAATAAAAACGTATTTATAAATGACATGAAAATGATATATTTATTGTACAAAAACAAAAAGAGAATGAAAATAAATAAATTAGATATCCTTACTGGTCTTTGCCTTTTTCGCTACATTTTTCTCGCTTTCACCTCTAGGCCGTTTAGAAAAAACATGTCCAAGGAGGTTTGATTCTTCCTCCCTCTCAGAATGTTCCGGAAATGAGTTAGGCAAGTGTCATTAAAAAGATCAGATGCCCGACCTGTTGCAACTTTTTCTGGGTGTTTCTTTTCCACGAACTGTGAAACTCTCTCCCACATTCCTAAGATCTCCTTTATCTCACTTATAGAAATAACCTCTTCCTCCTCTGACTCCTCGAAACCAATTTCTTGCATAACATCCGTATGCTGCTGTGACTGTAACTCTTGTATCTCCTCAGTTGTCAGTCAGCCACCGAACTCGTATCTCGAATTTCGCTCGTAACTCAAAGCAAAAAATCACTCGCTCGCCGGCTCGTATCTCGAAAAACTCGTATGTTGGGGCACTCGTATATCGAGGTACCACTGTATATATTTGTATGCCCTAAACTACACACTCCTTTTGCCCAGCACCATTATACCCACGAGGAAAACATTTCTTTAATAAATTACCAGAAAAAATTAGAAGAAGAAAAACTATATAAAAAAAATATTTTAAGGAAATCGTTAACAAAAAAACTGATTCCCCTAGTTTCACTTGAAAATCTAATTTATCCTCCATGATAAATATTTTTTCTTCCTTCCAAATACAATAATTTGTATGGATTTTAATTTTGTAATTTTTTTAACTTTGTAACCTAGTTA
Source organism: Hesperophylax magnus (assembly GCA_026573805.1). Lineage (NCBI taxonomy): Eukaryota > Metazoa > Arthropoda > Insecta > Trichoptera > Limnephilidae > Hesperophylax > Hesperophylax magnus. Next base: position 3,607,018 of record JAIUSX010000005.1, on the reverse strand, counting down.
TATTATTTTTTCGCAAATTTACACTCCTCTTCCATCCACAAGCAAATGATTTTAATGGAAGTGTAGTATAAATTAAAACAGTATGACTTGTAAACATTGTATATTTATTGTAAAAAACACAAACAATAAACAAATACAAAAAAAATATTGAATCAGTTAGAACATATATTGTTATCAAAAGAAGAATAGTAACAGTAGATCATAGAATACAATGGGTTATTAAATGACTCAGCAATGGACCGTCTTGGTAGTTAGCCTATTCTATAAATCACTGATTATGTAAGTACGCCGTTGTTGATTGTAGCGAAGAAAACCATCAGGGAACAGTTTTTATCTTCGCTGGATAGCGCGGCATGCCCAGGCCGTGAGATGAATGGTTCTGGAGACGCGGATAATCTTGCTGTTTTCCGGCTGAGCGGATGTGCGTGGCTTTGCAGTAGTTGGGTGACAAAGGAATCGTTAATTTAATCACTCATTATTCACCAATGTGAATAATTAGCGGCGTTATCCGATTGCTGCGGATAAACAACCGATGAACTCGATAACGGTCACTTTTCATTCCCGACCACGTGTGTTTCATCACTCCATTACACTTATGTCACAAATACCCACATATTTAGAGTGTTTTCTCTAAGTTGAATAACCACATCTCATATAATAAGACAGTCTTATTAATTATTAATCTAGTTTATTTATTTTAATATTACATTTAATTACAATAATGAGGTATTGCCCATCTCACTAGGTGTGTAACGCCTGTGTTGAGATTGCAATTTACAGAGTGGTTGTTAACTAGGTTTTAGTTTACATAATATTGTGAAAATGCCAGATAAAATAAAATCAGTATTTTATTTTATTTTTAAATTATACAATTCAAGAATGAATGCAGAAGACGAAGCGAGAATAATTTTAAATAATTAATTAATAAAATTTCAGTTTGACCAAAATGCATAGTATACATATACACAGTAGGCACAATTTTTTACTATGTTATGAAATAATTCAAATGTATATTTTTATTGGAGGTAATCAATGATTTTAATTTTAAACGATGCTTTGGTTTGTGTGTTTCTAATGTCAATAGGTAGAGAATTGTATAGCTTAATAGCAGTTTACAAATAGCAGATTATGATTCACTGTATATTGGCTTGCGCAGTTCTCACAAAAAAACGGTTCTCGCTTTTATAGTAACGAGCAGCGGAAAGCGAGCGGCAAAATTCAATAGGCGATAGTTTTATTTCTGCAGAAAGGTGGCGAGCGGGGCGAGAAGTAGTCAGGAGCATTAGCGGCCAGTCAATAAGTGCTGCCAAGTGCCTAACAACCAACAAAATCTCCCACATGGCTAATCGAAACTCGGTTTGGATATAACATCTCACAAAGATATCACACGGCGATCTTGCTTTTACCACCACATCAGAAGGAACAGTTTGTTCTGTAGCATATTAAACGGAAACGCATATGCGTGATATTGTGTCTTCAATTTAATATCTACGCTGTTTTTCAGGCGATGTTCCGCTTGCAGCTCTCTTCGATACAAGTTACAAAATGTTATTATGAGATGAGTGATTAGTTGCTGTCAAGCATTGTCTCGCAGTGATGCTATGTCTGGGAAGAAGTCCCCCAGAGCAATAGTATAATCATAAATTTTGTTCAGTGGACATATATCAGCAAGATGGTCGTAGAGTAACGCTTTCTTAATATTAGTGGGGTTTTTGTGGATTTCTATTGCTTCCGTAATTGGGTTCTCGGTATTCTGTACATGATGGTTACATGGAAACTAAGGCTTGTACGGAACATTCCGGTCCTTAGAGGATTGGAGTGCGCAGCGTGGTATCGCTTCTACGTACATAATCACACACTTCATCACAATAAACACATCTGCCCTGATGATGGACACTGTAACGATGTCTGAAACGTTGACTAAGGAAGGAGGTAGCACAACATTGCAAAATAAATCACGATAATACTTTTGGCCGTGAAAATCTGAAAACATCATTTACAAACAATAAAATGTATTCCAGTTCGATGTTACATTTTTTATGGAAATTTTACGTTTGAATTTCTGTGAAAGACCCTAACCTAATCTAACCTCACTAACTAAAGAGGCTTTTTTATTTTTTAATATATGTATTAGTCAGATCTGTCACCTCTGTGCAAGCTGTGTGAATGGTCTTTTTGAAGAATGGATGGAGTGAAACTAGATCCGTATTGTAGGAGGGAATAAACACAGAAGTCCGAAAATGATTCTACAGCTCAGCTGTGGAATGTGTGAAGCGACCCATTCTCATCTGACGATGAAAATGATGCTGTGTACAAATATTGCACTATTGCTCAAGGTACGCTAGTTTAGATCAGAGCATTTTCTATTAAAATATCGGTAGAACAAGGTCAGCATTCCCACCTGACATCTGCGCTCCAAAGACCGCAATCTCATTCATTCAGTCACTCATTTCTTCCCATTGAGTCAAGGGTTTTTTCAGGTAATTGGGGGCTCCAGAACAGAGGTGGCTGCTAAATTCAACAGCGTGGTGTACTTGAGATCTGTACAGGGTCAGCAGTTGAGTACCATCTGCAGTATCTGCGGGCCCTGAACAGTACGCCCAACTTCTGAGAGCCAACTCAACTAAATATTAATTTTAATTTCAGTTACCAAGATGGTGAACAGTTTTCTACAAGCGGAGAGCCATGTCAACCAACAGACACTGGTGTATCCCACTCTGTTGACCAGCATCCTGCCGTCAGACCTCGGTAAGAACATACCAATTATTAAAGGAAATTATTTTCTTCAGGAGTGGCATTAATGTAATAAAGCCAGGAGTATGCGCCTCTGTTTGGGCGCACACTCCTGGCTCCATACTCATTCTTTAATGTCTCTGTTTGGGCGCACACTCCTGGCTCCATTCTCATTCTTTAATGTCTCTTTTGGCACCCCCTACTAATTCACTAATTTGGAAATCCTACAAAGTTACTTTAAAAAGAGTGAAATATCATGAATTTTAAACAACTATATTTATCACACAAACGCTGTGCAGATGTTTTTAACAATATTAGTTTTGCGAAAAGAACACAGCAAATTCGTGCTACAAGAATTGGTCTGAACTTTATGGCAATTCACCCTAAATCCTCATTTGGGCAAAGACATTATTTGTACCAGGCTCCACTTCAATTTAACCTTTCCTTATCTGTGGTGTGTATTTACTACACATTGCTTCTAATAACTCTATAAATATAATAAATTCTAAAATAATATTTTACATAGTTTTCAAATTCAATTAAAAATTAGAGATTTTTGTTAAAAATCGGGAACAAATACACCAATACAATCAACCGTGTGACACTGCTACGCGAAGAGTGTGCGAGGAAATGACACGCTATTGATGTCCCGCTTTAGTTCGCTATGCGAGAACATGAGAAATCCACATGTCCGCAGTTGTATTTTGATTTAGACCATCGATACCTACGACCGCATAGCTGTGTGTGCGCCAGCCGCCAGCCAGTCAGTCGCAGTCGTTAGATGTGGACCTCTCGCACGTTTTTTTAGCATCAGCCGATGGTTTTTTCATGTTTTCAGCAATTAAATTACAATTATTATCTCTTTTGGTATAAAATATAATAAACATAAGCGATTAGCTATGAATATTCATATTTTTCCGGTATTAAATCGCTTATTTTGAGATGTGTATTGACTACACAGCACCGGAACGCGTGGATTTTTTTAGCACAGTAAGGGAAAGGTTAACAGCCTTTCAGATCGCATTAAGTCGTCTAATTCGTTGTGTTCATTTAAAAAGAATATTAAATAGTTTTTCTATTCGAGGATTTCTAACATATTCTTTCACCTTTGTCCTTTCTTCTCTCTTTTCAAAATAATAGTTAATAATATTTTTTCTTGTAATTAAATATTAATGTATATCATGGTCACCCTATATGTTTACTACATTATTCTGTAATGAATTGGCTGGAATTAGATTAATAGGTACCATGTAGGTAACAAATTCGTAGAAACGTTAATGAAACAATATTGTTCTCTTAATATAATATAATCTTTGTGCTATTTTGTAAAATTATTAAACTCAACACAGGCTTGTCCTAGTGAGGTTAAAAATCCACTTGACATGTCCAAACCATCAAGCGTCCCTTTTTGATCCTTGTGCACTGTGCTTTCTTCAGCTTTGCAATGTTGGTCACATGTTACACGCTATTGTATATAATTCAGTCGACTCTCATCCTTCCATGCCTCATTGTCATACATATATGACAGTGTTTATTTGGACAAGAAATAGCTCGTTTCTCTACCCTTTGAGGAAACCGAACCCATTGGCTTTGTGCAATGGTATCCTTCTTTCATTATCTGTTGTAACTAATAAAAAACACTACATTTATTTTCAACAGGATTGCCAATACAAACGGACGTGATGCTGTCATCGCTGACTTCTATGAGAGGAAATTTGACACATGCAATGGCTGGGGAAGAAATCGCTAGGAAAAACGATATTAATTTCAGGTAAGAACAATTCTTTCCACGCGTCTTTATCAGAATACATTGATACGCCTCTGGAATCCAAACCGGACAATCAGTTTAAAGCGGCTTGAAAGTGAGTTGTACCAAGTTAGCGATGGACTCATTTTAAAGATCTGGAGCCATGGTACCAGCTGAATATGTGAGCTCAGAGTCTATGAGCAATGAGAATACTGCGCTCGCCCAATACTGCTCTCCCGATACGGCTCCCATGGTACCAGCTCAATATGTGAGCTCAGAGTCTATGAGCAATGAGAATACTGTGCTCGCCCAATACTGCTCTCCCGATACGGCTCCCATGGTACCAGCTCAATATGTGAGCTCAGAGTCCATGAGTAAAGTGAATACTGTTCTCGCCCAATACTGCTCTCCCGATACGGCTCCCATGGTACCAGCTCAATATGTGAGCTCAGAGTCTATGAGCAATGAGAATACTGTGCTCCCCCAATACTGCTCTCCCGATACGGCTCCCATGGTACCAGCTCAATATGTGAGCTCAGAGTCCATGAGTAAAGTGAATACTGTGCTCGCCCAATACTGCTCTCCCGATACGGCTCCCATGGTACCAGCTCAATATGTGAGCTAAGAGTCTATGAGCAAAGTGAATACTGTGCTCGCCCAATACTGCTCTCCCGATACTATATAGCATCTACTAGGAAAACTCTCAATTGTTCCCAAAATCAAGCTATTTTTTTATATTTTCCAGAAATCCTAAAATTCATTAAACTGAATTGGCTAGATTTTTAATTGTTCGGATTATATGGACTGTACTGTATAATTTTTTTTTTAAATTGTTACTCAGAATGAAAGGATTTTTTTAATTAATTCTTCAACCACATGGAGACGGCTAAAACTCCTACCACAACTTGTGAAGATTATAACAAAAGTATACTTTTGACTTATTTTAGTACAATCTGCAAACTGGCTTGCTGCGTTACAGGCACACGTGTTTCGCACAAATTTCACATGTGTATGCAGTCTCGCGTTTTAGTCTTGAAGGCAGATATTACGCAGCTTTCTCGGTTGATTGTCCTCCTCTTAAATAACTTACCTTAGATTTTCCAGTGCATCTGGTCCAAGAACTCAATAACTCTTATCGACAAGCGCAAAAAGATGTACATGCTAACTATCACGGGGTCGTGTTGAGTATCGATTTTGAGTGACAGGACCACTATCTGAAAACCCTGATCGATTCATTTTGACATTGGGCTGTAAATAAATTTAAAAAATATATATATAATATGAAAAAATGGGTCTGACATTCCACTTTAAAATATAAAATCAATATTTTACCGATAACGCGTGCGCCAGCATTACCACTCTCCATAAACGCTCCCGGGCGACTGTTGATGCCAAGTACGCTAACATAGGTAACTTGGAATCCTGAACGGTCGAGGTCTCTGTCAGACCAAACGTCGGTACTTAAAGGCTAAACTAATGTTTAATTTATAAACAAAATAAAAATACTTATTATCATTCCAGAACGTCTTCATTGGCCCTCATCAGTCTGGCTGCGTACAATCCAGTAGCTAATTCCTGGCACACTGCGGAGCTGGCACAGGTGATGGATCTGTACCTGCCCGCTAACTTCACCATCGCTCTCAACATTCCCTCCAAGACATTGAGGTTCGTACAATGGTTCATCTTCATCAATATTGCGTATATGTATGTCTGGTGGAATTTGATTATATCGCAAAGCTCTGCAATGGCTGCGGCGGTCCCTTGTGATCATTATTACTTTTTTTATTTTCTCCATCAACCATCTCTACAAATAATTTTCGAAGAGAACAACTGTACTCAGGTGATTTTTTCTGTTGGGTTGGAACCTGACGCATTTGTCGACCCTGTCACTAACCGGTATTAGTTTGCAGAACAAGTTGGGTGCAGCCAAGCGGTATTCTGGGCCCAGGAATGACGGCTTACTCTGCAGCCAGAGTTATCTACAAACCAGAGAAGGGCAACAAACAGGAACTCGCACTCAGAACTGGAAACAAGCCTTACAAAGTGAGTAAAAAGAAACATACAATATCTTATACATATTGGTTGAGAGCCATTTGAAGAATACTAATTCATGAATTATAATCGGAATTTTAATATGGAGACATATAAACTGCTTATTAGAGAGCCATTGAATGCACCTATACAGGGTAGCCTGGGGTAAAGTGCGCTAACTTCTACATGATGGTAGAAGTGATAAAATAAATGATTTTTTTTTAAATTCCAATGTTTATTTTCCCATACAAACAATTCAACTTTTTTTTACCTAAAAACTACCTTAAAATGTTGAAATTTATATTTAAAATGCTATTTATTTTTTTTGCTTGTACGTACCATCATAATATCTATACTATCATGTAGAATCTCCCCGGGAAGTTAGCGCACTTTACCCCCGAACATCCTGTATTTGCTTGTACCATCATAATATCTATTTTTTTTATATTAACTCCACACAGGAGGCCCTGAAGAAAATAATTTCCCTCAGGGCCTATGTCATCTTTGGGGATGCTGTGTGGAGGGTCTTTTTGTGGAGAGGAAGGAATGAACATGGGTCTTGAAGAGTCCCATGTTGTAGGAGGGAGGAAACACAGAGGCCGGCAGCTCGTTCCACAGCCGAGCTGTTGAACTTAAGAACGAATCGTAGAAGCGACCCGTTCTCATGTGACAAATTTCAACCGTGTACAAATGTTGGGCGCGCGTTTGGCGTGTATCCCGACTACGCACCGGTGCCGAGGGGATCAATGACGCTAGTTCCTCAGAGCATCTTCCATTGTAATACCGATAGAACAAGGACAGCATACCTACCTGACGCCTGTGCTCTAAAGATTGCAGTCCGTTTGTTAAGATTGGGGAATCTATCAAACGGACCGCCCGTTTCTGCACAGAGTCAAGGGTTTTTTTCAGGTATTTAGGGGCTCCGGACCAGAGATGGCTGCCAAATTCGACAGTAGGGCGCACTTGCGATTTGTACAGGGTCAGCAGTTGTGTACTATTAAAGTATCTGCGGGCCTTGTACAGTACGCCCAGCTTCTGAGAGGCCAGCTTTACTCTGGCTTCGATGAAGCCCCTATACCTGAGCTGGTCACTTATAGTTACACCAAGCATATCAATGGAAGGCCTGTTCGGAAGATTGCTTCCGTTGAAGGAGACTAGATTATCATTTGGATCCCTTTTAGACGTAATCAGACAGGATTACACAGGATTGGGTCTTTGAAATACAATCTATACAATCATGTAGAATCTCCCCCGGAAGTTAGCGCACTTTACCCCCGAACATCCTGTATTTGCTTGTACCATCATAATATCTATACAATCATGTAGAATCTCCCCGGGAAGTTAGCGCACTTTACCCCCGAACATCCTGTATTTTCTTGTACCATCATAATATCTATACTATCATGTAAAATCTCCCCCAGAAGTAAGCGCACTTTACCCCCGAACATCCTGTATTTGCTTGTACCATCATAATATCTATACAATCATGTAGAATCTCCCCCGGAAGTTAGCGCACTTTACCCCCGAACATCCTGTATTTGCTTGTACCATCATAATATCTATACTATCATGTTGAATCTCCCCCGGAAGTTAGCGCACTTTTCCCCCGAACATCCTGTATTTGCTTGTACCATCATAATATCTATACTATCATGTAGAATCTCCCCCGGAAGTTAGCGCACTTTTCCCCCGAACATCCTGTATTTGCTTGTACCATCATAATATCTATACTATCATGTAGAATCTCCCCCGGAAGTTAGGGCACAGAAGGTTACAGAAGAATATTATTGTTGCCATTTTACTACAAAACTACTGCCCAGTGTTTTTTTTGTAGACATTTTTGTTTTATTTTTCGTACATTTGTTACTTAAATTTTGTCTATTTTTGCTACCGGCCTCGACACAACTGTGTCATTAACTTTTATTTTGTGGGTTTAAATTTAATTTAATTATTATATTTAGTTTACTTATATGTATTTTTTAAATGATGTAATTGAAAAGCTGCACATCTTGACACAGGAATGCCCTTGTGAGATGTCCAGGTTATGTTAAAAACTATTTTTTGAATAAATAAATAAATTCAGAAGATATGCGAAACTCCTCATGTTAAAGTGTGAAACTAAGTTAGTTTTGTAATTTATTGAAGATTCCAAATGGTAAAACATGGTTTTGCGGGAGTCTTGCACTAGAAGACACCTCAAATAATGACCTGGAGGGAATTACGACTGGAGTGTACTTTCGTACATCAATGACTGGGGCACAGATGTCGTTGTAAATGTGAAGACTGCTTAATGTGTGCGCTAGGCCATTGTTATGTCATGTCAGCATTTCCAAGAGTCTATGGTTCCGTGGCAAACAGAACAAAAAAAAGCGAATTAACAAGCTAATCTAAACGAACCATAGAATAAAAAGTAAACTAGATTGACATGCCTTCCATTTGATTCGGATGGAAACCTTGATGACATAGTACCTTTTGGTTCTAACCCGTTTAGCATGCACTCGAAGAATGCACATCCGGCTCGAAGGACCACAAAAAATGTAACGTTTTCTATTACACGTAAATCAAATACATAATAAAATAAGACAGTAAAGAGCTCATTCAATTGGTTTTGAATAAATCACGGGAAAAGTGGAATGAAGGAAACAGCCTACCTCGAATTCCCATGAATCCGGGCAATAGGGCTCTCGATGCACTTGCCCTGTTCGGGTGAAATTTCCTCCACAACGAGATAAATGAGATGTGATTTTGATATTTAGCAGAAAGCATGTGAATAATACAACGAGGATACTACGATTGCACCTTCTTGCTATACGACACGAATTCGACTGTTGACTTGCGATAATTTTCAATGCAACATAAAATCTTCTTATTTCCAAGTGTGGTTAAGGCTGTTTTTAAGGAAGGAAATGGATAGTAAGTATGACAGTAGGTATGTGATGGGAAAAATGATAGATATTATCCAAAACTGTTTCAATACTAAACACTGTCTCTCTTACACTTGTCTGACATCATATATCGCCAACGATGATGAAAGACAGTTCTGAACTTGAAATTGAAGCAAAGAACTTTTGGATCACAAAGCACCCACATTTCTTGTGTTCTTCTTTATTCTGGGATACATACCTAACTTAACCTAACCTAACCTAACCTAACCTAACATATTATAGACTGAGCGTAGCCAAGTCTGGTTTAACTCGATAATTTGGCTTTTCATCTGTCTGTAAAATTGTTTGTTAAGTTCCGGTTCCAGTTCAAGACGGTGGCCGTGTTGAATACTACCCTTTTGTCCTGCCAGAGTTCACATGATCGTGGTACCTACGAGTATGAACTGTCAAATCGGAATAATCAATAGTCTGGTAATTCGTTATTTGAAATAAAAAAACCTTTTTTAAATTTTAATTTTTTATTTTGATCAATATTGATAAAAAATATCTAAAAAAATGTCCTTAAAAGTAGGTTCTGTGTTTGTGGTTAACAGATGTAATAATTACAAACAACAAAAATACTATAAGTTGTTTTTCAGGATACCAAAAAAACTGAATTGTATTAATAATTGGCAGAACTCGTGCCACTAGGAGACGCTAGTGTAGCATACTGCCATCAGAATGTATGGGAAATTGCAGAAGGTAGAGGTATTATTAATATTATAGGGTATTTGCCTATTCTCTTGTACAGGGTATGACAAAACGTTCCCGAAACACCCTGTAAACAATAAAAATAAATCCCTTTTGTATCTTGATTATAAATTTGTTTTTGGTTGCAGGAAACTGGTAATGGGTACACATTCATATGCGAAGGAACCTCCAAACCTCCCCAGCTATTGTGGCAAATTATCAACTCTCACAAATCCAATGCGGCGTAAGAATATTACTATTTTAATTGATAGACTTAAGGAACTAACTAACTTTAAAAGAAAGAAGAGAAATGGGTCACTTGATTGAGACTCTCAACATTTTATCTGGACATTATAGTTCACCACCAACACAAATGTACCTTTTGCATTCAATCCTAGGAAACACTTCCTTCCAAACAGAGTAGTAGAAGCATGGAACTAACTTCCACAACATTTCATCCATTCTACTAACAGAGTAGTGGAAGCTGGAACTAACTTCCACAACATGTCATCCATTCTACAAACATAGAGTAGTGGAAGCATGGAACTAACTTCCACAACATGTCATCCATTCTACTAACATAGAATAGTGGAAGCTGGAACTAACTTCCACAACATGTCATCCATTGTACAAACATAGAGTAGTGGAAGCATGGAACTAACTTCCACAACATGTCATCCATTCTACTAACATAGAGTAGTGGAAGCATGGAACTAACTTCCACAACATGTCATCCATTCTACTAACATAGAGTAGTGGAAGCATGGAACTAACTTCCACAACATGTCATACATTCTACCAATACAAACCTATTTTAAGCTCTATTGGATTCTTATTTAGAGAGAATAAAGGATTAACTTATTTTTAATTTAAAACAACCCAATTACTGTTAAATTATTGTGAAATCAGATGCGAGCGCATCAGCAAATGAGCAAATGCAAATGAATGTTGCCTGCTCGTTAAATAATTAACATACAAAGTAAAGTAGATTATTCACAGTCCTCAGAGGTATTCCAGTTCCGAGGCGGACTGTAGGTTTTTGTATGTTGCATTAGGATTTCCTAATATTCAGGGTTGATTTCCACAAAATAAAAACACAATGTTTGTTGACGGTAAGTCAAGTGTTGGTGTTACTTCATAATTTTAATGATTTCGTCATCGTTATGTTTAGTTAGCTCTATTTTGATTTAGTTTTTAAACATTTTATCTTTACGGTGTACTTTAATTTGAAAAAGCATTATGTAGTTTTGTAGCATGAAAATTATTTCTATATATATGAAGTTTTCATAAACTTTAGAAGTCAACGAATTAACTCGTTGAGGCGTTTCACAGAAATTCATTTGTAACACTGTCATCAAATGGAGAATCAGTGCCATTTTGTTTTTTGAAAGTATACTTGTAATTTTTTCATCAATAATTAATAAAAAAAATTGTGTACCACTTGAAAATTTCTGACTTATTACAACATATTGACAAATAACCACGAATACTGACGAATGTGCCAAGTGCCGATCGTGCAAACGGTCAGTTTCAATTTAGTAATGGCTGGCTTGTATTACCTGTCGTCATCTGTGATTGATATTTTAAAACCGTATTGAATGTAGTTAGATATACCAACAAAATGTAATTATAGCGGGTTCAGACGTTTCGATTTTATTTGATCAACTCGACACTTGAAAGCATATTGACAAGTGTGAACCTTCTTCCAACAAAGTTGCTCAAGATTTTAGTTGGAAATCTTGTTGCTCAATAAAAGTTGGTCAACTAAAATTGAAATATCTGAACCCGGTATGGGACACATCTAATCTTGCAAATGTATTTGAATCTGTTTCAGTACACTTCCCTGGACCAGACCGTTGCTGGTGGCCCTCCACGCTGTGGCCCTGGCCGCAGTCCCGGCAGAAGGGTCCTGCTCCCTGGTGCTGTCTCCAAGCAGTAACGAGGAGGCCCCCGTGCGTACTGACCAGGAGTTAGAGCTCCTCCCCGCAGCACCCAACAAACTAAACTTTAGGACCGGTCTGATCAAGAGGTTCATTATGTTTTGATAATGGGACAGCATCGCTTGGTCGATGGGGTACTGTCTAAATAATTGGCATGAACGCTCGTGGCTTAAACCCACTGTACTCTATTTTATCTTTAGTTATTTAATTTATAAATAAAACAGTGCATAGATAAAATGAGTGATGAGTGAACAGTGTGTACGTTTTTATTTTTTATTACAATATACAGGAATTAGATACTTCATGTTATGTACCTATGATATGTTTCTTTGCAATGTCTGTGGTATGTTTATTCCTTAATTACCAGGTGACGTATATAGTATGTAGGTGTGTGTGTAATGTATGTGTGAGTGTTTGTGTGTGTGTGTGTCTGTATGTATGCGCATTGAACAGTTTAAATTATTGACATGATGCCGCTTTTGAATTTGGTCAGTGAATCCGAAAAAATGTCAATGTTAGAGTTTAGACAAATATTATTTAGAGTATATAATTACAAGTTTTAAGGATAAGGACAATTACATGCTTAAGTAGAGAACTAGAATCAATCACAGTCCATTTGTGGATCAATTTTCCAGTATTAAACACTTTTTCCTCTTTCAGACGCGAGAACGATGGCGCTGTACTCTCTCGGATGAATGTAACGTGTCTTTTGGAACTGGGTGATAACCAGGCAAGAGCGGCCGCCAAATACGTTGGGTTGGATAAACCAGGCGCCGCAGAGTATAAGGTATACTTACCAGAGATGTGCTTTATTTCAAATAAATCCATTTCAAATGGAAATGCAAAATGCAAAATGGGTATTTTCCATTTTGCATTTTAAATGCTTTTCTAAAAACCATTTTGCATTTTGCATTTTAAATGCTTTTCTCAGTGCATTTTCCATTTTCAATGCTTTTTTGCAACATTCTTCCTACTATCTCCACTCATCTTTTTTTCATAAGCCCCAAATATCAGTCGGTCCTCAACCTCGCTATGAGAGATAATTTCCATGTGTCAAGTTGCTCCCTGGTAGGAGCCCTGGCAATTGAGTGATACCATTACAAAAAATACTGATTCAAATACTGAACATGGGGCCATGACGCTGTAATATTAAATGTTAGATAGCAGTTTCTACGTTTTTACGTTGGCAACATTAGTCCAGCGCAAATTTTTTGTGGTTTCATAATCTGTAGTCGTGGTGTTTTTGGATTTACCATCATGTAATATGTTTGTTCTACATTGATGTCCATTATCAAATGAAAAAATTGTTTAAAAATTCTATAATTATTTTAATTGTTTCACCTGAGAAACCATTTTGCATTTTCAATGCATTTTGAAAATAGGTATTTTGCATTTTACATTTCAAATGCTTTTCTAAAAACCATTTTGCATTTTCAAATGGAAAAGTTTTGACCCATTTCCATTTTGCATTTCAAATGGTTTTGGGTACCCATTTTGCACATCTCTGATACTTACCTACTGTATTATTATTGTTCTTCCTTACTTCCCTTTTCATTTCCCTTTAAAGTTAAGTCTCTTTCAGGCCTCTGGCATATTGACATACATTTCTTAAAGATGCTGTCAGAAAGTCAGAGAATTTGTGTGTATTTCGACTTCTAAATAAAATCCGCCTTCAATTTTATTATAAGAGAATTTAAATATTTAAATTATGAAATCAAACATTGCAACAGTTTTAAAAATCGCTTACTTATGTTTTATCGTCTAAACACTGAACTAAAATTACTGATAACGAAAAAAAAAAACATAATTTATTAGACAAATATATTATGTATAAACATTACTGCCACCTCACTTTTTTGTCGTTTCATAAAAAAATTATTAATTTAAAAAAAAACCAAAGTTTCATAATTTTTTCTCAAATTGCGGTCGGAACCTTTGGTTTCATAGACGAGTACATTTTAATTATTCTCTGGTTAACTTCTATATTTTAATGTAAAGTTTGATATTTATTCTTTCTAACCGAAATTCCTTGCAACTGCCCAACATTATACAAAATACCAATGATAAAGTACCTAGGAATAATTATTGATCAAAACCTAAATTGGAACTCCCAACTTGAAAATATAAGCAACAAATTTAAAAAAAACTAACCTGTTTTTTCAAAACATTAAGAAACATTTTAGATAAAGAACAACTATTTAAAATTGATTACGCCTCAGGCCAATCTTATCTACAATATGGTCTTATCAGATGGGGAAGTTCATGCGATTCCATTCTAAAACCAGTCTTCACAGCACAAAAGGCAATTTTGAAAATTATACTTAGAATCCCCATCAGAACCCCGACAGACTAAGGACGGGTTGTTTCAGACGATTTGAACAATTCATCAAATTTCAATGTTGATTTCCGGGTTCTGTGAAAGTCCTATTCAAGTTCTGTTATTATATCAGCATAGGGTAGTTGCTTGACAGAACTGAAATAAAAACAGAACTTGAAAAAATCTTTCACAGAATTTGAAAATGAACGTTGAAATTTGATGAATTGTTCAGATTCTCCGAAACAACCCGTCCTATGTTTTAATTCCCTGAATGCAATGACTCTGAAACAATTATATTCAAAAGCAGAATAACTTTGCACACACAAACTCGAGTCGATTCACAACATACATTTCATATATTGTAGGTACATACACCTTATATTGTAGGTAATAGGCATTAAAATCGCTTGACAAACCGAGTCTAGAAACGATCGATTTCAAGCACAAACCTGGCTTTTATTCATTTTGTAAATAATTTTATAAGAAAGCAAAAAAATTAATGAACTCTCACAGATAATCTTAGCTATAAAACTGTATTTTTTTATAAGTTGAATCCTTTACGCGTTCATACATTTATATTGAAAAAAAAAATTTTTTAGTAGTTTACATTTATTTATAGTTATTAAGTTTAATTTGTAGAACTCCATTTTATTTTTTTATTTTTTATATATTCAATAATATTGTTATTGGGTTTATAAAAACAGTTTATTTTTAAACAAGTTCTGCTGTGTAATTATTATTACGCGTGACAGCTGTTTCGCCCTCTGAAGGCATTATCAAACTGTCAGTTTGACAGTTTGATAATGCCTTGATTGAAGAAATCTTCACTACTAATAAAAATATAAATCTCCGTGGACACTATTACCAAAACGCCTTTTGCATCTAATCCTAGAAAACACTTCCTTGCAAATAGAGTAGTGGATGCTTGGAACAAACTCCCACAACATGTCATCCATGCAACAAATATAAATCAATTCAAAGCTCTATTGGATTCACATTTGGAGAGAAGAAAGGACTTAGTTCAAACTTAAAACAACTCAATTACTGTCAAACTTGTTGTGAAATCAGATATGAGCGCATCAGCAGAATGCTGCCAAATCATTACATAATAATAATAATAATTAATAATAATAATAATTAAATTCATGATTTGTTTTTCCACAATTCCGATCGTTTTAGCCGTATTGCTTCACGCAAACGTTGCATAACTTCCTTGTAGTATTCCTTATTAACCGTACGACCTGTTGGCAAGAACTCATGATGCACCAACAGTGAGCAAAACCTTCACATTTGATTGAACTTGGCAACATCCTCTGCAACTTCCCTAATAGTGATTCGACGATTGTCCAAAACCATTTTCTTCACTGTTTCGATGTCTTTAAAGCGCTTGTACCACTAATAAACACTTTTCTTCACTGATTAGATGTCTTTAAAGCGCTTGTACCACTTATAAACACTTTTCTTCACTGTTTCGATGTCTTTAAAGCGCTTGTACCACTTATAAACACTGTTTTGATGTCTTTAAAGCGCTTGTACCACTTATAAACACTTTTCTTCACTGATTAGATGTCTTTAAAGCGCTTGTACCACTTATAAACACTTTTTTGAGACAAAGTAGACTCGCCGAATGCCACAGTCAACATTTTAAGTGCGTTGGAGCACTTTATTCCATTTTTAACGCAAAATTTAATACATATTCTTAGATCCATTTTTTTCAAAAGTAAAAAATCGAAGAACACATAAAAACGTGACTAACCGTTCCAGTTGGTAAAAACAAACCACTAATCCAAAATGGCTGATAATGCTAACACATGATAAACATATGTGTACCAACATAACAACAAAATAAAAGTTCGATATTCGAATGTACACAGCCCGCGAAAATTCAAAATTCACCTTTTCTTTTGAACAAACCTCATATATAATAATATATATATAAATAAAATTAATACCATCATCAATTTTAAAAGTAAAAGTCAAGTAAGAAATAAGTCTTATATTTGAGAGTTTGTTACGATATGGGTGTATTTATTTTTGTTTTTGAAAGGAGGAAAATCTAATATATAAAATTTCAGCCTGCGAATGTTTGCACTCGCAAAACTCGAAAATTAGTCAACCGATATCAACGAAAATTTAAAAGTTTGTTCTTATTAGTGCCAATTCGGCTGAGTAAATCAGGGATGTATATAATACCATTAAAAAAATTTTATATAAAAGTCAAGTCCAAAATAAATATTCTATTTGAGAGTTTGTTAAAATATTGGTGCATTTTTTGTTTTTGAACTATTAGATACAAATATTTTATAAAAAAATCTTTCAGCTTCACAAATCCTAGTTTCATTATTATTTGTATGTCTCCACTAGTTATAATAACTCGATTCACTAGGTCTATTAGTATTATAATCTATTTCCGATTTTATGTCCGGGTTAAATCTTCCCCATAGGAAAAACTAAACCCTTCCACACACTTTTCCACAAATGATCATCTAGTCAATCAACATTATGCAAGTGCATTATATAAGCAAAATAAATACAAAACAATACAAGAACAACACGTCAACTCACCAGAGATCAAATGGGAAAATAATTCACCGACTCCAGATATTTTCATATCAGAGGGTTCGGCTCGGTAGAACTCCTAACAGGGCCTATAAATCCTACTGATCCCTCAACATAAATTTACTAAAAATCTTTCGTAATCCTACATGTATTTAAAATGACTGATTTTTGCATTTTTATGTATAAATTCTTAGATCTAATACGCCTAAATTTTGAATGAGAGAGCTAGGTATAATGCCAACTAACTAACTAACTAACTAACCATCACGCCGTTTCGGTAGGCAGAGAGGACGGACCGCCAAACAACTCGGTCACACCACACACTCCTTGCCTCATTCACATTCATTCATCGTCTCATACATACTCTTCTATTGTTCTGACTCTTGACATGGCCCGACTCAAGTAAGCGCACTTGAAGTGAAACAACACAAAACTGCGCTATATAAATGTTATGTTATTATTATTATTATCTGATTCACTTGGTCGTGCCATGTCCTCCTCGGGCGTCCCCGACTTCTGCTACCATTGACATTTGCATTGTATATTCTCCTTACACTCCTTTCTTCGCTCATTCGCTCTACATGCCCAAACCATCTAAGCGTCCCTTTCTTGATCTTACTCATTACGCTTACATCAGCCTTGCACTCTTTGCGGATATTCACATTTCTCACACGATCATACATGGTTTTACCACACATACGCCTCAGGGATCTCATTTCAACAGCATTCAATCTACTTTCATCCTTTCTTTGCAAGTTCCATGCCTCACTTCCATACATCAGGGTAGGTACCAGCACTCCATTGTGGACTGCTAACTTCGCTTCTTTGGACAATTTGTTGTTAGCGCCAACTGCGTTCAGTCCTCCATTAATGGAGTTACCTGCATTTACTCTTCTTTCAATATCTCTGTCAGCCTTCCCATCTCTCTAGAACATACTTCCTAAATACACAAACTCATCCACCTGCTCCAAGTATTCCTCATTCACAGCTATATTGCACACTGTTCTCGTACTTTCTATTTCAAACACCATGACTTTAGACTTACTTACATTCATCATTAACTCATTCTTCACGCATACTTCGTTCATCCTAGACACGAGAGACTGCAGATCATCCATACTATTAGCAATCAGCACCGCATCATCAGCATACAACAGGCAACATACTTTCAGATTACTCAAATTCGCGCCCAATCCCACATCTTTCAATTCTTGTATACAATTATCCATGTATAGATTGAATAACCACGGTGACATTACGCAGCCTTGTTTAACACCTTTTGTGATATCAAACCACCCCGTAAAACCACCGTTCACCCTAACACATGCAACGCTTCCCTCATATAGAGACGCAATTGCCTGAGTCAGATTCGCATTCACTCCAGTAGCCGAAATAACGAATGGTAATATTTTTATAGTCTGAGAATGCCAAATTCTTTTTATTTCATTTCCTAAATCTGTGTATTTTTTTTATTTTTTCATTAGCAGATTTTTGAATATTACAGGAATTTGGAATAGCGACATCAATGATATAAGTTAATTTTTTTTAAATATTTTTTTTTATTATTATTATTACTATTCTGTCTACCTGAGGGACGATTCCAGTTAATAATAATATTTGGATGATTTGTATAGCGGCGTTTTTGTACAAAATCACCTCGAGGGAACTGTACAAATTTATAATATATTTCTACAAATGTACATCTAATAAAAGATAAGCAAATTTTCCTTTACCTTAAAATTTATTACCTTTTTGCTGTCATCCGAGAGAAATGAAATCGCAGTCAGCGAAAAATATGTTAATTTTAAGGTTAGGGACAATTGATACATTCTGAGTTTTGGAAATGCAAAACCTACTTAAAAGTACTTAAGGGTAAACGTACCATATGTTGTAATCTACATGCTCATAGACGGCATTAATTTAATTACTATTATAAATTGCATACAAATACTATATTAAACCGAGGATCCAATCCAATATCGTATTTGGGTTTTTATAAAGACAAAACTATTTATTCAAATTCATATTGAGAATGTACGGGCTAATTTTTTTTTTAATATATTTTTTTATTTTTTTTTTATTATTTTAATATAGATCATATGGGTTACATTAATACATACATCTTTTGACAAATATAATATTTAGGTTCATAATTGGTCATGTATAACTTATCAGAAAAGAGGAGTTCTTGTGCCTGATAAGGGAGCCACGATTCTTACTTAGATTCTAACTGATGTAAACTATATATATATTTTTTTACTATAAATTTTTTTGGAAAAAAAGTTTCATTTTATTTATTTGTTCTTGTTGGTTCGTAATACAGCGCAATTCGGAAGGGAGATTATTGTAGTTTTTTATGGCTTGGTAAATATAATGGTTGTGCATTTGAGTTGTTTTAAAGATTGGCGTAATAAATTGATTTCTATTTCTCATCAGTTTGTAAAATTCTTGATATTCTGTGTTATTTTTTTCTTTTAAAGCATGACTTTGCAAAAAGTGGATTTTTTATAAAATTTATATATTAACGCCATCTACGAATGAGTAGATTATAATTTACGTTACGTTTACTCTTAAGTAAATTGAAAATAAATATGTTATTAATATTTTTCACAAAATATCAAAAGAATAATGAGTAGTAATTATTTTGATATTTAGCATAAAAGATTTAATCTTTTTATATTCAAGTTTTATTTTAATTTTATTTTTTTTATTTTTTATTATTGTACGACAGACAGGTAAGTCCAATTATGGTACAATTTTATTAAAACTAACAATACATGTACATATATTTTTTTAAACATGGTATAGTGATATTAAACACATCTATATCCGCTGGTAGGGCATTTAGCAAGGTCATACCTCTTGTCATGCTATGTTGGGCAATGACATCCGTCCGACCCTGCGGTATGCAGAATAGGTCGTGGTTACGATTTCGACAGTATTTATCAGGAACGAATAAGCCACAGCATGACAGGAGATATGGACAATCGATAAGGTTTTTTCGTAACTTTAATTCAAATACCATGAGTCCGGCATTACGCCTAGTCTCCAGGCTTTGGTAATTTGTCTCCTTTAGCAGTTCCACGTGATGCATGAATTTCGGATATATTCCGTATGATCGCATGTAAACATACCCTAGGAATTTTTTTTGAATTTGTTCAATCATATTTATGTATTTAAGTTGATGAGGTATCCAGACAGTACTGGCGTACTCCAGCTTGCTTCTGACCACTCCGTTGAACATGGCGGTCATTGCTTCTATGTTATTGAATTGTTTGCAAGTTCTTATTACAAAACCAAGAGTTTTGGAGCAAGCCGAGGTAAGCTGGACTATGTGGTTTAAAAATGTCAGCTTGGGATCAAAGATCACCCCAAGGTCCTTGATGATGTTTACGCGTGTAAGTACTTCACCATTCATTCTATACTGGCAGAATAGCGGATTTTGTGAACGACTATAAGTCATAACAACGCATTTTTTAATATTGAAGTTAAGTTTATTTTCTACCGACCATATCATGATTGAATCGAGGTCGGCCTGCAGTTTCGAATAATCATAATCTGATTCAATTTCCTTCATCAGTTTCATGTCATCCGCGAATAGTAGACATGATCTGTGACGTATGCAATCCTGAATGTCATCTATCAGAATAAGGAATAACATGGGACCGAGATTCGATCCTTGAGGAATTCCTGACAGAGCTGCGAACTTATGGGAGTCGTATCCATTTATATTTACATACTGACTTCTATCTTTTAAATATGACGCAAAAAATGTCAGTAAGGGTTGATTAAAACCTATTTTATGCATCTTTTTTATTAGAATATCGTGATCTACTCGGTCAAATGCCTTTGCAAAGTCCGTGTAGATTACGTCCGTCTGATGCCTACAGTCTAGGCCTTGTGCTACCCGTCGAGAGAAAGAGAGTAAGTTGGTTACCGTTGATTTCTTCGGTAAGAAGCCATGTTGATTACCTCTTAAGAAAGGCGTGATTTGTGGACTGATTTTATCACAGATAATCATTTCAAAAAATTTTGGAATTGTTGACAGTACTGCAACTGGTCTATAATTTCTGACGTCAGTCTTTTCATCAGCTTTGTGAATGGGGCTGACCCTCGTTAGTTTCCAACACTGTGGAAATGTGGAAGACATGATGCAGAGATTAAATATGTACGCAAGGGGTACACAGATATTTGGAGAGATTTTTATAATTATTGAAGGAGGAATACCGTCCGGACCAGTAGCCTTATCAGGTCGGAGATTCCGGATACAAGTTTCTATTTCCTGGATGTTGGTCAATTCGAGTAAGATATCTCCAACGTTCCAGGGTGATGCTGTTGGGAAATTGGTTTCAAGTTTCGGGGTTGCTTGACTATAGACGGAATGAAAATAGTCAGAAAACTTATTTACAATTGTGTTAGGGTTAGTAAAAGTTACGCCTTCCTCAATCAAGCATGTTGGTGAGGTTGGGTTAACTTTTTGTGACCTAATATAGTTCCAGAAAAACTTTATGTTGTCTTTGATCCCATTCTGAACATTTTTCATGTATTGTTTTTTAGCAAAATTTATTTCAGATTTTAGCTCGGACCTACTCGCTGAAAATATCAGATAATCGGATTGCTTTTTGTGCAATAGATATCTTTTTCGGAGCGATTCCTTTCTTTTCAGTTTATCTATAATGCTCTTATTGAACCATATCTAGGGATTGCAATCCCGCAGCTAATTCATTCCCGCGGGATTGATATGCGGGATTGCTCAATCCCGCGCGGATCCCGTGGGATCCCGCATCTTTGAAATAATGTTTAAAATCAAATTGAAACTACAGATTTTTGGGTAAAAATCAACTTTTATTTAACATTTCTAACACAAACATTAAAAAAATAACAAAACATTGTTTGAACAACATTATTCATTAAAGTGAGAAAAGAAAAAAGAAAAGAATGAAAGAATAAAAAAAAAAATAATAAAAATTTTCAACCTATGGTGATAGGTTTTGAAAGTACGCTCTTAAAAAGCAAATGGCATTAATTGTGTCATCTCCGAGCCTGCTTCTGAGCGAACTACAAATATAACCTGCTGCTGAAAAAGCTCTCAGTAGGCTGCACCGTCAGGATATACTCATAGGCGAGCGTCAGGTACTCTCCTCTGATACCTTCGGAGTCAAAGACCATCATTTCCTTCTTCAAAATTTTCTCAAAGTCCTTTTTTTTGCTGTCTGGCTTTTTCTTGAATATTTCTTTTTCTTGTAGAAGTTGTTTTTCCAGTTCGTCTTTTAGCGTTAGAGTGGGAATAGTGGAATCTGTATCAGTAGCAGATGTATTTTCGAAGTCATCTGTATATGTTTCATTTTCATTGTCTTGAACTACGACTCTTTCTATTATATTCTTTATTTCTTGGCGTATTGCAACTTTTCTTGGCATGAAGAATGTATAAGTACGGTCTGTATTTTTAGCTTCTTCGTCGTACTTTTTCGGATTTTGCAAATAAATCAAAACTCCTGTTAAATCGTTCATGTAGAGTCTGTGACAACTGGTTACTCAACACCGTGTTTTGTTGTTGCAATTTATCCAAAATAAATCGAACTGTTGTGTCCGCAGTTATAAGCGTTGACTCTCGCCTACAAAGTGCCTCAACTCCTAATTTAAAAGGCTGCAAGTTAGCGATGAGATCTTTAATTATGAACCACTCATTATCGCTGATTTTAATCTCAGATTCAATATCGATTAATGCTTTATCAATACAATTCTTCAAATTGTAGAATCGTTCTAACATATTCAAAAGGCTATTCCAGCGAGTACGGCAGTCTAATATCAATGCCAATTCTTTTTTAGAACCTTCTTGTTCCTTCACATATTTTTGTAAGAAGACGTCATTTTTAGTTGGTGACCGCTTAAAAATTTTTACCACTTTCCGTACTTTCTTCAAGAGATCGTCATATGTTGTAGAAATCATTTCAATTGGCAGTGAATTTATATTTACAGTCACACCCTGTTCATTGGCGTCCATAACATCGTTATCATCATCATCAGATTCCGTCGTAAATGCTGCTGCTGGGCATTCTGATATCGAAGAATTGCTTTTCTTATACAGTGCATCAACCACCACTTGTTGTAAACCGTGTGTAAAACAAAGCTGCTGGGAACAACGTAAAAGTCTGCCAACCTTCACCATCACACTAGCGCCGTCCGTTGTAATTGCGATAATATCTGTGTCTAAGTCTAGACCAAAACTCAGGAGGCGTTCTTTCACCAAGCTAATGCAATGTTCTGCGGTAGCCGAGCCATGTATATGGACCAAACCCAGATTAAAATGGTTTTCTTTCTGGTGGACGTTGATATTTAAGTATCGATGATTCCTTTGTGACGTCCATTGTATTTGGCGAATTGGGTAGTGTGTATCCGCTTTTAGAAAATAAATTTCTTAAATCCGTAGATGTGCAAAAGGAACTTAAGGTGAATCCGTCTTTACATACCATCCTAGAGATCATTTTTTCCATGTTCATGGGGTTTTTTTTAATAAGAAAACTTTCAATTTTTTTGGTTTTCTTCTTTGGTACTACAGGTAAGGATTCCTCTTCAATGTCGTCGTTTCGAGAATCGATATCGATATTGTGTTTAGTCTTTAAATGTATTTTCAAGCCTTTGGTAGAACGTTGACTAATTTTTAGTTCATTTGAACACAGAAGACATTTGCCGCCTTTGTCATTTTTCTTGAAATAACGCCACAGACTTTTTCCAAGTTGGCTGATATCGCCATCGCCATCACCGTCGCCTTTTTTCTCTTCCCTAGGATTCCCAGTTTCAATGTACTTCCACAAGATTTATTAACTCGTTACCTGCAATTAATAAATAAAGTTTATTGTAAGTATAGATTTAGATTAATTTATTTCACTTTAATACCATTAAAATTGATTACTATCATCGATAACCATATCAAAAAAACTTTATTAACAAAAACCACTTTAATTCATAATGTTTCACGCGACATTACGACATTATATTGCTATAGATTTAGTTTCATTTTTACACCATTCAAATTGATTACTATCTTCGATAACCATATCCAAAAAACTTTATTATCAAAAACCACTTTAAGTCATACTGTTTCACGCTATATTACGACATCATATTGCTATTTACGGCACAATCTGCTTTAAAAATAAAACAGAACAAAACTGAATCAAAAACATTAAAATTTAGGTACTTACATTAAACGCCGGTCGGTGAATACGAAAACACTCGTCACCTACAGAAAGACGTGCGCTTCGCAGTACTATTTATGAACAACTGGCAGGCGCCGACAGGATTCACAGGATACTGCCGTCAACCGCTAGTGGCGCTAGTCCCCAGCCAATCCTTTAGTGGCGCAGGCGGGCTATCTTGTGCTAAACGGTAACATTGCGCTCGTGCTACTCTCGATTTACGCGAAAGTTTTAGCGCCAAATTTTTAACTTGCGGGATCCGCGGATCCCGCGCTTTGAAGGTGCGGGATTGCGGATTAATAAAAGCTGCGGGATCCCGCTTTGCGGGATTGCAATCCCTAACCATATCGGATATACATCGTTTGTGATGTTGGGTTTGTTATTGGGTATACATAATTCAAAAATACTAAACAGTACATTGTTTAAATATTTCACTGCTTCGTTTACAGATTTTATAGTGTACAAAAATGTCCAATCAAAATGCGAAAGAATATTATTGCACAGTTCTATGTTTGCTCGCTTATAATTAAATTGGTTGAAATTATAATTGTGGAGCGAAGGCGGGGGCCCGCGGGGGGCGCGGCGAACGTTTTGGCGGGGTCTTCGTCTGCACCGAACCGCTCTTGATAGGCGCGCGGAAATGTCCAGCCGATTCAGGCGGTTGCTGACGGTTTCACCTCTTCCTCGCACTCCATAAATGCTGGCGTCCCACAGGGATCGGTTCTGTCTCCGACTTTGTTTTTGTTGCACATCAATGACCTTTTGACATGTGCACCGATTCATTGTTACGCGGATGACAGTACAGTTCATGATAGCTTTTTGTTTGACAAGCCCCCAAAGGGCACACAAACTCCAACGGCTCGGAGGGCTTTGAAGCAGAGAATGGACGGTTATCTCGAGAGTATTTCCTCCTGGGGTAAAAATAATCTCGTCGAATTTAATGTTTCAAAGACCCAATCCTGTCTGATTACGTCTAAAAGGGATCCAAATGATAATCTAGTCTCCTTCAACGGAAGCAATCTTCCGAACAGGCCTTCCATTGATATGCTTGGTGTAACTATAAGTGACCAGCTCAGGTACGGGGGCTCCATCGAAGCCAGAGTAAAGTTGGCCTCTCAGAAGCTGGGCGTACTGTACAGGGCCCGCAGATACTTTAATAGTACACAACTGCTCACCCTGTACAAATCGCAAGTGCGCCCTACTGTCGAATTTGGCAGCCATCTCTGGTCTGGAGCCCCAAAATACCTGAAAAAAACCCTTGACTCTGTGCAGAAACGGGCGGTCCGTTTGATAGATTCCCCAATCTTAACAAACGGACTGCAATCTTTAGAGCACAGGCGTCAGGTAGGTATGCTGTCCTTGTTCTATCGGTATTACAATGGAAGATGCTCTGAGGAACTAGCGTCATTGATCCCTTCGGCACCGGTGCGTAGTCGGGATACACGCCAAACGCGCGCCCAACATTTGTACACAGTTGACACTTGTCACATGAGAACGGGTCGCTTCTACGATTCGTTCTTAAGTTCAACAGCTCGGCTGTGGAACGAACTGCCGGCCTCTGTGTTTCCTCCCTCCTACAACATGGGACTCTTCAAGACCCATGTTCACTCCTTCCTCTCCACAAAAAGACCCTCCACACAGCATCCCCAAAGATGACATAGGCCCTGAGGGAAATTATTTTCTTCAGGGCCTCCTGTGTGGAGTAAATATAAAAAAAAAAAAAAAAAAAAAAGCGTCGGGTGATGCTGGTCTTCATTCACCAGTGGTTCCTCGCTTCTCATCACGTCACACACATTTATATTGCTAAGGATAAGATCGAGAATGTTGTCGCTACTGTTCTTCACTTTATTGTTCTGCATCAGTCCATTCGAGTTTGTGAAATACGAAAAATCAGTTAAGACGTCTTCGGGTTTATTATTTAAGTTGAAATCACCCAAAATTATTATGTTCTTATTTAATAATATATTGGCTTTATTGTCTAAATGTTCATAGAAAATACGTCTATTTTCGCTGTCATCTGTGCAGTAGAAGTCTACACATATAAACACAGTAAAGTTATCTTTACAGACTTTTACCCAGAGGTGTTCACCATCTGTTTCTAGCTCTCTTACTCTTATTGAATTTAACGGTTTACGTACTGCGAGCAGTACCCCTCCCCCTCGTTGCCCCTCTCGGTCCCGGCGATGTACTGTGTACTGGCTGGTGGACAACAGTTCTGCATCGAATACAGAGGTTTGCAACCATGTTTCAGTTAGAGCAATAACTTCAGAATTTTGTGAAATAACGTTGTTCGAAAATTCACCTATTTTCGTATTTAGACCACGCACATTTTGGTATTTCAACGCTAGTTTTGCCATTTTTAGGTAGGTAAAGATTTACCTGATTGTGGGCCACCTTCTTCATTTGATGGTGATAAGAATTTAAATTTAGACACAGCGATACCTAGGAATACTGTCTAGGAATGTATCTTTCTTTTCTTCCGGGACACCTATTTTGAAGGAGGTGTAGTTCCCTTTTGCCTTCAATGAGACAATATCGAATTCGGAGTCCGGTTCAATGGTTTTGAGAAATGCGTGCACGTGTGTGCTATCGGTATCTAGGCTAAAGCGCCAAGCGTGGATATAATGCTTTCGCTCTATTGCTCGCAATGCCGTTTCTTTTTTAGTGCCCGTTATTATGAGGGATGTACGATGTCGCGGCTTTCGTGCTTGCACCTGCCACTCATCAACGTGTTTAGAAAGTTTCGCAAAAATACCAGAGCAGGTTTTGCAACTGCACGACTCAATTCTGTTGTCATCTAAGAGAACTGGAATCGCAGTTAATGTAAAAGTCTTTACTAATTTTAAAGTTAAGGACAATTCCTTATCTTTAACCTATACAGCGCTACGCACACGCTAGGAAATGTATGAATATCACAAAATGTGTCGTGCATACCTGTTAACCTTCCAGCGGGCGAGCTGTCGCAAAATTTACGACAGACGCGCCTTATCGCTTCCCCCGCTCTTACCACGATATGCTAGAGTCAAATCAAATCAAATGTCAATCATTTACCGCAATATATGTGCTGAATTACGGGATCAAAGTGAATTACGGTCGGTCAGTTGAACCGATAACAAGAAGAAAATAGAAGCTTTCCAAAACGCGGTGTTTGTCGGTTATGTGCACTGGATAAGAAAAGATCCTCAGCATCAATGAAATGTTGCCGTTGCAAGTCCTTTACATGCAAGAACCATTCTTCAGATGAAGTGGTTTGTAACAATTGTAAGGATGAGAATTTTGATTCTGACTAAATGAGTCGATAAAATATTTGTTTTGAAATATTAACATGTTTAGAGTGTTGCTTCGTTTTTTTTGAGAAAGTCAAATAATCTATTTTTTTAAGACTACCTATTATCATTTTTCATAACCTTAAAGAAATTCCCTAACATTTTTATAAAGAAAACACCACTTATATGGAGAAAACTCGATGACGTAAAATTTACGCCAAGCACCCGCTCAAGGGAAATTTCTCAACGCGCCCTCTGGAAGGTTCTCCACTCAGGACGGCCCTGTGAAGGCGCTGTACGGGACGGCACTGTAATCGCCGGCCGCACAGACGATGTAGTGGGAATGGCCGGCTGGCCGCTTCTACGCCTAGGAAGAAAAGTCGGGAAAAAGGAGGGAGAATGTGGAAAAAGGGAAAAATGGGGAAAAATATGAGGAAAAGGGAAAAATGTAGGGAAAGGGAGAAATGGGGAAAATGTGGGAGATTATGGGAGAAAGGTATAAGGCAGGGGAGAGGAAGGTAGGGGGGAACCTGCGCCCTGACAAAGGACGTTTCGACTTTTGCAAAATGCTTCTTCTTGGTGAGCACCAGGGAGCCAGGAGAAAGAAGAAGGCCAGGTTGAAGTGAAGGTCCCAGGGCAGAGAAGAGGCTTGAAGAGGCAGTCAGGGGCAGTCCAGGAGAGATGTTGTCGAGGCGATGGTTTCTGGATCTCTGAGGAATTGTGCAATTTGTCCGCCTTTTAAAGGGCCAACGGGCCCTGCTCTGCCTTTGTTTGCGAGAGATTCCGAGAATTATTTCGAGTTCCCTGAATCTTCATAGGGCAGAAATTGCCTGGGTCCCCTGACTATTTCCTCAATCCGCCTGCCCGGGTCATATTTTATTTTCAGATATTTTGTGAGTTTGCACAAACAGACATTTACATATAGATATTTTAAAGGGAAGCTTTGCATAAATTTCGACTTTGTGCGAACGGCGAGTTTTTTAAAGGAAACTGCGCTTGCACAAATTCAAACTTCATGAAAGTCATCCATGTTGTTCGCGCAATATATAGGGGATTGTTAGGTATGCATCCACAGGCTTAATGGACAAGTGTAATGTCAATACAAAATCCTGCAAATGTCCTACCTACCCTTTTACCCATCCCAAAATGTCACCATGATAAAAATATTGTTGCGACACATGTAAAATCTGACAAGTGGTGTCAGTTGCTTATCAGAGTTCGGAGTGATAATTAATATCAGACAGGACGATTAAACGTATATTTTGTGAAGTTAAATCAACAAATACTCCTGGAGACGTGTGATAGTCATCAACGGGTGAGTCCATCTTTCCTGCTTTCCAATCTGGGCTTATCTTGTGCTCCAGAAGCCCAGATTTATACCTTTGATTATTGCACTGTCCATCGGGTTTGTCGGATGCATAAATCGTCCCATAACCTATCATTCGGAGTAGTTTGGGACTGGTCCTTTGGGCGTGTGGCATATCACACCACCTCTAAAATATATAGTGGAGTCGCAGCTTCGCGACACCATTTTTGGTTCTTTCGAGCCGGATTACCAACGGGGTATTTAAAATTAACATATTTAAAGTTATAAATAAATATTATTTCCTCTTTATACTTTGTTAATTTGTATGTACTAGGTTGCATTTGTAATTATTGTTGTGTTTAAATTCCTACATACAATTAATCATGGCGACTAGCGATAGTACTCAGGATATTAAAATCAAGTTAGTAGAATCGAAGATTAATTTGATGCATAATCGTGTTAATGAATTATACGAGAAAGCGAAAAGTATTGCGGACAGGGAGACGAGAAGTTCGGAGGATTTTCTTAAACAAACGGTTAATATAGCTACATATTATGCACAATTTAACACATTTTGTGATGAATTTCATACACTTCAGTTGAAAAAGGATTCAAATTACAATATGAATTTCGATTTATGGAGTAAATTCGAAAATAAGTACTGTTTTGTAGTTTCTATACGCGAAAGCATTATAGCAAAGCAAGATTCATCACGTGATCGACAGAAGTTAAATAATTTACCATTAATTAAGCTCCCACCGATCGAGATGCCATCGTTCGATGGTAATCAAGAGAATTGGTCGATATTTTATGAAGCTTTTAAATTAAACATTCACTCAAATGAAAATTTGAATACGTCGCAGAAGATGCAATATCTGATAGGGAAACTCCAAGGAAAGGCGTTATCAGTTTTTGCGGGAATACTTCCGAACGAACAAAATTATTTTTTAATTTGGGAAGCTCTCGAAAAGAAATATCAGGACAAACGCGTGCTAGGTACCTTTTATCTGAACAATATTTTGAATTTAAAATTATTGGCACCTAGTAACCCAAATGAGTTAAATAATTTTATTGAACGGTTTGCGTCTTCCATAGCTGCACTCAAGGAATTAGGTATTGATGACCTAACCGATTTTATAATATTACATATTGCACTGAAAAAATTAGATATACAGTTGGTGCAAAATTTCGAAATGTCTATACGGGAGAAAGCTATACCTACATATAGCGATTTAATAGAATACATTCGGTCGCATGTCAAAATCCTAGAACGAACTGGGCAAAATGATAATAAAGTTGTTAATAATAAAAACAAAGTTACGCATTCATTCGCTGTGGTCGAACCGAAGTCAAGTAATAATAATCGTAACAGGTGCCGGAAATGTAATCATTCTGATCATGTTGAATTGTTTAAATGTGAACAATTTAACGAATTAAGACCAAATGCTCGCTTTCAGTTTGTGAAATTAAATAATTTATGTGTAAACTGCTTAAGCGATAAACATAAAACTGTGAAATGTCCATCTAAATCGGATTGTAGAATTTGTAAAAAACGACATCACACCGCTCTGCATTTTGAGAGCACGGTGAATACTGAAAGTCAATCGAAAAACGAAGCCATTACATTAATAGCGCGTAGTCATAAACATCATAATAATTTTTCTGCGGGTAATATAGCTACGAATGTACTACTGTCAACCGCGCAGTTATTTGCTTATGACAATAAAAATAATCAAGTAAGCGTAAGGTGTTTAATTGATTGCGCATCGCAACAAAATTTAATCAGTTTAAACACTTGTAATGAATTAAATCTTAAAATATTTCCTTTAAATAATTCAGTAGTTAAAAGTGTTGGTTCAGTAGAGACACCAATATTGGGACACGTTGCGTTAAAAATTAAATCCCGCGTTTCAGAAGATACTTATAAAATTAGTCTATTAGTTGTCGATAAAATAACTGATAAGCTTCCTACACAACATGTTGACACAAAGTCATGTGAGCATTTAGTGGGTTTAAACTTAGCGGATGAATCCTGGAACGTTCCATCCGATGTTGATATCTTATTAGGTGCACAGTTATTTCCATATATTCTGCTGGGGAATAAGGTTTTATCTAAACATAATACGAATGCACCACCGGCTATACAGACAGTATTCGGGTATATTGTAATGGGTGAAATACCTACGTGTACGCCGGAGGTTTCGTGGACGTTCGGCCCCATAACCAATGTAGATTTATATAAAGCGTTATCCAAGTTTTGGACGATGGAAGACATGCCTATTAAGTCGTTGATGAAAGCTGAAGATGCAGAATGTGAGAAAATGTACCTCGAGTCAGTCCAACGGGATGAATCGGGAAGGTATATTGTATCTTTACCGTTTAAGATAGATCCTAATAATTTAGGTGATTCGCGCCGTGTCGCGCAGCGTCGATATGAATATTTAGAACGGAAATTTAATACTTCGCCAGAATTGCATTGCAGTTATAATGAAGTAGTTTCTGAATATCTGGAAAAGGGATATATGAGGGTTGAAGTTCCGTCTTCATCTAATATTGATGAGGGATATTTCATTCCTCATCACGCAGTAATTCGTAAAGATAAATCAACAACTAAAACTCGTGTTGTATTAGATGCAAGTACAAAGACCAGTTCAGGGTTGTCACTTAATGATACTTTGTATACAGGTCCAAATTTGCAATCTAATTTGTTTACACTTTTAATTAAATTTCGCTTATTCGCTGTAGCATTAACCGCAGATGTTAAGCAAATGTATCTACGTATAATGGTAACGGAAAGCCATCGTAAATATCAAAAAATTCTTTATAGATTTCACGAAGATGAACAAATTGGAGTTTATCAATTTAATTCACTCGCGTTTGGTTTGAACTGTTCACCATTCCTAGCAATGCGAACTATACGGCAGCTAGCGAGCGATGAAAGAAATCGTTATCCGAAAGCGGCGGAATTTGCAATTAATGATTTATATATGGACGATTTTGTATATTCTGTAAATACTATAAGTGAAGGCATCACTTTGGCTACAGATTTAATGGCGATGTTCAAGTGTGGAGGATTTGAATTAGTCAAATGGTCGAGTAATTCTCCTCATTTACTGGCCCAATTACCAGAGTCGCACCGCGCGACAATGGATTTTTCGGATAAATGTAGCATTTTAGGATTAAAATGGGATCCGATATCTGATTGTTTTCGATTTATGATATGTCCGACGGAGGAAAAAACTATATGTAAAAGATCAATTCTTTCCACAATAGCTCGTTTATTCGATGTATTAGGTTTGGTTGCTCCGGTAATTTTATATGCCAAATTACTTTTACAAGAGCTGTGGTTAGAGAAAGTAGGATGGGACGAGGAACTACCCCAAAGTATTGTTAATAGATATGTCAAATTCAAGGAAGAATTACCGATGCTTTCTAATTTAAATTTACCTCGATATTTGGGAGTAAAGGAGGACTGCACGATAAATATTATCGCCTTCGCAGATGCGAGTATGAAAGCATACGGTTGTGTAATATATCTTCATGTCACGGATAAGGGTGGCAACACTACAATGAATTTGATATGTTCTAAATCCAAGGTGGCCCCTCTGAAAACAGTGTCGCTCGCTCGATTGGAATTATGCGCTGCGCTTATTTTATCTAGACTCGTTAGATCTATTATAGATACTTATAGAAATCGCGTTTCGATAAACGATATATTTGCTTTTTCAGATTCAAAAATAGCACTTTCTTGGATTCACTCGTCCCCTCACCGGTGGCAAACTTTTGTAGCTAATCGAGTTAGTGAAATTCAGGAAAATTTACCCGCGAAACATTTTTATCACATAGATGGCGTTACCAATCCTAGTGATTGTTTATCACGAGGACTACTGCCTGCTCAGCTGGTCGATCATTCTCTTTGGTGGCACGGTCCGCCCTGGGCTGCGAACCCAGTATCCGAGTGGCCTGTCGAAAGATTTTCCCCCTCACGAGAGGAGGAGAATGCTTTGGAATTGAAAAAATCGCATACATTTACAATAACGTCAATAGAGGAAAATTCTCCGATATATAATCTCGCTTTAAAAATTTCCTCATGGCCAAAACTGCTGAGAATTGTGGTATATATTTTACGATTTATGCGAAAGTTATCACGCTCAACAGTTATAAATTCCACGGAATTAAACATTGCTGAAATGAATGTATTAAAAGCTTTACAGAATAGGTATTTTAGTGCCGATATACAATTAATACAGAGGGATAAATTATGCTCACCTTCAATCCGAAAACTAAACCCATTCCTAGATCATAATGGCTTGTTACGTATAGGTGGTAGATTAATAAACGCGAATATACCTTTTGAAAACAAACATCCAGTACTTCTGCCAAGACAGGATCATATTGTCGATATAATTATAGACTTTCACCATCGTATGAATTGTCATACTGGTGCACATCTCCTTATGTCAATAATTAGACAGCGTTATTGGATCTTATCGGGGAGAAATCTAATACGCAAAAGAGTACATGCTTGTAATTTCTGTTTTAAAACTGCACCTTCTAATATTATACCGCTAATGGCAAATTTACCTACAGCTAGAGTTCAGGAAGCAAAGGCATTTACACATACGGGGGTAGATTTTGCCGGACCAATAAATATAACGCTTTCTAGGCGTCGTGGGGTAAAAAGTCAAAAGGCATATATATGTCTATTTATTTGTTTAACAACGAAGGCTATACATATGGAAGTGGTATCAGATCTAAGCACGGACAATTTTTTAAACGCATTTAAGCGTTTTCTATCCAGACGCGGACCGGTTTCGTGTATGTACAGTGACAATGCGACAAATTTCATAGGCGCAAAGAATTGTCTGGATGACTTATATAATTTTTTAGAGGCAAATTCAACTAAAGAAGTTCTTCGCAATGAATTTAACATTCGGAGAATTGAATGGAAGACGATTCCACCCCGCGCTCCTCACTTTGGAGGATTATGGGAGTCAAATATTAAATGCATTAAATCGCATCTGTATAGGGTTGTGGGTACTCAACTTTTATGTTATGAAGAGCTTCTCACAGTTCTGACACAAATAGAGGCTGTACTTAATTCACGGCCATTATGTTTATTAAGCAGTTCTCATTATCCAGAAGCTCTTACTCCGGCTCATTTTCTGATGTCTACCCCGATTCAGCATCTACCTGCTTATGATTTGACTAATGAACGCATTAGTCTACTGAAAAGGAAAGAGCTTTTGGACCACCTCGTTCAATCTTATTGGAAGAAGTGGCATATAGAGTATCTTCACTCTCTGCAGATGAAAAAAAAATGGAATAGTCCCGCGAATAACATTCTAGTAGGTACCATAGTATTGGTGCATCAAGAGGATGCGCCTCCACTTTATTGGCCGGTGGGCGTTGTTGAGGAGGTGTTCCCTGGTAAAGACGGAGTGGTTCGTGTCGCACGCGTAAGGACCCCTTCCGGGAACTTTAAACGACCAGTCGTAAAATTGTGTCCTTTGCCTACACAATAAATATTATTTCATAATTTTTTTTAATTTTCGTTTTAACTTTGTAATTTTAATAGCGTATTGATAAGAATATTTATATTTCATCTTACTTCGTTTTACATTTAATTCTTTACTTTATTTGAAAGTACTTAAAATTTCGGAAGGTACTTTCAACGCCGGGAGAATGTTCGCGCAATATATAGGGGATTGTTAGGTATGCATCCACAGGCTTAATGGACAAGTGTAATGTCAATACAAAATCCTGCAAATGTCCTACCTACCCTTTTACCCATCCCAAAATGTCACCATGATAAAAATATTGTTGCGACACATGTAAAATCTGACAAGTGGTGTCAGTTGCTTATCAGAGTTCGGAGTGATAATTAATATCAGACAGGACGATTAAACGTATATTTTGTGAAGTTAAATCAACAAATACTCCTGGAGACGTGTGATAGTCATCAACGGGTGAGTCCATCTTTCCTGCTTTCCAATCTGGGCTTATCTTGTGCTCCAGAAGCCCAGATTTATACCTTTGATTATTGCACTGTCCATCGGGTTTGTCGGATGCATAAATCGTCCCATAACCTATCATTCGGAGTAGTTTGGGACTGGTCCTTTGGGCGTGTGGCATATCACACCACCTCTAAAATATATAGTGGAGTCGCAGCTTCGCGACACCACATGTTTTTGTACAAATTTTGAACATTTAGGTATTTTAATTATAAGAGGGTATTTGGGGGGTCAAGCCTTTTTTTTTTCTATAATGATGACTGCTTGACCCCGTGGTTTTATTTATTAATCAATTTTTACAGTTTATACAAGTTTAGAGAAGGAATTTGTTGCATAAATTCAAAGATGCGCAGAGGTAAGTTTGTAAAGGAACTACCTCTGCGTAAATTCAAATTTATCCAAATTAATTTAAAGTCGGTCAAGGTACAACGTCCGATACAGGCGCAATTAGAGAAGTCCGCTCCGAGCGCCTATCCAGATGTTCACAACTTCGGTATCGAATGTGGGCAGGATTATTAACGAAAGTGCTTGTGTCATTCCAGGTTTGCGTCGATTTGGAGGCAAAGCGCGGCCCGCTAGAGGTGCGAGCGGGGGTGGCTTACGGTGTAAGCACGGTGCCTTGTCCCAGTGACAGCGAGATGAACCTTTCCCTGACCGAGCAGGAGACGGCCTTCCGCCTCAGCATTGCCGCCAAGAACGTAAGTTATCAATGCACGCAATTATCAAATGATCATTTAGAATTTTATGTAAGTGTCTTTAACTATTATTTATTATAAAATTCTACTGCCAGGTGCTTCCGCGTATCTCCAAAATTGCCGCCAGCGTGAACTCACTCCTGGAGCCGCTCCACACGCTAGCCGGCGGCGACAGCAGCGCGGGCCTAGAGGCCGGCACACTCATTAGCCGTGTGTTGGCGCGGGCGGGCCGCGGTAAGGCCAATGGCACCGCGTCGCTGCCGCGTGATCAGGGCAGCACGGACCGGCTGTTGCAGCTAGTGGCTGCCGCGGGAGCCTGGCTGATGGGACCCACAAATGAGATGAGATTGCTGGCACAACTGGGAGTCATCCGTAACTACTTTTTTTTATGTATCCAAAAAATAAAATCTTATTTACATCTAGGCATTAATAATTTTTTTTTTTAAATAATACCATATGATTTAATTTAATTTCATTCAATTATTCATCTATCAATTTAAATTAATTCTGTTGAATTTAATTTAATTTTGTTGAATTTACTTTAATTCAATTTTATTTTATTTTATTACATTTAACCTCTCAGGCTAGTGTAATGTTGGCTTTTAGGAACAACTCATTTGGTCTCTTAAAAATCGTTGTGTCTCCTTTAACAGGAAGCTACAAGCCAAAAATGTGTATATTCTTGGTATACCTTATATTGTTGGTAATAGGCATTAAAATCGCTCGACAAACGGAGTCTAGAAACGTTCGATTTCAAGCACAAAACTAGTTTTTATTTACTTTGTAAATAATTTTATAAGAAAGCAAAAAAGTTAATCAAGTGAAACTGTCACAGATAATCTTAGCTATAATACTGTATTTTTTAAAGTTATTTCCTTTACGCGTTCATACATTTCTATTGAAAAAATGTTTTTTTTAGTAGTTTACATTTATATTCTTTATTGAGTAATTCATTTGTTTATTTGTATTCTACTCAAGCGAAACGATAGGAAAACCTTGAATTTATCTAAAACATATTTTTTGGTATTCATAATGTACACCAATTCGTTATAAAGATTAATCAAAATGGTGATTTGGCATTAAGCTTCGCCTTAATATCATGGTAAGAAATGTGATCTAACCGTGTTTGAAAGAGAAAAATTCACACTTTATATTCAAATCTCGAAGTTAACCACAGAAGGATTAAAATGTACACCCCCTTGAAACCAAAAGTTATGACCGCAAATTGAAAAAAATTAACATTTTAATTATTAACCTCACTAGAAATAAATAAACACTGTCGAGGTTTGTTATCTGTAATTTTACTTACAAAAGCGTAAGGTGAGACTTTTTTAAAAATATTTTATGTTTGCATTCTAAATTTAAATATTGAAAAAGGTATATGTTTATTTCTAATAATAAATTTCAAACTGTATTTCATCGCCTTTCAAAAACAGTTTTTAGATTTCGTATACGGTCAGAATTATTCAATTTATTTGGATTTTATTGCAAAGCAAAAATCGGATAGACTGTACCAGAGGACTGAGGGGATAATTTCAATTCATTTATTTATTTACGATACAAATACCTTTATACAGATTGAAACATTCTTTACAAAAAACTATTACAAACAATTACACAGTGTAAACTAATATGAAATATTAAAATGAATGGTCGTTGATAAACAGATTAGATTTCAATACAAAAAAATGTGTCACTATGTCTTACACTCGTTCTCTAAATACTGTACTTTACGATTATAAGATAAAGGGCGAAACACTATCACGTGTAATTCCGTAAAGGATCTCGGTGTCGTCTTTGATCCCGAACTGAAAATCTCTGACCACATATCGCAACTCACTCAGTCTTGCTACAAACTTCTTGGGTTCGTCATAAAGACATGCAAGCAGTTCAGTAACCAAGATGCTATGTTAGTATTGTTCAATGGCATACTGAGAAGCAAGCTGGAGTAGGCGAGCGATGTTTGGGCACCGTACCACCAGAAGTACATTGATATGTTAGAGCAAATCCAGAAGAAATTCCTCAGGCATGTCTATATGCGGACGCATGGAACCTATCCTAGGTTCATGCACCATATCGACTTACTTGAGGAAACTAATTCTGCGAGTCTGGAAACTAGGCGGAAAGCAAGTCTAGCCATTACGTCTTTCAAAATTTGGAACAATTTTATCGATAGCCCATTCCTCTTGGGATGCTATGATTTATATGTACCAGACCACTACAGCTGAAGTCGATACCATGACCTATTCAGAGTACCAAAAGGCAAAACCAACGTACTGGCAAAGCATAGCATGACGAGGGGAGTGGTGCTGTTGAACGAACTAGCAAAGAATTTGGGTGTAAGTGACTGTTCTCTAAATGACCTAAAACAATTATTGAAGAGTCACTTAGCTAAATGCTGATATGATGTAAAATTGTACTGTAACTGGAATGAATGTTCTGTTGTACAATAAATAAATATATGATAACAAAATTTTACAACTCAAATTTGCAATCAGGCCATAAGAAACAAAATTTTGACTATTTTCATAAAATATGTGAAAAGCTTTTTTGTAAGTTTTTTCGATGCTATTAAAAATATCTGAAACATTTTAATTTAGTCTAATTTAATATCCAAGTTAATTTGGTTATTATTTATTTTGACAGCACCATTCTTTCTTGTATTATAATAAGTTGGGCATTTTGATGCCTTTGATACATTTTGATGTCACATACTTTAGTTTAGTAGGTGAAGATAATGATTATCTCGTTCAAAGGGATTGTTGAGTAGTGAATTTACAAATAAGAAAATTACTCTCAAACAACTTGCAATTTAAGGGGGGGCTAGGGTTAATTCGTACGAAAAAAGGCATTTTTTATGAATTTTTTGTGACAACACAGTTAAAATCTCTTTATTAAATCTAATAGTAAAGTATGACATTTTAAGAATGTTGTATAAAATTTTCACGGAGAAATATTAAAAACCACGGCAATGGCAGCAATTATTCGGACGTGTCTCAAAAAAAAGTAGAATGGCGGTGCCCCTCATAACTCGGTGCTGGGTCATCTGAAATCAAAAAATCAAAGTTCATTCGTTAGATAATAGTTTTTCCCAGGTAACGCTGGGAGTGTTTTTCGAAATTTTAATTTTTCACTTTTTTGAACACTTTGAAGGAAAAAACGCTATTTTTAGTGAAAAAAATCGGCTAATTTGTTATTGTAAAATAATAATTATTAACAAATTTGAAAAAACTCTCCTGCGTTACCTCGTAAATTATGTACAGAAATAGTTTTCAAAATTTCAAAAGGATCGGTTCAGTAGTTTTGAAGTTATGACGGGCACCGACTTTGAAAACGTCAGTTGTGGGAAAAAACGCTATAAAGTTTTGAAAACTAAAAAATCTGGTAAAACGTTTATAAGCAAATTTTATCGGCTTACCTCACACTGAATCATCAATGCCAGGTCCATAAAGGATGTTGCTATCATCCATGATGTCTAAAGCACCTCTTTGCTCCTGTCTACGACGAATCCTGCCTTCTTTAATTTGTCTCTCAGCTTCCTGCTCTGCTCGGCTTATACGTATGGTCGGGTAAAATCCGACAGGTATAAAAATACTCGTAACTTCGTCAATTTTGCTCCAATCAACTTGAAATTTGAACACAATATTCTTAACATATTAAGCATTTATTTAAAAAAAAAAATTTAAACCCTAGCCCCCCCTTAATTAATTTAAAATATGTGAGTATAACTGACAAATTTGTAGCTACAACATTTTACCGAGTCACATCCTTTCTCCGTCTATCGATTCAGGATGACTTCATCCTTTAAGCTCGCTCCCCCAGGAACTCCCCGCGGGGCGTCCGCTATTTCCTTTTAAAGAACTTTTATGTATGGATCGGTTCGCTCGTGACGAGGTGATATGTAACCTTGCGTTCGGACATTCAAACGCCTTCGGCAAACTCTGGTCGTTGTGTGTCGATGGAATAATAACCCACACGTTACACAGCACCATTCTTTCTGACAGATTCTAATACAAAAGTAACAATTATCAGGAAGATCGCAATTACTAGGACACTGATCTGTTGGCTTGAGTTTAGTATTCTTAACATCATATTGACATTTCCCTGATAAACAGCGATACTCTGTAACTGTTTCGGCTAGTAGTGCCTATCTTCAATAGTTCCGCCGTAACATAGTTTCGATTTACCGAGGAAAGTTGATACACAATTAGATTTTTGGCATTTGGACGATATTATTTATTCAGCTCTGTATCAGGTAACTGGTAATTTATTTATTTGTTGATGATGTCAACAGGAGAATGCCGCCTGACAAGAACCAGCCTAACAGACCTCCGCAACGAGGAGCAGAGAATCTCAGGGTCTGCCAACTGCACCCTGCTGCTGCTCGGAGATTGCACCAGGACGCCCCACTTCGCTCTGTTCATGCTGCCTTCCAAGGGGCTCAAGCTTAGACTATACACCGGGGGTAAGATACTCTCATTAATATCATCATGAGAATGCTGCCTGTATCCTGCTGGCACGTAGGTACTCGTTGCTTTGAAAAGGCATTAGCCCAGCTAAGTGATTAGATCCTAATAGCCCGTCTCCTTCACTTCGACACTCCCCCCAGCGTCACATGACTCCATCCTATTGACTTCTTCTTGGGTATCCTCTGAATGAACCATCAACGGCTCAGTAGGGGTGTGCAAATTGTTTCATATATGTTGTTCAACATACCTCATTTGAGGATCCTGTCCCTTTCAAGAAATGTATGTATTAACAAAACTTATTTGCATTGCAGGTAATTATGCGGACATAGAGAGTATTGGAGAGGACTTGACAGTGGCGGTGAACGGGGAATCAATCGATTGGAAACCAGAATATCAGTATCCTGATGGAGAGCAATTCTATGATTTCAAGTAAGTTTAAGAAGTTATCGCTTCTTTTCTGTTCTTTTTATTATGTATTTCTGTCTCATATCTCAGATGTCCTGCTTGCTGTTCACGTATAACAACGGGGCACGTGAACAGAAAGCTGTTGTTGTCACTATATCCTCTGCATTTTCAACAGTTCCAGGATGTTCTGACAACAACACGTTGTATGTGGACAGCAAGCCGGATTCATTGTTTTTGTTGCTATTGATGTTGTTTTTACTGTTTTTGTTGTTGTTGTCATTATATCCTCAGCATTTCCAACACGTTCCACCCGTTCCAGGATGAAAGAGTC
This sequence comes from Hesperophylax magnus, assembly GCA_026573805.1. Lineage (NCBI taxonomy): Eukaryota > Metazoa > Arthropoda > Insecta > Trichoptera > Limnephilidae > Hesperophylax > Hesperophylax magnus. Next base: position 3,566,392 of record JAIUSX010000005.1, on the reverse strand, counting down.
GGACAACAACATGCTGTATGTGAACAGCAAGCTGGATTGTTCTATCTTTCTAATGTGCTATCCTTATTATCCAGGATGACAGAGTCGGACAACAACACGTTGTATGTGGACAGCAGGCTGGGCGCGCTGAGCCTGCGAGTGTGGCGCCAGCAAGCCGTGCTGCAGTTGCCTGCAACGCAGCTGGACAGGGGTTGTGGCCGCTGCATGGATCCTAGCCAGACCTTCAAGAAGTGCTAGAAGACACGAGATATAGGACCAGATTGCTATAGACTCGTCTATATTCCTTTTTTTGGTATCAAAAAGTACATGCGTACTGCCAATGTATATTAAAATTATTATTTCAATTCAACATTGTCAATTTATTAGTATTTTTAACTTTTACGTAGACGTCTAAGGAATATCAATTCATGGAAGTGTTGCCAGCTTATGTCGACTTCTAATTTATTGCATTATCAATATCAGTCTGGCTATCAACAGCGCGACCATGCTCGGGAAATCATCGGTAGTTACGCTTATCGTTCTGATATTGTAAACTTATCGATTTCACTGTACTAAACCCCCTAGACAGAGTATTAGTGCGATTTTAAAAGATTGACATTGAAGCTATATCTAGCTAGAGTGAAGGGAAATTGCCTGGCAGCCATCTTGTATAACAAACTTTTGAAATGATTTATATTTAAAGTGATATAAAATTAGCTATTTTAATTTTAATTTTACTTAGTTAATGCATATCTAAAGGATTATGGTTTTTTAGGGGTATTTAATGAGACAGGGAATGGGACATGTCGTGATAAAATTAAGTTGGTAATTGCTTTATTTGTACATCTTTCCCCTCACCCCGTCGCTTCAAATTGTTCTGAATAGCTCTGTCTAGAGCCTTTTAAGCGATGCACACACGTATATTCATGCTCGACAGTTTGGCACGATCGAACATGTTGACTTGGATTTGACGTCATTGCGTCCACATTCTCAAGCAACTCGACACAATTCGTTCTTGAATAGCTCTGTGTAGAGACTTTTAAGTGAAGTACACACGTATATATTCATACTCGAGCAGATCGACACAATTGGATATGAATACGATACACCAAGACGCTCACAATCAAATGGTAAATTTCTGTCACACATCGAGAAAGAATTACATCTCCTGAACCTTTTTCACATTGAGTAGATCGCTCGAAATCAAACAAAAAGCATTGAGCGAGAAGGCATACACATTGAGACATGTTCAAACGAGCGTGAAACCATGGAGCATGAACGAGCGTTGGTACAAACATTGGGTTCATGCTTTTACTTTGGTGTTTGATCCATCTCGTTGTTTTCATTTTAAGCAAATTGAACAATTGTATGTAACGTGCTAATTTTTTCTTTTGAAATTAAATGTTCCAGTTAAATAAATAATTTTTTTTAAATGCGATGTTTAGACAAGAGGTATAGAGTTTCATTGGAATATATTTTGTAACGATTTTATTTGTAAATAAAATAAAATGTTTATTTATAAACATAGGTACCAAAGACTTTTATTTTAAACCTTATTTTTTTTTATAAACCTTTTTATTATCATTTAGCTTTAAGTGAGGTATTAATTATTATTTAAGTGAGGCATGGAACTGGCAAAGAAAGGATGAAAGTAGATTGAATGCTGTTGAAATGAGATCCTTGAGGCGTATGTGTGGTAAAACCATGTTTGATCGTGTGAGGAATGTGGAGATCCGCAAAGAGTGCAAGGCTGATGTAAGCGTAATGAGTAAGATTAAGAAAGGGACGCTTAGATGGTTTGGGCATGTAGAGCGAATGAGCGAAGATAGGAGTGTAAGGAGGATATATGATGCAAATGTGAATGGTAGCAGAAGTCGGGGACGCCCGAGGAAGACATGGCACGATCAAGTGAATCAGATACTCGAGTCGGGCCATGTCAAGAGTCAGAATAATAGAAGAGTATGTATGAGACGATGTATGAATGTGAATGAGGCAAGAAGTATGTGCCAAGACCGAGTTGTTTGGCGGTCCGTCCTCTCTGCCTACCCCTGCGGGGAAACGGCGTGATGGTTAGTTAGTTAGTTAGTTAGCTTTTTTCACACAAGAGGTCTTGAGAAAAACAATTTTCCTCAGGGTTTAAGATATTTGGGGATGCTGGGTAGAGGTTTTTTAACAGTGTGTGTGTAACAAGAATTGTGCCCGCGCACATCACGAAGCACTGCAATTGCAGTGTCGACCTTATTCATTCATTTTGCCTTTGGATATTACTTCTACTGGGTTTTTTAAACACAAAAATCGAAATGTCACTTTATCAAGTTTGGTATTGTCTTCATGTTGGCTATAACAAAAATGTATTTTTATTTATTGAATATTCTTGCCGAGGAAGATCTGGGATATATGTGGGTATGATTCCAGAGGTCCGTGTGTCCAGGAGTGACGGAATCTATCCTCCCACAGCCGTGCAAGGCATTGGGTCGTAAGAGTTTGGCTGGAGGAGTCAAAGAGTCTCCCTTGCCGGTGAGCAGATGCATCTGCCACCGAGACTTACCTACCTCACCACATGAAACCGCCGCTAAGCTAACCCCTGCTAAGTCTCAAACATTGTGAAACACTGTAATTGTAAGTATTTTGTATATATAATTGATAAATTAGGTACCGTTTCTTACTTTTGGATAGGTTTTTGAGCGATCGCTTGATCTAATGTTCCAAATGTATAGAACCTAAAAATATGGGATTAAAAATCTAGGTGGATTCATTATCTTTAATCCACAATAAGCAGTTTCATATGTTTCCATATTAGTATTTTGAGGAATGGTATGAATTAAATAACATGGTGTCGATTCTCTCGAAATTCTAAATCCAATGACTTTTTTTAATAAAATCACATTATGATATTCTGGTCCGTCTTAAGACGGCCTATCAGCCCTCAAAAGGATAACCTTGAGTTTTGAGACACCCTGTATAGACACTCTTCTGAAACCATTCCTATGTTCCGAGTGCTGTAACGTTCTCAAGAAGTATTTCTTGATCTAGAATATAGAGAATTGCAATTATAGAGCTGAAACCATTCCCATGTTCTGAATGAAGTTTTAAATAAAAATCGGATATGTTTTTCCGGGATACTATTTAGGTTACAAACCAACTCTTTAGAACTTTGTGATCATTCAAAAATATAGCTGCCATGGGAAATAATTAAGGAAAAATTAGTTGTGGGATAATATTTGTTTAATATTGGAACGCTTTTATGATTATCGGTGTCTTGTTCTGTTTCATGTTTCGTTTAGGTTTATTAACTTCTTCTTCAATGAAGTTTTATCATTAAAAAATCTAATTTGAAAATTCAAATGTTCAGAGATGTCCGAAGAGAAACCATTCACATGTTCCCAATGTAACAAAGAAATCATTCACATTTTTGTTTTGTACCGTACAAGAATCCCAACCGTCTGGAACCAGTGAACCAATTGGGGTATGTTAGGAGGAAGGAGATTAGGAAGAAGTAGGTGGGAAGGTGCCTGGCTATTAAGATGTCACCAAACACGACCAAAGCCATTTCAAAGAACGTTTCGGTAGCCTTTCCCGAGGGTATATTTCATCACAAGGAGTTCTTAAAAACATTTTCATCAAATAGATACATCATTTAACACCATAAAAATTCCAAAAAATGCTGGACATTAAATATTTTTTAGATGGCTTACTGATTACTTAAAAAATAACACAAAAATCTATATAACTTTAAAAGGGTTGAATTGGACTACGACATTCTGGGTCATTTTGATTGCAATGGCCTTCCCTCTCACCCCACTTCGTTTGAGCATGGGACACCTTGTATAAAGCTGCCTTTAGATACGTTAGTTTTTTCCCGTAAGTCGCTCACGTAAGTGCCTTGTGGCAAAATTACCAATGTAAACAACACTGTAATTCTCTTACCGAAATTTATAGCAAGTTTTTGGCAGGTCTAACCGCGTCTGCGCGAACTTACAGCCTTCTCACAGCTTATGAAATCAGTTTGATTAGTTGATACGCTTACCTTAAGAAATCGTACCAAAACGCGCCAATGTGAGATATCAAAAATTAAAAGACAGATTTTCGTAGGATTTTTTATAAAATAAAACTACTTACTATAAAATCTGATTAATCGAGAGCCTTACCCCTTGGCCATGGAGGCCTTCAAAAACCACTGTTGATTCCCATATTGTCACAAGTACAAAAACCACTATTGATTCACATATATTGTCACAAGTACAAAAAAGACTTTGTGACAATAGAAATTGCGAATACCGCACATTAACCCCAATTCCTCAATAATCTCAAAGTCTGTGTAATTATGGTATCCCCAACTGGAGAAAGTGACGCAGACGGAATAATCTGGAAGCCTGTGGATCTATGGCATCCCCAACTGCAGTAAGTGACGCAGACGGAATAATCTCGAAACCTGTGTAACTATGGTATCCCCAACTGGAGAAAGTGACGCAGACGGAATAATCTCGAAGCCTGTGGAACTATGGTATCCCCAATTGCAGTAAGTGACGCAGACGGAATAATCTCGAAGCCTGTGGATCTATGGTATCCCCAATTGCAGTAAGTGACGCAGACGGAATAATCTCGAAACCTGTGTAACTATGGTATCCCCAACTGGAGAAAGTGACGCAGACGGAATAATCTCGAAGCCTGTGGATCTATGGTATCCCCAACTGGAGAAAGTCACGCAGACAGAATAATCTTGCGAAGCCTGTGGAACTATGGCATCCCCAATTGCAGTAAGTGACGCAGACGGAATAATCTCGAAGCCTGTGGATCTATGGTATCCCCAATTGCAGTAAGTGACGCAGACGGAATAATCTCGAAACCTGTGTAACTATGGTATCCCCAACTGGAGAAAGTGACGCAGACGGAATAATCTCGAAGCCTGTGGATCTATGGTATCCCCAACTGGAGAAAGTCACGCAGACAGAATAATCTTGCGAAGCCTGTGGAACTATGGCATCCCCAATTGCAGTAAGTGACGCAGACGGAATAATCTCGAAACCTGTGTAACTATGGTATCCCCAACTGGAGAAAGTGACGCAGACGGAATAATCTCGAAGCCTGTGGAACTATGGTATCCCCAATTGCAGTAAGTGACGCAGACGGAATAATCTCGAAGCCTGTGGATCTATGGTATCCCCAATTGCAGTAAGTGACGCAGACGGAATAATCTCGAAACCTGTGTAACTATGGTATCCCCAACTGGAGAAAGTGACGCAGACGGAATAATCTCGAAGCCTGTGGATCTATGGTATCCCCAACTGGAGAAAGTCACGCAGACAGAATAATCTTGCGAAGCCTGTGGAACTATGGCATCCCCAATTGCAGTAAGTGACGCAGACGGAATAATCTCGAAACCTGTGTAACTATGGTATCCCCAACTGGAGAAAGTGACGCAGACGGAATAATCTCGAAGCCTGTGGAACTATGGTATCCCCAATTGCAGTAAGTGACGCAGACGGAATAATCTCGAAGCCTGTGGATCTATGGTATCCCCAATTGCAGTAAGTGACGCAGACGGAATAATCTCGAAACCTGTGTAACTATGGTATCCCCAACTGGAGAAAGTGACGCAGACGGAATAATCTCGAAGCCTGTGGATCTATGGTATCCCCAATTGCAGTAAGTGACGCAGACGGAATAATCTCGAAACCTGTGTAACTATGGTATCCCCAACTGGAGAAAGTGACGCAGACGGAATAATCTCGAAGCCTGTGGAACTATGGTATCCCCAATTGCAGTAAGTGACGCAGACGGAATAATCTCGAAGCCTGTGGATCTATGGTATCCCCAATTGCAGTAAGTGACGCAGACGGAATAATCTCGAAACCTGTGTAACTATGGTATCCCCAACTGGAGAAAGTGACGCAGACGGAATAATCTCGAAGCCTGTGGATCTATGGTATCCCCAATTGCAGTAAGTGACGCAGACGGAATAATCTCGAAACCTGTGTAACTATGGTATCCCCAACTGGAGAAAGTGACGCAGACGGAATAATCTCGAAGCCTGTGGAACTATGGTATCCCCAATTGCAGTAAGTGACGCAGACGGAATAATCTCGAAACCTGTGTAACTATGGTATCCCCAACTGGAGAAAGTGACGCAGACGGAATAATCTCGAAGCCTGTGGAACTATGGTATCCCCAATTGCAGTAAGTGACGCAGACGGAATAATCTCGAAACCTGTGTAACTATGGTATCCCCAACTGGAGAAAGTGACGCAGACGGAATAATCTCGAAGCCTGTGGAACTATGGTATCCCCAATTGCAGTAAGTGACGCAGACGGAATAATCTCGAAGCCTGTGGATCTATGGTATCCCCAACTGCAGTAAGTGACGCAGACGGAATAATCTCGAAACCTGTGTAACTATGGTATCCCCAACTGGAGAAAGTGACGCAGACGGAATAATCTCGAAGCCTGTGGAACTATGGTATCCCCAATTGCAGTAAGTGACGCAGACGGAATAATCTCGAAGCCTGTGGATCTATGGTATCCCCAATTGCAGTAAGTGACGCAGACGGAATAATCTCGAAACCTGTGTAACTATGGTATCCCCAACTGGAGAAAGTGACGCAGACGGAATAATCTCGAAGCCTGTGGAACTATGGTATCCCCAATTGCAGTAAGTGACGCAGACGGAATAATCTCGAAACCTGTGTAACTATGGTATCCCCAACTGGAGAAAGTGACGCAGACGGAATAATCTCGAAGCCTGTGGAACTATGGTATCCCCAATTGCAGTAAGTGACGCAGACGGAATAATCTCGAAGCCTGTGGATCTATGGTATCCCCAATTGCAGTAAGTGACGCAGACGGAATAATCTCGAAACCTGTGTAACTATGGTATCCCCAACTGGAGAAAGTGACGCAGACGGAATAATCTCGAAGCCTGTGGAACTATGGTATCCCCAACTTCAGTAAGTGACGCAGACGGAATATATTACGTGGTTTCCCCAATTGGTTTATCTAGGTGGTGTGGGTGAAGAAAGTGGAATATGAATTAATACATTCTCAAACACACGGAAAAGGCGCTGAACACAATGTTTGTTCTGCATCTATGGGCCAACCAATACTTTAGATTACTATCCCAATGATATTTAGACGGAAATCCTTTAGCATTTTTTAAATTGAAATATTTTAGTACCTATTGTTTAAAACCTTTAAGTAAATATCAGCTCAACCCGCTAATAGACAAGTGTACAAGTGCACAAATGCGTTGGTTTGGTCTTCTGACTTTCGACGTATCTGTATATTATTTATTTATTAACGGACCACGTCCAATTACAACACTTTGCATGGGCCCAGGCGTCGCGAGTTCAATTTAATGCTCTATTAAGTCCTCCATCATTGTACAATCAATATTTTCCACTTAAAAATGTGAAATATTTATACCAAGTCCTGTGTCCTCAATGTGTATCACTTGGCACCTAGCTGGGGCCCCCTCCGAGGTTGGGGGCCTATGGAAAATATGATGTATTATTTTCCAGAGTCCTGCGTCTTCAAAGTGAACCATTTTCGAAGTATGCCCAAAGATTACATTATGTCTTAAGGCGATGCTCTACGTCGTGTAATATTTTCAATCGAGCCGCCATCAATAACACACCTTATGTAGATGGCGATAAGGTTTAAATTCCCGCTTAACACCATCCGCCTGTTTTGATTTATGCAAGAAAAAAACATGGCCAAAAATTGCCTTTTATTTTATTTTGTGGATGTTCAGGCACAAATATTTATTTTTTTTCGGATCGTTTTATAAATAACTTGATTATCCACATTATACAATAAAATCATAATCGAAAATGGGTTCGTAAGTAGGAGATTTTGAACATTTAAAGCAGTTGTCATAGGCCTACAAATTATTTTTTTCTGGGCTTATAAAAAGACTTATCTAAAAAATACTCTATTATTTCAAAGTCCAAGATGTTTTCTACTCGCAGTATTTAATTAAAGCATCTGAAATATTTCTAGGCGACTAAATTTTCAAACCAAAAACACACGATTTTGCATTACTACTTATGGCATCGCCTTAAGTATATCTTAATAAATGACGGCCCTGTGATATAATTTATACCAAAACTACGAGGCTAGGGGCACTTCCCTGTGTATAATATTTTAGGACTCTGTAAAAATCAAGGAAATCATAATCAATTTTTAAAACGTGGATCCATCATTTTTCATTATAAGAATTTTTTTATTCCATAACTAGCAAACATAATTATACAGACAATGTCCTCAATAATAAAGTAATTAATTAATTTTAAAAAAGAAACACTTTTTGCGTGTTGCGCCAATCATTTGTAGACGGGTGTATAAACATACGGAATATTAATGAATAAATAGTTTTTGTCCGCATAAGACTCAATTCTTTCAAGAAACATAAAAAATACTATATTTTGTTTTTGATTTAATAAATAATAAATACCTCCATTAAACTATTGATAGTTTGGTAAAGAACACCATTTTGAACCGAAATTTTTCTTGAAACAGCTTTAGCTATGTTTGGACTATGGTATTTCATCAGGGTGGTACTGAAAGCACCTTACCAGTAACTTAAAAACACTAAATATATATTACTATTATTATTGAATGAGCAGACAGCTTTCTGCTGATGCTTTCATATGTGATTTCACTATAACTTTACAATAATTGAAGTTGTTTTAATTTAAAATAGGGTAATCCTTTCTTCTCTCCTACTGAGAATCCACTGGAGCTTTAAATAGGTTTATATTAGAAGAATGGATAACACGTTGTGGAAGTTAATTCCGGCTTCCACTACTCTATATTAGTAGAATGGATGACAGGTTGTGGAAGTTAGTTCCATGCTTCCACTATTCTATGTTAGTAGAATGGATGACATGTTGTGGAAGTTACTTCCGTGCTTCCACTATTCTATGTTAGAAGAATGGATAACACGTTGTGGAAGTTTGGTAATCTTAGTTCCTTGAGGCTGTCTTGACTATTCACTGTTTTGTAAAAAAAAATATTATTTATAGTGGATAATCTATATATTTAAGGATATAAGTATGTTAACAAAGTGTAAATGTAGGGCTGAGTCTATCGATCACTTTACATGACCCACTGGCGTTGTGAGCAAGTTTTACACATGGGTATGTAATCGTCACCCGGGTACTTTCGTTTGACTTAGAGTACTTGGTAGCAGGTACTGTAACTGTTAGACCATGCCATACATGTCAAATTGTATAGATATTGGAATAGGAGTACAAGAGGGTGGACAAAATAAATAATGCCACATCATTGTTACTGTTAAATTACATGATATATTAGGAAGTTTACATTTATATTTTATTTGCAGTTTTTGCACGTCAGTGAGAACATCTTAATTATAAAGAAAAACTTAACTACAATATACACACATAATACAGAGAAGATTAAAAAGAAAATAATAATTCAATAATTACAAAGGAAATAAAACAGCAGAAGAGAGACATTCAAATAGAAGTTATTATTAGATTCATTTTGTAATTACATTAATGACCAAATAATTTAATGACTTATTGATTAATTATAAACAGCCTTAGGCCCTTGAGACTTATTTAAAATTCCACAAATAATAAAACACAATGAAAGTACTCACAGGACACAAGTATTATTTCCCAAGTAAATAAATCCTTTAGCAAGCCATTGTAGATTTACCTTCAGGCTCGAGTAATTACCAAATAACTAGACATTGATTGTTGCCAAAAGTAACATAGTAACTAATGAAGGAAATTTAAAATAGATAATACATCAATATTCACCAACCTTTGAAATTTTATAAACTCTTTGCAAATCAACAACAAATACAATAAAATAAATACTTGTATCAGTAATAACCACTTCCTTAACAAATCGTAATAACCTAAGCATCCTAAGATGCCGATTCTCCGACAAACTAAAACACGGAATCATAATCCCAATATATAAAGGAGGCTCTAGAGCGGACTAAAGTCTAAATTCACTATCTAAAGCAGTGTTTCCCAGCCTTCTTTATGCCATGCCCCACCGTAGTCTTTTCAAAAGTCAGATGCCCCACCGGGATCTTTTTTTATGAAACAGCAGTTAAATTTTTAAATCATAATCTAAATGTTTGTAAACATATGAACCCCTTATGAAATTGAATAAAACCTTTTCTAATACAAATATTACAACTGAAATTAAATTCAGTTACGCTTGCTACAAAGAAATTTTATGTCCGGATCTAACTTAGTTAATTTCGGTCTTAGGTCCCCCCTATTAGTTTTTTCCAATCGATTTTTTTTTTAATGAGTAAATCGCTTATGGCGCTAAAACCACATTCCACCAAATAAGTTGAGGGAAAGGTTAATAATAATTTTCTGGCATGCAAAGTAATTTTAGGATATTTTGTGTTAGTTTCTTTGCAAATTCTTAGTGTAAGTTTCTTCTTTAAGCCTTGATTTCACATTCGCACTCACACTGAACAAAAAACCGTTATCATGTTATTACTGTAATTCTAGATGATCACGCAAGCCAAATTTAATGGCATACGTGGTCACTCATACGAGGACTCAGGATAAACTATTCTCATTTTATTATGTCATTATTCATTTTCACAGAAGTCACAGTTATTGCAACACGTTCTTCTTATTTTCTTACTGTGATTATTCATGGTCAAGCATAATAAGACACATTCACACTCATACTAAGGAAAAACCGTCTCTTTTCACGTGTTCTTTCTGTAACTATCCATGTTCGCAGAAGTCAAGCTTAATGGCAAACATTCGCATTCATACTAAGGCATAACCATTCTCATGTTCTTACTGTAACTATTAATGTTCACAAAAGACAAACTTAGTGACTCACATTCGCATTCACACTAAGGATAAACCGTTTTCATGTTATTACTGCGATAATTCATGTTCACGGAAATCACGTTTAATTAGAAACATTAGCACTCATACTAAAAAAAACAATTCTTACTATAATTATTCATGTTTATGGAAGTCAAATTTGACGATCTACATTATCACTCATATTTAGGATAAACCATTCTCATTTTACTAGTGTAACTATTCATGTTCACAAAAGTCAAGCTTAAAAAGACTATCTTATACTAAGCAAAATCCATTCTCATGTTCTTACTGTGATCATTCGTGTTCACTAATTTCCACCGTAATGTTACGAATTCGCACTCATGCTTAGAAAAAATCATGTATCATGTTCTTATCGTAATCATATATTTTATTTTAGGAAAATTAACAGTTACTTGGTTCGTTTATACATGTGCAATTTACTTAACTGAGAAACCAATTATAGATTTCCTCACTATACTTATACAATATGTAGGCTTAAAACAATTAAGCAATACAACAACTACAGCTACACCCTGCATAGTTTCTGTGATTTTAGATAATCATTGAAATTGTAACGGGTTTCATTTTATTTTAAGTACAATTTGGCGTATATTTCAATTTTGTACATCTCAGGCATTTTTTGTATGACCGATGAGTATTCCCCTTTATATATATGTGGAATGCCTACGTGTCTCATCTCTAAAGCGTGGTGCCCCACCACTGAGGCGCTATGCCTGAAACACTGATCTAAAGCCTTTGAAAAAGCTATTAATAATCAACTAATTGAATACCTTTAACAAAATAACATACTATCCTATGGGATACCAATTTGGATTCAGAAAAAATAAAGGCACCTCCGAAGCCCTGGCAACAGTTACCGATTTTCTAAATGAAAACTTAGACAAGGGTTCAAAATGCATATCAATATTTTTAGACCTCTGCAAAGCATTTGATACTATCTCACACTCTAAACTATTACAAAAACTATCTAACATTGGTATAAATGGTAATGAACTTACTATTATTAGCGATAACCTGTTAAACCGAAAGCAAAGTGTGAAAATCAATAACTGCAACAGCAATCAATTACCAATTAGCTAGGCGTGCCTCAAGGAAGCGTTTTGGGTCCTACCTTATTCTTAATATAAATAAATGAACTGAGTGGAAATGGGCATCTAAAGTCTCCCTGCAACCAGTTTGGATTTGGTCAGCGATAGATTCAAAACAAAGGGATTAATATCCAACCCAATGTAGAGAACCACTCCGGGTCTCGGTGTAAAATGGTACAATAAATGATTATCTAATAACAAAGTTCAAGTAAAAGAGCAAATAAATGAAGTATGACCATTTTAAAATGGAACTTGTTTGGATGTAGATAATGATTTATTGACATAAATAAATTTTCCTGAAATTACATCACACTGTTCATTATATTTACATTATGCAAAAAAGGCACATCCTCTAAAATACAATGTATTGTTACCTGTATGCCTCATTATTTCTTTAACAATAATTTATCCTTACATTGCTATCTGTATGTCTTTTCTCATAACATTTAAATATAATTAAACATAATCACAACATTATAATTTAAATCAAATATAAAAAAAACAGAATTTTTTTTGAAAACCAATTCGAATTAATTAAATCCATCAAAATACGATCTATAGAAATATTATTTTTAGTAAAAATATTTTAATTTCAAAAACTATAAAACTGTATTAAAAAAAACAACCACATATTTAAGAATCAAAATTTAGTTAAAATAATCAATAAATATTTTTCAAATAAATTTCAAAGCTAAAATTATTTTCTTTTCCTATTTAGTTTAGTTTAATTTCATAATGTAATAATTTTAGACTTGTATTTCATTAAGAATCAACAGATAATGAGTTTTAATGACATTATATAATTTAATTACACTTATATAATCTTATAATTGTCCTTTCTTTCCATATTATTGTATGACTATCAATAGCTGCCATATATGTAAATGGCACTTGTGGCGTTAATTCTAAATAAATAACTCTCCTTAGAACCGACATTGTCTAGTGAGGCAGGTAAACAAAACTATGGAAGTAATAAAAAACGACAATTAAATAAAGGGCCGGGTTGCCGGCACTGAAACTGATTATTGCATAATACTTTGTTATTATTTTTCCTTAAAATATGTAATTACAGATGTAAATAACAACTTTGACAATACCTAATTGTACATTTCTGTCACCTACCTTATAGAACTGGTAACACCTAGTGGGGCAGGTAATGTACTATTACGCTGTATTCAAAATCAATATTGTTATATTTAAACATAGCAAGTTTCTATTTAAAATAACAATATACTTCCCAACCAATAAGAAAAGTATAAAACATACTAATTTCCGCTGTCTGTGAATTAGTCCTTCGTGAGATCTGGTTCAATTAACTCAAATACCACCAATAACATATATAGTTTTTTAGTATAACAGAAAAAAGAATGCGTGAAGAATTCAGACTATTCAGTGATCTTTCACAGGTCTGCGCTAGTTAAAAACAAACTACTCACTGTGAACAAGTCCATATACCTAGGCTGGTCTATAAGTGAGGAAGGATGCACTGATATATCATTCAATAGACTATCAACAACTGTCTGCCCACAGCGTATTCTGAGATGCTTCTGTCACGTCGCTCTCCAAACTGAGAACTCCAACCTGGAGAAACACTGGCAAAGTGTTTGTTTGGCAGGAGAAGCAGAAGTTCACCGATGCGATGGACTGACCAAATATCAGCTATGTCCGGTGTCCTTGGCTCTGCATGCAGCGCAGGACCACGAGGAGTAGAGGAGTCGAGTTCATCAGAGAAATAGTCACGATCCCCAGCAATGCGGCAACAACTGAACAAAACAAAAGGTCCAAATAAACCTAAGTACTTATATTAAAATCACAAAATGAGAGTTGATACTACTACCACTGAACTGACGTCACATTACTCTGGGGTGAGAACTTATCAAATTTTTTCAAAGACTTTGGATAAACCAATTTAAGTGTATTTTTCAATGTATGTAGAAGTTGGTTATCTTTTGTAAATTATTTAATTAAAATATGGTAAATGAGTTAAAATTAATAATAAGTATCGTAACCTGTTTTAAATTATTAATTAAGCAAGAAAGTGTAACTGAGCAGGTATTCAAAATAAGTTATATAGTGTTGCTACTCGCACGTTATGTCCAGCGTCAGGGGGGGTTCAGGGTCATACATAGAATGTGGCTGCCATGAGATTGTTGCTCTCCTCAAGTGATGTCCAGTGGCGTAGATAGAATGTGACTGCGTTAAAAGTGTTGCTTCCCAAGTGATGTCCAGTGTTATAGATAGACTGTGGCTGCCTTGAGAGTGTTGCCCCCATCAAGTGATTCCCTGCAACAGATTGTTCGTATTTGAAAAAATATCTCGGAAGATAACATTTAACTAACAATGTTCATATAGTAATGATTAATATTATATCTACACATTTGAAAGAACTTTAATAAACTTAAAAGGTAGTAATGATTGAAATGGTTGATTATCCAATGTGATTAGATAAGAACAGATAATGTTATAATTCATTTATGGATATTGTGTACATGAATAAATTACCTACGCATGCATTTTGGCCTCTTTATGAATTAAATAAAGAATCGAGTCCACCATGGAGTGCTGATACCAACCCTGATGTATGGCAGTTAGGCATGGAACTGGTAGACGAAGGATGAAGGCAGACTGAAAGTAAAAATGTGATTCCTGAGACACACGTGTGGTAAAATCATGTACTACCGTGTTACAAATCTGGAGATCCGTAAAGAATACAAGGCGTAATGGATAAGATAAATAAAAGTAACGCTTAGAGCGGATGAACAAAGAAAGGAGTGGAAGGAGGATATATGGCGAGGAAGTGAATGGTAAAAGAAGTCGGGAATGCCCGAGGAAGACACAGCACGATCAAGTAAATCAAAAACTTGAGTCAGGTCATGGTCAAGAGCCAGAATAACAAGAGTATATGAATGTGTATGAAGCAAGGAGTGTATAGCAAAACAGAGTTGAGTGGCGGTCTATCATCTCTGGGGAAACCGCGTGATGATTAACTAGTTAGTGACTCACCAGCGGGGGATCTGTATAAATCAGTCTTCCCGAGAGTACGATGTCTTGATCCTGGTCCTGATCCTTACACAGTCTCTTCATGAACTCAGCGCGGTACTCAAATGGAGGCAGGGCTTTAAGCAAACAAACAAACAAATAAATAAACGTTTACTAATATTTAACTAAATACTGATGTACGAGGACTATGAAAATGAAAATGCCAATGTGACGTCGCCAAATTCACGAACAAGTCGTTTTAGCAGCAAATCAAAAATGCCACATTTTAAAATGATATGGAAAATTTATTCGTCAACCTAAAAATAAAATAAAACTGCTGTCACAATGGTATTTTTTTCGAGAATAACAAAAAAACAGTGAAAATACCGTATTGTTGTTCAATCGTAGAGATGATTTATTCAGAAAATGTTTTATTTGTGAAGATTGTTATTCGGAAAATTCTTAATTTGTGAAGATTGTTATTCGGAAAATTCTTAATTTGTACATTTTTAGAGGCGAATTTTAAAATCCCGCCAGAATTATTATAGATTACCCCTTTTTAATGAATGATTTGAAAGCACAAATGATTTAACCTTTTTGATTTCTGCTATTTAACCCCATGCAGTTTGTTATTCCTACTGCAACTTGTAAACCCACCTATATAATCTGACATACTGCATTATTTGATTGCAGTGTACCAAATCACAGGCATTTTTTCAATGTGACCACCGCACAAGATTATAAACTGCTTCCAACCATCTAGAGTCTGTAGGGTTATGGCATATACAATAAGGTAATGCTCTAGGGCTGAAGGATATTAGAAAAAGTAAGAGATGGGGAAGGTTGGGCAGTAACTATCTGTTCAGATCTGGTAACCAAACATGGCTAAAACCATTTCAAGTAACGTGTGGAATCTCGAGTTAACATCTCGGAACATTCCAAAGCGGAAGATACTCTCAGTATCGCCCTTGAGAAAGACCACCATTTAGAATTGAAAGGTTGCTTAAAATGACTTAAGCAGTATTTTGTGAGCTTTGAATAGCTATGTACTTCCATTTCCCATTCCCTTCTGTTTCACATCGTATCCCAAATGGGGGAGTATATTCAACTAAAAGCTAAACAAAAAAAAGCATTTTAGAAAATGAACTAGATACGCAAATTTAAAAAAAGATATGTTCACCTGTTGAAGTGAGTTGAGCAGGAGGTTCCTGGAGCATGTGTTCAGTGTTCAGTCAGCAGGCGCTGCATCTGCCTTGTCTCTTGCTTGGATTGCGTATTGCATAGACTGGCCAGGGTAGCCATAGCTTCACTATTCTACTAAATACTAACTTGTCACTGCTACAGACTGATGTACACTTTAGTGCATGTTTCATGGGGACATTCTGTTACAAGTGTTTTAACCAAGACCGCACTTGATTAGATTGTCATTATTACAGTGAATTCCTGGAGCATGTGTTCAGTGTTCAGTCAGCAGGCGCTGCATCTGCCTTGTCTCTTGCTTGGATTGCGTATTGCATAGACTGGCCAGGGTAGCCATAGCTTCACTATTCTACTAAATACTAACTTGTCACTGCTACAGACTGATGTACACTTTAGTGCATGTTTCATGGGGACATTCTGTTACAAGTGTTTTAACCAAGACCGCACTTGATTAGATTGTCATTATTACAGTGAATTCCTGGAGCATGTGTTCAGTGTTCAGTCAGCAGGCGCTGCATCTGCCTTGTCTCTTGCTTGGATTGCGTATTGCATAGACTGGCCAGGGTAGCCATAGCTTCACTATTCTACTAAATACTAACTTGTCACTGCTACAGACTGATGTACACTTTAGTGCATGTTTCATGGGGACATTCTGTTACAAGTGTTTTAACCAAGACCGCACTTGATTAGATTGTCATTATTACAGTGAATTCCTGGAGCATGTGTTCAGTGTTCAGTCAGCAGGCGCTGCATCTGCCTTGTCTCTTGCTTGGATTGCGTATTGCATAGACTGGCCAGGGTAGCCATAGCTTCACTATTCTACTAAATACTAACTTGTCACTGCTACAGACTGATGTACACTTTAGTGCATGTTTCATGGGGACATTCTGTTACAAGTGTTTTAACCAAGACCGCACTTGATTAGATTGTCATTATTACAGTGAATTCCTGGAGCATGTGTTCAGTGTTCAGTCAGCAGGCGCTGCATCTGCCTTGTCTCTTGCTTGGATTGCGTATTGCATAGACTGGCCAGGGTAGCCATAGCTTCACTGTTCTACTAAATACTAACTTGTCACTGCTACAGACTGATGTACACTTTAGTGCATGTTTCATGGGGACATTCTGTCTCAATTGTTTTAACCAAGACCGCACTTGATTAGATTTTCATTACTTATTAATAAGATAACGTATAGGTTTTATGCGTTAGACTATAAGAGAACAGCTCACTTAATTTATTTAATATTCACATGTTTAATTATTTCACCAGGATATATTTCAAACCTTACAAATACTAACGAAATTGGTTCTAACATTTATAACGGTTTTACAAAGCTCATGTTTTAGTATTCACATATTTTAAAAAGTTATTACTGTTCATGTCATTTTTATACATCGCTGGTGGTAGTGCCTTTAAAGACAACTATGGTGGTAGAGTCTTATGGGAGAGGAGATTCACTCTGTCGGGGTGGTTTCCTGAGGGCTGCGAAGAAGTTCCACCATTTCTTTATATCCCCTTTCTTCCGCCCAAGAGAGAGCCGTCTTCCCATCTCTATCCTTACAAGAGACATCAGCATTGTACTGCAGAAGGACCTCCACAACATTCACATGTCCTTTGAGAGCTGCCCATGACAAGGCTGTTCTGCCATCATCACGCTGAGAGTTGACATCAACACCGCACTGCAGCAGGAATACCACTATCTCCGCATGACCATTAGCAGCCGCCTGGAGAAATGCAGTGTCACCATCTTTATGCCGAGAGTTTAAATCAGCTCCATTCGACAGAAGCAGTTTGGCAACCTCTAGATGTCCATAACCTGCTGCCCAGTTTAATGCAGCCCAGCCAGTTTCATCCCTTGTGTGGATGTCTGATCCTTTCAACAGTAGATGTTCAACGACCTCTAGATGTCCATTACTTGCAGCTGCCGTTAATGCAGACCAGCCATCATCATCCCTTGTGTGGATGTCTGCTCCTTTCAACAGTAGGATTTTAACGACCTCTAGATGGCCATTATTTCCAGCTAGCATTAATGCAGTCGAGCCTTTATTATTTGTTGTGTGGATGTCTGCTCCTTTCAACAGTAGATGTTCAACGACCTCTAGATGCCCTTCACTTGCAGCGTATATTATATTTGCACTTTTCCAATCAATAGCTACATACGGTATCTTGGGATGGGGAGGCTGTGCAGCTTTAATTATTTATCCCATGATCTTAATTCAAAAACTGCTACTAAGGATTATATTAAAATGTCACCCATCTCACCCTTCAGACCCACTTTTTAAAAAATTCGCAATCCTAGACATTAGACAATTATACGCTAAGAAAATTCTTATACACATAAGGAAAAATGATTTAACACTCAAAACTCAACACAATATGTGCACCCGCTACTCATCACACCAAAAATGTAAAATTCCTCCAGCAAAAACAGCCTTCGCCCAGCGACAGTTCTCTTATATAGCGCCTAAAATGTTCAACTTACTGAGTATTGATATTAAGACATCGAAAACTGATGATCTTTATGCCATTAGTGTACAGAACTGGTTATTTGCTCAAGGAAGGAAATATTATAAAGAATGACTTACAACTTAATACTGTTCTTATTTTTTGAGTAAAAATTTTATCTCTAAATTAACTTTCAACAAAAACTCTATAATACGCTGATGCGATTATCTATTATTTTTATTTCTATTATCCCTAGCATTATCTATTATTTTTATTTGTATCCTACCTTATTTTTATCTTTATGTTTACAAGATTCACCTACTCCAATTCCTTTCCTGTATGTGATCATGTACATAATATTATATATTCAGAATTGGTTATTTATGAAGGGAAAGAACTATTTTAAAGAATACCTGACATCATTAAATTAAGTTCATTTGCTTTATTATTCTTTTTTTTTCATTTCAATTCTGTTTAAAATAATTAATTAATTTATCTTTACTTTCATCTCTTTCTTATTTTCAGTTAAACCTATTTAACCTATACCTATTTTACAACGAATGAATATCATGTATTACATTTATATAATTATACACAAATATCGACTACCATAATACGGACATGTGTCTAGTGTGGTAGTCGAAAAGCATGTAAAAAACCTGTATCCAAATATATTTTTATGAATAAAATAAAAATAAAAAAATAGAAAAAAAAAAATTAATTAAAAATTGGAGCTGCCAGCTATACAAACTATAACAAGGCTATACAGCTATACAAACCAGCCAATAACAAAATCCAGCCAGTTAACAACATCCCCTATGTCTGCTCCTTCAACCCTTGTGTGGAACTCTGCTCCTTTCGACACTAGATGTGCAACGACCTCTATATGTCCACAACTTGTAGCTGCCATTAATGCAGACCAGCCATCATTACTTTTTGTGTGGATGTCTGCTCCTTTCAACAGTAGATGTTCAACGACCTCTAGATGTCCTTTACTTGCAGCTAGCATTAATGCAGACCAGCCATCATTACTTTTTGTGTGGATGTCTACTCCTTTCAACAGTAGATGTTCAACGACCTCTAGATGTCCTTTACTTGCAGCTAGCATTAATGCAGACCAGCCATCATCATCCCTTGTGTGGATGTCTGCTCCTTTCAACAGTAGATGTTCAACGATCTCTAGATTTCCATTACTTGCAGCGTATATTAATGCAGACCAGCCATTATTACTGTTTGTGTGGATGTCTGCTCCTTTCAACAGTAGATGTTCAAAGATCTCTAGATGTCCTTTACTTGCAGCGTATATTAATGCAGACCAGCCATCATTACCTATTGTGTGGATGTCTGCTCCTTTCAACAGCAGGAGTTGAACGACCTCTAGATGCCCTCTAATTGTAGCGTATATTAATGCAGTCCTGCCGCTATTATCCCTTGTGTTCTTGTCTGCACCATTCTCTAACAGTACGGATACTATTTCATAGTGCCCTCCACGCGCAGCTAACATCAGGGCGGTCAAACCATTCTTATTTTTGATAGAACAAAACATTTGGTAAATTCCAGAATGTGGAAATGCGACTGCCTCTTCATCAGTATGATTACCATTATTGAATATTCGCATAACGAAATTCAATGCTGTTTTTATTGATCGTTCAAACATTGTGGTGTTTTTTAGAACCTCAAAGGTATTTTTCGAGGGATTTAGTAAATATTTCACAATACCAACGTTTCCTGCGTTTGCTGCATAGTGCAAAGGATTCAGTTCATATTTATCAAAGGACATACAAACTCCTTGTTCAGCAAATAATTTAAATCTCTCATCACTTTCACTTGCAATGAGATTGATGGCAGTATCGCCCTGTCTATCAATGGCAATTAATAAGTGAGTGCGCTCAGTATTACTTTCAATGCCACTTAAGATCTTTTGCACCGTCCTGTAGTCTTTATCTCTCACTGCTGCCATAAATGAAGTGATTTCTTTTCTAACCTGTTCAGTTCTCATAAAGGCCTTGCTTGCATTAGTCAACGGCTGTATGCTTGAACAATATTTTCCAGATAATTTGTTATTTTCGTCGCCTCCCATGTCTAAGAAAGAAGCAAGCATAAGTTTAAGTTGAAATTCGTACGAACAGCTCAGCAAATTTTCCTTAATTTGTTTTACAATATCGTTATTCTCATTCTCCAATGCTATGTTCAGTGCGGTCCTCCCGGCCTTGTCTCTCGCTGCTATAAATTGTATGTATGCTTCCTCAGATATCCTACTGCTCGGGCCACTCAGGAGGACTGCAAATGTGTGTATATTCTGTTCTTCAGCTGCTACATGCAATGGAGTTTTAACACAATCATGAAAGAATAGTAGACGATGTTCAGACCAGTGTTGGTACAATATCGGATTGTTTTCCAGTACGTCGCTCTGTGGTGGTGACTTTTCAAGTTGTGTCTCTATAAAATTTCTGATTAAATAATACTCTGGTTTGAGCAATAAAACACACAACTCACTTTTAACGAGTTTGATTTTTTCATTGCTTTTTCTTCCAAGCCATTGGACAAATAAATCTGCGCAAAAGTACTCTTCAAAAGTGCGGTGAATGAAAGAAAAGGTTCCATCAATATTAGCCCGAATCAGCCCTAGTCCACATATGGCTTTCTTATCTTCGTCGGATATAATTGTGTTTGTGAAATATTCTTCAGCGAACTTTGGGTCAAGGGACTGGAAAGCTAGAACACAATGCTGTTTCATCATATATGACAATAAATTAATTATAATGGTCGGCTGTAATGTAATGTTGACTTTTGTCTTCTGCTCAATATATATTGATTTCTTAACTTCGATAAACTGTTTATACAAGTCATGCAGATTGGTGATTTTGCATAAGTTCTGTGCTGGTTCAGGAGACACCGCAGACCGTATGGCCTGCTGGAGGAACACTTCGGCCAGCATACGGATCTGCAGCGGGATGCCCATAAATCTGGACACATCGTTACGTAGCACTCCCTCCACCTCCTTCCTCAGCTCTCCGGCAAACTGGCGCAGTCCCCTCTTCCCCGACTCTCCGTGCTCTGGGAGTTCCAAGGCCAGGTGAGGAAGCCAGGAATTCATCATATAATCATCCTGTTCTGTTTCTGTAATTTTTTCAATTTCTGCAGAAAATTCTGACAGTTCATTTTCAAGCCATTCTTGCGAGTGCACCCTTGTGGTGACTATTGTTTTACAATTTGTGGTATTTTTTAAATATTTCAAAATATCTAACATTTTGACTTTGGTATTTTCTTCAATTATTTCATCAAATGCATCCACTAAAATACAAATCTGCCTCGAATGATCCGATTCGAGGCAGTACTGTAAAATACTGCGCAGAAAAGCATCATCAGTAGGTAAACCCGAAGCACAAATCAAACACTTTGTTACCGATTGCAGGCTAAGTTTTGAAGATAGTTTGTTGAAAGCGGAAGTCAAGTTGTGGTGATCGATTTTCAGTACCCAAGAGCCTTTGATGAGCTCTGACATGCGCGTCAGGCTGGTGGATTTGCCTATTCCAGGATCGTCAGCAATAATGGTCATCTTCCTCCTTGATTTGCTGAATGCAACTTCCTCGATGGGCTCCCTGTTATCCCTGGTGATGAAGCGACGTAGGCCTTTCAGGGAGCCGTGGGAGTATTGCCAGACCAGACACGCGCTGCCGCTAATCTCCAGCTTTTTAAAATAATGTTTGTTGATCAATTCCTCCATATTATTATTTCCGATATTCAATTCATGGGAATGATTTTGAATTTTAAAGTGATCTCTCGAGACAAATAGTTCCTCAGCTTCCTTGGATAATTTGAAGGAACTAATAAGTGTTAATTTATCTTTCACATCGTTGAATATAAAAACATCCTTATTTCCGTTATAGCGAACAAATTCTTCCATGGATTTAATGACAAAACGAGTGTGGTATTTTCTGGGCATGTAGAGGCCGCTATTGTACACTTCCCTCAGGAAGAGGCCTTCCTCGCATAAATGAAGCCAGTAGATTACTCTAGCTGACTCCTTCCGACACTTTTCAAGAAACAGGTCCCTTCCATCTTCCTTATAGATGAAGATCCTCGCCCGTGTTGTTGCCTCCGCCAGCTCCCCCCAGTAGTCCTGGCTGAGCTGCTCTGGATCGTTGATCACAAGCAGTGGTCCATCAGCCCCGCTCCTCTCCAGCAGTACAGTGAGCTTCTCTTTGTCCACAAGCTTGTTCACTTTCGAAAAGAGAGCTTCTAATTCACAAAGCTTTGGAAGTTTGATTGGGATTTTAATTCTATACTGGGCGTCCGTTGCGAGCTTCTTTAACATGGGCGAAATTAAGTCATTAATTTTATTTTGGACCAGTTGATCGTCAGATTTACAGTCATCTCCCAGTAATGTACTGAGCCTCAGTGACTTTTCCCCAAAATCAATTGCATCCCTTTTAAATATGGCCTCTCTAGATTTAATAGTCAGGTCACTTATTTTAAATTCTTTGAAAGACTTAATCTCGTGATCCATAATGAATTGTGAATCAATCGTTTGTGATAGAATGAGCACGAGCTTCTTGTGGGTGTGTGTATTTAAAGTTTTTTGTAATTTTATCAAAAGATCGTAGTTTTCGTTTAAGTTATCAATTTCAATGATGAGCAGGTTATTTATAATAACATTGATCTCGTTTAAACCTTCCAAGTCTATATCCTTCGCCATATCAGTTAAATCGTTCCAACTGAGAATTGTGTGGCAGTTGTCTTCCAAATATATTGAATCTAAAGATGTGTTTTTAATCTGAAGTAAGATACTGTTTAATCTGGCAGCTTCAAATTTAGGATCATCTGTTTCAATTTGTAAAAGTTGTTTTGAAGATGCCAAGAATGTCTCCAGCCCCAAGGTGTCCTCGCAGTCCAGGATATCAGGCAAGGTGCGGAGGTATGCCCGGCCAGCCATGTACAAAGGGGCTCCCACTATACTCCTGTTTTGTTGTTTCACAGCCTCCATGATCTTTGCAGGAAACCATCGTAATAACTGCTTGCTTTGTCCAATCACCTTCACCAGATCTCCCTTTGATCCGCAATTGATTGTGTTTTTTCTAAAATCCATCTTAAAATTAGGGATATCTATTTTTTCAAGTTTTTGGTGAGTTTGAAATTTTTCAATTTCGTTCAGTTTCATTAATTTGTTTTGAAATAAACTCCAATTCTGCAAAAAATTGATCTCTTCTGTAGAAAACACTCCCAAGTGACAGGTTTGGCCCAGCGCCAGAATAGTGTGGTAATGTTCTGAGTGTATACTGCCGGTATTTCCTTCGACTGGCTGTGTGTTCATGCAGCTGCCACTAGAACTCGTAGTAGGGACTTGTACCTCATCCGCACAGATTTCCTCGTCCTCCGTATATTGTCTCAACTCAAAAAAATTCTGTGGCCAGACAAGTACCGCACACTTCTTCTTACCTTCATCAAAAGCTTTGACAAAGTTGTCTATACTGTGGGAGTCAAAATTGCACCCCAAGGTGATCCTTTCCAAGTGACTTGTGTGAGCGACGCGATTGATGTGCACCTGATATATATCTCCCACATGCAAGCCATTTGTGTTTATCAGATTTGGTGCGCCAAAGATGGTGGTAATGTCTAAATGCTTAATATGCATAGAATGGTTGTAACGTACGTCGTTATCTTTGCATATCTTCAACAGCATCTCCTCAACCCCCGGACTGTCCAAGGCCAGAGTGTGAGCGTGGAGGCTTTCACTGGAGTTGTTGATCCTGCAGAAGCCCGTTCCTTTGCTCTTTAGATGTTTCACAGTCAAGGTGGTGACTCCGGCAAGCCAGCCTCCCAAGGAATGTCCTGTAAAGGACAGAACCAAGTGACTGCCGGGTAGCTGATTCGTATCAAAAACTGCCTTCTTAACTTCATCGGCAAAAGATACACCTGAATTCATATGTTCTGTATACTTATTGCAACAAATACCCTTCCAATCGACCCAGAGTGGCCCCAGCTTCGTAGGGTTTGTCCCTCTATGGGCAACAGCTACCTGCTGCTTGGAAGGGTTGAATAATGCACAGCCGAAGTATCCGTTAGTCCAGGAGTTGCTCCGTGCGGTGGTAAGAAGTTGCCATCCTTTGGGCAGGTTGAGGCCTCCCGTGCAATCAGTATACGCCAACTTTGCAAATGCAGTAAGCACTTTTTCATTGGGAAATGGTTCCAAAAGCAATTTTTTGTTATCTCCGATGGTTTTAAATGATTTGAGGGTTTCCTGCCAGTTGGGATTGGAATAAATTAATTCCGTGTCCACCTGCATCTTGAGGAGATAGAGATGTAGAGGAGACTGAATCTGCAAAATGACAACAACAGCCAGAGTCATTAACAGACACACAGTCAGCAAAACATGTAATGCCTCGAACTATTGATTTATCCAAGCAAGCCTTCCAAACACACACTAAGCAATTTGAAGACAAAATAACATTGACAAAACATTATGGTGAAAGTGGAATATCAGTTATTGTTGGAATGGTAAATAACTGAATCACAACGCTATATATTATATGAGATAATAAATGTCTGAGTGAAGGAGTTTTCCCTGACAAGTGGAAGTTAGCCTATATCGTACCGGTCCACAAGGGTGGTTCGCATCAAAGAGTGGAAAACCACCAGACAGAGGCGATATACTGCGATTGCAAGAAAGCTTTTGATAAGGTTGACCACGTAATTCTTTTGAAAATAATTATATAGAACGGAATGAAGGGTAATTTATTACGTTGGTTTGTATTGTACTCAACAAAACGACAACAAGCTGTTTAATTACGAAGACATACTTCTATAAATAGCAGGGATCAATCCTTGATCCGCTGCTATTTATAATTTTTATTAATATCAATTCTAAATGTTTCATGCACTGTTTGTTTCTCTTGTACGCTGATGGTATAAAATATATGCCATTGTTAAAAATTTAAATGATTGTCTGCTCATCCAAAGAGATTTAGTCAGGTTTGAAGCATTTTGCAGTGAAAACAAAACTACAAGTATAAGAGACCAAGATATACTTTTTGATTCCAAACTTCATTTTGATGCACACATTGAGAATATTGAGAATAAAGCTTATTGTATGTTAGGCTTTGTTATCAGAAAAATCTGTGTATTTTGAAATCCTGAAATTTACCTTCTTCTTTACTAAGATGAAACAAAATACAGAAAGTAAAAAAATTAGTTTGCTAGCGAGAGTCGACCTCGGAAGCTTCCTTTATCCGGGAAGATGCATCTACCAGCTGTGCTACCAAAACACATTTAATAATAAACCAACCTGTCTTCTCGCTCTTATCAGAGTATTCCATGTTTATCAAATATATACCTACGCATCATTGAAGAAGATCATACTAACAAATATATACCTACGCATCATTGAAGAAGATCATACTAACAAATATATACCTACGCATAATTGAAGAAGATCATACTAACAAATATATACCTACGCATCATTGAAGAAGATCATACTAACAAATATATACCTACGCATCATTGAAGAAGATCATACTAACAAATCTAAACCAAAGATGAAACAGAACACAGAAAGTAAAAATATAACAGTCAAATAGGAATAGAACCCAAGATCTTTGTCTTACCCGGACAATGTGTTTATCCTCTTGACCATTGGAACCCAATTATTATTCTTCATATTTGTCTATCTCATATTTCAAATTCAGTATTCACGATATTTTCTTGCATCTAATTTTTCCCATATTTTTGGCAGTTAATTTTTTAAAAAGTCACAAAGTTCTAATTATTTGTTTTTTAACCTAGATAGTGTCTCGGATAAAATATATCACATCCGATTTTTAATTAAATGGGATACCTATTGACTTTTTCTAAATGAATATTCAATTTTTATTGCAACAACTCTTTTCAAATTTATACACGTGAATGTAATATATCATTGAAGAAGAATATAATACCAACAAATCTTAACGAAACATGAAACAGAACAAGACACAGAAAATAAAAAGATAACGGTCTTAACCGGGAATTGAACCCAGGTTCTCTGTCTTACCAAGACAATGTCTTTATCCACTTGACCATCGGGACCTAATTATTATAAGCCGTATTAGTCAATCTCATATTTCTAATTTAGAATTAACAATTTTATCTTGCAACCAATTTTTCCCGTTACATATTATTTTTATTTTCTGCATCTTGTTCTGTTTCGTTAGATTATGTTTTGTTTAGATTTGTTAGTATTAACTTCTTCTTCAATGATAAATTACATTGATGGGTTCCAATAAACATTAAATAACTACCTAGTCAGTGGTCGAGATGCGCATTCATATCACATACTCTTTCACGTGGATATGTTCCACGCAACACCGTGTAAAAAGTATTAAGTACACAGAACTCCCCTTTCATACGGTGGATATGTACTACAAGAATATACTTGTGAAAAAAATTAATTCAGGAAATCAAAAGATAAAATTGTTTATTGTATCTTAATTTTATTTTTAACAATTACTTAAAAATCGTATCAAAGATTATTCACTATCACTATCAGATAATAGACGAACCTGTCACGACACCAAGGAATGTGGCACCTTGTTATTTCGTATTAAAGATTATTCACTATCACTATCAGATAATAGACGAACCTGTCACGACACCAAGGAATGTGGCACCTTGTTATTTCGTATTAAAGATTATTCACTATCACTATCAGATAATAGACGAACCTGTCACGACACCAAGGAATGTGGCACCTTGTTATTTCGTATTAAAGATTATTCACTATCACTATCAGATAATAGACGAACCTGTCACGACACCAAGGAATGTGGCACCTTGTTATTTCGTATTAAAGATTATTCACTATCACTATCAGATAATAGACGAACCTGTCACGACACCAAGGAATGTGGCACCTTGTTATTTCGTATTAAAGATTATTCACTATCACTATCAGATAATAGACGAACCTGTCACGACACCAAGGAATGTGGCACCTTGTTATTTCGTATTAAAGATTATTCACTATCACTATCAGATAATAGACGAACCTGTCACGACACCAAGGAATGTGGCACCTTGTTATTTCGTATTAAAGATTATTCACTATCACTATCAGATAATAGACGAACCTGTCACGACACCAAGGAATGTGGCACCTTGTTATTTCGTATTAAAGATTATTCACTATCACTATCAGATAATAGACGAACCTGTCACGACACCAAGGAATGTGGCACCTTGTTATTTCGTATTAAAGATTATTCACTATCACTATCAGATAATAGACGAACCTGTCACGACACCAAGGAATGTGGCACCTTGTTATTTCGTATTAAAGATTATTCACTATCACTATCAGATAATAGACGAACCTGTCACGACACCAAGGAATGTGGCACCTTGTTATTTCGTATTAAAGATTATTCACTATCACTATCAGATAATAGACGAACCTGTCACGACACCAAGGAATGTGGCACCTTGTTATTTCGTATTAAAGATTATTCACTATCACTATCAGATAATAGACGAACCTGTCACGACACCAAGGAATGTGGCACCTTGTTATTTCGTATTAAAGATTATTCACTATCACTATCAGATAATAGACGAACCTGTCACGACACCAAGGAATGTGGCACCTTGTTATTTCGTATCAAAGATTATTCACTATCACTATCAGATAATAGACGAACCTGTCACGACACCAAGGAATGTGGCACCTTGTTATTTCGTATTAAAGATTATTCACTATCACTATCAGATAATAGACGAACCTGTCACGACACCAAGGAATGTGGCACCTTGTTATTTCGTATTAAAGATTATTCACTATCACTATCAGATAATAGACGAACCTGTCACGACACCAAGGAATGTGGCACCTTGTTATTTCGTATTAAAGATTATTCACTATCACTATCAGATAATAGACGAACCTGTCACGACACCAAGGAATGTGGCACCTTGTTATTTCGTATTAAAGATTATTCACTATCACTATCAGATAATAGACGAACCTGTCACGACACCAAGGAATGTGGCACCTTGTTATTTCGTATTAAAGATTATTCACTATCACTATCAGATAATAGACGAACCTGTCACGACACCAAGGAATGTGGCACCTTGTTATTTCGTATTAAAGATTATTCACTATCACTATCAGATAATAGACGAACCTGTCACGACACCAAGGAATGTGGCACCTTGTTATTTCGTATTAAAGATTATTCACTATCACTATCAGATAATAGACGAACCTGTCACGACACCAAGGAATGTGGCACCTTGTTATTTCGTATTAAAGATTATTCACTATCACTATCAGATAATAGACGAACCTGTCACGACACCAAGGAATGTGGCACCTTGTTATTTCGTATTAAAGATTATTCACTATCACTATCAGATAATAGACGAACCTGTCACGACACCAAGGAATGTGGCACCTTGTTATTTCGTATTAAAGATTATTCACTATCACTATCAGATAATAGACGAACCTGTCACGACACCAAGGAATGTGGCACCTTGTTTTTTCGAAACCGTGTAAAAGTGAGTGTAGTGTATAGATAAGAGTGTTGATAAGAAAAATAGATAAAGAGCAAAATCAGATCATTTTCATACAAAAACACAATTTTTTATACGTTCTTAAGTTATGTTAAAAAGTATAAACCTATATTAGTTAATTTTTTATGTAGCATTTCCATATTCGCAGCACAAAGAGCAATTCTCGTGAGTTTTCCTGTCACTAATAAATGAATGCAAGTGGCTCATTGGAATTTCTTTCCACGTATTCTATATGTTACCAATGAAAAGAAGACAATAAATCAAGTTATCATTATTTATTTTTTTCAAACTTCTGATTTCATGTCGGGGTTAAATCTTCCCCATAGGAAAAACTAAACCCTTCCACACACTTTTCCACAAATGATCATCTAGTCAATCAACATTATGCAAGTGCATTATATAAGCAAAATAAATACAAAACAATACAAGAACAACACGTCAACTCACCAGAGATCAAATGGGAAAATAATTCACCGACTCCAGATATTTTCATATCAGAGGGTTCGCCTCGGTAGAACTCCTAACAGGGCCTATAAATCCTACTGATCCCTCAACATAAATATTTAAAAAATCTTTCGTTATCCTACATGTATTCAAAATGACAGACTTTTGCATCTTTATATAAAATTTTTTGATAGATCTAATACGCCTAAATTTTGAATGAGAGAGCTAGGTATAATGCCAGTAGCCGAAATAACGAATGGTAATATTTTTATAGTCTGAGAATGCCAAATTCTTTTTATTTCATTTCCTAAATCTGTGTATTTTCTTATTTTTTCATTAGCAGATTTTTTAATATTACAGGAATTTGAAGCGACATCAATGATTTAAGTTATTTTTTTAATTTTGTCATGTAAAACTATATCGGGTCTATTAAGACTAATCGTTCGGTCTGTTAGTATAGTTTTATCATAATATATTTTATAAAAATCGTTTTCTAAAAATGAATTTGGTTCGTATTCATAATATGGTACTATATTACGGCAGTCAATCAATACATTATGTTTAATTACCAAACTTTGGTGAATTATTTTTAAAACTTGATTGTGCCTAAATGTATACTCGGACGGTGCTAATATAGAACATCCCGATATAATATGTTCTATAGTTTCCGGAAAAGCTAAACATTTTCTACACAAATCATCAATTTGATTTGTATCTTTGATTATATGCTTCCTATAATTTTTAGTATTAATGACTCTATCCTGAATGGCAAGCATAAATCCTTCTATTTCTGCGCTCAACTCTCCAATACTCAACCATTTGTTTGACGAAAATTTGTCAACATACGTTTGGTTGAGATAATTGAAGTGTAAAATTTTATTTAACCAGGAATCTAATAATTCCTGGTTGGGGTTTATAAAAATGTTGACATTTATTGTTTATATTGGCATATATTATTATTATTATAGAATGTGTTTCTCTATATAAATACTGAGGAAGTTGGATTGACGACAAATGGAATCCATGTTAAGAAGTATGCGTTCTTATTTGTGGAACGCTGTCAAGCTTGAACATCTTCCTCGTCTTTATTTGTATTACACCATGACACACCCGCCATTTCCTCCACTACACCGCCAGTCCACTAAAATCAGCTTGACAGTAAATAGAAAAGACTTAGAAGTAACTTCTCTTTCCGAGAGGATTGGCACGATCACTTACTAGCCAAATATTATGTAAGTGACTGAGAAATCACTTAAAGCGATGCCATACGTAGTAATGCAAAATCATGTGTTTTTGGTTTGAAAATTTGGTCGCCTAGAAATGTTTCAGATGCTTTAATTAAATGCTGCGAGTAGAATACATCTTGGCCTTCGAAATAACCGAGTATTTTTTAGATAAGTCTTTTTATAAGCCTAGAAAAAAATAATGTAAAGGCCTATGAAAACTGCTTTAGAGTTCAAAATCTCCTACTTACGAACCCATTTTCAGTTATGATTATATTGTATAATGTGGCAAATAAAGTTATTTATAAAATGATCGAAAACAAATTAAATATTTATGCCTGAACATCCACAAAATAAAATAAAAGGCACTCTTTGGCCATGTTTTTTTTTTTGCATAAAGCAAAACAGGCGGATGGTGTTAAACGTGAATTTAAACCTTATCGCCATCTATGTAAGGGTTGTTATTGATAGCGGCTCAATTTAATAAAAAATACACGACTTAGTGCATCGCCTTAACAATATTATTTAAGTGTAAAAACAACAGATTTGACTGGTGGCGGTTTGTGGTCTTTTTTACTAGGGGTAAGTCAAAAGCTGAAACCAAACTAGACAAAGCGTAACACAATATTGCATTACCTGCTACTTATGACAATTAAGACAAAATCTATTCCAATTAAGTATTTTCACAATTTATTAAATTAAAATACATAAAATATTAAACAATTATAATATTGTTACAAAAATACCTAGCTCTTGAGTTTGGTGGAGTAGTAAAAGGTAATATCCTTGAGTGTATGATAGTACAGGATGTGCTAACATTATAACAATATAAATATGGTTCGAAATGAAGTTACTGCATTTTGTTAATGATGTATTTCTACACCAATGTAGAGAACTAGCTCTTGAGTTTGGTGTAGGAGTAAAATTAATATCCTAGAGCAGTGTTCCGCAAAGCGTGTGCCGCGGCACACTGGTGTACTGTGATCATCAGTTGGTGTGCCGCGGAAAAAAATCAAGGTATTGTGAAGATAATAAGAAAGCAAATGGGAGCAGATGAGAGATAATATCACTCATGTCACTTCAGTTTCATACAGAAGTACGATGGCTTTCTTGCGGAAAAGTGCTATTTCGGATTTACGAGCTAAAACATGAGTCCCAGACGTTTTAAGAGGCCAAGGGTTCAGATTTTGCTTCTGTGTTTAAAAAAGAAGAATGTGTAGTAAAACTTGCATATCTGGCGGACATATTCACTCATTTAAATGAGCTCAACAGAAAAATGCAAGGCAGGAATTTTTATATTTTAACGTCTTCGGACAAAATTGAAAGCTTTCGCGCTAAGTTGGTATTATAGATTAGCCACGCTGTCAATGGTAGTGATGAATTGTTTCCAAATGTCATGGCTGCCGATTCAGAACAAAAGGAGGCTTTGATAGTGAAACACTTGGAGCTATTAGCAGAAAAAATTAACTGTTATTTTCCTAAGTGTGACCTACAACCTATAGGCTGGGTACGAAATCCACTCTCAGATAACATTTCCCTTGGACACTTACCGATAAACGAGCAGGAAGAATTCATAGAGTTAAAAACTGATCGGACATTAAAACTAAAATTTTCCAAAGTAGAGCTAGCCCATTTTTGGCTACATATAAAAAAAATAGTTTGCTACTTTCAAAGCTTGCTGTTAAAATATATATTCATTTGCCAAAACATAATTATGCGAATTGGAATTTTCAACTCTCACTACTTTAAATCGAAAAAAAGAGAACGCCTGGGGACGATCAATGAAGATATGAGAGCATACTTATCAACGATTGCTCCAAATTTTAATCGTGTGATCAGTTAAACAGGCTCACATTTCTCACTAAACATCTTTTCATATTAGGTATATTGATTTTAGTAATAAATAAACATTACATAAACATTCTTATTCTCTTTGGTGTATCTCTAAAATTTCTTGTTTTGATAGGTGTACCTTGAACACAAAAAGTTTGCGAAACACTGTCCTAGAGTGTATGATAGTTTAGGATGTGGTACGCGTGGTCAGTTTTTTAAATATAATTTTACTTTTTTCTTGAATATTACCAAATCTGTTGTTAAATTCTTCGGGAAGACTATTAAAATATTGTACCCCTTTGTTACTGTAATTATTGTGTAGAAAATACAGGAATTTGGATTTTATATTTATATTAAGTTTTAATTGTTTCAATGTATTATC
Source organism: Hesperophylax magnus (assembly GCA_026573805.1). Lineage (NCBI taxonomy): Eukaryota > Metazoa > Arthropoda > Insecta > Trichoptera > Limnephilidae > Hesperophylax > Hesperophylax magnus. The sequence goes on along the minus strand of JAIUSX010000005.1, from coordinate 3,533,411 downwards.
TTTGAATATGACATATTTAGATAATTATCCTTTTCGTTAGAGTAGTAGTCATTAGCAATGTTTAAATTAATATTTCTGATAATTATATTTTTTTAGTTTTATGATGTCATAATATATTTTTTAATTCTCATATGTAGGCAGTAAGAACCGAAGAATGCGTGCGATAAATAGCAAAGATATTAAAAGAATTATTCATAAAACTTATCTCCATGTTTAATATTTTTACCAAGATTTATTTTCTACTGGTGACAGCGTAAACATTTGATATGGAGATGACAACGCCGCTATTCTTCAATCCATAATTTCAGTTTTCAAAAACCTGCATTACCACGAAGGAAATGGCGTGACTCCACCAAACTAACCAGAGAAATGCTCCTTTATCACTTAACTGGCGGAACTTTACTAATGTCTAAAACAACTAATTTCGGTCGATATTTGCGTCGGTTTTAAGTAAAGGTGTTTTTTAAAGTAGGTACTAATTATTGTGTGTTTTTATGTTGGGATCATTATTCATGATGATCATTGTTTGTTATTGTGTTATTTTTATTAACTTGTAATATTATTGTTAACCTCGATACGGACTTAATTCGTAGTAAGGTTTATAGTTTAATTGTAATAAGTTGTAAATGTGAAGAAACAGTAAATAAATAAACAAATGGTGTAGAAATGGCTTAGCTGTTAGGAACATATGTAGTTAGCTGTAGATGATTGTTATTGAATTACTCCTATTCATTTTATTGTACGGGTATATAAGTGTGATTATCAGATTAGCTCCGTGGTCGAGGGGTAAGGCTCTCCACTAGCAATCCGGAGGTCGCAGGTTCAAATAAATTTTATTTGATTTATGTGTTATTTCACAATTTATTAATTTCAAAATAATACAGAGTATATTTGCGGTACGTTCCAGAGTCCAAACCAAAAGTCAGTGGCAACGTTGGTTTCCATTCAAATCTAAATAGAATACATATCAATCAATGTCCTTTATTCTATTACTATAAATAATTAATTTTAATACAACCGTAAATGAACCCTATCAAATATCCATAGCACTATTGATAATTTGGTATAGACCACCATTCTGAATCGAAACATTACTTGAAATGGCTTTAGCCGTGTTTGGTTACCAGAAGTAAATAGTCAGGTACTTCCACACCTTTTTCTTCCCCTCCCCACAACATTCAGCCTCAACAGAAAGAAGAGGTTTAGTAGAAAGGAGATGGTTAACGTAGAGTTCCCGCGAGGACTCAGGCCATGGACCCATTGTGCTATCTTCCACTTTACCTCATTCCTTTGACAGTAACAGTGGCGGCTTGCACTCTATCATAATATTGCCAATCTCTCCCTCTACCTACTGGAATGATCACCGAAGAGTTTACGAGGCAGTAGCGAGCGCAGTTCATGTTTTGGACAAATTTCAATACTCTGGTCAACATCCACGCTCTGTGCATGTACCCGGTTGACGTTTCTGGATGAGCGATATGGAATTCGCTCGCACCACGTGACTTATGACTTTATTTAAAGAAAGAGATTGGATAAGTACCTACAAAAACTTGGTCTCCTGCAAAACTGGCTTCAGAGAAATTCCCTCACACTTTGAAACTAAATATCTGACATTTTCCATAACAGCCAGAGGAAAACCGTCGCTAGACTTTATCCTCAAATTACATACATGCAAAGGAATCTATCAACATAATCCAGGTTTATCATGCCTTTAATCCCATATAGCATACTCCAAAAGCAACAAATATCTTGGAATCGAAATCGATGAAAATCTCCCATGGAACTAGCACATAAGTCACGTGGTGCGAGCGAATTCCATATCGCTCATCCAGAAACGTCAATTGGGAACTTCAATGTACGCGCAGAGCGTGGATGTTGACCAGAGTATTGAAATTTGTCCGAATCATGAACGGCGCTCGCTACTGCCTCGTAAACTCTTCGGTGATCATTCCAGTAGGTAGAGGGATAGATTGGCAATACTTTTAGCGCACTACCTAGTTTTTTGAGTGCAAGCCGCGACTGTTACTGTTAAAGGAATGAGGTAAAGTGGAAGATAGCACAATGGGCCTATGGCCTGAGTCCTGGCGGGAACTCTACGCTAACCGTCTCCTTTCTACAAAACCTCTTCTTTCTGTTGAGGCTGAAAGGTGTGGAAGTACCTGACTATTTAGTTCTGGTAACCAAACACGGCTAAAGCCATTTCAATTAAAGTTTCGATTCAGAATAGTGGTCTTTACCAAATTATCAATAGTGCTATGGATATTTGATAGGGTTCATTTTAGCGATGTGTAGGTTCAGCCGGATTGAGTCCTTGAGCCCGAGTCCTTTGCGGGAAGCGGGTCCTACTCCCACTCCTTTTCGTAATCAACCACTCCCAGAGAACTCGGTCTGGGACTCGGACCCGAATGCCTCCAATCAACGACTCCCAGAGAACCCGGACCCGAGAATGCCTCTAAGGACTTGGACTCGGACCCGAATGCCTCTAATCAACAACTCCCAGAAAACTCGGACTCGGGGTCTCGATTCGAGATCTTACTGATTTTATTTTTCAATGCTTTTTATGTCTTATGAATAATACGGGGGGATTTTGCGATATTGCTGATTCTTTTAACTGTTTGTAACAATTTGTATAATTTAATTTTTCAATTCGCAATTTAAAAAAAAAAAATTACATTTTTTTATGTTCATTTTTTTTTATGTTTTATCTTGATTTAAAAAATTCAATACGAAGATATTTTGAGTTTATTTATGATTCTTTTGACTGTTATGCCTATTTGTACATTTTTTTTTTCGGATTCAGAATTTAAAAAAAAACTTACTGATTTATTATTTTTATGTTCAATTCTTATGTTTCTTTTGTTTCATGATCTTGTTTTAAAAATCAACACGTTGGCATTTTGAGATATTGCCGATTAGTTTAACGGTTTTTATGTAAAATCTCAATGATTTATCGCAATTCTTTGATGTTTTATATTTTTATTTTAGCCCCTCATATTTGTAGGCGCTAGGTACCTACTGTAAGTAAAAATTATTGTTTTATTTTAATTATCGTTCACTATTTTTATTTTTTGTGTTATTAAAAATACAAATTTCAGTGGTGTCTGTCTGTGTATCCGTAACTCTGGTTCAATGAACTCTAGAATATGGATTTGCTTTGATTTTAAAAATTGGAACTGATTGTCAACTGGTATTGGAAAGATTCAGACAAGCGATAAATTAGGTACCAAGATTATTTTATTCAATAATTGTTTATTTAAAATGGCTATCTTTTGTTAAAATTTTTTAGCTATGTCGTAATAGTGTTCATTCGAAAGGCAAATTTCTGGCAAATGTTTATTTTTAATGATCCTGAGACATATATATGTATATATTTGTGAAACCAAAAGGAAAAATATACAAATCAAGTATATAATATACACAAATCCTACAATAATATATTGAACAATGTGTGTATGTATTGTAAAAGTAAAAAAAAATGGACTGGAATAAATAGATATTAAAACATGTTGTTAATTGTTAAAATTTTAATAGTTCAATGCTGTACCTAACTACTTCCTGACTTTGTTTTTAAAACATCTCGCCTTTACTGAGTTTCATTTGATAGAGGCTTCGACCAAGTACCTTTATCTATATCGATGGACAGAGATTATGAAAACGACAAATTCTCAACGACAACCGAAATTTATGTTACTACATTTGATTTATTACTGCTTACGCGTGTGCTAAAATTATCATCTGGAACTTGGATCCTAATACTACATCCGTTACAGCCTCGCATTAGCCGTAGCCCAATCAGCTGGAACACGACAAGACACGAATGGATTTCGTTGAACTTCGCCAAAATGTAAACTGCACAACTCGCGACTCGGGTGCGATGGGTGACGGGATTGACTCCGTGTTCTCGTGTGGGTCCGAGTTCTTGTGCGGGTCCTTGTCCTGCTACGGGTCCGAGTTCTTTCGCGGGTTCTATCCGAGTCCGAGTGCCGAGTCCTTGGCCGGACCCGTGCGTCCCGGTAGTCGCCCAGTACCCAGTCCGCACCCAAGAACTCGGACCCGGGACCCACTCCAAGAACTCGAGTTCTTTTAAAAGGAAGCAGTCCTCGGATGCCTCCGGAAAAATGCAGAACTCACCCACCTCTAGTTCATTTACGGTTGTATTAAAATTAATTATTTATAGTTATAGAATAAAGGACATTAATTGATATGTATTCTATATAGATTTGAATGGAAACTAATGTCGCCACTGACTTTTGGTTTGGACTCTGGAACGTGCCGCAAATATACTCTATATTATTTTGAAATTAATAAATTGTGAAATAACACATAAATCAAAGAAAATTTATTTGCACCTGCGACCTCCGGATTGCTAGTGGAGAGCCTTTCCCCTCGACCACGGAGCTAATCTGATAATCACACTTATATACCCGTACAATAAAAGGAATAGGAGTAATTCAATAACAATAATCTACAGCAATTCCACTTTATGAATCATAAGGCGATGCCATTTATGTAGTAATGCAAATACATGTGTTTTTGGTTTGAAAATTTGGTCGCCTAGAAATGTTTCAGGTGCTTTAATTAAATACTGCGAGTAGAATACATCTTGGCCTTTGAAATAATCGAGTATTTTTTAGATAAGTCTTTTTATAAGCCCAGAAAAAAATAATGTAAAGGCCTATGAAAACTGCTTTAAAGTTCAAAACCTCCTACTTACGAACCCATTTCCGGTTATGATTTTATTGTATAATGTGGCAAATTAAGTTATTTGTAAAATGATCGAAAAAAAAATAAATATTTATGCCTGAACAATAAAATAAAATGCACTTTTTGGCCATGTTTTTTTCTTGCATAAATCAAAACGGGCGGATGGTGTTAAGCGAGAATTTAAACCTTATCGCCATCTACGTAAGGGTTGTTATTGATAGCGGCTCAATTTAAAATATTACACGACTTAGTGCATCGCCTTAAACTAATTACATATGTTCCTAATAGCTAAGCCATTTCTACACCATTTGTCTATTTATTTACTGTTTCTTCACATTTACAACTTATTACAATTAAACTATAAACCTGACTACGAATTAAGCCCGTATCGAGGATAACAATAATATTACAAGTTAATAAAAATAACACAATAACAAACAATGATCATCATCATGAATAATGTTCCCAACATAAAAACATACAATAATTAGTACCTACTTTTAAAAAAACTTTAACTTGAAACGGACGCAAATATCTACCGAAATTAGTTGTTTTAGACATTAGTAAAGTTCCGCCAGTTAAGTGATAAAGGAGCATTTCTCTTATTGGTTAGTTTGGTGACGTCACACCATTTCCTTCGTGGTAATGCAGGTTTTGGAAGACTGAAATTGTTTATCAGGAGCGGTCACGGATGTATTTTTGCACTTTGGTATAGTACAATAACTGTAGTGAAGAGATGATGTCATTTTACCTAGTGTTCTTCAATATTAAAAGCGGTTAAACTTAAGAATAAAAAATGTCTGGACTCTCGATAACGCCATAAAAAATACAGTGCGCGTTGAAATAAAGCGTAGTCTTTTTGTGACTCGTGACATCGCCTAGACAAACCACAGATTTGATGCGTTTTCAGGAGACTAGTACTAGTATCTGTTAATAAACATAATAATAATCAAAGACAGGAGTTCCTTATTGTAATTATATAGACACGCGACAGCGGTTAGTTAGGTTAGGTTAGGGACACCGCGGCCGGGTTCGTTAGTTGGTTCAGTTCAAAAGGTTCGCCTGTCCGATCGGAACACTCAAATTAATTTTAATCATCATTATCAGTTAATTTTTTGATATCTGGAAATCTGTTTTTTAAACAAAATAATATTAATAAAGATAATGAAGGCTACTGCAAGGAATTCTTCAATGGAATTATCTAGACTACAGTTATTCGTTGGTTTCTTTCATGCAGGTACTCGATGATGTAAAATTTACCAATTTTTGTGTAGGTACTTTCAATCCGGCTGCCTGCGAAAATCCCGGTCTGTCGGGGGGTTTTTTTTTCATCTACTAATCGACCCTTATCGTAAGAAACCATTTCCTTCCCAAACCATTATCTTATGATGTAATTTTGTTGAAAAATTTCTTTCACTATTTCATGACCGTGCGGAACCCTCCAAGATGCGCACCGGCATACCAGCTTTTTAAAGGCTTACTAAACGTCCAATCTCACTACAAGTAGTTTCATCTGTGTATCAGATGATGAGGGGGTTTGTTATAACGGGATTTCAGTTGATTGTGAAATTTTTAAAAAATACGTAAAATAAAAAGATTGGGTTGCGACCGAGACTGGAACTCGGGACCTTTCTCTATCCGGGAAGACGCATCTGACAGCTGTGCTACCAAAACGTGTTTAATACATATTAGATTGCGACCGAGACTCGAACTCGGAATCTTCCTATATCCGGGAAGAGGCATCTACCAGCTGTGCTACCAAAACGTGTTTAATACATATTAGGTTGCGACCGAGACTCGAACTCGGAATCTCCCTCTATCCGGGAAGAGGCATCTACCAGCTGTGCTACCAAAACGTGTTTAACACATATTAGATTGTGAACGAGACTCGAACTCGGAATCTTCCTATATCCGGGAAGAGGCATCTACCAGCTGTGCTACCAAAACGTGTTTAATACATATTAGATTGCGACCGAGACTCGAACTCGGAATCTTCCTCTATCCGGGAAGAGGCATCTACCAGTTGTGCTACTAAAACGTGTTTAATACATATTAGATTGTGAACGAGACTCGAACTCGGAATCTTCCTCTATCCGGGAAGAGGCATCTACCAGCTGTGCTACCAAAATGTGTTTAATACATATTATTTAAAAATCATTGCCATTGTTTCAATAATCAAATGAAGCATGAAATTTAAAAATAATAATAATTTAACAAATTATTAAAAGCAATAATTATTAGTCTGAAACACCCGCGGAAAAATCTCTCGAGATAAATAATGGTCACCAAACACAGCTAAAGCCATTTCAAGCAACGTTTCAATTCTGAATGGTGGTCTTACACCAGGGCAATACTGAGAGTATCTTCCACTTTGGAACATGCCGCAAGAATACTATATATATTATTTTAGATTAATAAACTTGCGCACGCCGGGATTTGAACCCGCGACCTTCGACTTACCAGTCGAGAGCCGTACCCTTCTACCACGGAGGACGCCTGATATCTATATTAGTACATATTGAATTATTTTACGGGTTTGAAATAATAATAATAATTTGACTACCGCAACATCTAAAAGAAACTCTACCTGTTTTGTAACCCTTATCAGAGGATTAGATGTTTATCACCAAATACAAATACAACCTACGTGCATATTCATAAAAACTGTCTGAATCATTTCAATAATATTAAAATATCTACCAGTTCTATCTAGAAAAGATAAGATAATTTATTAGTAAATATTACTTTTAAAAACCTGCGAAATTATCTATTTGAAATTATATTTGGTTTTCGTGAACGAATTAATGGAAATCTTGGAAGTGGAAATTAACCCACTTCCCGACATCCGAACGCGCTGAAAGTCGGCAGATAGACTTGTTCTCGATGACTATGCATTCTATCATATAACCAAAAGATGGCGCATCTAGATGAAAAATTAAAAATAGGTGTATTAAAGTAAAAAAACTTTATTTTTATGTGTTTATTTGTTACAATCCATATAATAACCTTTATTTACTTTTCAACCACATAATATGAATTGATAAAAAAGTATAGTGGTTAGGTTAGGTTAGGTGTGAACTTGAAACGGTTTACGTTAACGTGGATTTAACTACTCATAAGGTTCAAGATCAAAGAAAAAATAATATATGAATAAACATTTTTTTTAAATATTATCTTATTAAATAAATTCCATTTTTAGATTTGAAACTTCAAAGCCGGCTTTGTGTTAGCAAGTACTTTAGAATATTAATAGTGCGCCCTACTTCAGGAAATTATTGGCAGTATTTTCTTGTATTGGCTGACAACTATCTTGCTGACAAGTCTTACTTACTCTCGTGACTCAGGTACCGGCTGCCGGAGTGGCGAGGCGAGCGCACATAGATTGTCAGCACCCGAGTCTCACGATCAACTCTCACGACCTACCGTCGCAACCCGGGAGCCGGTGTGGCGAGGCGAACGCCCATAGATTGTCAGCACCCAGGTGTTGCGACCCACTCTCGCAATCCGGGTGTCAGCTGCCGGTGTGGCGCGGCATGTGACCATAGAAGATGGATGAATTTAAGACTGGGCATCACGTCACGAATCTTTCTCGTGACATAGTGTACTTAATAGAGATGGTAGATTCCTGATATGTTTCTAAAACATACTATCATTGTAGCTCCAGTTTCTAGTTACCGAAGTCCTACATACATAGAACATAGAACCACTTCTTCTTCCAGATACTTTTGGAACCGGTTCCCCATGACGGGATATTGGTACGACCGGTAATAGGTTTGATAAAACAATAATAAATTTATACTATGAACATGTTACCTAACGAAAGTGAAAAGAGACGGGTAATCGGGTTTCGGGTAATGTATGATCTAGTACAGAAGCTGGCAGCCATAAAACCCGCTCGAAGAGCTCTAGCTAGTAGTACGGTATTAAAATATATGAAAAACTTGCGCCGCCAGGAGGCGCCAGTGTAGCATATTGCTGTCAGAATGTATGGGAAATATCGTAAGTTGGAGGTATTCTAGTGTTGGATAAGAATATTGCTAAGAAAAATAGATGAGGAGACAAATCAGTTCATTTTAATACGATAACATTACAACCTAAAAACACACAAAAATGTTTAATACGGTGACATCACAAGCTACAAAAACACAAATATGTTTAAAATTAAATTAAAAAATAGAGTACATATTATTATTAATTTTTGTAACGTTTCCATATTCCTAGTACAAAAATATATTCACTTAAAGCCAATAAAATATACACGCAAGTGGCTCATGTGTCTTTCCATTTACAAAGCATTATTATATTATAGAATGTTTCTCAATAATATGTAAGCAAATTGCAAGTCTTCACGTCTTCATCTCATACCACTTCAAGTTCGTTAAAAGCAGGTTGACAGTAAAATAAAAAGACTTACCTGAAGTAACTTCTTTATGTGAGGATTGGCACGAGCACTGACTTGACAAGTATTATTAGTTATATTACAAAGATATATACGAAGTTAAACCAAAGAAGTTTCTGATGCTAATGTTGGTTAGAGTTTTATTTTGTCTTAAAACTTATAATAAACGATATAAGTGTAAAACCGAAGGAACAAGAGAACATTCAAAAAGTTGAATAAGCCGTCCACTTCTGTGAGACAATTTTTGCCAACACCTTGAGGGGTATCTTATCAGTTCTGATATGTAATCAATTACTGGAAAAACACGCCTAGCTATCAATATCCACTGATAATACCCGCTAACAAGGGCAACTTATTTAGCAACGAACTTAAAGATAAGCACGTCAGGTGATTTTTCACAGAAACGGAGCTAAAAAATCTTTAAAATATTATTAACTCTTAAAGCCTCTGACATTTTGCAATGTACTTCAAATAGGAAAATTGTCAGAGTACTGATTCCGTAGAAAATATGTTCGCATTACATTTGATTTAGGATAAATTTGTTGTTTTTAAACATATTTCAAAATAAAATACTGTCATTGAAAGCAGATAAAAGACTTCTTTAGACTTTAGTATTAGGGAGGCGGGTATGGGTTCCGCCGCCCCGGGAACCATTGATTGGATAGCCGACACCTCTACTACGTTTGGCGACTTAGCAAGGGTCTGGGTTGAGGATGTCTTGGCAGCGGATAAATAGATAGATCTGTCCGCCTACAGTTTGGCGGGTCGGAATTGGAGAGACTGGTTGAGGAAGTTTTTCTTATCCTGCAGGACCTTTCATCGCCTTGCACCGCAATCTGTCACTTCTGGACACTTCCCAGATCTTCCTCTCTTTCTTTTCCTTAAAAAACCCCTCCACACAACATCCCCAAAGATGACATATGCCCTGAGGGAAATTATTTTTCTCAGGGCCTTCTATCTGGGGAGCTAATGTAAGAAATAAAAATTTGAAATTAAAAATATTAACATTTTGAACGCAAACAAAGATAAAGTTTTTAAAGTAGCTTATAGTGTAATTATAGCTTTAATCGTGTATACTGTAATTACAGCTTTAATTTTGTAGTGTAATTACAGCTATAATCGTTTATGCTGTAATTACAGCTTTACGCGAAAATAAAATGTATATTTTATTAGACAAAACTATTTTAAAAGTTAATGCCACTTCACTTATTTTTGTTTTTGTTTAATATAAAAATATTTATTTAAAAATTTGCAAACCTTTTTATATGCCAAATGTTGTTACATGGAATTATTTCAAATTTTTAAGGTAAACTTTTAAATGCAAACTGAAATTGCGGTATTCTCTCTTTCAACACCATTTAAATCGTAATTCTCACCGTAATACAAAATATATATAAATAAGTCTTCACAATGTGGCCAAACTACAGATTGAAAATGGCCTTTTACACCAAAACAGTTGTCACAATAATAATAAACTGAAATACTTGCAGAACTTAATAATAACATTATTATAATTGATTTACGTTAAATTAAATATAAAATTTTTAAAAAGAGAAGAGATTCCCGTCTCGCCCCTATAAGGACCAATTGGCCTGTCTTAAAAGGTTTTGCATCTCGTTAAAGCAATATATTTTCTTGGACGTAATTGCTACTAATATTAATATTGATAATAATTACAGAGAAAAATTACTATAGTCTTTTTACAAATCCGATAATATTATACACGGTGTCCGGAAACTCATGGTCCAAGCGGAAAACTTGTGAATCTACATCACACAGAGAACCAAAAATAACATATTTTTCAATCTGAGGATTTGGATTTTCATGCTATGGCACGTGTCGTATGTCGTATCCGTCAAAACGGATTGCAATATTTGTCAATAAAACATTACCTGTACATGATTGACATTTGTCACAAGAGAACAGATCTCTATGACTAGTTCTTGAGTTCAACAACTCTGCTGTGGAATGATTTGCCGGCCTCTGCGTTTCCTCCCTCCTATAATACAGATCTGTTCCAAGACCCAGGTTCACTCCTTCCTCATGTAAAAAAGATCCTCCACACAGCATCCCCAACACAACATTAGGGTAATTATTTCCTTCAGGGTCTGCCGTGTGGAGTTATTGTCGCCCTTAGGCATTAGCATCTTCAAATATTCTGCAAAAGTCAAACATTAACCTGGCTATGCAAGTCTGGTCACTAAACATGGCTTAAACCATTTCAAGCAAAAATGTCCACTCTGAATGGTAGTCTTTAGATAGGTAGGGCAAACTGAGAGTATCTACCACTGCGCATGAGCCAATGAGCAAATGCGATAAACAAACTTATCGAAATAACGATACATTCAAATTACGCGCCATATATATAATAAAATTTATGATGAATGATCTTGAGGTTTTTAATTTTTTGTAAAACCATCCTTACATAGGATATGGCTATTGTTATATTTCTATGTTGACCTGCACAGTTGTCAGACCATACGGTTATTTCTTCAACATTATCCCCCATATCGCTGTATATCCACTTTAAGAGGCCTACTTCATTTGCCCCCTGTTTTCCATCCATATATAGTCCATTGTAGTATAATGATGAGGTAAGGTAAATGTAAGTAAATAAATAAATAAGTGACATGGTCAGGTCTTCAATAATAATATCACCACCTATGTTTCCATCAGTGTCTTCAGAAGAATTCTGTTTTTGAGCCTCGTCATCCATTCATACACGGAAATACTCTTTTTCATCATTATTTATTGCATTCCTGCAATAAATAATGATGAGAGCACTGGGATTGTTGTGTTTAGTTCCACAGAAAACATAGAAATTAGAGGCAGAAGGACGCAAAATGGACTTGAGTCTACATTTGAATGTTTACTTCCATGGAAAGCGTAGTAATGTTAGAGGCAGAAAGATACAAGTCCAATGTACATCTTTATGCTTCTACGATGTAATGGTTCTTGCATCCTTATATATTTTTGAAAATACCATAAATATTCAAGATAGGGCTTGCATCTTTCTGCTACTAATGAACATGATAATTTACTTCATGTCTTCATCAAAAACTCATTTCTTCAAATTTTGGACTTGCATCCGTATGCTTCTCGGGTACAGATATGTTCACACCAAAATGTTGTTTTACAATCTCAACCACAGATGGCAGTACAAGGCCTAGAGAGCGTTCCGTAAATGACAAGATTCATAACACAGTTTACATAATACTAATAATAGATATAGATTTGAGTTATTTGATCTTACATTAAATTGTTTATTGAGGATAAATAGAGTCTATGTTCCTTTTCTTGTCAGAATTAATATATTGAAGAAGTTTTCCTGACAAACGTCCAGGCTAGTGATGTTTTGGTCTACGTTCAACATCTAAATGTACTTCACACAGACTTCAAACTAGGATCGAGTACGTTTTGACTAATGAAATGGAATGTTGAAGAATAGGATATCATATGACAAGAAGAACTGATTGGAAAAAGCACTAACCAAGAACTTAAGGGGCAGTTCTGACTTCAGAATGAAATACCTTTGTATTTAGCCCCTGTCTGCACAGTGTGAAGACAAGGGAATTATATCGCCACCCAGTTGTTGGGCAAGCAAGAGAAGGAACGCTTGGAATGTTTGCCACATATTTTAACTTGTTCTGTGAAGGCGAATAATGCTGATTGGCTGAAATCCCGATAAACTCAGCAGTGAAACTGACAATGAATAAATTGATTTTATCGAAACACAACATTCAACATTCGCAAATGAATTGATTTATGCACAAAAAATAATCAATATACCTATTGATTAAATTACAATGCTGTCTATTAATTCAAATTCCTTATCTCTAAATAGTATAAAATATATTGCTATTCGCCTCTGTCTGTTTGTGCGCTTAGTTCTTCTAAACTACGGAACGGATTTTGACAGGGTTTTCACTATCTTTTAGAGAATTTCTTCCCGAAGCTTTACATATACGATACATGCATATTATATTTCTGTACCTTAAAGGATAAACCACGGAAGTCCACTTTTTGGTGCTTTTGAGTTGAATATGCTGTATTTCATTATGTTAGTGTATGAAACACTGGGTGACCGGATAACTCATAAAAATGACAATTCAATCACCTATTAAACTAAAAGTGACAATTCAAAAACTAGGTTAAATAGGTTACATATGTAACTATTTAACCTAGTTTTTTAAAGGTGTGTTGAATTGTCATTTTGAGGAGTTATCATGGAACCGTTTTATTATCGGTAGGTGACAGAGTTGACATCGCGTTTGGGTCCCACCCAGGCGTAGCGTGTTCAATTCCTCGGCTGGCTAAGTCCTCCATCACAACACAAGCAACATTTTCAGCTTACTGTGGTGGTAGTAGGAGATTTTCAAATATTGTCAGGTTATTCGTAATCCGGGAATGTTTGTCTTTCTTTTTAAGAAAAAAATTTTTTAAAAAAAAATGCTATGGGCTATGCTAATTTTCTTATGTACATAATTAAATAATAATAATTTCTTCATATATTTTAATAACGAATTAAATTATGAAATTCACTGTTCACAGATAAGTAAAAAAGTTGTCGAGTTTCAAACATCCAGTTAACACAAAAATCACTTTCCTGAACAAAAGTCAAAAGTCGACTTCCGTGGTTTATCCTTTAAGGTACAGATTTATAGAAAGTAGAAAAAAGTCAATGTTTTATCAAGTCGTAAAAATATATTTTCGGTCACTACATTGTTAACTCTGACTAAACCTTTTGGGATACATCAAAATATTGTACTACGGAATTGTACGTCTTAAAAAGGGCCTACAAGAAAAGTCCGCGATGGTAATGTCTATATTAGTCACCTAGTTACATATAAATTTACTAGACTTTTACCTCCTTACTAATAAACGTGTTTTAAATAGTTTTAATCGGGTGCGCATGAACTTACAGCCTTTTCATAGCTTATGAAATTAGATTGATAAGTTGAGACGCTTACCATAAGAAATGGTGCCTAAACTCGCCGATGCAAGATGTTAAAAATTAAAAAACAGGATTTTTTTTCTATAAAACTAGTTATTTTTTATTATATGAACTAAAATATTATTAGGATAAGTGGAAAAGTACGTTATTAACTACCAAAAACAATAGAAAAAATAACAGAAACTCAAATAAGCAATACGAAAACGAATATAAACGGAAAGAAATTTTCTGACTCCAAAAAGCGAAGAGATATCATTTATTTTTCAGATGGACAAAAGCTTTTAAAAATGTACAATCCTTTCTAATCTTAATGTTTCTTGCTGTCATCTGGCTGTCGTTCAGATAAAAAATAAAGAACTCCATTCAATTCTGCCGTTAAGGTGATGCCATACGTAGTAATGCAAAATAATGTGTTTTTGGTTTGAAAATTTGGTCGCCTAAAAATGTTTCAGATGCTTTAATTAAATACTGCGAGTAGAATACATCTTGGCCTTTGAAATAATCGAGTATTTTTTTATATAAGTCTTTTTATAAACCCAGAAAAAAATAATATATAGGCCTATAAAAATTGCTTTAAAGTTCAAAATCTCCTACTTACGAACCTATTTTCGGTTATGATTTTATTGTATAATGTGGCAAATTAAGTTATTTATAAAATGATCGGAAACAAATTAAATATTTATGCCTGAACATCCGCAAAATAAAATAAAAGGCACTTTTTGGCCATGTTTTTTTCTTCCATAAATCAAAAAAGGTGGATGGTGTTAAGCGGGAATTTAAACCTTATCGCCGTCTACGTAAGGGTTGTTATTGATAGCGGCTTAATTAAAAATATTACATGACGTAGTGCGTCGCCTTAAGGAACAAAAGCGCGTGGAGAATTATTTCTCTAAATCCAACTTCTATTGCAACACTTTATTTAGACCTTTTCATCTTTATTGAAAAAATCATGTAAATTTGACAACAGCAAATCGTTGTTTACAGGAAGCCATCTCTCCGCAGATAAAATTAGGGGTGTAGCGGTTGCTGTCAGCACTTACAACAAGAGTAAAACTTTCGAGAGCATTATGACCATAAGTTGGATGGTTATGTTTTACTTACGAGTGTAAAGTAAGCAATGTTTAACAGCCAATATCTCAAAACGAAACTCACTTTTTGAGATAACGCTGTTTTTCCTCAAAACGACTCAAATTTACTATGCATAATATTTATTTTATTTTGCATTCATTGCAAGTGAAATAAAATAACACACGTAATGAATGGCCTGCAACTTACACCCAGCTCAGTGTAAATTGGAGAAAGCGAGATTGTGCTTTGCTAAGTCAAAGTAAAGCTAAGCACTCTCTAAGTTTGTTTGGCAACAGCCATCACCAAATCTCACCTACCTCCACCCAATAAAAACACATAATATTTCTTAACCAAAATCCTTAACTTTATTTCACAAGTATAATAACATTATTTAATGGAAATGGAAAATCACACACGTTTTTTTAAAGGGTACTCCACCAGTGTACGGAATATTAGTGTAATACTCGTGTACAGAATATTTGTGTATAGAATATTAGTGCACGGAACATTTGTGTATGCAACATTTGTGTAGATACGGAATATTCCCATACAGAATATTCCTATATGTAATATTCATGAATGGTATATTTGTGTAGGTATGGAATATTCTTTTATGTAATATTCGTGTATGCAACACTCGTGTAGGTATGGAATACAGAATACTTGTGTACGGAATATTCTTGTATGTAATATTTGTGTATGCAACACTCGTGTGGGTATGGAATACAGAATATTTGTGTACGGAATATTCTTGTATGTAATATTTGTGTATGCAACACTCGTGTGGGTATGGAATATTCTTGTATGTAATATTCATGTATGCAACACTCGTGTAGGTATGGAATACAGAATATTCGTGTACGGAATATTCTTGTATGTAATATTCGTGTACGCAACACTCGTGTGGGTATGGAATACAGAATATTTGTGTACGGAATATTCTTGTATGTAATATTTGTGTATGCAACACTCGTGTGGGTATGGAATACAGAATATTTGTGTACGGAATATTCTTGTATGTAATATTTGTGTATGCAACACTCGTGTGGGTATGGAATACAGAATATTTGTGTACGGAATATTCTTGTATGTAATATTTGTGTATGCAACACTCGTGTGGGTATGGAATATTCTTGTATGTAATATTCATGTATGCAACACTCGTGTAGGTATGGAATACAGAATATTCGTGTACGGAATATTCTTGTATGTAATATTCGTGTACGCAACACTCGTGTGGGTATGGAATACAGAATATTTGTGTACGGAATATTCTTGTATGTAATATTTGTGTATGCAACACTCGTGTGGGTATGGAATACAGAATATTTGTGTACGGAATATTCTTGTATGTAATATTTGTGTATGCAACACTCGTGTGGGTATGGAATACAGAATATTTGTGTACGGAATATTCTTGTATGAATGTCCTCTCAATATACAATGCTATTGTTTGCGTTCTGTTATGAAAATCATATTTTCGGTGACCTCTAAATCTATTCCCAATAATAATTACCTGCAGTATTTTTCATTTAATTTAATGATTTGTAAATTATTTACATTGACTTAATGCTATCTATATTTCAGACATAAAAAAATTTAATTTTTGTGTTTTTTTTTTCAAGTGAATTTATAAAATGAAATTTTCCCATTTCAGTTGAATTTAACAATATGATGGGATCACTTCAAACTGCGGTGGAAACTGAGCTCTATGGACTCTGGCAATAAGGTCCATTCTTGCACCACTGTTGGCATCCAACTTTTGAAAAACATTCTAAAGTCGGGTCTCCAGCGACCAAATGTTTTCAAAACATCGGACAAAAACAAAACATTGGGTCGGGGTCCACAACGTTTTATGTTTTCCATCAGCCACGGAAAACAAAAAAATTGTGGCCCTGCCCCAATGTTTCACGTTTGCACAAACATTTGTTTGAATGTTTGCGTTAATATCGTCGCTGAGTCCTGAAAACTTAAAACATTAAGGACAGGTTGTTCCACAGAATTGGAATAATTCATCATATTTCAAAGTAAATATACAAGTTCTGTGAAAGTCCTATTCAAGTTCTGTTATTATCCAAGTACTGTGAATTGTTGAAATGATGTAAAACAACCCAACCTAATAATACTGGGTTTATTAACAATGTCCATATTGACAGCCGTTTAGCCGCATGCCGGTAGATTTCACATGGTTATATAAGATTGTACACTATAATTAGATCTGCTTTAAAACAACGTGTTTTTAAATGTTTTTGTTTGCGGGGCACTTAAACTGGAGTATTGTCACAATAATCCACCGAAATAAACACTCGAGCGATGGAGATTCCCGGGTGCCATTCAGCAATTCCATTTAATTGATATTTTATCTCCAAATATTAATATGGAAACATATGAACTGCTTACTGCGACTTAAAGCTAATGAAACCACCAATTTTTAACTATTCATCCCATATTTTTAGGTTATATAAATTAAAAATTAAAAAATCATAAAATTTTTAATTCATAAAAATCACCCACCCAAACATGGGTAGCCATCGCTCGAGCGGCTAAACAAAAACTATTCATATTGACAGCAATTTAATATATATATATATATATATATATTTTACGGGTTTAAATTGAACACATAATTTTGCGTAGATGTTTTTACAAAGTAGTGAAATTGAAAAGCTGTTTGAAATATTTTAAGCAGGAATCTTCTATCAATCTTTCAACTAATCAAAGAGATAACGCTCAAGCTGACGTTTGACAGAAAATAAGTTCATTTTACGGGGATATATTGAACACCATAGTTTTATCAAATGTTTTTTTGCTGGGCACTTCTCTCTTCACAGTGAGATCCACCTAAACAACGCCAGTCTCCGCCACCAAAGAGATGAACCCACAACAGTGAGTTGTGTGAGTGTCCGTTTGTCCATGTGTCAATTTTTACTGACTTCCGGTGAAAATAAACAAACAACGAAATTCTTTCTTGAACAGAAAATCGTCATTGACAAGTGTGACTTTTGATTCTCTTTCAAACGGGATTGCGTCGAGTGGTGGGCAGCTGAAAGGATGCGGCAGGTTCGGTTTGGCAGCGACACGCCTAGAAGCCTTCCTGGTAGTGTTTGGAGTCCAGCTTCTCCTGCAGGATCTCCAGCTGTCTTCGCGCCTCGCACACGGGGAAGTTGTTCATGTCGTAATACTGCGGCGCTATTTGCAGAAGCCATTGAGCTGAAAACAAATCATCATTTAGACATGCTGTACACGCTCATTTAACTCATCTTATGCAGTTAAAACTGTACAGTTTGTTCTGAGCGTGTGTATAACAAAACTGTTAAACTGCGCAGTTCTGTCAGTCGGTCAGTCCACGAACCTTGCATTTGGAGGGTAAACAGCAAAGATTACCATGATAAACCAAAACGCTAAAAAGAGATTTAACCCGTCGTATCCCGGAACCGCATATGTGAGTGCGGCACATTCTATACGAATTAAAAAAATATATATATATTTATGTGCGATTTTGACCCTTATGTATAAAGAATTTGTATAAAAAACAAGGTCACAATTGCTTGGGCTATTCTCGTTCTTTACGCAGCAAATACCGGAATGACTTCTAGCTTTTCAGATTTTTTACAAAGAATTTTTCTGTGGAATGCCAACGAAATATTTGCCGCGTTTTACAACCATCAAAGTGTCAAAGCGTCTTCTTTCATTATTTTTGATATAAATTGATTGTGGAAATAATAGATTTGAGGTATCATCAGAAAGATAGTTTTATCTACATTATTTTGATGTAATTTTTATAATATTTCACCCAAGAAAAGTCAATTCTAAAAGTCGGGTGATAAATAAAGTGATGAAAATTAACTTCGTAAGATTATCATAGAAATTTCAAAATTTTTACGTCATAATGAATAATTATATTTTTAGCATTATTTATTTACAGGTTTCTTGTACAAAATAATATTATTATTAACAACAATTGTATAAACTACCGAAATCTGGAAGAATTGTTATCATATACTTATATAGTGCGACACAACAAAAATTTAAGTGGACACTTGACGTTTGATTTTGGAATTTGAGCTTTTGAACTTTTTCGTGTGAATTTCCTGGTACACCACAGGTTAATTAGTAAATTAAAAAAAATAGAGCTCCAAGCAAAAAAAGAATTGTTCGTGTCTGCGTGTGTGTACGTCATTGCCACCATCGACAACGAGTGTTAATTTCCGCTTCCAAGATTTGCATTCATTACCGAAAACAATTGTGAAATTGAGTTATTTTTGGGGTATTATGCAGTGTTGCGCTACCTCCCTCTTTAGCCAACCTTACAGTGTCCATATCGGGGCAAATATGTAATCATGATAACCTAATAAAAACCATAAAAAGGAGGACGCATCAAAATCTGTTTCAGGTGCAGAAGATATTTATGAACTGACATTATTTATTTATTTATTTATTTCACGCCTATTAAGGCTTTTACATACATATATATATAAAAAATATTTACGAAATTATACATGAAAATAGTGCAGGAAACGACTATTTAAAACAATTGCAGAAAAATAAATATAAAGTCAAAATATCACTGAATTTGATCTACACAGCATGCAGGCACAAAACATAAAAAATCCAAAATATTTTTTTCTGTTTCAGTTGACAAAATTATTATATGTTAGTCAAATCAAATTAAATACCTTTATTAAAATATTCCACAACTTGATGAAAAAAACTTCAATAAGGTATGCTTATATATTGAAATTGATGTACTAAATATATCAACAACATCGGAGTATTTGTTTCCTAGCTGTTGAATCCGTCGCATGGGAGTGTGATATTGGGACGTTGATATAGAATTGCTACAATAATATGTTAGGTACTGTCTTGTAACCGACCTGCTTGGAGTATGAAAAGAGATTACATATAATTAATCAGGGGTATCAAACATTGAATTAATGATTTTATACAAAACCGGTTAAATCGGAAATAATTCTGCGATCAGATAATTTTATTAAATTTAATGAACAAAGTACGTTATCGTAATTTAGGTTTTCTCTAGGAATGCCCATTTTAAAATTTATTTTGGATTCTTTCAATCGCATGTGAATGAACCTCATAATTTGGGGACCAAACCGTGGAATTGTATTCTACATGACTCCTTACTAGTTACATATATAATGTTTTTACAGTATTTACATTATTGAAATCACTAGATACCCTTAAAATAAATCCCAACATTTTCAAAGCTTTATTGGTTGTTATTTCAAAATGCTTGATAAAGTTAAGTTTCGTGTCAAACCAAATACCTAAGTCATTAATTTCCGAGACAGATACTAACGACATATTGAATGGAATAATAAAAAAATATTAGATTCTTTATAAGTTGCAAGCGGTTATCTCGACACCAAATAATTAATCTTGATTAATTATATAGTGGTATTATTAATTATTATTATGGTACAGTTTTCATCACTTATCTTATTATTGTTGTTTTAGGACATTTAGCAAATGTGTTTCTGATCGTTTTTTTCTGCAACGTATTTCATTTGAATAAGTTTACAAAATGGAGTCTTTTTGCAAAGCTAAAACAGTTGCTAGACAACTTAAAAAATTTCACAATAAAAACTGTTTTTCACAAAATGCTGGTTTTGATTTGTATGTAATGCATTAAAATCTGCCACTTACACTAATTGGATACTTGCCCGGTTTTTGGGGTGACGTATAAGTGAGAGAGTATTGTAATGATCTTACAGGATAGAGTCATGGAATCATGAACTGTTGGTTCTGTACGTCTGTTAAGACTGCTCTGGGCCGTACATATCTGTAGCAATAATGGCAGACGACAGGACACGTCGGACGGAGTGAGAGTGTGGGTGAGCGAAAGCAGTGGTCAGAGTTGGACCGAGGATGAGAACATTGCAGATACAGTGATGTTGAATCGGGTCTGGGATTAGTTGGACTAGTTTTGTAGACTCACGGTTGATGTCTGTCACGGTCCTGATGTAGTTCTTAGTGGTGAGCACAAACTCGTTGTAGATGACCCAGTCGGGCTTGTGGTCCAGACAGGTGGAGGGGTGAAGTTGGACAACCTGCAGATCCTTGACCGTCATGTAGTGCCCTGTCCTCTCCAGGTGAGCCACCTGCATTAAAGAACACCATTAATTAGACCAGTGATGATCAACCCTTTTAGCCGGAGGGACAATTTATACATTTTCAATTTGTTCCACGGGGGTAAACGACATTCTGATCGTAATCAATTACCGTAAGCCAAGTCATCATAATTATCATTTGATCGAAAACTGTACATTAACCTGTAAAATAAATGATTACACATAAATTAAAATTATTTTTACTGTGACATGACACACAGACAGTATTATTAGCTACAATTCTTTGCTTATTATTCGCCTACGATCATTTGATTATGATCATTTGATTATGATCATTTGATTATGATCATTTGATTATGATCATTTGATTACAATCATTTTGTAAATGATCATTTTGTAAGCAATCATTTTGTAAACAATCGTTTTGTAAACAATCATTTTGTAAACTATCATTTTACCTATAACCGCTGGGGGGGGGAGGGTACATAAAGCTTGACATAGTTGACTTTGCGGTCGTGTTGCTAACCTATTTATATTTTCTAAAACAGTATTTTTTGAATAAAACAATCACAGAAAGTAAACAGAAAACAAGGCCAAACGGATAAATGCTGTCGGGTTTTGACATTCTGATATAATCAACAAAAAACATAAAAATACTCGCAATTTTGGACGTTTGATTCATAATACACAGACAAAAGTTTCTTACGAAACCCTTTTGTGTTTTCCAGTACAGATTTTGAAAACGTTTAATATTCAATCACAGCATCCGGAAATCCAAACAATAAAACATATGAAACGGAACCCATGCAAAATTCCAACCATAGGGCGCACAAAGAAAGTGCCACAGGCAAAAAATTTCCAAGATTTAAGATCAAATCAGTAAGCATTGTTGATTTTTATTGTGCGAAAAGGCTCGCGGGCATTAAGGAAATGGACTGGCGGGTTGCGCATCACTACATCCGATTATATTATATCAAAATCTGTATTATGCTTTGCGACAAACGTGAATAATGGTATGCGTATACCAATGTACTATGCACGTACTTACTTTAAATTAGAGGCATCGCTTTATTTACAATATCAGGTGGTACAGTAGAACCCCGTTAATTCGAACCCCGATAATTAAAAAAAACGAGTAATTCGAAATTTTTGCCAAAAAAATTTCCGCAGAAAATTTTTTTCATACAAAATGGTTTTTAATTCGAAATTCGTTAATTCGTAATTCAAAATTTATTTCAGTCCGCGCACGAAAATTAGTTTGTGTAATTCGAAATAATTTGATTTTTGCGAAAATAAATCATAACATTTCGTAAATCTGAATCTAAAAGTCAGCTGTGGCGGTAAAACGCCGAAAAATGTATTTTTACGTGGTTATACATCGTCCTAATTAGTATTATTATTTTGTAAATCTGAATCGATTTACACTGGAATGTCGTATTTTTTCAAAATTTATTTCGAATATCCGAGTTAGAAGGGCCGAGAAAATACGTTTTACGCGGATATATGTCATAGTTTTACGAGTTTGCACCAAATATCTGAATTTAAAGTATCGGCCGCGACGAAACTTGGCCGCGATATTTCGATTTACGCGTAAATGTATCGTATATTTACGAATTTATTTCGATAATTTGAATTTCAAATGGCCCGCCGCGACGGAAATCTGCCACGAAATCTCGATTTACGCGTAAATATATCGTATTTTTACGAATTTATTTCGAATATCTGAATTTTAAAGGGCCCGCCGCAACGGAAAACGAAGGTGAAATTTCAATTTACGCGGAAATATATCGTATTTTTACTAACTTTACTTCGAATATCCGAGTTAAAAAAATACGGCGCGACGAAAATCGGCCGAAAAATTTCGATTCACACAGAAATATGACATATTTTTACGAATACTTCAAATATTTGAACTTAAAAGGCCGGCCGCGACAAAAAAATGCCGATTAAATTCGATTTACGCGGAAATATAGCATATTTTTTACGAGTTTACATCAAATATCTGAATTGAAAGGGTCGGCCGCGACGGAAATCGGCCGCGCATTCTCGATTTACACAGAAATATATCGTATTTTTGCGAATTTATTTCGAATATCTGAATTTAAAGAGCCGGCCGCGACGGAATACGGCCGCGAATTCTCGATTTACGCGGAAATATATTGTATTTTTGCCAATTTATTTCGAATATCTGAATTTAAAGAGCCGGCCGCGACGGAATACGGACGCGAATTCTCAATTTACGCGGAAATATATGGTATTTTTGCGAATTTTTTTCGAATATCTGAATTTAAAGAGCCGGTCGCAACGGAATACGGCCGCGAATTCTCGATTTACGCGGAAATATATCGTATTTTTGCGAATTTATTTCTAATATCTGAATTTAAAGAACTGGCCGCGATGGAATACGGCCGCGACGGAATACGGCCGCGAATTCTCGATTTACGTGGAAATATATGGTGTTTTTGCAAATTTATTTCGAATATCTGAATTTAAAGAGCCGGCCGCGACGGAATACGGCCGCGAATTCTCGATTTACGCGGAAATATATCGTATTTTTACGAATTTAAGGGTAGGCCGCGACCGAAATCGGCCCCAAAATCTCGATTTAGGCGTAAATATAGAGTATTATTTTTTTGGTAAACTAATGTTTTTTAAGACAAGATTTTTATGCATAGCACAAAGGGTAACAATTATTTTACAAGCAATAATTATTCGCCTGAAACACTCATCCACATTGAAAAATCTCCTGATAAAAGATACATGACGCCAACGGGACTCGAACCCGTGTCCCTTCGATTTCCGGTCGACAGCTCTGACCACTGAGCTATGGCGGCTTATCTCTTGCCCGCGAAATTATTCAATATATACTAGTGTTTCATTCAACAATTACTGCTTGTTACATTTTTCACCTGAGAACAACCAACTTTATTTAATTTTTTTTTTTTTTTGCTTGTAAAATAATTGTAAATATATAGCATTTTTACGAATTTATTGCGAAAATCTAAATTTAAACGGCCGGCCGCTACGGTAATCGGCCTCGAAAATAAAGAAATAATTGGAATTAATACGAATTTACTCCTAAAATTCCACCCGAATTTGAAGAGGCGGCGGAGAAAATCGATTTTCGGCGTATTTTTTTTTTTTTTTTTTATAAAATTTCGAAATTACGTGGGAATTCGTTAATTCGAAATTTGATTTTTGATGTCCCGTGGATTTCGAATTAACGAGGTTCTACTGTATGTAGTTATGCTATTATCCATGTATCCTGTTACAATTACATACATAAATTGTCAATTTTCCCTGTAAAAGCCCGATAGGATAATAATAAACGGGATAGGATAATAAATAATAAATAAATAAAATATAACTAATTATATAACCATCGCAGCGTTTCTCCTCACAGGTAGGCAGAGGGCATATAGATAAACGCAACGAATTATTACAAGCAATAATTAGTAGCCGGCGACGGGAAATGAACCCGCAGCCTTCTGATGCCGGTCAGCTGCTCTACCACTGCGCTACGTCGGCTTATTCTAAACCTGCCAAATAATTCAATATGTACAGGAATAACTAACGCACATCACAGAAAATGAAAATTAATATTATTATATATTAATCACGGGTCTGCACTAGCAAACGAATAATATCCAATTTGCGTGATGTTCAAATGTGTTAGAAACCCACCTGCATGAAGAAGCCGTCGACCAAAGCTTTGCGGATATTGATGTAGTAGTTCTTGGACGTGAATTCGGTGCTGGTCCGTTTGAGTTTGAAGCGATCCATGATGCGTGCCAGCTGCTGCCGCACATTGTCTCCCGACTTGAGCGAGCGGTAGTTCACAAAGTTGTCGTAGCACCAGCTCGTCTCCTCCATATCTGCAATGATGGGGGAAGTGAATACATAGAGCATGGTCAGATGTCATTCAAAGTCTTGCAATGATGGGGGAAGTGAATACATAGAGCATGGTCAGATGTCATTCAAAGTCTTGCAATGATGGGGGAATTAAATATTGCTTGCTAAAATGTGATTTGACATCATTGCAAGACGTCAAGTGATGATCAAATGAGAGAAGTGAATATTAATAAAATGTCATTTCAAGCGGTGTCATGATGAGGGAAGTGAATTGAAGTGATTTTTGATGCTAACATTTCATTATGTACATATAAGTATTGGAAAAGCACGTCAGGTCTGATGGTTGATGCGATAGCTCAGTGGCTAGAGCCAACGCCCAGCGGTCAAATCCTAATAATAATTTCTAATACACACAATTTGCTATCAGGATAAATGAATGAATAATCATGTTTAAATGTAGTTTGGCTAACTTTGTTTGAAGGCATGGTACACGTTGAGCAGAGTGAGGTGGTCGCCGTCGATGTGCGCAAATCTCATCTTAGCGTCGTCGGCCGCCTTCCTGGCTTCGTTGGGTCGCACAAAGCACTGAGGCACTGCAATTCCAAAACAAACATTCATAAAATCAGCTAAGTCGATTAACATAGCTCAGATACATGGATAAGATAGATAGCTTTGCTCGAAATAACATTAGCATAGCGCCTTCCAAAATCAAGGGTTTGGTTGAAATAATATCAGCTAACCGGTTAACACCATGCACAATCAAAGCTGAGCTTGAAATAACATCAGCTAAGCCGGTTAACTATATTTAGGATCGAGGCTTTGATTGATATAACATCAGCTAAGTCGGTTAACATAGCTCAGATACGCGACTTTGCTCGAAATAACTTTATCATAGCGCCTTCCAAAATCAAGGGTTTGCTTAAAATAATATCAGCTAGCCGGTCAACACCATGCACAATGAAAGCTGAGCCTGAAATAACATCAGCCAAGTCAGTGAACTGAATTCCGAATCAAAGCTTAGTCAGAAATAACTTCAGCTACGCCGGTTAAATCCATTCACAATGAAAGCTGAGCCTGAAATAACATCAGCTAAGCCAGTTACCACCATTCATGATCAGGGCTTTGCCTATAACATCAGCTATTTATCAACTGCCCACTGGTGAAAGATGTAGACTGGTTGGTCGGGAAGCGCCTTAGAATGGAAGGTGCGTCACCTGACAGCATAGCGGTTATGGAGAGGATCTCATTGGAACAGTTGTGGTTGCAGGAGGCTATGAGCATCTTGGCCAGCTGGGGGTCTAGGGGGAACTCTGCCATGACGGCACCCAGGTCTGTCAGGTTGCCATCGTCATCTGCAAAAGGAAACACATCATTTTATTATACTACACCTCACTCAGTAGCATGTATATTTCTTAGCTAAGGATAAAGAATGCATAATATCGTTCACGAAGTTTAAACAGATTACATTATATTGGGTATGTAATTTATTTATTTATTTATATTTTAAATGCATATTTACAGAATAAAAATTCCAATAACAAAGATACATTATACAAATACACAATCATAATTGCCTAATCAGCGATTTAAATTTATTAATGCTCAGGTGGAAAATGTCGATGTCAGAGGCTAGCGAGTTTAGAAGGACTATCATTCTTCCGAGAGGCATTGCTAATGGTAAGTTAGTCCTACATCTCGGAAGAATGAATGGTTTGTGTCTACGCGCTCTTGCGAAGTTAACAGGGACGTAAAATAAAATTTTATTCAAAATTTGTGGATTGTTGATGTGACCGTTCAACAAGTTATAGGCCATCATCAGCAACGCAGCTTTCCGCCTGTTGACAAGACTATCGATACCTAGCATTCCGGAAAGGAAGGCTGATGGGTATAAATAGGGATAGTACCCAAAGTCTCTAAGATAAAGATAACGTAGAAACTTCTTTTGTACTTTCTCTACCATAGAAGTGTACGTTGCATCCCTTGGTTCCCATATTATTGAGCCACTTTCCAAAATACTACGTACTAGGGTAAAATATAGCAAGCGAACCACGGCAGAGCTGCAGAAATGCCTGGAGTTACATGGCACAAATCCAAGCATTCTAATTACTGATATCATCAATTTTATTCAATAGTGTTTAGCATTAACTGCATCTGGCTGTTACAGTAGAACTCCGTTAATTCAAAACCCGATAATTAAAAAAAACGCGTCAAAATTTTCACCAAAAAAAACCCTAAAAACTTTTTTTATACAAAATGGTTTTTTAACCCAATAAGGAAGTTGAGTGAAAAATATTTTGACTTTTAAAAAATATGTTCATGAAGATCAAAAAATATCGATTCTAAATATATAAATATATTTCTATATTATTATTCTTAGAATTAGTTAAACGTTCTTGAAAAATCATTAAATAGCAATTTACTGAATACGCTCCACGATTGGTCGAAAGAATTCTGACGTCACATGTGTCGTGGCTTGTACGTACCGCAATGTATCACCGCTATGTCTATGGTGCATCTCTTTCTATTACATGAGAGATGGTCGGTTTAGATGAGAGAGGTGTATAGGCCAAACGTTTATTTGGGTCAAACCACAGCCTTATGCCGCAGTCGGTCTTCAGTACAAACGGTTTTGCTTCCTATCTCGTAAAATACTTTTTAAGTTTAGTAGTGGATGGTTTGGTGTTCATGTAATACAAAATCTGTTTAAAAAACTACATACCATGTCAGAAATCGGATATATTCAAGCCCAGTCTGACAACCTACCAATAGTTGATTCTGACATGTTGATTTTATATCTAAGAGATATTACTGATTGGCAAATACAAACATGATAATAATATTATTTAAATAGTTATCTCACGTTTAAATCCGGACAACATACAACAGTTATTTCAACTACATTCACACATTTATTTGATAACATGGGGTAAAGCTACCCATTCATTCTATGCAATTTGACATTAGATTGGTGAATCTCGTAAAATTCACACCAGTATAGTATAATAATATTATTGTATGTAATATTTCCGGGAAATATTTAACAGACAACTTAAATTTTACTGTGGTACTTACATCGAAATGATCCTCGCAGCAATATCTTGCAGATTTACACGACAGAATAGAATTTCGCTTCTCGCATCGTTTCATCGCAAAACACCATTTTTTACGAATAACTGCATTTCTAGGAACGGCGATAAATTGCTTATCGGGTGCAGTAACACATGTATTTTTACACATCGGAACAATGCAATAATAATATGTATTATCTGCCGACATTTTTTAATGTTTTGTAAACAAAAGACAACAAGCAACTGACAGCTATCTGACATCTGACACTTCAACAAATAGCGGCGGGAATACCGTGCCGGGCGGGAGAAGCAAATATTCTAACTTAAAATATTAATTTAACTATGAAATCTTAATCAATTTTCTTTTTTTTTTAGTAACATCAATTCTAATAGACGGTTAACATTGGTAAAAAAATTACTGGAATTCCATGTTGAAGAATTAAAATTTTTTCCATACAAAATGCTTAAGCGACGTGGTTCTCACAGTTCGAATGACGTCACACCCACACCCCGCCTCTTACCGCTCGGATTCCGCTCGTTTTGGCGGGCTTAGTAAAATTTAAACTTTGAGAATTAATTTAATTATGAAAACAAACTTTAAAAAAAAAAAAAAAAAAATACCAGTATTTAAGTTTGAATGAGAACATTGATAAAAAAAATAAGAAAAATGGACTCAACTTCCTTATTGCTGCCCAAACAAAAACATTATCAAGGTATTTCAATGTTTATAACCCGTCATTTTAAATAATCTTTATAGCTTTCTCATTTCATTGAGGGCTTTGCATATACTAGATACTCATTACTGATATCTATAGTACATCAGAGATGTGCAAAAATTCTATAATTATTTTAATTGTTAGGTCAAACAATTAAAATAATTATAGAATTTTTAAACAATTTTGTCATTTAATAATGGACATCAATGTAGAACAAACATATTACATGATGGTAAATCCAAAAACACCACGACTACAGATTATGAAACCACAAAAAATTTGCGCGGGACTAATGTTGCCAACGTAAAAACATAGAAACTGCTATCTAACATTTAATATTACAGCGTCATGGCCCCATGTTCAGTTTTTGAATCAGTATTTTTTTGTAATGGTATAACTGTAATGGTATTACTCAATTGCCAGGGCTCCACCAGGGAGCAACTTGACAAATGTAAATTATCTCTCATAGCGAGGTTGAGGACCGACTGATATTTGGGGCTTATCAAAAAAAAGATGAGTGGAGAAAGTAGGAAGAATGTTGCAAAAAAGCATTTAAAATGGAAAATGCATCGAGAAAAGCATTTAAAATGCAAAATGGTTTTTAGAAAAGCATTTAAAATGTAAAATGGAAAATACCCATTTTGCATTTCCATTTGAAATGGATTTATTTGAAATAAAGCACATCTCTGTAGTACACACATACTTGATAAAATATTTGAATCCTCAAGTGTACCTATGCCATAATGTATTTTTGACTGACATAAATAGGATATTAGAGAGCGGCAAGCGGGCCATATCGGGCCATATCGCTGACTCACTAACACAAATAAACAAAGAGATATATTATAAACACTTTTGTATAATCATGTCTATGGAGTTCGATAACGATTCTCCAACTGTGTTCACATTTTAGATTTGATATTGCACTACATATCTGTACCTTAGAAGTCAAAGGTCGGTTGTCCAGTTTTTTGTGAAAATGAGATGTGATTAGGGCGATGCACTACTTAGTGTAATATTTTAAATTGAGCCGCTATCAATAACACCCCTTACGTAGATGGCGATATGGTTTAAATTCCCGCTTTAAATTCGAAATTTTGGGGCCGATTCCGTCACGCCGGATCTTTTAACTCAGATATTAGAAGTAAATTTATTAAAAATACGATATATTTCCGCGTAAATTGAAATTTCGAAGCCGATTTCCGTCACGCCGGATCTTTGAAATTCAGATATATGAAATGAACTCGTAAAAATGCGATATATTTACGCGTAAATCGAATTTTCTCGGCAGATATTCGTCGCGGCCGGCCTTTTAAATTCAGATATTTGAAGTATATTCGTAAAAATATGTCGTACTTCCGCGTAAATTGAAATTTAGCATTCGAATTCCGTCGCAGCCGACCCTTTGAATTCAGATATTTGGTGTAAATTCATAAAAATTCACCATTTTTCCGCGTAAAACGAATTTTCTCGGCCCTTCAAACTCAGATATTCGAAATAAATTGGAAAAATATGACATTCCAGTGTAAATCGATTTATTATTCCGATTTACAAAATAATAATACTAATTAGGGCGATGTATAACCACGTAAAAATACACTTTTCGGCGTTTTACAGCCACGGCTGTCTTGTAGATTCAGATTTACGAAATTTTATGATTTATTTTCGCAAAAATATAAGTTTTTCGAATTACACAAACAAATTTTCGTGTGGGGACAAATATAAATTTCGAATTACGAATTAAAAAATCATTTTGTATGAAAAAAAATTTCTGTGAAATATTTTGAAAATATTTTGTTGGCGAAAATTTCGAATTACGCGTTTTTTCGAATTATCGGGGTTCGAATTGACGGGGTTCTACTGTATTATGTGGTTTTGTTAACTAAGCAATTTATCATTTGTTCAATCGCAGTAAAGATTACCTTAAAAGTAGTCCCAGCGAGAGGTTGTACATATGTCATCGACAATTAACTTCCTTATCACATGTCTTGTTCGAAAAAAACAGAAGATACTAGAATGATGACGTCACATACGACCTCTCTCTGGGACTTATATTTGTTTACACGCTTAATAACATAAGCGTGTAAAATAAGAATTATATAGGAAGAAGTTGGTTAGGTTAAAATGGGAAAAAAAAAAATAGAACAGTGACAAAACCATAGACATAAGAAAACAATAGACCTGCTCATGAGGGAAAGAGGCACAAAGTTCGCGGCGAGGGGAGGTGGTGTGACAGTCTCCCTTATGAATAAATAGTCCTGTGCGCAAATCCCTGGCTTCGTAAAAATCTTGTCAGCAAATCCCAAATCGTGTAAGCAAAAGTTCAGGGTTGTTTCGAAAGTTGAATATTTTGTTACACTTTTACAAATGTGTTATAATTTACTAATCTCACTCATTTTTGTGTCGCTATGCAACCGACCCCATTTCTAGACGTTTCGGCCTGCGCAGAAGAGTTCCACAATGGACTGGAACATTACTTTTCTGCGCAGGAGGTCTGGTAATTTCAACGCACAACTGATGTCGCAGTTTAGTTGAAGCATTCTCGAACCCTCATGTCACTTTTTAACATTGTTCTGTTTTGTGATGGAATCGGTTGGTTGGTTGATTGGATGCTTGGATGTTGGGATGGTGACTAACCTAGGGCAGCCAGATAGTTTAGCAGCTCCAGAGCTCTCATGAGGGTCTCCGGTGCGGGCGGGTCCATGAAGTCAAAGTGCACCAGATCGTCAATTCCTGTAAACAATCAATCAATCCAACAATTAATGAATCTATCAATTAATCAATCAAACAATTAATAAATCAATCAATACCTCTGTAGTTTCCGAGTGCTGAGTGCAAAAATCACACAGACAAAATGTATGAATGTGTGATATTCATATAAACTTGTCGGCACCGAAAGGATATTGCCGGCAAACAAACGATTAATTAATCAATCAATGAATCAAACTAATCAATCAATGAATACATTCATCAATCGATCAATCAAGCAATTAATCTCTTGAATGCTAGCGTATCCTTAAGGATACGTTTAAAAAAAAATCATTTCTCTGGATATAACTTGCTTATTCTGGGGAAACTTAAACACATCATCTGGTACAGTAGAACCCCGTTAATTCGAACCCCGATAATTCGAAAAAACGCGTAATTCGAAATTTTCGCCAAAAAAATTTCCGCAGAAAAATTTTTTCATACAAAAATTTTTTTAATTCGAAATTCGTTAATTCGTAATTCGAAATTTATTTTTGTCCGCGCACGAAAATTTGTTCGTGTAATTCGAAAAAATTTGATTTTTGCGAAAATAAATCATAATATTTCGTAAATCTGAATCTAAAAGTCAGCCATGGCGGTAAAACGCCGAAAAATGAATTTTTACGTGGTTATACATCGTCCTAATTAGTATTATTATTTTGTAAATCTGAAGCGATTTATACTGGAATGTCGTACTTTTTCAAATTTATATCGAATATCCGAGTTTGATGGGCCGAGAAAATACGTTTTACGCGGATATATGTCGTAGTTTTAAGAGTTTACACCAAATATCTGAATTTAAAGGGTCGGCCGCGACGAAACTCGAACGCGAAATTTCGATTTACGCGTAAATGTATCGTATATTTATGAATTTATTTCGAATATCTGATTTTTAAAGGGCCCGCCGTGACAGAAATCTGACGCGAAATTTCAATTTACGCGGAAATATATCGTATTTTTACTAACTTCGCTTCGAATATCCGAGTTAAAAAATACGGAGCGACGGAAATCGGCCGAAAAATTTCGATTCACGCCGAAATATGAAATATTTTTACGAATTTACTTCAAATATCTGAACTTAAAAGGCCGGCCGCGACGAAAAACTGCCGATAAAATTCGATTTACGCGGAAATATATCATATTTTTACGAATTGACATCAAATATCTGAATTTAAAGGGTCGGCCGCGCATTCTCGATTTACACGGAAATATATCGTATTTTTGCGAATTTATTTCGAATATCTGAATTTAAAGAGCCAGCGGCGACGGAATACGGCCGCGAATTCTCGTTTTACGCGGAAACATTTCGTATTTTTGCGAATTTATTTCGAATATCTGAATTTAAAGAGCCAGCGGCGACGGAATACGGCCGCGAATTCTCGTTTTACGCGGAAATATATCGTATTTTTACGAATTTAAATTCAGATATTTGAAATAAAGGGCCGGCCGCGACGGAAAATTACCGCGAAATCTCGATTTACGCGGAAATATATCGTATTTTTACGAATATCTGAATTTAAAGGGCCCGCCGCGACGGTAATCGGCCGCGAAAATAAAGAAATAATTGGTATTAATACGAATTTACAACTAAAATACCACCCGGATTTGAAGAGGCGGCCGAGAAAATCGATTTTCGGCGTATTTGTTTTTTTTTTTTTTTCATAAAATTTCGAATTACGTGGGAATTCGTTAATTCGAAATTTGATTTTTGATGTCCCGTGGATTTCGAATTAACGAGGTTCTACTGTAATATGTAACAATTAACAAAAAGATGATTTTGCAAAAACACAAGTAAGTTATGACCAAAATAGAATCAGAAAGCGCACAGCGAAAATTTTGTATCGGCACACCAAGAGTTAAGCAAGTAACCAATCAATGGATCAACCCATTTATTTACTTCTGTAAAATCGTCTTATCATACCCTTCTGTTATTCTGACATTATACTGACCCGACCCAGTGCCATGTCTACCCAGGGCGTCCCCGACTTCTTCCACCATTCACTTTCCTGTCATATATTCTCCTTAAACTCCGTTCATCCGATCTAAATGCTCAAAACAAGCGTCCATTTCCTAATCTTACTCATAGGCTTACATCACCTTGCATTCTATGCGAATCTCGACAAAGATGATTTTATCTCAGGAATTTAATTTCTAGACCATTCAGTTTACCGTCATCCTTCCTCTGCCGGTTGCATGCCTCACTGCCATACATCAGAGTGGGTATCAGCTCTCCATTATGGACTGATACCTTTACTTGTTTGGACAGTGTTTTTGTTTAAATATTCTCACCTAATTTCTTGAGTTGTAGAACGACAGAGCCAAGATTGGATCGCAGGATCTCTGGATAGGTGTTGTCTTGCATTTCGTTCTTGTAGGCCTTTTCCGTGTATAGGCGGAAACACTTGCCCGGGCGGGTCCTTCCAGCTCGACCCGCACGCTGCTGGGCCGAGGCCTTGCTGATGGGGGACACCAAGAGGGACTCCACCCTAAACACACAACCAAAGTTAAGGCCCACTTACACTTTGGCGGGTTCAAATACATACACTACACTGGACTAATTAGAGATAAAACGATAAATAAAAAAAACATCGGTAAGGGACATTAAATACTATCTTTGCATTGAAAAATTTAATATTTTTGATTGGATATTGTCAAGTTCTGTGAAAGATTTTTTCAAGTTTTGTTTTTATTTCAGTTTTGTCAATCAACTAGCCCACAATGATATAATAACAGAACTTGAATAGGACTTTCACAGAACCCGAAAATGAACGTTGAAATTTGATGAATTGTTCAAATTCTCCGAAACAACCCGTCCTAAGAGTCTCTCTTCTGCTTTCAAAACAGCATTTTATTTGAAATTGAATGTCAAGAGGGAATATTTCAAGACACAATATTGTTATTTATCATGGAGTGTACCATCATCCGTGTATGTAATAAATTTTTTTTTTTTTTTTAAAAAGGAAGACAAACATTCCCGGGTTACGAATAACCTGACAATATTTGAAAATCTCCTACTACCACCACAGTAAGCCGAAAATGTTGCTTGTGTTGTGATGGAGGACTTTGAGAGCCAGCCGAGGAATTGAACACACTACGCCTGGGTGGGACCCAAGCGCGATGTCAACTCGGCCACCGACCGGTCTAAATATGTATGTATGTGAAATCAATGGTGGTACCTGATTCTAGGGTTGTAGACCTTCTGCTTGGCGAATCCAGGGTCAATCACAAACACAACTCCATCAATGGTCAGCGAAGTTTCAGCTATATTTGTAGATACCACTACCTGCCAACAGAAAACAACTATTTATTAATTATTTGCCACAAGTCAGCTTGTCTGCAGGTTCAATATTTTTTTCTTTAATTTAACTGTTTGCACGCGGCCGTATCAACTGTTGTTACGGCAAAAAGTCTATACTCACACGCAGAGATGTGCTTTATTTCAAATAAATCCATTTCAAATGGAAATGCAAAATGCAAAATGGGTATTTTCCATTTTGCATGTAAAATGCTTTTCTAAAAACCATTTTGCATTTTAAATGCTTTTCTCAATGCATTTTCCATTTTAAATGCTTTTTGCAACATTCTTCCTACTATCTCCACTTATTTTTTTGTTCATAAGCCCCAAATATCAGTCGGTCCTCAATCTCGCTTTGAGAGATAATTTACATTTGTCAAGTTGCTCCCTGGTTCCTACAATTGAGTGATACCATTACAAAAAATACTGATTCAAATACTGAACATGGGGCCATGACGCTGTAATATTAAATGTTAGATAGCAGTTTCTATGTTTTTACGTTGGCAACATTAGTCCCGCGCAAATTTTTTGTGCTTTCATAATCTGTAGTCGTGGTGTTTTTGGATTTACCATCATGTAATATGTTTGTTCTACATTGATGTCCATTATTAAATGACAAAATTGTTTAAAAATTCTATAATTATTTTAATTGTTTGACCAGAGAAACCATTTTGCATTTTCAATGCATTTTGAAAATGGGTATTTTGCATTTTGCATTTGAAATGCTTTTCTAAAAACCATTTTGCATTTTGCATTTTCAAATGGAAAAGTTTTGACCCATTTCCATTTTGCATTTCAAATGGTTTTGGGTACCCATTTTGCTCATCTCTGCTCACACGCGGCTGTATCAACAGTTGATACGGAAACTTTGACGGCCGATATTCCAGCGCTCTTTCGTCATAAATGTATTTCTTGCTCACTTGGACATTCGTAGAACTATCACGATGCTGACATCTACAAGAATTTCTCAAAAATAAAATTGTATTTCATAAAAAAAGATCCATAATCAAGTGCGCCAGTACATTTTTGTCAACGCATGGCGTTAGTACTAGTATGTCATTCACAACTTTTCATAACTAAAAGTGATAAGTGCTCATGGTGTCCCACTTGTGTCTATCACCTAAGTACACACACGCCGAGTGAATGGCCACATGTGACCACATTCAAAAAATACGGTACGTCTTTGTATGAAATTTTATGTTTTTTTTATATAAACATCTAAGAGTGTTGACACACGAGGATTTGTTATCATATTGTGGAGAATAATCTGTTCTGTCTATATAGTCCAATAAATCATGCCAGAATGCTATAATTTGACATTTAATTGCGTGCATAGGTATTTGAAAATATGTACCGCGTACGGGTATAGATAAAACGTAGCAAATTAACGCGTTCAAAAGGTTAATAAACGTAATAATTTTATTGGTAAATTTAGTTAAATTTAATTTGATGACAATGTCTATGTGTGATGCAATTTTGAGTGTATCTGATTCCTTTATCATGTTTCCACTATTCCTCCCCTGGATTATTATTTGGGTAAATTTCGTAAATATCTCAAATTCAAACACACTTGAGCGAGTCCATTTTTATGAATTTTTTTATTAGTTTGGTAAATTTTGTATCTCGAATTCAAATAAAACAATTGGGCGAGTCTCTTTTAATTCCATCAATTTAAGGGTGTCAAAAGAGGATATTTAAATTGGTTTTTTAGACCGGAATTCTGAAAATTGCCATGGCAGTCAATGTGTTAATACAGTTTTTGTTTAATTTTGGTTTTAGTGCCATATGCCACTTTAGACTGACCGACACGTCGATTGACCATCAAAACGTTGCACGTGCGTGGCGCCAGTCAATGCCGTACGCGACCAACTTGCGGTTTATTTGTAAACCATCGCCTTACAGATTCATTGAGGAATTGACCAATGTCTTTTGAAGTGCATGGATTCCTAGATGGCGGGGGAGTTCAGGGGAATGAACTCAAACTCTAGTGAAGAACACAAGCAATTAGAGCGACTATTCACCTTGCGTCCGATGGCCCCATTGGCCTTGTTGGGGGGCGCCTGCTCGAAGATGCGCTGCTGCAGGTTGGGCGGCAGGGTGGAGTACAGGGGAATGCACTTGAGCTCCCCCACCTCGGGGCCCAGCTTGTCCATCTCCGACTTAACGCGCTTGCACGCCTCTTCGATCTCCTCTTGCCCTGGTAGGTGAAAGAACAATTATTATTCATTTTTGTCTGTGTTTGAAAGAGCACAAATTAATAAAACCATTTTGTCTGTAATAATATTTGGCTGATTTATAAAGTGGCGTTTTTGTGAAAAATAACATCAAGGGTGCGGAAAGTGTATGCAAGAATGTATGTAGCGCAAGTCATTAAGTGGCATTTTAACAAAATAATAGGACATTGAGTAACCTGATGATTTTATTTTAATTTACAGATGCAGATGTGTAATTGGTATTAGAAATTTAACAAGAACGGGGAGAATAGAAAGTCTTTTAATCACTTTCGTTGGATGAATAGTTGAGTATATTAACCTTTCCCTTACTGTGCTAAAAACATCCACGCGTTCCGGTGCTGTGTAGTCAATACACATTTCAAAATAAGCGATTTAATATTGGAAAAATATGAAAATTCATAGCTAATCGCTTATTTTTATTATATTTGATATCAAAAGTGATAATAATTGTAATTTAACTGCTGAAAACATGAAAAAACCATCGGCAGATGCTAAAGAAACGTGCGAGGAGTCCACATCTAACGATGGTCCGCGTCCGAATGGCTGGCGCATGGGCTGGCGGCTGGCATACACACAAAAACGATAAATATTTTGACATCTGCTGATTGTGAGTTTCATCAAATTTC
Source organism: Hesperophylax magnus (assembly GCA_026573805.1). Lineage (NCBI taxonomy): Eukaryota > Metazoa > Arthropoda > Insecta > Trichoptera > Limnephilidae > Hesperophylax > Hesperophylax magnus. Next base: position 3,495,658 of record JAIUSX010000005.1, on the reverse strand, counting down.
TACTGTCATTGATTACTTCATTTAAGGTGAGATATCAATATTTTCTACTCGAATTACAAATATTTTAACGCATAAAGATATGTACCATAATAATAACATCAGTACAGTTCACAGTCATTTGCCAGAATATTGTAAATGAATTTCAATGTTCATTCAAATTAACACTGGTAGATTATTATCCTAGATTATTTATTTATTTCCAAATGAATTTTAGTTAAAATGTTTTTTGTTTCAAACCTCAAAGATTATCACTACATTTTAAATGTTCATTGTTGACATGAATCAGTTATTTGTATTATTAGTGTGTTATTTATTTTACATAACTATTTAAAAAATACCCTCTGTCGTCCAATGTTAAGCCTAATCAACATAGAATATTATCGAAGGAAGCAAACACTTTGTGATGTGACATTATATATCAAATGAAAAATACACTTTGTTAAACACCACTTTTATTTTGAATTAATATTAACAACCAACCAGGTTTCGCTTAGCTCAAGCTTCATCAGGGCTTATTATATCAACTAAAGTTATTTTCATACAGACACATATATATATATAGAAGAAAATAAAACAATGAGTGAAAGAGATAGAAATAAAATACACAAGTGAAAGAGATAGAAATAAAAGAGCAGACACCTTATTAGTGGTAGAACGAGAAAGGATGTATACTGATTACAGGATGGGTAGGAAGGGAGGGGGAAGGGAGGAAACAGTTTTATCAGAAGTTAACGGAATAAATTAAATATTGGACTATCAGTTAAATTGATTTGATTGTTGATTATATTTGATTTATTATTGACGGTTTTTTTTCATTTCGAGGGCTTCTAAATTGATTAACCTAATTCCAATTCCATTTTTATGTAATATTGTAGTCCCAGCTTGTTTTTCCCCTCTTGCCGACTCCCATTCCTTCACGTTATCCTATTTAGCTATAAACGCTGTGAAAATGCAAAATTAAAGTTATCAAAGCTAATTTTTCAATAATTAATGCTACATATCTTAAAAATTAAAGCTATGAATGGGTGTCTCTAAGCATTACATATTTTATACATGTGGAAACAATAATGCGGGTGTCAAAGGGTTAACTAAATAACTAACCTTCAGGCCGTTCCGCAGGGGTAGGCAGAGAGGATGAACCGCCAATCAACTCGGCCTTGGCACACGCTTCTTGCCTCATTCACATTCATACATACTGTTCTATTATTCTGACTCTTGACGTGGCCCGACTCAAGAATCCGGTTCATTTGATCGTAACGTGTCTTCCTCGGGCGTCCCCAACTTATTCTACCATTCGCATTTGCGTCATATCTTCTCCTTACACTCCTTTGTTCGTTCACTCGCTGTACATGCCCAATCATATGTTACTCATTATGCTTACATCAGCCTTGCATTCCTTGCGGAACTTTTCAACACATTTCTCACACAATCATACGTAGTTTTGCAGACGTACGCCGGGGATCATTATGCAATGCGTTTGACCGCCATCACTTCATCACTCACCAGTCAAGAAGAGCAATATATCTCCCTGGCCATCCTCGCACATGTGAATCTGTATGACGGTCTTGATGGCTGCGTCCAGGTAGTCCCTCTCAGGCTCCGGAGTATAGAAGATCTCAACTGTGTGCGTTCGTCCTGAAATCAAATGGATTTATATATGTATTGCTTGTAAATAGATATGTTCCATTATTTTAATGAGACAAGTATTTTTATCATAGCACAAAGGATAACGCATTATATTATAAGCAATAATTATTAGCCTGAAACAGCACCCATACAAATTTTTAAAATCACTCGAGAAAAAAATAAATGTCGCCGACGGGAATTGAACCCGCAGCCTTCTGATTGCCGGTCAGCTGCTCTGCCAATTAAGCTACATCGGCTTATTCCAAATCCGCCAAATAATAGTGCTGAACGTGCCACTAGGCCACTAGCCACTAGGTGGCGTCGAGACATATTATATGTTCATTTATTGGTGATATATTTATATTCCATATGCAATGAATATTTCCGATACGGACAATGAAACTGTCTCTAACGATGAAATTGTCTCTAACAATGAAACTGTCTCTAACGATGAAATTGTCTCTAACAATGAAATTGTCTCTAACAATGAAATTGTGTCTAACAATGAAACTGTCTTCAAAGATGAACTGTCTCTAACAATGAAACTGTCTCTAACAATGAAATTGTCTCTAACGATGAAATCGTCTCTAACAATGAAATTTCTTGTAATTCACAAATATATCAAAATAATTATAGCATATTACCAAAGATATAAGCAGTCAAAATGTGGATATGTATTTTTACATTTACACTTTTTTTTTACATTAGCTCCACTTATATATATATATATAACTTTACATTTATATCCAATAACTTCTCACGCTTCCCTGTGAGAAGTTATTTTCGGCTCTGAGGAAAATAACTTTTCACAGGGCCTACGCCATCTTTGGGGATGCTGTGTGGAGGGTCTTTCTAAGAAAGGAAGGATAGGAAGTTCTGGGAAGCAAAAAGGGTGGGTAGAAGTCCAGAAATGACAGACGTATGAAACCATCCCTCCCGCTGCGGAGCAAGGCGATTCGTTGAGAGAGACCTGCTGAATGGTCTCCCAATCCTTCCGATTCCAACTCGCGGCGCAAGAATTGTGCAGAGGCATCTGCACCCAAAAACCTAGACAAACTTCACCTCATAAACCAAAACTCACCCCTGCAAAGTCACCGGCCATAGTAAACGAGGGTGACCTATGCCAGAGGTGTTGGTTATCCAATAAATGGGGCGGCGGTACCGATACCCACCTCCCAAATTGTTTAATAAATAATATTTAGAAGAAATAACCGGCGTCACGCGTTACTGCTATTCGAATTAGAAATCATCATTTGCCTTCAAAAAAAAACATTAGACCTTACAGGTCTAGTTACGTTTGACTCACCAGGCACATTCATGAGCGGCGCATTGTCGAAGTAGTGCTGGAACTTGCCGGCGTCGAGCGTGGCGCTCATGATGACGAGCTTGAGGTCGCGGCGCTGACGCACCACCTCCTTCAGCACGCCCATCAGGATGTCGGTGGCGAGGGTGCGCTCGTGGGCCTCATCCAACAGCACCACCTGGTACTGCTCCAGGATGGGATCGGACATACCCTCGCGGAGCAACATACCGTCTGTCATGTATCTGCAAAGACAACGTAACATTTATAGCAAACTAGCGCAGGATTAGGGAATCTCATTGCCTTTCAAAAACAAATATTGTCAATTTTCTTTACAAACTACAGTCAAACTTGGTTCCTCGAGCACGAGGGGGCCGATTAAATTTGCTCCTTATATCCGTTAACCGTTAAATCCAAATCGATTTGTTTAAATTCTTATGTACCTACCTAAATGCCTCTACTATCAATATATTCGCAAATGTGCAGTATGTTTTCAAAATGAGATTAGGTATTACTTAAAAAAGCATATTGCTAAAAAGTATACAAGAAAAATACACTTTTATTGACAAAATTTATAATCAAAACCCTCAACCCTCTCCCCCTTCCGTTCAGCAAAAACCAAAAAAAAAACACTTGTATGTCGCGGCCTGCTTGAGAAATAGACAAAGCAGCGACCCCTCTGCTGAAAAAGTTGTGCATCACTATCATTAATTCACCCTGTGCAAGGATGTAGGTACTCCTAACTAGGTACCTTCATTAACATATTTATTGGTTTGTAGATGAGTTGTAATACAAAAGAAGACATAAAAAGGGAAGAAATTTGCAAATCTTAAATTTCACATGACTTTAGCAGATTTTACAACAATTTGACTTTACGCAGCCATGTTTAACACCTTCAATCTATACATGGATAATTGTATGCAAAAATTGAAAGAGGTGGGATTGGGCGCGAATTTGAGTATGTTGCCTGTTGTATGCTGATGATGCGGTGCTGATTGCTAATAGATTGGATGATCTACAGTCTCTCGTGTCTAGGATGAACCAAGTATGCATGAAGAATGGGTTAATGATGAATGTAAGTAAGTCTAAAGTAATGGTGTTTGAAAGAGAGAGTACGAAAACAGTGTGCAATATAGTTGTGAATGAGGAATACTTGGAGCAGGTGGATGAGTTTGTGTATTTAGGAAGTATGTTCTAGAGAGATGGGAAGGCTGACAGAGATATTGAAACAAGGGTAAATGCAGGTAATTCCATTAATGGAGGACTGAACGCAGTTGGCGCTAACAAAAAATTGTCCAAAGAAGCGAAGTTAGCAGTCCACAACGGAGTGCTGGTACCTACCTTGATTGTATGGAAGTGAGGCATGGAACTGGCAAAAAAAGGATGAAATTAGATTGAATTCTGTTGAAATGAGATCCCTCAGGCGTATGTGTGGTAAAACCATGTTTGATCGTGTGAGGAATGTGGAGATCCGCAAAGAGTGCAAGGCTGATGTAAGCGTAATGAGTAAGATTTAGAAAGGGACGATTAGATGGTTTGGGCATGTAGAGCGAATGAGCGAAGATAGGAGTGTAAGGAGGATGCATGATGCAAATGCGAATGGTAACAGAAGTCGGGGATGCCCGAGGAAGACATGGCACGATCAAGTGAATCAGATACTCGAGTCGGGCCATGTCAAGAGTCAGAATAATAGAAGAGTATGTATGAGACGATGTATGAATGTGAATGAGGCAAGAAGTGTGTGGTGTGACCGAGTTGTTTAGCGGTCCGTCCTCTCTGCCTACCCCTGTGGTAAATGGCGTGATGGTTAGTTAGTTAGTTACAACAATTTGACACAGTGCCCGATGGATAGCAATGTTTTGCCATTGCCGACAATCTTACACAGGTATTGCCACAAAAACCTAACGGAATGGGAAATTCCCGCCAGCCGCCGTTGTACGCCGGGCAGCTATGCCGCCCCTTTTAATTGATTATTACTAAGAATAATTCCCAATTATTCGGTTTTTTTTCAGACCCAACAACGCATTCATGTATTCAGAAATTGTGTTGACAAAATTATTGGAGATCCGCAAAGAGTGCAAGGCTGATGTAAGCGTAATGAGTAAGATTTAGAAAGGGACGATTAGATGGTTTGGGCATGTAGAGCGAATGAGCGAAGATAGGAGTGTAAGGAGGATGCATGATGCAAATGCGAATGGTAACAGAAGTCGGGGATGCCCGAGGAAGACATGGCACGATCAAGTGAATCAGATACTCGAGTCGGGCCATGTCAAGAGTCAGAATAATAGAAGAGTATGTATGAGACGATGTATGAATGTGAATGAGGCAAGAAGTGTGTGGTGTGACCGAGTTGTTTAGCGGTCCGTCCTCTCTGCCTACCCCTGTGGTAAATGGCGTGATGGTTAGTTAGTTAGTTACAACAATTTGACACAGTGCCCGATGGATAGCAATGTTTTGCCATTGCCGACAATCTTACACAGGTATTGCCACAAAAACCTAACGGAATGGGAAATTCCCGCCAGCCGCCGTTGTACGCCGGGCAGCTATGCCGCCCCTTTTAATTGATTATTACTAAGAATAATTCCCAATTATTCGGTTTTTTTTCAGACCCAACAACGCATTCATGTATTCAGAAATTGTGTTGACAAAATTATTGGAGATCCGCAAAGAGTGCAAGGCTGATGTAAGCGTAATGAGTAAGATTTAGAAAGGGACGATTAGATGGTTTGGGCATGTAGAGCGAATGAGCGAAGATAGGAGTGTAAGGAGGATGCATGATGCAAATGCGAATGGTAACAGAAGTCGGGGATGCCCGAGGAAGACATGGCACGATCAAGTGAATCAGATACTCGAGTCGGGCCATGTCAAGAGTCAGAATAATAGAAGAGTATGTATGAGACGATGTATGAATGTGAATGAGGCAAGAAGTGTGTGGTGTGACCGAGTTGTTTAGCGGTCCGTCCTCTCTGCCTACCCCTGTGGTAAATGGCGTGATGGTTAGTTAGTTAGTTACAACAATTTGACACAGTGCCCGATGGATAGCAATGTTTTGCCATTGCCGACAATCTTACACAGGTATTGCCACAAAAACCTAACGGAATGGGAAATTCCCGCCAGCCGCCGTTGTACGCCGGGCAGCTATGCCGCCCCTTTTAATTGATTATTACTAAGAATAATTCCCAATTATTCGGTTTTTTTTCAGACCCAACAACGCATTCATGTATTCAGAAATTGTGTTGACAAAATTATTTGCACGGTATATCAGTGGATCGACCTCGTTATAACAGCCAACAATTATATCAAGATAAGCCTGAACTAAAATATCATTATGTAATAGCTCTTTATAGCCGTGATCGTTCCACGAGCCAAGTTCGACCGTAATTATATTTTTGGTTGACAAATTAGAGAGATCTAATAAATGTAATGATTTCAATAACTAGTGAACCAACAATGCTTCGCTACTGCCAATGTCTTTCTTGGACGTCTACGACTTCTTCCACCATTCACTACTGTATAGCACAATATTACTGTTAAAAAACTACATTACACGGAATTTAATTCAACTCTTGGCTTGAAAACTCCTGGCACAAATAAGAAGAAATATTGAAATTTTCAACGATATCGGTCGACTACTTCGAGTCTGGCGAGCGCAAACATAAGCAGGCAAATTTTTTATATTTTAAGAAAAGATAATGGAACATAAAATAGCAACTGTAAATCATGGTAAGAGTAACTGCAGTGTTTTTAATATATCTAGAGTCCTCTGCTTGCAAAGTTGTATCTTCTCCAAGCTTTCATTTTTGAAAATTAGAATCTCATTAAACTAAAAATAACACAGGATTGCCCTCGCCTAGTAATATGCCGTCTGTCGCACATCTTTATTTATTTATTTATTTATTTAACGCCCAGAGGGCTTTTACATGTGGGTGGTACAAATTTAATGACAGTTTTGAAACATAAGAAAGAAAAGAAAGAAATAATAAAAATAAAATTACATTAGTATATGCGAGAAACAAAATTAAAAATAACAAGAACATAAATTAAAAAATACAGCGATTTGACTGGTTTACAAAAATATAACTTCCATTTAGGAATAGTATTGAAATAGGTCTTTTACGTAATCCACAAAATTCGCAAAGTTAATATTAAATATATCGATATCACCTAAGTATTGGTTTCCCATAGTGTGAAACCGTTGTATTGGGGAGTTCGCAATGTAATTGCGCTTATGTGTGTTGTAGTGGAATAGTGTATTTTGTCGTGTTGTTATTCGTAAGTTTATGAGTTGCAGAAGTTCGCAACAGTCGAATTTAGAGTTTAGAATCTTGAATAAAAAAGTTAAGTCGTTTATTTTACGCCTGTCTTCCAATGTGTGTATTTTTAGAGTGTTTAATAAGAAATGATATTGTAAGTCTTCTAGTGGGATATTTAATTTAAAACATCTGTAACGACAACGTAGCAAATTATACCGTAGAAGAATCACGTCTATTTTCTCGTGGGCATGACAGTGGCACTTACTTGAGTAGAGTCTTGGGGCCAGAGCAGTCCTCAAATCGGATGCTGTAGCCCACCTCTTGTCCGAGCGGCACATCCATCTCCTCGGACACGCGCTGGGCCACAGACATGGCGGCAACTCGACGCGGCTGCGTGCACGCCACGCCCTTCTTTCCTGACGAGCGCGAGTATTCCACACACCTGAAATATTTATTTATTTAAACAGTGAAATTTCAATGGTGTTTTAATTACACATTCACTAAAGACTGTCTGTACAAGCTCAAATTTGATTTGCTACTAATAAAAAATGTCTTTAACGGTGCTCCGAAAGAGCTGGCAACTTTGCATTTCTGCAGACTGACGCATGAAATTTCCATCTTGAAAAAGTGAGATTGTAATGGAAATTTTATTTTCAATGGACTGTTACCGCGTAACTTTAATAAAAATTCTATGAAAGTGATGTTTCTTAATAACATAAATGTCTTATGCATGTGTAGGTAATAATAAATCCTAGAAAGGTAATGTAATTATAAATCCTATCAGCAACATCATCAGCTGTAGGCAGACTGATGGAACCTAAGCGCAAGCCAAATACTAAGTTTGGTGATTGCGCTTTCGGAGTATCTGGGCCGAAGGCTTGGAATAAACTCCCTCCGGAACTAAGATCCATAACAAGTCCAACAGAATTCAGGTCTAAACTAAAAACTTACCTTTTTAAGCTGTCATACCCTTAAATTAAATATACCATTCCTGAGAGAAAGTCCAGTTATATCCAATTATGTCCTAAATCCTGAATCTAAATTTCGCTAATAAACAATTAGTTAATGTTAATTGAGTGTTAATCTCAAGTGACCTACCAGCTAAGTATGGTACTGTATATTATTTCCATATATAGTTAATAATAACATAGATCATTGTAGAAATGTATTATATATTTGTACAGCGCCCTTGAGGTGATTTTGCACAAAAATGACACTATAAAAATCATCCAATTATTATTATTAAATCAGCGTTTATACTATGCTAACAATGAAGCCAAAATGTCTTTGTTATTTTCTAGGAATTATTATTATTATATTTTTTTATTGTACAAACGAGATAAAAAATTAACTTCTCATATGCCGGGCCCGCATATGTGAGTTCCATACAACTTTCAAAAACAAAAAAAAAACAAAAAAAATTATGTGCGATTTTGACCCTTATGTATAAAGAATTTGTATGAAGAACAAGGTCTCAATCGCTTGGGCTATTCTCGTTCTTTAAGCATCATATTCCGGAAAGACTTGTAGCTTCTTCGATATCTTAATTTTAATTTTTCTGTGGGAAGCCAACACAAAAAATTTTAACGGTCATAGTGTCACAGCGCGGTTCTATTTTAAAGTGCCAAAACGAAGTAATTCATCAATAAAACGTAAGTAATGTTTTTTTTATACATAGTTTATCGTTCACGGCATGTGTTTCGGTAAATTTAAAATACGAAAACTCAAAATAACCGACAAAATATTACGTCAAAGTATATGCGATGTTTTCGTGATAAAAATTTTCGTTTTATTTCTAGCTATGTTGCATCATATATTGTGTGATTTGCTTTGTTTCGTATCTCATTTTGCAGATAAATCAATTGAGAACATATACCACAGCCTTCGGTTTGTCCATATTTAGTTAATATTTTACAAAAAATAATATTCCAATGTCCCCCGCGCTAAAAAACTGTCCGAGAAATAATTTGACGTTTCTCCATCGATATTCACGTAAATATTGCCCAATCTCATAAGGATTGTACATAATTATGTAAAGAAAACTATTGAGATTGTGTATAAAAGCCCTAGTTTCGTCAATATTTAGTTAATATTTTTTAATTAAATAAATACAACACATCGGAAACCTGCACAAATACACGTGAACTGTTTATGTGTATGTGTGAGAGGCCATCTTGAAATAATATTCGCGCATGCGTAAAATGCACGTCTAACTGCGCGCGCAGATATCAACGTTTTTTACAAATTCAAATTTTGTATGGGAGATACAAGGTTCTTACAAAGTACATGATTTATTAGAAATATTTATTTCTAATAATATTTATTAGAAATATTATTTTTTATTTATAAAAATGGTAATAAATATCACAAAATTAGATCAGTTATATAGGGTGTGCAAAAAAGTACTAACAAACTTTTTTTTTGTTTAGGTATAAAATATTTATACGCGTATTGATGATTATATTATATAATGATATACATGATTGTTTCTATTGTTATAGAATGGAGATTCCAAGACCGTCGACGGAGGAAGACACCACAGAAGAAAGATTTTCAGTCATTGCGACGGTATGTTGTGTATTAGTAGTAGTTCTATAGTGGTTGTACGCTTCATCCTTTCCAAAATTGAAAGACATTCGTGTAACAATTAATGTTTACAGTTTCAGATTCCGGGATGGCAGGCTGACCCGAGACCATCAACATCCTCTACGCATCGGGCTCCAAATACTCAGGTAATTATAATAACACTTGGCTAACTTTTACAGCGCCATTTTTGTCTTGTATTACCTCAAGGACGCTTTACATAGCTGTATATATATTTTTTTTCTTTTCTTTCTGTCTATAGGAAACTGACCACGTCGTTGCGGAGTTCTACGGATTCACTGATAGCGAGGATGAATCCCTCGCCGGTGATGTAGAACTTCCGTCAATGGTGGATATGGATGTTCCTGAGGATGAGTTGGAGCCTTTGGAGGAGGGGGAGGAGGGGGAGGAGGAGAATCCAGAGGAGCAGACCTTCACCTGGTCCGAGGATTTCTCCACATTTATAATTTTTTTTTCAAATCGTTTTTTTCCATTTAGATTCTTTTTTTTTATACAAAATTTTAAAAATTGCCATGAAGAGGAAATTCATCTAATAAAGCAGTCCCATAATTACAGTTCAGGAATTGTGTCGCTATTTCTTGCATTAGTGTTGTTGTTTGTTATAATGTTATTGTTTGTTATAATGTTATTGTTTGTTATAATGTTATTGTTCTTTGAATGTTGGTTGCGGTTGTTATTTGTTACTTATGTGTTGTTGTTTATGGTTTTGGTTATTTGTTGAATGTGTGTTATCATTTGTTACTTGGATTTTGTTATCTGTGATTGTAATTTGGTACTGGTTGTTGTTATTTATGGTTTTAATTATTTATTGAATGGGTGTATTTGTGCATTATTTGAATAAAAATGTTTACTGAAACAAGTGCATTGTGCATCTTTGCATTGTTTGAATTTTCGTTTCCATTCATTGTATCTTCCACTTTTGAGGAGGACAGAAACAGTGTCTAAAAATTTGAATATTATAATAATAAATTTATGTATGTGAAAAATGATTTTTTTCGCAGTCTCTCGACCAAAGATTAAAAAAACGTGTTTCATGTACCTGTTCTAAAACTGAAATAAATATTATGATTTTTTTTTCTTATTTATTTTGAACCACACAGTATCTGAATTTAAAAAAAACGTATTTAAATAAATAAATAAATATTAATAAAAAAATATTAGCAAATTTTATTTTTATTCCCCGAGTCATGATTTTTTTGTCACCCTGTTCTTTCCAAACACATCTGTACACGCAGTCGACGGCCTTTGCAAAGGACAGCAGTGCAAAAACATCGCGAATTCTTGTAAGGTAACCTCTTACTTCTTTCATTATTTTTGATATAAATTGATTGTGGAAATAATAGATTTGAGGTATCATCAGAAAGATAGTTTTATCTACATTATTTTGATGTAAAATTTATAATATTTCACCCAAGAAAAGTGATGAAAATTAGCTTTGTAAGTTTATCGTAGAAATGTCAAAATTTTTACGTCCTAATGAATAATTTTATTTTTAGCATTATTTATTTACAGGTTTCTTGTACAAAATAATATTATTAGTAACAACAGTTGTATAAACTACCGAAATCTGGAAGAATTGTTATCGTATACTTATAAAATACGACACAAAAAAATTTTAAGTGGACACTTGACGTTTGATTTTTTTTTTGAATAAATGAAAATATTTTACATTTTCAAAGAAGTGTCAATGGCATTACTTCTTCGAAAAAACCTTTGGATTATTTTTTTTCACGAGGAGTGTCTATTCAGGTTTGTGTAGAAATAAAAAAATCAGTTAATTTTCATATGAATATATTTTTTTTACATTTGTTTGCCGAATGGGAAAATTTTTACACATTTTTTTTGTTAAAGGCGGCTATTCTGGGAAAACTTGTAACAATATTATCATGTAATATATATGAATAATAAGATACATTATCTGATAAACAGAAAACAATCGCAAAATAAACAATTTCTTTGTTTTTAAACGGATGTTTGACCAAAAGGCAGGAGAGTAATTTAGGTTTTTTTCAAAAAAGCTTGGAATTTCCTGGCATACGACAGGTTAAGTGACAGTTTTCTTGCAGATTCCCTGAATAATTTTTTTTTCTGGAAATTATCCATATTTTTACGAATTTACTTCGAACATCTGAATTTAAAGGGTCGGGTAAAAATTTCGATTTTTGCGGTAATACATCGTATTTTTACAAATTTACTTGGACTATCTGAGTTTATATCAGTCTGGCTGCGACGGAAATTGACGATTACGAATAATAAGTCGTATTACGAATTTACTCTGAAGATACAACACGAATTTGAAGAGGTGGCCGATAAAATCGACATTTCGAATTACGTGAGAATTGGTTAATTCGAAATTACATTATTTAAGGTCTCTTGGATTTCGAATTAAAGAGGTTCTAATGTATTTTTATTTATACACATTATTTGTGATGTCTCTTTGTAAGGAATGGGAGGATGAACTCACCACTGAGGGATCTGCGTAGTTTTGCCAGAGCCAGTTTCTCCGACCAGCACGATGACCTGATTCTCAGACAGTTTCTTCATGAACTCGGCGCGGTACTCAAACACGGGCAGGGCTGCAAACAAACAAATAAACAAATCAATACTCTATTTTAAATTAATATATGTATTTATTTAATCATTCGGGAAGCTGATCATTTTGGAGCCTCATCTCATGGCCGCCCAGAGTTGATTTAGGATTATGCAGAAATTTGTTTACTCAGGAATTCTCGAAATTGTTCATTTAGTAAGGACTGTGATTAAGCAGGAATTAGTTAATTCGGGAAATTGTTCAGGGGAGAAATTGGTCATTCGGAAAGTTGGTTCATTCGACAAGTTGCTTATTTTGAAAGTTGCTTATTTGAGAAGTTATTGGGAAATGATTCTGGAGAAGCAGTAGACTTAAAATAAGTTAAATTAAAATTTTAAAATTAAAATTAAAAATAGTAGACAGGATAGACATCTCTGGTCAGTTATTGTATAGATTTTGCTCTGCAGGTAAGTGACGATGAAATTCAGTCATCTGTGCATTAAACAGCTGGATTCATCTGAATTATGTTGTTTGACAAAAGAGGACACCACTATTCCTGTTTGGTCGATTTACGACTAAAAGATTTAAATATTTTTGTCACAAGAAAAGTGACAGTTTTTCACAATCTCAATGTGAGTGATATATTCGGTGAGTTCTCCGTTTTATGTATTTGGTGGCTGGATGATAATTTGTTACGCTGCCTGCAGAGTGAATGTTTGTAATCAACCTTTTTTTTTTTCATATGGAATTATTTATTCCCTGATGGTCTGTGTGGTTTACAAGCCAGACCATCACCAGATTCATTTAGACAGTTGTTGGAAAGATGGGTATTCAGGAAGTGATTCTCGATTGGAATAGGAAGCTGGTTATTGGGGGAATTCCTCATTTGGGAAATTGGTCAATTGGATGTTAAAAGGTGTTTATCGGGAACTTGATTATTTAAGTAGTTCATTTGGAAGGTTTTTCATTCAGCAAGATGTTCATTTGGGAAGTTGGTCAATCGGAAGGGTGTTTATTTGGAAAGTGAGTTGTTCAGAAGAGTATTTATTCAGGGAGTACTTCATTTAGAAAGTTGCTCGCTCGGAAAATTGATCACATGGAGAATAATTCATTCAGAATAATTTTCACTGGAGAAGTTAATATTCAACAAACTGTTCAATTTGGATATCAGTAGACTACCTGAACGCAGCCATCAAGACCATCACACAGATCTACATGTGCGTGGATAGCCATCCCCTGGTATATTGCTCTTCTTGACTAGTGAGTGATTTCCCCCACCTTAACAAATGCATTTCAAGGTTTAGAGCACACGCTGAAGGAATGCTGTACTTATTCTACCGAAATTTTATGCTTTATAAGAATACGGTTTTAAAACAATATTAGTAGGTTTACGACACCACTAACCACAAAGCTAACCATGTCAAGCTGTACGTACTTTACCTCATGCGGCCCGCGAACAAATCAATTTCAATCAATTGAAAATGGATACATTGGAACCCCTGTCAAAAAGAATGATCACCACTGGTTTAGAGAAATGAGATGTTTGTTACCTATCCTTTTCCTGTAGAGCTCGTGGTAGCGGCCCGTGTAGGGGAGCCCCGTGAAGGAGTTGAGGCCCGTGGCGGGGACTGCGCTGACCCCGGGGGCCTGCGCCCCTCCCCCCAACATGCCTCTCTCCTCTCTGCAACAAACAAACAAACAAACAGGTCATCATTACTTACGGACAGACATTATATCAGTATATATAATCACTAGCTGTACCCCACCACGCATTGCTGTTTCTCTATCTGTGCAGATAGAGAAACAATGGCGCGTTTTGCTTTCATGACCAAAAGATTCAAAAAAGCATGTATTTATCTGTCACAGATGATGTCTATATAATATAGGTATATAAAAGCGACCGACAAGATATTCCTCCACTCGACTCCTCATAGAGTATAAGGTCTTAAACATACGACAACTCCACCTAAAATTTTCGCTAATACATTTCCTGTTCAAATATAAAAACAAAACTCTCTTACAACACAACTACACCACCAGAACAATAACCAACGGTCACTACAAAGTACCTTCACTACATACAACGTCAGCTCAAAGACAATTTTTCTTCCTAGCTCCTAAAATCTTTAACCTTATCCCTGAAAACCTAAAAACCGCGAGTCAACCCCATTCCTTTAAAAAACAAATTACACACGGAATACATTACAACTACAATACCCATTCATTCTACACTCTATCAATTTAATCACCTTTCAATAAAATAAATATAAAAACACACACGTAATCGAATGCAACGTTGTGTCAAAATTTCAAAGCAATCAGTGAAGAACTTTGGGAGATTAAAGATTTTGAACAAACGAACATTTATATATAAGATAAGATTGATTAAATTTTGTGCGTTTGGCTTTAAAAAACAAAAGGAAGTCTGTTTATAAGATATTTCTTAAAACCACCTCCATCCTATTTTCCCACCCTTTAAGGTGATGCACTACGTCGTGTAATATTTTAAATTGAGCCGCTATCAATAACAACCCTTACGTAGATGGCGATAAGGTTTAAATTCCCGCTTAACACCATCCGCCTGTTTTGATTTATGCAAGAAAAAAAACATGGCCAAAAAGTGCCTTTTATTTTATTTTGTGGATGTTCAGGCATAAATATTTAAATTTTTTCCAATCATTTTATAAATAACTTAATTTGCCACATTATACAATAAAATCATAACCGAAAATGGGTTCGTAAGTAGGAGATTTTGAACTTTAAAGCAGTTTTCATGGGCCTATACATTATTTTTTTCTGGGCTTATAAAAAGACTTATATAAAAAATACTCGATTATTTCAAAGCTATTCTACTCGCAGTATTTAATTAAAGCATCTGAAACATTTCTAGGCGACCAAATTTTCAAACCAAAAACACATGATTTTGCATCACTACGTGCGGCATCGCCTTAAAAAGCAGAATTTTTAGCAGTTTGCAGCCATTTGGGGACTTATACAGAAAATAGGAACAAGGTTAACACTCACTTTTAATAGAATAACCATAGTGTATCAGTTAGATAAAAATAAGAATCAAAGTATTTCAGTTATCTAAAATGAAAAGTAATGCATTTTAGTAGGTATTTCATTAAAAATAAAAAAAATTTAAAGACAGATAATTTGACGTCTTTTCTTCACGTCATATTTTGACATAATTTTTTTTTTTTTAAATTTTTTTAAGCTTTTTTTTTTTATTTATGTTTTAACTAGCTGAAGTAAATAAAGTTTGGATGTTGTCAATTTTTGACTTTTCTGTACTTTCTATAAATATAATTTGCATGCATTATATACACGGTGTCCGGAAACTCGTAGTACAAGCGGGAAACTGGAGAATCTACACCACATGGGGAACCCAAAAAAACATAAAGTTTTTTGATTTGAGCATTTTCACAAAAAAAAAAAAAAAAAACCAAAAAAAAATATTTTTGGGTTAAAGTTTTTTCTGGTGTTTAGGGTTGAACAGATGTTTTAACCCTGCAGAGCAGAAATATTTTATGATTACACCGGATTAAATGAAGGGTGATTTCAAAACAATGCTTAAAATCCGAGTTTCTTCATTTGTTTTACTTTCAAATAGTTTTAATTAGTTGGGTACTTTGATCTTCAGTAATAATTTATAAGAATTTGATTAAAAAAAAAAAAAAAAAAAAAACAACTTCTAACTCGATTTACTCGATAACGAAAGCTCAAATCAAAAAAAAATATACTACAAAATCGACTCCAAATGTGATGTAGATTCACCAGTTTCCCGCTTGTACTACGAGTTTCCGGACACCCTGTATATAAACCTTCCGGAAGAAATTCTCTTAATGATAGTCCAAACCCTATCAAAATCCGTTGCCTAGTTTAGAAGAACTAAGCGCACAAACAGACAGACGCGAATAGCGACTTCATTTTGTACTACCCAAACCGACAACAAGAGAACCTATTTTAGGGTTATAGGTCCATATTTTAGTTTAAATAAAAGAAGAAAAAAACTAACCTTAAAACTTTGACATCAATAACAATGGCCGCCAAGTAACAATCGGTTATAATTTTGATGAAATAGCTATTAAAATGAGTTATTTTCCATTTCCGGAAACTGAAATACTTACTTCTCATTATTGTTTATAGTTTTAAAGATTTCGTGCTTTCATGCTTCTCAATTTCCCCCTTAAAACCATCAAAGCATTGTTACTGTCATAGGTAAGTAACCTGGAGGGCGATTCTCGTTCTTTTAGCCTTAACCCCTCCGACTTTTCGCGAACTTGAAGCTAAAATGTCTTTACCGAAATGTCAATTTCACGAAAACGTTGTGTTATTACCGCCTCACAATCAAAGCTCTATAAATGAAACATTACTGAACGGAGCCGAATAGTAAAAACTGTTTTAGAAAGGTTACAAAATAGGCTTTCAAATTGTTGTATCATAAATAAATATTAACATTTGTAAATATTTAAATTTAGAATGGAAACATGAAAAAATTGTAAAAATGACTCACCTGTAATGTTTTATGTAAAAACGATACTAAAATCACGGATAATGTAAAAAAAAAAACACTTATTTCATCGTACAAATGTACAATAAACAATTCTGTCACTTCACTTTTTGACCATTTCATACAAAATATATTTTTAAAAAAATAATTAAAACTGGGAGGCGGGTCGGCACGTCAAACGGCTTTCTTGGCGTCGTTTTACGATTTGGCGGGTAAAATTTGCTTCCACTGAGTAGGTCTTTTTACGGGTTTCTATGGATAACTTTGAATAGAGATGTGAAGCTTCATTCAATATGAATATTCTACTTTTTGTTTTAGGGATGTCACTAGAAGAATAACGGAGTTATGACGATTTTTGTGGAAACACACGCGTTGACGTGTAAACACGCTTATTGTACTTGACTGCTATCGTTATTTTATCGTGTATATCTGCTTACGTTGCTGACCGGTTAAGCTAAATGATAGCATTCGTCAACGACTGCTATCGTTTGCGAAAGATAGCTGTCCGTCGCTTGCAACATCTTTTCTTAACTATTAAGCGATTCTCGTTCTTTTGATATCCTTACAAGTTCGATTTTGGAGAGACCTAGTAAAAAATCCTAAAGAAGCGTGGTTAAGAGCATCTACGGAGATTATTGAAAAGACAAATTGGTGAAATATAATTAAGTGACGCAAGGTTTCTAACTAAAACTTAAAAAAACAAATACTTTGTATTATAATGCATTTTAATAACTGCTTATTTTATTTATGAATGACATAAATAAGCCATTTATCGAAGATTTACGTTTTGTGAAAAGGTACTTACCTCGCTGGATAGTAATGACTTTTTTACAGATTCACCACTTCTAAAGTGACGTTTGCTGTCAAACTAACGCTGCCGAATGGCGCTAACTGTCACCCAAGTTGATTTAAGAATGAAAGGGATTCTTATTTCGTTGTGGTTAACTTCAAAACCCACAATTTCGAGCGCCAGCCAGAAACTTATTATTATTTATGTAGAAATCCTCAATGGTATGTGTAGTTTATTGTAAATTAAATCACTTATCTGGCTTTCGACATGTTACGTACTTTACAAACATCGCAATTACCTGATTCAATTCATTTAATAGCATTATTGTGCCACAAACAAGTCACTAATCATGTTTACAGTCAATACTTACGATAATATTAAGTTTTCTCTTATTAAAACTACGCAAATATTGCTAATTGTCAAAACGTCACAATTAAATGAAGCAAATTCTCCGCGAACGCTAGCGTTCGGCCGCCGAATGACAGGTCTAGGGGTACCCTTCGCGTAAGGCTAAAAATTTTGGCGCGCAATCGAAAATCTAAGGATTCCATCTGTCAACGAGAGAACCGGAATCGCTTCATACGAATAAACCGAGAAAAATCGTTAATTTGAATGTAAGGACGATTTTAGTGTCGTTAAGTAGAACGAGAATCGCCCTCCTGGTTCATAGTTTCCAAGAAAAATATCACTAAATTGTGTATCTTATTATCACTAGCTTATGCGTACTTTACCGCTAGTAAAATCTCACTTGTCATAAATAACTAGTTTGCGGGATTCTTTTGTTTTTCGGCTGTAAAATTTTACTTGTCACAAACCAGTGATGCACAACCCGCTGCGCAATTCTTGCGGCCCACATGTCAATTTCATACGGCCCACTTGGCTATAGAGAAAAATCAAAATGTTTCAGGTAATTCTTGCCTGGCTTAGAACATTTTTTTATAGAGTTTTGGTTCATTTTGCTGCGTGTCCTAAATGGAATCAAATTAGAAGAACCGGTTTGCATAACACCAAATTCAAAAAAATATACAGAAGTCTTAAATCTTGAAATTTCGCTGTCAACCCTCTCCCCCTCCCGCTCAACAAAAACCAAAAAAAAAACACTTATATGTCGCGGCCTGCTTGAAAAATAGACAAAGCAGCGACCCCTCTGCTGAAAAAGTTGTGCATCACTATCATTAATTTACCCTGTGCAGAGATGTAGGTACTCGTAACTAGGTACCTTCATTAACATTTTTATTGGTTTTTAAAACAATATTGACGATGTGTTTGTTTAACAAAAGACGTTAAAACGGAACAAATTTCACTTGACTAACGCATAATTTATGACAATTTTACATGGTGTCACTATTGTCTGTATATTTACCCAAAAGTATTTTCAAAATAAAATATGCATATTAACCGTTTGAGTGCCAAAAAAATTCATACAGTTGCTTGTAAATTGCCACCAAAAAAACATTATTTTTTATGAAACTATATATTTTTTTAAAACCCCATAAATTCTTTGAATTTTCAAGGATTTCGATGATTTTTTCGGTGTTTTATTAAAGAATATTGGTTTAGAATCATGCGGAGGAGGATCCTGAAGTCCAGGCGTTTCGAAAAAATGAGAATTTTACGTACCGACGTACGCGCGAATCAGAACACGACTGACGCAATTAGAGGTGTGCCTAATATAACGTTAACAGGTATGGATAACATAGTATCTTCAAATAATGGCATACCTGTTACTCTAGTACCGCATAACATAGTATTGAATACCTTCCCGTTATTTTATAAGTCGACTAGTCAACAAAATTATGAAATAATTTTAACTTCTTGGAACTTGGAAGTTCCAAGTTCTAAGAAGGTAAGAACGTAATTAGGGTAATTCCCGATCACCGAAGATATACGAAGTATTGTTTGATAATTTTGTTATTCCGTTCCTTTCGTTAGTGGCATTATTTACTTATTATATACTATTTTAAATGTCTCGGATTGATTTGTGGTTTTGAGAATAAATTCTGTAAAAAAATTAAAAAGTTTATGATTTTTTAATAGCTAAATCCTAAAAATATGTGATAAAAATATATGATAAAATATAGTTGGATTCATTGCCTAGATATATATTTTTAATGTGGAATGAACTTTTTTCGCGTAGGAATGTCAAGCAATCAAGGAGAATATTTTTTATTTCTGTAATCGCTCCAGTGGTAAAAATTTATATTTTTTTTATTTGAGGTATTTATTCAAAATTAATTCAACAATTTTATGTACTTCATAATGTATATGCAACCTAACTGTCACTAGAAAAGTGCAAAGCAATAAAAATCATCAAATTATAAACACTATTTATTTTATGCTCCTCTCCTGCCCTAATATGAATATAACATATTATAACATTTCATTATCGACTCAGCCGCTCGGCAACGAATAACGATGCCGTTCATTATTACGTATCTACAAGCTTATCCAAATTCTTGGAATACTATGTTATTAAATAACAGGTATGATATTATGTTATTGGGTTGGGGTGTTATTTGTTATATTAGGTATCGGAAAAGAACCGTTATTCACACCTCTAGACGCAATCGATGGAAATCGACGATCAGCAATCTTCGTTAAAACACGAATCGACGAAAATCGACGATTGGCACTCAAATGGTTAAGCTTGTCTCTATGTTCTGTTTATTTACCGGGACTTCAGATACTGTACAGTAAAAACAGGAGATTGTCCAGAGTTATGGACAGTAAAATCAAAAGGTTATCACTGTTTTCGCACACTGTAGGTACTGTTTCTGCAGACGTCCACAAAACGACTGGGATGAGGAGAATATTGACGGGTCTATTGCAGTTCTGTTAATAGCATTTCAACTGCAATTATCAACAGCAGAAACATATTGACAATTGAAATTGATCGTCTCCGGGTCGCTTTTGTATTATTTTTGGTAAATATTATATTTTAACACATCCCCAACAGAGTCCCAACACCCTGAAATAAGTAGGACTGTGGCACCTCCAAATCGGGTATGTTGTGAAGCTAAAGGAAGATGGGGACGTGAAGGAGATGGGGAGAGGAAGGTTGGGAAGTAGTATTGCAGTCACTCGATCGTTATCAGATGTAACATAATCTAAAATTAACGTCCAACGTATTTGGCAGACAAAAAACACAGCATTTCGTGAAAACGTCAAAAATATTTACAAACAATTTTTACTACGACAAAATCAGCACAAAAAACTGTGTGAATGCATCATATGCTATTAAAATAACGTTAATTTATATCTGATGTGAACATTCGCGTTAGTTTTGAAAAATAATTTGAAATTGATCATTTAAAAAAAACACGCTGTCAGAAAAAAATGTAAAATCGAAGGAGCTGCAAGATGTCAGAAAATGGTGATATTACATTGAATGACGTGCCGAATTTATCTAAATACCTTCGTTTTTTGATGAACGGATCCAAAACTTCAATTCTTCGCTTAGACATTGTTAAATTATTATTTATTCGTGCCTTTATTGCGAACAAAACAAAACATGCGATTCCTGCAACTTAGATCCAAGATGGCCGGCCTTTGACTAGCTTCACTATCTTTCATACCAACTTTAAAATGTTTTTAGTTTTTGTAATAAATATTATTTTTGTGTCGTAAAAAATGTGTAATATGTAGTTATGTTTGAAAATATTTAAATGCTGTATTTTATTTATTGTTATTAGTTAAAAAATAACATTTCTTGTAGTATCCAACAGCAATACGAAAAAGTATAATATTATAAAAAACTCAAGCATTAATAGGCATTATTTATAAGTGTGTTAAGGCTGCTTTTGGTATACATATGCAACTAAGCGCTTTTGATAAAAGTGAACTAACTAAATATTTTAGTAACACTTAACTATTCAAAAGTTCACTCAATAATATACCGTATTTAAATATGTTCTAAGGCTGTTTTTGGTATATAAACATGTAATGGAAGCAAATGTTTTCAACAAAAATTACAAATAACTTAAAAATGTTCCAAATATGGAACTGTATTATAATAAACATATTATTATATTTCCAAAAAGTAAGCAATAATAGACCTATTTTTGTGCTAAGGCTGTGTTTAGTAAATTTACACTAAGGCGATGCACTACGTCGTGTAATATTTTAAATCGAGCCGCCATCAATGACACACCTTATGTAGATGGCGATAAGGCTTAAATTCCCGCTTAACACCATCCACCTTTTTTTGTTTATGCAAGAAAAAAACATCTCCAAAAGGTGCCTTTTATTTTATTTTGTGGATGTTCAGGCACAAATATTTAAATGTCTTTCGATTATTTTATAAATAATTTAATTTGCCACATCATTCAATAAAACTATAACCGAAAATGAGTTCGCAAGTAGGAGATTTTGAACTTAGAACAGTTTTCATATGCCTTATACATTATTTTTTTCTGGGCTTATAAAAAGACTTACTCAGAAAAAATACTCGATTATTTCAAAGGACACGGGACGAGAAATTCTAAGCAAATTAGATTGCCAACAAGAAAAAAAACAAGCACCCAAAAATCTCTGATGTACCAGGCCGTTCAACTCTATAACAAAATCCCGAAGAAAATTGCTGTGATAGAAAATATTAATAAGTTCAAAAATGAATTAAGAAAATATGTCTATCTCAATTATTAATGTTTCTTTTTTTGTGACTTTATTGAAATATTTAAAGAAAGATTATGTTTGCCAAACAATGTACATGTTTATAGGTTTATAAAACTATTAGCACACACGAAGATGTGAGCTAACTTAAGATTAATAAATAAAATAAATAAATAAAAGGCCAAGATGTATTCTACTCGCAGTATTTAATTAAAGCATCTGAAACATTTCTAGGCGACCAAATTTTCAAACCAAAAACACGTGATTTGCATTACTACGTAGTGCATCGCCTTAAGGCCTTCGTCCCATGAATAGCTGTTCAGACGTTTCAATTTTAGGCAGTCGTCACACGGGTCGGTAAAAAATCAACATAAACTGAGTATTGTTGACCCTGCGCAGAAAAGGCTTATAACGAACTGCTCTTCAGACCTTTACCTTGCCTTAGCGAACTTTACTTTTCTGCGCAGGGTCTTATAGCGCTCGGTTTATAACGTTTATTTCGATACCTTACCGACCCAACGACCCGACGGCCTAATAAACTTTTTTGAAAAAATAATAAAACATTTTGTAAGCAACATTAGGCTGTATTTGAAACAATACTAGTACGCCCGGGCAGACGTTGTCCTGCCGCAGACCGCCTTCGATTTAGGTAAGTTAAAATTTGTGGTTGTATGTATGTATGCCACCTGTCGGGTCCAAACTTATCCTGTATTTCAAGCTGGAACCAACCATACACATTTACAAAATTCCATTGAAATCGGTTCGGCGGTTTCGGAGATTAGCGTGGAGAGTGGTTTATTTATGTTAGCGTGTGCGAACACAGTGACTCGTGATTTATTAATATAGACTTTTAAGCAAGCAGCCTATGTCTAGCCTATGTTACTTCCCAGGCCTCCAACTATCCATATGCAAAAAATCACGTCGATTGAGAAGAAGTACAAACAAATACACTGCAAAAATGCTTAATACCGCACCTGATTTTACGTTTCCGGGGGCGGGAATGCCTTTGAACTCTCTGGGCATCTCCGCGCATAACTTTGGTATTTTCGTGAAGCGTCGTCGTGAGGGATGCGAAGTCGGTCTGATTTGCATTAATTTGGCAGCTTACTACAGGAATTGGATGCCTTTGGACTCTATAGACGTCTTCGCTCAGAACTTTGACATCTTCGTGAAGCTGATTCAAGGATGTGAAGTCAGTCGAAATTATTTTCGAATTGCAGCTTACTACCGGAAGCGAAGGTCTTTGAACATCTTCACTCAGAACTTTGACATCTTTGTGAGGTATCTTGAAGGATGCGAATTCAGTCTGATTTACGCCCCCGTGGAAGCTATCTACCGGAATTAATCCCGGTACATCTTCGTGAATCGCCTTGAGAGATGTGAAGTCAGTCTTAATTTCGTCTTTGTGGCAGCTGTCTCCTCCCGGTACCTCGCGCAAAACTTCGGGATCTTCGTAAAGTGTCTTGAGGGATGCGAAGTCAGTCTGAATTCTTTTCAAATCTTCCATGAGTGTGCTGATGTCCTGCAGACTGGCAGCAATGCTCGAGGATATACAGCCGCTGCAGCGCCATAAAGATTCCAGTTCCGACTGCAACCTTTGAAAGTTTTCATTGGAAATGCCCCCACAAATTGTATTGAAATATTCCTGCCATGATGAGCATTGTGGGCCCTGTGATACTAATGTAGAGTTGTTCATAGTCGTTTGTTATATTTGTACTGTTTATTTATTTTCCAAATGTACCTATTTATTTATTTATTTCGTCTAAAAAAACTACCCAATTAACCATCACGCATTGTAAATAAACCTAGATATATATGGCACCGGATATTTATCCAGATACTTTTGGAACCGGTTCCTGTTGAAGGTTGTATTCGGATTTGTAGTGAAAAATATGAACAGGAAAAGGGGAGGGTTGTAGTGGGTTCAAACGTTTCAATTTTAGTTAATAAAAACTTGATCAACTTGAAAGAAGGTTCACACTGGTCAATGTGATTTCAAGTGTCTAGTTGAGCAATTAAAATTGAAACATCTGAACCAATATGAGGCAGTATTTGAAAGAAAGGAACCGGTTCTTCGAAAAAAAAAAGTTCAGATCAGTTTGTTCAAAGTTCAAAGCAATACAATTTCCACAAGGGTCCGGTTCCTCAGAAAAATAATATGGACCATCTCTCATATGTATCTATAATATTTATTTATGTACAGATATGCTTAGAAAATGTATATATTTTATACTTAGAAAATATATATTTTTATGAATGGTGCGCGACGCACGGGCGTGGCGCAAGGAAGGTATACGCAACAAGAAATGATGATCATGCAGATGTAACTACTCTGTTAAAAGAAATAACAATATTGAAGAACGACATGCGAAATCTAAAACTGAATGCACTGAACGATAACTTCGCAACTTGCGAAGTCGTTACAAAAATTCGACAAGAACTGCAAGATTTTAAAACAACATATTCATTGAATATAAACAGAGATGATACAACGACATCTGTTGACAATGTGACAAAGTTACAGCTTACCTGTAGAAGACTAAATAATCAGGCGAACATCAAGAAAACGATGCCATCTACCGATAAAGTCTCAAAAAAACAAAGTGTGGAATAAATCTTACAGAGGGACAAGTATACTGCATAAAACCAATGCGATGACAGCAAATAAGGCGCTCCCAATAGAAAAAAAATGATCTGATGAGCCCTGTTAATCAAACATCAGAAACTACGAATGATTGGAGAGAAATTACCTGGAAAAAAATAAATAACTCGCGTATTTTAATAAAAGGAAATAATGAGAGTTCCGGGTTAAAAGTCCTTCCAAAACAGAGGTACATAGTTGTCTCCCGATTCGATCCGGAAAGAACTAACGATGAAATAAATGGGTTATTGATCTCCCACAATATACACTGTAAAATAGATTTGCAACTTTTAAAATTGGAATAAACAGTGAAAAATTCTCAGAAATTATCAAGGAGGAAATTTGGCCACCAGGTATCACAGTACGAAATTTTATTTAAAAAAAACCGATCTCCACGCTGAACAGAGAAGATAAAATTTCTAAAAATGGATCCACTTAAAAATACAAATTTTCTACGGAATGTACGAGGCGTATCCAGAAAGTAAGTGTACTGAATTTTTGTAGGTTACAAATTATTTTATTGAAACAAAAAAATTACATGGTTACCGTAGTACATATGTAAGCTATTTTTCAACATAGTCGCCATTCCTCTCAATGCAGGTGGTGAAGCGGGGTATCAACTTTTTGATGCCTTCCTCGAAGTAGTTTCCCGCCAACCCCTTCGTCCACTTCTCCACCTCTTCCTTTACCTCCTCGTCGGTTGAAAACCCTTTTTCCACCCATGTTCAGCTTCAGAGAGGTAAAGAGATAATAATCTGAAGGTGGAAGGTCAGGGGAATGCGCGGGGTGGTGCAGGACATCCCATTTAAACGAGGCAAGTAGTTCTTTCCTGGCGTTGGCCGTGTGTGGTCTGGCATTGTCGTGCAGCAGGCTGACTCCCTTTGTTTTGAATCGCCTTCCGCAATTTTTTTTAATGTCTCACAGTATCCCGCAGAGTTGATGGTCTCCCCTTAAAGCAGATATTCAATCAAAATTATGCCTTGACAGTCCCAAAACACGGATGTCATGATTTTCTTGGCTGAAATTGTGGTTTTGAACTTTTTGGTGGAGGGTGAAGAGGTGAGAACCATTTTTAAACTCGCGATACCACTTGTACACACTCGTACGATTCATAGCTTTATCACCATATGCAGTTTTTACCAAATTTTAAACCTCAAATGGAGGTTTTACCTTCCAAACAAGATAATGGATGACGCCGCGTATTTCGCACTTGGCGGGATATTGGATTGACATTTTTCACGAAACGTGTTATCGCATTGACACTTTTCAACGTACTGACCTTGAACTGGTCTCGTTGCGGAGGGGAAGAGTCAGGATACACGTAAGTGTAGCCAACATGTCGAAAATAAAATTCATTCGGCCGTGAGAGTCTCAGTACACTTACTTTCTGGATACGCCTCGTATCTCAGAACTGTAGGTCGATTCGACGGACAAAGCATTTTATACAAGAGTCATGCGAAACTAATGACATAATACTGCTCTAGGAAATATAGGTTCTACCAACAGAAACAAACATATTTTCAAAAATTCATCTCCAATTTTCAGGATATGGAACTTCAGCCGTAAATCTGGCTGATAGCCCTCTAATTCCAAAACCTTATGATGGGGTCGCAATCCTATAGCGGGTTTCTATTTCTCTCGACATAGTGCAATGCTCTGAGCCAAGACTGGCGGCAATACAAGTAACTGTAAACAGTGGCAAAATATTATGTTTTTCAGTTTACATGCCGACAAATAAACCCGAAAATCTTGAGGAATTCACAAGCATGAGTAAACGCAATAATCAATGAAAGGAATTCGTTGAGCGCAATTATTTTAAGCGATTTCAATGCAGATCCCAAAAGTCTGTTTGGCCGAGAACATGAAAATTTTTGTCGATATCAAGTTGATGAACTGTAATACTTTTACTTATGTGAGTGATGCCCATAGTACCACAAGCTGGCTAGATCACTGTGTCGTCACAAAAGCTCTAGAAAACGCTATAGCTAGCGTAGATGTCCAATATGATGCAGTGTGGTGTGATCACTTGCCAATGTAAATAAATATCAACCTTCAATTTCTACCAGCCTTTGTGGAATCGTGTAATGATAATATGATTGATCCTTCTAGATGGCATTCAAAATCGAATGTTGAAATAACAAAATATACTGAAACTGTTGACAGCAAACTTCGAATCATAATTCAAGATTTCGAACAATCAGAACTCAATATAAAATCAGCGCCAAAATCACATGAAAATCAAATAAATTTCCTGTATAAAACTGTTTTAGACACTATGTGAAATGCTGCCTCTACCACATTTAATAAAACGAGTCGAAAAAATAGAAACATTCCGGGATGGAATCATTTGGTTGCAGCCAAATATGCAGAATCGAGACGCGCCTTTCTTTCATGGCTCGAGGCCGGAAAACCACTCAGAGGGCCGGCTGCCGAAGACAGGAAAAAGTAACGAACGATTTTCAAAGTAGCTCTGAAAAAATGCCAACAAAGAGAAATTCAACAGCGAATGGATGGTATTACCTCACTAATAAATAAAGATATAAATTTTGGCAAAAAACTTCTTCAGAATTGAAAACTCCTCTTTGTGTGAATGGAGTAAGAGGAAGGGAAAATATCGCCAATGAATTGGTGTAGTGAAAAGTAGCGGAAAAATCTCTGATGGTAATGTTACCACTAACAGCATTACTCCACATATGGTAGAAAGAGCTATAAGAGAAATGTCTACAGGAAAAGCCACAGGACATGACTCAATAGCTCTTGATCACATTAAATACCAGCGATTCATATCATCCTAGCAAAACTATTTTCAAGTATTACTCCTTATAGGCACATCCCGAATGAAATGACGAAGACAGTAATTATTCCCATAGTTAAATCTACAAAACTTGATCCATCCGTGATCAATAACTACCGACCGATTTCACTCTCGACCGCCCTGGCAAGATTATTTGAAAAAATTTTATTGACCGTCGTAACAGACCATCTAAAGACAGAGGATAACTTAAATCTGCACTGTCAACATCTACGGCAATATATTCCTTGAAAGAAACCATCAGCTATTATAAACTAAGGAAAATGCCAATCTATACCTGCTTTCTAGATCTAAGCAAAAAGTGTTTGATCGTGTTTGTCAAAATAAACTGTGCGAAAAACATAGAAAAGGAGCAGTTTCGGAAGATATAATAGCGATTCTTTCAATTTGACACACGCAGCAAGAAAATGTGGTGAAATGGTCTGGCAAGTTTTCCAACTCATTTTATTTAAAAAGTGGCGTAAGGCAAGGAGGAAGCAAGTCTCCACCACTCTTTAATATATACATTGATGAACTAATTCAAAGACTTAATAACAGTAAGATAGGTTGCCATGTTCAAGGAGTATGTGTAAATAATATTAATTACGCAGATGATATGGTTCTTCTAGCACTGTCACTTAGCGCACTAATGAAACTACTCCAAATATGTGAAGATTTTGCAAAAAATCATAACCTTGTATATAATACGTCCAAATCAATCGTTATGGTTTTCAAATGCAAAAGCGAAAACATGCGAACACTTTCAGTATGGCTAGACAGAAGAAAAATGGATGTTAGTCGTAGCGTCGAATACCTGGGACATATTATCACAGACAACCTGAAAGACATCGAAGATATGGAAAAGCAAAGAAGAGCGATATCCGTTAGAGAAGGGATGCTGTCAAGTCGTTTTCACTTTTGCAGTACAAACGTGAAAAAGATTCTATTCGACGCATTCTACACTTCGCTCTACACGTCAGAACTGTGGGTGGATTACACTGCATCCCAATGGCATAAGCTAAAAATCGCTTACAATAATGCTTATCGCCAACTATTCTGCCTACCGAGATACTGCAGTGGTACGGAAACGTTCCTGGATTGACGAGTGCACTCTTTCAGAGCACTTCTCCGCCACCACATGGGAAGCTTATGGCACAGACTACGCCAATCAAGTAATACAATCATCACTGCCATGGTTGCCTAGATGGAGTCCCCCCTGATGGCCCTATGGTATATCCAAATATCCTCCATAAACGGCTGCTTACACATATTTTTTGTTTATCTTTTTTTCATATTTTTTCTTTATTATCTAATTATTTTATATATTATTATTATTTAGAACAGGTTACTAAAATTAAATACTTAGGTATTATTTTTGACAGCAATTTGAAGTGGAAACAACATATAACCACTAGGTACACCAAACAAACTTAGAAAATTCATTTATTTTTTTAAACAAACTCGCAACATTCTCAACCTAAGCCAGCTCAAAACAATCTACTATGCACTTTGTCAATCTTTAATAGAGTATGGTATCATAGCATGGGGAGCAAAAATATCTAAAGCTCAGAAACTTATAATAAAGATTATCCTCAAACTACCAATCACAAGCAGCTCGGATGAAATCTTTAGGAAAATCTGTGTTATGGACATTAGGCAACTTTATGCCAAAAACATACTAGCATACCTCTTCAAATACAAAACTACTTTTGACAATGTCCAAACTGCTCATGATACTAGAACCAAAGGACATAATCTCTTACAAATCCGTTTCGCTAAAACAACTTTTGGCCAGAGAAATTTTAGATATTTTGCAACAAGGCTATATAATGCTCTCCCACTAGCCATTAGACTGAACAAAATTTTCGAAATATAAAACAGACATCAAGTCTTGGATCATCAGCCAAGACAGATCCAAGATCAAAAATCCCCTCATAAGTATGTACTAGATGCTGATTAACCAATTTATCATTTATTATTATTATTTACTATTTTTTATCATTTTCACGTTGTCATTTAATGTTATGAAATATTGTATGTATCATGTATCAAATAATATGTAAACATTAATTTATGTACTCAATACGTCTGTCTCGACACAGGTTTATCCTAGTGAGACAGACATCGAAAAAAAACCTGTAAAAAAACTTTACAATGCTAATAAAAAAATATTACTTCAAAATATGGAATGTATTGCATTGCACTATCCCTGTATAAATTCTGGAATAAATTCTTATCATTATTATTATTATGTTGTTTTGATTATGGATAAACTTGTTGAATTCCGCTGCACGCAAAAAAATATATAAATCGGTAAAACACAGATCTCTCACTAACACTCCACTGATTTTAAAGTTGACATAAAAACTTTTTATCTTTAAAATAGACGTCTTTAGCTGATTTCTCATTATTTGGTTAATATTGTACACGCCCAAAGTGTTGTACTGTTTTTGTAGATATTATCTATAAGATATCTATACTAACTTTATTGAGATAAGACAAGAATTATCATTTTTTTATTCTAATCTAAAATAACACTAAGCCTATATGCTAATGTGTAACAACAGCAGAGATGCGCAAAGTGCACCCAAAACCATTTGAAATGCAAAATGGAAATGGGTCAAAATTTTTCCATTTGAAAATGCAAAATGGTTTTTAGAAAAGCATTTCAAATGCAAAATGCAAAATATGTACCTATTTTCAAAATGCATTGAAAATGCAAAATGGTTTCTCAGGTCAAACAATAAAATAATTAAAGAATTTTTAAACAATTTTGTCATTTAATAATGGATATCAATGTAGAACAAACATATTACATGATGGTAAAACCAAAAACACCACGACTACAGATTATGAAACCACAAAAAATTTGCGCGGGACTAATGTTGCCAACGTAAAAACATAGAAACTGCTATCTAACATTTAATATTACAGCGTCATGGCCTCATGTTCAGTATTTGAATCAGTATTTTTTGCAATGGTATCACTTAATTGCCAGGGCTCCTACCAGGGAGCATCTTGACAAATGTAAATTATCTCTCATAGCGAGGTTGAGGACCGACTGATATTTGGGGCTTATGAAAAAAAGATGAGTGGAGATAGTAGGAAGAATGTTGCAAAAAACATTTAAAATGGAAAATGCATTGAGAAAAGCATTTAAAATGCAAAATGCAAAATGTTTTTTAGAAAAGCATTTAAAATGGATTTATTTGAAATAAAGCACATCTCTGAACAACAGTGATAGTGATTTATGACTAGAATAAAGTATCTCTACTGAGTGTTTCTTATTTTTTTTTTGTATGTTAAACTAGCTTAACAGATTCGCTGCCGGCGACTCCGGCCGCAGCCATAAGTAGTATGCCTGCACAAACATCATTTTTCTGCCGGCACTCGCGGCGGATGGTTGTTTTTGTAGCTGGCGTTGTTGTTGACAATTGTACCAACATTTTACAGCAATTGGTTTTCAAAGAAAAAATAGGTTATTATTGTAAAGAGCCTTTGAAAAAAAGTACACGATAAGTTTGTGTTTTTTTTAATTTTTTGTGTCAAAATCTTCTTACTGTCAAAATGAGTGATGATGCTGGACCATCGATCGATAGGACCAGCTAATGGCTTATTATCCATGTGAACGAAAAAAAACTATAAAATTATGGTATAAGAAAGTGTTCATTCACACACTTCAGATACTTTTGATGAACTCATACAATTTGTACAATAGATATTATGGTCAAAGAAAAATACCACTCTACGACTTCAGACTGTCTATAATACAAGCACTACTTCCGCCACCATCACAACCTGTTACACATCTTCTCATAGAATACAGCTAATATCCAACAAATGTCCCGATAAACTTACTTCTGAAAGGATAAAGCGCAAGAGTTGCCGATTATGCACGAAAAAAGGAAAAGGAAGAAGGCAAACAAGACACTACTGTATTGATGGCGCAGATAAACCTGGTTTGTGCGTTGAGTGCTTCAATGAGTACCACCAAATTTTATAAATATTTTTTCTTTATTCGATGAGATGTATATTACTTTCTTTATTTTATTTTATTTGCTACTTGCCGTGGTGCCGCCGGCTCCAGTCGGAATCGTGATTTTTTATTTTTTTTTACTTTTCATTGAAAAAAAAAACTTTTGCAACGATATATTATTGTTGTTAGTATATTTAAAAACTAAAAAAAAAAAAAATATTTGGCACCTAGGATCAAATATATTGTGCATAGGAGGCGGCAAACCTGTTAAGGAGCCAGGTCGTTATGGGGTCTTGAGCGCATTGCTTGTTTGGGCAAGACTTCACAGCACGTATGACATCTTCGTCCGTTACTGCTGCAAAAGTAGTGAAGTTACCAGAGAGCGGACTTGTTGCTGCGACAAGACGCAATCCTACCCCACCCTAAAATATGACTATCCGCTTCAAGTTTTTATATTTTGCCACAGTTTTCAAGGGTCCTTTCCTAGTAATACATACTCACTTTGATGCTATACAGGGTGTCCAGGAATAAAGTGCAATAACTTCGGGAGGTGATTCTACATGATGGTAGAAGTAAAAAAGATAAATAACTTTTTTCGAAATTCCAAATTTTTTTTTCCCATAGAAGAATATTTATTTTCCCATACAAACAATTCAACTTTTTTTGCCTAAAAACTACCTTAAAACGATGGAATTTCGAAAAAAGTTGTTTATCTTTTCTACTTCTAAAATCATGTAGAATCACCCCCGGAAGTTAGTGCACATTACCCCCGGACGTCGACCGGATAAATCATCAAAATGATAATTCATCACATCTTTAAAAAGTTATATAAAGTAAATGGAAAGTGATGAAACAAAAACTTGTTAATTAACCTCTCGGACAAAGACTATTATTTACTTTGTGTTCCTTTGCGAACTGTCAAAACGTGAAAATTTTTGTGATATTTACGAGTTTTGTTAAAAGCTTCATAACTCACGTTTTGGGAAACGTAGCCTCATTCTAAAAAATGTTTTGGAAAGATTATGAAATTCACTATCGTATTGTTTTGTTATACGTAAATATTTGCGTTTCTAAATATACATTTTCTGAAAACGTCAAAAATATGTAAAAATCGCTGACCATTATTTCAAAGCTGTGAAAAATGTACTTTTTTCTGAGTATCATAAAGAAATAACACTTTATATATTGAAGAAATATAATTAAAAACTATAAGTCACCTCAAAATATTAACCGTCCAAACTAAAATATTTTTAATAAATTATTTAGAAACGCAATAAATTATGAACGAACAAGATGACAGATCCAATCGACTTAGATAATGCACCTCTTCATTCCATAGATATTCTTGAATACAGACGCGTAGCGTTATTCATTATCGATACTCTGTTTTTTAAATCATGGCAATCCGTATACTAGTGATGGAAATAAATCGATTTTTGTAAAATCTCGCGCGTTTACGTGAAAAGACATTCTAATGTCTTGACCGCTATTATCATATTTACGTCTTTTGACGTTCTAATGTTCTGAGTGGTTAACTGGGTTAAGTAGGTTAGGTTAGATTTAAATTTTTTTTTCATCGTTTCTAATGACTTTATATCACTTTTTAAAGGTGTGTTGAATTGTCACTGTGTTGAGTTATCATGGAACCCCCCCGGAAACCCTGTATGTAAATAATTTTAATAACTTCTTATATATATGTATTTTTTTTTTCTTTCTTTAAATTCTTTAAAGAAAGAAACATACTATGCGTTATATTCTACACTTTTTAAATTCTCTTATATTTCAATCTTCTGATATATTCCTTTGAATTATTTTAATATAATTCACATGAACACTAACTCGCACATATAAAATATTAACAATAAATTTTTTTCTTTTTAGTACATTGATTTCTTAAATTGAATTTATGTGTATATCAATTGTATATTACATGTATTATCTTAACCTATATATTCCATATTTTCTTTTAAATTATATACTTTTTATACTAATTTTAATTTCTTCTATATTTCATACTTTTAACCTTACTTACTATTTACTGATTATACCATTACACTTACATTTATATTGTTGCATTCCTTATGTTGCTGTACTGTTCTCTGTTAAATTAGTATGTGAATGGCACATGTTGTGCCGTATATGTGAAATAAATAAATAAATAATTGATTTATTATTTTAATGTACTGTATATATAGTCAACCACTGTACTGTACTGTATATAAGAGCCATTACTTGGAATCTGGGAACGCTTACAGCAAAAAGCAAAGAATTGGCCGAATTGGTGAGAAGACGTAGGATTGATATTGCATGCATTCAAGAAACCAAATGGAAAAATACAAATATAGACAAGTGCCGCTACCTAGAAACACAGACAAATGATTACAAACTGTATTACTACGGAGAAAGTAGTACCAGAAATGGAGTAGCCATAGTACTACAGCAAAGGTTTCATGAAAATGTGATAAAAGTAATAGCACCCAATGATAGAATTATAATGTTAAAACTGGTAATATGTAACGCTATTTACAATATCATTTGTGCATATGCACCACAAATGGGATGTGATAGAGAAGAAAGAGACAGTTTTTGGGACAAGCTGGAAGAATTAATCCAAAACATTCCAGAAAATGAAGCTATCATGATGGGGGCAGATATGAATGGGCATGTGGGGATGTCAAATAGTGGCCATGATACTAGCCATGGAGGCTTTGGATATGGAGCACGAAACGAACTAGGAGATGAGCTACTAAATTTCTCAGATGCATACGGTTTCACTATCGTGAACACATTCTACCAAAAGAAACCAGAACATCTCATAACCTACAAAAGTGGAAATGCTGCAACACAAATAGATTATTGGTTATGTAGAAACGAAATGAGAAAAATGCTCAGAGACTGTAAAGTTATCCCTGGTGAACCCCTTGCAACACAACATCGCCTACTATTGCTGGAATTACATTTAACTAGACATAAATTGTATAAGGACAAGATAAAACCAACAACCAAAATTAAATGGTTCAATATCTCAAAAGAAAACGGAAAACAATTAACGTCAAAACTCCAAAACTGGATGCTTGAAAATCTCCAAAATGAAGAGACACAAAACCCAACTGAAATGTGGAAAGCATTTGAACAGGTATGTTTACAGGAAGCCAAACAACATCTGGGAGTCTCCAAAGGTAAACTGAAAATAAAGAAGGAATCATGGTGGTGGACAAACGAGGTGCAAAAATGCGTAAAAGAGAAGAAAACTGCTTTCAGAAACTGGTCACAATGTAAGTGCGATAACGAGAAAGAGCAACTCCGGATAGTGTATAAGCAAATCAAAAAGACAGTAAAGAAAATAGTTGCCTCTGCACAACATGAGGCATTGAGAGAGCTGTATGATGACCTAGAAACACCCAACGGAGTGCAAAGAATATACAAAATCGCAGCACACAGGAGAGAAAGGGCCAAATCTATTAGAACACCCAAATACATAGAAAACACTGACGGTGAGTTGATCACAGACGAAATCAAAATATGTGAAAGATGGAAAGATTATTATTTTACATTACTGAACGAAGAATTTCCAAGAACAATTCATGTGTCAGAGAAACCAGTGCTGGGGCCAGTTGAAGAAATCACTCCGACAGAAGTTAAAGTAGCCATATCACAAATGAAAAAGGGGAAAGCAGTGGGGCCAGACAATATTCCAGCCGAATTATGGAAAGAGTGTGGGGAAGTGGGACATAAATGGCTGTGCAACCTGTATAATAAAGTACTGACCGGAGAACCAATGCCAGAAAGCTTTAGGAAAAGCTATCTTCTTCCATTTTACAAAAATAAGGGAGACTCTAGGAAGTGCGACAATTATAGAGGGATAAAGCTTATGTCTCACACCATGAAAATATATGAGAGGATTATAAACACACGAATTAGGAATATTGTAAAAATACACGACGATCAATTCGGCTTTGTATCGGGGAAATCAACAATAGATGCTATTCAAATAGTCAGAATCATAGTTGAAAAATATCGAGATGCAAAAAAAGATTTACACATGGTATTTATAGACTTGGAAAAAACATTTGACAGGGTACCCCGAAGCCTGATATGGGCGGCATTGAGATCTCATAACGTACCAGAAGGATATGTGCTCTCCATACAAGATATGTATACAGACGTAGAAACACAAGTAAGATGCACATCAGGGATGTCACCAACATTTCCAATTAAAGTGGGGGTACACCAAGGATCTGTCCTTAGCCCATTGCTATTCATAATGGTCATGAATTACCTAACGAGTCAAGAAATGAACAGTATTCTCAAGACTATGCTTTTTGCAGATGATGTAGTACTGATAGAAGAAAATCATTGTGATCTACAAAATAGCCTGGAAAGGTGGAGAAAGATCCTGGAGGATAATGGACTAAAAATTAGCAGGAAAAAGACGGAATATTTGTATTTACCATTTGAAGACCCAAATGCTGTAACTCCTTCGATGCAATTGGATGGAGTAACATTAGCCAACTGTGGCTCATTTAAGTATCTGGGCTCACTCATCCACAGAGACGCAGGATGTGCAGCGGATGTCAACCATAGGATAGGAGTGGGATGGATGAAATTTAGATCCGTAACAGGAATTTTGTGCGACACGAAAATGCCAATAAAACTTAAAGGAAAGACATACCAGACTATTGTTAGACCCGCGATAATGTATGGCTCCGAATGCTGGACTATGTACAACTCCTACTCTAGGCAACTCGAATCAGCAGAAATGCGAATGCTTAGATGGACGACAGGAGTATCATTAAAAGATAAAATTAAAAGCTCACGCATTCGTGGTAGCCTGGGTGTCACTGACATAAACAGTAAGCTAGAGGAACGACAGTTAAGATGGTATGGGCACATAAGACGGAGACCACCAGACCACACAGTGAAGCAGGCAATGTCTATAGAGCTTCAAAGACAGCCATCCAGAGGTAGACCAAAGAACTCCTGGATGACCCAATGCTCCAAAATCCTACAAAGAAACGGCCTAGATGAAAGCGACACTCAGAACCGAAGAAGCTATAACCTGAGAACGAGAAGAGCCGACCCCAACAGCCCACCTAGGCAATGAGTTGGGATAGTGCTGGGAAGAAGTATATATAGTCAACCACCACAACACGGGCATGTGGTCTTAACACACCCAAAAATTGTAAAAAACCAAAAAAACACTGTATAAAGAAATATTTTAACTAACCAGTTTTTATTACTAGTTTCCCGACACCATGTATATACCTACTGACCGGTGAGTTTAGCGGAGTGGATACATTGTCAACAACGTCGCAATCGTGTTCAAACCATTTGCTAAGTTAGTTCTCCATCATAAGCAATATTTTCCCACTGTTTTATTTTTTACAATGAACACCTCACAAGAGTCCCAACCGTCTGCAGCCAGTGAGCCACTTATGGCGAGGGAGAGG
This sequence comes from Hesperophylax magnus, assembly GCA_026573805.1. Lineage (NCBI taxonomy): Eukaryota > Metazoa > Arthropoda > Insecta > Trichoptera > Limnephilidae > Hesperophylax > Hesperophylax magnus. Next base: position 3,458,573 of record JAIUSX010000005.1, on the reverse strand, counting down.
AGATGGGGAAGAAGAAGGTGGGGGAGAACTGGGCTATTGAGATCTGATCTTACACCAGGGCGATACTGAGAGTATCTGCCACTCTGGAACTGAAAGAAGTATACTGTATATTATTTTTAATTAATAAACTGCGAAATATCACACAAATTAATCAAAAAAAAATTTACTAGCGCACGCCGGGATCTGAACCCGCGACCTTCAGCCTGCTAGTCGAGAGTTTTACCCCTCGACCACGTAGGCCGTCTGTTGGTAGGAGGAATACAAATATTGTCAGGTTATTCGTAACCCGGGAATTTTAGTCTTTCAAAATAAAACAAGGCATAAAAAATGAACAAAGTACATCTTTATTTCTGAAGTAAACAATTCACCTAAAAAAATATGAATTTAAATAATAATAAATATCTTAAATCTATGTATTTTCTTTCCCTTACAATATTAATATTATGAAATAACATTTGAAGCACATGTATGCCCTTATCCAAACTTAAATAACAGAATTTACACATATAACTAGATGAGCTGTCTGTCTGCTTCCTATCATTGCATGTTATAAAAGTCTGGTTTCCATCATTGCATGTTATAGTAGAATGCCTGCCATCATTGCATGTTTTGCTACATATACATACGCGAGCCGAACTGCCGAGCAAAACCTCAGCATATGGGAAAGGAACGAAACAACCGCAAATGGCGCGAAACGCTACTTGCAGTTGCTTCGTTCTTTTCCCGTAATTCGTGGCTCGGTTTGCTAATGCATACGTACCATTATAATATAATGGTTGTTATCATTACATGTTATAATAGTCTGCTTGCTATCATTTGCATGTTATAATAGTCTGCTTGCCATAATTGCATACATAATAGTCTGCTTGCCATCATTGCATGTTATAATAATCTGTTTGAAATCATTCCATGCTAAAATAGTCTCTTTGCTATGATGGCATGCACCGATAGCCAACAGTCTATTGTAGCATGTGTGATAGCCAAAGTCTGCTTGCCATCATTTAATGTTATAATAGTCTGCTTGCCATCATTGCATGTTATAATAATCTGTTTGCAGTCATTTCATGCTACGATAGTCTCTTTGCTCTCATGGCATGCAATGATAGCCGACATTCTATTATAGCATGTGTGATAGCCAAAGTCTGCTTGCCATCATTGCATGTTATAGTAATCTGTTTGAAGTCATTTCATGCAACGATAGTCTCTTTGCTATCATGGCATGCAATGATAGCCAACAGTCTATTGTAGCATGTGTGATAGCCAAAGTCTGCTTGCCATCATTGCATGTTATAGTAATCTGTTTGAAGTCATTTCATGTTACGATAGTCTCTTTGCTATCATGGCATGCAATAATAGCCAACAGTCTATTGTAGCATGTGTGATAGCTAAAGTCTGCTTGCCATCATTGTATGCTAAAAAAGTCCTCTCCGCTTCGACATCTTATAAGTAATTACATTTAACTCCACACAGGAGGCCTGTGTGTTTTCTTCGGGTCCATTTCTCGATATAACTAGTTTCCATTCTTTACGAATCGACATCATCACAACAACAAAAACTAAACTAAACATAATTTGTGCAGCTACAGCCATGTCTAACTAAGATCACATCATCCACCAAAAGTAGTACAAAACTTAACCTAAAATATTCTGCAATAATAAATATTAATAAAATAAATAAATGTATTTATTCCGCATAACGGAAAGTCCCAAGAAGTTTAATGTGGTCAAAACCGACATGGAAAAAAACTAGTAATCGAAATCATGTGGCACGGATTTCGATTACTAGGCACCACATACCAATGAGATTATCTGTTCAAGAAAGAATTGTGTTGTTTGATCAATATTTAAACAGAAGTAAGAAAAAACTGACCTTACTTCAGGCGCATGGACATGTCCACAACTTCTATTGGATTAGATCTCCAGTGACTTATTCGTAGCATTCAATTGAAAAATTAGAATATTTTTTTTAGCTTAGCAAATTTCTACTGTTATGTATTTTGTGTAAGGCATAGAAAATTCGTATTAATCCCATTGTTATAGTCAGATAATGCGGTCATAATCCCCTTGCCATCATTGCATAATCCGCTTGCTGTCATCGCATGTCTTAATAATTTGCTTGATATAGTCAGATAATGCGGCCATATCCCCTTGCCATCATTGCATAATCCGCTTGCTATCATCGCATGTTGTAATAATTTGCTCAATATAGTCAGATAATGCGGTCATAATTCCATTGCCATCATTGTATAATCCGCTTGCTATCATCGCATGTTGTAATAATTTGCTTGATATAGTCAGATAATGCGGCCATAATTCCATTGCCATCATTGTACAATCTGCTTGCTATCATCGCATGTTGTAATAATTTGCTTGATATAGTAAGATAATGCGGTCATAATTCCATTGCCATCATTGTACAATCCGCTCGCTATCATCGCATGTCTTAATAATTTGCTTGATATAGTCAGATAATGTGGCCATAATCCCCTTGCCATCATTGCACAATCCGCTTGCTATCATCGCATGTCTTAATAATTTGCTTGATATAGTCAGATAATGCGGCCATAATCCCCTTGCCATCATTGTACAATCCGCTTGCTATCATCACATGTTATAATAATTTGCTTGATATAGCTATCATTGCAGGTTACAATAGTCTAATGGCTACCATTGCAAGTCATAATAATCTGTAGAATTCGTAAAAATCTGCTTGCTATTATAATGCAAGATTGTAAAAATTCACTCTCCACAATCCAACTTGTGTAAAGATCTGCCTGCTTTAATTGAATATAGTTGAAATTCACTCGTTACGCTTTAAAAATCCATCTGCTATAATCCAATATTCTTAAAATCCTCCAGTACATTGTAAAAATCGGTCTGCCATAATCCACTTGCCACATTTTGAAAATCCTTCTGCCACAATCCAATATCGAATAATCTGCTCGCCACATTGTAAAATTCCATCTACCATATTCCAATATAGTATAATCCGCTTGCCACATTGCATAAATCCGTCTGCCATAATCCAATATTGTACAATCCGCCCAACTAACCCCCTTCATTCGTCTGGCCGGCCGCCGCTATCAACTAATCCTCTCCCCATCAGGCTGGGTGGACTTAGACCCTCGCGACGTACCGGCGGCTCCGCTGCTCCCCTCATCGTCAGAACTTGGCGGTGATTCATCGTCGCACAGTCCGGGGTCGTCAAATTTGAGCAGACTGCCGACTGCACCAAAGTAACTGAAATTAAAAATAATGAATCGATATTTAAATGCGTATTAATTTAATGTAAAATGTATATAATGCTACTGGTTGGTTAGAAGACTGTTACTGGCTAACACCATAATCACAAACAATAATGAACGTCCCGTTTTGGTGGCAAATTAAAATGGCGCATTTAAATCGATAAAGAAAATTTATTCATTAACATGCCATGACTAATATTCTATCGTATATATAATATATAGTATCGTATTCTATTTATTAATTTTTTTGACAAAAAAATACCATATGTAAATAAAATAAGACAATAAAAATAGAGATTAACACATTGTAGTCGGGCGCTTCAAACAATAGACTCTAAGCCTATAGCGGGTGTTTTTCGCGAATAGCGCAAAAATATATCGCTTCAGCTAAATCTTTACCAGAATGGGCAGACAAATTATCGGCGAATATTTTCTCATGACTTTCGTTATTATCTGAAGACATTTTTGAAGGGTAAAAGAAAATATCAATTAAATAAATACCACTAAAAAAACATGTCTGTTTTTTAACTCTGTATATCATAACTAAAGCACGTGTATATTAGCGCCACTCTATCTTCACAAGTAACGAGTGCTGGGAAAAGTCATTCAGGAAATGATTATTGTAATAACATCCTCGGGATTATCTCATAAGAGTAAAGGTCCAATGAATTTATAACACGTCATAAAAATATAATAGGTACTCATATTCCCAGTACAACTAACAAACAATCTTTGAAATTTAACACAATAAAATTGCCTAATTATTGCAAGAGTATGTGTGTACATAAAAGAAACAACGGCTTATCTTTTTTTTGTTGTATGTGTGTGTAGTTTGTAATGTCTTCAAGCGTTTAGATTAAATAGTCACGGGAAATAATAATAATAATTTTCCTTCCTCGCCTTTGAAGTGGAGCCGAAGTAAAGGGTATTTTTACCCTTCCCGCCGATAATCACCAGTCAGCCGCGCGGGTTAAAATACCATTCCCGCTCATAGTGTGTTAAGATAAGTATTAATTAATTACGTATGTACGTATAGTGCAAACCGGTAAAAGATAATGTAAAAACAGTGACAAAACAGAACATGATAAAAGAATAGGTTATTTTAGGTTGCTTCAATGTTCTGTTTTGTCACTGTTCTGTGTTGCTACTTATATGTTTTGTCACCATTTTGTTTATTAAGTTCTGTCACTGATTTGTTTCGTCACCGTTCTGTTCTGTTTTGTCACCAATTTGTTTATCACCATTAGGTTTTGTCACTGTATGTTCTGTCGCTGTTCTGTTTTGTCATCGATTTGTTTTTCACCATGCTGTTTTGTGATTGTTCTGCTTTGTCACTGTATGTTCTGTCACTGTTATGTTTGATCACTGATATGTTTTGTCACCATTCTGTTTTGTCACTGTTCTTCTTTGTGACCGTGTGTTCTGCCACTGTTCTGTTTAGTCACTTATGTTCTGTCACTGACATGTTTTGTCACCATTCTGTTTTGGCACTGTTATGTTCTGCTTTGTGACAGCGTGTTCTGCCACCGTTCTGTTTTGTCACCATTCTGTTTTGGCACTGTTATGTTCTGTCACTGTTCTGCTTTGTGACAGTGTGTTCTGCCACCGTTCTGTTTTGTCACTTATATTTTGTCACCATTCTGTTTTGGCACTGACACACTTGACAGTGTGTTCTGCCAATGTTCTATTTGTCACTGATTTGTTTTTACACTGATCTGCTTTGTCACTGTTATGTTCTGTCACTGATTTGTTTTGTCACCATTATGTTTTGTCACTGATCTGTTTGTCACTGTTATGTTTTCCACTGCCCGCTGTCACTGTTATGTTTTGTCACTCATCTGTTTGTCACTGTTATGTTTAGTCACTGTTCTATTTAATCATGGAACCGTATATAGGAGTTTTTTTGTTTTGAATCTTTATTTAGATGTACGCAAATTTGTTCATACATCTAATAGGAAAATATAAAAAATACAAAAAATAACAATTACATTTTAAAAGAAAAAGTAAATAAATACACAAAATTATATTTTACAAGATATCTAGGTGACTATAATAATATTGGTGAGTATTGGTGAGTTCAACAATCAAAAATTATTTTTTACATATAAAGCACATGACCTACGAAAAGTGCTAAGGCTTGTGGCTTCCTTTATGACATTTGGTAGGTTATTATAAAGTTTTTGCCCTTTATAAAACGGCTGTTTTGTGTGCATGCTCACCCTTCGTGTTCCAGGAACAGTGCCTTGAGGGTTCCTTTGGACCAATAGTCCATCGCGTACGCAAGCAGCTGCATGGCTATCGGGTTCACTCGTAAGAAGTTGCCGCAGAACACCACCTGTGGAGACAAAATACTATTAAGTTGATCTGAAGACGCTCATTCATGAGAGATGCAGAATGTTTACAAATACTAGTCTAGTTTACTATAAAGTGGAGATTTCTATTTTATTTTATTTTTATGTGATTACCGCTTCTAACCATCTGGAGCCAGTGAAACTATGGCATACCCAAATTGGGGAACATTGTGAGGCAGAGGGTAGTGCGGAAGAGGAAGATGGGAAAGTACCTTGCTACTCAGATCTGGACACCAAACACGGCTAAAGCCATTTTCAAGCTATGTTTCAATTCCGAATGGTGGTCTTTTGATACTGAGAGTTTCTTAATATCCAAAACTGAATTTGACGCTTCAAAGTGACAAAAAATTTGATCAAGTGTTGTGAAACGGGTCGAGAATTGAAAGCGTTTAATGGAGGCTGTTCAAGCAACAAAGTTTCAATATTGTGTTAATTGTCATCGAATGGGATTTAGTTTTAAAAACCTTTGGCCACACGACACACCCCAATTTAGATGCCATAGTCCTGCTGGCTCTAATCCAACTCCACTATTGTGCGAAATTCAAATTAAAATCCACTACAGTTATAATATTCATTATATTTCATTAGTTATTAGTTGTGAGCCATTATTAGAGCTGCACTACGCCCGACGTTGCATGAACCTTAAAGGAGAGGCTACGGATAATCATTAACTCTGCGAAATTACATTAGCGCCTCGGCGTTATATCATTCCTGGCCTGCGCTAGGTCCTGCCACATCTTGGCTGGTCTACGCCTGGGTCCTGTGACATCTTCGCCGGCCTGCACCTCCCGCGTATCTGCCGATCAGGTCATTCATACCTTCGGCTCTCTTGCTTCACGCTGGAGTACCTGGAAGACTCAACGTCATCCCCAGTGCTGAACACCATCTACAAGTCTGGTTTCCATTAACGAGGTGTCGAGCCACCGACATTATCGCCTCGACCACTTTTCTCCACTCCACCGTCAGCATCTCCGCTTACATCTGGTGTCAATCTTCGACATGGAGGATTCGCCGCTGACTACATCCATTGACGCGGTGTCGATCTTCAGCCTGGAGAATTCACCGTTGACTATATTTACCAACTGCGTGAGCATCGGTCGAAGGTAAATGAAGTCGTAAAGCACCGCCCTTCTCATTATTTATTTTTTAAAAGTAATTGTTACCCTCTCAATGTGTTCGTTCAGTGCGCAAAGACGCGCGATTGAGCCAATGTTGTTGGTAATGGTGACTAGGGTCGCTCTGGCCAGATCCTCCTTGCGCACGCCGGACTGGCGCTCGGACGAGTTCATCTGGCCAAAACTGGAATTAAACCAAAATATGAATTAATAATAACAATCGGATAACTTGTGTAGCGCTGTTTATAGGAAAAATCACATCAAGGGCACTGTAGGTACATGTGAGAACATGTTTCTTATGCAATGACTCAGCCAGGAGAATTGAACCCACAATTCCAGGGTGGGAACTTGATGCATTTGTCCTCTCAGCTACTAAATGATCAAATTAAACAAACACATTTTGGACATTTTCATCATTTGTGATGTGCGGAAACTACAACCATTGCCATTGTCCACTAACTACAATAATTTATTGTTTACCTGCTGGCCACGAGGTCCCCGGGAAGGCCGAAGCGTGCGTAGTCGCCACCGTATATGTCACGCACGAGTTTGTCTACGCGCGTGTTGTCTCCGGCGGCCGCAAGCGCTGTGGCCTCCTCGAATGTGCGGCATCCCGTCAGAAGGCAGCACAGGCCGAGGAATGTGCCGCCACCAAGACTGCAACAAAAACACGCAGCAGATAAGTACAGTTCTATCACAACAAACGAAGGATTGACTGGCTTCGAATACTCAATTGCCTTCCAAAGAACGTGAATTCTTCTCTAGTTCATGCCCCCACACCGAATTTCCTGTTGAAACGGGTTTCTCCACTCCTCGTAGTCCTGTGCTGCACAAAGAGCCAAGGATGGCATCGCTGCTTCCTCTGCTTGGTGAATGAATGTGAATGCAACGTAATGAATAGCAAAAGCAGATGGGCGCACCTTGTACCGCTGATTCTCCGGTAGTCCTTTGGCCCCCGGACAGCGAGCACCGACACTCCTGAGCCGATGTTGACGATGATGAAGGGGTACGGCCGCGAGAAGTCAAAGGGGTGGCGCGTGTACAGCGACGGAGCCGCCTCGCAGCCCTGCAACATACACAGACACGCTCGGTCAAGAGATACACTCAAATAAGGTATACCAAGAAGGCCATCGTGGATTTGCTGTGGCACTTGCGCTGATTTTTCGATATTTTGAACCTTAAAAGCTACTAGAATTCTAAAATAAATTTTGTTCGCTTGGCAAAGAAATAATGTATGTGCTATTATTATGGTTGGTCGTTTCGCCACTTGCAAATATTAATTTTTATTTATGAAAAGGTTTAAGGTAAAACACGGTTTACTTAAAATGAGAAAAATTTATGAAACTTGGTGAAATTTTTACTAATTATTTTTATATCAAACGACAAAAAAGTGAGGTGACAAAAAAGTAGTAGTATAATAAATTTGTCTAATAGTATATGTTTTCGTTATCAGTAATTTTAGCTAAAACAAAAATGTCACTTTTGATGAGTATTTTGATGTTTACATTCAAAATTTGAATATTTCAAAATTTGAATATTTCAAAATTTGAATATTTCAAAATTTGAATATTTCAAAATTTGAATATTTCAAAATTTGAATATTTCTCAATTTGAATATTTCAAAATTTGAATATTTCAAAATTTGAAAATTTTAAATTTGAATATTTCAAAATTTGAATATTTCAAAATTTGAATATTTCAAAATTTGAATATTTCAAAATTTGAATATTTCAAAAGTTATGTGTTTATGATAAAATTTGAAAGCGTATTTCATCATCTTTCCAAAACAGTTTTTAGTTTTCAGATACATTCAGAAACATTCCAGTTATTTGGATATTATTGCAAAGCGGAAGTTCTGTAACATTTGACATTACGGCATTCCTTAATGCTTTGCGACATCAACACATTTTTCAGAGGAATATTTTCCATTCTTTGACAATTTTAATCATTCTTGAAGAGTATGCACTTTTTTCACCTGAAGGTTCATTTTTAAGGTTGAAACTCTCAAAAATTACAAAGATAATCGCACGCGTGCATCACCATGGTATGTCTAACGACAACTAATGACAGAAACGGTCGCCGATCGATCGACTGCGTAAAAGAGTATAAAACCTTCATGCTTTAAACGATTAATGCCGTAAAATGATGCATATACAGGAACGATCGACGCAATCTATTTTTGCAAATTTTGTATGAAATTAATTCAGGTCGGGAAGAAAGAAACGACACATGCGGGAAAAATGATTATTCGAGATTTAAATGTATATTATACCGATCCTTCTGGTTCCGTTGGTTCTGGTTGGGGGTCGGTCAGACTACTCGGTGCGTAATAGTAACATTCGGTTCGGCTGATGGTGTCGATGTACAGGATTCCGGCAATCAGCGCGTCCAGTTCGTCCAGCTTGCTGAGGCGCATGTTCACCACCTGGAGAGGATTAAATGGAAACAAACATGTCAGAGAGGGGACCCAGGCTTGGAAACAGATCTTACTGAATCAAAATTAATGTGCCCACACTAATGGGCACCAATTTCCATCATTATCGCTTTGAAACAGCATTATCTTGTTTATGTTGGTTAGTTAGATGGTTATATTTAATGTGCCTTACGTTGGCACCAATTGTGGTGAATATTAGATTTAACCAGTCAACTGTGGCTCGACCGCCGGCGGGCTTTTTTGAAATCCGGCGGGTTTTTTTTTTTTAAATGCGATTTTAACCCTTATGTATAAAGAATTTGTATGAAGTAAAAGGTCAGAATCGCTTGCGCCAAGTTCGGACTAGAATTAGCTTTTTGTTTGATGAGGCTACGAGCCCTGTACGTATAAATATAAATTATCTATGGTAAATTGGCGTCGCTTTTTTTACGAGCTTCTTTCTAACGGTCGGTTTCTGAGTGAGCGTTAGCTAAAAACGAGATTAATCAGTTAATTCAACAAATAAACGTAAGTAATTGTGTTTTTATACATAGTTCATTGACCAAGTAATGTGTTTTGATAAATATAAATCATTTTTGATAGTGTAAATTTATAAAAGATGACATAAAAGTTCGCAAAAATTTTGCAGGAACAATTTTTACTTTTTGGATGGAGTTATGTACATGATATATTACATTATTTGGAGTTATTCGTGTATCATTGTATGGAAAAAACAATTGTTATTATATATCGAAGCACTCTTTTTGTCAATACTTCGTGATTATTTTTAAAAAAAATGACATGTCATGTCATGTGTCAAAAAAATAGCTGCGCGTAAATATTTGATTTTTAGATGGGAATATTTACGTGATCATTATGTTATTTTGAGTTATTCGAATGTCATTATGCAGGGAAAACAATTGAGATTATGTAACAAAGCCATTATATAGTCGATATTTAGTGAAAATATTTAAAAAAAATAAGTTGTGCATCTCTACCGTTTCACACAAATACATCGAGATTACTTTACATGTGTTAGTGTTTCAACCGACAGCGCCACTTTTTTTACTGCTAGCGGCAGATTTTAAAAGTTGTGTTATCAAGCAATTCGCGTCAATTGTACAAGCAGGTCCAAGAAAATGTAAACTATTGTTTACGGAAATATTTTTATTGGTATTTATTATTTATTATGAAAAATAGTAATAAATATCACAAAAGTCACAGTATTAGTAAATATCACAGTTGTATAGGGTGTCCCAAAAAATAATAAGAAAAAATATTTTTTGTTTATTATTATATATACAAAATTTATAAATACTAGTATATGTCTGATTGTTCCTATTATTATAGAATGGAGACTAATACTGGAGAGGTACGCGGTAGAAGGACTGGTGAGGCAGCGCCGGACGGAGAGGCAGCGCCGGACGGAACGATGGTATGTTTTTTATTGTTATTATTTGTGTATTAGTAGTAGTTATATTAGGTTGGTTGTTTGCTTTTTTTTTTTATAGTGAATACCTCACAAGAGTCCCAACTGCTCCCGTCTGGAGCCAGTGAGACTATGGCATCCCCAATTGGGGGATGTTGTGAGGCTGAAGGTAAGTGGGGAAGGGAAAGAGGAAGGTGGGGAAGTACCTGGCTATTCAGATCTAGTCACTAAACACGGCTAAAGCCATTTGGAGCAAAGTTTCAATTCTGAATGGTGGTCTTACACCAGGGCGATACTGGTAGTATCTTCCACTCTGGAAACTGCTTAATTTTTTCCAGAATTGAAAGACATTAGTGTAACAATAAATGTTTATTTTTTCAGGTTCCTGGAGCCGACAGAAGAGGCGGCAGAAGCACCGAAGAGGCAGCGCCTCTAGCAATCACGGTATGTTGTGTATTAGTAGTAGTTATATTAGGTTGATTGTGTGCTTCATCTTTTCCAGAATTGAAAGACATTAGTGTAACAATAAATGTTTATTGTTTTAGGTTCCTGGTCAGCCAATAAAAAGGAGGAGGCTAGACTTGGAGGAGCCCTCGGATGATCCAACCCCTTCAACCTCTACAGCTCCAACGACTCAGGTAATTATAATAAGACTAGGCTAACTTTTACAGTGCAATTTTTGTATTTTTCTTCCTCAAGGGCGCTTTTCAATGAAAATAAAATAATTTCGCATAGCTGAATATATATTTTTTCTTTCTATATATAGGTAGTCGACAATATCATCTTCGAATTTATCGGCTTCGATAGCGAAGATGATGACGAAGATGATGTCGACGTAAATCCCGATTGCGGTGGTGATCCCGAATATATCCCGCCCCTGGGGATCGAAACGGATGTGCCTGAGGAAGAGTTGGAGCTGTTGGGGGAGGAGGAGGAAAACCCCGAGGAGCAGTCCTTCACCTGGTCTGAAGACTTCTCTTCGTTCACGGGTCAGCGGGAAAATTTTACCGTCCTTCAGCCTGGCCCATCAACAGAAGTGTTCCCTCCGACAGTCGCTGCATCTGCCTATGATGTTTTCTCCAAAATATGGGACTTGGAAACAATGTCCTATATTGTAAAGGAAACGAATAGGCATGCATGGAGCGCACTGGACGAGATAACTACCGAAGATGGGGTATTGCACATGGCCGCCCATTCCAGGCTGAGGGAGTGGCGAGATGTGACGGTCCCTGAACTGTATTTGTTGTTCGCAATATTTATGATAATGTCCATTTGTTACAGAGCTGCCTTACCAGAATACTGGACAAAAGATATTTACTTAGAGATGCCTAAATTTAGGACTCTAATGTCTTATGATAGGTTTTGTCTGATAATGCAGTTCCTCCACTTTAGTGACAATAATGTCGGTTCCCAAGAAAAGCTTGCAAAAGTTAAACCACTATTGGACATAATGAATGAAAAGTTTTCCAGTCTGTACACTCCTCGTGAAGACATTAGCATAGACGAGTCCCTGTTGCTCTGGAAGGGTCGCCTAGGTTTCAAGCAGTGCATCCGCACTAAGGCGGCTCGGTTCGGCATTAAAACCTATGAGCTGTGCGAATCAACAACAGGCTACTTGTACCGCTTTATAATGTACACGGGAAAGGGTACAGAAGTCGAAGAGAACCACCTTGGGTTTTCGAGTAAAACTTCTAAAGTTGTACTTAAACTCATGGAGGGGTTCTTTGACAAAGGGTACTGCCTTTACATGGACAATTTTTATAATAGCATGCCATTGACTAGGTACCTGAAACAAAGGAATACCGATGTTGTCGGTACCCTTAATCGCCGCCGAAAGATGGTACCTCAGGTTATTAAAGCCATGAAGAAGAGTGTGCCACGGCATACGATTGTCGGTAGACACTGTGGTGACTTTTCAGTCGTTGCTTGGAATGATATTAAAATTGTCACCATGGTGTCTACCTTCCACAACACCGAAACGGTCATGGGTCAAAGAGGGTTAGAGAGATACCAAATGCCTCGATCTGTGGTCAGGTACAATTCCTTCATGGGTGGAGTGGATACCAAAGATTCGCTGTTGTCCACTTACCGCATGGAGAGAACGCGAGGTCACAAATGGTACATTAAGGTATTTCGTCGCCTGCTCAATGTCAGCATCCTGAATAGCTTGGTGATCTACAGGCAACTTCAACAAGACGCTGTGCCCATTCTTCACCGTACATTCAGGAAGCAATTGGCATTTGAGCTTATAGCGCGACACTCTCCCTTTGTGACAGCACCCAGACCGATTTCTTCTAACGACAGTCATATTCTTCCTGCGCACATCAGATTAGAGAATTTTTCACATTACCTAGTTGAAACCACAGAAACGGACAATAGGAATCGCAAAATACGCAAAAGGTGCGTACTTTGTACAAGGCGTAAAATAAACAAACAGGTCGATTCCTATTGCGTAAAGTGCAAAGTTTTCCTTTGCATGGCGTGTTTTGTGGTGTATCATAGAGTTGCAGATTTATAATTTTTTTTCATTACTTGCTAAAATCGCTTTTTTTCCATTTAGATTATTTTTTTCTCTTTTGTTTAGACTATTTTTTTACTTTTTTTTTTAGTTTTTTTTTTTCTGTTTTCATTCAAAAATATAAAAATTGCCATGACGAGGAAATTCATTATACCTAATAGTGGCAGTCCCATAATTACAGTTCAGGGAGTGTGTTAATTGTTGCAAGGTGTTGTTATTTATGGTGTTTGTTATTTATGGTGTTTGTTATTTACGGTGTTTGTTATTTGCTGCATTGGTGTTTTTATTTTTTTCTTGGATGTTGGTATTTGTGGTTGTTTTTTGTACATTGTGTGTTTGTTATTTGTGATGTTTCTTATTTGTTGCGTGGATGTTATTTGTTGCTTGGTTGTTATTTTTTGTATGGGTATTTGTGTATTGAATTGAAACGCAAGTGCATTGGTTAATATTTCATGTCCATTCATTGTATCTTCCACTTTTTAGGAGGATAGAAACAATGTCTAAAAATTGACATATTATCATAATAAATATGTAAATGTAAAATAATATTTTTCGTAGTCGAGAGCCTGGCCTCTGGACCAAAGTTTGAAAAACACGTGTTTCATATAATATAAAATGAAATAAATATGATGAAACATAAATCTCCGACTTTTATTTTTATTGAACCACCCAGTACTTGAAATTGAAAAAATGCATTTTACGTTATATAAAATTGAAATAAATATTATGAAAAAAAATATCACAAATTTATTTTTATTCTCCTTGAATCATGATTCTTTGAACCACTCTGTATTTCGATTGTAATGTGTATACAAGAATGGCGGCCATTTTGGAATTCCAGATATTGAAATAGACTTCAAATTGGTGAACTGTCTGAGGTAAATATTCTACATATTAGCATTGTTTTGGATATAAATTCATTATCGAAATAATAGGTGTTAGGTACCATTAGAAAGGTAATTCTATCTAGTTTATTTTGATGTAATTTTTACAATATTTCGCAATATAATTGTGTCAAAAATCAGGCTGGTAAAGTGACGGCAAAAATGTTAGAAAATTTACATCATAGTGCATAAATATATTTTTAGCATTATTTATTTACAGGTTTCTAGTATAAAAAAATATTATTAGTAACAACAATAGTATGAACTACCAAAAACTGAAAGAATTGCTTTCATAACTTTATACAATACGACACAAAAAAATTCTAAAGTGCACGCTTGGCGTGAGATTTTTTTTTGAAAAGTCTAAAATATTTTACATTTTCAAAACAACGTAAATGCCATTATTTCTTTGAAAACACCTTTGGTTTGTTTTTTTTCATATAGGCTATTTATTCAGGTTTGTGTGGAAATAATAAAATCCGTTTATATTCATAAACATAATTTTTTTGACAATTGTTTCCCGAACGGGGGAATTTTTTATTAATTTTTCAGATAAAGTTAGCTATTCTGGGAAAATGTCTTACGATATAATCATGAACTATATATGAATAATTAGCTACATTATCTGGTAAACAGAAAACAATAAAAAAAAAAGCAAATACTTAGTTTTTTTTCCGAAATTTGAGAAAAAACTCATCAAGGTAATTTTCGCGCTGTTTCCGAAATCTGCCCCACTTTCAAGAGGTTAACCCGTAGAAACCGGCAAGAATATTCAATAAATAAAAATACATTTTTGCTAAGGCCAACATGAAGAAAGTACTTGGTAAAGTGACATTTTGATTTTTGTGTTAAACAAACCCAGTAGAAGTATTTTTTTATTGAATTGAATGAATAGTTAATACATATAAATAAAAAAAAGTCCTGCTAAGCCAATTGAATTGGCTTGTCAACAGGTGCTTAAAGTTTAGTTACATATATTTAACCTTATTCATAGACTTACATTGCTTTATAGTGTCAGGTAATAAATTAAATATCTTCGGTATGTTGTATTCAAACGTTCTCTGTCCGTACTTATTATTAAATTTCGGAACTATTAACCCGTCATTTTATGCTGCGGGGTAAATATATGCTGAATTATAATTTTTTGCCATAGTATAGCCTTAACAGATAAAATTTTGGCACTCTGAAACAGCAACGGTGTATTATGTCTCTGTTTGAAAATATTAGGAACGACTAGTAATTTTAAAATTGCGTTTTGTACAACTTGGACTTGTTTCAGATTGTTTATAGTAGTATTTCCCCATATGGTTAATCCATACTTTATAATAGATTCTGCCATTGACATATAAATTATTTTAAGTGTTTCAATTGATAGGAAAAAATGTAATGTGTACATTTTGCCAGCAATTGATCTTGATACTGAGTCTTTGCATGTTTTTTTAAATATGTTTGTCCCATTTAATACCATCCATTGTCATTGTCCCATGAGTAATACCCAAAGGCAAAATGCAGTGATTTGTGACGTGCGTGTAAACTTGTTCACTGCTGGAAATACAACTAGATGCAAATATAAACTGGAAAGAACATGTATCTAAAGTTGTTGCAAAAATCAGTAGCTTTTCTTTTGTTCTAGGCACCCTTAAAAATATCTTAAACATCGAGTCAGTAATCACCGCATACTATGGATACGTATACTCAATGATAAAATACGGAATAGTTTTTTGTGGAAACTCAGTAAACGCCAAAGATGTTTTTATCATCCAAAAGAGGTGCCTATGAAAAATTACAAACTCTGATCACCGGGATTCATGTAGACCAATTTATAAAAATCTCAAACTTCTGATAGTGAGGGACATATATATAATGGAGTTATGCCTGTTAGTACGATCATCTCCAGAAAAGTTTCCACAAAAAAACTCAACACAAAAACACGCTACAAGGTTCACAGAAAACCTATTAATCCCAAAAGCAAACAAAACTATTTTTCGAAAAGGACAACACTACATGGCCATTAAAGTATATAACAACCTTCCACGTAGCATCAAACTAATAACCGACACACTTAAATTTAAATCAACACAAAAAACATTTATTTTAAACAAATGTCACTACACCTTAACCACTCAGAACATTAGAACGTCAAAAGACGTAAATATGATAATAGCGTTCAAGACATTAGAACGTCTTTTCACATAAACGCGCGAGATTTTACAAAAATTGATTTATTTCCATCACTAGTATACGGATTCCCATGATTTAAAAAACAGAGTATCGATAATGAATAACGCTACGCGTCTGTATTCAAGAATATCTATTATGGAACGTAGAGGTACATTATCTAAGCCGATTGAATCTGTCATCTTGTTTGTTCATAATTTATTGCGTTTCTAAATAATTTATTAAAAATATTTTAGTTTGGACGGTTAATATTTTGAGGTGACTAATAGTTTTTAATTATATTTCTTCAATATATAAAGTGTTATTTCTTTACGATACTCAGAAAAAAGTACATTTTTCAAGGCTTTGAAATAATGGTAAGCGATTTTTACATATTTTTGACGTTTTCATAAAATTTATATTTAGAAACGCAAATATTTACGTATAACAACACAATGCAATAGTGGATTTCATAATCTTTCCAAAACATTTTTTAGAATGAGGCTACGTTTCCCAAAACGTGAGTTATGAAGCTTTTAGCAAAACTCGTAAATAACACAAAAATTATCACGTTTTGACAGTTCTCAAAGGAACACATAATAAATTAAAGTCTTTGTCTGAGAGGTTAAATGAATACCTTACATGAATTCAATACCTCTGTTTTTTTTATTTTTTATTTACTGTTATTTATTTTTGTTTATTTGTTAACATGTAATTGTTGGGTTATGTAATATAATGTGAATTTGTTGGGTTAGCTGGAAGAAATAGGATGTAACCTATAAGCTATACCTAGAGATGGCAAAATTTCGTTTTAACTAAAAACGCGAAAAAATATTTATGTTTCGAAAATAGGGCATTTATAAGTTTTCTTTGCGTTTCAAGGCATTTGAAAGTGTTTCCAGTGATTTCTATTTCGCGAATTAACGCGAAAAACGTGATTTTGGCCGTATTTCAGCTAAATTATTCTATTTAGCGAAATAGGCGCGAATTTCCCAAAAATACCGGGTATTAAAATAATATGTGAGAATTTCAAAAATTTTTTTATAATTTTGTTACTATTTTATGTGTAAATATTTAATATTTTTGTACTGTAGGCTAAAATTACTTTTTGACATTACACAAATTGTGCGAAATAAATTACGCCTATTGATGTTAATCGCAATCTGCATTTGTTGTATTTTTGTTCGACCCGTACTTAGAGTTTCCTTCTTTATTAATTTAATATTAAAATTAATTATTTATAATCTTTCACATGGAAATACTTGCAAATGAAGGTTAAACATATATTTTACCAAAAATACTTAAAATATGCGCTAAAAACATTCAGGAAATACATTTTTTTCTATTTTGCTACAAAACGCGAAATTATGCCTCAAAATGCTATAAAACGCTAAATTTCCAATTTTTAATGCTAAAAAATCTGAAAATTAATGCTAAATTTTGCCATCTCTACCTATAAGCTATTCCCTTTGTACTCTTTTTGTGCAATAAATATTTTTTTGAATTTTGAATTTTGTACACAATTCTTCAACATTGCAAATGCAGGGCTCTAGTTTCTTGGGGTTAAATAAGGTGCCCAGGCTAGGCGCCAATTTCCGCCATACTAAATCTCACCATAATAACCATGTAATTACTTCATCATGTTTTGTTTGTTAGTTAGTTGGTTATAAATAAGATGCCCCACATTGGGCACGATTTTCCGCCATACTAATTCTCACCATAATCACCCTGAAACTGCTTCATCTATGCTTTTATTTCCATAAAAATCGTCGCAATTAGTTCGTACCTTCTTGAAATCTCCCTCGAATTTGTAGGCACCCCCACCAGTTGCGCAGACAGACGTCAGAAGGGCCCCCATACCCTTAGAACGTGCCAGCGATAGGAACGCGCCCATCTCGCTGGTGGGGAAGCGAATAAAGTGCAGGGTGCCACGCCGCCCTCGCACGTGCACATTGTCCATCTAGAAACAAAAAATATGTTCATACCATCACTGTCAAAAGGTCATCATAATTAATAATTATAATATACATAATATTCTACAGCAGCACACATAAGCGTAACTACATTGCCCACTCTCCGATACAACGACTTCACACCATGGGAAATCATTACTTGGGTGATGTTGACATATTCAATACCAACTTGGCAACTTTTGTGGATCATTTAAAACATTTATTTCAACAATACTCCTAAACACATCATGTAAACCTACAAATAGCTGTAATTTTCTGTTTTTGTTTCTTGTGTTTGTATGACTTGTTGCATAGCTTTTATCAAATGTTATTTTATTCTTATTTTTTATGTTTCAAAGTATCTGTCAAATTAAAATTATACTACCAACCATGTTAAAGCCCTCTGGGCGTTAAATAAATAAATAAATCACAGGTCGCTATACCTTAAGTAATTTAATTTTAATTTTAATAATAATTGAAATGCCAGAATAAAATAAAATAAATTTTATTCGCTTGGCAAGGAAATAATGTATTTTAATATTATTCTAGATTGTCGATTCGTCACTTGCAAACATTGATTTTTTTATATGTGAAAAGGTGCGTGGCAAATTCTGTGTCAAATTTAGTCCTGTATTTATTAACAGGAAAGCCTCATTTGACCACCATGACCTCTTTGAAGTCATGGTGACGACTATATTCATTCCAAGAGGAATGGACTACCATTAGACTTATGCACTATATTAAAACTAAGTATTGCAAGATAAAACTAACTAACTAACCATCACGCCGTTTCTCCGCAGGGGTAGGCAGAGAGGACGGACCGCCAAACAAATCGGTCACACCACACACTCCTTACCTCATTCACACTCATACATCGTCTCATACATACTCTTCTATCATCATTACACTTACATCAGCCTTGCACTCTTTGCGGATCTCCACATTCCTCACACAATCAAACATGGTTTTACCACACATACGCCTCAGGGATCTCATTTCAACAGCATTCAATCTACTTTCATCCTTTGCCAGTTGCATGCCTCACTTCCATACATCAAGGTAGGTACCAGCACTCCATTGTGGACTGCTAGCTTCGCTTCTTTGGACAATTTTTTGTTAGCGCCAACTGCATTCAGTCCTCCATTAATGGAGTTACCTGCATTTACCCTTCTTTCAATATCTCTGTCAGCCTTCCCATCTCTCTAGAACATACTTCCTAAATACACAAACTCATCCACCTGCTCCAAGTATTCCTCAGCAACAACTATATTGCACACTGTTTTCGTACTCTCTCTTTCAAACATCATTACTTTAGACTTACTTACATTCATCATTAACTCATTCTTCATGCATTATTCGTTCATCCTAGACACGAGAGACTGCAGATCATCTATACTATTAGCAATCAGCACCGCATCATCAGCATACAACAGGCAACATACTTTCAAATTACTCAAATTGCAAGATGTCCTAAGTTAATTATTTTCAACCAGAAGAAGTGCCAGTAACGGGTGACAGTGCTCACCTGCAGATGTGCGTCTCGGTGACCCGTATTGCCGTAGGCGCTGTTCTTGGTCAGGTAGCGGCGTATGCTGCGCAGCGCCTCAGCTTCGCGTGCCAGTTCCCGCTTTGAAGAGTCGCGCGGCTCAAAGTACACGAGCTTGGTTAAGGTGCCGCCGATATCCATTCCGAACCACGGCATAGCTGGGGAAACACATAATAATTAAATAAATAACGCGCCAATAAACAGACTAAAGCGAGCGACTCTACTGCTTAACGATTCTGCATTAGCCATCGACATTTTCAATGTCACCTATATATAGTACACATAGTTTTTTCACCCTTTTGGCTTGTTACATAGATAGTTTTTTCACCCTTTTGGCTTGTTACATAGATAGTTTTCTCACCCTTTTGGCTTGTTACATAGATAGTTTTTTCACCCTTTTGGCTTGTTACATAGATAGTTTTTTCACCCTTTTGGCTTGTTACATAGATAGTTTTTTCACCATTTTGGCTTGTTACATAAATAGTTTTTTCACCCTTTTGGATTGTTAGATAGATAGTTTTCTCACCCTTTTGGCCTGTTACACAGATAATTTTGACATTTTTTAAAAATAGCTACCTAAATAAATACATCAAAAATGTATTTTTAATTATATATTTTATTTTATGTCGATTATCTACTTTTATTGAGTAACTAATAGCACAGACCCGTGCGAAGATCAAGGGATATAAATTTTAAATATAATGAGGATGCAAATTTTTCCAGTAAGTAGTGAGAACGGCAGCAAAAATTATATAATATATCAATTATATAATATATATTTGAATAAACGTTTAGTTGAATTTTAGAGTGTTACGTAAACACAACCCAAATTATATTTTTACTAGCGCAGTACCGTGATAAATCACGGGATAGTCTGTATTCTTTACAAATCCAATTTTGAAAATTACAAAAATTATCCTCTTTTGAATACATTATATGTATTAAACATATTAATTTTATCCTCTTTTGAATACATTATATGTATTAAACGTATGAATTTTATCCTCTTTTGAATACATTATATGTATTAAAGGTATGAATTTTATCCTCTTTTGAATACATTATATGTATTAAACGTATGAATTTTATCCTCTTTTGAATACATTATATGTATTAAAGGTATGAATTTTATCCTCTTTTGAATACATTATATGTATTAAACGTATGAATTTTATCCTCTTTTGAATACATTATATATATTAAAGGTATGAATTTTATCGCTTCTCGGGATTCCTCACACAATCAGTTCCAATTTTGGAAATGGCACTCAAATTCAAAGCAAATTTGAATTCATTAAACCAGAATTCACGCAGGACTAACTAACGCAACGCACAGACAACCGAACCAGAGATATTTATTTGATATTATAGAAACAAACAGCACAAAGTTTACAGTGATGAAACAATTGACAGATATTAATAATGTCCAATATGTGGTGTAATATGTAATGTAATGTCAAAAATGTGATGTAATATGTAATGTAATGTCCAATATGTGGTGTAATATGTAATGTAATGTCCAATATGTGGTATATATATTCTTTAATTAATATGAAAAACAAATAACACATAGAATATAGGTAACGTCGTTTAATCAATTTTACCGAAAGTAAGAAAAAAATGACCTTACTTCAGGAACACGGGCAAGCCAATACACATTTCTATCGGTTTATTTCTTCAGTGATTGAAGCAAGTAGGAAACTGACTGTATAACTCACATGGTTGAGAACTGTCTTCAGGGGCGTCGCCCCCCTGTCTTGAGCCTCCCGTCTTAGGGCTCCCCTTGGGACCCTCCATGCTGCACCTGGGCGCCTGACAACAGCCACTGCTCCTGATAATAAAAATAAAAACAACAAATAAATAAATATTATTAAAAAAAAGTTGGGCGTCAATTTAATGTACTACACTGATTTTGGGCATTGTCATGTAGCATTGACATTATGTCATGGTTTCTCTAACTTTTTAGTATGTTACACTACCTTGAGATTTTCAAAAAAACTATTTTTTAGGTAGCGCAGACACAATGAAAGAGTTTCTGAAGGTCACAGTGTTTTTATTGAGTCAGGTTGCCATATAGGAGATGACTTCAGGACCGATGATGAAGACTCCGGATGCACGCAGTGAAGTGTTGGTCAATGTGCGGGTCAGTGAGTTGACGCCGCTTGCTGGTGACCGGACTCGTGGACAAATCAGGAACTGGTGAAGACCATGGGTCTTCCGGGTGCTCCAGTGCTGAACAGGGAAGCCGAAAATGCAGTGGACCTGGTCGGCGGTTGTGCGGGAGTTGCGTAGACCGGCGACGATGCCGCGAGGTCTAGGCGGGTGGATATAGCGCTGGCCAGATGTGCTGGAAACAGGGCGCTGTGATGATCCCGTTCGAATCCGTGGTTGAACCGTGCAGAGCCGGGTGTAAGGTCCTGTGCGCAGGTTGTCACTCGCGAGATAGGTAAATGTTGACTGACTAATGACTGACTGACTGCTCGCTGCGTCGGGCCTATTTATATAGTCAAGCCGACGGCGGTAGTAGCTACGTGAGACCGCTGGTAAACTGACGATCTCGCTGGATCTAGACGTTTCGGTGACGCTGGAATTGAGCCTAGGCAAATGCTTAGAACCGTCTGGCGGGTGTGCGTAATGTACCCAGTCAAACTCGCAACTGTATTGATGTGGGTAGTTCGTTCAGCGGCAAGTACTCGTAGGCCGTAGGTAGGAACGTAGGAACGCCGATCACTTCGCATTGCGTCTGGAGTGTTCTAGATACATATTGTAGCTCTCGCTACAGTTATATAAATTTTTTATACTTTATTTCCGAAGTTTTAGCAACAAATCAAAAACTACACGTAAAAGGGTATGGTTCTTTATTCAGTCATGTATTACAATAACTCCTTTGGGGAATTTTAAAAGTAACTCAGGTAGAAAAAGTCGGAACTAGTTGAACTAGACTCACTGAACATTCAACGTCACAGAATCGGTTTGCTTTGTGACGCAGTGGTGTTCATATCACATGTTTTTTTTTCGAAACTACTTTTTTTCAAACTACGAGATATCTCAATATCGTTTTCTTGATAACTCCTCAAAATGACAATTCAAAACACCTTTAACACGTTGACTGCCACGGCAATTTTCAGAATTCCGGTCTAAAAAGCGAATATCATTTAATCATATTATAGGAGGGGTGGTCTGAAAAGTTTCCGACCTCAACGCAAAGATGGTGGTACTCGTCAATAAAAGCTAGTGAATCTGTGCTAGTAGTGTGCATCTTTTGACAGTTACTCACCAAAATTTCGGCCATTTTGGACACGCAGTTTTTAGATGACAGTCGTTTGAGTGAGTCGATGTGTGTGTTTTTGTGAAAATGGAAAAATTGAGTATCGAGCTGTTATTAAATTTTTGTTTTTGAAAGGCAATACGCCTACGCAAATCAAAGATGAGTTGGACTCGGTGTATGGGGACTCTGCACCATCATTTACCACAGTGAAATTTTGGGTAGCTGAATTTAAACGTGGCCGTAAGAGCTTGGGAGACGATGAACGTTCGGGACATCCAAAAACTACAACTATTGACGATAACATTGCTAAACTGCACCAAATAGTGTTAGAGGACCGCCGAATTAAAATAAGAGAGATAGCAGAGGTTATGAAAATGTCCAAAAAACGTGTCTGTCACATATTAAATCAAGATTTAGACATGAGAAAGCTGTCCGCGCGTTGGGTGCCGCGTTTGCTCACGTTAGACCAAAAACGTGTTCGAATGAACATTTCCAACGCTCTGTTGGCGCAGTTTAGGCGCAATAAATCCGAGTTTTGGCGCCGATTAATTACTGTAGATGAAACTTGGATACACAATTATACACCCAAAATAAAAATACAGTCAAAACAGTGGACTGCAAAGGGGGAACTGGCTCCAAATAAAGCAAAAACTGTTTTCTCGGCTGGGAATGTGATGGCGACTGTTTTTTGGGATAGTCATGGAGTTATCTTAATTGATTATCTTCAAAAAGGAAAAACTATAACAAGAGCATACTACGCATCATTACTTGACAAGCTGAAAGCAGAAATTGCGGAAAAACGGACACATTTGCAGAAAAAGAAAATCCTGTTTCACCAAGACAACGCACCGTCTCACACCTCGGCGGTTGCCATGGATAAAATCCACGAATTACGGTTTGAACTGCTTGACCATCCGCCTTTCTCACCAGATCTAGCAGAGAAAAAAGCCGAGTACTATATGGAGGGGGTTAGAGAGATGGGAGCATCGCTGGGAGAAGAGTATAGAGTTACAAGGAGACTATGAAGAAAAATAAATAAAAAACTTAGGAAAAAAAACCTTGTTTCATTGTTAGGTCGGAAACTTTTCAGACCTCCCTCGTACATACTACTAAAAACTCTAATTTTTTATTATTATATTTTCTGTTCATTTATTAATAAATTTTCTGTTCTGTAAGCCAGCTTGGATGTTTTGTTCTCTTCCCAGAAGCCATCTATCCATATTAGCACTGATATACTACGAATTTTATTGTATTTTAGGAAATATGGCAAGTAAACACACTACGAGTTATCTCATTGTCGGCGTCCTAGCAAAGAACGCAATCTACGAGTTATCTTGTAGTTGGCAGTCAACGTGTTAAAAGGTGATATAAAGTGATGAAACAAAAACTAGGTTAAATAGTTACATATCGTCGCATTAATTCGTAGACTGCGTAACTCCAAATTTTTCGAAAATACGTTTTTAATGCCATCTGGTGTTAAAATTAGACCCGCATCGACTAGTAAAACTCGAAAATTTAAAAAAAAATTAACCTTTTAGATAAACACAAATTAGGAAACTGCGTAAAATTATGGTGCCATTTTTACTCGCGAATACTTCGTAACTCCTTAATTCAGTATTGGCCGGTGAGCCGTGCACGCTTGTTGTGTTTTTGACTGAGGAAATTTATTTACGGTGTAATAGTTTTACCGTGAAATTAACTGAGATAAGTTGATTAATCAATTTTGAACATTTTATAACCTTAATTTTAATTGTGAAGTCACGAATAGTGTTTTGTATCTGTAGTCTAAACTGACGTCTTCTGCACCGTGTGACGCTCTGCCGTAGCTCTCTTGTTTTATGTGCCTCTGCGGTTTCGTAAATACCTAATAGGTCCTTGTTCTGTGATTATCTCTTCTTCAAGGTCACCATCTCTTTGCAAGTGGATCTCCTCCTGATGCATATCCGGATCCGGTTCTTCACTGTCCTCTTCAAACAAACCCAAAATATTGACGGTGGAACGTGCGGCAATTCTATCTCGTCTCTCCTCAGACACAGTCCGTTCTCTGTCAGGCATCTTCCGCGGGTCAAGCACATGTCTTGGTATGCCATCTACTTCGATGTTGTTGACTGAAGTAAGTCCTGTCACCCTTCCATGCACGATGTGCATATCCCATCTACTGGTTTAACCGCAAGAAGATCGCCCACTTAGAGCTCAGTCAATACTTCCTCTTCTATATTCACTTGCGCAGAAGGGTGTCTCCACGAGTAAGTGTGAACTATACTAGACAGCGCAATACCTCGATCATCCTGACTTTTTGCAGCCAAAGATTGTACCGAAACACTGCCTGCAGAGGATCGCTTCCACTTCTGGCTGCAGTTCTCTTTATTGTTTGATGATGTCGTTCAACTATACCGTTTCCAGCTGGTCGGTATGCCGCGCAAAATCTTTGACGAACATTCCATCTCTTACACTTATCTGTAACACTGTAGGAACAAAATGCAGTACCATTGTCCATGAGAACTACTTTGGGCGGGCCTCTTTCCCGAAACACTTCTTTCAAATGTCTGATAATCGAAGCTGCATTATCTGACTCGATTTCCCGCCACACGGCAAATCTACTTGGACCGCAATCGATAAATGTGAGTAAACATTTCCTACCGAAATGAGTAACATCAACTGCCAAGCGACTCCAGGTTGTCACAACATTAAGATTACCCGCTTCATGGGATGATGGTGGAGGGTCAAACGCACGCATCTATCGACGTCCTTTCTTCTCGCCTCGGGATCGACCAGCCGGGCAAGATGAAGCGTTCACTTTACTCCAAAGTGATGCTGAGCATGAAGAGTTTCTTCGCTTAAAGCACATGTTTGCTCACCAGTTCCACTTTCAAGTCTCTCCCACCTATCTTCACACTCTGAAGTAAAATACAGTAAAATACGTATCTCCATTCTCGGTTTTTACGTAAACTTCCTAACTCCGATTTGAAATAGAAAGCCTTAACTTACAAAAGTGTAATGATTGAAAATAAATTTCCAAATATATTATATGTTCGAAGCATAAATAAAAAGAATGAGCCGTCTTTCATTTTTTTTCACTATGAGGTTTTTTTGTGCCTCCTGTAAAATTTTACATTTGGGAGTTACGCATTCTACGAATTAATGCGACGATATATAACCTATTAAACCTAGTTTTTGTTTCATCACTTTTCATAACTTTATAACACTTTTTTAGGTGCGTTAAATTGTCATTTTGATGAGTTATCCGGTCTCCCCCAATATCTACTTAACCGATTTTGTTAAAATTTACAACACATATTCTTTATATTATTATCTAAGATATGGCACCTAAAGGCAGGGTAGCTATGTCGCCTTCCTGTGTCTGTGCTTCCTTAGAGCAGGCTCCATTAAAATACCTGTAAAACAGACCAGCATGTCCACTTTGCGTCAATGCATTAGAAATGGTGTGTTAACAACGGATTGCCAATCAGACAGGCGCCCTCCTTTATCGAAATTGAGGTTTATCGAATATTGTGGGACTCCAGCCCAGAGGTGGCTCCCGAATTCAATTTAGATTTGTACAGGGTTACACAGCTGTTACTGTTGAAGAATCCGCTAGCCTTATACAAGACGCCCAGTTACACGGACTTCTATAGAGCCCTGATATACTTACTCCTTGTTATTAATATGTGTGTTCTTACAAATTATATACTTACTCCAGTCTAGATTTCTTTCTGCACTGTGCGCGGAGTGAGGAATGGACAGAGTGGCGCGTCGCAGTGATTTGTCAATAAATGAATCTGACGGTATACAGGCAACCCGCATTGTAATATCACCATTAATTGCTGGCTGCATAAAAAACTACATATCCCAAATCGGGTAGACAAAAGTTTGGACTTGTTTCCAATATTTAATATTTTGTTACTCTATTTAGTTAAGACACATCTGCACGAAAAGTCTCACGATGGACTGCGCTGCAAAACGTTGCCTTACTTCAGCAAACTTTACTCGTCTGCGCCGGGTATTTTTTTTTTACTCCACACAGGAGGCCCTGAAGAAAATAATTTCCCTCAGGGCCTATGTCATCTTTGGGTATGCTGTGTGGAGGGTCTTTTTGTGGAGAGGAAGGAGTGAACATGGGTATTGAAGAGTCCCATGTTGTAGGAGGGAGGAAACACAGAGGCCGGCAGCTCGTTCCACAGCCAAGCTGTTGAACTTAAGAACGAATCGTAGAAGCGACCCGTTCTCATGTGACAAATGTCAACCGTGTACAAATGTTGGGCGCGCGTTTGGCGTGTATCCCGACTACGCACCGGTGCCGAAGGGATCAATGACGCTAGTTCCTCAGAGCATCTTCCATTGTAATACCGATAGAACAAGGACAGCATACCTACCTGACGCCTGTGCTCTAAAGATTGCAGTCCGTTTGTTAAGATTGGGGAATCTATCAAACGGACCGCCCGTTTTTGCACAGAGTCAAGGGTTTTTTTCAGGTATTTAGGGGCTCCGGACCAGAGATGGCTGCCAAATTCGACAGTAGGGCGCACTTGCGATTTGTACAGGGTCAGCAGTTGTGTATTATTAAAGTATCTGCGGGCCCTGTACAGTACGCCCAGCTTCTGAGAGGCTAGCTTTACTCTGGCTTCGATGGGTCTATTTCAGGAAGGGAATTATGAGAAGGAAAAAAGTGTGAAGCGTTGTTAGGAATCTGAGGAGAGTTTTTCCAGGTTTGATGGATGTATGAATTCATTTCTTCCACTGCGGTGAAAGGCGGTTGAGAGAGATCGTCTGGAGAGGTCAAAGGGTTTGCCTAAACTGACCTCTCCTGATCCGGCAGACCGTGGGCAGACGATTCTGCCGTCAAGAGTAAGAGCCCCGGCACCCCTGTTAAATTACAACCGTAGCTCGCCACCGAAGTTACCTATGGCAGAGGTGTTAATGGTTTCGAGGGTGGCGGTACCGATGCCCACCTATCAAATTGGCTCGTTTCGGTTTTTATTAGTTGGGTAGTATTGTAAAGAAAGGGTAAATGCAGGTAACTCCATTAATGGAGGACTGAACGCAGTTGGCACTAACAAAAAATTGTCCAAAGAAGCGAAGTTAGCAGTCCACAATGGAGTGCTGGTACCTACCCTCATGTATGGAAGTGAGGCATGGAACTGGCAAATAAAGGATGAAAGTAGATTGAATGCTGTTGAAATGAAATCCCTGAGGCTTATGTGTGGTAAAACCATGTTTGATCGTGTGAGGAATGTGGCGATCCGCAAAGAGTGCAAGGCTGATGTAAGCGTAATACGTAAAATTAAGAAAGGGACGCTTAGATGGTTAGGGCATGTAGAGCGAATGAGCGAAGATAGGAGTGTAAGGAGGATATATGATGCAAATGTGATGTAGCAGAAGTCGGGGACGCCCGAGGAAGACATGGCACGATCAAGTGAATCAGATACTCGAGTCGGAATAATAGAAAAATATGTATGAATGAAAGAATATGTATGTCCTTCCTCTCTGCCTACCCCGAAACGGCGTGATGGTTAGTTAGTTAGTTAGTTGGTAGTATTGTGTAGTACCTGTGATGCGGGCGTGCGTAACGTCGACCACGTGGCCAGGCGGATAGCCCGCCCTCACGCCTTCTCACCAGACGCATAGTGGCAGAGCTCTGGAACACAAAGGACAAAACATTCTAGAAAACTGTTAAATAAAACTCCCTCTACAACACAGGCAAACTAGCAGAGAACAGTAAAGCGTATGTACTTTATTATTAACAACAAATCTGTTGCGTAGTAAAGATCTGCGATACAAAGATAGACTCAAGGAACTAAGATTACCAACCTTACAAGAAAGAAGACAAAGGGGTGACTTGATGGAGACTTTTATCTGGACATTACAGTTGCCCTAGCATCCAACAAATCTTCACTACTAATAAAAATATAAATCTCCGTGGACACTATTCCCAAAACGCCTTTTGCATCTAATCCTAGAAAACACTTCCTTGCAAATAGAGTAGTGGATGCTTGGAACAAACTCCCACAACATGTCATCGATCAAAGCTCTATTGGATTCACATTTGGAGAGAAGAAAGGACTTAGTTCAAACTTAAAACAACTCAATTACCGTCAAACTTGTTGTCAAATCAGATATGAGCGCATCAGCGGAATGCTGCCAAATCATTACATAATAATAATAATCATAATAATAATAGTAGTTTAGAAGAACTAAGCGTACAAACAGACAAACGTGGATAAGGACATTTATTTACTATTTAGAGATAGACAAAAGAAGAAATTACTAGAACTACTGGTTATTTACTTATTACGTTGCAATGGTAGATTTTTTATGCCAATTTATAGTTTTAATCTTCTAGACTCGACTGTACTAAAAAATTAAAAAAACAAATCACTTGAATATTTAAGTGTCGTCACATTTTTGAATGACGTAGATGGGCTCACTTTAAAACAAGTATTTGCATAAATATTTCAGTTATTTTTTGCAACTTTCAACTGAAGGTTATTATTTTTAGCAGCACATTAAAATAACAACAATTTAACCATTTCAATGACAAATAAATTATTTTAAAAATCTGTAAATATATCAAAAAATATTTGTACACTTTTTTTCTTCTTCTTTTTAACCTTTCCCTTACTGTGCTAAAAAAATCCACGCGTTCCGGTGCTGTGTAGTCAATACACATCTCAAAATAAGCGATTTAATATCGGAAAAATATAAATATTCATAGCTAATCGCTTCTGTTTATTATATTTTATATCAAAAGTGATAATAATTGTAATTTAATTGCTGAAAACATGAAAAAAACCATCGGCAGATGCTAAACAAACGTGCGAGGAGTCCTTATCTAACGACAGCCCGCGACCGTTTGGCTGCAGGGGTTGGATGGGCGCAGGACGCACACACACAGCTATGCGGTCGTAGGTATCGATGGTCTAAATACAACTGCAGAAGTGTGGATGTCTCATGTTCCCGCATAGCGAACTAAAGCGGGACATCAATAGCGTGTCATTTCCTCGCACACTCTTCGCGTAGCAGTATCACATGGTTGATTGTATTGGTGTATTTGTTCCCGATTTTTAACAAAACACTCTGATTTTTAATTGAATTTGAAAACTATGTAAAATATTATTTTTTAATTCAGTGCATAAATGTATAACGGAGGAATACCCAAAATCTGAACCCAGAATTTATTATATTTATAGAGTTATTAAATTTATTAGAAGCAATGTGTAGTAAATACACACCACAGATAAGGAAAGGTTAAGTGGTGAAAGTTTTGGAATCGGGCCGCTAACAATAACACTCCTTATGTAGATGGCGATAAGGGTTAAATTCCCGCTCAACGCCAGCAGACTCTTTTGATTTATGCAAGAAAAAAACATTGCCAAATAAGTGTGTTTTATTTTATTTTGCATTCTGGCACAAATATTTAAATTTGTAACAATAATTTTCAACTAGAAATTAAATTGCCACATTATACAGTAAGACCATAACCGAAAAGTGGTTAGTAAGTAGGAGATTGTGAACTTTAAAGCAGTTTTTATAGGCCTCATACATTATTTTTTTCTGACCTTATAAAAAGACTTACTAAAAAAGTACTGGATTATTTCAAAGGCCAAGATGTGTTCTACTCGCAGTATTTAATTAAAGCTTCTAAAATAATTCTAAGGTATCAAATTTTAAAACCAAAAACACATGATTTAGAAGAATGGCTGTGCGGCATTTATCATAAAAAACTTGTAAAACAAAGTTAGTAATAGATGTGCAGATGTGGCGGATCCATTAAACTGCATAGAAGGTAGGTACAAGATGGCTATAATGTCAAATCTTTTCAATCAATATTAATTAAACCTAAGTCTACTTATACTTGTATATTAAAGGGTAAAGCACCCAGTGAGGCCAACATTATCGTAAAGGGTAAAGCACCCAGTGAGGCCAACAATATCTTAAACGGTAAAGCACACAGTGAGGCCCACGTTATCTTAACCCATTACCTCCATGACGATGTCTATAGGCATCAGAAAAATAGATGAAAAGTATGATTTTTTTTCACTGTGAATAAAGCTAAATCCCACCAAGTTGTTATGCAGCATTTACAGATTGGTATGTTAGCTTTCAATAATTAACATAATTTAATAAATTTTATCAATTATTCTATTTTTAATATTTTTTTTACTAAAGCCCTGAAAATAGACCCATTTTGAAAAAAAAAATTAAAATTTAAAACGGAAAAAAATAAAACATGTGTGAATCACACATTGTTATCAAAAGATGAAATAGTCGACAACACTGTTTCAACATAGTATTATATGCATAAGATGACCGCTGGATGTCACTGAAATCAGGTGATGCCTGCGCGCAACGTTTGGAGGTTAGCTGTGACAGTGTTTTCATATGTTTTTGGTTAGCTAGCCTTCAAATAATACGGTTTTGTTGTGTTTTTATGGGTATTTTATCAAAAATAATAGTTAGTCTGCAGTTTTCGGATATTTTTAAACAGAGAATGTTGATGAACAGACGGACGAAGAGCTGATTGACGATGATTTGATGGCATATCACGACTTGACTGGAATCAGCCTTTGACATCCTCTGGTGCGAGTCGTAATACCTTGCGAATATCTATTTCAAATGCACCACCAGCCAAAAAATTAAAACTACAGTAAACTGTTGCGTTCCTGAACCACTGAAGGTGCATAAAGATATTTACGAAAAGGTGAAGTCTTATAATGCTTTTCAAGTGTTTTCATTATTCTTTGATGACGAAGTGATTCAGTTTATTCTTGAGAGGATGATCAAATACGCTCGATTTAAAACCAATACCGAATTCCAGTAAGATATATACGAATTGAAGCGTTTTCTTGGTTTCTGTGTTGACCGGCTACAATACATTGCCATCTACCACAGATTATTATTCGTCTGACCCGACCTTGGGTGTAAGCGTCATCAAAAAAGGAACCAACGTCCACATTTCGAGCTTATAAAGCGCTATAAACATTTTTGCGATAACAACAATCTATATATAACCGACAGAATGGCTAAGGTATAATAATGACTAACGTTCCATCTTTATTTGTATTTGATGTTTTTGCACACAAACTTTTCATCGACGAGCAAATGGTGCCATATTTCGGTCGACATTATTGCAAGATGTACATTAAGAAAAAGCCAATCAAAGTTGGCTATGAGATTTGGTGTCTTGCTTCCTCCGAAGGCTACCTGTTTCCAAGCAATGCCATATTCCTGAGCATCTGATACATATGACCCCGTATTAGGTCAAAGATTATCCTTCGTACTGTCTATGATGGAATATATAGAGTTCCCCGCACGCCATGAGTTATTTATGGACAATTTCTTCACATCTCACCATTTGATGTGTATCCTGAAGGATAAGAGAATGTGCGCTACTGGCATATGTAAGCCAGTTCGCTTTCCTAACCTTGAAGCTTCAGGCAAGTTGAAGACAGGAAAGTAATTGCCTAAAGGTAACATTTTCTTCTATATTTCCCTTGCGCATAGCGAACATTTACCTAGCAGGTGAATTTGATGCGGTGGTAGACGTAGAAAGCCAAATCCTCGTATGCCGTTGGTTAGAACAACCGTGAAGTAACAGTGGCCACAAACTATGATCGAATGGAGCCAGTAAGTCAAGTGCAGAGTTGGCAGAAATTGAAGAAAGACAAAACAGGCAAAGTTTTGAAGGAAGCATGCAAAAAAAATCGGTTGCCCAGCGTGCCAACACGAAATTATAATTTGGGAATGGGTGGGATAGACGTCCATTATAATGGTATACAAAATTATTGGATCAACATTCGGTCAAAGAAGTGGTACTGGCCTTTATTTGCATCTTGCCTGAGCAGCACTCTTTTAAATGGATGGAAGTTGCTATGCTTCTTTAGGAAGTACGAGCATGATATGGGAAACCAGATGACTAGGCGACAGAGAAAACCTTCCCAGAAGGCATTCCGTGTGGAGGTTACCCATACTCTTTTATTGTCTTTTCCAAATCAGGTCAATGCCGAATTCGGAGATTCTCATGTTAAGGAAGAAGGCCATGACGCAGAAGATGGGAATCGTGTGCGTCGAATGCAAGAATTTCATTTGACATATCGTGGCGAATCTCGAATTCGTTGTGCTCTATGTAAAAAAAATCCAGCAGTCTATCGATGCCGGGCCTGCAACCGCGCCCTTCATTTTGACTGCTTCGAACGGTAATACTTAGAGAATAATTTGGTTAGATTTGGTTAGTTTTCCTCATTCTAGAAGGTTTTTTCTAATATTGATTTTTTTGTTATTTTGTGTATTTTCCATTAATAAATTGTATTTTCATTGAATTATAAACAATGGCAATTATTTATTTTAAATTATCAATATAAATCATACAGTTTACTGCATTTTACCCATACTTGACGTAAATTTTGCTAAGGGGGGTTACCTCCAAGCGTTGCATTTAGGCATCAATTTTCTAGACGCTCCGGTGAGAGGGTGGGCGGGCGGAAAATTCTAAAACTGATTTTGGGCTCTCCTTGAAGTCTATACTATCGGGTTATAATGATGATTCAAGTTTATAAAAATAAAAAATAAATCATGGAGGTAATGGGTTAAAAGGGTAAAGCACCCAGTGAGGCCCACATTATCTTATAGGGTAAAACTATACTGCTTGTATACTGTGTCATGCAATTATTGTTTTTTTTTGTTGATATTTCTCGTATTTGATGATGCTTGTATACTGTGCCATGCAATTATTGTTTTTATTATTTCTAGTATTTGATGATGCTTGTATACTGTGTCCTGCAATTATTGTTTTTATTATTTCTACTATTTGATCATGCTTGTATACTGTGTCCTGCAATTATTGTTTTTATTATTTCTAGTATGTGATGATGCTTGTATACTGTGTCCTGCAATTATTTATGGTATAATACCGTGGAAATTAAATAAATAAATAAAACTTAATTTCGGATTTGAGGCCAAAATACAAATCCAAACTGAATAATTTTTATTTAAATCAAATTGAATAGCAAATATCTACTTTATTTATTTGTGTTTTAAATTATAAAAAATAGGACATTGTAGAAAACAATTTTTCACTATTGCAACTTTGACAATTTTTTGTGAGTTGATGTAATTATTAAAAAAATAATCTTTCCCAATCT
The DNA here is from genome assembly GCA_026573805.1 of Hesperophylax magnus. Taxonomy (NCBI): domain Eukaryota; kingdom Metazoa; phylum Arthropoda; class Insecta; order Trichoptera; family Limnephilidae; genus Hesperophylax; species Hesperophylax magnus. The sequence goes on along the minus strand of JAIUSX010000005.1, from coordinate 3,424,559 downwards.
ACCATGTTAAAACAATGAAATATAAATTTAAAAATAAACCATCGTAAAAAAATACGTTTTTGTGTCTTTTGTGAATAAATTTAAAATTTATATATAACAAATTTGTGTTCCAACGTAAATTGGTGGTTTTAAAATTAAGTCTATCAAAATAGTTTTTTTAACAATTCATATTTTTATTTATTTGTGATTTCATTGTATTTGCATTGTAGGAAAGGTAAGATTATTTTTTTAATAATTACCATTGAGTAACAAATAATTGCCGAACTTGACTCTAAAATGATGAAAAATCGATTATTTTAATGACCCACTTTTTATAATTTGAAACACAAATAAGCAGCACATTTCCATACTAGATATTCACTATACCTTTCAAATAAAAGACAAACGTATTATAAATAATTTTACTTAATTTTTTTTTAAATATTATACACGGTGTCCGGAAAATCGTAGACCATGCGGGAAACTGGTGAATCTAAATCACAGGGAACACAAATAAACTTTTTTTTCGGCAAATAAATGGAAAAAAACTTTTGGAGCCAGGTTTAAACTTCATATTAAGCCCCTAGCGACATATTATCCACCTAGCGACATATTAACCCTCTAGCGACTTATTAGCCCGCTAGCGTCATATTAACACCCTAGCAACATATTAACCCCTAGCGACATATTAACCCTCTAGCGACATATTAACCCCTAGCGACATATTAACCCTCTAGCGACATATTAACCCCTAGCGACATGTGAAACCCCTAGCGACATATTAACCCTCTAGCGACATATTAACCCTCTAGCGACATATTAAACTCCTAGCGACATATTATCCCCCTAGCGACATATTAACCCTCTAGCGACATATTAACCCCTAGCGACATGTTAACCCCCTAGCGACATATTAACCCCTAGCGACATGTGAAACCCCTAGCGACATTTTAAACCCCTAGCGACATATTAACCCTCTAGCGACATATTAAACTCCTAGCGACATATTAATCCCTAGCGACATGTTAACCCCTTAGCGACATATTAACCCCTAGCGACATGTTAAACCCCTAGCGACATATTAACCATCTAGCGACATATTAACCCTCTAGCGACATATTAACCCTCTAGCGACATATTAAACTCCTAGCGACATATTATCCCCCTAGCGACATATTAACCCTCTAGAGACATATTAACCCCTAGCGACATGTTAACCCCCTAGCGACATATTAACCCCTAGCGACATGTGAAACCCCTAGCGACATTTTAAACCCCTAGCGACATATTAACCCTCTAGCGACATATTAAACTCCTAGCGACATATTAATCCCTAGCGACATGTTAACCCCTTAGCGACATATTAACCCCTAGCGACATGTTAAACCCCTAGCGACATATTAACCATCTAGCGACATATTAACCCTCTAGCGACATATTAAACTCCTAGCGACATATTATCACCCTAGCGAAATATTAACCCCCTAGCGACATATTAAACTCCTGGCGACATATTATCCCCCTAGCGACATATTATCCCCCTAGCGACATATTAACCCCTAGCGACAGAAAAACGTTTGGCCTAAAAAACTTCAACTTTGGACCCGATTTACTCGAAAACGAAAACTCAAATCGATTAAAGTTATACCACAAAATAGACACCAAATGAGATGAAGATTCACCAGTATCACGTTTGTACTGTGAGTTTCCGGACATCGTGCACAATAATAATTATTTAGAAAATTGGAAAACCTTGTCCGGGTGAAATGATGACGGTTTTCTCATAAAAGGAATTATTTTTAACTAGCCCCGACACGCATTGCTGTGGCTCAGTATGTCTGTGCATACAGAGAAACAATAGCGCGTGGCACTTTTAATGGTTTCGTTGCTTGTGTGGCACGTAGCGCCGTCTTGTTGAAAGTAAACGTTGTCCAGATCAATACCATCCAATTCCGGACATACAAAATCATTAATCATCTCTCGATAGCGCAATCCATTCACCGTAACTGTTGCTCCAGCATAATTTTCGAGAAAGTAAGGTCCAATGACTCCGCCGGACCATAAACCGCACCAAACAGTCACACGTTGAGGATAGAGAGGCTTTTCAACAATAACTCTTGGGTTTTCCGAGCCCCAGATGCGACAATTTTGCTTGTTGACGAAGCCACCGAGGTGGAAATGGGCCTCATCACTCAAGATGATTTGCATTTGATTCACTCAAGTGAATTTTAATAATTTCAATGCGTTGTTGAAGCGTGTATCGTTCCATTTTTATTAATGGCGTAGTTTCTACTTGTCAAATGTCAAAAAATGACAGCTTCAAAAGTAACATCTACCGAAATAGCGGGCTATTCAAAATAACACCTCTTATTAGAAAACCCTGTATATAATACATGCATATTATATTTATAGAAAGCAGAGAAAAGTCGAGCAACATCGGGTACGCTTCGGCTATTATAATAAATGCAAGGGATCAAAGTTTACGAACGATCATTGATTATGTTCACTATTGTTCGTTTGACTGCGGTTACAAAAATACATAAAGATGATATATTTTTAAATAAATTACCGTTTTTTCCACACCAGTTATTACGAACCAAGGCGCAGATACGTGAAAAATACAGGATAGTCTGAATTCTTGTAAAATAATTACAATTTAGAAAATGACAATTTACTTTTATGTGATATCGTACAATAGTTGCAACTGCTCCTAACCGCATGGAGCTAGTGAGATATTTATTTATTACACGCCCTAGTGGGCTTTTCTTTAAAAAAAATACAAGCATTTTGTATCAGAGTAAACACTTAAAAATTAATACAATAAAGAAGAATGTAAACATAATGGCAAAAATGAATCCTCACGCATATAATTGAATTTAAAAGATTCAACAAAACAAAATAGTAGAAGTAAGTTTAGTTTATAATTTATGTGTTTAATTTTTTTTTTAATTCTTTCTATTCTTTCGATATGGGCTTGGTATAAAGGAGTCCAGATCGGTGTACAGTGTTCCAGGTGCGGGCGAATATATGAGGTGTAAAGGGAATATAGAGTGTTTATGTTGTGGAAGGGTTTTGCTATGCGAATTATAAATCCCAGCATTTTATTTCCTTTGTTAATGATGTCATCAGTGTGTTGGATAAAGTTTAATTTAACATCCAGTGCTACCCCAAGGTCCCTGATATATTTTACTTCATTGATGTGTGTGCCGTTTAGTGTGTATACAAAGGATATTTTATTTTTATTACGTGTAAATGTTAATTTATTGCATTTTGCGATGTTGATAACAAGTTTGTTTAATTCGCAATAGACAAAGAGACGATTGAGGTCCTCTTGAAGTTTAATGCAGTCGTTGATTGATTTAATAACTAAGTAAATTTTTATCATCTGCATATGCTAGGTAATTAGCATGTAAAAAACATTTGTGAATATCGTATATATACACATTAAATAATAATGGGCCTAAATGAGAACCTTGAGGTACACCGGAGGGCACAGAGAAGAAGCTGGACTTTGTTCCCTCAACTAAGACACTTTACCTCAAAGGTATGAAGTGAGCCACCGGAGTAAGTCACCATGGATGACTAATTGTTTTAATTTTTGAATTAGAATGAAATGGTTTACCTTATCGAAGGCCTTAGAGTAATCAGTGTAGATTACATCTATCTTATGGCAATCTTGACGAGACAAGACATTATTAATGTTATTAGGAACACTTATATTAACTAGACTCGAGAGCAAACCAATTCTATACAACTTTTTAATCATTCAAAAAGATAACTGTCAAAAAAAATTCTGAATTTGAAATATGAGATAAATGAACGAGTGGTTACAGGCGTTATCCCGGTAAGACGGTGAGATTCTAGGTTCGATTCCCAGTTGAGATCGTAACGAAGAAAAATTAGTATTGCTAATTTATTAAAATCCTGTTAAAGACGAGACTGCAGCACGTTTCCTAATAAACTTTTATTACATTGATAATATATCGGAACACGTGTTGCACAAGCCTTTGTCCGGATATTATATAATGACGCAATGCGAATATATTACAATTTTTATGAACACGTGTTCCGACGTCAACATCACACATTCGTGTTTTACTAATTCATTTTTTAAAGGCCTGCAATCCCGTTTTTAAATCATATTTTTGCAATATTTTATGTCAGTAAGATTTCTAATAAGGAAGGGTTGTTTCGAAGAATTTGAACAATTCATCAAATTTCAACGTCCATTTTCAAGTTCTGTTCTGTCAAGCAACTAACCTATAATAATATAATAACAGAACTTGAAAAGGACTTTCACAGAAGCCGAAAATGAACCATCACATTTGATGAATTGTTCAAATTCTCCGAAACAAATCGTCAAAATGCACCTTTTAAAATTTTTCTGTGTCTTGTTCTGTTTCATGTTTCGTTTAGATATATTGGTATTATCTTCTTGTTCAAAGGTAAAAAATGTGTTGTTTATTTGTTCTAAGGGAATATTAAATTTAAAATTAATAAATCATTGCTTCTAATAACTTTACTTACTCTATAAATATAATAAATTCTGGGTTCAGATTTTAGGTATTCCTCAATCTATTTATTTAAGGTATTCTCAAATTAATATTTATAACGAATTGGTGTAAATTATGAATACCAAAAAATATGCTTTAGATAAATTGAAGGTTTTCCTATCTTTTCGCAAGAGTAGAATACAAATAAAATAATAAATTACTCTATAAAAAATATAAATGCAAACTACTAAAAAAAATATTTTTTTGATAGAAATGTATGAACACGTAGAGGAAACAACTTTAAAAAAATACAGTATTATAGCTAAGATTATCTGTGACAGTTTCACTTCACTTTTTTGCTTTCTTATAAAATTATTTACAAAATAAATAAAAACCAGTTTTATGCTTGAAATCGAACGATTCTAGACACCGTTTGTAAAGCGATTTTAATGCCTATTACCTACAATATAAGGTATACTAGACTGAGAGGTCACAGTCTTTTTCATAACGATCACAGGAATGGGTAGTTTTAGTACATATTCAAAGTATGGCGTCTCCGCATATGAAACAAGTTGGTCTGCCTGCTCTAAGTGGTTGCAACTATGAGTTATAGAGCTCACAAGAGGCTTCATTGTTTCGAAAAAAAAACCATCAGAGGAATGGGTAGTTTTAGTGCATATTCAAAGAATGGCGTCTCCGCATATGAAAAAAGTTGGTCTGCCTGCTCTAAGTGGTTGCAACTATGAGTTATAGAGCTTACAAGATTAGGCTACATTGTTGCGGAAAAAAAAACGATCACAGAAATGGGTAGTTTTAGTGCATATTCAAAGTATGGCGTCTCCGCATATGAAAAAAGTTGGTCTGCCTGCTCTAAGTGGTTGCAACTATGAGTTATAGAGCTTACAAGAGGCTTAATTGTTTCGAAAAAAACGATCAGAGGAATGGGTAGTTTTAGTACATATTCAAAGTACGGCGTCTCCGCATATGAAAAAAGTTGGTCTGTCTGCTCTAAGTGGTTGCAACTATGAGTTATAGAGCTTACAAGAGGCTTCATTGTTTCGAAAAAAAAACGATTGCAGGAATGGGTAGTTTTAGTACATATTCAAAGTACGGCGTCTCCGCATATGAAAAAAGTTGGTCTGCCTGCTCTAAGTGGTTGCAACTATGAGTTATAGAGCTTACAAGAGGCTTAATTGTTTCGAAAAAAAAACGATCGCAGGAATGGGTAGTTTTAGTACATATTCAAAGTATGGCGTCTCCGCATATGAAAAAAGTTGGTCTGCCTGCTCTAAGTGGTTGCAACTTCGAGTTATAAAGCTTACAAAATTAGGCTACATTGTTGCGAAAAAAAAACGATCAGAGAAATGGTCAGTTTTAAGTAAATCTGAAAAATTCCCCGCAGTTTGGGGAATTCCCGCAAATCGGGAACCCTGCTTGACACACACATTGCCCCCTCCTCCGCCCGCGTCCGGCCCGGCGGCCCGCCTCCCGCGTCAGTGTGCGCAGTACAATCGTTGTGAGAGGGTGTACTTTCGCTTGTTTTGGTGCATTTTTTAATACTATTACCCGTTACTCCCACTTTTACAATAATGTCGAACATAAATACTACATGCCTGTTTTGTGAATGTAAGATGGACGAAAAAGTGCTGCCTTTTAATAAAAACAGTTTAGAAAAGTGTCGTGATATATTAACAGTTCGTATTAACCGTAATTTGAAACATGCTCATATCAAAATACCAAATGATTGTGACAGTACTGCCGTATATCATCTATCGTGCTATAAAAAATTTACCGCAGTGAAAAAAACAATAATATCTACTCCTGAGACCAACAGTTTAACACTTCTGCCAGCCGAGACTTCAAATAATCAAGCGGAGACATTGTCATCACCTTCACCAAGTACGTCTAGTTGCAAAGCTATATGCTTATTCTGCGATCACCAGCGTAAACAATCACATAAAAAATTTGAAAAGATGCACTGTTTGCAATCAAATGAAACCCGCGAAAAGATACTGATGAAATCGTTAGCATCTAACGAAGTCAATTTACAACATAAAATTTCAAGTGTTCCATTATTTTATCACACTAATTGTTTGAAAGATTTTTTTAGAAGAACTGAAAAAATATCCGACTGTCAGTCCAATGAAAAAGACGGTGTGTGGCACGTTATACGCGAGAGCCATAAAAATGCCTTACAAAAATTGTATGAATTCATAAACGACATAATTCATGGCAATAATATTCATTTAATGTCCAATCTTCACGAATATTATGAATCTTCTCTGCAGTCAAATAGCACTGAAAATAATATTACATGTTCGAGATTAGAACAGAAAATTCGAGCCTCATTTGATCGAAGCGTTTTAACTATAGAAGAAATAAATGGACGTAAGTTAGTTTTCAGAACGGGTTTGCCAATTGATTTCGTGATGTCGAAACAGAAGGAATTAGTGAAAAGAGATATTCTCACGTCTGCTGCTAATATATTGAGAAAAGAGATTCTTTCCCTGCCTAAAACTCCCCTACTAACCACTTGTTCAGTGCAGGAATTACTCCAAGGCAAGTGTAATATACCCGATGCTCTTAAAAAAATTAACTTGGAGCTCCTTGGCATCGGTTCGCGCACAAAAAAAAAGTTGTCTGAGACTTGCTTAAAGAAAGCTGAATCGATAAGCCAGGATCAAATTTACGCTGTGACAAATGGACATGTTAAGCCTTCTAAACAATTAGCTCTGGGAATGGCTATTAAAAGTCTAACTAACAGCAGAAAAGTTGTGAACATTTTGAACAAATATGGTCAGATACCTAGCTACACTTTATTAGAAGAATTAGAAACTGAAATTACCTATGCCTCCATCGATGAATCTATAACAACATTCATTCCGTCTGGGATAATTCCATGTCCTCAGTTAAATACTGGAGTAGCTTTCGATAATTTTGACCGTTACGTAGACACACCTTCTGGAAAAAATACATTGCATGACACAGTAGGAATTATTTTTCAAAATGAAGAACAGTACTCCATATGAAATCAACCTATTGACTTGTCAATGAAACCATCTAAAGGCAAAAGAAGAAGGGCATTCGACGTGATTGACATTAATATAGATCATCCCATTGAAAAACCAAGAATGAGTGACAGTATGATTTTACTTGATAGTGACTTACGTAAAACAACTGAGTCTGTCAAAATAAATGCAAAGAATAGAGATTTATTATGGGTTTTGTGTCATGCTGCTGAAATCGAGAATACTCCTATGTGGGTAGGATTTAATAACCTCACTATGAATGATCAAACCAGTAAACAGAAAATAGCTTATTTGAACCCAATAAACATGTCTCCCACTAACACTTCCGTTGTTAAAACAACAATGCAACAAGCAAAAAGTATAGCCGAAGAGTGTGGTCAGGAATATATATGTGTTACATATGATCTTGCAATTGCAAAAGTGGCATTACAAATACAATCCACAGAACGGCCAAATTTTGACAATCTTTTTATTTTTCTTGGCACATTTTATATCATCCTGGCCTATTTCAAAGCTATAGGAAAATTTATAGATGATTGTGGTTTGACGCATATGCTAATCGAAGCTGATTTGCTAGCCAATGGGTCTCTTAATGGATTCATGTCTGGTACGCATTACAATCGATGCAAGAGACTTCACCCTATTATTTCACTGGCCTTACAATTAATCCATTTTAAATTCTTTTTAAAAGAGGAAAATCTACAATTGTCACCAGATTTGGTAGAAGAACTGCAAGAAATAAAAAATAGATGAATGGACAGTTCTGGAAACATCTTGGTCGATGTTGACAATTTCTTTTTATCAGAAATCATCTCTAAATACAGAATTTTTCGAGAAAAAACTCAAAACGGAGAACACGGCAAAACGGCACAATTTTACATGCAATATATAAATCTGATCGAGTATTACTTTCTTTTGAGCCGATCGATACGAGAAAACAATTTTGAGCTTTACAAATATGTACTTCCAAAAATTAACAATATATTTTTCATACTAAATCATCCAAATTATGCGCGATGGCTCACAAAGCACCATGACGACATATTAAAAGTCCAAGACACTCACCCAGGCCTCGAGCTTCATTTAAAACGTCATGGCTTGGGTATCAAGCGCACTGACAAAGCGTTTTCTAGACAACCCGTTGATTTAACACTAGAACAAACCATAAACGCCGATGCTGCTAAGCGATTGTCTGGTGTTAGCCATTTTACTAATTCCTTGTCAGGCCGACAGCGTTGGGCAAAAAGCCATGCACTGAGATCCACCATTATAACTCATGTTTTAGAAGAAACTAATATTACCAGGGTATTATCCATTATTCCATTCCAATTTTGTGCTCTGAGTTGTAATCTTAGTTCTTCTTCGTCATATTTTGCATAGTTCCGATAAGCTTTGGTGTTTATAAAATGTTTTTTCGTATTTCGATTTTGCTCTATAATTTGAATTATGGAGTGATCTGTGATTCTGGGTGCATCTAATAGATTTACCTGTAGTTATACATTTGTTATCACCAGATCAATTAATGTACTTGATGTTAGAGTTACTCTAGTGGGATCTTTTACCAGTTGTTTCATCCCATTGAATTCAATGATTAAGTTTTTAAGTTTTTTGTATAGATGTCTGCATTTTTATTCATGTTTATATTGAAATCTCCTACTATAATATTAGGTTGTCTTTTTTTATGTTTTCTGAACACCATTTTTCGAAGTACGTTAAGAAATCCCTCAAACTCGAATTAGGTAAACGGTATACGATATCGTAGACCCCTTTTTTTAAGCTATTTTTTACTTTTATCGCCAAAATCCATGATGTTTTGATGTGACTAATGAAAAAGCTCATAAAAATATTAAAAGAATATTAGAAGTAAGTAAATATTTAACTCTTTAAGCCTTAGTAATATTCTACAAAATGATTAATCTGTGATTTTACCCAAAGATGTTTAGATTATGGAAGTTGAATTAATAAAAATTGGATTTGTTCGATTTAATTTTTTTATTTTAAATATTACTGTTATTTTTTTTCTTTGAAATACAACCACTGAGAGCAGGCAGACCAACTCGTTTCACCTGTGGAGACACCATACTTCGAATAGGTACTAAAACTGACCATTTCTGTTATCGTTTTTTTCGCAACAATGCAATGACTTGCGCGCATCATAACTCTGAAATGCAACCACTGAGAGCCGCCAGACCAACTTGTTTCATCTGCGGAGAGGCCATACTTTGAATATATACTAAAACTGACAATTTCTCTGATCGTTTTTTTTTTCGAAACAATGTAGCCTAATCTTGTAAGCTTTATAACTCGAAGTTGCAACCACTTAGAGCAGGCAGACCAACTTGTTTCATATGCGGAGACGCCATACTTTGAATATGTACTAAAATTACCCATTCCTCTGATCGTTTTTTTTTCGAAACAATGAAGCCTCTTGTAAGCTCTATAACTCATAGTTGCAACCACTTAGAGCAGGCAGACCAACTTTTTTCATATGCGGAGACACCGTACTTTGAATATGTACTAAAACTACCCATTTCTGTGATCTTTTTTTTTTTAGCAACAATGTAGCCTAATCTTGTAAGCTCTATAACTCATAGTTGCAACCACTTAGAGCAGGCAGACCAACTTTTTTCATATGCGGAGACGCCATACTTTGAATATGTACTAAAACTACCCATTTCTGTGATCGTTTTTTTTTTTCGCAACAATGTAGCCTAATCTTGTAAGCTCTATAACTCATAGTTGCAACCACTTAGAGCAGGCAGACCAACTTTTTTCATATGCGGAGACGCCATACTTTGAATATGTACTAAAACTACCCATTCCTCTGATCGTTTTTTTTTCGAAACAATAAAGCCTCTTGTAAGCTCTATAACTCATAGTTGCAACCACTTAGAGCAGGCAGACCAACTTTTTTCATATGCGGAGACGCCATACTTTGAATATGTACTAAAACTACCCATTTCTGTGATCGTTTTTTTTTTTCGCAACAATGTAGCCTAATCTTGTAAGCTCTATAACTCATAGTTGCAACCACTTAGAGCAGGCAGACCAACTTTTTTCATATGCGGAGACGCCATACTTTGAATATGTACTAAAACTACCCATTCCTCTGATCGTTTTTTTTTCGAAACAATAAAGCCTCTTGTAAGCTCTATAACTCATAGTTGCAACCACTTAGAGCAGGCAGACCAACGTTTTTCATATTTGGAGATGCCATACTTTGAATATGTACTAAAACTACCCATTCCTCTGATCGTTTTTTTTTCGAAACAATAAAGCCTCTTGTAAGCTCTATAACTCATAGTTGCAACCACTTAGAGCAGGCAGACCAACTTTTTTCATATGCGGAGATGCCATACTTTGAATATGTACTAAAACTACCCATTCCTCTGATCGTTATGAAAAAGACCGTGACCTCTTAGACTATACCAAGAATATACACATTTTTGGCTTGTAGATTCCTCTTAAGCGCACGGTGCAATAATTTAGTTCATGGCCCATCTTCTTTAGCGCTATTATCGTACAGAGTTTACCTCTTCAGTTAGTGTTATAAATGTCCCATATATTAGGATAATATTTCATACAATTTCACAGGTTTTCAATGTTGACCTAGGCATAACCGGTCCCCAGCGGACTGGGCGCTGTTGACTTTAAGCCAGGGGTGTTAAACAGTTTGCCGGGGCCGCAAGATATGAAAAAAACAAATTCTCTATCTACTATCCTATATAAATAATAATTACATCTCACAATAACAACAAACTTTGAAATTTTCGACTACTTTTCAAGTTTTGCGAGCACGAACATACGCAGTATCAATTTTTTTGATATTACTAGCTGATTATTACCGGCGTTGCTGGGAGTTATTCTCAGGAGATAGACATATACCATTAAGGACTTTACTGTAGACCTTTTTAAGATATACAATTCCGTATTACCTATATTATTTTGTTGTATCTCATAAGGTGCGTTAGCAATATAAGCGACCGAAAATATTTTATTTACGACTTGATTACAAAACATCATTATAAAACAGCCAATGAATCATACTTACAAATTAAACCATGTACCCCACAGACATAGGAATTAATAGACGAGAAGATAAGGGCGAGGGGTAAAATCAACTGTTGAAGAACGAGGGGAGTAAGGCTGACTGTGATTCGTCAATAAATCAATCTGACAGTAAATAGGCATCTCGCATTATAATATCACCATTTACTTCTTAAAAGTAAAATCTGCGTTTGAATGAATAGACATTTATACATGGGAGCGCAAATTACTCGCCACGTTATGAACAAATTTGCGAAGTCCAAATTCGGCAAAATAAATTTCTTCTATTTTCAGAGTCGAATATTTCTTTTACGTATTTAGTTAAGACACTTTTATAAATGTTCATAATTTACTTCCCAGCAACCAACCAGCTTTGTGTTTCGCGTCCAGACGTATCTCGATGTGATAGTATATGTTTCTACAACTGATCCATATTATACGATGTGAATATGCTTAAAATAAAGTAAAATAATGCTTACTTATGGAATGTAATACGACAATTGGGTTTATTCTCTTTTTCACATCTATTTTTACAAGTTTTCATATCAAAAGTCAACATTTTGCCGTGTTATTTCGTAAAATGAACCGATGATGCCTCGACCATAGTTCGCACAAGAATGATGACGTCACGTTTTCAAATTTCACTTGAAGCCATATGCGAGCCCAGCCGGCTCAATGGAACCGGTATGGGGAGTGGGGATAATACGCTTTTAATCACTTAGGGTAGGTCTACTAATATTCATATGTCTATGATGTACCCCTACAACGAGTAGAATCAATCAGAGATCTTGCAGTACTGCTAGGTTCTAAAATGTTATTTAAGGACCATATTGAACATATTTTAGAAAAAGCTTATAAACAATTGGGATTTATTATACACATTACAAAGCCTTTCACTATAGCACGCGCACTAATTCTGCTATATATGTCATATGGTCACAACTCGAGTTTGGCTCAGTCATTTGCAATCCTCAATATCAATTGTACATTGATCGTATTGAAAATATACAGGGTTTTCCAATAAGAGGTGTTATTTTGATATTCAATCGTAAAAGATCAATGGTTTCGTTGCTTGTGTGGCACGTAGCGCCGTCTTGTTGAAATTAAACGTTGTCCAGATCAATACCATCCAATTCCGGCCATAAAAAATCATTAATCATCTCTCGATAGCGCAATCCATTCACCGTAACTGTTGCTCCAGCCTCATTTTTGAAAAAGTAAGGTCCAATGACTCCGCCGGACCATACACCGCACCAAACAGTCACACGTTGAGGATAGAGAGGCTTTTCAACAATAACTATTGGGTTTTTCGAGCCCCAGATACGACAATTTTGCTTGTTGACGAAGCCACCGAGGTGGAAATGGGCCTCATCACTCAAGATGATTTGCATTTGATTCACTCAAGGGAATTTTAATAATTTCAATGCGTTGTTGAAGCGTGTATCGTTCCATTTTTATTAATGGCGTAGTTTATTCTTGTCAAATGTCAATAAATGATAGCTTCAAAAGTAACATTTACCGAAATAGCGGGCTATTCAAAATAACAGCTCTTATTGGAAAACCCTGTACAATCCAAATTTATGAAACACCTATCGTATCGCTTTAGCGATCATCGGTTTGACTCTACCGCTTTATATAAACACAGACAAATTTCTGATGCCCTATTCTTGTACAAAATCGTGTACAGTCTTGTTGATTCATCATATCTGCAAGATTGCATTTCGTTGCCCTGAACACAACACCAGATGCATGAAAAACCTTGACATCTGGTTAACGAAGCACGGCTTAGAAATTTCTCCGTCCAAAAGCAATGTTATCGTTTTTTCCAGGAAACGTGTTACTCCACATATAACAGTCCAAATAAATAACTCGATTCTCCCTATCCAGGTTCAGATAAGATACTTATAGTGCGTATAAACCCCCTTTAAATCCATCTGATAGACTTCCTTTATATGCAAACTCCTTTCGTATTCATTTACGTAAACCAAATATTCTTCTTTCTCTTGGCATAATTAACAACATTTAACATACATCATAACGAAGATACTATTTGCTTAGCGTCTCCTCCTGCTTTAGTCAACATTTCGGAGAGCGTTACGGTGTGCATCATCAGGTGTAGATTGTGGTGAAGTGTGAGTAATAACCTATAGAAGATATACCACGTTGCAAGCTAATGTGATTTTAAAAATGTGAATTTTAACGGAACCCAATTTTCACCTATACACGAAGACCACAGGATATTAAACGCATAGTGTAATATAATTTTATTAAAGGGGTAAACATTTCACACCAGTGTTCCAAATTGTGAACAAATTTAAAATGCACATTATTGTACGGCCATCGAAGACTATCTCTAAAGACCAATTGAATTTTGATAGCTTGTATTGAGGTCTCTTTAAAAGGTTGTGCATCACTGATTTACGTAATAGGAACTTGCCTCACGGACCTCTCAGACTGTTTGAAGAGGAACTTACGTGCAGATCTGAACGTCATAATTATATTAACAAGATAACTTGTCATTTCACAAACTTATTCTCAATATCGCCATGTTTTACGACGACCAATTAGAATCGAAACCTTGCTTGATATTGTTTAAGCCGTGTTTGGTGACCAGATCACGAGGTTTGAGGGAGCAGAAGATGAAGTTTGTTGACAAAATCAAAGATCAAGGATTAAGGATTAAGGATTAAGGATCAAGGATCAAAGATCCAGGAAAGTATCAAGTTTCAAGGATCAAGTATTAAGGATTAAAGACCAAGGATCAAGGATCAAAATTAAAGGATCAATGATAAAGGATCAAAGATCAAGGTTCAAGAAGTGTCGAAGTGATCAATGACCCAAGTTTAGTGTGTTTCCCGACTATGTAAGGGTGCCGAAGGGAACAATAACGCTAGTTTGGTGTGTTTCCCGACTATGTAAGGGTGCCGAAGGGAACAATAACGCTAGTTTGGTGTGTTCCCGACTATGTAAGGGTGCCGAATAGAACAATAACGCTAGTTTGGTGTGTTTCCCGACTATGTAAGGGTGCCGAAGGGAACAATAACGCTAGTTTGGTGTGTTTCCCGACTATGTAAGGGAGCCGAAGGGAACAATAACGCTTGTTTGGTGTGTTTCCCGACTATGTAAGGGAGCCGAAGGGAACAATAACGCTAGTTTGGTGTGTTTCCCGACTATGTAAGGGAGCCGAAGGGAACAATAACGCTAGTTTGGTGTGTTTCCCGACTATGTAAGGGTGCCGAAGGGAACAATAACGCTAGTTTGGTGTGTTTCCCGACTATGTAAGGGAGCCGAAGGGAACAATAACGCTTGTTTGGTGTGTTTCCCGACTATGTAAGGGAGCCGAAGGGAACAATAACGCTAGTTTGGTGTGTTCCCGACTATGTAAGGGTGCCGAATGGAACAATAACGCTAGTTTGGTGTGTTTCCCGACTATGTAAGGGTGCCGAAGGGAACAATAACGCTAGTTTGGTGTGTTCCCGACTATGTAAGGGTGCCGAATGGAACAATAACGCTAGTTTGGTGTGTTTCCCGACTATGTACTGGTTCCGAAGGGATTAATGACGATAGTTCTATAAGAAAGAAAGATAGATAACTAGATAATTCCAGTATTGCCACGGTAAATACGCGCAATATAATACATATCAAACGACCGTGAAATTCTTTAAAATTACATAATAAATAATAATGACTATGTATAGATTGCAAAAATGATTACCAGAGATAATTTTACATTAAATCACTGTCGATCGTTTTGCAGAAAGCGTCCATGAAAAAAAAAACTTTTTTTTTACTGTTCCGAGCCAGTGGGTCTCTAGCACCCTCAAATTGGAGGTTGTTATTATGAGTGAGGGAAGAGAAATTATTAGGTATTTTCACATTTGGTCACCAAACAAGGTTAAAGCCATTTCAAGCAATATTTCGATTCTGATCGGTGATCAGAATCAAAACGTAGAAAAAAAAATTAGTGGCGATTTAATGGCGCCGGGATTCAACCCGCGACTTCCGCATTCCTAGTCATGGATTCGGACACGCCGGAATTCAAAACGCGACTTCCGAATTCCTATTGAAGGATCCGGACACACCATGAATCAACCCGCGACTCCCGGATTCCTAGTCAAGGATCCGGACAGGCCGAGATTCAACCCGCGACTTCCGGATTCCTAGTCAAGGATCCGGACACGCCGGGATTCAACCCGCGACTTCCGGATTCCTAGTCAAGGATCTGGACACGCCGGGATACAACCCGCGACTTCCGGATTCCTAGTCAAGGATACGGACACGCCGGGATTCAACCCGAGACTTCCGGATTCCTAGTCAAGGATTCGGTCACAGAGGTCGTTTAAAAAAATGCCTGGCTTCTTTTTGCATAAACGATACTAAAAATACAACATTTATATCAATTTTCTTATCAGCGAATTATAAAAATAACAAACAATTTTTTTTTTTTTGATAAAGATCTTCAAAATGTTATCAAAATAATGCGTTTATTTTCCCAAAGTTATTATAAGCGTTCACTGAGATGGAATTTTGTTTTTCCATTTAAAACTTTACAATAAACGCTTTCGGATTTTTTTTTTAATAATTCTATGAAACGCGTATTCACGCGTACTCTTGTCAGAATAACAAGAATACGCGTGAATCAAGCAAAGAGTATGCGCCGAGGCAGTGTGGTGTGGCGGTGTGTCATCTACGCGGCGTGAAATTACTCGGAATAACAATAATACGCGTGAATGAAGCAAAGAGTGTGTGCCGAGGCAGTGTGGTGTGGCGGTGTGTCATCTACGCGGCGTGAAATTAGTCAGAATAGCAAAAATACGCGTGAATGAAGCAAAGAGGGTGTGCCGAGGCAGTGTGGTGTGGCGGTGTGTCATCTACGCGGCGTGAAATTAGTCAGAATAGCAAAAATACGCGTGAATGAAGCAAAGAGGGTGTGCCGAGGCAGTGTGGTGTGGCGGTGTGTCATATACGCGGCGTGAAATTTGTCAGAATAGCAAAAATACGCGTGAATGAAGCAAAGAGGGTGTGCCGAGGCAGTGTGGTGTGGCGGTGTGTCATCTACGCGGCGTGAAATTAGTCAGAATAGCAAAAATACGCGTGAATGAAGCAAAGAGGGTGTGCCGAGGCAGTGTGGTGTGGCGGTGTGTTATCTACGCGGCGTGAAATTAGTCAGAATAGCAAAAATACGCGTGAATGAAGCAAAGAGGGTGTGCCGAGGCAGTGTGGTGTGGCGGTGTGTCATTTACGCGGCGTGAAATTAGTCAGAATAGCAAAAATACGCGTGAATGAAGCAAAGAGGGTGTGCTGAGGCAGTGTGGTGTGGCGGTGTGTCATCTACGCGGCGTGAAATTAGTCAGAATAGCAAAAATACGCGTGAATGAAGCAAAGAGTGTGTTGCGAGGCAGTGTGGTGTGGCGGTGTGTCATCTATGCGGCGTGAAATTAGTCAGAATAACAAGAGTACGCGGGAATGAAGCAAAGAGTGTGTTGCGAGGCAGTGTGGTGTGGCGGTGTGTCATCTACGCGACGTTCTGACTCAGTATTGATCCATTGATCCATACTTCAAATGGAATCTTCACACTCAAAGTATTGCAAACAAAATAAGAAAAACCATGCACTTCTTCAGAACGATACGAAACTTCCTCAACTTACAACACTTGAAAATGGTTTATTTTGCACTCTGTCAATCTATTATTGAGTATGGTATCATAGCGTGGGGAGGTGGAACTTCATCTGCACTAGACCCAATCATAAGGGCACAGAAAACTATTATAAAAATAATTCTTAGGCTTCCTCTAATTACTGACTCGAACTTGATCTTTAAAATTATGAATGTGTTTGATGTTCGGCAGACATACGCAAAAACAATACTCACTCACCTATACACAAATAAACATACATACTACGAAAAAAGATCTAATACTCGCTGTACTCGAAGCAATAACAAAGACTTACTTCAAATTCCTGTAACGCACACTACTTTTGGACAACGAAATTTTAGATATCTTGCGACTAGACTTTATAACATTCTTCCTGATAAAATAAAAACATGTCATTCACAAAAAAATTTCAAAGATAGCGTAAAAATTTGGATTAAAAGTAATGATAGGGCCTTTACCGGTGCACTCATCCAAATTCGCAGTCATTGATGCAACCTAATTATTGTATGTATTTTCATATAATTGTAGGTATATTATTAGGACTATAAACGAACTTGGTATGTGATGTATTGATATTGATGCTACCTAACTATTGAGTGTTCATATTTTTATATAATTGTAGGTACGTTATAGTACTATAAATAAACTTGGTGGATAGCTGCCTCAACACAGGCTAAGCCTAGTGAGGCGGGCTATGATAAACCTTAACATATAACTACATTAACATTTCTATTATTTACATTTATTTTACCTACTGTTTATATATTAATTTCCACTGATAAAATTATATACTCTTCTAATTTATAAACCAATGTACACAAAACAGTCTTACATGTATTTCCATAGTTATAGTTTGAAAATTTGTCACAATAAAGATATTTATTATTATTATTATTATAGTATGACTGTACAGATAGAGAAACAAGAGCGCGTATTTCTTTTATGTCCAACAGAGGGCGCTCTTTAAAAAAAACATGTTTCTACCTGTCACAGGTGACATCTATATAATATAGGTATATAAAAACACAAGCATATTCAAGTACAAAGTTGTGTCAAAATTTCAAATCAATCGGTGAAGAACTTTCGGAGATTTAAGATTTTAAATAAACGAACATATACATTTATATGGATAACTAATAGAGATATTCCACAATACACATGTACATCAATGCAAATCAAATTGTACAATAACCAATCAAAGCAATGCACACAATTTCCAATTATTTTTACGACATTTCCGTCAATATTAATGACATTTCAATCGATTTCCATAAATCTGCACGACATTTCATCAGTTTGTACATCTCCGTGACATTTTATGAAATTTATTACAGAGTATTCGTCACATAGGCAGTAATAATATTAAATAATAGCTTTACTCATGTTTCATAGATCCATTAAATTAAAAAATTGTAATAATATAATGATGATTTGTATCGCGCCGATTTTTGTGAAAAATCACCTCAAGGCGCTGTACATTTGTATAATATATTTCTGCTCTATCTTATTACCAACTATAGATTAGAAAAACTATTATCAACTTACGGCTAACAGATTGCATCCACCGGTTCTTCGGTGACTAATACATACATAGAGACACCCATTGATCGCATTAACGATATTTTCGCGAGTTGAAACGATAAATGGTGTTTTAGCGATAAATACGTTAAAACGCGAAATAGCAGCGAATTTTACGACAAAACTCAAAAATATGCGAACTAGATGGAACACATGGTTTCATGCAGTCGAATATCTAACTGAATACAAGGATGCTCTCATCCATTTCATGAAGAAGTATGAACCCAAAAACTCATCGTATTGTTTGAAAATAAAAATAATCTCGTCGAATTTAATGTTTCAAAGACCCAATCCTGTCTGATTACGTCTAAAGGGGATCCAAATGATAATCTAGTCTCCTTCAACGGAAGCAATCTTCCGAACAGGCCTTCCATTGATATGCTTGGTGTAACTATAAGTGACCAGCTCAGGTACGGGGGCTCCATCGAAGCCAGAGTAAAGCTGGCCTCTCAGAAGCTGGGCGTACTGTACAGGGCCCGCAGATACTTTAATAGTACACAACTGCTGACCCTGTACAAATCGCAAGTGCGCCCTACTGTTGAATTTGGCAGCCATCTCTGGTCCGGAGCCCCTAAATACCTGAAAAAAACCCTTGACTCTGTGCAAAAACGGGCGGTCCGTTTGATAGATTCCCCAATCTTAACAAGCGGACTGCAATCTTTAGAGCACAGGCGTCAGGTAGGTATGCTGTCCTTGTTCTATCGGTATTACAATGGAAGATGCTCTGAGGAACTAGCGTCATTGATCCCTTCGGCACCGGTGCGTAGTCGGGATACACGCCAAACGCGCGCCCAACATTTGTACACGGTTGACATTTGTCACACGAGAACGGGTCGCTTCTACGATTCGTTCTCAAGTTCAACAGCTCGGCTGTGGAACGAACTGCCGGCCTCTGTGTTTCCTCCCTCCTACAACATGGGACTCTTCAAGACCCATGTTCACTCCTTCCTCTCCACAAAAAGACCCTCCACACAGCATCCCCAAAGATGACATAGGCCCTGAGGGAAATTATTTTCTTCAGGGCCTCCTGTGTGGAGTTAATATAAAAAAAATTACATTTTAGAGCATTTTTTCAGATTAGGCAACTTTGATATGTATTCATTTGAAATTTGTTGACGAAGTGTGTGACCAATTTGTCAAATTGGTAAATGTATTAGAATGGTCAAAATATCCATACGCTCATTTGCTTTGGGAGGACTTGGTGTCCCTAAGCTTTACTTTAAAAAATTAATTAATGGTGTTTTACCTGCCAAAACCTTAAAGGCTGTGCAGGAGGTAAAGAACCAGGTTGTCTTAACCCAAATAAGGGAGAGTTTTATTTATTTATTTATTGACGCCCTACATAACAATTACAAATTTCATTTTTAACAACAGTATAAAACAAACAATAGAAAATTGAAATAAAATATAATGATTTCTCATACATTATTTACACTTAAAAAGTGGTGGACTAATTTGGCTTTAAATATATTGAAGTTTAAATTAAATATGTCAGCGACATCACTTAGTTCATTGCCCAACCTATGTATTCTTTCTAACACAGAATTCGTAGCGAAGTTATTGTTGTAGAATAAAATATTCCGTCGAGTATATTTTGAAGGTATATGTAAAGATAGCAAATTTATAGTGTCGGGGCAGTCTAACCTTGAATGAACAATTTTATATAATAAAAGGAGATCAAATATTTTTCGCCTTTCAGATAATTTCGATAAGTTAAGTTTACTGCGTAAATTGACATAATTGATTTCAATAATAGGAATATCAATTTAGAAATTAATAAAACGTAATAATTTCTAAATTATTACGTTTTATTAAAGAATTTATTATTATTATTATATGAGATGCCAGTTTCACAGAACTCTTCTGACAACGCTAAAGACTTTAATAACATAAAAACTATAAAAATTCAAAAAATTTATTTTGAATTTTTTCAATTTGTAAACAATGAGAGTTGAAATGAGGACACCAAATGGTTGAGTTGTATTCAACCTGTCTTCTAACCAGAGACTTGTATAGTAATTTTATAGTTTTTATGTTATTAAAGTCTTTAGCGTTGTCAGAATAGTTCTGTGAAACTGGCATCTCATATAATAATAATAATAAATTCTTTATTCCAGGATGTGGAGAGGTTAGTGCAATCCCAAACGTCCCATAGAGGATATAAGTACAAATAGTATTTACATATAGTAAAATAAATAAAAAGAGATTAAAAAATTAAAAAGAAAATGAAGTTAAATTAAAGCAGAGAAGCACGGGAATCCATCGGATCTAAGATTGTGGGAGCAAGTATCTTTCTGCAATGGTCTTCAATGCTCGATTCTGAAGTCAGACGGGATTCTATGATAATAATGTTTCTGGAATGGTTTATCCTTTCCCTCAGTCCTGCAATCCTGGTTCTTAACAGAGCTGTAAATCCTGGAACTCGCCCTTCTGTAAACATTGAGGAGGCGCTGCAGTGCCTGGGGAGTCCGAACATCAATCGGTAAGCGTTGTTATATTGCACCCGAAGCATTTCCATTGTTCTTTTCTTGAAATTAGCCCAGAGCTCGCATGTGTACAGGGTGGTGCAAAAGGCTAAGAAGAGCGTCCTTTTCACTCGTGGACTACAGAGCCGAAATCTTCTACTGAGCATGTGTTAGTCATTAATGAAACTGCTAAGGAAATAGCTTTTGTCAATATGCTGAACCGTCAAGACAACAGCACTAATCTATTTTTTGAGCGCGCAAGTAAAATGTTCAATCCTGCGATTGTGAGTCAGAATGTGCAGCGATCAGACGCTATTCTTTTAGGAAGTAAAAGTAGGCTTGCACCAACATACTGTCATCCACAGATTTGAATCTGTTGATGACAGTAAATTCCTGGAAGGTAACAGCTATTTTCAAAGACAGGTTGTGGAGCAAGTGAGGGATGGAGTCACTGTAAACATAATTCAGCTGTAAAACTCTGTTGTTCACAGAGAATTTGCTGAGGTAACTATGATGACTGTGTGGGCCCCTGTGAATAGTGACGCTCATAGACATATGAATATTAGTAGACCTGCCCTAAGTGATTAAAAGCGTATTATCCCTACTCCCCATACCGGTTCCATTGGAGCCGGCTGGGCTCGCGTATGGCCTCAAATGAATTTAGAAAACGTGACGTCTTCATTCTCGTGCGAACTATGGTCGAGGCATCATCGGTTCATTTTACGAAATAACACGGCAAAATGGTGGCTTGTGGTATGAAAACTTGTAAAAATAGATGTGAAAAAGAGAATAAACCCAATTGTCGTATTACATTCCACATATAAGCATTATTTTACTTTATTTTAAGCATATTCACATCGTATAATATGGATCAGTTGTAGAAACATATACTATCACATCGAGATACGTCTGGACGCGAAACACAAAGCTGGTTGGTTGCTGGGAAGTAAATTATGAACATTTATAAAAGTGTCTTAACTAAATACGTAAAAGAAATATTCGACTCTGAAAATAGAAGAAATTTATTTTGCCGAATTTGGACTTCGCAAATTTGTTCATAACGTGGCGAGTAATTTGCGCTCCCATGTAAAAATGTCTATTCATTCAAAAGCAGATTTTACTTTTTAAGAACTAAATGGTGATATTATAATGCGAGATGCCTATATACTGTCAGATTGATTTATTGACGAATCACAGTCAGCTTTACCCCCTTCGTTCTTCAACAGTTGATTTTACCCCTCATATTTAATTTCTAGTCTATATATTCATATGTCTGTGGTGACGCTATGATCTTGTATCGAACTTCAACGAACATGACACACTCTACTGTAGAAACATGTGCCATGTCGAGATTCAATCAATAATACAATAAACATGTTTCAAGTGATTTTGCTAATTTAATTGTTTTTCCCCTCTTACCGACTCCCATACCTTCACGTTATCCTATTTAGCCATAAACACTATGAAAACGCAAAATTAAAGCTATAAAAGCTATTTTTTTTTCAATAATTAATGCTACATTTCTTAAGGCGATGCACTACGTCGTGTAATATTCTAAATCGAGCCGCTATCAATAACACCACTTACGTAGATGGCGATAAGGTTTAAATTCCCGCTTAACACCATCCGCCTGTTTTGATTTATGCAAGAAAAAAACACGGCCAAAAAGGGTCTTTTATTTTATTTTGTGGATGTTCAGGCATAAATATTTAAATTTTTTCCGATCATTTTATAAATAACTTAATTTGCCACATTATACAATAAAATCACAACCGAAAATGGGTTCGTAAGTAGGAGATTTAGAACTTTAAAGCAGTTTTCATAGGCCTTATACATAATTTTTTTCTGGGCTTATAAAAAGACTTATCTAAAAATACTCGATTATTTCAAAGGCCAAGATGTATTCTACTCGCAGTATTTAATTAAAGCATCTGAAACATTTCTAGGCGACCAAATTTTCAAACCAAAAACACATGATTTTGCATTACTTCGTCGTGCATCGCCTTAAAGATTAAAGCTATGAATGGGTGTCTCTACTAATAAAAAAATATAAGTACATACAATGCGTTTGGCCAATGAACGTGATGCTGCGTTAAATGTGATATACACGGTGTCCGGAAACTAGTGGAAACCCAATGAATCTAGATCACACAGAGAACCAAAAACTTTTTTTTTTCTTTATGTGAGTATTTTTTCGGCAACTGACGGATTATTATTTTTTTGGATCACGGCTAATAGCAACCACGTAGCGACCGTTCTTCATCAAAATTTCCCTTAAAATTACTCTTTCGGACTGTGATAAAAATTCAAATAAAAAAAGTTATCCCACAAAATCTATTTTGAATAATGTGATGTAGATTCATCAATTTCCTACTTGTACTATTAATTTCCAGACACCATGTATATCTTTATCGATTTCAAAGAAGAAAAAACCCATATCGTCAATATTTAAAAAAAAACACTTTTCGACTCCTACACGGAGAAAAAAGTTACAGCATGCTCACTTCCTAAGAAAATATTAATCGTTGAGAATGTATCTAGAACACGTGTTTTTTTCCTAATACGGAATGCGACAATATCAGTATGAACTAGTGTTGTTCATTTCCAATTCATTCGTCATAGGCCTGCAGTCCCGTTTTTAACAGGAAAACGAATAATTTGACCAGATTTTTAACAAATGAACACCATTTCATATCAGTAAGATTTCTCCGTGTCAAGTCTATGATATCGTTTGATATCAATTACTTATAATACTATTTATCCTCCATAATTATTTTTCTTCTTACTAAATACATAAATATACACGTCTTTTCATAATCACGATTACGGTGTAATCATAATCAGCCTTATATTACGCGGCGCGTAAGGTCAGAACAGTGAAAGAATTGCCATGGCGTTTGCTCGGTTAAAACGGTCTTAAGCAAGGCTCAAGGCCGGCTTTACCACACAAACGTTGAACGGGCTTGTATGAATCTATTTAGAAGGTAAGTATACAGGGTGTATCGGCACGTACCCGACAAACTTTAACCAGCTATTCCTTAGCACATTTGGAGTAAAAAATGTTATGGGCACTTTGCTGTCCGGTAACTTTTTTTTTTAATAAAAAAATTACTATTCATATTTTCACCACATGTCACCACTGTTTTATCTTTTGTCAAAGTTTGAAAACCCACCTGGCAATGTTTTATTCGAGTTTCGTTGAATAATATACGTATGTACCTACATTAGCGCGCTTTTACGATAACAACGAAATGGCATGGCACCATTCGTCTCATTTTTAGCTATTATTATTTAGTGTGTATGAAAGAGCGAACACGCCTTTTGACACACTTGCTAATAACAGCTGTTGAACACGAGAAACAATGCCAATGACAGTGACGGAGTGTGGATTTTTTTATCATTTTTTGTTTTTAATTGAAAAAAAATGTTACCGGACAGCAAAGTGACCATAACATTTTTTACTCCAAATGTGCTAAGGAAAAGCTAGTTCAAGTTTGTCGGGTACGTGCCGATACACCCTGTATATGTTAACTATTTATTTCAACAAATTATGCATGTAAAATGAGACGCTGATTTTGTAAAAAAAAGTATCTTAAAATTATTGGTAATCCTTATAAAAAACGGGACTTCAATCCACAAGCAAATTCTTTTCATGGAAGAGCAGTAAAAATCATAAGATATAAAATAACCCGTGGTAAAACCTCAATTATTATGTATGAAACGTTTTATTATTAAAAAATATAAAAATTAAAATTCCATATTTATTATCACTTGTGTAGTAAAGTTGAGTTTGGCCTTTGAGCCTATAAAAATGGCAGAAATACGATTATGGGTCGGTTAGATCGTTGGCAGATCCGTGTTATTATAATCAAATCATTAACCTTTTGCGGACGAATCCCGCGCACTGTGCGGGAAGCATATTTGGTCAGGGCGGTCGTTGCCCGCGCACCGCGCGTGACAGTGTCCAGCCAGTTTTAATACATTTTCTGAGAAATCGGGAGTAAATTCTCCCTTAATTATGATTATTATTATCTCATTCAATAACATCAAAATTAATTGCATGAAACTAAATGTCGATAAGTGCAAAATTATGTCCTTCTACAGAACTAAATATCCAATTGTTTTCGAATTAATAATAAATGCTTAGCAACTGTTCAATCTATTAAAGACCTTGGTATCTCTCTTGACAGCAAGCTTTCTTTTCGGGAACATATAAATGTGATTGTTAATAAATCTCTCAAACTACTTGGCTTCATCGCTCCTTGGTTCGCCCCCATCTTGAATATGCTTGTGTTATATGGTCTCCTTTTTATGCTATCCATATCCGTCATATTAAGTCCGTTCAACATCGGTTCTTAAAAGGGATTGCTAGGAGGCTAGGATTAGAAAGAGGCAATTACTCGTATTATGAAATTGAACAAATTCAAAACCTTTCTCCTTTAGAAGACCGTCGGAATAAATCTGATCTCATTTGTTTCTTTAAATGTATCAACAATTTTATTGACTCACCTACATTCCTAGAACTCATCTCATTCAATATACCTTCTCGTAGACTCAGAAATAAAGAATTGCTCTTCCTCAATCAACACTTGACTAATTATGCTTATAATCCATTGTCCAGAGAATATGTAGAATGGTCAACTCACGTCAAGATCTTGATTTTTTGGTAAAAATCAGAATGTTTTTTGTCGCTCACTATGCAATTGAGGATATTTTGTATCACTTTAGTTTAGTTTTTGACTTGACACTTCTATTTTCTTATGTTTTCCCTGTTTGTCTCTGCTTTTAAATACCATCCTTTACTCTTGCATTGTACATTGTCCCAAATCTCGTGTCGCTTTGAAATATATTGGACGTAAGTCCGTTAATTAATTAATTAATAAATAAATAAATTATAGCAGGTATGCGAAATCCCCAGAAATACAAATTACCTAATTTTAATGACACACTTATTCGAAAATACGTATTTTCCTTATATTATTTGAATCTTTTATATTGCCTGGTGCTCACTCGTAATAGAGTTGTTAATCAGTGTGTTCTTGGCGTTAGAACGGCATTAGTACACCGTACTACATAAATCTTGAGACAAATATTGAAAAAATAACATCGGACGCTTTGTCACAGTGGTATTGCAACTATATGATAACTTGGTGGAAACAATACCAGAAGGATACCACATGTATGCTGATGGCAGAAAAAAAACATTTCTATTTCAATATATAGGAGACTGGGGGTAAAGTGCATACATTTCCAGAGGTGATTCTACATGATTGTAGAAGAAAAAAAAAAGATAAATATTTTTTTCAAAAAATGTACCCAAAAGTGACCTACGCGGTGAAAAATAAGACAATTTAGCAAATGCGTAAGTAAACGTGTTTTAATTTAAGGTTTTAGGTTATGGAAAAATATTACGACCAAACTAACAAAACATGTAGAATATGTATCGTCCCCAAAAGGTTAATGAAAAATCGCTAAAAATCTTACTCATTCCAATGGCTGTTTAATGCAAATTGTTATCTATTTATACAGGGTGTCCGGGGGTAAAGTACATAATCTTCTGGAGGTTATTCTACATGATGGTACAAGTAAAAAAGATTTCAACGATTATTACAGAAATTTAAACGTTTTAAGGCGATACACTACGTAGTAATGCAAAATCATGTGTTTTTGTTTTGATAATTTGGTCGCCTAGAAATGTTTCAGATGCTTTAATTAAATACTGCGAGTAGAATACATCTTGGCCTTTGAAATGATCGAGTATTTTTTAGATAAGACTTTTTATAAGCCCAGAAAAAAATAATGTATAATGCCTATGAAAACTGCTTTAAAGTTCAAAATCTCCTACTTACGAACCCATTTTCGGTTGTGATTTTATTGTATAATGTGGCAAATTAAGTTATTTATAAAATGATCGGAAAAAAATTAAATATTTATGCCTAAACATCCACAAAATAAAATAAAAGGCATTTTTGGCCGTGTTTTTTTCTTGCATAAATCAAAACAGGTGGATAGTGTTAAGCGGGAATTTAAACCTTATCGCCATCTACGTAAGGGGTGTTATTGATAACGGCTCGATTTAAAATATTACACGACGTAGTGCATCGCCTTAAGGTAGTTTTCATTTACATTAGGTCCACACATAAGGTCCTGAGGAAGAAAAATCCATCACGGTCTATGTCATCTTGGGGGATGCTGTGTGGAGGGTCTTTTTAGGGAAAGGAAGGAGAGGATGGTCTGGGAAGGAAAATGTATAAAGGGTAGAAATCTGAGGGGGTCAATGTGTCAAGGAGTCCGCCTGGCGAGGTAAAAAAATAAATGGTTCCCGGGGCGGCGGTATCCATACTGAAGAACTGTTTGTATGGAGAAAATAATATTCATCTATGGAAAATATTTTTTTTGTATGGATAGAAAAAAACAACGCAATTTCGAAAAATTATGTTTTTTACGGTGACCGGATAAATCATCACAATGATAAATCATCACACCTTTAAAAAGTTATATAAAGTCATGGAAAGTTATATAAAGTCATGGAAAGTGATGAAACAAAAACTTTATTAACTGGGTTAAGTAGGTTAGATTAGATTTAAAAAAAATTTTCATCGTTTCTAATGACTTTATATCACTTTTTAAAAGTGTGTTGAATTGTCACTGTGTTGAGTTATCATGGAACTGTTTTTTACTTCTACCATCATGAAGAATCACCTCTCGAAACTTGTGGACTTTACCCCCGGACAACCTGCATAGAGAAGAGTGCCTTTGAGTGATTTTATTTTCATACAAATCTATAGTTTTATTCCGAGATTGGCGAAATTATGCATTCTTGACCTTCGAAACAAGAGAAAGGTCACCGACAACTAAATCTGATTTCGAAATAGTCTGTGTATAACCCGAGTAACGCCGGGGTTTCAGCTAGGAAATAATAAATATGTAATGAAAACAAATAAAAAAATAAAATGATTGAAAACACCAACATGTGTAGGATCCATTGAAACGAAATTGTGAGAGCGCTTAGCGAAGGAAGCAATGTTACTGAAGATTATTCTACTGCAACTACTTTAATATTTATTTATTTATGTCTATTCTTGAATACACATTTTACAAATGATTAAAGTGGTTTATATTGTGGTATAGAGAAAAAAGTACAGAAAAAAGGTATAAAAAATAAAGAACATTTTTTATCCAGGCTACGATATGTTTTTTGAGAAAGTTTGTAGATGTATTTGTAGTCAGTAATTGTTTCAAAGTAATGGGCATACTGTTAAAAAGTTTGGTTGCGTAGTATTGAAAGTGTCTTTGTCCGTGTGTGGTGTGTGTTATCGGAATGTTTAGTGTTTTATTTGTTGAGAATATGGTTTTTATTATGGCTTTTGGTGGATTTTTAAAATGAAGATTATTATGGATGAAGTGTAGGAGAGCAGTTTTGGCGTAAAGTTGTCTTATTGACATGACGTCTAGTGTTTTGAAGATTTTGTTTGAGTCTGTGTAGAATTGTACTTGCAGTATGAGTTTATATTCTACTGTAACATTCATTATTCTACTGCAACTACTTTAATTTATTTATTTATTCATTTATACTGGGTTTTTACAGATGTTTTATTATGGCTTTTGGTGGATTTTTAAAATGAAGATTATTATGGATGAAGTGTAGGAGAGCAGTTTTGGCGTAAAGTTGTCTTATTGACATGACGTCTAGTGTTTTGAAGATTTTGTTTGAGTCTGTGTAGAATTGTACTTGCAGTATGAGTTTATATTCTACTGTAACATTCATTATTCTACTGCAACTACTTTAATTTATTTATTTATTCATTTATACTGGGTTTTTACAGATGTTTTATTATGGCTTTTGGTGGATTTTTAAAATGAAGATTATTATGGATGAAGTGTAGGAGAGCAGTTTTGGCGTAAAGTTGTCTTATTGACATGACGTCTAGTGTTTTGAAGATTTTGTTTGAGTCTGTGTAGAATTGTACTTGCAGTATGAGTTTATATTCTACTGTAACATTCATTATTCTACTGCAACTACTTTAATTTATTTATTTATTCATTTATACTGGGTTTTTACAGATGTTTTATTATGGCTTTTGGTGGATTTTTAAAATGAAGATTATTATGGATGAAGTGTAGGAGAGCAGTTTTGGCGTAAAGTTGTCTTATTGACATGACGTCTAGTGTTTTGAAGATTTTGTTTGAGTCTGTGTAGAATTGTACTTGCAGTATGAGTTTATATTCTACTGTAACATTCATTATTCTACTGCAACTACTTTAATTTATTTATTTATTCATTTATACTGGGTTTTTACAGATGTTTTATTATGGCTTTTGGTGGATTTTTAAAATGAAGATTATTATGGATGAAGTGTAGGAGAGCAGTTTTGGCGTAAAGTTGTCTTATTGACATGACGTCTAGTGTTTTGAAGATTTTGTTTGAGTCTGTGTAGAATTGTACTTGCAGTATGAGTTTATATTCTACTGTAACATTCATTATTCTACTGCAACTACTTTAATTTATTTATTTATTCATTTATACTGGGTTTTTACAGATGTTTTATTATGGCTTTTGGTGGATTTTTAAAATGAAGATTATTATGGATGAAGTGTAGGAGAGCAGTTTTGGCGTAAAGTTGTCTTATTGACATGACGTCTAGTGTTTTGAAGATTTTGTTTGAGTCTGTGTAGAATTGTACTTGCAGTATGAGTTTATATTCTACTGTAACATTCATTATTCTACTGCAACTACTTTAATTTATTTATTTATTCATTTATACTGGGTTTTTACAGATGTTTTATTATGGCTTTTGGTGGATTTTTAAAATGAAGATTATTATGGATGAAGTGTAGGAGAGCAGTTTTGGCGTAAAGTTGTCTTATTGACATGACGTCTAGTGTTTTGAAGATTTTGTTTGAGTCTGTGTAGAATTGTACTTGCAGTATGAGTTTATATTCTACTGTAACATTCATTATTCTACTGCAACTACTTTAATTTATTTATTTATTCATTTATACTGGGTTTTTACAGATGTTCTCACTTACGTGAGAACTATCCAGTTACAAAAACTCAGTTAAGTTACAGGCAAAAATCTAGAAATTACATACATACAGTAAAATGCAATGAAGGCGAAGCTTAATGATAAATCACTATTTTGATTGACATTTATAAAGAATTGGTATACATTATGAATACTAAAAAATATGCTTTAGATAAATTGAAGGTTTTCCTATCGTTTCGCTTGCGTAGAATACAAATTATATTAAATTAAATTAAAAAAATAAATTATTCAATAAAAAATATAAATGTAAACTAATAAAAAATACATTTTTTCAATAGAAATGTATGAACGCGTAGAGGAAACAACTTTAAAAAAATTCAGTATTATAGCTAAATTATCTGTGACAGTTTCACTTGATTAACTTTTTTGCTTTAATATAAAATTATTTACAAAATAAATAAAAACCAATTTTGTGCTTGAAATCGAACGTTTCTAGACTTCGTTTGTCAAGCGATTTTAATGTCTATTACCTACAATATAAGGTATACCAAGAATATACACATTTTTGTCTTGTAGCTTCCTCTTAAATACAGGTTACGTACAATTAAAAAACCAAACAAATAATAATATAAAATTATACATAAGTTCAGTTATATGTAATATTCAACTGTAACTGCTTTAATATTCTACTGCAAAACTAGAATATTCCATTGTAGTAAGTTTAATATTCTACTGTAACAATTTGAGTATTCTACTGTAAAAATGAATACTCCACTTCAGCAACTTAACATTCTACTGGTACAACTTCTACATATCCTTTGTCAAAACTTGAATATTCTACTGAATATTCTAACTTAAAAATTATATTTAACCGATTTCAATATTCTACTATATTAAAATAAAATATTCTAATTTAACAACTTGACTATTCTACTGCAAAAACTTGAATTCTATTTTTAAAACTTATTATTCCACTGCGACAACTTGAAAAGTTTTACTGTAGCAACTAGAATATTCTATTGGAACAACTTCAAAATGCTATTGTTTAAACAAGAATATTCTACTGTAAAACTTGAATATTCTACTTCTTCAACTTGAATATCCTACTGCAACAACTGGAATATTCTACTGTAACAACTTGAATACTCTACTACAATAACTCGAATATTCTACTGTTAAAAAGGTATGGATCAGAAGAAAAGCAAAACGTTACTGAGATCAAATAAAGGAACTCGATATGTGACAAATTGGGAGAAATGATTAATGTTATATCTGTACGTAGGGATTCTAAAATCGCTAAATCCGGATGTCATGATACCAAAATCCGGATACTCATATTAAATCCGGATACTCGGAATTTTTGGATAAAATAAAATTCGTAAGAATATCAAGTTACAAAAAAAATATTATGAGGGTGTCCCATTCAAAAGTTATTTTACTTATTCAAGATATCACACGACATAACAAATTAAATTCTAGCACAGCATAGACAGCACAAGAAGAATGGAGGTTGATATGAACATTTAAATCTTATTATTCTAAAATTAAATTCTAAGGACGGGTTTTTTTCAGAGAAATTAAACAATTCTTCAAATTTCAATGTTAATTTTCAAGTTTTGTGAAAGATTTTTTCAAGTTCTGTCATTATTTCAGTTCTGATTTTATCTGATATGATCTGAATTTCAAATTCTGTGAAACAGGCCAACATTAGAAATGTCTTGATCAGCGATGAGCAACTCGCGTAACTTGAGACCTTAAATAAGTCTAAGACCTTAAACCGTGCTAAATAAAAGAATTTGCGATAAAAAATATTCGACGGGTTCTGTTCTGTTTTGCAAAAGGACTTTTTGACCTTCTGTCAAAATATGGCAGAGACCGGGGGAGTTATAACATTGCATTGCAAATAACTTTATCAAAAAATTTAATCCGAGTGATTTGAATTCCACACTTAAAGATCCGGATTCTGAGTCTACCAATAATCCGAAATCCGGACAATCTGAATTGCAATCTCTACTTTTATGCAAAGAAATGACCACATTTGATTTATTTATTTAAATGGATTTAACTAATAACACAATCAGAAACTGTATTGGATACTTGTCGCAACGGGTTACGCGATTAGAATGCGATAAGCGGTACGCGTGGACAGGATTCGGTAGCTTTATTGAGAGCGTTCGGAATGTTGGAGGTCACTTGAAGGTAAGAAAGTGGAAACCTATTTTTTCGCTTCATGTCTCGTCTAAATATAATACATCAATGTAACCAACAAGCAGGGGTAGTCAAAGATAATCATACAATTCTGTTTGCTTTATTCACATGCATACATCGCCTCATACATACTGTTCTGTTATATTGAATCTTGTCATAGTATAAACGATTTATCTACGAAAAAATCGAAATTATTCGTTTTTTTCTAAATAAATTCAAAACTTACGTATTTACACTACATGTAAATTATCTTTTTGTAAGACACACGGAGAAAAATGAGTATAGTTAATTTATTAAAAATCTCTTAAAATTATTGGTAATCCGGATAAAAACGAGTTTGCATGCCGTTTCCTGATAAACTTTTAGTAAATTCCTATTATATGATTGTTCATGCACATGGAGATAAACAAGTATTGCTGATGTATTAAAATTCTGTTAAAAAGGTGACAGCAGGCCATTTCATAATAAACTATCAGTAATGTACACGTGTTCATGCAGCTGCGTTAATCCTGTTATTATATAATGACTAAATGCGAAAATATTAGAATTTTTATGGACACGTGTTCTTACATCGCCATAACATATTCGTGTTTTACTGAGTGTTTATTAGGAAATCTGTCAATTTATTCGTTAAAGGTCTGCAGTCGTTTTTAACAGGAATACGAGTGATTTAAAGAATTTTTTAATAATAAATCCCTAGTGTAAGACCACTATTCAGAATAGAAACGTTGCTTTAAATGGCTTTAGCCATGTTTGGTAACCAGATCTGAATAGCCAGGTGCTCCCCCACCTTCCTTTTTTTTCCCCATGCCAATTTGCGCACACCCGGACTTGAACCTGCGATCTAAGGATTCTTAGCCCAAAAACCGTAACCACTGAACCACGGAAGCCATCAAATTGATTATCCTATTTTTAATTAGACTTAGCCAGCCGAGGAAATAAATAAAAAACACACAACGCCTGGGTGGGACCGAAACGCGATGTCAACTGAGACACCGACAGATTTAATGTTATTATTTAGTTAAAGACCTCCATTTAAAATCGAAACGTCACTTGAAACCAGCTTATTTGGAATTGAACATGACTCAACCTTCATCTTCCCATCTCCCCCTCTTCCATTCCCTTCAGCCTGACAAGATACCACATTTGGCTTCGGAGAGTTGTTAACAATTCACACACACAAAATAAACAATACAAATTACTTACGGCTGATATCAAATCCACAAAAAACAAACGATTTTATATTGAAGAAATAAAAATTACAAAAGACTTATTTAAAGTTCACTTAAATTTCACAAATTGCAAAATTCACGAAAAATTATCACAAAAAAATTTAACAAGTCAATTTAACACTTTCACATATTTAAAATACGAAAAAAATACCACAGACGTCACAAAAGACAAGCAGAATAAATTTTGTTTTAGTAAATTAACGTACGTCATTCGATTAATACTCGAAATTTAATCGACCCATCTCGGTGCGTCGATAACTCAATCGACAGGCGACTGACCGATGTCGTTTCGACAAGCGTACTGAAGTTATTATAAATGATAATCGCTTGTGAGGACACCTTGATAATAAAAAAAACATGATAAAATAAAACGCACTGAACAAATGAATGTATAGAAATGCGTGTATGGGAGTGTCCTTGATTAAGAAACAAGCAAAAATGCTATGCTTATATTTCTGCAAAATGTGATTTTTTTGCAAAAAATATTGTAATTCTTTTTTTTTTTTAATACGTCTATAACTGGGATGGTCACAACTAGCAATCTAAGCCAGTATCTCTTGTATTACCGGGACTGGCGTCTTAAACCACTCGACCATTGGGACCAATTTTTAAACGTCATATTTTTTTACCTTCAGGCCTTCCATTGATATGCTTGGTGTAACTATAAGTGACCAGCTCAGGTACGGGGGCTCCATCGAAGCCAGAGTAAAGTTGGCCTCTCAGAAGCTGGGCGTACTGTACAGGGCCCGCAGATACTTTAATAGTACACAACTGCTGACCCTGTACAAATCGCAAGTGCGCCCTACTGTCGAATTTGGCAGCCATCTCTGGTCCGGAGCCCCTAAATACCTGAAAAAAACCCTTGACTCTGTGCAAAAACGGGCGGTCCGTTTGATAGATTCCCCAATCTTAACAAACGGACTGCAATCTTTAGAGCACAGGCGTCAGGTAGGTATGCTGTCCTTGTTCTATCGGTATTACAATGGAAGATGCTCTGAGGAACTAGCGTAATTGATCCCTTCGGCGCCGGTGCGTAGTCGGGATACACGCCAAACGCGCGCCCAACATTTGTACACGGTTGACATTTGTCACATGAGAACGGGTCGCTTCTACGATTCGTTCTTAAGTTCAACAGCTCGGCTGTGGAACGAACTGCCGGCCTCTGTGTTTCCTCCCTCCTACAACATGGGACTCTTCAAGACCCATGTTCACTCCTCCCTCTCCACAAAAAGACTCTCCACACAGTATCCCCAAAGATGACATAGGCCCTGAGGGAAATTATTTTCTTCAGGGCCTCCTGTGTGGAGTTAATATAAAAAAACCTCATATTTCAAATCCAGAATTGACAATATCATCTTGTAACTATTTTTTTTTTCAAATGGTTACAAAGTTTCTAATTGAATTGGTTTGTAACCTAGATGGTGTATCGGATAAACATATCCGATTTTAATTTATACCTATGAAATATTTTAAATACGAGATCGACAAATATGACATCCTGGAAGAGAGCCTGGGTTCGATTCCTAGATGAAGCTTAAACTCGGCAGATAGATTCGTTGTCGATGACGTCTGCACCGCTCCGCTTTCACACATCGTCGGCTCTTTGAGGCCCCACCTGTGCATTATGTGGACACAGCGGCTGTAAGAGGACCTTATTCTATTTTTGCCAACAGGAGTTGTGGTCGTACACTCTCATCAAAATTTACCCTAAATTTAAGGACATTCTTTCATGTATTGATGATCGATTTCATCGACCTGTCTAGGGCCTAGGAGTCTAAATGTCTTGTCATGTAAATTGGCAACAATCAGTTTTCGTTCAAATCGGATAGAACACACGTCTAGGGATTTTCTGTTCGGTGATAAAACCTAGTACGATGTAAAACGCAAGATCGGTCAGGTTTTTAAAAGCAAGTTTATCTAAAACACGAATATTTCTTAAATTAAACTGGACCTCATTTGAAAACTGGCGTGCACTTACAAATTTTGGGTACATTTTTATGTTATTGAAATTATAAAGATAAGAACAAATTAATAATATTATATTACATAACATTCTTACTTTGACTAATTTAATTAGCCAATTAGTAGAGAAATATTCTCGTGCCTCAAATACTCTATAATATGAATAATACCTCCAACTTCTGACATTTTCCATACATTCCGATGGCAACATGCTACACTAGCGCCTCCCAGCGGCATGAGTTGTGCGCCTTGCTTTTCTTTCGTACATTTTAACGGATGTTATATGAAAGATATTCTTTATTTTTCCTTAATAAATTACATAAATCGAAGCAGCAATAAAAAAGTAATAAAATATTTAAGCGGCTATTAACTCTGACTTTGATGATTTAGTAGGGTAATACAATATTAAAGCGGCTTTTAACTCTGACTTTGATGATTTAGTAAGGTAATACAATATTAAAGCGTCTATTAACTCTGCCTTTGATGATTTAGTAAGGTAATACAATGTTAAAGCGATTATTAACTATGCCTTTGATGATTTAGTAAGGTAATACAATATCAAAGCGGCTATTAACTCTGACTTTGATGATTTGGTAAGGTAATACTATATTAAAGCGGCTATTAACTCTGCCTTTGATGATTTAGTAAGGTAATACAATATCAAAGCGGCTATTAACTCTGCCTTTGATGATTTAGTAAGGTAATACAATATATTTGCGGCACGTTCCATAGTGAAAGATACTCTCAGTATCGCCCTGGTGTAAGAAACCCATTCAAAATATAAACGTTGCTTGAAATGGCTTTAGCCGGGTTTGGCAACCAAATCTGAATAGCCAGGTACTTCTCACCTTAATATGATTGATCTCAATTTAAGATTTTTTCTCAAATAATTCCTTCATTTTCATTAAATTATTTTTCTGTGTCTTGTTCTGTGTCACGTTTCATTTACGTGCATTAGTATTATCTTTATTTTATTAATTTATTTATTTATTTAACGCCCAGAGGGCTTTTACATGGTTGGTAGTATAATTTTAATTTGACAGATACTTAAAGAATAAAATTACATTTGATAAAAGCTATGCAACAAGTCATACAAACACAAGAAACAAACACAAGAAACAAAAAAAGAAAATTATTTTTAAAAAAAAATTTCAATAAATATAACGTATACAACATAAAATATATACATCTAGTAACGCTGTCTGTCCAGGTTGTATTACATTAACAACTTAATTGACAGCCCTGTCATCGTCGCCACTATTCAATTCCATGTATACTGACTAGGAACACAATACAAATGAAACATTCTTCTGTAATACATACACAACCAACTATCAGACACACTCACTAACCAAAATACATATGAGCAAAAAATTATCTATTTCCTACGGGGTACCTCAAGGCAGTGTACTAGGCCCACTTTAATTTCTTATATACATCAACACACTGTACCATAGATATTGGAGGTAAGATATTATCATGTGCAGATGCAACAGTATTAATATTTGAAGATGAATCATCAATCAGCAAGTCATAAAACTAAGAATGGCCTAATAGTAGTAAAGCATTGGATAGACACAAACCTCATCACACTTAATATCGACAAAATTCAATACATGACATTTTCTAAACGCAAACATAATGCTTCCAATAACTGTCCTAAACCAATCATCCACTCGTGTTCACTCAATCAAAGTACACATGAAACATCACCTGGCATCCATTGCACATGTTCCACCATAAAATGATTGAAGGAAGTTAAATATTTGGTAATAATCATAGACGACCAACTACGCTGGAAGGCTCATATAAATGACACAGTAAAAAGACTATGTAAGCTCTGCCATATATTCTGCTCTCTTAGGTCCAACTTAGTCTTGGAGACTCTAAGAAGCGTCTATATTGACCTTTTCCAATCCATAGCAACAAATGGTATTGTGGTATAGGGTGGCTGTGCTGAATCTATTATCAATCCAGCTATTACAGTAAAAAAACTAATTTTGAGAATTATATCCAAATGCCAAACTACCCACCTCTGAAACGAAGTATTTTCTAAAATTAGGACCTTAGATATTCGCCAGTGATTTACCAAGACAACTGTGTGTTACATACGGATAAATAACCAGCTGGTGTCTCCACAACATCGAGCACACGACATCCTAAAACTAGAACCACATTCACTCAACGACAATTCTGGTTCAGCGCTCCTAAAATATACAATGCTTTAAACACCGATATAAAGTCAATTTCTTCTATATCCCTTTTTACTATCTGTGTTCAACATTGGATATTTGAAAGGGCACGAGATTGCTTTAAAGAATGCATTAGTTCTTAACCAGGGGGATATATAACTCCTATCGAAAAATTGAACCGAAATATTGTGACGTCATATGTTTGCATAACTGTATCCACCAATGAAAAACTCTGAAAATCTATGGAATAAAC
This sequence comes from Hesperophylax magnus, assembly GCA_026573805.1. Taxonomy (NCBI): domain Eukaryota; kingdom Metazoa; phylum Arthropoda; class Insecta; order Trichoptera; family Limnephilidae; genus Hesperophylax; species Hesperophylax magnus. Next base: position 3,386,478 of record JAIUSX010000005.1, on the reverse strand, counting down.
TTTCAAAGTTTTTCATTGTGTATAGTATAATAAGTAGATAATAAATGTTACCAGACAGCAAAGTGCCCATAACATTTTTTACTCCAAATGTGCCAAGGAATAGCTGGTTAAAGTTTGTCGGGTACGTGCCGATACACCCTGTATAGACAGACAGATGTAAAAGCCCAGCTGGGCGTATGACAAAATAAAAATATTTATTAGTAACCAACAGTGATAAACTGGCCTGATACGATAATATAGAGCTATCGTGAACACTTGATATTGGAGAATATTGCATTTTATTAAAGTTCAGAAACATGACAGTGAAGTCATTTATAATGAACTCCACAAATGTGGAGTATTATTATTATCTTGAACCCTTTATCTTGTAATAACAACAAACGAACGATCACGCCAGCAGGGGTAGACAGAGAGCGTGGACTGCCGAACATCTCGGTCTTGGCACTACACATGTTGCTTAAGTCACATTCATACCCTTCTGTTATCCTGACCCGATTATAATATTTTATTCACTTGTTCGTGTCTTTCTTGGGAGTCCCTCACTCTTTCTACCATTAATTTTAACACATTCTTTGCGGGAAACGAGAAAACTCGTCACACGCCTTTTTACAGTAAGACGCGGGAGACGAGTTTACTCGTTTTGTTGCGCAAAGCGGTAAGGAGCGGGAAACTTGTAAACAAGGGGTTCTAAATGGGTGCGGGGTCATGTGTTTTCTATTGTCGGCGGTACTCGATCTATCTACCTGTCAATACAATGGGTTTGAAACACAACAAAAAAATAAAATCGTTGTCGCGTATGTTCCGCTCACAAACTACGGAGTGAAACGCGGTACATGTGCAAGTTTTGTAATGTGCCCCTGCATAAAGGAAAGTGTTTCGAACGCTATCACACATTGAAGCACTATTAGGTTATGGTTTTTTTTTATATGTATTGAAAATTTTTAAATAATCTTGTAATTTTGTATGAAGAAATTTTGATATGTTATTTCGATTGTGAAATACTGTTTTTCTATGATTCCCAAGAAAGTAGAAAGTTTTTGTTCATAAAAAAAGGAATTACACATACATTGCTAAGTAAATAAATAGAGACATCTTTTTAAAGTGAAACACTGAAAGTTTAATCAAAAAATATCAAATAGATCATAAGATATGAATATTTTGCGGAAAGTCTAATTTTGGCGCTAAAATTTAAAAAAACACCCGCCCCCAATTTGGCGGTAAAATGCCCGACCATATAGTGTTAAGTGAACCCGCACATTACCCCAACAGCTTCCAACCGTCTGAAGGCAATGGGACTACGACATAACCGATTGAGGTATGTTGTAAGGTTGAAGATAGTAGGGAGGGGGAGGAGATGGGAAGAGTAAGGTGATAATCATCCCAAAAACAACAGTCAAACTTCTAGGTATCAATTTAGATTCAGACTTTTCGTTTAAAAGTCTAATAAATAGGACTGTAAGCACCTAAGACAACTCAAGTCTGTCCGAAGAAATCTTCCTACAGAAGCAACAAAACTACTTATCAACTCTTACGTAGTCTCACGTCTCGATTACTGCAACGGCATTTATGCCAGCCTTCCAAAATATCAAATTGACAAACTTCAATCAGTGTTTAAAGCAGCAGCACAGCTCATAACCGGGGTTTCTAAATATTCGCACATTTCAGAACACCTTCGTAACCTTCACTAGCTCAAGTGCCCTGAAAGAATCCAGTACAAATTGTGCTGAATGGTGTTTAAATCCATCAATGAAATGGCCCCACCCTACATCTCTGAACTATGCGTCCCGGAAAACATTGGTCTGAGGCAGTCAACTATTAGATCAGCAAAATCATCAGCTGTAGGCAGACTGATGGAACCTAAGCGCAAGCCAAATACTAAGTTTGATAATTGCGCTTTCGGAGTATCTGGGCCGAAGGCTTGGAATAAACTCCCTCCAGAAATAAGATCCATAACAAGTCCAATAGAATTCAGGTCTAAATTAAAAACTTACCTTTCAAAGCTGTCATATCCTTAAATTAAATATACCATTCCTGAGAGAAAGTCCAGTTATATCCAATTATTTCCTAAATCCTGTATTTAAATTTCTCTAATAAACAATTAGTTGATGTTAATGAAGTTTTAATCTCTTGTGACCTACCAGGTAAGTATTGTACTGTATATTATCTCCATAACATAGTAGAAATGTATTATATACTTGTACAGCGCCCTTGAGATGATTTTGCACGAAAACGGCGATATAAAATTCATCAAAATATTATTATTATTATAATGTACCTGCCTATTAATGTACCGGATCTGGTCACCAAGCACAGCCAAAGCCATTTCAAGCAACGTTTCAACTATGTACAATGATGGTCTTAAACCAGGGCGATACTCAAGAGTGTATACATTTACGTCATAATATTCTCCTTACACTCCTGTCTTCGTGCATCCGCTCTACATTCCTAAACCATCTAAGGACGGGTTGTTTCGGATAATTTGAACAATTAAATTTCGAAGTTAATTTTCAAGTTCTATGAAAGTATTTTCAAGTTCTGTCATTATTTCAGTTCTGTCAAGCAACTTGCCTATAATGATATTATAACAGAACTCGAATAGGACTTTCACAGAACCCGAAAATGAACGTTGAAATTTGATGAATTGTTCAAATTTTCCAAAACAACCCGTCCTAAGTGTCCCTTTCTCAGTGTTATACATTAAGCTTTCATCAGCCTTGGTTTATTGATATTATGGGCACACTAAGTTTGATGTCAAACAATTCAATATGTATTAGTATTTTTCATTAAAAATATATTGAATTATTGAAGACAATATAAACGATTCCTAAAAGAAAAATTGAAACAGAAAAATATACATTTATAATAAAAACACATAAATTTGTTTTTGACCACGATAGTTTTATTTTCACTCTACCGGTTTCGGAAGATCCCTTCCTTCGTCAGGAGAATATAGTTTTAAATATTCTCCTGACGAAGGAAGGGATCTTCCGAAACCGGTAGAGTGAAAATAAAACTATCGTGGTCAAAAACAAATTTATGTGTTTTTATTATAAATTATGATGAGCCACAAAGTGAATGCTTTTTACAATTAGAAAAATATACGTTCACATCTAGGACTCGAACTCAAGACCCTTGCCTTGCCGGGTCACCGCTCTACCACTGAGCTAATGGGACCCTATCTCCTTCGGTCATATTTAACTGTATCATCCTTCCGAATAGGAACTACCAACACTATCTTCATTTTTCTGACCGCACATTTTTATTGGCAGTTCTGTTTCAGATTTTCGTTTAGGAATCGCTAATATTGTCTTCAATAATTGAGATGTGTGGTAATAAGTTGGGTATTCAAGCGATAGATGGCAATAGTCATAAAGCTTACTCCAGAGTCCGACAGATGTCGCTAGAGTGTAGCAATTGCCTGTGGGATATTATTGACAGACAACAAGCTGCTAGAAACAGAGAATTACCAACCCTCGGGTAATGAACAGTGTAGCTAAATCCAGACTTATTTATTGTAACGTAAATAAACGCAATTATAGTAAAAGAACCTTTTACTTTATCAAAGAGTTCCCAGCACAGAAATCTGCAAGTAAAGCAGAGACATAAAAATAATTTAATGATAAAATTTGAGGTTTTTACCTAAGTTATTCCAATTTTTTTTTACCTGGAAACATAAATTTTAATTTTGTAGGAAAGGCTTTGTTAAATACTAAATCTTATAAAGATGGTGAATTTATGGTGAAATATTTTGACTTGTCAAATATAATCCAGTGACAATCAAAAGGCTGCCGGTTCGAATCCCGTCGGTTGCATTTATTTTTTCTAGGAACATTTTTTCAATTTATATGGCTATTGCTTATAATAATTTGTAATACTTTTTTGCATAAAACTTTGTCTTGTAAACATAAGTTTAGCTTTAAAAAAAATTAAATGTTATATTTTTATATAACTAACTAACCATCACGCCGTTTCTTACATCAGCTTTGCACTCTTTGCGGATCTCCACATTTCTCACACGATCATACATGGTTTTACACACATACGCCTAAGGGATCTCATTTCTACAGCATTCAGTCTAATTTCATCATTTCTCTGCCAGTTCCATGCCTGAATTCCGTACATCAGGGTAGGTACCAGCACTCCATTGTGGACTGCTAGCTTCGCTTCTTTGGACAATTTTTTGCTAGCGCCAACTGCGTTCAGTCCTCCATTAATGGAGTTACCTGCATTTACCCTTCTTTCAATATCTCTGTCAGCCTTCCCATCTCTCTAGAACATACTTCCTAAATACACAACTCATTTTTATATGTAGGTTGCAATAATCCTCCCTGCTTCAGGCAGTTGAAATCGCGTGCAAAGCAATCGCATAAAAAAACTAAAAATTGAGCAAGAACAAGTAAACAGAATGATATCCGGAATTATGCAATCACATACGGTCATAGGTCCATTATATTATTGTGTATATATACTAAGCCAGAAGTCACCAAGCCAGGGCCGCGGTTATTTGTTTTAATTTATTTTATTTTATTGAACGTATCTAAAAAATAAAAAAAATATTAAATTAAATTTTATATCACTAAATAGTATAAAATTAATTCGCTATCCGCGTCTGTTTGTTTGTGCGCTTAGTTCTTCTAAACTACGCAACGGATTTTGATATGGTTTTCACTATCATTTAGAAAATTTCTTCCGGAAGGTTTACATGTATAACACATACATAATATATCTACAGAATGTAGAGAAAAGTCGCTAGTAATAATAAATAGTATAAAACAAAGTCGCTATCCGCGTCTGTCTGTTTGTGCGCCTAGTTCTTCTAAACTACGCAAAAGACTTTGATACGGTTTTCACTATAATTTAGAAAATTTCTTTCGGAAGGTTTATATATATAATACATGCATATTATATTTATAGAAAGTAGAAAAAAAGTCGATGTTTTGTGATCAAGTCGTAAAAAAAATATTTTCGAGCGCTTACATTGCTAACGCTGTCTAAACCGTATGAAATACATCAAAATAATGTGCTACAGAATTGTTTATCTTAAAAAGGCCTACAGAAAAGTCTGTAATGGAATATGTCTATCTCCTAAGCATAAACCCCAGCAACGCCGGGTACATGTAAGCTAGTACATTTACATATGTATGTTGTATTTCATGTACCCAACATTTATATAAAATTTCTAATAAGGAATTATACAAGTTCTTCAAAGAAACTATCTCAATGATAATTTTATTTTCAAACTTTCTTCAGGCAGGTAGGTACCATAATATTGAGAAGAAAAAAAACAAAAAACTACTTTTTAATCAATTTTTATTGATACACGATGCACTACGTCGTGTAATATTTTAAATTGAGCCGCTATCAATAACAACCCTTACGTAGATGGCGATAAGGTTTAAATTCCCGCCTAACACCATCCGCCTGTTTTGATTTATGCATGAAAAAAACATGGCCAAAAAGTGCCTTTTATTTTATTTTGTGGATGTTCAGGCATAAATATTAAATTTTTTTCCGATCATTTTATAAATAACTTAATTTGCCACATTATACAATAAAATCATAACCGAAAATGGGTTCGTAAATAAGAGATTTTGAACTTTAAAGCAGTTTTCATAGGCCTTTACATTATTTTTTTTTCTGGGCTTATAAAAAGACTTATCTAAAAAATACCCGATTATTTCAAAGGCCAAGATGTATTCTACTCGCAGTATTTAATTAAAGCATCTGAAACATTTCTAGGCGACCAAATTTTTTAAAACCAAAAACACATGATTTTGCATTACTACGTAGTGCATCGCCTTAAACAATTTTTTTTTGGTTTGACAAATATTGAAACTTTCTCCACAGGGACTGGAATCAACACCGCTAACATCGAAACCAAATTCTAATTGGATAGCAACGACATTTATTTCGTAAAAAACGTATGATCGCGCATGGGTGCCACCAAAAGTTGGTAGAATGCATTGTCATCGACTACGAGTCTATTTGCCGAGTTTCAGCTTGATCGAATATCGGGAAGTGGGTTAATTTCCACATTCATTTATTCATTCATTCATTCGAGAAAAAAAAAAGAATTTCAAATTAATGAAAATACATTTTTTTAACCATAATCAAAGTAAGTCATCTTTTTCAATCGGTCCGAATTTTAAAAACGTTTGAAAACCCCTGCACAAAGGAAACTACCAGGTTAGGTCAATTAGTGTGCTGTGATGTAACATCATTAAAGTATGCCACGACCAGAGGAGATGTTAAAATGATCTCCTGCATAACCGTCCTCTGTGATAGAGGGTTAGGTTCTCGACTAGCAATCAGAAGGTCGCGGGTTCAAATCTCGGCAGGCGCAAGTAAATTCGATTCAATCGGTCAGTGGCTGAGTTGGAATCGCGTCTGGGTCCGACCTGGGCGTCGTGTCCTGTATCACGACACAATCAAAAATTTGCTTGAGCCCCCGCATACTCGATTTCTGCCGATTTGTTTTTTTTAAAGAAACACACATTCCCACGAATAACTAACTAACTAACTAACCATCACGCCGTTTCCCCGCAGGGGTAGGCAGAGAGGACAGACTGACAAACAACTCGGTCACACCACACACTTCTTGCCTCATTCACATTCATACATCGTCTCATACATACTCTTCTATTGTTCTGAGTCGTGCCATGTCTTCCTCGGGCGTCCCCGACTTCTGCTACCATTCACATTCGCATCGTATATCCTCCTTACATCGCTCATTCGCTCTACATGCCCAAACCATCTAAGCGTCCCTTTCTTGATCTGAATCATTACGCTTACATTAGCCTTGCACTCTTTGCGGATCTCCACATTCCTCACAAGATCATACATGGTTTTACCACGCATACGCCTCAGGGATCTCATTTCAACAGCATTCAATCTACTTTCATCCTTTCTTTGCTAGTTCCATGCCTCACTTCCATACATCAGGGTAGGTACCAGCACTCCATTGTGGACTGCTAACTTCGCTTCTTTGGACAATTTTTTGTTAGCGTAATTTTTAGTAAGCGGAAAATTTTGCTTGTGTTGTGATGGAGGATTTAATCAGCCGAGGAATTGAACACACTACGCCTGGGTGAGACATTTTTAACAAGCTTTTCATTAAATCTTTAAGTTTTAAGTTCCAAAAAAATATATGTTATTTTTGAAGAAAATATCTATACATTTTTTTGCCAAAACGTTAATTATATGAAATTCTCTCGTTAGAAAAAAATCGTAAGCTCAGAATATTATTAAAAACACGTTTTTTTCTGTTATTTAATATGTTATAGGCATGAAAAAATTCACAGTGTATCTTTAAATGCAACTAAAGCATTTGTTGAGAGATTTTTGATTTATTTCAAACGAGTCGTGTTTTATTAAATATTTTCACAATTTGCATCTTATTGGCAAGTGGGTGTGTCTGATATTTGGTTGTGTATGTATTGCAAAACAATGTTACATTTTGTCTTGTGTTCCTAGTCGGCACACGGAATTTAATAGACTCCCAGATCACGCATTTTATTTGTTTGCGAGTGTGTCTGATAGTTGGTTGTGTATGTACTGCAGAAGAATATTACATTTTGTCTTGTGTTGCCCAAATCATGCATTTTATTGGTTAGTGGGTGTGTCTGATAGTTGGTTGTGTATGTATTGCAGAAGAATGTTACATTTCGTCTTGTTTTCCTAGTCGGCACATGGAATTTAATAGTGACGACGATGGCAGGGCTGTCAATTAAATTCTTAATGACTCTGTGTAACACAACCAGGTCTGACATAATTCTCCTTCAGACAATGTTATTATTTGCAATTGATTCATCAAATTAATGTATTAAAATGAAATTCTGAGCCAAAAATTTATGTACGTAAGAAATTTGTGCTGAACTCTTTCTATATTGTTATGTACAAAGAGAAAATTAAGCAAGGATTCCGATACAATTGTGTGGCAGTCTATTATCTCTGCCTACCCTCTCGGGAATCGGCATGATGGTTGGAATGTTAGTTTATTGTAGTCATCGAATGTTATGTCTACAGAATATATGGCTGCAGGACCTTCACCTTGCTCTTCATTGATTTAGCGGTCATTCAAACGTTTTGTGACCCCGAGACATAATCACAGCAATCACTGAAGAGATAAGCGCAGATAGAACTGCGCTGTGAGGTTATCAGTGTGCCAGAAATCAACTGAAAAACCAAAGAGCTATACAATTAGAGGGACTATTTCATATTAATATCTTGTTGAAACGTGTCCCATTATTAAAATGCGATACCCTTTGCGCATAGATCATATTTGGTAGTTTTTAATAGAGCTTTGGAAGAGTTGGAGGTCAATTGGAGAAAAGTGGAACATGTCTCATCTACAGGGTTTTCCACAAAGAGTATGGATACTAAAGAGACAGCATGTGAAGTGTGCCCGCGCGCTCCAAGTGTGAATTTTGTGGAATTTTACGGAGACGGCTGACATTAGCTTTTACACCTCGGTCGCGTATTGAGCTCCTAGTAAAACGTTGATAAAACATAGAAAAATGGTCAACTGCGCCGTAAAATTGTGTAAAAGCAATTCTGTGAAGAAAATTAAGAAGAAAGACGGTCTTACCTTTCACATGTAAGTATTTAAACACCGCTCAATTAGACATTTTATAGTTAATTTTTGACGAGTTCATTTCAACCGCCATCACGCCAGCACGGCCAGCTCGGAATCACGCCGTGGACGAATGTCAATGGGCCGAATCAGTCAACTTATTTTATAATAATTAAAAATTACCAACAAACCTTTATTTTTTTATTAATTATAACATACGTTTATAATGAGTTGTCTTGTATGGTGACCTGATAAATCAACAGATCGACGATTCAACACGAATTTTAAAAGTGGTATTTTTATGAAATTTTTTAGGTATGAGAATAGGTCGTAAAGTATATTTCTTACCAATAGGTGATTAGGTGTCCCTATTCATAAAAAATAGGGTGTCCCTATCTAAAAATAATTTATATGGCAGAACAACGTTTCCGGGTCAGCTAGTATTTATATAGTTGATACACTGTAAAACTGTAAAGTTATTTAATTTGACTTTTATTTCGTTTTTATTAGAGTTTTTTCATCGAACTCTTTCAGCCAGATTTTTATTTTTGATTTGTATTCACGAAACTTTTCAAATATTTTTTTTATCTGGAGGAAGGATGTTGTCAATTTTTGTTACAAAATAAATTAAGTTTCTTCATCGCAATATGGGTTTATAACTTGCAATGTTTTCTGTCTTTTTGATTCGTCTAGTGTGATGGATAAGTTTTAAGTTTTTTCTTATATTATTAACGACAACTCCTTTCCTAAAAGGCACCAGCTTACATTAGGAAAGAATATAATAATGTACAAAATTGTACTCTGCAAATCTGTTGATTATTTAAAATAATTCTACCTAATAAAGAAAAAAAATCTATTCAAACTGATGAATCGTGCAATGTTAGCACCAAGGAATGGCGTTGCGAGTTTCAGCAAGTTCATAACATTAGTTTATTACCCAATTGCACTTGTTAGATACATTCCCTGAAGATTAATACCGATTTATCGATAGATCTTGATTTGGAAAAAAAAAATGAAATCAGATTTAGGTAATTTACAATAACATGTATGGTACAATAAATAAATAAACAATATGTATGTCTTTTGTTACTTCCCTTTCCGCACTAGTTAATTTTATATTTTTACCACCATTCTTTGTTTGGCAAATAATGCGTAATGCGCTGTATGCCCAAAATGTGATAAAAAATTACGGATGTTTTTTTAATAAAAAATAAATAAAATAATGTGCAGCCCGTTCACAGTTCGGCCCTTATCTCTGACCCATGACCCCCTCCGCGCTCGCTTACCGCTCTTCCCCGTCTCTATCCCCTCCCACAAGGGCGTTGACAAACATGGGAGCTTCATTGGTTTTGCGTATTCTAATATATCTCGACAACTTATGCCGCTTCCATTGAATCCTAGTTCCATAGTTTTCCAATAAGAGGTGTTAAAAAATCATTAATCATCTCTCGATAGCGCAATCCATTCACCGTAACTGTTGCTCCAGTCTCATTTTCGAAAAAGTAAGGTCCAATGACTCCGCCGGACCATAAACCGCACCAAACAGTCACACGTTGAGGATAGAGAGGCTCAAAAGAAAGATGCGAAACAGAAAAGACAGAAAAAGATTCAGTCGCATAATTGCCGTAGAAGCGCTATGACCACTGAGCTAATTCGACCATATCAACTTACGCCAGTTTTAACTGTATCATACTTCGACTTAGTACATCAAATTATAATATTTTAATTATTAACAACTCTCATAAGAAAGATATGAAAGAGAAAAGACAGAAACTGAAACGGTTCCATGATATTTCATCAAAATGAAAACTCTATCACACCTTTAAAAAGTGATATAGAGTCATTAAAAGTGATGAAACAAAAACTAGGTTCGATAGTTACGTATGTAACCTAGTTTTTGTTTCATCACTTTTCATGACTTTATATCACTTTTTGTAAGTGTGCTGAATTGTCATTTTGATGACATACCCGGTCACCGTATGCACTATAATTGGACACTAGCCCAGTGTTGGGGGTGACGGATTAGTGAGAGATCACTGTACAAAGTTTTTTTTATCTGAATTGGTCGGAAGTACAGAGGGCAGTCAGTTTAGCTCTCTTTGTAATTTCAGCGTTGATAGTAAAATTCTCTTATCTAAGGTTACGGTGCATCTTATCTGTGTTATATCTATCAAAAAAGATAATACCAGATTTGAAAAACGTAATAAAAGTTATCTCCATCGAAAACGATCGTCAAAAATACGTTTTTAATGAAAACGATGTCATAATACACAATAATAATTCTTTATTGTCCTTTCTAATGGAAGTTACTCTCAGTATCGCCTCGGCGAAAGACCACATACAGAATCAAAACGTGACTTGAAATGTAAAATGTAGAAGTGTTTTTTCATCAGCTCTGAATAGCCAGATAATTATTTTTTTATTAAAGGACATCGTCCAAATTACAAAATAATAACACGAATACAGTAAAATGAAAAATACAGGAGTAGACAAAGGTACATGGAAGCAAAGACATATGGAAGATATAATATAAGAAAATAAAGTGACAAGTCGAATCAAGTCAAGAATACGCCGTGGGTCAGGACCACAGGACACTTATAATATTCCGTCACTTGTTTAGCGACTGGCAAAAATCATTCAGACTTATCCCAAAAAAGTTAACGTTTTGACTTCTTTTTGAAATCTTCCCCATAGGAAAAACTAAACCCTTCCAAACACTTTTCCACAAATGATCATCTAGTCAATCAACATTATGTAAGTGCATTATATAAGCAAAATAAATACAAAACAATACAAGAACAACACGTCAACTCACCAGAGATCAAATGGGAAAATAATTCACCGACTCCAGATATTTTCATATCAGAGGGTTCGGCTCGGTAGAACTTCTAACAGGGCCTATAAATCCTACTGATCCCTCAACATAAATATTTAAAAAATCTTTCGTTATCCTACATGTATTTAAATGACCGACTTTTGCATCTTTATATATAAATTTTTTGATAGATCTAATACGCCTAAATTTAGAATGAGAGAGCTAGGTATAATGCCAGTAGCTGAAATAACAAATATTAATATTTTTATAGTCTGAGAATGCCAAATTCTTTTTATCTCATTTCCTAGATCTGTGTATTTTCAATTTTCGGGGAACCAAGGAAGAGTGGAGAGAAGAGATGATACCCTCATCCCTCGCGGGACCTTTAGGGAACCGAGGAGGAGTGGAGAGGAGAGATGAGGCCACCTCCGTGAACACTTCCCTTGTGGGGCCTTCACGGAACCAAAGGGTAATGGAGAGGAGCGACGAGACCCTCTTTCCGTGTGGGGCCTTCGGGGTCAAGGAGGAGTGAAGAGGAGAGATGAGGCCCTCTTCACTCGTGAGGATTTCAGGGAACGAATAGGTAGTTGACTCTTTCGTCGTGGGGCCTTCAGGGAACCAACGGGGAGTGGAATCTTCCCCCACGGGGCCTTCGGGGAACCAAGGAAGAGTGGAGAGAAGAGATGATACCCTCTTCCCTCGTGGGACCTTTAGGGAACCGAAGAGGAGTTGAGAGGAGAGATGAGACCTGGGAAGACACATTGTAGAACCAGAAGACATAGCCACATATCCAATAACAACCCTGGTGAACTTTATTAAAGGGACTGGGTTGTTGTTAAAGGATTGAGGTAAAATGGGATATAGCACAATGGGCCTATGGCCTAAATGCTCACGGGAACTACGTGTAAACCGTCTGCGCTCTATAAATAAATATTTATTGAAAGTAGAGAACAGTCGAGCAATCCCGGGTACACATCAGCTAGTTAAGTTATAAAAAGAATCTTTCGCCGCAGAGGTAGGCAGAGAGAATCAACCGCCAAACAACTCGATATAAATTATAATATAAATTTACCAGTCAATTTTCCTACAAAAATTGAGTTCACCAAATTATTTGTGTTCATCAAAAATTCATATTTCCTACCATGTTTAATTTTAAATAAAAACTTTATTACAAAGTTATTAATTACGTTCAACTAGTTATTTTGGTACTGCACTGGTAATTTGGATGGCGTCAGACAAATTGTTTGGAATCAGACAAAAACATCACAACCCTTGGTTTTGAAAGAAACCAAAGAACTATCCACAGATTGGTATCAAACGTAGAACTCTGCATTATTCCAATATGTTAATTTAACATGAATAAATCATTTAGATTATTTTTTTCTTTTTAGAGGCTGAGGCTTTCATTTTACAATACAAAAAAATATACATAATACATTTAAGGCGATGCACTACGTAGTAATGCAAAATCGTGTGTTTTTGGTTTGAAAATTTGGTCGCCTAGAAATGTTTCAGATGCTTTAATTAAATACTGCGAGTAGAATACATCTTGGCCTTTGAAATAATTGAGTATTTTTTAGATAAGTCTTTTTATAAGCCCAGAAAAAAATAATATATCAGGCCTATGAAAACTGCTTTAATGTTCAAAATCTTCTACTTACGAACCCATTTTCGGTTATGGTTTTATTGTATAATGTGGAAAATTAAGTTATTTATAAGATGATCGAAAAACATTTAAATATTTATGCCTGAACATCCACAAAATAAAATAAAAGGCACTTTTTGGCCATGTTTTTTTCTTGCATAAATCAAAACAGATGGATGGTGTGAAGCGGAAATTTAACCCTTATCGCCATCTACGTAAGGTGTGTTATTGATAACGGCTCGATTCAAAATATTACACAAAGAAAAGTGAAGAAAAAAAAACACAAGATTAAGATCAATTTAAACTAAAAATGTGGATTTAAAATTAAAATAAAATAAAATGAAATAAAGTTAAAATCGGTATATTTATATTATATGTTGTGTGTTTGTGAGTGATATGTGTTTTGTATTGGTTATGTGTGTGTTACAAATAATGAAGCTCAAGTTCTCATGAAGCCAACGTCAACCGTGAACGGGTGTTCAGCTCGTGTTCGAGTTTCGCGCACGTGCACCGGTGCATCAGGAATCAATGCTGCTAGCTCCTTGGAGCAGGCTCCATTGAAATACCTGTAGAACAGACTCAGCATGCCTACATTGCGTCTATGGATTACAGAAGGCAATTGGTCTGTTAACAACGGATTGTCAATCAGACGGATCGCTCTTCTTTGCACAGATTCAAGCAGGTTACATTTAAAATAAACATTACTATGTCTAAAAATAAAAAATTAATATCAAATGTGAAAAGTGTTATCAAAAACGCTAAACACGATAAGAACTCGATATTTCGAAAACACATTCGTTTCATTTGGGGAATTTGGCGGCAGATGTGTTTGCCCACCTGCTGCGTGGCGGGTCGGATCGGGGGAAACTGGTTGAGGGAGACCTTTTGACCTCTCTCGACCCATCGCATTGCACCGCATTGGGAGAGATGGATTCATAAGTACGTCACTCCTGGATGCCTTAAAGCGCTAACCACCCCGTATACCTTTTTCCTTCCCAGAACTTCCTCCCCTTCATTTCCCTAAAGAGATCCTTCACACAGGATCCTCAAAGATGACATAGGTCCTGAGGGATGTATCTTTTCACAGGGCCTCCTTTGTGGATATAATGTTTAAAAAAAAGTTGTCCTGTACTAGGGGCAAAAGACGAATATGGAATGCTGTATCCTGTACATGTTGGCCCTAATGCGTTGGGCTAACGTGTTCTATGGGAATGGGACGAATACGGAATGCTGTATCTTGTACACGTTGGCCCTAATGCGTTAGGCTAACGTGTTATATGGGCATGGGACGAATACGGAATACTGTATCTAGTACACGTTGGCCCTAGTGCGTTCAACGTGTACTAGGGGCATGAGACGAATACGGAATGCTGTATCTTGTACACGTTGGCCTTAGTGCGTTGGGCCAACGCATACTAGGGGCATTAGACGAATACGGAATGCTGTATCCTGTACACGTTGGCCCTAGTGCATTGGGCCAACGCATACTAGGGGCATTAGACGAATACGGAATGCTGTATCCTGTACACGTTGGCCCTAGTGCATTGGGCCAACGCATACTAGGGGCATTAGACGAATACGGAATGCTGTATCCTGTACACGTTGGCCCTAGTGCATTGGGCCAACGCATACTAGGGGCATTAGACGAATACGGAATGCTGTATCCTGTACACGTTGGCCCTAATGCGTTGGGCTAACTTGTACTAGGGGCATGAGACGAATACGGAATGCTGTATCCTGTACACGTTGGCCCTAGTGCATTGGGCCAACGCATACTAGGGGCATTAGACGAATACGGAATGCTGTATCCTGTACACGTTGGCCCTAGTGCATTGGGCCAACGCATACTAGGGGCATTAGACGAATACGGAATGCTGTATCCTGTACACGTTGGCCCTAATGCGTTGGGCTAACGTGTACTAGGGGCATGAGACGAATACAGAATACTGTATCCTGTACACGTTGGCCCTAATGCGTTGGGCTAACGTGTACTAGGGGCATGAGACGAATACGGAATGCTGTATCCTGTACACGTTGGCCCTAGTGCATTGGGCCAACGCATACTAGGGCCATTAGACGAATACGGAATGCTGTATCCTGTACACGTTGGCCCTAGTGCATTGGGCCAACGCATACTAGGGGCATTAGACGAATACGGAATGCTGTATCCTGTACACGTTGGCCCTAATGCGTTGGGCTAACGTGTACTAGGGGCATGAGACGAATACGGAATGCTGTATCCTGTACACGTTGGCCCTAGTGCATTGGGCCAACGCATACTAGGGGCATTAGACGAATACGGAATGCTGTATCCTGTACACGTTGGCCCTAGTGCATTGGGCCAACGCATACTAGCGGCATTAGACGAATACGGAATGCTGTATCTTGTACACGTTGGCCCTAATGCGTTGGGCTAACGTGTACTAGGGGCATGAGACGAATACAGAATACTGTATCGCTGTATGAGATGACCTAGGTTGTATTTCTTATACTTATGTGTTGCTATGTTAATAAATAATTGTATTATTTCAAAATAAAAAGTAATTTGCGTGTATTTACGAACGAAATGCTATTACTTGGTTTTAACTAGTATTTGCCACGAACTGAAAACACTTTGTCATCACACACGAGGGCATTATTACATTTATTTAAGCAATTTGTTTAGAGATAGCATACAACCTCAAGCACTGCGTGAAAGTTTAGTACTAAATCAAAGGTACTGCAAATACCACATATTGTGCCTGCCACTTTGAGATCTCTGCAAACGGTGGATAAACTTTAAAAGTAATTGGCCGTAATCCCCTGACTCCAGTTAGCAGGAAACTGTTGGGACTCTTGAGCAGTACTGACATTAAAAAAAAAAACAAATAACAGAACTAGCAGAGGTAAATATACTAACTAACTAACTAACTTACCATCACGCCATTTAAAGCAGAGGTAGGCAGAGGACAGACTGCCAAACTAGGTCTTGACTCATTCACTTTCATACATACTCTTCTGTTATTCTGACTCTTGACACGGTCACTATAACTGTTTGTTTCACTTGAACGTGCCATGTGTTCCACGAGCGTCCCCGACTTCTTCTAGGATTCACATTCGCAGCATATATTCTCTTTACACTCTACATGCCCAAACGATCAAAGCTTCCCTTTCTTAGTTTTCAGCCTTGCATTTTTTGTGAATCTCTGCCTTTTTCACACGATCATACGTGGTTTTACCACACATACGTCTCAGGGAATTCGTTTCCACAGCATTCAATCTACTTTCATCCTTTCTCTATCAATTCCATGCTTCTCTACCATCATCAGGGAGGTATCAGCACTCCATTGTGGACTGCTAACTTCGCTTCTTTGGACAATTTGTTGTTAGCGCCAACTGCGTTCAGTCCTCCATTAATGGAGTTACCTGCATTTCCCCTTGTTTCAATATCTCTGTCAGCCTTCCCATCTCTCTAGAACATACTTCCTAAATACACAAACTCATCCACCTGCTCCAAGTATTCCTCATTCACAACTATATTGCACACTGTTTTCGTACTCTCTCTTTCAAACACCATGACTTTAGACTTACTTACATTCATCATTAACTCATTCTTCATGCATACTTGGTTCATCCTAGACGTGATAAACTGCAGATCTTCCATACTGTTAGAAATCGACACTGTTAAAATTAAGAACAACGGTTCACTTGGCGGCTATTGTTACTGATATTGAAGCGAATGTTTTTATGTTTGTTTTGTTTTTCTTCTCATATTTAACCCAAAATATGAAGCTATGATCCAAAAATAGGTTGTTATGTTTTTAGTTTAGATTTAATAAAAAATCAGCATAAATTTATTTTTTTATATTTATTATTATGTCAAAACATAATAAATTATCCGATTTTTTAAACGAAATAGCTATTAAAATGCATTATATACAATTTTCAGAAACTGAAATACTTACTTCTCATTATTATCTAACTCAGAGGTTCCCAAACTGTTTTGCCCCGTAGACGATTTGACAATTTTTTTTTTTCCGTAGACCCCCTGCCTGCCGAATATTGAATTTTCCTAAAACTATTAACGTCCCATTTGATAATCATTAATTTTTTTCGTAAAAAGATTCCCTTCCCTTGCCTGCACAACAACCGGGTGGCGGTATAGTTCCACTGTCTTTACATTGTGCAGACAGGGGCACCCTTGTGAAGTATTACACCAAATGAAAATGAAGCAGGATAAGCAACGGGAATTTCTTTCTGTAGCTGGCCCTACAGAACTGCCCCTTAAGTTCTTTGTCAGTGCTTATTCCGGTCAGTTCTTCTTGTCACACGATATCCGATTCTTCAACGTTCCATTTTGATAGTCAAAATGTCCTCAAACTTAGTTTTGAAGTCTGTGTTAAGTACATCTAAATGTTGAACATCATTATTACCCTGGATATTTTTCAAAAACAAGTTGGGGAACTAGGAAAATTCACGGCTTCCAATGTGCAATGTTTTGGTTCAATATATTAATTCTGACGAGAAAAGGGAAAAAATTCGGTTTATGGGAGTCACTCGAATAAACGAAATTGAACTTGATTTAGACTAATTTAGGGCTGGGGAATCCGAATCTGTAAGAATTAGGTGGGGGTCGGCACTATTAACTGAGTTATAGGGTTTTGAAATTTCGTACGCGATACATAGAAACCATTTATTATTTATCAATTATGACATAAGAAAATCAAATTAGTGACTTTTTAATATTTTGACATTTCAGAAGTGCCAACCAAAAAATAAAAAGTGTTGCCATATAATAATAATATCAATGCATGGAAAATTCAGAAAATTAAATATCATTTGCCAGATTTGTAGTTTATTATTTAAAATCTTGTAAATATTAAATTTATATATATATATATATATATATATATATATATATATATATATATATATATATATATATATATATATATATATAACCTAACCTAACTGTGATTTTCTATAACAAAAAAATTACCCTTTAATAACGCCCACTCGCGTCCCCTTTAGAGTTATATCCCAGTTTTCAAGTAGTTTGTGGGCTACGCTAGGTTTGTATAGACTGGTTTGTGATTTGATTCTAATACCTTTTTTCCATGTTATTTCCTGTTACAAAAAATTGCCCCTTTAATAACGCCTGCTCGCGTCCCCTTTAGAGTTACATCCCAGTTTTCAAATAGTTTGTGGGCTACGCTAGGTTTGTATAGACTGGTTTGTGATTTAATTCTAATACCTTTTTTCCATGTTATTTCCTGTTACAAAAAATTGCCCCTTTAATAACGCCTGCTCGCGTCCCCTTTAGAGTTATATCCCAGTTTTCAAATAGTTTGTGGGCTACGCTAGGTTTGTATAGACTGGTTTGTGATTTAATTCTAATACCTTTTTCCCATGTTCTTCTGCCTACTCTAACCCAAACTAAAAACCTAACCTATTTTGTAAAAAAATATTATTATTATATGGCAACACTTTTTATTTTTTGGTTGGCACTTCTGAAATGTCAAAATATTAAAAAGTCACTAATTTGATTTTCTTATGTCATAATTGATAAATAATAAATGGTTTCTATGTATCGCGTACGAAATTTCAAAACCCTATAACTCAGTTAATAGTGCCGACCCCCACCTAATTCTTACAGATTCGGATTCCCCAGCCCTAAATTAGTCTAAATCAAGTTCAATTTCGGTTATTCGAGTGACTCCCATAAACCGAATTTTACCCGAGAAAAGGAACGTAGACTCTATTTATATACCTCAATAAACAACTTTACGAAATATAAACATAAAAATAACAAATAAGTAATTGCTCAGTCTATTATATTTGTGTTAGGTCTATTGTATCATTTACGGAACTCCTAAATGTTGACTTGAGGTAAATGGGGGTCGGCTCGTTTGTACCCCCATTTGAATCTCGTGGACCCCTAAATATTTTTTTGGCTGACATGGACCCCCAGCAAGCCGATATCGACCCTGGGGGTCCATATAGACCACTTCGGGAAACTCTGATCTAACTGATACAAAGTGTTTTCAAAACAAAACAAACGTGTATATATATAGTTATGTGTATATATATAGTTATGTGTATATATACATACTCTACATTGTATATACCCTATTTTTGTGTATTTACGCTAGCAGAAACTACCCTATTTAATAAAAAATTGTAGAACTTCACATTTAAAATTGAATTTAAAAATATTGAAAAAACAACTCACTCATTTCAATGAATTTCTGCAGAACTTGTTGATATCTCCCTCAATTCAGTATAACTTCCTCACACAACTGACTCTATATTTTTAAACTCGACAAACAAACTTTATATTTTGCAGAAAAGCGAATTTGAACAATTAATATCACACCGTTCTAGCGACACTTGATATAATTGATACGATTTTTGATATATTAATGCTGTATATTTTATAATAACTGTGTGACCTCCTTGAAGATTCTGCTTCAAACAAAATACTGATTTCCGTGAGTCAAAACTTAAACTTCAGGCGCACAGTTTACATCCGCGCTGCAAAAGCGGGTTCCCAACAGAGCGTCGGTCCATCCCGTCACAGGAAGATATAATCGCAGATACAGTTCGAGGTCAAGCTGGAGATTGCAGTGATCTCTCAAGAATTAGAAGTTCTGTGTTGACAATAATAATCATACGAGAAAACAGCCGACCACGACATATCACATTATGACATATGACTTTTGACAGTTCTACCATCTTTACAGTGGGAAAAAGTGTGGCCAGTGTTAAAAAGAAAATTGGTAAAAATACTTTGCACAAAACATCGCGCTGTCGACCTGAGTAAGCGCCAAGTGTTCCTACTATTGTTTGACGCATTTGAGAATAGGTATATACTATATACTTCAATAAAAGTTTTACACATTTACATTCTGATCCTTTCTAACTAGTCAATTAATTTATGTATTTAATAATAATAAGTGTTTATTCCTGATGTGGGGAGGTTTGTGCAGTTCCATTAACCCTTTCATACCCGCATTTTTGTTTCCACATATATAAAATATGTAATGCACCTCAGAAAATTATTTGAAAATTTTTCGTATTTAAATTTTTTTTTTCAATTTGTCTATTTTAATTTGGATTAAAATTGGATGTCAGAGGGTGTTTTTTAAAAAGTCAGGTTAAATAAGCACAACCACTGCCGAAAAGTTATACATACCTATAACTGTTTTATGTCAAAAATGCACATTTACAATGTAGTGATAATCTTTAAGGTACAACCAAATAACATTTTAAATAAAATTCATTCAGAAGTAAAGAAAAAATCTAGGATAAAAAATCGTTAAAAATTCGCTATACTAGTCGAAAACATGTCCGTTACTACAAGTGTTAATTTGAATGAACATTTGAAATTCATTTACAATATTCTGGCAAATGACTGTCATGTGAACAGTGAATTGAACTGGTGTTATTATTTTAGAACACATCTTAATGCGTTAAAATATGTGTAATTCGAGTAGGTATAAAATATTGATATCTAACCATAAATTAAATAATCAATGAAGGCAGAAATTCGATGAAATTCACAATCAGCAGATGTCAAAATATGTATCGTTGTTGTGGCGGGAATAAGGATTTCAACCGAGCGGAAAAAATAGACGCCACAGAAAAGACTACAAGCGACAAGAAAACAAAAACATGGCTTTTCTAAATTGCTACCGTTACGGTAAAAAAATTCACAAAGTTCATGTTAATTTGAATTAACACTGGGGCTGAAAGGGTTAAGCTTATACAATAACTAGCTGATGTGTGGTGATGTACCCGGCATTGCTAGCGGTTATTCTTAGGAGATAGTCATATATCTTTTCTGTAAGCCTTTTCAAGATCTACAAATTCGTGTTAAAATTTTTTGATTTCTCTCATAAGGTGTAGCCAGCGTTAGCAATGTAAGCGCCCGAAAATATTTAAAAACTAGAAAATATAGGTATTACTGAAAATAAATTCACATTTTTTAAAAGTTATGTGGAAAAGAGACAGCAAAATGTAAAAATTAACAACCTAACCAGCGAGATTATTGATTTTAAATTCGGGGTGCCTCAAGGAAGTATTTTGGGTCCAATCTTCTTCTTAATTTACATTAATGACCTTTTCCAAATATAATGTGAAGGCCAAATCAATTCGTTTTGCAGATGGTTCAGTTTTAATGCCATTTATGCAAAATCGCATTAATGCACTGTCCAGAGCTTTTTAGTTCCATGTTTTATTACTAGTGACAGTAGGTTGTGACCAAGAGTGTTAAGAGTGCAAATTTTGGGAATTTAAGAAAGTTTTTAGAACATCTGGAGAAAATGCTGGGATTCTGCAATATTATTTCTCCAAATTGTTTTTAATTACAACAACAATATCGGGACTGAGTTAAATTTTTATCTAGATTACATGCAGAGGGCAATAACTTCGCAAAAGTAGTAGATGTGTTCAACTGCACGAATAAAGTTACAACAAGGCTATAGTGACATTTTTTTAATTATTTTAATATAGATCATATGAGTTACATTAATATATACATATTTTGCAAAATATAATATTTAGGTTCATAATTGGTCATGTATACCTTATCAGAAAAGAGGAGCTCTTGTGCCTGATAAGGGAGCCACGATTCTTACTTAGATTCTTAAATGTATACTATATATAACAATATAAATATATATTTTTTTACCCCCGGCTAGGAGTGGTGTACGGCATATCTATGGACACGATCTATGACAGCTATAATGACAGCCGACAGCATTTATCTATGGCCGACAGTTCCTACAACAACGCAGTAAATTATAATATTATTAAAATCTGTCAAATCTGTGTCCTCGTCTCCGCCATATCCTCGTCAGAAGCAACTATGCAGTACTAGCGCTGCTTGGGTATAGTTATATTTTTAGTTCCATTTGATTATTTGCATTCGTTCCGACATAATTAACTTCAGTTATCTTTCGTTCACACAATCAACTCTCTTCTAAATCCATCCACAAAGAGATCAAGGCGATCCAATACCAAGTAATGCAAAATCAGGTGTTTTTGGTTTGAGCATTTGATTGCCTAGAACTACTACAGATGCTTCAATTAAATACTGCAAGTAGAACACATCTTGGCCTTGTCAGCAATCATTTTTTTTATAAGACTTTTTATAAGCCTAGAAAAAAATAAAGTATCAGGCCTAAAAAATAACTGTCTAGTGCAAATTATCCTATTTACAAACCCATTTTCGGATATGTTTTTTATTGTATAATGTGGCAAATTCAATTTTTTATTTGATTATCGGAGGAAAATTTTCATATATGTACCAGAATTTCACAAAATTAAAAAAATATGCATTTAGTTTTATTGAGGTGAACATTGAATTTGCAATTGTGAAATAACCTCCATGCCCTCTACATAAGGGTTTCACCCTTTTGTATTTAGTTATCGCCCAGCGCTGGCGGTATAAAGACGTTCTTTACCTTATTGCCGCTCTGTTCTGTGAAATTTTTTCAACTAAAATCAGTTTATGTGTAATCGTTTTTTTTTTTAAATTCCTAGTTATATACTATGGGGAGGAAAGATAATAAAAAACTGGGTATGGTCAGTGGCCTAAAAAAATTTAAAGTACGCGCTGGAATGTTTGGGTAAGTTCAAATAATTTTTGTCATAATTAGGTACCTAGAAACAATAACGGAAGAAATATTTGTTTATTTTATGCTATTATGTGTAGAAATCAAACAGATATAAATAAAGAATAATAAGAAATTTATATTGCAAAATGAACGCACAATAAAATAAGTTACAATCATTATTTAAATATACAAAAAAATTATTATAAATCGGTCATCATCGATTATCGAACACGATTAGATTATTAGGTAAGATATACTCATAGAGTAGGAATTAATTTTTATTTTTTCAATGCATGCAATGTCTTTTGTAATGTAATGTATCTAAATGTTTTTTACAGGCCTCTACGTAATCTTTCCGAAAAAATACAATTAAAAAATACTGCTGTTTCCGAGGGATTTCTATCTGTCAATAAAAATGTTCAAGTAAGTTTTTTTTTTACCCCTAATTCCTAATTATAATTAGGTATTGTAATTTAGTCGATTTATATAACAAAAATTTGTAAATATCGCAGCTGAACAAAACAACGAGTGTAAAACCAATTTCAAATCTCGCGATTTATTAAGTTCCGCTGTTAGATTGATGTAATTAGGAAATAATTATGTATATGAAATCTCCACAGAAGATTTATGTTTTAAAATAACTTTTATTGCCAAGTTCCTACTTTCCGAAGAAATGATCAAATATAAATTCTTATTTATTAAAACCAAAACCACAGCCCAAAGAGTAGATATTTACTGCTAATAATAATAATAATTATATTAGCAGTAAATAATAATTAATAATAATAATAATTGCTAATAATAATTCAAAAATCTGTTAATGAAAAAATAAAAAAAAATACACAGATTTAGGAAATGAAATACGTAAAAAGAATTTGGCATTCTCAGACTATAAAAATATTACCATTTGTTATTTCGGCTACTGGCATTATACCTAGCTCTCTCATTCAAAATTTAGGCGTATTAGATCTGTCAAATAATTTATATATAAAGATGCAAAAGTCGGTCATTTTATACATGTAGGATAACGAAAGATTTTTTAAATATTTATGTTGAGGGATCAGTAGGATTTATAGGCCCTGTTAGGAGTTCTACCGAGCCAAACCCTCTGATATGAAAATATCTGGAGTCGGTGAATTATTTTCCCATTTGATCTCTGGTGAGTTGACGTGTTGTTCTTGTATTGTTTTGTATTTATTTTGCTTATATAATGCACTTGCATAATGTTGATTGACTAGATGATCATTTGTGGAAAAGTGTGTGGAAGGGTTTAGTTTTTCCTATGGGGAAGATTTAACCTGGACAATAAAATCGGAAGTTAATATTTGGATGATTTTTATAGTGCCGTTTTTGTGCAAAATCACCTCAAGGGCGCTGTACAAGTATATAATACATTTCTACTATGTTATTACTAATTATATATGGAGATAATATATATGTAGTACAATACTTTAAGTTTTTAGTTTACACCTGAATTCTGTTGGACTTGTTATGGATCTTAGTTCCGGAGGGAGTTTATTCCAAGCCTTCGGCCCAGATACTCCGAAAGCGCGATCACCAAACTTAGTATTTGGCTTGCGCTTATGTTCTATCAGTCTGCCTACAGCTGATGATGTTGCTGATCTTAGAGTTGACTGCCTCAGACCAGTGTTTTCCGGGACGCATAATTCAGCTAAGCTATTGATGAACACTAAATTTGGTTATTTCCAATATTTTTATTTTTATTTATAAATATCGATGTTTGCCTATATTGTCGCAAAGAAATTCAAGCAATCAGAGTTATTATTAGTAAATTTAATTGAGGACACTGTAAATAAAATTATTTTCTATAGAAATTGGAAAACATTAAAAAAGGAGATATATTTTGAACAGACCAAATGGAAGATAAATTAGTTCGTTTCTATATGGAGTGTGTTTAACCAGAAATTGTAGATTCAAGATTCAAAAGAAATATGCCTATTAGAGAATCATATCATATCATACAAGCTCAAGAATGGAGAACATTAAAAAGGAAATCAATTAAACGTAAACTCAACTTCGATGAGCTATCTAGTGCGGAAATTTTAATTGCGTAGTACATAACGTCAACGAAATCAACATCTGCTATCGCGTCAACTGCTGCTATCGCGTCAACTTCTGCTGTCTCGTCGATTTCTGCTGTCGCGTCAAATTTTTCAACGTTATTGTCCTTGTAGTGTAAGGTACTCTTTTTTCTTTAAATTTGATTAAATTTGAAATTGAGATTTTTTGTCACTGTACTATTCGAATATACGAGTTTTTCGGTTCTGATTAGTGGGTATATTTTGTATAATTTAGTATCACAATTGTTTACTAAATTATACAAAAAAGAAGAAGCGCGGGTGTGTTTTTAAATTTTAGCGCCAAAATTAGACTTTCCGCAAAATATTCATATCTTATGATCTATTTGATATTTTTCGATGAACGTTTCAGTGTTTTACTTTAAAAAGATGTCTCTATTTATTTACTTAGCAATGTATGTGTAATTCCTTTTGTTATGAACAAAAACTTTCTACTTTCTTGGGAATCATAGAAAAAACAGTATTTCACAATCAAAATAACATATCGAAATTTATTCATACAAAATTGCAAGATTATTTACAAATTTTCAATACATATAAAAAAAAAACTATAACCTAATAATGCTTCAATGTGTGATAGCGTTCGAAACACTTTCCTTTGTGCAGGGGCACATTGCAAAACTTGCACATGTACCTCGTTTCACTGCGTAGTTTGTGAGCGGAACATACGCGACAACGATTATATTTTTTTCTTGTGTTTCAAACTCATTGTATTGACAGGTAGATAGATCGAGTACAGCCGACAATAGAAAACACATGACTCCGCACCAAAGATATTAGAAGAACGAGATGTGCTATGAGCAGTTCATACTGTGTGGAATTGTTTTGCCGAGTGTCGCCGGTTTTGTTCACCAATACTACTGCAAACCTTCGCTTACGCTAAGGTATCCGCACTAATACATAGAGCAGATTTCTGTACGTACACGTCCCGATACCGTTCAAAGTACCCTAATTAGGTAGTACTCCGGCTACGGTCCGGCGGCCAACATAGCATATCTCGTTCTTCTAATATCTTTGCCCCGCACCCATTTAGAACCCCTTGTTTACAAGTTTCCCGCTCCTTACCGCTTTGCGCAACAAAACGAGTAAACTCGTCTCCCGCTTCTTACTGTAAAAAGGCGTATGACGAGTTTTCTTGTTTCCCGCAAAGAATGTGTGAAATATGAATTTTTCTTTGCAATTTCTTTCGAATCAATGAAATGAATCAATGATCTAATCCAGGGGTCTCCAAACTTTTCAGCCGGAGGGCCACATTGACTACTCCAGTGAGTTCGGAGGGCCAAAACCGTTTTAATTTCTAGACACCCATATTTTCTGTCCTAGGGAGGAGGGGGGGGGGGTAGACAATAGAATTTTCAGAGATGAAAATATAGCTTTAGATAACGTAGCTTTGAAGATAATTTTTGATACTCGTTTCTCAGACCTTGATATCATTGCGAATCAAATAAAGATTTTTCAAAAAAATCCTCCTGATATATTCGCGCGATACTTGTGGACGCAATGTATTGGTGCCAAGTACCTCGCCAACGAGCATATTTATTTATTCGCACGAAAAAATTCGCGGAGTTTTCGCCCCTTCTGAGCAAGGTCTTAGCCATTAGCTGTCGCGGGTCCTTGATGACACTGGTCAAAGATGTTTCGGGCCGGATGGAAGACACTGGCGGGCCGGATACGGCCCGCGGGCCGTAGTTTGGAGACCCCTGATCTAATCTATGAACTTATTCCATGTATCATTTATATGCACTCGTATTATCAATATTTTGAAGTTTTATCCAATCAGTACACTTTATTTGATCGAGGGGTTGACGGCATTACGGTTTGTTTCAGATTTTTCTATTATCGGCGGCCTATTTTAACCCGTCTGAAATTAGAAATTTCTTAGCATGGACCATTCCAGAAGTTTTCATTTGGAGTGTATTTTTTATAGATTGTTCCGAATTTTACAATCATTCCGATAAAATAATTATTTTACATTGTTTTGCCAAAAAAAAAACTGTTCTAAAAACTAAGTGCAATAATCTTTTAGACGTGTATTAGGAATCAACATTTTTGTTTATAAATAAGTAAATTTTGGTATTAACCTTTCCTTATCTGTGGTGTGTATTTACTACACATTGCTTCTAATAACTTTAATAACTCTATAAATATAATAAATTCTGGGTTCAGATTTTAGGTATTCCTCCGTTTAACAATTATTTTGTCTCGACGCCATCTAGTGAGAGAGTTAGCACTTACAATGCCTTTCTCATATAAAATAAAAAAAAGTTGGTTGTTTCAGGAAGTGCAGTGTGGTTCTTCACTTTGGTTGGATAGCAAAGATAGTCATTATCATCGTCTCAGTAGCAGCCTTTGACACCTCAGACCATGAAGGCGAAGTTCGAACCCTGTCCAACCAAAGTGACGACATGGTAATCTAAATGTGGATCTATTATCATCTCATTTAATAACATGTAAACGTTACAGGAAGATACCGTGATGGAAGAAAAAATAGACAAAGTGACGGTGCCGTACACGTGCAGATTATGTCTGAGAGAAATCTCTTCGTTGGCCACACCGATCTGGGGAGACTCGGGAATTTACGAGATAGTCTTCCGATGCTCTGCTGTGAATGTGCTTGAAACTGATGAGTACCAGTTCGTTTGTTTACGTTGTAAACATCACCTGGACTGCACCAATAAGTTTCAACAAATGTGTCTAAAGAGTAATGATATATTTCTTAAAATGACCTTTATAAAAAAAGAAGACCCTTTCTCGGACTCGTCAAATCAAGATGAAATTGTCATTGAACCGAATAAATACAATTATAAATTAGAAGATTTAAATTCTCACGGAGAAGAGGACGCCATTATAACTGACAGTATTAAATTAGAAGATTTTCATTCTCACGGAGAAGAAAACGCTATTACAAATGACGATTATAAATTAGAAGATTTCCACTCTCACGGAGAGGAGGATGCCATTAAAAGTGCTACAAAAGTTAATAGTGAAGGTAAACTTATTTTTAAATATATCACTCACGACCAGAGATGTGCTTTATTTCAAATAAATCCATTTCAAATGGAAATGGATTTATTTGAAATATTTAATATTTAAATGCTTTTTTAAAAACCATTTTGCATTTTAAATGCTTTTCTCAATGCATTTTCCATTTTGTTGAAATGCTTTTTTGCAACATTCTTCCTACTATCTCCACTCATCTTTTTTTCATAAGCCCCAAATATCAGTCGGTCCTCAACCTCGCTATGAGAGATAATTTACATTTGTCAAGTTGCTCCCTGGTAGGAGCCCTGGCAATTGAGTGATACCATTACAAAAAATACTGATTCAAAAACTGAACATGACGCTGTAATATCAAATGTTAGATAGCAGTTTCTATGTTTTTACGTTGGCAACATTAGTCCTGCGCAAATTTTTTGTGGTTTCATAATCTGTAGTCGTGGTGTTTTTGGATTTACCATCATGTAATATGTTTGTTCTACATTGATGTCCATTATTAAATGACAAAATTGTTTAAAAATTCTATTATTATTTTAATTGTTTGACCTGAGAAACCATTTTGCATTTTCAATGCATTTTGAAAATAGGTATTTTGCATTTTGCATTTGAAATGCTTTTCTAAAAACCATTTTGCATTTTCAAATGGAAAAGTTTTGACCCATTTCCATTTTGCATTTAAAATGGTTTTGGGTACCCATTTTGCACATCTCTGCTCACGACAAAACAATAGCTCGTGTCCCACATAATACAAATTTTACAGGGGACAAAGAAATATCTAAAAACATTGAATTGAAGTGCCAAATCTCGTCACCTCCTTCCCCTCCCAACATACCTCGATTGGAGATGCCATAGTCTCACTGGCTCCAGACGGTTAGGAGCAGTTGGGACTCTTGTGCGGTTTCACATAAAAAAAAATGAAAAAACATACCTGCAGTTAGTTTGGGGAGCCCCTTTGCCTCTCCAACTAATATCTCGATCCATTGCCTTGCGCCGCAGTGAGAGTGATATATTCATTCGTCCGTCACTCGTGGACACACTGAACCCTAGATTCCTACCCCCTAGTTAATTTTTTAAACTTTTGGTATTTAGGACAGCCGCTTACGTGCGCCAAAATGCTCGGGCCCGATTGTCCTGGTTAAACGGAACCGACTGTACGTTGCACTCAATAATGTACATGACATTAAAACACATTTATTTGCAGGTGAAACGGAGGACGAATATCCTTGTGAGCAATGTCCCATGATTTCTTATCAGGAAGATGACTATTTTATCCACCAGAAATCTCATAAAGAACGGACTAAAGTAAGTTATTATTATTATTATTCAATGAACCGGCGACATTCGGCTGATGCGCTCATATCTGATTTTACAATAGGCCAATCCTTTAAAGTAGAAACACAGTTGGTTGACTTATGCAATGCGTGTGTCCACATGACATATCACTTTAACATATCCGTTTATATCTCCGGCAACTAGCTCAGAATAATATTTAAACATATTGCTGCTTTATACTCAGTCGTATGTTCTGCCTTCTCGCCAATTCGTGTCGCTTGGGTGGGGACAAGGGAGGTGAATTTAACTATAAACATCTTTGGGGATCTGGTGAGGAGGCACAATGAAAGAGGTTGTGTTTTGTTTGAGTCAGGTTGCCGTATATGAGATGACTTGAGGACCGATGATGAAGACTCCGGATGCAGGCGATGAGGTGTTGGTCAATGTGCGGGTCAGTGAGTCGACGCCGCTGCTGGTGACCGGACTCGTTGATCAGGTACTGGTGAAGGCCATGGATCTTCCGGGTGCTCCAGTGCTGAACAGAGAAGCCGAAAGGTGCTGTGGACCTGGTCGGCGGTTGTGCGGGAGATGCATAGACCAGCGAGGATGCCGCTTGATCAAGGTGCGTGGATGTAGCGCTGGTCAGATGTGCTGGAACCATGGCGCTGTGTGATCCGATGTAGCGCTGGCCAGGAATGCTGGGGCCAGGGCGCTGTGATCCCGTTGGAGTCCATGAATGAACTATGCAGAGCCGGGTATACCGAGGTGCGCGGGTTGTTACTCGCGAAGCATTGTAAATTGTTGAACGACTAATGACTGACTGACTGCTCGCTGCGTCGGGCCTATTTATATAGCCCTACCGGTGGCGGTAGTAAGTACGCGAGACCGCTGGCAAACTACGGGTCACTCGCTTCAGCGAGATTCGTCTGGTAGTTTCGATGGCACTGGAATTATGCCTAGGCAATAGGCTAGAACCTTCTAGCGAATGCGCGTAATGTGCTAGTCCAACTCGCAACGTGTTGACGTAGGTAGTTCGCTCGCAAGTAGGTACTCGTAGACAGGTAGGTAGCAAGATAGGAACGCTTCACATTATGTCTGAAGTGTTCCGGTTACGATGCTTTTTGTATTGATGAGTCGTTCTAGATGAATCTCGTAGCATCGCTACGCATCTATTAATTATGGGTCTCGATTTTAATTAGGATTGTCAAGTTTTAATACTAAATCTAAATTATACTTAGATCTATAACTTAACTATTTGTCATATGGTTCGGGTTGCTTCTCCACTGTTCACATCCTCATTGTTCACTGTAACTACCCTGTTGTCACTGAGTTGGTTCTGTGCGTTGTCCTTAGTAAAGCCGAAGTCCTAGGTGGCAGCTTCTGCAGTTCTGCAACTCAGGCCCTCCCGGCCGCGTCTGGACACTGCACTTTCTTCGTCTCACGCCCAGCATTACGTCGCCGGGCGGAGTAAAACATATCTTGCAAATCACTTCTTCGAATTCGACTGTAACTTTTCATCCACCGCCCAGCATCAGATCGCTAGGCAGTGAACGCGTGCTTCGCCACCACTCCTGTCTCTGTCTTCTCTCTCTCCCACCTCGGTCTTGACGGTCTTGACTGTCTTCCTTCCTGAGCTTGTAGGACCTGTCGCTCTACCCCGCACTTCTCACTTCTTTCCTTACAACCTTCGTCTGTCGACAGTTTCTTTGTCTTTGGGCGCACACTGCAGGACACACTCAGTTTATATTCAAATTTATTTGTGACGAAATTTGATTCATCACAGTATGCGGCAGTTGATTTGTTGTTTATTTTTTAGGTTATGTTTATGTGTTACACTTGTCAATAGACGCAATTCGTAGCCTTGTCATGTCTCACGATTCAGAGAGCGAATTTGAGGACGATTGACTTAGTTTATTATTAGTTAGTTAGTTGTTTATGATTGTTACGTTCGGAGAGTTCCATGATCTGGTAATGGAAATAGAATCTGATGACGAACAATTCTTCACGTACTTCCTTATAAGCAAAGTGAAATTTGACAAGCTTCGCAGCATCATTGAATGTAACGTAAGAAAAGAAAATGTACATCTTCGGAAGTCAATTCTTGGTACAGGAGAAAGACTGGCATTCTTCTACGGTACAATTGCCATTATTTACTCATTTTAATATTACATTAAATTTACTCATTTTAATATTACAACTACGTTGGGAGGATCATGTCAATTTCACAACAAAAAGATTGCGCAAATTGTGCTATATATTTCTCTCTCTCAGATCAATCCTGAACCTTCAAACAATGAGATGCATATATTTTGCACTTTTCCAATCAATAGCTACATACGGTATCGTGGGATGGGGAGGCTGTGCAGCTTCAATTATTTATCCCATGATCTTAATTCAAAAACTGCTACTAAGGATTATATTAAAATGTCACCCATCTCACCCTTCAGACCCACTTTTTAAAAAATTCGCAATCCTAGACATTAGACAATTATACGTGAAGACAATTCTGATACACATAAGGAAAAATAATTTACCACTCAAAACTCAACACAATATTTGCACCCGCTACTCATCACTTAAAAAATGTAAAATTCCTCCAACAAAAACAGCCTTCGCCCAGCGACAGTTCTCTTATATAGCGCCAAAAATGTTCAACTTACTGAGTATTGATATTAAGACATCGAAAACTGATGATCTTTATGCCATTAGTGTACAGAACTGGTTATTTGCTCAAGGAAGGAAATATTATAAAGAATACCTTACAACTTAATAGTGTTCTTATTTTTCGAGTAAAAATTTTATCTCTAAATTAACTTTCAACAAAAACTTTATATTACGCTGATGTGATTATTTTTATTTTTTTGTTTTTATTTCTATTATCCCTAGCATTATCTATTATTTTTATTTGTATCCCACCTTATTTTTATTTTTATCTTTATGTTTACAAGATTCACCTACTCCAATTTCCTTCCTGTATGTGATCATGTACATAATATTATATATTCAGTATTGGTTATTTATGAAGGGAAAGAACTATTTTAAAGAATACCTGACATCATTAAATAAGTTCATTTGCTTTCTTATTCTTTTTTTTATTCTTTTTTTTTTCATTTCAATTCTGTTTAAAATTTATTTTTAAAATAATTATTTAATTTATCTTTATTTTCATCGCTTTCTTATTTTCAGTTAAACCTATTTAACCTATACCTATTTTACAACTGAATGAATCATGTATTACATTTATATAATTATATACAAATTTCGACTACCATAATACGGACATGTGTCTAGTGTGGTAGTCGAAAAGCATGTAAAAAACCTGTATCTAAATATATTTTTATGAATAAAGAAAAAAAAAATAGTACATATAGTTAGATTAATATGATTTTACTGAAGTTTTTGCGTATTTAATAAAAAACAGTTAAAAAGAAGTTAACTTTTTTTTTAATTCTTTTTTTTTATGTCGATGGTAATGGCATATTTTGGGTATCATATTCGTAGAATAAATTATAGAAAAAATTCTCTCACTTCCAGATACTTTTTTACCCAGTTTTTGACATTTATTTTATACAAAACATTGACTTATAATAATAATAATAATATTTGGATGATTTGTATAACGCCATTTTTGTGCAAAATCACCTCAATGGCGCTGTACAAATATATAATACATTTCTACAATGATCAATGTTATTACTAACTCTACTATGTTATTATTATCTCTACTTTCTATAAATATAATATGCATGTCGTCGCATTAATTCGTAGAATGCGTAACTCCCAAATGTAAAATTTTACAGGAGGCACAAAAAACCTCGTAGTGAAAAAAAATGAAAGACGGCTTATTCTTTTTATTTATGTTTCGAACATATAATATATTTGGAAATTTATTTTCAATCATTAAACTTTTGTAAGTTAAGGCTTTCTATTTCAAATCGGAGTTAGGAAGTTTACGTAAAAACCGAGAATGGAGATACGCATTTTACAAAAGATACATACTTTTCTGCGAACAGTTTTATGAACAACCTAGCGGAAAATTTGGGAGATAGGAATTTTACATTTACAAAATAAAACACAACAATGTATGTGTATGTCGAGGCAGTCTATTTAGATGCATTTTAATGATTTTAATGATGCGGAAGGTTATCGTTAAAGGAGTGGTAATCCTTTTCTAATGTCTGTTTTAAGTCTTGTAAATGCTGGTACTTTTCCTTCCTTAAGGGATTAAATCTGACTCTCAAGTGAAATCTTCAAACTCTGGAGATCATTACAGATTCGGCGACGGTTTTGTGCTGGGTGAGATCTACACTGACCGGGAGTAGTCGTGTCAGAGATGATCGTTAAGTGACGCTTGGAGTTGATGAAGGAGATTGTAGAAGAATTTGATCTGACATTGTCGATCACCCTTGTTGTCCTGTAGAAATAAAACTGATGTACTTACTAGGGTTTGCAAGACCCGGGCAAAGAGAAGCCATGACAGGAAACGTTGTGAAAGAGACTCCTCAGAGTGTGAAGATAGGTGGGAGAGACTTGAAAGTGGAACTGATGAGCAAACATGTGCTTTAAGCGTAGAAACTCTTCATGCTCAGCATCACTTTGGAGTAAAGTGAACGCTTCATCTTGCCCGGCTGGTCGATCCCGAGGCGAGAAGAAAGGACGTCGATAGATGCGTGCGTTCCTGCGTACAATGCAGGACAATTGACCCTCCACCATCATCCCATGAAGCGGGTAATCTTAATGTTGTGACAACCTGGAGTCGCTTGGCAGTTGATGTTACTCATTTCGGTAGGAAATGTTTACTCACATTTATCGATTACGGTCCAAGTAGATTTGCCGTGTGGCGGGAAATCGAGTCAAATAATGCAGCTTCGATTATCAGACATTTGGAAGAAGTGTTTCGGGAAAGAGGCCCGCCCAAAGTAGTTCTCATGAACAATGGTACTGCATTTTGTTCCTACAGTGTTACAGATAAGTGTAAGAGATGGAATGTTCGTCAAAGATTTTGCGCGGCATACCGACCAGCTGGAAACGGTATAGTTGAACGACATCATCAAACAATAAAGAGAACTGCAGTCAGAAGTGGAAGCGATCCCCTGCAGGCAGTGTTTCGGTACAATCTTTGGCTGCAAAAAGTCAGGATGATCGAGGTATTGCGCTGTCTAGTATAGTTCACACTTCACACTCGTGGAGACACCCTTCTGCGCAAGTGAATATAGAAGAGGAAGTATTGACTGAGCTCTAAGTGGGCGATCTTCTTGCGGTTAAACCAGTAGATGGGAGATGCACATCGTGCATGGAAGGGTCACAGGACTTACTTCAGTCAACAACATCGAAGTAGATGGCATACCAAGACATGTGCTTGACCCGCGGAAGATGCCTGACAGAGAACGGACTGTGTCTGAGGAGAGACGAGATGGAATTGCCGCACGTTCCACCGTCAATATTTTGGGTTTGTTTGAAGAGGACAGTGAAGAACCGGATCCGGATATGCATCAGGAGGAGATCCACTTGCAAAGAGATGGTGACCTTGAAGAAGAGATAATCACAGAACAAGGACCTATTAGGTATTTACGAAACCGCAGAGGCACATAAAACAAGAGAGCTACGGCAGAGCGTCACACGGTGCAGAAGACGTCAGTTTAGACTACAGATACAACACACTATTCGTGACTTCACAATTAAAATTAAGGTTATAAAATGTTCAAAATTGATTAATCAACTTATCTCAGTTAATTTCACGGTAAAACTATTACACCGTAAATAAATTTCCTCAGTCAAAAACACAACAAGCGTGCACGGCTCACCGGCCAATACTGAATTAAGGAGTTACGAAGTATTCGCGAGTAAAAATGGCACCATAATTTTACGCAGTTTCCTAATTTGTGTTTATCTAAAAGGTTAATTTTTTTTTTAATTTTCGAGTTTTACTAGTCGATGCGGGTCTAATTTTAACACCAGATGGCATTAAAAACGTATTTTCGAAAAATTTGGAGTTACGCAGTCTACGAATTAATGCGACGATGTGTTATATATACAAACCTTCCGGAAGAAATTCTCTTTATGATAGTGAAAACCCTATCAAACTCTGTTGCATAGTTTAGAAGAACTAAGCGCACAAACAGACGGACGCGATAGCGACTTTATCTTATACTATTTAGATATTTCTCACTATGAACCTTGTCCTTATTTGAGCTGTTCCCAAAAGATGTCTGCTGGATTTGTTCTGGTTTTGTACTGATTGTTCATTGTTACTGTGAGTCTCTCATAACTCTTTTTCATTACAGCGATGTACTCGAACTGATTTGTGTCCAATTTGTGGAAAGATTTTGATGAAAAGTGATTCCTTCCTGAAGCACGTTGCCTTACACATGCACCCGGAGCAACCTAAAGAGTGTGACGAGTGCGGCAAGATGCTTTCTGGAGATCACACTCTCAGGCAACATAAATTAAGCCACCGACCCAGAGTGCTAGTTGCCTGCACGTTATGCGGAGTTAAAATCACAAAAAAAGCTCGTAAACGTCATTTGGAATCTGTACATAACCAACTGCAAACCAGCTGTCCTTATTGTGACAGGAAGTTCAACTGCCGGTACAATATGGGCGTTCATCTGCGCACGCACACAGGTACCCACATATTCATTGTAACTCTCTTATAAGCAGTAAACTTACAAGCGAAGATGGTCTTAAACATCATATGGAATCTGTACATAACCAACTGCAATCCAGCTGTCCTTATTGTGACGGGAAGTTCAACTGAACCCAGTCAGTTACGAGCAGATACTCGAAGTGGAAACACGCATGTTTTGGTTTCTGTTGTTTCGGTTTTGGTATTGCTCTGCAGTCGTACGAGGAACACACGAGGATAAAGGCAACAGAGCCTGCTCCTTTTCAGCAGAGAAATGTATAAATAGTTTGAATATTCATATTCGTAATGCTGGCTGTCGTCTTGGGAGCGTGCGGAAGTTTAGGAGTGTACAGGGAAGGTTGAAGCTAGTTTGTTGTTTTGCGTTTCAGGAGAAATGCCGTACTCGTGCCCAGACTGTGGGATAAGTTTTGCGCACCGCGTGACCATGAAGCTGCACCGGCTGAAGGAGCACAAGGTCAACATGTTCGACCCTCCCACCCAAAAAGAAGGAACCAAGAGAAAAAGAAGAAAAACAAACAAAAAAGACAATTTAACCGCAACGGCTTCCGTAGTCGAGGCTTAAGCCTTTAAGACAAGAATACAAATCACTGCGAAAGACTAGGAATTAAGGTGAGTCTACAAATCCGGAGGCTGCAGGTTCAAAGGCCGACGTGCGCAACTAAATTTAATTGAAATAATTTGTGTTTTTTTTTTTTTTTTTTTTTTTTTTTTTTAAATACATAAACGGCTATACTGCCTGTTGTTTCACAATGAATTGATTAAAAATAATAATACAATGAATTGATTAAAAATAATATATTATTATTATTTTTTTTTTTTTTTAAATACATAAACGGCTATACTGCCTGTTGTTTCACAATGAATTGATTAAAAATAATACAGGGTGTCCGAGGGTAAAGAGCACAAACTTCAGGAGGTGATTCCACATAATGGTACAAGTAAATAATACAGGGTGTCCGAGAGTAAAATGCACAAACTTCGGGAGGTGATTCCATATGTTAGTACAAGTAAAAAAGACAAAAAAGTTTTTTTCGAAATTCCAACTTTCAGGTAAAATTGGTCCACCGTGTGCGGCCGGCGTTATTATTTTGCGTTGTTGCCAAATCTATCGTCCCGTCACCCACTGCCGATTCCGTCAGTCAGTGTTTTATTTTATTTGCAAAGTAGATTTGATAATTTAATGTACCTAGCAATGTTTAGACTTACAAACTCAATTGTTATAATCAAAAAATGTTAATGTAATGTGTCTTTATCTAGTGTGTATTTATTAAAACTTACTTAAAAAAACATCTTTATTCAGTGTGTGTTTTCTCCAAAGACTTACTTTTAACATTGTGTTTATTTGGTTGTAGACTTACCTAACTGTTAAAAATTGCGTTTCTTTAAAAAAAAATTTAAATTTAAAAATTTTTAAAAGAAAGACAAATATTCCCGGGTTACGAATAACCTGACAATATTTGAAAATCTCCTACTACCACCACAGTAAGCTGAAAATGTTGCTTGTGTTGTGATGGAGGACTTAGCCAGCCGAGGAATTGAACACACTACGCCTGGGTGGGACCCAAACGCGATGTCAACTCGGCCACCGACCGGTCTGTTCTTTGGTGCGTAATTTTGTTATTTAATTAATATGACAATGCCTGGCTTTGTGTGCCCACCAAGAACGAGCAAATATTTGCTATGTTTTCGGGCCACAAGATGGAAATACTCATGGAAGGTAGACATTTTGAAAATTTGTGTCGTGTAGTTCTTTTTTTGAATTTGGTTTAAAACCTACGATTTTGTAGCACATTGTAAACGTCAAACTTTCGGTCTTATGTTATTGTTTACATGCGGTTTCAATGGATACGGGCCAATCACAAACATGCAACGTTGCCACACTCGCTCTCGGCAATTAGTTTTCACTGCTTTTGATTTTTTAATGTTCCTCTTCTATAGAAGCTGGCGCTTGTGTCTAGAAGAGTGGTGAGGATCAGAATGAAGAATATTTAGTGTTTATAATTATGAATATTAAAATTTATAATTAATTACAAAGATAGTTTCATCATTTTGGTATTTTTACATTGAACTTCTCTTTAATTGCTTTTAGTAGGTGTTTATCGTTTTCTATTGTTCTGATATTTTCGGGTAGGCTGTTGAAGTATTTTTTCCCTAGATATATGTAATGATGTTGAGCAAAAGTGGTGTTACATTTTTGTGCTGGAAATGTATATTTTTTTGACGAGTACGACTTTCAGTTAAAAAGCTGTGATTTTGTTTTTCTTTTATTATGTTTTTTTGGACAAGATCATTAAATTTTAATACTTTAAATTCTTCAAAAATTAGGTGTGTTGCATAATCTCTTGGTTTTTTCAATATTATTTTTATAATTAGACGTTATATGTATGTATTATACAGGGTGTCCGGAAACTCGTAGTACAAGCGGGAAACTGGTGAATCTACATCACATTTGGAGTCGATTTTGTAGTATATTTTTTTTTGATTTGAGCTTTTGTTATCGAGTAAATCGAGTTAGAAGTTGATTTTTTTTTTAAATTTTTTTTTTTTTTTTAATCAAATTCTTATAAATTATCAGTGAAGATCAAAGTACCCAACTAATTAAAACTATTTGAAATCACCCTTCATTTAATCCGGTGTAATCATAAAATATTTCTGCTCTGCAGGGTTAAAACATCTGTTGTTCAACCCTAAACACCAGAAAAAACTTTAACCCTAAAATAGCCGAAAAATATATTTTTTTGTTTTTTTTTTTTTTTTGTGAATATGCTCAAATTAAAAAAATTTATGTTTATTTGGGTTCCCCATGTGGTGTAGATTCTCCAGTTTCCCGCTTGTACTACGAGTTTCCGGACACCGCCTTCCGAAAGAAGTTCTCTAAATGATATTGAAATCCCTATAAATCTAAGCGCACAAACAGACGGACGCTGAAAGCCACTTTATTTTAGTATAATAGAGATGTCTTTAGTTGGAATCTCGGAAAAGTTATTTATTTTTTACTCTTACCATTATGTAGAATCATTTCCTCAAGTTAATGCACTTTACCCTCAGACACCTCAGACTATATATTGTCTGTGTAAATTTAATACCGCGTACGAGCCAACGATTTCAAAATATATTTTTTTGGAACTTTCAGTTGAGCAACACTAACCGCATTGATTGGTGCTTTTAAATTTTTAAATTGACCAATAGACTGCTTGTACCCACTCCATAGTCCATAGCAAACAAACGCGCATATATCCCTTGATAGTTTTTTTGTCCATCCTGAACGTTTTTACAAATGGTTCTTCCACAATATTGGACTTAGGGCCCGTTCCCACTTCCGTTTTTAAAACGGGTCCCGTTTTAAAAACGGATGCCCTAGTGGCTGTAGTGGATGTATGGAGCTGTTCACACTTGTCCGACACCATTTGAAAACGGATCCGACATTTTTTGTCGGATGGATCGCCAGCGCAGCGCGTCCGTTTTCAAATCGTGTCGGAACACGCTCGCTCATAGTTTTGTATGGAGCTGTTCACACTTGTCGTCTAGTCGTTCCGGCAGAGTCCCCCCCACACCCCGACCCCTCCCCGCCCGCTCCCAGTTGCAAGGAAGCAGGCACGCTGCGTGCTTGTATTTGGTTATTTTGTTAAGTAAATAAATCAAAACTACAATAATGGATAAGGAAATAAATCCCGAAAATTTAATACCACTGGTCGAAGAAAGAGTATAGTAATATTTTATCTTTAACCACTCAGAACATTAGAACGTCAAAAGACGTAAATATGATAATAGCGGCCAAGACATTAGAACGTCTTTTCACGTATACGCGCGAGATTTTACAAAAATCGATTTATTTCCATCACTAGTATACGGATTGCCATGATTTAAAAAACAGAGTATCGATAATGAATAACGCTACGCGTCTGTATTCAAGAATAAATATGGAACGTAGAACTGCATTATCTAAGCCGATTGAATCTGTCATCTTGTTCGTTCATAATTTATTGCGTTTCTAAATAATTTATTAAAAATATTTTAGTTTGAACGGTTAATATTTTGAGGTGACTAATAGTTTTTAATTATATTTCTTCAATATATAAAGTGTTATTTCTTTATGATACTCAGAAAAAAGTACATTTTTCAAAGCTTTGAAATAATTGTAAGCGATTTTTACATATTTTTGACGTTTTCATAAAATGTATATTTAGAAACGCAAATATTTACGTATTACAATACAATGCTATAGTGGATTTCATAATCTTTCCAAAACATTTTTTAGAATGAGGCTACGTTTCCCAAAATGTGAGTTATGAAGCTTTTAGCAAAACTGTGCTATATAAATAATCCAATCATTATTATTCTAAAATAATTAAAGAACTTTAGTTCATCACTTCTCAACTGACCAATTAACACTTGGAAAATTCCTACAGAAAATCTTTCAGCTATGATGGGGTGTACCCAAAATTTTCTTTTCCCTTTTTTTTTCGTCTTTTTAATAAGTACCACATGACAACAAGAGCTTCACCGTCGTCCATTGCGCACCATTACTGAAGAATGAGCAAATAAAATGTTTTGGTTGAATCGACAATTATTTGTTTTTGTAGAGTATGATCCGGTTTTAAAACGGGACCCGCCTCCGATTTGAAAACGGAAGTGGGAACGGGCCCTTACACGGTCGATGTATACATTTGCGGCACTTTCCAGAGTGTTAGATACAATAGTATCGCCCCGTGTAAGACCACCGTTCAGAATTGAAAATAAAATTGTATTACATTAGTTTCTATTAGTTTATAATTTAATTTGCTTCTATTAGACAGTAATTCCCTTTTCAATCTCACGTCGAGCACATCACATCAGAGATGTGCAAAATGTGTGCCCAAAACCATTTGAAATGCAAAATGGAAATGGGTCAAAACTTTTCCATTTGAAAATGCAAAATGCAAAATGGTTTTTAGAAAAGCATTTCAAATGCAAAATACCTATTTTCAAAATGCAAAATGGTTTCTCAGGTCAAACAATTAAAATAATTATAGAATTTTTAAACAATTTTGTCATTTAATAATGGACATCAATGTAGAACAAACATATTACATGATGGTAAATCTAAAAACACCACGACTACGGATTATGAAACCACAAAAAATTTGCGCGGGACTAATATTGCCAATGTAAAAACATAGAAACTGCTATCTAACATTTAATATTACAGCGTCATGGCCCCATGTTCAGTATTTGAATCAGTATTTTTTGTAATGGTATCACTCAATTGCCAGGGCTCCTACCAGGGAGCAACTTGACAAATGCAAATTATCTCTCATAGCGAGGTTGAGGACCGACTGATATTTGGGGCTTATGAAAAAAAGATGAGTGGAGATAGTAGGAAGAATGTTACAAAAAAGCATTTAAAATGGAAAATGCATTTAAAAAAGCATTTAAAATGCAAAATGGTTTTTAGAAAAGCATTTAAAATGCAAAATGGAAAATACCCATTTTGCATTTCCATTTGAAATGGATTTATTTGAAATAAAGCACATCTCTGCATCACATGGATGGCTTTTAAAATGCTAGGATTTATACTTACAAACATTTATGATTCTCTACACATTCTACGTAAGAAGTCATGTAGAGTACGCATCAACAGTGTGGAACCCTCATTGTTCTACACATAAATCAAACATAGAAAGAATTCAGAATAAGTTTTGGAATTTTTTCTTATCGCATGCAAAATGATTAACACTATGTCTACGTGAACCTTAAAACTATTAATCAACTCCGAGATAAGTGGCGGTTCTTCCCTTAGGTCATTTGGTGTTTGCCCCCCCAAAATTATAAGACAACAATTATAATAAATTATGTGCATTAAAACAACTGGTCTTATTCTTAATTTATTTGAAATGTACCGCGAACCAGCTGAGAACGGCGGCGGCCAATGACGAACAGTGACAACTGTTGTCTCTAATAGAAGCTTCCATTCACAAGTCCACACGATTCGCTGGGTCAATTTAAAGAATGTCCCCTTTGGCATCTTCTGTCCCTATGCGCGCCATAGAATAAACGAGATGGCATTATGTCTTTCGTCGAAGTAAAAATTAGGTACCGAAGAAAGATTAGGGACGCTTAGATCATCGTCGTGAGGGAGACAGATGAATATTATATGTTCTAAAGAGATGGTGACATGAACATACGTCGGTTTTTCATTTTACAGGCTTGTCGTGTGTGGAACATTGGTTGTTTTTCAATTGCTTCGCAACCAGTATCTTTTTTGGATACTGCGGACGGGCCTTTCAAACTTTTATTTTATTTACTTTAATGTTGTGCACAACTACATTAAATCTCCGGACACATTTTATAAAAGCAATACTTATTGTCTTGAAAATGTATTTAAAAGAAAAATTCTAGCATTCGTATTTTAAAAACGAGCATGCTAATATTAAAGCCAAAATGGTGAAAATATTAAAACACAACTTGTTTGCAATTGGGCAAAAATCTCTTGACAAATGCTTTAATTGCATTTAAAGATACACTGAATTTTTTTCATGCGTATAACATATTAAATAACAGAACAAACATGTTTTTAACCCTTTTGCTGCCCGAATGTAAACACAAGATAGATACTCTCACGCCAAGGGTTTTTAGAATTTTTTATATTGCGTCATTATTTATTATCCTCAGCACTTAGAGATTGTAAATTATTACCAAAACAAAAAAAAACTTGTTTACGTTACACTCTTGAAAAGTCTAAGCAAGATATCTTTATAAATTGATGCATTATTTGACGAATAAAAACTATCTATGAAACATCAACAAACTTCGACCCGCCGCCATTATCAAATCAGTAATCTCACCAACACATACAGACATACTATAGTAATATCAGTAGTCACGTCTCTGAAGTGGGACCTCTGCGACGGCTCACCATTTCACACGATTCACTTGTGATAATATTATTGTTTAAAACTTCATTATTTATTCAACTTTTATTTACAGTTTCTTATCGTATTATTTATGTTTATAGTTTTTATTCGAATGGTAGACTTAAAAACAGGAATGAATACACAATGCCACATTACACTGGGAACACATATCGAGCCATTTTTCTACGGATTTGTTTAAGTTTTGTATTCGCACAAACATGGCCGGCTCTGTATGGCTTGGATTGTTTTGATGTTGCCGGTATTGGCTCAGACGTAATGGTGTGTCATGATGAGACGAATGAGGAGTTGAGTCGAGTTGAGTATTTTTGAGGTGTTTTGCGATTAATTGTCTTATCACACATAACTGATAATCGGAGAAGCTCATACCTGAATTTTTTATGCTGTTGTGTACAATAAAAGAATTTAACAGATATAAGATAGAGACAATATTCCCTTATTTGGTCATCAGACAAGTCGCGTCGAGCCATGATAGAGGGTTACACAAAAAAAAATATTAGGAAAAACGACAAATTAACACAATAATTAGTTTCTAAACACAGATAATTAAAATAAAATGTATATGATTATTTTTTCACTCGAAAGGCGGATATAACAACTTATTTCATTTAAAATAACAAAACATGTTGATTAACACAAAACTTATTTGCACTAAAAATATGAGTAGTTAATAAAAACAATTTGTTAAAATAATAACGTTAGAACCACGATTCGTTGCAGATTCTAAGTATTCGCGAACCGTCGAGATAAGAAGGAACCACGTGATTCACTAACACAACTACGCGCGCGCGGGGAATTCAAACACTGAGAGGGGAAATATTGTAGTCTCCAGTTTGACGAGGTCTTTCATAATATAAACAAAATCATTTGTCACATCTGTGTAGAGATGTCGCTAGATAAAGGTTCAAATTATTTTTTAAGCCCGAGTTTTGCGCCATCTATACAGAAAGTTCCGAGATATCGCAAGATGAAATTAAAATCACGTATGATTGCGCGCGGCAGCGAGGGCCCGGAATCTTGAATCAAACATAGATGCGCACGGCAGCCTCCGGGTTAATAATTTTCAAAGCTTACTTATTATTATTATAATTAACGTTTTGGCATAAAAAATGTATAGATATTATCTTAAAAAATTACATATATTTTTTTTGGAACTTAAAAACTTAAAGAGATAACTAGAAGCTTATTAAATTGTAAGAATTGGGTATGCAATACACAACAAAAACAAGATCGGTCCTAAATGTGACCCTTGCGGAACTCCACTCGTAGCAATGAATTTTTATAATGATATGCCATCAATTTTGACAGCCATTACTTTGTTGATTAAATAACTTTTTGACTACTGATATAGTGATCCATCTTATCG
Organism: Hesperophylax magnus; assembly: GCA_026573805.1. Classification (NCBI taxonomy): domain Eukaryota; kingdom Metazoa; phylum Arthropoda; class Insecta; order Trichoptera; family Limnephilidae; genus Hesperophylax; species Hesperophylax magnus. The sequence goes on along the minus strand of JAIUSX010000005.1, from coordinate 3,342,556 downwards.
AGTTTATACAGTTATAAATTATGATCAACTTTGCCGAACGCCTTCAGTATAACTGAAATCAGTTCAATCTTCTAAGCTCCTCCCCTTTCCACCTCTCTCCCCCCCCACTACTTTCATTTCTACCCAAGCCTTTCTTCTGTACTTGATAATTTAGTTTTAGTACAATTAATGTCCTGATGAAGAGAACATCGTTCTCGAAACACATTGATTTTTAAAAAATAAAGTTTATCGTGGTAAAAACAAAGTGTTTTTAATTATTTCATTAATGTTTATAAGACAAGGTTTTTATGCATAGCACAAAGGATAACAAATTATTATAAGCATTAATTACTCGCCTGAAATATCCGTACAAATTGAAAATATCTCCCGAGTAAAAATAAATGCCGCCGACGGGAATTGAACCCGCACCTTCTTATGTCCGGTCAGGTGCTCTGAACCACTGAGTTACGTCGACTTATTCCTGACCCGCCAAATAATTCAATATGTACAAGTACTCCAATCGAAAATTACTGCTTATTATATTTTTTTTATTTAATGAAGTTCCTAAATTCACATTTGTTAAAAAATTGTTGAAAAATCGTCCCAAAACGAAAATCGCCAAACCTTTCCTCTGATTTTGCACTAATCATTTATTGCGTCTGCACTCTGAACAGGCGCATGAGATTTGAACAGAGGCGGTTCCTTGGTACGTGCATTTGTGCATTGCACTGCTTGTCTTCAGTCTCCACATAACAAATTACAACGACATCTGTGCCCCAGTGATCGATGTAAGAAATTCGTAATTCCCGTCAGGTCATTATTTGAGCTATCTTCTAGTAAAAAAATCCCGCGCAAGAGCAAGCGGTCGTGCATACCCCGATGTACAGAACCAACTTTTACCATACTACTAAAACAGTATCGGGCGGTATCGAGACAGCCCGAAGTAGCCGAAACGGTGACATGAGCGAGACAGATTACACTCTTAACGTCAAATTACGTGTTAGAGCAGTGCAGATACATAACCCATTCCGTGCATTATCGAAACGCTTTGACGGCGAGTGAACTTTGCATCACTTTGATCATGTGTAATCCAATGCGTCTGGAATGGATTCGCTTAGAAAAACTAACGTTCAATGTTAACGCAACAACATTAACACATTGGAACTCGTTCGCGGTGAAATCAAACGGTTTCGCTATATTTTCAACGATGAATTGAGTGTCCTTTACTTTCGAGATAATTTTGTATTCTTTAATCAGTTATTTTACAAATATAACTCAGTAGATAGAATGAATTGCAGTAGGTGTTCCCATTCATTAATTTGCTCCACCTAAATTACAGACTAGGTACATTTTAAAAGTGAAATGCACTGCTGGTAATTACAGTCACGGGCCGCGTCTGGATTTGAATTGAGCTAAGGAAAACTTGCCTGGGTCACTTTAAATCTTTACCCCAAGATACGCAATACTTATACAGCCGCAGGCTAAGTGTTGAATGTCATCACTTCCTCTTATTGTTATTATTGATATCCTTTTCATGTTTAAATTTAAACTTAGAAAATATTTCAAACACTTTTTGTAGTTTTAGGTATGAGATTGCTTTATATTGTTATGAATTTTTCTTCATATTTTGGTATTAAATTTTGTTGTTATTTTATTTGTATTGAATATATAAAGTCTGTTAATAATGCAAAAAAAATATATTTAAATTAATTTAACACTGATCAATATGATTTGTCTGTACAAGGTGTCCGGGGGTAAAGTGCACTAACTTCGGGTGTTGATTCAACATGATGGTAGAGGTAAAAAAGATTAATAACTTTTCCCCCGGACACCCTATATTTATTAATTTGCTTTTAAAAGAAACTAATAATTACATAATTACGTTTCACACCCTGTTATGTTTTCTTGTATTGTTTGATGTAAGTTGTATAAAATAAAAAAACTGACATTTTTATAATTATTGATTATTTCTTGAAAAAATTATTACGATTCCAAATCCCTTCCTTAACCCCTTTCCTTCCTACAACCCGCTGCCCGATGTGGATATTTTATGTAACGATTTCTAATTTTACTGAAAAAGTGGTGCAAACTAGAGTTCGGTCAATCAATCGTTTTACACGACCTATCGTGAGCAGGATGCGAAACTCGCCCTCCGAAACCCGATTACCCGACACCCGACTACTTTCTCTTTCATTTGACCTAGACCATACCATAGATGTGAAAATGTGTAGACCGAGCGTTTAAAGTAACTCAAGTCTCATTCTCGCAACACAGAAACAGAGATGGTTAAAAACTAACTAACCATCACGCCGTTTCCCCGCAGGGGCAGGCAGAGAGGACGGACCGCCAAACAACTCGGTCACACCACACACTCCTTGCCTCATTCACATTCATACATCGTCTCATACATACTCTTCTATTATTCTGACTCTTGACATGGCCCGACTCAAGTATCTAATTCACTTGGTTGTGCCATGTCTTCCTCGGGCGTCCCCGACTTCTGCTACCATTCACATTTGCATCGTATATTTTCCTTACACTCCTTTCTTCGCTCATTCGCTCTACATGCCCAAACCATCTAAGCGTCCCTTTCTTGATCTTACTCATTACGCTTACATCAGCCTTGCACTCTTTGGGGATCTCCACATTTCTCACACAATCGTACATGGTTTTACCACACATATGCCTCAGGGATTTCGTTTCCACAGCATTGACGGCCAGCATAGTCCATTGGTAACGCATTGGACTGCCATTCCGAAGGTCGCGGGTTCGAACCCGGCGTGCGCAAATAAATTTTATTTGATTAATTTGTGTTATTTCACAATTAATTAATTAAAATAATATATATTATATTTGCGGCACGTTCCAGAGTGGAAGATACTACCAGTATCGCCCTGGTGTAAGACCACCATTCAGAATTGAAACGTTGCTCCAAATGGCTTTAGCCGTGTTTAGTGACTAGATCTGAATAGCCAGGTACTTCCCCACCTTCCTCTTTCCCTTCCCCACTTACCTTCAGCCTCACAACACCCCCCAATTGGGGATGCCATAGTCTCACTGGCTCCAGACGGGAGCAGTTGGGACTCTTGTGAGGTATTCACTATAAAAAAAAAATAAAAAAATTCAGTCTAGTTTTATCCTTTCTCTACCAATTTCATGTTTCACTTCCATACATCAATGTAGGTATGAGCACTCCATTGTGGACTGCCAGCTTCGCTTCTTTGGACAATTCAATAAAAAAGATACATTATACAAATACACAATCATAATTGCCTAATTAGCGATTTAAATTTATTAATGCTCAGGTGGAAAATGTCGATGTCAGAGGCTAGTGAGTTTAGAAGGACTATCATTCTTCCTATTCGATTTCAGTAGCTTTGTCAACTTTATAAGGTTCTCTTTGCTCCTTGCTTTCCTTAACAAGTCAAAAAAATATCATCTTGAAGGCTAGCATTACACTTGTAAGTTTTTTCGTAAATTTACGACTTCTAGCCAATGGGCATCTTGCATTTTGAAAATCCAATGCGCCCATTGGCTAGAAGTCGTAAATTTACGAAAAAACTTACAAGTGTAATGCTAGCCTAACAATAAAACACGACTGTTTAAAATCTAGGCAAGTTTTAAACATTTGTAGTGATTTTTGAGGCGAATGAGTGTATATTTTTAAACATGGCAACATTTTTATCTCCGTTATACGATGACAGGCGAATGATATACGGGGTTGCCAAATTGTGGAAAATTCCTCAAATTGCAGGGAAATTCTAAGATATTTCAAGAATTGGGTACTTTGAGAGAGAAAAATTTTGTGTGTAAAATGCGGGGATTCTGCTGATGTCATAAAGTCTTAGACACATCAAGGCCTATGTCGAATTTTTCTTACCATTTTTTTATGTCGAGCTAATAGCACAGTGTTGTCTGCAAAAGATATTAGTTTTCCGGTTATGGGTAGGTTACAGAGATTGTTAATATAATCAATAAATGTATAATCTTTTACTAAATAAAAAAATATAGGAGGAATAGAATAGGGCCTAGGACACTTCCTTGTGGGACTCCGAACTGAATTGATAGAGGGTTACTTACATCGCTATTGTTAATTTTCCAGTTAGGTATGAGGAGAACCAGTCTAAAGATCTGTCCCGGATTCCTATATGAGATAGCCTTTCAAGAAGTATGGGGTGAGAAACCGTGTTGAATGCTTTGGCTAAGTCTATGAATATGGCTAGGCAGGAGTCACTTCCGTCCAGGCTGTTAGTGATATTCTCCGTCAGATATAAGATTACCGATTCTGTACTGGTGAATGAATCTTTTGAGTTTCCAGATGGGAGACAAGTCTAATTTTAAATGATTTTCTACAAGACACTAAGGACGGGTTGTTTTACAGAATTTTAACAATTCATGAAATTACAGAGTTGATTTTATTCTGTGTAATTTTGTTGATAAGGGCGTTATCAACGCGCGAATGGCATAATTTACATTCATGTGTATTATAAAACGATGCTTGTGAACTTAAACAACTTGTTAACATGGTTTTAAAACCCTATCAAAATCCGTTGCATAGTTTAGAAGAACTAAGCGCACAGACAGACAGACACGGATAGCGACTTTATTTTATACTACTTAGAGATGGTCCATTCGATCTAGGCAAGGACTTTGACAGTATTCATCATCAATTCACGAACAGTATCGTATTTTAATTTCAAGATCTTGTTTAGGTTGGCCAACAATATTAATACTAAAAGTTGTGTATTTAGTTTTGGTGGTGTTTAGTGCAAGAAAATTGATAACTAGCCTTTTTTAACTGTGTTAATTGATTTCTCAGCCATTTTGTATGTGTCTATCCAATTGTCAGATTGAATAAGTAGCAACTTATCATCTGCAAAATTTACGTTTTTTCCATCAACAATTTAGTTACAAAGATCATTATCATTAATGTATAGGAGAAACAATGTAGGGCCTAGGACACTTCCATGGGGAACTCCGAAGGTGGTTGTGAGTGGTTTGATGATTGTGGTGTGATCTACTTAGATCTTTTCCTCTTATTCCAATGGCTCTTAGCTTATTTATGAGAATGCCTTGGGCGATACTGCTTTAGAGAGGTCTAAAAAGATAAACATGCATTTTTTACCCCTATCTTAGTAAAAAAAACTGTGACAGCAGTAATAGCATAAGAGGTCCGTTTGTTGGACCGAATATTGGTTATCAGAAAGTTATTTAGTTGAGATAGAACAACTAGCCCATATTAATTTGGGTTCAGATTATATATTTATGATTTTTGTAGAATTTTTCATTTCCGCGGCATGGCATCACTGACGACTAGTGATGTTGATATATGAAATGGGTTGTGGCTGCGGTTCCAGTTACAATAGACCGATGAGAAACAGGTTCATTATCCAGTTACAAGGACCGGCATCTCAAAAATTTCAAAATATTTTATCCTGCTTACAACATTTCTATTATACTAGTCTCGCAAGAGCACTATACTGAGATGCGGTATTTGAGCGAGGCCTATAAATATTTATTACATGTTCTAGACTCTAGACTCTTAAACCTCCCCCTGGTATAGGGCAGCATTTTTCACAATGTATATGTCATATTGCTCGGCTAGCAGATGGCGACGGTGACCGGATAACTCATGAAAATAACAATTCAACACACCTATAAAAAGTGTTATGAAGTTATGAAAAGTGATGAAACAAAAACTAGATTAAATAGGTTACATATGTAACATTTAACCTAGATTTGGTTTCATCACATTTAATGACTTTATATCACCTAAAATGACAATTCAACACACCTTTAAAAAGGGTTATAAAGTTATGAAAAGTGATGAAACAAAAACGTATGTAACTATTTGACCTACTTTTTATTTCATCGCTTTTAATGACTTTATAAATATCACCTTTTAGAGGTGTGGTCAATTGTGATTTTGAGGAGTTTTCATGGAACCGATGACGACATATTATCATCTAAGCCACGCCCACGCACATAATACATGATCTGTCTCTGTGTGAAATTGTGTTAAAGGCCACGCCCAAATATTGCATTGTTATTGTGACGCTTTTAAGAGACTAGAATTATTTTTAATTTTTGATCAATATTCCAAAAAGAGACGGTTTCACGCAGACTGGGCCGGCCCTATACCGGCGCAATAAGGAACTCCAGTGAAAAGTATTATGGCTTCATAAACATATTCATATAGATCAACAAACGCTAATTCTGAATATATAAGTTTAATTTATATATTATTGTACGTAAAATTATAATAATAATTAATAAAACCACCCCATAAAACACACCGTTTGGTTGGAACGACTGAACTGCTGATTCATCACAACCAGTCTACGTGAGTAATATATATGTGGTCTACAAAATTCCCATTAAGGTTGCCAAATTCGTTGAGAATCCCCCAAATTGAAGGGATTTTCTAAGATTTTCATGAATTGGATTTTTGCGGGGAGAACCTTTTTGTGGGGAAAAAGCGGGGATTCTGGGCATTTCTCGATTATCCAACCTCATCGAAAAATAATGTTTACAATAATTTTGTAAACGCACTACGTCTCGTCTTCATTTGCAACAAATTTTCAAAAGAATTCTGTTTTAAAGTCTGATCTGAAAATGTCATGATAATTAAAAATGATTGATAATTTCAATAGAATTTTGTTTCATGTTGTAGGTAAAGGAACTTGTGGAGAAAGAAGAGAAAAAGCATTGGCAACTCTGACACACATTCATATTCGAACCGATGAATATGTTTTAATGCAGGTTTTTAAACACCGGTAAAGTGTTTATCAGGTTTGTTCGTGGAAACATTTTTGCAGGTTGATTCAAACGATAAAATTAGTGAAAAGATGCCAATATTTTATACCTAGTGTTCTTCAATGTAAAAAGCGGGTGATATTAAAAATGAAAAAAATTCTCGGGTTGAAAAAAAAGTAGGTTTTATAAGACTGGTGATCGGCAACAAAAAATCGAAACTTTGAAAATTATTTTAACAATTAAAATTAACAATAATATTTTTAAAAGGACTGTTATTTAAGTTAGAAGGTCATTATTGATTAAGAACTAGAATACACGAAGGACTAGACTTCGTTTTTGGAGCAGTCCGCTCCGGGCGCCAAGGCATTGATAAGCACCCTTGACGTTTGGCTCAGGTCCGGCCCTGGGCGTTGAAATAATATCGATGGTTCCGGTGACAGCAAAGGAACCGGTTCCAAGTAGTCGAGACAGGTATTATCGACCATCTCTACTGATGACAGCAAAAAGTACATAGAAATTGAAAAGACAACTTGCATGTAATCATGGCGTCTGAACGATACAGTTTTTCCCTCACAACTTTCAGGTAATATTAATGTAATGTTATCAAATATTAACTTGTCAATCGACTCTGATCACGCCATTTATTTTTTTTATTAAAATAACAACAAAAATTCTCAATTTTTCCTAAACGTTAAAATTTGGCTGTTGACATTTGACATCGGTGTTATTTTGTTGATACTGGCGTTATTAACGCGTTAATAGCATAATTTACAGTCATATGTATTATAATACAATGCTTGTGAACTTAAACAACTTATTAACATGGTTTTAAAACGTTTTTTTCCGATTTATTTTTCTTCGACCGGATAACCTCAAAATTGTGCAATTTCGTTTACAACTAATTTTTGTTTGTGTTTAACAATTTACGTGTTAAATTTATTTATATTTATGTTTTAATGAATGGTTATCAGTTACAATAGTTAGATTAATTAAATTTTAGATTTTTTCAAAGAATTTTGCTTCGTCATGATTTTGAAAATATTCATTTATTTGTGTATTTCATGGAATGGAGGTCTGTTCACTTGTCTGTTCATCCGTGCTCCATTTCGATTTCACTAGCTTACATTTTTATTTATTGAAAAAACGTAAATATACAGAAAATAGGGACACTGTTTACGAACTTTTAATAGAAAAACCACTGTGTATCAGCTATATAATAATGACAAGTTAGTATATCAGTTTTCCGAAATTGAAAATAATGATAATTTCACGTCATATTTTGACACAATAATTTTTAATTGTTTTTTAGGCAAGTTTTTATTAAACCCAAACTGACAACCTAAGAACTTATTTTAGGGTCATAGGTTCATATTTTGGTTTAAATAAGAGAAGAAAAAAAACTAACCCTAAAACTTTGACATTCTTTGTCAGCCAACTCTAATAGCTAGCTAATATAGCTAGTATTTTTTTTTTTAATTTTTTTTTTTTATAGTGAATACCTCACAAGAGTCCCAACTGCTCCCGTCTGGAGCCAGTGAGACTATGGCATCCCCAATTGGGGGATGTTGTGAGGCTGAAGGTAAGTGGGGAAGGGAAAGAGGAAGGTGGGGAAGTACCTGGCTATTCAGATCTAGTCACTAAACACGGCTAAAGCCATTTGGAGCAACGTTTCAATTCTGAATGGTGGTCTTACACCAGGGCGATACTGGTAGTATCTTCCACTCTGGAAGATACTACCAGTATCGCTAAGTGTATAGCATAGCTAATAGTATAGCTAATATAGTATAGCTATAGTATAGCTAATATAGCTAGCTAATATCAGCTGTTAATGTCTTTTAAAATCAATCGCTAGGTAGCTAATATCAGCTGTTAATGTCTTTTGAAATGCATCGAAGCGTAAATCCTTCTCCAAAAGTATATTGTTTATTGGTGTGGGGCCGTTCAAGTATTACGTAAGCAGATTTATTACAATTTTTTACCCCCTCTTCCCCCTTGTCACCAAAAGTAAGCAAAGCTCTTACCCCCCCCCTCCCATGCTTACGTAAAAAATGGTACCTATATGCAGTGTTGCCAACGGGTCTTGGCCTAATGTCGCCGTTTTTCAAACATTTAGTAGCCTAATGTAGCCGAATTTCTATAAAACGCACAGACAAAAACATTATGTGATTCCCCACAACACGATTTTATTTTGAAATCCATGCGGGAAATCCTTCGTTGGCAACACTGCCTATATGCATTTTTCTGTTAATGTATTCTGTTTTTTAAGCGAGTATCTAAACGTATTAATTATTTGTGGGAATCCCCTATTTTTATGAACATAGACAATGTGTGGGTTGCCAATGTGTAAAAAAAAAAAAACTATTGCTGAGCAGTGCTGACGTAATCACTATCTCGACCCCCCCACCCCCCATGTCATCAAAAATAAGCAAAGCAAAGACCCCCCTGCCCCCCTATAGTGCTTACATAATACTTGAACGGCCCCTGTATGTCAGGCTGAAGATAGTGGGAAAGAGTAGGATATGTGGAAGAGGATTACAGGAAGTTCCTGGCTATTCAGATTTGGTCACCAAACATGCTGGCTAACGGTGGCGGCTCGTCTACGAAGGTCTTTTGGTCAAAGACCTCCGAAAATATGTTGCTAATTTAACAAACTACTCGATTATTATTAATTTATTTTTAATATTTGTGCATATTCGTACGGCAATATCGAGTTTCAGTGCCATCTAGCGTCCAAATGAGAATCTGCTGTATGTACCTATCGTGGGTCACTTCAAGTTTTATCCAAAAGCTATCTCCTTTCTTAGTCTTTGCTATACAGACAAAGGAGGTAAACACTATCATGTCTGACGTATGCTTAGTATCATACAAAAATTATTTTCAATGGATTTTCAGAAATGAAATAAAGAGGTTAAAAACAAAAGTTTTTTGTCAGTGCATTTGCGGGTGCAATAAAATGAACATGTAGGTACTTTTGCGTTACTTTTTAAATAATGGCAAAATATTAATTTATTGATAGGCAGTTACAAAAAAAAAATAGTTATAAATTCATTCGTTAAGATGTATTCTTCAAATAACAAAACTGTTTACAGAAAACATAACGGACTACTTATATTTTAGCATAGTATGGTACTTTTTAAAACATTCTCCAAGATGGAGACCAGGTTTTCTAGAACAGGTCTCGCTAAACCACACTGTTTCACGTCTTCCTTCTGTGCTGTTAACGCTATAACGCTAACTCACAAGCAACAGGCTCGTACTCACTGTCACTTTCATAAGATTAATCTTCCGAAAACACTTGGTATTCAGATGCCATATCACGCCAAGTTCCCGCCATTTTAGGTTATGTGAATTTGCAAAGGTTATTTTATAGTCAAATAAAAACGGAAAACAGTCAAAATCTTATGAAAACGTGAATTTAAAAGTTTTTTTTTATCGAATAATCACAAGAAACAACGTCACGTGTCAAGTTTTGCGCATGAAAATACACAGCGCACGCACGTCTTATCTTGTCGGCCGCCAGCCGACAACTGAGTTGTAGCGTACAAATAGTGATGTCGGCTGGCACCCGTCAAATGAGTGGTAATGGTTAATAACAATGGCCGTACAGTAACAATCAGTTTTAATTTTAACAAAATAACAATTAACCCATCGGTTATCATGGTCATACTAACTTTAATTTGTGACATCTGTGCATACTTGAGAAGGATTATTACTGATAATAGAACAACATATGAAGTGGAAAAGACATATCTGTGAATTGGTTAAGCGTATCAGAAAGTGTGTACATATTAATAAGATTAAGAAATATTTTAAAAAGAAATAACCCAAAAAGAGTATACTATGCACTAATCCAGTCGTTAATTCAATACGGAATTATTGGATGGGGGGGGGTCATACAATAAGATTCTAACCCCGATCAAAGTGGTCCAGAAGCTAATCCTCAAAGTAATCCTCAAGAAACCCTCCACATATCCAACAGAAACACTTTTCACAGATTCCGGGGTGCCCCGAGTAGAAGATATATTCAAGAAAAATGCAATTATCCAAATTTATAAAGATAATATAATCAAAAAATTTGAAACCCACTTATCTAAAAGATATCAATACAATATCAAAATTCCAAAATGTAATACCAAACAAATGCAAAATAATTATAAATATTTAGGAATAAAGTATTTCAACAACCTTCCGATTGAAATAAAGAAATTAAAGGATATTAACATACTTAAACTAAAACTGAAGTTACTCTTTCAGAAATAATTAACTAAATAATTGCCTGTTTTTCCCTTCATTGATATTTATTATCATTCTATACTCATCTCCACTGTATTTAGATTTTGTCTCTTTATATATTGTTCCTATCATATATATACTTACTTATAGTATAATGATATTCTATTTTTCTTATAATTAGTGTAACTCTCTCACCAAGCAAAAGAACCAGTTTCTTCATTGGTCAGATTGCGAACATAAATATATTTTGTAATATAAATATATTTTTTATGTACTCATATTATATCCTATCCTGTACTGTGCAGTATTGCACCCCATATTTCCCCAAATTAAACACTTTTATATAGATTATAATTTTATTGTGAACTATCTAAGTATGTGGGAAAAGTTTTAGTCGCCCCAATGGGGCAGGCAATATGCTGAAGCTAAAAAAGTGCAGCCGCCCCATCTTGGCGGCAGGTGTGCCGATGGGTTTTAAAGCATTCTTTTTCATTTCCGGAAGCTTCTCATTATTATCCAACTACTACAAAGTATTTTTAAAAGAAAATGTGCACAAATCATCAAAATAAACTAAACTGTAAACTTTGTAACCTATTTTGTGTGTAAGAAACAACTATTTATTTATTTATTTATTAACGCCGATTACAGCGGCTTTTACAAAAGAACAACAATTGTTTTACATATGAATACAGAATATACATAGATAAACAAAAAAAAAAATACGTAAAAGAGAACAATCGAAATAGTAGTATCAACATAAAAAAGTACAATGAGTAGGTTATTATAAATACAATACAACATATTATAAATCCCGGATATTATGTAATGAGTGTTAAGAAATTAATACTTTAAAACTGTATTTGATTATCCTCTTCGGGCCCCGGGTATCATATGTGATACTCACTGTTTTAAGCTCACAAAATATTTCCAAGTCATTATTTCCAATGGAGATTCAAAGTATCTGATAATGAAGATTCCTACCTTACCGGCTAGGAGCATTTGGACTGATTTGAAGTTAGTTTGAGTGAACTATTGTCTTTGAAACATCGTGATTTGTAGCTGTCAAAATGTCTCGGAGAGAAAATGCAGGTAAGGTGTTATTTTATTATTTTAATCATCCAATTGTTATTATAATTGTTGTTTGTTCAATTCACTATCGTTTAATAAAAAAAAAATATAGCTATCGGCGTTTTTGTTAGATTTATGGACATTTTAAACTGAAGTATCATAGGTGATACCGCGGGCCTCTATGACATCTTTTATTTTCATTTTAGGGTTGGTTGAGGATGAAATCGAAACGGAGTTGCTACTTCCTATGGATCCAAATGATTCCGATTTGGAATTCGATTATGGTTGGCTAGGTGATGAGGATAGTGAGGAGCAATTCGAAATTCGGAGACCTCTTAGCCCTTTACAAGTAGAAGATGAAGAAGATTGGAGCGACGCTGATGATGTGCCACTAGTAGATCTCCAAAATGTGAATCGGCATGATCCAGTTAATAAGTGGAAACATAAACCTAATTTTGTCGCTACAAATTTACATTTAATAAATGGATGGCATCCAATAGATGTTGAAATACAAAGCTGTGAATCAAGAGAACCCATTGAGTACTTTTCTAAGTACATTGATAACAATATTTTTGATGAAATTTCATTACACACTAATAGGAAATTTGTAAGGAGCACAGGCAAGACTTTGGACACGACAGGTACTGAAATAAAAGGCTTTATTGGAATCAGTATGATTATCAGCCTTTTGGGTCTTCCTCGCATCCGCCAGAATTGGGCACAAAAAACTAGAATCCCTATAGTTGCTGACAACATTTCACGCAAAAGATTTTTTAATATACGCTCAAACTTAAAACTTGTCGATGATAATTCTGTGTCAGAATCAGAAAAACAACTTGACAGCTTTTGGAAGGTCAGACCAATTGTACTACGGGTTCAAAAAGGTTGCCTACAAAATGATAGAACAGAAAATATTTCTATTGATGAACAAATGATACCCTTTCAAGGTAAATGCAAGAACAGGCAAGTCATTCGCGGTAAACCTAATCCAGTAGGAATCAAAAATTTTGTTATGACTACTTCGCAGGGTATACCTTTGGATTTTTACTTGTACGAAGGTAAAGGAACATCGGTGGAGTCCGCTTTATTCCCAATGCCTGAAAAAATTCATGTTGGAGCCCGATTTGTATTAAAGTTGGCAGATACACTTCCTACTGGCTGCACTGTGTATACTGATAGGTATTTCACATCTATTCCACTACTAGAAAATTTGCACAGCAGAGGCATTCTTGGAAGTGGTACGTTAATGCTGAACCGGATACCAAAAGGAATATCCATTAAATCAGACTCTCAACTGAAACGAGCTGGTCGAGGTTCCCATGAATGTGTGGTAAGAGGAGACAATAAGATATGTATTGTCAAATGGCTAGATAGTCGATCAATACACTTTTCTTCCACATCATCGTCAGTTGAACCTCTCAATCAATGTCGACGATGGTCCAAGCAAGAAAACAGGTACATCAGAGTATCTCAACCTGCCGTGGTCCAATCCTATAACAAATATATGGGAGGAGTAGACTTGTTGGACAGAGTCATTTCAAAGTATTCCATGCGAAACCGAACTAATAAGTGGACTGTGCGAATAATTTACCATTTTTTTGACTTTGCTGTAGCAGCATCATGGCTAAAATACAGATTGGAAGCCCAAAAACATCTTCCCAAGAACAAGATATTGGACTACTATGACTTTAAATGGGATATAGCAAATGTTTTACTAGCCGGATTAGAATCGACAGATTTGGTAGATGATGAAAATGGTGATAGTATTGAGATTTGTGAGAGACCTCGAAAACGCCGATCTGTGCAGCCTTTACCACACAAAGAATTGAGGACAAAAAAGGCTTTACATTTGCCAGTTATGATGAATGATCAGCAGAAGAATCGTTCCAAATGTCGTTTGCCCGGGTGTAAACAATTAACTTTTGTAATTTGTGAAAACTGTCAGGTTTATTTGTGTTTTTCAATGGATCGCAACTGTTTCAAAACTTTTCATTCAACCAGCTGAACTGATTATTATTATTTATGTATTATTTTTTATTCAAAATTATTATTATTTTTTTCTTTCAATTACACTTTATGTTTTAGGTGGTAGGTTACAGTGCCTGAAACCACAATTTTTGTAAAAAAAAAAAAATCATAAAAACAAACATAAACATTACTATTTTATTTTTATTACACTTGATTAATCTGCTTTTTGAATTATTAGCATAAAAAGCAAAATTGAAAAAAAAACACAATATTTGTTGAGCTAGAGTCCCCAAGTATCATATATGATACCATCCCTTACTCCCAAACCGGCCATTAAAAAAAAAAAAAAAAAAAAATGTGGTCCAAATATGATAGTAGAGAATACGAAAATAGTAGAAAAAAGTTTAAAAGTCTAAAAAAATGGTCTTGGGCCCGAAGAGGTTATAATCAATCTGAGAAGCGCTGACAGACAGTTTTAATTGTATGAGGTTAAACTAGCAATATTTATAGGTTCATCCAAAACATATTTATTTCCAAGTACATGTAGGCGATTCATTATGGAATTGAGTTCAGCGTTAGATCCTGTATTGTTGCAATGATAGGGTAATTTGAAACGAACTGATCGACTAGGTACATGGAAACATATTAACGAAAGAAGTTCAGGCTAGTTCAACAGGTTGGTAACGATTTTAAATAAATAAAATAGGTCTGAACAAATTCTTCTTTCTTTTAATGTATCGAGTTCCAATAATTGTAACAGAGAGGGGTGATTAATGTTTTCGATGAATATTCCCAATTTAAAATTAATATAACGTAAAAATTTATGTTGGACTCGCTCAAGGGAATTTTCATGTACACTGTAGTTCTTCTTCTTCTTCTTCCTAGCACTATCCCAACTCATTGCCTAGGTAGGCTGTTGGGGTCGGCTCTTCTCGTTCTCAGGTTATAGCTTCTTCGGTTCTGAGTGTCGCTTTCATCTAGGCCGTTTCTTTGTAGGATTTTGGAGCATTGGGTCATCCAGGAGTTCTTTGGTCTACCTCTGGATGACTGTCTTTGAAGCTCTATAGACATTGCCTGCTTCACTGTGTGATCTGGTGGTCTCCGTCTTATGTGCCCATACCATCTTAACTGTCGTTCCTCTAGCTTACTGTTTATGTCAGTGACACCCAGGCTACCACGAATGCGTGAGCTTTTAATTTTATCTTTTAATGATACTCCTGCCGTCCATCTAAGCATTCGCATTTCTGCTGATTCGAGTTGCCTAGAGTAGGAGTTGTACATAGTCCAGCATTCGGAGCCATACATTATCGCGGGTCTAACAATAGTCTGGTATGTCTTTCCTTTAAGTTTTATTGGCATTTTCATGTCGCACAAAATTCCTGTTACGGATCTAAATTTCATCCATCCCACTCCTATCCTATGGTTGACATCCGCTGCACATCCTACGTCTCTGTGGATGAGTGAGCCCAGATACTTAAATGAGTCACAGTTGGCTAATGTTACTCCATCCAATTGCATCGAAGGAGTTACAGCATTTGGGTCTTCAAATGGTAAATACAAATATTCCGTCTTTTTCCTGCTAATTTTTAGTCCATTATCCTCCAGGATCTTTCTCCACCTTTCCAGGCTATTTTGTAGATCACAATGATTTTCTTCTATCAGTACTACATCATCTGCAAAAAGCATAGTCTTGAGAATACTGTTCATTTCTTGACTCGTTAGGTAATTCATGTACACTGTAGTAAGGACTCCAAATGGTGGTGTTATATCTTTCCCGATGTAAATAGTTTTTTCTTGTACCGATTGATTAGAAACAAAAGTGTTATTTCCAATAATTTGGCCGTGTTTAGAAGTCAGTAAGTTATGGAAATTTAACCAGGAATTATGGTAACCCGTGTCAACGCAATGAAAACTTACTGTAATATATATTTTGTTGTTCTAGCCCGTCTGGAAAATTGGTTCAAATAGAATATGCCCTGGCCGCTGTGGCAGCAGGAGCGCCCTCTGTTGGAATTAAAGGTAACCATAACTTAAGTTCCTACTCTCAACTGCTATCAGCCGTCTGGAGCCAGTGGACTCATGGCGTCCCCATTCATCTCCATCTACATTGTCTCTTACATACTCCTCTATTATTCTTATACTATATTCATTATACGTTATGGTCTCCATTTTTCAATATTCATTCAGATAACATTGAAAAGATTCAACGGAAGTTTATAAATTATAAATTGCATATTCCTATACAAAACATAAATTCCAATTACCTCTTGGATAAAATGTCTCTATTGAAACTTTCAGAAAGAAGAATAAGCACAGATTTAATAATGTTACAAAGAATACTACATTTTAAAATTGACTGTCCCGAATTAGTTCAATGTATCAATATCCATGTTCCCAAAAAATCATGCCGACATTTCTTACCTTTTTACTTCAATAACACCAGGACACTAGATTACCAAAATTCTCCGATTCCAAGACTTCACAGTCTTTCTGATCTGGGTGATATATTTCATTTGAAAACTAATCAGTATAAATGTTGTATATTCTATCACTTTTATTCTTCTAGACACAAATAGACCTATGTACCCATATAACTTCTCCGCTTCTACTATTTTGTTTTGTTGAATCTTTTAAATTCAATTATATGCGTGAGGATTCATTTTTGCCATTATGTTTACATTCTTCTTTATTGTATTAATTTTTAAGTGTTTACTCTGATACAAAATGCTTGTATTTTTTTTTAAAGAAAAGCCCACTAGGGCGTGTAATAAATAAATAAATAACATACCCAAACCGTCCCTTTCTTCATCTTATACATTTTTTGTTTAGCATGGTCATACATGGTTTTACCTATATCTCTGCAGTGTTCGGTCTACTTTTATCTTCACTGCCGTACATCAGAGTTGGTATCAGCACTCTGCTATGGGCTGCAAGCTTTTCCTTTTCGGACATTTTTTTATTAATGCGCACCGTCCTCTGTTAAAAATTTCCTGCATTTACCCTCATTTAAATACCTAACTCATCCACTTTAAATATCCCAATGGGTTTTTCCATCTCTTGTAAACATACTTCCCAAATACCAAACTCATCCACTTTAAATATCCCAATGGGTTTTTCCATCTCTTGTAAACATACTTCCCAAATACCAAACTCATCCACTTTAAATATCCCAATGGGTTTTTCCATCTCTTGTAAACATATTTCCCAAATACCAAACTCATCCACTTTAAATATCCCAATGGGTTTTTCCATCTCTTGTAAACATACTTCCCAAATACCAAACTCATCCACTTTAAAAAATTGAAAACAGAGTTTAACAACCGACACAAGACAAAAAGGTTTGTGTTGACGTTTTCCTGTACCTTGTCAAGTTAGTGTACGTATGTTAGTTTTATTGGCTGGTAAAACTATATTATTATTGACAGTTCAATGAATTTGGTGTTGAATGATTCCAGCTTCCAACGGGGTGGTGATCGCAACGGAGAACAAGCACAAGAGCCTGCTGTACTGTCCGCAGTCGGTCAACAAGGTGGAGACCATCACGGAGCTCGCGGGCGCCGTGTACTCGGGCATGGGTCCTGACTACCGGCTGCTGGTGAAGCGCGCGCGCAAGATGGCCCAGCAGTACAAGCTTATGTACGGCCACACCATCCCCACGGCGCAGTTGGTGCAGCGCGTCGCGGCCGTCATGCAGGAGTATACGCAGACAGGGTGAGATTATATTAACGGACTATTGTAATATTGATAGTTAATCAGTTAATGTTTATGATTTGTTCAATTGCATCATATGGGTAATTATGACTTCTTTATTTATCTATGGCCTTGTTGATAATCACAGATATAAATTTGAAATCGAACATGCATTTTTAATATGTAAAAACATGATCAATGATTTATTTGTAAGAAAAAATATTACAATATTTCTCAGATACTCTAAAGGCAAGTGTTTTGCTAAGCCCAGGGTAATTTATTATCCCGACCGTCGGTTTTATTGCGGGCAGAATGCACCACTTCAACAATCACCAGGAACAGGATTACATGGAGATGAATGATGGACTTGCCGAACGTCACAGCGGTGCTGCCAGGGTCTCTTATCTATGTGAGGTGTCAGCGCTTTATTAGCAGCAGACACATACCTGGACGCTGTTGGTGGACGCGGTGGACTCTCTCGCTGCAGCAGCTGGTCCAGTTTCTTCACCACCAAAAATTCTTGCTGCAGAGTCTCCATTTTCTATCTCCGTCGAACGTCGCAGCAGTGCTTCCAAGGTCTGGTATCTGTGAGAGGATATTGTGTCAGCGCTTTGTTAGCAGCAGACACATACCCGGACGGATGACGAACCTCGTGCTGGCACTGTTGGTGGACTCTTTCGCTGCAGCAGCTGGCCCAGTTTCTTCACCACCTAGGATTCTTGCTGCAGAGTCTCCATCTTCTATCTTCGTGACACCTGTTCCTGTACTTCATTTTACTTAACTTAACTTCACTTTATTTTTGTAATATTTATATTTTTTGTAATACCTGCATCAACTGTAAAGCGCCCCTGAGGTGATAACTCACAAAAGCGGCGCTATACAAATTGTCCAATAAATGAATAATTTCAGTTGGCGAAATGTCAATAACAAATGATTCAGAAGAGAGGTGAGACATCTCTTGTTAAACTGTGAAACTACTAAGTTAGCCTTGGGATTTATCGAAGATTCCAATGCGCGGGAACATTTAAAATTCCAATGAGTGTTTTAAAATTGGCCACTTTTTACCCAGCGTACACTCGCGGGTGTTTGCGAATTGACCAAAATATGGCCAAGAACGCTTCAATGGATAAGATGTCGAGGAAAGTAAAGTATTGGTTGGTAATGAAGGTGTTTGTATTTGGTTCCAGGGGCGTGCGGCCGTTTGGAGTGTCGTTGCTGATATGCGGCTGGGACAGCGGGCGGCCCTACCTCTTCCAGTGCGACCCCTCCGGTTCCTACTTCTCCTGGAAGGCCACCGCCATGGGCAAGAATCACGTCAACGGCAAAACCTTCCTCGAGAAGAGGTCAGCCCACATAACCTCACTTATCACAGCCTAGCTAACTAATTCTTATGATCAGTTTCCCTCTAATGCAGCCCATCAACTTATCTGTACAAGGTAGCGGGTGTGCAATTACGCGCATTAATGCGTAGATAAAATTACATTATCAAGTTAATGTACCATGAAATAATAAAAAAACAAATTACTCTCAAGCCTTGATAGGACATTACTAGCCACAAACATCATATTCGTTAGATCCTCTGAAAGACAGATCTGGCCATACATATTATTTTTTATCTATAATGAGTCTACGCGTGATTTGTTCGTCGTTGGGAAGATAAATAATTATTCTTCTCAGTTTGTTTCAAATATTTTTAAACACAATAACATGGATAAAATCCAAAAAAAGTGTATTATTACAAATTGGTGGGATTTTCTCATTGACAACTAAAAGTTAAAACATTATTTATGTTATTTTATTGTACAAACGGCATAAAAAGTGAAGCGATAGTATTCTTACTAATTTTATAAACAAAAGGAATGTGTTTTATAAATATCCAATTCTTTCAAAATTATGGACGTTTCAAGTCAAAATGTGCCTGCAAGTTTTTTAGCCAACATTTCCATGTTTAATATTAAAATTAAATTTTAGAACGATAATTTTATGTATTTTCTAAAATGGTATTTCTTTTGACGACAACTTCAAAAATAAGAAATATATACTTCGGGAGCATTTTGAAATTCCATGAACTTCGTTAGGACTGTTTTCTTACCTGTTAATGTTGACTGACGAATGGAAAGATGTGCATTGTTTTTGTTTGTAACAATGAAACAGTTGCAGTAAAAAGAGATTGAATTAAAACAAATTAACCTCTCAGACAAAGACATTTATATATGTACTATGTGTTCCTTTGAGAACTGTCAAAACGTGATAATTTTTGTGTTATTTACGAGTTTTGCTAAAAGCATCATAACTCACGTCTTGGGAAACGTAGCCTCATTCTAAAAAATGTTTTGGAAAGATTATGAAATCGACTATCGCATTGTGTTGTTATAAGTAAATATTTGCGTTTCTAAATATATATTTTATGAAAACGTCAAAAATATGTAAGAATCGCTTACAATTATTTCAAAGCCGTGAAAAATGTACTTTTTTCTGAGTATCATAAAGAAATAACACTTTATGTATTGAAGAAATATAATTAAAAACTATTAGTCACCTCAAAATATTAACCGTCCAAACTAAAATATTTTTAATAAATTATTTAGAAACGCAATAAATTATGAACGAACAAGATGACAGATTCAATCGGCTTAGATAATGCATTTCTACTTTCCATAGATATTGTTGAATACAGTCGCGTAGCGTTATTCATTATCGATACTCTGTTTTTTAAATCATGGCAATCCATATACTAGTGATGGAAATAAATCGATTTTTGTAAAATCTCGCGCGTTTACGTGAAAAGATGTTCTAATGTCTTGACCGCTATTATCATATTTACGTCTTTTGACGTTCTAATGTTCTGAGTGGTTAAATAACGCAAAATATCTCATTGAAGAAAAAGATGAAACTAATAAATCTAAATGAAACATGATATAGAACAAGACACAGAAAAATAAAAAGAAAACGGTCACAACAAGGAATGGCGTATACCGGGACAGGCGTCTTAAAGCACTCAAACATTGTGACCCTAAACTAACAACTTTTAGGACAATTTTTTTAATAAAGTGTTGCCGCAAACGAGCACATCTTAGAGGAACAATGCTTATATTTACATTCAGATTTCCAATATATCAGCCATTAGAGAAGAAATTAACGCTGGTAGCTTATCCGGTAGCTTGCTTCACAAACTGTCCACAAATTATCAAAGATACTTGCCGAATTCATGTCATACACATTGTCATATGAGGTTGTACTTACGTCATCTATGAAAACTATTCCTTTTCACACGTCTCGAATGATACCGGAACCAAAATTATTGTTTCCAAAATTCCATGGATTACGAAAACATTTATCATAAAGAATCTGCATTAGGGTGAAAGAAAATACGCTGTACACAACATGACTTGGCCTGTTTCAGCATATCTCTCCCCATACATTACCATAGCCCCTCAGTACTACTTGATGCACAAACGCAAGTGGGCATGCCTAGTCTGTTGTACGGGTATTTTAATGGAGCCCGCTCTAAGAAACAAGCAGCATTGATCCCCGGTACACGTGCATGAAGCCCGACAGATACTAGCGGAACACAGTTGATGTTGGCTTCTTGAGAACGGGTTATTTCTTCAACTTGTTTTTGTATAAGTTGGCTCGTATGTAGAAATAGCTAACGGCATCTGTTTTTCCTCTTTCATATAATCTGGGCCTCTTCAAGAACCGCATTAACCTTTTGAACGCGTTAATTTGCTCCGTTTTATCTATACCTGTACGCAGTACATATTTTCAAATACCTATGCACGCAATTAAATGTCAAATTATAGCATTCTGGCATGATTTATTGGACTATATAGACAGAACAGATTATTCTCCACAATATGAAAACAAATCCTCCTGTGTCAAAACAAAAATATAAAATTTCATACAAAGACGTACCGTATCTTTTGAATGTGGTCACATGTGGCCATTCACTCGGCGTGTGTGTACTTAGGTGATAGACACAAGTGGGACACCATGATCACTTATCATTTTTATTTATGAAATGTTGTGAATGACATACTAGTACTAACGCCATCCGTTGACAAAAATGTAAACTAAAGGACTAAAAGGCGCACTTGATTATCGATCTTTTTTTATGAAATACAATTTTATTTTTGAGAAATTCTTGTAGATGTCAGCATCGTGATAGTTCTACGAATGTCCAAGTGAGCAAGAAATACATTTATGGCGAATTTACAGTTTCCGTATCAACTGTTGATACAGCCGCGTGTGAGTATAGACTTTTTGCCGTAACAACAGTTGATACGGCCGCGTGCAAAGAGTTAATTAATCCCTTCCTACAGCCCCTAACTTAACCCGCCTCACAACGCCACGCAACCGGGTGGCGACAAAGTTCCACTGCAGACAGGGGCGCTCTTGTGATGTGTCACATAAAAAAAGAATATGGTTAAGCATGTTCTATTCTCATATAGAAGTCATATATGGAAACTGTACAAAAATAAGTGCTATGTAAAGCCAATCTCTTGATATGGTTGTAAAAATGATCGTGTGTCGTTTGATTTCAGATACAGCGAAGATCTGGAGCTTGATGACGCTGTGCACACCGCTATTCTCACTCTCAAGGAGGGGTTCGAAGGACAAATGACGGCAGATAATATCCAGGTACTGTTATCGCAACAGTGACGTTAGCGCAAGCTAATTGAAGTGGCAGCAGAAGTCGGGGTCGATCAAGTGAATCAGATACTTGAGTCGGGCCATGTCAAGAGTCAGAATAAATACAAGAGTATGTATGAGACGAAGTATGAATGTGAATGAGGCAAAACTGAGTTGTTTTGCAGTCTTTTCTCTCTGACTACCCCTTAGGGGAAATGGCGTGATGGTTAGTTAGTTAACTTGAACCCAGGATCTTCGTCTTGCCGGGACGCTGCTCTACCAACTGCGCTAATCTGTCCCTATATTTGTATTTCGTATTTTATCTGTATTTTTTTCTAATTTTCTTTTTTTTTTCATTAGAGAATTGCTAATTTATTTATCATTTTTCGGGAAATCAAAAGTTTAAATTTATTTCAGTTTGTACATAAGTATTATATAGCCAAAATAAAACCAATTATGGATTTCCTCCTTGTGACTTTACCTCTACTGAGACAGCATAATAAGGAATAAGTAAATTAAGTGTGTAAGAAAGGAATATGAATTCAAAATTTATACAAAACAAAATATTATAAAAAACGAAAAATTTACAAAACAAAACATTTATAGCCATGGAGAGAGGTTGTAGATATAAATCAAATCATAATAGAGATATAAACAATAGAGATGTAACATTATTCACAAACCATCAGAGAAATATTATTTTATGGACCTCTTGTATTTGGTAAGTTCGCAACTGAAAATATCCACCTTGGATAATACGCTATTGTAATTATTGCATAGTCTGTTTAGGCAAGAATTCTGCTTAGAGTTCGTTTTGCTTTGATCAACCCTGAACAGGACACAAGAGCGTGTTGAACGCGCAGTTACATTGAATTGAATCTTGTTTAGCAACTCTGGGCATTGAATATTATTGTTAACTACTTTATACAGGAATAGTGCATCCTTATGATGCCTCCGTACACCCAGTGAATCAATTTTAAAGTATGAAGCTGCCTCTGCATAATTGTTAAATCTTACAGATGACTTGTAACAAAGATATTTTAGGAATTTGTTTTGAATTGCTTCGATTTTGTTTATATATTGTCTTCAATAATTAAAAGTTATTTTATTGTGAAAATGTTAAATGTTCTAATGTCGGTTTTTTTTTCAGATCGGCATTTGTGACGCCAATGGTTTCAGACGCTTGGAGCCTACACACATCAGGGACTATCTGGCCAACATTATATAAGCATATCTTTAATTACTTCAGAGAGCCTCTCAAGCTGGAAGAATATTTCTTTAAAAAAAAATACAATAATACATAAGTTGTTTTTCATTGTTATTTTTACCAATAAAAAAACTAATTAAAATTAAATGTACATATATTTTTCAGTTTTCTTGTTGTACGGATATGTTGCTTCAAATAGGAGATTTAGAGACCGGTGTTTGAACTCCTGTCACATTTGGCCAGTGGCAGTTTTCTATGGAAATGTACAATAAACTCTCAAACTGTAGCAAAGACAAATGTCAATTATAATATTACTACATTTTAAATAGCGCGCTGCTTGACTGGGTTGTTTTGCATAATTTGAACAATTCAAGTTCTGTTATTATTTCATCATGGGCCGGTTGTTTCACAATTTATTTTTATTTTTAAGTGCGGAGACGGTTTACACGTAGTTCCCGTGAGCACTTAGGCCATAGGCCCATTGTGCTATCTCCCATTTTACCTCAATCCTTTAACAAAAACCCAGTCCCTTTAATAAAGTTCCCCAGGGTTGTCATTGGGTATGTGGCTATGTCTTCTGGTTCTACTGTATATCTCCCCAGGTATCTGCGCCTAGTTCCCACCAGGGCAGGACATTGGCACCATAGGTGAATTGGAGTCTCTTCATCCTCTTCACATTTCCTGCATCTACAGTAGAACCTCGTTAATTCGAAATCCACGGGACATCAAAAATCAAATTTCGAATTAACGAATTCCCACGTAATTCGAAATTTTATGAAAAAAAAAAAATGCCAAAAATCGATTTTCTCGGCCGCCTCTTCAAATCCGGGTGGTATTTTAGTTGTAAATTCGTATTAATACCAATTATTTCTTTATTTTCGCGGCCGATTACCGTAGCGGCGGGCCCTTTAAATTCAGATATTCGCAATAAATTCGTAAAAATGCTATATATTTACGCGTAAATCGAGATTTCACTGCCGATTTCGGTCGCGGCCTACCCTTTAAATTGATATATTCGTAAAAATACGATATATTTCCGCGTAAATCGAGATTTCGCGGTAATTTTCCGTCGCGGCCGGCCCTTTATTTCAAATATCTGAATTTAAATTCGTAAAAATACGATATATTTCCGCGTTAAACGAGAATTAACGGCCGTATTCCGTCGCGGCCGGCTATTTAAATGCAGATATTCGAAATAAATTCGCAAAAATACGATATATTTCCGAGTAAATCAAGAATGCGCGGCCGATTTCCGTCGCGGCCGACCCTTTAAATTAAGATATTTGATGTAAATTCGTAAAAATATGAAATATTTCCGCGTAAATCGAATTTTATCGGCAGTTTTTCGTCGCGGCCGGCCTTTTAAGTTCAGATATTTGAAGTAAATTCGTAAAAATATGTCATATTTCGGCGTGAATCGAAATTTTTCGGCCTTTTACCGTGGCGGCGGGCCCTTTAAAATTCAGATATTCGAAATAAATTCGTAAAAATACGATATATTTACGGATAAATCGAGATTTCGCGGCCGATTTCCGTCGCAGCGGGCCATTTAAATTCAAATATTCGAAATAAATTCGTAAATATACGATACATTTACGCGTAAATCGAAATTTCGCGGCCGAGTTTCCGTCGCGGCGGGCCCTTTAAAATTCAGATATTCGAAATAAATTCGTAAAAATACGATATATTTACTCGTAAATCGAGATTTCGCTGCCGATTTCCGTCGCAGCGGGCCATTTAAATTCAAATATTCGAAATAAATTCGTAAATATACGATACATTTACGCGTAAATCGAAATTTCGCGGCCGAGTTTCGTCGCGGCCGACCCTTTAAATACAGATATTTGGTGTAAACTCGTAAAACTACGACATATATCCGCGTAATACGTATTTTCACGGCCCTTCAAACTCGGATATTCGAAATAAATTTGAAAAAATACAACATTCCAGTGTAAATCGATTCAGATTTACAAAATAATAATACTAATTAGGACGATGTATAACCACGTAAAAATACATTTTTCGGCGTTTTACCGCCACGGCTGACTTTTAGATTCAGATTTACGAAATATTATGATTTATTTTCGCAAAAATCAAATTTTTTCGAATTACAAGAACAAATTTTCGTGCGCGGACAAAAATAAGTTTCGAATTACGAATTAACGAATTTCGAATTAAAAAAATTTTTGTATGAAAAAAATTTTCAGCGGAAATTTTTTTGGCGAAAATTTCGAATTACGCGATTTTTCGAATTATCGGGGTTCGAATTAACGGGGTTCTACTGTATTGGTGTTTTCCACTCCCAATATCTGCATGTGTCTCCTGAGATGGCAGTGTCCCGTTAGTAGTCCTACCAGTTCCCTCAGTGAGTTTCTGTCCATATCGAGTAGTTTCTTGGTTCGTCTAGGGTCTGGTCCTTTTATGAGTACTTTGGATTGTCTCATTCCAGGTGACCTCTCCCATTCTTTGCGGTGCTGGGATTTGACCCACCTATCAATATGAAATTTTGTGTGGCAAGCTGCTACTCCTTTTTTCACAATACTTGGATAATTTTTCAAATTCTGTGAATCAACCCGTTCTAATTGACGCGCTGAACAAAATGCAGTAATTTTTATTTTTTATTTTACTTATTAGCACCCGCTAAACTTCCAAAGCAGTTTGTCAGCAGGCCATGTTCACAATATTACTTATAACACTAAAGCACACATACCAGGGAAGCCACAATATAGAAAAGAATAACATTTCAAGTGACTACAATACAAAGACAGGTGGATATAACCAGAGATGTGCTTTATTTCAAATGGAAATGCAAAATGCAAAATGGGTATTTTCCATTTTGCATTTTAAATGCTTTTCTAAAAACCATTTTGCATTTTGCATTTTAAATGCTTTTCTCAATGCATTTTCCATTTTAAATGCTTTTTCGCAACATTCTTCCTACTATCTCCACTCATCTTTTTTTCATAAGCCCCAAATATCAGTCGGTCCTCAACCTCGCTATGAGAGATAATTTACATTTGTCAAGTTGCTCCCTGGTAGGAGCCCTGGCAATTGAGTGATACCATTACAAAAAATACTGAACATGGGGCCATGACGCTGTAATATTAAATGTTAGATAGCAGTTTCTATGTTTTTACGTTGGCAACATTAGTCCTGCGCAAATTTTTTGTGGTTTCATAATCTGTAGTCGTGGTGTTTTTGGATTTACCATCATGTAATATGTTTGTTCTACATTGATGTCCATTATTAAATGACAAAATTGTTTAAAAATTCTATAATTATTTTAATTGTTTGACCTGAGAAACCATTTTGCATTTTGAAAATAGGTATTTTGCATTTGAAATGCTTTTCTAAAAACCATTTTGCATTTTCAAATGGAAAAGTTTTGACCCATTTCCATTTTGCATTTCAAATGGTTTTGGGTACCCATTTTGCACATCTCTGCTGTTGTTACACAGTCAACATACGCAAGGGCACACGACACACTCAACATACATAACACTTTCATTGCTATAAATCTGCCTGCAAATCCGTGCATAGAACCGCTCCTATGAACAGATTGCACCTACAGACAGATAATTCCTATTGACTATTTCATACAAACAATTTTTTTTAGGCCGGGAGACCTATCGGTCTTCGGCCCCTTAAATAGCGGCATAGTTTATAGTTGGAGGCCTACTTAATTTGGTATCCGCTTCTCTCACTGCACTACCTACACCCGCGGTAACAATAGCGTGCCGGTGGCATCGCGAAAAGCGCGGGATTGTAATAAAAAAAATCTTCCTTGTTGGAAAAAATTGTCTTATTTAAAAGTAGGTAACTACATCATTTTTTTACACTCTATGCCACGTACAATTCTACTATTTTGATTCTTTTTACTAATAACAGCTGTGCCGCCTTCCATGGGTATTGTCCCGCTGAAGGAGGGTATTTTCATATCAAGTCATTAAACATTACTCGTAACTTTACTCTCCACTACATAAGACAAGTATTCTCAAACAGACACATACTCGTAAGTGCACGCACACCTACACCTATACG
Organism: Hesperophylax magnus; assembly: GCA_026573805.1. Classification (NCBI taxonomy): domain Eukaryota; kingdom Metazoa; phylum Arthropoda; class Insecta; order Trichoptera; family Limnephilidae; genus Hesperophylax; species Hesperophylax magnus. Next base: position 3,314,982 of record JAIUSX010000005.1, on the reverse strand, counting down.
AAACATACATTTTTCATTTAATACCGTTTATCTTTACCTCAAAGCGTGTACTAACCTCGCCCAGTTAAATGTATATATTCATTCAGCAGATATTTAATAAAGACATGCCATGGGTACAGATCCTTAAAATTATTTTGAAAAGCCTGCAAACTGTTGACCTCTCATTTTTATGATTTTTTAAAAAAATTAATAAACAAAAGAAATAAGTCGCAATGCCTATAAATAAAAGTTATGAATTTCATTTTAAGTACAGGGTTTTCCAGTAAGAGGTGTTATTTTGATATTCAATCGTAAAAGATTAATGGTTTCGTTGCTTGTGTGGTACGTAGCGCCATTTTGTTGAAAGTAAACGTTGTCCAAATCAATACCATCCAATTCCTGCCATAAAAAGCGAATGGCGCGTAATTTGAATGTACCGTTATTTCAATAAGTCTGTTTATCGCATTTGCTCATTGGCTCATGCGCAGTGGTAGATACTATCAGTTTGCCCTGCCTACCTAAAGACTACCATTCAGAGTGGACATTTTGCTTGAAATGGCTTAAGCCATGTTTAGTGACCAGACCTGCATGGCCAGGTTAATGTTTGACTTTTGCAGAATATTTGAAGATGTTAATGCCTAAGGGCGACAATAACTCCACACGGCAGACCCTGATGGAAATAATTACCCTAATGTTGTGTTGGGGATGCTGTGTGGAGGATCTTATTTACATGAGGAAGGAGTGAACCTGGGTCTTGGAACAGACCTGTATTATAGGAGGGAGGAAACACAGAGGCCGGCAAATCATTCCACAGCAGAGTTGTTGAACTCAAGAACTAGTCATAGAGATCTGTTCTCTTGTGACAAATGTCAATCATGTATAGGTAATGTTTTTATGACAAATATTGCAATCCGTTTTGACGGATACGACATACGACTCGTGCCGTAGCATAAAAATCCAAATTCTCAGATTGAAAAATATGTTTTTTTGGTTTTCTGTGTGATGTAGATTCACAAATTTCCTGCTTGGACCATGAGTTTCCAGACACTGCGTATAATATTATCTGATTTGTAAAAAAAACTATAGTAATTTTTCTCTGTAAGTATTTTTTCAACTTCCGATTTAGTTGTCCGGGTTAAATCTTCCCCAAAGGAAAAAGTTAACCCTTCCACTCACTTTTCCACAAATGATCATCTAGTCAATCAACATTATGTAAGTGCATTATATAAGCAAAATAAATACAAAACAATACAAGAACAACACGTCAAATCACCAGAGATCAAATGGGAAAATAATTCACCGACTCCAGATATTTTCATATCAGAGGGTTCGGCTCGGTAGAACTTCTAACAGGGCCTATAAATCCTACTGATCCCTCAACATAAATATTTAAAAATATTTAAAATTATCAATATTAATATTATTATAAGAAAATATATTGCTTTAACGAGATTCAAAACCTTTTAAGACGGGCCAATTGGTCCTTATAGGGGCGAGACGGGAATCTCTTCTCTTTTTAAAAATTTTTATATTTAATTTAACGTAAATCAATTATAATAATGTTATTATTAAGTTCTGCAAGTATTTCAGTTTATTATTATTGTGACAACTGTTTTGGTGTTTAAGGCCATTTTAAAACTGTGGCTTGTCACATTGAGAAGATATTTATTTTGTATTACGGTGAGAATTACAATTTAAATGGTGTTAGAAAGAGAGAATACGGAAATTTCAGTTTGCATTAAAAAGTTTACATTAAAAATTAGTAGTTAGGTTTAGGGGGTGGGTAGGTATCTGGTCAGTTTGTCCAGGATTGACAGACTGCGGTGCAAGGGCGGTGGCTCGTGAGATTCCTGTAGGAGAGGCAAAACTCCCTCAACCAATCTCCAATTCCGACCAGCCACACAGTAGGCGGACAGAAGTATCCGCCGCCAACACCTAAACAATCCTCACCCCATGTACTGAACCCTTGCTAAGTTACCAAACGTAGTGAACTCTTGGGGTGACCTATGGCCGAGGTTTTGGTTATCCAATCAATGGTTCCCGGGGCGGCGGCACCCGTACCCGCCTCCCTAATACTAACATCTAAAGAAGTCTTTTATCTGCTTTCAATGACATTACTTTATTTTGAAATATGTTTAAAAACAACAAATTTATCCAAAATCAAATGTAATGTGAACATATTTTCTGCGGAATCAGTATTCTGACAGTTTTCATAAATGAAGTACATTGCAAAATGTCAGAGGCTTTAGGAATTAATAATATTTCAAAATTTTCGAGCTCCGTTTCTATGAAAAATCACCTGAAGCCCTTATCTTTAAGTTCGTTGCTAAATAAGTTGCCCTTGTTAGCGGGTATTATCAGTGGATATTGATAGCTAGGCGTGTTTTTCCAGTAATTGATTACATATCAGAACTGATAAGATACCCCTCAAGGTGTTGGCAAAAATTGTCTCACAGAAGTGGACGGCTTATTCAACTTTTTGAATGTTCTCTTGTTCCTTCGGTTTTACACTAACTTATATCGTTTAGTGCCTTCACCAGTCACTTATATTATAAGTTTTAAGACAAAATAAAACTCTAACCAACATTAGCATCAGAAACTTCTTTGGTTTAACTTCGTATATATCTTTGTAATATAAATAATAGTTGTCTAGTCAGTGCTCGTGCCAATCCTCACATAAAGAAGTTACTTCAGGTAAGTCTTTTCATTTTACTGTCAACCTGCTTTTAACAAACTTGACGAGGTATGAGATGAAGACTTGAAGACTTGCTATTTGTTTACATATTATTATTGAGAAACATTCTATTATATAATAATGCTTAGTAAATGGAAAGACACATGAGCCACTTGCTTGTATTTTTTATTGGCCTTTAGTGAATATATTTTTGTATTAGGAATATGGAAACGTTACAAAAATTAATAATAATATGTACTCTATTTTGTCAGAATTTTTTAATTTAATTTAAACATATTTGTGTTTTTTTATTTATGCTTATGATGTCACCGTGTTAAACATTTTTGTGTGTTTTTTAGGTTGTAATGTTATCGTATTAAAATGAACTGCTTTTTCTCCTCATCTATTTTTCTTAGCAACACTCTTATCCAACACTAGAATACCTCCAACTTACGATATTTCCCATACATTCTGACAGCAATATGCTACACTGGCGCCTCCTGGCGGTGCAAGTTGTGCGGCTTGGTTTATTTTTTCATATATTTTAATAGCAAATGTTACCGGACAGCAAAGTGCCCATAACATTTTTTACTCCAAATGTGCTAAGGAAAGGCTGGTTAAAGTTTGTCGGGTACGTGCCGATACACCCTGTATATTATTTTTTCTTTGATCTTGAACCTTATGATTAGTTAAATCCACGTTGACGTAAACTGTTTCAAGTTCACACCTAACCTAACCTAACCACTATACTTTTTATCAATTCATATTATGTGGTTGAAAAGTAAATAAAGGTTATTTTATGGATTATAACAAATAAACACTTAAAAACAAAGTTTTTTTACTTTAATACATTTATTTTTGATTTAGATGCGCCCTCTCTTGGTTAGATGCTAGAATGTATTGCCATCGACAACGAGTCTATCTGCAGAGTTTCATCCCGTTCGGATGTCGGAAGGTGGGTTAGTTTCCACTTTCAAGATATGCATTAATTCTTTCACGAAAACCAAATATAATTTAAAATAGATAATTTCGTTGGTTTTAAAAAGTAATACTTACTAAAATAGGTTTCGAAAACACAGATAGATGTTTTAAAATGTAACTTGTCATGATTTCTTATCTTTTCTAGATAGAGCTGGAAGATGTTTTAATATTCTTGAAACGATCATTTTTTATGAATATGCAAATAGGTTATATTTGTATTTAGAGATAAACATTTAATCCTCTGATAAGGACTGCCTGATGCGGTGGTGAAATTCAGTGGAGAAACTATACCATCGGCCCGTGGCAAATTCATTGGATAGGTTTAGAGATTATAGATTTTCATTAATAAAATTCATTTCTCCGAGCTTTCTGTTCCGAAAAGTATCAATAACGCCAGCAAAGTTTAAATATCGGGCCATTGAATTTTCAATAGACAGAATAGCCAAGTTACGTAGCTTGTCTTGTAACATTGACTTTCTTATATGTTTTTATTAATTTTAGTTTCGAAAATGACCTTTCGGTACTAGCTGTAGTCGCAGGAATTGTAACAAATAACATTAATGCAGTACATACTTCAAAAAAGCTGCGCAACATAAAATGATTCTTTATTATTAATAAATCAGCAAGTTCTCTAATACACGAAGCCTTTTCTATTTCGTCTCTGAAGGTGGCCGGAGAACTGAGAATTTCCCTGGCAAATGATTCAGATTTATCTTTTTTATATACATCAACAAATTCTAGAGCTTTTTTTAAGAGATCAGTGTCAATTAAATTTTTGAAAATTGGCAGGTTGCAAAACGCTGAAATTGGAAACAATTTCATTCATTGGAAGGAAAGGCGATTTCAGTTGATTAATAATGATGTCCAATACTCGATATAATATGTTCACTTTAAACAACTTTTCCGGATCTTGGTGACGCTCATCTTCGCAAAGTTCGTCAAAATAGCGTTTCACCTTCCTCTGACGGGTTTTAGAAAATTCAGGGTTAATGGACCACTTTTCTGCTACATTACTTGATTCCTTTTTTAAATTTTCATATTCATGTCGATACCTTTCCAATTCTTCCAGACAAATTTTCAAACGTTTTAAGGCATTTGAGATCGTTTTAATGCATTTTAAGATCGATGTCCTTGGACTGAAGTGCTTTAGAGGCTGCATCGATAGTTTATAGAATTTTGCAATGGAAAACCAATAACATAATAAAACTATAGTTCTCGATCTTCTTCTTGACATCATTTCTTTCATTCGATTTGCAATTTAACAGAACTGTTTTCGCTAGCGCTTTTTGGACTTCAACAAACCGAACTTTTAAAGCAAAAATAGCATTATAACGTCCTGACTATCTAGTAGGGTTCAATGTTTTTAATGTTATCGAAGTTGAAGATTCCCTTTCTTCATCAGATTTAAAACTTGATAAGATATTCCATCTTTTGATACTATGCCAAAAAAATTATAAATTTGTTGAACTGTTTAAATTTTTTTTGCATATAATTAACCTCTCTTACTGCATCATATATAAGTGCCTTTCATTGTGTTAGCACCATCATATCATTGTCCTCGACACTTATTCAGAGGTATATTTTTGTGATTTATGGATTTATTAATTTGGTTGAACATTGCTAAGGCAGTTTGGTCCTTAACTTCATGAAATCCTAAAATGACTCTTTAATGACAAGCGCCTTTGGGATTCCATTTTTATCTTTCTCGATCATACAATAACAGTAACATTTGATCTGTTTTTGAAATATCTTGAGTTGTGTCGAATATGATAGAGTAAAAGGGTGCGGCATTTATTTAATTTATGAATGCATTTTCTATTTTACCAGAACAGAAATGAGCTCATTTTGTATTTTTGACAATAAGTATTTAATATAGCCCTTTGATTTACTTAACAGCTCTTGTAAAATCGGATCGTATTTCGCTAATAACTCAACAACACTCAAAAAGTTTCCTCGGGAACTTTGGAAAGTATTTTTTCGGGATCATTGCAATCTGCCTTTTCTCTGTGGCCACGAAAGGCTAAATTCTGACTTCTGAGCTCGCGACCCTATAGTTTCAATATGTACTAATATAGATATTAGACGTCCTCCGCGGTAGAGGGGTACGGCTCTCGACTAGCAAGTCGAGGGTCGTGGGTTCAAATCCCAGCGTGCGCAAGTAAATTTTATTTAATTAATTTATGTTATTTCACAATTTATTCATCTTAAATAATATATAGTATACTATACGGCACGTTCCAGAGTGGAAGATACTATCAGTATCGCCCTGGTGTAAGACCACCATTCAGAATTCAAACGTTGCTTGAAATGGCTTTAGCTGTGTTTAGTGACCATTATTTTTTCCCGAGATATTTTTTAAATTTCCATCGGTATTTCAGGTTAATAATTATTGCTTATAATAATTTGTTAAATTATTATTTTTTTTTTAATTTTAGGCTTCTTTTGGATATTGATTATTGAAACAATGGCGATGATATTAAAATAATATGTATTAAACACGTTTTGGTAGCACAACTGGTAGACGCCGCTTCCCGGATAGAGGAAGATTCCGAGTTCGAGTCTCGGTCGCAATCTAATATGTAAAACACGTTTTGGTAGCACAGCTGGTAGATGCCGCTTCCCGGATAGAGGAAGATTCCAAGTTCGAGTCTCGTTCGCAACCTAATATGTAAAACACGTTTTGGTAGCACAACTGGTAGATGCCGCTTCCCGGATAGAGGAAGATTCCGAGTTCGAGTCTCGTTCGCAACCTAATATGTAAAACACGTTTTGGTAGCACAACTGGTAGATGCCGCTTCCTGGATATAGGAAGATTCCGAGTTCGAGTCTCGTTCGCAACCTAATATGTAAAACACGTTTTGGTAGCACAACTGGTAGATGCCGCTTCCCGGATAGAGGAAGATTCCGAGTTCGAGTCTCGTTCGCAACCTAATATGTAAAACACGTTTTGGTAGCACAACTGGTAGATGCCGCTTCCCGGATAGAGGAAGATTCCGAGTTCGAGTCTCGTTCGCAACCTAATATGTAAAACACGTTTTGGTAGCACAACTGGTAGATGCCGCTTCCCGGATAGAGGAAGATTCCGAGTTCGAGTCTCGTTCGCAACCTAATATGTAAAACACGTTTTGGTAGCACAACTGGTAGATGCCGCTTCCCGGATATAGGAAGATTCCGAGTTCGAGTCTCGTTCGCAACCTAATATGTAAAACACGTTTTGGTAGCACAACTGGTAGATGCCGCTTCCCGGATAGAGGAAGATTCCGAGTTCGAGTCTCGTTCGCAACCTAATATGTAAAACACGTTTTGGTAGCACAACTGGTAGATGCCGCTTCCCGGATAGAGGAAGATTCCGAGTTCGAGTCTCGTTCGCAACCTAATATGTAAAACACGTTTTGGTAGCACAACTGGTAGATGCCGCTTCCCGGATAGAGGAAGATTCCGAGTTCGAGTCTCGTTCGCAACCTAATATGTAAAACACGTTTTGGTAGCACAACTGGTAGATGCCGCTTCCCGGATATAGGAAGATTCCGAGTTCGAGTCTCGTTCGCAACCTAATATGTAAAACACGTTTTGGTAGCACAACTGGTAGATGCCGCTTCCCGGATAGAGGAAGATTCCGAGTTCGAGTCTCGTTCGCAACCTAATATGTAAAACACGTTTTGGTAGCACAACTGGTAGATGCCGCTTCCCGGATAGAGAAAGATTCCGAGTTCGAGTCTCGTTCGCAACCTAATATGTAAAACACGTTTTGGTAGCACAACTGGTAGATGCCGCTTCCCGGATAGAGAAAGATTCCGAGTTCGAGTCTCGTTCGCAACCTAATATGTAAAACACGTTTTGGTAGCACAACTGGTAGATGCCGCTTCCCGGATAGAGGAAGATTCCGAGTTCGAGTCTCGTTCGCAACCTAATATGTAAAACACGTTTTGGTAGCACAACTGGTAGATGCCGCTTCCCGGATAGAGAAAGATTCCGAGTTCGAGTCTCGTTCGCAACCTAATATGTAAAACAAGTTTTGGTAGCACAACTGGTTGATGCCGCTTCCCGGATAGAGAAAGATTCCGAGTTCGAGTCTCGTTCGCAACCTAATATGTAAAACAAGTTTTGGTAGCACAACTGGTTGATGCCGCTTCCCGGATAGAGAAAGATTCCGAGTTCGAGTCTCGTTCGCAACCTAATATGTAAAACAAGTTTTGGTAGCACAACTGGTTGATGCCGCTTCCCGGATAGAGAAAGATTCCGAGTTCGAGTCTCGTTCGCAACCTAATATGTAAAACAAGTTTTGGTAGCACAACTGGTTGATGCCGCTTCCCGGATAGAGAAAGATTCCGAGTTCGAGTCTCGTTCGCAACCTAATATGTAAAACACGTTTTGGTAGCACAACTGGTAGATGCCGCTTCCCGGATAGAGGAAGATTCCGAGTTCGAGTCTCGTTCGCAACCTAATATGTAAAACACGTTTTGGTAGCACAACTGGTAGATGCCGCTTCCCGGATAGAGGAAGTTTCCGAGTTCGAGTCTCGTTCGCAACCTAATATGTAAAACACGTTTTGGTAGCACAACTGGTAGATGCCGCTTCCCGGATAGAGAAAGATTCCGAGTTCGAGTCTCGTTCGCAACCTAATATGTAAAACACGTTTTGGTAGCACAACTGGTAGATGCCGCTTCCCGGATAGAGAAAGATTCCGAGTTCGAGTCTCGTTCGCAACCTAATATGTAAAACACGTTTTGGTAGCACAACTGGTAGATGCCGCTTCCCGGATAGAGGAAGATTCCGAGTTCGAGTCTCGTTCGCAACCTAATATGTAAAACACGTTTTGGTAGCACAACTGGTAGATGCCGCTTCCCGGATAGAGAAAGATTCCGAGTTCGAGTCTCGTTCGCAACCTAATATGTAAAACAAGTTTTGGTAGCACAACTGGTTGATGCCGCTTCCCGGATAGAGAAAGATTCCGAGTTCGAGTCTCGTTCGCAACCTAATATGTAAAACAAGTTTTGGTAGCACAACTGGTTGATGCCGCTTCCCGGATAGAGAAAGATTCCGAGTTCGAGTCTCGTTCGCAACCTAATATGTAAAACAAGTTTTGGTAGCACAACTGGTTGATGCCGCTTCCCGGATAGAGAAAGATTCCGAGTTCGAGTCTCGTTCGCAACCTAATATGTAAAACAAGTTTTGGTAGCACAACTGGTTGATGCCGCTTCCCGGATAGAGAAAGATTCCGAGTTCGAGTCTCGTTCGCAACCTAATATGTAAAACAAGTTTTGGTAGCACAACTGGTTGATGCCGCTTCCCGGATAGAGAAAGATTCCGAGTTCGAGTCTCGTTCGCAACCTAATATGTAAAACAAGTTTTGGTAGCACAACTGGTTGATGCCGCTTCCCGGATAGAGAAAGATTCCGAGTTCGAGTCTCGGTCACAACCTAATATGTAAAACAAGTTTTGGTAGCACAACTGGTTGATGCCGCTTCCCGGATAGAGGAAGATTCCGAGTTCGAGTCTCGTTCGCAACCTAATATGTAAAACACGTTTTGGTAGCACAGCTGGTAGATGCCGCTTCGCAGATAGAGGAAGATTCCGAGTTCGAGTCTCGTTCACAATCTAATATGTGTTAAATACGTTTTGGTAGCACAGCTGGTAGCATAGCGTCGTCATAGGCACGTTTTGGTAGCATAGCGTCTTCCCGGATTAGGGAAGGTCCCGAGTTCGAGTCTCGGTCGCAACCCAATATTTTATTTTTCCTATTTTTAAAAAATTTCACAATCAACTGAAATCCCGTTATAACAAACCCCCTCATCATCTGATACACAGATGAAACTACTTGTAGTGAGATTGAACGTTTAGTAAGCCTTTAAAAAGCTGGTATTCCGGTGCGCATCTTGGAGGGTTCCGCACGGTCATGAAATAAGAAAGAAATTTTTCAACAAAATTACATCATAAGGTAATGGTTTGGGAAGGAAGTGGTTTCTTACGATAAGGGTCGATTAGTAGATGAAAAAAAAACCCCCCGACAGACCGGGATTTTCGCAGGCAGCCGGATTGAAAGTACCTACACAAAAATTGGTAAATTTTACATCATCGAGTACCTGCATGAAAGAAACCAACGAATAACTCTAGTCTAGATAATTCCATTGAAGAATTCCTTGCAGTAGCCTTCATTATCTTTATTAATATTATTTTGTTTAAAAAACAGATTGCCTGATATCAAAAAATTTATGATTAAAATTAATTTGAGTGTTCCGATCGGACAGGCGAGCCTTTTGAACTGAACCAACTAACGAACCCGGCCGCGGTGTCCCTAACCTAACCTAACCTAACCTAACCTAACCGCTGTCGCGTGTCTATATAATTACAATAAGGAACTCCTGTCCTTGATTATTATTATGTTTATTAACAGATACTAGTACTAGTCTCCTGAAAACTCATCAAATCTGTGGTTTGTCTAGGCGATGTCACGAGTCACAAAAAGCCTACGCTTTATTTCAACGGGCACTGTATTTTTTATGGCCTTATCGAGAGTCCAGACATTTTTTATTCTTAAGTTAAACAGCTTTTAATATTGAAGAACACTAAGTAAAATGACAGCATCTCTTCACTACAGTTATTGTACTCTACTGAATACATCCGTGACCGCTCCTGAAAAACAATTTCAGTTTTCCAAAACCTGCATTATCACGAAGGAAATGGTGTGACGGAAGTTTACTAATGTCTAAAACAACAAATTTCGGTAGATATTTGTGGTCTGTTTCAAGTAAAGGTTTAACACAGATCCCACATACATCACACAATACATATAATAAAATGATATGAATGCACATCTCGACCACTTTCCCCAATAAACATGTATCTACATCGTCTCATTTGCATATTCAACACAGATCCCACATACATCACACAATACATATAATAAAATGATATGAATGCACATCTCGACCACTTTCCCCAATAAACATGTATCTACATCGTCTCATTTGCATATTCAACACAGATCCCACATACATCACACAATACATATAATAAAATGATATGAATGCACATCTCGACCACTTTCCCCAATAAACATGTATCTACATCGTCTCATTTGCATATTCAACACAGATCCCACATACATCACACAATACATATAATAAAATGATATGAATGCACATCTCGACCACTTTCCCCAATAAACATGTATCTACATCGTCTCATTTGCATATTCAACACAGATCCCACATACATCACACAATACATATAATAAAATGATATGAATGCACATCTCGACCACTTTCCCCAATAAACATGTATCTACATCGTCTCATTTGCATATTCAACACAGATCCCACATACATCACACAATACATATAATAAAATGATATGAATGCACATCTCGACCACTTTCCCCAATAAACATGTATCTACATCGTCTCATTTGCATATTCAACACAGATCCCACATACATCACACAATACATATAATAAAATGATATGAATGCACATCTCGACCACTTTCCCCAATAAACATGTATCTACATCGTCTCATTTGCATATTCAACACAGATCCCACATACATCACACAATACATATAATAAAATGATATGAATGCACATCTCGACCACTTTCCCCAATAAACATGTATCTACATCGTCTCATTTGCATATTCAACACAGATCCCACATACATCACACAATACATATAATAAAATGATATGAATGCACATCTCGACCACTTTCCCCAATAAACATGTATCTACATCGTCTCATTTGCATATTCAACACAGATCCCACATACATCACACAATACATATAATAAAATGATATGAATGCACATCTCGACCACTTTCCCCAATAAACATGTATCTACATCGTCTCATTTGCATATTCAACACAGATCCCACATACAACACACAATACATATAATAAAATGATAGACACAGACGACACGCATCAGAAATTAGTATTTTGAATAATTACTGCATATTTTGAAAGGGACAAAAATCCTCTTTTATTTCAGAGAGTACCTACATATTTTATTATTGTCATCTCTAAATCTATCTGCGCTATCCGCGTCTGTCTGTTTGTGCGCTTAGTTCTTCTAAACTATGCAACGGATTTTGATAGGGTTTCCACTATCATGTAGAGAATTTAACAAAATAAGTATAATATGCATGTATTATATTTATCATTGCAAATAAAGAATTATTTACACCTGATAAAGTGATGCTTGAACAAAAGCCAAGTCCAGGAAATGTTCACCTAACTGACTACACCTAATTTACGTGCTAACGCTACCCAAACAAACTGCAACAAAATATAGATATAGACTAAGAAAACTAATCTAATGTGGTTAGGTTAGGTTAGGTTAGGTTAGATTTAAAAGAGGCACACTGATCTGTATTTTTGGCAATCAATTAAATAATAAAATAACTAGTGGTGAGGAAAAGAAGACAAGGAAGAGATGATATGGTGCACTTTGCATTTCAGATTGTCACAAAACACAGCTAAAGTAAATTAATAATAACTTTATTTTACCTACCATTAAGACCCACACAATAACACGTGTGCTCAGTGTATTGCTGTGCATGTACTCTTGTATGGATAAATCGTTAGTAGGATGGTAGGTATGAGGAATTACATATTTTGCTCACTGTCTGTCTGTCTGTCCATTAGTAAATTCAAAACCAACTCTGACTATTGTTTACCATCTTGCAGAATCCATCTCCGGAACATTCTTTATATTACATCTTCCAACTCCTCAACATGCTGAAACACCAAAACTTGGTTTACAGTTCTCCCAACTGGAGAGAAATCCTCAAAGAATTTCGTCCCATTGAAAATAACAGAGATAAAATGGCGATGGAGCCCTATCCCAATGAACAATTGCTGTCCAACTTCGCGAATCTGGCCTACACCGATTGCAAGAAGAATCTAGAACTGACTGGAGATTGGTGCCTGCTCACCACGGCAGAAAACGGTTCTTTCACGGGTAAACTCTTCAACGGATACTTCGGCTGTGCGTTTTGGAGCCCGTCGCTGCAGCAAATCGTCATATCCCATCGAGGGACAGTACTCAGTTGGAACAAGTTGGGGGCTGTCTGGGTCGATGGGAAAGGCGTATATTGTAACCGCTATACGAATCATATGTGTTCCGCAATCACGTTTGCTGATGAGGTTAAGGCAGAAATTCTGAAAATTAATAAAGAAAAACCCTGCCACCTCGTTTTGTCCTTTAGTGGACACTCGTTGGGGGCCTGGCTGGCAGGGGTTACCACCTTGACGGTTAAATACCTGAAGAGGGAAGGTGAAGGCTTCCGTAAAATCGATAGCATTGAAGAAGGCCTCCATGCGCATACGCTGGCCTTGGAGAGTCCGGGGGTTGAAGACATTTTAGTAAAGATACAAGGAGATTTTGACGACCACTACATCCCTTCCATGTTCATCGAGGAATTAGATATTACCAACATCTTATCCGATCCTAATATGGTAAACAGCACTGGCTTTCATGTGGGAGATATACAATACATCCCAATGAAAGAAATTGATCTCAAGAAGGAGGCAACGTTTTTATACAATAAGGACGCCCATGCTTTAGATCCCTTAATCAAAGCCATCAGTGACGGGTGGGTGAGATTTGAAGTAGAGAATTGGCCACGAGGACTTACTGAGAGAATAGCTTACCAAAAGTCGATGAAACTGAAAGAAACGAAAGACGAAGGACACAATATTTGGTTGGGAAAAACTTGTCATCTGGGAGTATTTTCTACGGAGGAGTTGAAATTTGTTAAAAATATGAGATTTTTTCAAAGAAATAAGATTGAATTGTCGGAAGTAAAAAAATTTCAGTCTTCCCTAAATCTTGACATACTAGATTTCCCAGTTATTGATCATATTAATGATCGAAAAAAAACGATTACTTGTGATACAAAGGAGGTATTGGTGGAAATGATTAAACAAACTAAACAAATGTTTCGCTTTTTCCCCAAAGAGATAATGGAGGCTGTGGAGAAACAGACGAGTAGTGTAAAATCGGCCCCCTTGTATTTGACTGGCCAGGCCTACCTCCGAACATTGCCCAATATCCTGGACTGCGAAGACACCTTGGAGTTGAATACATTCTTAGAAAATTCCGAACAACGTGTTTTACAAATTATGACAAATGATTCCATTTTTGAAGCTGCCAGAATAAACAATATCTTGCTTAGGACCAAAATCACAGATAAAAATCAAATATATTTGAAAGATGACAACTGTCACACATCACTTAGTTGGGATAATCTGACTGATATAGCTGATAAAATAGATATTAAAGCCTTAAAAAATACTATTACTATTAATAACCTACTCGTTCTTGAGTTTGCTTCTCCAACCGATAATTCACTCCCGAACGATCTATTCAAAAAACTTTTAACAAATTTAGTTGAATGCAGCCGTAAGAAGCTCGTCATCATTCTACCGCAAAATAATAATTATCAACTATTGAAGGATTTCACTTTGATCGTTAAAACTAAATATTTAAAAAATTTTGAATTGAGTGACCTGGTTCCTACATCTAGAGAAGAAATTTTTACAAGAAATGCAATAGTATTAGGAGGAGAAACACTGAGCCTATTGACATTACTGGGAGATGACTGTAAATCAGACGATCAACTGGTCCAAAATAAAATTAATGACTTAATTTCGCCCATGTTAAAGAAGCTCGCAACGGACGCCCAGTATAGAATTAAAATCCCAATCAAACTTCCAAAGCTTTGTGAATTAGAAGCTCTCTTTTGTAAAGTGAACAAGCTTGTGGACAAAGAGAAGCTCACTGTACTGCTGGAGAGGAGCGGGGCCGATGGACCACTGCTGGTGATCAGTGATCCAGAGCAGCTCAGCCAGGACTACTGGGGGGAGGGGGCGGAGGCTGCGCGGAGGAGTATCTTCATCTCTAAAGAAGATGATCGGGACCTGTTTCTGGAAAAGTGTCGGGAGAAGTCAGATAAAGTAATCTACTGGCTCTATTTAAGCGAAGAAGGCCTCACCCTGAGGGAAGTTTACAATAGCGGCCTCTACATGCCTAGGAAGTTTCACACTCGTTTTATAATTAAATCAGTGGATGAATTCGTTCACTACAGCGAAAATAAGGATAAATTTATATTCAACAATGTGGAAGATAAATTAACACTTGTTAGTTCCTTCAAATTATCCAAGGAAGCTGAGGAACTATTTGTCTCGAGAGATCACTTTCAAATTAAAAATCGTTCCCATGAATTGAAAACAGGTAATAAAAAAATAAAGGAATTGTTCAACAAACACTATTTTAAAAAGCTGGAGATTAGCGGCAGCCCGTGTCTGGTCTGGCAATACTCCCAAGGCTCTCTGAAAGGCCTACGTCCCTTCATAACCAGGGATAACAGCGACCCCATCGAGGAAGTTGCCTTCAGCAAATCAATGAAGGGGCTGACCATCATTGCAGCCGATCCTGGAATAGGAAAATCCACCAGCCTGACGCGCATATCAGAGCTCATCAAAGGCTCTTGGGTACTGAGAATCGATCACCACACCTTGACTTCCGCTTTCACCAAACTATCGAAACTTAGCCTGCAATCGGTTACAAAGTGTTTGATTTGTGCTTCGGGTTTACCTACTGATGATGATTTTCTCCACAGAATTTTGCAGCATTGCCTCGAATCGGATCGTTCGATGCAGATTTGTATTGTAGTGGATGCGTTTGATGAAATAACTGAAGAGAATACCAAAGTCAAAATTTTAGAGGTTCTGAAATATTTAAAAAATACCACAAATTGCAAAACAATAGTCACCACAAGGGTGCACTCGCAAGAATTTCTTGAAAATGAATTGTCAGAATTTTCTACAGAATTAGAAAAAATTACAGAAACAGAACAGGATGATTATATGATGAATTCCTGGCTTCCTCACCTGGCCTTGGAACTCCCAGAGCACGTAGAGTCGGGGAAGAGGGGACTGCGCCAGTTTGCCGGAGAGCTGAGGAAGGAGGTGGAGGGAGTGCTACGTAATGACATAGCTAGCTTTATGGGCATACCGCTGCAGATCCGTATGCTGGCGGAAGTGTTCCTCCAGCAGGCCATACAGTCTGTGGTGTCTCCTAAATCAGCACAGAACTTATGCAAAATCACCAATCTGCATGACTTGTATAAACAGTTTATCGAAGTTAAGAAATCAATATACTTTGAGCAAAAAAATAATTTCGTTAAAGGTCTTCCGGCTTCCTTTCAAAATGATATGGTCACAAAAATAATGGAAAACCATTGTGTCCAGGCTTTCCAGTCCCTTAACCCAAAGTTCGCCGCAGAATGTTTCACAATTATATCCGACGAACAAAAGAAAGACATAAGTGTACTAGGGCTGATTCGGGCTAATATTGATGGAACCTTTTCTTTCATTCACCGCACTTTTGAAGAGTACTTTTGCGCAGATTTCTTCGTCCAATGGCTTGGAGAGAGTCAGAGAAGAAAAAGAAATGAACTAATCAAAGTCGTTAAAAGTGAGTTTTGTGTTTTATTGCTCAAACCAGAGTATTATTTAATCAGAAAGTTTATAGAGACACAACTTGAAAAGTCAACACCACGGAGCGACGTACTGGAAAACAATCCGATATTGTACCAACACTGGTTTGAACATCGTCTACTATTCTTTCATGATTATGTTAAAACTCCATTGCATGTAGCAGCTGAAGAACAGAATATACACACATTTGCAGTCCTCCTGAGTGGCCCGAGCAGTAGGATATCTGAGGAAGCCTACATCCAATTTATAGCAGCGAGAGACAAGGCCGGGAGGACCGCACTGAACATAGCATTGAAGAATGAGAATCACAATATTGTAAAACAAATTAAGGAAAATTTGGAGAGCTGTTCGTACGAATTTCAACTTAAACTTATGCTTGCTTCTTTCTTAGACATGGGAGGCGACGAAAATAAAGAATTATCTGGAAAATATTGTTCAAGCATACAGCCATTGACTAATGCAAGCAAGGCCTTTATGAGAACTGAACAGGTTAGAAAAGAAATCATTTCATTTATGGCAGCAGTGAGAGATAAAGACTACAGGACCGTGCAAAAGATCTTAAGTGGCATTGAAAGTAATACTGAGCGCACTCACTTATTAATAGCCATTGATAGACAGGGCGATACTGCCATCAATCTCGTAGCAAGGGAAGGAGATTATATTTTGTTAAAATTATTCGCTGAACAGGGAGTTTGTATGTCCTTTGATAAATATGAAATGAATCCCTTGCACTGTGCAGCATTGGAAGGATATGTTGATATAGTGAAATATTTACTAAATCCCTCGAAAAATGGCTTTGAGGGACTAAAAAAGACCGCAAAGTTTGAACGAATATTAAAAAATGGTAATCAAACTGTTGAAGGGGCAGTCGCATTTCCTCATTCTGGAATTTACAATATGTTTTGTTCTATCAAATCTAAGGATGGTTCGACCGCCCTGATGTTAGCTGCGCATGGAGGGCACTATGAGATAGTATCCGTACTGTTAGAGAAAGGTGCAGACATCCACACAAGGGATAATGACGGCTGGACTGCATTAATGACAGCTGTAAGTAATGGACATCTAGAGGTCGTTGAACTCCTACTGTTGAAAGGAGCAGACATCCACACAAGGGATGATGATGGCTGGTCTGTATTAATGGAAGCTGTAAGTAATGGACATCTAGAGGTCGTTGAACATCTACTGTTGAAAGGAGCAGACATCCACTCAGCGAATAATATAGGCTTGTCTGCATTAATGGCAGCTGCATATAATGGCCATCTAGAGGTCGTTAAAATCCTACTGTTGAAAGGAGCAGACATCCACACAAGGGATGTTGATGGCTGGTCTGCATTAATACACGCTGCAAGTAAAGGACATCTAGAGGTCGTTGAACATCTACTGTTGAAAGGAGCAGACATCCACTCAGCGAATAATACATGCTTGTCTGCATTAATGGCAGCTGCAAATAATGGACATCTAGAGGTCGTTGAACATCTACTGTTGAAAGGAGCAGACATCCACTCAGCGAATAATATAGGCTTGTCTGCATTAATGGCAGCTGCATATATTGGCCATCTAGAGGTCGTTAAAATCCTGCTGTTGAAAGGAGCAGACATCCACACAAGGGATGTTGATGGCTTGTCTGCATTAATGGCAGCTGCATATAATGGCCATCTAGAGGTCGTTAAAATCCTGCTGTTGAAAGGAGCAGACATCCACACAAGGGATGTTGATGGCTGGTCTGCATTAATACACGCTGCAAGTAAAGGAAATCTAGAGATCGTTGAACATCTACTGTTGAAAGGAGCAGACATCCACTCAGCGAATAATATAAGCTTGTCTGCATTAATGGCAGCTGCAAGTAAAGGACATCTAGAGGTCGTTGAACATCTACTGTTGAAAGGAGCAGACATCCACTCAGCGAATAATATAGGCTTGTCTGCATTAATGGCAGCTGCATATAATGGCCATCTAGAGGTCGTTAAAATCCTACTGTTGAAAGGAGCAGACATCCACACAAGGGATGTTGATGGCTGGTCTGCATTAATAAACGCTGCAAGTAAAGGACATCTAGAGGTCGTTGAACACCTACTGTTGAAAGGAGCAGACATCCACTCAGCGAATAATATAGGCTTGTCTGCATTAATGACAGCTGCAAGTGATGGACATCTAGAGGTCGTTGAACATCTACTGTTGAAAGGAGCAGACATCCACTCAGCGAATAATACAGGCTTGTCTGCATTAATGGCAGCTGCAAATAATGGCCATCTAGAGGTCGTTAAAAGCCTACTATTGAAAGGAGCAGACATCCACACAAGGGATGTTGATGGCTGGTCTGCATCAATACACGCTGCAAGTAAAGGACATCTAGAGGTCGTTGAACATCTACTGTTGAAAGGAGCAGACATCCACTCAGCGAATAATACAGGCTTGTCTGCATTAATGGCAGCTGCAAATAATGGACATCTAGAGGTCGTTGAACATCTACTGTTGAAAGGAGCAGACATCCACTCAGCGAATAATACAGGCTTGTCTGCATTAATGGCAGCTGCAAATAATGGACATCTAGAGGTCGTTGAACTCCTACTGTTGAAAGGAGCAGACATCCACTCAGCGAGTAATACAGGCTGGACTGCATTAAAGCTAGCTGGAAATAATGGCCATCTAGAGGTCGTTAAAATCTTACTGTTGACAGGAGCAGACATCCACACAAGGGATGTTGATGGCTGGTATGCATTTATAAACGCTGCAAGTAATGGACATCTAGAGGTCGTTGAACTCCTACTGTTGAAAGAAGCAGACATCCACTCAGCGAATAATATAGGCTTGTCTGCATTAATGGCAGCTGCAAGTAAAGGACATCTAGAGGTCGTTGAACATCTACTGTTGAAAGGAGCAGACATCCACACAAGGAATGTTGATGGCTGGTCTGCATTAATACACGCTGCAAGTAAAGGACATCTAGAGGTCGTTGAACACCTACTATTGAAAGGAGCAGACATCCACACAAGGGATGTTGATGGCTGGTCTGCATTAATACAAGCTGCAAGTAAAGGACATCTAAAGATCGTTGAACATCTACTGTTGAAAGGAGCAGACATCCACTCAGCGAATAATACAGGCTTGTCTGCATTAATGGCAGCTGCAAATAATGGACATCTTGAGGTCGTTGAACATCTACTGTTGAAAGGAGCAGACATCCACTCAGCGAATAATACAGGCTTGTCTGCATTAATGGCAGCTGCAAATAATGGCCATCTAGAGGTCGTTAAAAGCCTACTATTGAAAGGAGCAGACATCCACACAAGGGATGTTGATGGCTGGTCTGCATCAATACACGCTGCAAGTAAAGGACATCTAGAGGTCGTTGAACATCTACTGTTGAAAGGAGCAGACATCCACTCAGCGAATAATACAGGCTTGTCTGCATTAATGGCAGCTGCAAATAATGGCCATCTAGAGGTCGTTAAAAGCCTACTATTGAAAGGAGCAGACATCCACACAAGGGATGTTGATGGCTGGTCTGCATCAATACACGCTGCAAGTAAAGGACATCTAGAGGTCGTTGAACATCTACTGTTGAAAGGAGCAGACATCCACTCAGCGAATAATACAGGCTTGTCTGCATTAATGGCAGCTGCAAATAATGGACATCTAGAGGTCGTTGAACATCTACTGTTGAAAGGAGCAGACATCCACTCAGCGAATAATACAGGCTTGTCTGCATTAATGGCAGCTGCAAATAATGGACATCTAGAGGTCGTTGAACTCCTACTGTTGAAAGGAGCAGACATCCACTCAGCGAGTAATACAGGCTGGACTGCATTAAAGCTAGCTGGAAATAATGGCCATCTAGAGGTCGTTAAAATCTTACTGTTGACAGGAGCAGACATCCACACAAGGGATGTTGATGGCTGGTCTGCATTTATAAACGCTGCAAGTAATGGACATCTAGAGGTCGTTGAACATCTACTGTTGAAAGGAGCAGACATCCACACAAGGAATGTTGATGGCTGGTCTGCATTAATACACGCTGCAAGTAAAGGACATCTAGAGGTCGTTGAACACCTACTATTGAAAGGAGCAGACATCCACACAAGGGATGTTGATGGCTGGTCTGCATTAATACACGCTGCAAGTAAAGGACATCTAGAGGTCGTTGAACATCTACTGTTGAAAGGAGCAGACATCCACTCAGCGAATAATACAGGCTTGTCTGCATTAATGGCAGCTGCAAATAATGGACATCTAGAGGTCGTTGAACTCCTACTGTTGAAAGGAGCAGACATCCACTCAGCGAATAATATAGGCTTGACTGCATTAATGGTAGCTGCACATAATGGACATCTAGAGGTCGTTGAACATCTACTGTTGAAAGGAGCAGACATCCACTCAGCGAATAATCCAGGCTGGTCTGCATTAATGGCAGCTGCAAATAATGGACATCTAGAGGTCGTTGAACATCTACTGTTGAAAGGAGCAGACATCCACTCAGCGAATAATACAGGCTTGTCTGCATTAATGGCAGCTGCAAATAATGGCCATCTAGAGGTCGTTAAAAGCCTACTATTGAAAGGAGCAGACATCCACACAAGGGATGTTGATGGCTGGTCTGCATCAATACACGCTGCAAGTAAAGGACATCTAGAGGTCGTTGAACATCTACTGTTGAAAGGAGCAGACATCCACTCAGCGAATAATACAGGCTTGTCTGCATTAATGGCAGCTGCAAATAATGGACATCTAGAGGTCGTTGAACTCCTACTGTTGAAAGGAGCAGACATCCACTCAGCGAATAATATAGGCTCGACTGCATTAATGGTAGCTGCACATAATGGACATCTAGAGGTCGTTGAACATCTACTATTGAAAGGAGCAGACATCCACTCAGCGAATAATCCAGGATGGTCTGCATTAATGGCAGCTGCAAATAATGGACATCTAGAGGTCGTTGAACTCCTACTGTTGAAAGGAGCAGACATCCACTCAAGGAATGATATTGGCTGGGCTGCATTAAACTGTGCAGCAAGTAATGGACATCTAGAGGTTGCCAAACTGCTACTGTCGAATGGAGCTGATTTAAACTCCAGGGATATAGATGGTGACACTGCATTTCTCCAGGCGGCTGCTAATGGTCATGCGGAGATAGTGGTATTCCTGCTGCAGTGCGGTGTTGATGTCAACTCTCAAAATGATGATGGCAGAACAGCATTGTCATGGGCAGCTCTCAAAGGACATGTGAATGTTATGGAGGTTCTTCTGCAGCACAATGCTGATGTCTCCTGTCAGGATAAAGATGGGAAGACGGCTCTCTCTTGGGCGGAAGAAAGGAGACATAAAGAAATGGTTGAACTTCTTCGCAGCCCTCAGGAAACCACCCCGACAGAGTGAATCTCCTCTCCCATAAGACTTTACCACCATAGTTGTCTTTAAAGGCGCTATTACCCGTGCTGTTTAAAAATAACATGAACAGTAATAACTTTTTAAAATATCTGAATACTAAAACATGAGCTTTGTACTACATGTGAATATTAAATAAATGAAGTGAGCTGTTCTCTAATAATCTAACACATAAAACATATACGTTATCTTATTAATATGTAAGGACAATCTAATCAAGTGCGGTCTTGGTTAAATCACTTGTAACAGAATGTCCCCATGAAACATGCACTAAAGTGTACATCAGTCTGTAGCAGTGACAAGTTAGTATTTAGTAGAATAGTGAAGCTATGGCTACCCTGGCCAGTCTATGCAATACGCAATCCAAGCAAGAGACAAGGCAGATGCAGCGCCTGCTGACTGAACACTGAACACATGCTCCAGGAACCTCCTGCTCAACTCACTTCAACAGGTAAACTTATCTTTTTTTAACTTGCGTATCTAGGTTCGCTTTCTTAAATTTTTTTTTTATTCGACACGTTGCTTGAAATGGTTTTAGCCATGTTTGGTTACCAGATCTGAATAGTTAGTTAACGCCCAACCTTCCTCATCTCTTTTTTCTCCCGCTAACCTTTAGCCTAAGAGCATTGCCTTATTGTATATGCCATAGCTCCACAGGTTCTAGATGGTTAGGAGCAGTTTATAATCTTGTGCGGTGGTCACATTGAAATAATGCCTGTGATTTGTTACGCTGAAATAAAATAATGCAGTTTGTCAGATTATTACACAGCTGTTGGTAGGTTTACAAGTTGCAGTAGGAATAACAGTCGGCATTGAGTTAAATAGCGGAAATAAAAAAGTTTAAATCGTTTGTGCTTTCAAAGCATTCATTGAAAAGGGGTAATCTATACTAGTTCTTGCGGGATTTTAAAATTCACCTTAAAAAATTTATAAATTAACAATTTTCCGAACAAACTTCACAAATAAACTTTCTATTAAATGAATCATCTCTCTGATTGAACAACAATACGGTATTTTCAATATCAATAATTTTCTGTATTATTTTAAAATGTGGTATTTTTGATTTGCTGTTAAAACGACATGTTCGTGAATTTGGCGACGTTGACGTCACATTGGCATTTTCTGTGTCATATGCCCCGTATATCAGTAAGCAACTTGACAGAAGTAAATATCTCTATCACAGCGAGGGTAGGGAGTTGGCATCGTTTCGGAGTGTGGGGTTTAAGATCGTTTTTAAATTAATATTTATAAATAAAATATTCAAATGAAACATTTTTAGTATGACGATCAGAATCTTTAAAATTTGAACTTTATATCTTCTGCACATAATATCCGAATGAACTCTTGAAATTTGAAATTTTCTTGAATCTCTTTGTCCGAATGAAATCTTGGCTCGCTAACATCCTGAATGAACATCTTTGAGAATTATCTACTCTGCCTCTAAATTGAACAATTTCCTGAATAAACAACTTCCCAAAAAATCTACATTCCAAAACCCGAATGATCATCAAATATTAGTTAACGTTTATATTTTCTTTGTTTGCTTAAAGCCCTGCCTCCATTTGAGTACCGCGCTGAGTTCATGAAGAGACTGTGTAAGGATCAGGACTAGGATCAAGACATCGTACTCTCGGGAAGACTGATTTATACAGATCCCCCGCTGGTGAGTCACTAACTAGTTAATCATCACGCGGTTTCCCCAGAGATGATAGACCGCCACTCAACTCTGTTTTGCTATACACTCATGCTTCATACACATTCATATACTCTTGTTATTCTGGCTCTTGACCATGACCCGACTCAAGTATTTGATTTACTTGATCGTGCTGTGTCTTCCTCGGGCATTCCCGACTTCTTTTACCATTCACTTCCTCGCCATATATCCTCCTTCCACTCCTTTCTTCGTTCATCCGCTCTAAGCGTTACTTTTATTTATCTTATCCATTACGCCTTGTATTTTTTACTGATCTCCAGATTTGTAACAGGGTAGTACATGATTTTACCACACGTATGTCTCAGGAATCACATTTTTATTTTCAGTCCACCTTCATCCTTCGTCTGCCAGTTCCATGCCTAACTGCCATACATCAGGGTTGGTATCAGCACTCCATGGTGGATTCGTTTACTTATTTCGTCCATAAAGAGGCGAACATCCATGCGTAGGTAATTTATTAATGTACGCAATATCCATTGATTCATTTTAACATTATCTGTTCTTATCTAATCACATTGCTAAAATAAGATTTAGATATATTATTCTCTTTCAACCATTACTTTCTTTTAAGTTTATTAAAGTTCTTTTAAATGTGTAGATATAATATTAATCATTACTATATGAACATTGTTAGTTAAATGTTATCTTCCGAGATATTTATTTCAAATACGAACAATCTGTTGCAGGGAATCACTTGATGGGGGCAACACTCTCAAGGCAGCCACAATCTATCTATAACACTGGACATCACTTGGGAAGCAACACTTTTAACGCAGTCACATTCCATCTACGCCACTGGACATCACTTGAGGAGAGCAACAATCTCATGGCAGCCACATTCTATGTATGACCCTGAACCCCCCCTGACGCTGGACATAACGTACGAGTAGCAACACTATATAACTTATTTTGAATACCTGCTCAGTTACACTTTCTTGCTTAATTAATAATTTAAAACAGGTTACGATACTTATCATTAATTTTAACTCATTTAACATTTTTTAATTAAATAATTTACAAAAGATAACCAACTTCTACATACATCGAAAAATACTTAAATCGGTTTATTGTTTTTTTATCCAAAGTCTTTGAAAAAATTTAATAAGTTCTCACCGCAGAGTAATGTGACGTCAGTTCAGTGGTAGTAGTATCAACTCTCATTTTGTGATTTTAATATAAGTACTTAGGTTTATTTTGACCTTTTGTTTTGTTCAGTTGTTGCCGCATTGCTGGGGATCGTGACCATTTCTCTGATGAACTCGACTCCTCTACTCCTCGTGGTCCTGCGCTGCATGCAGAGCCAAGGACACCGGACATAGCTGATATTTGGTCACTCCATCGCATCGGTGAACTTCTGCTTCTCCTGCCAAACAAACACTTTGCCAGTGTTTCTCCAGGTTGGAGTTCTCAGTTTGGAGAGCGACGTGACAGAAGCATCTCAGAATACGCTGTGGGCAGACAGTTGTTGATAGTCTATTGAATGATATATCAGTGCATCCTTCGTCACTTATAGACCAGCCTAGGTATATGAACTTGTTCACAGTGAGTAGTTTGTTTTTAACTAGCGCAGACCTGTGAAAGATCACAAAATAATCTGAATTCTTCACGCATTCTTTTTTCTGTTATACTAAAAAAATATATATTATTGGTGGTATTTGAGTTCATTGAACCAGATCTAGTGAAATGCATTGCACATTGCTACTTTACTTTTAATGATAAATTGCCCTTTATTGGTGAAATGCATTGCACATTGCTACTTTACTTTTAATGATAAATTACCTTTTATTGCATTGCACGTTATTGCATTGCCGTTTATTGGTGAAATGCATTGCACATTGCTACTTTACTTTTAATGATAAATTACCTTTTATTGCATTGCACGTTATTGCATTGCCGTTTATTGGTGAAATGCATTGCACATTGCTACTTTACTTTTAATGATAAATTACCTTTTATTGCATTGCACGTTATTGCATTGCCGTTTATTGGTGAAATGCATTGCACATTGCTACTTTACTTTTAATGATAAATTACCTTTTATTGCATTGCACGTTATTGCATTGCCGTTTATTGGTGAATGCATTGCACATTGCTACTTTACTTTTAATGATAAATTGCCCTTTATTGGTGAAATGCATTGCACATTGCTACTTTACTTTTAATGATAAATTGCCCTTTATTGGTGAAATGCATTGCACATTGCTACTTTACTTTTAATGATAAATTACCCTTTATTGGTGAAATGCATTGCACATTGCTATTTTACTTTTAATGATAAATTACCCTTTATTGGTGAAATGCATTGCACATTGCTACTTTACTTTTAATGATAAATTGCCCTTTATTTGTGAAATGCATTGCACATTGCTACTTTACTTTTAATGATAAATTGCCCGTTATTTGTGAAATGCATTGCACATAACAATTGCATCGAAATATTATTTTTACAGTTTTGTAAAATAAAAACAACAATATAAGAAGGTATATGCCATATGTAATTAATTTTCAGAATTTTTTTTAAATAAAAAAAGAAAATTCCTTATTGGGGAATGTTGTGAGACTAAAAATGAAATGGTGAAGGAGATGGGTAAGATGTAGGTGGGAAAGTACCTGGCTATAAAAAAATATTCAGATCTAGTCACCACACACGGCTAAAGCAAGCAATATTTCAATTCTGAGAGTATCTTCCTTTCTGGAATTCGCCGCAAATAATTTATATATTGTAATGAATAAATTTAATCAAATAAAATTGACTGCGCCCGCCGGGATTTGAACCAGCGACCTCCGCTTTACTAGTTGAGCCTTACGCCTCGACCACGAGGCCGTCATAATTGATTCATACATAATTTAATTGTATCCTTTACATTACCTGCCTCACCAGTTCTATAAGTTAGGTGACAGAAATGTACTATTCAAATATATCGGTGCAACGTTATTGACAGATTAGGTAGTGTTAATGTTGTTATTATCGGTAGTTACATATTTTAAGGAAAAATAGTATTATCAGTTTCAGTGCCGGCAACCCGGCCCTTTATTTAATTGTGATTTTTTTTATTTATTTTTTTTTTTTATTAGTAGCTATATTATACATTTTTTTTACATTTTTATAAGAATATATATATAAAAAATAGATGTTGATTATATTCATAGTCCTCCTCACTAGGAGATCCTGTGCTGAGGGGGACTAGGTTTTGGATAAGTTATTCAGCGACTTCTATGGTATGACTCCATGTTTTGGGTAAGGGTTTCCAGAAACTTCTACGACGATGTTTTAAATATGCTAGTAAGTTCTTTTTCCGGTAATTCCTTAAGCCAAGATTTAATGTTCTTAATGCAGTTGTTTTTTGTTTTGATTTGTTTGATACTAAGTGGGAGTTTGTTATATACCTTTACTGCTAAAAATTCAGAGCTTCTTTGTCCAAAGGTAGAGTTACACTTTGGTATAGTTAGTATCTCTGTTTGTTTGGCTCTGGTTTTATGAGTATGTGAGGTGTTTTCCTGAGAATTATTTTTGAGGTGTTGTACCAAAATGTTTTTGGCATAGATTTTCTGTATGCTTGGAACGTCAAATTGTTTAAAAATTTCTGTTGTTGACGTCCTTATGGGAACCTTTAGTATGGTCTTTATGATGCAATTCTGAGTTACCTTCAGCTGTTTTATATGTTTTGATACTGCTGAGCCCCATCCTATTATTCCATATTCCAATTTGGAGTGGCATAAAGCATGGTAAACTCTCTTTAAATCCCTAGCTGACAAAATGTTCCGTATTTTTTTGAAGAAGTAGATGAGTTTTTAACTTTTTTGAAGTTCGATCAATGTGTGAATCCCAGTGTAGTTTATCGTCAATTTCAATACCAAGATATTTTATGCTTTTGGTTTGAGTTATAATCGAGCAGGAACATTGAGGAAATTTTTTTTGACATTCATGTAGTTTGAGTATATGCTCATTCATTGGTTGTCCTCTTTTGTTTTTGGAGAAAATTAAATATTTGGTTTTATTCACATTTAATGTAAGGGAGTTTGCTTTAAGCCAGTTTTGAAGAACAGTTAGGCCATGTTCAGCCTCCTTATATGTGCTTGTCCAATCTTGTTCATGGAATAAAATTACAGTGTCATCTGCAAAGCTCATTATGTTTCCTTTGATGGGAAGATTCATAAGGTCATTTATGTAAATTAGAAATAGTATAGGTCCTAATACGCTTCCCTGGGGGACACCGTACTTAATTGGTAGAGTTTTGCTCCTTCTTTTACCAATTTGTACAAATTGTTCTCTTCCCGTTAAGTAACTTCTAAGTAGGTTTAGGGTTGTTTCGGTTATTCCATTTTTTTTTTAGTTTTAAATACAGTATTACTTCCATAGTTTTGTTTACCCGCCTCACTAGACAATGTCTGTTCTGAGGAGCGTTATTTATTTAGAATTAACGCCACAAGTGCCATTTACATATATGGCAGCTATTGATAGTCATAGAATAATATGGAAAGAAAGGACAATTATAAATTTATATAAGTGTATTTAAATTATATAATGTAATCAAAACCCATTATCTGTTGATTCTTAATGAAATACAAGTCTAAAATTATTACATTTTGAAATTAAACTGAACTTAAATGATTACATTATGAAATTAAACCAAATAGGAAAAGAAAATAATTTTAGCTATGAAATTTATGTTTGGATTATTTGAAAAATACTTTTTGATTATTTTAACTAAATTTTGATGCTTAAAAAATATGTGCTTGTTTTTGAAAAATTATTTTGTTGTTTTTTTTTAATACAGTTTTATAGTTTTTTTAAATTAAAATATTTTTACTAAAAATAATATTTCTATAGATCGTATTTTGATGGATTTAATTAATTAGAATTGGTTTTCAAAAAAAATTCTGTGTTTTTTATATTTGATTTAAATTATGTTTAATTATATTTAAATGTTATGAGAAAAGACATACAGATAGCAATGTAAGGATAAATTAATTTAAAAGAAATAATGAGGCATACAGGTAACAATACATTGTATTTTAGAGGATTTGTCTTTTTTTACTTAATGTAAATATAATGAACAGTGTTATGTAATTTCAGGAGAATTTATTTATGTCAATAAATCATTATCTAAATCCAAACAAGTTGCATTTTAAAATGTTCATACATAATTTATTTGCTCTTTTACTTGAACTTTGTTATAAGATAATCATTTATTGTACCATTTTACACCGAGACCCGGAGTGGTTCTCAACATTGGGTTGGATATTAATCCCTTTGTTTTGAATCTATCGCTGACCAAATCCAAACTGGTTGCAGGGAGACTTTAGATGCCCATTCCCACTCATTTCATTTATTTATATTAAGAATAAGGTAGGACCCAAAACGCTTCCTTGAGGCACGCCGTAGCTAATTGGTAATTGATTGCTTTTGCAGTTATTGATTTTCACACTTTGCTTTCGGTTTGACAGGTAATCGCTAATAATAGTAAGTTCATTACCATTTATACCAATGTTAGATAGTTTTTGTAATAGTTTAGAGTGTGAGATAGTATCAAATGCTTTGCACAGGTCTAAGAATATTGATATGCATTTTGAACCCCTGTCTAAGTTTTCATTTAGAAAATCTGTAACTGTTGCCAGGGCTTCGGAGGTGCCTTTATTTTTTCTGAATCCAAATTGGCTGTGGGATAGTATGTTATTTTGTTCAAGGTATTCTATTAATTGATTATTTATAGCTTTTTCAAAAGCTTTAGATAGTGAATTTAGTAATGTATGTATTGGACAATAGTTAGTTATGTCCGCTCTAGAGCCTCCTTTATATATTGGGATTATGATTCCGTGTTTTGGTTTCTTAGGATGCTTAGGTTATTACGATTTGTTAAGGTAGTGGTTATTACTGATAAAAGTTTTTATTTTATTGTATTTGTTGTTGATTTGCAAAGAGATTATAAAATTTCAAAGGTTGGTGAATATTGATGTATTATCTATTTTAAATTTCCTTCATTAGTTACTATGTTACTTTTGGCAACAATCAATGTCTAGTTATTTGGTAATTACTCGAGCCTGAAGGTAAATCTACAATGGCTTGATAAAGGATTTATTTACTTGGGAAATAATACTTTTGTCCTGTGAGTACTTTCATTGTGTTTTATTATTTGTGGAATTTTAAATAAGTCTCAAGGGCCTAAGGCTGTTTATAATTAATCAATAAGTCATTTAATTATTTGGTCATTAATGTAATTACAAAATGAATCTATTTATTTACTTAGAGAAATGTTGTTGGTTTTCATTAATCGTTTCATTCTATTATATATTTATAACTTCTATTTGAATGTCTCTCTTCTTGCTTTTATTAGCTTCTACTGTTTTATTTCCTTTGTAATTGTTGAATTATTAATTTCTTTTGAATCTTCTCTGTATTTTGTGTGTAGTTAAGTTTTTCTTTGATATAAATAAGTTGTTCTCACTGACGTGCAAAAACTGCAAATAAAATAAGAATAAATGTAAACTTCCTAATATATCATGTAATTTAACAGTAACAATGATGACGTATTATTTATTTTGTACACCCTCTTGTACCCAATATCTATACAATTTGACATCTATGCCATGATCAGTACCTACTACCAAGTACCCTAAGTCAACGAAAGTACCCGGGTGATGATTATTTCCATGTGTAAAACTTGCTTACGTCGCCGGTGGGTCATTTATTTATTATCTAATATTTATTACCTACATTATGCAATCATTATAATAATACATATTCAAGTGTCAACTTCTAAGCATGCATTAATTATCATTAATTTGGGAAAAATAATAAAATGTAATTTAATCTCCTTAGAGTACAATGGGCCAGCCCTTATACTTTTCAGTACACTAAGGGCCAGTTGTTTTGGAAAAAATCACCGTTCGTCAAGAGAAAATTCTACGAAATATTCACGGAAATGTTATCACCCGAAATCGGCCGGTTAAGGCGAAACTTAATGCTAAATCACTATTTTGATTAATCTTTATAACGAATTGGTGCACATTATGAATACCAAAAAATTTGCTTTAGATAAATTGAAGGTTTTCCTATCGCTTTGCTTGAGTAGAATACAAATAAAATAATAAATTACTCTATTAAAAATATAAATGTAAACTAAAAAAAAAAAAATTTCAATAAAAATGTATGAACTCGTAAAGAAAACAACTTTACAAAAATACTGTATTATAGCTAAGATTATCTGTGACAGTTTCACTTGATTAACTTTTTGCTTTCTTATAAAATTATTTACAAAATAAATAAAAACCAGTTTTTTGCTTGAAATCGAACGTTTCTAGACTCCGTTTGTCAAGCGATTTAAATGCATATTACCTACAGTATAAGGTATAGCACGGATATACACATTTTTGGCTTGTAGCTTCCTCTTAATGCGATAATCCATTTTTCTAGAATGACCCATGGACAAACTTCACAATTGCGATCTGACAGATTGTATGTACTACGATGTACTGATTACTGGTGATAACTACACGACTATTTTGGCAAATAACGCTAAGAAAACCCAACGATTCAATTTTTTAAACGCATTTAAGCGTTTTCTATCCAGACGCGGACCGGTTTCGTGTATGTACAGTGATAATGCGACAAATTCAACTAAAGAAGTTCTTCGCAATGAATTTAACATTCGGATTTAACATTCGAATGGAAGACGATTCCACCCCGCGCTCCTCACTTTGGAGGATTATGGGAGTCAAATATTAAATGCATTAAATCGCATCTGTATAGGGTTGTGGGTACTCAACTTTTATGTTATGAAGAGCTTCTCACAGTTCTGACACAAATAGAGGCTGTACTTAATTCACGGCCATTATGTTTATTAAGCAGTTCTCATTATCCAGAAGCTATTACTCCGGCTCATTTTCTGATGTCTACCCCGATTCAGCATCTACCTGCTTATGATTTGACTAATGAACGCATTAGTCTACTGAAAAGGAAAGAGCTTTTGGACCACCTCGTTCAATCTTATTGGAAGAAGTGGCATATAGAGTATCTTCACTCTCTGCAGATGAGAAAAAATGGAATAGTCCCGCGAATAACATTCTAGTAGGTACCATAGTATTGGTGCATCAAGAGGATGCGCCCCACTTTATTGGCCGGTGGGCGTTGTTGAGGAGGTGTTCCCTGGTAAAGACGGAGTGGTTCGGGTCGCACGCGTAAGGACCCCTTCCGGGAACTTCAAACGACCAGTCGTAAAATTGTGTCCTTTGCCTACACAATAATTATTATTTCTTTATTTCATTATTTTTTTAATTTTCGTTTTAACTTTGCAATATTAAGAGCGTATTGATAAGAATATTTATATTTCATCTTACTTTGTTTTACATTTGATTCTTTACTTTATTTGAAAGTACCTATAATTTCGGAAGTTACTTTCAACGCCGGGAGAATGTTCGCGCAATATATAGGGGATTGTTAGGTATGCATCCACAGGCTTAATGGACAAGT
The DNA here is from genome assembly GCA_026573805.1 of Hesperophylax magnus. Lineage (NCBI taxonomy): Eukaryota > Metazoa > Arthropoda > Insecta > Trichoptera > Limnephilidae > Hesperophylax > Hesperophylax magnus. The sequence continues at coordinate 3,283,280 of JAIUSX010000005.1, read as the reverse complement.
GTTATGTCAATACAAAATCCTGCAAATGTCCTACCTACCCTTTTACCCATCCCAAAATGTCACCATAATAAAATGATTGTTGCGACACACGTAAAATCGGACAAGTGGTGTCAGTTGCTCATCAGAGTTCGTAGTGATAACTAATATCAGACAGGGCGATTATATATTTGTGAAGTGAAATCATCCAAAACTCGTTCCTGGACATTACTTGGGGGAAGAACACACTCAACACAGCAGTATTCTATCTCTATATAAATATATATACCAGTTTTCCTTAATAAATTTAAAAAATATATTTATCTAGTAGACGAATTTCATTACCCTCATAGGAAATCCACACTCAACACACTTTAGAATTTCATTACCCTCATTGGAAATCCACACTCAGCACACTTTAGAATTTCATTACCCTCATTGAAAATCCACACTCAGCACATTTTAGAATTTCATTACCCTCATTGGAAATCCACACTCAGCACACTCTAGAATTTCATTACCCATGATAGAAATCCACTCAGCACACTTTGATAAGTTGACCACCATCTTTTTAAGCGTATTTTTAGATATGTATATCTATTCGAATTTAGATTTTATTTTCTTGATTGAATGAATGAAGTGGAAATTAGCCCACTTGCCTACATCCGATCAAGGTGACACTCAGCAGATAGAATTGTTGTCCATGACAATGCATTCTACCAACTTTTGATGGCGCATATGCACACACACGCATTTTTGTGAAATTGGATGACATTAAATTTAATGAATAAAAATTTACCTATTACCTATTTTTTTATGTGAACTTCACACACATGTCCCGCCTGCTCCCAACCGTCTGGAGCCAGTGGTACTACGGTATCCCCAATCGGGGTATGTTGTAAGGCTGAAAACATTGGGGAGGGGAGGGAAGGGAAAGGGGAAGAGAAAGGTCGGCGGTTTAAGCCATTTCACGTAACGTTTCAATTTTGAACGGTGGTCTTACTCAAAGTATCTTCCACTCTGGAAAGTGCCGTAAAAAATATACTATTAATTATTTTAAATTGTGAAAGAACACAATTTGCCGGGATTTGAAGCCGCAACCCCTGGATTGCTAGTCAAGAGCCTTACCCCTCGCCCACGGAGGCTGTCCGAACAAACTGGCATCCTGAACCTAAAAGTGCCACTCGTACATCGACCTCATCCCGACGAAGTCCTGGATTGCAATTAAAGGAAAGGATGCTTCGTTTGTCCTTCTTGCAAAGCGTGCCCATCCAGACCTGCTACTGCTGACCTGAGTCTGGTCAACTTAAGAGTACCTACTCAACACACTAGGCATAAGAGCGTTGTTTTCGCGGACGAAATTTCGACTCCCGCAAAAATAATTATTGTCCTGTGTCCCTCTCTAACGGAGCGTGGAGCGGGCTGCGGAGAGGGAGTACCTGGCTTTTAGTACGGCTGACGTTGCAAGCGATCAAAAAAAGTTAGATAATATGAGATTAAATAAAAAAGAAATTAAGTTCAATGCTTGAATATTTGCACGAAGTCGGTGAAATGTCCCTTTCGTTTAGTTCATTCCATTAGCAGACACAGCATACAAGGGCTTCCGACCTATTCTTTAATAGTATTGGTATATGCGCATGTACACGTTAGGCACTGACTATATCACGCACTGAAGGCCAGTAAAAGAGAAATGGTTTTTTTCTTTTGTGCGTGAATATATTTGCATCAAAACGGGGAATCACCCTTTTGTTTAGTTCATTTAAATTAGCAGATACGTGTATTATTGTAGGAGATACGGAAATTGTACACGTGCATTGTACATGTGGCCACAGACGAAATTATAATAATAGTAATAATAGGTGCATAAGTTTATAAATTAGATAAGTACATAGAATTAACAGCAGTAAATAATATATGAACAGTAAGTAATATAATTGTAGAGAATAGAAATATACACTTACTTAAAATTTGTGTAAGTGCACCGGTAAAGGCCTTACCGTTACTGTTGACATAATCTTTTATTTTTTAATTTTTACATTACCTTTGAAATTTTTTTGTGAATCACATTTTTTTTATTTTATCTGGAAGAATGTTATAAAGTCGTGTCGCTGTGTATATAATTCCGAACACGCACTGACTTTATCACTGGGATTTTGGTCGAGATTATTTTTAAGTGTTGTGTACAAATTCCCGAAGGAAATTGCTGTGATAGAAAATATTAATAAGTTCAAAAATGAATTAAGAAAATATGTCTATCTCAATTATTAATGTTTCTTTTTTGTGACTTTATTGAAATATTTAAAGAAAGATTATGTTTGCCAAACAATGTACATGTTTATATGTTTATAAAACTATTAGCACACACGAAGATGACGGCCGGCATAGTCCAGTGGTAACGCATTGGACTGCCATTCCGAAGGTCGCGGGTTCGAACCCGGCGTGCGCAAATAAATTTTATTTGATTAATTTGTGTTATTTCACAATTAATTAATTAAAATAATATATAGTATATTTGCGGCACGTTCCAGAGTGGAAGATACTACCAGTATCGCCCTGGTGTAAGACCACCATTCAGAATTGAAACGTTGCTCCAAATGGCTTTAGCCGTGTTTAGTGACTAGATCTGAATAGCCAGGTACTTCCCCACCTTCCTCTTTCCCTTCCCCACTTACCTTCAGCCTCACAACATCCCCCAATTGGGGATGCCATAGTCTCACTGGCTCCAGACGGGAGCAGTTGGGACTCTTGTGAGGTATTCACTATAAAAAAAAAAAAAAAAAAAAAAATGTGAGCTAACTTAAGATTAATAAAAAAAAATAAACAAATAAAGAATATCATGTGAACAACAAAATTAAGTAATACAACTATAAATAAAAATAACCATAAAAATAGCAGCACAATAATAAAACAATAACAGCAAGAATAATAGCATCAAGCATATTTTATTAAAAATGTTCAATGAATCGGTATAATTATTTCCGTCCATTCTAGGCAGTGAGGAATACATTTATGGTAGTTAGTCCCAGATTTTTTATACTGAAAAAAATCCTATTTTATAATCTACACAATACATGTGCACAAGGTGAAAAATAAAAAAAAGTCGGACAGGTAGTAGTTGTATAGTAAGAACAGACTCCAATATAAATAAGCAAATAAATAATTACATAAATATCAGAAAATTATCACACAATCAAAGAGGACCATCGTATTCATCATCATTTAAGGAACTGAAAACAACAAAAAAACATTACATTTTTACCGTAAAAAATAAATACTTATAATAAATATTGATTTAAATATTGCATTTAATTTTCACCTGTTCCGAGTTCTTTCTGTCTTTTTGACATTGCACTTCCTCTTTTTCCGGTGCATACTGGGTGGCTTACCACGTATCCACTTTCGACCTAAAACACAAATAACATTTTATAAAAATCAATAACGTAAGTACCCTAATTCATAACCTAATTATCATTGTTAAAAATGCTCAAATAATGATTACTTACCCATGTTGAATGAAATAAGTTATTTGGGGATGCTTCTTAAAAACTGTGGAGTTTAAAAATAATATTATTCGTAAACAAAGTAACAAATTCGTCAATTATATGTCCGCGCTGGCTGACTGCGAATGTCCTGTGTCCGACTAACACATATACATACACTAGCAATAATAATAAAAAATGAAGGACGATTGACGTATGTATGTATGCATGTATTTGTTAGACGGGCGATCTCTCCCGAGCCCCTGCCCCCCGGCCCCCCCCACCTACCCTAGCCAGCCCGACTCAAGAAAGTGCGAATGAGACAATAACAAAAAAGCTAGTTAAATAAACGTTGAATTTGTGGCCACTAAATTCGGCTTTTGAAGCAAATAAAACTTTTTTCAGTGAAGATTCAAATTTTATTGTATAGTTCATTATATGCCTGAGACGGGATATGTGAGATTTTTTCAAAAAATATCTTTCATTTGGTCACAAAAAATTGCCAAAGATGCCTCGTAAAATCATGTAAAATCGTCATCTTCTGGGGCCTATATTCTATAATTTAAGGCAAAAATCGAAAATCTGATCCACATGCGTACTTTATATATACCATTTCTTTTAACTAAAAAAAAAAAAAAACAGTTTTCTCTAGTATTTTAGCCGTAAATCCAAATTAAAATTTTGTATGAAACAGGCACCGCAGCCGTTCCTCATAAGGACCTATGTTAGTGTCACCGTTCACAAACAAATTATGCAGCAAATTCGCCAATTCCTTGCCTGCAGTTTAGCAAATGAAAATAACAATGAGATACTTTGTTAATGCTTCCGATCGCATAATAAACTCAATTCTTTTGAAAAAGCTGGACCTACTTGCAGTGGCAGCTCGTGAATTTTGGGTGTACTAGAATGCTAATATTACAAAAAATGGCATTATTGATGTTGTTGTAGCCGAAAATGTATTTTTATTTTATTCGAAAATTCGGTTTTTTGTATGAAGATTGTCAGGAAATCCATGAAAAAATCCAATTAAAAAAAATATATAAATGACATTGGATCATGTTTTTCAAAATTCCAAATGCCTCTCTTTAATGGCATATATTTATACAGTAGGTAGGAAAAAATGCCTCCCTTTAATCGATCGATTCCTTTAATGGCATATACATATTTATACAGTAGGTTGGAGAAAATGCCTTCCTTTAATGGCGTATATTTGTATAGCAGGATGGACAAAATGCCTTCCTTTGATTAATCGATTCCTTTAATGGCATATATTTATACAGTAGGTTGGACAAAATACCTTCCTTTAATGGCGTATATTTATATAGTAGGTCGGGCAAAATGCCCTCCTTTGATTAATAGATACCTTTAATGGCATATATTTATACAGTAGGTTGGAGAAAATGCCTTCCTTTGATTAATGGATTCCTTTAATGGCATATATTTATACAGTAGGTTGGACAAAATACCTTTGTTTAATGGCGTATATTTAAATACATAGTAGGTTGGACAAAATGTCTTCCTTTGATTAATAGATTCCTTTAATGGCATATATTTATGTATATAGTAGGTTGGACAAAATGCCTTCCTTTGATTAATAGATTCCTTTAATGGCATATATTTATACAGTAGGTTGGACAAAATGCCTTCCTTTGATTAATGGATTCCTTTAATGGCATATATTTATGTATATAGTAGGTTGGACAAAATGCCTTCCTTTGATTAATAGATTCCTTTAATGGCATATATTTTATAATTTGAAACACAAATAAATAAAGTAGCATCCATCAGTATTGGACTACTACACCATCTGATTAATAAATTAATTATTCAGTTTGGTATTTTGGGCTCAAAACAAAGCTTTGTATGAAAAAGTCTGCGCAGTCGGTAGGGAATCCACATAAACCGAGAGCGCTCCATTGTTGCGTACTTCAAGTGCACAGCTTCTCACTGCGCTCGCTGAAAGCAGGCTCTCTGGTTCACGAGAGCCAATCTGGATCTGCTGCTTAGTACTACTGTAACCCTCGTATGATCTCACAGAAATCCCCTTACTGTTGTGATGACAAATATAATCTAACGGTGTTAGATAGAGGAAACACCACGCTTTATATTCAAATCTAAAAGTCTGCGCAGTCGGTAGGGAATCCACATAAACCGAGAGCGCTCCATTGTTGCGTACTTCAAGTGCACAGCTTCTCACTGCGCTCGCTGAAAGCAGGCTCTCTGGTTCACGAGAGCCAATCTGGATCTGCTGCTTAGTACTACTGTAACCCTCGTATGATCTCACAGAAATCCCCTTACTGTTGTGATGACAAATATAATCTAACGGTGTTAGATAGAGGAAACACCACGCTTTATATTCAAATCTAAAAGTCTGCGCAGTCGGTAGGGAATCCACATAAACCGAGAGCGCTCCATTGTTGCGTACTTCCAGTGCACAGCTTCTCACTGCGCTCGCTGAAAGCAGGCTCTCTGGATCTGCTGCTTAGTACTACTGTAACCCTCGTATGATCTCACAGAAATCCCCTTACTGTTGTGATGACAAATATAATCTAACGGTGTTAGATAGAGGAAACACCACGCTTTATATTCAAATCTAAAAGTCTGCGCAGTCGGTAGGGAATCCACATAAACCGAGAGCGCTCCATTGTTGCGTACTTCCAGTGCACAGCTTCTCACTGCGCTCGCTGAAAGCAGGCTCTCTGGATCTGCTGCTTAGTACTACTGTAACCCTCGTATGATCTCACAGAAATCCCCTTACTGTTGTGATGACAAATATAATCTAACGGTGTTAGATAGAGGAAACACCACGCTTTATATTCAAATCTAAAAGTCTGCGCAGTCGATAGGGAATCCACATAAACCGAGAGCGCTCCATTGTTGCGTACTTCCAGTGCACAGCTTCTCACTGCGCTCGCTGAAAGCAGGCTCTCTGGATCTGCTGCTTAGTACTACTGTAACCCTCGTATGATCTCACAGAAATCCCCTTACTGTTGTGATGACAAATATAATCTAACGGTGTTAGATAGAGGAAACACCACGCTTTATATTCAAATCTAAAAGTCTGCGCAGTCGGTAGGGAATCCACATAAACCGAGAGCGCTCCATTGTTGCGTACTTCCAGTGCACAGCTTCTCACTGCGCTCGCTGAAAGCAGGCTCTCTGGATCTGCTGCTTAGTACTACTGTAACCCTCGTATGATCTCACAGAAATCCCCTTACTGTTGTGATGACAAATATAATCTAACGGTGTTAGATAGAGGAAACACCACGCTTTATATTCAAATCTAAAAGTCTGCGCAGTCGATAGGGAATCCACATAAACCGAGAGCGCTCCATTGTTGCGTACTTCCAGTGCACAGCTTCTCACTGCGCTCGCTGAAAGCAAGCTCTCTGGATCTGCTGCTTAGTACTACTGTAACCCTCGTATGATCTCACAGAAATCCCCTTACTGTTGTGATGACAAATATAATCTAACGGTGTTAGATAGAGGAAACACCACGCTTTATATTCAAATCTAAAAGTCTGCGCAGTCGGTAGGGAATCCACATAAACCGAGAGCGCTCCATTGTTGCGTACTTCCAGTGCACAGCTTCTCACTGCGCTCGCTGAAAGCAGGCTCTCTGGATCTGCTGCTTAGTACTACTGTAACCCTCGTATGATCTCACAGAAATCCCCTTACTGTTGTGATGACAAATATAATCTAACGGTGTTAGATAGAGGAAACACCACGCTTTATATTCAAATCTAAAAGTCTGCGCAGTCGATAGGGAATCCACATAAACCGAGAGCGCTCCATTGTTGCGTACTTCCAGTGCACAGCTTCTCACTGCGCTCGCTGAAAGCAAGCTCTCTGGATCTGCTGCTTAGTACTACTGTAACCCTCGTATGATCTCACAGAAATCCCCTTACTGTTGTGATGACAAATATAATCTAACGGTGTTAGATAGAGGAAACACCACGCTTTATATTCAAATCTAAAAGTCTGCGCAGTCGGTAGGGAATCCACATAAACCGAGAGCGCTCCATTGTTGCGTACTTCCAGTGCACAGCTTCTCACTGCGCTCGCTGAAAGCAGGCTCTCTGGATCTGCTGCTTAGTACTACTGTAACCCTCGTATGATCTCACAGAAATCCCCTTACTGTTGTGATGACAAATATAATCTAACGGTGTTAGATAGAGGAAACACCACGCTTTATATTCAAATCTAAAAGTCTGCGCAGTCGATAGGGAATCCACATAAACCGAGAGCGCTCCATTGTTGCGTACTTCCAGTGCACAGCTTCTCACTGCGCTCGCTGAAAGCAAGCTCTCTGGATCTGCTGCTTAGTACTACTGTAACCCTCGTATGATCTCACAGAAATCCCCTTACTGTTGTGATGACAAATATAATCTAACGGTGTTAGATAGAGGAAACACCACGCTTTATATTCAAATCTAAAAGTCTGCGCAGTCGGTAGGGAATCCACATAAACCGAGAGCGCTCCATTGTTGCGTACTTCCAGTGCACAGCTTCTCACTGCGCTCGCTGAAAGCAGGCTCTCTGGTTCACGAGAGCCAATCTGGATCTGCTGCTTAGTACTACTGTAACCCTCGTATGATCTCACAGAAATCCCCTTACTGTTGTGATGACAAATATAATCTAACGGTGTTAGATAGAGAAAACACCACGCTTTATATTCAAATCTAAAAGTTATCCACAGTAGAATTGAAATGCTCTCCTTTATGAAACCAAAGGTTCTGACCGCAATTTGAAAAACAAAACTTGTGAGCAATAAAAAAGTGAGGTGACATTATCGTTCATATTACATTTGTCTAATAAAATATCAGTAATTTTAGTTACAACAAACGTAATGTGAACCATTTGTATTATGAGAAGCCTTATAGTACATTTGTCTATCGAAATGTGTTGTTTCTAAATACTCCGACCTTCTGTCAGAATACTCTGATCTTCTGTCAGAATACTCTGATCTTTTGACAGAATAGAATTCTGAGGAGTTGAAGTTTGAAAAGAGGTACACAGACACAGTTTGAAATTAAAAAGAACCACAATTGTTGAAAAACTGTCTTTAAAACAATATATTATAAATCAATTGCACTTGGCTATTCAATACATCTTTGTACAACAATAATTACTTTTATTATCATAACAGAAAGGCAAATAAGTGGTAAATCCAGACTGCAGAATCATTATTTATTTATTAATCCCTCCTTTCCATTTCATGCATACTGTCAAATCATTTGAGGAAATGATTTGACAGTAGAGATAGAAATAGGTTTTCTATGATAAAACATTTTATAATGATTCTGAATTTGGTTACACCTTGAGAACATTACTTCAATCCGAGTTGGGGACACTGAGAGAAAGAAGACTTCAATCCGTGTCGGGGAAGACAAAGTGGGCAAGGTGATCGCTGTCTTCGTTAGCCTCGTCGTGGTCATTTGCCTCGTCGTTGTCATTTGCCTCGTCGTTATCGTTTGCCTCGTCGTTATCATTAGCCTCGTCTTGGTTGTGGTTGTTGGGCTCGCTGCGGCGGCGGCGGCCCCGGCGCCTGGCGGCCCTCCGACCTGTGGCCATGGCCCGGAAGCCCCTCTGGCGCAAAATGGGCGGCAGCCAGTTGCGGTCGTCTTCGCCGTCAGCCGAGTCCGGGCTGCTGCTCGAGCTGCCGTCGCTGGCGTTGCCGTCCGAGTGGCTCGCAGCGCCCGCCTCATCGGTGGATGCATCCCCGTCCGCCACCAGCTCCGCAAGAGCGTCACCGTCAAACACCACCGAACCTGCAATAAGTTTAAAGATTAGATTCCACAAAGATTGCTAAATAATAATGTTAATAAATTTCAGTCCACAAGATGTGGCTACTGGCGTCAAATCTCTTTTATTTAATACCTCCAGCTTTTTAGGGTCATATTTGACCGGGCGTCTTTTTTATCTGTTTTTCTATCATTTATTTATTTATTTTATTTAAACGCCCATAGGGCTTTTACATACAATGCTATTATGTTTTTTAAATACAATAACAATAAAGAGTTTACATAATATATAAGAATATACAGATTACATAAAATATAAGATTGAACAATGCATAGGTTAACAAAATATAGGTAACATGAAACAAGAGTTTACGAAACGTAGGTAACATGAAATTTAAGTAAATGAAATAAAAATATATGATCTGGCAATATCCTAGAAAACAATTGAATAAAAAAGGATGAAATTGTTGTTCACATTAGCCTATAAACTATGTAACTCTAATTAACAATCTCTATTACGCAAGATTAGGATAACAAACGACAAAAAGTCTAATAGAAAAATATTTAGTTAAGTATTATAATATTAAACCAAGTATCACAATATTTAAGTCAAGTACCACAATATTAAACCAAGTATTATAATATTAAATTAAGTATTACAATATTCAGTCAAGCATTATAATATTAAACAAAGTACCATAATATTAAGTTATAAGTTAATAAGTTATTAAGTTATAAGTTAATCATGCGGAAATACATAATTTTTTCGATGTTAGAAAGAGAAATAATAATTATTTCCAGTTTGCCTCAAATATTTAGACTGGATGCCATTAATAAAATTTTAAAAATAGCCAAAGATTGAAAATAATTTCTTATTTTTTATTACATGAAAGAGATAAAAAGTGAAGTTACAGATTCCTTACAAATTCCCTGAACAAAATGAATGTGTTTTCGAAAGATCGAGTTCTCTTTATTTTTCTACGTTTGGAGTACAAAATGTGGATTTTGACAACATTTGTCACGTTACAATTTTATTATTTAGAATTAGTAAAGTTTATTTAAAATACATAATTAATTTCTAAAACTGTATATGTTTTTAGGAAAAATGAAAACAATAAGATATCATTTGAAATACATAGAAAACATTGCAAACTGAACAAGAAGTTAATGGTAAAAAAGCAGGGGAGCTGTATTGCCAGCCGCTTGGGCAGCGTTGCGAGGAGGGTTAAGATAGGAGCTGTCGTATACTTGTAATATGTACAAAATGAAAAAGATTTTTTGTTTTAAACCACTTTATTTTATTATATATGTCGACCGGTTTCGGTTGTTCCCAACCTTCTTCAGGACAATAAATATATAAACTAAATATAATACATAGAAATCTTATGAGGTAAACAAAAAAGAAAGAGAAAGCATTTTAGAGAAGGGGTGGGGGGCGTCAGAGACAGGTAGGTGGAGGGGTAAGGGGAGGGTGGGGGTTAGATAGGGAGAAAGGGAACAACTTTAATGTTGGACTGGTGGTTAGTTCTAACTGTTTATTTAAAATTGGGGAATTACTTTTATTTTCATTTGATTTTACTAATTCTAAGGCTTCTAAATTATTAAGGCATATTCCTATTTTATTTTTATGTATAATTTTGACTCCTGTATTTTTATCAAAAGTATGGTTAGTATTAAATTAAATGTTCATCAAATTCTAAAAAACCAGTACTTGTTAAACACCTGACGTGTTCTTTTACTCTAATATTTATGTTATGCGCAGTTTTCCCAATATGTATATATTGCCGGGCAATCGTTGGCTTAATATATCTTCTTTATCTTTACAATTAATTTAAAGTTTTGATAAGTTATTATTAGTATAGAATGCCGGCCTTATTTCTGAAGGAAGTTTAGCTGTGCAAAGGGAAGAGAATTTACTTCTATACAAAATTCTGCGCCATTGGGAAGTTAAATTATTATTATACGTATTTATTTATTGCAATTCGGCAAAGTTTTTTTTGAGAGGATTTTATCAATTAGATCAGAGTCATATCCATTGTTTTTAGCTATTTGTTTTATTGTAAGAAGTTCATTAGAAAAATTATTATTAGATAGAGGAATAGTGACTACCGAAACCGGTCGACATATATAATAAAATAAAGTGGTTTAAAACAAAAAATCTTTTTCATTTTGTATAATGTCAAGCCACAAAGTGTTTGCTTTCTTCGATAACTTGTAATATCTATCTCTCAACTTTAATAAAACCTTTGGCAAAAAGTCATAATAATCTGGTTTTATTATGTTTATAACCAGTATGAAAGAAAAACATTTGTTATATGCTAGAGACCCAGCGTCTCCTACAAAGAGACTTATGGGGTTAAATGAAGGAGCTTGGGTGATCTACGGCAGATCTTTTGGTTAAATGTATAATGAATGGAAGTGGAAAAAGAATGTACGTTACCTTCGTTATCGGAACCGGAATCCGACCCTTCGTTGTCTGAATTCCCAACTTCCTCTTCTTCGTCCTCTTCCTGAAACAAACAAAAATACATCATTAATGTTTGTTCAACGCATCCGAGAGGGGAAGGAGAAATGAAGGGGAACTTGCTTAACTAGATTGGCAACCGACTGTCAACTGAGTGGTGTCCCTCAAGGATCACTTCTGGGTCCAGCCTATTTATTTTTTACTCACAGATCTGAAAATCAATTATTCCAGGATGTGCACATTGATTGAACAATAGATATGTGAATATAACGATTTTTTTTTTAAATAAAATCAGACTTTTAGTTTTGTACACGATACAAAATTAACCCACATATCTACCAATACCATAGAATTAAGAATAACACTAAGTGCATGATCCAAATATAAGCCCAATTCGGTCCTATACATACTTCCATTCAAAACCACCATGATCACGAAATTCAAATGGGATAGCGATATACAATTTCAGGCAAGCCCAAGAGAGACAGACTTCATGCTAAATGGTCTAGAACTAAAGGGTACTAAGTCAGCGGCACATTTGCTTTCATTCAAATTTATCTGGAAGGCACTTCTAGTTTTCTTCTTTGTTCTATGGCCACGACTAACTGCAAAATGACTTAAATTAAATAAATCATTGGACTAAAACTCAATGTTGAAAAATGCATTGTCCTACATATTGTAAAAACTAACCCCAAGCTTGCATACAAACTTACCATCATGTTGTTTCCTCCCAGGGGTGGGCAGAAAGAATGGAACACCAAACAACTCTGTCGTGGCACATTTTATGTGACACCTTACAAGAGCGACACTGTCTGTACACTGTAAAGGTAGGGGAGCTATGTCGCCACCCGGTTGGGCAGCGTTGTGAGGCGGGTTAAGATAGGGGCTGTTGAGTCCCTAATTATATGAAGGAGGAAAAACAGATACCGGTAATTCGTTCCGGTTGAAGAAGCGGCCCGTTCTAATGAAGCCAACATCAACTGTGAACGGGTGTTCCTCTTGTGTACGTAGAGTTTACTTAGACTAGCTAGCTCAATCAGATGGACTGCCCTCCTTTGCACAGAATCAAGTAAGTTTATCAAGTATTGTGGGGCTCCAGCCCAGAGGTGGCCCCCTACGTTGAAAGTACTTGAGATTTGTACAGGTTAAGCAGCAGGTTACTATTGAAGAATCTGCCAGCCCTACACAAGACGCCCAGTTTGTTGTGCTCCAGATTTACTCGGGCTTCGGGCTGACATACTTACTCCAAGCATTTCAATGGACTCTTTATTGGGGAGGGTGCTTCCATAAAATGTATAATATGTACATAACTAAAATGTATTATACATTTGATGGAAGTATATCAGCCCGAAGCCCGAAGATTAACTCGGGCTTCGGGCTGATATACTTACTCCAAGCATTTCAACGGACTCTTTATTGGGGAGGGTGCTTACATCAAATGTATAATACATAACTAAAATGATCCATCTCATCACTAACTGAAGGCTAGACTAACTATCATCAACCTATGGCTAATAGACTGCATCCATTGGTTCGTCCATCACTAATACAAAACTTCACGAACAATGCACATATATTATTATTTATATTCTGCACAGGCCGCATAATATACAGTACCATGTTTGCCTGGGAAGTCACTTGAGATTAACACTGTTTATTGCTTATTACACAAAATTAGATACGGTTTGCATGCAGAGGACAAAATTGTAATTGGAAATGCCATTATCAATTCTGGTATTCAATTTAATAATACATATTTATGTTCTTTAATGAGCGAGTTTAGGAGAGGAAAATCAAATTGGGCAGTACAACAGTACAAGGATTTATTGTTGGGCTGTACAACAGTATAAGGATTTATTGTTGGGCTGTACAACAGTATAAGGATTTATTGTTGGGCTGTACAACAGTATAAGGATTTATTGTTGGGCTGTACAACAGTATAAGGATTTATTGTTGGGCTGTACAACAGTGTAAGGATTTATTGTTGGGCTGTACAACAGTGTAAGGATTTATTGTTGGGCTGTACAACAGTATAAGGATTTATTGTTGGGTTGTACAACAGTATAAGGATTTATTGTTGGGCTGTACAACAGTGTAAGGATTTATTGTTGGGCTGTACAACAGTATAAGGATTTATTGTTGGGCTGTACAACAGTATAAGGATTTATTGTTGGGCTGTACAACAGTATAAGGATTTTTATCCATATTTGTGAAATAACACAATATAAATTATATGCCGTGATTTGAACCCGCGACTTCCGCATTCATAGTAGAGGATCTTAACCACTCGACCAATAAATGAATATATGCTGCCACTGATTGGTTATGGTACTCACCGCCTCGTCGTCCTGGTCCCTGCGCCGTCCCACGTCGTACAGCTTCAGCACGCTCTCCTGCACGGCGTCGTACTCCCCCAGGTTCTCAGCCAGCGCCACCTGCCCGCCCCAGCCAGCCACGCCCAGCGCGCAAATATTGCGCTTCACATCGATCGTAGCTAAAAACAACCAAACACACACACAGACTTTAAGAATGCATATTAAAGTTAAAGGTATTGCAATCAGAACTTATAAGAACACACTTCTCAAACAGAGGCATTGCTTGACTGCTGAATATTTGTTATTCAACTTATATAAAGAATTTTTAAAAAGGTACAATAAGGAGGCAACCGAAGCCAAACAATTACCGGAAGTTTGAAAATATGGCTTATTTTAAAATAATGCAAAGAAGTTAAAATTTATGAATGGTTGGATTTTTTAAATAATTTTGTTTTAAAAGCCCGTTTAAATTCAGCCAAATTCTGGAGATTAGTAAGAGCTGAGGGAAGTCTATTCCAGATGAGACGGCCTGTTACACTAAAAGAGCGATCATAGTAAACGGCTCGATTTGACCTAGAAAGTTCGATTAGACAATTACTAACATCTAGATCTGCTGGCCTTAGAAAGCTGTGAATGTGAAAATGAAGGTGAATATGTGAAAATGATGGTGAATATGTGAAAATGAAGGTGAATGTGTGAATATGAAGGTGAATATGTGAAAATGAAGGTGAATGTGTGAAAATGAAGGTGAATATGCAGTCTTTTTCACCTCAACGAGACAAATTCAGTAGTATTAATAACTCAATTTGATCAAAAGAGTGACATTTTGAAAAGCACCATTTATGCTTCTACATTGAAAACATAATCAACTGCGTTAAGCTACTCCTCGTTTGCAACGTTGCCAGACATACAGAGAGTAGAAGGCGTGAAAGAGACGGAACGCTACGAGTGGCTATGAACATATGCCACAAGTCAATTTATACAGATAGAGAAGAGAGAACCAATTTACATGGGAGTCAAAGGTGTAAATTGGAGACATGGGTTTTATTCTAAATGGGTTCAGATCTCCCTCGTCATAGAAGAGAGAACCTAAGAAATGCAAAGCATCGGGCCTTATAACATCATTATGAAATTCGAAATTTATTTTTGACCGTGCATGAAAATTTGTTTGTGTAATTCGAAAGAATTCGATTTTTGCGAAAATAAATCATAAAATTTCGAAAATCTGAATCACAAAGACAGCCGTGGCGGTAAAACGACGAAAAATGTATTTTTACGTGGTTATACACCGTCCTAATTAGTATTATTATTTTGTACATCTGTATCGATTTACACTGGAATGTCATGTTTTTTCTAATTTTTTTCCAATAGCCGCGAAAATTCGTTTTACGTGGAATATGTTGTATTTTTACGAATTTACTTCAAATATCTGAATTTAAAATGCGGTTAAATGTGTGGTATTTTTACGAATTTACTTTGAATAACTGAACTTGGGGCCGACTGAGGAACTAAATTTCGGCATCTTTTTTTAAAAAATTTCATGAAATTTCAAAATACGTGGGAATTCGTTATTTCGAAATTTGATTCGATTTTTGATGTCCTGTGGATTTCGAACTAACGAGGTTCTACAGTTTTTAATTCAAATTTCGATAATTCATGATTCATGTGTGAAAATTTGTTTGTTATTCAAAAAAAAAAGGATTTTTCCCAAAAAAATTACATAATTTTGTAAATCTTAATCTAACAGAAAGTAAAGTGCCGTTAAATTCGATTTAACGGCATTACTTTGAAAAACAGAATCTAAGGACGGGTTGTTTCGGCGAATTTGAACAATTCATCAAATTTCAACATTCATTTTTAAGTTCTGTGAAAGATTTTTTAATGTTCTGTTTTAATTTCAGTTTTATCAAGCACCTAGCCTATGATGATATTATAACAGAACTTGAATAGGACTTTCACAGAACCCGGAAATGAACGTTGAAATTTGATCAATTGTTCAAATTCTCCGAAACAACCCGTCCTAAGTATTTTTACTTCAAATAGCTGAATATAAAGGCCCGGCCAAAATTCAAGTTACTGATTTTAATCAACTGCGAAAAAATTATGAATTTACTTAATATTTGAAGTTGAAAGGCCAACCGCGGCGGTATTCGAACCTACCCGGATTTGGAGGGGCGGCCGAGGAACACGTTTTTTGGTATTTCTTTTGTTTTTTTTCTCTTAAAATTTCGATTTACTTGGGAATTTATTAATTTGAAATTTGGTTTGTGATGTCCGGTAGGTTCTAGTGTATCTATTCAGTTATTTAAACACTCACCTATACTGGAATAATCGTAGGAATCCAAAGTCTTGAAACTTGACTCGTATTGGCTTTTATCATCCGTGTCCTGTTCCATACACACAGAATAGATAACTCCTAGAGGGGAGAATATCACCTGAAATGGGAAATACATAATATTTATTATAAAAATGTGTAAATAATGGCTACCGCCACTCCGGGAACTATTCGTTGACCAAAACCTGTCAAAGGTGCCGAGCGGCAAGCTACGGCCGACGATTTAACAGATTAATAGATGATTTGCCCACCAGCTGCGTGGCAGTCCGGATCGGGAGACATCCTCTTTGACCTCTCCAGCAGGACTCTCTCGAGCCGGCGCCGTGCACCGCAGTTGGAGGGATGGATTCATAGGTTCGTCACTCCTGGACACACTGTCTCCAGGTTCCTACCCACACCTCACACCTTTTTTCTTCTTCAATTTATTTTCGCACGCTGTGATTGGAACCCGCGACCTCTGAGTGTGTTGGTCGCCTCGACCTTAATAATTGCGAAAGCAATTTGTTCGTTGTGTGGCTGGGTTAAAATATGTTAGAATTTCTCACAATCAAACTAAATATACGAACTTGTGCTCAGTTTTGTGAAACTTCAAAATACAATTGAAAAAATAAAAAAATAAAAAAAAAAATTTATAAAAAAATGTAGGCATTAAAAAAATTTTAGGGTTAGGTTAGGTTAATGGTTGCCAGAGACTGGATGAGGTTCCATCCTCCTGGCCTACCCCTGTAACTAGAAAATATGGAAAAAAAAGTCTTACCTCTGATTTGTCTAATGTCGGAACAGTTCGCAATAAATGAAAAGTCCTTAAATCCCAAACTTCAGTATTGGAAATAATCTGAAAACAAAAACAAAAAATAAATAAAATAATGAAATTCGTTAAATTAACCTTCCCGCACCAGAGGGGGTAATACACGTACCCCAAAAGAGATTTTAAGATTCAGAGATATCTCACAAACATTCTTTACATCACATACTCTATAATTTAAGTAATCTTAGAAAAACTAGTTGGTAATTAATCTGCATTTAAAAAAAATTATCAGTTAAAATTATTATTACTAATTATACAATTATTAAAAATGAATTAGATATTAAATAATACCTATCCAATTCCAATAAAATTACTGTCTTCCCGAATCCCCGTTACTTCACCCGGCGAGTGAGACACGAAAAGTGCATTTTACTGAAAACAGTTACAATAAAATGGATTTGAGTCACACCATAGACATATGAATATTAGTAGACCTGCCCTAAGTGATTAAAAGCGTATTATCCCCACTCCCCATACCGGTTCCATTGAGCCGGCTGGGCTCGCGTTTGGCCTCAAATGAAATTTGAAAACGTGACGTCATCATTCTTGTGCGAACTATGGTCGAGGCATCATCGGTTCATTTTACTAAATAACACGGCAAAATTTTGACTTGTACTATGAAAACTGGTAAAAATAGATGTGAAAAAAGAGAATAAACCCAATTGTCGTATTACATTCCATATATAAGCATTATTTTACTTTATTTTAAGCATATTCACATCGTATAATATGAATCAGTTGTTACTATCACATAGAGAAACGTCTGGACGCGAAACACAAAGCTGGTTGGTTGCTGGGAAGTAAATTATGAACATTTATAAAAGTGTCTTAACTAAATACTCTGAAACTAACTACGACTCTGAAAATAAAAGCTGCCTTACTTTGCCGAATTTGGACTTCGCAAATTTGTTCATAACGTGGCGAGTAATTTGCGCTCCCATGTAAAAATGTCTATTCATTCAAAGCAGATTTTACTTTAAAGAAGTAAATGGTGATATTATAATGCGAGATGCCTATTTACTGTCAGATTGATTTATTGACGAATCACAGTCAGCTTCACTCGTTCCCTCGTTCCCTCGTTCTTCAACAGTTGATTTTACCCCTCGCCCATATCTTCTCGTCTATTAATTCCTATGTCTGTGAGTCACACTCATTTTGTACTATCCCTTTTACCATTTTGTATTATCGATTAATGACGTTCTAATATCTGAGTGTCACTTTAAAGGGAAAATAGATTATTAAGATATAATAAATAAAAAAAAAGATACTTGATATATGGGGGACCCAGTGTTCAGTATTCAAAGTGTTCAAATCCCGAAACGTCCATAGGAAAACCAAAATAACCCTGTATAAAACAATTATTAGAACGGTCTTGGCCTATGGATGTGAGGCGGGAACACTGACAGCAAAGTCTGCGAAACGGCTGGACACCTTCGAAAGAAAGGTACTTCGAAGAATGTTAGGAGCGGTGCGAGAGGGAGAGGCATGGAGAATCCGCCACAATAAGGAGCTATATGACATCTACCAAGCTCCCAGACTCTCTACTCATTTACGGCTCCAAAGACTAAGATGGGCCGGACATGTGCACCGAATGCCAAGCACACGTGTACCAAAGAAGGTTCTAACAGGACACCCGGGAGGCAAACGAAAGGCGGGCATACCTAGGCTGAGATGGGAGAACGATGTTAGGAAAGATGCCAGAGGACTACTCCATGTTGCAGATTGGAAGACGACGGCCGAGGACAGAGGGCGGTGGAGGCTCATGTTAAAGGAGGCCAAGGCTCCAAATGGGCTGTAGCGCAATTGAAGAAGATATGGGGGACCCTTGTTACCCCCCTTAGTGATTTTTACGTTAACGTAACTAAAGGTTAAAGACAAATTTTATCTTACTTCAGGTTAATGACTTGTCAAATAGCCCCATTTTAAATATATGCCCCTCCACTTAATTTTACCCACACCACCCCCTCGCCCCCCGATTAGCAGATTACCTGCCATTCGTATAAGTATAAGAGTGATACAAACAGGATTCTGATTTGCAAACTTACTTCTAGTCCGTTAGGGTGGAAGACGCCGCTTAAGGATTGGTTTAGCTTGTCAAACTTGTGGATCTCCTTGCCCGCCTTCAGGTCCCACAGTACTCCGTCTGTCGGGGGAAAAGTCACCTTATTAGTAAGGATTCATACAGTTCACTGGTGTTTGGGAATAACTTTATGAACAGTATGTTAACACACTTCCCGTGGGACAGGTAGATTTAGCTTCTGCGCCGGTCCTGCTTGAACGGCCGTGACGTAGCGATGCGAAGAGATAGAGATAAAATTTGTGAGCTCAGAGCATATGACCAATGAGAATAGCTAATAATGCTCCTGAAGCTGGAGATGCGGCAACTATACTAAGCCTGTAGAATTCTGGGAAAACATTTTACGACATAAACATGAAATATATATATAATTTTCAGGCAGTTCCACAAATTCTCTCCAGACAGTTGGGGTTTTTTTTACTTTTTCCTATTCCGATGTTCAATAGGAAAGCTTCAATTCAGAGCGGTGGTTTTTCACCGGGGCAATAGATACGGAGAATATGCAAGACTCACCAGAGAGGACCAGCTCATCGCTGGGACTGAAGGTGGCCCTGTTCTTGGTGTACTGGTTGCTTAGCACGGGCTGCAGCTTGTTGACAATCTGACCGGTGGCGATGTCGTAGACGCGTGCCTGCTCGCTCTTGGTGCCGATGACGCGGTCCTCCGCCACCTTGCTGAACTCCACGTACTCCTCGTCATTCAGCGTTAGCCTGTTAAGAGAACGAACAAACAAACTTAGCCGAGTCCAACACATAGATAATATTATTGTAGCTGGTACACGAGTCCGACACACAGACAATATTATTGTAGCTGCTACACGAGTCCAACACACAGATAATATTATTGTATTATTTTAAAACATACCTAAAGGTGCAGATAGGACCGTATCCAAGCAGCTAGGGCATGCCATTCCAAGATGTTGCTACATTTTAAGTATATATTTTCCTTCAAAGTATGTCCAACGAAAATTTGGCACAAGATTGAACCTCAAAATCAGAAATTGTTAAATAGATTATGAGAATTGGTCTTTGCAAAATGTTGACACCCAGAACATGAAAGATTGCCTCGAACAACAACCAACAGTCAGACACAAACAAAATGGCGATTGCAAATGGTTCAGTGATGTTAGAACCTTGTAAAATAAATGGGAGCTTTAAAAGCTCGATGTCAGAACTTAGTCATACAAGTGTCTACTGAAATACAACACAGATGGCTGTAAAAATATGTTGGTTATAGAAATGGTTTTTTATGTATTTTCTAATGTGCGGAGAAGTATTTATTCATATAATCTTGGTAGTATCCGCTTGCATTTCTACTCCCCGAGCGATGGATTCACCACACTCCCAGAGCGATGGATTCACCACACTACCCGAGCGATGGGTTTATCAAACTCCCCGAGCTCTGTGTTCACCACACTCCCAGAGCGATGGGTTCTCCATACTCCCCGAGTGACGGATTCACTACGCTACCCGAGCGATGATTTCACCACACTCCCCGAGCGATGGATTCACCGAGATGGCGCCACTTTAGTTCACAGTTTGCATACCAATAATTCCAGCAGGTCGGTGTAAGCTTCAAAATTGTACTTGACCTGACTGGCGGGATAGACTGGCGATAGTTTTAGCGCACCACCCACTTTAGTGAGTACAAGCCGTCACTGGTCCTACTTACTGTATGTTGTAGTGTTTCATATTCCAGAGCGCGGAGATGGGTCTTCTCCAGGTGCTGGACGAAGCCAAGAGCAGCGAACCTTCTCTATTGGCCTGAAATGCATTAATTCAGAGGATAGAACGAAACGAAATATACAGAAAATAGGGACACTTATGAGTAATCAGCTGTCATTTGGCAATTTGTGAGTAATCAGCTGTTTAATGTCTTTTATAATTTGATGGAAACTGCTATCAAACAGGTCTAAAACCATTAATAATAAACCATAATAGTGGACTATTGTTTATCAATCTGCTGAGTTTTTTTTGTAATGAATGTAGACATTCGACCAAAAAATTAAATAAAAATATAAATGTTCATTTGTTCAAAATCTTAAATCTCAGAAATTTCTTCACCGATTGCTTTGAAATTTCATCACAACGTTGCATTTGAATATGCGTGTGTTTTTATATACCTATAGTTACAGACACCCATTCATAGCATTAACGATAAATGGTGTTTTTAGCGATAATAAAAAAGATTTTTTAGTCGCTATAATCAAATTCAAATAACATTTAGTACAAAGGGTATAGCTTATAGGTTACATCCTATTTCTTCCAGTTAACCCAACAAATACACATTATATTAATCTTCTATTGACAGATCGTAGAACGAACATGACGCACTCTACTGTAGAAACATGTGCCATGTTGAGTTTCAATCAATAATATAATAAACATGTTTCAAGTGATTTTGCTAATTTAATTGTTTTTCCCCTCTTGCCGACTCTCATTCCTTGACGTTATCCTATTTAGCTACAAACGCTATAAAAACACAAAATTAAAGCTATTTTTTCAATAATTAATGCTACATTTGGTAAGTTTTTAGATTCTCACGGCCAAAAGCATTTTTGTTGTTTGTTTTTGGGGTGTTATGCCGTGTTGGGCTAACTCCTTCTTTAGCCAACGTTTCGGACAGCGTTGCAGTGTCCATCATCAGGGCACAGGTTGCCGGCATTGAAACTGAATAGTATACACCTGAGTGACATGTTTATTTAAAGCTGCGCCATCTGTTGGACGTAAAAGCGACACGTGCTATTGTTTCTTTTCTGCACAGACAGCTGAGCCACAGCACCACATGGCGGGTTACAGCTAGTAATAAATAACACTGTACAACTTCGACATTGTTTATAGCATTAATAATGATTGTAGACAATATTTTTCATATAAACCATGTAGATAATACACACATCCGTGGAATTGCCGTATCTTTTTATCGTCATGATATCTGTTATAAATAATTGAATAAATAGTTCATTCATTACAAAAATTTCGTTGATCACTTGGCCATTTTCTTTGATTTCATCATTCCGTCGTAGAAGCCGGTGGCTTACGGAGTGGCACTATGTGCTGTTTGATTTTCGGCCTCTTTAAACATAAAAATTCCACGTAAAGCCGAAGTAATAGATTAAGATCTTTGCAATCGTTTAACAAGGCTAGAAAATAATTAGTTTAATAAAACATCTATAAATACGCACAGTTATGACACAGGAATGTACTTTGACAGTTTTATGTGCTATGTAGCATCTATGTTAAAAGAATCCAGCGTTTCTTAAAGATTATTGTTGGCGACTATACTGTACTCAATGAATTGATTATCTCGTAGTCGGCCTACCTGCATGTGGTAGATATACGAGTCGTGCAGCTGGTAGGTGCTCTCCTCTTGACCGCTGGACAAGTTGAAGAGTTTTACGTCCCCGGCGGACGTGCCCGCTAGGAGAGTCTGCTGCGTGGGCTGCAACAAACAAACACTAAATTTTGATTCACTTGCTCATGTCTCGTCTTTCAACTCAAGTAAGGATTTTTTAGTGTAAGACTCAATGATTTTTGTTAGTCATTACGCAAGTAATGTTTTGTACTGATGTGGCAGAAGTCGAAAACTCCATCAAAACCTTGTTCCTGTCTTGTCTTAACATTACAAGATCGCTACACACTTCTCTCTTCAGTGTGTGCTAATATAAGTGAAAGCGAGTACAGTTCTACCACTTATCACAATCAGAGCCATCTGTTGAAGTTTTGTCAAATGAACTAATCAGATAGATAGATAGATATATATATAGGTGTATGTATTGCGTTTCTCACGTGGAACATGCAGCAGGTGAAGTAGCTGTCGTCATCGGGCAGGCGGAAGGTGCGCACAGGGAAGAAGTGCGAGTGCAGCAGGCGGCAGTCGAGGCGCGAGCGTGGCGCACACAGCCCGGCCTGGCGCAGTGGTGCACGCGCGCAGGCGTTGGTGGGCGGTGCCCGGCGCGAGCCCGCTCCGTCGGGGCACTTGTGTGGTCTGGATTAGAAAACAACACATTATGGATAGAACGCAACATATTCAAACACTAGTCACTAACAACTTACAATACACTAGTAGTTCTGTAAACAGTAGACTTTGCATCCAAAACATTTTTTCTCTTATTTAATAAATCAAAACCAAAATTTCCTCTGAATTCATAAGATTTGTAAGTAGGTACTTTTATGTAATTTTAACTATTCAATTTGTCCAAAGAAACGTCACTATCTCAATGGCAAATCCTTTTTTGTACTACAGTAGAACCCCGTTAATTCGAACCCCTATAATTCGAAAAAACGCGTAATTCGAAATTTTCGCAAAAAAAATTCCGCAGAAATTTTTTTTCATACAAATTGGTTATTTTTGTCCGCGCACGAAAAATTGTTTGTGTAAGTCGAAAAAATTTGAATTTTGCAAAAATTTGATTTTTTTAAAATAAATCATAATATTTCGTAAATCTGAATCTAAAAGTCAGCCGTGGCGGTAAAACGCCGAAAAATGTATTTTTACATGGTTATACATCGTCCTAATTAATATTATTATTTTGGATTTACACTGAAATGTCATATTTTTTCAAATTTATTTAGAATATCTGAGTTTGAAGGGCCGAGAAAATAGATTTTAAGCGGATGTATGTCGTAGTTTTACGAGTTTACACCAAATATCTGAATTTAAAGGGTTGTCCGCGACGGAAATCGGCCGCGCATTCTCGATTTTCACGGAAATATGATATATTTTTGCGAATTTATTTAGAATATCTGAATTTAAAGAGCCGGCCGCGACGGAATACGGCCGCGAATTCTCGATTTACGCGGAAATATATCGTATTTTTAAGAATTTAAATTCAGATATTCGAAATAAAGGGTCGACCGCGATGGAAATCTACTGCGAAATCTCGATTTACGCAGAAATATATAGCATTTTTACGATTTTATTTAGAATATCTGAATTTAATGGGCCGGCCGCGACGGTAATCGGCTGCGAAAATAAAGAAATAATTGGTATTAATACGAATTTACTCCTAAAATACCACCCGGATTTGAAGAGGTGGCCGAGAAAATCGATTTTCGGCGTTTTTTTTTTTTTTTTTTCATAAAATTTCGAATTACATGGGAATTCGTTAATTCGAAATTTGATTTTTGATGTCCCGTGGATTTCGAATTAACGAGGTTCTACTGTATTATATTGATTATTCTGATTTGACAGCCTGTAGGCGGATCCACGCTCATGCGTACTCTGGCAGGATAAAAAGGCAGTGTCCAACACGAACACCATCTTGAACCGTAATGCAGGCCGAGTTAAAAAAGGACTTGGCTACACTCGGTCAACTAGCGCCACTGGCACTCGTACATTGCCTTTGTGTGTTAATCGAGAAAACTCACTCAAAGAGGTTGAACTGTGGACAGGTGACCATGGGGTTCTTGCAGAGCGCGTGCTGGTTGGCCAGGTACTCTGTGATGATGGCGTCCAGAGAGACGCGCGGGGGAGGCGCGCCGGCGGCAGGATGGCCGGCGCCCGCCGCACCGTAGCTGTGCGCCTTCTGCAGGCAGCGCGACGGCGCAGACACCGAGCCAACACCAACCGGCAACGGGGTGCACGACGTCGACTGGCACCGCCTGAAACACAAGAAGCCCAACAATCTTATTTCTACGGCAATTAGTCCACTTTTATCGTTCCTGTGGCAGTTCCACACCGCCCTGACATATAACATTTCTGCATTATCATGTCTGTCTGTAAAAGCCCTACTAATATCATCATCACCACAACCTATTGTATTCACCGTTAGCGTCTCAGGCTAATTTGTTCGCTTTAAGGAACAGCTCATTTGGTCTCGCAGAAATCCTCGTGTCAAGGTGACAAATATGATCTAAACGGTGTTAGAAAAAGAAAACACCACGCTTTATATTAAAATCAAGAAGTTGACCATAAAATAAATTAAATGTACACCTCTATGAAACCTACGAAAAAGTGAGGATACAATAATGTTTGTAATACATTTGTCTAATAATTAATTTTTTTCATTATCAGTAATTTCAGTATTTAGACAAAAGAA
Source organism: Hesperophylax magnus (assembly GCA_026573805.1). Lineage (NCBI taxonomy): Eukaryota > Metazoa > Arthropoda > Insecta > Trichoptera > Limnephilidae > Hesperophylax > Hesperophylax magnus. The sequence goes on along the minus strand of JAIUSX010000005.1, from coordinate 3,258,042 downwards.
ACGTAATATAACCCATTTTAAAAACTTTTTTATGTTTGCATTCAAAAGCAGTGTTTTAGTTTTCGGATATGTTTTATTGCACAGCGGACATATACACAAATTGCGACAGTTTTCATCTCTCGTGAACATGCAATATAGTCTCTATAATTCAAACAATTAGAAACTGGATTTTACAGAACATTTGGGAGTTTGAAGTTTTCAGAATCTTTTAAAGTAGACGCTACACAGTCGAAGCCCGGTATATCAGTTGCTTTTAAGCTAGGCTTGTATATAGGTGGTAAGCACAGATATCACAAGACATGGTTAGAGGAATAAATAGAGTGCTACTGAGACAATGAACAAACATATTCTTTGAATGGCCATCCTTTCAATAACCGGTGTCACATTTCGTAGTTGGATTTACTTCCTTGAGTCTTACGTCTCTGAGCTCACTCAATCAGACCTATATCCTCGGCTAATTATTTATTTATTTTATTTTATATATAATATGTAAATTACAAACAATACAAAACAAAATGAACCTCTGTCTGTCCAACTGGGAAGGATTCCCGTTTCAGGACAGCCAAATTGTGTATTTAGTACATAATATTCTTACAATGGAATGGCGATGCTGTCAAAACAAATTTTGAGAACATTGTTGATTGCATTCGAAGTGACAGGATGGTTTCTTTATCCTTGAAAGAATCGCAAAGATGTAATTTATTACCAGGGACAATTTGGATAACATTAGTAATTGCATTCAGAACAGATGAATGGTTTCTTTCGGGACATCACAAGTCTGAGATTCTTTCCAGGGCATTTTGGAGAACATTTACAATTGTATAGTTAGAATTTCCACACTTGTAGATCAGTATAAGACATATGAATCCTATAGTACTGTTTTTTAGAATTTCTTAGGTGATAGAAATTACACATTACTAGACCAGAATATATGCCGTATGACATATGAATTTACAATTTTAAAATTTCGAATCTTTATTTATTAAATGGCTAGTCATTATTATACAGTAATCGAAATAAAACCGCGCAAAAGATTGGTAAATTTAAATTTAAATAATAACAACAATGAAGATCAAGTATAAGGATCAAAAATAACAATTTTAAATGGACCCCACATTCAGCCGAGGATACGTTATTGAATTTGCACTTTCATTTCAAGTCTTGTCATATAGTCGTCTGCGCTAGTAAAAATAACAATAATAATAACAGATAATGAGATAAAAAGAATTTGGCATTCTCAAACTATAAAAATATTACCATTTGTTATTTCGGCTACTGGCATTATACCTAGCTCTCTCATTCAAAATTTAGGCGTATTAGATCTATCAAAAAATTTATATACAAAAATGCAAAAATCAGTCATTTTAAATACATGTAGGATAATGAAAGATTTTTTAAATATTCATGTTGAGGGATCAGTAGGATTTATAGGCCCTGTTAGAAGTTCTACCGAGCCGAACCCTCTGATATGAAAATATCTGGAGTCAGTGAATTATTTTCCCATTTGATCTCTGGAAAGTTGACGTGTTGTTCTTGTATTATTTTGTACATATTTATTATGCTTATATAATGCACTTGCATAATGTAGATTGACTAGATGATCATTTGTGGAAAAGTGTGTGGAAAGGTTTAGTTTTTTCTGTGGGGAAGATTTAACCCGGACATAAAGTCGAAATAAAGTAAAAAATAGACTTACCGTATCTTGATGGAGTGAGAGTTGGGCGTGGCGGAGCAGTTGGCCTCCTCGACGGAGGGCAAGCAGCCATTGACCTGCGGAACGGAGACTTGCTCCCGGCACGGCGAACTGGTCTCCGTCTGCCCGAGGCTGCTGCCCCCGCTGCCGCTGGAGCCAGCTCTCGTGTGGCTCAGGAGTCGCGTCTGTGTGGAACCAATCAGTTATGACTGAACATCGGATTATACGCATTAAGAATGCCAAAATACAATGAACTCTCTTATAAGTTTTCAAGGGACTGGAAAAAAAATAGCTGTCACAGTATGCCTGGCAGATGTGAAACATCGAAAATGATTTTTATTAAAGGAAGTTAAAATGAAAGTAAACAAGTCTTTATATTTTTAAGGCGATCGAATTAGCGGAGTTTTAATGTATGGATATTGTATTTGTAGACACTATGGGAAAAAAAATAGAGTTTCTGAAAATAGACTTTCACCGAATCTCTTCAGTGAGAACTGATATATGTACTGTATACTGGATAAGGACGAGTGAGAAATCAGTAATACAGTAAATTAGGTTACAGTGAGAGACTTGAAGGAGACGTGGAAAAGAAGGTTTAGGTTAGGTAGGTGGTGTTACCCTGAGCGGTGTGACGGGCTGGTAGACGGGTGGGGGCGGGGGCGCGGGTGCGGGTGCAATGGGTGCCAGGCCCGCCTCCATCCGCAGAGCCTCCGCAGCCCCCGCCAGCCCCCGAGCAGTCAGGTGCTGGTACAGCAGCTGATACAGCTGTCGGTCGTTGAACGTTATGTGCGTCTGGGCCACTACGTTCGCCTGCAACCAACAAAACACATCAACGTGCAATATTTTGTATTATAAATGAAAAAGATGTTAAGTCATGTCAAGTGACAGGAAGAGATTATTATGTATAGAAAAGTACATGAACAATATCATGGGCTTAAATTCAAGCAACGTTATCAACAAAAAACACACAATTATCCTAGGCCTTATCCGAGCCAGAGACAGCTGCGCATGAAATCCACAGCCACGATTGACACCAAAACTACATTCAAGCGCATCCGCTGGAGCCCACGCCTGTGCGTGTTGGCCTGCTATGTGTTGATATGTATGCTATGTATGTATGCAGCTCAAGTGAGCGAAGCTAAAGCTACGTGTGAATCAATAATTAATATTAGAATATTTTTTTCTCAAATATCGAAAACTCAAAATAGCACCGTTGGTCTATTTGATGGTTTTTGACACACCCCGAGATGTGACGGTTCATTTGGATCAAATACAATCCTACGCAGTAAGAAGAGGTGAAGGGAAACCTCACCCTGTGTATGTTGGCCAGGGAGGTCTCGAACTCGGCGCCCAGTGGCTTGGTCTTGCCGCTCACACGCTCCATCAGCTCTAGCGCGTACTTCTGGAACATGACGTGTTCCTGACGCTTCTCCTGCAGGATAGGCACCCTCATAAGATCTGGAATAATAAAATATTAATGCGTCATCACATCTCATCACATTTCAAAAAATTTTTAGATACATTCAGAATTACAGTAGAACCACGGTAATTTGAGATTTTCACCAAAAAAATATCCGGTGAAAATATTTTCATACAAAAGATTCTCGAAATTCGTTAATTCTTAATTCGAAATTTATTTTTGTCATAAATTTGTTCATGTAATTCGAAAAACTCGATTTTTGCGGAAACAAATTATAAAATTTCGTAAATCTGAATCTAAAAGACAGCCGTGGCGGTAAAACGCCGGAAAAAATTACGTGGTTATACATCGTCCTAATTAGTATTATTATTTTGTAAATCTGAATCGATTTACACTGGTATGCCGTATTTTTTCCAATTTATTTCGAATATCTGAATTTCAAAGGGTCGGCCGCGACGGATCGTATAAAAAAATTCAATTTACGCGGAAATGTATCGTATTTTTACGAATTTACTTCAAATATCTGAATTTAAGAGGCCGGCTGCTGGTGCTGGTGACACGGGGGTGTCCACAGGGAGGGGTCTTATCACCCTTGCTGTGGAGCCTGGTGGTGGACAACCTCATCCGGAAACTCAACAACAGGGGCCTATATACGCAAGGGTATGCGGATGACATTGCAACCATAATAAGGTGTTGGGATGCAGACACAACCCGAGGCCTTATACAGTCAACACTGGCAACAGTGGAAGAATGGTGTGAAGAAACAGGACTGTCAGTCAACCCAGACAAGACAGAACTAGTAATCTTTACGCGTAAAAGGAAACTAGAAGGATGGAGCAATCCAACCTTCTATGGAAAGGAATTAGAACCCTCTGACATGGTTAAGTACCTCGGAGTCATCATAGATGCCAAACTGAGCTGGAAAAACCAGGTGGAAACTGTAGGCAGAAAGGCCTGTGCTCTGATGTGGGCAACTAGGCGAATCTGCGGCAGAACGTGGGGTCTCAAACCTAAAATGATGCAATGGCTTTACACAGCCGTTGTAAAACCAAGGATCATGCATGCAGCCCTGGTCTGGTGGAGGAGAACAACACTGAAAACAGTGATGGTCACACTCAATCACATACAGGGACTTGCATGCAGAAGCATCACAGGAGCCATGAGAACCACTCCAATACTAGCCATGGGAGTGCTGCTGAACCTACCCCCACTAAACATAGAAATAGAGGGGGCGGCGATGGCGGCAGCCTACAGGTTACATTGCAATGGCCAATGGAGAGGAGAGTTGCCCAGAAACAGTCACACGGAGATAGGAATAAGACTGAGGGCAATTAGTCCGACGGCTGGGATGAAGCAGGACGGCAAGCAAGCCGAATACTTCTTCGGACAGCTGTTTAAAGTGACGTACCCCACAAGGGAGGAATGGGACTCGGTCCCAGGTCCAAACTCCAAACAGGAACTAATCTGGTTCACAGACGGGTCCAAGATGGAGGAAGGAACAGGGGCCGGGGTCTGTCTACAGGGATCTAAGAGGGAACTCAGTATACCTCTAGGAATGCACTGCACTGTGTTTCAAGCTGAGATGAAAGCCATCTTAGCCTGCGCACAGGAGAATATGAATATCGGGTACAGAAATAAGAACATAAACATATGTTCGGATAGCCAGGCGGCCTTAATGGCACTGGAAAGTAACCGATGCGACTCCAGACTGGTGATGGAATGCAGGACTATCCTAATAGAACTGGCGACCATCAATAAAGTAACCCTGCTCTGGGTACCAGGACATAAAGGTATTAAGGGCAACGAGCGGGCTGACGAACTAGCAAGGAAAGGGGCGAAAGCACCACTTGCGGGATCTGAACCGGCCGTAGGAGTAGCAGCTTGCCACACCAAACTACATATCAAGAGGTGGGTCAAATCCCAACACTGGAAGGAATGAAAGAAGGCACCCAGAATGAGGCAATCTAAAGTACTCATAAACGGACCGGACCCTAACCGAACCAGGCAACTACTCGATATGGACAGAAACTCACTGAGGGAACTGGTAGGACTATTAACGGGACACTGCCATCTCAGGAGACACATGCAACTGTTGGGAGTGGAAAACACCAACATCTGTAGGAAATGTGAAGAGGAGGAAGAGACTCCAATTCACCTATGGTGCCAATGTCCCGCTCTGCTGGGAATAAGGCTCAGATACCTGGGAAGACACAGTGTGGAACCAGAAGACATCGCCACATATCCAATGACAGCCCTGGTGAACTTCATAAAAGGGACCGGGTTACTGGCAAAGGAATGAGGTAAAATGGGAGATAGTACAATGGGCCTATGGCCTAAGTGCTCGCGGGGAACGTAAGTAAACCGCCTCCGACTATAAAAAAAAAAAAAAAAAAAAAAAAAAAAAAAAAAAAAAAAAAAAAGAGGCCGGCTGCGACGAAAATCTGCCGAGAAAATTCAATTGAGGCGTAAATCGTATTTTTACGAATTTACATAAAATATCTCAATTTTCGCGTAAATATCGCATTTTTACGAATTTACTTTGAATAACTTCCACAACATGTCATCCATTCTACTAACATAGAGTAGTGGAAGCATGGAACTAACTTCCACAACATGTCATCCATTCTACTAACATAGACCTATCTAAAGCTCCATTGGATTCTCAGTAGGAGAGAAGAAAGGATTGACTTATTGTGAAATAAGATATACAAGAATGCTGCCTCCTCATTAACTGATCTAATAATATGACACCACAGTGGGAAGCTACTAGATGGTGGGACAGAATACACTTGACTCACTCTGTATCTGTCCCATGGTGAAGAGAGGCAGCTTGCTGATGATCTGGCGGACAGTGGGGCAGCGCGCCAAGCCGGCCAGTGCGCGGCACGCCAGCCCGCGCAGGCAGTCCGCGTCTGTTATCGGCAGCTTTACAAACATCAGCTGCAGCAGGACCTGAACAAGTACAACCCAAATGTTCAATCAATAGTTGGACAATACAGATCAATGGTAGCAATATGGTAGGCGGGTATGGGTACAACACCTCTGCTATTGGTCGTCCCAAGTGGCTAGCAGGATTCATGGAGTGAAGTTTGTCCAGGTCTTGGCGGTGAATGCATTTGCCCACCAACTGCGTAGCGGGTATGATCAGGAGAGGCCAGTTGAGGGAGACCCTTTAACCTCTCCAGCGGACTCTCTCGACCCATCACTGAACCACAAATTGCTACTCATTCCTCATACCTTTTCTCACCTTCCATTTCTTAAAAAAGACCCTACACACAGCATCATCAAAGGCGACATAAAATTATTTTCCTCCGTGCCTCCTGTGAAGAGTTAATGTAATTATTATTATTTTTAAATCTGTGTCTGGGAGACAAGGGACTGAAGATATGAGAACTCACCATAATACCGTTATTGGTCCGGGCGCTTTCCCAAACCTTCTGAATGACGTCCTCGTACGACTTCATGTTGGTCTTCTTCTTATTTGACCCCGTGGCAGAGAACCTGGCCGAAGAACTGCCCGTCTGCAAACATATAAACAACCATTTGGTATATAAACATAGGTGTACCTCAAGGTTCAGTCCTGGGCCCAGTTCTGTTAATTTTGTACATACCGTAATAAAATTCACCCCACTCCAGCTGTTTCGCACATGATACAAAATTACCCAAATAATATAAATCAATGGACAAAGGATTGGCTTCTAAAACTCAACCTGAACTTGTGTAAGCTTGCATACAGACTTAAAACCCTTAGAGTCAGCCAAAATGCCGGGTGGCATTTATAAAAGTCTCACATATCTATCCTATGTAGGTTCCCCAAGATACCAACTTATATTCAGAGAAATGTTATTTTTTCTCCAATGTTATAAAAAAATATAATAATATAATGAAGAAACACAGTCAAACTTGGTTATAACGAGCACGATGGGACCGACTAAATTTTATCCTTATAGTCATTATCAAATTATTATAAGCAATAATTACTCGCCTGAAATATCCATGCAATTTGAAAATATCTCCTGAGTAAAAATAAATGCCGCCGACGGGAATTGAACCCGCACGTTCTGATGTTTGGTCAGGTGCTCTGGACCACCGAGCTAAGTCGGCTTATTTCCAGCCCGCCAAAAAATTCAGTAAGTACTAGTACTTCAATCAACAATTACTGCTTATTATATTTTTTCACCTGTAAACAACCAAATTTATTTTTGTAGGAAAGGTTTTGTTAGTGCTATATTTCCCACCAGATTGCGTCGAGACATATTATATCTGCATTTGTTGGTGAAATATTTTGACTTGTCATATTATATTATTATTTTTTAATGATAAATTAAGGTTTATAAGACAAGGTTTTTTTTATGTATAGCACAAAGGATAACAAATTATTATAAGCAATAATTAGTCACCTGAAATATCCATACAGAGTGAAAATATCCTTTGAGTTCAAATTTTATGTTTCAAAATAGTTTTTTTTAAGTCATATGTCGCAAATATACAGTATATTTTCAAAATATGTACTAAGAGTAATTATTACTTTAAAAAATAAAATTTGAAAAATACTTTTTTTACTAACCAAGTTTATAATCAATGATTGTTTTAAAGATTTCGCTTTCAAGTTTCTCAATTTCCTCCTCAAAACAAGTTACAAAAACTTTCATCAGCTGGTTCTATGCTTCCAAGAAAAATATCACTAAATTGTCTATATACAGAATTACAAGTTGGAATGTATTTCATACCATAACATTGTGATAGCATTAGACAACATTACAAATTGGACTGTATTTGATACAATACCATTGGAATAGCATTAGACAGCTTTACAAGTTAACGGAATGAACTATCTACGGGTCAGGAGAGATGTGCGCATTGCTACACATTTCTTTAGACTGATTCGTGGATGGTTTGAAAACTCGGTCATCATGGAGAGCATTCATTTCTATGTTCCCGATGGTTATCTACGTCACCGACAACATAGACTATTTTATCTCCCGGCCTGCAGAACTAACTTGCCAATGGTCATGCCTGTGGGGAGAGCAATCTTGCTGTTGAACAGAATCAATTCGGATATCGACATGTTTTGCATCAATGAAGCTTCCTTTAAAAGGCAAGCTCTATTATCACTGGTATAGTTGATATACACACTGTTAATATTAATCTAAGAATTCTTATTATAAAAATATTTTAAAAACGCATTGAAATTAACAATTTTGTAATGTTTTTGAAATGAATAAACAAATTGAATTGAATTGAATTGAAAATTGGACTGTATTTCATATCATACCATTGAGATAGTATTACAAGTTGAAGTGTATGTATATTCCTGAGTTTTATCACATTTTACTGCTAAATAAGCGTTTTTTACAATAAAAATAATACACTAGGCTTTCCCGTAAATAAATACAGTATTGACTTTTAAAATTAAAAATTATAACAAATGACAAAACGACAAGCTAGAATAATATTATATGTATCACCTCTAAAAGCAGTGACGTTGAATAATAATATAGATAGCTTGCAAGCTACTCACCCTGTGCACGGGCGCACACACGCAGTTGACGAGCACCTTGAGCGCGGCCTTCTGCACCTCGGCATCGCCCACGATCTCCCCCTCGGCCGCGCCCAGCACGATGTTGGTGCCCACCGTCAGCCCGTCCTCGGGCATGTCCACCTTCTCGCAGAGCGTGAGCTGGGTGCGTGGCGCCACGCAGCACGCCGAGATCACGTCCAGCGCCGAGCGCACCGTCTCCGCCCTGGGGATCAAATCAAAACTATTACAATAATGCTCATGCTATGCACCACACTCATTTTAAGTATCGATGCTCCGGGCGGTTTGTTTAAAAACCAATGAAAGTCGACGAAACCAAGAAAGTCCCAAAACCGTTATTTTTCTGCGCTAGCTGCTTCTGGGTCTAGTTATTTCAATGTGCGCTCCTCAGCGGTCAACTTACGACTGACGTCGTAATTTATTCAAATCAATTTTCGAACCCTTCTGGCTCTAAAAATATGGTCACAAGCTTTGCCCCCAGCTCGTCGAAATGATACCCAGAATTAGGTATTATTGACTCACCTTCCATTAAAGTTCCATTCGTAGGAGAAGGCGATGATCTGCAGCAGCAGGGTGACCCCGCCCAGCCGGAGCAGCTGATCGCACGGGGCCCAGCGGGTCCAGGCCGCAGCCTGCAGCCTCTCGATCTGCTCCTGGATCTCTTCCGGAGATGACTTGCAAGCCTGCCACACACACATAATAATTATATACTTTATGAATTACTTATATGACAAGGATGGACTAGGCGATGGATCAAGAGTCTGGCTGGAGAGCCAAAAGGACTCCTTAAGTGACTTCTCTCGATCTATGCTACCAACATAGAGTAGTGGAAGCATGGAACCAACTAAATAATGGAAGAGATTTGGTTCTGGAGAAACATACTCCTGATGGGGACCAGCAGAACCATTGGCAGGTTGTCAGCAGGAGGAAACTTATTATGAAGTTTGGCCAGTAAGAGGTGCCAGTAAGCCAAGGATGAAGCAAGCAAGTTTTGACAGCATCGCAGCGTCCATCTTCGGGGCTGACGACTTTATTACCTTGTACGCAGGTTGCTGGGCCTGCGCCTCGCCGGGCCTCCCCTGCCGCTTGAGTGCGCCGGCGCGGTGGTGCAGATGGCTCTCGAGGTATCGCTTGAGCGCGACGCACACGTGCCGCACGATCTGCCGCGCCGCGCATGACTCATCCTCCGACAGCCGCACATCGTCCTCCACCGACAGGATGGGCAGCGTTGAGATCACATTGTAAAGCTTACGCAGGCCGTCCTAGAAACAGATCCAATTTAGGAAAAATATGTTGCAACAATTATAATAATAGTAAGAATAATAACTCCGTCTGTACAGGGTGTTAGTAGAAAACTAAATGAAATTCGATTAGAACGACATGCCAACTATAGGAACAGAAAGCTTGCGATTGGTTCATGGAATGCGCCATCTCTTAACAGCAAATCAGAGGTGGTGATGAGTATGAGGAGATCAAAAACTACACATCCCTACCGTCGCAGAAACTTGCATTAGAACAGTGACTCGTACTCAATTAAGAGACTACAAGCTTTAGGGTGTGTGGTGCTTTAAGAAGCCCCGCCCAGTGCGGAGGAACCATCAAACAACATCACTCACGTGAATCTCGGCGGTGTTGCGATAATAGCCCGACAAGAATTGCGGCTAAATAAAGTAGCTCTCGGTGCATTCAACACGTTTGAGAATATTGGATGAAGGGTTTCTTCTTCAGGAACGTCATTCATATTTATAGGCACGGATCGAAACCAATCTCTATCGAATTCTATGTGTTTTCACATTTTTTGGAACATTCAGTCGACTCTCCGACACACTCATTATTACAGGCGACATTATTATTCGTCTCAAGCGCGTGACATCACCAAACACTGTTAAATTTTTAGATCTATTGAGGAAAAAAAATCTTTGAAGAAAGACTAAACTTTCTCGCTAAATACTTTTACAGAACAGAAACAATTTTACCACAATTTTTTTGATATTTTATTTAACGAAGTGGGTCGCGGGTAGCTAATCACTGATCTACAGTATTTGGTAAGACATACGTCATCTCAGTTGGGTCCACAACAAGAAGCTTGTTCTTCAGGTCTGAGGTCAGCCTTTGACTTCACCACAACTCTTGGAGAGTAGGGACCGAAAAGTCGTTAACACCTCAGTCTAATTTGTTCAATTTGGAAACAACTCATAAAGGTATCGTCGTGTCTCCATTATTTTAATGGTGAGAAATATGATCGAAAGGTTGTTAGAAAAAGAAAACACCATGCTTTATATTCAAATCTAAAAGTTAACCACAGAAAAATTTTAAAGAACACCTCTATAAAACCAAAGGTTTTGAAATTAAGATTAAAACTTTGTAAATATTTTATTAATTATTTTTATACAAAATGAAAAAAAAGTGAGGTGATTTACTAATGCATTAGTCTAATAAAACATTTTTTTTTTTTTTTCGTTTTCAATCATTTTCGTTCAGTAAAAACGTTATGTTATTTTTGCGTTATAAAATTATACATTTAAAAAATGATGCGTATTTCTAATAATAAAATAAAATTTGAGAGCGTAATTCATCACCTTTCAAAAACAGTTTTTAGTTTAGGGATTTTATTGCGAAGTGGAAATAATCTGAGAATATGCAAGAGGCGCTTGTGGTTACCTGGTTGTCGAACTCTTCCAGGATGACCCGGAACTGGAAGGAGAAGCCGAAAAACATAGTCGCGTGGCATCTTCCAGAGTCGTGCGAGCACTCGAGCAGCCACAGGGCGTAGCGCACCAGGTCGGCGAGCACGCGGCGCGGCAGCAGACACACGCGCTCCATGGCCTCCTCGCAGTACGCCAGGTAGTACATGCAGATGGACACTCCCGTGGCGGCCACGCTCGGCCGCGGAACTTCCAGGAACCTCTGCAACCAGAAAAGATTACAGACTTAATTCTATTTTATTTTATGATTTTGACCTAACCCTAGCAGATTTACCAGGAACTCACGGCACTCGCCTCCATTTTATGGTATTTTGAACCTTAAAAAATGCTCCCAGCATACTAAAATAAATTTTGTTCGCTTGGCATGGAAATAATGTATCTCAATATTATTCTAGCTTGACGTTTCGTCACTTGCAAACAAACGCAAATTTCATGTCAAATGTCATAATTTTATTTTCAAAAGTCATACATATTACTGTCATTATTTACAGGAAAGCCTCATACGACTTATTTTTATTGTAAAGGACGCTTATTTAGCTGGAAAATACAATAAAACTTAAGGAAATTTTCTTATTTCTTCTTTACATTATATTTTTATAATACATGAAAAGTTCTAGCTGCCTTTTTGCTTATGACGGCAGTATACTCCCAATCATACTGCATACTCCTCTCCTTTGGCTCTCTGAACCCGCAGATACATCCCCACTAATATCAGGTCAGAGATTGCAATACTGAGAGAATACAAGAAGGCGGTGCTAAATGATATCATCTCTGATGCTGCTGAAAACCCTTCTGGATCGAAGAGATAGAGAGAGGATCTTCAAATTACTTCTTATTCCAGAAGATAGGTGGAAACTTGAATGGAAATCTGCTGACGTGGGGAGTGCCCATCTCGCGCACGATCCCACTGAGAGACAAACTGGGTTCTCGCTGCCTCGTAAACTTTGGTCCGCCATCAATAGGTAAAGGTGCTCCTATGATGCATAGGTTTAGCAATGGTCGGTGATGTGTGAATGCAGTGCCGTAAAGACCACCGAACGAATACCACTTATTTCATTCCCCGCAGGGATTGACGAGGTTCACAGGGCGAGCACGTGAACTGGCTCGCAGACCTAGATGACTCTCTCTGACCCCCCCACCATATTAACCTTTCCTCATCTGTGATGTGTATTTACTACACATTACTTCTAATAACTTTAATAACTCTATAAATATAATATATTCTGGGTTCAGATTTTAGGTATTCTTCCGTTTTACATTTATGCACTGAATTAAAAAATAATATATTACATAGTTTTCAAATTCAATTAAAAATCAGAGTTTTGTGTTAAAAATCGGGAACAAATACACCAATACAATCAACCATGTGATACTAATGCGCGAAGAGTGTGCGAGGAAATGACACGCTATTGATGTTTCGCTTTAATTCGCTATGCGGGAACATGAGACATCCACACTTCTGCAGTTGTAGTTTTTGATTTAGACCATCGATACCTACGACTGCACAGCTGTGTTTGTTCCAGCCGCCAGCCGCTAGCCAGTTGGCCGCGAACCGTCGTTAGATGTGGACCCCTCGCACGTTTCTTTAGCATCTGCCGATGGTTTTTTCATGTTTTCAGCAATTAAATTACAATTATTATCACTTTTGATATAAAATATAATAAACATAATCGATTAGCTATGAATATTCATATTTTTCCGATATTAAATCGCTTATTTTGAGATGTGTGTTGACTACACAGCACCGGAACGCGTGTATTTTTTTAGCACAGTAAGGGAAAGGTTAAAGAAGAAGAGTAGCATAGTGTGGTGGTCATGGCATTAATCAGAATAATTTGACATACCTGCAGTCCGTTCATGTTGATGAACTCTATTGAGAACTTCTTGTGACACAGCAGCGCCGCGAGGTATTTGAGTGCCTCAAAGGCGAGACGCGAGTCCCGAGATTCACGCAAATTGACGTACGCCAGGATCAGCTCCAGGGCGTTCTCCGCAAACACATGGCTCAGAAACTACACACGGGCAAACAATAATTAATAAATAAATAGAATTCATTTGAAGTAATAGTCACAAAATTTTCAGATATCTCCTGGCTAGCAGTAACAGTAACAGTTGACGCACATCGTCTAGGTCACACTAAGGGGGTATTTCACTATGTCGGGCTAAATATCTGAATAGCTAGCCGTTGGCTGGCTTTAAAGATCAGAATAACTTCGTTATTTAACGGCGACCGTTTCACCATTGTTGCCGAGCTTCCGGATAGATAACACTCGAAATAGTCTGGCAACATCGCAAAATGTTTGCAGTTACTCCATCTACTGCCACGGCTGTCATGCGTCACAGTCCGCACACCGCAAAGTGTGCATTTTTTTGGTTATGTTATGTTGATTATCAGGTCATTTTAGATAGATTCGTGTCGAATTAATACATTGTTTCTTATTTTGAACACAATCAAATAATTCAGGATGGATCATACAAGCATTCAAATTCATTCAACAAAATTCGACTCACTTCTCCGCTGTCAAACTCGGAATGTTTTGACGCCATCTTTGATTCGAGGAATAGCGCCTAACGAGAGGTTCGAGCACTGATTAGTCAAATCGAACTTTAACCCGAGCGTTAGCGTTATTCAGATATAGTGAAAACGAAAAAATGACTAATCCGCGGATTAGTGCTTAGTCAGAACATAATCAGAGATAGTGAAATACCCCCTTAGACTTATAAAATATTTCAGGGCCCAGTATTTAATTACATACTAAATTAGTACATTTTAATGACATGAACAAAGACAATGGTCACTTTTTTGGAGGATTGTGATTATGGCCAATTTAAATGGGTTGTTGGCTAAATGATTCTGTGGTTCTCCAATCCGCAGAATCCAAGGTTGCGTGATTACTCTCAGTGTGTAAAAATGAGAATTCGGATATTTTCAATTTAGTTTTTATTTTAACAAAACTCACGTTAAACAATAATTTTATGAACAAAACAGATCGCGTGCGTTGGAGGAGATTTAGGGCTAAACCGGCGACTAGACCGCTGGAGAGAGAATGAAATATTTGCCGCGCAGGTTTACAGTGATACCAGTCTCACATGAATGTAGGTAAAAGTAATGTTGTCATTATTTTCGGGAGATGTAAACTCCCTATAATTTACCCTACACTTTTAAATGGAAATAGATTTAAATAGATCCTGCAGGCTAATTGGTACGCTTTTGTTATATCTCCCTTACTCTCATCTAAACGGCATTAGAAAAAGAAAACACCACGCTTTATATCCAAATCTAGAAGTGTGCACCTTTATGAAACCAAAGGTACCGACCGCAATTTGAAAGAAAGAAAAAAAAGAAAGTAAAAAGAAGGAAGAAGAAAAAACTTATGGAGACTTTGTGGTTTTATTAATTACTTTTGTGAGTAACAACATAAAAGTGAGGTGACAGTAACTTTTGTAATACATTTGTCTAACAAAATGTGTGTTTTTATATATTTTTTTTAAAGGAATGTAAAGTGAGCGAATTTAATATTTTTTATATTTGCAATCAAAATTTTAATATTTAAAAATTAAATGTTCAGTTCTAATAATGAATTATATGTTTATTTTTAATAATAAATTATATTATTATTTTTTTTGTAAACTAATGTTTTTAAGACAAGATTTTTTATGCATAGCACAAAGGGTAAAATTTATTTTATAAGCAATAATTATTAGCCTGAAACACTCATCCACATTGAAAAATCTCCTGATAAAAGATACATTAGTTTACAAAAAAAATAATAATTAATATTTGACGTTCTAGTATTTTCATTAAAAAATGTAGACAATTTGTCTCGACGCCATCTAGTGAGAGAGTTAGCACTCACAATGCTTTTCTCATATAAAATAAAGTTGGTTGTTTTCAGGTGAAAAAATGTAACAAGCAGTAATTGTTGAATGAAACACTAGTATATATTGAATTATTTCGCGGGTAAGAGATAAGCCGCCATAGCTCAGTGGTCAGAGCTGTCGACCGGAAATCGAAAGGACACGGGTTCAAGTCCCGTTGGCGTCATGTATCTTTTATCAGGAGATTTTTCAATGTGGATGAGTGTTTCAGGCTAATAATTATTGCTTGTAAAATAATAAATTATATGTTCATTATCTAATAATGGATTATATGTTCATTTCTAATAATGAATTATATATGTTCTTTTCTAATAATAAATTATATGTTAATTTCTAATAATAACATTTGAAAGCGTATTTTATCAAAGTTTTTAGTTTTCAAAGCGGAAACACTCTGACCTTCTATCAGAATATGCCAGAGGCCTGAAGGTGTATAAAGAATGTAAGAGATACACACCTCCTGGTACTCCCCCATGGGGGTGAGATAGCGCAGTATCAGCATTTGTCTAGTAGCATCTGTTGGGGGATGAATTTGAATATTTCCTGCAAAAAACAAAAATAAAATAATAATTCATTATTGAGCTTGAGGTACATAAAACACCATCACAATCAACCATCAGCGCCATTTTAATTTTTTGATATTTGAACAGACCACACAAATAATATATTTTCACATTAACCTCTCAGACAAAGACATTTATATACTATGTGTTCCTTTGAGAACTGTCAAAACGTGATAATTTTTGTGTTATTTACGAGTTTTGCTAAAAGCATCATAACTCACGTCTTGGGAAACGTAGCCTCATTCTAAAAAATGTTTTGGAAAGATTATGAAATCCACTATCGAATTGTGTTGTTATAAGTAAATATTTGCGTTTCTAAATATATATTTTATGAAAACGTCAAAAATATGTAAGAATCAATAACCAATATTTCAAAGCCGTGAAAAATGTACTTTTTTCTGAGTATCATAAAGAAATAACACTTTATATATTGAAGAAATATAATTAAAAACTATTAGTCACCTCAAAATATTAACCGTCCAAACTAAAATATTTTTAATAAATTATTTAGAAACGCAATAAATTATGAACAAACAAGATGACAGATTCAATCGGCTTAGATAATGCAGTTCTACGTTCCATAGATATTGTTGAATACAGACGCGTAGCGTTATTCATTATCGATACTCTGTTTTTTAAATCATGGCAATCCGTATACTAGTGATGGAAATAAATCGATTTTTGTAAAATTTCGCGCGTTTACGTGAAAAGACGTTCTAATGTCTTGACCGCTATTATCATATTTACGTCTTTTGACGTTCTAATGTTCTGAGTGGTTAAGGCCGTTCGTACATGGAGATACTAGTGAGTATAGTTCGTGCGCACAGCATACGCTCCACTCGCGATTACCCGCTGTACTATTTTGCTAGTGTTGGTTGAACCCTATGGCGGGTTGCATTCACATTTACCACCCGTTTAACAGAAATGGCGCTCGAACGTGATTTGAAAGTTAGAATTTGTTTTGAGGATGGGGAAATATTCATGTTTATATAACTATAATTTATCACAATATGTAAGAAAGGATACTCTATACTAGTGCGTATAATTTTTTTCTTGTTAACCCCGTTAACCACTTAATGCTTCTTAACGAGCGGTGTTCGCAGACGGCGCGTGTATCGTACTGCGACAACCCGAACACTGCTCGCGTGTTTTGACATGTTTGCGTTCTACAATAAATATAAACAAACGAACTGCGCTCGCCACTCGCCACTTGACGCTCATACCTAGAGGTATTTATTTCGAATATCTGGCCCGCCGTGACGGAAATCATTCGAAATTTCAATTTACGCAGAAATATATTGTATTTTTATTAAATTTACTTGGAATAATGTGAGTTGAAAAATCCGGCCCAACGGAAATCGGCCGAAAAATTTGGATTCACTCGGAAATATGACGTATTTTAACAAATTTACTTCAAATATCTGAATTTAAAAGGCCGACCACGACGAAAATCTGCCGAGAAAATTCGATTTACACGGAAACATATGGCATTTTTACATATTTATTTTGAATATCTGAATTTAAACTGCCGGCCGCGACAGTAATCGGCCGCAAAAATAAAGAATATTTCGTATTAATACGAATTTACTCCTAAGATACTACCCGGATTTGAAGGCGACCGAGAAACTCGATTTTCGGCATCTTTATTTTTATTTTTTTCTCAAAATTACGATTTACGTGGGAATTCGTTAATTCGAAATTCGATTTTTTATGTCCCGTGGATTTCGAATTAACGAGTTTCTACTGTATAATTTTTCCTTTCTTTCCATATTGTCCTATGACTTTCAATAACTTTCATGTGTGTAAATGGCGCTTATGCCGTTAATTCTAAATAAATAATTAAATACCTATAACATATGTCTCCATCTCTGCCCAGGAGCTGTTGGAAGCCGTGTCTGGGGGGGGTGGGAGATGGATCTTGGTGGTGGGGGGCAGGGGGATTCCTCGAGGGGGGGACATCATGCCCTCGGCCAGGGGACCTGGAATCAATCCAATCAAACAACCGGTTTATATCCAATGCATCTGGTTTCCACTGGGCGTTGAGAGTTCAAACCTCTGCTAGATAAGTCCTCCATCATTGCACAAGCAACATGCACCCACTATGATGATATTAATCAAATATTATCGGGTTATTCGTAACCCGGTAACATATTGATTTGTAGAAATTTATTTTTTATTATGTTACTAATTATTATGGCATTTTTTGTCCGCAGGGATGGCAGTAAGGATGGACCGCCACACAACTCGGTTTTGGCACACTCTTTGCTTCATTCACATTCATGCATTGTCTCATAACACTCTTCTGTTATTCCAACTCATATTTATTTTTTTTTTAAAAGAAATACAAACATTCCCGGGCTACGAATAACCTGACAATATTTGAAAATCTCCTACTGCCACCACAGTAAGCGGAAAATGTGGCTTGTATTGTGATGGAGGACTTAGCCAGCCGAGGAATTGAACACACTACGCCTGGGTGGTACCCAAATGCGATGTCAACTCGGCCACCGACCGGTCAGACCGGTTTGTTTTATTTGATCGTGCCATGCCTTCCTCGGGCGTACACGTTCTACCGTTCACTTCCACGTCCATTTAACATTTAAGCATCCCTTTCTTAATTTTAACCAATACGCTTACATCAGAGTTGCATTCTTTACAGATCTCTACGATTGTACGCGGTTTTTCAACAGCGATCTCATTTCAACAGCATTTGGTCCAACTACATCCTTCCTCTGCCAGTTCCATGCATCACTGCCATACATCAGAGTTGGTATCAGCACTCCATTGCGGACTGCTAGCTTCGCTTCTTCAGTGTGATAAGTGTAGACACATCATGTGTACTTACTGGAAGCAGTTGTGTTGAAGCTATTATCGTTTGGCGCTGGTTGTTTGGACGGTGTACCTCCAGCTTCTTCGTCGCTGGCATTCGCCCCTCCCCCGTCGCTGTATCGCACTACGCAAAAAAAACACGTAATAATATATTATCAGCTAGAAGTAGACTACATTTATGTTTTGGGATCTATATACACGGTGTCCGGAAACTCGTAGTACAAGCGGGAAACTGGAGAATCTACACCACATGGGGAACCCAAAAAAACATAAAGTTTTATGATTTGAGCATTTTCACAAAAAAAAAAAAAAAACAAAAAAAAATATTTTTCGGCTATTTTTGGGTTAAAGTTTTTTCTGGTGTTTAGGGTTGAATAACAGATGTTTTAACCCTGCAGAGCAGAAATATTTTATGATTACACCGGATTAAATGAAGGGTGATTTCAAAATAATGCTTAAAATCCGAGTTTCTTCATTTGTTTTACTTTCAAATAGTTTTAATTAGTTGGGTACTTTGATCTTCAGTAATAATTTATAAGAATGTGATTAAAAAAAAAAAAAAAAAAAAAAAAAAATGAACTTCTAACTCGATTTACTCGATAACGAAAGCTCAAATCAAAAAAATATATACTACAAAATCGACTCCAAACGTGATGTAGATTCACCAGTTTCCCGCTTGTACTACGAGTTTCCGGACACCCTGTATAGAAGTGAATACCACACGAGTCCCAATTCCCCAATTAGATTAAGTTGCGAAAGTGAGGGAAAAGAGATAAGTAGAGGAAGATTGGGAAGCACCTAGCTGGTCAGATCTGGTCACGATGCACAGCCAAACGGCCAAAGCCAATACAAGCAAAGTGAATGATGGTATTTCACTAAAGTATAAAATATTTACTGAAAAGAACTTTTAACCAGAGGCCAAAAAATTGTTAAATTATCTATTCAAGTAATAATTTTGATATTTCATCAATTTCACTAAAAGAATGACAAATCTAACCTTATAACATGAGGTCTATGTCCGAAGCTGTACGCCGAAAGGCTCATGTAGAAATAAAATAGAAGTTATGACTCACGTCGTTTTCGCGTGCCCTCCTCTTGCTGCGGCTGGTGCGGTGTTGGCGCGAATCTTGCGAAGTGTCTGGTGGCGGCGGCCTGCTGCTGGGCGGGCGGCTGCGCTGCCTCCTGCCCGCGTCGCCGCAGCTTGTGCAGGCGCTGCAGCATCAACGGTACCAGCTTAGCATTCTGCTCCCTGCCAATACACAACACACTCAATCATACCGTGCACTACACTGAGAATTACAGGACTGACAGACAAGAAAGGGTTTTGCATGTATGCTAAACGCAGCGAAAATGGCTAACATTAAGAACATGATTAATAACACTATCAAAATGATGAGCAAAGTAAGCTTGGTCAACACGGCGAACATGATGAATAACATGGTCAAAATGATGAGCAAAGTAAGCTTGGTCAACACGGCGAACATGATGAATAACATGGTCAAAATGATAAACAAAGTGAGCTTGGCCAACATGGTTAACACTGTGAACTTGGCAAACATGGCGAACATGTTAAACAACACCAAAATTGGTACTTAGCAAGCACGGTTATCAATGTGAAATGGCAAACACGGCTAACGCGGCCAACATGACTTGTGATTTGGCAAATGTGTCCACCATTGTGACATGGCAAACCCTGTGACTTGGCGAACATGACAAACCTTTTGAGCGTCACTTACCTGAACTGTGCGGCGATGTCCTGCACCTCCATGGCGGCGGCGAGCAGTCCGGTGGCATATGTCTGCAGCGGCTCCACCGAATTCTCTGCCCATCCATACAGGCGGTGAATCAATCCCTCATTATCCTAAACAAACAAACAGTTCATTATGCATTAACCTTTTCAATGTTGGTTTGTTCAACGCCACCTATCCAAGCACGCAGCGTGTTACGACACCCTCTTAACCCGTCGTATCCCGGGACCGCATATGTGAGTGCAGCACATTATCTACGAATTTAAAAAAAAAAAATTATGTGCGATTTTGACCCTTATGTATAAGGAATTTGTATGAAGAACAAGGTCACAATCGCTTGGGCTATTCTCGTTCTTTACGCAGCAAATACCGGAATGACTTCTAGCTTTTCAGATTTTTTACAAAGAATTTTTCTGTGGAATGCCAACGAAATATTTGCCGCGTTTTTAGTGTCAAAGCGTCTTCTTTCATTATTTTTGATATAAATTGATTGTGGAAATAATAGATTTGAGGTATCATCAGAAAGATAGTTTTATCTACATTATTTTGATGTAATTTTTATAATATTTCACCCAAGAAAAGTGATGAAAATTAACTTCGTAAGAAATGTCAAAATTTTTACGTCATAATGAATAATTATATTTTTAGCATTATTTATTTACAGGTTTCTTGTACAAAATAATATTATTAGTAACAACAGTTGTATAAACTACAGAAATCTGGAAGAATTGTTATCATATACTTATATAATGCGACACAAAAAAAATTTAAGTGGACACTTGACGTTTGATTTTGGAATTTGAGCTTTTGGAAATTGAGCTAGGAATTTCCTGGTACACCACAGGTTAAGTGGTTCCTCACTCTTCTTATTTTAAGATTATTATGAATAATTAATTGATAATGTCCACACGGAAGGTGGGCATGTTCCAAATATGCGAAAAACATGCCTGGAAAGCAGGAGAAAATGTACAAAGGAGTTACGCTAGTCTGGAGTGTGAATAGTGATGCATAAATTCCCGGGAATTTATTTCTGGGGAACATTCCCCTGGACGGGGAATTTTGATTTTAACAACATAATACCTAAAAAAGAATAATATTTATTAAATAAAATATACACACATATGGTACACATAGAGCAGGATAGATCCATAAAAACTGTTCCCATATATATATAGGAATAGGTTCCAAGAGAATAATAACAAAAAAACACTGATCAAAATTACTTTAAAGTGAGTAGTATCTCTATATAATTGTATACTGTACAGTATTAGTAGCCTACGATTATCTACGTTTTCTTCTTCCTCAGCACAGTCAATTGGATGTTTGCGTTTGCGAGTACCAGATAGGTTTGAAACGTTATGATGCGAAGCAATCTGCTCATCCGTGGAAGAAAGGGTTTTCTTGGGAGCAACTTGAGAGCCTCTTTCAGAGGAAAGAAGTTTCCAATTGTGTGCCACAAATGTTATTTTCCCTGCTCTTTGAGTTGTTAGACGATTCCTCCGTGTTGTATGAATGCGACTAAACGTGCTAAAAGATCTCTCAGTGGCTGCTGAAGTAATGGGAGCAGTCAATATTCTTATGGCAACCTGTGACAAATCAGAACATGCGCACATCCCCTTCCACCAGGTCACTGGCGTGATTTTATCGACACACTTCAGACACACAGCAGATGTCCTTGGGAACCTGGATCTAGTAGGGCAGCAGCCCGATGTATTGGAGCAATAGCAAGTGGTAGGGAAGTCACTTGATCAGAGGATGTCGTCTTAGATAACTGCTAACACTCAATAAAGCATCCAAGAGAAGTGTAGAAACCATTTTATTAAAAAATCCCCGTTTTCGGGAATTTATTTCAGGTCGGGGAATATTCCCGGGAACATTCTTGTATACATCACTAAAGTGTGAAGGACAAAAATTATAAATGAAGCCAGAGTCACTATATCTGCCAGAATGCAATAGAGCACAGCAAACAATAAACAATTAGATAATGTTAATTAAGTGTTAATCTCAAGCGACCTACCAGGTAAGTATTGTACTGTATATTTTCTCCATAAATAGTTAAGTAATAACAAAGATCACTGTAGAAATGTATTATAAGTTTGTACAGCGCCCTTGAGGTGTTTTTGCACAAAAACGGCGCTATACAAGTCATCCAATTATTATTATTAATGTGCAAGCTGTAACTGACGCCGAGGGAACTTCTACTAAATATTAATACATTTTGTATTGTGCTTTTTCTCGAAAATGTTTTATTAATTTAATTTACTGTATAAGAAATTCTTAATTTAACTGAAAAAAAATTATATTTAAAAATGTTACACACCTTCAAACTGACTATAACGTAATTTGTATAACTCCCCCACCACCCACCCACCGTATATAATAATGTTATGTATGGATAGTGGTTGGAAAAGTATCATTCAAAAAGGAAACATTGCTTGAAATGACATTAGACATATATGGCAACCTTCCTCTTTCCCACCTCCCGTCAGTCTCACAATGTATGTACCACAATAAGGAATTCGAGTGAAAATATATTTTGACTATCGAAAAATATGTTTATGTCGACCAAAAACATTGATTCTCAGAACTAGCTGTACCCCGTCACGTATTGCTGTGTCTCAGTTAGTCTGTGCAGATAAAAGAAACAATAGTCCAACGTGACACAAATATATAATATAGTTATATGGCGTGTATTTATGGCGTGGTAACCCCATCACCATTGAAATACATCTGTGGGTGGAATTTGACCTCCTCCACAAATGTTTTCCATTGGCTGCGGTCAATGGCTACTCCCAGTCCTGCTCCAATCCTTTTCCACACACTCTGTCCACATCTTCCTCGGTCCAACTCTGGCCATTGTTCTCTCTGACATTCATTTTTTCTTTGTGCATCACAGACTGTAACCATTTACAATACACGTGTTACATTACATACATTATTATTAAAATAAAATAATATTATAATGCGTAACGTATGGCATTTACATGCCCCTTAGCGCCGTACCTCGTGTCATGCTATGCCGAGTCAGTACGTCTGTCAGATCACGGTGCCGTCCATGGCTGTAGTTGTTTGGTACAAATAACTTATTATATCATATCTATTCAATAATGTATAATGTTTTACCGTCCTCGACTGGAGACATTGTTAGAGCATTCAGAATCGCGAGTACTCTATCAGATATCTAAGGAACTTTTACAGAATCTGTTCTAATTTCTCAAATGTATGGTTGCTGGTATGAGGCCCATACAGCTGAGGCGTATTCAATTTTAGACCTTACAATGCAGTTATATATAGCCATCATTGTTTTGGGATTATAAACTGTTTCCGAGATCTTATTACAAACCCTAGAAGCTTGTAGCATGATGATGTAAACTGCAATATGTCAGCGATTATTGGGTCACAAAGAACAAAAAATATATATTATATACGTCGATTCGTTTATTCACCTGGAACACGACGGACATCTCAAGTCCGGGCATCAGATCGAGCGTAAGACGGCAGGCGGCGATGTTCAACTTGCGAACGTCCCGCCCGCTGATGTTCAGGCGACTGTAGTAAGTGTCGCGGACGTAATCGTTCACCAACTGGAATGTAAAAAACATTGTATTGATAATATATATTTTTTAGCAAAACAAACATTTCCGGTTTACCAATAACCTTGTTTCAAAGACCCAATCCTGTCTGATTACGTCTAAAAGGGATCCAAATGATAATCTAGTCTCCTTCAACGGAAGCAATCTTCCGAACAGGCCTTCCATTGATATGCTTGGTGTAACTATAAGTGACCAGCTCAGGTACGGGAGCTCCATCGAAGCCAGAGTAAAGTTGGCCTCTCAGAGGCTGGGCGTACTGTACAGGGCCCGCAGATACTTTAATAGTACACAACTGCTGACCCTGTACAAATCGCAAGTGCGCCCTACTGTTGAATTTGGCAGCCATCTCTGGTTCGGAGCCCCAAAATACCTGAAAAAAACCCTTGACTCTGTGCAGAAACGGGCGGTCCGTTTGATAGATTCCCTAATCTTAACAAACGGACTGCAATCTTTAGAGAACAGGCGTCAGGTAGGTATGCTGTCCTTGTTCTATCGGTATTACAATGGAAGATGCTCTGAGGAACTAGCGTCATTGATCCCTTCGGCACCGGTGCGTAGTCGGGATACACGCCAAACGCGCGCCCAACATTTGTACACGGTTGACATTTGTCACATGAGAACGGGTCACTTCTACGATTCGTTCTTAAGTTCAACAGCTCGGCTGTGGAACGAACTGCCGGCCTCTGTGTTTCCTCCCTCCTACAACATGGGACTCTTCAAGACCCATGTTCACTCCTTCCTCTCCACAAAAAGACCCTCCACACAGCATCCCCAAAGATGACATAGGCCCTGAGGGAAATTATTTTCTTCAGGGCCTCCTGTGTGGAGTTAATATAAAAAAAAAATTTAAAAAAAACCTTACAACATTAATCTCCTACTACCATCATTATATTTATTTATTTAGAATTAACGGCACAAGTCCCATTTACAAACATGAAAGTATTAACAATATATAGTCATAGGACAATATGTAAAGAAAGGAAAAATTAATACACTAGTACAGTTATTAAAATAAATAAATAAGGAACAACAACAAGAAACCTGTTATGCAGTGATCTCATTAACCATTACCACTCATATGTCGGGTGCCAGCCGACATCACTATTTGTACGCTACAACTCAGTTAACTCGGCTGGCGGCCGACAAGATAAGACGTGCGTTTGTTCGACATTGTTTCTTGTATTCGATAAAAAAACATTTAAATTCACGTTTTCATAAGATTTTGACTGTTTTCCGTTTCTTCAAACGAGAGATGTGTACAGAATTTGCCTTGGACTCTTTCAATGACATTAGTATGATTATTAAAGACAGGCGACCAATTGTAGAGTTATATTCTAGAATGCTTCAAACGAGAGATGTGTACAGAATTTTTGATGTGTAAATACTTTTTAAATTGTAGGAAATCCTTACTATGAAACATTATAAGCGGAATTGAACCCACTACGTCTAGAATGAGAACCTGACGCATTCATCAACTTACCAGTTAAGTCTAAGTAGTGTCAGTTAGGTCTAAGCGGAATGTTTCACAGAAATTCTAACGGTCAATCAGCGCCATTTTGTTTTTTTGTCAATTATGACCTGTGTAATAGTGTATGTAACTCTGTAACTACAGGTCATAGAAAGATTAAATTTTAAACTGAGTAATAATAAATGTATTTCTGTAACAACATGTGATAGAAAGCTGAAACTTGGACTATATAGTGATGAGTGAAATGCTGTAACTACAGGTCATAGAAAGATTAAATTTCAAACTGTGTAATAATAATTGTAACTCTGGAACGACAGGTGATAGAAAGCTGAAACCTGGACCATATGATGATGAGTGAAACGCTGTAACTACAGGTCATAGAAAGCTTAAACAGGGAACTGTTTAATAATAATTGTAACTATGTAACTACAAGTCGTAGAAAGCTGAAACTTGGTGTGTATAGTGATGAGATTAACTATGCAATGACAGTTTGTAGAAAGTTGAAACAGGGAACTGTGTAATAATAAAAGTAACTATGTAACTACAAGTCGTAGAAAGCTGAAACTTGGTGTGTATAGTGATGAGATTAACTATGCAATGACAGTTTGTAGAAAGTTGAAACTTGGTTTGTATAATAACGGATGTAACTCTACGACAAGTTGTAGAAAGTTGAATGTGTAAAATAATAGTTTCACTCTGCAACGACAGGTCGTAGAAGGCTGAAACTTGTTGTGTATAATAATAAATGTAACTCTGTAACGACAGGTCGTAGAAAGCTGTAACTCGGAGTGTACCTTGGTCATGAAGTTGTCCTTCTTAAACATGACCTTGAGTGCATGGCCGAGGGCACATGAGGGATCAGTGCGGGAGGGGTGGCGCTCATCGAAGGGATCCGGATCCTTTTTCATGAAGTTCTCCGTCTCTGCTTCTATGATCTCCGCCAGCCTAGAAAATAAATAAATACATTATAAGCATCTAATCTTTACGCTGAGTTTGCTCTTTACACCGTGACAAACGTGAAACAAACAATATGATATTATTATCATATTTAAGTGTGTACAACTAGAAGTAAGATTTGTTGGTTTCACAATGTGTCTTCTGTTTGTTTTACACTTCTGACAACTGCATGTGTCTCCTGAGGTGGCAGTGTCCCGTTAGTAGTCCTACCAGATACTTCAGAGAGTTCATTGTCCATATAGAGTAGTTGCCTTATTAGTCTAGCGTCTGGCCCCTTTACTGGACTGTCTCAATCCGGGTGCCCTCTCCCATTCCTTCTAGTGTTGGGATTCGACCAACCTTTCAATATGTAGTTGGGTATGGCAAGCTGCCACTCGGCTCGGATCCTGTAAGTGGTGCTTTCGCCCCTTTCCTTGCTAGTCCCGTCGCTTGCCACCCTTCGTCGTACCCAGATCAGGGATATTTGTTTATTTTCAATATAACTCGTTGTCTTTCATTATGTACATTTGTAAATGTGATTGCTTTGTTTGAGGTGAACTTGCTACATTATAGCCCTCAATTAATTCACCGTTAATACTCACCTCTGCCATACTTATGGATGGACATGCTAATGGCAGCATGATGGTTAACTAGTTAGTATGGACTTATTAAATCATACTTATATAATAGAACACAACTAGTGCTTATTAACGGATACAAATCATCCCCTATAGTTGCAACTTCTGGAGTACCACAGGGGTCAAATCTTGGCCCCCTGCTTTTTCTTTCACTTAAAATAAGAAGGCAATTGAGTGACCTAATATGTTTGCATAAAATTATCCACGGCCATCTTGATACCTCATTATGTCTTAGCAATATTGAAATAAATGTCCCCAATTCCCATTGTTTAAGACACCATAGCATTTTTCACCTGAATATTTTCAAAAATAATATCGCCTATTTTAGCCCTCTGACCCAAATGTATCGACTGTACAATAAGATTGAGTGTGCTGAAGTAGGTATTTTTGTCGATAATTTATATGGATTCAGAAAAAAAATTCTGCTATTGTTAAATAATATGTTGCACTGATTATATTATGTATTACTTGCGTCTCTTACTTTTCTGTAATATTTGTATTTCATATATATTTTAAATTTTGAATTTGTTTTATATTTTAATCTTTATTTAGGTACATGAAAATTAATGTGTCTTTGTATGTTAACTGAGTTTTTATAACTGGATTGTTCCCACGTAAGTGGGATAGTCTGTAAAAACCCTATATAAATAAATAGTAATTATGAAATAAATTGCGCAAAGAAAGGGTCGCAGTAATGCTGTTGCTCCTGGGTCCCTAGGAGTTAAAGCAAGCGCTTCCTGATGCGTTTTAAAACAACACTTGTTGCAAACTTTAAAACGTCAATATGTTAACTATTACCGAAATACTGCTTATTGCTCTTCTCTGTCTTGAACAATGACATGATGGTCAATCAAAAAGACCATCGTCGGACGCTCGCTGTGGTTCACGCAATATATATGGGATTGGTAGATATGCATTCACAAAGACTTGATGGATAGGAAATCTCAAATCCTGCTTATAATGTCTTACCTACCCAATGTACCCATACCAAAAATGTCACCTTGACCGGATGTTGTTGCAAGATGTCAATAAAGTGATTATTTTTTTTATATATTAACACAGGAGGCCCTGAAGAAAATAATTTCCCTCAGGGCCTATGTCATCTTTGGGGATGCTGTGTGGAGGGTCTTGCTGTGGAGAGAAAGGAGTGAACATGGGTCTTGAAGAGTCCCATGTTGTAGGAGGGAGGAAACACAGAGGCCGGCAGTTCGTTCCACAGCCGAGCTGTTGAACCTAAGAACGAATCGTAGAAGCGACCCGTTCTCATGTGACAAATGTCAACCGTGTACAAATGTTGGGCGCGCGTTTGGCGTTTATCCCGACTACGCACCGGTGCCGAAGGGATCAATGACGCTAGTTCCTCAGAGCATCTTCCATTGTAATACCGATAGAACAAGGACAGCATACCTACCTGACGCCTGTGCTCTAAAGATTGCAGTCCGTTTGTTAAGATTGGGGAATCTATCAAACGGACCGCCCGTTTTTGCACAGAGTCAAGGGTTTTTTTCAGGTATTTAGGGGCTCCGGACCAGAGATGGCTGCCAAATTCGACAGTAGGGCGCACTTGCGATTTGTACAGGGTCAGCAGTTGTGTATTATTAAAGTATCTGCGGGCCCTGTACAGTACGCCCAGCTTCTGAGAGGCCAACTTTACTCTGGCTTCGATGGAGCCCCCGTACCTGAGCTGGTCACTTATAGTTACACCAAGCATATCAATGGAAGGCCTGTTCGGAAGATTGCTTCCGTTGAAGGAGACTAGATTATCATTTGGATCCCTTTTAGACGTAATCAGACAGGATTGGGTCTTTGAAACATTAAATTCGACGAGATTATTTTTACCCCAGGAGGAAATACTCTCGAGATAACCGTCCATTCTCTGCTTCAAAGCCCTCCGAGCCGTTGGAGTTTGAGAGCTCAGTGTAAATTAGTATCTCAGACAAGGAGGATTGATCTCTAACATAACCACAATCGTGGAATAAATTATTGTGAATGTAACGTATTATTCATATTTCGAGTGCATCCAGAATCTGGAAGATTGGCCCCAACTGCGACGGGTGACTTCCGTTTTTATCCTTTAATCCAATCTGGGATTTTCTTATCTTCCAGAAGCCAAGATTTAAACAGTGAAGAATACTGTCTACCGAGCTTAGTGGATGCATTAAAATGAATTGTCCCATATAACATTGCAACTAGCATAGTTCTGCGTGTTGCTTAGGGCTTATTCCAGCAACATGTTGATGTTGAAATAGAGTGGAATCGCAGTTTGGCGACACCAGCTAAAATTCCTTGCATAAAGCCCTATACTCATACCGGGGAGCTTACTATAACTGTAACTGTACTAAAATGTAACCTAAAGTAATGTATTGCTGTATAGGAACCTATATTAAACATTTATAAGTAAACCGTAGACAAAATGCGAGAAAAAATTAACTAAAAAATCTGCCTCAACACAGGTTCACCTAGTGAGGCAGGTTATTAAAATATAGTATATTATGCCATATCTATATAACACTCTTATACAGGGTGTATCGGCATGTACCCGGCAAACTTAAACCAGCTTTTCCTTAGCACATTTAGAGTAAAAAATGTTAAGGGCACTTTGCTGTCCGGTAACATTTTTTTTCAATTAAAAACAAAAAATGATAAAAAAATCCACACTCCGTCACTGTCATTGGAATTGTTTCTCGTGTTCAACAGCTGTTATTAGCAAGTGTGTCAAAAAGCGTGTTCGCTCTTTCATACACACTAAATAATAATAGCTAAAAATGAGACGAATGGTGCCGTGCCATTTCGTTGTGATCGTAAAAGCGCGCTAATGTAGGTACGTACGTATATTATTCAAAGAAACTCGAATAAAATATTGCCAGGTGGGTTTTCAAACTTTGACAAAGGATAAAACAGTGGTGACATGTGGTGAAAATATGAATAGTAAATTTTTTATTAAAAAAAATGTTACCGGACAGCAAAGTTCCCATAACATTTTTTACTCCAAATGTGCTAAGGAATAGCTGGTTAAAGTTTGTCGGGTACGTGCCGATACACCCTCTATACATATTTACTTTTTCTTCTATTAGAAACTGTTCTATTATTGTAACATTAGTTTTTTAATTGTTTGTCATTGTTACTAACTTACATATCGGTATTTTACTTACTAATGATATATTATATATTCTGTAATTTTTTTGATGAAATAAATAAAATTTTAAAATTAAACTAGCCCATCGAGTTGCTCCTATGTTTTAACACTCTGAAGTTTCAAGTAAATTCTTAATTCAAACATTGTTCAAATGTACGACAAAGATAGACATTTAAATAATATGTATGTACAAACTTAATAGACATAGGACATGGCAGCGTTTATGCACTTAAAAGTTGCGGAGAATCCTATATCTACATCATTGGTGTGACCAGAGGGTCCAGAAATGGAATGAATATTATAAAAACGCCAATGTATGTCATTAATTTGCAGGTACTCATATATTCTGAAACCGGTAGTACAATTTTTTTTTTTAATTCAATAATGAAAAATGTTTCTCGTGTTTGAGTTGGGGAGTAGTGCCATTACAATATGTTATATTATATACAGAAAATAAAGACACACTTAATACACACATATTTTTTTAAAAACACTTTGTAGTAGTTAGATAATAGGGGAAAGTGAGGTATATTGTACCACTTTGCACTCAACTCTCTATACTGTATGATTGAAATGGGTTAGAGAAGTGGAGTTAGGTTCAAAAAATTTTATTGGGTATGATATTATTTAAATCATATTTTACAGGCATCTGGGATGTTTTCAAATTAAACGTTTTATAAAAAATGGTTTTCGGTACGATTTAACGAACCGGTATGGTAAATCGTACCTAGACCATTATTCCAATTTATATCGAAGAAAACATGGACATTTTTAAGGCATGCGTGGGTCGCAAATGTCTGGGTTACTGGTGCAAGCTTCATGCACCCATTTATGGCAAAGAACGCACTGGATCCAGTCTCCTTTGGGTCCTGCCTTTTCAAAATAATTACCAAAGCATAGGTGGCACACGTTTTCTTTATCGTCATCATCAATATCTGAATCATTAAAAACAACAAAACTGTCAGCATCTTCACTATCACTACTTCTGCAATTTCTGGCCTTCTTTCGTCGAGCACACTTCTTACCCTTAATGGGCTTTTTATCAATTTAAATAATATTATTTTTCTTTTTTTCAATTTTTAATTGCGGAATTTTGATAGCTGAGCGTCTACCAGCAGCTACTTCTAGTCCTTTTTTTATACGGACTTGCTGTTATTTCAGCAGCCTTTTGTGCCGTGCGCGTGTTCTTTTTTCCTTGGTTCTTTGGTATTGGAGAAATCTCAAGAATTGACCGTTGAAAAGATATCGACGCGTTTGAATTCATTTGTCCCAATTCAACTTTCTGAACTGCATCTGGTGGTGAAAAGGAAGACTCTGACGAGATCTCTGGTGTTTGTTGTACAGGACTCTTTAATTTAAAACTAGAAAATAATTTACTTATAAAACAACTAACAAATTACGGTAAATTGTACCGGTACGATTTAACAAACTCTGAGTTTTTATGAAAAAATGACAAAAAAAAACATGTAACGACAGGTGACAAATATGATTTTGCAATAGTAAATTGCAGAATACAAACATGCTAAGTGAACTTAATTTGAGAAAAAACTAACATAACCTACCTTTGAACACGAAATCACCTTACGCAGGAGCCGAAAAAATTAGACGAAGATTGTGAAAAAAAACAAAAATACAGTGGCAGTGGATGCCAGCGCACGAATGATTCAATACTAAATAAAAATGGCGGGACAACGCTTCTAACGGTTGGCAGAGTATTGCCAGGATTAAAAAATAGTGACCCGTACCAAAAATATCGAGGTGGTACGATTTACCGACCACCTCGATATACCATACTCTCCCCTTGTGAGATGAATTTCAGTTTCAGGAAATAGAACATAATGCTTTTTAATAGTTATTTCATTCAAATCAAAACCGATTGTTACTTGCCGGCCATTGTTGTTCAGATTTTTTTTCTCTTATTTCAAAACATGAACTTATGACCTTAAAATAGGTTCTTAAATTGACAGTTTGACTTTAATTAAAACATAAATAAAAAACTATTTAAAATTAGGGGGTATTTCACTATGTCAGGCTAAATATCTGACTAGCTATCCATTGGCTGGCTTTAAAGATCAGAATAACTTCATTATTCAACGGCGACTGTTTCACCATTGTTTCGAGCTTCCGGATAGATAACACTCGAAATAGTCTGGCAACATCGCAAAATATTTGCAGTTACCCCATCTACTGGAACGCCTGTCATGTTTTGCCGCAATGTCTATGGAATGCTAACGATATAATGGAAGGATGTTAAAATATGTTATACCTAGATAGAGATAGGTATTTTGTGTGTGCTTTGTATTAAGTTTTGGGATTTTGATAGTTTTTTGATATCTTGCTGATGAATTGAATTGTAAGTTATTTAACTGTATTTCTTTATAAATTTGTAGAATTGAATATTTTTATATATATATTGTCTATTGTGGGTACATTGAATATTGAAAAGAGAATCTCAGTAAAAAATTTGGATGGTTTTTTCAATATTACTTTAATTATCAATCTTTGAACTATTTTAAGTGGATTTAATATATTCTTATAAGTTCCTCCCCAGCCAATAATACCATATTGTAATATAGATTGTACAATTGCATAGTACACTCTTTTTAGGTTTTCTAGTCTAAGAATATTTAAATATATAAATACATTTTCTAATTCTTTTGACAAGTTCACAAATTTGTTTCTTCCATTTAAAATGTTTATCTATATATATACCAAGATATTTAATTTCAGAAGTTAGACTAGATTCGTGTCGAATTATAATACATTGTTTCTTATTTTGAACACAATCAAATAATTCAGGATGGATCATACAAGCATTCAAATTCATTCGAGCTCTTAAAACTAGCGGCCTTCGCATCGCCGCCCTTTCACCTGCTTCTGTAAATCAAAAACCTCGGTATCCATAATAATTCGCAACAAAATTCGACTCACTTCTCCGCTGTCAAACTCGGAAGGTTTTGACGCCATCTTTGATTCGAGGGATAGCGCCTAACGTGAGGTTCGAGCACTGATTAGTCAAATCGAACTTTAACTCGAGCGTTAGCGTTATTCAGATATAGTGAAAACGAAAAAATGACTAATCCGCGGATTAGTGCTTAGTCAGAACATAATCAGAGATAGTGAAATACCCCCTTAGAAGAATTGACGTCAATTTTACGAAAAACTACTAAAATCCATTATTTTCCATTTTCAGAGACTGAAATACTTAATTCTCATTGTTATGTAACTGAAACACAGTGGTTTTTCTATTTAATGCGCATATTAACTGTTACCTATTTTACCTAGTTAAGACGCACATTGTCTAAGTAACCTATTTTCACTTTTAAAAATTATCCAAAGTTTTGATAATGTATTCTCAGTAAGCAACAACAGATGTCGCAAGATACAGTTGGAACTGTTGTGCTGTGATTAAAGCACCAAAGTGATTAAAACAACAGTTCCGACTGTCGGGAGCCTGTGGAACTACAACAACCCCAATCAGGTATGTTGTGGGGCAAGATAGGTTGAGACTACCACCATATTTTATTTAAAGTAAATACGAAATAACACATTAATAAATATAATGTATTGGCGCACGCCGGGATTCGAACCTGCGAACCTGTAGAGCCGAGGATTTTAACCTCTCGACTACAAAAGCCTTGTCATACATTTTTGACAGATTTAATTTTAGATTACCCCCTGCCTTGACAAATAAAAGCTAAAAAATCATTCATTACATAAATGAATACGTATAATGTGTTGATAAACGCAGAACAAACTTTAATCCAGTGCTTAAGACAGATTTGGGTTCATATGAGGCGACATTTAAATGCTTATTTACAAAGTCCACCCAGATTTTGACAAGTGGCAGGGACGTATTTTTGAAAGCTTGTTATTTGCAGTTACCTGGTTAATGTCGGAATCGGATCATAATTAGATGTCGGGTGTTGTTCCTCCCATTGCTTCAGGAGGTCCGTCACCTCCTGCGACGGCTGCGAGTCCATGTTAATATCATAAAATTACAAAAGCAAGAAGATAACCTAAAAAAACAACACTGTTCTATCGAGGTCCCGTCAAAGGGAAGTTTTTCACTTGTGTTAACACTTTAAACTGATTCTTTTGATGTTACTGATAAACTGGAAGATTAAAACTGAAAAGTTTAGGTGTTTTTAATCAATATTGCGAAAATAAATTGAGAATGCATCTATTCTCGGTCCCACGTTTGTGTTTAGGCTTATACACTAGTGATGTTTCGAGATTGAGATGTTAGACTTTCGTGTCATGGTTACTTTGTAGGAACCAGCTATTTTGAAACCGGTTCAATTTTTCAATATTTTTTCAAACAAAGAAGTGACGTCACTGAGTTCGTGTACGAATTTGTTTATTTGATAACTAGCTATACTATACCCTACCATGTGTTGCTGTGACTCAGTCTGTCTGTGAAGATAGAGAAACAATGGTGCGTGTTGCTTTTATGTCTAACAGATGGCACTGTTTAAAAAAAAACATGTTTTTACCTCTCATAAGTGACATATAAATAATGTAGGTATACCAAAACACAAGCGTATTCGAATACAACGTCGTGTCAAAATTTCAAAGCAATCGGTAAAGAACTTTTGGAGATTTAAGATTTTGAACAAAAAAACATTTACATTTTTATTTATGTAGTTTTCATATTCCTCGATGTTGCTGACTGAGCGAAGCGATATCTTGTTTTAACTCAACTGTTTTGCTTTCCGCCTCTCCGTAAATTTGTTTGTAAAATCGTTTATCTGAAATTTGTTATTCGCATTTTTGAACATTGTGGTACCTGCACCACTGAAAAAAGTTTAGTTTATAATTAATTACCTATGCAAATCAGACTGAATGGTGTATACGTGAAATCCCTGAGACGTATGTGTAGTAAAACCATGTATGATCGTGTGAGGAATGAGGAGATCCGCAAAGATTGCAAGGCTAGTGCTAACGTAAAAGAACGCTCAGATGGTTTGGACATGTAGAACGAATAAAGGAGTGTAAGAAGAACCATATGACGAGCCTTTTAAATCCAGCAAAGTTGTAGCGTGTAAAACGTGCTAATTGGAAATACTTAACATGCTTTAACATCAAAATCTTATCGTCGTTATATCTTACTTGTCAATATTGGAAGAGTTTGGGTTATTGTTTTCGGCAGAAAACATGAAAGTCATCATTGTCAAAGTAATTCACAGAATTTACAATGTTTGCAATCACTTCATCCACTGATTTTGAAGACACAAAATGTGTCGGCCATCCGCCATCTTGCATCACTTACCATTCTTTACTTGAAATAGTATGTAGATATCATTGATTACATATCTCAAATCGTTTGTTAAAACAGTGCTACATCTACGAAAGTGATCACCGATTTAAAAACAATTTTTGCAAAAATGTCAGTTAACATGGTCTTCACCCGAGCAGTTCAAATATAGTTTTTTGAACGTGGGGTCTACTCTTATAAGATCTTAAAATTTGAAACACGGTTACAAATAGTTTTAAATAACATGACATTATACGAAATTCCTACTGCCGTCATTTTGAGGGGAAATGTTGCTTCTGCAATGATGGAGGACTTAGAACCTGCGATGCTTATATGGGAAACATACTTATTCTTTCACTAAGCTAAAGCGTAGAATAATAAAGCATGCGCTTTGCTTTTGGCGAAGTTATCCGGGAATCCAAGACGGTTATTAGTTTTTTTCTGGCTGACCCCACCTCCTAAAGTTGTCATCCGCGTTCTCTTTTTTGCCAGACTCTACTAACTAGTCTTTACTGATACTTTACGGTCGAGGAACCTGCAAGGAACCTTCCCGCCACGGGGAACTGGCTCCAAAAGTAACAGCATTAAGAACCGGTTCCATTTTGACTAAAATCTAACCATCTCTACAGTATAGATGCATTATAGACAAAGATATCAGAGAAGCTCTCAAAATTTCCATTCAAATTTAAAGTCCATCAATAAAGCTACTGACATCTGGCGGATGAAACTACAATCACTAACAAATTATGTGTGCCTATGTCAAGGGTAAAATCCCTAGATCTAGGGAGAAATCCGATCATCAAGCAATCAAATCTTAGGAGAGTTCATGTTGGCACTTTTCAGTATCAGCTCCCAGAAATACGAGAAATAAGTACTCTCACAGATGGATTGCTTGCATATAACATCTGTCATTCTTGTTTTTTACTTCATTAAATAAAAATTCCAGCGAAAATAAAAAATGTTTAAGTATCTATTTACAACATTTAAAATACCTGTCAGTGGCTGCGAAGACATCGCGTCTGGTTTCCACCCAGGCGTCGCGAGTTCGATTCCTCAGCTGGCTAAGTCCTCCATCACGACACAAGCTACAAGTAGTAGGGGATTTAAAAATATTTTCACCATATTCGGGATTTAAGATGGATGACATTTCTTATGATTAAATATATTAAATATTCATTATTATCTACAGACCACGCCACCATTCTATTAAGACTCTTAATGCGATTATAAAATGATTAATTATGTTTTCAAATGGCGAAATGTATTTAAAAATAAGCAATCGTAATAAATATAATAATATGGATTTTTCTCCTTGACTACCCACTTTAATGTAATAACCATTTATTATGCGTGAACTATTTTTGTAATATTTTATACCTTACAACTGACACCACGGGCAGAAATCATAACAATCTATATTTTTACACGTAAATATGTATGCTAGCAGGGCCGCCGACAGCTAATCTGGGCCCCAAGTCTAGTAGACTATACCGGGCCCCCTCCCCACAATTTACCGGGGGGGGGGGGGTGAGATAACAATTAATAAGTTCATGCTTACCTGCTACTGCTAGGAATACTACTTCATTACCTTTTCTTATACCATTATACCAATCATTCGAATTTAGCATAATTATTCAATGGAAATGTTTAAAAAGTTATGGTGAATACTCAAAATAAAATACTTGTGTTTCTTGTTTGTGTGTATTTACATATTCTTCGTTAATCAAGATATCTTGCGGCTAAATTAAATTATTATATTTGAAAGACAGAAAACAGGTAACAAAAATAAATAATCAATTTTCAAAACCAATGGAAAATAAATTAGGAGTACCGCAGTGATCGATCCTTGGACCCCTATTGTTCATACTCTATAAGTCTATATTAATGACATGGTGAAAATATTTTCAAAATGCAAAGTACGACTATTTGCCGATGATACACTTATATACTTAATTGGAGATAACTATAAAGAACTAATAAATATTTTAAATAATGAACTAGATGATGTATCAAGATGGCTAAAAATAAATAAGCTTAAATTAAAAACAAAATGTATGGTGATTGGAAATAAGAAGACATTCAGTGAAAGCAAAATTCTTCTTGAGTTATACTTGGGTATTGCCAAAGAAACTTAAACAATTCATTAATATTGTTGACAGCTTTGTATCTTCGGGTCAAGATTCCAATGACACTGTCAAACAACACACAAAAAACATTAATTTTAAAGTTCTCTTTGGGAAATCAATCTGTTTTTCATGACTTTTATCAGCCAAAACTTTTGTCTTTTTTCTTTTTTTTGGGAGTTCTTGTGAAATTCCAATATTTTCAGCTACAAGTTTACACTCTTCTAATATTCTAGTCCACTTAGAACGAAGGGTAGATAGGTTTTCAACTAAGTGTTGCAAATTGACAACTTCCACGTCCAGAGTTGCTTGTCTCGCTTGCAAAACTACACTCCAGGAGTTTATTTCAGACAACACTTTAAACCATGTCGTAGACATAAGTAGACATTCAAATGTATTCATATACTGTTCAATGCCCTTAATTTCGGCCAAAGTTTGAGGAGTGAGATAAAGCTCTTTAATCTTACTAAGAGCAACTTTCAGTCCAGGAATATGAGCAGCAAAAGGCCGCACGCTATCAACTCTTGCAGACCATCTTGTTTTAGAATGAGAATGAAGCGAATACCCAATGTTTTCTTGGAGAATTTCCCACCTTTGTGGACTTGAACTGAATACATTGTAGCACTTTTGGACGATTCTGAAGAACGTGATAGCCTCTACACAAGATTGAGCCGCCTCTTCTCCGCATAAGTTGAGACTATGCGCAGCACATGGCGAATATAATGCTAGTGGGTTATCAGCTAAGATTCTGCTCTGCACACCTTTGTATATCCCACTCATATTAGACGCATTGTCGTATCCTTGTCCCCTGCAGTTCTTAAGTAGAATATTGTGCTCTTTAAGTGTAGACTGTATTAAATCTGCGATTGCTTCTCCTGTCTTCTTACTGCAGTCGACAAACTTGAAAAACCTCTCGTTAATTTTGTGAACGTTTTCTTCTCCTTCAAGGTAACGAGTAACATATCGGAAAATAAACACGGTTTGTTCAATATGTGCCGAGTCAGGAGTTGAGTCAACTATGACAGAGAAGTATTTTGCCTCATTGATTTCCTTTACAATTGTCTGGACAACTTTGTTTGCACAGCTCAAAATAAACTCATTTTGAATTTCCACTGAAAGGTAACTTGGAGTCGTTTTTTTCTGCCTGCGATTGTTGTACTTTTGTCAAATGATCGTGCAAAATAGAATCTTAGTGGGCGATAAGCTCTAATATTCCTAGAAAGTTTCCATTTCTAGGGTCACCAACCAAATTTGAGTCTCCTCTTAAAGGCAGCCCTCTTTCGCCCAGAAATAAAATTACATGCAGAATCCTTTTTAAAATAGCCCGCCAGCGGGCAGCTTCTTTTTCAATAGCTTCTGTGAGGTGAGTTTTTACATCTGGTTTGTTCTTAAGTAAGCTATTTTCTAAGTTTCGCCACTGAATGTAGCATGATTTGTGATTTGCACTTTTTTCGTGGGGGTTCAGTTTGTCATGAACCCTCTTCCAAGAGTATTTATCTCCACTATATCCCTCAGGGCATGCCAATACAGATCTCATTGCCAATGGCAACTTACTAAATAAACGGCATGGAAAGCAATACAAAGCATTTTTAATTTCACTCCAAGCCAACCAATCTCTTTTTACTTGTTCCCCATTCTTTAATGTGCAATATAAAGCTGAGGGAGGGAAATAGTTCCCACCAAAGTCAGTAGGAAAACAGATTGGGAGTTTAAAAAATGTGCCATTGAGAATAGCTTCATTCACATCTTGTATTTGAAAATTCAAATTTTCGTTTACGCCAATATCATACAATAGAGGCGAAGGCTTGTCGTTGTCAGGGTTTTGTGAGACATTCAGTTCAAATTCATCTACATCAGATTTATCAATAATTCATGGCAAGAAGATGGGAGAGTTTCGTCTGAAACACAACTGAGTATGTTATCAGGCTCCAGCTGGGCGTTAGAATTTGTAAACGATTGGCTTGTGCTAGAACTAGAACAGGAAGAACTTTTAATAAAAAAACTATCACATGTTTTCTGACCTTTTCTTGACAACGTTTCTCGTTTCTCCATCTCCTTTCTTTTCAAGGCCCCTGACTTGTGCTGATAGCGATAGCTCATTATTAGTGTTATATGAATGAGTCGCTTCGTTCTTCACTTAAAACTTCACAATGACACAACGCCACAACGATCACTTTATTTAAAACAGTTCAAACGAAACACTACTTAAACTGACTAAACCATAAAACCATACCAAACTCAGCGCGCAGCGATTCCGCTATGACTGTCGCCGACGGATTGCCGACGCGATGGTCTGCCGATCGGGTCGGTGGGGCCCGGGGGTGAGTATGAGCGGGGGCGCGGCGGGCGGCTGCATCGCCCCTCCCACAGCGGGCCGGCCGGCATGGCGTGCTTGTAGCTTGAGCTGTGAGTGGCACGCTCTGAGAGCGTGTTCACACACATGCGTGGGATGACGTAATTCAGCATATCGCTCGCCATATATTCCAATTTGGAATGTACGGCGAACGTTATGCCGAAATACGCTATCCCTCGCATATTATAGCTGTGTGCTGTGTGTGAACACGCTCTGACAGTTGGGCCTACGGAGTGTGCGGGCCTGGGCGCCCGGCCCACGTCCGTTCCTAGTGTCATTGGCATTTTTTAGTAAAATATCCGGGCCCCGTCCCGGGCCCCCCTTAGGCCCTGGCCCCAAGTTTCGGACTTGGCTAACGTGCCCTCTCGGCGGCCCTGTATGCTAGTCGTAAATCTCTAGTTTAAGCCGTAGTTGTAAGTCATATTATGGCGGTATTGTGTAAATACCCACTAGGTGATAATCATATGTATATTTTTAAGTCATTAGTTAGTTATAAATCACTCAACATTAATCTTAGTTATAAGCCACTAGTTGTAAAGCTATGAAACTTAATTAAAAGCCAAAAGTGATAAGTTATAAGTCGATAGGAATAAATTAAGTTGTTGAGCGCCCTTAAGGTGATTTTCTCACGAAAACGACGTTATACAAATAATCCAATCATTATTATCAATTATCATAATAGATTTCTGGAAAAGCTGAAACCTTACTTGACAAGTTGAAACTGGAAATTTTGGAAAAAATGGCTACATTTGTAGAAGATATCGCGCCGTCTCACACCTCAACCGGAAAATCCACGATTTGCGGTTTGAACTGCCTGACCTCCTTCCTTACTCATCATATCTAGCCCCAATCGACTTTTTTTGGTCCCTAGGCTAAAATTTGAGCTCGAAGAATAGAAATTTTCGTCGAATGAAGAAGCCAACTACATAAACAACTATTTTGACTAGAGAAAGACACAAAATATCATTTGGACGGTTCAAGAGATGGGAGAATCGCTGGGATAAGTATATAGACCAAATAGACTTACAAGAAGATTATGTTGAAAATAAAAATAAATTTTTAAAAAAAGTCTTATTTCTTTGTTATGTCGGAAACTTTGACTAACCTCGTATTGCAACATTTACGGTTGTATCGAAAGCCACAAATTCCTATTTTTCCCCAGAAATGAGTAAATTTCCCCAAATGTCGAGTACAACATATAACTGATTTTCGTGTACAAACGTGTTTGTAGTGTTTATTTCTGCCGCTAGAGTTGGGGTGCGCCTGTTCTCACATTGCCGGAGGATTGGGGGCGGAGCTACGAAATCCGAACTTCACTTCATATCTGCCCGGCAAATTTAAACCTGTGACAATGAGAACTTGGCTTTCTTGGTTGGTTGTTATTTCTCCATAAGACTGCATAACAATTACATCGAAGAAGGCACTTTGTCATAAAAATACAAGTAGTGCATTCAAGTTTAAATGATCTTAAGAGTTACTAGTGAAGTAGGCCTATCGTAAAGGAATATCAGGATAGGTCACGGATTAAACACAAATTTCTTCTACTTTGTGATTTTATTCGGAAAACCTAGAATATATAAGATTAAATAACAATTGTGAGGTCAGGCTTCTGGCAGAAAGCTTAAATAATACAAACATAACCTTCAAATATCAATACAAACTACCAGAGCTAGGTAAGTTGGAGGTTAGTAATAAAAAGTACAATAACCTATCCTAGTAATGGTTTCGTAACCAGGAAGTAGAAGGTTAGGTTAGGTTAGGTGAGGTTAGGTTAGGTTAAAAAAAAAAGGAATACAAATTAGTTTATGTTGGCCAAAAGGGCAGGGCTAGACGCTGCACGCTCTGTGATTGTAGTAGGGTAGGGCTACATACCTTTTCTACCATAACTGGTTCTGGTTGAGAATGAAAACCCTGAAGCCTTCAAGTCAGTATTGAATGCAGCGTATTTCTCCTGGCTGTCGAAGTATCCAGAATAATACTTATTTTCGTCCGTAGGGTTGATTATGCCTTGTAAATGTTTACTAATAACGACCTCCATGTTTCGTTTCTTTCAACTCAAAATCTCCCTCATACTTGAGAGATTTTCGAACGTCAAACCACAGTCAAACTTCAAGACTTCAAACAAATTATTCAAAATCAAGTTGATTGTTGCCAGCCTTCGTGTACACTCGGCAAACTTCGTAGTTCCGAGCCGCTTTGAGCCTTCGTGTTCACTCGGCAAACTTCGTAGCTCCGCCCCCAATCCTCCGGCAATGTGAGAACAGGCGCACCCCTAGAGTTGTAACATGTTCATATTTTCACCATACAGTTTCTTGTGTTGTCATCAACTGAAAAAATAGGAGGACCATGTTTTTGTGTTGGCAAACTCAAAAATGACCGTCAAGGAATAAGGAAGTTGAGTCCATTTTTTTTATTTTTTTTTATCAATGTTCGCATTCAAACTTAAATACGAGTATTTTTTTTTTTTTTTTTAAAGTTTGTTTTCATAGTTAAATTAATTCTCAAAGTTTGAATTTTATTAAGCCCGCCAAAACGAGCGGAATCCGAGCGGTAAGAGGCGGGGGTGGGTGTGACGTCATTCAAACTGTAAGAACCACGTCGCTTTAAAGATTTTGTATGGAAAAAAAATTAATTCTTCAATAAGGAATTCCAGTAATTTTTTTACCAATGGTAACCGTCTATTAGAATTGATGTTATTAAAAAAAAAAGAAAATTGATTAAGATTTCATAGTTAAATTAATATTTTAAGTTAGAATATTTGATTTTCAAGCCCGGTACG
The DNA here is from genome assembly GCA_026573805.1 of Hesperophylax magnus. Taxonomy (NCBI): domain Eukaryota; kingdom Metazoa; phylum Arthropoda; class Insecta; order Trichoptera; family Limnephilidae; genus Hesperophylax; species Hesperophylax magnus. Next base: position 3,215,383 of record JAIUSX010000005.1, on the reverse strand, counting down.
GTATTGTCGTCGCTATTTGTTGACTTGCCCCGCGCGAATTCAGGACCACCGCGCAGAAATGTAAAGACCAAAAGTAAAATAACGGTTTACAGCCCAGTTCACTGTGAGACTTTTCTGAGCGGCCGGCGGCCTGAAGTGTATCACATGTTATGTGACATGTATAATAATAAAAACTTCTAAGTTATGCAATAAACAACATATTATTATAAAGCACTATACGAATATGTATCTTTAGAAACCCATTTCATATAATAATAACAACAAATACGTACATATATTTGACAAACCCAAATAAACTTTGGCCTATACACCTCTCTCATCTAAACCGACCATCTCTCATGTAATAGAAAGAGATGCACCATAGGTGATTCGCTGTACGTACAAGTCACGACACATGTGACGTCAGAATTCTTTCGACCAATCGTGGAGCGTATACACTCTATTGCTATTGAATGCTTTTTCAAGAACGTTTAACTAATTCTAAGAATAATAATATAGAAATATATTTATATATTTAGAATCGATATTTTTTGATCTACATGAATATATTTTTTATAAGTCAAAATATTTTTCACTCAACTTCCTTATTATAACGACAAATTTTAATTATAAGTATAACAGAAGTTCGTTATTTTAGCTTTATAATTAAAAAATAAATAATAGTACCTATTGTAATCCATGAACAGTCTTTAAGCTCTGTAATGGCAAATAATGTATTTTTTAGTGAGTTGTAATTGATTTTTGAGTGTTGGATCTAAAAGTTCGCGGTGAAATTCAAGTTTGAATTTGTGCAAACAAAGTGATGTCACCGTTCATTGCTGTTCATGTCCTAACTTGTTTTTTATAACATCATATTTGGAGATGTGGTGTAATTGATATATTTTTTTTTTTTTTTATTGGTTTAAGGTACAGTTATAATGTATACATATTACAAAGTTGTTTTTTTTAAATATCAGAAAGAGTAAAGTAACACACCTTTTCTTTGAGCAAACGCTCGTGTTAAAAAGTTGGGGAAACGTAATTAATTACTATTTTAACATATTTTAAACAAAGAAAAATAAAATACAGTTTACAGACGATTGATGTAAAAAAATAATAGAAAAAAGGAGTAGAGAAAAAAAGAAGACAGCAGTAAAAACGATATCTAATATTATTTTAGAGAAATATGATATTATTTAAAAGGTGTAGTAATTAAAGAAATACTGCTGAATTATATTTTAAATTGTGAATTTGAATTTCAACAATTTTTTTTTGTAATCTTACATCTAGAGGTAATTCGTTAAATCATTTCACTCCATTATAATTTCTATTGCTCTTTTAGAATTGGAGTGAATAATGCATTCTTGTGTTTGTGTATACACTCTCACTAATGTCTTTGCGAAGGGCATGACAAGAATACTATTTTGACCTTAGATGAATTAAAAGGGTAGATATGTTACTGATACGATGCGCGTGATTCCACTGAACTGGGTCCAGTGGACAAACTTGTGATTTACTGTGTTAAGTATCGCACATAGCCACATAAGTCAGAGAAGCTGTCACCGGCTACCACAAACTGTGCACAAATCATTCTCGAGCAAAAATCAAATCTGATGTACTTTCTTTCCATTCGCATGTTTTCAAAAATCTCTTATTATTTCAATAAATACAATTATTCACATTGCTTTTCGAATAAAATAAAGTGAGACAGCGAAAGCAGAAAGAGTCTGAAGGACAACCTAGTGACAGTACGTCGCATGCTCGTTTGTTCGTCATGAAGTAGAGTAAAAGCGGCCCACTGAGAGGCCAGCATGCTCATTGCTGTCCTGTCTAAGATCGCCCATCAGTGCCCGCTTTAAGCTGGCAACTGGCGTCGCGAGAGGCAATGCGTTCCGTTCATTTAGATATGTATGATGTTATTTGAAGCCATTTGATCCTCTCACACTAATTCGTCAGGGCTATTCTTTTCTTGTGCTTTTTTAATATTTAAAGCGGAGATGGTTTACACGTAGTTCCCGTGAGCACTTAGGCCATAGGCCCATTGTGCTATCTCCCATTTTACCTCAATACTTTAACAACAACCCAGTCCCTTTAATAAAGTTCCCCAGGGTTGTCATTGGGTATGTGGCTATGTCTTCTGGTTCTACTGTATGTCTCCCCAGGTATCTGAGCCTAGTTCCCACCAGGACAGGACATTGGCACCATAGGTGAATTGGAGTCTCTTCATCCTCTTCACATTTCCAGCATCTATTGGTGTTTTCCACTCCCAATATCTGCATGTGTCTCTTGAGATGGCAGTGTCCCGTTAGTAGTCCTACCAGTTCCCTCAGTGAGTTTCTGTCCATATCGAGTAGTTTCTTCGTTCGTCTAGGGTCTGGTCCTTTTATGAGTTTTTTCCTGGGATTTGACCCACCTATCAATATGTAATTACTCCTACGGCCGGTTCGGATCCTACAAGTGGTGCTTTCGCCCCTTTCCTTGCTAGTTCGTCAGCCCGCTCGTTGCCCTCAATACCTTTATGTCCTGGTACCCAGATTAGGATTATTTTATTGATGGTAGCGAGTTCTGTAAGAACAGTCCTGCATTCCATCACCAGTCTGGAGTCGCATCGGTTACTTCCCAGTGCCATTAGGGCTGCCTGGCTATCAAAACATATGCTTATGTTTTTATTCCTGTACCCAATACGTATATTCTCCTGTGCGTAGGCCAAGATGGCTTCCATCTCAGCTTGAAACACAGTACAGTGTGTTCCTAGAGGTACACTGATTTCCTGTGCTTTCGTTATTCAATCTCAATCTAGAAGCAAGTACGTGCTATATTTTATGTTCGATTAGTATAAACATATCGCGTCTATGTATTAATATCAATGATTTTGACATACTTTGATCTCCGTGGGCAATTGCTAACGGTCCGAATGGACGATTTTTCTTTTTTCTATTTTTCTATTTTTTTTTTTTATATTAACTCCACACAGGAGGCCCTGAAGAAAATAATTTCTCTCAGGGCCTATGTCACCTTTGGGGATGCTGTGTGGAGGGTCTTTTTGTGGAGAGGAAGGAGTGAACATGGGTCTTGAAGAGTCCCATGTTGTAGGAGGGAGGAAACACAGAGGCCGGCAGTTCGTTCCACAGCCGAGCTGTTGAAATTAAGAACGAATCGTAGAAGCGACCCGTTCTCATGTGACAAATGTCAACCGTGTAAAAATGTTGGGCGCGCGTTTGGCGTGTATCCCGACTACGCACCGGTGCCGAAGGGATCAATGACGCTAGTTCCTCAGAGCATCTTCCATTGTAATACCGATAGAACAAGGACAGCATACCTACCTGACGCCTGTGCTCTAAAGATTGCAGTCCGTCTGTTAAGATTGGGGAATCTATCAAACGGACCGCCCGTTTTTGCACAGAGTCAAGGGTTTTTTTCAGGTATTTAGGGGCTCCGGACCAGAGATGGCTGCCAAATTCGACAGTAGGGTGCACTTGCGATTTGTACAGGGTCAGCAGTTGTGTAGTATCTGCGGGCCCTGTACAGTACGCCCAGCTTCTGAGAGGCCAACTTTACTCTGGCTTCGATGGAGCCCCCGTACCTGAGCTGGTCACTTATAGTTACACCAAGCATATCAATGGAAGGCCTGTTCGGAAGATTGCTTCCGTTGAAGGAGACTAGATTATCATTTGGATCCCTTTTAGACGTAATCAGACAGGATTGGGTCTTTGAAACATTAAATTCGACATAATTTCATTTTAATGTTCATTTTTGTTCACAGTTCGTTTGGTATTGTTTTGTCTTTGTGGATACCGCAGAAGAGTCCCAACTGCTCCCAATCTTCTGCAGCCAGTGGTACTAAGGCATCCCCAATCGGAGTATGTTGTGAGGCTGAAAGTAATGGGAAGAGGAGAGGAAGGTGGGGAAATACCTGGCTATTCAGATTTTGCCACAAAACACGGCTTATGCTCCCCGTATTAACGACGCAATAATAAATATAGGTACTAACGTAAAATACTTAGGTCACATTATTAATCAAGACCTATCGGACGATGGTGATATCGAACGACAAAGGAGAAGCCTAAGCATAGTGTCTAATATTATTGCCCGAAAATGTTGCAAATACAGCAATATTGTTAAAAAAAAACATCATTCAACGCATTCTGCACCGGCCTGTATACCTACGAGACATGGTGTCACTACCGAACTCGCTCGATGGAACCACTCCGAATCTAATATAATGAATCCTGCAGAAACATATATTGGATACAGAAGATACAGCAGCGCATCCACAACTGAATTAGGAATAATTTGATTTGCGGCCTGATGAGACACCGAGTGCGGCTAATGGCCTCCGCCAACACAGTGGTGTCCGCAGCCTACCAGCACCGAACGCCATTCCTGAGTGAGCGCTGGGCCCAAGCTCCTCGAGACCAAATGATTATCATTGCCAATTTATTTTTCTTTATCTATGTTCGCATTTTCACATATCTATTGTACAGTAAATGTTAATATCTATATGGGACCTGTGGGATTTCACTAACCTCCCCACGTCCTGGAATGAAAAATATTATTATTATTATTAAGCCATTTCAAGCAACGTTTCAATTCTGAATGGTTTTCCTTCACCGGGGCGATACTGAGAGTACCTACTACTCTAATGTTCGATTGCTGTTGCTTTTCAAGTCAAAAGGGAAAACTGAAGTGTATGAAATCTATAATTATTATCACTATACTACTGTGTTTGGCAATTTGCTAAAGATAACCAATCGCCCGATAACACCAACAGCACATGGAGCTCGATTGTCTCCAACCAAACCCACCCTAAAAATTATCCTCCTAACACCAGAAATAATTTACCTACTTTCCCTGTAAGACCCGCAGTACTTATCTACCCTAAAGACGACACGGAACTTACCTCTAATAATACCCTTGAAACACTGAAGACATCCACTAACCCATCATCATTGGGAATTACAATCACGGGAGTACGAGAAATTAGGAATGGAGGTGTAGTTGTGCATCCCAGTACTGATGCCGAGGCCATTAAACTGGCCAATGCACCGACCCTATCCGACGCCGGTCTGAAAGCGGCCGTTGCTTCCCATAAACTTCCTCGGATAGCTATCCACAGCTTACCTCAAATTGTGCCCCTCGAGAACATCACCTTGGCTATACATCAACAAACTCATGAAGAAACTGGTCTACAACTAAATGATTTAAAAGACAAGTTGCAGTTCTCACATAAAGTTGGACCTCGCACTGGACGGTGTATCCACGACTTTCGAGTTCCTCCCTCTGTTCGCCACTCCCTCATTCGCGTCTCCAAACTAGCTATGGACTGGCAGGTACATTCCGTAAGGGACTGGATCGACAATCTTAAATGTGGACATTGTCAACTTTATGGACATACTGCGACAAAGTGTAACGCAGACACGCCAACCTGTTCCCACTGTGGAAAACCTGGACACAATCGTGATACTTGCCCGACGCCCGACAAGCCACCATCATGCGCCACCTGCAAGTTCTTCAGGAAACCGGCCACACACAACACTGGCTCCCCTGACTGTCCAGCCCGCCAAGCCGCTGAGAGACGGGAACTATCTCGTGTAAATTTTTTAGGCTGAACCGGAATAATCATCCCAGTAATACAATTTTCTATTCCTATTATCAAAATATTTGTGGTCTCGATACTAAACTAAATGCCTTCAGATGTTCCGTAAACATAAGTCCTTATGATTTATTATTTTCACTGAAACATGGTTATCAGACAATATTGCTTCAACCGAACTTGGACTGCATAATTATAATATTTTTCGCTGTGACCGCTCCTCCTCTTCAAACAAGTCTAGAGGTGGTGGGGTTATGATATGTGTTAAAAAAAAATACTCTTGCCACATTCTTGATACTCGTAATGATGTATCTGAAGAACTATTTGTTTGTGTTCTTCTTGGCTCCAAGAAACTTATCATTGGTTGTATCTACATTCCCCCATCCTCTTCAACGGATATCTACAAGTCACATACTGAAGTAGTTGAACGTATTTCTATAAATGCCGATTCAATTATTTGCGGTAATTACAATCTGCCGAAGGTAATATGGCTTAATGACAATCATGGTGTGAAAACACCTAGCAATATTTCCCTTCAAGCTTCTATAATAATGAATCTATTTGCCTACTTGAACATGTTCCAACTAACTGTCAAGGTTACTGTCTTGACCTGATCTTTACTAACACGCCTAGCGTTTGTGTTTGTGAAGCTTCTGACTCGATATCAACTTCACTAATCCTTCCAAAAATGTTACCTTAAATTCAACGGTTACATACCACTACAATTTTAACAAAGGTGACTATAGGTACTAGCATGAACAGATATCTCGCCCAAACTGACTGGACATTTTTTGAATCGAACATCAATATTAACGATGCTACATTTAATTTTAACGAATGTATAACTCATGCCATAAACTTATTTGTACCTAAGGGAACTTATTCCCAGCCTAAGTTTCCCATTTGGTTCAGCATGAAACTAAAGAAGTTGATAATCGAGAAAAAGAAAATACACAAATTATTCAAATGTACGAACAACTCGGCGCATTATCATAAATTTTCTCAGCTAAGAGAACTATCCAAAATCGAATCTGTTAGGTGCTACAAATCCTACATCGAACTCATTGAGGCACAATTAAATCTTAACCCTAAACAATTCTGGAAATTTGTTAAACAAAAAAGTACTACATAATGATAATGATCTCCCTCCAAGTATGTTCTATGAAAATCATGCTATCAACGGTCTCGACATTGCTAACCTTTTCGCTGAACACTTCTCCTCCGTCTACTCTGATACCTCGTGCACTATCCCTCCAATCAACTATACTTATTCTTCGATGGCGCTACAGCCCATATCGAGCTTTGGCCTCCTGCAACAGTCGTTTCCAACTCCTCCTGTCCTCAGCGGCTGACTTCCAGTTTGTCACCTGGAGAAACTGTGCTGCATCCCCTCTTACCTCATCTTCCCACCTCCCACCTCAGTCTGGGTCTTCCCACTTTTCTCTTTCCACCTGGGTGACCAGTCAGAATTCTTTTTGGGACGCGTGTATCTGGCATTCTCTGTACATGCCCAGCCCATCTCAGCCTGAGGAGTCTCATGTGTGCAGAGATGCTAGGGGCCTTATATATATCGTACAATTCTATATTGTGCTGGATACGCCACTGTTCGCCCTCTTTCACGGGTCCACATATTCTTCTCAGTATAGTTGAGTATAGTTGAGTCCCCTGAGAAGAATATGTGGACTCAACTATACTAATACTATTGATTTAAATAACTCCTTAAAAAATCTCCCCAGCAAAACAAGCACTGGTCCTGATGATATTCCAGAAATATTACTGAAGGAATGTAAATTTACTATATCTAAGCCAATTTGTTTGTTATATAACTTGTCAATATCATCTGCCACTTTTCCAGACTCCTGGAAAGTTTCTTATATCAGACCTATTTTCAAATCAGGTAATAAGTCGAACGTAGAAAACTATAGACCCATATCGATACTATCCCATATTCCTAAAATATTTGAGTCAATAATCACGAAGAAAATCACACCTATCTTTAAAAACGTACTGATCGAGGAACAGCATGGATTTAGATCTGCTAAATCTACTACTACTAACTTACTATCCTTTACCAATTCCATCGTCAATGGTCTAGAAGATAACTCACAAATAGATGTTCTATATACCGACTTCTCTAAAGCTTTCGACAAAGTAAACCACTCAAACCTTATGGCCAAACTATATGCTATTGGTATTAGAAACCCCTTGCTATCCTTCTTTAATTCTTATTTAAGCAATAGAAAACAAAGAGTTAAATTAAACAACTTTGTGTCTACTATTATTGAAGTAACGTCCGGCGTACCTCAAGGAGCACATCTAGCGCCGCTTCTTTTTAACTTGTTTATAAACGACATTATTAGTATTTTTTCTCATACACACTTTTGGCTTTTTGCAGACGACAATAAGATTCTAAAAATAATAAAAAATCACGATGACTGCCTTCTTTTCCAATTGAATATCGACTCTTTCAATGATTGGTGTAAAATTAATTGTTTGAAACTAAATGTCGATAAATGCAAAATTATGTCCTTCTATAGATCAAAAAAACTGATTGTCTTCGAATACAAACTTAATAATATTTGCTTAACAACTGTTACATCTATTAAAGACCTTGGTGTCCCTCTTGATAGCAAGCTTTCTTTTCGGGATCACATAACTGCATTGGTTAATAAATCCCTCAAACTACTTGGTTTCATCACTAGAATCACTTCGGACTTCAAAAATGTAAATACCCTTAGAACTCTTTACTGCTCCTTGGTTCGCTATAACGTTGAATATTCCACGTTGAATATGCTTGTGTTATTTGGTCTCCTTTTTATGCTGTCCACATTCGACGCATTGAATCTGTTCAACATCGGTTCTTAAGAGGGATTGCTAGGAGGTTAGGTCTAGAAAAAGGCAAATACTCATATGATGAAATTGAACTAACTCTAAACCTCTCACCTTTGGATGTCCGTCGGGAAAGAAATGACCTCATTTGCTTCTTTAAAATTATAAATGGTATTATTGATTCACCCACTCTACTTCAACTCATTCCCTTCAATATCCCCTCGCACAGACTCAGAAATAATGAACTGCTCTTCCTCAACCATCATCCGACAAATTATGGATATTATTCACCATTGTCCAGAATGTGTAGACTGGTCAACTCAAGTCAAAACCTTAACTTTTTTGGAATAAGTCTGAATGATTTTTGCCAGTCGCTAAACAAGTGATGGAATATTATAAGTGTCCTGTGGTCCTGACCCACGGCGTATTCTTGACTTGATTCGACTTGTCACTTTATTTTCTTATAATATATCTACCATATGTCTTTGCTTTCATGTACCTTCGTCTACTCCTGTATTTTTCATTTCACTTTATTCGTGTTATTATTTTGTAATTTGGACAATGTCCGTTAATAAATAAATAAATAATTCTTACTCCTTGGACCAGTAGCGATAGTTATCATTGTATAAAAAAACACTTCTTGATGTCAAAAATTTCGCTCTATTTTGTATAGCCAAATTTATTTTACTCTCAATAACAAGAGAACTAACTTAACATAACATTTATTAATTCACACAACTTAATATTGTGCTATTTAATTTATTAATAAAAAAGTAATTTTCTTGCAAATCAATATTATGCCATTTATTAATTCACACAACTTAACATTGTGCTATTTAATTTATTAATAAAAAAGTAATTTTCTTGCAAATCAATATTATGCCATTTATTAATTCACACAACTTAACATTGTGCTATTTAATTTATTAATAAAAAAAGTAATTTTCTTGCAAATCAATATTATGCCATTTTTTAATTCACAAAACTTAACATTGTGCTAAATAACTAATTAATAAAATTAATTTTCTTGCAAATCAATATTATGCCATTTATTAATTCACACAACTTAACATTGTGCTATTTAAATATGATTTAAGATTTGTGCTATTTAATTGATTAATAAAAAGTAATTTTCTTATAAATCAATAATATGCCATTTGTTAATTCACACAATTTAATATTGGGCTATTTAACTTATTAATAAATGTAATTTTCTTGCAAATCAATATTATGTCATTTATTAATTCACACAACTTAACATTGTGCTATTTAATTTATTAATAAAAAGTAATTTTCTTATAAATCAATATTATGCCATTTGTTAATTCACACAATTTAATATTAGGATATTTAACTTATTAATAAAAGTAATTTTCTTGCAAATCAATATTATGCCATTTATTAATTCACACAACTTAACATTGTGCTATTTAATTTATTAATAAAAAAAGTAATTTTCTTGCAAATCAATATTATGCCATTTATTAATTCACACAATTTAATATTAGGATATTTAACTTATTAATAAAAGTAATTTTCTTGCAAATCAATATTATGCCATTTATTAATTCACACAACTTAACATTGTGCTATTTAATTTATTAATAAAAAAAGTAATTTTCTTGCAAATCAATATTATGCCATTTGATAATTCACACAATTTAACATTGTGCTATTTAACTTATTAAAAGAATTAATATTTATAGAAATGGGCCGCAAGTTGTGCATGCGTGACAACGGTATTATAGTATATTATAGTATTTCAGCTATATAATTGTAGTTCGTTGCGAGGTTCATCAAAATGGGCGAGATGAATTGACTAATTTCATACCTAACCTGTTCATCCGATTCACTTTCATCTCCCAGTAATATTTGTAAGGTCAGTGTTTCATTACCTGAGGCAATTGCCTCTCTTGCCAGTATTTCTTCTCTAGATGCAGGAGTCAGGTCGCTTAATACAAATGCTGTTAAAGGCCTAGTTAAAACCAACAGTTCACGATCACTAAATACTTGCTCATCAATCGGTTGGGATAAAATGATAATTAGTTTTTTGCGGGGACTTGTTTTTAAATTTTCTAATATTTTTTCCAGTAATTCATTCGGGAGCGAGTTATCCGCGGAAGAAGCAAACTCTAGAATTAGTAGGTTATCAATAGTTACATCGCATTGATTTAAAGCTTTAAAGTCCATATCCGCAGCTATACCATTACAACTCAGGAATGTATAGCAGTTTTTATTTGTATATATTGTATTCAAATTTGTGTTATTAATTTGAGTTAAAATATTGTTTAATCTGGCAGCTTCAAATGTAATATCACTGGTCTCAATTTGTAAAACTTTTTGCTGTTCAGATTCAAGGAATGTCTCCAAACCCAAGGTGTCTTCGCAGTCCACGATGTCAGGTAGGGTTCGAAGGTATGCTTGGCCAGCCAAATACAAGGGGGCCGATTTTATACTCCTGTTCTGTTTCCCCACAGCTTCCATTATCTCTGCAGGTAAAAAGCGCAGCAATTGTCTTGTTTGTCTAATCACCTTCTTCAAATCTTTCCTTGACTCACAGGTAATAGTGTTTCTTCTAGTATCCACCTTAAAGGGTGGGTATGTTATTTCATCAAGAATATGGTGATGTTGAAAGTCGACAATGTCGGTCAATTCAACAAGTGGATTGCTTTGAAATAAACTCCAGTTATGTATGAAATTAAACTCTTGTTCAGAAAACACCCCGAGGTGGCAGATGTTTTCCTCCCAGGGAGTTGTCAAGTGTTTTACGATTGTTGTATTTTCCAAGATATAAAAATTAGAGTTCATGTGCAGCTTCATGTGATGTTTGCGCGCACTACGTCCTTCCGGCCAGCGTTCAACGACGTATTTCTTCTTCCCTTTACAAATCGCTTCGATAAACTTACATCTATCATGGACAGTCACACTGTCTAGTTGATATAAATCTCCAGCGTGGAAATTGGTGGAGTTTATCCGATTTGGAGTTGAAAATATAGTTGTGATGTCTAATTGTTTCATACACATGGAACTATTATAGAGTAAGTCAAAATCTCTGATTATCTTGATGAACATATTCTCAACCCCCGGACTGTCCAAGGCTAGAGTATGCGCATGTAGTCCTTCATCAGGGCTGCCAATCCTGCAGAAGCCATCGCCTTGCCTTTTCAGATATTTCACGGTCAAGGTGGTGACCGCGGACAGCCACGCTCCCAGGGAATGCCCTGCGATGGACAATATGAAGTGGCTGTGCTCTTCTTCGTTTGTCTTCAGAATTGCTTCCTTGATGTTGTCAACAAAAGTTATTGCAGAACACATATGATTCGTGTAGGAGTTAAAATACACACCTTTGACATCTACAGACAGTGGCCCTACCTTCCAAGGGTCTGTTCCCCGATGGGCTATCACAATTTGTTGCTGCGATGGGTTCCAAAACGCAGAGCCGAAATATCCGTTGAAGCATTTATCTATCGTGGAACTGTTCTGAGCCGTGGTGAGCAGGTACCAATCTTCGGGCAGGACCGGATCGCCCGTACAATCCCCGTAAGCCAGATCCGCAAATGACGCCAACACTTTCTCACTGGGGTACGGGTCCAAGGCCATTTTACTTCTATTATCTTCAAAGGGATGGAATTGTTTTAGGGTTTCCTGCCATTCTTGCGAGCTATATAGTAAGTGCTTGTCCGCCTGCATGTTGAGGTGATACTGGAGGTGGAATCTGCAATGTGAACAAAAACAGAATTAGTATTTATTTCTTGAACAATACAAGTCACATTTTACACAATGCAGAAATATAATATAATCAGTACATACAATACATATAAGTAGTATAAAATACTTATCAGTAGTATACAATACATATGCAGAACTATGTTTCACCATAATTATGAAATTCAAATGGGACGGTGACATACGATGTCAGGCAAGTGTTAAGAGAGACAGAGCGCATGCTAAATGGGCTAGAACCAAAATGTTCCAAGTCAGTGGACACATTGTGTACAGGTTTGTGTGAAATCTTAGAATGCGGCAAGAGTAACAGATTGAATTTTGCCCCGCAAAAGACCATGGGACTTCTAATGAAGGGTTTCCTCGGTAGAAGGAGAAATCCGATTTTTTGAAAATTTGTTTAACTTCTCCGCTTCTACTATTTTGTTTTGTTGAATCTTTTAAATTCAATTATATGCGTGAGGATTCATTTTTGCCATTATGTTTACATTCTTCTTTATTGTATTAATTTTTAAGTGTTTACTCTGATACAAAATGCTTGTATTTTTTTAAAGAAAAGCCCACTAGGGCGTGTAATAAATAAAAAAAATGCGATATATTTTGGCGTTGTCTTAGAGATAGATCCTCTTCTTTCCAAACGCACGTTAAGAGTATTTCTAGTATACACTGTTTAAACTGAGCAGGCTTTGAACGGCGGTGAGACTACAATCTCCGGCACTTGGCCTCCTATACAGGTGTGTATACGTTGGTGGGAGGACTCCCCTGCTAGCGCTCTCTGGTGCATGCAGGACAGATGCATTGCAAGGTCTAGCTGGCATATTTTTGGCACTGGTCTTGCCCAAAAAAGGATTGACAATGTTAAATATGGTAAAGAGTGAAATGACAGAAGGGATATAAATAAAACATTTTGTATCATACAAATCTATATTAAAAAAATAAAGATTTTTTTTTACAAAAAAATGATAATAAAAATGGGTTAATACAATTATAAAAATAGCTTTTTCCATCGCGGACCTTTGTGTAGGTTTTTTAAAGATAATCATTTCCGTAGTACATTATTTAGATTTAATACTAAGTACCCACTTTACATCAAATGGTTTGGGGTAAAGATATGCAATTCCATTATTTGGATGTTCCTCTTAAGGTTTAGCCAGCCTTAGCAATGTAAGCGCCCGAAAATATATTTTTCACAACTTGATTACAAAACATCGATTTTTTTCTACTTCCTATATGTATCTTTTATGTATTTATTAAATCCATATAAAACTTCCTCAAGAATTTCTCCAAATGATAGTGCAAACCTTTTCAAAATCCGTTGCGTAGCTTAGAAGAACTAAGCGCACAGACGCGGATAGCGACTTTAATTCATTACTAGCTGACATGTACCCGGTGTTGCTCGAGCTTGTGAATTCTAGGATAAACATTGACTTTTCTCTACTTTCTATAAATATAATATGCTTGTATTATAGATTTAAACCTTCCGGAAGAAATTCTCTAAGGACGGGTTGTTTCGGAGAATTTGAACAATTCATCAAATTTCAACGTTAATTTGCGAGTTCTGTGAAAGTCCTATTCAAGTTCTGGTATTATATCATTATAGGCTAGTTGCTTGACAGAACTGAAATAATAACAGAACTAGATTTCACAGAACTCGCAAATTAACGTTGAAATTTGATGAATTGTTCAAATTCTCCGAAACAACCAGTCCTAAATGATAGTTCAACTTTATTTATATGTTCTAATAGTTTATATAAGCACTTCCCAAAGCACTTTGTCGGCAAATCAATTACACAATATTACATTATAAGAATATAGCACGAAAAAACACATTTAAAAAACAATTATTTAAAAAAATTATTTTCACAATTTATTATAGTTTTTTAGTATTTCCACACCAATGAAGAGAACTAGTTCTTGATTTTGGTAAAAAGTAATATCCTAGAGTGTATGATAGTACAGGATGTGGTAACATTATACATAACAATATAAATATGGTTAGAAATGAAGTTACTGCATTTTGTTAATGATGTTTTTCAGTTTGTGACTTTTTTTTAAATGTAATTTTACTTTTTTCTTGAATAATAGCAAACTATTATTTTTTTTATTCTTCTAAAATATATTTGCTGTGTATAAAATACAGGAATTTGTATGTTATATTTATGGCTTAATTATGAATGAAGTTTTAATTGTTTTCAACTTGTAATATTGAGTCTTTTTTTAGAGATGTCTTCAATTTTTGGCACTTGAAAAATTTTGAACATTCTTGCAGAAGGGAATGTAGATTGTTTTTTCAAAATTATTTTAATAATTAGTTTCTCTACCACCTTTACAGGGTTAACAATGTTTTCATATGCACCTCCCCATTCAATAATTCTCTACCACCTTTACAGGGTTAACAATGTTTTCATATGCACCTCCCCATTCAATAATTCTCTACCACCTTTACAGGGTTAACAATGTTTTCATATGCACCTCCCCATTCAATAATTCTCTACCACCTTTACAGGGTTAACAATGTTTTCATATGCACCTCCCCATTCAATAATTCTCTACCACCTTTACAGGGTTAACAATGTTTTCATATGCACCTCCCCATTCAATAATTCTCTACCACCTTTACAGGGTTAACAATGATTTCATATGCACCTCCCCATTCAATAATTCTCTACCACCTTTACAGGGTTAACAATGTTTTCATATGCACCTCCCCATTCAATAATTCCATACGGAATTAATGACTGGACCAGCGCGTAATACACTTTTTATAAATACATTTCCTAATGCGCTTAACAAATTTGCATGTGTGTTTGATCCATTTTATATGTTGGTCTATAATTACACCGAGGTACTTTATTTCAGTAGTTTTGTTACATTATGCATTGTGTATAATTATTTCAATGTTTGGGTAAGTTTTAAGTATATTGATTGAGAAGGGAATTATAAGAATTGAGTTTTTTTGAAGGTTTGCATCAAAACAGTATTTTAGGATTTGCATTTTCCTTTACATATAACGAGACGCCACGATATAGAAAATAGATACAGAAGAATAACATTTCAAGTGACTACAATACATAGACTCGGTATATCAGTTGACATAATCCGAAGCATAGATATCAGCAATATTACACATTTTTTGTTAAAGTTCCCCATTTCAGTCAGCACAGTTGCCATATGCGAGGATATCAATTTTAAATAGTATTTGTTTTGCTGGAGACAATGCACTATTTATGAAATTATGACAAACTAAACACTGTTCTGACCAGTGGCGGTTCTTGTCTTAGTTCAATTGGTGTTTGACCCCCCAAAATTATAAAATTATGTGCATCGAAACAACTGGTCTTGGGCGGGGGCGAGTGACTGAGCGGGAGCAGTGATCAGCAGTGACATCTGTTGTCTTTAATAGAAGCTTTCATTCAGAAGTCCACACGATTTACTGGGTCAATTTAAAGAATGTCTCCTTTGGCATCTTCTGTCCCTATGCGCGCCATAGAATAAACGAGATAGCACTATATTTTTCATCGAAGTAAAAATTAGGTACCGAAGAAAGCTTAGGGACGCTTAGGTCATAACCGTGAGGGAGACAACACGATGAATATTATATGTTTTACAGAGATAGTGACATAAACACATGTCAGTTTTCCATTTTACGCGCTTGTAGTGTGTGGAACAATGGTTGTTTTTCAATTGGATAGTTCGGGAAAGGTTTGGAATAATTGTTTGTGTTGTTATCGATTTAGAATGAAGCTGAACAATGAAACAAAACAATTATTGTCAAATAGAATCAAACTCTTATTTTATTTACTTTAATGTTGTGCACAACTACATTAAAACTTAATATCAAAAGTTGCCGTAAGTACATGGATTGTGTGTTTATTTGCAATTAACTTTATAAAAATAATATGTATTTATAGTCGCGGACTCTAAATACTATAACAAATTGATATAGTTAATAATATTTGGGCATTTTTCACAATATCAAATGAAGATTAGTCACACATTTTTTTCAAATGACCTACCAGAGCTAGATCCCTAGAGCCGTCTCTGAATTACAAAAAATTACCTTACAAGACTATTCGTCTAGTCTAGATTGATAACATCAACATCCCTCATCGCTCGATGAATATACTAATTAAGATTATGCAAATTACGTTAATGTATTTCGGTTAGATGAAAGTACCTCCGTAATTGCTCACATAAATGTTACAGTTGACATTTGTTCCTGCTAACGCCTTGGTGTCTAAAAAGGTAACTATTATGCGGCTTAGCAAGGCTTAAGCGGCCGTTTAACCCCGCTTAAGTTTGCGCAAAGAATGCGCACATAGCGAGGATATGGGCTGACTGATATACCGGGCAATAGACAGATAGATATAATACGGTAATGAGTGGCATGAGTGTGTATATATAATATACATAATTACATTTATTACAGCAATCACTTACATTATTTTACATACGCTCTCCTGATAAAGCAAATGCTTGTGGTTAGAAGAGGAGAACTTATATATTACAACCAGAGATGTGCAAAATGGTTACCCAAAACCATTTGAAATGCAAAATGGAAATGGGTCAAAACTTTTACATTTGAAAATGCAAAATGGTTTTTAGAAAAGCATTTCAAATGCAAAATACCTATTTTCAAAATGCATTGAAAATGCAAAATGGTTTCTCAGGTCAAACAATTAAAATAATTATAGAATTTTTAAACAATTTTGTCATTTAATAATGGACATCAATGTAGAACAAACATATTACATGATGATAAATCCAAAAACATCACGACTACAGATTATGAAACCACAAAATATTTGCGCGGGACTAATTTTGCCAACGTAAAAACATAGAAACTGCTATCTAACATTTAATATTACAGCGTCATGGCCCCATGTTCAGTATTTTTTGTAATGGTATCACTCAATTGCCAGGGCTCCTACCAGGGAGCAACTTGACAAATGTAAATTATCTCTCATAGCGAGGTTGAGGACCGACTGATATTTGGGGCTTATGAAAAAAAGATGAGTGGAGATAGTAGGAAGAATGTTGCAAATAAGCATTTAAAATGGAAAATGCATCGAGAAAAGCATTTAAAATGCAAAATGGAAGATACCCATTTTGCATTTTGCATTTCCATTTGAAATGGATTTATTTGAAATAAAGCACATCTCTGGTTACAACTAGTGTAAACTTATAAAAAGAACATGTTTAAAGCGAAGTTTAAAGTTTAAAGTGAAAAGTCACTAAGTAAAGTTACAGAGTGAAGTTAAGTGGAAAGTTAGACTTGCGAGTTTATCAATATAAAATAAATAGTAATTATTATTTTCCAATGTGAATTTCTAATCTAAATTAAATTGTCAATTATTTATTTTATTTATTTATTTTATTTTTATTTATTTATTTATTTATCAAAAGAAAGTACATATTACATATTGGATGCTTTGCCTGTCCAACTAGGAAAGTTTCCCGTTCTAGGACAGACAAATTGACATGTTTAGTTCATATTATTACTGAAATGTACATAATTACATAACAAAAACCAAAAAAAAGTTTCATTTTTCTCTGAAACTAAGTTGTGTAATAAAGAAAATGTATATAATAAATATAAGTACCCATACATTGTTTTGTGAGAAGTAGAAAAAATTAAACTGGTAGCATATATTATAATCGGATTTACCGAATTAACCTGGTAACATAAAATATTAAAATTTACAGAGTATGAGGTAAGCATTGTAACTAGAATGTGTAATAAATTATGTGCATGATTGTTTTCACTGAATTAAAACATGAATTCAGAACAAATTATATTATACGACAATACGAATATACACCGCGCTCATTTCTTGAACTACTGCTAAAATGTAAAAACAATAACTATATATATAGATAGAAATATAAACTATGAAACATAAACCATGAATATAAATACATAGTACCTACCTGATATAGTGCTACTTTGGTGAAATTGGTGCATTACTCCGTACGCCATATTGTGTTATGTATTTATTATAAATCATTACCGTAGTAGGTACCAAGTTTCACACAGAGTTAGTGTGCGACGTACAAATGTGATACGCTTTACAGTAGTGATGTACCTAATGAGCAGACAGGCTTCAGGGGCGCATAACCATAAATCTTAGGTTGAAAAACATCAGAAGGTATAAAAACATCAGAATGGATGTCGAAACATTGCGGAGCGATAACAGAACTCAATGAAGTGTGGTAGGAATTTTGGTCTAGTGATCAGGAAAGTTTGGTGATTTTGTTTAACAGTTATACAGCATACGTTCACTTTCTACTCTCCCTAAGTTTAGAATCCAATCATTGACTAATTTACGCAGGACGCTTCCACTTTTCAATTTCCAAGAACCGGGTATAAGGTTGAACATTTTTGGACCTAGGTAAGAATATTGTCTTTGAGCAAGGGATGTCATAGTAGCAAGTGGAATTATTGGATTCCTCCCTGCATGTCGGGTGTTGTGATAATGTTCTACGGAGGGGAAGAGGTGACGATATTTTTGTGTGTATAATATAACTTTTCTTATAAAAAGTTGCCTCACATCGAGAACTCCTATCTCTTTGAATAAATCATTACTGGGGTATCTAAATGGTTTTTTAAGTATGACCCTTAGTAGTGATTTCTGTGCTTTGGCTAAGGGGTCCAGAATTGATTTGGTACATCCTCCCCATCCTAAAGATGCATATTCAAGTAAAGAGTTGCACATGGCATAGTACATTAGTTTTAGATCTTTTGCGCATAGAATATTTCTAATCGCCATGAAAAGATGCGTGAGTTTTCTGACCTTTGTGGAGATTGAATAGATATGTTCATTCCATCTCAGATTCTTGTCTACAATAATTCCTAGATATTTTAAGCTATCCACATACTCTAAGGTATTGCAATTGCAAGTGTTTGGGTCATTGCAGTGGTGTATAATAATTCTTTGAGTTTCTCTTGGTTGTCCCGCTTGAGTTGCACTGAAGCAAATGAATTTAGTTTTGTCAGTATTGAGAGTGAGAAGATTATTATCTAGCCATTGTTTTACCTTGTTAATACCAATTTCTGCATTACTATGAACTTCATTCCAGTTTTTGCCTTCAAATAATAATACTGTGTCATCGGCAAAGGTGATAATATGATCGGCAAATGAACTGTTACATAATTCATTTATATAGATATTGAATAAAAGTGGTCCTAGAGTGCTTCCTTGAGGTACACCAAAGTTTATATCAGCCGGATCGCTTAGAGTATCGTTAATATTCACTCTTTGGCTCCTATTTTCTATATAACTACCTAACCACTTAAGTAGCTGACCCTGAATGCCGATGCGCTGTAGTTTTTTCAAGAGAATTTTGTGTGAGATAGTATCGAACGCTTTGGCTAGATCCAAGAAGAGCGCAATGCATTTTCTTCCTCTATCTATATTGTTGGAGATGATTTTCGTCAGGTTTGTAATGGCATTTTCAGTGCTCAATCCTGGTCTAAAGCCATACTGTCTATTGGAAAGGATATTGTTTTTTTCAAGGTAATGACTTAGACGATTCTTTACAATTTTCTCAATAATTTTCGAGATTGAATTGAGCAAAGAAATTGGCCGGTAATTGTGTATCTGTGATTTATCTCCATTTTTGTGAAGCAGTATAACAATAGAGTGTTTTAAATGATTTGGAAATTTTCCTGAATTGAAGCTTAGATTGGAAATATACGCGATTGGAGTTGCTATGAAGGATTTAGTAATTTTTAGCAGAATTGATGAAACGTTATCAGGACCACAAGCATTCGATGACTTAAGTTCGTCAATTATATTTATGACTTCGTTTGAAGTTGTTTGGATGTTGTCTAATTTATGACCGAAATTAGAGATTTTTAACTTAGCGAGATCGGATTCTGTTGTATTAAGATTGTTGAGAATTTTTTTCGCAAGTGTGACTCCCACTGACGTGAAATAATTATTGGCAAAATTCGCAATGATTTTTGGGTCTGAGGTGTTCGCGTTATTGATGTTCAGTGATTTAATATCGGAAGATTTATTTATTTTTGTTTTAGTTATATTGCGAAATGCTTCCCATAAACGTTTTGGAGTACAGTTATTTTCGTAAATTATTTTTTTATAATAATTTTCTTTGGCCGATTTTATTAGTTTTTTGCAAAAGTTCCTATAATTTTTGTAATGAGCTTGTACTATAATATTTTCCGGGCACCTATTCGCCTTTTTATGAAGTTGGTTCCTAATGTTAATCGATTTGATAAGGCCAGGGGTGATCCATGGCGTAAGTTTTATTTGTTTATGTGGTATAAGTTTATTGCTTGTATGTTTAGAAATATATGAATGTAATTTAGTGATAAATTCATTCATCGATGAGTCGGCATCAGTTTGGTCTAGAACATTTTGCCAGTTTTCTGAGCTCAAGTCTTCAATTAAGTTATTATAGTTTATTCTTGCAACATGTTTAATTTTAGCAGGTTTAGGAGGTTTATTTTTAAGGCAGAGTGCTGTTGTATAGTGATCTGAGATTGTAGAGCGAATGACAAATGAGTCAACATGGTTAATTTTTTTGACGTTGATGTGGTCAAGACAAGATTTACTCATGCCCTGCTCACGAGTAGGGCTAATAATTGTCTGAATGAACCCATTTTCAGTTAGCAAACATAGGTAATCGTTGGATTGGCGGTGGTATTCGGTAATTGTATTGATGTTGAGGTCGCCTATAATTATTTGCTGTTCTATATTTTTTGAGCTGTTGATAATTGATTGGAGTGAATTCAGAAAAGTGTCAATATTTTGAAAAGAGGGTGATCTGTATATTGCAAAAATACATAGATTATTATTCAATACAATTTTCAGGCAGTTGGCTTGTGATAAGAAAATTTCATCAACTTGAGATTGAAGTCCGTCTCTGATGTATACAACGATCCCGCTAGACTTATTAAGATATACGTTTGTGTGGTGTTCAGAGTAATTGTGAATAACTTTTGAGGTGTAATCTTTACTAAGCCAGCATTCCGATAAAATAATAACGTCGAATTGGTAATTGAATTGATCCAGAAAAATTAAAAAATCGTCAATATTAGAAATGCTTCTTATATTTTGGTGTATAATTTTAACGCCGTAAGCACACCATTTATAGTTATTTAGATTGTTCATATCGTCAATGACATTCATGTTAAGATCTATGCCGGAATCATTTCCGGTATCATAATTTAATTGAATCATAAGTATGTGTTGATTGTGTATTGTATAGAAGTTGGTTCCCGAGTAATTTATTATTAAATGCGATTCCAAATGTAGTTAAAATGGTAAATGTGCTTAGTATAAATAATATAGTACAAATGTTGTAGTTAGTTGTAGTACTATTAATGAGATAGCAAGAAGTAAAAACAAAATGGTAGCAAGAATTGCTTGATATCAAATGAATTAATAAACGGTAGTAAATTATACAAATAAGAGTAATATATAATAATATAGAATAAATAATGTAATTAGATATAGTACTATGAAAGAGATAGCAAGAAGACAAAATAATGATAATAATAAAAATAAGGTAGCAGGAACTGCATAACATACATAACAAATGAATTCCAGAAGGGTAGGAAATGAAACAAATATGGAGAAATATAGAGCGAGACATAAATGCACGGGTCAAGACATACCTCGAATGAATAGCCATTAATTCAAATTTATCAAAGCGCAGCCAATTTGCTTTCGTCTGAGATAACAATGGCATTAGTTCCCTCGTTTTTACGAAGATAAATTTGCCCCCGTTTAATCCAAAAAAAGCGATATTGTTTCTCCTTCGCCGCTGTTCGTGTCTTGTACCACAGCTGTTTACCGCGAAATGTTAGTTCTTCTGAAATGAAGATCGGCGAGCAGGAACCAGCTATACCGATGTTTGAGGTGTTCAATTTGTCTTCTGGATTCTGTTTGTTTTTGTTGAAAGTTTTTACGTCTGTTAACAGGTTTTCTCTTGCTATGTTCGTTTTGAATTTAACAATGATTTCTTTCGGATGACTCTTGTTGTTTTTTTTTGCTGCGCGATGAATGGCATCAATGTCCTTTGTATCAGTGGAGGACTTTGTTGTTTTGCAGATATTGAAAAAAACGTCTTGCAGATTTTCTCCTTTGATTTCTGGGATGCCTCTTATTTCTATGTTGTTCGCTTTGAGTTCCCTTTCCTGCATGTCCACACATTTTTCCAAGACATAAATCCTAGCTTCCAGGGTTGAGTTCTTTTTAGTGAGTTCATCATTTTTTAGTTCGATGTCACGGATTCTAGCCATGAAATCCTCATATTGAGAACTCATAAATTGAATACTTTCAAGTATTTTGTTATTCTGATCTAGAATATCATTTTGTGTTTTTTCCAGATTGGACGTCTTGTTCATGACTAGATCTTGAATATCTTTAAGATTTGTCGGTGTCTGAGCGGCGAGCGCTGAACTAATATCCGGAACTTTTTTAATCTGCTCCAAAGGTTCAGTATCACTGATTGTCTGCAACGGGCTAGCAGCGCCGGGCTTGGCTGAATTGCAATGCTTGCAAACTTGTTGAGATCGCCGTTCTTGATTAAGTCGACGATATGTGTTCTCAATAATACCTCCGCAAGCCAAATGAAATGCGCCTTTGCATGCGGCACACGTGAATTTTAACTCATCAGTACGTAGAGTTACTGAGCACACTCGGCAATGCATCTTGAATTAATGTTTTTTTCGTACTACCCGCGTAAAAGCAAATTGTATTGTTTATAGTTTTGCTGATTTAATTCGGAAGGAACTTTAAATCACTCGGATATTATAAAAATTATTTTAGAACTTTGATTACGAACACGTAACACTCCGAGTAACTTTTAATTTGAGCGTTATAGTTTTTAAAATACACTTTACTACGGAGCAAGTTAATATGAACTATTCACAGGTATAGAATATTGTTGATTGATATAATTAATATACTTATTTAACGATTCTAGATGAACATATGTGTACATAAGAAGGATAATTTTATAAGACATATAAAAGTAATAAACAATATACATAATGCGTCAGAAATAATATACAAAACATAATACATGGAAGAAAAGTAAAAATTATATGGTGGTACTACAGAATATTATTATTTTTAGTCGTTTTTTGTTGTTAATCATATGTGATACATATCACATATATTAACAAACCCTGATAATAAATATGTGACATTTATTTAATACAACTATTCATAGTATAAATCGTCATTTAAGAACAATTAAAACTGTAAGACACTTATAGGCCCTGCGATTGGTCGGCGGATTCTTTGAGAGAACTTACACCGCCACCTCACGGGTCTGTCGGCATCAACAATACGGCCAACACGCGGGTCAGCACTGCGTTACACAAATTATTTTAAAATAATTCATGTTTTCTTAAATTGGGATTTGTTGATATTTTATCAACCTGAGTGTGATTGACCTAACAAACCTTATGACGTCACGCGTACCCGGCGAGATTTCAATCGTTTTGTGCAGACTTTGAATAGTGCAAATTATTTTAACTACGAAATTGGCATTTGTAAAAAAATACTGGTATTTGAAGAAAATTGTTTGGAATTCTTTATTTGTGCTATTAATAGATGAAGCTGTTCATGCTATTAACAGATGAAGCTATTTGTGATATTAACAGATGAAGCTATTCGTGCTATTAACAGATGAAGCTGTTTGTGCTATTAACAGATGAAGCTATTCGTGCTATTAACAGATGAAGCTATTTGTGATATTAACAGATGAAGCTATTCGTGCTATCAACAGATGAAGCTGTTTGTGCTATTAACAGATGAAGCTATTCGTTCTGTGAAGCTATTTTGCCACAACGGTGACACTTTTTTTTATTTTAGCTTTATTTTAGCTATATATTCTTTATTTGTCGCTAGTTTCATTAAAATAGGCGAAATGAATCGATTAATTCTGTTTATAACTTGTTCATCGCGGGATTTTAAGCCAATTCCCAAAAATGTGTTGAGGTTTAATTTTTTCTCCCCTAAGGCTATTGCGTCTTTTGTGAGGATTTCTTGTCTAGATGTAGGAGTCAGGTCTTTTAATTCAAAAGCCTTCAATATCTCAGTCTCAACGATCAAATTATGAAAAATAAAAAATGATGAAATAATTTGTTGCGGTAAAATGATTACAAGCTTCTTGTGACTGCTGCTTAATTCCTGCTCTAAATTCCTTAATATTCTTCTCAATACATCGTAGTTCAAGTGATAGTATTCTGTAGGAGGAGCGAACTCAATAACAAGCAAGTTATCATTGGTAACGTAGCTATTATTCAAACTTTCGATGTTTAAATTCGAGATGTCATCAATTCCAACGAAAGTGTGAGAGCTTCTTATCAAATAGCTTCCATCCAAATGTGTGTTTTTAATACCTTTGAGTATGTTATTTATTCGGGCAGCTTCGAATTTAAGATCGCTGGTCTCAATTTGTAAAACTCGTCGTTCTCGAGATATCAAGAATGTCTCCAGCCCCAAGGTGTCCTCGCAGTCCAGGATATTGGGCAAATTGCGAAGATATGACTGGCCAGCCAAGTACAAGGGGGCTCCCTTTATGCTCTCTTTCTGATTATTCACAGCATCTTTTATCTCCTCAGGGAGCCAGCGAAACAACTGTTTTGTTAGTCTAATAACCTGCTTCAAATCATCTCCTGTTGTACAAGTGATGGTGTTTTTTTCAGTATCCAGCGTAAATTTAGGGAATGGTATTATTTCAAGATCATAATGAGATTGAAATTTTTCAATTTCGTTCAAATGAATAAGTGCATGACTTTGAAATGAGCTCCAATTTTGTAAAAACTTCAACTCTTCTGAGGAAAACACCCCCAGCTGGCAAAAGTTTCCCTGCCATAGTTCAGTACTGTAATGTAATGGGGAATATCTGCCACCAGAACTGTCAAGAGAAATATTATCCAGAACATGAGAATCACAGATACTCTCTGCCCTGTTAATTAGATGGAGCTCACGATGTTTCCGGGGCCACATATATACTACATATTTGTCCCACTCTTCAACAAAAGCTTGGATAAAGTTATCCAAATTGTGGGTCTCAAGATTATGTAGCCAACTGGTTTGCCTACTTTGAACACGTTTCATGTTCACCTGATATATATTTCCCACGTGCATGTTTAGGGAGTTTATAATATTTACCGCGACAAAGATGGTGGTAATATCCAATTGTTCGGGGCGCATTGATCTGTTGTATTCTTCGTCATAATCTCCGCATATTTTGTTCAACATTTTCATGACCCCCGGGCTGTCCAATAAAAGAGTGTGAGCGTGGAGTCCTTCACCGGGGTCGGTGACCCTGCGGAAGCCGCTGCCTTCCCTCTTCAGGTGCTTCACGGTCAAGGTGGTGACTCCGGCCAGCCAGGCTCCCATCGAATGTCCGGTGAAGGACAAAACGAAGTGGCTGTGGCATTCTTCATTTAATTTCAGAATTGCTTCCTTGATGTCTTCAGCAAAAGAGATTGCGGAAGACATGTGGGAAGTGTATTCATTGCGATAAATACTTTGAATGACTGTAAACAATGCTCCCAGACATTCTGGTTTCGTTCCACGGTGGGATATGATGATCCGCTGCGTTGAAGGGCTCCAGAATGCACAGCCGGAGTACCCGTTAGTCCAGGAGTTGTTCCGTGCCATGGTGAGCAGTTTCCAACCTCCAGGCAGGTTCAGCTTTCCGGTAAAGTCGGAGTATGCCAGCTTTGCGCATATCGCCAATAGTAGCTCGCTGGGATATGGCTCCAACGCCAGTTTACTTCTGTTATCTACTGGAGAGAATGATTTGAGGGTTTTCCGCCATTCAGGTGAGCTGTATTCCAACGCCGTGTCCGCCTCCATGTCGAGGAGATGGAGTCAATGGAGTTGCAGACTGAATCTGCAACATGGACAACAACCAGAGTTGGTAAACATTCGCAAAACATTGCGACATGCGAATTTAGTGTGAATAAGCATTTACACTAAATCACGCACTGACATTGGGTTAGGTTGTTATTATGTTATTGGTTATTTATTACATTATTACATTTGTTACATCTCTAAATAGTATAAAATAAAGTCGCTATCCGCGTCTGTCTGTGCGCTTAGTTCTTCTAAACTACGCAACGGATTTTGAAAAGGTTTTCACTATCATTTAGAGAACTTCTTCCGGAAGGTTTATATGTATTAAACAAGCATATTATATTTATATAAAGTAGAGAAAAGTCGATATTTTGTAATAAAGTCGTTAAATAAATATTTTTGGGCGCTTACATTGCTAACGCTGGCTAAATCTTGTGAGATAGATCAAAATAATGTACCACGGAATTGTATATCTTAAAAGGGGTGACCGGGTATCTTATCAAAATGACAATTCAACACACCTACAAAAAGTGATATAGTCATTAAAAGTGATGAAACAAAAACTAGGTTTAATAGTTCCCTATGTAACGTATTTAACCTAGTTTTTGCTTCATCAATTGTCAAGATCATGGAACCCTTAAAAAGGCCTACAAAAAGCCCACGATTATATATGTCTATCTCCTAATTATAACCCAGAGCAACGCCGGGTATATCTCCCTACTTGCTGCGCTAGTTTGCGCCGTGTTGTAAGCAAGTAAGTAATTCGATGCTCTTGTAATGTTTTCTGTCGATTCGTCGAGGAAACCCTTACTTTTGACTAAAACAAACACGTAATAAATACTTAATATTTTGTACAACTATTATCGGAAATCTAAAATTCCGCTTGCGAACTCACAAGTCGTTATAATTGTACCGTTTAAACAATGTACTTGCAGTGTAAAATACACTTGGGAAGAAAGTACGTTACCCGCGGGTGAGTTCATAAACAAATTGGTGTGGCTCGCTCTACAATAAAGGAGGTTATGTCGACGTCCTCGAGACTGAGAAATTTACAAAGAAATAAAAGGTACAAAGAAATTTATTTGGGCCAGAATCTCATTGTTAGATATAGTATTGCTTTTTTTTACGTGATTACCGCACAAGGGTCTCAACTGCTCCCAATCGTCTGGAGCCAGTGAGACTATGGCATCCCCTATTATTGGATTGCAGGCAGCTAGTACTAGCTAGTAAGATAGGGAAGTGTTCCTCGTGGTATAAAGAAAATGAAATAATACCTCATCTGCCACAAAGAACCTGCAAGATGTGCTGTTTCATCAAGACAGTGCCAAGAATAGCAGAATAACAAGAGATGTAATGTACAATTTCTAAAGTACCTATGTGGTACACAATTGAAACGAAAACTGTGATATAATTAATAATATAACAAACCCTTAATCAGAATAACTTGAGAGTCGTACCTACTGGTATCCTGATGTTATATCTGTGACCGGCACTCACTATTTCAACATCTATCTAACATCTAGGGCAGGGTTAGCAAAACATTTCCACATGTTTACGTTGTGACTCCATTCTAATAAACCCCCCTTCTTTCTAACAAAACCCAATAAACCAAAAGAACAACAATTACTAATATGTTTCGCACGTCCCGCCGATAAGTTCATTATTTTGGACGATTCATTTGTTAACGGAATGACAAACGGCTGGAGACAATTGAATAACGTAAATTAAAAAAATAAATAATAATAATATTTCAGCAAAACAGTGCCTACTTAAAAAGCATACATTATTTTATTTAGGTATTATTATCATTAACATTATTTCATTTTATTTTACCTAACCTAACCTAACTTAACTAACCTATAATAACCTAACCTATAAAAACCTAACATTTTTAAAAATGTATTTTAACAAAATGCCTAAATACCTTTATTATTTTTGAGTTCGGTCAAAATAGTACCTACCTAGTATTTGTATAAAGTAAATGGTAAAAATTCTAGCCACTCGTATGGTATCAGGAATACCAACATAAGAAAATGTCGGTGACCCATTGATGTATAATACTTTAGTCTATGCGGTGACCAGATAAATCATCACAATGATAATTCATCACATATTTAAAAAGTTATATAAAGTCATGGAAAGTGATGAAACAAAAACTTTATTAACTGGGTTAAGTTGGTTAGGTTAGGTTTAATTTTTTTTTTTTCATCGTTTCTAATGACTTTATATCACTTTTTAAAAGTGTGTTGAATTGTCACTGTGTTGAGTTATCATGGAACCGAAAATTTCATCAACAGAAATTATTCTTGCTGTCATCCCACACAACGAAAGCGAATTTTCATTAAAAATTAAAAAGCCAAATATAAAAAATTTCCCAAATGCAGTCAGTTTTCCTTTATGGTAATTAAGGTAAATAAAAATGTTTTATATAAAAAATATTTCTTATTAGCCGTGGCCAGCGATCCCGAGTAATTACCAAAAATGATATTCCGCGGCAGTCCCCCAATAGATTTGACCCCTTCTCCTGGGGAGGATTGTAGCGTAGTGTGTCACCCCAACATAAAATACATATTAATGCCGCGCCCTATATGTATGCGTAATATATCATTGAAAAAGAAGATCATATTAATTAATCTAAAAGAAACATGAAACAGAACAAGACACAGAAAAAAAATTACGGACACAATTAGGAATCGAACCAAAATCTCTCGTCTTGCCGGGACAGGTGTCTTAAACCACTCAACCATTAGGACTTATTTATTAAGAGGAAGCTTCAAGCCAAAAATATGTATATTCTTGGTATACCTTATATTGTAGGTAATAGGCATTAAAATCGCTTGACAAACGGAGTATAGAAACGTTCAATTTCAAGCACAAAAGTGGTTTTTATTTATTTTGTAAATAATTTTATAAGAAAGCAAAAAAGTTAATCAAGTGAAACTGTCACAGATAATCTTAGCTATAATACTGTATTTTTTTTTAAAAAGTTGTTTCCTTTATTTGTTCATACATTTCTATTGAAAAAATATGTTTTTTAGTAGTTAATTTTTTATTTTTTTATTGAATAATTTACTATTTTATTTGTATTCTACTCAAGCGAAACGATAGGAAAACCTTCAATTTATCTAAAGCATATTTTTTGGTAATCATAATGTACACCAATTCGTTATAAAGATTAATCAAAATAGTGATTTAGCATTAAACTTCGCCTTAAGCGTTATAGTTGTCAATATCATATTTCAAATCCAGAATTAACAAAACTATCTGGCAACTGTTTTTGCCTTTTTTTAAATGGATGCGTGCGTCTATTGAAATTTGTTTGTTTTTTATTTGGGATTTCTAATTTATTTTTTTTCAGTATTTCGCTACCTACATGTATGAAAAAAGATTATTGTCATTTATATTGTGACTTTTTTTTTGAACAAATTATTTATTTTCAATAAAAACAGTAACTTTCCTAACACTTTCATTTATTTGATATGAGTGAGGGAGATGCATGATAATTGTTGCACTTCTCCTTAGACATAAGTACACCGTTTATTAAGAAAGAGATGCAGCATTACATGTCGTTGCCGTGTCGTTGCTGTACCATTGCCGTGCCGTCGTCGCACAGTGGGCTGAAAATCGCCTTTCATAGACATAGAGACTTGAATTTTCAAGGGTATTTTTTTTGGCTAGAAATGGATTCTGCTGATCATTACTATGCTATAAAATTTCGCACGAAGCAATTGCGTGTACAAATGAAGGAGTTATCATTTTTTAAAGAAAAATTTGTATCGCACTGACATTAAAAATGAGGCTATCTCTGGAATCATAAGGTTGGCCATTCTATCCTTACACAGAGATATACTACTATTTATTTATATTTTTTGACATACTTCGTATTGTGGCGCAACTTGCGATTTTTTTTTTAAATCCTCAAAGTTGAAAAATACACTTTTTAATGTTGATGATTCATTTTAATTCTTAAATGCTTTACATATGAGTATGCTATATGAGAATCCATTTCTAGCACAGACATAGGAATTAATAGACGAGAAGATATGGGCGAGGGGTAAAATCAACTGTTGAAGAACGAGGGAACGAGGGAACGAGTGAAGCTGACTGTGATTCGTCAATAAATCAATCTGACAGTAAATAGGCATCTCGCATTATAATATCACCATTTACTTCTTTAAAGTAAAATCTGCTTTGAATGAATAGACATTTTTACATGGGAGCGCAAATTACTCGCCACGTTATGAACAAATTTGCGAAGTCCAAATTCGGCAAAGTAAGGCAGCTTTTATTTTCAGAGTCGTAGTTAGTTTCAGAGTATTTAGTTAAGACACTTTTATAAATGTTCATAATTTACTTCCCAGCAACCAACCAGCTTTGTGTTTCGCGTCCAGACGTTTCTCTATGTGATAGTAACAACTGATTCATATTATACGATGTGAATATGCTTAAAATAAAGTAAAATAATGCTTATATATGGAATGTAATACGACAATTGGGTTTATTCTCTTTTTTCACATCTATTTTTACCAGTTTTCATAGTACAAGTCAAAATTTTGCCGTGTTATTTAGTAAAATGAACCGATGATGCCTCGACCATAGTTCGCACAAGAATGATGACGTCACGTTTTCAAATTTCATTTGAGGCCAAACGCGAGCCCAGCCGGCTCAATGGAACCGGTATGGGGAGTGGGGATAATACGCTTTTAATCACTTAGGGCAGGTCTACTAATATTCATATGTCTATGATTTCTAGCCAAAAAAAATACCCTTGAAAATTCAAGTCTCTATGTCTTTGAAAGGCGATTTTCAGCCCACTGTGCGCCGTGAGAAAATTAAAAGCGCCCATCACAGTTAGGAAAACTTTAAAATCGGTCAAGCTCTGAGGATAAAACAAGATATATACATACGAAACGTATGTATAATCAGCCGGAGGTGCAGTTGTCCCTTTCGCTCAGTATTCAGGGGAGTAACAGTGACAGCAACAGTTTTGTAAAATACCTTGTATTCAATGATGTCAGCGACGCATAGGGCTGCCACCTCTCCGGGTTTGACCCGGAGCCTATGGGTTTTCATGGTGCATGTCCGGGCTAAGGGTTTAACATTGATATCTCCGGGTTAGACCGGGCGGTGGCAGCGAAGCGAAAGACGACCATCACGGTGCGGACCAAAAAAATAATGAGAAATATTCTGACACCAAAGTCGTTAAAGCAAATTAAATTAATTAAAGCTTTAACATACGACGTGGAAAACTTGATTATGAAAGTGTATGCGGAATTTTCGAACAGTGCAAAACGCATGAGATAATTACAAACATTTTTTGAGGAGTTCGAAATTGAATACAGAAAAGTTTTACGATATGGGCCAACTAGATGGTTAAGTTTGGAGAGAGCTGTTGACAGATTGACATTGTCGTGGCCTGCTGTATCAGCGTATTTTAAAAGTCGTGGTGAAACGACATGCCATAAAATAATATGGGAATTCGTAAAAGAGTGTAGCGAAGGCGAATCCAATGACGCTAGAAGTTTATCTACACAACAGGATAACACAACAGGAATGTTATTTATATTTCAAGAAGGTATTGCTAGAAAAAAACTCCGTGACAGCTGCCGAGTTGCACCCAATTATGAGAAACATAAAAGACGAGGTTGAAAACATGATGAATTTTACGGTGCCAAAATAATGAGAAACATAAAGTTTTTCAGGCCTTCTGATCAGAATCAATTAAAAAAGAAGCCAATGAGGTTTACAGGAGAACTCTTGAATACATACAGAAATATTATGATTTTGAGGATCCTGTATTCAAAATCTTTTCAAATTCGATATAACAAGTGCAGTAAGTTAAGAAAATACTGTGGAAGCTGTCATCGAATCACTTGGTTTGAAAAATGTCGACGAAGATAAACTTTATGACGAGACCCGAAAATTGTGTGAATTGTGAAAAACAGTGGACATGGTGAAGGCAGAGTTAATTGTGAAGATTAATTACAATATGAATTGCCAAGTTTTTGAAGAAACCTGAGCAAGAAAAGATGCTTAAACAATCCCTTCAGAATGAAAAATATGGTTTCAAGTGCTAAGCTGGTCCAAGTCATATGTCATTTATATTAAAAAACATTTAGAATGGTAATTTACCATGACATTTTGCCTCAATTAAATAATTCATACTAAAAAAAGTTTTATTTTAATTTTAAAAACTATATTTCTAAAATCTCCGGGTCTACTGTTTTTGAAAGGTGGCAGCCCTAGTGACGCACAGAAGCAGATATCAAACATTGTACGAAGAAATATACTAAGATATCAGGATAACTCATATCACGACTAATATTTCTATTTGTGCAGCTCTCCTATCTCTACAGAATTGATTAGATTCTGGTGATTATTCACCGGGAAAAACCGACTAGGAAATAGAACCCACGCAACATAACATCAGTGAATAGTGTTCATCATCAGGGCAGATGTGTCCATGCAGGGCAGATGATAGACACTATAATGCTGTCCGAAACGTAGGCTAAATAAGTAGGCAGCGTAACACGGCATAATAACCCAAAAATAAATCACTGTAATACGTTTGGCCGTGAAAATCTACTACAAGATAACTCTATTTATTTTTTAAAACTAAGACAAACATTCCCGGGTTACGAATAACCTGACAATATTTGAAAATCTCCTACTATCACCACAGTAAGCGGAAAATGTTGCTTGTGTTGTGATGGAGGACTTAGCCAGCCGAGGAATTGAACACACTACGGCTGGGTGAAACCCAAACGCAATGTCAACTCAGCTACCGAGCGGTCAATTTGAAATTACACTTTGTTTCAACAACTAGGTACGACTAGAAACAACCTGCACAAAATAGGTTATTAGGTTCGTAGTTTGGGTTAATTAAGTCATTTATGGGTATTAGGATTGAAAAGAAACATTCGCAAGTGTAACTCCATACAAACAAGAGTCCGAAATGGCGACAAAGGGGTCGTTTTAAAAGGTGAAGTTGAACTTTGATCGAATAAACATGGAATTATAAACATCTCTCCCTACGGAAATCGTTGTTTCTTACGTTTTCACGGAATTAGGACTAAATGGATTTGCCGGCCTGATGAGACACGGTGGTACCGCAGCCTACCAGCGACAAGCGCCACTCCTGAGTGAGCGCTGGGCCCAAGCTCACTCAAGACCACGCCCTACATAGCATTGTCCATTGCTAATTTATTTTTCTTTATCTAATTTGCACTTTAAAAATTTGTGCACAAAAATATGGGACGTGAGGGATTGCACTAACCTCCCAGAATAATAATAAATAAATATCATAAGGTTAAATAATGATAATCAATCAATTAACTTCTTAAATGCTTACCTTTAAATGGCGGCACGGCGTTTTGTTGGTCCTGTGCTTTATTTTATTTCAGATTGGATTTTAATAGAACGGAAGACGGTCAACGAGAAAGCAATAAAAACTCGTCACGTATTACACAAGTACTCTGAAGTAATGTTATTTGATTCTAATTTGCAATAATAGATAACAACATTAATTAATTGTTTAAAATATAATGATGAAATCAGGCTCACAAGTTACAACGCGGTTTAGGTGTGGTTTATCAACGAGTGCACAGAAGATAATGAGAACGTTCTGGTAATTTTAGCAGTTTCAGAGTGACGAACATTGCTCCGTAAATTGTACTGATAATGATCTAATTTTCAAATATAGCCTGACTAGCAGATAACGGCGCATAACGACTTTTTAAGATATACAATTCCGCAGTCCATTATTTTGATGCATCTCATAAGGTTTAAGAGGAAGCTACAAGCCAAAAATGTGTATATTCTTGGTATTCCTTATATTGTAGGTAATAGGCATTAAAATCGCTTGACAAACGGAGTCTAGAAACGTTCGACTTCAAGCAAAAAACTGTTTTTTATTTTGTAAATAATCAGTGGCATAAGCTTGAAATTTGTGAAAATTTATATTAAACTGATTTTCATTCTTTTCTATATTCGCTAATTATTTAGACTAGATATTGCAGTTTTTACAATCTGTGTCTGTTGTTTCAATAAATTGGTGACGTGGTTATTGTCTTGTTGAAGTGAGTTTATTGCGTTATCATAAAATATTGCATCATCTTCGGAAAGAGTACCAAATATTGTTTTGAATACAGAGCCAATGGCGTTAAAACATGCGCGTCTGGGTCTGATATTTGAATGACCTATCAATTCCTTTAAGGTTGTATCCTGTTGTTTTAAAGATGGTATGATTTGTTCTATTATATTAAGGGATGGTTCACAGAAAGATAATGTTTTAAATATGCCATTATTACAGATAGCATAAGTTTTGTTAAAAGTTTTTTCTACGGTGAATACTTTATTTTGAACTGTTTGCATGTCGAAAGATGTGATAACATTCCAAGAAGTTTCATAAAATTTGACTGATTTAATATGTTCATAAAAAAGTCCTGAGGATGAATTTATTTCAGCCCAGTTGAATTCATTTCGAGATGTAGATGCTATAGGCATAGACTGTAGTACGGTGTTTAATCTGGAACAAGAGCTCTCTTTAATCGATTTGCATGTACCTTTACTTTTTTATTAAAATAGTATAGTTTACTGGTGAATTTATTTGAGTTTTTTGGAATGGTGAATTAGGGATGATTCGTTTCGCAAATATACCTTATCATTTAGGTTGTACGTTATATTATTAACACTTTTCTTATCGTAAAATTCCTTTGATTTATTTTTTTGTTTAATTATGTTACTTCTTGCGAATTCAAACGATTTATTTAATTTTAATTGGAGATTATTTGCGTAATGTTCGTAAGTATATTTAAATTCTGGATCTCTGATAATGGCAGTTGGTAATTCTGGTTTATTTCCAAAAATTAATTCATAAGGGGTATATTTAGTTGAGGAATGTGTTGTTGTGTTAAATGAAAACATTACTAAGTTTATCCATTCGTCCCAATCAGTTTGCTTATCGGAGATAAAGTGCTTAAGGTAATAAGTATAATCAGCTAAGATAGCGTGACTCCTTTCTAACGCACCATTAGATTGTGGATGATATGCGCTTGTTTGAATTTGTTTGATCTTGAAAAGTTTTGCAACTTCTTTTAAAATTAAATCTTTACCTTGATCCGTTTAGGTATTCCAAATTTACAAATAAAATTGTTGACTAATTGATGAGCTATTGTGACGGCTTCGTGATTCGGAATTGCAAATGCTTGAGAAAATTTACTGAGATCATCTTGTAACGTAAGGATGTACTTGTTACCGTTTTCAGTTAAAGGTAATGGACCTACGATGTCCAATGCTATTTACTGAGATCATCTTGTAACGTAAGGATGTACTTGTTACCGTTTTCAGTTAAAGGTAATGGACCTACGATGTCCAATGCTATTTACTGAGATCATCTTGTAACGTAAGGATGTACTTGTTACCGTTTTCAGTTAAAGGTAATGGACATACGATGTCCAATGCTATTTACTGAGATCATCTTGTAACGTAAGGGTGTACTTGTTACCGTTTTCAGTTAAAGGTAATGGACCTACGATGTCCAATGCTATTTACTGAGATCATCTTGTAACGTAAGGGTGTACTTGTTACCGTTTTCAGTTAAAGGTAATGGACATACGATGTCCAATGCTATTTACTGAGATCATCTTGTAACGTAAGGGTGTACTTGTTACCGTTTTCAGTTAAAGGTAATGGACCTACGATGTCCAATGCTATTTACTGAGATCATCTTGTAACGTAAGGGTGTACTTGTTACCGTTTTCAGTTAAAGGTAATGGACATACGATGTCCAATGCTATTTACTGAGATCATCTTGTAACGTAAGGGTGTACTTGTTACCGTTTTCAGTTAAAGGTAATGGACCTACGATGTCCAATGCTATTTACTGAGATCATCTTGTAACGTAAGGGTGTACTTGTTACCGTTTTCAGTTAAAGGTAATGGACATACGATGTCCAATGCTATTTACTGAGATCATCTTGTAACGTAAGGGTGTACTTGTTACCGTTTTCAGTTAAAGGTAATGGACCTACGATGTCCAATGCTATTTACTGAGATCATCTTGTAACGTAAGGGTGTACTTGTTACCGTTTTCAGTTAAATGTAATGGACCTACGATGTCCAATGCTACTTTATCGAATGGCTTTTCCGAGGTTGAAGTTATTTCCATGGGTTGAATGTTACGTTTACGAGATATTTTATTTTTCTGACATGATTCACATTTTTTAATATAATCGCGAATATCTTTTTTCATTTGACTCC
This sequence comes from Hesperophylax magnus, assembly GCA_026573805.1. Classification (NCBI taxonomy): domain Eukaryota; kingdom Metazoa; phylum Arthropoda; class Insecta; order Trichoptera; family Limnephilidae; genus Hesperophylax; species Hesperophylax magnus. The sequence goes on along the minus strand of JAIUSX010000005.1, from coordinate 3,179,149 downwards.
ACGAGTATCGGTCCTTATAATAATAATAATAATATTGGACAATTTTTTATAGCGCCGCTTTTGTGAGTTATCACCTCAGGGGCGCTTCTCGGCGATACGTTCTGTGGAAACCTGAATGTCCAGAATGCGGAGAATCATGATTTTCCTTAATGATATCCGGTATATCTTCAATATTTGGATTACAAATTCTATTTTTACAAATTGTTACTTTAATATTAGTTCCAGCGAATAAGTAAAAAATGATATGTTATTTTATTTGAGTTTAAATTATTTATATCCAAATGTCGGGATCGATATAGAGTTAATATTTTGAGAGATTAGTATATCTTTTTATTTTCTGAAGCAGTTGAATACATCTTGATATGAGGGTTTATCCCAAAAATGTTCTTTTGCAATCAAATGGAATATTTTGAAATTATTATATTTAAAATATAATATATCATTTAAGTCGCTTTTAGATTTAGTGATTTCATTAAAATTAGTTATCAGGTTTTTTTATTTCAAAAGCGATTCCTTGAGACATCTCTTTATCGTTTGAAATTATATGACACCAATTATCCTTCCGAGTTAGCAAATTATTATTGATTTCAACGATATTCTGAAGTCTTCATATGAGTTTGGTTCTGGATCTATCTTGATATGGAGTATTTGTTTACTATCTATTTAAGCTTACCCGGTTTAAAGATAATGTTATAATCGAATTCAACCGCCATCGAACTAATCGAGAACCTGGATCTTTTGCATTAAATAGCCAAACTAATGGTTTGTGATCTGTAATTATGTTAAATTTTACACCATAAAGGTATGGTCTGGAATGTTTTACCGCAAAAATGATAGCAAGAAGTTCACGTTCGGTTGTTGAATAATTTGATTCAGCTTTATTTAGAGTGCGAGAGGCATATGAAATAGGTAAATCTTTTGATATTGGACCTTGAGATAGAACGGCACCAATAGCAAAATTACTACTATCTGTCGTAACATTGAAAGGCAGGGAGAAATCCGGATATTGAAGAATTCGTTCAGAGATTGGGAAATTTTTCATTTTGTCAAATGATTCTTGTTGAGTGTTTCCCCAGTTAAAAGGTTCATCTTTTCTTAATAATTTGGGAAGTGGTTGTGCTTCAACACTAAATTTTTTAATGAATCTTCTATAGTACCCTATGAGTCCTAAGAAAGATTGCAATTCTTTCACGTTTCTTGGAACAGGATAATTTTTTATAACTGAATTTTTTTCTGGGTTTGGTTTAACACCTTCATTTGAAATTAAATGACCTAGATGAATAACTTCACGTCTAATAAATTCGCATTTATTTGGTTGTAGTTTGAGATTATGCGTTCGTACACGACTAAATACTTCGCGTAGCTTAATAGAATGATTTTCAATATTATCCGCATAAATGACGATGTCATCAAGGTATACAAAACATCTGATGCCTTGTAAACCTGTTAGGACTTTATTCATAAGCCTTTGAAAGGTATTTGGCGACCCATTGGCATTCTATTAAACTGATAGTGTCCAAGTGGAGTGGAAAATGCAGTTTTATCACTGTCTTCTTTTTTCATATTAATTTGATAAAAACCTTGAACTAAATCCAATGTAGTGAAATATTTCGAATGCCCAATCTGATCTAGTATTTCGGAAATATTTGGAAGTGGAAAACTGTCGCCGATAGTAATATTATTTAGTTTTCTGTAGTCGATTACTGGCATCTTATTTTTTAGGAACTACCCACAGAGGAGATGACCACGGTGAATTCGACTCTTTAATATTTTTTTGTTCTAACATTTTCGCAATCTGGAAGTTGACTTCTTTTTTGTGAATTTCTGGATATCGGTATGATTTTGTAAAAACTCGTTATAATCTAAAGACGCTCGTGTGTTCATAGACGGCGTTATTCAAGTATTTTAGGAATAAGGTTCTTGCAAGTATTGCTTTATGGTTAAACGCGACGCTCTATATAATCTACGTGTTCATAGACGGCGTTATTCAAGTATTTTAGGAATAACGTTCTTGCAAGTATTGCTTTATGGTTAAACGCGACGCTCGTTATAATCTACGTGTTCATAGACGGCGTTATTCAAGTATTTTAGGAATAACGTTCTTGCAAGTTTCGCTTATGGTTAAACACGACGCTCGTTATAATCTACGTGTTCATAGACGGCGTTATTCAAGTATTTTAGGAATAACGTTCTTGCAAGTATTGCTTTATGGTTAAACGCGACGCTCGTTATAATCTACGTGTTCATAGACGGCGTTATTCAAGTATTTTAGGAATAACGTTCTTGCAAGTATTGCTTTATGGTTAAACGCGACGCTCGTTATAATCTACGTGTTCATAGACGGCGTTATTCAAGTATTTTAGGAATAACGTTCTTGCAAGTATTGCTTTATGGTTAAACGCGACGCTCGTTATAATCTACGTGTTCATAGATGGAGTTAATTAAATTGTTTCATTAAAATATACTCTTTGGTACAATATTGCATTTGTATGCCTTTCCTTAAAGAATTTAGTTTTATTAAACTATTTATTTGTACAGGTGCCAATAACGATGTATCATAATATTTTGTGTCGTTTCTTGTTTCTGTTGCAGTGTAAGAGATCGTAGACAAAAATTGATGATTTAAAATTATTTTAAATAATAATTACTAGTCGGCGGCATTATTTTTTTCTAAAAATCAGGTGAAAAATTATTGCTTATAATTTGCTATCCTTTGTACTTTGCGAAAAACAAAACGTGTCTTGTAAACAAAAGTTTATCTTTATAATAATTTGATATCCTTTGTGCTTTGTCTTGTGTCTTCACAGGTTTATCTTTTATCATTTGTGCTTTGCATACCGGCGCCCATGTGCTTGGCATAACGCTGACTGTACCTACATGCATTATATCTGAGAAGGTAGGTACCTCTCTGGACTACGAACTTCAAATCGCTGACTACACGTACAATATCTGCGATATCTAAGTAGGTACCTAGCTGGACTACAAAGATCAAACCGCTGACTCTACGTGCAATATCATATAATGGCCCTTGCGCTGAGAAATATTTTAATACAATTTATAAAAAAGTAAAAAGAATATTTTATCAGAATCACAAATCATTTCATGTAATCTTTTGACCTTTTTGCTACAAAAATCTACTTTAACATACATACATAATAAGAATGTGCTCGAGAAACGTATATCGAAACCGCTCACACACGAGTGTGTCTCATTCAGATGTACATAATACATACCAATATTGCAGTGTGCGTGTTTTAACTCCCAATCACTAACGACTATATAAAAGAGACGATATAAATAATTTTAGTAACGCAATTACTCGATTATTATTAGTGTTATAACAAAGAATTATATATTTGCGCCAATCTCATTTTTTTGTATCATTTGTCAGTACTAAAGTTACATACTAAACTAGGTTTTACATTGTTTGTAGCATTTCATATTCAACATTAATGTCTTCATCTTATCACATGACACTCCCACCATTTCAATATTCAACTTTAATGTCTTTTTATTATTACATGACACTCTAACCATTTCAATATTCAACTTTAATGTCTTTTTCTTATTACATGACACTCTAACCATTTCAATATTCAACTTTAATGTCTTTATTTTATTACATAACACTCCCACCATTTCCTGCCTACCACGTCGCCAAAATTTAAAAGCAGGTTGAAAGCAAATATATAGACTTACTGAAGTAGTTGTTCTTCCTGCGAGGAATGGCACTATCACTGACTAGACCAGGTTTATAATATAAGTGACTTGTGAAGCACTAAACAATAGAAGTTAGTAAAAAAACAATGGATTCAGATGAAAATTCAAAGGTTTGGTAAACTGTCAACTTCTGTAAGACTATTGATCGCGCATTATGAAGCCCTTATCAGTTCTGATAAGTGATAAGATATTTATCTATAAAACCACGTCTAATAATTGATAGCACCGTCGCACAGTGGGCTGAAAATCGCCTTTCATAAACATAGAGACTTGAATTTTCAAGGGTCTTTTATTTGGCTAGAAATGGATTCTGCTGATCATCGCTATGCTATGAAATTTCGTATGAAGCAATTGCGTGTACAAATGAAGGAGTTACGTATGACATTAAAAATGAGAATCTCTGGAATCGTAAGGTTGGCCGTTATATCCTTTCACACAGATATACTACTATTTATTTGTATTTTTTGACATACTTCGTATTGTGGCGCAACTTGCGCTTTTTTTTTAAATCCTCAAAGTTGAAAAAAAAAACTTTTTTTTTGTTGATGACTCATTTTAATGCTTAACATATGAGTATGCTTTGTCTAGTTTGCAATATTTTATTTACACTGCAAGCCAAAACAGTTTAAGAAATCACAAAATTTTTATTTTTATATATTGTTTTTGTGTTTAATTCGACGAACTCCATTTATTTTTGAAAAATTTAATTAAAATAAAATTTAATAATAATAAATTGTTTTCAAGTTCTGCAATTATTTTATTTTGTATTTTAGTTACAGCTGTTTCGACTTGTAAGGTCATTCTCAAACTTTGGTTAGGCAACAATCAGACGATTATAGGATTTTAAATGTCAATAGTATCTAAATTGAATGAATTACTATAAGTCTGTGAGCGAAGAAGATCACAAAGAGTTGTTACAGGTAAGGAAAAAACTTATACAAGACCGATTTAAAGATGATCTCAATCTTTTGATCGACATCGTTAAACAAGGAACAGGCGCAACTAACGATGGTAACACAGCGAGGAGGTTTTTTGAATTTCCTGATAAAACTGCAACGATCACTGGACTAGATGAAGACCTTATCCGCAGGTTTGCTGTGATTCTGCAATCTATCACATCTGGAGAGCTTATAGACGTACCTAAATATAAAAAATACTCCAAAGTAACCGCGGGAAAATACGTTGAACTGTAAAATTGGTACTATGTATATGTCGTCGACCGTACACTTATTATTAATTCATGGAGGGAACATCATCGCAGAAAATGCTATTGTGCCAATCGGGAGTCTTTCGGAAGAAGCTTCTGAGGCCCGAAACAAAGATTTGAGGAGGTTCAGAGAACACCATTCGAGGAAGAAGAGCAGACAAGCATCAAACGAGGATGTCCTCAATATGCTTATGGTCTCTTCTGATCCTCTTATTACTTCAATAACAACAAAAATGTATGCCCTTAAGAGGCAGACATACTTTAAGGAAACTTTAGACCTGCTTAAACTTCAGGATCGGGAAGCTCCGGTAGAGTCCTTAGATGTAATGTCAATTGTAGAGCCTGATTCTGAAGTGCATTCTGATGGTGACGAAAAAGTTTAAAATAAGTTTAACTTTTATTGTTTATTGATTCTTAAATATTGTATTTTTTCTACTAATTCCGTATTTAAAATTTGTTATTTAGTTTTATTTAGATACTGATTTTATTTTTGATGATTTTTTTAATACAAATCAAATGTGTGTACAACTGTTTTTTAATCATACTATAAATAGTAGATATATCGCCACATTGGTAAAAAAACTTGTTATTTCTTAGACTGTTTTGGTTTATAGTGTCAATAAAATATTGTAAACGAGACAAAGCATACTCATATGTAAAGCATTTAAGCATTAAAATGAATCATCAACATAAAAAATTTTTTTTTCAACTTTGAGGATTTTTTTTTTTAAAAGCGCAAGTTGTGCCACAATACGAAATATTTTAAAAAAATACAAATAAATAGTAGTATATCTGTGTGAAAGGATATAATGGCCAATCTTATGATTCCAGAGATAGCCTCATTTTTAATGTCAGTGCATACAATTTTTTCTTAAAAAAATAATAACTCCTTCATTTGTACACGCAATTGCTTCATACGAAATTTTATAGCATAGTAATGATCAGCAGAATCCATTTCTAGCCAAAAAAAATTCCCTTGAAAATTCAAGTCTCCATGTCTATGAAAGGCGGTTTTTAGCCCACTGTGCGATAGGGACTTTCGATATGAGAAATCAGCTTAAAAATTTAAGATATGAAATAATTTAAAATGGGATTTCCATAAATACTGACTTTGGTAAGGCGTAATAAAGTAAACAACAGAATATTATTACGTGAACCAAAATTGATTGTACAAGAAGTCGGGGATGCCTGAGGACGACATAGCACGATCTAGTGAACCAAATACTTGAGTCTGCCATTATTATTACAAAGTGTGAGAATAACGGAACAGTACATATGAGACGATGTATGCATGTGAATGAGGCTAGGAAGACATAGAACGATCTAGTGAACCAAATACTTGAGTCTGCCATTATTATTACAAAGTGTGAGAATAACGGAACAGTACATATGAGACGATGTATGCATGTGAATGAGGCTAGGAAGACATAGCACGATCTAGTGAACCAAATACTTGAGTCTGCCATTATTATTACAAAGTGTGAGAATAACGGAACAGTACATATGAGACGATGTATGCATGTGAATGAGGCTAGGAAGACATAGCACGATCTAGTGAACCAAATACTTGAGTCTGCCATTATTATTACAAAGTGTGAGAATAACGGAACAGTACATATGAGACGATGTATGCATGTGAATGAGGCTAGGAAGACATAGCACGATCTAGTGAACCAAATACTTGAGTCTGCCATTATTATTACAAAGTGTGAGAATAACGGAACAGTACATATGAGACGATGTATGCATGTGAATGAGGCTAGGAAGACATAGAACGATCTAGTGAACCAAATACTTGAGTCTGCCATTATTATTACAAAGTGTGAGAATAACGGAACAGTACATATGAGACGATGTATGCATGTGAATGAGGCTAGGAAGACATAGCACGATCTAGTGAACCAAATACTTGAGTCTGCCATTATTATTACAAAGTGTGAGAATAACGGAACAGTACATATGAGACGATGTATGCATGTGAATGAGGCTAGGAAGACATAGCACGATCTAGTGAACCAAATACTTGAGTCTGCCATTATTATTACAAAGTGTGAGAATAACGGAACAGTACATATGAGACGATGTATGCATGTGAATGAGGCTAGGAAGACATAGCACGATCTAGTGAACCAAATACTTGAGTCTGCCATTATTATTACAAAGTGTGAGAATAACGGAACAGTACATATGAGACGATGTATGCATGTGAATGAGGCTAGGAAGACATAGAACGATCTAGTGAACCAAATACTTGAGTCTGCCATTATTATTACAAAGTGTGAGAATAACGGAACAGTACATATGAGACGATGTATGCATGTGAATGAGGCTAGGAAGACATAGCACGATCTAGTGAACCAAATACTTGAGTCTGCCATTATTATTACAAAGTGTGAGAATAACGGAACAGTACATATGAGACGATGTATGCATGTGAATGAGGCTAGGAAGACATAGAACGATCTAGTGAACCAAATACTTGAGTCTGCCATTATTATTACAAAGTGTGAGAATAACGGAACAGTACATATGAGACGATGTATGCATGTGAATGAGGCTAGGAAGACATAGCACGATCTAGTGAACCAAATACTTGAGTCTGCCATTATTATTACAAAGTGTGAGAATAACGGAACAGTACATATGAGACGATGTATGCATGTGAATGAGGCTAGGAAGACATAGCACGATCTAGTGAACCAAATACTTGAGTCTGCCATTATTATTACAAAGTGTGAGAATAACGGAACAGTACATATGAGACGATGTATGCATGTGAATGAGGCTAGGAAGACATAGCACGATCTAGTGAACCAAATACTTGAGTCTGCCATTATTATTACAAAGTGTGAGAATAACGGAACAGTACATATGAGACGATGTATGCATGTGAATGAGGCTAGGAAGACATAGAACGATCTAGTGAACCAAATACTTGAGTCTGCCATTATTATTACAAAGTGTGAGAATAACGGAACAGTACATATGAGACGATGTATGCATGTGAATGAGGCTAGGAAGACATAGCACGATCTAGTGAACCAAATACTTGAGTCTGCCATTATTATTACAAAGTGTGAGAATAACGGAACAGTACATATGAGACGATGTATGCATGTGAATGAGGCTAGGAAGACATAGCACGATCTAGTGAACCAAATACTTGAGTCTGCCATTATTATTACAAAGTGTGAGAATAACGGAACAGTACATATGAGACGATGTATGCATGTGAATGAGGCTAGGAAGACATAGCACGATCTAGTGAACCAAATACTTGAGTCTGCCATTATTATTACAAAGTGTGAGAATAACGGAACAGTACATATGAGACGATGTATGCATGTGAATGAGGCTAGGAAGACATAGAACGATCTAGTGAACCAAATACTTGAGTCTGCCATTATTATTACAAAGTGTGAGAATAACGGAACAGTACATATGAGACGATGTATGCATGTGAATGAGGCTAGGAAGACATAGAACGATCTAGTGAACCAAATACTTGAGTCTGCCATTATTATTACAAAGTGTGAGAATAACGGAACAGTACATATGAGACGATGTATGCATGTGAATGAGGCTAGGAAGACATAGCACGATCTAGTGAACCAAATACTTGAGTCTGCCATTATTATTACAAAGTGTGAGAATAACGGAACAGTACATATGAGACGATGTATGCATGTGAATGAGGCTAGGAAGACATAGCACGATCTAGTGAACCAAATACTTGAGTCTGCCATTATTATTACAAAGTGTGAGAATAACGGAACAGTACATATGAGACGATGTATGCATGTGAATGAGGCTAGGAAGACATAGCACGATCTAGTGAACCAAATACTTGAGTCTGCCATTATTATTACAAAGTGTGAGAATAACGGAACAGTACATATGAGACGATGTATGCATGTGAATGAGGCTAGGAAGACATAGAACGATCTAGTGAACCAAATACTTGAGTCTGCCATTATTATTACAAAGTGTGAGAATAACGGAACAGTACATATGAGACGATGTATGCATGTGAATGAGGCTAGGAAGACATAGCACGATCTAGTGAACCAAATACTTGAGTCTGCCATTATTATTACAAAGTGTGAGAATAACGGAACAGTACATATGAGACGATGTATGCATGTGAATGAGGCTAGGAAGACATAGAACGATCTAGTGAACCAAATACTTGAGTCTGCCATTATTATTACAAAGTGTGAGAATAACGGAACAGTACATATGAGACGATGTATGCATGTGAATGAGGCTAGGAAGACATAGCACGATCTAGTGAACCAAATACTTGAGTCTGCCATTATTATTACAAAGTGTGAGAATAACGGAACAGTACATATGAGACGATGTATGCATGTGAATGAGGCTAGGAAGACATAGCACGATCTAGTGAACCAAATACTTGAGTCTGCCATTATTATTACAAAGTGTGAGAATAACGGAACAGTACATATGAGACGATGTATGCATGTGAATGAGGCTAGGAAGACATAGCACGATCTAGTGAACCAAATACTTGAGTCTGCCATTATTATTACAAAGTGTGAGAATAACGGAACAGTACATATGAGACGATGTATGCATGTGAATGAGGCTAGGAAGACATAGAACGATCTAGTGAACCAAATACTTGAGTCTGCCATTATTATTACAAAGTGTGAGAATAACGGAACAGTACATATGAGACGATGTATGCATGTGAATGAGGCTAGGAAGACATAGCACGATCTAGTGAACCAAATACTTGAGTCTGCCATTATTATTACAAAGTGTGAGAATAACGGAACAGTACATATGAGACGATGTATGCATGTGAATGAGGCTAGGAAGACATAGCACGATCTAGTGAACCAAATACTTGAGTCTGCCATTATTATTACAAAGTGTGAGAATAACGGAACAGTACATATGAGACGATGTATGCATGTGAATGAGGCTAGGAAGACATAGAACGATCTAGTGAACCAAATACTTGAGTCTGCCATTATTATTACAAAGTGTGAGAATAACGGAACAGTACATATGAGACGATGTATGCATGTGAATGAGGCTAGGAAGACATAGAACGATCTAGTGAACCAAATACTTGAGTCTGCCATTATTATTACAAAGTGTGAGAATAACGGAACAGTACATATGAGACGATGTATGCATGTGAATGAGGCTAGGAAGACATAGCACGATCTAGTGAACCAAATACTTGAGTCTGCCATTATTATTACAAAGTGTGAGAATAACGGAACAGTACATATGAGACGATGTATGCATGTGAATGAGGCTAGGAAGACATAGCACGATCTAGTGAACCAAATACTTGAGTCTGCCATTATTATTACAAAGTGTGAGAATAACGGAACAGTACATATGAGACGATGTATGCATGTGAATGAGGCTAGGAAGACATAGAACGATCTAGTGAACCAAATACTTGAGTCTGCCATTATTATTACAAAGTGTGAGAATAACGGAACAGTACATATGAGACGATGTATGCATGTGAATGAGGCTAGGAAGACATAGAACGATCTAGTGAACCAAATACTTGAGTCTGCCATTATTATTACAAAGTGTGAGAATAACGGAACAGTACATATGAGACGATGTATGCATGTGAATGAGGCTAGGAAGACATAGCACGATCTAGTGAACCAAATACTTGAGTCTGCCATTATTATTACAAAGTGTGAGAATAACGGAACAGTACATATGAGACGATGTATGCATGTGAATGAGGCTAGGAAGACATAGCACGATCTAGTGAACCAAATACTTGAGTCTGCCATTATTATTACAAAGTGTGAGAATAACGGAACAGTACATATGAGACGATGTATGCATGTGAATGAGGCTAGGAAGACATAGCACGATCTAGTGAACCAAATACTTGAGTCTGCCATTATTATTACAAAGTGTGAGAATAACGGAACAGTACATATGAGACGATGTATGCATGTGAATGAGGCTAGGAAGACATAGCACGATCTAGTGAACCAAATACTTGAGTCTGCCATTATTATTACAAAGTGTGAGAATAACGGAACAGTACATATGAGACGATGTATGCATGTGAATGAGGCTAGGAAGACATAGAACGATCTAGTGAACCAAATACTTGAGTCTGCCATTATTATTACAAAGTGTGAGAATAACGGAACAGTACATATGAGACGATGTATGCATGTGAATGAGGCTAGGAAGACATAGAACGATCTAGTGAACCAAATACTTGAGTCTGCCATTATTATTACAAAGTGTGAGAATAACGGAACAGTACATATGAGACGATGTATGCATGTGAATGAGGCTAGGAAGACATAGCACGATCTAGTGAACCAAATACTTGAGTCTGCCATTATTATTACAAAGTGTGAGAATAACGGAACAGTACATATGAGACGATGTATGCATGTGAATGAGGCTAGGAAGACATAGCACGATCTAGTGAACCAAATACTTGAGTCTGCCATTATTATTACAAAGTGTGAGAATAACGGAACAGTACATATGAGACGATGTATGCATGTGAATGAGGCTAGGAAGACATAGCACGATCTAGTGAACCAAATACTTGAGTCTGCCATTATTATTACAAAGTGTGAGAATAACGGAACAGTACATATGAGACGATGTATGCATGTGAATGAGGCTAGGAAGACATAGAACGATCTAGTGAACCAAATACTTGAGTCTGCCATTATTATTACAAAGTGTGAGAATAACGGAACAGTACATATGAGACGATGTATGCATGTGAATGAGGCTAGGAAGACATAGAACGATCTAGTGAACCAAATACTTGAGTCTGCCATTATTATTACAAAGTGTGAGAATAACGGAACAGTTATTAAATTTAAATTCCGTCCATCACCATCTTTTGTCCCAACGTCCCAACCTTCTTTTCCTATCCGAAACTCAGATAGCCGAGCCGCCAGACTCCTCCTATCTGGACTGCCCGGGCTTTACCCTCGCAAGCAAATTCCGGCTGAAAGGAGGAGTCTGCCTCTATAGTCGAGCTGACGTCAACTGTGTGCGACTATTGAGTCTGGAAAACTCCAGATTCGACGTAATGTGGGTGCGCGTCAATCTTGCCAGTACGGCAAGATTCTACGCATGTCTATACCGCTCACCGAACCATAGCGAATCAGACACTTCCGAGCTCTTCAAACATTTGAGCGATACTATTGATGATCTCTTGCCCCGCTACCCTTCGGCCGAGTTTGTTGTTCTGGGGGACTTCAACGTTCATAACGAACCATGGTTGAAGTTCTCAGGCCCAACGGACTCGGCTGGCCGACAGGCGGAATCCTTTGCCATTTGCTACGGATTAGAGCAATTGGTTCAGGAGCCTACAAGGGTTCCTGATGTCCAGACTCACCGCTCCAATCTGTTAGACCTATTCTTAACTACTGTGCCACACGGTTATAAGATTGACGTCACAGCGCCTCTGGGATCATCTGACCACTGCCTAGTGACGACATCAATCCCCGTTAGCCTCAGACCAACCAATGAGAGGCTGAGGAGAAAAGTGTGGCACTATAGGTCAGCAGATTGGTTCGGTATGCGGGCCCATTTCAATGCTTTTCCGTGGTCAGCTGTTTGTTTTCGGACTTCGGACCCTTCAAGATGTGCCCAGGAGATTGGTGAAGTCATCAAATCGGCGATGGATGGCTTCATACAATCGACTACTAAAGAAACTGGTGTGGGCTCAAAGCCGTGGTTCAGTCGACAATGCTCCGAAGCAGTTCGACGAAAAAACGCGGCTTACCGAGCCTACAACACATCTCGAACGCCCGAAAGCAGATCAGCATACAACAAATCGGCAAAGGAATGCAAGAGAATCATCAATAGATCAAAATTCGAACACGACCTGCAGATCAGCAAAAAGCTGGCTGCCTGCCCGCATGGCAGCAGAGCATTCTGGTCGCTTGCGGGCTCAATAGGTCGAAATTTTTGCAAACCCAGTTTGCCACCTCTTACCAGACCTGACGGCTCACTAGCAAACACCGCCACCGAAAAGGCAAACCTTTTAGGGAAAATGTTTGCGGAAAACTCGACCCTCGACGACGGGGGTGCTGTTCCGCCGTCGGTTCCTCACTGCGGCTTCTATATGAAAAAGCTGAGGATCCGGCATCGGGATGTACTCCACGTCATACGGGGGCTCGATGTTAACAAAGCTAGTGGACCTGATGGAATACCTGCCTTGGTATTGCAGAGGTGTGCTGCGGAAATAGTTCCAGTTTTGACAAAGCTCTTCAAAATGTCCCTGAAGTGTGGCACTGTGCCCTCTGGTTGGAAAAAAGCGGTAATTCACCCTATTCCCAAGAAAGGTGACCGCTCCAACCCGGCCAACTACCGCCCCATAGCGATCACATCAGTTCTGTCCAAAGTGATGGAACGTGTGATCAACGACAAACTGCTCACATACCTCGAGAAGAACAAAATTATCAACGACCGTCAATACGGATTCCGGCGGAACCGCTCGTGCGGTGATCTTCTCGCGTATGTGACGCATGTTTGGGGGCGGTGCCTGGAACGTCACGGTGAGACCCAAACGGTCGCACTAGACATATCCAAGGCCTTTGACCGGGTCTGGCACCGAGGACTTGTCAACAAATTGCATTCTTACGGACTTCCCGCATCCCTGTGTACGTGGATTGCTGACTTTTTAAGGGATAGGTCGATTCAGGCGGTTGCTGACGGTTTCACCTCTTCCTCGCACTCCATAAATGCTGGCGTCCCACAGGGATCGGTTCTGTCTCCGACTTTGTTTTTGTTGCACATCAATGACCTTTTGACATGTGCACCGATTCATTGTTACGCGGATGACAGTACAGTTCATGATAGCTTTTTGTTTGACAAGCCCCCAAAGGGCACACAAACTCCAACGGCTCGGAGGGCTTTGAAGCAGAGAATGGACGGTTATCTCGAGAGTATTTCCTCCTGGGGTAAAAATAATCTCGTCGAATTTAATGTTTCAAAGACCCAATCCTGTCTGATTACGTCTAAAAGGGATCCAAATGATAATCTAGTCTCCTTCAACGGAAGCAATCTTCCGAACAGGCCTTCCATTGATATGCTTGGTGTAACTATAAGTGACCAGCTCAGGTACGGGGGCTCCATCGAAGCCAGAGTAAAGTTGGCCTCTCAGAAGCTGGGCGTACTGTACAGGGCCCGCAGATACTTTAATAGTACACAACTGCTCACCCTGTACAAATCGCAAGTGCGCCCTACTGTCGAATTTGGCAGCCATCTCTGGTCTGGAGCCCCAAAATACCTGAAAAAAACCCTTGACTCTGTGCAGAAACGGGCGGTCCGTTTGATAGATTCCCCAATCTTAACAAACGGACTGCAATCTTTAGAGCACAGACGTCGGGTAGGTATGCTGTCCTTGTTCTATCGGTATTACAATGGAAGATGCTCTGAGGAACTAGCGTCATTGATCCCTTCGGCGCCGGTGCGTAGTCGGGATACACGCCAAACGCGCGCCCAACATTTGTACACAGTTGACACTTGTCACATGAGAACGGGTCGCTTCTACGATTCGTTCTTAAGTTCAACAGCTCGGCTGTGGAACGAACTGCCGGCCTCTGTGTTTCCTCCCTCCTACAACATGGGACTCTTCAAGACCCATGTTCACTCCTTCCTCTCCACAAAAAGACCCTCCACACAGCATCCCCAAAGATGACATAGGCCCTGAGGGAAATTATTTTCTTCAGGGCCTCCTGTGTGGAGTAAATATAAAAAAAAAAAAAAAAAAAAAAAAAGTACATATGAGACGATGTATGCATGTGAATGAGGCTAGGAAGACATAGCACGATCTAGTGAACCAAATACTTGAGTCTGCCATTATTATTACAAAGTGTGAGAATAACGGAACAGTACATATGAGACGATGTATGCATGTGAATGAGGCTAGGAAGACATAGCACGATCTAGTGAACCAAATACTTGAGTCTGCCATTATTATTACAAAGTGTGAGAATAACGGAACAGTACATATGAGACGATGTATGCATGTGAATGAGGCTAGGAAGACATAGCACGATCTAGTGAACCAAATACTTGAGTCTGCCATTATTATTACAAAGTGTGAGAATAACGGAACAGTACATATGAGACGATGTATGCATGTGAATGAGGCTAGGAAGACATAGAACGATCTAGTGAACCAAATACTTGAGTCTGCCATTATTATTACAAAGTGTGAGAATAACGGAACAGTACATATGAGACGATGTATGCATGTGAATGAGGCTAGGAAGACATAGCACGATCTAGTGAACCAAATACTTGAGTCTGCCATTATTATTACAAAGTGTGAGAATAACGGAACAGTACATATGAGACGATGTATGCATGTGAATGAGGCTAGGAAGACATAGCACGATCTAGTGAACCAAATACTTGAGTCTGCCATTATTATTACAAAGTGTGAGAATAACGGAACAGTACATATGAGACGATGTATGCATGTGAATGAGGCTAGGAAGACATAGAACGATCTAGTGAACCAAATACTTGAGTCTGCCATTATTATTACAAAGTGTGAGAATAACGGAACAGTACATATGAGACGATGTATGCATGTGAATGAGGCTAGGAAGACATAGAACGATCTAGTGAACCAAATACTTGAGTCTGCCATTATTATTACAAAGTGTGAGAATAACGGAACAGTACATATGAGACGATGTATGCATGTGAATGAGGCTAGGAAGACATAGCACGATCTAGTGAACCAAATACTTGAGTCTGCCATTATTATTACAAAGTGTGAGAATAACGGAACAGTACATATGAGACGATGTATGCATGTGAATGAGGCTAGGAAGACATAGCACGATCTAGTGAACCAAATACTTGAGTCTGCCATTATTATTACAAAGTGTGAGAATAACGGAACAGTACATATGAGACGATGTATGCATGTGAATGAGGCTAGGAAGACATAGAACGATCTAGTGAACCAAATACTTGAGTCTGCCATTATTATTACAAAGTGTGAGAATAACGGAACAGTACATATGAGACGATGTATGCATGTGAATGAGGCTAGGAAGACATAGCACGATCTAGTGAACCAAATACTTGAGTCTGCCATTATTATTACAAAGTGTGAGAATAACGGAACAGTACATATGAGACGATGTATGCATGTGAATGAGGCTAGGAAGACATAGCACGATCTAGTGAACCAAATACTTGAGTCTGCCATTATTATTACAAAGTGTGAGAATAACGGAACAGTACATATGAGACGATGTATGCATGTGAATGAGGCTAGGAAGACATAGCACGATCTAGTGAACCAAATACTTGAGTCTGCCATTATTATTACAAAGTGTGAGAATAACGGAACAGTACATATGAGACGATGTATGCATGTGAATGAGGCTAGGAAGACATAGAACGATCTAGTGAACCAAATACTTGAGTCTGCCATTATTATTACAAAGTGTGAGAATAACGGAACAGTACATATGAGACGATGTATGCATGTGAATGAGGCTAGGAAGACATAGAACGATCTAGTGAACCAAATACTTGAGTCTGCCATTATTATTACAAAGTGTGAGAATAACGGAACAGTACATATGAGACGATGTATGCATGTGAATGAGGCTAGGAAGACATAGCACGATCTAGTGAACCAAATACTTGAGTCTGCCATTATTATTACAAAGTGTGAGAATAACGGAACAGTACATATGAGACGATGTATGCATGTGAATGAGGCTAGGAAGACATAGCACGATCTAGTGAACCAAATACTTGAGTCTGCCATTATTATTACAAAGTGTGAGAATAACGGAACAGTACATATGAGACGATGTATGCATGTGAATGAGGCTAGGAAGACATAGCACGATCTAGTGAACCAAATACTTGAGTCTGCCATTATTATTACAAAGTGTGAGAATAACGGAACAGTACATATGAGACGATGTATGCATGTGAATGAGGCTAGGAAGACATAGAACGATCTAGTGAACCAAATACTTGAGTCTGCCATTATTATTACAAAGTGTGAGAATAACGGAACAGTACATATGAGACGATGTATGCATGTGAATGAGGCTAGGAAGACATAGCACGATCTAGTGAACCAAATACTTGAGTCTGCCATTATTATTACAAAGTGTGAGAATAACGGAACAGTACATATGAGACGATGTATGCATGTGAATGAGGCTAGGAAGACATAGCACGATCTAGTGAACCAAATACTTGAGTCTGCCATTATTATTACAAAGTGTGAGAATAACGGAACAGTACATATGAGACGATGTATGCATGTGAATGAGGCTAGGAAGACATAGAACGATCTAGTGAACCAAATACTTGAGTCTGCCATTATTATTACAAAGTGTGAGAATAACGGAACAGTACATATGAGACGATGTATGCATGTGAATGAGGCTAGGAAGACATAGAACGATCTAGTGAACCAAATACTTGAGTCTGCCATTATTATTACAAAGTGTGAGAATAACGGAACAGTACATATGAGACGATGTATGCATGTGAATGAGGCTAGGAAGACATAGAACGATCTAGTGAACCAAATACTTGAGTCTGCCATTATTATTACAAAGTGTGAGAATAACGGAACAGTACATATGAGACGATGTATGCATGTGAATGAGGCTAGGAAGACATAGCACGATCTAGTGAACCAAATACTTGAGTCTGCCATTATTATTACAAAGTGTGAAGAATAACGGAACAGTACATATGAGACGATGTTGTATGCATGGTGAATGAGGCTAGGAAGACATAGCACGATCTAGTGAACCAAATACTTGAGTCTGCCATTATTATTACAAAGTGTGAGAATAACGGAACAGTACATATGAGACGATGTATGCATGTGAATGAGGCTAGGAAGACATAGAACGATCTAGTGAACCAAATACTTGAGTCTGCCATTATTATTACAAGAGTGTGAGAATAACGGAACAGTACATATGAGACGATTGTATGCATGTGAATGAGGCTAGGAAGACATAGCACGATCTAGTGAACCAAATACTTGAGTCTGCCATTATTATTACAAAGTGTGAGAATAACGGAACAGTACATATGAGACGATTGTATGCATGTGAATGAGGCTAGGAAGACATAGCACGATCTAGTGAACCAAATACTTGAGTCTGCCAACAAAGTGTGAGAATAACGGAACAGTACATATGAGACGATGTATGCATGTGAATGAGGCTAGGAAGACATAGCACGATCTAGTGAACCAAATACTTGAGTCTGCCATTATTATTACAAAGTGTGAGAATAACGGAACAGTACATATGAGACGATGTATGCATGTGAATGAGGCTAGGAAGACATAGCACGATCTAGTGAACCAAATACTTGAGTCTGCCATTATTATTACAAAGTGTGAGAATAACGGAACAGTACATATGAGACGATGTATGCATGTGAATGAGGCTAGGAAGACATGGCACGATCTAGTGAACCAAATACTTGAGTCTGCCATTATTATTACAAAGTGTGAGAATAACGGAACAGTACATATGAGACGATGTATGCATGTGAATGAGGCTAGGAAGACATAGCACGATCTAGTGAACCAAATACTTGAGTCTGCCATTATTATTACAAAGTGTGAGAATAACGGAACAGTACATATGAGACGATGTATGCATGTGAATGAGGCTAGGAAGACATAGCACGATCTAGTGAACCAAATACTTGAGTCTGCCATTATTATTACAAAGTGTGAGAATAACGGAACAGTACATATGAGACGATGTATGCATGTGAATGAGGCTAGGAAGACATAGCACGATCTAGTGAACCAAATACTTGAGTCTGCCATTATTATTACAAAGTGTGAGAATAACGGAACAGTACATATGAGACGATGTATGCATGTGAATGAGGCTAGGAAGACATAGCACGATCTAGTGAACCAAATACTTGAGTCTGCCATTATTATTACAAAGTGTGAGAATAACGGAACAGTACATATGAGACGATGTATGCATGTGAATGAGGCTAGGAAGACATAGCACGATCTAGTGAACCAAATACTTGAGTCTGCCATTATTATTACAAAGTGTGAGAATAACGGAACAGTACATATGAGACGATGTATGCATGTGAATGAGGCTAGGAAGACATAGAACGATCTAGTGAACCAAATACTTGAGTCTGCCATTATTATTACAAAGTGAGAATAACGGAACAGTACATATGAGACGATGTATGCATGTGAATGAGGCTAGGAAGACATAGCACGATCTAGTGAACCAAATACTTGAGTCTGCCATTATTATTACAAAGTGTGAGAATAACGGAACAGTACATATGAGACGATGTATGCATGTGAATGAGGCTAGGAAGACATAGCACGATCTAGTGAACCAAATACTTGAGTCTGCCATTATTATTACAAAGTGTGAGAATAACGGAACAGTACATATGAGACGATGTATGCATGTGAATGAGGCTAGGAAGACATAGCACGATCTAGTGAACCAAATACTTGAGTCTGCCATTATTATTACAAAGTGTGAGAATAACGGAACAGTACATATGAGACGATGTATGCATGTGAATGAGGCTAGGAAGACATGGCACGATCTAGTGAACCAAATACTTTTGAGTCTGCCATTATTATTACAAAGTGTGAGAATAACGGAACAGTACATATGAGACGATGTATGCATGTGAATGAGGCTAGGAAGACATAGCACGATCTAGTGAACCAAATACTTGAGTCTGCCATTATTATTACAAAGTGTGAGAATAACGGAACAGTACATATGAGACGATGTATGCATGTGAATGAGGCTAGGAAGACATAGCACGATCTAGTGAACCAAATACTTGAGTCTGCCATTATTATTACAAAGTGTGAGAATAACGGAACAGTACATATGAGACGATGTATGCATGTGAATGAGGCTAGGAAGACATAGCACGATCTAGTGAACCAAATACTTGAGTCTGCCATTATTATTACAAAGTGTGAGAATAACGGAACAGTACATATGAGACGATGTATGCATGTGAATGAGGCTAGGAAGACATAGCACGATCTAGTGAACCAAATACTTGAGTCTGCCATTATTATTACAAAGTGTGAGAATAACGGAACAGTACATATGAGACGATGTATGCATGTGAATGAGGCTAGGAAGACATAGCACGATCTAGTGAACCAAATACTTGAGTCTGCCATTATTATTACAAAGTGTGAGAATAACGGAACAGTACATATGAGACGATGTATGCATGTGAATGAGGCTAGGAAGACATAGCACGATCTAGTGAACCAAATACTTGAGTCTGCCATTATTATTACAAAGTGTGAGAATAACGGAACAGTACATATGAGACGATGTATGCATGTGAATGAGGCTAGGAAGACATGGCACGATCTAGTGAACCAAATACTTGAGTCTGCCATTATTATTACAAAGTGTGAGAATAACGGAACAGTACATATGAGACGATGTATGCATGTGAATGAGGCTAGGAAGACATAGCACGATCTAGTGAACCAAATACTTGAGTCTGCCATTATTATTACAAAGTGTGAGAATAACGGAACAGTACATATGAGACGATGTATGCATGTGAATGAGGCTAGGAAGACATAGCACGATCTAGTGAACCAAATACTTGAGTCTGCCATTATTATTACAAAGTGTGAGAATAACGGAACAGTACATATGAGACGATGTATGCATGTGAATGAGGCTAGGAAGACATAGCACGATCTAGTGAACCAAATACTTGAGTCTGCCATTATTATTACAAAGTGTGAGAATAACGAAACAGTACATATGAGACGATGTATGCATGTGAATGAGGCTAGGAAGACATAGCACGATCTAGTGAACCAAATACTTGAGTCTGCCATTATTATTACAAAGTGTGAGAATAACGGAACAGTACATATGAGACGATGTATGCATGTGAATGAGGCTAGGAAGACATAGCACGATCTAGTGAACCAAATACTTGAGTCTGCCATTATTATTACAAAGTGTGAGAATAACGGAACAGTACATATGAGACGATGTATGCATGTGAATGAGGCTAGGAAGACATAGCACGATCTAGTGAACCAAATACTTGAGTCTGCCATTATTATTACAAAGTGTGAGAATAACGGAACAGTACATATGAGACGATGTATGCATGTGAATGAGGCTAGGAAGACATGGCACGATCTAGTGAACCAAATACTTGAGTCTGCCATTATTATTACAAAGTGTGAGAATAACGGAACAGTACATATGAGACGATGTATGCATGTGAATGAGGCTAGGAAGACATAGCACGATCTAGTGAACCAAATACTTGAGTCTGCCATTATTATTACAAAGTGTGAGAATAACGGAACAGTACATATGAGACGATGTATGCATGTGAATGAGGCTAGGAAGACATAGCACGATCTAGTGAACCAAATACTTGAGTCTGCCATTATTATTACAAAGTGTGAGAATAACGGAACAGTACATATGAGACGATGTATGCATGTGAATGAGGCTAGGAAGACATAGCACGATCTAGTGAACCAAATACTTGAGTCTGCCATTATTATTACAAAGTGTGAGAATAACGGAACAGTACATATGAGACGATGTATGCATGTGAATGAGGCTAGGAAGACATAGCACGATCTAGTGAACCAAATACTTGAGTCTGCCATTATTATTACAAAGTGTGAGAATAACGGAACAGTACATATGAGACGATGTATGCATGTGAATGAGGCTAGGAAGACATAGCACGATCTAGTGAACCAAATACTTGAGTCTGCCATTATTATTACAAAGTGTGAGAATAACGGAACAGTACATATGAGACGATGTATGCATGTGAATGAGGCTAGGAAGACATAGCACGATCTAGTGAACCAAATACTTGAGTCTGCCATTATTATTACAAAGTGTGAGAATAACGGAACAGTACATATGAGACGATGTATGCATGTGAATGAGGCTAGGAAGACATAGCACGATCTAGTGAACCAAATACTTGAGTCTGCCATTATTATTACAAAGTGTGAGAATAACGGAACAGTACATATGAGACGATGTATGCATGTGAATGAGGCTAGGAAGACATAGCACGATCTAGTGAACCAAATACTTGAGTCTGCCATTATTATTACAAAGTGTGAGAATAACGGAACAGTACATATGAGACGATGTATGCATGTGAATGAGGCTAGGAAGACATAGCACGATCTAGTGAACCAAATACTTGAGTCTGCCATTATTATTACAAAGTGTGAGAATAACGGAACAGTACATATGAGACGATGTATGCATGTGAATGAGGCTAGGAAGACATAGCACGATCTAGTGAACCAAATACTTGAGTCTGCCATTATTATTACAAAGTGTGAGAATAACGGAACAGTACATATGAGACGATGTATGCATGTGAATGAGGCTAGGAAGACATGGCACGATCTAGTGAACCAAATACTTGAGTCTGCCATTATTATTACAAAGTGTGAGAATAACGGAACAGTACATATGAGACGATGTATGCATGTGAATGAGGCTAGGAAGACATAGCACGATCTAGTGAACCAAATACTTGAGTCTGCCATTATTATTACAAAGTGTGAGAATAACGGAACAGTACATATGAGACGATGTATGCATGTGAATGAGGCTAGGAAGACATAGCACGATCTAGTGAACCAAATACTTGAGTCTGCCATTATTATTACAAAGTGTGAGAATAACGGAACAGTACATATGAGACGATGTATGCATGTGAATGAGGCTAGGAAGACATAGCACGATCTAGTGAACCAAATACTTGAGTCTGCCATTATTATTACAAAGTGTGAGAATAACGGAACAGTACATATGAGACGATGTATGCATGTGAATGAGGCTAGGAAGACATAGCACGATCTAGTGAACCAAATACTTGAGTCTGCCATTATTATTACAAAGTGTGAGAATAACGGAACAGTACATATGAGACGATGTATGCATGTGAATGAGGCTAGGAAGACATAGCACGATCTAGTGAACCAAATACTTGAGTCTGCCATTATTATTACAAAGTGTGAGAATAACGGAACAGTACATATGAGACGATGTATGCATGTGAATGAGGCTAGGAAGACATAGCACGATCTAGTGAACCAAATACTTGAGTCTGCCATTATTATTACAAAGTGTGAGAATAACGGAACAGTACATATGAGACGATGTATGCATGTGAATGAGGCTAGGAAGACATAGCACGATCTAGTGAACCAAATACTTGAGTCTGCCATTATTATTACAAAGTGTGAGAATAACGGAACAGTACATATGAGACGATGTATGCATGTGAATGAGGCTAGGAAGACATAGCACGATCTAGTGAACCAAATACTTGAGTCTGCCATTATTATTACAAAGTGTGAGAATAACGGAACAGTACATATGAGACGATGTATGCATGTGAATGAGGCTAGGAAGACATAGCACGATCTAGTGAACCAAATACTTGAGTCTGCCATTATTATTACAAAGTGTGAGAATAACGGAACAGTACATATGAGACGATGTATGCATGTGAATGAGGCTAGGAAGACATAGCACGATCTAGTGAACCAAATACTTGAGTCTGCCATTATTATTACAAAGTGTGAGAATAACGGAACAGTACATATGAGACGATGTATGCATGTGAATGAGGCTAGGAAGACATAGCACGATCTAGTGAACCAAATACTTGAGTCTGCCATTATTATTACAAAGTGTGAGAATAACGGAACAGTACATATGAGACGATGTATGCATGTGAATGAGGCTAGGAAGACATAGCACGATCTAGTGAACCAAATACTTGAGTCTGCCATTATTATTACAAAGTGTGAGAATAACGGAACAGTACATATGAGACGATGTATGCATGTGAATGAGGCTAGGAAGACATAGCACGATCTAGTGAACCAAATACTTGAGTCTGCCATTATTATTACAAAGTGTGAGAATAACGGAACAGTACATATGAGACGATGTATGCATGTGAATGAGGCAAAGAATGTATGCCAAGACTCGGTCCGTCCTCTTTGCCTACCCCTGCGGAGAAACGGCGTGATGGTTAGTTAGTTAAATTGTTTTGGAGTAAGAGAGAGTATGTTATCTATTGGGAAAGTAATTCGAGCCTAGGATTCTAGAATTCTGAATTAATAACATATTTACAGATAAGATTAGATGAGGTTTGGTAATAATATTACTGATAAAGAAGCCAGTGAGTCTTAAGAAACGATATTTTGATGGTTTTGTGTGATACTTTATTGCAAAATAAATATTTTGCAATAATCTATTTATATTTTATAAATAAAAAATAAGAGTTTTTCGTTAGTTTTAGCACCATGCTTGTGGGGTGGATTTAATTTTCCGACATTGATGAAAATTTGCAAACTTTACCTTCAAAGTAAGAGGAAGGTGACTGTATTCATAAGATTTAGAAAAAAACAACCCATCCCCTTTTCCCAGCCGAAGCAGAATTTTGATAATTCTTGGTGAAATTTTGCACACTCGATGTTGATATCAAAAAGACAAATGTTTTTATAAAAATTTCCAAACTTCACACAACAAAAACAAAACGATAAATGTTTTCATAAAAATTTCTCAATCCATTTTACAACCAGATTTCGAGCAAAAAATATCCGATTTTCAATATTTCTAGGAAGAATTTTTTTTCAGAAAAAAAACATGGGTAAATTCGAAACTTCACATGATATCAAAAAGACAAATGTTTTTATAAAAAAATCCTAAACCTCTTTTGACCAGTTTTCTGATTTTTAAATTTTCGCGGAATATTTGCAAAATTCACATAATATAAAAGGATAACGTTTCCTGGCCTTTTCTCCGGCCAATTTTCGCTGAAGAAATTTTTTCAGAAAAATAAAATTTTTCACCATCAAAAATTTCGCAACATCAAAAATTTCGCAACATCAAAAATTTCGCAACATCAATATCGAATAAAAAAATCATTAATATACATGTCTAACCAGACACCGTTTACTAAAGTAAAATATAAGAAATGAAAAGAAAAAAAATTACCTATGAACCCAACTTCATTTACTCCCTGTCATGTTTTTTCCATCACAAGGATCGCCCATACTATTTTTCCAAGGAACCGACTATTGTTGGAAACAGTTCCCCTTTGGAATCAGTTCCTTTGGAATCGGTTATTTTTGGAATCAGTTCCTTTTGGAATCAGTTCCTTTTGAAATTAGTTTCTTTCTGCTTAAAATTGGAGTTGAAAAAATTAGTCTAAAATGATATATTACATTTATGTAAATGGTGACCTTAAATTTTACAGCTCTCAAACCGATTTAGCTAAAATGATATATTACATTTATGCATTAAAATGATATATTACATTAATGATTATTATAAGACATAATTCGACCACCATAACACGGGCATGTGCCTAGCATGGTGGTCGGAAAATCCTCAATGCATGTAACAAACAATTCAATGAATAAAGAAACATAAAAAATATTAAAAATACGATGCATTTTTAATGTGAAAATAATATCATTTTATATTATAATAAGTATTTGTTTCACTTGATCGTGCCATGTCTTCCTCGACCTCTTCAACCATTCATTTTCATACAATCTCTTTACACCTCTTTCTTCGCTCATCACTTACGTCTCATTTCACCACAAATACACTCTCTAAGCACTCCTGGCACTAATAAGAACAAACAAAAGAAACTCTACGAAATCGGATGAAAGGTATAGGGACGCGTACGGGACAAATAAAGAAACATTAATTTTATATTACAAACAAAGAAACATTCATATTAAATTACAAAATAAAAAACATTCATTTTATATTACAAACAAAGAAACATTCATTTTATATTACAAACAAAGAAACATTCATTTTATATTACAAACAAAGAAAAATTCATTTTATATTACAAACAAAGAAACATTCATTTGCTATTATTATAGCAAACAATTATCAATTAACATTCAACTAAATGTCAGTAGGTACATTGGACAGAAAAAAAACAGTATTTGAATATTGAATATTTAAGAGATAAACCCGATAGAAGTGTGTTGTGGCGTGTTAGTGTGCCGAAAGTGAACTATTTTATTTCCTTCTGGTGTAATAATATTGTTCAATATCGTCAAATACCGAAATTTTCCATATTATGCTATAGTCATTAAATGTTCCACTGATATCGGTAGTTTCAGGTTGCTCGGCGTTAGAGCTTTGGAGGTCAAATGACTAGAGCATAATATGAAAATTTTCATATTATGCTATAGTCATTAAATGTTCCACTGTTATCGGTAGTTTCAGGTTGCTCGGCGTTAGAGCTTTGGAGGTCAAATGACTAGAGCTTAATAAGAAAATTTTCATATTATGCTATAGTCATTAAATGTTCCACTGTTATCGGTAGTTTCAGGTTGCTCGGCGTTAGAGCTTTGGAGGTCAAATGACTAGAGCATAATATGAAAATTTTCATATTATGCTATAGTCATTAAATGTTCCACTGTTATCGGTAGTTTCAGGTTGCTCGGCGTTAGAGCTTTGGAGGTCAAATGACTAGAGCATAATATGAAAATTTTCATATTATGCTATAGTCATTAAATGTTCCACTGTTATCGGTAGTTTCAGGTTGCTCGGCGATAGAGCTTTGGAGGTCAAATGACTAGAGCATAATATGAAAATTTTCATATTATGCTATAGTCATTAAATGTTCCACTGTTATCGGTAGTTTCAGGTTGCTCGGCGTTAGAGCTTTGGAGGTCAAATGACTAGAGCTTAATATGAAAATTTTCATATTATGCTATAGTCATTAAATGTTCCACTGTTATCGGTAGTTTCAGCTTGCTCGGCGTTAGAGCTTTGGAGATCAAATTAGTGAAATTGAAGGTAAAAAATTGAACCAAATTTTTCACTTAATGTCTCATCCAAATACATACACATTATATAATAATGGAAATGGTCTAAATTCTCGGCAAATCAGTTCTCATTTTGAAAATGGCTATTAAAATAACCCCTTGTTAAAAATATTATAATTACTTAAATAAACTTTATGAATGGTGCATCGTAAACAAATTACATCTTAATATCAACAAATGCCAAACGATCAGTTTCCATAGATCTAAAACCCCTTTATTATTCGACTACTCAATTAACAATGCCAATCTAAAAAGAGTTTTTAAATTCAATGACCTTGGAGTTATCTTTGACTCCAAATTACGCTTCTTGAATCACATTAATAGCATTACCAGTAAGGGATTACAAATGCTTGGATTTATTCTCAGAATCGCTAAAGACTTTAATAACATAAAAACTATAAAATTACTATACACGTCTCTGGTTAGAAGTCAGGTTGAATACAATGCAACCATTTGGTGTCCTCATTTCAACTCTCATTGTTTACAAATTGAAAAAATTCAAAATAAATTTTTAAGTTTTATTAATTTCAAAATTGGTATTCCTATTATTGAAATCAATTATGTCAATTTACGCAGTAAACTTAACTTATCGAAATTATCTGAAAGGCGAAAAATATCTGATCTCCTTTTATTATGTAAAATTGTTCATTCAAGGTTGGACTACCCTGACACTATAAATTTGCTATCTTTACATATACCTCCAAAATATACTAGACGGAATATTTTATTCTACAACAATAACTTCGTTACGAATTCTGTCAGGGGGGTATAACTCCGAGAAAAAAGTGGGTCAGAAAAAAAGACACGGTAAATCTCTATGGCTGTGTATCTGTGACGTTATTTTCCACAAACCAGTGCGAACTTCATGCATGTTTATAGGCCGCTGTCAAAACATGAAAATGTCAAAAAATGTTAAGTGCGATGTGAAAGGATGTACGGACAATACATCGATTCGACATCGGTTTCCGAGTTTTAAGGAGTACCCTAGTCTTTTTCGCAAATGGTCAATACGGATTGATAGATTAGAATTTATTACGAAATACAAAAATCTTCTGTGTTTTTCATTTTTCTGTTAAAAGCAGAGAAATATCAAAATTCGTTACTGTCGTAAAAAACATTTCATATTTGATAATCTTATAAATGTTCTTCCTTTATTTAAAGGATTTTAAGTCATTTTAGTTTATTTTTACGACAGGTTGATTGTTCATCTCAGAACAAGATTTTAGGCTAGTGAATGGGATTGGCTCCGAATGAGAATTATATTGTCTATGGTTACGCCTTTTTTATAGTTTCTATCTTAGTCGATGGTGAGGATGTGTAGTAGTGACGTATATTTTTCAGTTACAGACTTTTATCTATGGCAAACATTAGGACCCATGGGCTCAGTACTAAAAACCCGAAGATATTGATCTAGTGAGTGGTTCATTTATGAATTCTGTGTTAGAAAGAATACATAGGTTGGGCAATGAACTAAGTGATGTCGCTGACATATTTAATTTAAACTTCAATACATTTAAAGCCAAATTAGTCCACCACTTTTTAAATGTAAATAATGGATGAGAAATCATTATATTTTATTTCGATTTTCGATTGTTAAAAATGAAATTTGTAATTGTTATGTACTTAAAAGCCCAATAGGGCGTCAATAAATAAATAAATAATTGAGATATGTACATTATCGCTTGTTTGAATTCTCCAAACAAACACATCCAATTTTTAAAATTATCCTTTAATTCAAAACAAGGGTTCTGAAAGGATTGGTTAAACTTCAAAAAGCTACCGAAGCTGTAATTTTTGATATTTAACGAACAGGAACGGTAAGACCAATAATTATTGTGAAATTTGAGATAATACATTATGTTATTGTGTTCGTTAAAAGAATGCTGCGACGACAGAAACGATGACCACCATTCAGAATTTTATTTATTTATTAAATTGAATGTAATTACATTTAATACAATATAAGATATGGGTCGTCCCACAAAGCTGTGACAATCAGCTTGTCTGTAGGTTCTACCATTTAATGTTATAACATAATACACATTGGCTTAAGTTTAAATATTCATACCAAATATAATGTTTAGGATAGATAAACGTTTTGTTCATTTATTAACCACTTTTTTGTCAGTTTAGGGCAGGGTTCCTCATTATTTTTTAGGTTAAAGTTTTCGTTAAATTTGTTATAAATCACAGGTATCAAATAGTCAAGTGTTCTGCTACCATACTTATTTGATATTAGTGGAATTTTTAGGCCTTTTTTTCAGTAAATCTTGTTTTGTGACTATGCACCAATGACTTTTTGCACGCATTTTCTCCCGCATTATCCATAATTATAATAAACCAGAGAAGCCCTTTAATTGGAAGTAGGCCCTCAGAGCCATAGAGTAATTTTAAGTCGTTTCTTTGTTTGTAAATGCTAGGTTTAACAATTTTTTTTAATTATAGCAGTTTGTAAATTTTGAATGTATTTAATATTAATATTACTCGAGTGTCCCCAAGTTCGAATTCCATATCTAAGTATTGATTCGACCATAGAATGATATATAAGTTTGATAGTACATCGAGGCAATACAAATTTTAGTTTATAAAAATTACTCGCCAAACATCGGAGCTGGTTACAAATTTTGGTCACACTTTTGTCCCATTTAAAGTTATTGTCTACGATTATGCCAAGGTAAGTTTATTCGTTTGTAAAATCAATTTTTCACAGCAGCAAATATTATCTATTTTTTTATGTATACATTTAAAATTATGTGCAGTTATTTTTGCAGGACGTGTGGGATTGCACTAACCTCCCCACATCCTGGAATAAAAATTATTATTATTATTTTAGGTAAGTTCCACATTTTCAAGCTCGGTGATCTTATATACATGCATTTAGTTTTTTTGACATTAATAATTAGTCCTACATCATGAGACCATTTAAGTAGCTCGTTAAAGTCTATTTGTAATTCTTGAATAGCTATTTCAGGGTTTTCATTAGAGACAACTAGTGCAGTATCATCAGCAAAAATGAATCTACGGGCTATTTTAAAAAGTTTAGACATGGCAATTACATATATAATGTATAATTTTGGTCCTAAAATTGACCCTTGTGGCACTCCTGATTTAATAAATCTAAAATTACTCATTACATTCAAAATCTTTACATACATTTTTATATTTGTTAAATAGTTTTTGAAAAATGATAGGAGTTTACCACCGATTCCTATGATTACGAGTACCTTGATTAATTGTGTATGTATTTAATTGGAAAAATTTTCGAGCAGTTTATCACAGCTTTTTTGTTTTTGGAAGCCATACTGACATTCATCAATAATGCCCAAATTATTTAAATATGTATCCAAATTTATAGATATGTATTTTTTAAATATTTTTTTCTAATGCGGGTAATAAGGAAATAGGCCTATAATTATTTATTACGGTGTGATCTCCATTTTTAAAAATGGGCCTTATGATGCTGCATTTTAGTTCAGCTGGAATGTGACTTGTGTCAATAATTCTGTTAATTACGTGAGTAATTATAGGACCAAATAATTTAACATGTTTTTTCAGATCATACATGCGAATTAGATCCACGCCCGGTGTCTTTGAATTTTTCATTCTTCCGATAATGCATTCAGTTTGTTCTGCATTAGCTCTTGGTAGGTACATTTCATATGGTAGGTATTTCGTATGGTGCGATTTATTGGTGGTACCTGCCTCATAGGTAGAGAAACGCATCGTTGTTGCAATAAGGTAGTGATCCGCTATTATAGTTTCACATACACATGAGCTGATTTCATTTGTCTCTCTCTCTCTTACATAGATATGATCTAAACATTTAGCCGTTACATAGTTAGTCAGTATGGCTTCACGGGTCACGTCATTAATACATTTTAAAAATCCAAATTTAGCCATAATGTTTTCATATTGCATTACAATTGGTTCCTGATAATTTAATAAATTTATGTTCGTATCCCCAAGTACCATGACGGATTTTTTAATTTCAATATTTCCCAATATTACATCTAGCTCTTCGAGAAATATTTTTTTATTTGAATTAGGTGGTCTGTATATTGCCAATATATGTAGACGTTTATGTTTTTTGACAGAAATAGTTCCGTAGACACATTCAAATTTAGTTGGCATTATGTTAATTTGTTCAAACGTTAGGTGATCTTTCGCATATAAAATAATCCCGCCTCCCGATTTGTTTTTTCGACAAAAGTATTATTATTGATTAAAAGTATGATTATATCAATATTACTCAGAGAGCTAGAGATAACGACATGAATCGTATCGCAATATTTTGATAAGGATCGAATATTTAAGTTAATTGCAGTTAAATTATTATTTCCTGAAACATATTTTTTGATAATCCAGTTCTCAAAACTTCGCGTGCGTTCATAAGCGATTTCAAAGATGTCTAATTCTCCGTTTAACTCGCCATTTAAGCGTTTAACTCTCAATTGATACCTACGTGTGAACCAGAGTCTAATAAACCAGAGTAAGAAGAATTACATAGTTGGAACGAGACGTGAGGACGACCGTCCCTGTTGGCCGCTCTCATCTCGCTCGAAGCACTCAAATCTTCATAAAATTTTCTTACTACTGCCAGCCAGGAAACCCATTCTCCGGAAGCGACCTCAGCGAACGCTGACGTCTTGGCTGAACTCCTTCCCCTCTCTTTTTTCTTCAAAAATAGCTTTCAGATTAGTATCGTTCTTAAATTAGATAAATTCACCAAAAAGCACTGTATAATCATATCCCAATGAGGCTAAGTGTGTTAAAGTTGCTGTTTCTAGGTGCCAGGGATTTTCTATAAGTAACAAACTTTTCTTGATACTACGTAAGTCGTGAAATCTGCTCTTAAATTCCTTTGCTAAGGCAGCTAAATAATTTTAAATTATCTTATCATTAAGTTTTTCTGTGATACACAGAAAAGCTAAAAGACACCACCATCCGTCATTATTAAGTTCGCTGTAAATTTTATTATTTTGTTGTAAAAACAAAATAATTTCATGCCTCAAAGAATAAAACCGTTCCAGAACTTTACCTCGGCTTAGCCATCTCACCGAGGTATGTAAAAGCATGTCAGTATAGTTACTGTTTAATTCTTCCAAAAGACTTTTAAACTTCCTGCGGTTCAGTTTTTGGGCTCTAATATAATTAACTATACTTATTGCAGTCTTCATCACGGCGTCTATTTCGGCAATGGAGATACGTGCTGATAAGTTCTTTTGGTGTATGATACAGTGGAAAGATAAGAGATTTGTTAATTTATATTTCTCTTTCAATAAAGCAACAAATCCTTGTTTGGATCCGATCATTGAAGGGCATCCATCCGTGCATACACAAACCAATTTTTTAATATCAATATCATGGTTTTCCCGTTGTTTCCTGCTGCAATTCCCCTACTTTTAAATTAGCCTCATTTGTAACCAATGTATTCAATAATACCAATGTGTTTTTCCCAAAATACACAAAATGTAAATCTTTAATAGCTAACTTACTAAATAGTTCCAATTTACCTAATGACTTCTCTAGCGATCTTACTTGCCTTTTTAACCTGTGTTTAAACCAAAATTATTTTTAATTTAATGATGTTGTTTTCCAGCAACGATCTGTTCTACTAATGGGCGCACCTACTAGCCCTGTACTAGCTGATATATTTATGGACAGCATAGAAAATAAAATATTTGCATGTAAATCCCCATTATTAAAAAATATTCTCTTGTGGAAACGTTATGTGGATGACGTATTTGGACGGGCACAGAGCGCCAGTTAAACACTTTCCTGACACTCCTTAATTCCTTCCACTCACAAATCCAGTTCACATTAGAGATGGGCATAAATTCCAGCTTAAACTTTCTAGATCTTTCTTTGTCTATCGTTAAAAATAGAATTAACTTCAACATTTTTAGAAAACCTACATTTACTGACACCGTAATCCATAATACCTCCAATCACCCTATCTCACATAAACATTCCTCCTTTCACAGCATGATCCACCGGCTAGTCACCATCCCATTATCTAATAATAATTTTTCTAACGAACTCCTTACAATAAAACAAATAGCTAATAACAACGGTTATCACTCTGATCTTATTGATAAAATCCTCTCAAAAAAACTTCGCCGAATCGTAACAAATAAATTTCCATATAATGCTCTACCAACTATGAATAATAATAATCTAACTACCCAATGGCGTAGAATTTTGTTCATAAGTAAATTCTCTTCCCTTTGCACATCTTAACATACATCAGAAATTAGGCCGGCCTTCTATACTAATTATAACTTAGCCAAATTTTTAAATAATTGTAAAGATAAAGAAGATACGATTAGCCACTCTGGGATCTACAAACTTAATTGCAACGATTGCCCGGCAATATATATTGGTAAAACCGCGCGTAATGTAAATATTCGAGTAAAAGAACATGTCAGGTGTTTAACTAATACCGGTTTTTCAGAATTTGCCGAACACCTAATTAATACTAATCATACATTTAATAGAACGACAGGAGTTCAAATACTACATAAAAATAAAATAGGAATACGTCTCAATAATTTAGATCATTGGAAATATCAAAAGCAAATAAAAACAAAAATTATTGCCCAATTTTAAACAAACAGATAGAACTAACTAAAAGCCCTATTTTAAAGATGTTTCCTTTCTCCCTGGGTAATTCCCACCCCCCCCCCGACCCCACTACCTACTCCGCTGCCCTGATGCTCTCTCCCTCACATTTATATACTTTCTCTTTCTTTATTGTTTACTTAATAATCTTACTCTGTATTATATTTTAGTTTATATTTGTACTGTCCTGATGAAGGTTGAGTTCAACCGAAACCGGTCGACGTATATAAATGTAATAAAGTGGTTTAAAACAAAGATATTCTTTCATTTGTGTAAAATATTTGCATTTTTTCAGATATTCGTATTGAGGGCCACACAAAATAGCTTGGCGGGCCGCAGGTTGAGAGTGATGTGCTAGAGAGAGTGAGAGACAAACCACGACGGCTTTTCATTGGTTAGGGCTGTTGAGACGTCATTAAAAAACCAAAAAAGTATCGGAGTTATATCCATAAATCAACTATCTATAGATTGATAACTCCGCCCTCTTTCCATACGTTTGGTTTGGTCAAGTTTTAACCTTAGATCTGGAAAATTTGTAGACACCACGCATCGCTGACGTCACACCACACCATCGACAAAGGATAGAGGAAATTTAAAAAAGGCGCAACCATAGACAATATAATTCTGCTTCGGAACCTACCGAAAACCCAATTCATTAGCCTAAAACATAAGTAAAATGTCACCCAAGACCACAAGGTCCCATCTGACAAAGCCCTGTCCTAAGAAAGAAATGACCTTTTAAATTATCTTCCTTTACAGCTCATTTTCTCAGGATAGCGTTTTATCAAAAGGAAGCTGAAAAACAAACTCATAATTACATGCACAATAATATAATTTTTTTAATATAAACTTGAAATACAATAATATAAGCACAAAACACATTTATAAGAAATTACTGTATCAATATATAACTAGCTGTTGGAAATAATAGTTATTTTCTTTCAACACGCTATTGAAAAAAAATATTGTCAATAAGGCAGTGAACGATTCAACCTACTGTTTTAGCTGTATTAGCGTCTAATTACATTATTATTATTTTTGTTTCCCTCCTACTTATCTTATTACTTAAATATTTATACCTTTCATTTATAAATAGTAAGTATATACTTTTGTGATACTTTTTAGTTTTAAAAACTTTAAATGCCTTTTAGACATTTTTAACTTAGGAATAGTACCTACACAACATAAAGAATGTAACAGTGTAAACAGAAAAGTAAATTTAACAATATGTTATTGTTTTAACAATACATATTGGCACCTGATAAATAAATAGGGTATAATAATAACAAATAAAAACACCAAACACAAGAGTATATACGCACAAAATAAATTTAAAGAAAGTGTTGAGAGATAATAGGTATACGTATATTCTCCTGTGCGCAGGCTAAGATGGCTTCCATCTCAGCTTGAAACACAGTACAGTGTGTTCCTAGAGGTATACTGAGTTCCTGTGCTTTCGTTATTCAATTTCAATCTAGAAGCAGGTACGTGTTATATTTTATGTTCGATTAGTATAAACATATCGCGTCTATGTATTAATATCAATGATTTTGACATACTTTGACCTCCGTGGGTAATTGCTAACGGTCCGAATGGACGAATTTTCTTTTTTCTTGTTTCATTTTAAAGTTCATTTTTGTTCACAGTTTGTTTGGTATTGTTGTGTCTTTGTGGATACCACAGAAGAGTCCCAACTGCTCCCAATCTTCTGCAGCCAGTGGTACTAAGGCATCCCCAATCGGAGTATGTTGTGAGGCTGAAAGTAATGGGAAGGGGAGAGGAAGGTGGGGAAATACCTGGCTATTCAGATTTTGCCACAAAACACGGCTTATGCTCCCCGTACTAACGACGCAATAATAAATATAGGTACTAACGTAAAATACTTGGGTCACATTATTAATCAAGACCTATCGGACGATGGTGATATCGAACGACAAAGGAGAAGCCTAAGCATAAATATTATTGCCCGAAAATTTTGCAAATACAGCATTATTGTTAAAAAAAACATCATTCAACGCATTCTGCACCGGCCTGTATACGAGACATGGTGTCACTACCGAACTCGCTCGATGGAACGACTCCGAATCCAATATAATGAATCCTGCAGAAACATATATTGGATACAGAAGATACAGCAGCGCATCCACAATGTTCACTGAATTAGGACTAATTTGATTTGCGGCCTGATGAGACACCGAGTGCGGCTAATGGCCTCCGCCAACACAGTGGTGACCGCAGCCTACCAGCACCAAACGCCATTCCTCAGTGAGCGCTGGGCCCAACTCCTCGAGACCAAATGATTATCATTGCTAATTTATTTTTCTTTATCTATGTTCGCATTTTCACATATCTATTGTACAGTAAATGTTAATATCCACATGGGACCTGTGGGATTTCACTAACCTAATCACGTTTCAATTCTGAATGGTTTTCCTTCACCGGGCGATACTGAAAGTACCTACCACTCTAATGTTCGATTGCTGTTGCTTTTCAAGTCAAAAGGTAAAACTGAAGTGTATGAAATCATTAATTATTATCACTATACTGCTGTGTTTGGCAATTTGCTAAAGATAACCAATCGCCCGATAATACCAACAGCACGTGGAGCTCGATTGTCTCCAACCAAACCCACCCTAAAAATTATCCTCCTAACACCAGAAATAATTTACCTACTCTCCCTGCAAGACCCGCAGTACTTATCTACCCTAAAGACGACACGGAACTTACCTCTAACCCATCATGATTGGGAATTACAATCACGGGAGTACGTGAAATTAGGAATGGAGGTGTAGTTGTGCATCCCAGTCCTAATGCCGAGGCCATTAAACTGGCCAATGCACCGACCCTATCCGACGCCGGTCTGAAAGCGGCCGTTGTTTCCATAAACTTCCTCGGATAGCTATCCACAGCTTACTTCAAATTGTGCCCCTCGAGAACATCACCTTGGCTATACATCAACAAACTCATGAAGAAACTGGTCTACAGCTAAATGATTTAAAAGATAAGTTGCAGTTCTCACATAAAGTTGGACCTCGCACTGGACGGTGTATCCACGACTTTCGAGTTCCTCCCTCTGTTCGCCACTCCCTCATTCGCGTCTCCAAACTATCTATGGACTGGCAGGTACATTCCGTAAGGGACTGGATCGACAATCTTAAATGTGGAAATTGTCAATTCTACGGACATACTGCGACAAAGTGTAACGCTGACACGCCAACCTGTTCCCACTGTGGAAAACCTGGACACAATCGTGATACTTGCCCGACGCCCGACAAGCCACCATCATGCGCCACCTGCAAGTTCTTCAGGAAACCGGCCACACACAACACTGGCTCCCCTGACTGTCCAGCCCGCCAAGCCGCTGAGAGACGGGAACTATCTCGTGTAAATATTTTAGGCTGAACCGGAATAATCATCCCAGTAATACAATTTTCTATTCCTATTATCAAAATATTCGCGGTCTCGATACTAAACTAAATGCCTTCAGATGTTCCGTAAACATAAGTCCTTGTGATTTCTTATTTTTCACTGAAACATGGTTATCAGACAATATTGCTTCAACCGAACTTGGATTGCATAGTTATAATATTTTTCGCTGTGACCGCTCCTCTTCTTCAAACAAGTCTAGAGGTGGTGGGGTTATGATATGTGTTAAAAAAAAATACTCTTGCCACATTCTTGATTCTCGTAATGATGTATCTGAAGAACTATTTGTTTGTGTTCTTCTTGGCTCCAAGAAACTTATCATTGGTTGTACATATCTACATTCCCCCATCCTCTTCAACAGATATCTACAAGTCACATACTGAAGCAGTTGAACGTATTTCTGTAAATGCCGATTCAATTATTTGCGGTGATTACAATCTGCCGAAGGTAATATGGCTTAATGACAATCATGGTGTGAAAACTCCTAGTAATATTTCCCTTCAAGCTTCCATAATAATGAATCTATTTGCCTACTTGAACATGTTCCAACTAAACTCGATCCATAACTGTCAAGATTACTGTCTTGACCTGATCTTTACTAACACGCCTAGCGTTTGTGTTTGTGAAGCTTCTGACTCATTACTACCAATAGATAAATATCACCCACCACTCGATATCAACTTCACTAATCCTTCCAAAAATGTTACCTTAAATTCAACGGTTACATACCACTACAATTTTAACAAAGGTGACTATAGGTACTAGCATGAACAGATATCTCGCCCAAACTGACTGGACATTTTTTGAATCGAACATCAATATTAACGATGCTACATTTAATTTTAACGAATGTATAACTCATGCCATAAACTTATTTGTACCTAAGGGAACTTATTCCCAGCCTAAGTTTCCCATTTGGTTCAGCATGAAACTAAAGAAGTTGATAATCGAGAAAAAGAAAATACACAAATTATTCAAATGTACGAACAACTCGGCGCATTATCATAAATTTTCTCAGCTAAGAGAACTATCCAAAATCGAATCTGTTAGGTGCTACAAATCCTACATCGAACTCATTGAGGCACAATTAAATCTTAACCCTAAACAATTCTGGAAATTTGTTAAACAAAAAAGTACTACATAATGATAATGATCTCCCTCCAAGTATGTTCTATGAAAATCATGCTATCAACGGTCTCGACATTGCTAACCTTTTCGCTGAACACTTCTCCTCCGTCTACTCTGATACCTCGTGCACTATCCCTTTACTCAACTATACTAATACTATTGATTTAAATAACTCCTTAAAAAATCTCCCCAGCAAAACAAGCACTGGTCCTGATGATATTCCAGAAATATTACTGAAGGAATGTAAATTTACTATATCTAAGCCAATTTGTTTGTTATATAACTTGTCATTATCATCTGCCACTTTTCCAGACTCCGACAGTTTCTTATATCGGACCTATTTTCAAATCAGGCAATAAGTCGAACGTAGAAAACTATAGACCCATTTCGATATTATCCCATATTCCTAAAATATTTGAGTCAATAATCACGAAGAAAATCACACCTATCTTAAACATACTGATCGAGGAACAGCGTGGATTTAAATCTGCTAAATCTACTACTACTAACTTACTATCCTTTACCAATTCCATCGTCAATGGCCTAGAAGATAACTCACAAATAGATGTTCTATATACCGACTTCTCTAAAGCTTTCGACAAAGTAAACCACTCAATCCTTATGGCCAAACTATATGCTATCGGTATTTGAAACCCCTTGCTATAATTCTTCAATTCTTATTTAAGTAATAGAAAACATAGAGTTAAATTAAACAACTTTGTGTCTACTAATATTGAAGTAACGTCCGGCGTACCTCAAGGAGCACATCTAGCGCCGCTTCTTTTTAACTTGTTTATAAACGACATTATTAGTATTTTTTCTCATACACACTTTTGGCTTTTTGCAGACGACAATAAGATTCTAAAAATAATAAAAAATCACGATGACTGCCTTCTTTTCCAATCGAATATCGACTCTTTCAATGATTGGTGTAAAATTATTTGTTTGAAACTAAATGTCGATAAATGCAAAATTGTGTCCTTCTATAGATCAAACAAACCGATTGTCTTCGAATACAAACTTAATAATATTTGCTTAGCAACTGTTACATCTATTAAAGACCTTGGTGTCTCTCTTGATAGCAAGCTTTCTTTTCGGGATCACATAACTGCAATCGTTAATAAATCCCTCAAACTACTTGGTTTCATCACTAGAATCACTTCGGACTTCAAAAACGTAAATACACTTAGAACTCTTTACTGCTCCTTGGTTCGGTTATCTGGTCTCCTTTTTAAGCTGTCCACATTCGACGCATTGAATCTGTTCAACATCGGTTCTTAAGAGGGATTGCTAGGAGGCTAGGTTTAGAAAAAGGCAAATACTCATATGATGAAATTGAACTAACTCTAAACCTCTCTCGTTTAGAAGTCCGTCGGGAAAGAAATTACATCATTTGCTTCTTTAAAATTATAAATGGTATTATTGATTCACCCACTCTACTGCAACTCATTCCCTTCAATATCCCCCTCGCAAAGACTCAGAAATAATGAACTGCTCTTCCTTAACCATCATTCGACAACTTATGGATATTATTCACCATTGTCCAGAATGTGTAGACTGTTCAACTCAAGTCAAAACCTTAACTTTTTTGGGATAAGTCTGAATGATTTTTGCCAGTCGCTAAACAAGTGACGGAATATTATAAGTGTCCTGTGGTCCTGACCCACGGCGTAGTCTTGACTTGATTCGACTTGTCACTTTATTTTCTTATATTATATCTGCCTTATGTCTTTGCTTTCATGTACCTTTATCTACTCCTGTATTTTTCATTTCACTTTATTTGTGTTATTATTTTGTAATTTGGACGATGTCCGTTAATAAATAAATAAATAATTCTCAGTCCTTGGACCAGTAGCGATAGTTTTCATTGTATAAAAAAACACTTCTTGATGTCAAAAAATTTCATTCTATTTTGTATATCCAAATTTATTTTACTCTCAATAACAAGAGAACTAACTTAACATAACATTTATTAATTCACACAACTTAACATTGTGCTATTTAATTTATTAAAAAAAGTAATATTCTTACAAATCAATATTATGCCATTTTTTGATTCACAAAACATAACATTGTGCTAAATAACTAATTAATAAAATTAATTTTCTTGCAAATCAATATTATGCCATTTATTAATTCACACAACTTAACATTGTGCTATTTAATTTATTAATAAAAAAGTCATTTTCTTGCAAATCAATATTATGCCATTTTTTAATTCACAAAACATAACATTGTGCTAAATAACTAATTAATAAAATGAATTTTCTTGCAAATCAATACTATGCCATTTATTAATTCACACAACTTAACATTGTGCTATTTAATTTATTTAAAAAAGTCATTTTCTTGCAAATCAATATTATGCCATTTTTTAATTCACAAAACATAACATTGTGCTAAATAACTAATTAATAAAATGAATTTTCTTGCAAATCAATACTATGCCATTTATTAATTCACACAACTTAACATTGTGCTATTTAATTTATTAATAAAAAAGTCATTTTCTTGCAAATCAATATTATGCCATTTGTTAATTCACACAACTTAACATTGTGCTATTTAACTTATTAAGAATTCATATTTATAGAAATGGGCCGCAGGTTGTGCATGCCTGACAACGGTATTATAGTATATTATTGTATTTCAGCTATATAATTGTAGTTCGTTGCGAGGTTCATCAAAATGGGCGAGATGAATTGACTAATTTCATGCCTAACCTGTTGATCTGATTCATACTCATCTCCCAGTAATATTTGTAAGGTCAGTGTTTCATTACCTGAGGCAATTGCCTCTCTTGTCAGTATTTCTTCTCTAGATGCAGGAGTCAGGTCGCTTAATACAAATGCTGTTAAAGGCCTAGTTAAAACCAACAGTTCATTATCACTAAATACTCGCTCATCAATCGGTTGGGATAAAATGATAATTAGTTTTTTGCGGGGAATTGTTATTAAATTTTCTAATATTTTTTCCAGTAATTCATTCGGGAGCGGGTTATCCGCGGAAGAAGCAAACTCCAGAATTAGTAGGTTATCAATAGTTACATCTCGTTGATTTAAAGCTTTAAAGTCCATATCCGCAGCTATACCATTACAACTCAGGAATGTATAGCAGTTTTTATTTATATATATTGTATTCAAATTTGTGTTATTAATTTGAGTTAAAATATTGTTTAATCTGGCAGCTTCAAATGTAATATCACAGGTCTCAATTTGTAAAACTCTTTGCTGTTCAGATTCCAGGAATGTCTCCAAACCCAAGGTGTCTTCGCAGTCCAGGATGTCAGGTAGGGTTCGGAGGTATGCTTGGCCAGCCAAATAGAAGGGGGCCGATTTTATACTCCTGTTCTGTTTCCCCACAGCCTCCATTATCTCTGCAGGTAAAAAGCGCAGCAATTGTCTTGTTTGTCTAATCACCTTCTTCAAATCTTCCCTTGACTCACAGGTAATAGTGTTTCTTCTAGTATCCACCTTAAAGGGTGGGTATGTTATTTCATCAAGAATATGGCGATGTTGAAAGTCGACAATGTCGGTCAATTCAACAAGTGGATTGCTTTGAAATAAACTCCAGTTATGTATGAAATTAAACTCTTGTTCAGAAAACACCCCGAGGTGGCAGATGTTTTCCTCCCAGGGAGTGGTCAAGTGTTTTACGATTGTTGTATTTTCCGAGATACAAAACTTAGAGTTCCTGTGCAGCTTCATGTGATTTTTGCGCGCACTACGTCCTTCCGGCCAGCATTCAACGACGTATTTCTTCTTCCCTTCACAAATCGCTTCGATAAACTTACATCTATCATGGACAGTCACACTGTCTAGTTGATATAAATCTCCAGCGTGGAAGTTGGTGGAGTTTATCCGATTTGGAGTTGAAAATATAGTTGTGATGTCTAATTGTTTCATACACATGGAACTATTATAGAGCAAGTCAAAATCTCTGATTATCTTGATGAACATATTCTCAACCCCCGGACTGTCCAAGGCTAGAGTATGCGCATGTAGTCCTTCATCAGGGCTGCTAATTCTGCAGAAGCCATCGCCTTGCCTTTTCAGATATTTCACGGTCAAGGTGGTGACCGCGGACAGCCACGCTCCCAGGGAATGCCCTGCGATGGACAATATGAAGTGGCTGTGCTCTTCT
Source organism: Hesperophylax magnus (assembly GCA_026573805.1). NCBI lineage: Eukaryota > Metazoa > Arthropoda > Insecta > Trichoptera > Limnephilidae > Hesperophylax > Hesperophylax magnus. The sequence continues at coordinate 3,136,961 of JAIUSX010000005.1, read as the reverse complement.
TCGTTTGTCTTCAGAATTGCCTCCTTGATGTTGTCAACAAAAGTTATTGCAGAACACATATGATTCGTGTAGGAGTTAAAATACACACCTATCCCATCTGCATACAGTGGACCGAACTTCGGAGGCTTTGTTCCCCGATGGGCTATCACAATTTGTTGCTGCGATGGGTTCCAAAACGCATAGCCGAAATATCCGTTGAACCATTTATCTATCGTGGAACTGTTCTGAGCCGTGGTGAGCAGGTACCAATCTTCGGGCAGGACCGGATCGCCCGTACAATCCCCGTAAGCCAGATCCGCAAATGACGCCAACACTTTCTCACTGGGGAACGGGTCCAAGACCATTTTACTTCTATTATCTTCAAAGGGATGGAATTGTTTTAGGGTTTCCTGCCATTCTTGCGAGCTATATAGTAAGTGCTTGTCCGCCTGCATGTTGAGGTGATACTGGAGGTGGAATCTGCAATGTGAACAAAAACAGAATTAGTATTTATTTCTTGAACAATACAAGTCACATTTTACACAATGCAGAAATATAATATAATCAGTACGTACAATCAGAGATGTGCAAAATGGGTACCCAAAACCATTTGAAATGCAAAATGGAAATGGGTCAAAACTTTTCCATTTGAAAATGCAAAATGCAAAATGGTTTTTAGAAAAGCATTTCAAATGCAAAATGCAAAATACCTATTTTCAAAATGTATTGAAAATGCAAAATGGTTTCTCAGGTCAAACAATTAAAATAATTATAGAATTTTTAAACAACTTGGTCATTTAATAATGGACATCAATGTAGAACAAACATATTACATGATGGTAAATACAAAAAAACCACGACTACAGATTATGAAACCACAAAAATTTTGCGCGGGACTAATGTTGCCAACGTAAAAACATAGAAACTGCTATCTAACATTTAATATTACAGCGTCACACAGTGGGCTGAAAATCGCCTTTCATAGACATAGAGACTTGAATTTTCAAGGGTATTTTTTTTGGCTAGAAATGGATTCTGCTGATCATTACTATTCTATAAAATTTTGTATGAAGCAATTGCGTGTACAAATGAAGGAGGTATCATTTTTTAAAGAAAAATTTGTATGGCACTGACATTAAAAATGAGGCTATCTCTGGAATCATAAGGTTGGCCATTATATCCATACACACAGATATACAACTATTTATTTGTATTTTTTTGACATAAAAAAGTTTTGTTTCAACTTTGAGGATTTAAAAAAAAAATCGCAAGTTGCGCCACAATACGAAGTATGTCAAAAAAATACAAATAAATAGTAGTTTATCTGTGTGTAAGGATATAATGGCAAACCTTATAATTCCAGAGATAGTCTCATTTTTAATGTCAATGCCATACAAATTTTTCTTAAAAAAATTATTACTCCTTCATTTGTACACGCAATTGCTTCATACGAAATTTTATAGCATAGTAATGATCAGCAGAATACATTTCTAGTAAAAAAAGACCCTTGAAAATTCAAGTCACTATGTCTATGAAAGGCGATTTTCAGCCCACTGTGCGTCATGACCCCATGTTCAGTATTTGAATCAGTATTTTTTGTAATGGTATCACTCAATTGCCAGGGCTTCTACCAGGGAGCAACTTGACAAATGGAAATTATCTCTCATAGCGAGGTTGAGGACCGACTGATATTTGGGGCTTATGAAAAAAAGATGAGTGGAGATAGTAGGAAGAATGTTGCAAAAAGCATTTAAAATGGAAAATGCATTGAGAAAAGCATTTAAAATGCAAAATGCAAAATGGTTTTTAGAAAAGCATTTAAAATGCAAAATGGAAAATACCCATTTTGCATTTTGCATTTCCATTTGGAATGGATTTATTTGAAATAAAGTACATCTATGCATACAATACATATAAGTAGTATAAAATACTTATCAGTAGTATACAATACGTATGCACAGAGATGTGCAAAATGGGTACCCAAAACCATTTGAAATGCAAAATGGAAATGGGTCAAAACTTTTCCATTTGAAAATGCAAAATGGTTTTTAGGAAAGCATTTCAAATGCAAAATGCAAAATACCTATTTTCAAAATGCATTGAAAATGCAAAATGTTTTCTCAGGTCAAACAATTAAAATAATTATAGAATTTTTAAACAATTTTGTCATTTAATAATGGACATCAATGTAGAACAAACATTATAATGATGGTAAATCCAAAAACACCACGACTACAGATTATGAAACCACAAAAAATTTGCGCAGGACTTATGTTGCCAACGTAAAAACATAGAAACTGCTATCTAACATTTGATATTACAGCGTCATGGCCCCATGTTCAGTATTTGAATCAGTATTTTTTGTATTGGTATCACTCAATTGCCAGGGCTCCTACCAGGGAGCAACTTGACAAATGTAAATTATCTCTCATAGCGAGGTTGAGGACCGACTGATATTTGGGGCTTATGAAAAAAAGATGAGTGGAGATAGTAGGAAGAATGTTGCAAAAAAGCATTTAAAATGCAAAATGGAAAATACCCATTTTGCATTTCCATTTGAAATGGATTTATTTGAAATAAAGCACATCTCTGCATATGTAGAACTGTGTTTCACCATAATTATGAAATTCAAATGGGACGGTGACATACGATGTCAGGCAAGTGTTAAGAGAGACAAAGCGCATGCTAAATGGGCTAGAACCAAAATGTTCCAAGTCAGTGGACACATTGTGGACAGGTTTGCGTGAAATCTTAGAATGCGGCAAGAGTAACAGATTGAATTTTGCCCCGCAAAAGACCATGGGACTTCTAATGAAGGGTTTCCTCGGTAGAAGGAGAAATCCGATTATTAAAATGGGATTCCTTTATTCGATTTTTTGAAGTTGAATCTTTTAAATTCAATTATATGCGTGAATATTCATTTTTGACATTATGTTTACATTCTTCTTTATTGTATTAATTTTTAATGGTTTACTCTGAAACAAAATGCTTGTATTTTTTAAAGAAAAGCCCACTAGGGCGTGTAATAAATAAAAAAAAAATTAAAAAATGCGATATATTCTGGCGTTGTCTTAGAGATAGATCCTCTTCTTTCCAAACGCATGTTAAGAGTATTTCTAGTACACACTGTTTAAACTGAGCAGGCTTTGAACGGCGGTGAGACTACGATCTCCGGCACTTGGCCTCCTATACAGGTGTGTATACGTTGGTGGGAGGACTCCCCTGCTAGCGCTATCTGGTGCATGCAGGACAGATGCATTGCAAGTTCTAGCTGGCATTTTGCCTAGTGTTTCTAATACACACTGTTCAAACTGAGCAGGCTTTGAACGGCGGTGAGACTACGATCTCCGGCACTTGGCCTCCTATACAGGTGTGTATACGTTGGTGGGAGGACTCCCCTGCTAGCGCTATCTGGTGCATGCAGGACAGATGCATTGCAAGTTCTAGCTGGCATTTTGCCTAGTGTTTCTAATACACACTGTTCAAACTGAGCAGGCTTTGAACGGCGGTGAGACTACGATCTCCGGCACTTGGCCTCCTATACAGGTGTGTATACGTTGGTGGGAGGACTCCCCTGCTAGCGCTATCTGGTGCATGCAGGACAGATGCATTGCAAGTTCTAGCTGGCATTTTGCCTAGTGTTTCTAATACACACTGTTCAAACTGAGCAGGCTTTGAACGGCGGTGAGACTACGATCTCCGGCACTTGGCCTCCTATACAGGTGTGTATACGTTAGTGGGAGGACTCCCCTGCTAGTGCTATCTGGTGCATGCAGGACAGATGCATTGCAAGTTCTAGCTGGCATATTTTTGGCACTGGTCTTGCCCAAAAAAGGATTGACAATGTTAAATATGGTAAAGAGTGAAATGACAGAAGGGGTATAAATAAAACATTTTGTATCATACAAATCTATATTAAAAAAATAAAGATTTTTTTTTACAAAAAAATGATAATAAAAATGGGTTAATACGGAATATTTCATAATTTTAGATATAATTATAAAAATAGCTTTTTCGATGGCGACTTTAATTCATGACTAGCTGACATGTACCCGGTGTTGCTCGAGCTTGTGAATTCTAGGATAAACATTGACTTTTCTCTACTTTCAATAAATATAATATGCTTGTATTATAGATTTAAACCTTCCGGAAGAAATTCTCTAAGGACGGGTTGTTTCGGAGAATTTGAACAATTCATCAAATTTCAACGTTAATTTGCGAGTTCTGTGAAAGTCCTATTCAAGTTCTGGTATTATATCATTATAGGCTAGTTGCTTGACAGAACTGAAATAATAACAGAACTAGATTTCACAGAACTCGCAAATTAACGTTGAAATTTGATGAATTGTTCAAATTCTCCGAAACAACCGGTCCTAAATGATAGTTCAACTTTATTTATATATTTTTTATTTTTTTTTATTATTTTAATATACATCATATGGGTTACATTAATACATACATATTTTGCAAAATATAATATTAAGGTTCATAATTGGTCATGTATACCTTATCAGAAAAGAGGAGCTCTTGTGCCTGATAAGGGAGCCACGATTCTTACTTAGATTCATAATTCATAATGTGATATAATAATAATAATATAATAATATATATTATAATAATAATATATATATATATATATATTTTTATTTTTGTTTACTATAAGTTTTTTTGGAAAAAAAGTTTGATTTTATTTATTTGTTCTTGTTGGTTCGTAATACAGCGCAATTCGGAAGGGATATTATTGTAGTTTTTTATGGCTTGGTAAATATAATGGTTTTGCATTTGAGTTGTTTTAAAGATTGGCGTAATAAATTGATTTCATATGTTCTAATAGTTTATATAAGCACTTCCCAAAGCACTTCCCAAAGCACTTTGTCGGTAAATCAATTACACAATATTACATTATAAGAATATAGCACGAAAAAACACATTTAAAAAACAATTATTTAAAAAATTTATTTTCACAATTTATTCTTTTAACATACATTTACAATTAATGGCATAACAAAATAGTGAAAAATATGTTTTTTAGTATTTCTACACCAATGAAGAGAACTAGTTCTTGAGTTTGGTGTAGGAGTAAAAAGTAATATCCTAGAGTGTATGATAGTACAGGATGTGGTAACATTATACATAACAATATAAATATGGTTAGAAATGAAGTAACTGCATTTTGTTAATGATGTATTTCTACACCAATGAAGAGAACTAGTTCTTGAGTTTGGTGTAGGAGTAAAAAGTAATATCCTAGAGTGTATGATAGTACAGGATGTGGTAACATTAAAACAATATAAATATGGTTAGAAATGAAGTTACTGCATTTTGTTAATGATGTATTTCTACACCAATGAAGAGAACTAGTTCTTGAGTTTGGTGTAGGAGTAAAAAGTAATATCCTAGAGTGTATGATAGTACAGGATGTGGTAACATTATACATAACAATATAAATATGGTTAGAAATGAAGTAACTGCATTTTGTTAATGATGTATTTCTACACCAATGAAGAGAACTAGTTCTTGAGTTTGGTGTAGGAGTAAAAAGTAATATCCTAGAGTGTATGATAGTACAGGATGTGGTAACATTAAAACAATATAAATATGGTTAGAAATGAAGTTACTGCATTTTGTTAATGATGTATTTCTACACCAATGAAGAGAACTAGTTCTTGAGTTTGGTGTAGGAGTAAAAAGTAATATCCTAGAGTGTATGATAGTACAGGATGTGGTAACATTAAAACAAAATAAATATGGTTAGAAATGAAGTTACTGCATTTTGTTAATGATGTATTTCTACACCAATGAAGAGAACTAGTTCTTGAGTTTGGTGTAGGAGTAAAAAGTAATATCCTAGAGTGTATTATAGTACAGGATGTGGTAACATTATACATAACAATATAAATATGGTTAGAAATGAAGTTACTGCATTTTGTTAATGATGTATTTCTACACCAATGGAGAGAACTAGTTCTTGAGTTTGGTGTAGGAGTAAAAAGTAATATCCTAGAGTGTATGATAGTACAGGATGTGGTAACATTATACATAACAATATGGTTAGAAATGCTGTTAATGCAATTTTGTTAATGATGTTTTTCAGTTTGCGAGTTTTTTTTAATGTAATTTTACTTTTTTCTTGAATAATAACAATCTGTTATTTTTTTTATTCTTCAGGACGACTATTAAAATTTTTATTCATTTGGAAATATATTTGCTGTGTATAAAATAGAGGAATTTGTATGCTATATTTATGTATTAATTATGAATGAAGTTTTAATTGTTTTTAACTTGTAATATTGAGTCTTTTTTTAGAGATGTCTTCAATTTTTGGGACTTGAAAAATTTTGAACACTCTTGAAGAAGGGAATGTAGATTGTTTTTTCAAAATTATTTTAATAATTAGTTTCTCTACCACCTTTACAGGGTTAACAATGTTTTCATATGCACCTCCCCATTCAATAATTCTCTACCACCTTTACAGAGTTAACAATGTTTTCATATGCACCTCCCCATTCAATAATTCTCTACCACCTTTACAGGGTTAACAATGTTTTCATATGCACCTCCCCATTCAATAATTCTCTACCACCTTTACAGGGTTAACAATGTTTTCATATGCATCTCCCCATTCAATAATTCTCTACCACCTTTACAGGGTTAACAATGTTTTCATATGCACCTCCCCATTCAATAATTCTCTACCACCTTTACAGGGTTAACAATGTTTTCATATGCACCTCCCCATTCAATAATTCTCTACCACCTTTACAGGGTTAACAATGTTTTCATATGCACCTCCCCATTCAATAATTCCATACGGAATTAATGACTGGACCAGCGCGTAATATACTTTTTATAAATACATTTCCTAATGCGCTTAACAAATTTGCATGTGTGTTTGATCCATTTTATATGTTGGTCTATAATTACACCGAGGTACTTTATTTCAGTAGTTTTGTTACATTATGCATTGTGTATAATTATTTCAATGTTTGGGTAAGTTTTAAGTATATTGATTGAGAAGGGAATTATAAGAATTGAGTTTTTTTGAAGGTTTGCATCAAACCAGTATTTTAGGATTTGCATTTTCCTTTACATATAACGAGAAGCCACAATATAGAAAATCGATACAGAAGAATAACATTTCAAGTGACTACAATACATAGACTCGGTATATCAGTTGACATAATCCGAAGCATAGATATCAGCAATATTACACATTTTTTGTTAAAGTTCCCCATTTCAGTCAGCACAGTTGCCATATGCGAGGATATCAATTTTAAATAGTATTTGTTTTGCTGGAGACAATGCACTATTTATGAAATTATGACAAACTAAACACTGTTCTGACCAGTGGCGGTTCTTGTCTTAGTTCAATTGGTGTTTGACCCCCCAAAATTATAAAATTATGTGCATCGAAACAACTGGTCTTGGGCGGGGGCGAGTGACTGAGCGGGAGCAGTGATCAGCAGTGACATCTGTTGTCTCTAATAGAAGCTTTCATTCAGAAGTCCACACGATTTACTGGGTCAATTTAAAGAATGTATCCTTTGGCATCTTCTGTCCCTATGCGCGCCATAGAATAAACGAGATAGCACTATATTTTTCATCGAAGTAAAAATTAGGTACCGAAGAAAGCTAAGGGACGCTTAGGTCATAACCGTGAGGGAGACAACACGATGAATATTATATGTTTTACAGAGATGGTGACATAAACACATGTCGGTTTTTCATTTTACTCGCTTGTAGTGTGTGGAACAATGGTTGTTTTTCAATTGGATAGTTTGGGAAAGGTTTGGAATAATTGTTTATGTTGTTATCGATTTAGAATGAAGCTGAAGAATGAAACAAAACAATTATTGTCAAATAGAATCAAACTCTTATTTTATTTACTTTAATGTTGTACACAACTACATTAAAACTTAATATCAAAAGTTGCCGTAAGTACATGGATTGTGTGTTTATTTCCAATTAACTTTATAAACATAATATGCATTTATAGTCGCGGACTCTAAATACTATAACAAATTGATATAGTTAATAATATTTGGGCATTTTTCACAATATCAAATGAAGATTAGTCACACATTTTTCACAATATCAAATAAAGATTAGTCACACATTTTTCACAATATCAAATAAAGATTAGTCACACATTTTTCACAATATCAAATAAAGATTAGTCACACATTTTTTTCAAATGACCTACCAGAGCTGGATCCCTAGAACCGTCTCTGGTCCTGGACGTTGAAAAATTACCTTACAAGACTATTTTTCTATTTTAGATCGATAACATCAACATCCCTCATCGCTCGATGAATATACTAATTAAGAGTATGCAAATTACGTTTATGTACTTCGGTTAGATGAAAGTACCTCCGTAATTGCTCACATAAACGTCACATTTGACATTTGTTACAGCTAACGCCTTGGTGTCTAAAAAGGGAACTATTCTGAGGCTTAGCAAGGCTTAAGCTAAGTTTGCGCAAAGAATGCGCACATAGCGAGGATATGGGCTGACTGATATACCGGGCAATAGACAGATAGATATAACACGGTAATGAGTGGCATGAGTGTGTATATATAATATTACAGCAATCACTTACATTATTTTACATACGCTCTCCTGATAAAGCAAATGCTTGTGGTTAGAAGAGGAGAACTTATATATTACAACCAGAGATGTGCAAAATGGGTACCCAAAACCATTTGAAATGCAAAATGGAAATGGGTCAAAACTTTTACATTTGAAAATGCAAAATGCAAAATGGTTTTTAGAAAAGCATTTCAAATGCAAAATACCTATTTTCAAAATGCATTGAAAATGCAAAATGGTTTCTCAGGTCAAACAATTAAAATAATTATAGAATTTTTAAACAATTTTGTCATTTAATAATGGACATCAATGTAGAACAAATATATTACATGATGGTAAATCCAAAAACATCCGACTACAGATTATGAAACCACAAAAAATTTGCGCGGGACTAATTTTGCCAACGTAAAAACATAGAAACTGCTATCTAACATTTAATATTACAGCGTCATGTCCCCATGTTCAGTACTTGAATCAGTATTTTTTGTAATGTTATCACTCAATTGCCAGGGCTCCTACCAGGGAGCAACTTGACAAATGTAAATTATCTCTCATAGCGAGGTTGAGGACCGACTGATATTTGGGGCTTATGAAAAAAAGATGAGTGGAGATAGTAGGAAGAATGTTGCAAAAAAGCATTTAAAATGGAAAATGCATTGAGAAAAGCATTTAAAATGGAAAATGCATTGAGAAAAGCATTTAAAATGGAAAATACTCATTTTGCATTTCCATTTGAAATGGATTTATTTGAAATAAAGCACATCTCTGCTTACAACTAGTGTAAAGTTATAAAAAGAACATGTTAAAAGCGAAGTTTAAAGTTTTAAGTGAAAAGTCACTAAGTAAAGTTACAGAGTGAAGTTAAGTGGAATGTTAGACTTGCGAGTTTATAAAATAAATAGTAATTATTATTTTCCAATGTGAATTTCTAATCTAAATTAATTTGTCAATTAATATACTTATTTAACGATTCTAGATGAACATATGTGTACATAAGAAGGATAATTTTATAAGACATATAAAAGTAATAAACAATATACATAATACGTCAGAAATAATATACAAAACATAATACATGGAAGAAAAGTAAAAATTATATGGTGGTACTACAGAATATTATTATTTTTAGTCGTTTTTTGTTGTTAATCATATGTGATACATATCACATATATTAACAAACCCTGATAATAAATATGTGACATTTATTTAATACAATTATTCATAGTATAAATCGTCATTTAAGAACTATTAAAACTGTATAGGCCCTGCGATTGGTCGGCGGATTCTTTGAGAGAACTTACACCGCTACCTCACGGGTCCGTCGGCATCAACAATACGGCCAACACGCGGGTCAGCACTGCGTTACACAAATTATTTCAAAATAATTAATGTTTTCTTAAATTGGGATTTGTTGGTTTTATATCAACCTGAGTGGGATTGACCTAACAAACCTTATGACGTCACGCGTACCCGGCGAGATTTCAATCGTTTTGTGCAGACTTTGAATAGTGCAAATTATTTTAACTACGAAATTGGCATTTGTAAAAAAATACTGGTATTTGAAGAAAATTGTTTGTAATTCTTTATTTGTGCTATTAACAGATGAAGCTATTTGTGATATTAACAGATGAAGCTATTCGTGCTATCAACAGATGAAGCTGTTTGTGCTATTAACAGATGAAGCTATTTGTTCTGTGAAGCTATTTTGCCACAACGGTGACACTTTTTTTATTTTAGCTTTATTTTAGCTATATATTCTTGATTTGTCGCTAGTTTCATTAAAATAGGCGAAATGAATCGATTAATTCTGTTTATAACTTGTTCATCGCGGGATTTTAAGCCAATTCCCAAAAATGTGTTGAGGTTTAATTTTTTCTCCCCTAAGGCTATTGCGTCTTTTGTGAGGATTTCTTGTCTAGATGTAGGAGTCAGGTCTTTTAATTCAAAAGCCTTCAATATCTCAGTCTCAACGGTCAAATTATAAAAAATAAAGAATGATGGAATAATTTGTTGCGGTAAAATGATTACAAGCTTTTTGTGACTGCTGCTTTCTAAATTCCTTAATATTCTTCTCAATAGATCGTAGTTCAAGTGAAAGTATTCTGTAGGAGAAGCAAACTCAATAACGAGCAAGTTATCATTGGTAACGTAACTATTATTCAAACTTTCGATGTTTAAATCCTTCGAGATGTCATCACATCCAATGGAAGTGTGAGAGCTTTCTATCAAATAGCTTCCATCCAAATGTGTGTTTTTAATTCCTTTCAGTATGTTATTTATTCGGGCAGCTTCGAATTTAAGATCGCTGGTCTCAATTTGTAAAACACGTTGTTCTCGAGATATCAAGAATGTCTCCAGCCCCAAGGTGTCCTCGCAGTCCAGGATATTGGGCAAATTGCGAAGATAGGACTGGCCAGCCAAGTACAAGGGGGCTCCCTTTATGCTCTCTTTCTGTTTATCCACAGCAACTGTTATCTCCGCAGGGTACCAGCGAAACAACTGTTTTGTTAGTCTAATAACCTGCTTCAAATCATATCCTGTTTTACAAGTGATGGTGTTTCTTTCAGTATCTACCGTGAAGTCAGAGAATGTTATTATTTCAAGATCATGGTGAGATTGAAATTTTTCAATTTCGTTCAAATGAATAAGTGCATGGCTTTGAAATGAGCTCCAATTTTGTAAAAACTTCAACTCTTCTGAGGAAAACACCCCCAGCTGGCAAAAGTTTCCCTGCCATAGTTCAGTTCTGTACTGTAATGGTGAATATCTGCCACCAGAACTGGCAAGAGAAATATTATCCAGAACATGAGAATCACAGATACTCTCCGTCCTGTTAATTCGGCGGAGCTCATGATTTCCCAGGGGCCACTTATATACTACATATTTGTCCCACCCTTCACTAGAAGCTTTGATAAAGGTATTCACATTGTGGGTCTCAAGATTATGTAGCAAACTGGTTCGCCAACTTTGAACACGTTTCATGTGCACCTGATATATATTTCCCACGTGCATGTTTAGGGAGTTTATAATATTTACCGCGGCAAAGATGGTGGTAACATCCAATTGTTCGGGGCGCATTGATCCGTTGTATTCTCCGTCATAATCTACGCATATTTTGTTTAATATGCCCATGACCCCCGGGCTGTCCAATAAGAGAGTGTGAGCGTGGAGTCCTTCACTGGAGCTGGTGACCCTGCGGAAGCCACTGCCTTCCCTCTTCAGGTGCTTCACGGTCAAGGTGGTGACTCCGGCAAGCCAGGCTCCCAGCGAATGTCCGGTGAAGGACAAAACGAAGTGGCTGTGGTATTCTTCATTTAATTTCAGAATTGCTTCCTTGATGTCTTCAGCAAAAGAGATTGCGGAAGACATGTGGGAAGTGTATTCATTGCGATAAATACTTTGAATGACTGTAAACATTGCTCCCAGACATTCTGGTTTCGTTCCACGGTGGGATATGATGATCCGCTGCGTTGAAGGGCTCCAGAATGCACAGCCGGAGTACCCGTTAGTCCAGGAGTTGTTCCGTGCCATGGTGAGCAGTTCCCAATCTTCAGGCAGGTCCAGCTCTCCGGTACAGTCGGAGTATGCCAGCTTTGCGCATTTCACCAATAGTTGCTCGCTGGGATATGGCTCCAACTCCAGTTTACTTCTGTTATCTTCAATTGGAGAGAATAATTTGAGGGTTTCCCGCCATTCAGGTGAGCTGTATTCCAACGCCGTGTCCACCTCCATGTTGAGGAGATGGAGTCAATGGAGTTGCAGACTGAATCTGCAACATGGACAACAACCAGAGTTGGTAAACATTCTCAAAACATTGCGAGATGCGAATTTAGTGTGAATAAGCATTCACACTAAATCACGCACCGACATTGGGTTGGGTTGTTTAACAGAAATTTGAATGTAACATTGTCAGAAAGTGAGCAATCAGACATTTTTTTTATTTATTACATTATTACATATGTTACATCTCTAAATACTATAAAAAAGTGGCTATCAGCGTCTGTCTGTGCGCTTAGTTCTTCTAAACTACGCAACGGATTTTGAAAAGGTTTTCACTATCATTTAGAGAATTTCTTCCGGAAGGTTTATATGTATTAAACAAGCATATTATATTTATAGAAAGTAGAGAATAGTCAATGTTTTGTAATCAAGTTGTTTTATTTTCGGGCGCTTCCATTGCTAACGCTGGCTAAACCTTGTGATATACATCAAAATAATGTACTACGGAATTGTATATCTTAAAAAGGGTGACCGGGTATCTTATCAAAATGACAATTCAACACACCTACAAAAAGTGATATAGAGTCATTAAAAGTGATGAAACAAAAACTAGGTTTAATAGTTCCCTATGTAACGTATTTAACCTAGTTTTTGCTTCATCAATTGTCAAGATCATGGAACCCTTAAAAAGGCCTACAAAAAGCCCACGATTATATATGTCTATCTCCTAATGATAACCCAGAGCAACGCCGGGTATATCTCCCTACTTGCTGCGCTAGTTTGCGCCGTGTTGTAAGCGAATAAGTTCATTATTTTGGACGATTCATTTGTTAACGGAACAACGAACGGCTAGAGACAATTGAATAACATAAATTTAAAAAAATAATAATATTTCAGCAAAATAGTGCCTACTTCAAAAGCATACATTGTTTATTTAGGTATTATTATCATTAACATTATTTCATTTTATTTTACCTAACCTAACCTAACTTAACTAACCTATAATAACTTAACCAATAAAAAACTAACCTATAAAAACCTAACCTAACCCAACCTATAAAAACCTGACCTATAAGAACCTAACCTGTAATAACCTATAATAACCTAACCTATAAAAACATAACATAACCTTTAATAACCTAACCTATAAAAACTTAACCTATAAGAACCTAACCTGTAATAACCTATAATAACCTATAAGAACCTAACCTGTAATAACCTATAATAACTTAACCTATAAAAACCTAACCTAACATAACCTAACCTTTAAAAACCTAACCTATAAGAACCTAACCTGTAATAACCTAACCTATAAAAACCTAACCTAACATAACCTTTAATAACCTAACCTATAAAAACCTAACCTATAAGAACCTAACCTGTAATAACCTATTATAACCTAACCTTTTAATGTATTTAAAAAAAAAATGCCTACATACCTTTATTTTATTTTTGAGTTCGGTCTAAATAGTACCTACCTAGTATTTGTATAGAGTAAATGGTAAAAATTCTAGCCACTCGTATGGTATTAGGAATACCAACATAAGAAAATGTCATCAACATAAATTATTCTAGCTGTCATCCCACGACCCACACAACGAAAACGAATTTTCATTAAAAATTAAAATGCCAAATATAAAAAAATTCCCAAATGCAGTCAGTTTCCTTTATGGTAATTAAGGTAAATCAAAAGGTTTTATATAAAAAATATTTCTTATTAGCCGTGGCCAGCGATCCCGAATAATTACCAAAATGATATTCCGCGGCAGTCCCCCAATCGATCTGACCCCCTCTCCTGGGGAGGATTATAGCGTAGTGTGTCACCCCAACATATAATACGTACATGCCACGCCCTATATCTATATGTATGCGCGCATAATATATCATTGAAAAATAAGATAATATTAATTAATCTAAACAGAACAAGACACAGAAAAAAAATTACGGACATAAATTAGGAATCGAACCCAAGATCTCTTGTCTTACCGGGACAGGTGTCTTAAACCACTCGACCATTAGAACTTATTTATTAAGAGGAAGCATGTGTAAATTCTTGGTATACCTTATATTGTAGGTAATAGGCATTAAAATCGCTTGACAAACGGAGTCTAGAAACGCTCGATTTCAAGCACAAAAGTCGTTTTTATTTATTTTGTAAAAAGTTTATCAAGTGAAACTGTCACAGATAATCTTAGCTATAATAATGTTTTTTTTAAGTTGTTTCCTTTATGCGTTCATACATTTCTATTGAAAAACAATATTTTTTAGTAGTTTATATTTATAATTTTTATTGAATAATTTATTTTTTATTTGTCTTCTACTCAAGCGAAGCGATAGAAAAACCTTTAATTTATCTAAAGCATATTTTTTGGTATTCATAATGTACACCAATTCGTTATAAAGATTAATCAAAATAGTGATTTAGCATTAAACTTCGCCTTAAGCGTCATAGTTGTCGATATCATATTTAAAATCCAGAATTAACAATACTATCTGGCAACTATTTTTTCCCGTATTTTTGCCTTTTTTTTAAATGGATGCGTGTGTCTATTGAAATTTGTTTGTTTTGTTATTTGGGATTTCTTATTAATTTTTTTCAGTATTTCGCTACCTACATGCATGAAAAAAGATTATTGTCATTTATATTGTGACTTTTTTATGAACAAATTATTTATTTTCAATAAAAACAGTAACTTTCCTAACACTTTCATTTATTTAATATGAGTGAGGGAGATGCATGATAATTATTGCATTTCTCATTTGGGGGAGGCAGACAAAAGTACACCGTTTGTCTGACTATTTAAGAAAGAGATGCAACATTAGATGTCGTTGCGGTCGTCGTGAGAAAATTAAAAGCGCCCATCACAGTTAAGAAAACTTTAAAATCGGTCAAGCTTTGAGGATAAAACAAGATATATAGGTACATACGAAACGTATGTATAATCAGGCGGAGGTGCAGTTCTCCCTTTCGCTCAGTATTCAGGGGAGTAACAGTGACAGCAACAGTTTTGTAAAATACCTATTCTAAGTACTCTTAAACGCGCAGCAAGTTTAATTTTGGCAGAAGCAGATATCAAACATTGTACGAAGAAATTAATATACTAAGATATCAGGTTGACTCATCCTAAAGCAATATGACTAATATTTCTATTTGTGCAGCTATCTCTACACAATTGTTTACATTCCGGTGATTATTCTCCGGGAAAAATCAACTAGGAAATAGAACCCACGCAACCAGTGGCGAAACTATAGGGTGGCAGGTCTGGCAAAATTCCACAATAATGAACATATTTTATCGAGTATTGGACATCATTATTAATAAACTGAAATTGCGTTTCCTTCCAATGAATGAAATTGTTACCAATTTCAGTGTTTGACAACCTGCCACTTTGCAAAATTTAAATGACACTGATCACTTAAAAAAATCTCTATAATTTGTTGATGTATATAAAAAAGACATATATGAATCATTTGCCAGGGAAATTCTCAGTTTTCGGTCCACCTTCAGAGACGATATAGAAAAGGCTTTGTGTATTAGAGAACTTGCTGATTTATTAATAATAAAGAATCATTTTATGTCGCGCAGCTTTTCTGAAGTATGTACTGCATTAATGTTATTTGTTACAATTCCTGCAACTACAGCTAGTACCAAAAGGTCATTTTCGAAACTAAAATTAATGAAAACATATTTAAGAAAGTCAATGGGACAAAACAGGCTACCTAACTTGGCTATTCTGTCTATTGAAAATTCAATGGACCGATCGTTAAACTTTAATGACGTTATTAATACTTTAGCGCAGTGATTCCCAAAGTGGTCTATATCGACCCCCAGGGGTCTATGACAACCTGCAAGAGGTCTACGTCAGCGAAAAAAAAAATTGGGGGTCCATGAAGTGAAAATGGGGGTCCACGATAGTGGATCTCAACATACACTGATAGTACCTATTTATTTACACTTAACCGACACTAGAGGTGAATCAATATTTCATGTTTTGAAGGATTACTTCATTGAAAAAGCAATCCCTTTATCAAATATAATGTCAGTAGCTACAGATGGAGCACCTGCCATGGTTGGACGTTATCGTAGATTTATAAGCTATTTAAAACAAAATGTGCCAGGGGTGTTCGCAATACATTGTGTCATCCATCGACAACATTTAGTTGCTAAAATTTGAGTGTTAGATTACATGAATCTCTTCAATTAGTCATTGATGCAGTAAACCGAATCCGAAGCAACGCGTTGAATACGCGGTTATTTGCGCAGTTGTGTGAAGAAAATGA
This sequence comes from Hesperophylax magnus, assembly GCA_026573805.1. NCBI lineage: Eukaryota > Metazoa > Arthropoda > Insecta > Trichoptera > Limnephilidae > Hesperophylax > Hesperophylax magnus. Next base: position 3,120,391 of record JAIUSX010000005.1, on the reverse strand, counting down.
CGAACACTTTCATCAATTACTCCTTCACACTGAAGTACGCTGGCTGTCGAAAGGTTTATGTTTGACAAGATTTTTTGCACTTTTTGAGACTATTTTAGAATTTCTGAATACTAAAGATGAAATTTTAAAAGACTATTTAATGAAGTGGAAAACAGACATCGCCTATTTAACAGATTTGTTTACAAAATTTAATATGGTTAATTTGCAGTTACAAGGCGACAGTCTAAATTTGATGAAAACAAAGTCCATCTTATCAGCGTTTCTTGCCAGAGTTAAACTAATGAAGCAAAATATAGGACGGGGCGAATTTTCCCAGTTCCCCAATTTGTCACAGACAAACTGCCAGGAAGACGACGTTTCAACCTACGTTCAACATTTAAATGCCCTCTATTCAGATTTTGAAACTAGGTTTGAGGATGTTTTGACTATGGTAATACCACCGTGGATAAGTAACCCATATGGTGACATAGAAGAAACGAATGTCATAAAACAAGAGGAACTGACTGAAATAAGTACAAACGAAGAACTTAAGGTTCAGTTTAAGCACGGATATCAGCACTTCTGGCTGCAAAAAAACATACCCGTTACTTATCCCGTATTATGGAATATAGCGAGGAAATTTTTAATTCCCTTTCCATCGTCATACCAAGTGGAAACGGGGTTCAGCACTGTTACCAATCTCCTAACGAAAAAAAGAAACAGATTGGACATCATTAGCCGAGGAGACTTAAGATTAAACCTTACAAAATTGACGCCAAATGTTAATAATTTATTATTAAAGCATCAGGTTCATCCTTCCCACTAAAAACATTTACTTATTGCTTAGTTTATTTTATGTTACGTTTATTTTATATAACAGAAACAAAATTTTATTTTGAGTAGTTTTAATTTAAATTCAATTAAAAAATGTATAAAACTGAACATGTGTTTTTTACTTTAAGTTTTTAACACTAAACTTCACTAAAGTTAGAAATTTACAAAAAATCAATATCAGGTAAGTAGGGGGTCTACCAAAAACAGAAAAACATGGCAAGGGGTCTACGACACAAAAAAGTTTGGGAACCTCTGCTTTAGCGGAACAGAAAGCTCGGAGAAAAGAATTTTATTAATAAATATCTTGTAAAGACTAAATTGTTTTTTTCATTTTACCTACATATGTAATATATATACTTTTGAAAATAAAAATTCACACAATATTAGTAATACTGTTGGGTAACTTCTTATATTATTTATAAAAAATCAATTACAACGCGACTGTGATTTTTAGTGGGGGGGGCCCATCTAATGAATTTGCCACGGGCCCCCGATGGTATAGTGTCCGAAACGTAGGCTAAATAAGTAGGCAGCGTAACACGGCATAGTAACCCAAAAATTAATCACTATAATACTTTTGGCCGTGAAAATCTACTACAAGATAACTATTTATTTTTTAAAACTAAGACAAACATTCCCGGGTTACGAATAACCTGACAATATTTGAAAATCTCCTACTACCACCACAGTAAGCGGAAAATGTTGCTTGTGTTGTGATGGAGGACTTAGCCAGCCGAGGAATTGAACACACTACGCCTGGGTGAAACCCAAACGCAATGTCAACTCAGCTACCGAGCGGTCAATTTGAAATTACACTTTGTTTCAACAACAAGGTACGACTAGAAACAACTATTTACCTGCACGAAATAGGTTATTAAGTTCGTAGTTTTGGTTAATTAAGTCATTTATGGGTATTAGGATTGAAAAGAAACATTCGCAAGTGTAACTCCAGCAGAGATGTGCAAAATGGGTACCCAAAACCATTTGAAATGCAAAATGGAAATGGGACAAAACTTTTCCATTTGAAAATGCAAAATGCAAAATGGTTTTGAGAAAAGCATTTCAAATGCAAAATGCAAAATACCCATTTTCAAAATGCATTGAAAATGCAAAATGGTTTCTCAGGTCAAACAATTAAAATAATTATAGAATTTTTAAACAATTATGTCATTTAATAATGGACATCAATGTAGAACAAACATATTACATGATGGTAAATCCAAAAACACCACGACTACAGATTATGAAACCACAAAAAATTTGCGCGGGACTAATGTTGCCAACGTAAAAACATAGAAACTGCTATCTAACATTTAATATTACAGCGTCATGGCCCCATGTTCAGTATTTGAATCAGTATTTTTTGTAATGGTATCACTCAATTGCCAGGGCTCCTACCAGGGAGCAACTTGACAAATGGAAATTATTTCTCATAGCGAGGTTGAGGACCGACTGATATTTGGGGCTAATGAAAAAAAGATGAGTGGAGATAGTAGGAAGAATGTTGCAAAAAAGCATTTAAAATGGAAAATGCATTGAGAAAAGCATTTAAAATGCAAAATGGTTTTTAGAAAAGCATTTAAAATGGAAAATACCCATTTTGCATTTTGCATTTCCATTTGAAATGGATTTATTTAAAATAAAGCACATCTCTGAACTCCATACAAACAAGAGTCCGAAATGGCGACAAAGGGATCGTTTTAAAAGGTGAAGTTGAACTTTGATCGAATAAACATGGAATTATAAATCATCTCTCCCGACGGAAATTGTTGTTTCTTCACGTTTTCACGGAATTAGGACTAAATGGATTTGCCGGCCTGATGAGACACGGTGGTACCGCAGCCTACCAGCACCAAGCGCCACTCCTGAGTGAGCGCTGGGCCCAAGCTCACTCAAGACCACGCCCTACATAGTATTGTTCTTAATTGCTAATTTATTTTTCTTTATCTTATTTGCACTTTAAAATTTTGTGCACAAAAATATGGGACGTGAGGTATTGCACTAACCTCCCAGAATAATAATAATGGAATAAAAATTATTTATAAAATAAAAATCATTCATAAAGGTTACAAATACAAATGTTAAATAATGATAAATAAATGCTTACCTATAAATGGCGGCACGGCGTTTTGTTGGTCCTGCGCTAGTTCTTTCTTTTATTTCAGATTGAATTTTAATAGAACGGAAGACGGTAACGAGAAAGCAATAAAAACTCGTCACGTATTTATTACACAAGTACTCTGAAGTAATGTTATTTGATTCTAATTTGCAATAATAGATAACAAAATTAACTAATTGTTTAAAATTTAATGATGAAATCAGGGTCACTAGTCACAACGCGGTTTGGGTGTGGTTTATCAACGAGTGCCCAGAAGAATGAGATGATGAGAACGCTCCGGTAATTTTAACAGTTTCATCATAGTGACGAATATTGATGTAGAGATCTAGAGATGGTCGGTGTTCCTTTTCCCGGATACTTTGTCGCTGTGACTTAACTGCTGTCACTGGAACCGTCGACATTATTTTTATCAGGACTTGGTTTATCCATCAATTACGCTATAATTTGGGCGTGGCATATACGTATTATATGTTGGGGTGACAAACTAGGCTATAATCTTCCTCAGGAGAGAGGGTCAGATTAATTGGGGAACTGCCGCGGAATATCATTTCTTTGTATGGAATCTGTCACTGTGACAGATGACAGCCGCTTAATTATGGCGCTCGGTAAATTGAACTGATAATGATCTAATTTTCAAATATAGCCTGGCTAGCAGATTACGGCGCATAATGCATAGGACTTTTTAAGATATACAATTCCGCTGTACATTATTTTGATGCATCTCATAAGGTTTAAGAGGAAGCTACAAGCCAAAAATGTGTATATTCTTGGTATTCCTTATATTGTAGGTAATAGGCATTACAATCGCTTGACAAACGGAGTCTAGAAACGTTCAATTTCAAGCACAAAACTGGTTTTTATTTATTTCTTAAATAATTTTATAAGAAAGCAAAAAATTTAATCAAGTGAAAATGTCACAGATAATCTTAGCTATAATAGTTTATTTTTTTAAATTTCATACAATTCTATTTGAAAAATATTTGTTTCAGTAGTTTACATTTATGTTTTTTACTTAGTAATTAATTTTGTTATTTGTATTCTACTCAAGCGAAACGATAGGAAAACCTTCAATTTATCTAAAGCATATTCTTTGGTATTCCTAATGTACACCAATTCGTTATAAAGATTAATCAAAATAGTGATTTAGCTTTAAACTTCGCCTTTATTGGCGTTAGCAATGTGAGAACTAGAGAATATTTTGTTTACGACTTGATTACAACACATTTGACTTGTGTCTACTTTCTAAAAAAATAATATTCATGTATTCTCGCATAACTCTAAAAGTAGTCGATCGATACTGTTGAAAATTTCAATGTTTGTTCTAATTGGTGCTAGGAGTGTTTAGAGTCGGGGACGCCAGTGGAATACTTACCAGTAACATATGAAACTGTTTATTCCGGTTTAAAGATAATGAATACATCTAGATATCACCGTTTATCCCATATGTTTAGGTTTTATAAATTATGGCAAACTGGGCTTAATATACCAAAAATTCGCAGTAGTGGATTTCAATATTATTATGAAAATACTAATTTTGAACGTGGGTCTGTCTGTGACTATAAGTCTCGTTCAATGAACTCGGATATGTTTTGAATTTAAGTGCCCCCCCACTTATTTTATTTTAGTTCTCCCCCTTGAATTGGAGAACTTAATAAAATAAAATTTTCAATAATTTTTTTAAAAGTTCTGACGTGTTTTTCCAACAATGTATGGAGTTCTCAAATTAGGGTAAATTGCCATTGATCAATCTCATGTTTTTTCCTTTATTGTATAACTTTATCTTTTTGTTGTTTTCGGACAGATTCTTCGCTTACAAACCTTCAGATCACTTTTGTGCATGAAATCGAGCGTTTGTAGATTTTATAAGTGCAAACGAAATCGGTCAACCGGTCTCAATAATGGCTCAATAATATCTTAATAATGTCTCAATAATATCTCAATAATATCTCAATAATATCTTTATAATGTCTCAATAATATATCAATAACGTCTCAATAATATCTTTATAATGTCTCAATAATATATCAATAATGTCTCAATAATGTCTCAATAATATATAAATAATGTGTCAATAATGTCTCAATAATATATCAATAATATCTCAATAATGTCTCAATAATATATAAATAATGTGTCAATAATGTCTCAATAATATCTTTATAATGTCTCAATAATATATCAATAATGTCTCAATAATGTCTCAATAATGTCTCAATAATATATAAATAATGTGTCAATAATGTCTCAATAATATCTTTATAATGTCTCAATAATGTCTCAATAATATCTCAATAATGTCTCAATAATATCTTACTAATGTCTCAATAATATATATATTTTTTTAAAAGAAAGACAAACATTCCCGGGTTACGAATAACCTGACAATATTTGAAAATCTCCTACTACTACCACAGAAAGCTGAAAATGTTGCTTGTGTTGTGATGGAGTACTTAGCCAGCCGAGGAATTGAACACACTACGCCTGAGTGGGACCCAAGCGGGATGTCAACTCGACCACCGACCGGTCAACATCTTAATAATGTCTCAATAATATCTTAATAATGTCTCAATTATATCACAATAATGTCTCAATAATATCTCGATAATGTCTCAATAATATCACGATAATGTCTCAATAATATCACAATAATGTCTCAATAATATCTCAAGAATGTCTCAATAATATCTCAATAAAGGGTTTAAAACAAACAAAAAGCCACAAGTGTTTGCTTTCTTCGATAATAATTGAATGCACATATTTTTGGCTTGACTACAAAAGCAACTATTTAATACCTAAAATATATATTTAACTTATGAACTGCTTACTGCGGCCAATTAATCCACCTAAATTGGGTCAAAACGTTTTTGCAAATTTGCAATAATATGACTAAATGTGTCATGCGTTAGGCACTCGAATATAATCATTAGATACTATTTTTAGAAATGATTCGTTATTTTGTTATCAGCTGTTTCCCGTACGCGGAACATTGAACCACAGCCGAGCTGTAGGTACTCATCGTGATTCATTGGAAACCAGAAAACGAATACGCCCATTTGACGGTCGTTCGACTGAGAAAAGTCTCATTGTTACCTTGTTCAAGGGCAAATTGTTTCAAAGAAATTCAAATGTAACATTGTCATCAAATGGCTATTCATCGCCATTTTGCTTTTTTGAAAAGTCCTCGTTAGAGTTCTATCAAATTGTAATAAGCAGACAATGTTATATGTAATTCTTGGTGAAAAAACACGAACTAAGTAGGTACATTTATTTGGAATATTTAAAAGAGTGATAACACACGATGTTGGTAAACGAAATAACACTGCATAAATAGCACAGCATGAATAGCAAATGTCGAAAACAGCAGTTATACAGGGTGTCCGGGGGTAAAGTGCGCTAACTTCGGGGGGGTGATGATTCTACTCATGAGTACAAGTAAAAAATCGAAATTCCAACGTTTTTATGTAGTTTTTAGGTTAAAAAATTGAATTGTTTGTATGGGAAAAAAAGTTGAAAAAGTTATCCATGTTTTTTACTTCCACCATCATGTAGAATCACCTACCGAAGTTAGCGCACTTTACCCCCGGATACCGTGTGTGATATCTGCTCTAACTTTGCTTACGATCGAAATTGTTCACATTGATTATATTGCCTACATAATAATAATAATAATAATAATACCTGGATGACTTTTATAGCGCCGTTTTTGTGCAAAAACACCTCAAGGGCGCTGCACATAGCTTAAGTTACTTACATTTTTTTTATTTGGTACAATATTTTTTTTACATTTCAAAGTTTTCCAGTAATGTTGGCCTCACTGGGTGGCTTGCCCGTTCTGAGGCCTTCATTTTATAATATGAAAATATAATCTAAATACAATCTACAATATAAGATAAAATAATACATTTAATATATAATCCTGCTTGTTTGTGAGTGATGTGTGTTTATATTGGTTTTGTGTGTTACGTGTAGGTTTTATTTTTATTTTATGCTATAACATTTTGGTAATATTGTCTTTTTTGTTCTTTAATCCATTTTGTAATTTTGTGTGCTTGCTAACATTGCTCCATTTGGTTACATTGCTTACGATTGCCATTGTTCACATTATATGTATGTTAGTAACAATGATATTGTTGAAAGAATAATGTTAAAATAATAGAACAGTTTCTAATAGAATACTATATTTTAAGTTGTACATAACCTGCCTCACTAGGTGAACCTGTATTGAGGCAGAATTTTTTAGTTAATTATTTCTCGCATTTTGTCTATGGTTTACTTATAAATATTTAATATATGTTCCTATACAGCAATACATTATTTTAGGTTACATTTTTGTTTGCATATACACAATGCAAATACAGCTAGTTTTAGCACAATACATACTACAATAACTGTCAGTCACAAGGTGTTTGGGTGAGGGCCACAGTATATGCTCGATCATTAGAATAAATACAAATTTTTACATTTTTTAAAACTCTTTCTGTGACTCAGTTTAAAATTTTCTAGGAGAATGTTGAATATTTTTGTGGCAAAGTATCTAAAGCTACTTTGACCAAAGGTGGAAGAAAGTGCTGGAACTTGCAATATGATAAGGCGATGCACTACGTCGAGTAATATTTTAAATTAAACCGCTATCAATAACAATCCTTACGTAAATGGCGATAAGGTTTAAATTCCCGCTTAACACCATCCGCCTGTTTTGATTTATGCAAGAAAAAAACATGGCCTAAAAGTGCCTTTTATTTTATTGTGTGGATGTTCAGGCATAAATATTTATTTTTTTTATCATTTTATAAATAACTTAATTTGCCACATTATACAATAAAAAAATAACCGAAAATGGGTTCGTAAGTAGGAGATTTTGAATTTTAAAGCAGTTTTCATAGGCCTTTGCATTATTTTTTTCTGGGCTTACAAAAAGACTTATCTAAAAAATACTCGATTATTTCAAAGGCCAAGATGTATTCTACTCGCAGTATTTAAATAAAGCATCTGAAACATTTCTAGACGACCAAATTTTCAAACCAAAAACACATGATTTTGAATTACTACGTATGGCATCGCCTTAATTTATTTTTTTCGTAAAGCACGTGTTTGTTTTTAAAGAAATGCATGAGGATAGTTTTTACATAGATCTGTCGAACATCAAATACTCTCACTTTGTTGAAAATCAAGTTTCTGTTTGCAGTTTGAACAAGTTTGAGAATAATTTTCAAAATGGTTTTCTGCGCCTTTTCAACAGGATCTAGAGCTGATGAAGCGCCCCTCCCCATGCAATGATACCATACTCAATTAAAGATTGGGTGATTGCAAAATAAATCGTTTTTAGAAAGTTCCTTATGGATCTGAAGAAATGTATTGTTTTCCTAATTTTATTTGCAATGATCGGAGTATGTAGATTCCATTTGAGGTATGGGTCAATGGTGAGGCTGTGGTACTTCATCTGTGGAGTGCGCTCTATAATGGGGCACTCATTGCATTCATTGGAATTCGTACAGTTATGTATTTCTATAGACTAATCATCATTAGGTTGGCCTGTAGTATTGATGCTTGAAGTGACATATTTTGTTTTGTTCATGTTAAGGGTGTTTATATCTAACCATTTTTTTTAACTAAGTTAATATTTTTTTCAGCTTTTTTAAATACAGCTGACCTGTATTGTTGTCTTCGAACAGTAAGACAGTATCGTCAGCAAAGCTAACAAAGCTTCCCTCAATTTCAAGGTTGCAAAAGTTGTTAATATGCAGTAAGAACAGAGTCGGTCCCAATACGCTTCCTTGTGGAATTCCATAGTCAGTTGAGCGCTGGTTACTGAGGGTATTCTGTATTTTAACCTGTTGTTTGCGTCCATTTATGTACCTTTTAAAGAAGTTTAGCTCTTTGTCCGTAATGCCGATTTTTTCTAGTTTTTGAATTAGTTTACTGTGTGATATTCTATTAAAAGCCTTAAAGAGGTCTAAAAAGATTGAGATACATTTATTTCCTTTATCAAGGCTTTTTAAAAGAAATCTGTCTCACACTCAATGGCATCTGAGATACTTTTGTTTTTTTGAAAACTATATTGATTTTTTTAAAGTATTTTATGGCTCTCGACGAATTTTAAAAGTTGTGCATTAATGAGGTTTTCAAAAACTTTAGACAAGCTATTCAGTAAAGTAATTGGTCTATAGTTGTTGGTATCTGACTTTTTTTCAGATTTTTAGATGGGAATTACGATACTTCGTTTTAGGTTAGAGGGGAAGTAGCCCTGTGAAATGCTTAGGTTTATAATGTATTCTAGAGGCAATGTAATCTCCGAAGACAGCGATTTAAGTATTTTGGTTAGAATTTCATCTGGTCCAGCAGAAAAAGTGTTTTTGAGAGATGTAATGAAAACCTTAACTGGAAAGATCTAATCAACCAAACCGTCAACAAAATGAGAAAATTAATTTATATGTTTTTGAAAATTCGAAATTTTCTCTCATTGGAAATTCTAACATCAGTCTACCACGCTTTGGTACAATCAAATCTCCAATACGCTGTAATCAGCTGGGGAGCTGCATACAAAACAAATATACTCCATGTTGAAATTGTACAACGTATACTTATAAAAAATAATATTGAAATAACCAAGAGATTATCCAACATACCTAATTTTTGAAGAATTTAAAGTATTACAATTTAATGATCTTGTCCAAAAAAACATAATAACTCAAATAATAAAAGAAAAACAAAATCACAGCTTTTTAACTGAAAGTCGTACTCGTCAAAAACATATATTTCCAACATAAAAAATGTAACACCACTTTTGCTCAACATCATTACATATATCTAGAGAAAAAAACTTCAACAGCCTAGAAAATATCAGAACAATAGAAAACGGTAAACACCTACTAAAAGCAATTAAAGAGAATTTCAATGTAAAAATACCAAAATGATGAAACTATCTTTTTAATTAATTATAAATTTTAATATTCATAATTACAAACACTAAATATTCTTAATCTTGATGCTCACCACTCTTTTAAACACAAGCGTCAGCTTCTATAGAAGAGGAATATTAAAAAAATCAAAAACTAATTTTATGAATTATTTTAATTAACATTATTGATTATACTCTGTAAATTGATTAATTATTTAATAAATACTTGATAAAAAATATTCTTTTGAGAGTTTCTTTCTGTGACACAGCTTGGAATAGATATTTTTTATTTTTGTTATTTGCTTGATCCACCGTATCGGTAGATTGGGTGATTCCACTCTGGGCAATTTGAGAATCAAGATTTAGACTGACATTATTAAAATAATTGTTTACATGATCAGCAACAAGCTTAGGATTTTTTGTGATTTCAACAATATATCCATCAATAGAAAGTTTATTTATGCTCTGTTTCTCTTTCGTAGTTTTTGTTTCTATATTTTTTTTAGTAGTTGGATGTTAGTTCATATGGATTATCTTTGGTTTTTTTGTGTAGCGTGTTTCTTTGTGAATACAATTTATAATGGAGTGGTAATCCATGATTTAAGGGGTTCCAATTTATTACTTATATTTATGGTCATCGTCAAGGTATGGTGGTGTAATTCGTTTTTCAAATAGTTAACAAATTGTTTAATTTGGAATTATCTCCGATTGTTTAATTTGGAAGAGTTCTTGCCATCATTTGTTCTTAAAATTGGTTTTTAGGTTTTGAAAGATGATTTTATTGTTTGCTAAAGACAGGCTAAATTTATTTATTTTGGTAGCTGTTTGTAGTTCAAAAATAGTTGAATAATTATCCGTGATAGTTGCTTTGTAGACGATACTTTTAGATGGTTTTTTGGACTTTACCATAATGTGGTCAATGCATGATATAGATCCATTTGTCGTTCTTGTTGGTGAGTTGAAGGTACTCGCTAATCCATGAAATTCTAGCATGTTAATATAGTCTGGCTTCGGTGGTGTTGGTTGCTCGGTAGTATGTTAATATTTAAATCGCCTATTATTATAATATTTTTTAGCATTGGAAAGATTTGAAAGTGTGCAACTAAGACTGTTTAGAAATGGCGTGATGTTACGAGTCGATGGCGAGCAGTATATAGCGAGGATAACTGTATCATTGTTGTACTATATTTGTGTGCAACTTGCATCCTGAATTTTTAGTTCGGTTTCTGTGAAGTTTTGATTATTTTTTTGTGTAAACAACAATCCCATCGTTCTGATTTTCAAAAATAGTTAAACCGTGTAGTTTTTGATGATTTTAGGTGTATATGTGTTTGACAACCAGCACTCGGTCAGAATGATTATGTCGAAATCAACATCTATTTGGTGAAGTTGTATTAAGAGTTCATCAAAATTTATATTTAATGTTTTGGTGCATAATTTTGGTATTGGCAAAGTTTCCAATCAGGCGTTTACATATATTAGTATCTGAAGTTGCGTAAGACAGGTTTTGGTTATTCAATTCCTCATCAAAATATTCCATCGCGAATGATATAATAATTATACAAAAATTAAAAACATAGTTTATTTGTTTATGGGAGCTCTCACTGTCCGTGGCAATGAGAGGTGGTCCATGGTCTATAATACTTACACTACTTAAATTGATTACTTTGCTTAGGTACTTAGCTACAATATTGCTACAATGTCTACATAGCTAACTTTATTACATTGTCTTCATTTTCTACACTATTTATAACGAATCGCTTACATTGCTGACATTTCTAACATTAACCTTGTCTGTATTGTCTACATACATTGCTAACATTATCATTGTCAACATTGTATGCATTGTTTGTACATTGTTTATGCTGCTTACATTGGTTTAATTGCTTACATTGTATACATACATTGCTTTCATGGCTTACGTTGCCTACATAGTTTACATTATCATTGTCTACATTGCTTATTTCTAAGTGCTTACATTGCTTTAATTGCTTACATTACTTACATGGCTCACATTGCTTACAATGTTGACAAGGTTTACATTATAAACAATGTTATTCCACCCCGATTCGAGGATGCCGCATCTTCCTGAAGACGAACAGTTGTTGGTTTGTGTCCTGGTCCCTGGAGTAGTTAGTTATCTGCCCGCCTCGGCTAGGTTTGCCGTCACGGGTACCTCGGCACAGCACCCCCGACACAGAGGACAGGAGGCGACTCAACACGAAGTAAACTATCTCAACTCCGCTCAGAAAACTGAACCCGAGGAAGAGGCCTGCTGCACCTCCGAAAGAAACTGGAAAAAAAACACATTACTTAGACAGCAATTTCATTTGTGATAATCACCTTGAACAAATTATATTAAAATCCTACAAGATCCTACTTGTCATAAGTGTCACGTATCTTGAAATGTTGTTTTATTATATGCTTCATCATAAGAAACAAAAAACTTTTTAATAGCGTCGATTTCATTAAGCAACTCTACTTTGCCTATGTACGAAGTCATTTGGAGTTTGCATCAGTTGTTTGGTCTCCATTTTACAAAATCCACATAAACAAAATCGAAGCAATTAAAAACAAATATCTTTGTTACAAGTCATTTGTAAGATTTAATAATTATGCAGAGGCAGCTTCATACTTTAAAATGGATTCACTGAGTGTACAGAGGCATCATAAGGATGCACTATTCCTGTATAAAGTAGTTAACAATAATATTCAATGCCCAGAGTTGCTAAACAAGATTCCATTCAATGTACCTGCGCGTTCAACACGCTCTTGTGTCCTGTTTAGGGTGGATCAATGCAAAACGAACTCTAAACAGAATTCTTGCCTGAACAGACTATGCAATAATTACAATAGCGTATTATCTAAGGTTGATATTTTCAGTTGCGAACTTACCAAATACAAGAGGTCCATAAAAGAATATTTCTCTGATGGTTTGTGAATAATGTTTATGTCTCTATTGTTTATATCTCTATTATGATTTGTTTATATCTACAACCTCTCTCCATGGCTATAAATGTATTGTTTTGTAAATTTTTCGTTTTATATAATCTTTTGTTTTGTATAATTTTTTTTAATTCATATTCCCTTCTCACAAATTTAAATTATGCTGTCTCAGTTAAAGTCACAAGGAGGAAATCCATAATTGGTTTTATTTTACTAAATAACACTTGTGTACAAACTGATTAAATGTAAACTGTCGATTTCCCAAAAATGAATAAATAAATTGTTTGGCCAAGAGTCCACCGGAGATTCGAAGCTTCCACAATTTTTATTTTGATTTTTTTTTTCGTTTGCTTCTTTTATCTCTCGTTGTCTAAGTCGTAAAAATATTTTTCGGGCGCTTACATTGTTAACGCTGGCTAAACCTTATTAGATAACCATTTATTTGTCCCCAAGAAACGCCGTGTACACTGTACACATCAGCTAGTTCATAAACGATATTCGCTTCCGCTGTGGGTTGCATTTCAATAATAAGAAACTTTGTATCACTGGTCACGCAAGATTACAATGTGTATTCACGGACGGGCATGAACGTGCCCTGATTAGACAGGCGAAAATTAACAACGTTTTGCTGCCCATAGTAAGCGACATGCACCTAGTTTTAAACAGTCAGAATAGCGCCTATTTAATAGGCCTTTGGTTGATTAAGGCTGGCCGCATACATACGTTTTCCGTATTCGATTTCCGAATTCGTTTTCCGTATTCGGAATTCCGTGAGACTAGCGCAAACGTTCGTTTTTCTTCATTCGGAATGTATAAACGTCAGTACCAGTGTTGCCAACAAGGGCGATATATCACCATTTAGGCTACTCAGAGCGAGAATCGGCGCCGAAAAAATCTAAAAGGCGACTGGTCGCCAATTAAGCTACTTCAAAAACATCAATTTTAAACATGTCCCGAAATTCTCTAGCCACCCCCCACCCCCCATGAAATTTATTTTTCTGGGGACAAATTTTATATTTTCTTGAAATTCCCTAATTCCCCATGATTTTTTTTATTTTCTGGGGACAAATTTTATTTTTTTGAAATTCTCTAACCACCCCCCTCCACGAAATTTTTATTTTCACGTAAAAACATCAATTTTAAACATGTCCCACCTAACAGCAAATTCTGCTACTTTACGCTACCTTATGTATGAGAAACGGCGATATTAGGTCAAGATCCGTTGGCAACACTGAATTACGAACGGAAATTTCCATACGTTTGCGTCGGCACAAACAAACTGTATGCAATAGCTGCGTTCCACATGACGTCATTAGGTTTTTTCCATTCGGTTTCTCCGAACGCGCCGGTTCGCATTCGGAACGTGCGTAAGGAATTTGTTCCGTTCGGAATTAAAACGAACGTGTGCGGCAGTTAATGTATTTTCTACTGATTCCGTGCATTCGGATGTCCGAATACGGAAAACGAATTCGGAAATCGAATACGAAAAACGTATGTATGCGGCCAGCCTAAGACGGGACAATTATTATACCGAAGAAGGCGTGTACAAAAATATGCGACGTACGGCCCTGGTGTATTGGACAGTCCCTAGGTTGAATTTGCCCTAGCAAATCTCTAAAATAAAGTGGGAATCTTAACGATATATTTATTTATTTTTTAATTAATCAACGGACTTACGTCGAATATATTACAAAGCGACACGAGCTTTGAGACAATGTATAATGCAAGAGTAAAGGATAGTATATAAAAGCAGAGACAAACAGGGAAAACATAAGAGAATAGAAATGAAATAGAAATGTCAAGTGAAGTTGCTAAAATTAAAGTGATACAAAATATCCTCAATTGCACAGTGAGCGACAATAAACATTCTGACTTATACCAAAAAAATCAAGGTCTTGACGTGACCATTCTACATATATTATTCTGGACAATGGTGAATTATAAGCATAATTAGTCGAGTGTTGATTGTGGAAGAGCAGTTCTTTATTTCTGAGTCTACGAGAAGGTATATTGAATGAGATGAGTTTTAGGAATGTAGGTGAGTCAATAAAATTGTTGATAATTTTAAAGAAATAAATGAGATCAGATTTTTTCCGACGGTCTTCTAAAGGAGAAAGGTTTAGAATTTGTTTAATTTCATAATACGAGTAATTGCCTCTTTCTAATCCTAGCCTCCTAGCAATCCCTTTTAGGAACCGATGTTGAACGGACTCAATTTGACGAATATGGATAGCATAAAAAGGAGACCATATAACACAAGCAAAGAGTTCTAAGGGTTTTTTATATTTTTGAAGTCAGAAGTGATTCTAGTAATGAAGCCAAGTAGTTTGAGAGATTTATTAACAATCACATTTATATGTTCCCGAAAAGAAAGATTACATGTGAAAAAGTCAGAACTAATTCAAATGAAAGCCTCGAGCAAACCCCCGTTATTAGAGTTTTGTGTCGCCGTTCTAATCCCAGGCGAAATTACTAAGATAAACATGTATAATTTAATATATTAGTACGTCTAAATAAATAATATGCTTGTTTATATAATCGGTATATTCACTAGGACCATTGCATTGTAAAAGTAGCCACTCACCGACCAAGTCCTCGAAGTAGAAGAGGATCTGGCGACGGTAGCGGGACCTCGGCGGGAGCATGAACACTTTCAGAGCCGACTGGTGTCTGAAGGGGCCGGTCCTGGTGACACCGAGCAAACCAAAATATTAGTGACCGTCTCTCTTGATTCTTCTTGTTTCTCGTGCACTCTCACTCTCGCCTTAAATATCCTTAATTCACTTCAAGTTTTAATCCCGCTTTGACTTTCGTTCACCATTATCTTTGTTTGTTATTCTTGTCCTTATTTTATTTCTTCCTGATCATCTGTTACCATCCTTGTCTATCGGGACAGGCCCTGAGCCAAGGGTTAGGTGATCTAACCTCATCTTTGTTTGAATGCGTATCCATTTCAAACACTGTTGCCTATTATTTTCATCTTTCATTGTCCTTTTTGTCATTAATGACATATTCTTTTTCACTTAGATTCACCCTTATTTTCATTCTAGAACATTTTCATCTACAGATGCAGTGATTTGGCATTCTTGTCCATTCATGTCTACTGCTGACCTTTCCCCCATTTTAACCTTCACACTTCCTCTAATGAACTCTTCAGAATCAGATCAGAATACTACAGACTTCCAAACACTCAACAACTTATTAACCTCACTCCCAATGCCATAATTTGGACCACAACCATTAATTGGATAACTAACGCCTCTGCCATAAGTCACCCCGAGTAGTTCGTTGCGTGGTGACTTAACCAGGGTGCCTGGGTTCATGGGTTCATTTTCCGGGTCTTAGGGGCGGATAGGGCGTCTGCCCACCAACTGCATGGCGGGCCAGATTTGGGGAGACTGGTCTCTCTCTTGCACCACAGTGGGAGGGATGAATTCAGTCCGTCACCCCTCCACTGCCCACCAATTGCGTGGCAGGTCGGATCAAGAGAGGCCGGTTGAACCAACCGGACTTTCTCGACCCGTCGCCTTACGCCGTAGTGGAAGGGCCACTTCTGGACATACAGACACACAGCTGATTGTATGAGCTAACAGGTCAGATAGTTTCTGGTTGATGCTTTCGTAGGTTGCGTCCTCGCAGTGCGGCAGACAACTGCAGCCTGGCAGCCGCAGCAGTTCCTGCTTGCGTCGTGACAGGCACGCCATACCCGCCGGCCCGCAAGCCTGACCAGCTGGAACCAACAATACACTCATTATCCTTTGATGTTTCCACTGAAAAGTTAAAACAGTTTATTTTTTAAACAGATTTAGCGATGGAACGCCGTTGTTGTCGCCAAATATTTAAATATATCTCATGGCCCAAGGGTTGTGATGTTTATTCTAAAAGTAGACTATTGCCCGCTGCGTCTCAGTGCGCTTGCGTCATTGAGTGGGAGAGGGTCAGATAAGAGCCTCGATATTCACTCTACGACTAAAGAATCATTCATAACTCCGCAACGGAAAGGGTTACATGAGTAATTCGTGCGTCTTTGTGTAGATCATGAGGTGTTCTAAAAAGCAAGCCGAGCAGAAAAAAACCGAAATAATGCCCAATCACGAACGAAAGACGTTTTCATGCGAAAGGATACGGTATTTTAAAGATACCACCGGCTGAAACCAACAACAAACTCAGTTTCCACTGAAAACGTCCGTGGCCAAGAGATAGAGATCGTCCACTGCGAATCAGAGGTTGCGGGTTTTAATCCTGACGTGCGAACTAAATGTAGTTGATGTTATTTCACGAATAAGTATATTTTCCGAAACATAATGTTTTAAGTATTCCAGTTACCTTCTTGGAAGTAAAAGAAAGGTCTGCAGCCGCACAATTTGATGGAAACCTTGCTTTTGCAAATCCTTCTGCAAATGGATCCACTATACACCTAAAGAACATAGAAAACATATATTATTTATAAATGGTTCCATGACAAAACAGAACAGCAGCTGTTCCTATGTTGACTATTTTCAATTTGCGAGGCGGGCTTGGGTGCCGCCGCCCCGGAAACCATTTATTGCATTACCAACACCTCTGCCATAGGTCAGTATACAAGAGGTCTCTGCAAGTGGTTCTCTACGTTCAGTGATTGATTGAGCAGGGGTGCCCGGCTTCATCGGGTGAGGTGTGTTCAGAATGCGCCACACAACACAACTCCTGAGGGAAAAGGCAATCAGGCTGGAATAAATGTAAGATTTCATAGGCGTGCATATAGACACACAAGGAGAAAAATGAGTAGTGTAATTTTTTTTTTACATCTCTTCAAATTATTGGTAATACGGATAAAAACTTGATTGCTAGCCTTTGCAGGATAAACTTTTATTAAATTCCTATTACATCGAAACACGTGTTTATGCACCGGCATTAATATACAATGACGAAATATGGAAATATTAAGATTCTTATGAACTTGTGTACCGACATCGTGAAGTTTATTAGGAAACCTATCATTTCCTTAGTTAAGGGCCTGAAATCCGTTTTAATCGGGGTTACTAATAATTTGAAGAGATTCTTAATAAATTAGCAATATTCAATAGCAGTAAACATTCTCCGTGCATAAATAAGCACTGTCTATCCTATATTACTCTTGTAAAATTATAATAATATTAAAATTGATGAAATTATTGCAAAAAATAGACTACATTTTCAAAAAAACCAAGCCTCAGCGCACAAGGTATTAAATGCAGTCGCTCGCTGCGAGGACACGTCCGCCAGATCTGTAATGACATATGACCTGGTATCTCTCGGAGATGGGTTCCTCGTGGTATCGGCAGTTCCTGTGCTCCACCGATAGTCCCCTAACGTCTCGCGTTGACTTGGTCTCCAGCACCTTCCAGTTGGAGTCCATGGACTTGCCCGGCCGCATGGTCAGTACCCTCTCCGAGGACACGTCCGCCAGATCTGTAATGACATATGACCTGGTATCTCTCGGAGATGGGTTCCTCGTGGTATCGGCAGTTCCTGTGCTCCACCGATAGTCCCCTAACGTCGCGCGTTGACTTAGTCTCCAGCACCTTCCAGTTGGAGTCCATTGACTTGCCCGGCCGCATGGTCAGTACCCTCTCCGAGGACACGTCCGCCAGGTCGTAGGGGGAGTGCGTGTAGTACTGAAAATTGATGACAATATAAAATTGTTGACAGTTTAAACTCCCAGATTAATTTATTTATTAACGCACCATGTCCAATTACTAAACTTTACACGAAGTAAATACAAGCGGAATTGTTACAATATAGGATAAAAAACACAAAGATAAGTCAGGTTTGGATGGAGTAAATCTATACCTCATAAATACAGAATATTACTTGCGTAATGACTGAAGAAATTTAAGACTTCCACCAAAAAATTCAAGTTCTTGACTTAAGTTGACAAGTCTTGCCAGGTTGGTGAATGGTATCCATGATTTATGGAGTGTTGATTGAGGAATAGCAATTCATTTTTTCTGAGTCTACGGGAAGGGATATTGAAAGGATGTGTTGCAACGGAGTGGGAGAGTCAATCATACTGATCATAATTTGGTAAAAAGTCTTTCCTACATTTTTCTAAAGAAGAGAGGTTTGATTTTACTTCAATGAAGTTCATGGCATGAGTAATTGCCTCTTTTTAGCCATAAACTCCACGCGATTCCCCCTTAACCCTCTATCACTCGCGTGGGGTGCTTTCAGCACCCCACGCATTTTTGAACGTAAAAATGAATAATAATTTGTCTAGTTACGAGTCCGCGCGTCTCAGTACCTTCAAGTGACCTTTAAACCCGTCTAGTTTGCGTGGGGTGGTCACAACACCCCTCTAGTGCTCGTGTTATACTTTTGCGGAGGTTATTTTATTTGAGGTTAATATATTGTTAAGAAAATTTTATTTGATTTTGTTAATTAACCCTTATATTTATGATTTTCAATAAGAAAGTTTATGTTAAAAACTAAGAAGTTGTTGTTTTTTTGTTTTTTTGAGGAAAGATCTCAATATTATGACTAAAAAGGCGGATTATTATAATGTTTTGTAGAACAGTAATAAAGTTGATTATAAAATGTACGTTATTTATTTACGTACGTCATACAACACTAAATAATAAAATGCTGACATAATTCCATTAACTGATAATATATGTATAAAAATGTACTTTGAGTATGTGGGGTGGCCACAACACCCCGCGTGTGCTCACGAGGCTAAAAACCGAGCGAGTGATCGAGGGTTAGGTAGCGATGATGTACAGATTCGATATGATTTGTGAACATCATAGAATGGAGACCAAATAAAGCAGGCATATTCTAGATTAGTGCGAACCAAGCGTAGTGAAAAGTGTTTAGGGTAATTATATTATTGAAGTTATAGGTGAATGAAGTAGTTTAACAGATTTATTAATGACGTTTTAATGCGTTCACGAAAAGACAGCTTGTAATCTAAAGTGACATTAAGGTCCTTGATAGGTCCTAGATAGAGTTCGCACTTGACATCATCCAGTATCTTCTGTCTTTTTTGTTTTCTTACGAGTGGTGTGAGAAGGAAGAAGTTGATCGTCGATGACCTACTACTACTTCTCTGGGATTGCTTTAGGAGAAGATCGCACCCAATAGTCACCAACTACCACCACCCCGTAAAGGGCAGCAGCCTATAAAGGAGAAGATTACACCCAAGAGTCGCCAACTGTCACCACCCTATAAATGAGAAAATATCACAAACGGGCAATAACCATATATGGTACCATGACCGTTATCTAGCACTGTCGATTGATAAAGGATTTATCAAAATTTTTGGTAACTTTTCATCGTTCCCGAACACGACTGCAGATCGCTAACGTCCAAACAACAGTTAACTTCGAATAAATTAAGTACAGTCGTTGTTCAAAGTTGTTTGTATATCAGCGCGATCTGCAGTTATACTCGGGAATTTACCAACATTATCGATAAAACCTTTCTCGATCGATACCCAAGTGACAAGTATAATGGATATTATGTCAGCAAATGCCCCCGTATGACATGGATAACCGTGACGTTGTCTTACCGTGACTGTGACGTTGTTATGTTCCAGACGCACGTAGCACGGGTGCGTTGTGTACATGCATGACACTATGTCACCGGCTGGTCCGTTGTTTGCGCCGTTGGGGAGTCTGCAACGATATTTCGAACTAAAAGTGGTTAAATTAAAAAATACCCGCGCTTTTTAGGGGCTTTTACATGTGAATAGTAAAACTTATGATGTACACGAATAAACTGCCCCAGTGATAAATTGAAGATGTCCACAGGTAGTTAGTCCTCTGAAATAAATCCCGACTTTTAGTATTACGTAGTGTAATCTGAAAACTTATAAATGCAAGTCATTTTGGACTATCAAATGCATAATTTAGAATTTTATATAGAAATACTAAGAACGGGTTGTCCGGCCACTACAAACATCCAAATGGCCCCCGATGGTTAATACGTTCTCCTGGTTGCAAGCGATGCTTTATGAGTTGAGGCACCATCCGATCCACAGAAATTTTCAGAGATTTCCAGCAGACCGTCAAATATTGACATGCTTTGTAAAATACCTATTTTTTACTGTTTCCTCGTAATTGGAGACGTTGGAGTTTGGATTAAATAATTGGAGTTCAATGGAAGTCATACTTGAAGGATCCTATGGCTGATCCCGTGAGACTAGAGAGTTGACCGTCTAGCACTCCCATTAATGGAGTTGATGACCAGACCAACCTTTCTGCACTGACAGGAAATATCTGCAAAAACGTAAATTTAGATCCTGAAATTCAGACCTGACGCGCTGGTCCCGTGACACTAGAGAGTTGACCGTCTGGCACAGTCCCAGCTCCGTCATAACGTTCACCAGACTCACATTAATGGATTTGTCGTACCAGGCCAACCTTTCTGCACTGACAGGCAATATCTGCAAAAACGTAAATTTAGATCCTGAAATTCAGACCTGACGCGCTGGTCCCGTGACACTAGAGAGTTGACCGTCTGGCACAGTCCCAGCTCCGTCATAACGTTCACCAGACTCACATTAATGGATTTGTCGTACCAGGCCAACCTTTCTGCACTGACAGGCAATATCTGCAAAAACGTAAATTTATATCCTGAAATTCAGACCTGACGCGCTGGTCCCGTGACACTAGAGAGTTGACCGTCTGGCACAGTCCCAGCTCCGTCATAACGTTCACCAGACTCACATTAATGGATTTGTCGTACCAGGCCAACCTTTCTGCACTGACAGGCAATATCTGCAAAAACGTAAATTTAGATCCTGAAATTCAGACCTGACGCGCTGGTCCCGTGACACTAGAGAGTTGACCGTCTGGCACAGTCCCAGCTCCGTCATAACGTTCACCAGACTCACATTAATGGATTTGTCGTACCAGGCCAACCTTTCTGCACTGACAGGCAATATCTGCAAAAACGTAAATTTATATCCTGAAATTCAGACCTGACGCGCTGGTCCCGTGACACTAGAGAGTTGACCGTCTGGCACAGTCCCAGCTCCGTCATAACGTTCACCAGACTCACATTAATGGATTTGTCGTACCAGGCCAACCTTTCTGCACTGACAGGCAATATCTGCAAAAACGTAAATTTAGATCCTGAAATTCAGACCTGACGCGCTGGTCCCGTGACACTAGAGAGTTGACCGTCTGGCACAGTCCCAGCTCCGTCATAACGTTCACCAGACTCACATTAATGGATTTGTCGTACCAGGCCAACCTTTCTGCGCTGACCGGCATTATCTGTAATAACGAAAAACGGCATAAATACATAATAAATCTTGTGTTTTTGGTTTGAAAATATTATCGCTTATAATTATTTTAGTTTCTTTTTGAATACTGCGAGCATAATACATCTTGGCCATAGACTAGATCTTGGCCTTTAAAATAATCGAGAATTTTCAGAAACAAAAACATAAGGCCAAAAAATGTGCTCTAAGTTATATCTATATATATCCTACTTACCAACCTATTTTTGGTGGCAAATTAAGTTCTTTTGAAAATTATGTGAAAATTTATGACTTGACTATTTAATATTTACACAACTTCAAAATAAAACATAACGCACTTTTGGGCAATGTTTTTTTCTTGCATAAATCATTTTTTTTAAGGTTTCCCACTTCACCTAAATCCTTTAACAACAACCCAGTCCCTTTAATAAAGTTCACCAGGGTTGTCATTGGGTATGTGGCTATGTCTTCTGGTTCTACTGTATGTCTCCCCAGGTATCTGCGCCTAGTTCCCACCAGGGCAGGACATTGGCATCATAGGTGAATTGGAGTCTCGTCATCCTCTTCAAATTTCCTGCATCTATTGGTGTTTTCCACTCCCAATATCTGCATGTGTCTCCTGAGATGGCAGTGTCCCGTTAGTAGTCCTACCAGTTCCCTCAGCGAGTTTCTGTCCATATCGAGTAGTAACAATGCAGATAATTATGTAGATGACTGATGAAGGTTGTAAAGAATAAAAACTCTATTCTTAACATTACCCAACATTCATTTGATTATCTGCATTTCTGAATGTTACCACAGAATGAAAAGTTTTATTTCTATATTTTATCGTCAAACTTAATTTAAAACTTACATCTATGGCCATTCGGAAGAGGTCAACGTCCTTTAAATTCGGGTCATCGGCGAACTCTTCGAAACCGCCGAGATCCAGAAGCGTAGCGTTAGCAACAACCTGCACAAACCTTGCGTAATATCTGAAAAACAAACACGCATTGATACAGTCGAGGGAACCCACTAACTCCTATCCGACTGTCCCTACACGGCACAATATACATTTACATACACCCGTCCAAATCACTTTTTTCTTGTTCTTGAAGCTAGTGGAGTGACAACATTTGCAAAGAAGAACATACAAAGGAAATATAAAGAAAAACAATTTTAAACTCGTTCTCATGGCAGCGAACAACACAATACCAGCCTTAGCTTCTGGCGCACCACAGGCGGTCAGTGAGCAGTGCGAAGTGATGGTAGTCTTATAAACCATTCATACCGTCCCCGGTAGCACGGTGGCCAGTCGTGACTCCCCCCCTCCCCTCCATGAAGACGGTGGGATAGTGGAAGAGTGGGATAGAACACAAGAACAGCCTTAGCTTCTGGCGCACCACAGGCGGTCAGCGAGCAGTGCGAAGTGATGGTAGTCTTATAAACCATTCATACCGTCCCCGGTAGCACGGTGGCCAGTCGTGACCATCCCCCTCCCCTCCATGAAGACGGTGGGATAGTGGAAGAGTGGGATAGAACACAAGAACAGCCTTAGCTTCTGGCGCACCACAGGCGGTCAGTGAGCAGTGCGAAGTGATGGTAGTCTTATAAACCATTCATACCGTCCCCGGTAGCACGGTGGCCGGTCGTGACCCCCCCCCCTCCCTCCATGAAGACGGTAGGATAGTGGAAGAGTGGGATAGAACACAAGAACAGGCTTAGCTTCTGGCGCACCACAGGCGGTCAGTGAGCAGTGCGAAGTGATGGTAGTCTTATAAACCATTCATACCGTCCCCGGTAGCACGGTGGCCAGTCGTGACCCCCCCCTCCATGAAGACGGTGGGATAGTGGAAGAGTGGGATAGAACACAAGAACAGCCTTAGCTTCTGGCGCACCACAGGCGGTCAGTGAGCAGTGCGAAGTGATGGTAGTCTTATAAACCATTCATACCGTCCCCGGTAGCATGGTGGCCATTGAAGGTTACACCCGCCCTGTCCCACCCCGGTATAGGTGACTTATGGTCACCCCTTCGGAGCTCTTGCATGAATCTAATTTTTGAATAAACGGCTCTACAAAGTATATAAATGAAGCTAGACCTTCAATGTCCCCGCATACGGTGTTAGGAAGCGGTATGCGAGCGCTTACAGGTATTAATCCAAGGACGACACAAAACAATAAGCATCAAACAATCAAGTAACAAGTGTCAGGCAAATAGTTGGTGGAGGGAACCCACACTCCAGTACCTGTAAGCACAAAAAAAGAACAAAGTGAAATAATAGAGTGACGGGGGAGTTTCGCCGAGCCACGTCTGGCAGTCCTGTTGAGAGATTGGTGGTGGTTGGGGTGACTGGTGCAGGTCAGGACTTCCACACCCCTTAGCCGACCACCCGGTGGTGCCCTGAAGATAAGTATGGGAAAAAGAGGGATAAACCCTAAAGAACCTAGGGGAGAGAAGCGTCAGGAGGTCGGAGGCAGGGTGGAGGTTACCCCAATCCGCACAGTCACCCCTCTGACCACCAACGCTCCTCAGGGGTGGCGCTGGTGATTGGCGGAGTCCCCCGGTAAAAGCAAGAAATTAAAAGAAGCTCCAGCAGTGCATGCGGGGACGAGGCCCGTTGTCCAACCTCTATTGGGGAAAAGTAAACAATACAAAACAAACAACGGAGTTCAGTTCTAGCCTGTAAACTCGTTGCCGTTACTGAAAAAAAGAAAAGAAAACCAAAAAAAAAAAAAAAAAAAAATTAAAAAAAAATAAAAAATAAAAAAAAAAATTTAAAAAAAAGAGAAAAAAAAGCACGGTGGCCAGTCGTGACTCCCCCCCTCCCCTCCATGAAGACGGTGGGATAGTGGAAGAGTGGGATAGAACACAAGAACAGCCTTAGCTTCTGGCGCACCACAGGCGGTCAGTGAGCAGTGCGAAGTGATGGTAGTCTTATAAACCATTCATACCGTCCCCGGTAGCACGGTGGCCAGTCATGACCCCCCCCTCCATGAAGACGGTGGGATAGTGGAAGAGTGGGATAGAACACAAGAACAGCCTTAGCTTCTGGCCCACCACAGGCGGTCAGTGAGCAGTGCGAAGTGATGGTAGTCTTATAAACCATTCATACCGTCCCCGGTAGCACGGTGGCCGGTCGTGACCCCCCCCTCCCTCCATGAAGACGGTGGGATAGTGGAAGAGTGGGATAGAACACAAGAACAGCCTTAGCTTCTGGCGCACCACAGGCGGTCAGTGAGCAGTGCGAAGTGATGGTAGTCTTATAAACCATTCATACCGTCCCCGGTAGCACGGTGGCCAGTCGTGACTCCCCCCCTCCCCTCCATGAAGACGGTGGGATAGTGGAAGAGTGGGATAGAACACAAGAACAGCCTTAGCTTCTGGCGCACCACAGGCGGTCAGTGAGCAGTGCGAAGTGATGGTAGTCTTATAAACCATTCATACCGTCCCCGGTAGCACGGTGGCCAGTCGTGACCCCCCCCTCCATGAAGACGGTGGGATAGTGGAAGAGTGGGATAGAACACAAGAACAGCCTTAGCTTCTGGCCCACCACAGGCGGTCAGTGAGCAGTGCGAAGTGATGGTAGTCTTATAAACCATTCATACCGTCCCCGGTAGCACGGTGGCCGGTCGTGACCCCCCCTCCCTCCATGAAGACGGTGGGATAGTGGAAGAGTGGGATAGAACACAAGAACAGCCTTAGCTTCTGGCGCACCACAGGCTGTCAGTGAGCAGTGCGAAGTGATGGTAGTCTTATAAACCATTCATACCGTCCCCGGTAGCACGGTGGCCAGTCGTGACTCCCCCCCTCCCCTCCATGAAGACGGTGGGATAGTGGAAGAGTGGGATAGAACACAAGAACAGCCTTAGCTTCTGGCGCACCACAGGCGGTCAGCGAGCAGTGCGAAGTGATGGTAGTCTTATAAACCATTCATACCGTCCCCGGTAGCACGGTGGCCAGTCGTGACCATCCCCCTCCCCTCCATGAAGACGGTGGGATAGTGGAAGAGTGGGATAGAACACAAGAACAGCCTTAGCTTCTGGCGCACCACAGGCGGTCAGTGAGCAGTGCGAAGTGATGGTAGTCTTATAAACCATTCATACCGTCCCCGGTAGCACGGTGGCCGGTCGTGACCCCCCCCCCCCTCCCTCCATGAAGACGGTAGGATAGTGGAAGAGTGGGATAGAACACAAGAACAGCCTTAGCTTCTGGCGCACCACAGGCGGTCAGTGAGCAGTGCGAAGTGATGGTAGTCTTATAAACCATTCATACCGTCCCCGGTAGCACGGTGGCCAGTCGTGACCCCCCCCCTCCATGAAGACGGTGGGATAGTGGAAGAGTGGGATAGAACACAAGAACAGCCTTAGCTTCTGGCGCACCACAGGCGGTCAGTGAGCAGTGCGAAGTGATGGTAGTCTTATAAACCATTCATACCGTCCCCGGTAGCACGGTGGCCGGTCGTGACCCCCCCCCCTCCCTCCATGAAGACGGTAGGATAGTGGAAGAGTGGGATAGAACACAAGAACAGCCTTAGCTTCTGGCGCACCACAGGCGGTCAGTGAGCAGTGCGAAGTGATGGTAGTCTTATAAACCATTCATACCGTCCCCGGTAGCACGGTGGCCAGTCGTGACCCCCCCCCCCTCCCCTCCATGAAGACGGTGGGATAGTGGAAGAGTGGGATAGAAGTGCGCCCTACTGTCGAATTTGGCAGCCATCTCTGGTCCGGAGCCCCTAAATACCTGAAAAAACCCTAGACTCTGTGCAAAAACGGGCGGTCCGTTTGATAGATTCCCCAATCTTAACAAACAGACTGCAATCTTTAGAGCACAGGCGTCAGGTAGGTATGCTGTCCTTGTTCTATCGGTATTACAATGGAAGATGCTCTGAGGAACTAGCGTCATTGATCCCTTCGGCACCGGTGCGTAGTCGGGATACACGCCAAACGCGCGCCCAACATTTGTACACAGTTGACACTTGTCACATGAGAACGGGTCGCTTCTACGATTCGTTCTTAAGTTCAACAGCTCGGCTGTGGAACGAACTGCCGGCCTCTGTGTTTCCTCCCTCCTACAACATGGGACTCTTCAAGACCCATGTTCACTCCTTCCTCTCCAGAAAAAGACCCTCCACACAGCATCCCCAAAGATCACATAGGCCCTGAGGGAAATTATTTTCTTAAGGGCCTCCTGTGTGGAGTTAATATAAAAAAAGAACACAAGAACAGCCTTAGCTTCTGGCGCACCACAGGCAGTCCCGACGAGAGACAGTTGTAGTTAGCAGTGGGATGGAAGGTAGTCTTTTAAACCATGCATACCGTCCCAGACAGCACAGTGGCCACACGTGACCCCCATCAAGGCGGTGGGATAGTGGAAAAGAGACTAGGTTATATTGAACAAGACGTTCTAGAAACGTGGTGCTTCGACAGACTGTTCAGGATTCCATGGACAGCCAGACGTTCTGAAATATCCATTGTGGAAGAGCTAGGCATCCATAATAGACTATCAACTGTCTGCCTAAGATATTTTGTTAAACAAGTTGCTCGTCAAACTGACAACTTCAACCTGGAGAAATGGTCATGGTCACTAGCAGTGTTTGGCAGGACAAGCATAGAAAGATCACCGATGCATTAGAGTGATCAAGTTATCAACTATGTCTGGAACGTCGGTGTCCTTGTCTCTCCAAGCAGCGCAGGATCGTGAGAAGTTTAGGAGCCATGGCTTTTGGAGTGGGGTTCACGATGCTTAGCAATGAAGCACAACTCAAGAAAAATAATAAGATGTAACCGAAAGACGATGCCAGCGATGCCTTGTTTTACTTTCTTTCCATGAGCCTTCTGACGACCAGCTGTGTATCTCATTTTTTTCTCCAGATTATCCAATTCATTAGCCATCATCAGCCACCAGTCATCAGTCAGTCGTTGCGTGACATTTGGTTTGTAGTCTAATGAATATACTGGTAAGTGAAGTCGTCCTCCTGAATGCCTCACGTCCTCAGGATGGAGTCATTGAGTTTTACTGGATAGCGGAACAACAGGCGTATGTTCGGTCAGGTTAGGTTAAGTTAGGTTACTGGACTTACTGGTAAGTGTCATCATCTTCCTCAACGCCCCATGTTTTTAGGATGTAGTCCTTAGGGTCCTCTGGATACCGAACCATCAGGCATATGGTTATGGCCAGGAAGGAGTTATTCCAACTCCTGCAACAGAGTAGCTGATTAAAAGCAAATCATATTAACGAGAAACCTTTTTTAAATACTCTTATACAATTTCTCGCAATTAGCGATGAAACGATTTTGTTGTATAATTAATGTTGTTTAATTTTCTCTGATAAAAGCGTCTACCCCGCAGTATTCAAGCAGGAGATGGCCCAGGGGCAGGGCTCCAGCTCCTCTCGTCTTCCCGCCCTCACTCCTGAGGAAGTCAAGTGCCTCAAGGGGACCTACGACTTCTTCGTACTAAACCACTACTCCAGCTCTTTATGTAACCTTGTTTCTGCTAAGATTATGCGTATTGTGATTCCGTATTGGATCGTAATTATATCATGCAAGG
The DNA here is from genome assembly GCA_026573805.1 of Hesperophylax magnus. NCBI lineage: Eukaryota > Metazoa > Arthropoda > Insecta > Trichoptera > Limnephilidae > Hesperophylax > Hesperophylax magnus. The sequence continues at coordinate 3,091,861 of JAIUSX010000005.1, read as the reverse complement.
AATTTATTTGTGTCTATTCTTGAATACACATTTTAATTATTTACAAATGATTACAGTAGTTTATATCGCAGTATAGAGAAAAAAGCACAGAAAAAAGGTATGAAAAATAAAGAACATAGGTTGATATAGGTAAAACTGTGTGTGGATGATATTGCATGTTACGTGAACACCTCACTAGGAGAACCTGTGCTGAGGTGTTAACGTGTTTGTGATTAAGTGTGACAGGTATTTATGTGTTGTAGTAGAAAGTTTTTTTTTTAAACATGAAAACACACATTTATATGTGAGTGTATGTATTTTTGGATAATTCTTGAAGAACGTGTATAACATTTAATTTTACTTATTATATTTTGGTTATGTTTGATTTGGAATTATAATCTTTTGAATAAAGTGAATATCTTGATTTTTTATCCAGGCTACGATATGTTTTTTGAGAAAGTTTGTAGATGTATTTGTAGTCAGTAATTGTTTCAAAGTAATGGGCATACTGTTAAAAAGTTTGGTTGCGTAGTATTGAAAGTGTCTTTGTCCGTGTGTGGTGTGTGTTATCGGAATGTTTAGTGTTTTATTTGTTGAAGATCTGGTTTTTATTATGGCTTTTGGTTGATTTGTAAAATGAAGATTATTATGGATGAAGTGTAGGAGAGTTGTCTTATTGACATGACGTCTAGTGTTTTGATGATTTTGTTTGAGTCTGTGTAGAATGGTACTTGCAGTATGAGTTTTATTATTGCCTTTTGAACTTTTTGAATTGTCTCAACTGTTCTGTTTGTAGCTCTTCCCCAAGCTAATATTCCATAAGTGGCAATGGATTGACACAGTGCAAAATATATTGATCTGAGTATTGTTAGTGGGAAAATGTTTTTAATGGATTTTATTAGGTGCAAGACTCGTTTTAGTTTGTTAGTAATGAAAGTAATGTGTTCAGTCCATTGTAAGTGTGTATCAATAATAACTCCTAGGTATTTTAAATGTTTTACCCTTTGGATGTGTTCGCATTGGCAATTGGATGATGTTTGTTTACAGTCATGCAAAAACAAGTCCATGTTAGAAGGAGGTTGACCTCTTTGTGTAATACTATGTGTGATGTATTTTGTTTTGACTGTGTTAACGGTAAGAGTATTTCTGTTTAGCCCTTTTATGACAATCGACAAACTTTTTTCAGCTGTTATGAATAAATCTTTCCATATGGCTGCTTGACACAGAAGAACTTATCATCAGCGAAGGTCACGATTTTACCATCAATTTCAATGTCACATAATTCGTTTATGTATATGAGGAATATTAGTGGGCCAAGTACACTCCCCTGTGGGACTCCATCGGCACATATATGGTTAAATAGTGGACCAACTTGATGGGAACAAAAAGCACGGAGATAAACTCTACAACGGAAAGGGTCACATGAGTTATTCGTGCGTCGTCATGTGGATCATGGGGTGCTCTAAAAGTAAGCTGAGTATAAAAACATAAATTATGCCCAGTGACGAATGAAAGAGTACACCAACTGAATTAAGCCTGTGGCACTATGGCATCCCCAATTTAACTCAGTCCCACTGACTCTGGGCAGTAAAATATGTTATCTCTTAGATATAAGACTGACCTGTAGTCCTTTTCCAAGGCCACCACCGTGGGGCTGGCGTCATAACGCATCCATTGCTGAAGGCATAGTAAGACCGCCCCAACTACCGCCATCAACGTTGCCAGGAACCATCCTAACCTAAAATATAGCGGCAAGTATTAGCTTTGCCAACGGGGCCTACCACAGCAACATCAACAACTAAGTAATATCTATAGGATTAACTCATCTGTCGATGTTATGAACTTTTATAATACTTAACTTACTTTTCCAAAAAATGCCTTTTGGGGGTGACAATGTGGTTGAACCCGTGTATCGACGTCTCGTTGCAGAAGTCCTCGAAAAACTTGCTGGGAAAACAAGCCCACAACGTTTTAACGAAACCTTTCTTGCCGTCGCTGACTTCGCTCGAAGCCTTAGACAGCTTTTCTGGTGCGCTCCATGCATCTGCCGAGTTACATGAATTAATTTATTATAGTATTATTATCCTACTTACTGTACAGTTTAGGATTACTCTGTTATTTTCAAAATGAATGTTGAAGTTTTCAAACAGCATCCCCGATGAGAAAATGTCAAAAATGTTTAGAAAACAAAGTCACGCTGCCACAGACACTTCTTATTATAACTAGTATCTTTACTTATACACAGTACACATCTTTATTATAACTAGCTGAAGTTCCGACGTTGCCCGAGTTTTACAGAGTTTCATTAGATGTCCTCTTGTTTTGAAGGACAAGTGTGCAAAATGCCATCAATATCGGAATAAAACTGTAAATTTGTTTGGAAAACAAAGCCGCTCTAGCACAGACACTCATTTTTTTATATAAATAGTATATTTAGGAATTGCTAGTGCATTTTTGCATATCTAAAATATATTTTGTTTTTTCAATATTTCTTCTTTTAAATTCTACAAATATATTAATATCATTTTCCCGAGAGCACTAAAAATATTTTAAAATACATTTAAAGCTTTATTTTCGAGAGAGATGTTGCCACTGCCGCTACGCCTTATTTTTATGTTTCTGAGATAGATGTTCGCGTTCAATTTAGTATCTACGCCTTATTTTTATGTTTCTGATATAGATGTTCCCGTTCAATTTAGTATCTACGCCTTATTTTTATGTTTCTGATATAGATGTTCTCGTTCAATTTAGTATCTACGCCTTATTTTTTATGTTTCTGATATAGATGTTCCCGCTCAATTTAGTATCTACGCCTTATTTTTATGTTTCTGATATAGATGTTCCCGTTCAATTTAGTATCTACGCCTTATTTTTATGTTTCTGATATAGATGTTCCCGTTCAATTTAGTATCTACGCCTTATTTTTATGTTTCTGATATAGATGTTCCCGTTCAATTTAGTATCTACGCCTTATTTTTATGTTTCTGATATAGATGTTCCCGTTCAATTTAGTATCTACGCCTTATTTTTATGTTTCTAATATAGATGTTCCCGTTCAATTTAGTATCTACGCCTTATTTTTATGTTTCTGATATAGATGTTCCCGTTCAATTTAGTATATACGCCTTATTTTTATGTTTCTGATACAGATGTTCCCGTTCAATTTAGTATCTACGCCTTATTTTTATGTTTCCCAGAGAGATGTTTTCGTTCAATTTAGTATCTTTACCTATGCTACTTCATTCAGAACGTAACGTATTAATAAAAATTATCAGCTGTAAAAAAATTTTAAAAACTTGTTTTTGTTACATTAATCTAGAATAGTGGTTCTTAACCTTGTTGGAGGTACTGACCCCCACCAGTTTCATATGCGCATTCACTGAACCCTTCTTAATTGGAAAAATAAAATATGATAATTTAAAATTCTAAAGATAGGTATACATAGGTGCACAAAATGAACAAAACCATTAAAACATGAATTTCACACAAAAACAAAACATAACAGTTAATATTTACTGCAAATCAGTGTGACTTTCGCTGTTGCCTTTCAGAGACCAGTTCAGAAATGCGAGACTTTATCTTGGTATGTGCCACTGTAATTTCATGTCATTTCACAACAAAGTCTGTTCCTTTTCTTCGTTTTTATGTCAAGCATCCTCGAAAAGGATTGCTGGCAAAGATATGTTGTAACAAACGGTATGAAAATCTCCAAAATCCTCTTAGCAATAACAGGGTACGTTATCATTTGTTGACACCAAAAGGTTGAAAGCGTTGTTGTTCTGAAGAGTTGCTGTTGAACCTGTTTCTGCTGAATTTCAATGATTTCATGACATCTGTTGTCTCAACAGTAAACGTGAATGGCTGTCTCACCCATGCTGGATATGACTTTCTTGTAGGAAAGTATCCATCGAGAGACTTTGCAAGCTCATCTAAGTGCGTGGCAATTGCTTGCTTTAGTTTCGTCTAGCAGGGGAAAGGGTTATCGTTCTCTGTTCGTCGTTTCCATAAAGGTAGTTTTTTGAAAAGCCTTCAGGTTTTCTTCCGATTCGATGATGTTGACTCTACCGCCTTGCATTTTTTTATTGAGATGATTGAGAGCTGCGAAGACATCATATGAGTCGGATGTGTGTCTTGACCTCCACTAAACCCGCGAGACTGACTCACCGAACCCCTGGGGTTCGATCGAACCCAGGTGAAGAACCACTGATCTAGAAGGATTATAAAAATTTTCACGATTCCAAACAGTTTTCTCATAAACTGACCATCTCCGGAAAACACCATTTCGCGACACAGAGAAAACTCAATAAAATGTACAAGTGAACAGATAGTGAAATCAGCAAGTTTTTAAAAAAGGTCTGGGCGGAATTTTTTAAATCATGCTCGAAAACTTTTGAAACTGGAATTTGAAACTTTGTGATTCAACATTTTTTTATGGCGCAATCGTATGAGATCGGCTCACAATTGTTTTTATGTCTCCAAGACATACTATTCACCTAATGTTTTTGTGTCGACAATACTACTATTCACCTAATGTTTTTGTGTCAATAAGACACACTATTCACAATATGTTTTTGTGTCGATAAGACACACTATTCACATAATGTTTTTATGTCGATAAGACACACTATTCACATAATGTTTTTATGTCGATAAGACACACTATTCACATAATGTTTTTGTCTCGATAAGACACACTATTCACATAATGTTTTTATGTCGATAAGACACACTATTCAAATTATGTTTTTGTGTCGATAAGACACACTATTCACATAATGTTTTTGTGTCGATAAGACACACTATTCACATAATGTTTTTATGTCGATAAGACACACTATTCACATAATGTTTTTGTGTCGACAATACTACTATTCACCTAATGTTTTTGTGTCAATAAGACACACTATTCACAATATGTTTTTGTGTCGATAAGACACACTATTCACATAATGTTTTTATGTCGATAAGACACACTATTCACATAATGTTTTTATGTCGATAAGACACACTATTCACATAATGTTTTTGTCTCGATAAGACACACTATTCACATAATGTTTTTATGTCGATAAGACACACTATTCAAATTATGTTTTTGTGTCGATAAGACACACTATTCACATAATGTTTTTGTGTCGATAAGACACACTATTCACATAATGTTTTTATGTCGATAAGACACACTATTCACATAATGTTTTTGTCTCGATAAGACACACTATTCACATAATGTTTTTATGTCGATAAGACACACTATTCACACAATGTTTTTGTGTCGATAAGACACACTATTCACATATATTCACACTATTCACATAGATTCACACTATTTTATGTCGATAAGACACACCATTCATATATATTCACATATATTCACACTATTCACTATTCACTTCTTATGATGCTATATACTTGTTATAATGCTCCTGTATGATTTACCTTACATGTAAAAGCCGTCAAGGCGTGAACAAACAAACAAATAAATAAATAATGTTTTAGTGTCGATAAGACACACTATTCACATAATGTTTTTGTGTCGATAAGACACACTATTCACATAATGTTTTTATGTCGATAAGACATACTATTCACCTAATGTTTTTGTGTCGACAATACTACTATTCACCTAATGTTTTTGTGTCAATAAGACACACTATTCACAATATGTTTTTGTGTCGATAAGACACACTATTCACATAATGTTTTTATGTCGATAAGACACACTATTCACATAATGTTTTTATGTCGATAAGACACACTATTCACATAATGTTTTTGTCTCGATAAGACACACTATTCACATAATGTTTTTATGTCGATAAGACACACTATTCAAATTATGTTTTTGTGTCGATAAGACACACTATTCACATAATGTTTTTGTGTCGATAAGACACACTATTCACATAATGTTTTTATGTCGATAAGACACACTATTCACATAATGTTTTTGTCTCGATAAGACACACTATTCACATAATGTTTTTATGTCGATAAGACACACTATTCACACAATGTTTTTGTGTCGATAAGACACACTATTCACATATATTCACACTATTCACATAGATTCACACTATTTTATGTCGATAAGACACACCATTCATATATATTCACATATATTCACACTATTCACTATTCACTTCTTATGATGCTATATACTTGTTATAATGCTCCTGTATGATTTACCTTACATGTAAAAGCCGTCAAGGCGTGAACAAACAAACAAATAAATAAATAATGTTTTAGTGTCGATAAGACACACTATTCACATAATGTTTTTGTGTCGATAAGACACACTATTCACTTAATGTTTTGTGTCAAGAAGACACATTATTCACCTAATTTTTTTGTGTCAACAAAACATACTAGTCACCTAATGTTTTTGTTTCGACCAGACACACTATTCACCTTATGTTTTTGTGTCTACAAGATATACTATTCACCTAATTATTGACACTATTTTTTCGGGACTTCCTGTATAAGTTATTTTACCTGGGTAGATGGGTCCCCTGGGAAACTTGGCTCCTGCATTCTGGTTGTGTCTATTGCAGAACGGAGGATGCGTCGAATCTTCGTACTCGAAACTCATCGTGGCGGCCACTTCAAATAAACTATAATTTGTTGGAATTACTAACACACTATTTAATATTTAAATCATTGAACACGAAGATAATATAAATAAATTGAAAAGAAAGAGAAAATGACTGAAATTAATGAAAAAAAAGGTCACTGAGTTTTTGGAATCTGATTATTTTACGTCATTTTTACTTTTCACATTATCTCCACTTAGACGTACTCTGTCATCTTTGGGGATGCTGTGTGGATGACGACAGGAAGTTTTGAGGAAAGAAACAGGTTTGAGGGGTGGGTAGGAATCTGGGGGCCAGTGTGGTGAAGGACGTATGAAACCATTCCTGCGATGGGCCGAGAGCGTCCGGCTGCATAGGTCAAATGGTCTCCATCAACCAGTGTCTCGATCTCCCGATCCGGCCTAACACGCGGTAGGTGAACCTGGGCACCCTTGCTAAGTCACCAAACGTAGCGAACCACTTGGATTACTTATGGTAGAGGTGTTGGTTATCCAATAAATGGTTCCCGAGGCGACGGTACCCATGCCCGCTTCCAAAACGTGTTTTAAATTTAACAATTAGATACCAATACTATCCTCAAATCGTTCTAGAGCTGGGTAAATCGATCGTTTTACTTGACCTGGGTCGCTCACGACCCACTAGCGTCGTGAGCCAGGAAAACCCGCTCTTAGAGCGGGTTTTACGGGCGCGGAACCCTTTGACATAGTGGTAGGTAGCATATATATAGTGTGAATTAATATATTTTTATCAAACCGATCGAACTTCCCGTCATCGGGACCGGTTCCAAAAGTATCCGGAAGAAGAAGCGGTTCTATGTTATATGTCTTCTCCGACTAAAACACCGTCGGAGACCCACATATAACATGAAACCGCTTCTAAGTATTCGGAAGAAGTAGCGGTTCTATGTAGGTCTCCGACTAGAACATAGACCCGCTTCTAGGTATCCGGAAGAAGAAGCGGCTCTATGTTATATGTAGGTCTCCGACTGGAAACTTAAACCACAATGATAGCCTATTTTAGATTCCAGGAATCTATAATCTATAGATAAAATTTCCTGTTGCGAGAAACTGATTCCACATGATGCCATGCCGCGGTGCTGACAATCTACGTGCGCTCGCCTCGCCACTCTGGCACCTTCGCGAGAGTATGCGGACGAAAAATAACCAGTTCGCTCTTTGTAAGCTCGTGAGCGGGTTTCGATGAGCGGGTCATTCACAATCGACTCAAAACTAATTCATTCCCATCTGTAGGTAGGCTTAGATTCGTTCTGAAACCAAACGAAACACAAATTACACTTTTGTCTGACACTAAAACACAAAACCTATATTTCCAACAACAATTATTATTGAAATGAGCCGTTTACTGGTGCATATTTACTGACAAACAATGAATCTATTATGTGTGTATGTATTAATTTTGTTAATCAATTAATTTTATCCGGTGTTTCTCAACATTAAATAAATATAATTCTTTTAGATTTTTTTATTAAATATACAAACATATTAAAATTGATTACCAAATGAAGCAAGAAAATGTGGTGAAATGGTCTGGCAAGTTTTCCAGCCCATTTTAATTGAAAAATGGCATAATGCAAGGATGAAACATGTCTCCACCACTCTTTAATATATACACTGATGAACTAATTCAAAGACTTAATAACAGTAAAATAGGTTGCCATGTTCAAGGAGTATGTGTAAATAATATTATTTACGCAGATGATATGGTTCTTCTAGCACTGTCACTTAGCACATTAATGAAAGTACTCCAAATATGTGAAGATTTTACAAAAAATCATAACCTTGAATATATTACGTCCAAATCAATAGTTATGGTTTTGAAACATGCTAACACCTTCTGTATGGCTAGGTGGAAGGAAAATGGATGTTGGTCGTAGCGTCAAATACCTGGGACATATTATCACAAGCGACCTGAAAGACATCGAGGATATGGAAAGGCAAAGAAGAGCGATATCCGTTAGAGCAGGAATGCTGTCAAGTCGTTTTCACTTTTGCAGTACAAACGTGAAAAATATACTTTTAAACGCATTTTTCACTAGCTGTACACGTCAGAACTGTGGGTGGATTACACTTCATCCCAATGGCATAAGCTAAAAGTCGCTTACAATAATGCTTATCGCCAACTATTCCGCCTACCGAGATACTGCAGCGCCACGGAAATGTTCCCGGAGGGACGAGTACACTCTTTCAGAGCGCTTCTCCGCCATCACATGGAAAGCTTATGGCGCAGACTACGCCAATCAAGTAACAAAATCATCACTGCCATGGTTGCCTGGATGGAGTCCCCCCTGATGGCCCTCTGGAGATGGGAGATGTCGAAATATCCTCCATAAACAGCTGCTTACATTCGTTTTTGTGTTTATATTTTATCTTTTTTCTCTTAAATTCCGCTTTTTTGTGCCAATCGGAATCACCCATGTATTATTTTTTTTTTCTTAAGCTAATTATGTACATTATTGAATGTATTACATTGCACTACCCTCGCATACATTCTGATATAAATTCTATGTCTTTTCCGATTTTATGTTCGGGTTAAATCTTCCCCATAGGAAAAACTAAACCCTTCCACACACTTTTCCACAAATGATCATCTAGTCAATCAACATTATGTAAGTGCATTATATAAGCAAAATAAATACAAAACAATACAAGAACAACACGTCAACTCACCAGAGATCAAATGGGAAAATAATTCACCGACTCCAGATATTTACATATCAGAATCATAGTAGAACTCCTAACAGGGCTCAACATAAATATTCAAAAAATCTTTCGTTTAATTATTATTAAATATGGATATTTCCAGTCTCATTACGAAAAATGATATTTTTTCCAAATCAATTCGGAAATTATTTCTCGTGTTTGAATTGTAAAGTGGCGCCTTTGTGGTTTATAAGGTGTAATAATAACAACAAATAAAATAAGATATCACCCCTAATGGGTGAAAGCCAAAATAAAGAGTAAAATAAATTTTGTCATTTTTCATTAATGAATTTCCTTTTTTTTAATTGTTAAAATTTTAGGTAGGCACTATTTACATTTGATTACCTAATACATTTTGTTTTAATTTCAAAAAATAAATTATACAATTTGTCCAAAGAAACGTGACTATCTCATAGACAATTCTTTTTCAAAACTTTTTTGATGCCTATTGATTATTCCATTTGACAGCTCGTATTCATAAGAAGGTAGTCAACACGGCCACCATTTTGAACCGGAAACGGAACACACAAACAAATTATCGGACAGATTAAGGTAATAGACCCTCTTAGTATCACAATGGTGATATACCACCAATCAGAGACTTGCTTGAAATGACTTAAGCCATGTTTGGTGATCAGATTTGAATAGTCAAATGCTTTTCGGACACCGTGTTGAATACGGTGACCGGATAAATCATCATAATGATAATTCATCATATATTTAAAAAGTTATATAAAGTTTTGGAAAGTGATGAAACAAAAACTTTATTATATAATTTATAATATATTATTATATATTTATTTTATAAATATTGTTTGTAAAATAATTGTTACCCTTTGTGCTATGCATAAAAAATCTTGTCTTAAACATTAGTTTACCAAAAAATAATAATTAATATTTGACAAGTTCAAGTATTTCACCTAAAAATGTAGACAATTTGTCTCGACGCCATCTAGTGAGAGAGTTAGCATTGTACAATGCCTTTCTCATATAAAATAAAGTTGGTTGTTTTCAGGTGAAAAAATGTAACAAGCAGTAATTTTTGAATGAAACACTAGTATATATTGAATTATTTCGCGGATAAGAGATAAGCCGCCATAGCTCAGTGGTCAGAGCTGTCGAGCGGAAATCGAAGGGACACGGGTTCGAGTCCCGTTGGCGTCATGTATCTTTTATCAGGAAATTTTTCAATGTGGATGAGTGTTTCAGGCTAATAATTATTGCTTGTAAAATAAAAAACTTTATTAACTGGTTAGGTTAGATTAGGTTAAAAAAAAATTGTTTTCATCGTTCCTAATGACTTTATATCACTTTTTAAAAGTGTGTTGAATTGTCACTGTGTTGATTTATCATGGAACCGTTGAATACATTTGCTAACTGAAGCTTTTGCGGTTGCTTTGTTCCTTTTCCACAGTCATTGGGACCGTCCCATTTATAGGGGGATCGTGTCCCATTGTTCCATTGTCCCATTGTCCCGAAGGAAAACGTCGGGACGCCGAAATGTCCGTTTCGAGAAAGGAGACCACTTACGAAATATAATCGAGAGCAAAGGATTATATCAACTCTAAGATGTCGAAAAGATTAAAAAAAATAATTGTGTTTTGTTATAATTACATCAAAGTTCTATATAATAGAATAGAACAGAATCTATCAACTGCAAAGAAATCATTGTCAAACAGTTAATTATGTAATTATTGAAGACAATATTAGCGATTTCTAAACGAAAATCTGAAACAGAAAAATCAGAAAAGGATACGGTCACATTTAGGAAACGAACCCAGGACCTTTGCCTTTCCGGGTCACCGCTCTTGAAAAAATGAAGACAATGTTGGTAGTTCTTATTCGAAGTATGGGTTCCATGATAACTCAACACAGTGACAATTCAACACACTTTTAAAAAGTGATATAAAGTCATTAGAAACGATAAAATTTTATTTTTTTAAACCTAACCTAACCTAACCTACATAACCCAGTTAATAAAGTTTTTGTTTCATCACTTTCCATGACTTTATATAACTTTTTAAAGTTGTGATGAATTATCATTGTGATGATTTATCCGGTTACGGTAAGTATGATACAGTTAAAAGTGACCGAGGGGGATAGGGTCCCATTAGCTCAGTGGTAGAGCGGTGCCCCGGCAAGGCAAGGGTCCTGGGTTCGAGTCCTAGATGTGACCGTATCCTTTTCTGATTTTCTTTTAGAAATCGCTAATATTTTCTACAATAATTAAATATTACAAATTGCGGTTTTATTCAATAAAGTTATTCCAAAATTGGCGACTCGTATTTTGAGAACCACTGAAGTTTAATTGGATAATTCCACAGAAGAGATAAATCAATAAACATGAATTGTGGGAGTGACGAACCAAGAATTGAGCTTAAATTTCCCTTACTTCTCGAATGATCGAGCAAAAATTTTAAAATACCTAAATTCTCTCTCGAGCAGATAGACAAATTCGCAAACCTCTCTGGGACCTAAGAGTCGAAAATTATTTTTACACCGGTGACATTTATCAGTTTTTTTCAATAAAAATCCTATAACATCTCAATTTGTCATAAGTTAGTTACATCTTTTAACACTAAATGCCGAATTACAAAAATATAAATGTACACTACTAAAAAAAACATTTTTTCAATAGAAATGTATGAACGCATAAAATAAACAACTTAAAAAATACAATATTATAGTTAAGATTATCTGTGACAGTTTCCCTTGATTAACTTTTTTGCTTTCTTATAAAATTGTTTTCAAAATAAATAAAAACCACTTTTGTGCTTGAAATCGAGCGTTTCTAGGCTCCGTTTGTCAAGCGATTGCATATTTTGTATATTTGTGACGATATAAACTATAATATAAGCTATATATAAGCTTCCTCTTAACGTGGTTTCGCGGTAGACGCAAAAGAGAAAAACTAACTGAGTTTTATAATATAACTCTTAGGACGGGTTGTTTCGGAGAATTTGAACAATTCATCAAATTTCAACGTTCATTTTCAAGTTCTGTGAAAGATTTTTTGAGTTCTGTTTTTATTTCAGTTTTGTCAAGCAACTAGCCTATAATGATATAATAAAAGAACTTGAATAGGACTTTCACAGAACCCGAAAATGAACGTTGAAATTTGATGAATTGTTCAAATTCTCCGAAACAACCCGTCCTTAATTTTTTTTAAATATTTAACACTTTGAATTTTTTCTCTTTCACTGAAGAGCGTGTGACGCGTCGTGAATGCAGGTGGAGAGTGTACTCACTCGGCCGAGTCAGTTAGCCTTGCTTCTAAGTCACGGTACACATACGCGAAACTGGACTAACACGAGCGGAACACCTGTTTTGTTTATTTTCTGTTGGCTAAAAGGTGTTCGCCTAAAATATCTGTGACGTTAGTATTAGGTTCATCAGAAATAATTAAAATAAATCCAACGGAAAGGTCAATTTGTTAGAGCAAATTCGACCGTAGGTCCATCCATTACGCCGGGCCGCGCGCCGAATACTTTTTGACACGACTTCTTCACTTATGTCGTTAAAATTGAGTAAAACGTTATGGTCTCCATTTTTCAATATTCATTCAGATAACATTGAAAAGATTCAACGGAAGTTTCTAAGGTTTATAAACTATAAATTGCACATTCCTATACAAAACATTGATTACAATTACCTCTTGGATAAAATGTCTCTATTGAAACTTTCCGAAAGAAGAATAAGCACAGATTTAATACTGTTACAAAGAATACTACATTTTAGAATTGACTGTCTTGAATTACTTCAATTTATCAATATTCATGTTCCCAAAAAATCCTTTCTTACTTATTTACTTAAATAACACCAGGACACTAGCTTACCAAAATTCTCCGATTCCGACACTTCACAGTCTTTCTGATCTGGGTGATATATTTCATTTGAAAACTAATCAGTATAAATGTTGTATATTCTATCACTTTTATTCTTCTAGACACAAATAGACCAATGTACCCATATAACTTCTTCGCTTCTACTATTATGTTTTAAATTCAATTATACGCGTTAGCATTCTTAGTTCCTGTTCGCATTTTTAACTATGAATTTTGTTCCGTGTTATTTTGCAAACTTTTTTGTCATTATCTTTACATTTTCCTTTATTGTATTAATTTTAAAGTGTTTACTTTGATACAAAGAGCTGGTAATTTTTTAAAGTAGGGCGTGTAATAAATAATATACATGTACAAGCTATTGAAAGAATACAAAACAAATTCTTACGTTTTATAAATTTTAAAATGGTTATTACAGCAATTATGTTGAACTAGAGCACTCTGTTAAATTATTTGAATATGCTCAAATTGTCAGACAGAAGAATTTTCACAGACTTGGTATTACTACAGGGTTTTCCAATAAGAGGTGTTATTTTGAATAGCCCGCTATTTCGGTAGATGTTACTTTTGAAGGTGTCATTTTTAACATTTGACAAGTAAAAACTACGCCATTAAAAAAAATGGAACGATACACGCTTCAACAACGTATCTAAATTATTAAAGTTCACTTGAGTGAATCAAATGCAAATCATCTTGAGTGATGAGGCCCATTTCCACCTCGGTGGCCTCGTCAACAAGCAAAATTGTCGCATCTGGGGCTCGGAAAACCCAAGAGTTTTTCAACGTGTGACTGTTTGGTGCGGTCTATGGTCCGGCGGAGTACTAGGGGTAGGACCTTACTTTTTCGAAAATGAGGCTGTAGCAACAGTTACGGTGAATGGATTGCTTTGTGGTTGCTTGTGTGGCACGTAGCGCCGTTTTGTTGAAAGTAAACGTTGTCCAGATCAATACCATCTATTTCCGGCCATAAAAAATCATTAATCACCTCTCGATAGCGCAATCCATTCACCGTAACTGTTGCTACAGCCTCATTTTCGAAAAAGTAAGGTCCTACCCCTAGTACTCCGCCGGACCATAGACCGCACCAAACAGTCACACGTTGAAAAACTCTTGGGTTTTCCGAGCCCCAGATGCGACAATTTTGCTTGTTGACGAGGCCACCGAGGTGGAAATGGGCCTCATCACTCAAGATGATTTGCATTTGATTCACTCAAGTGAACTTTAATAATTTAGATACGTTGTTGAAGCGTGTATCGTTCCATTTTTATTAATGGCGTAGTTTTTACTTGTCAAATGTTAAAAATGACAGCTTCAAAAGTAACATCTACCGAAATAGCGGGCTATTCAAAATAACACCTCTTATTGGAAAACCCTGTATATAAAATTCTGAATGATTTAGTTGATAGTCCGGTATTGCTAGAATTGATAAGCTTTCGGATTTCACAACGTAATACTTGAAGTCAGGACTTATTTCAGTGCAGAAATTCTGGGACTAATTACCATATGTATTGCTCTTTGCCCAGAATACTAATGGAGGGAAACAAATTATGCCAAATCAGTGGACATCTTCAATTTAACTTTAAACAAATATAAAATGTTGTTAATGAAGCAATTCAGTTATGTAGGGTTTTCCAATAAGAGGTGTTATTTTGATATTCAAAGATCTATCGAGAGATGATTAATGGTTTTTTATTGCCGGAATTGGATGGTATTGATCTGGACAACGTTTACTTTCAACAAGACGGCGCTACGTGCCACACAAGCAACGAAACCATTGATCTTTTACGGGAAAAGTTTCCGGACCGTGTTATCTCTCGAAGAGGTGATCACAATTGGCCACCGAGATCTTGTGATTTAACACCTTGCGACTTCTTCCTTTGGGGCCACGTGAAAGAGAAGGTCTACGCCAACAGCCCAGCGTCGATTCAAGACCTCAACGATGGAATTCGTGAGGCTATCGAGGACATAAGGCAGCCACAGCAGCGATTTGGTTATGGAAAATTTCATGAAAAGGATATGGTCCTGTAGGCGTGGTCGTGGTGGACATTTGACTGATGTTATTTTTCACTATTAACGGCATACCTTCCTCTTTATAATGAAATAAACATTCCATCATTTATATTAAAAAATGGCATTTTTCTTTGAATATCAAAATAACACCTCTTAATGGAAAATCCTGTACAATAAATAATGTATTTTTCTTAATATTCACATGAAAAAGCCTTGAAAAGGGGCGTTAATATTTGAGATTTGCTTACTTTTTAAGAAAATTTAAAGTACTTTGAGTTTACCGAATCTATTATTGTTCTAGGTGTTTTTAACTAAAATATTCAGCGGTTATGTCATTAAATTGTTCCGCAATGTTCCGTAATGTTCCGTAATGTTCCGCGTGGTAACACGTAGAGTTGCGTGTTAATGTAATCTGATGTCATTGAACAACAATTTTCCATTACGAAGAGTAAATTATAATTAACTCAGTGGCGATCTTATCACGAAATCACACGGAAAACTTATTTTATCAATTTTTTTAAGCTTTCAGGCCTCTGGCATATATTTACCGTTATAACTAACTAACCATCACGCCGTTTCTTCGTAGGGGCAGGCAGAGAGGACGGACCGCCAAACAACTCGGTCACACCACACACTTCTTACCTCATTCACATTCATACATCGTCTCATACATACTCTTCTATTGTTCTGACTCTTGACATGGCCCGACTCAAGTATCTGATTCACTTGATCGTGCCATGTCTTCCTCGGGCGTCCCCGACTTCTGCTACCATTCACATTTGCGTCATATATTCTTCTTACACTCCTTTCTTCGCTCATTCGCTCTACATGCCCAAACCATCTAAGCGTCCCTTTCTAGATCTTACACATTACGATTACATCAGCCTTGCACTCTTTGCGGATCTCCACATTTCTAACACGATCATCATGGTTTTACCACACATACGCCTCAGGGATCTCATTTCAACAGCATTTAGTCTACTTTCATTCTTTCTCTGCCAGTTCCATGCATCACTTCCGTACATCAGGGTAGGTACCAGCACTCCATTGTGGACTGCTAGCTTCGCTTCTTTGGACATTTTTTTGTTAGCGCCAACTGCGTCCAGTCCTTCATTAATGGAACCCAAATTACTGATAACGAAAAGATACCACATATTTTATCAGAATTGTAAACATTATCGCCAACTCAACTTTTCATATAAATAAAATACTTAATAAAAAATTTCAATGTTTTTTTATCGAATTGCGGTCGGAACCTTTGGTACATTTTAATTCTTCTGTGGTTAACTTCTACATTTGAATATAAAGCTCGTGAATCAGTTAACCCTTCAGTCCTCCTGGGGACATTACTAGCCACAAACATAAGATTCCATTATAGCCTCTCAAGGACAGATCTGACCGGGCCGTCAACATTAACCCTTCAGGTATTTAAATATTTTTACCCAGCGACATGGTGAATTTTCTTTGAATTTCGAAATGCTGCCGAGGTATCTAAAATATGCTGTATATTACTTATTTTTAAAGTTGTCGTTAAAATAAATATTTTTTTAGAAACTAGATTAAATTATCTTTGAAATATTAGCACTAAAAAAAGAGATTATTCTTTTTAAACAATACATAATTAATATCAAACATGAAAACGTTCACAAAAAAACTCACCGCAACATTTTGACTCGGAACGTCCATAATTTTGAAAGAATTCGATATTTATAAATAGGTAAACGAAATATTCGACTCTGAAAATAGAAGAAATTTAATATGCCGAATTTGGACTTCGCAAATTTGTTCATAACGTGGCGAGTAATTTGCGCTCCCATGTAAAAATGTCTATTCATTCAAAAGCAGATTTTACTTTTAAGAAGTAAATGGTGATATTATAATGCGAGATGCCTATTTACTGTCAGATTGATTTATTGACGAATCACAGTCAGCTTTACCCCCCTTCGTTCTTCAACAGTTGATTTTACCCCTCATCTTTAATTTCTAGTCTATATATTCATATGTCTGTGCGTTTATACAATAATCTATGGACACACAAATAATGCAGTATGTTACTATGCGAATTGTTTTCAATGTACTGTTAATCTAATCATTCAAAGATGGCGCTAAAAATTATCATGCTACTACTCGTCGATAGATGGCAGTAGTGACGTTTTATAACTAAGAAAAATATTTTTTATCTTTTTTATATAATGCGTACATATGTGATACGTTTGTTATTGGAAAGGTAAATAATTATTCTTCGCAGTTTGTATCAAATATTTATAAATTATTACACGGATAAAATTTAAAAAAATTGGCAAAATGATTACGATTTTCGGCATTTATTCATTGACAGTCGAAAGTTAAAAAAATATTTATATTTTTTTATTGTATTAACGGTATAAACTGTGAAGTGGCAGTTTTATTACTTATTACCTGCACAAAATGAATATGTTTTATAAATATCGAATTCTTTCAAAATTATGAAAGTTCCGAGTCAAAATGTCCAGGTAAGTTTTTTTGTGAACGTTTTCGTGTTTGATATTAAAAATGTATTGTTTAGAAAGAATAATCTCTTTTTTTAGTGCAAATATTTCAAAGAAAATTTAATCTAGTTTTTAAAATAATATTTCTTTTAACGACAACTTTAAAAATAAGTAATATGTAGCACATTTTAGATACCTTGGGAGTATTTTGAAATTCAAAGAAAATCCACCATGTCACTGGGAATTGTTGGTAAAAATATTTAAATACCTGAAGGTTTAATGTTTCTAACTATGACTTTATTTATGATATAATTCATATTGTAAAGCATAACTTGTAATTATTTTAATAATATTATTAAATTAACGTCATCTATGGACACACAAATAATA
Source organism: Hesperophylax magnus (assembly GCA_026573805.1). Classification (NCBI taxonomy): domain Eukaryota; kingdom Metazoa; phylum Arthropoda; class Insecta; order Trichoptera; family Limnephilidae; genus Hesperophylax; species Hesperophylax magnus. Next base: position 3,073,859 of record JAIUSX010000005.1, on the reverse strand, counting down.
CAGTATGTTACTATGCGCATTGTTTTCAATGTACTGTTAATCTAATCATTCAAAGATGGCGCTAAAGACAATCAAGCTACTACAAGTCGATAGATGGCAGTAATGACGTTGTTTTACTAAGAAAATATGAATATTTATGTCGAATAAACATTAAAAGAATATTTCTATCAATCACCTTTGAGTTACATCGTTATATATGTATTCCCCAATGACGAAGACTATTACAATATTAAAAAAATATTGCAAATGGATCTGAAGTCTGTAGGCGCCATTTTGTATGTAAAGCTGCCAATGGATTTTCAGACGGTTCACTTTTCGCTCGTTTCTGTTTTTTATTTTCGTCTGAACACAAAATGAAAGAAAAGTTCCGAGTGAATTCATCGGTGAACCGATCCGTCGATGTTTGATTTCGGCATTTGCAGAGATGTGTTTTATTTCAAATAAATCCATTTCAAATGGAAATGCAAAATGGGTATTTTCCATTTTGCATTTTAAATGCTTTTCTAAAAACCATTTTGCATTTTAAATGCTTTTTTGCAACATTCTTCCTACTATCTCCACTCATCTTTTTTTCATAAGCCCCAAATATCAGTCGGTCCTCAACCTCGCTATGAGAGATAATTTACATTTGTCAAGTTGCTCCCTGGTAGGAGCACTGGCAATTGAGTGATACCATTACAAAAAATACTGATTCAAATACTGAACATGGGGCCATGACGCTGTAATATTAAATGTTAGATAGCAGTTTCTATGTTTTTACGTTGGCAACATTAGTCCCGCGCAAATTTTTTGTGGTTTCATAATCTGTAGTCGTGGTGTTTTTGGATTTACCATCATGTAATATGTTTGTTCTACATTGATGTCCATTATTAAATGACAAAATTGTTTAAAAATTCTATAATTATTTTAATTATTTGACCTGAGAAACCATTTTGCATTTTCAATGCATTTTGAAAACAGGTATTTTGCATTTTGCATTTGAAATGCTTTTCTAAAAACCATTTTGCATTTTGCATTTTCAAATGGAAAAGTTTTAACCCATTTCCATTTTGCATTTCAAATGGTTTTGGGTACCCATTTTGCACATCTCTGGTAATTTGTCACCCTCAATCTGCATTAAAGAAAAATGAAACGTCTGAACACGGAATGAATGCTCGTTTATTTCTCTCAGTACAATTTGCCGTTTTATTTAATACTAAGGACGGGTTGTTTCGGAGTATTTGAACAATTCATCAAATTTCAACGTTCATTTCTGGGATCTGTGAAAGTCCAATTCAAGTTATGTTATTATATCATTGTAGGCTAGTTGCTTGACAAAACTGAAATAAAAACAGAACTTGAAAAAATCTTTCACAGAACTTGAAAATGAACGTTGAAATTTGATGAATTGTTCAAATACTCCGAAACAACCCGTCCTAAGGAATGTTCATTTCTATTTCATTCTGTATATGTCGTGTACTCTAGTAAATATTCACCCGTGTGAACCGTCTGATTGCCGCATTTAATACCCGATGACATCGCCGATTTCACCACCAATTTCATCACCGATTTTACAATTGCTTTCATCGCCGATTTCATCACCACACACTGATTTCATCACCGATTTCATCACTGATTTCATCACCGATTTCATCACCGATTTCATCACTGCTTTCATTGTCGATCTCATTACCAGACACTGATTTCATCACCGATTTCATCACTGCTTTCATTGTCGATCTCATTACCAGACACTGAATTCATTACCGATTTCATCACTGCTTTCATTGTCGATCTCATTACCAGACACTGATTTCATCACCGATTTCATCACTGCTTTCATTGTCGATCTCATTACCAGACACTGATTTCATCACCGATTTCATCACTGCTTTCATTGTCGATCTCATTACCAGACACTGATTTCATCACCGATTTCATCACTGCTTTCACTGTCGATCTCATTACCAGACACTGATTTCATCACCGATTTCATCACTGATTTCATCACCGATTTCATCACCGATTTCATCACTGATTTCATCACCGATTTCATCACTGCTTTCATTGTCGATCTCATTACCAGATAGTGATTTATTCTTCGATTTCATAAATGATTTCATTAGAGATTTTTAAATTCATACGTTTTTAAATAATCGTAATGCATTATGTGAATTATTATTGTAAACATTTAGCTGAAGAGACTACATCTGTAAACCGAAGATTGTAAATAAACACTGAAAAGCGTCTGGGGAAAATAGGTTGGGGTCTGGCTATTCAGATCTGGTCTCCAAACATGGCTAAATCCATTTCATACCAGGGCGATACTCTTGTAAAGAATCCACTCTGGAACGTGCCGCAAGTATACTATAGGGTTTTCCAATAAGAGGTGTTATTTTGATATTCAATCGTAAAAGATCAATGGTTTCGTTGCTTGTGTGTCACGTAGCGCCGTCTTGTTGAAAGTAAACGTTGTCCAGATCAATACCATCCAATTCCGGCCATAAAAAAATCATTAATCATCTCTCGATAGCGCAATCCATTCACCGTAACTGTTGCTCCAGCCTCATTTTCGAAAAAGTAAGGTCCAATGACTCCGCCGGACCATAAACCGCACCAAACAGTCACACGTTGAGGATACAGAGGCTTTTCAACAATAATTCTTGGGTTTTCCGAGCCCCAGATGCGTCAATTTTGCTTGTTGACGAAGCCACCGAGGTGGAAATGGGCCTCATCACTCAAGATGATTTGCATTTGATTCACTCAAGTAAATTTTAATAATTTCAATGCGTTGTTGAAGCGTGTATCGTTCCATTTTTATTAATGGCATAGTTTCTACTTGTCAAATGTCAAAAAATTACTGCTTCAAAAGTAACATCTACTGAAATAGCGGGCTATTCAAAATAACACCTCTTATAGGAAAACCTTGTATATACACTATTTTAAATGAATAAATTGTGATATAACACAAATTAATTAAATAAAACTTACTTACGCACACCGGGATGTGAAGTCGCGACCTTCGGATTGCTAGTCGAGAACCTTCCCTTTATTTTTATAGTTTTACCTTGCAACGTGCATCTACAGCATGGACACATTTGGTGCTATTTATGGCATCCAAGTCAGAAAAGGCTTTTAAAATAATATTCTATTTGAATATACATATTTTACTTTTGGGGGCACTTATTACCTTTTGGGAAAAAGATTACATTACACAGCGTTTTACGTATTTAGGAACTGTTTTTTTTTAACTTAATACACAAGCCAAAAATGTGTGTATTCTTTGTGTCTTAAATCACCACGAATATACGTAATAGGCATACAAATCGCTTGGCAAATGAAATCTAGAAACTCTCGATTTTAGCCAAAAATTGTTTTTTATTTATTTTTTGAATAATTTTATAAGAAATAAATAAGGTAATCAAGGGAAACTGTCACAGATAATCTTAGAAATAAAATTGTATATTTTTAAAGTTGTTTATTGTATACAATCATACATTTCTAATGAAGAAATACATTTTTTAGTAGTTTATGCTTATATTCTATTACTTGAGGGAAACGGTGGGAAAAACTTCAATCTATCCATAGCATATTTTTGGTATTTATTCGTAGTAAAGATTAATCAAAAATAGTGGTTTACTTTCTTACCGGGACAGGCGTCTTAACCACTCGACCGTTGGGACCTATTTATTAAACGTAATATTTAAAATTCTCATTTTGTAAATAATTTTTTCCATATTTTTGAAAGTTATGTACTTTTTTAAATGAACGCATTGCTTCTAATGAAATTGGTTTGTAACCTAGATAACCTATAATAGGTACCTTGTTCAGAACGAAACTACAATAATGCCCCCCAGCGGAGGAACTAGGAACTAGACACAGATCCTGGGTTCGATTCCTAGTTGTGACCGTTATTTTGTAATTTTGTGTGTATTTTTCTGTTTCACGTTTATTAATATTTTCTTCTTTTTCAATTATATATTACTTATGTGGCTATGCGTACGGCGTCACAATGATTTGTGATTTTATTAAAACAATTTTTTAATTAAAAATATGTTATTATTTTTACATTTTAACTCAGCTATCTAAATAAAGGGTCCATTTTTGTAATTTTGACTTCAGCTTTCTAAATAAATGGTCCCTTATTGTAATTTTGACTTCAGCTATCTAAATAAAGGGCTCATTTTTGTAATTTTGACTTCAGCTTTCTAAATAAACGGTCCCTTATTGTAATTTTGATTTCAGCTATCTAAATAAAGGGTTTATTTTTTGTAATTTTGACTTCAACTATCTAAATAAAGGGTTCTTTTTTGTAATAATTTTGACTTCAGCTTTCTAAATAAAGGGTACCTTATCGTAATTTTTCAATGTGATTAATTTGTTATTTTTTAATTGATACGAATATCTTTCATCGATTAATTTCCAAAACTTATTGTGTCTTGTATCACATCGTACAATGGCGGCTCGTCTACGAAGGTCTTTTGGTCATTTGGTCTTTTTATTCGTACGGTAATAGCGAGTTCCAGTGCCATCTAGCGTCCAAATGAGAAGTTACTGTATGCACCTAGCGTGAGTCACTTCAAGTTTTATCCAAAGCTATCTCCTTTCTTTCTCATTGCCATACAGATAAAGGAGGTAAACACTATCATGTCTGACGTATGCTTAGTATCATACAAATGACCGCGGTGAGATAGAGATATCTACAACCTAAGATTATTAAGGTTAAACGCAACGCTTGTTATATTCTACGTGTTCATAGATGGCGTTAATTAAATAATTTTTTTAAAATACGCTTTTGCAAAGTATTTCTTTAGAATATTAAGATAAATCATTTGTTTGCGCCCGTATATACGCAATATGAATATGAATCAATAATCGCATTGCTTCTAATGAAATTGGTTTGTAACCTAGATAACCCACGGTAAGACACGGATTCTGGGTTCGATTCCTAGTTGTGACCGTTATCTTGTAATTTTGTGTGTCTTGTTCTGTTTCATGTTTATTAATATTATTTTCTATTTCAATGAATAACTTATTTGGCTTTGCGTCGGGCGTCACAATGATAAGCGATTTTTTTAAAACCATTTATTAGTTAAGTACCATGTTATTTTTTTCATTTCAAATTGAGCCATCCAAATAAAGGGTCCCTTATTGTAATTTAGACTTCAGCTTTCTGAATAAAGGGTCCCTTATTGTAATTTAGACTTCAGCTATCTAAATACAGGGTCCCTTATTGTAATTTAGACTTCAGCTATCTAAATACAGGGTCCCTTATTGTAATTTAGACTTCAGCTATCTAAATACAGGGTCCCTTATTGTAATTTAGACTTCAGCTTTCTGAATAAGGGTCTCTTATTGTAATTTTGACTTCAGCTATCTAAATAAAGGGTTTATTTTTTGTAATTTTGACTTCAGTTTTCTAAATAAATGGTCCCTTATTGTAATTTAGACTTCAGCTATCTAAATAAAGGGTCCCTTATTGTAATTTTTCAATATGATTCATTTGTTATTTTTTAATTGATAGAAATATCTTTCATCGATTAATTTCCGAAAATGTGTATATTCTTATTGTGCCTTATATCACCACGTACAATGGCGGCTCGTCTACGAAGGTCTTTTGGTCAAAGACCTCCCAAATTAATATAAAAAAGGATTTAACGAGCTACCCGATTATTAATTTAATTCGTACGTTAATAGCGAGTTCAATAACCAACGGTCACTACAAAGTACCTTCACTACCACGTCAGCTCAAAGACAAGCTTTTCTTCCTAGCTCCTAAAATCTTTAACCTTATCCCTGAAAACCTAAAAACCGCGAGTCAACCACATTCCTTTAAAAAACAAATTACACACGGAATACATTAGAACTATAATACTCATTCATTCTACACTCTATCAATTTAATCACCTTCCAGACAAAACATTATAAATCCTTATTCCCTAACTTAGCGGTATAGTATGTACATTATTAATTAGTGTGATCTATTTACTAATAGTTTCTCAAATCTTCTTATAATTCTCTAACTTCTACATTCTCTTCTTGCAACCCAAACTAGCTATACATAATTTTTCTTTTTTATATTATAGTAAAATGTATAGATTCTATGTCCGCAAACTGTAAAATTCACCCGCCATAACACAGGGTCATCCCTAGCATGGAGGGTGAAATATCATACACAAACCACATGTACTCTCTAAATCATGTCTCAATAAACTAAATACATTTCATATTCAATTTTTTACGATTGACTTTCCATTTCTGGAGCCCTGGAGCCGCCTCTGACCACGTATGTAGACAATATAGGCATAAATTGGAGCCTGCTAACGATCGATTTTAGCGCAAACGTGTTTTAAAAAATATATATTTGTGAATACTTTTATAAGAATTAAAAAAATAAAGCAAGAGAAATTGCCACAGGCAATCTTAGCCATAGTTCTTGATGAAAATATACATTCTGCTGTTTACACTTATATTTTGTGTAAAGTAATTAACAGTTTTATTACCTGCAATCCAGTTTTCAATCATATTACCAATAATTTGAAGAGGTTTTAAAAAAATTAGCAATACTCATTTTTCTCCATGTATCGGCGTGAATTTAATTTTTTTACAAATCTCCAGTTCATAATTAATAAGTGGAAAATTACTTACTGTCTATATTTCATTTCGATATACTTTAGGTAGTTTGTATGCTGATGATGCGGTGCTGATTACTAATAGTATAGATGATCTACAGTCTCTCGTGTCTAGGATGAACCAAGTATGCATGAAGAATGAGTTAATGATGAATGTAAGTAAGTCTAAAGTAATGGTGTTTGAAAGAGAGAGTACGAAAACAGTGTGCAATATAGTTGTTGCTGAGGAATACTTGGAGCAGGTGGATGAGTTTGTGTATTTAGGAAGTATGTTCTAGAGAGATGGGAAGGCTGACAGAAATATTGAAACAAGGGTAAATGCAGGTAACTCCATTCATGGAGGACTGAACGCAGTTGGCGCTAACAACAAATTGTCCAAAGAAGCGAAGTTAGCAGTCCACAATGGAGTGCTCGTACCTACCCTAATGTATGGAAGTGAGGCATGGAACTGGCAAAGAAAGGATGAAAGTAGATTGAATGCTGTTGAAATGAGATCCCTGAGTCGTATGTGTGGTAAAACCATGTATGATTGTGTGAGGAATGTGAAGATCCGCAAAGAGTTCAAGACTTATGTAAGCGTAATGAGTGAGATCAATAAAGGGACGCTTAGATGGTTTGGGCATGTAGAGCAAGATGCAAATGTAAATGGTAGCAGAAGTTCACGCACGAGGAAGACATGGCATGACCAAGTGAATCAGATACTCGAGCCGGGCCATGTCAAGAGTCAGAACAATAGAAGAGTATGTATGAGACGATGTATGAGTGTGAATGAGGTAAGGAGTGTGTGGTGTGACCGAGTTGTTTAGCGGTCCGTCCTTTCTGACTACCCCTGCGGGGAAACGGCGTGATGGTTAGTTAGTAGTAGGAGGAAATTCCATTTACCACATCTGTGCCTCTGATCGCTGTCCCTAAATAGTTTTGTTTTTGCTTTCAAATGATAATGTGTCCATGCGACGGCTGGCGGCCACATGTATAAGCTGTAAATAAGGGATTGGGAACCTTTTTTTAAATATGCCAAGCCATCATATTACGACCATAATTTTTTTTAATAACAGGTTTTAATTGAAATATTTATTTAATTCATATACATAGGAGAATATCTGTATTATACAGGAGATACTGACAGTAAATATATGTAATCCATTGTAAAGTAGGTACAAAATACAAAATTGGAAAATAGTGATCACAAGTATAATGAGAAAATATTGAGAAATAATTATAAAAAAAAACTAAATATGAAGCAATGTTAGTAAAACGTAAGAGTAACATAAAGTAAAAAAGAAATTACAACAACACTACATATAAGACAAATCATTAAAACTAATTTACCAACGCTACTCTAATTTGTAGGATTCGACAAAGTGTTGGTATAGATCAGGGGTGCTCAAACTTGAACTACTGACGATCTACCTCAATATTATTAGATTCCGATCGATCGACTCTGTGAGGCTGCAAGTATGTGTGATGCAGGATTGTCGTCTATGTAGGTAGGGTGTATCGTGGCGCAGGTATAAATGTATATATGGGGACGTTGCACAATTGCATGGCCACGAATCCACATAGAATTTGGAGGAACGACAGAAATTAGTTCGCAATATGCATTTTTTTTAGTCAAGGTAGGTGGAGATCTACACTAAAAAGTCAATAAAAAACTTATATTTATTCAAAATTGCAAGTTTATTGGTTCTTACAAAAAACAAACGAGTTCTAGTTTCTAAACTTAACTAAATAATGACTTTGAATGTTGAAGCGTGGCACTGCATGTCCTCAGCACTTTTCATACGATGGTACGTAATTACCGAGTGCTAATCGCAAGCACGATGACATATGTTCGTCAGTTAGTCGATTGCGATATTTTGACATAATTATCTTCATTTCAGAAAATGCAGACTCGCACAAGTAAGCTGACCCAAACATTGTCGTCAACTGAATGGAGATTTGCCTTAGATTCGGATATTTATCTTCAGATATAAAATACCAGAATTTTGTGTCAGATGTTGTGGCTATGAGATGTATATCTGATATTATCTGCAATGTTCCAGAACACTAAGTTCAGTAACTCAGTCCGCTACAAGCTACAAATAAATAATAAAAAAGAAGGCATGAAAAATGGGAAATTTTTCTCGAGATCGACTCAAAAAGCACTCGCGATCGACCGGTCGATCACCCCTGATAGATTATGCTTAATTCTATAAATAGAGTCAATAAATAAATCAATAGCACCCCCATACTTGTTGCCCAGATCATGCATCCTATTGGTCAGTGAGTGTGTCTGATAGTTGGTCGTGTATGTATTGCAGAAGAATGCTTATATTTTGTCTTGTATTCCTAGAAAAAGCTTAAATCAAAAGAGTTATATTATAAAATCCACTGCAAATATGATGTCAATTAAAGATTTTTTAGTTTCTGGATATATAATCGAAAATACAGGATGTTGGGGGTAAAGTGCACTAACTTCGGAAAGTGATTTCACTACGTGAAAAATATTAGTGAATTTTTTCAAAATTCTAACTTTTAGGGATACTTTTCAGGTAAAAACATAAAATTTGTCCGCCGTGTGGGACTGGCATTATTATTTTACGTTGTTGCTAAATCTACAGTCAAATTTTGCGAGCTGTGCTTTGTGCCAATAACTTGTATTTTATTCGCAATAATCTGATGATTTAATATGCTTAACTTGATTGTGTTGATCAAAACTTGTTAATGAGGTGTGTTTTTATTTAGGCTGGCCGCATACATACGTTTTCCGTATTCGATTTCCGAATTCGTTTTCCGTATTCGGAATTCCGTGAGACTAGCGCAAACGTTCGTTTTTCTTCATTCGGAATGTATAAACGTCAGTACCAGTGTTGCCAACAAGGGCGATATATCGCCATTTAGGTTACTCAGAGCGAGAATCGGCGTCGAAAAAATCTAAAAGGCGACTGGTCGCCAATTAAGCTACTTCAAAAACATCAATTTTAAACATGTCCCGAAATTCTCTAGCCACACCCCCCCCCCCATGAAATTTATTTTTCTGGGGACAAATTTTATATTTTTTTGAAATTCCCTAATTCCCCATGATTTTTTTTATTTTCTTCTTTTCGTAAAAACATCAATTTTAAACATGTCCCACCTAACAGCAAATTCGGCTACTTTACGCTACCTTATGTATGAGAAACGGCGATATTAGGTCAAGATCCGTTGGCAACACTGAATTACGAATGGAAATTTCCGTACGTTTGCGTCGGCACAAACAAACTGTATGCAATAGCTGCGTTCCACATGACGTCATTAGGTTTTTTCCATTCGGTTTCTCCGAACGCGCCGGCTCGCATTCGGAACGTGCGTAAGGAATTTGTTCCGTTCGGAACTAAAACGAACGTGTGCGGCAGTTAATGTATTTTCCACTGATTCCGTGCATTCGGATGTCCGAATACGGAAAACGAATTCGGAAATCGAATACGAAAAACGTATGTATGCGGCCAGCCTTAGTGTGTATTATTTATTAGGACTTACTTAAGAGAACATCTTTATTCACAATTGTAAGGCACAATGTAGGAATAATTTTAAGAACATGACCACTAATTCTAAATTACCGTTTTTGAGTTTGTTATAGTAAAGCGCACTTGAAGTGAAATGACACTTAACTGCGCTATTATATAATAATTCATTTTTAGAAAATGTATTTTATAAAACATATTATGATAAAACTATACTAACAGACCGAACGATTAGTCATAATAGACCCGATATAGTTTTACGTGACAAAATTCAAAAAAATAACTTATATCATTGATGTCGCTATTCCAAATTATTGTAATATTCAAAAATCTGTTTCTGAAAAAAATAAGAAAATACACAGATTTAGGAAATGAGATAAAAAGAATTTGGCATTCTCAGACTATAAAAATATTACCATTTGTTATTTCGGCTACTGGCATTATACCTAGCTCTCTCATTCAAAATTTAGGCGTATTAGATCTATCAAAAAATTTATATATAAAGATGCAAAAGTCGGTCATTTTGAATACATGTAGAATAACGAAAGATTTTTTAAATATTTATGTTGAGGGATTAGTAGGATTTATAGGTCCAGTTAGGAGTTTTACCGAGCCGAACCCTCTGATATGAAAATATCTGGAGTCGGTGAATTATTTTCCCATTTGATCTCTGGTGAGTTGACGTGTTGTTCTTGTATTGTTTTGTATTTATTATGCTTATATAATGCACTTGCATGATGTGGATTGACTAGATGATCATTTGTGGAAAAGTGTGTGGAAGGGCTTAGTTTTTCCTGTGGGGAATATTTAACCCGGACATAAAGATAGTTTGTACCTCACACTAAGAATTTTTGATAGGTATGTCTTTTTATATGGGAAAAAAGTTGGTATTTTCGAAAAAGTTTTTTTTCTTTTTTACTCCTACCATCATGTAGAATCACGTCCTGAAGTTAGTGCACTTTAACCCCCGGACATCCTGTGTTATGGGTATTTAGAGTAACTTAGCTGGTTCCCGACCGCTTGGCCGTTTATTGTCACTTACTAATTCTGTTTCCAGGAAATGGCCCCCAATATGTCCCTAGTCTATTTCTTGAAAGGAAGTAAGTAGATTATATTAAGTATTTTGCGAATTGTTTTTCAGATATGAAATTAGAACTGAGATCTCTGAAGAATATAAAAATACAGATGGTCGTAAATAATAATAATAATAATGATTGGATAATGTATATAGCGCCGTTTTTGCGAGAAAATAACCTCACCTTCATTAACTAACTAATTAACTAACAATCACGCCGTTTCTCCGTAGGGGTAGGCAGAGATGACGGACCGCCAAACAACTCTGTCTAGACAACCACTCCTTGCCTCATTCACATTCATACATCGTCTCATACATACTCAGGTATCTGATTCACTTGGTCGTGCCATGTCTTCCTCGGGCGTCCTCCCATTCACATTTGCATCGTATATTCTTCTTACACTCCTTTCTTCGTACATGCCTAAACCGTCTAAGCGTCCCTTTCTTGATCTTACTCATTACGCTTTCTTGAGCCTTGCACTCTTTGGGGATCTCCACATTTCTCACACCACACATACGCCTCAGGGGTAACAAAGCAAAAAAGTTAATCAAGTGAAACTGTCACAGATAATCTTAGCTATAATACTGTATTTTTAAAGTTGTTTCCTTTACGCGTTCATACATTTTGAAAATATATATTTTTTGTATACTCCGTGCATAGTTTAAGAGGAAGCTACAAGCTAAAAATGTGTGTATTCTTGGTATACCTTATATTGTAGGTAAATGTAGTCAAGAAACGTTCGATTTCAAGCACAAAATTGGTTTTTATTTATTTTATAGATAATTTTATAAGAAAGCAAAAAAGTTAATCAAGTGAAACTGTCACAGATAATCTTAGCTATAATACTGTATTTTTAAAAAGTTGTTTCCTTTACGCGTTCATACATTTCTATTGAAAAAATGTTTCAATTTTGTAGTTTACATTTATATTTTTTATTGAGTAATTTATTATTTTATTCCTATTCTACTCAAGCGAAACGATAGGAAAACCTTCAATTTATCTAAAGCATATTTTTTGGTATTCATAATGTACACCAATTCGTTAAGATTAATCAAAATAGTGATTTGGCATTAAGCTTCGCCTTAATCAAATAAATTTATTTGCGCAAGCTGGGATTTGAACCCACGACCTCCAGCTCTAGTCGAGAGACCTAACCCTCGATTAAAATAATTAAATAAGCACCATTTACGAAAGACAGATTATGAATAACCAGTTTTGAATTCACATTTCGTAATAATTTTACAAGAATTCGATTACTAATATGGAGGGACGTCAAATGATTTTATATAAACTTTTTTTGCGAAACATTTGATCATCCCACGGTCAACAACATTGTTGAAAAAATAAAAAAAAAACTCAAGTATTTTACAACCTCGATAAGTTTTTTAAAGTTACGTAATAAAGAAAATATGAAGGAGCTCGTTATAATATTATGTTATGTGTAAACTTTATATAATAATATATATATATATATTTTTTTACTATAAGTTTTTTTGGAAAAAAAGTTTGATTTTATTTATTTGTTCTTGTTGGTTCGTAATACAGAGCAATTCGGAAGGGAGATTATTGTAGTTTTTTATGGCTTGGTAAATATAATGGTTTTGCATTTGAATTGTTTTAAAGATTGGCGTAATAAATTGATTTCCATTTCTCATCAGTTTGTAAAATTATTCTGTGTTATTTTTTTCTTTACACATTTTTATAATGGAAGTTTGCTTAAATATATCATCAATATTTGTTATAATAAAAATTATCAACTGTCTATATGTCATCCCCAATTATTAGGGTATATTGTGAGGCTGATGGGACTGGGGGATGGGAATATAAGTATCTGATATACCTATTTGTTATTATTTATTATCTTCTACGTATCTCTAATCTCTAAGTAGTATAAAATAAAGTCGCTATCCGCGTCAGTCTGTTTGTGCGCTTAGTTCTTCTAAAATACGCAACGGATTTTGATAGGGTTTTCACTATCATTTAGAAAATTTATTCCGAAAGGTTTTCATATATGAAACATGCATATTATATTTATAGAAAGTAGAGAAAAGTTGATGTTTTATAATCAAGTCTAAAAAATATATTTTCGGGCACTACATTGCTAATGCTGGCTAAACCTTATGATATACATCAAAATGATGTACTACGGAATTGTATATCTTAAAAAGGCCTACAGAAAAGTCATTGATGGTATATGTCTATCTCCTAAGGATAATCCCCAGCAACGCCGGGAACACATCAGCCAGTTTATATATAAAACTTCAGCTTGCGTTTGTTTGTGCTCGCAAAACTCGAAAAGTAGTTGACCGAATTCGCTGAAATTTTTAAAGATTGTTCTTATAAGTGCCAGGAGTATTTAGATAGTAGTTTTAATGATGTAAGAAGTTGGGGACGTCCGAGGAATACTTAACACAATACCTGTGAACAGGAATGAGATATTAAATTAAAGTCAGTAGTGAATGGTAAAAAAAGTCGGAGACGACCGAGAGACACATAAGAAATAGCGAAGTATTGCAAGGTCCACTAGTATTTAATATAATGAAGAGTATCTGATGTAATTTTGCACACATGAACAGAAAAATAAAAGAACAGTCACTCTCTATATAAGATTTCTAAAGACTTTCCACTCCCCTTTTCCTAGGTCTTAAAACAAAATTTTGATACTTCTTGATGAAATTTTGCACACTTGACGTTCAAAATAATATAACTTATTACACATTTCAGAACACCTTCGTAACCTTCATTGGCTGAAGTGTCCTGAAAGAATCCAGTACAAACTGTGCTGGATGGTGTTTAAATCCATCAATGAAATGGCCCCGCCCTACATCTCTGAACTATGCGTCCCGGAAAACACTGGTCTGAGGCAGTCAACTCTTAGATCAGCAACATCATCAGCTGTAGGCAGACTGATGGAACCTAAGCGCAAGCCAAATACTAAGTTTGGTGATCGCGCTTTCGGAGTATCTGGGCCGAAGGCTTGGAATAAACTCCCTCCGGAACTAAGATCCATAACAAGTCCAACAGAATTCAGGTCTAAACTAAAAACTTACCTTTTTAAGCTGTCATACCTTTCAATTAAATATACCATTCCTGAGAGAAAGTCCAGTTACATCCAATTATGTCCTAAATCCTGTATTTAAATTTCGCTAATAAACAATTAGTTAATGTTAATCTCAAGTGACCTACCAGGTAAGTATTGTGCTGTATATTGTCTCCATAAATAGTAAGTAATAACATAGATCACTGTAGAAATGTATTATAAATTTGTACAGCGCCCTTGAGGTAATTTTACACAAAAAACGGCGCTATACAAGTCATCCAATTATCATTATTATTATTATTAACTGCCTGCATCTCATTTCAAAAAGCACATCATGAAAATGCCGGGCAACGCCGGAGACTACAGGTAGTTATTTATAATATGGCGCCCTTTAGGTGATTTTGCACAAAAACGGCGCTATACAAATCATCCAAATATTATTATTATTTCTCATTCCTGCGCAAATCGATTCAAAACTTTGAATTTTGGCGCCGAATCAGAGCGCACTGACATCAAGTCTGGAGGTAGTAGAGAGAGATGGGATAGAGGAAGGTGGGGAAGTATCTGGTTAATCAGATCTAGCATATTGCACCTACAATAGATGTCATTTGATATTCCTGCTTTTCCATTACAAAACATTGAAAGTTGGCGCCGATTTGTTGAGAACTGCCGCCACTGCCATCTGTTGGCCGCTATTTCACCTAATTAGTAGGTACTTGTTGAAAAAACAATCTTCAAGCAAGTTAATGCGAGATTTCTCTATGCGGGACGGTCGCGCGGTGTGCGAAGCCAAACATAACATATTTTTAAACGTTAAACTTTCGTTTGTTGTCTAAATTAACGTAAATAAGTTGAAATCCATGGCGAACTGAAGATATAATATAATGTTATCAGTGTTTGTGAGCCGCCGCTAGTAAAACAACTTGATATTATTGTTGTGTCAACGTTTTGCTGTTATTTGACCGGTGTGTTGTTGAGTGATTGAAGAGAAAATAACATCTAATTGGGATTACAAGAAGGAGCAAGCACGGGAGACACAAAACGCCGTTATAGGTAGGTTAATTACATATTGTTTTATCGTTGTTTAAACAATTTTAAAGCGTACAGCAAGCCGTATGACGACATTCCGGCAAACATAACGAACATACGGATTGGCGGCTGACTTTTACCACGGCGTGCGTGCATGTTTTGCCGTATTACCGCCAAATTGTGGAAGAATTGTCAATTTTTTTTTAAACATATTGCAGCGTACACTTCTATAGTGATTTCTGTGTTTTAAATCACTAATTTGGAACATAGATGTGGTCGTTAGCACCATTTAAAGTTCAACTAACTGTCTGTAGAGTATAGAGTGTATATTACTTCGCCCCTCCCATCTGCTAATAGGTACATTCTCCTTTGCCAGATATTGTTGTTTGATGTTGAAATTTCAAAATTGGCTCCCGCCTTGAAATGTTTTAAACATTTATCAACCTTTCTATTCTATAGTTCCCATTCTTAGCTTCATTCGTTATAATATCTGCATTTATACGATGTTTCACAACAGGGTTATGCCAAATTTTAATGTTGTGATCTCAATGCACAGTTTTTTTAAAAATTGAAACCTGTTACTTTTTTAATGCAACAGGTCGGGGAAACAAAAATCGTAATGGAGTGCTTTACAGCTAAATTTGAAAGGAAATTGTTGGCAATTTAAATAGGTGTACAAAGGCTAGGTAATAACTTATTATTCATGTACAGGGTGTATCGGCACGTACCCGACAAACTTTAACCAGCTATTCCTTAGCACATTTGGAGTAAAAAATGTTATGGGCACTTTGCTGTCCGGTAACATTTTTTTTAATAAAAAATTTACTATTCATATTTTCACCACATGTCACCAATGTTTTATCCTTTGTCAAAGTTTGAAAACCCATCTGGCAATATTTTGTTCAAGTTTCGTTGAATAATGTACGTACGTACCTACGTTGGCGCGCTTTTACAATCACAACGAAATGGCACGGCACCATTCGTCTCATTTTTAGCTATTATTATTTAGTGTGTACGAAAGAGCGAGGACACTTTTTGACACACTTGCTAATAACAGCTGCTGAACACGAGATACAATGCAAATGACAGTGACGGAGTGTGGATTTTTTATTTATTTTTTGTTTTTAATGGAAAAAAAATGTTACCGGACAGCAAAGCGCCCATAACATTTTTTACTCCAAAAGTGATGAGGAATAGCTGGTTAAAATTTGTCGGGTACTTGCCGATACACCTTGTATTTATACATGGAGATGATTCGATGTCTGTCCGCAAGGGTAGGCAGTGAGGACCGCCAAACCACTCGGTCACACCACACTCCTTGCCTCATCCACATTCATACTTCGTTTCATACATACTATATGCCATGCGAACCGCTTGAGGTAACTTATGGCAGATGTGTTGGTTATACAATAAATGGTTTACGTAAAGAAAATTCTATTTATATATAAATATATAAAAGTGTGTTGTCCCTATTTTCTGTCTATTTATATAAAAATTTTCGTTGTATAAATTTTATACAAGATTTGTATAAATAATCCACTATTTAATATAATTTTATTGCTCCGGGAAGACTTTTTTTATGTACATAGATAATTCATCACATCTTTAAAAAGTTATATAAAGTGATGAAACAAAAACTTTATTAACTGGGTTAAGTAGGTTAGATTAAAATTTGATTTTTTTTCATCGTTTTTAATGACTTTATATCACTTTTTAAATGTGTGTTGAATTGTCACTGTGTTGAGTTAGCATGGAACCAGTTTTATATGTATCAAAGAGCAGTTCACCATGGAGTGCTGATACCAACCCTGACGTTTGGCAAGTGAGGCACGGAATTGGCAGAGGAAGGCTGGAATGCTGTAGAAACGTGATCTTTGAGGCGTATCTGTGGTAGAGCCGTGTGTTTTGATAGAAATGTGAAGATTCTGAAAGAATGTAAGATTAGTGTAAGCGTAATGAGTGAGATTAAAAAAATGACTGAACGAATTGACGATACTTTCAGTAACGCCCCGTTTAAATCACAATTAATTTTTTGTGGCCCGATTTAGATGACATTAACCGTGTTTGATGACCAAATCTGAATAGCCAGGTACTTCTCCACTACCTTCAGCGCTAAATCAAAAGCAAAAAAACGACTATTACCCACAAAAAATAATAACATACATATATTAATTACAAATGTATATTTTGCGCACGCCGGGAATTGAACCCGCGACTTCTGAATTTGTAGTCAAGGATTTTAACTGCTCTACACTGTCAACTACGCATATACATTATATGAAATATTTACGATTCATTTATTTATACATTATCACATAATGTTTACTAGCCATAATTTATTTATGCCTTATTATAATTCATTAGCTGACGATGTTACTGTTAAAAAACTACATTACGTCCTGTTTTATTGGACTTCGTATCTCGTTCCAGTGCGGAGATATGCGTTACGTATTCCTCGGGCGTCCCCGATTTCTTTCACCATTCAAACTATGGTCTAAACACTCCTGGCATTAATAAGAACAAACTTTGAAATTGTCATAAAAAATCAGACAACAAGTTTTCTAGTTTTGCGAGCACAAACATTCGCTTGCTGAATTTTTATATAAATAGATAGATTAGACGATGTTTTTTCAAATAAATATACATAGACGAGACGATGGTTTTTTTAAATAGACGATGTTTTTTTAAATATATATAGATAGACGAGACGATGGTTTTTATGTATATAGATAGACGAGACGATGTTTTTTTAAAAGTATATATATATATTGACGAAACGATGTTTTTTTAATAATATATATACATATATATTTTTGTATATATATATATTTTTTTTTTAATATTAACTCCACACAGGAGGCCCTGAAGAAAATAATTTCCCTCAGGGCCTATGTCATCTTTGGGGATGCTGTGTGGAGGGTCTAAAAAAGACGAAACGATGTTTTTTTTTAAATATTTATAGACAGACGAGACGATGGTTTGTTATGTATATAGATAGACGAGACGATGTTTTTTTAAATATATATAGATAGACGAGACAATGGTTTTTATGTATATAGATAGACGAGACGATGGTTTTTATGTGTATATATATAGACGAGACGATGTTTTTTTAAATATATATAGACAGACGAGACGATGGTTTGTTATGTATATAGATGGACGAGACGATGTTTTTTTTTAAAATATATACATAGACGAGACGATGTTTTTTTTAAATATATATAGACAGACGAGACGATGGTTTGTTATGTATATAGATAGACGAGACGATGTTTTTTTAAATATATATAGACAGACGAGACGATGGTTTGTTATGTATATAGATAGACGAGACGATGTTTTTTTTAAATATATATAGACAGACGAGACGATGGTTTGTTATGTATATAGATAGACGAGACGATGTTTTTTTAAAAATATTATAGATAGACGAGACGATGTTTTTTAAAATATATATAGACAGACGAGACGATGGTTTGTTATGTATATAGATAGACGAGACGATGTTTTTTTAAAAATATTATAGATAGACGAGACGATGTTTTTTTAAATATATATAGACAGACGAGACGATGGTTTGTTATGTATATAGATAGACGAGACGATGTTTTTTTAAATATATATAGACAGACGAGACGATAGTTTGTTATGTATATAGATAGACGAGACGATGTTTTTTTAAATATATATGGATAGACGAGACGATGGTTTTTATGTATATAAATAGACGAGACGATGTTTTTTTTAAATATATATAGATAGACGAGACGATGTTTTTTTAAATATATATAGACAGACGAGACGATGGTTTGTTATGTATATAGATAGACGAGACGATGTTTTTTTAAAAATATTATAGATAGACGAGACGATGTTTTTTTAAATATATATAGACAGACGAGACGATGGTTTGTTATGTATATAGATAGACGAGACGATGTTTTTTTAAAAATATTATAGATAGACGAGACGATGTTTTTTTAAATATATATAGACAGACGAGACGATGGTTTGTTATGTATATAGATAGACGAGACGATGTTTTTTTTAATATATATAGACAGACGAGACGATAGTTTGTTATGTATATAGATAGACGAGACGATGTTTTTTTAAATATATATGGATAGACGAGACGATGGTTTTTATGTATATAAATAGACGAGACGATGTTTTTTTTAAATATATATAGATAGACGAGACGATGTTTTTTTAAATATATATAGACAGACGAGACGATGGTTTGTTATGTATATAGATGGACGAGACGATGTTTTTTTTTTTAAATATATAGATAGACGAGACGATGTTTTTTTTTAAATATATATAGACAGACGAGACGATGGTTTGTTATGTATATAGATAGACGAGACGATGTTTTTTTAAAAATATTATAGATAGACGAGACGATATTTTTTTTAAATATATATAGACAGACGAGACGATGCTTTGTTATGTATATAGATAGACGAGACGATGTTTTTTTTTAAATATACATGGATAGACGAGACGATGGTTTGTTATGTATATAGATAGACGAGAATGTTTTTTAAAAATATATATGGATAGACGAAACGATGGTTTTTATAAATATAGATAGACAAGACGATATATATAATATATACATATAAAACATATGTTACTTATATTGAAGCATCCCGTCTCGATATCTATTCGGAAAAGAACACGTGTTCTCGATATATTCTGAATGACTAATATTTTACTAGGAACATGATCGTTTTTCTCCGTGCGCGTAGAAGAGCTTCTAATGCAAGAAAGAGACAAAATTATACAAAGGTACCAATACAACAGTTGGTTATCAAAAATTTAAATTCATTCTTGAACAGATGTTTGTCAATTCCATCGAACTGTCTGGGCCCTAGGAGTCGTAGGTATAATGTAAACCTGCGAACGATTTTTGCAAAAACATTTTGTAATTTTCCAGGTGGTTATTTCAACGACTGATAAGGAATACAAAGGAAATCAGAGTATCGTGGATGTCTCTAGCGTTCATTATAAACTAGTTTCTCCGCAGGGGTAGGCAGGGAGGATATACCGCCACACCACTTTTATTTCGTTGGTTTCACTCACAGGAGATATGATTTATTTCATGCACAAGCTTCCATAACATCCAGGTTGGATACGAAAGACACTGAGGGAACTGAATATATTCACTGCACAGCCTTTCTACCCTGAGTTGATATCAATAATAAAAGCACTGAACACATAGACATATGAATATTAGTAGACCTGCCCTAAGTGATTAAAAGCGTATTATTCCCCACTCCCTATACCGGTTCCATTGGAGCCGGCTGTGCTCGCGTATGGCCTCAAGTGAAATTTGAGTGACGTCATCATTCTTGTGCGAACTATGGTCGAGGTATCATCGGTTCATTTTACGAAATAACACGGCAAAATGTTGACTTGTGCTATGAAAACTTGTAAAAATAGATGTGAAAAAGAGAATAAACCCAATTGTCGTATTACATTCCATATATAAGCATTATTTTACTTTATTTTAAGCATATTCACATCGTATAATATGGATCAGTTGTAGAAACACATCGAGAAACGTCTGGACGCGAAACACAAAGCTGGTTGGTTGCTTGCAAGTAAATTATGAACATTTATAAAAGTGTCTTAACTAAATACTTAAACGAAATATTCGACTCTGAAAATAGAAGAATTTTTTTGCCGAATTTGGACTTCGCAAATTTGTTCATAACGTGGCGAGTAATTTGCGCTCCCATGTAAAAATGTCTATTCATTCCAAAGCAGATTTTACTTTTAAGAAGTAAATGGTGATATTATAATGCGAGATGCCTATTTACTGTCAGATTGATTTATTGACGAATCACAGTCAGCTTCACCCCCTTGGTTCTTCAACAGTTGATTTTACCCCTCGCCATTATCTTCTCGTCTATTAATTCCTATGTCTGTGACTGAACACAAATATTTGTTTAACAAACAGACTCCATTAATAAACTGGTTTGACAGTCGCTTTTATTGTTGTTAAATGTCAAACACATACGTGGGTATAGTCAGATAATGGCAGGTACTTTTAGGTAAAATAGGATGGGCAATAAAAATTACAAGGACAATGTTAATGGAAGATTAATAGTTGCGTCAACAAAAACATAGAACCTTTTCCCGAAAACAGCACAATCTTTGCCTTACCCCACCTTAACCTGAGAGGGTCTCAACAGCCCCGGCAATAATTTATACCCTAATGCATTCACATGTTATGCTTTCACACGGAGAAAAGTGAATATTGCTGATTTATTAAAATCCTGCCAAAACCCCGATTACAGGCTGTTTCCTAATATTTTTGCGTTTGTTCTGATAATATGCATTCATTTTTGACATCGCAAAAACGTGTTTTACTGAAACCTATCAATTCATTCGTTGAAGGCCTGCAATCCCGTTTTTAACCGAGAGATTCTTAATAAATTAGCACTATTTTATGTCAGTAAGTTTTCTCCTTGTGGTTTCATTCATTTTCATACATATTTGTTACTCTGACTCTTGATGTCAACAGCCATTTGATTAACTTGATCGTGCCTTGTGAAATCTCTTCAAATTATTAGTCATCCTGTTTAAAAAGTTATTAATTATCTATAGTTAGTAATAAGATAGATAATAGTAGAAATATATTACATATTTGTACAGCGTCCTTGAGGTGATTTTTAACAAATGTTATACAAATCATCCAAATATTATTATTATATTCCTCGGGCGTCACCGACTTCTTCTACCACTAATTTCCAATACTCTCCCTATATTCCTTTCTTCGCTCTACGTGCAAATCGTCTAAGTGTCCCTTTCTGAATATTGTCCAACACGCTTACGTTTTTAACACGGTCAGTTGGATGCCTCACTGCCATACATTAGGGTTGGTATCAACACTTCATTACGGACTGTTAGCTATACATTATCGCTTCTGTGGACCATGTTGTTATTTAATTTTAAGGACGGGTTGTTTCAAAGAAATTGAACAATTAATCAATTTTCAAAGTTGATTTTCTAAAGTTCTGCGAAGGTTCTATTAAAGTTCTGTTATTATTTCAGTTTTGTGAAGCCCTGGCCAAGGTTAGGTTATGTCATGTCATGTCATGTATGTTAGTCGTAAATCTCTAGTTTAAGCCGTATTTTGTAAGTCACATTAAGTATGTATAGTTTTAAGTCATTAGTTAGCTGTTGTAAATTACTCGACATTAATCTTTGTTTATAAGTCACTAGCTATGAAACTTAGCTATAATCCAAAGTCTAAGTGATATGAATAAATTAAATGCATAAATTAAGTTGTTAAGGCGAAGCTTAATGCTAAATCACTATTTTGATTAATCTTTATAACGAATCGGTGTACATTATGAATACCAAAAATATGCTTTTAGATACATTGAATGTTTTCATATCGTTTCGCTTGAGTAGAATACAAATAAAATAATAAATTACTCAATAAAAAATATAAATTTAAACTACTAAAAAAAATCTTTTCTTTAGAAATGTATGAACGCATAAAGGAAACAATTTTAAAAAAATACAGTTTTATAGCTAAGATTATCTGTGACAGTTTCATTTGATTAACTTTTTTGCTTTCTTATAAAATTATTTACAAAATAAATAAAAAACAGTTTTGTGCTTGAAATCGAGCGTTTCTAGACTCCGTTTGTCAAGAGATTTTAATGCCTATTACCTACAATATAAGGTATACAATCATTATTATTATGTCATGTCACGTCACGTAATGTCTTGTTCGGTTAGGTTATGTTGTGTCATCATGTCACGTCATGTAATGTTAGGTTAGTTTATTTTCATTTCTCTGCAGTGTTCTGTATTGTCATATAAATCATGTCGTCCATTTATTTGATTCGTCCTTAGATAAGGCACTGAGCGAGCATTATAATTGTAATCTCGTTTTGCCAGCGATAAGAGATTGCTCAATTTGCAGCTTGCTATGATATCACCACAAGATTCGTAGGTACTCTCAGTATTGCCCTGCTAAAATATAATTCAAAGGTAAAATGTTGTAACTCTTGCTGTTGTTCACATATACATTGCTTGCATACATCACGTTTGAAGATTGTTTTTAGACTTCAGAAATAGATGCAGATGTCGAAAAGGTAGGTGTGCAAGTACCTGGCTTTTCACATTTGGTCACCAAACATGTCTAAATCAATTTCAAGCGACGTTTCCATTTTGAATTGTGGCTGAAAATATGTAAAACTCTGGAACACTCTGCAAATATTCTACATAAATATGTATTTTAAATTAATAATTTCTGAAATAACACATATTAAGAAGAAGCTACAAGCCAAAAATGTGTATAATCTTGGTATACCTTATATTGTAGGTAATAGGCATTCAAATCGCAAGACAAACGGAGTCTAGAAACGTTCGATTTGAAGCAAAAAACTGGTTTTTATTTATTTTGTAAATAATTTTACAAGAAAGCAAAAAAGTCAATCAAGTGAAACTGTCACAGATAATCTTAGATATAATATTGTATTTTTAAAATTGTTTCATTTATACTACGGCGATACTGAGAGTATACACATATTATATATCTCTTTCAATTGGCAAATTGGCAGCAGAACGCTACGAATCTAGAATACCTTATTTCTAGAAAGTTGAACCAATAAAAAGCCATGTGATCACTAAGAAATGCAGCTAGTAGAACAAAATGCTATCATTTGTGTGTAGCTCCATACTATTGACATACATATTTACCAGACCAGTGGCGTTACTTGCGAAGACCCACAGCAAAAAATTATGGTATCTTTTCTTCGGGTCAGGATTTGAATATGTCATGTTTAGTTGTTTTGGTAGTATTTTAATCAATTTTAAATCTTTTATTCAATTTTTGGTGACTATTTTAATCAATTTTAGGTCAGTATTTTTAATCATTTTAGGTTTTTATTCTATTCTATATTCAGTTTGTATTTTATTTGATTTTTATTCAGTATTTTAATCAACTTTAGGTCAGTATTTTCAATCATTTTAGGTTTTTATTCTATTCTATATTCAGTTTGTATTTTATTTGATTTTTATTAAATATTTTAATCAATTTTAGGTCAGTATTTTCAATCATTTTAGGTTTTTATTCTATTCTATATTCAGTTTGTATTTTATTTGATTTTTATTAAATATTTTAATCAATTTTAGGTCAGTATTTTCAATCATTTTAGGTTTTTATTCTATTCTATATTCAGTTTGTATTTTATTTGATTTTTATTAAATATTTTAATCAATTTTAGGTCAGTATTTTCAATCATTTTAGGTTTTTATTTTATTCTATATTCAGTTTGTATTTTATTTGATTTTTATTCAATATTTTAATCAAATTTAGGTCAGTATTTTCAATCATTTTAGGTTTTTATTTTATTCTATATTCAGTTTGTATTTTATTTGATTATTATTCAGTATTTTAATCAACTTTAGGTCAGTATTTTCAATCATTTTAGGTTTTTATTTCATTCTATATTCAGTTTGTATTTTATTTGATTTTTATTAAATATTTTAATCAATTTTAGGTCAGTATTTTCAATCATTTTAGGTTTTTATTCTATTCTATATTCAGTTTGTATTTTATTTGATTTTTATTAAATATTTTAATCAATTTTAGGTCAGTATTTTCAATCATTTTAGGTTTTTATTTTATTCTATATTCAGTTTGTATTTTATTTGATTTTTATTCAATATTTTAATCAAATTTAGGTCAGTATTTTCAATCATTTTAGGTTTTTATTTTATTCTATATTCAGTTTGTATTTTATTTGATTTTTATTCAATATTTTAATCAAATTTAGGTCAGTATTTTCAATCATTTTAGGTTTCTATTTTATTCTATATTCAGTTTGTATTTTATTTGATTATTATTCAGTATTTTAATCAACTTTAGGTCAGTATTTTCAATCATTTTAGGTTTTTATTTCATTCTATATTCAGTTTGTATTTTATTTGATTTTTATTAAATATTTTAATCAATTTTAGGTCAGTATTTTCAATCATTTTAGGTTTTTATTCTATTCTATATTCAGTTTGTATTTTATTTGATTTTTATTAAATATTTTAATCAATTTTAGGTCAGTATTTTCAATCATTTTAGGTTTTTATTTTATTCTATATTCAGTTTGTATTTTATTTGATTTTTATTCAATATTTTAATCAAATTTAGGTCAGTATTTTCAATCATTTTAGGTTTTTATTTTATTCTATATTCAGTTTGTATTTTATTTGATTTTTATTCAATATTTTAATCAAATTTAGGTCAGTATTTTCAATCATTTTAGGTTTTTATTTTATTCTATATTCAGTTTGTATTTTATTTGATTTTTATTCAATATTTTAATCAAATTTAGGTCAGTATTTTCAATCATTTTAGGTTTCTATTTTATTCTATATTCAGTTTGTATTTTATTTGATTATTATTCAGTATTTTAATCAACTTTAGGTCAGTATTTTCAATCATTTTAGGTTTTTATTTCATTCTATATTCAGTTTGTATTTTATTTGATTTTTATTCAGTATTTTAATCAACTTTAGGTCAGTAATTTCAATCATTTTAGGTTTTTATTCTATTCTATATCCAGTTTGTATTTTATTTGATTTTTATTCAGTATTTTAATCAACTCTAGGTCAGTATTTTCAATCATTTTAGGTTTTTATTCTATTCTATATTCAGTTTGTATTTTATTTGATTTTTATTCAGTATTTTAATCAATTTTAGGTCAGTATTTTAATCAATTTTTGGTTTTTATTTAATTCTATTTTCAGTTTGTATGTTATTTGATTTTTAGGCAGTATTTTAATCAATTTTAGGTCAGTATTTTCATTAATTTTGGGCTTTTATTTTATTCTATTTTCAGTTTATTTGATTTTTAATCAGTATTTTAATCAATTTTTGGTTTTTATTTAATTCTACTTTCAGTTTGTATGTTATTTGATTTTTAGTCAGTATTTAAATCAATTTTAGGTCAGTATTTACATTATTTTTCGACTTTTATTTTATTCTATTTTCAGTTTATTTGATTTTTAATCAGTATTTTAATCATTTTTTAGGTCAGTATTTTTATTTTATTCCATTTTCAGTTAGTATTTTATTTGATTTTTAGTCAGTATTTAAATCAATTTTAGCCCTGTATTTTAATCAATCAAAATCATGTCCTGTAATTATCTGCCAAAGCAGAATATACATCCATAATAGTATAGTATACATTCTAACGCAGCAATGCGCTCATTGGTCAAATGCATTGTACATATAGTTTTGTATTAGCGATCGACGAACTAGTAGATGGAATCTATCAGCCATAAGTTGATAATAGTTTGTCTATTCTATATTTAGTAATAAGATAAAGCATATATGTTGTAGAGCACCTTTATGTGATTGTTCGTAAAAACGGCACTGTATAAATCATCCAAAAATCATTATTATAGCAAAGCTGCATTGTTTGAATCGTATAGAAAATATTACCTAGTAAATGGCATTCCTGTGTTTAGAATGTGTTACACTTTGTATCTCCACAGAAATACTTCAGTTTTGTTATCTCTAGGTAAAGAATTTCACGAAAATAAAACAGTATCATCTGTACAAACAAACCCAAAAGTAAATTTACTATTTTATGTACTCAACGGCCCTCCGTACTATTATACGATTTAAGACACATTGAGCCATATATACGTATTATATGTTGAGGTGACACACTGCACTATGGGTCAGATCAATTGGGGCACTGCCGCGGAATATCATTTCTTTGTATGGGATCTGTCACTTTGACAGAAGACAACCGCGTAATTACGGCGCTCTGTAAATTGTTTTGACCCCTACCTACGGGAGGAGAGGGGGTAGGATAATTTTCAAATATAGCCTGGCTAGCAGTTCACAGCGCATATAGTCACATTATCTTTTAGGTGTGACAGGTCTGCATGGTATTGTATGGCGAGTAATAAGGAGTTACAATACGATACGAATTTTAAACGGAGTGTACACATACCCGCTTTTCAAATCGAATATGGGAGTATGTTGTAATTGGGTATCTTGTAATTGGTTTTGTGGTAATTGGGTGTGTTTAATTTGGTATGTTGTAATTGGTTATGTTATAATTTGGTATGTTTAAATGTATTGGGTGCGTTATAATTTGGAATGTTGTAATTGGATAAGTTGTAATTGATTTTGTTGGAATTGGATACGTTGTAATTAGGTATGTTGTAATTGGATATGTTGTAATTGGTTTTGTTGGAATTGGATGTATTGTAATTAGGTATGTTGTAATTGGTTTTGTGTAAATTGGTTATGTTGTAATTTGGTGTGTTTAAATGTATTGGGTGTGTTATAATTTGGAATTTTGTAATTAGGTAAGTGGTAATTGGTTTTGTTGGAATTGGATGTGTTGTAATTAGGTATGTTGTAATTGGTTTTGTTGGAATTGGGTTAGTTTTAATTGATTTTGTTGGAATTGGATATGTTGTAATTGGATATTTTGTAATTGGTTTTGTATAAATTGGTTATGTTGTAATTTGGTGTGTTTAAATGTATTGGGTGTGTTATAATTTAGAATGTTGTAATTTGGTAAGTTGTAATTGGTTTTGTTGGCATTGGATGTGTTGTAATTAGGTATGTTGTAATTGGTTTTGTTGGAATTGGATGTGCTGTTATTAGATATGTTGTAATTGGATATGTTGTAATTGGTTTTTTGTAATTGGTTAAGTTGTAATTGGTTTTGTTTTTTTTTTTTTTTTTTTTTTTTTATATTTACTCCACACAGGAGGCCCTGAAGAAAATAATTTCCCTCAGGGCCTATGTCATCTTTGGGGATGCTGTGTGGAGGGTCTTTTTGTGGAGAGGAAGGAGTGAACATGGGTCTTGAAGAGTCCCATGTTGTAGGAGGGAGGAAACACAGAGGCCGGCAGTTCGTTCCACAGCCGAGCTGTTGAACTTAAGAACGAATCGTAGAAGCGACCCGTTCTCATGTGACAAGTGTCAACTGTGTACAAATGTTGGGCGCGCGTTTGGCGTGTATCCCGACTACGCACCGGCGCCGAAGGGATCAATGACGCTAGTTCCTCAGAGCATCTTCCATTGTAATACCGATAGAACAAGGACAGCATACCTACCCGACGTCTGTGCTCTAAAGATTGCAGTCCGTTTGTTAAGATTGGGGAATCTATCAAACGGACCGCCCGTTTCTGCACAGAGTCAAGGGTTTTTTTCAGGTATTTTGGGGCTCCAGACCAGAGATGGCTGCCAAATTCGACAGTAGGGCGCACTTGCGATTTGTACAGGGTGAGCAGTTGTGTACTATTAAAGTATCTGCGGGCCCTGTACAGTACGCCCAGCTTCTGAGAGGCCAACTTTACTCTGGCTTCGATGGAGCCCCCGTACCTGAGCTGGTCACTTATAGTTACACCAAGCATATCAATGGAAGGCCTGTTCGGAAGATTGCTTCCGTTGAAGGAGACTAGATTATCATTTGGATCCCTTTTAGACGTAATCAGACAGGATTGGGTCTTTGAAACATTAAATTCGACGAGATTAAAATGTTGGAATTGGATGTGTTTTAATTAGGTATGTTGGAATTAGGCTAGTTTTAATTGGTTTTCAATTTGTTTATTCCCTTAAAAACATTACAAAATTACATTTAAGTTAGTTTTTAAGTACATTTGTAAAATGGTATTACATAATAAATTGGGTATGTTGTAATTGAGTGTGTTGTATTTTGAATGGAATGAGGAAGAGAAGGAATTCACTAAACACTGTTAAAAACCATTCGATTTCAATTCCGAATGTTTATCTTTCCCCAGGGCTACCTGCTAGAGCTGGAATCGCATCGTAATCTGGTGTTACCATTACATACAACACAGACTGTTATTCTGTATCCACGATTCACATGTTTTATGCATGAATGTCCGAGCGCACTGTAGCGTAACATTAACAATAGATCATAAAAAATCTACGTTTTATGGAATAATGTATTTCAATACATTTTTTATGAGTCTTAACTTAAGGTGGGCGTACACGGTACGGAATTAAAATAAAATTACTAAGCCCAGATTCTTGTCTTAAAACGAGAAAACAACAATGCATTTGAAACTCCAACTTTAAGGTGTTTAACAAAAATTCAACGGTTACCTATTCTCAGTCAGCGCCATTTTTTTGTCGATTGTCCCCGGCGTTGCTACGGCTTTGCGCAGAGTTTTCCGAAATCAGATGTAAATAGCCTGCCCAATCGGAATTTGGTTAAGTTGTTAGTGCGGTTGACTCCAGTCCCTGGGGAGGAAGGATTGATCCTCAGTAAAACCAATATAAATAGTCAAAGATTTTCAAAAACAGCAACTAAGAAAAATAGATGTACTGTACACGGAGAAAAAATTACTAATTTATTAAAAATTTATTTAAATTATTTGTATTCCAGTTAAAAACGGGATTGTAGGGCATCAACGAATGAATCGATAGCTATCCTGATAACTTTTAAGTAAAATACCAATGTTTTGTCGCGATTTCTAAACACGTGTTCATAAAAATACTTTTTGCATTTCGTCTTGATATATTATTACGAACAACGCAGGTAGATGAACACGTGTTCCGATATTATTACGAATTTATCAACACTTTATCAGGAAGCAGCTTGCAGTCCAGTTTTTTACACGATGACTAATAATGTGAAGAGATTTTCAATTAAACAGCATTACTTATTGTTCTGTATGGTAATAAGTTTGGTTTTCAAGCGATAGATGGCACCAGTCATAAAGCTTACTCCAGAGTCCGACAGATGTCGCTAGAGTGTAGCAATTGCCTGTGGGATATTATTGACAGGCAACAAGCTTCTAGAACCACTCGAACGATCGCGCGTCAAAAAACTTTTTTCTCCGATTGCTCGCGGTTTTTTGGCGACGATTTTGAATATTTTCCGCCAATATTAAAATAATCAAACCTCCGAATTTTAATACGGAGACATAAAACTGATTGTAGTGCTATACAGCCAATGAATTCACCTATATTTTAATAATTATTCTATATTTTTAGAATTGATAGATAAATTATTAAAAAATCTTAAACTTTATAAATGCGCGAAATTTGCGTTTTTGTTATTTGAAATTGCCGCCAGTGGCAGTTTTAAATATCTTTATAGAATATTTTCTACGTTTTTATGTTCTCTATAGCCTGTTTGATAACCACAGATGCAAGAATATAATAGAAAAATATATTTTTTTGCATGTTATGATCTCTTCAAAAGTTTGGTCAGAAAATGATTTTGTAAAATTTGAGTGCGTGACGTGTCAAAATTGAAATCACTGTATTATACTATATAATAAATTTACCACAAAAACTGGTATAACGTTAGGAAGATACATTAACTGTCTACAATTATTAATAAGCATAGTCGCCGTGTTGGCTTTATTTTATTCATTTGATGAATTATACAGAGAGCCTATTTCACGATGTCAAAATCATGGTGCTACTTTTTAAATAATTGTAAATTAGAACTGGAGATTTGTAACAATGTTTTTATATAACGTGCAAAACGAGGAAATAAGGCTTAAAATGAGATATATATCATAGATATAAACATTGCCAATATTTCAGGGGGATAGTTATAATATTTCTGTTGAAAAGTTATTATTTTGTTTTCTGACAGGACGCCATAAAAAACCGCGAAAACTCGTTAAATAACACTTCAAAGACAACGGATAAGTTCATAGACAGAGAATATATTATCAGCTATTCGATAAAACAAGTAACTGGCCATGGAAACGTTTTAAATAATTACAATAAATATTTTACGAATGGTAGAAAAATCGGTCCATTTTTGGACCGATATCAATCGCAGAAAAATAAAAGTGGTCGATTTTTCGACCGAAATCGTTCCAGTGGAGAAACAGAGAATTACCAACCCTCGGGGAATGAAGAGTGTAGCTAAATCCAGACTTATTTATTCTAACGTAAATAAACGCAATTATAAGTAGAACCTTTTACTTTTCACAAGTTTCCAACACTAAATCTGCAAGTAAGGCAGAGATATAACACTTATTTTTCTCCGTGTAGTAAAATAAAAAATTGTAACAAAATAAAATATATTTTTTTAATATTTTGACTCGAGATCAATCTGAGCCTGGGTAAAATTGTACAGCTCACAAAATCGTACAAACTATCCAATTACTAATATTAGTGTGTATGTTACATGTTATCATATACTTTCCGCGCGTCACGTCTTCAAGTGAAGTGTACTCGGACCTTTACTGTAACGGGGATTGTATTAACACGAAGAGAACAATAATCAGATGAATCTAATATTCACAATGGTTATTTTCATTTTACATTGTTCAAAGGAGGTTATAATAATTATGTTTCGATAATTTTTATAGCGTCATTTACGTTAAAAGTCACATGTTTATTTTTTTATTTATTACCTTTTTTTTATTAACGACAATTATAATTACAAAGTTAAGTGTATTATTCGCAGTCCTCCTCACTAGGTATTCCTGTTCCGAGGCGGACTGTTGGTTTTTGTATAGGCGTAGATCGTGATTTCCTTGTTAATTTCTACAAAAAAAAATTAAAAAATTGTCTTCACATTTGTTCAGTTCATAATTTTATTGATTTCCTCATCTTCATGTTTACTTAGCCATAATTTGATGTCGTTTTTAAATTTTTGTGTCTCCGTTGTGTTTTTGAGTTCAATTGGGAGGGCATTATATAGTTTTGTAGCATGGAAATGATGATTTTTCTGGCCAAAAGACGTATTTAATTTTGGGATGTTCAATAGTTTTGAGGATTTCTTCCTTGTAATATAGTTGTGTTGGTCAGCAGGGTACTCATATATTTCTGTAAATTTGATTAGAGCATTTTTTGAGTATAGTTTTATAATACTGAACACTTTAAAATTTTTAGAAATGTCTTTTGATGGAGTTCTTATGGGTACTTTAAGGATTATTTTTATTATTGCTTTTTGAGTTTTAATAAGCTGCTTCATGTGGATATTTGAGGCAGATCCCCATCCAATAATCCCATATTCTATGCGTGATTGACAGAGAGCATAGTATACCTTATATAAATCATTTATACTTAGTATATTGCGTATATTTCTAAAGTAGTACATGAACTTTGTTAGTTTCTTTGTAATACTATTTATGTGGGAGTCCCATCGAAGATTTTCATCAATTTCAATGCCGAGATATTTTATACTTCTAGAGTATGTTATGGTGGGGCAGTGGCATGATTGCGTTTCGTTTTTTCCTTGACAATCATGTAATTTGAGAGTATAATCCTCAGCTGGTTGTCCTCTAGCCGTTATAGAAAACGTTAAATATTTAGTTTTGTTAACATTAAGTGTGAGTGAGTTTTGCATAAGCCATTTTTGCAGAAGGATAAGCCCGTTTTCAGCTTCTTTGTAGGTGGTTATCCAATCACTTTCATTAAATAAAATGACAGTGTCGTCGGCAAAACTAATGATTTTTCCGTTGGTGTGTAAGTTGCAGATATCATTTATATATATCAGAAATAATAAAGGTCCTAGGACACTTCCTTGCGGTACACCGTAATTTATTATTAACTATCGGGAAATCGACAGTTTACATTTATTTCAGTTTAATATAAACCAATTATGGATTTCCTCCTTGTGACTTTACCTCTACTGAGACAGCATAATAAGGAATAAGTAAATTAAATTTGTAAGAAAGGAATATGAAATGAAAAAGATTATATAAAACGAAATGCTATAGAAATGAGATCCCTGATGCGTATGTGTGATAAAACCACGTATGATCGTGTGAAGAATGTTGCAAGGCTGATGTAAGATTAAGAAAGGGACGCTTAGATGGTTTGGGCATGTAGAACGAATGAGCGAAGAAAGGAGAATGGTAGCAGAAGACATGGCACGATCAAGTGAATCGGATACTCGAGTCGGGCCATGTAAAGAGTCAGAATAATAGAAGAGTATGTAAGTGTGTGGTGTAACCGAGTTGTTTGGCAGTCCGTCCTCTCTGCCTACCTCTGCGGGGAAACGGCGTGATGATTAGTAAGTTAGTTAGAATATTATTATTTTTTTTTTATATTAACTCCACACAGGAAGCCCTGAAGAAAATAATTTCCCTCAGGGCCTATGTCATCTTTGGGGATGCTGTGTGGAGGGTCTTTTTGTGGAGAGGAAGGAGTGAACATGGGTCTTGAAGAGTCCCATGTTGTAGGAGGGAGGAAACACAGAGGCCGGCAGTTCGTTCCACAGCCGAGCTGTTGAACTTAAGAACGAATCGTAGAAGCGACCCGTTCTCATGTGACAAGTGTCAACCGTGTACAAATGTTGGGCGCGCGTTTGGCGTGTATCCCGACTACGCACCGGTGCCGAAGGGATCAATGACGCTAGTTCCTCAGAGCATCTTCCATTGTAATACCGATAGAACAAGGACAGCATACCTACCTGACGCCTGTGCTCTAAAGATTGCAGTCCGTTTGTTAAGATTGGGGAATCTATCAAACGGACCGCCCGTTTTTGCACAGAGTCGAGGGTTTTTTTCAGGTATTTAGGGGCTCCGGACCAGAGATGGCTGCCAAATTCGACAGTAGGGCGCACTTGCGATTTGTACAGGGTCAGCAGTTGTGTACTATTAAAGTATCTGCGGGCCCTGTACAGTACGCCCAGCTTCTGAGAGGCCAACTTTACTCTGGCTTCGATGGAGCCCCCGTACCTGAGCTGGTCACTTATAGTTACACCAAGCATATCAATGGAAGGCCTGTTCGGAAGATTGCTTCCGTTGAAGGAGACTAGATTATCAAAATCAAAATTATATCTTCGATCTTCAATTAAATCTTTAAATTTGTGGGGGGCTATGAGAGCAGTCTTTGAATAGCTTTTAGTGAAGTATGTCATCATTATTAATTTGTCAGTTAATCAGTTTCGTCTGCAAAATGACGACATGTTTACATTTATCAACGGTTTTAAGGCCCATTGAGTAATATTAATAATGGATGAGCAATAACTTGCTAGTATGCTACCACTGTAGAAATGAATTCGTAGAAATGCTTTTGCGAACCTCTTGTCATGTTTGAGGGTACAAATGTTGCTTCTGTCGAAAATTATAAAACATTTTTTAATTTTATAAGGGATTAGAAGTCCCCGACGTTGCTCGAGCTTTCTGTAGTTTTGAAGGTTGGATGTGCAAAATTAAATCAGTCTCGTAATAAAACTAGATTTGTAGAAAAAAATAATTATTTATATGTATACATACTAGCCGAAATCCCCGGCCTTCCACGGGCTTTACGCAAGATTTTTCAAAATGTAATGCAGACTAAGTAACTAACTCTCGTGTTATTTATGTTATTATATGCGATTTTACAAACCTGTGATATGTTTCCTTGTAATGTCTGTGGTATGTTTATTCCTTAATTACCAGGTGACTTGTGTAGTTTATAGATGTGTGTGTGTGACGTGTGTAATGTATGTGTGAGTGTTTGTGTGTGTGTCTGTGTGTCTGTATGTATGCGCATTGAATTCTTTAAATTATTGACATGATGCCACGTTTGAATTTGGGCAGTGAATCCGAAAAAATGTCAATGTTAGAGTTAAGACAAATATTATTTAGAGTATCAAGAGCTTGGTTAATTGTCGAATTAGATGTGGAATGTGGAGATCCGCAAAGAGTACAAGGCTGATGTAAGCGTAATGAGTAAGATTAAGCAAGGGACGCTTAGATGGTTTGGGCATGTAGAACGAATGGGCGAAGAAAGGAGTGTAAGGAGAATATATGACGAAAATGTGAATGGTAGCAGAAGTCGGGGACGCCCGAGGAAGACATGGCACGATCAAGTGAATCAGATACTTGAGTCGGGACATGTCAAGAGTCAGAATAATAGAAGAGTATGTATGAATGTGGCAAGGAGAGTGTGGTGTGACCGAGTTGTTTGGCGGTCCGTCCTCTCTGCCTACCCCTGCGGAGAAACGGCGTAATGGTTAGTTAGTTAAGTAAAATTATTGAGGTTATGTTATTATATCCTATCTTCAACTGCATGTAGTCTAGGTACAATTTAGCATATAAATGACGCAGTCCTGATATATTGCAGTTGCAGTTAAAAAGAATTTTCGATCGAATAGTTTATGGCTTAGTAAATCAGGACTGTCTATATATACATATTTCAAATCGGTATATATCACACTTCTAAAAATGATCTGTTCAGTGTTGGAGATGATATCAGCGTCTTAAGAATGACCTTGGCTGTATTAACATGGCGATTTTTAAAGAATAATTCGTTGTCGAAATAATATTTAATATTTAAAATCATCTGTTGATACTAGCGATGACTGATGACTCATGACTCATTTATCAAGATCCACAGTACCACCTCAATGTATTCATACGACTCAATTGAGTCGAAGACGTTAGGTAGTTATTTTAGTGCAGAGGTTCCCAAAATTTTTTGCCCCGTAGACCACTTGCCAATTTTTTTTTTCCGTAGACCCCCTGCCTGCCGAATATTAAATTTTCCTAAAACTATTAAAGTCCCATGTGATAATCGATTATTTTTTTAGTAAAAAGATTCCCTTCCCTTGCCTGTCCAACAACCGGGTGGCGGTATAGTTCCTCTGTATTTACATTGTGCAGACAGGGGCACCCTTGTGAAGTATTACACCAAATGAAAATGAAGCAGGGTAAGCAACGGGAATTTCTTTCTGTAGCTGGCCCTACAGAACTACCCCTTAAGTTCTTTGTCAGTGCTTATTCCGGTCAGTTCTTCTTGTCACATGATATCCGATTTCTCAATGTTCCATTTCCACAGTCAAAATGTCCTCAAACTTAGTTTTTAAGTCTGTGTGAAGTTCATTTAAATATTGATAAACGTTACCCTGGACGTTTTTCAAAAACAAGTTGGGGAACTAGGAAAATTCGCGGCTGCCAATGTGCAATGTTTTGTTTCAATATATTAATTCTGACGAGAAAAGGAACGTATAACTCTGTTTATATACCTCAATAAAAAACTTTACGAAATATAAAAATACAAATATCAAATAAGTAATTTGTCAGTCCATTATTAGTATTATTTGTGTTAGGTGTATTGTGTCATTTACGGAACTCCTAAATGTAGACTTGAGGTAAATGGGGGTCGGCTCGTATGTACCCCCATTTGAATCTTGTGGACCCCCAGCAAGCCGATATCGACCCCTAGGGGTCCATATATACCACTTTGGGAACCTCTGGTTTAGTGGCAGACTCCGTACACGTCTCTGAGTGCGTAATAACAATTGTACTTGGATTTGATGGAGGTATTTTTATAAAATATATCCTGACAAAATAGAGCTAGTTAAATTGTGAGGTTCGCTCACAAACGACTCATCACTAGTTGATATGTACTGCCCAATCGTAATAATCTATTTATATAAAGAATTATGTCTGTGGCGGGCGGCATGAATTTGTGGTTTATACAAATCTAAAGTTTTATTTCGAGTTTGGTGAAATTTTTCACATTTGACCTTAAAAACAAGTGGAAGGACATTGTCTGGACCACACATTAAATTTTTCTAACATGCTTCCTATATCAACCCTTAACGACTTGCATACAGGTTTTAGTCCTAGTGAGGTTGATTTTTATGAGAAAAAAATGATTTATTTATATTGAGATGAAATAAATAAATAATAATAAAAATAAATTATATATTTTTTTGGTTTCTGAAGATTGAACTTTCCTCCTCGGGGACTGGAGTCAACATCGCTAACATCCAAACCAAATCCTAATTGGATAGTACTGTTAAAAGGTAATTACATGAAATTCCCTTGATAGAAAAAATAAATAGGTTATTTTTGAAGATGATCTCTATACATTTGCCGAGTTGAAAAGTAATTACATAAAATTCTCAGATAGAAAAAAATATATAGGTTATTTTTAAAGATGATCTCTATACATTTGCCGAGTTGAAAAGTAATTACATGAAATTCTCAGATAGAAAAAAATATATAGGTTATTTTTAAAGATGATCTCTATACATTTGCCGATTTGAAAAGTAATTACATAAAATTCCCTTGATAGAAAAAATAAATAGGTTATTTTTGAAGATGATCCCTATACATTTGCCGAATTTTAAAGTAATTACATGAAATTACCTTGATAGAAAAATATATAGGTTATTTTTGAAGATGATCCCTATACATTTGCCGAATTTTAAAGTAATTACATGAAATTACCTTGATAGAAAAATATGTAGGTTATTTTTGAAGATGATCTCTATACATTTGCCGAATTTTAAAGTAATTACATGTAATTTCCTTGATAGAAAAAATATATTGGTTATTTTTGAAGATGTTCTCTATACATTACATGAAATTCCCTTGTTGGAAAAAAAAATATAGGTTATTTTTGAAGATGATCTCTATACATTTGCCGAGTTTTTAAGTAATTACGTGAAATTACTTTGATTGAAAAAATATATAGGTTATTTTTTAAGATAATCTCTACACATTTGCCGAATTTTAAAGTAATAACATGAAATTCCTTTGATAGAAAAAATATATAGGTTATTTTTTAAGATAATCTCTACACATTTGCCGAATTTAAAAGTAATTACATGATATTCCTTTGATATTCCTATTCTTGTTATTAACGATTGTCCACGGAAGGAAAAAACACATTTTGGTTCATATTTTTCTCTGTTATTTTATTAACATATAATTTAAGCGCACATACGCCTCAGGGATCTCATTTCTACAGCGTTCAGTCTACATCAATCCTTCCTCTTGCAGTACTCGCCAGAAGAAGAACGCTTTATATGACCGCACTAAACTTGTAGCCGTATTTACGAAATCTCTAAAATGGTTTTAAGGCGCTGCAAATAGCCGACAGCAATATTACACGAGCCCTAATATTCTAACGAGCCCGTCCTACATGGAAATAAATAACTCAAAGCCTTATCGACTTCATGCAATGTACCAACGTTCATATAAGGTTTCTCTTAGGAATGTCATTTCGTGCCAAGTCTGTTTTACAATAGTGTAACAAATAATGAACTAACTGGCAATCGCACTATTCACGATGTTTTTAACGTGAAAACGTTTTTTAAAAGTCTCCCTGTATCCTTTTTCCTTCGTATTATCTATGAATAAGTCGTAATTGTTCAAGGGAAGTATAAGAGTTATCACCTCAGGGGCGCTTATGTTGATATAAGGAAAGTATACTTATGATTGCGAAGTTCTCCATAGTTCCACTAGCTCCGGACATTAATAATCATTATTATTATTGAACAGTAATTACATTAAAAAGTGCAAGTTGCAAGTGTCCAAAAATGGCAACACTCGACTAATTTAAAATTAAAAATGATTATTCCGAATTCGTACATCCGTTTCCGCTAAATAACGAAGACCCACCAGACCGTACATAGTATAAATATGTACACAATTCACTTTCCTCCTAATTGTTACAAAGCACTGAATGGATAATGCCAAGAAGTGATATCTGTAAATACCTATCAGTGACCTAGTTTTCTTATTTAATAAATCCAACAAAAAAGTCAAATTAAAGTGATTTGTTTTTGGGGTATTATGCCGTGTAATGTGTAATGATTACACATTTACCCTGATGAACTATGCGTCCAGGAAAACACTGGTCTGAGGCAGTCAACTCTTAGATCAGCAACATCAGCTGTAGGCAGACTGATAGAACCTAAGCGCAAGCCAAATACTAAGTTTGATGATTGCGCTTTCGGAGTATCTGGGCCGAAGGCTTGGAATAAACTCCCTCCAGAACTAAGATCCATAACAAGTCCAACAGAATTCAGGTCTAAACTAAAAACTTACCTTTTTAAGCTGTCATACCCTTAAATTAAATATACAATTCCTAAGAGAAAGTCCAGTTATATTCAATTTTCCAATTATGTCCTAAATCCTGTATCTAAATTTCGCCAATAAACAATTAGATAATGTTAATTAAGTGTTAATCTCAAGTGACTTACCAGGTAAGTATTGTACTGTATATTATCTCCATAAATAGTTAAGAAATAACATAGATCACTGTAGAAATGTATTATAAGTTTGTACAGCGCCCTTGAGGTGATTTTGCACAAAAACGGCGCTATACAAGTCATCCAATTATTATTATTATTATTATTAAGATAGACACTGCAATGCTATCCGAAACGTTGGCTAAAGAAGGAGATAGCGCAACACGGCGTAATGCCCCAAAAACAAATCACTATAATACGTTTGGCCGTGAAAAGTCATGAAATGACAATCTCAAATCATACCAAAAAAATGTCAAATGGTTTGCAAGTAAAAATAATAATATTTAGATGATTTGTATAGCGCAGTTTTTATGAAAAATCACCTCAAAGGTGCTGTACAAGCATACAACGCTTGTTAAGGCGAAGCTTAATGCTAAATCACTATTTTGATTAATCTTTATAACGAATTTGTGTACATTAGGAATATCAAAAAATATGCTTTAGATAAATTGAATGTTTTCCTATCGTTTCGCTTGAGTAGAGTACAAATAAAATAATAAATTACTCATTAAAAAATATAAATGTAAACTACTAAAAAATATTTTTTTTCAATAGAAATGTATGAACGTATAAAGGAAACAATTAAAAAAAATACAGTATTATAGCTAAGATTATTTGTGATAGTTCTACTTGATTAACTTTTTTGCTTTCTTATAAAATTATTTACAAAATAAATAAAAACCAGTTTTGTGCTTGAAATCGAACGTTTCTAGACTCCGTTTGTCAAGCGATTTTAATGCCTATTACCTACAATATAAGGTATACCAAGAATATACACATATTTGGCTTGTAGCTTCCTCTTAAGTATTCCTTATTTCTGGTACTAATAAGAACAAAGAATTTAAAATTTCATTTAATTTACAACTATGTATAGACTAGACAAACTATCACTGGTTCGTCGATCACTAATGCAAAACTATATGTACATTACTTTTGACCAATTAACTTGATGCTGCGTTAGAATCAATATATATTAATAAAAGTGCTAAAAGTCAGAAACGAGTCCCGGTATAATCAAGGAAGTTATATTGTGTGGTAGCCCTCTATCCCCCATCCATGAAGAAGGTTCCCGTTCTTACCTGAAGCGCGTGCTTTTGTTTATACAGGGTTTTCCAATAAGAGGTGTTATTTTGAATAGCCCGCTATTTCTGTAGATGTTACTTTTGAAGCTGTCATTTTTTGACATTTGACAAGTTGAAACTACGCCATTAATAAAAATGGAACGATACACGCTTCAACAACGCATTGAAATTATTAAAATTCACTTGAGTGAATCAAATGCAAATCATCTCGAGTGATGAGGCCCATTTCCACCTCGGTGGCTTCGTCAACAAGCAAAATTGTCGCATCTAGGGCTCGGAAAACCCAAGAGTTATTGTTGAAAAGCCTCTCTATCCTCAACGTGTGACTGTTTTGTGCGGTTTATGGTCCGGCGGAGTCATTGGACCTTACTTTTTCGAAAATGAGGCTGGAGCAACAGTTACGGTGAATGGATCGCTATCGAGAGATGATTAATGATTTTTTATGGCCGGATTGGATGGTATCGATCTGGACAACGTTTACTTTCAACAAGACGGCGCTACGTGCCACACAAGCAACGAAACCATTGATCTTTTACGATTGAATATCAAAATAACACCTCTTATTGGAAAACCCTGTATAAAGGCTGGAAGTTTTGCCCTCTACAAATTTCTAGAACAGTTCATAACATTCGAGAGCATTCCACGACATTCCCGAACATTCCAGAACATTCTGGAATGTTCGGGAATAGTCTGAAACGCTCGGGAACATCCCAGATCATAATGAACTAAAAACGGGATTACAGGCCGCTTCCTGATAAACTTTTAGTACATTTATCTCTAAATAGTATAAAACAAAGTCACTATCCGCATCTGTCTGTTTGTGCGCTTAGTTCTTCTAAACTATGAAACGAAGTTTGATAGGATTTTCACTATCATTTAGACAACTTTTTCCGGAAGGTTTATATTTATAAAACATGGATATTATATTTATTTAAAGTCGAGAATAGTCGAGCAACGCCGGGTAAACGTCCGCTGATCAGGTAATGTACAATATTTGATTGATTTCTTCAGAAGAAAGGTCAAATTTAGCTTACTTTGGACTTCGGACACTCACACACCACACTTCTAGGTGATTCAGTGTTCAGTGGTAAAATTATTATTTGTATTTTAAAAGTAATATATGTATTATGCTAAA
This sequence comes from Hesperophylax magnus, assembly GCA_026573805.1. Lineage (NCBI taxonomy): Eukaryota > Metazoa > Arthropoda > Insecta > Trichoptera > Limnephilidae > Hesperophylax > Hesperophylax magnus. The sequence goes on along the minus strand of JAIUSX010000005.1, from coordinate 3,032,426 downwards.
ATATACTAAATAACATAACACGTAATTTTATGCTGTAATTTTGCTTGATTTGGAACATAATACTGTCGTAATATTGGAGAGTACCCGACTTTTCAGATCTTGTCATCAAACGTGGTTAAACTCATTTAAGGCGATGCACTACGTCGTGTAATATTTTAAATTGAGCCGCTATCAATAACAACCCTTACGTAGATGGCGATAAGGTTTAAATTCCCGCTAAACACCATCCGCCTGTTTTGATTTATGCAAGAAAAAAACACTGCCAAAAAGTGCCTTTTATTTTATTTTGTGGATGTTCAGGCATAAATATTTATTTTTTTTTCAATCATTTTATAAATAACTTAATTTGCCACATTATACAATAAAATCATAACCGACAATGGGTTCGTAAGTAGGAGATTTTGAACTTTAAAGCAGTTTTCATAGGCCTTGTACATTATTTTTTTCTGGGCTTATAAAAAGACTTATCTAAAAAATACTCGATTATTTCAAAGGCCAAGATGTATTCTACTCGCAGTATTTAATTAAAGCACCTGAAACATTTCTAGGCGACCAAATTTTCAAACCAAAAACACATGATTTTGCATTATTACGTATGGCATCGCCTTAACGCAACGGGGTAGGCAGAGAGGCCAAGCGACAAACCCCCCCCTCTCACTCACTCTTTCTCAGTTTACTTTTAGTTTTTACGCTTACATCTACCATATTTTTAAATATATATGTAAAAATAATATATTTAAAAATTCCACCTGAGTGTATGTTTGAAAATTAGTCGACCGATATCGTTAAAAATTTCAAAATTTGTTCTTATTAGTGCCAGGAGTGTTTAGAGAATGAAAATAAAAGAAGTCGGTGACGCCCAAAGAATCAGTGAAAGAATGAACTTGAATGAGATACAGAGTCGAATTAAAGTCGATGTAATATATTTTTTTACTAGTCACATTGCGGTATACAGCAGTGAATGATGGAAAAAGTCGGTTACTCAAGCGAAACGAGAGGATAATCTTTGATTTATCTAAATTATATATGTATATTAGTAAAGATTAATCAGTTTTACCGTGGCGATTCTGAGAGTATGTCACTGCGACGATGACGTACCTCAGAAATCAACATTTTACATTTATGACTCAAGCTTAGGTCATTATGTTTAGCGTGCACGATTCTGTAGAAGGTCTGCAAAATGACGCACAGTGGTGCGAAATCTTTACAACCTAGACAAATGTATTTTCAAAACTTTCACTGTCTTTATCAAAGAAAAAAATAATTCAACTTATTTGATTTCAGTTTAATTCAATTTTTTTTTCTCTTCAACATTAGCATTGACAAATGAAAAACGCGCCAATGAACAGAGCGACTCAATAATAATAATAATATTTGGCTAATTTAAATAGCGCCGTTTTCGTGAGAAATCACCTCAAGGCGCTGTACAAATATATTTCCTAAATAGTTAATGCTAGAACTACTTGTTTAATGATGCTGTAATGACCATAATTTACATTTTAACTGTGCCTAAAATGTTCAACATGTTGCCAAGTAACATAAAAACGTGCCCCAAAATGTTGCCAAGTAACATAAAAACGTGACCAAAATGTGCAACATGTTTCCAAGTAACATAAAAAAAACGTGACCAAAATATTCAAAATGTTGCCAAGTAACATCAAAAACGAGCCCAAAATGTGTAACATGTTGCCAAGTAACATAACAGATTGTAAATTCCCCTAATAGATTCAGATATATGCTGAAAATATGGCTCATAAGTAGAAATACTTATAATAGTCATCACTATCAAGAAATTCAGAATTATTATTATTATTACATGATAATAAATTCAGATTATTATTATTATTATATATATAAGTAGCAACAACATTATGTATATTTATAATTGGTAATAATATTATGTATAGTCAATACATAATCATTATATAGTCAATGTATCCCATTTTATCTCTGGTGATTTGACGTGTTGTTTTTGTATTTATTATGCCTATATAATGAACTTGTATAATGTGGATTGACTAGATGATCATTTGTGGAAAAGTGTGTGGAAGGGTTTAGTTTTTCGGTAACCGGATAAATCTTCACAATGATTATTCATCACATCTTTAAAAAGTTATATAAAGTCATGGAAAGTGATGAAACAAAAACTTTATTAACTGGGTTATGTAGGTTAGGTTAGGTAAAAATGTTAAATTTTAGGTTAAAAGATGTTTTTTCATCGTTTCTAATGACTTTATATCACTTTTTAAAAGTGTGTTGAATTGTCACTGTGTCACTGAGTTATCACGGAACCTAGTTTTTCCAGTGGGGAAGATTTAAGATGTAAGACATAAAGTCGGAAAAAAAAGAATATGAATAGAACCTTCACAGAACTTAAATTTGATGAATTGTTCAAACAAAAAAATAAACCGTCCGAAAACACTTATTCCGTCAAAAACAAAACCCGACCTTAAATATTTAAAACAACTGCTAAGAGGAAATGGTAAACAGCTGACGCGTCGTAACAAGACGTCGGGTATTTAACGAGCGTCCGTGATATCCCAAATGATGAAGATCAAATGGATAAATGCGAGTAATTAGCCGTGTTAGTTAGTTGTTGTGTCTATCTGTACATGATAAGATAAATTGTAGGAAACAATATACAAATTATTAATTTAAATACTTTTGGTCGTGTTTGGTCGATTCTGTCTCCACTGTGCGGCTTTGGTCCGTTCTAGAAATAACATCGGAATTCTATCAACAGAAGTGATGTCATATTGAAATCCGTACCATATTTGGTACAATGTACAACCGAGAGCCGTTTGTGGCTATATGCCAGTGAAGCGAACAATTATTGTGTCAATTGGTACGTGTTATCATTAACAACGATAATGACAAACAAACTACACGGAGAAGTATTAGTATTGCTAATTTATTATAAATAGGTTCTAATAATTGTTAAACTTGTTAAAAACGTAATTGCAAGTCGTTTCCTGAAAAACTATCAGTAAAATCCTAACGCACCGGGTTATATCATTATAAAAAATGTATTTATATCAACCTGCTTTTTTAAATTTCAGACTTTATGTCCGGGTTAAATCTTCCCCATAAGAAAAACTAAACCCTTCCACACACTTTTCCACAAATGATCATCTAGTCAATCAACATTATGCAAGTGCATTATATAAGCAAAACAATACAAGAACAACACGTCAACTCACCAGAGATCAAATGGGAAATTAATTCACCGACTCCAGATATTTTCATATCAGAGGGTTCGGCTCGGTAGAACTTCTAACGGGGCCTATAAATCCTACTGATCCCTCAACATAAAAAAATACTTAAAAAATCTTTCGTTATCCTACATGTATTTAAAATGACTGATTTTTGCATTTTTATATATAATTTTTTTGATAGATCTAATACGCCTAAATTTTGAATGCCAGTAGCCGAAATAACGAATGGTAATATTAATTATATTTACCTTTTCGTCCATAATTTCATTTGCACGACCGATTTATAACAAGTTTCTCGTTAACTCCAAAAAATATATGTTATTTTTGAAAATAATATACATTTGTTATGCCGAAACGTTGATTATATGAAATTCACTCGATAGAAAAAAATCGCAAAGTAAACTCTGAAAATTATTTAAAACATGTTTTGTTCTGTTATTTAATATGTTATAGGCATGAAAAAATTCACAGTGTATCTTTAAATGCAACTAAAGCATTTGTCAAGAGATTTTTGCTCTATTTCAAACGTGTCGTGTTTTATTAAATATTTTCACTTAAAGCCAAATCACTATTTTGATTAATCTTTATAACGAATTGGTGTACATTATGAAAACCAAAAAATATGCTTTAGATAAATTGAAGGTTTTCCTATCGTTTCGCTTGAGTAGAATACAAGTAAGAAAATAAATTACCTAATAAAAAATATAAATGCAAACTACTAAAAAATATATTTTCAATAGAAATGTATGAACGCATAAAGGAAACAACTTTTAAAAAATACAGTATTTTAGCTAAGATTATCTGTGACAGTTTCAATTGATTAACTTTTTTGCTTTATTATAAAATTATTTACAAAATAAATAAAAACCAGTTTTGTGCTTGAAATCGAACGTTTCTAGACTCCGTTTGTCAAGTGATTTTAATGCCTATTACCTACAATATAAGGTATACCAAGAATATTTATATATCTCCTTTTCAAACCATCTTTGAACGCGTACTACGGGGCCTAGTTAGATGGCGTTCATTAATTTATTTTATTAAAATACCTTTTGCAATACCTTGCTTTACAATATTGAGACAAATTCATTTGTGTGAGCCCGTACATATGCCATGTGAATAAACAGTTTTGTCAGTGAAAAAACTCAATTCTTTCAAGAAAGGCATAAAAATACAATATTGTATTGAATCATCAGTACAATATTGAATTTGTATGCCTTTCTCGAAAGAATTGAGCATTTAACGAACAAAACTATTTAATAATAATAATTTTAAGTAAGGGAGAATTGAACTCACTCCTCGCTCTTAGACGCGCGCACTGCGCACTCTTATATCGTCGTGTCACTTCAGTTAGATCAACAACACATTGCAAAATAATCAATAATCACGCATCTTTAATGTTTAATAATGAAAATAAATAAATAAATATACCCGAAGTACTCTCAGATGGTGTAATTTCATTGGAATGTTGCTAAAGAAAAAAACGTTTGTTGCAAACGCGGAAACAAATACCGTTATTACGAGATATATGGTACAGGTATTTTTTGTAAACTTACCGGTATTAAATGTTGAAAATTTACTACGAATCTCTTCAAATTATTCGTAATCCTGTTAAAATGGGATTGCAGGCCGCTAACGAGTCAATTGACAGGTTTCCTAATAAACTTTTTTATATGAATGTATTGTCTTAATTATTGTATTCATAAATATCCTAATATTTAAGCATTTAGTCACTGTATTATTATTATCAAGGCGCATGAACACGTGTTCCGATGTAATATGAATTTACTAAAAGTTTATCAGGAGACATCCTGCAATCCCGGTTTTAACCGTATTACCTAAAGAGATTTTTAATAAATTATCAATATTATTTTTTCTCCGTGTACAGTAAACATCTTTTAAAATGTTTTATTTTCGCTAACCATCACGCCGTTTCTCCGCAGGGGTAGGCAGAGAGGACGGACCGCCAAAAAGCTCTGTCTTGGAACACAGTCCTTGCCTCATTCACATTCATACATCGTCGTACACATACACCTGTAATATTCTGACTGTTGACATGGCCCTACTCAAGTATCTGATTATAACGAGAATATAATATTTTGTAAGGACACTACATTCCCAAACCATCTAAGCGTCCCTTTCTTAATTTTCCTTGCATTATTTGCGAATGTCCACTTTTATCACACGATCCTACCTGGTTTTACCACACATACGCCTCAGGGATCTCATTTCTGCATCATCATTCTACTTTCATGCTTCCTCTGCCTCACTGCCATACACCGGGATTGGTACCAGCCCTCCATTGTGGACTGCTAGCTTCGATTCTTTCGAGAATTATACCAGATTCAATTAAAAAAAATAGCGCCATAAAAAAATGTCAAGTATTACTATTCTTTGTTAAACTAGCTGTAACCGGCCACGCTTTGCTGTGGCTCAGTCTGTCGGTGCAAATAGAGTAATAATAGCGTGTGTTGTTTTTACATCCAAAAAATGGCGCTGTTTTTCAAAAAGCTTGTTTGTCACACAAAGAAGTGACGTCACTGAGTTCGTGTAGGAGTATGTTTATTTGATAACTAGCTGTACCCCGCCACGCGTTGCTGTGGCTCAGTCTGTCGGTGCAAATAGAGAAATAATAGCGAGTGTTGTTTTTACATCCAAAAAATGGCGCTGTTTTTCAAAAAAGCTTGTTTGTCACACAAAGAAGTGACGTCACTGAGTTCGTGTAGGAGTATGTTTATTTGATAACTAGCTGTACCCCGCCACGCGTTGCTGTGGCTCAGTCCGTCAGTGCAGAGAGAGAAACAATAGTTCGTGTTTCTTTTATGTCCAACAGATGGCGCTAAACATGTTTTTACCTGTTACAGTTGACATATATATAAAATAGGTATATAAAAACACACACGTATTTGAATTCAATGTTGTGTCAAAATTTCAAAGCAATCGGTGAAGAACTTTCGGAGATTTAAGATTTTGAGAAGATAAGATAACCTCACTTGAGGCTCCGTAGTAAGCGTTATATTATTTTATGCGACTCTGTATCTCATTCCAGTGCAGAGATAGTGCGTTAAGTCTTCCTCGGGTGTCCCCGACTTCTCCTACCATTCAAACTGCTTTCTAAAAACTCCTGACACTAATAACAACAAACTTTGAAATTATCAGCAAATTCGTCCAGTAGTTTTAAAATCTATAGGGGACAGACAAGGAAGCATTCATTTTTATAAATATATATACAGGGTTTTCCAATAAGAGGTGTTATTTTGATATTCAATCGTAAAGGATCAATGGTTTCGTTGCTTGTGTGGCACGTAGCGCCGTCTTGTTGAAAGTAAACGTTGTCCAGATCAATACCATTCAATTCCGGCCATAAAAAATCATTAATCATCTTTCGATAGCGATCCATTCACCGTAACTGTTGCTCCAGCCTCATTTTCGAAAAAGTAAGGTACAATGACTCCGCAGGACCATAAACCGCACCAAGCAGTCACACGTTGAGGATAGAGAGGCCTTTCAACAATAACTCTTGGGTTTTCCGAGCCTCAGATGCGACAATTTTGCTTGTTGACGAAGCCACCGAGGTGGAAATGGGCCTCATCACTCAAGATGATTTGCATTTGATTCACTCAAGTGAATTTTTAATAATTTCAATGCGTTGTTGAAGCGTGTATCGTTCTATTTTTACTAATGGCGTAGTTTCTACTTGTCAAATGTCTGAAAATGACAACTTCAAAAGTAACATCTACCGAAATAGCGGGCTATTCAAAATAACACCTCTTATTGGAAAACCCTATTTTAGCAGAATGTTCGGGAGTTGGAAAGAAAACCCCGCGATAAACGGATTACAATGTGATAAACTGCGTATTCGTTTCGTTCCTAACCTATTCCGTTCATTATGAAGAGCTGTGCTACTTCCCAAGTTAATGTTGCCACTTCGTATAAATGTATAATAATATGTGCTTAAATAACAGCCAAGAGTCCGCAGTCAAATTGAGACATGTTCAATTTTTAACAATTTTCAAATAATTTAATTATTTATTTATTTACGCCTATTAAGGCTTTTACATACATATATAACAATATTTAAGAAATTATACTCGTAAATAGTGCAGGAAATAACTGTTTAAAACACATATATAAAAAAAATTGTTTAGTTTGATCCACACAGTACAAAATATAAATATAAAAAATCCAAAATAATTGTTTTCTTACAGCCGACAAAATACTGTCAATTTAAATAGCTTTATCAAAATATTCCCCTACTTGATGCAAAAAACTTCAATAAGGTTTGCTTATATATTGAAATTGATGTACTAAATATATCAACAACATCGTAGTATTTGTTTCCTAGCTGTTGAATCCGTCGCATAGGAGTGTGATATTGGGACGTTGATATAGAATTGCTACAATAATATGGTAGGTACTGTCTTGTAACCGACCTGCTTGGAGTATGAAAAGAGATTACATATAATAAATCAGGGGTATCAAACATTGAATTAGTGATTTTATTATTAGTTATTATATTTTTGGTAAACTAATGTTTTTAAGACAAGATTTTTTATGCGTAGCACAAAGAGTAACAATTATTTTATAAGCAATAATTATTAGCCTGAAACACTCATCATCCACATTGAAAAATCTCCTGATAAAAGATACATGACGCCAACGGGACTTGAACCCGTGTCCTTTCGACAGCATAATTATTTATAATTATTGCTTATAAAATGATTTTATTATTATTTACAAACAGGTTAATGTTTTTTTTTGTGCAATCGCACAATAGTCTTAATTACTGCCAACCATCTGGAGTCAATGAGACTATTACATCCCCAATTGGAATATGTTGTGAAGCTGAAGGTTGTGAGGAGGGAAAGGAGATGGGAAAGAGTAAGGTGGGGAAGTACCTGGCCTTTTAGATCTGGACACCACCCACGGCCAAAGCCATTTCAATGAAATGTCTAAAACAGTTAATGTGCTCTTTAAATAACACATATCTTCAAAAATGTTACGAATGCAAAAATTATAAGTCTTGTAATAATAATTTTTTTTTTAGATATTTTCACAAAGTATGAAATCAGTTAAAAATGTGTGGAAAATTTAATGTTTACTTTTCAAATTCTAATCATTATAATAAAAATGTGTAATTTTAATATTTTCATTTTTAAAACGGTCTAAACTAGCACATTCTGAAATGGTTCCAACTGGCTACAACTTCTTTACGACGTAGAAAACGCCACTGGCTGGTAAAACGGCCGTCACCAACGTGACAAAATTCACGAATTAAAACGAAAATTGGCGGCAAATTAACGGAAAATGGATTATTTTAAATAGTTAATAACGAATGGTGAAAATAAATACCCTTTTAATATATGTTTCCTTGTAATGTCTGCTAAGTGGTATGTTTATTCCTTAATTATCAGGCGACTTGTGTAGTTTATAGGTGTGTGTGTAATTTATGTGTGAGTGTTTGTGTGTGTGTGTCTGTATGTATGCGCATTGAATAGTTTAAATTATTGACACGATGCCACGTTTGAATTTGGGCAGTGGATCCGAAAAAATGTCAATGTTAGAGTTAAACAAATATTATTTAGAGTATGAAGAGCTCGTTCGAATAAATTGATCGTGCCATGTTTCCCTCGAGCTTCCCCTACATCTTCTACCATTTACATTTGCGTCATACATTCATTCCCAAACCATCTAAACGTCCATTTCTTAATCGCACGCAAAGATAATTAATAAGATTTTTCTTTCAAAAGCAGACTTGTTGCTTTTCTTCAGCAGTCGCTTCAAAGGAAGCTGCAACATTATACGTAGACACGTCCGAGACGCTGGATAGCGGGTTTACCGTTGTGCGCATGTGCATACACACAAATACACACATACATACATGCCTACTAACATATACCGTATGCGTTTACAGCACTCCCTCAACTAGACTGCCGTAGGTATGTCAAATACGCCAAACTGAGAGAGTGGACTAGACAATGAAGTGCGAATTGATTCGAAATCGTGTTTTTATTAAGGCGATGCACTACGTCGTGTAATATTTTAACGTAGATGGCTATAAGGTTTAAATTCCCGCTTAACACCATCCGCCTGTTTTGATTTACTCAAAAAAAAACATGGCCAAAAAGTACCTTTTATTTTATTTTGTGGATGTTCAGGCATAAATATTTAATTTTTTTCGATCATTTTATAAATAACTTAATTTGCCACATTATACAATAAAATCATAACCGAAAATGGGTTCGTAAGTAGGAGATTTTGAACTTTAAAGCAGTTTTCATAGGCCTTATACATTATTTTTTTCTGGGCTTATAAAAAGAATATAAAAACGTTGCTATAAAAATAATAAAATTGATTCAAAATTCGCAGCTCACCTCTTGGAGAAAAACCACGTCCCGCTTGACAACAACGAGCCTAAACCTTTACACATAGAAAGAAAGGGTTTTAGATTAAATTTACTAGAACAATTAGAGATAAATAAAAGAACTAATGATCCAAACATAACCCTAATTAATAATCAAACAAAAATTATCAATTCTCCCCTGCTTAATATTTTCAAAAAACCCAAAAAATATAATTCCTTAACATAATCACCCACGTACCAACAATTAAGAAAACCCTTAGGTCATTAATTTTAACAGGTGTGCAAACACTGCTGGATTTCCAAATATTTTGGTTATTCCAATTCTTAATGAATCATTTTTGAACATTATATAAATTTAAATGGGAGGGGATAAATAAAATCATATAAATAAGTCGTCGCCGTGTGGACATATCCACAGTTTGATAATGGCCTCAAAAGCCGAAACAGCTGTCACATTAAAAACTGTAAAAATAGCAGAAATACTTGCAGAACTTAATAATTATTAAAACATTATTAAATTTGATTTATTTTAAATTTATTTAAAAAATTCAAATGGAGTTCTACGAATTAAACACCAAAACAATAAATACTTATAAAAAGACTTATCTAAAAAATACTCGATTATTTCAAAGGCCAAGATGTATTCTACTCGCAGAATTTTGCATTACTACGCAGTGCATCGCCTTAAATACTGCGAATAGAACACATCTTGGCATTTGGAGTAATCGAGATTTTTTTTTAAAAAGTCGTTTTATCATCCTAGAAAAAAACAATGTTTCAGAACTACAAAAACCTATTTTAGGATGTGTTTTTAATATTTCTTGCTAATGTCTAACTCGGGCGCACGGAGAAAAATGATCCTGCTATAAAATTGATTTAAATTTCCTGTTAAAATATTAGTCATTCAGAATATATGGAGAATACACGTCCTTTTCACAGTAAATGTCATGACGGAATGCGGCAATATCAATATTGATATCATCATTCGCTTTTAAGGCGAAGTTTAATGCCAAATCACTATTTTGATTAATCTTTATTACGAATTGGTGTACATTATGAAAACCAAAAAATATGCTTTAGATAAATTGAAGGTTTTCCTAACATTTCGCTTGAGTAGAATACAAATAAAGAAATAAATTACTCAATCAAAAATATAAATGCAAACTACTACAATTTTTTTTTCAATAGAAATGTATGAACTCATAAAGGAAACAACTTTAAAAAAATTAACTTTTTTGCTTTCTTATAAAATTATTTACAAAATAAGTAAAAAACAGTTTTGTGCTTGAAATCGAACGTTTCTAGACTCCGTTTGTCAAGCGATTTTAATGCCTATTACCTACGATATAAGGTATACCAAGAATATACACATTTTTGGCTTGTAGCATCCTTGTTAGGTACTCTGTCAATTCATTCGTCAAAAGCCTGAAGTCCCGTTTTTAACAGGAAAACAAATAATTTGACCAGAATTTTAATAAATCAAATCAATAAGTTTTTTTTGACTTCTTCCAATGTTCACTTATGTATACCATAATGTTATGTTATAATTCCAGTCAATTCATTCCTGTGCAGAGGGATTGCGTTAAGTATTCCTCGGGCTTCCCCGAATCCTTCCACCACTCAAGCCACTCTCTAAACACCACTGACACTAATAAGAACACACTTCGAAATTTGCATTGAAATCGGTCAACTACTTTTCAAGTTTTATGAGCACAAACTGAAAACAGGCTGAATTTTTTTTTATATATTACTAGCAGACGTGTACCCGGCGTTGCTGGGGGTTATCCTTAGGAGATAGACATACACCATCGCTGACTTTTCTGTAGGCCTTTTTAAGATGTACAATTCCCTAGTACATTATTTTGATGTATCTCAAACGGTTTTTGAACTAGCGTTAGCAATGTGTGCTCCAGAAAACATATTTTTACAACTTGATTACAAAACATCGACTTTTGTTTACTTTCTATAATTATAATATAAAATAAAACATTAAGGACGGGTTGTTTCGGAGAATTTGAACAATTCATCAAATTTCAACTTTCATTTACGGGTTCTGTGAAAGTCCTATTCAAATTCTGTTATTATATCATTATAGACTAGTTGCTTGACAGAACTGAAATAAAAACAGAACTTAAAAATATCTTTCACAGAACTTGAAAATTAACTTTGAAATTTGAACAATTGTTCAAGTTCTCCGAAACAACCCGTCCTTAATGTTTTATATGTGTGAACCTTCCGGAAGAAATTTTCTAGTTCTCAAAGATAGCGACATTGTATTGTACTATTTAGTGAAGAACTTTGATAGCCGTCTTACTAGACAGTGGCGTTATCTACGTCATACTGATGTTGTAGCCAATTGGAACCATCTGATTGATAGTTCTTCGGCGTTTGAATCTAACGCAACTTCCGTCCCATGCTTGTCTATGAATACTTCTCACGCGGCGATTGTTATTATTCCCGCAGTGTTATTTAAAAACGATTGTTTTAGCTCGAAACTTTCTAATTTACGCTCTAAAACTTGTGAATTCAGAAATTGGGGGGTCAAAATTTTACAACCTAAAATCCACCCGAAAAAACAGTTTTATATTAATAGATGTATTTAACTGAAGATTAAACTTTCCTCCCTGGGGACTCGAGTCAACCGCGATAACAACTGAACCAAATCCCGTTTGGGTAGGACCGACATTTAATTCGTATATTAACTACTGTAATTAAATTCCAATTTCATAGAAATGCGCATAAGTCGGCTTGTGTATGCGTTATTTGCACCAAAAGTTGATATAATGCATTGCCATCGACAACAAATCTATCTGCCGAGTTTCAGCTCGATCGAATGAAATGGGTTAATTTCCATTTCCAAAATCGAAATTGAATCAGATATATTTAAAAAATATTACCAATCTATGCTGCAAACGACTTTTATTTGTATTTTGTACGTCCCTCAGTACCCTAGAGGTGATTTTTCACAAAAACTGCGCTATAAAAATGAAGTTAACTGCTGTCCGTTCGTGACTCTCCAATCCACATGCATACTTTACAAAAAATATATATTGTTTGTATCAAATCACTTTTTTTTTAAATTGCGCGATTTTCTGAATTTTCCAAAAATCAGTTCCAATATTGAAAAAGACCCTTAAATTCAAAGCAAATTTTAAATGATTGAAATAAATTTTATTCAGAAGGAGTGTAAGGAGAATATATGATGCGAATGCGAATGGTATCAGAAGTGGGGGACGCCCGAGGAAGACATGGAACGATCAAGTGGATCAGATACTTGAGTCGGGCCATGTCAAGAGTCAGAATAATAGAAGAGTATGTATGAATGTGAATGAGGCAAGAAGTGTGTGCCAAGATCGATTTGTTTGGCGGTCAGTCCTCTCTGCCTACCCCTGCGGTGAAACGGCGTGATGGTTAGTTCGTTAGTTCAAATACTGGGATTATGTCTGGCCTTCGATAGTATGAAAGATAACGTAAAAAGAAGATGACTTCTTGGAACATCTGCATACCCACGCGTGACGCAGCGATGAGGTAATGCGAACTCATATTGTCTGCATAAATTACTGCGTGACGTCATATAAAAAAGGGGTGTCCAACATTTTTTATTCCTATAAATAAACAATCATAATTAATTAAGATTTTAAAACTTATTTGCGCAGAATCGTAATTGAAGCATAGCTTATGTCTGTCTTGATGGAGACTGTGACGCTGTCAAAAACTTTTGCTAAAAAGGAAGAAGCTGAACACGGTATAGTAACCCAAAAATAATCTTGATGATAAAGTATTTTTGGCCGTGAAAATCTCAAATTATATCACAATTTTTTTGTGCCATCCTAAATATTATTTCTCTCTTTTGTACAACTTACTAAAACAATGTAATTGAATGTTAATGAATTCTAAATACCGTCAATAAATATATAGATAATATTATTATTTTTATGCCATCTGAAATTAGGGAGGCGGGTTTAGGTACCGCCGTTCCGGGAACCATTTATTGCCATAGGTCACCTCAAATGGTTCGGTACGTTTGGTGATTTAGCAGGGGCGCTCATCGGGTGAGGTGTGTTCAGGAATTGCCTGCCCACCAGCAGCGTGGCGTGCCGGATCGGGAGAGGCTGGTTTGGGAAGACCTCTTGACCTCTCCAACTGATCTGTCGACCCATCGCCTTGCGCCGCAGTGAGAGGGATATATTCATTCGTCCTCACTTTCTTACCAAACTTTCATACTTTTTCCTTTCCAGAACTACCTCTACTTCCTTTCGTTAAAAAGACCCTACACGCAATATCCTCAAAGATGACGTAGGTCCTGAGAGAAATTACTTTAAAAACTGAATTCTATTTTTTCTTTCTATTTTCTCTCATTTGTATATTAAATTATACACTAGCTAGCACTACATATCCAACTAGTCCATTTTGCAGCCGTGTTCTAAAATTAATTATAAAAACACCCTAATATTATAGAACTCCCTTCTTCTTCTGGCGCTAGTCAAATTAGATTGTCAATGTTAGTTGTAAGTTTCTACGTATTTAAATATATATATATGTCATTAAGATAGTAGTTATATACTACTACACTAGATATAAGTCTTAGATGTAAGTCAGTAGTTCTAGTATTAATTATTTAAGAAATATATTGTACAGCACCATTGAAGTGATTTTTCACGAAAATGACGCTATATAAATTAGCCTTTTTTTTTTTTACTATTTTCCGAATTTATGTCCGTGTTAAATCTTCTCCACAGGAAAAACTAAACCCTTCCACACACTTTTCCACAAATGATCATCTAGTCAATCAACATTATGTAAGTGCATTATATAAGCAAAATAAATACAAAACAATACAAGAACAACACGTCAACTCACCAGAGATCAAATGGGAAAATAATTCACCGACTCCAGATATTTTCATATCAGAGGGTTCGGCTCGGTAGAACTTCTAACAGGGCCTATAAATCCTACTGATCCCTCAACATAAATATTTAAAAAATCTTTCGTTATCCTACATGATTTATAATGACTGATTTTTGCATTTTATATATATTTTTTTTTCTTAGAGAGAGCTAGGTATAATGCCAGTAGCCGAAATAACGAATGGTAATATTTTTATAGTCTGAGAATGCCAAATTCTTTTTATCTCATTTCCTAAATCTGTCTATTTTCTTATTTTTATCAGATTTTTGAATAATAATAATAATAATTAAATACAGCTTCAGAGTCACAGCCCGCATTTATATTTTAGCAAATTGCGCTCGCGTGTACCAAGTTTGCGTACCCCTAATTAACACATTCTTTTCCTAGTGTTTGAAGCGGCCTCAGGTACTCTCCCATTGAAGGCCGTTTGTCGTGCCCAAACTTAACAAATGTAATACTGTAAGCACTACATATAGTACACATTACACAGAGTTACATCCTGTGGCGGTTTGTGGACTTTTTCACATCAGAATATAAACAAATTCATATATTTGTATACCTATTTCAAGCCTTTTTCCACACCAACTCGCATTATTTTTTTTTATGTAAACAAAACTATATTTCGCCACGTAATATCAGGTACTTAAGCAATAGACAGCTTACTCTAAGGTCAGCAGATCAAGATGTTAGTAATCGTCTAATTGAACTTTCTAAGTCAAATCGAGCCGTTTACTATGATCACTCTTTTAGTGTAACAGACCCGCTCATCTGGAATAGACTTCCCTCAGCTCTTACTAATCAACAGAATTTGGCTGAATTTAAACGGGCTTTAAAAACAAAATTATTTAAAAAATCTTACCATTCATAAATTTTAACTTCTTTTCAATATTTTACATTAAGCCATATTCTAAAACTTCCGATAATTGTTTGGTTTCGGTTGTCTCCTTATTGTACCTTTTTAAAATGTCTGCTCAGAAGATTCTCATTTCTGAGCACAAACTGCCTCCTGTTTTATGTTATGTTTTAGTTTTAATATTCGTGTTTTGTCCTGTCCTGCTGTTATTGTTATTCTAAGTTTTGTCATCACTTTGTATAAACAGTGTATTTAGTGTTATAATATTAGATCTGTATTGGGTAAGGCACACTGTAGGAATAATTTTAAAAACCATTAATACTGAATTACCATTTTTTTTAAAGTTTGTTATACGAGTAGTTAAGCGCACTTGAAATGACACTAAACTGCGCTATATAAATGCCATGTTATTATTATTATTACAAGTAACAAGAATAACTGCGTCAAAATCATCAAATTTAACTGCTTTATTGTAGAAAGCCGAAACCAAACTAGAGAAAGATAACTAACTAACTAAATAACTGTTATATCTCTGCTTTACTTACAGATTACTGTGTTGGGAACTCTTTGATAAAGTAAAAGGTTCTACTTATTATTGCGTTTATTTACGTTACAATAAATAGGTCTGGATTTAGCTACACGGGGTAGTCTCTCTCCCTGCAGCAGCTGGTACAGTTCCTTCGCTACCTAGGACTCTTGCAGCAGAGTCTCCATCTTCTGTCTTCGTCAAGCGTCACAGCGGTGCTGCCAAGGTTTGTTGTCTATGTGAGGATGTTGTGTCAGCGCTCTTTATTGGCAGCAGACACATGTCAGCGCTATATTGGCGGCAGACACATGCCTGAACGGATGACGAACCTCGTGCTGGCACAGTTGGTCTAAATAACAAATGTAGATCCTAGGAAATAAATTGTACAGCGCCCTTGAGGTGATTTTTCACAAAAACGGCGCTATACAAATTATCCAATTATTATTATTATTATTATTACTGTCCACTACCCGAGGGTTGGTAATTCTCTGTTTCTAGAAGCTTGTTGTCTGTCAATAATATCCCACAGGCAATTGCTACACTCTAGCGACATCTGTCGGACTCTAGAGTAAGCTTTCTGACTAGTGCCATCTATCGCTTGAATACCCAACTTATTACCATACATCACGCCGTTTCCCCGCAAGGGTAGGCAGAGAGGACGGACTGCCAAACAACTCGGTCACACCACACACTCCTTGACTCATACTCCTTTATTATTCTGACTCTTGACATGGCCCGACTCAAGTATCTGATTCACTTGATACTGCCATGTCTTCCTCGAGCGTCCCCGACTTCTGCGCAATAAAATATTGTTTATAATAGCAACTCAAGATAATTAAGATAAAATCTGTTTTAGTAGTAGATTTACATCTGCAATTGAAAGCAAATGGTTGGAGAAAGGCAAGCACAAGAAAATAAAAATTATGTTTTGTATATAATGCTATTTTTTAAGATATAAGTAAAAATTCGTACAATTCTGTAGTTCATTATCTATAAATAGTATAAGTCCCTATCCGGGTCTGTCTGTTTGTGCGCTTAGTTCTTCTAAACTACTCAACGGATTTTGATAGGGTTTTCAATATCATTTAGAGAATTTCTTCTGGAAGGTTTAATAATAATAATAATTGGATGACTTATATAGCGCCGTTTTTGTGCAAAATCACCTCAATGGCGCTGTACAAACTTATAATACATTTCTACAGTGATCTATGTTATTACTTAACTATTTATGGAGATAATATACAGTACAATACTTACCTGGTAGGTCACTTGAGATTAACACTTATTTAACATTATCTAATTGTTTATTAGCGAAATTTAGATACAGGATTTAGGACATAATTGGAAAATTGAATATAACTGGACTTTCTCTCAGGAATGGTATATTTAATTTAAGGGTATGACAGCTTAAAAAGGTAAGTTTTTAGTTTAGACCTGAATTCTGTTGGACTTGTTATGGATCTTAGTTCCGGAGGGAGTTTATTCCAAGCCTTCGGCCCAGATACTCCGAAAGCGCGATCACCAAACTTAGTATTTGGCTTGCGCTTAGGTTCTATCAGTCTGCCTACACCAGCTGATGATGTTGCTGATATAATACATTCCTATTATATTTATAGAAAGTAGAGAAAAGTCTATGTTTTGTAATCAAGTCGTAAAAAAATTTTTTCATGCGCTTTTATTGCTAACGCTGGCTAAACCTTATGAAATAAATAAAAATAATTTACTAGGGAATTGTACATCCTAAAAAGGCCTACAGAAAAGTCTAAGAATGTATATTTCTATCTCCTAAGGATAATCCCCAGCAATAGTTTTATACAAAAATAAAGTCGCTATCCGCGTCTGTCTGTTTGTGCGCTTAGTTCTTCTAAGCTACGCAGCGGATTTTGATAGGGTTTTCACTATCATTTAGAGAATTTCTTCCGGAATGTTTACATATATAATACATGCCTATTATATTTATAGTAAGTAGAGAAAAGTCGTGCAACGCCGGGTATACGTCAGCTGATTTTTGAATATTTGTTTATGAATGCAATTAAGTTAATCAAGGAAAACTACCACATATAATGTTAGCCATACATTTATTTAACCCTTCCCGACATCCGATAGAGCTGAAACTCGGCGGATAGGCTCGTTGTCGATACAATGCATTCTATCATTGTAAATATTGGTGGCAATCACGCACACACAGGCGGAAATATACGCATTACTTTGAAATTGGCTGACATTACAGCTGTTAACATACGAAATAAATGTCGTTCCTATCCAATAGGGATTTGTCGCAGTCGATAGCGCGGTTGATTCCAGTCACGTGGGATGAACGTTTATTCCTTAGTCAACTTTTATTTTATTTTAAATACATTTTAAAAGTTCACAGCAGTAAGAGCCAGACCCTGGGGAGGAAGTTTCAATCCTCAGTCAAACAAAAAATATCTTTGTAATTGACTACTAGCCGGGCCAAGAGGCGCGACTAGTTCGAAAATTAAAATAAATATGTTTTATTATTCGTATCATTTATTTTACTTGGAACGAATTTAAAATATTTTTTAACTAATCAAAAATACTGATTTCAGTTGTCTGTGCGTTCAATGAACTCAAATTTGCTTTGAATATAAGTATCAGTTTATAAATTTCAAACAGTGTGGAGAATTCATATAGGTAGGTTTTACCTTTTACAATTTTATTCTAATCAATTCTTCAGAGTTGAAGGTACTCTCAGTATATCCCTGGTGTAAGACCACCATTCAGAATTGAAATGGGTTTAGCAATGTTTTGTGACCAGGTCTGAATAGCCAATTACTTCCCATGTTCCTCTTTCCCATCTTCTACCCAGCCTTTCAAAATATACTAATTGGGGATGTATTAGTCTCACTGGCTCCAGGCTGTTGGGACTTTTGTGCGTTAATCACAAATAATTACCGGATAAATGCGAATTCCAATGTATTTTTTATTTTTTACTGTTCGTTAGAGATAACGATTATTATATTATGTTACCATCGTGTTTATCAGCTCCCAGCTTTTTGTTATCTAATTCAATAATTTATCTGCTTTTTATCAATGGTTGTTAACTGAAGTTAGTTATTTTAGAAAAATAATAATAGATGTTGTCCGGAATAGCAATTATTGAGTCGTTCGTGAACTTAAAAAGGAGGTATTTTAGAAAAATAATAATAACGTTATTACATACTCAGAGACGTGAACGACTTCTGACAGTTCAACATCTGGACTATGACATATGAACGTACACCTAGCGTCTTGTTTATCTCGTACCATTGTTCATACGCTTATGCCGGGATCACACGAGGACAATACAGTCAAAATAAGAACGCTGTCAAAATTTATTTATAGATAGTGAGTTAGCTAAGAGCTACACAGATGCACTCATAGATGGCAGTGCAAACAGCTTGCTTGGAAGTCCGCAAGATGGCAGCTAGTAGTCAGTAGTCGCCAGGGCCAGTTAGGCTGCTGCCAGACAATCTTGGTGTTTGCAGATCTCATTTAGCCAGCTCCTAGTTAGGTCGACCGTTGAAGTCACTCTTGTAATACGCGAAGTATTGAATAAATCCCTGATTTAATATAATTAAGTTATCTCCTTCCACAACGCGTTGGAGAACTGTATATGGGAACACAACAGATACAAAAAAAGTACAAATTACATATTAAACTCTAGGAAACTAGGAATTATTCCAACTAGGAAAGTTTCACGTTCCAGGACAGACAAATTGACAGGTGTACTTCATATTATTCCTTAAGGCGATGCCATACGTAGTAATGCAAAATCATGTGTTTTTGGTTTGAAAATTTGGTCGCCTAGAAATGTTTCAGATGCTTTAATTAAATACTGCGAGAAGAATACATCTTGGCCTTTGAAATATTCGAGTATTTTTTAGATAAGTCTTTTTATAAGCCCAGAAAAAAAAAAATGTATAAGGCCTATGAAAACTGCTTTAAAGTTCAAAATCTCCTACTTACGAACCCATTTTCGGTTATGATTTTATTGCATAATGTGGCAAATTAAGTTATTTATAAAATGATCGAAAAAAATTTAAATATTTATGCCTGAACATCTACAAAATAAAATAAAAGCCACTTTTTGGACATGTTTTTTTCTTGCATAAATCAAAACAGGCGGATGGTGTTAAGCGGGAATTTAAACCTTATCGCCATTTACGTAAGGGTTGTTATTGATAGCGGCTCAATTTAAAATATTATACGACGTAGTGCATAATTACATCACAAAACTTTTCATTTTTCTCTGCAACTGAGTTGTGTTATGAAGAAAAAAAAATAGGTATCCAGGTACCTGATAACATGTTGGAGGAATTACATTAAGATTTACAACGTAAAGAGATGAAGTTATGTTAGGTTATGTGTTTACAAGTAGTGAACTTATATGAGTACACTTATAGGAGAATCTACATTATCTATGTGATATATGTAAACTACGTGTCTTGGTTCATTGTTCTGTCTTCCAACTAGGACAGTGGGTCAGGAGCTGGGACAAAACAATATTGTACTGTTCTAGTGTGATCGCTGCTTTACGCGGGGAGTCGTACATAAGGAGCTGTGTCAGGAAATCACAGTAATCTCATTGCTCATCTGCTCTGACTCAATTGAGCCATCGTTAAATGTGACAGATTATTATTATTATTTATTGGATAATTTGTATAGCGCCGCTTTTGTGAGATATCACCTCAGGAGCGCTTTACAGTTGGTATTACAAAAATATAAACATTACAAAAATAAAGTGAAGTTAAGTTAAGTAAAATGAAGTATAGGAACAGGTGACATGAAGATAGAAGATGGAGACTCTGCAGCAAGAATCCTAAGTGGTGAAGAAACTGGACCAGCTGCTGCAGCGAAAGAGTCCACCGCGTCCACCAACAGTGCCAGCACGAGGTTCGTCATCCGTCCAGGTATGTGTCTGCTGCTAATAAAGCGCTGACACACTGTCCTCTCACAGATACCAGACCTTGGCAGCACCGCTGTGACGTTCGACGAAGATAGAAGATGGAGACTCTGCAGCAAGAATCCTGGGTGGTGAAGAAACTGGACCAGCTGCTGCAGCGAGAGAGTCCAGGTATGTGTCTGCTGCTAATAAAGCGCTGACACCTCACATAGATAAGAGACCTTGGCAGCACCGCTGTGACGTTCGGCAAATCCATCATTCATCTCCATGTAATCCGGTTCCTGGTGATTGTTAAAGTGGTTTATTCTGCCCGCAATAAATAAATTCCCATTAACTCATGTCAAGCAACAGAATTTTCGTTTAAAATAATTACATATTGAGGATTATCTCTTTAAGTTATTTTATCTGATAACAAAATGTTTATCAGATTTTGCCAGATATGAACATTAAAACATATAACTCAGTTCAGTATGACGTTAGTCGATGTGTTGTCCGTCGTTTCTCATTTTTTAACTGAACAGTTTTAAAAAAGTGATTCGTTTCTATCTCCGGCTATTGGGCAAATATTTTGAAGTTGAAACGCGGGACAGTTTAAAAGGTTCGGTTATTGTGATTTTGGATTTTGGAATACCTACTTCGTACAAAAAAAGGTTAGAAAATTTATTATTTTAGCATAAAGGCGGTGATAGATTACGCTAAAAGTTTAATTATATAACTCCATATTGCTCGATATACATTCCGATACAGACCTGTCACACCTAAAAGATGATGTGTTATAAGTGTGGGCGTGGCAACCATATACGCTGTGATCTGCTAGCCAGGCTGTATTTGACAATTATGCGACCCCCTCTCGTAGAGAAGGGGTCAGAACAATTTACATTACTCGGCTGTCATCTGTCAAAGTGACAGATCCCATACAAATAAATGATATTCAACGGCAGTTCGCCAATTGATCTAACCCCCTCTCATAAGGAATATTATGGAAAAGGGTGTCACCCTAACATATAATACGTATATGCCACGTCCAAATTATGCGCGCAAATTATAGCGTAATGTGTCTAATACTACGTATACATACGCGAGCCGAACTGAATCTCAACATATGCGAAAGGAACGAAGCTACTTGCAGTTGCTTCGTTCCTTTCCCGTAATTCGTGGCTCAGTTCTCAGATATATACGTACCATTAGGTGTGGTCGCCGATTTATCACAGACCTCTCATTTATCAAGATTCCCAGGTCCTAGAAATGAAATTGGTTATATGTTTTCAAGGTTTTCAGGTCTATGTTTTCAAGGTATAATCGATGCAAGGATGATGCAGTCCTACTGGTTCCGGGTTTAGGGTTTTAACTATGATAAGGACATAACGAATAGCTTAACACTTTCGCACCGTACGTATATTTGAAAATACATCGATTTTTAGATAAGTTTGTGTATTTAGGAAGTATGTTTACGAGAGTTGGGAAGGCTGACAGAGATATTGAATGAAGGCTAAATGCAAGCTAATGGTGCTAGCAAAATATTGCCGAAACTAGAAGTACACAATGGAGTGCTGGTACCCACCCTGACGTTTGGCAGTGAGGCACTGATCTGGCAGAGGAAGGATGAAAGCAGATTGAATGATGTAGAAATGTGATCCATGAGGCGTATGAGTGGTAAAACCTCGTATCATCGTGAGAGAAATGTGTAGATTCGCAAAGAATGCCAGAACGAATAATATTAGGAAAGGGACGCTTTAATGGTTTGGGCATGTAAATCGAATGAACGAAGAGAATATATAACGCAAACGTGAATGGTAGTAGCCCGAGGAAGACATGGCACGACCAAGTAAACAAGACCGCATCTGATACAACTAACAATACACATTTTCCTTAACATAAGAAACATATATAAAATAAAACAATTGAAAACAATATATTTTGCACTCTGCCAATCAATAATAGAATATGGAATTATTGCTTGGGGAGGAGCAACAAACTTGGCTATCAATTACATAGAAACCGCACAGAAAACGATCTTAAAGGTAATACTAAAAAAACATAGACTGACCGATACAGACCAAATATTCAACAGCTGTGACGTACTACATATACGCCAATTATACGTTAAAACACTACTAAACTACATTTTTAACAAAAAAAATAAATTTCAACATACACAAAATAACACTAACAGACCAGTTAGACAAGCGTACAAAGAAAACATTAAAACTCCAACAGTAAATTCAACCTTTGGACAAAGACACTACCAATACCATGCTATAAAAGCTTTCAACAGTCTAAAAATTGAAATTAAAATTGAGGAAAATAAAAATAAATTCACACACAAAATTACAAAATGGATTAAACAACAAAGAAGACAATATTACCAAAATGTCATAGCATAAAATAAAAATAAAACCTACACGTAACACACAAAACCAACATAAACACACATCACTCACAAACACACAAGATTATTTTCATTGTATTATTTTTTAATTTTAAATGTATTATTATGTATTTTTATTTTTAATTTTAAATTTATTATTTTCTTTTCAAATTTACTATCTTCTCTTTAAATGTAATATATAGATTAGATTTTCATATTATAAAATGAAGGCCTCAGCACGGGCAAGCCACCCAGTGAGGCCTACATTACTGGAAAACATAAATTGTAACTAAATAATGTACCAAATAAATAAATAATAAACTTAGTTATTAAATTTTCACACGAAGTAAAAACTTTGGTGATATACATAATTATATTAAAATAACTTTGTTTTTAATACCAATTTATTATAATAATAATAATTGGCTAATTTATATAGCGCCGTTTTCTATTAATTAATTATTCGATAAATATATTTATCGAATAATTAATACTTGAACTACAAACTTACATCTAAGACTTAAGGCGAAGCTTAATGCTAAATCACTATTTTGATTAATCTTTTTAACGAATTGGTGTACATTATGAATAACAAAAAATATGCTTTAGATAAATTGAAGGTTTTCCTATCGTTTCGCTTGAGTAGAATACAAATAAAAAATAAATTATTCAATAAAAAATATAAATGTAAACTACAAAAAAGAAACATTTTTTCAATAGAAATGTATGAACGCGTAAAGGAAACAACTTTTTAAAAATACAGTTTTATAGCT
Source organism: Hesperophylax magnus (assembly GCA_026573805.1). Lineage (NCBI taxonomy): Eukaryota > Metazoa > Arthropoda > Insecta > Trichoptera > Limnephilidae > Hesperophylax > Hesperophylax magnus. The sequence continues at coordinate 3,008,516 of JAIUSX010000005.1, read as the reverse complement.
AAGATTATCTGTGACAGTTTCACTTGATTAAGTTTTTTGCTTTCTTATAAAATTATTTACAAAATCAATAAAAACCTGTTTTGTGCTTGAACTCCGTTTGTCAAGCAATTTTAATACCTATTACCTACGATATAAGGTATACCAAGAATATAGACATTTTTGGCTTGTAGCTTCCTCTTAAGACTAACTGCTATGTGTAGGTATATATTTTCAAAATATAACACCAACCGGTTTCGGTTCACTCTGAACCTTAATCAGGATCACCATCAATAAAGTGTTATTAAAAACAGAGTTATTGTAATTATTATAAATAGGTTATTTTTAACATACTTTAAGGCATGAAATATTTAATTTAATTAATTTAGTTTTAATTCAGGTCTGAAAGGGTTAAAAGTTTTTAATTATTTTCAGAACGATAAACGATTGTCTTTTTGTAGTAGTAGATAAAATTAATCATTATCTCTTTCGTGTGTATCTCAGGTGATAATTTCTTTCTGGTTATTTTTATGTCACTGTTTCTTTTATTATAAGTGTTATATAAATTACATATCGGTGCAAAATATATTTCTAATCGCAATCTCAGCAAAGAAGAAACTGGTTCTTGTGCTTGGTGAGCGAGTTACACTAATTAAAAGGAAAATAGAATAACATTATGCAATAGGTAAATATATATATATATATATATATATATATACACAGGGTGTATCGGCACGTACCCGACAAATTTTAACCAACTATTCCTTAGCGCATTTGGAGTTTAAAATGTTATTGGCACTTTGCTGTCCGGTAACATTTTTTTTCAATTTAAACAATTTTTTTTTAAAAATCCACACTCCGTCACTGTCATTGGCATTGTTTCTCTTGTTCAACAGATTTTATTAGCAAGTGTATCAAAAAGCGTCTTCGCTCTTTCATACACACTAAATAATAATAGTTAAAAATGAGACGAATGGTGCCGAATAAACTCCCTCCAGAACTAAGATTCATAACAAGTCCAACAGAATTTAGGCCTAAACTAAAAACTTACCTTTTAAAGCTGTCATACCCTTAAATTAAATATACCATTCCTAAGAGAAAGTCCAGTTATATTCAATTTTCCAACCATGTCCTAAATAATCTCAAGTGACCTACCAGGTAAGTATTGTACTGTATATTATCTCCATATACAGTTAGTAATAACATAAAAGAAATGTATTATATACTTGTACAGCGCCCTTGAGGTGATTTTGCACAAAAACAGTGCTATAAAAATCATCCCAATATTATTATGTCATTTCGTTGTGATTGTAAAAGTGCGCCAATGTAGGTAAATACGTACATTATTCAACCAAACTCGAATAAAATATTGCCAGATGGGTTTTCAAACTTTGACAAAGGATAAAACATTGGTGACAAGTGGTGAAAATATGAATAGTAATTTTTTTATTAAAAAAAAATATTACCGGACAGCAAAGTGCCCATAACATTTTTTACTCCAAATGTGCTAAGGAATAGCTGGTTAAAGTTTGTCGGGTACGTGCCGATACACCCTGTATATTCAAATTGAAAATAAATAAATATTTATTGCACAAAAATACAGAGTACAAAGGGTATAGCTTATAGGTTACATCCTATTTCTTACAGCTAACCCAACAAATACACATTCTATTACATAACCCAACAATTACATGTTAACGAATGCATGTAAATAAAAAATAAAAAAAACAGAGGTATTTTATTGATGTAAGGTATTCATTTAAAGTGTAGTGACATTTGTTTAAAAGAAATGTTTAAGTATTAATTTAAGTATATCGGTTATTTGTTTGATGCTACGTGGAAGGTTGTTATTTACTTTAATAGCCATGTAGTGTGAGTCTTTTTGAAATATAGTTTTGTTTGCTTTTAGGATTAATAAGTTTTCTGTGTTTTTTTTTAAGAACTTTTCTGGAGATGATCGAACTAACAGGCATAACTCCATTATATATCCGTCACTGTCAGAAGTTTGAGATTTTTAAAAATTGGTCTACTTGAATCCCGATGATCAGAGTTTGGCACCTCTTTTGGATGATAAAAATATCTTTGGCGTTTACTGAGTTTCCCCAAAAAACTATTCCGTATTTTATCATTAAGTATACGTACCTATCCATAGTATGCGGTAATTACTGACTCGATGTTTGAGATATTTTTAAGGGTACCTAGAACAAAAGAAAAGCTACTGATTTTTGCTACAAATATAATAATAGGAACAATTGAAGATAATCTATAGTACATATACGTAGGTGTACATATACAGGTGTATCGGCACGTACCCGACAAACTTTAACCAGCTATTCCTTAGCACATTTGGAGTAAAAAATGTTATGGGCACTTTGCTGTCTGGTAACATTTTTTTTAATAAAAAATTTACTATTCATATTTTCACCACATGTCACCAATGTTTTATCCTTTGTCAAAGTTTGAAAACCCGTCTGGCAATATTTTGTTCGAGTTTCGTTGAATAATGTACGTACGTACCTACGTTGGCGCGCTTTTACAATCACAACGAAATGGCACGGCACCATTCGTCTCATTTTTAACTATTATTATTTAGTGTGTACGAAAGAGCGAGGACACTTTTTGACACACTTGCTAATAACAGCTGTCGAACACGAGATACAATGCAAATGACAGTGACGGAGTGTGGATTTTTTTTATTTATTTTTTGTTTTTAATGGAAAAAAAATGTTACCGGACAGCAAAGCGCCCATAACATTTTTTACTCCAAATGTGCTAAGGAATAGCTGGTTAAAGTTTGTCGGGTACTTGCCGATACACCCTGTATATAGGATTCTGTTACATACTGAATACTGAACAATAAGGAGAGTAATTAGAAACATCTTAATAAAGTAGAGATGAATATAGATAGATACACTGATAATAAATGAAACGAAATGGAAAAACAGGTATATTTAAATATATACAATTTGGGAGGCGGAGTTGGTTACCGCCGCCCCGGGAACCATTTATTGGATAACCAACGCCTCTGCCATAAGTCAAGCTATGTGGTTTGCTACGTTTAGTGACTTAGCAGTGGGTGAGGTTTGTCTAGGTCTCTGGGCTCGACCCTTTGACCACTCCGCTCGGACTCTCAGTGGGTGGGATGGATGCATACGCCCGTCACTCTTGGACACACAGACCTCCAGTATCCTACTTTCCTTCACAGAACTTTTCCTAAAAACAAGATAAATATTGAAAACAAAATAATAATTATTATCTAATCTTACAATCTAAGAGAGGGAATTGCGTAAAGGCGATAAAAATATTTAACGATGTTTATCTAAATTAACGTAACCAATAAAATTAAAAATTTAATTTTTTGGTAGCTATCGATTTGTTACAAATGACGTTATATTTCTTATCTATAATTTACAAATGCAATAAAAATATTACTTGGAATTCCTTTTTTAATGTTTGCAGAAGTTTGATAAAGAAAACCTCTTTTTTTTGGGCACTAGATAGCGTTATTATCAGAATGATTGCACACTTTCTAATATTGTAGACGGAAGTGTCGCCCTCTGTTATTTAAAAAAATAATTGTTTTAGTTTTCAAGCAATATCCCGATGGTAAAATGTAAAATTTATATTAAGAGGAAGCTACAAGCAAAAAATGTCTATATTCTAGGTATACCCTATATTATAGGTAAACGTAGTCTAGAAACGTTCGATTTTAAGCACAAAACTGGTTTTTATTTATTTTGTAAATAATTTTATAAGTAAGCAAAAAAGTTAATCAAGTGAAACTGTCACAGATAATCTTAGCTATAATACTGTATTTTTTTTGTTTAATTGTTTCCTTTACGCGTTAATACATTACTATTGAAAAAAAAATTTTTTAGTAGTTTACATTTATATTTTTTATTGAGTAATTTATTTTTTTATTTGTATGTTACTCAAGTGAAACGATAGGAAAACCTTCAATTTATTTAAAACATATTTTTTGGTATTCATAATGTACACCAATTCGTTATAAAGATTAATCAAAATAGTGATTTAGCATTAAGCTTCGCCTTAACTAACTAACCAACCATCACGCCGTTTCCCCGCAGGGGTAGGCAGAGAGGACGGACCGCCAAACAACTCGGTCTTACACTTCTTGCCTCATTCACATTCATACATGGTCTCATACATACTCTTCTATTATTCTGACTCTTGGCATGGCCCGACTCGAGTATCTGATTCACTTGATCGTGCCATGTCTTCCTCGGGCGTCCCCGACTTCTGCTACCATTCTCCTTTCTTTGCTCATTCGCTCTACATGCCCAAACCATCTAAGCGTCCCTTTCTTGATCTCACTCATTACGCTTACATCAGCCTTGCAATCTTTGCGGATCTCCACATTCCCCACACGATGATACATGGTTTTACCACTCATACGCCTCAGGGATCTCATTTCAACAGCATTCTATCTACTTTCATCGAGTTCCATGCCTCACTTCCATACGTCAGGGTAGGTACCAGAACTCCGTTGTGGACTGCTAATTTCGCTTATTTGGACATTTTTTTGGTAGCGCCAACTGCGTTCAGTCCTCCATTAATGGAGTTACTCCATTAGTTATCAATTTGTTGACTTAAAAAAAATCCAGATCATAAATAATACAGAGGACAAACTCTTCTGGAAGTCATTCAGATAGCCATATTCTAACAGCATAATACAGAGGCCGAACTCTTCTGGAAGTCATTCAGATAGCCATAGTCTAGCAGCAAAAAATGTTCTATTATGGTTTTTATTTGCCAGTAATGTAATTATTGTAAAAGTAATGTCATTGAGCGATGTATTACTTTGGATTAATAGTTTTACATGCATTTTGGCTATGCCAACGAGGACCACCGGTAATTGTAAATCTAGTTATGCAGTGTATTATTACATATTCACATGAGTAATCTGAAAGTATGTTGCCTGTTGTATGCTGATGATGCGGTGCTGATTGCTAATAGTATGGACGATCTGCAGTCTCTCGTGTCTAAGATGAACCAAGTATGCATGAAGAATGAGTTAATGATGAATGTAAGTAAGTCTAAAGTAATGGTGTTTGAAAGAGAGAGTACGAAAACAGTGTGCAATATAGCTGTGAATGAGGAATACTTGGAGCAGGTGGATGAGTTTGTGTATTTAGGAAGTATGTTCTAGAGAGATGGGAAGGCTGACAGAGATATTGAAAGAAGGGGAAATGCAGGTAACTCCATTAATGGAGGACTGAACGCAGTTGGCGCTAACAAAACATTGTCCAAAGAAGCGAAGCTAGCAGTCCACAATGGAGTGCTGGTACCTACCCTCATGTATGGAAGTTAGGCATAAAACTGAATGAAAGTAGATTTAATGCTGTAGAAATGAAATCCCTGAAGCGTATCTGTGATATAACCGTATATGATCGTGTGAAGAATGTTGCAAGGCTGACGTCAGCATATGAGTAAGATTAATAAAGGGACGCTTAGATGGTTTGGGCATTTGGGACAGTCGGGGACGCCCGAGGAAGGCATGGCACGACCAAGTGAATCAGATACTTGAGTCGGGCCATGTCAAGAATCAGAATAATAGAAGAGTATGTAAGTGTGTGGTGTGACCGAGTCGTTTGGCAGTCCGTCCGATGGTTAGTTAGTTAGTTAGTCAGTCAGTTAGTTCACATGCAGCCATTATGTCATCCGTCACAGTTCATTATAATATTGTCGGGAAAATGACATCACCGTTGCTAATCCGCCAAGTTCCAGTTTTTTCTTTTCATTAGATTCTTCGGTACATTCCGTGACGTTGATTTTTTTACTTCAACTAGTTTTAAAGAAAATTAACATTTTGTAAAATTTGATTTATTTATGTAAATTCTTGTACGACAGACTACATACATATATATGTACATACAAACATACATACATATTATATACATACATACATAAACAAACAAACATTTACAGTACAATATCTCTTATTTTAACTTTCTTAATATCATTTGGGAATAGGTTTTATGCTGTGTTTAATAATAATTAAATTCAACCCCATACTAATAAACGTGTTTTTAATTTTACACAACTGATAAATTAATGTCTCTTTATCGGTTGTGTAAAATTTAAATCACGTTTATTGGAAAGGTCCATAGTATATATATATATTTACATATATATCAGTATCTGTTTTAGGAATTTATTTCAAAAGACTCTTGCCATGCTGTGCCAGAACATCTGTTCTGCCGTGTGGTATCACGAACAAGTCGTGATACAAGCTATAAAGAGATAAACGGTAAGCCTTCAAATATGGTAAAGGAGTAGAAAGTTTGATGTAAACTTATAATTTGAAAACATCCATCAGTTCCATCCAATTTTGAAAATGTCACACAGAGACGCTCTACGAAATAATATATTAATGTTTTCCAGATAACGGTGGGATTTTCGTTGCGTTTATTAGTGCTAACCGATTTACTGTTCGAGTTTAGTAATTTTATAAAATGTACTTAATTGTAGATTACCTGATAAGTTAACCACAAAGTTTCGTGGAATTATCGGTCTCCTGTGGAAAGACTTACGTATTTATGAATCATTAATGGTTTTCAAGATATTAAATGTGATTCACAAGTGGTTACATTTTATTCACGGTTTGTGGGAAGTTTTTCCAACATTTGTCAAATTGCAACTCTTTTTTTGTGTTTTCAAGATATAAAATGTCATTCACAAGTGGTTACATTTTATTCAAATTCTATAATTAAGGTTTCTAGGAAGTGTTTCTAACATTTCTTAAATTGCAACTCTTTTTTGTCGTTTTCAAGTTATAATATGTGATTCACAAGTGGTTACATTTTATTAAAATTCTATAATTAAGGTTTCTGGGAAGTGTTTCCAACATTTCTTAAATTGCAACTCTTTTTTTGTGTTTTCAAGATATAAAATGTCATTCACAAGTGGTTACATACTATTCAAATTCCATATTTAAGGTTTCTGGGAAGTGTTTCTAACATTTCTCAAATTGCAACTCTTTATTTGTCGTTTTCAAGATATAAAATGTGATTCACAAGTGGTTACATTTTATTCAAATTCTATATTTAAGGTTTCTGGGAAGTGTTTCCAACATTTGTCAAATTCCAATTCCTTTTTTGTCGTATTCAAGATATAACATGTCATTCACAAGTGGTTACATTTTATTCAAATTCTATATTTATGGTTTCTGGGAAGTGTTTCTAACATTTCTCAAATTGCAACTCTGTATTTGTCGTTTTCAAGATATAAAATGTGATTCACAAGTGGTTACATTTTATTCAAATTCTATATTTAAGGTTTCTGGGAAGTGTTTCCAACATTTGTCAAATTGCAATTCCTTTTTTGTCGTTTTCAAGATATAGAATGTGATTCACAAGTGGTTACATTTTATTCAAATTCTATATTTAAGGTTTCTGGGAAGTGTTTCCAACATTTATCAAATTGCAATTCCTTTTTTGAAGTAATTTGTAGATTTCTTTAAGATTATGTAAGGACCAATTGTTTCACAGAACTTGAACAATTTGTCAAATTTCAACGTACTCGAAAGAATTTTCCAGATTTCTATACGATTCGCAAAGCATTGTCTGTATTTCCGTTCGATTCGCAATGTCACCTCTGGCTAATTTGTTATATGATAAAACAAAAAAATAATGTGTTTTTTTTATCAGTAATTTTAGTTCTGCCAGTTTTAAAACTTTTAACGCTTTCATAAAAAAATGTATGTTTATTAAATTTAAATTTTAATAATTATGTTTTCGGATATGTTCAGAAATATTCCACTTATTTGGATTTTATAAATGCAAACAAATTATTCGACCATCGAACAGCGTCTTTAAGAAATATGACGGTCATTATGCCAGAGGCCTGAGGGGTTAAATACTTAAGATACGCAGTGGTAACCCGGTTGGCACAACTGACCCGTGTTAAATAAATTCTGAACCCGCCGACCAATCACAGGGCGTTTAAGTCTTTGAGCTTTTAATCGTTCTCAAATGACGATTTATTAATTCTACGCATAATTATACATAATAAAAGTAACATATTCAAAATCAGCGTTTGTTGATCAATGTGAATATATGTTTTAATGCCATGATATAGTTCAGTTCCTGATTAAAGATGATTGTAATGAATGAGTTATCGATGCTAACGATCCTGTGTCTGTTAGGAGGGGCCGCTAGCTGCTAGCCGTTCAACACCACCCGCAGCAGACCTCCACCCATGACCATCCCGGCACCATGTCCGGAAGACACTACAACAACACGGCCTACCAGGAGTTTCAGCAGACGGGCGGCAGAAGGAATGGTAGGAATAGCTCTCTGAGCATCTCTTGCATCGGCCATTTCATCTCTAGTTCATTGCACGTCTGTTTTTTCGCCTTTGGTGGAATATTCTGATCCAATTAGCACGTTTTTCTTACTCTTTATGTGCTGTTTTCTTTTTCAATTTCCTGAAATAGTCTACTGTATTGTGTTTTTTTTGCTTGCTTGTTGGTTTTCTGTCTTTTTGGTGACATTTCATTTTCATTTTCATGGAATTGTGTACTTTAATGTGTTATGTGTTTTATGTGCTTGCTTATGTGTTTTCTGTCTTTTTGGTGGAGAGGCTCTTGTCCAATTTGCACGTTTTGTTTGTTGTTTTCTATCTTTTTGGTGGATATTTCTTAACCATTCTGATGAAATTGTGTACTTTCATGTGTTCTGTTGCTTGCCCATGTGTTTCCTATATTTTTGGTGGAGATTTCTTATCTAATTTCATGAAATCATTCACTTTGTTAGCCTATGTGTTTTCTGTCTTTTTGGTGGAAATTTCTTAACCATTTTGATGAAATTGTGTACTTTCATGTACTTTATTGCTTTCCTATGGATTTTCTGTTTTTTTTGGTGGAGATTTCTTATCCAGTTTGATGATTTTTTCATTGTTTTTTTTTTGCTATATGTTTTCTGTCTTTTTGGTGAAGAGCCCTTGTCCAATTGGCACGTTTTTCTGTATATTTTATTGGTCGCCTGTGTGTTTCTTTCTTTTTTGTGGAGTTTTTGTTTACAACCACGAATTTTTATTACCGGTTATGGTTTTGCCCATATTAATACTTCTGTGGTTATCTTCTGGATTTAAATATAAATTCTACAATATTTTAATATCCCATGATTTGACACGGGTCTGTGCTAGTTATACATAGATAAAACTTTCATCGATTTGTTGTTGCGGTATCGGATATCTCCACAAGCGAGTATTAAAAAATTAAATGTTTATTTTGGTGATTTCTACTTTTCTGAGAAGTGCTTTGAGATAGGCACACCTGCAGTTTTGATAAGTGACTAAATTCACTTTAATTTGTAATACGTGCAATAAATATTTATGTATAATAAATTATTTCAACACTCAATCAAAAATTGTTATTATTTTAAAATGCCAGGAGTGATAAAAAGTAATATGACTTCATAGACATTCAAATTAAGGTTACATTATTTATACGCAATAAATAAATAAATAGTTTTCTACGTATAAAAACTGAATTTTTCCGAGAAAGGCATACAAATACAGTATTATACCAATGATTCAATCCAATATTGTACCAATGATTCAATCCAATATTGTACCAATGATTCAATCTAATATTGTACCAATGATTCAATCCAATATTGTACCAATGATTCAATCCAATATTGTACCAATGATTCAATCCAATTTTGTACCAATGATTCAATCTAATATTGTACCAATGATTTAATCGACCACCATAACACGGGCATGTGCCTAGCATGGTGGTCGAAAAATTCCTCAATGCATGTAACTAATAATTTCATTGAATAAAGAAACTTAAAAAATAAAATAAAAAAATCCAATAATGTACCAATGATTCAATCTAATATTGTACCAATGATACAATCCAACATTGTACCAATGATTCAATCCAATATTGTACCAATGATTCAATCCAATATTGTACCAATGATTCAATCCAATATTGTACCAATGATTCAATCCAATATTGTACCGATGATTCAATCCAATATTGTACCAATGATTCAATCCAATATTGTATATGTATGCCTTTCTTGAAAGAATTGTGCTTTTTCACAGACAAATCTATTTATTAATATTCATATTGCTTACTTACAGGCCAAAATTAAAAAAATTTTCTCAATATTTTAAAGCATAACTTGAAAAAAGTGTATTTTAGTAAAATAATAAACGCCACCTATATTCTTTTACAGTTGCAATACCCTACATTTTTGTCCAATATTTGTTGACAAACTTTACATCCTGTTACACCCTGCTTATTATGCATATTTTCTACATCTAATCATTTCTGTCTAAAGTCCCTTTCTGCATTTTTACCCAGATGGTTTATGTAACTAATGATATGTTATCAACTCAAATAATAACTTTACTGTCACCTCATTATATAAACACTGGAAGAGTTACTTGCATGCTGATTTTCTAAGGAATTAAATATTACAAAAAAAATTGTACGAAATATTAAAATTAGTTTATTTGTACAGATTTGAAAGATTTGACATATGTAAATATAAATATTTAAGGTTTAACGAAACGTACCTTATAATCAGTCATAGTTAGCATTTTATTTCATTTATTTTATTTTATTGATACATGATTTAGAGTTAGGGTTGCCATCCGTCCGGGTTTCCCCGGATTTGTCCTAGTTTAGAAGGCGTCCGGGGAGCGTCCGGGCGGGGTTTCATTTGTAGTCCGGGTTTAAAAAATTAAAGTCTTGGGCCGCCCGCCACACACGGACTGTGCCTGCACGCCGCGACGAACCGACTCGTTGAATTTTTATTTTTTATTATTTCATAGATTTCTTGAAATTACAATTGTTATGTATTTTTTACAACCATACTAGGCTAATGCCCGTGTTAAGGTAATATGGCTGTTGATTAAAATTTAAGGTGATATAAATGAGAATAGTTTTGGATATTTTATGTTTTAAAAAATTAATAATGTAACTTACATTCCAGTAAGTCTAAACTTTAAAAAGGGTCAGTTTTGTTGCTTAAGATTTAAGAAGGCTGAATTTAGTTCATATTATGTTAAGAGGTATTTTGTTGTGTAAATGGCTGCTGATACAAATTCAAAGAAGATAATTATTATTCAGTTAAAAGAGTTACCTCAAAAATTGTAAGACTGAATACTAAAATGGTCTCAGTATTTTTAAGATTTTTGTTTAAAAATTTAATTACTATTAAAAATTTAATAGGTACATTTAAAATGATGATAAAAGATGACAAAATTCAATTTTAAGGTCTGAAAATAAATAAAAAAAGGTGATTTATGACATTTTAAATCACTGTTTTTATTACACTGACTGTGTTTAAAAAAAACCTGTTAACATGTCCGGGTTATGGGCTCTAAAATCCGGGGTTTTCCGGCCTCTTGTCCTGGTTGCCAAATTTTAGAGATGGCAACCCTATTTAGAGTACATGTGGTTTTTTGTGATATTTCACCCTCCATGCTAGGGATGACCGTGTGTTATGGCGGGTGAATTTTACAGTTTGCAGACATAGAATTTATTTATATATATATATAATTTTTACATTTATTTATAACAATTACAGGTAATATAGCCTAAACGCTATAATTGTACCATTTATGCAGTGTATATGCAATGCCAAAAATCTCGCAAATGCGCTATAGGACACAAAAAATAAATCTATTTTTTTATCTACTGCATTCAAAAAGCACGTAGCTCTCCCCACAGGTGAGTACATAAATAAATTAGTGCGGCTTGCTCTACTATATAGAAGATTGTGATGACGTCCTCGAGAGTGAGACTCTGGTACAAAAAAATTTTGTTGGGCCAGTATCTCATTATTAGATAAGTGACCGTTTATAAGTTGAAAAAAATATTTAAGCAAAGCAATACCTCTACGTGTCTCTAGGGAGTGGTAATTGGTCATGCCTAATATATAAATCGATGGGTAAAGCCAAGGGTAACGTCCATAGAGCCGAATCTATAGAATCTATACATTACTATAATATAAAATAGAGAAATAAAAAAAATGATGTGTAGGGGTTGCAAGAAGAGGACGGAGAAGTTAGAGAATTATAGGAAAATGAACAATTTAAAAACTATTAGTAAATAGATCACACTAATTAATAATGTACATACTATACCGCTAAGTTAGGGAATAAGGATTTATTATGTTTTGTCTGAAAGGTGATTTTTTTTTTTTTTTTTTTTTTTTTATAATAAGCTGATCTTTATTGAATGAAATTTTTTTACATTTTTTTTTTTTTTTAGACAATGTATAGATAGTCCCACGAAGCTGCCACATGGCTGCTTGTCTGCAGGTTCTATCTCAGTATACAGTTATAATACAATAAATAAAATAAATAACAGACTCTTACATACAATCGTCCCAAGTACACTAACACTTTGAATGACAATACGATAACATACATTCAAAAATACAAGACAATATAGCACATAGATAACACACATTCAAAGTAAGACATATACGATAACACAATGTAATAGAATTAACATAACACAAATAAAAAGCTTGCTAGTGAACAAAAAAAAAACTACATTCATTTATATTAGAATTTAAACTTTCAATTAATGTCTTTCCTTTTCTTATTTGTTTGCTCTATTTTTTATAGATATACAGATTTTTCATTTATAAGCCACATCTTTACAGTTTTCATGCTTAAACTCTTATTTTCTGAAAAAACAAATTTATTTTTGAGCTTATTAAAAATCACTGGTACACAGTACTCCAGCGTTCGGCTTCCATACTTATTTGTTATTTTAGGTATTTTCAGCCCTTTGTTTTCTGTAAGACGTGTGCTGTGACTATGTACCAGTGGTTTTTTATAAGTACTATCGCCCCAGTTATCTTTAATGGTAAGGAACCAAAATAAACCTTTTATTGGGAGCAGGCCCTCAGCACAATATAAGAGTTGCACATTGTGTCTTTGTCTATACATATTAGGTGATACAATTTTTTTAATGATAGAGGTTTGCAAATTTTGTACATACTTAATATATGTCATGCTTGTATTTCCCCAGCTTCTAATTCCATATCTAAGAATAGATTCTACTAATGAGAAATATACTAGTTTGAGTGTGCTATGAGGCAAGACAAATTTTAATTTATAGAAACTGTTTGCTAGAGCTCTTAGCTGGTTACATATTTTAGTAACTTGCTTATCCCATTTAAATGTGTTATCTACTTTTAATCCCAGATAAGTATACTCGTTGACAAAATCAATTTTCTCACATTGGCAGTTGGATATTATTTTTCTATGGATGCATTCAAAGTTATGTGCGGTTAGTTTGGGGATATTCCACATTTTCAAACTTGGTGATCTGATATACATGCATTTTGTTTTCTTTACATTTATAACCAATCCTACATCGTGTGCCCATTTTAGCAGTTCATCAAAGTCGGTTTGCAATTCTTGAATCGCTATTTGAGGATTTTCATGAGATACTACAAGTGCGGTGTCATCTGCGAAAATGAATCTGCGCGCCTTTCTAAATAGTTTCGACATAGCTATAACATATATAATATATAATTTTGGGCCCAAAATTGACCCCTGTGGGACACCAGACCTTACAAATTTAGATTTACTCATCTCATTTAATATTTTTACCCTCATTTTTCTATTTGATAAGTAGTTATTAAAAAAAGTTAGCAGTTTACCACGGATTCCAATAATTTGTAGAAATTTTATTATTTGTTTATGGCATAGTGTATCAAAGGCTTTAGAGAAATCAATAAAGAGTACAAGTACATGTTTTTGAGAGTTGAGCTGGGTGTTTATGAAATTAGAAAAATTATTAAGTAGTGCGTCACAGCTTTTTTTTTTCTGGAACCCGTACTGACATTTGTCAATGATACCAAATTTATTTAAATATCCATCTAGGTATATTGCTATATATTTTTCGAGAATTTTTTCCAAGGCAGGTAATAGGGAAATAGGTCTGTAATTATTTATAATTGAATGATCACCGCCTTTAAAAATCGGTCTAACAATACTAGTTTTTAATTCTTCAGGTATTTGGCAAGTATCAATTATTGTGTTTATAAAATGAGTAATTACTGGGCTCAGTATTTTTACATGTTTTTTTATATCATACATACGTATTTGGTCCAATCCTGGTGTTTTTGAGTTTTTCAATATTCCGATAATAGATTCGATTTGTTTTACGCTAGCTCTGGGTAGGTACATAGAATGCGGTAAATCGTCTAGCTGGCACGGAGACGCACGGACATCACATTTGTGTAGTAACTCATTTACTCCCTCATCAAAGAAGTTAGCAAAATTTTCTGCAACTTCATCCGTCGGTTTGGTCTTCAAGAAGTACTTAGATATAACTGCGTCACAACTGGATTTGTTTTTTCTTCCTAATATTTTGTTTATTTCGTTCCACGTTTTTTTTATATCCTTAAAACAATTATTGAATTTGTTATTGAAGTACGTTTTTTTTGCATCTAATATTTGCTTATTTAGATTATTTCTGTATTTTTTGTAGTCTTTTTCATAATTCTTGTTTGTTGGCATGTTTTTCCATTTTCTCCATAATTTATCCCTCGTTTGTATATTTTCTATGAGAATATCGTTCATCCAACTTTTTTGATTATGGCGATACGTATTTTTTACTAATTTTGTGATACTGCTTTTTTCGTAGATTTTTTTAAAGTGTGATTTAATGTCTTGATATATGATATCCGGATCAGTGTGAATTTGAATTGAGTTCCAATCAGTTTTTGTAATCATTTCTCCAACTTTTTTTTCAGATAGTACAGTGTTGTATTCATGGTGCGATATTTTGCTTTTGTCCTTAGTGTAAAGGTATACTACAGACACGGCAGTTATATAATGATCTGCTATCCTTGTTTCGCATACGCATGCGTTAATTTCACACTTTTCTTTTTCTCTAATATATATGCGATCCAGACACGTCGCAGTTGTGTAGGTATTTACCACCGCTTCTCTCGTAATGTCATATATACATTTAACTAGACCGTAATTAGCCATTAAATTTTCGTATTGCAGAATTATTGAGTCGTGTTTATTTAATAGGTTTAAATTAATGTCTCCAAGTATCAAGATGGTTTCCTTAATATCAATGTTTCGTATTATATTTTCGAGCTGTTGTAGGAAGGTTTTTTTGTTCGTGTTCGGGGGTCGATATAATGCAAATAGATGTATACGTTTGTGTTTGTTTACGGAGAAGGTTCCATAGACGCACTCGAATGTAGTAGCTATTATATCTTTTTTTTCGAATGTATGGTTTTCTTTAATATAAATCATAATCCCGCCTCCCGATCTTTTTGTTCGGCAATAATAGAACGAGTTAAATCCTGATATTTTGTATAGATTTACACTGTTTTCGTCTATCGAGGTTTCACAGAGTATTATAATATCAATTTTATTTAGTTGACTATAAATACTTAGTAGGAATGTATTCCAGTACTTGGAGATAGACCTAATGTTCAAATTAACGACATTTATTGCTTTATCGCCTGTTTCATGTTTGAATTGGGTCCAGTTTTCGAACTTTTGAATCCGTTCGTATTCTATATCTGAGGTCTCAAAATCAATATTAGACGCCATAGTCAATTTTAGCTAAGTCCTTTTGAAGGGCTGCCTTGTAAGCCGGACAGTCCCTATCTCCGGACGGGTGGTTTGCGGGCTTGTGAAATCTCGTGCATGTCGCGCAGACTGGCTCCGTAGTAGCAGAAGGGCATGTCTCACGGGTATGTCCTCCCCGGGCACAGTGCCCACATCTCGTCGTCTCCTTGCAGAACTTGTAGGAATGTCCTATCATCTGACACTTTGAGCACACAGTTAATCCAATAAAATCACGAACACCGCAAACTGTCCAATCAACAAATACGCGTCCTTGCTTGACCAGTGCATGTCTCAGGTATGTGGGGACCACGTAGATTCTATGGCATGCAGGTCCAGTTCGAGGGCCAGCTAGATGACTAAGCTTACATTTCTTTATGGTTTCATTTGTCTCCTCGATATTTTGTATTCCATTTAGGGCACACTCAAGAAAAGCTTCATCAGACAACTCCCTTGGAACGTTAAAGAAAATGACCCTTGGTAGCCTCTTTGTTGATTAAATTGATAGAGTGTAGAATGATTGGGTATTATAGTTGTAATGTATTCCGTGTGTAAGGATCCATTTCGTTATTTGTTTTTTAAAGGAATGGGGTTGACTCACGGTTTTCAGGGATAAGGTTAAAGATTTTAGGAGCTAGGAAGAAAAATTGTCTTAATTATTTTAATTAAATACAATTTATTTTATTTCTCAATATAAAAAAAAAATTTATAATATAATAAATAGTTTTGTCAGTATAAAAACTCGATTCGTTGAAGAATGGCATACAAATACAATATTGGATTGAATAACCCACACTATATGTATGGTACAGAAATAGAAAAATTTTGTTAAAAAAAATGCCAATTAAAAATACATGTATGTTGCTCGTTGCACAACAAAATATTGAAGATAAGCGAAACAGATCCTTTTACGTATAAGTTGTTCAAAGAATGGCAATATATACGCACTCGCAACAGTTAAAAATTGGATTCTAATACTATAATCCTTTCTAATCGCACAGTATTTTTATTAATTTGTTATCACTTTGTACATTACATCACTTTAAATACTAAATTATCGCTTCTTGTCGCTGAAGATGTAATCTCTAAAAATGAGAATCCATTTTCGCTAATTATGTAAGACTTAAATTAAACCATTTAAGAATCTGATTCACTTGATCGTGCCATGTCTTCCTCGGGCGTCCCCGTCTTGTTCTACCATTTACTCATTTTATGGGCTTTTACATAAGAATAGTCTAAATTATATTGAACAATCTTTTGTGACAAGATTGAAGATATCAACTGATGCGGAATCATTATTTCCGTCCATTAGTATTCTGGTAGTTAGTCCCAAAATTTCTGGAACTTGCATATTTTCATTCTTTTAATGTGAACACCTCACTATGCTGATGTGTTTTAGTTAAAGTATTGTTTATTAGGTTTAAAAATATATAATGTATTACAAAAAATATAACCCGTAAAAAAAACTTTATGTATTAAAAAAAAAAATATATATAATTGTTTTCTGTTTTGAGTGAGGATTGAATCTTCCTCACCTGAGACTGTCTCTTAACTAAAATGTTTTTAAAATCTAATAAAATATATATTTATTAGGTATTTTATTTTTGGTTTGATTGAGGATTGAAACTTCCTCCCTAGGGACAGGGAATGGGCTAAATTATTTAACTGCTGTATTTATCTAATTTCAGAGAAACGCTTATATGTCCATGTGTGTATGAGTGATTGCCACCAAAAGTTGATAGAATGCATTGTCATCGATAACGAGTCTATCTGCCAATTTTCAGCTCAATCGGATGTTGGGAAGTGGGTTAATTTAAATAGATTAGTTTTTAAAATACAAATTATAATTGAATGAATTAAATTCTGTAATTCTAAATTTAAAATATATGGTAAGTAATGGGAATGATGGTGCGTTATATTTTAAGTTCTGTAAAAATTGTCTACATTTGTTTTGCTAAAGACGTTAATGTAATTTATGTGTGTGTTGCAGGCGCGCAGTATGAGCCGGGCGGCTACGCGGCGCAGGCTCAGCAGCGCAGCGGCATGACGCAGCGCGAGGACGTTCTGAAGTTCGAGCAAGGCCGCATCCGGGCCTTGCAGGAGGAACGCTTACACATACAAAAGAAGACGTTCACAAAATGGATGAACTCATTCCTGCAGAAGGTAAGTTCAATATCTAATCACTTACAGTAAGTTAGTGCCGTCGAAGCGCCGTCTTGTTGAAAGTAAACGCTGTCCAGATCAATATCATCCAATTCCGGCCATAAAAAATCATTAATCATCTCTCGATAGCGCAATCCATTCACCGTAACTGTTGCTCCAGCCTCATTTTCGAAAAAGTAAGGTCCAATGACTCCGCCGGACCATAAACCGTACCAAACAGTCACACGTTCAGGATAGAGAGGCTTTTCAACAATAACTCTTGTGTTTTCCGAGACCCAGATGCGATAATTTTGCTTTTTGACGAAGCCACCGAGGTGGAAATGGGCCTCATCACTCAAGATGATTTGCATTTGATTCACTCAAGTGAATTTTAATAATTTCAATGCGTTGTTGAAGCGTGCATCGTTCCATTTTTATTAATGGCGTAGTTTCTACTTGTCAAATGTCAAAAAATTACAGCTTCAAAAGTAACATCTACCGAAATAGCGGGCTATTCAAAATAACACCTCTTATTGGAAAACCCTGTATAAAGATTTGGTAAACCTGTCGAATTCCGCTGCATGCAAAAGCAGATTTAAACTTTAATATCTAATGGAGAAAATTATTTAAGTAAACACGCATAAAATAGGTATTTTCTAGGGTGTTAGTTTGCATTATTTCAATAATTTATGTAAATTTCCTAACCTTAAAACTTTACTTTGATTAAGAAAAAAATGGAACTTTCATCACACAAATAGTTATTTATTGTAGTTTTTTGCATATTAAGCTTGAAGCGGAATTTGACGAAAGTTTATCAGTATTTGCCTCAGGATAATTGCCTATCATCATAAAATAATCATCAGCAATTTATCATCAGCAATTTATCATTCGAATCAACAATGTTAGCACGGACAGCTTTATTTAATACAGGACATGCTGTAGAAACTGAAGTGACAGTTAAATAAAATTGTTTTAGTACTTTTGCACTGGGTTTAGCAGGGTTTAGTACCAAAATTCGAAATCTGGTCTCTTTAACTGTCACTTCAGATTTTTGCAGCACGGCATTTTAATAAAAATTCAGTGACGTTAGTAATGTTTGAAAATCATTATTTATATTTAGATCTGTCAAAAATGTAAACAACAGAAATGTATATCTCAATGATAGAATCATTATTATAATTATTTATTAGATTAACAACAGCAATAAAGATTGCCGTTTTATAGGCAGCTTTATTGATGTTAAATATATCGATATCTGAATTTATTCTCACGAGACTGCCCTCCCCACCGGCGTGACCATTGGCAAGTTAGTCCTGCTGTCGATGGCGGAGATAACTACCGGGAACATAGAAATGAACGCTTGATAGCCCAGTTTCGAAACCATCCACGAATCAGTTTGAAGTTTGTAACAATGTGCACACCCCTACTGACCCGTCTATGGTTCATTCCGAGCATACCCAAGAGAAAGTCAGTAGGATAGAGCCATTCTGTAGTAATGTGCACACCCCTACTGACCCGTCGATGGTTCATTCTGAGCATACTCAAGAGAAAGACAGTAGGATAGAGCCATTCTGTAGTAATGTGCACACCCTTACTGACACGTAGATGGTTTATTCCGAGCATACCCAAGAGAAATTCAGTAGGATAGAGGCATTCTGTAGTAATGTGTACACCCCTAATGACCAGTCGATGGTTCATTCTGAGCATACTCAAGAGAAAGTCATTAGGATAGAGCCACGGGTAGTAGACATTCGCCCCCAGGTTCAGAAATTTCTTCTGAACTCTCTAACAGTAATTTTTAAATATTGAAGACAATATTAGTGATTTTAAACGAAAATCTGAAACAGAAAAATCAGAAAAGGAAACGGTCACATCTGGGACTCGAACCCAGGACCCTTGTCTTTCCGGGACAATGCTCTACCAACTGCGCTAATGGGACCCTATCCCCCTCGGTCACTTTTAACTGTATCATACTTCGAATAAGAACTACTAACATTGTCTTCAGTTTTTCACCGCACATTTTTATTGGCAACTATCTTTAGAATAGATCTAACGATCTCTAACAGTACTTTAGCTGTTAAAGTCTGTTATAATAATAACTAATATTCCGCTATCTCCATTTGTCAATGTTTTCAGGCGCGGATGGAGGTGGAGGACCTGTTTGTGGATCTGGCGGACGGACGCAAACTGCTGAAGCTGCTGGAGATCATCTCCGGGGAAAAACTGGCCAAGCCCAACAATGGCCGCATGCGCGTGCATAAGATAGAGAACGTCAACAAGAGTTTGGCCTTCCTTCACACTAAGGTAAGTGACATTATATTACATACAGTACCCTAACATGTTCAGCGTACAACTGCTATCGTAGATAATTCAAATCATTCTCAAACCCCTACAGTGCCCCCGAAATATTCACGTGGTTTGTCTCCAGTTCGTCGAAATGATACCTAGATTTTATGTTAGCTGAGAGGGAGCGGTCACCAGAAGCAGGGCGGAAAGGCACCTATTTCGCGTGGACGTACTTCAGGCCAGCTCGTGACGTCATACGAGACACAATTCATAATGCGAATCGCATTTCCTGCAGTACTGCCACACCAATCATTGTATGTACAGTGACATCACACACTTATCAGTGGGCTGCAAATATCAACATTTCCACGACTTACATTATCGGTACTATTTGATATTTTCCAAAAAAATTCTGTCCGCAGCAAGCTCTTGTAAATAATATGAATTTTAATTTTAGAGGACAACCTCATTGGTTAGTCTGGAGATTTCACCATTTAGATAAAAAATCTCGCAATATAAAATAATAAATTGTCAGGAATTTAGCCATCACTAGCCGCTACTGAAATCACGAGACTCCCGTCGCTACCAATCATTGTAGAGTTTCCGAAACGTCAAAACTAGAATAACCTTACTCACAACAAACAGTTGCTGTAGCTGTCATTCTTTGCTGACTGTTTTGTTCCTAGCATTGATATATAGCACAGGCATTATTACAAAATGTCTGACACAAGTGCCGCCATGTTTAAAGTGTCGGAGATCAAAAGGATTCGTTCGATGCACCGTGACCGTATTGGCGTAGGTCATAGATATATAAATTGTGTAGACCGGGCATTTCGAGACACAACATTATTATTTTGGGTAACCAGTTATTTTTGTAACTAATCTTTTATGAACAAGTGATTCTTTTGATCGCTGGTGGTTCTTGATTGGTTCAAAGTGATTCCGCTAAAGTTGTCATAATTAATTAATTTGTTTTTCTTTTCCATGATTAGGTCCGTCTTGAATCCATTGGAGCCGAGGATATAGTGGATGGAAACCCTCGGCTTATCCTCGGTCTGATTTGGACCATCATTCTCCGATTCCAGATCCAGGAGATTGAGATTGACGTTGTGAGTATTGTCTTCCTAATATGATTTAAGATTCTCTCAGCCAATTGCATCACCTCAGTTGGGCAAGGTGGAATAGATTAGGGAAATGTTAGAATCTTATGCAATGTTGTTGTTCTTTTTTCGTATGGTGGAGGGGTCAGAGTGGGACATCTAGGTCTGCGAGCCAGTCTAGGGCCTAGTCGCCATGTGAACCTCGTCAATCCCGCCGGGGAATGAACGGAGCGGGCATTCGTTGACCACATGTTCGGTAGTCTGCACCGCACCACATTCACACATCGCCGACTCTTTAAGGCCCCATCTGTGCATCATGTGGGCACAGTGGCTATGGGAGCACCTTAACCTATTGATGGCGGACCAGCTTTTGCGAGGCAATGAGAACCCAGGCTGTCTTTCGGTGGGGTCCTGTATGAGGTGGGCTTTTCCCTCGTTGGCTGTTTGCCACTCAAGTTTCCACCTATCTTCTGGGGTGAGAGGTAATCGGAGGAGCCTCTCTCCTTCCGCCCAGGAGGGCTTTCGGGACTTAAAGCGGCATGCCGGGTGGGAGACAATATCTTCGTGCAAAGGTATTGCACTTTTTTTGCAGTGCCTTCTTGTATTCCCCCAGTGTTGCAATTTCTCGCCTGATGTTTGGCGGGGTTATGTTTGCAAGTACGGGGAGCCAAGGGAGAGGAGTATATTTCTTGCCCATACTGGAGCACAGTATTCAGATGTTGAGAAAACCAGGGCAATGCATGCTGTTCTGAGCGTGATGTTGCAATGTTGTTAGAACCTTAAAATGGTAAGATTACATCCACAAGATTCAACCCCAAAATTAGAAATGTTCTTTGCAAACTTTGACGCCTCATATCTCAGAACAAGGTAAAGTGAAGATAGAACCCTTTCCAACTTGTTGTTTGACTTTTGGGCTAGTAAAGTAAGCAGATATTATAATGTAAACAAGGTGTAAAGTGAGGTAACTTTGGGAAGTGTTTAACTGTAGTTTTATTCATACAAAATCAACCTCCAAAGTTACTGCACTTTACCCCCCACATAAAAATTTCTAATTTCTTTATGATTCTACTTGCTGAAGTCCCTTGTGTTAATTTCACCAAGGATTATCAAAACTTTGCTTTAAGGGGTAGGAAAAGGTGATTTTTATAAATCTTATGTAAACGGTGACCTTCCCCTTGTTTTGAAGAGCAAGTGTGTGAAATTTCATCAATCTCGGAATAAAACTGTAGATTTGTATAAAAAACAAAGTTGACATGTATATAATATTTCCAGGATGAAGAGAATGAATCGTCGGAGAAGAAGTCCGCCAAGGATGCTCTGCTGCTGTGGTGCCAGCGCAAGACCAACGGCTACCAGGGCGTGCACATCACCAACTTCACGGACTCGTGGCGCACGGGACTCGGCTTCAGCGCGCTGATCCACTCGCATCGCCCCGACCTCTTTGACTATTCGCGCCTGCCCGCTCAGTCCAACATGGACAACCTGAACCACGCCTTCAACACGGCAGAGGACCAGCTGGGCATACCCAAGCTGCTGGACGCTGAAGGTAAATTATTACATTTTTTAACAAAAAAATTCCGCCATTATGAATATTTTTTAAATTTTTAACATTTTTAGATATTTTTACAAATTTTCATCTCCACTTTTTGGATAGTTCGGACAAATTTTGCACATTTTGATATTTTTTAACTTAATCGACGTTTTCTTAACTTTATCGACATTTTTACCATTTGTCTGAAAGTTATGCAGAGTTCAAGGAACATCGCTATTCTAATATTGAATAAAATTTTTAATATTTTGTACATTTTTTAACATATGGGACATTTATGTATATGTTTTTACTTTTCAACATTTTTCACATTTGTCTGAAAGTCATGCTTAGCGCAAAGAACATTGTATGCTACCATATTCACATTTGTCTGAAAGTCATGTCAAACTTAAAGAACATTGTATGCTACTATATTCACATTCGTCTGAAAGTCATGCCAAGCGTAAAGAACATTGTAAACTACTATATTCACATTCGTCTGAAAGTCATGCCAAGCGTAAAGAACATTGTAAGCTACTATATTCACATTTGTCTGAAAGTCATGCCAAGCTTAAAGAACATTGAATGCTATTGTATTCTATATTTGTGAATATTTTGGACATTAAAAAAAAACATTTGAAAATTTTTAAAGTAATGCTGAGTTCAAGGAACATTGTCTGAAAGTAATGCTGAGTTCACGGAACATTGTCTGAAAGTAATGCTGAGTTCACGGAACATTGTCTGAAAGTAATGCTGAGTTCAAGGAACATTGTCTCAAAGTAATGCTGAGTTCAAGGAACATTGTCTGAAAGTAATGCTGAGTTCAAGGAACATTGTCTCAAAGTAATGCTGAGTTCAAGGAATATTCTATTATATTTTATAGACTTTTGAACATTTTGGATGTGAAATGGATATTTAAAATGTCCCCATCTAACGATAATATAATTAATTTAATTTAATCCCACTACGTCCACCCAAAAGCCACTACCAAAACAATCTTTACTAATAATATATTTCTAATAATATTTTTCTAGATGTGGACACGAGCAGACCAGATGAGAAGTCCGTCATTACGTATGTGGCGAGTTACTACCACACGTTTGCTCGCATGAAGAACGAACAGAAGATTGGACGTAGAATTGCCAATGTAAGTTAGACCACTGGCTGTGGCCCCTCACCATTTCTCTTCCAATCCTCTTCCACGAAGTCTAACCACCTCTTCTTCCTCGGTCCAACTCTTACAACCAGTTATAGTACCGGGAACCAGTTACTGGATAGCCAATACTTCTGTCATAGGTCACCCCAAGTGGTTCAGTATTTAGCAGGGGTGCCCGGGTGAGTTGCCCTGCCCACCAGCTGCGTTACAGATTGGGAGAGTTTGGGGAGACCCTTTGACCTCTCCAACTGGTCTCTCGACCTTGCGCTCCAACTGCCTTGCGTTGCAGTGGGAGCGATCCTTAAAAAAGACCTAAAGATGATTTGGTCACTAGCCGGCTGGCTACCATGTTAACCTTTCGTTATCTCCTAACATTCAATAGAACATAACTGTTATTGTATTGATACATGACTATCACACCTACAGGAGTCAGACTTGGTCATGGCTCAGTACATTGCTGACGTCAGTAGCCGGCGACTGCCATGTCAGCCTTTCGTTCTCTCCCAACATTTGAAACTCCATTAGTATTTCCTGATATGATTAGGATTGTTTTTTATCATTTTTGTTTGTGTTAGCACCATTTCCTATTTTGTATAAATGTCTGCAGATTGTGGGCCAGTTAATGGACGCAGACGCCAAGAAGAACCAGTATTCGCGCCTGGTGACGACATTGCTGGAATGGATTCGCCTGAAGATTGAGGAGCTGGCTGATCGCGACTTCCCCAACTCACTGGACGGCATCCAGAAGTTGCTACTCGCCTTCAAGCAGTACCGTACCGTTGAGAAACCACCCAAGTATGTATTAAAATTTATTTTATTGCAATTTTAACGGGCTTTTGTCCAATTTTATGTTATTTAAACAAGAGTCAGTGGGATCACCATGACATCCCCATTTGGGGTATGTTGTGAAGCTGACGACTGTGGGTAGGAGATGGGGCAGGGGAAGGTTGTAAAACACCTGGCTATTCTGATCTGGATACTAACAAATATAATTTTATTGGATTTGATGTCCCGTAGAGCAATTAATCCCCCCAGCCTCTGTCAATATTTTGTGTGTATTTCCGCTTTGCAATATAATCAAAATAAACGCAGTATTTATGAACATATCCAAAAACTAAAAACAATTTTTGAAATGTGATGAAATACGCTTTCAAATTGTATAATTATAAATGAAAATGTATTTTTTTAAATATTAAAATGTTGAATGTCATAAAAGATTTTTGAAAATGGTTTACCTTACGTTTTTTTCATCTGAACACTAAACTAAATATACTGATATAATGAAAAAAAAACACATAAATTTTATTAGACAAATTTATTAAAAATATTTTTTTTTTTTTTCTCCGCTGCTCATCCCACTAGGGAATTTCCGTGTCGATATGAGCAGCATTACAATTATATTAAATCAAATAAAAAAGTACATAATACATAAATAGATGGATTGTAAGGAATATGGGGTTTCTAAGGTAATTTATGACAGAAGCTACGATATGGGTAATCCAAAATCACCACTCTCAGCTAGTATGGAATTTTTTACCATTTTCTTGAATAGATTTAACGAATCGATAGTTTTTATATTTTGTAGTATGTACAACTGCCTTACTGACATAATTTACAGAGAGCCTGTATCATGTACAACTGCCTTTCTGACATAATTTACAGATAGCCTGCATCATGTACAACTGCCTTTCTGACATATTTCATAATTGGCCAGGATTTGAAACTGCCATCTCTGGTTTTGTAGCCGATTGTCTTAACCGCTCCACCACAAAGGCTGTCATCATGATAAAAAAATAGGTTAGGTTAGTTTTTTGGTTGTTTCTTCTTTTTTAAATTTTCTTGAGTGTTGTCTTAATTTCCAGGTACAAAGAGCGCTCTGAGATCGAGGCTTTGTTCTTCCACATCAACCTTGTGGCCAAGTCGCTGGGTCGAGAGGCGTTTGTGCCGATCGCTGGCCAGCAGCCGGCCGAGCTAGAGCGCGCCTGGAGACGGCTGGAGGCGGCCGAGCACACGCGCGAGGTGGCGCTGCGCCAGGAACTGCTGCGTCAGCAGAGGCTGGAACATCTCAACTATAAGTTCAACACCAAGGTAGGTTCTAACAGAACTAGGGTGAACAAGTTGTTGGGTCTGTAAGGATGCGATATACCGAGAGCCCGCCGATCTGTATATTTGTATTGGGGCCTGCAAACGGGTCGGGGGCAATCGGAAGCGATGCGACGTACTTCCCGTATATAGCTGGCGTAGCTCGATATTTGTCGCGTCACTTTCGATATCACATAACAAACTTCTAATTATCTTTTTTATCAATAAAATTTATTTTCGTTAAAAAAAACTTTTAAAATAAAAACAATAGATACATAACATTATTCACAAACCATCAGAGAAATATTCTTTTATGGACCTCTTGTATTTGGTAAGTTCGCAACTGAAAATATCCACCTTGGATAATACGCTGTTGTATATAGGGAATAAACACGTGCAAAACGTAAATGAAAAGGGCGAAAGAGCAAGCTCTCTCTCATAATGAATTCCAGGCATCGATGGAAACAAAATATAAATTTTATCGGTAGGTAAAATTATTTTATTTTATGGACCTCTTGTATTTGGTAAGTTCGCAACTGAAAATATCCACCTTGGATAATACGCTGTTGTAAGTATTGCATAGTCTATTATTGTAATAACTGGGCAGAATTCTTGCCTGAACAGATTTTATTAACTAAGCATAATAACAATATCACAAAAGAAACCACAACCTTGTCGCCACTTGGTGAGGGACTCAATTCTTATTGATTGATGTTATTTTGTTATATGTTTACTTATCATTCGACTGTCTTCTCAGTCTTCAGTCATGTTACAACTTTTATACTAGTATATTAAATTATCTATGTACGTATATAAATGAATGTTACTTTGTTGTGCCCTATAGACTCAAAAACTACTCAAAAATTTCTAAGTTTGTTCTTATTAGTGTCAGGAGTGTGGTTTGGAAGGTAAAAGAAGTCAGGGATGCCTAAGAAAGACTTAACACATCATCTATGCACTGGAATGAGATACGGGGTCGAAGTAAAGTCAATATAATGAAGATTTTTTAATATGGAAGTCGGGGACAGTGAAACAAAAACTTATAAAGATTTAACTATTTCAAATCTTTAAAATAATATTATTTCTACCTTAAAACTACACACAGTTTTCAGGTACACTAGAATTGACAACCTCGAAACTTTATTCCGAACCAATCATAAACTCGGCAACACCGGGTACACGTCAGCTAGTATTTTATAAAAGTACCCGTGAGTTAGTTGATGACCTTACAGCACTCAGTTTATGTTGATTCCTTACCAATCCGTAGGATGACGGCCTAAAGTAGCCAAGTTACCCGCTGAGCATTTTCTTTATTATTATTATTATTATGTAATGATTTGGCAGCATTCTGCTGATGCGCTCATATCTGATTTGACAACAAGTTTGCCAGTAATTGAGTTGTTTTAAGTTTGAACTAAGTCCTTTCTTCTCTCCAAATGTGAATCCAATAGAGCTTTGATCGATGACATGTTGTGGGAGTTTGTTCCAAGCATCCACTACTCTATTTGCAAGGAAGTGTTTTCTAGGATTAGATGCAAAAGGCGTTTTGGTAATAGTGTCCACGGAGATTTATATTTTTATTAGTAGTGAAGATTTGTTGGATGCTAGGGCAACTGTAATGTCCAGATAAAAGTCTCCATCAAGTCACCCCTTTCTCTTCTTTCTTGTAAGGTTGGTAATCTTAGTTCCTTGAGTCTATCTTCGTATCGTAGATCTTTCAGAGCTCTTGGTATTTTGTCTCTGTACTCTCTCTAACAGATTTATATCCTTTGCGAAGTAAGGACTCCATATTTGGAAAGCATATTCCAGGAGAGGTCGCACATATGTTTTATATATTTTTAACATCATGTCCGGTGTTAGGTCAATGAAGGTTTTCCTGATTAGATATGTTAGCGAGTAGTTTATTTATGGTCGAGCTTCAAACCTAATTGCAATGTAGAGCGCGCTAGTAGTTTTTTATCGTTTGATTATTAACTGTGGAATTGTTTGACTTGGTTTCAGGCTGTTCTGAGGAGGGGCTACCTGAAGGAGATGATTCAGGTTCTGTCGGATCCGAGGTACGGATCAAACCTGAGTCAAGTGGACGCAACCGTCAAGAAGCACGAAGCCATCTCTGCCGATATTCTTGCCAGGTATATTAATGAGGGGTAGAAAAAAAAACACTGCCATATCAATTAAATTAACATAAAATTTTTAGTAAACAACAAAAAAAAACATATTATTTGAAATTTTAACAGTTCAACTAATTTTAAATTGTAAATTATTTGTGAAAGTTTTATGAAAATTTTATGTTGAAAATTAATAATTTCGGTGATATGTCTCTGTGTAACTCAGGTATCAATGACCTCTAGAACTAGAATTTGCTTTTGATTTTCAAAATTTGAACTGAATGTAGGAACCATTCAGAGAAGCGATAAAGTAGGTAGGTACCTACCTACCAAAATTATTTTATTAATTAATAATTCTATATTTGAAATGTGTATTTCTTTTGTTAAAATTGTTGACAGATGATTTAATTTTTCTTTTGAAAAGCTAAACCCTGCGGCAAACATTTTTTTTTAATACTATCATTATAATGTTCCGTGATTTTTTACTGTATTGGGTGGTATGTTGTTTTATTGAGGCAATAATTTTCTGTTATAATTTGAAAGCAGTTTAATAGATTTGTGGATAAAGTAAATTTTGAGTAACTACTCGTTGAGTAACTTTAAACATAAGATTAACATGGTGGTAAAACAGAAATTTACTTTTGAAATTGATAAAATATGTTACTCAAAGAATGGCTGATTTGACAGTTTATACCGAGATTGTGAAATAATCTTATAAATGGTAGAAATTTATTTTAACGTAGATATCAAATTGTTGGTAACCGGATTAAATTATTATGTTCGGTTAGTTATGTTTTTTTCCTTCACTTTTCTTCATTTTTCCTTCTTTTTTTTCATTGTTCTGTTTTGTAATGGAATCCAAATCGTAATAGCGTTTTGTCTGTGTGTTTCCCAGGACAGAGCGATTTGACGACCTGACCGCCATGGCGGAGGAGCTTGTGCGCGAAAAGTACCACGGCGCCGAGGCGGTCAAGGGATCGGAGCGCGCGGTGCTGGCGGGCTGGCGCGAGCTGCTCGCCTTGCTGCGCGGCCACCAGGAGGCGCTGGGGCGCTTGTCGGCACTCATGGCGCTCATGCGCGAAGTGGACGCCACGCTGGCCTCCATCGCACATCTCAGGGTAGGTGCCTTCTTATTGCCCTTGCCGCTTACTTACTGTTTTATTGATTGATTAAGACAGACATTTTTGGTTTCGTCAATGATCTATTGATTAATTCAATGATGTCCTTAATGACTGATTAATCTATTGATTTCTTGATTCATTGATTGTTTAATTAAATGATTTCTTTATTTATTGATTGATTATTCCTCATTTTGATTGATTTCATAATTCATTGATTGGTTAATCCAATGATTTCATAATTCATTGATTGGTTAATCCAATGATTTCCTAATTGTTTATTGATTTCTTGATTCAATGATTGATTACAATTATTGGTTACAATATTACTTGATTCATTAATGATTTCCTTTATTTTCTAACTAAGGGCATTACTTATATGTTACCCAAAAGCGAAAATATTAATAATCCCTCTCAGTACAGACCCATTACATGTTTACCGACAATATACAAAATTTTAACCTCTTGTTTAACAGATTTAATATATACTCATTTAGATGAAAAAAATATTTTATCTGAACAACAAAAAGGTTGTCGCAGAAAACATATGGGATGTAAAGAACAATTAGTTATCGATTCTGTAATTCTAAAACAGATTCAAACTCGAAAACGTAATTTACATACTTGCTATATAGACTACCAAAAGGCTTTCGATAGTGTCCCGCACTCGTGGCTGATCAAAGTATTAAATATATATAAAATTAACCCCATTATTATTAGCTTTTTGGAAAATATTATGTCCTTTTGGAATACCAATTTACTTATCAATTTAAAAGGTAAGAAAATAGTAATACCGGGCATTTCAATTAAAAGAGGGATTTTTCAAGGAGACTCATTGAGTCCTCTTTGGTTTTGCTTAGCATTGAATCCTCTATCTAAAATGTTAATTAAAAGCAAGTTTGGAATAAAAGTTAAGGGTAATACAAGGGAGAGTAGTACAATTTCGCATTTATTATTTATGGATATAAAATTATTTTCGAATTCTGAACAAAATTTAGAGAAAATGATCGAGGTAGTTAAAAACTTTTCAGATGATATCAAAATGACTTTTGGTTTAGATAAATGTAGAACGATCCATATAGAGAAAGGCAAAATTGTAGATGGGGACGAGAGTATATTTAGAAATTTCCAAATTACTAGTATGAAAAGGGATGAGGTTTATGAGTATTTAGGATACCCACAATCAAATAGATTAGACCATACTAGTATTAAAAATGATATTAGGATTAAATTTCAAACTAGGATCAGGAAAATTTTAAAATGCAATCTATCTGCTAAAAATTTAGTAAAAGCAATAAATACTTGGGCAATACCTCTATTAACGTACTCATTTGGCATAATTAAATGGTCCAATACAGATTTAGATAACTTAGAAAGATTAATTAGAACTACGCTAACAAAGTTTAATTGCCATCATCCAAATTCAGCTATAGAACGAATAAATTTACCTAGAAATTTAGGAGGTAGAGGTATAGTCAAAATAACTTCTTTGAAACATAATCAGGTAGAAATGCTAAGAACTTTTTTCCATAGGAAAGCTCATAGCTCAGAAATGCACAAAATAATTTGCAAAGCAGATAAAAATATTACACCTTAAAATTTATATGATGAGAATGCCAACATTTTTATAAACCCCAACCAGGAATTATTAGATTCCTGGTCAAATAAAATTATACACGCAAAACACTTCAATTATCTCAACCAAACGTATGTTGACAAATTTTCGTCAAACAAATGGTTGAGTATTGGAGAGTTGAGCGCAGAAATAGAAGGATTTATGATTGCCATTCAGGATAGAGTCATTAATACTAAAAATTATAGAAAGCATATAATCAAAGATACAAATCAAATTGATGATTTGTGTAGAAAATGTTTGGCTTTTCCGGAAACTATAGAACATATTGGATGTTCTATATTAGCACCGTCCGAGTATACATTTAGGCACAATCAAGTTTTAAAAATAATTCACCAACATTTGGTAATTAAACATAACTTGATTGACTGCCGTAATATAGTACCATATTATGAATACGAACCAAATTCATTTTTAGAAAACGAATTTTATAAAATATATTATGATAAAACTATACTAACAGACCGAACGATTAATCATAATAGACCCGATATAGTTTTACATGACAAAATTAAAAAAATAACTTATATCATTGATGTCGCTATTCCAAATTCCTGTAACATTCAAAAAACTGTTAATGAAAAAATTAGAAAATACACAGATTTAGGAAACGAAATAAAAAGAATTTGGCATTCTCAGACTATAAAAATATTACCATTCGTTATTTCGGCTACTGGCATTATACAGTAGAACCTCGTTAATTCGAAATCCACGGGACATCAAAAATCAAATTTCGAATTAACGAATTCCCACGTAATTCGAAATTTTATGAAAAAAAAAAACGCCGAAAATCGATTTTTTCGGCCGCCTCTTCAAATCCGGGTGGTATTTTAGTTGTAAATTCGTATTAATACCAATTATTTCTTTATTTTCGCGGCCGATTACCATAGCGGCAGGCCCTTTAAATTCAGATATTCGCAATAAATTCGTAAAAATGCTATATATTTACGCGTAAATCGAGATTTCGCTGCCGATTTCGGTCGCGGCCTACCCTTTAAATTGAGATATTCGTAAAAATACGATATATTTCCGCGTAAATCGAGATTTCGCGGTAATTTTCCATCGCGGCCGGCCCTTTATTTCAAATATCTGAATTTAAATTCGTAAAAATACGATATATTTCCGCGTAAAACGAGAATTCGCGGCCGTATTCCGTCGCGGCCGGCTCTTTAAATTCAGATATTCGAAATAAATTCGCAAAAATACGATATGTTTCCGTGTAAATCGAGAATGCGCGGCCGATTTCCGTCGCGGCCGACCCTTTAAATTCAGATATTTGATGTAAATTCGTAAAAATATGATATATTTCCGCGTAAATCCAATTTTATCGGCAGTTTTTCGTCGCGGCCGGCCTTTTAAGTTCAGATATTTGAAGTAAATTCGTAAAAAATTGTCATATTTCGGCGGGAATCGAAATTTTTCGGCCGATTTCCGATGCGCCGTATTTTTTAACTCGGATATTCGAAGTAAAGTTAGTAAAAATACGATATATTTCCGCGTAAATTGAAATTTCGTGTCCGATTTCCGTCGCGACGGGCCCTTTAAAATTCAGATATTCGAAATAAATTCGTAAAAATACGATATATCTACGCGTAAATCGAGATTTCGCGGCCGATTTCCGTCGCAGCAGGCCATTTAAATTCAAATATTCGAAATAAATTCGTAAATATACGATACATTTACGCGTAAATCGAAATTTCGCGGCCGAGTTTCGTCGCGGCCGACCCTTTAAATTCAGATATTTGGTGTAAACTCGTAAAACTACGACATATATCCGCGTAAAACGTATTTTCTCGGCCCTTCAAACTCAGATATTCGAAATAAGTACGACATTCCAGTGTAAATCGATTCAGATTTACAAAATAATAATACTTATTAGGACGATCTATAACCACGTAAAAATACATTTTTCGGCGTTTTACCGCCACGGCTGACTTTTAGATTCAGATTTACGAAATATTATGATTTATTTTCGCAAAAATCAAATTTTTTCGAATTACACGAACAAACTTTCGTGCGCGGACAAAAATAAATTTCGAATTACGAATTAACGAATTTCGAATTAAAAAAAATTTTGTATGAAAAAATTTTTCTGCGGAAATTTTTTTGGCGAAAATTTCGAATTACGCGTTTTTTCGAATTATCGGGGTTCGAATTAACGGGGTTCTACTGTACCTAGCTCTCTCATTAAAAATTTAGGCGTATTAGATCTATCAAAAAATTTATATATAAAGATGCAAAAGTCGGTCATTTTGTATACATGTAGGATAACGAAAGATTTTTTAAATATTTATGTTGAGGGATCAGTAGGATTTATAGGCCCTGTTAGAAGTTCTACCGAGCCGAACCCTCTGATATGAAAATATCTGGAGTCGGTGAAATTTTTTTCCTATTTGATCTCTGGTGAGTTGACGTGTTATTGTTCTTGTATTGTTTTGTATTTATTTTACTTATATAATGCACTTGCATAGTGTTGATTGACTAGCTGATCATTTGTGGAAAAGTGAGTGGAAGGGTTTAGTTTTTCCTATGGGGAAGATTTAACCCGGACAACAAAATCGGAAGCATAAAAAAAAAAAAATAAAAAAAAAAATTGGTTGTCATGGTTCAATGATTGATCAATCCAAAGAATTCTTCATTAATTGATTTCTCGATTCATCGGTTGACTAATCCAATGATTTGTTAATTCATCAATTAATTACTTCAGTGATCATAATATCGATTACTCCATTCATTGATTGACAGAAAGACAATGTTTGACTGACTGAAAAGCAATTTTAATTTTTTTGATTTGTTCATCGATCGTTTGGTTTTTAATTATTTAATTGATCTATTAATTTTTAGAATCATTGATTAATTAATTAGTTTCAAACACAATTTTTTTAAGAGAATAATTCATTGATAGATTCTTTGGTTTCATCATTGATACATTTAATTCTTGATACATTGATTGATGAATTGTTTCATTAATTGTTGGATTGATCAACTGAAATCATTTTATTGTTAGATTGATTGATTTGAAGGTTGCTTAATTTACTGATTGATTGATTGTCTGTTTGACTGATTGATTGTTTGTTTGTTTGCAGTCCCAGCTGGTGTCTGAGGACGTGGGCCCCCATCTGGTGGGGGTGGAGGAGCAGTCCCAGCGCCTGGCGCTGCAGGAGTTGCAGCTCGGCGCACTGGGTGAGACATCGCGCCGCCTCGCGAGACAGGGTGCTGCGCTCAGCGTACCCGCTCAACCGCACACGCTGCTCAAGCAGAGACAGGAACAACTGCAGGCCGATTACGACGAGTTAGTATTATCGCCACCACACTGTTTCTAGGCTCTATTCTGCCACATTACGACAAAATGAACAAAATTTATCTTGTCTGTGTGTCCCTGTGAAATCTGTTCAATGATCTCATATTTGTTAAAGTATGGATCATAAAGATGGATCGAGAATCAGCAGTAAACAAGAAAAGTTTTTTTAAGTTGAAGAAAAAGAATTAATTGTCTCTTGATAATAAATGTTCGAACAACTGGAATAATGTTACTTTTTTTTGTTTTCCAGTCTTGTCGCGGCGGCTAAAGAACGTAAAGCCAGGCTAGAAGACGCAAGAAACCTTTACCAGTTCCTGGAAGATCACGAAGAGGAAGAGAGTAAGTTCATACTTCTTTCACCACTCAAGTGACGCCACCCTAATATGGGTCCTAATTATTGGTGGCACTTGAATGATAGCTACCCAAATTTGGGTGGCACTGCTAATGTCCTTGAGCGATAGTTACCCAAATTTGGGTGGCACTGCTAATGTCCTTGAGCGATAGTTACCCAATTTTGGGTGGCACTGCTAATGTCCTTGAGCGATAGTTACCCAAATTTGGGTGGCACTGCTAATGTCCTTGAGCGACAGTAAAATTTATGTTGAATTAATAATTTTTTTAACCTACCTGCAAATATGAGATAACCAATGAAATATAGGTGGATTCATTGTCTTTAAACTACAGTAAGCCCAGGAATCTCTAAAGGCATCCATAATCACTCGAATGGTTCAATACTCTCAACACAGCATCGCCAGAGATGACACTCCTGTGTGAGGCTGATGTAAAAGAAGTTTGTCCAAAGCAATATATATCCAAAGTTTTGCCTCAAATCAACTTTTGTTCAATTCTGACAATGGTACTATTGCATTTTAGGCTGGGTGACGGATCGCCAGCGAATCTGTCGCGCCGCCATCACGGCCAAGGACCTCCGCGCCGTGCTGAGTCTGCAGCAGAAACACACGGCATTGCGCCACGAGATGCGTGCTCGAGAACGCCACACCGCCAAGGTCACCAGCAAGGGAAACAGGTAACAATTTTTTTAATTAACACGTTTTTTACAGGCAAAAACAAGGGTCCCATTCAAGAAAATGGATTTAGTTTTTAAACAGTAGTCTAAATGGCTCACCACTGACTTTAACTTCACTTTATGGAGCCTTATTACAAAAGTAGGCTTCAATTTCAGACAAAAACTGACTGGGTAAAAAATTTCTTCTAAATATATGTATTATTTTCAAAGATCCAGGAAACAAGAACCCTTGTTTTCGCCAGAATGTAGATATACACTGTGATATAGATGTGTCTGCCAACTTGCAGTACAAGCCGGAAACCGGTGAATCTATATCATATTTGGACTCGATTTGAGCTTTCGTGTTCGAGCAAATCGAGTCAGTAGTTAGGTGTTTAGGTCAAATTTGAAATAAATCAATCGCTAGGTAACTAATATCAAATGTTAATGTCTTTTGAAATCAATTGCTAGGTAGCTAATATCAGCTGTTAATGTCTTTTGAAATCAATCGCTAGGTAGCTTATAAATAATAATAATAATAATACTTGGATGACTTGTATAGCGCCGTTTTTGTGCAAAAACACCTCAAGGGCGCTATCAGCTGTTAATGTCTTTTAAAATTAATTGCTAGGTAGCTTATATCAGCTGTTAATGTCTTTTAAAATCAATCGCTAGGTAGCTAATATCAGCTGTTAATATCTTTTGAAATCAATCGCTAGGTAGCTAATATCAGCTTTTAATGTCTTTTAAAATCAATCGCTAGGTAGCTAATATCAGTTGTTAATGTCTTTTAAAATCAATCGCTAGGTAGCTAATATCAGCTGTTAATATCTTTTGAAATCAATCGCTAGGTAGCTAATATCAGCTTTTAATGTCTTTTAAAATCAATCGCTAGGTAGCTAATATCAGCTGTTAATGTCTTTTAAAATCAATTGCTAGGTTGCTTATATCAGCTGTTAATGTCTTTTAAAATCAATCGCTAGGTAGCTAATATCAGCTGTTAATATCTTTTGAAATCAATCGCTAGGTAGCTAATATCAGCTTTTAATGTCTTTTAAAATCAATCGCTAGGTAGCTAATATCAGTTGTTAATGTCTTTTAAAATCAATCGCTAGGTAGCTAATATCAGCTGTTAATATCTTTTGAAATCAATCGCTAGGTAGCTAATATCAGCTTTTAATGTCTTTTAAAATCAATCGCTAGGTAGCTAATATCAGCTGTTAATGTCTTTTAAAATCAATTGCTAGGTAGCTAATATCAGCTGTTAATATCTTTTGAAATCATTCGCTAGGTAGCTAATATCAGCTGTTAATGTCTTTTAAAATCAATAGCTAGGTAGCTAATATCAGCTGTTAATGTCTTTTAAAATCAATCGCTAGGTAGCTAATATCAGCTGTTAATGTCTTTTAAAATGAATTGCTAGGTAGCTTATATCCTGTTAATGTCATTTAAAATCAATCGCTAGGTAGCTAATATCAGCTGTTAATGTCTTTTGAAATGTATCGAAGCATAAATCCTTCTCTAAAAGTATTTTTAACTCTTAAAAAAAATCCAAAATCATCAGATTGAAAATGCATTGCAGATTCACCAGTTTTCCGCTTGTACTGTGAGTTTCCAGACCCCCTGTATATTGGTGTATGTCAGGCTGAAGATAGTGAGAAAGAGTAGGATATGTGGAAGAGGATTACAGGAAACATCCTGGCTAACAGTGGCGGCTCGTCTACGAAGGTTTTCTGGTCAAAGACCTCCGAAAATATGCTGCGATATTATTAATATAAAAAATTAATTATTAATTTTATTATTATTAATTTATTTTTAATATTCGTACGGTAATAGCGAGTTCCAGTGCCATCTAGCGTCCAAATGAGAAGCTGCTGTATGTGTGCTACCTGGCGTGGGCCACTTCAAGTTTTATCCAAAAGCTATCTCCTTTCTTTCTCTTTGCTATACAGACAAAGGAGGTAAACACTATCATGTCTGACGTATGCTTAGTATAATACAAAATTATTTTCAATGGATTTTCAGACATGAAATAAAGAGGTTAAAAACAAAAGTTTTTTATCAGTGCATTTGCGGGTGCAATAAAATGAACATATAGGTACTGTTACTTTTTAAGTCTACTGATAAATAATTGACAGAGTTTAAAGTTAATACAAATTAAAATTAAAATTTTTAACAGGTAAAGATCTTCAAAAGAAAAAAAAAATTAATTAGTTATAATGTGTAAATAAATAATCCTAAATTAAACGATATTGTACTACCGGCTTTAGAATAGGTGAGTACCGGCAAATTAATTACATACATTGGCGTTTTTTTTTTTTTTTTTATGCTTCCGATTTTGTTGTCCGGGTTAAATCTTCCCCATAGGAAAAACTAAACCCTTCCACTCACTTTTCCACAAATGATCAGCTAGTCAATCAACACTATGCAAGTGCATTATATAAGTAAAATAAATACAAAACAATACAAGAACAACAACACGTCAACTCACCAGAGATCAAATGGGAAAAAAAATTCACCGACTCCAGATATTTTCATATCAGAGGGTTCGGTTCGGTAGTACTTCTAACAGGGCCTATAAATCCTACTGATCCCTCAACATAAATATTTAAAAAATCTTTCGTTATCCTACATGTATTCAAAATGACCGACTTTTGCATCTTTATATATAAATTTTTTGATAGATCTAATACGCCTAAATTTTGAATGAGAGAGCTAGGTATAATGCCAGTAGCCGAAATAACGAATGGTAATATTTTTATAGTCTGAGAATGCCAAATTCTTTTTATTTCGTTTCCTAAATCTGTGTATTTTCTAATTTTTTCATTAACAGATTTTTTAATATTTTTTTTTTTTTTTATTTTTTATTTTTTTTTTATTTTTTTTTTTATTTTTTTATTTTTTTTATTTTTTTTTTTTATTTTTTGTTACAGGAATTTGGAATAGCGACATCAATGATATAAGTTATTTTTTTAATTTTGTCATGTAAAACTATATCGGGTCTATTATGACTAATCGTTCGGTCTGTTAGTATAGTTTTATCATAATATATTTTATAAAATTCGTTTTCTAAAAATGAATTTGGTTCGTATTCATAATATGGTACTATATTACGGCAGTCAATCAAGTTATGTTTAATTACCAAATTTTGGTGAATTATTTTTAAAACTTGATTGTGCCTAAATGTATACTCGGACGGTGCTAATATAGAACATCCAGATATAATATGTTCTATAGTTTCCGGAAAAGCCAAACATTTTCTACACAAATCATCAATTTGATTTGTATCTTTGATTATATGCTTTCTATAATTTTTAGTATTAATGACTATCCTGAATGGCAAGCATAAATCCTTCTATTTCTGCGCTCAACTCTCCAATACTCAACCATTTGTTTGACGAAAATTTGTCAACATATGTTTGGTTAAGATAATTGAAGTGTTTTGCGTGTAAAATTTTATTTGACCAGGAATCTAAT